>JAESUZ010005475.1:0-2559474 GCA_017311185.1 Proteles cristata cristata
TCCAATCTGAAGGTTGCTTCCTGGTCCCAGAAGGCAGCTGCACCACCAATCATTAGAGATCATTTAAGGGCATAAGAAAGAGGAAAGGTAAAAAGGCAGAAACCATACCTGCTGACCAAGTCCTCTCCATGTCGGCGGTCTTCCAAAAAGTCCCAGGCAACACTTATATTAGCATCTCACTGCCCAGAGCTTAATCACATGGTCGCTATTAGTTACAAAAGGTATTGGGAAATAGCCACTCCTCTGGGTAGACTGCAGCCTCACAAAAAGGTTCAGATACCAAGGAAGAAAAGGAGAATGCACCTAGAAAATGCACCAAATGGGGAGGCTGCACTGGTAAAGGACTCTGTCCTTGTTTCCCCTGGTGGCTGGTTGACCAGAATCACTGTAGTTTCAGGCCCCTTTGTTCCCCAGTTCTGGTGACCAGACCAAATTTAGGCACCCTTCAGTGACCAATAAAAGAAAGGATGAAGGGAATTATACTAATACTGGAGGGGCCTGGGTTCAGCTGCTAGTTACTAGGTCAGATTTCCAAAGGATGTTCGATCTGAGGATTTTAAAAACCATAGTATATTTTTCACCTATCTGTGGGTTTATGGGTTGTTACATTCTCTTAGGATTCTATTTATAACTTTCTGGTTGGTCTTCAATTGGGGTATGAAATTAAATTCTGAAAGCAGCCAGGATCTCTTCAGAACAAAGACTATTTCTTTTCCAACATTTATTGATCATGTCTCACATCCAACATGTGTAATGACCAGCAAACATTCAGCTCATGACTTAGAGTTAGTAACATAGTGGCGGCTGATTGTTGAGGAAAAAATTAATCTGACTGGACAATTTCTAGCCTGTCACCAAAGGAATAAATCATTTCAACTTAATTGATGCTTGCAGATTGGAGCTAGGATTTCTCAGCTAACAGTACTAAAGACATCAGATGGATACAATGCACACAGTACCGAACCTAATGTCTGGTATATTTTCCTGATTCTTTTTCTATGGACATGAGGTTCTCTATAACATTTAGGCTTAATCTCAGGAGTGCAGGCAATAAACTAAATCACCCTTTCAGCTAATATAGCAATGAGAAATACGTGCTAGAGTTGACTGCAGAAATATGACAGCTATGAACAATGGTGGAAGCATTAGATATGTGGGTCTGACTGACCAGAAGGAGAGTAACAAATATTAAGTACCCTGAAGAGCACCTGTTTAGGGAAAACATTGAAAACAAAGGAAGCCAGGGAATATATTTATTTTAAACTTAAAAAAAAAATTCCGTGCTATTTTCTCCTACATTTGGTTGGATCCTCATGAGAATTAAAATTCCTCTCTCCTCTGGCATCATTTTAGCACACCTTCTTAGAAGAAAAAAGAAAGAAATGTTAGGGCTTTTTCTTTAATGTTTATTTATTTTTGAGAGAGAGACAGAGCATGTTTTTCTCAAGAGAGATAAACAACATTTGAAATGTACTAGCCATCACTTCTCAGCTTTTTGGCTAAGATCAAGTGTGAAATGTACAAGCCATGTGTGGACTCATCCTTTGTAGAACCCTCTGGAAAGAAATGATACATTGCCAGCAGCAACATTAGCGGGTAGGGTATATTAGTCTTGATGGAGGATAGTTTAGTGCAGACTGCTTTTTGAACTCAAAGCAGTCAGTCATATGCAGGTGTGTCTCTTAGTGAAATGCCTCATTACACAAGGAATGTAAATCATTTTTCCTCCACAAAATGATTGTATCTCTGGTATTTCATAAGTTGCATCAGACCCAATGTACCTCAATAATTTTAATAACCTGATGCTGTTTTTCTGTGATTATGTCTTAGTAACAGTTCATAGACTCTTCTACACAGTAATAGCATTTGTCTTCATTAGTTTCAAAACAAGCCATGAAGGGAATATTAAAGTTAATGGACACTGCTAAATTCAGAGTATAGTACATGGGCTTGAGCATGGAACCTTTGTGTGAAGCCTTTCACAACTCAATAATAATAATAGCAACTGTTGGGGCACCTGGGTGGCTCAGTTGGTTAAGTGGCTGACTTCGGCTTAGGTCATGATCTCACGGTTTGTCAGTTTGAGCCCCGCATGGGGCAACTCAAACACTGGAGCTTGCTTTGGATCCTGTATATCCCTTTCTTTCTGTGCCGCTCCCCTGCTTGTGCTCTTTCTCTCTCTCAAAAATGAGGAAATGTTAAAAAAAATTTTTTTAAATAATAATAGCAACTGTCAAAGCGGAGTGCCCCCTTGGAGCTAGACACTTTACTAATAGCTTTACATATGTAACCTCATTTAATTCTTCCAACAACACTCTCACGGGGTATTTACATCCCCACTTTTCAGAATAGGAAAGTAAGGCTCAAGGTCTTATTGATACCAAGTGGTTGTGTGGTTATTTGAATCTGGGTCTGTATGAATTGAATTCCATGCTATTTTCTCCTACATTTGGTTAGATCCATCCTCATGAGAATTCAAATTCCTCTCTCCTCTGACATCATTTTATCACCTTCTTGGAAGAGAAAAGAAAGAAATGTTAGGGCTTTTTTTTTTTAATGTTTATATATTTTTGAGAAAGAGAACATGAGCAGGGGAGGCCAGAGAGAGAAGAAGACACAGAATCCAAAGCAGGCTCCAGGCTGCGAGCTGTCAGCATAGAGTCTGATGCAGGGCTCAAACCCACAAACTCCAAGATCATGGCCTGAGCCAATGTCAGACACTTAACTAACCGAGCCACCCAGGTGCCTCCCCTTTTTTTAGATCACTATAATTTGGCAACTTTTCAATATAATATAAGTCATATTATTTCAGCCAGATCTAAGTAGCACACAAAGTTTTCTGTATATTTTCTAGGTTATAATTTGGCCTCTTATTCATGTACTATATTTGGGATTCCCCATAAATGTTTATAGGTACATCGAGAAAATAGCCAGAACTATTTAAAGGGAAGAGAATTCTGATACCCACCTTGTGTGTGTGTTTTCTAAGTACATCCTTCTTCAGGAAAGAGGCAACTATTCTTAGATAGTAGAGCATTTCAACCCACCAACTAAGCATATAGCATTGAACAAGTTTAGAGGAGTTTGGGAAAATATAGTGTGATTCCAATCATAAACACACACACATGTGTCTAGTTTATTTATAATATATGCATGTAATGAAAACTGGAAGAAACTATACCAGAATTATATTAATAGACAGCTGAATGGTAGAATTCCAACTAGTTTTTCTTTTTTCTTTTTGGAGTTTTCAAATTTTCCTAAAGTAAATCAATATTGCTAGTATAATGCTCTCCCAAAGTAATAGTTTTAAGAGCATGAGAATTCTCAAATCATGCAATAAGTGTCTAGAGGCACAGCCATAGAGCATGAGGCCTCTTAATATTGCACCTATCTGTTGTTTATCAATATCATTGATAATAAAGATCTTTGGTATCTCTTTGCCACTTTTTCATTAACTGGAAAGATAAACTAATCACACACAAAAAAATGGCAAAGCCAAAAGATTTTCCATGGACTTAGTCACTATGAACCAGTATCATTTAATAAGCAAATATGCTCATCTCTTTGTATGGCTTTGTGTTGGTATTCCCTGTGTGCATAGATTGTGTCTAGAGATAAGAAATCAGGGCATCATTTTGGTTATCTATTTCCATAGCAACACATGGATTCAGGGAAGAGGTCTTGGTGTCTTTGCTATGTAATGTGGGCACAGCATCCTTCTAAGTTAGGTCAATTCCCTGTGAAACTGCCTCATTTGTTGTAAATATTTGAAGCAGAAGTGAGATACAGTTTTGGTTCTCAAAACTTATTAATATCGATAAATCTATGAGCAGCAATAAAGAGTACAAGCTCTCTGAAAACATCTAATTTTTCATGACGATTCTCTCTTAAAAGGTCACAAAACAAAATTCTTTTTAGGGTTACTAGTTAGTGTAGTATGCAACAATGATGGTTTTACTAGTTAAGGTTCTATAGTTGCACTCACTCACACACACAGGATGTAAGATACGAATTTTCTCTTAATCTTTACTCAAAGAAAATATGGTCCAGCATTCTCAAATTTTTGTCCAGTATTCTCTCCTTATAATATTTTCCTGGTAAATCCCTAAAACTGGCAGCAAGATTGTATAGAAAGCTAGAAGCCAAAATTCTGATCACATTTTACCACCATCTATAATCTTGGGGAATTTCCCTAGTCTCTCTGTGCCTCCAGTTTCTCATCAGTAAAATCATCTAGGCTAATAAAAGGGAGGAAAACCAGTTTGACAAAAGAGAGAAAAAAATGAGAAGAGAAAATCAAGCTTACCTCTCTCCCTACTCTAGTACAATCTCTGATCCTTTTTCCTCTATACAATCAGTAGTCATAAAAGTAAAGAAAGAATGAAAGAGATCAGTTTCTTTTTGGCCAAGCACACATATGAACCCCCAAAGAATTTTCAGGTTATTGTTTATGTTAGGTTCAAGCAATGTACTCCCCCCCAAAAAATGCACACAGTTCGGGGGGGTAGAAGCTGACTTACCTAATGTCCATTAAATTTGCATCCACCAAGTCCACCCAGACATATAGGGAGGCAGTTTTAGATTTTCAGAATAAAGAACATCTCTATTCTTCGTTTATTCTCCTTAGTATTTTTTCTTTTTTAAGAAGAAAAGGAAGTCATTAAAAATACTAGTGAGCTCAGGGCGCCTAGGTGGCTCAGTTGGTTAAGTGTCCACCTTCAGCTCAGGTCATGATCTCACAGTTTGTGGGTTCGAGCCCATGTCAGGCTCTGTGCTGAATGCTTGCTGGAGCCTGGAGCCTGCTTCAGATTCTGTGTCTCCCTCTCTCTTCCTCTCTGCCCTTCCCCTGCTCATGCTCTGTCTCACTCTGTCTCTCAAAAATAAATTTTTAAAAATGTAAAAATAAATACTAGTGAGCTCATGGACTTTCCAAGAAGGCCAGTCTCTGAAGAGCAATACCTACTCATATTGTGTTTCTCGGCAACTACAAAGCCATGAGGAAAGTAAGAGACACAAAATGGATTCTGCTGACTGAGCATACCAGTCCATGGTTGTAATTTGGGAAATCTAAGAAAAGCACTGAGTAGTGTGGGCCTTGAAGAGAACACTCTAATCTGCAGGTGAGCCTAGAAAGGGTAATTGAGCCAACCAGACCTCATCTACCCTTTGGCCCTGTATTAAAACCAGGCCCTCAGAGCAAGCTGATTGCAATCTTTTCCCAGGGCCTTCAGATGTTACTAAAATGTCCCAGACTTTCCTAGCTGCTAAGTATCTAAACCAAGATTTTAGCCCAGGTCTAGGGCTTTGATGCCCCAAGTGAGGTTTGGTGACAAGCAGTGTAAGCATCACCAGACCTTCTGACTTTACATATCTTAACATACACTTCTCAACAGGTAAGATGAACATCATACCTGCCTCGCCTCTTTCAGAAGTTGATTGGGAAAGTCTTCAGTAAAGTTTTTACTGCCCTGCAGAAGAAGGAGAAAAGTATAGTATAGTGAGTATAGTGAGTTTTCCAAACACTCCATTTTAGGCTATTTAAAGGACTTTGTGTGTGTGTATGTGTGCGTGTGTGTATGCTTTGTGTGTATATATATATATATACACACATATATATACATACATGTGTATGTGTGTGTGTGTATATATATATATGTGTATATATATATATATATAATGACCTCCTTGCTCCTTTGCTAAGATCGTGTTCTTTCATCAGTGGTAGTGATGGAACTTGGTACGTTTTTTTCTCTCTCGGATATCATTATTTGACAAAATACAAAGTTGGACAATCTATGTTGTTATTAGATGGGGTGTGTGTGGTAATTTTACTAGTCTGTAAAACCCCAAAATTTGTGATCCACTACATGAGAATGCTTGGAAAGCTACAGAAATGTAAAACAACAACAACAACAACAACAAAATAGAACATGAGGTATTACTGTTTTTCTTTTTCTTTCTTTTAATGTTTATTTATTTTGGGGAAAGAGAGGGAGACACAGAGAGCGAGAGAGAGTGTGTGTGTGTGAGCAGGTCATAGGCAAAGAGAGAGAGACAGACAGACAGACAGACAGGCATAGAATCTGAAGCAGGCTCCAGGCTCCGAGCTATCAGCACAGAGATGGAACTGAAACTCATGAACTGTGAGATCCTGACCTGAGCCGAAGTCTGACACTTAACCGACTGAGGAAACTGAAGGGAAGGTTCTGCTCAGTGCCCAGAAATGTAAATGCCCTCACTGTCTCTTGGGTCTTGTGGTTCCTGGGAAGGAAGAGGAGAGGAAGCCAGGGACCCAACTACATGATTTTCCTCTTAATACCACTAGGAGGCGTTTGGACCCTCTTCAAGTCCCATGCCTCAGACACCCAAGTTTCCTGTTCAAAAAGTAAACGCTGAGGTTGAGACTTACCTTTTTGCCATACTTTCATTTTCATTTCACCGTGCGTGTGGCTTCTCTCACAAGGTGAACAGGAAAGATGAGTTGGTCAGTTGATTGCCATTGGAGACTCTGTCGTAGGAGCAGAATCCCAGGTGAAAGTAGAAATTAGGTTAATTCAGAAAGGAAGTAAATCCTTTTAAGCATTGTTGATTTTTTAAAGCATTCTTTCAAAGTGACCATTTCAGTGAGCAAAAACTTTTCTCCACTTAATTATCTTTTTATCCTTCCGCACACAAAGGCCCCATTTGTAATAGTATGAACTAAATAGTTGTGGCAGCTTACCTTGTTTTAAAAAATGTTGTGTAAAAATGGAAGTTAATAAATTGCTTTAGCAGATCAAATAGTCTCCCATGGCTAAAATGTCGGAAATCATAGGGTGTCTTGCTGCTCAGAGGAAAATATCTTCAAAGATGGCAAGATTCAGTTTTAACCTTTCTATAAATACATAGCATATTAATACTATGTATATAAACTGAATAACGTTTCTATTTCTGTGTGATAAGTATGCCCTGATAGCACATGAAACCGTAAAAATGGAAGGATATATAGAAATCAGGAGCACCTAGGTAACTCAGTCGGTTAAGCATCCGACTCTTGATTTCAGCTTAGGTCATGATCTCATGGTTCCTGAGAATGGGCCCTGCGTAGGGCTCTGTGCTGACAGAATAGGGTCTGGTTGGAATTCTCTCTCTCTCTCTCTCTCTCTTTCTCTGTCTCTCAAAATAAATAGATAAACTTTTGTTTTAAAAAGAACTCATATACCCAACCACTTTGTAGGAAATTGGGTAATGTTATTACAAGTGTAGAGGTTTAGAGCCAGGCATACAGATCTGTCCCAAACTTGACCCTGCCATTTGTGGCCTTAGGATGCCATTCTTCACTCATCACTCTGCTTCCTTATCTCTAAAGTAGGGATAATAATATTCTGAGATAATATAAATCACAGAGACCTGCAAAGTTAAGTTGTGTTCTCAAAGTTGCCTTCAGAGCCCAGATTAGAAGTAAGTATGGATACTGTTTCTAGCACATTCAGAACATAAGCAATTAACAAAGACTTTGTCACTGAATGAAACTGTCATATGATTACACAACTGCTTTTTATACATGCTGGCTCTTCTTAGCCCTAGAATGGCCCACATGTCAATGAGTTAGGAGGTTCCTGATGAACTTGAATTCTGTATTGCCTACCTGCTACTGAAGTATCTAGAAGAATTTAGCATCTACAACAAATAATGCCTTGTCCCTAGGCATAAGAGATAGGCAAGGTCGTTGACTCCTTGAACTCAGCTCTCTATCTTTGAAAGGCATTTCCTTCTGATTGAATGACATCGAATATGGGAAAGTCACCTCAAATAGCTGGGCACTGGGCTTCAATGAAGTTCATTTCCCTCTTCCTCTTTTATCTCTCTGCCCTTGAAGTTAATAAGATGAAAGGTAGAATTCAACAGCTTCCAGCCACATGGAGACACATTAGTTGCTTTATCAGTTGATGGTTTTGGAAGGCGAAGTGACTTTAAAAATCAAAAACCAAAAATTTTTATTTCAAAAATCAAACCAAAGTTCAGGGTAGCAAAATGTAATCTTTGGTGTGACACCCTCTTAGCATGAGTTAAGATAAAGTAGTCCTGTGGCTAGCTACTTATTGTTTAATGAGGAAGGAATTTGATAATATTTCTTAGGGGTTCAGATATAAGAGAAAACCAGCTACGGACAATGTCTACGGTGAAAGAAAGCAAAGAAAGAAAGAAGCCCTGCTCCACATGTCTCCAAACACTAAGGTGGGCTTGTATGGTAGAGGCAGTGATATGTTGAGCCGATCCCTTCAAGCAAGGACTTGGGCCCAGCTGCAGAGAATGTGGTCAGCAGACAGTGTGCAGCTGTCAGCTCCATTCAGGGGGCCTCAGCTGCAGAGAACCATGTTACCTGAGGTCATACTCTTATTGGGCAGCTTATATACGGCCACTGAATGCAGGTAACAGGGATGTCAAAAGGGCCTGCCATTTGGCAGCATATATGGTCACTCCGCCTGACATTTCTCTTCCAAGACCTCCCCCTGGGTTGGCCAAGGCTTTGCCAAACCTCCACTGCAGTCCAGTTTCTACCACTGCCCAATCTGTCTTCCACCCCCAAGTGTCACTCCTTAAAATAACGTGTACCACAAACTCTGTCTCAGCATCTCGTTCAGAGAACCAGACCTGCAACTAAACGCATCAGACCTTCCTCAGAAGTGCGGGTTGACACTTTGCCCACTTTCCGTCAGGCAATGCACACAGAGGTAAATCAGAGGGCTGTTACACGGTTTGATTTCATGCTCTTACACCTCAACCTTGCGCTCCAACCTCGTCTCCTGACTCACTTCCCACAAGCCTTTCACACAATTGCTCACTTCTCATCTTTATAACCCAATCCTCTGCTGCCATAGAGAAATGTCCTCCCAACCTTGACTAACGCAGGCTGAGCCATGAGTCACAGCATTTATTGGTGTTGACTCTGGCAGGGGTGAATTTCTTTGCTATCAAGTGCTATAAATTTTGCAAACACAGAGTTAAACCACAGCCAAGCCCTAGACCAGCTAACCCTGGGATATTGTGGACTGGGCTCGACAGTCTGAGCTTCAGAACAGGACAATGCCAGAGGGCTCTAGGCCTGTAACCTGATAGCTTTGATCTACCTATCACAGAATCCTGCCTTTGACTCATATTTACGGAGCAACGTCCTAGCACTGGGGACATACCACTGAATAAAACAGTCCTATTCCCTTCCTCTGAGCTTACTGTCTAGGGAGGGAAAAAAAATTAAAAACCCAATAAACTTGCAAGTAAACATAATTACCTGTAAAGGATACTAAGAGAATGCAGTGATGGAAATTTTTTTTTAATGTTTATTTTTTTATTTTTGAGAGACAGAGCGTGAGCAGAGGAAGGAGACACAGAATTCCAAGCAGGCTCCAGGCTCTGAGTTGTCAGCACAGAGCCTGATGTGGGTCTTGAACTCATGAACCACAAAATCATGACCTGAGCTGAAGTTGGCCACTTAACCGACTGAGCCACCCAGGCACCCTGGAAAGTAAAAGGAAGAAATAGGAATCCACTTAAATGGTGGGGTCAGGAAAGGCCTCTCCAGAAAAAGACACTTAAAGTTAGGCCTGAAGAATAAGAATTATGAAAATTAGAAAGCCATGGAGAGTCAAGGGAAAAGCACTCCAGGCAGGGGGATGATATCCAAGCATCCTTTATTTACTGATGAATGAAGTTACTTCTAAAGTAGGGACACAAATGCAGGAGGAAAGAAAGTCATTTCGTAACCCCACAAGAAATGAAGTATCATATTGACTTACAAAGAAATGCATTAAAAGTTTTGTTTGTTTTAGCCTGCAACTGATTCTTATGAGTTTGTTTGTTAGTTTGTTTCTGTAATTGCTTGCGGAGTCCTGAACTGAATATATTGCATCTGCTGTTGTACATTTGATATCCTCTGCCTGGAATTGATTTCTCCACTGTCCACTCTTAGGGCCTTTCCTTGCTTATGATAACTTCAAGATTCACTTTAAGAATTTACTCTTTGTTAATAGCATTTTAAAAAATGAGATTAACTTCATGTGACATAAAATTCACCATTTGAAAGCATATGCTTTAGTGGTTTTTAATATACTCACTATGTTTTGAATAAAGTAAACCTCTCGGTAATCTAATTCCAGAATATGTTCACCCCAAAAAGAACTCTAGTACCTGTTACCACTTAGTCTCAATTCCTTTCTGCCCACATGCCCTGGTGACCACTCATCTACCTCTGTCTCCACAAATTTGTCTATTCTGGACACTGTGTATGATTAGAATCCTACAATCTGCGGCTTTTTGTATCTGACTTCTTTCATTTCATATAATGTTTTCAAAGTTCATGTATGTTGTAGCATGGGTCCATACTTTACTTTTCTTTATGGCCAAAGAACATTCTGCTATGTATTTATACCAATTTTATTTATCTATTTATCACCTGATAGACATTTGGATTGTTTCTACTCTTTGACTCTTGTGAATAATGCTACTATGAACATTTGTATACAAGCTTTTCTGTGAACACCTGTTTTCATTACCTCAGGTATATATTTAGGAGCAGAATTGCTGGGTCATATGACAATTCTATATTTAAAATTTTGAGGAACTGCCAAGATGTTTTTCACAGAAGCTGAACCATTTTGTATTCCCACTAGCAGTGTATGAGTATTTCGATTTCTCCACATCCTTGCCAATACTTGCTAGTGCCTTTAAATTGGGTTGTTTGTCTTTTTGTTGTTGAGTTGCACAAGTTCTTTATATAGTCTAGATCCTAGAACCTAGAATGAGATGAATGTTTTTGGGGTAAGCATTTTCTCTTATGTAAAACTTTCCCTGACCTTTACTTTTCCCAAGTGAGAACTGATACTTCTTCATTGAATGTTTTCTCTCTACTGGGCATAAACTTGTATTATTAATACCCACCACAATATACCAAAAGGCCCAGATTTGTATAATGTCAAATTCCCTTATTTGTGGATACTGTGTTCTATTTAATTATTTATTTTTTGTACCTAAGACTTAGGAGCACTCACACAGTAGAGGTCCAGTAAATGTTTACGAAACAGAGAAAGGAAGAAATAATTGCCACCACTGAGGGTTTTCAAGAAGGCTGAGGGTATTGTTGAGGAATTCTAGGGGGAAGGAGGAGTGCGGCATGAGCCTGGAGATCTAGGTGGAGCAGAGACTGGAGCTGGTATTTCGCTTCCCATACAAAGAGGAGGGGAACCATGAGGATGATTCCACCAATGCTGGTAGAAGATGGATAAGTGATTTGGGTTGGGGAGGTGTAGGCTTAGAGAGGAACTTACTACAGTATGGTTGTGAGGAAATGAGTCTGATGTAGGTTAATATCTGTGGAATGGGAAGGAAGGAAAGGATGTGAGACGTGTTAGAAATTCCAAAATTCTTGGGACATAGTGACTGGTCAAACTTGAAGAAGGGAAGGAAATCCATGGTGATAATGTTTCAGTTTAGCGAGGCCAAGAGCATGGATTGAAGAAGCAAAGTCTAGGAATGGAGCCAGAGATGAATGTTTGATGTCTTCTTTGAAATCTCAGTGAAAATCGGGGTGCCTGGGTGGCTTAGTCAGTTAAGCGTCCGACTTTCGCTTAGGTCATGACCTCGCGGTTCATGGGTTCGAGCCCCGCATCCGGCTCTGTGCTGACTGCCAGCTCAGAGCCTGGAGCATGTTTCAGAGTCTGTGACTCCCTCTCTCTCTGACCCTCCCCTGCTCACGCTGTCTCTCTCTCTCTCTCCTAGAAATAAAAATTTAAAAAAAAAACATTAAAAAAATAAAAGATACCTCAGTGAAAAGCTCAACTTCACTCAGAAGCACACTCTGCACCAGTTATCCAGGGGGTGAGCATCTCAGTCTTCTCTCTCTTAAAATCTATTCTTTTCCTTTTAATCACAGCCAGTGCACATCTCTTCTTTCATTTTCCAACCATTTAGAACAATTCATGACTCCTAATTCCCTCAAAAAGCTTTGCAAATGGGGAGAAATTATTTCTTTCTTTTCTTTATATGTTTCCAAGTTCAGGATAGCCTGATAGTAAAATTCCTTGACCAAGTCAAATTTTATACTGTGTATAGTATGATTGTGTTAACTGACTACATTATGTACTTCATAATCTTTTGTAAGGACACAAAGAAATATTTTGATGTTAGAAGAATGTGCA
The DNA here is from genome assembly GCA_017311185.1 of Proteles cristata cristata. Taxonomy (NCBI): domain Eukaryota; kingdom Metazoa; phylum Chordata; class Mammalia; order Carnivora; family Hyaenidae; genus Proteles; species Proteles cristata. The sequence continues at coordinate 12,177 of JAESUZ010005475.1, forward strand.
AATTTCGTTAACAGAGTGTGCACATTCCATTTTGTTCTTTACTGTGCTTTCAGATTAGTTGAACCTTTATCAGAGAGATCAGACACAGTAGAAGCGGTTTAATTTTTTTTTTTAAATGTTTTATTTATTTCTAGGAGAGAGAGAGAGAGACAGCATGAGCAGGGGAGGGTCAGAGAGAGAGGGAGTCACAGACTGAAACAGGCTCCAGGCTCTGAGCTGGCAGTCAGCACAGAGCCCGACGCGGGGCTCGAACCCACGAACCGCGAGATCATGACCCAAGCGAAAGTCAGACGCTTAACCGACTAAGCCACCCAGGCGCCCCGAAGCGGTTTAATTTTTGTTCTTTTATTCATTGACCTGTGCACATTATCTAGTTTTCATGAAATTCAGTACCTACAAAAAGGGCTATTATGAAGATGATGTAAAATTGTGAACCTAAAGTCCTTGACAAATAGATATTCAACATGTTAGTTCTCCTTATCTTCCTTCTTTTTTCAGTATATGACAGGCTTTCCACACATAAACTTCATATACATAGAACCAAGCAGAATAGACTCTTATATTGAAATAGGGGCCCAGGGATCTGGGATTGGAGAGGACTTAAACTGTCTTATTTCCTGAGTGTCAATGGCACTTCTCTTCCAAATTTCATCAGTAAAAACATTGAGTAGGGCTTCCTCTGAAATGAAATATTTTGTGCCCAACATAGTTTGCATCTTTGACCAATGTCTAATATACTCTACTGGGCCAACCTTTAAAAAATCTATTTGATATTTCTAAGCTCAATAGACCACACGGGTGAAAATAAGCCCACAAAATTATAAGTGATTAAAAACAAACAAATATTTTTGTTCTGACTGTTCAGCCTTATTGGGGATTCAGCAAAGCATTAGGCAAGGTTTCTTAAAGAACTTACAACCTAGTTAGAAGTGTAGATATTGCATAATGCCAGAGAATCACAGTGTGAGTCAGCACTGAATGATGTGGTTCAGACTTTGAATACCATAGAAATTCTGAACAGAAGATGATCTTCAGAGGCTTTATGACTAGAGAAAGACCTTGTATATTGAGTAGGCTCTGATACTGTCGATAGTGAAATTGCTAAGACAAAGAGTATCCCAGTCAAGGCAGAGTCCTGTGAGCAGACAATGTACTGGGAAATGAGTCTTTATATTCAACAGGATGAGGACATTTAAAACTTCTTCACCTGAGAGAAGCATTGTGTTGGGATGCTATGGGGAAATATACATATAAGGAGAAATAATAGGAGGTACAAGCAAATTACATGGACTTCGCTTTTCTCTTTGTTTCCAAATCCAAAGTTTGAGGGGGAGAGATGAGAAAGCCAGGAAGGAGTTAATGTTGTCATGCACACATTGAAGGAAAGCTTAGATACAGTCATTGTTAGAATTGAATGGAAATTGGGGACTATATACAGAATCAGGAGTTTGGACAGGATTTTGATCGGTTGGAACCTAGCTCTCTGCGCTGAGATAGGAGAAGGCTGCCTAGACTGATCTAAAGCTATATTTTAAAGCTTCTAGATATAGAGTTTATAATCTCCTTGGTAATTTTTCAATTCCAAAGCAACCTTCATATCAGAAAATCTTTTCCTATAGTGCACTGAAGTATCTCTCATTGTGACTTAAGTCCCTGCAATTTGTTCTGACTGTAGTGGAAACCAGGAACAGATGCTCACCACCAATTTCTCCAGCTACTCCAAGACTAGGCTGCTGCTATTCAGATAACTCTTTGCAACATTAGTGGATGCTTGTGTGTGCTTAGTTAGCATTACTTCTGCTTCAGGTAATTTTATTTATTTTTATTTTTTTTTTAATATTTTTTATGTATTTCTAGGAGAGAGAGAGAGACAGCATGAGCAGGGAAGGGTCAGAGAGAGAGGGAGACACAGACTCTGAAATAGGCTCCAGGCTCTGAGCTGGCAGTCAGCACATACCCTGACGCAGGGCTCAAACCCACGAACCGCGAGATCATGACCTAAACAAAAGTCGGACGCTTAACCGACTAAGCCACCCAGGTGCCCCTGCTTCAGGTAATTTTAAAGATTCTTCAACTTGGCACATAATAGATCAATTTAGATGTTTTAATTTCTTCTACTTTTCCCTATCTTCAATTCCATCTCCCTACTGTCTCCTAAAACTGCAGTTTCTCTCAATAACTAATATATAATCTTAGAAATGTTAATTTCCATTTGGTCCAGGTAGACAGCCATCTAGAAGAAGCAGGAGTTTGAGAGTCAAACAGACTTAGATTCTCAACTTGATCTATGACTCAGGTTTCCTTATCTACAAAAGAATAATAATAGTACCAACCTTGTTAGATTTGCCATGTACAAATTATGAAAAGTACTGCCCCAGAGATTAGTGCATAGTAAGCACTCTATAATAGTTATTACTCACTGTTTAAAGTCTCAACCCCATTATAAGTAAGCTCTGTGACTTAACCTTTCTGAGCCTGCTTCCTCATCTGATAATGAATAGAAGATGCATCTTACAGGTTGGTGTAAAATTGAATAAAATAAATCATGTTAGCTCTTAGCACATAGTGGCACTCAATGAACAACATTATTAGTAACAGGAAGAATCAAGTATTTGCAAAGGCTTGTCCATTCTTACATTGTATTAAAGGAGATGATTCTGAATTTAGGCTTAAAAACTTATTGAAATATAGGCATTTCCCATTTTTCTCTAAAGCTTCCTCTAATTCTTCAGTATGCCCAGCAGAGTTTTTGTTTGGCAAAAATTAAAAAAATAAAATAGAATTCTTCAGATATCTTTAGATTATTGCTGTGGATCCCCTAACTAATATTAAAATATTTTGTTGGATTTGGGATGAAGGAAATGAAAATAGAAAACTATGAAAAAGGGAAAATATTGAAAGAATGAAAGACTGGACAGCATTTGGAAATACTTTCAAGTGTAAATTTACAAGGAAGAGTTTTATGTATAAATGTGAGTCAGTGGTGGTTGCAGCCAAAGGGAAGAAGGGGTCAAATATGACATCCCCATAAGATATTTGCACAAGAGTGGAGGATGACAAGTTCTCTGCTCTGTAGCCACCATTCCCAACAACAGGTCATCTTGGAAAGCTCTACTTCAACTGCATCTTGGGACAAGCCAGTACTGGAATAGATCAGAATCCCCCCTGGGATTTTCCTATCTGTTGCCTCTCCATGTGTGCAAGGCTGGGAACTATGAATATAAGTGTTGCAGGCTCAGATTAGGACAGAAAACAACAATTCAGAGGCAGTGGGCACACTCTTCATCCTGAACCCCAGAGGGCACCTGATTCTTGGTGGGTAGATAAATTTGTAATAACTGACATCAAGTTCATGAATAAGTCTTTTACTCCTATAATTTTAAACATGATGTATATGGAATACACTTATTTCTTTTTCCTTTTCAATGTGGAAAGCCTGCTCAAATCTCATTGACTATAATCATGAAGAGTGTTTTAAACAGTAAGAATATTTTAGTTTCATGTTACACTGAAAAAGTTCATTGTGAAATCATTTCTATCTGAAATCTTAAACTTTAGGAAACATATTTTTTATTATTTCATCAAAGCCTAAATTTAAAACTACCACCAAAATTGGGGGTAAGAATCTTGACCAATGAGGTATATTTTGAACTATTTATTTTTTAAATATGCAATTCATTTACATATTAAAGGTTTTAAAAAGGTAAAAAAAAATACACCAAGAACTTCCTCTCATCCTGTCCTCCAGCCACCTGTTCTTCCTCTAAAAGGCAACTAAAGTGAGTGGTTTCCTGTGCATCTTCCATAGGAATTTGATACATATTCAAGCACATATATTTCTTTTTCATCCCCTTTTAGCCAAATAGCTTTCTTCTTCATATTGCTCTGCATTTTGCTTTTTATTGAATATACCATGAAGAGCATAATATAGTAATACAGAAAGAACATTCTTATTCTTATTTTCTGATTGTATATACTAAAATTTATATAATGAATGCCCTATTAATAGAAATTTAGGTTGTTTCCACATGTTCTTATTAAAAACAGTACTTGAATGAAAAACAGTGGCCTTGCTCATGGACCATTTTGTGTATGTGCAACTATGTCTGTCATATACACATTTGGAGTTTTTGCTGGGTTAAAGGGTAGGTACATTTGCAATTTTTAAAAAAATTTTTTTAATGTTTTATTTATTTCTAGGAGAGAGAGAAGAGAGACAGTGTGAGCAGGGGAGGGTCAGAGAGAGAGGGAGTCACAGACTCTGAAACATACTCCAGGCTCTGAGCTGGCAGTCAGCACAGAGCCCGACGCGGGGCTCGAACCCACGAACCTTGAGATCATTACCTAAGCGAAAGTCGGTCGTTTAACCGACTAAGCCACCCGGGCCACCCCGGTACATTTGCTATTTTGAAAGATATTGATAATGACTTGAATGTCTGTTTTTTCACCTCATGAATTATGATTTGTATTTTTTAACCTTTACCAGTTCTGAAAGGTAGAAAATAGTAATGAAGTATAATTTTAATTTGTATTCCTTATTGTAAATGAAAATGAGCCATCTTTTCATATGTTAGGAATTGCTCATACTATGTTTTTTATACACTTTCAGTTAATGGGAATCAAAATGCAAAATCACAAAAAAACCCCACAAAATTATATAACAGTTTAATAAAGTAAATAAATGCCCTTTCTCCCCAGTATAAAGATGGGCATCTTTATGCAAATGATGCAATTTCACAGAAGTGAACAAAGTAATCTTTAAAAGAAGATAAATGTGGGGCACTTGGGTGGTTCAGTCAGTTGAGTGTCTGACTCTTGATTTCGGCTCAGGTCCTGATCTCACAGTCCCTGCATGGGGCTTGGTGCTGAGTGTAGAGCCTGCTTGAGATTTTCTCCCTTTCTCTTTGCCCCTCCCCTACTCACTCACTCTCTCTCTCAAAACATATATATTTTTAATTTCTTGATTTTAAGAGAGACACAGAGAGTGCAAGTTGGAGAGAGACAGAGAGAGAATTCCAAGCAGGCTCTGCAGAGTCAGTGCAGAGCTGGATGCTTGGCTTGAATCCATGAAACCACAAGATCATGATCTGAGCCAAAATCAAGAATTGGGCACTTAACCAATTCAGCCACCCATACACCCCTCTCTCTCAAAATAAATAAATAAATATTTAAATAAATAAATAAATAAAGCTGAATGCTTGTCCAGTTATGTCTTAGGTCAGCCTAACATAAGTTGTGCTAAGACTAATGTAGTTTTATTACATTTAGTCTGTGCTAGGTGCAAGCCTAAATATTTTACATTTCTTTTCTCAGTTAATTTTTCTATCAATCATATAAGGTAAGTTCCATCACACAAATGAGAAACTGAGGCACGGGGAGGCTGGGTAACTTGCCCAAGTTGACTCAGCTAGTATATCACACTGCTACTTGGGGAATTTTATAACTCCAAAGTGTCCAATATAACCACAAATTTATATTACCTTTCTGGAATGTGGCATTTCAGCATTCCAGTGTTGTATTTAAATAATCCTGGTCCATGTCAATGAATTCAGCTTCTTGAGACATTTGCAAATAACTTCTCCTAGTGAGCTGTTGGTAGGATCAGTAACCAGTGGAATTTCAGGACTGTCAACTAACATTAAACAGATGAAGACTGGTCTGGCTTTATGAACCTTTGAAGAGTTAGGGCAAAGGTATCTCCCCAGAAGAAAAACTTTAAAAATAAACCCAGTTGGGGCACCTGGCTGGCTTAGTTGATGGAGCATGTGACTCTTGATCTCATGGCTGTGGGTTTGAGCCCCACGTTGCATGTAGAGATTACATAAAAACATCTTTAAGGGTACCTAAGTGGCTCAGTCAATTAAGCTGCAGACTCTTGATTTAAGCTCAGGCCATGATTTCATGGTTCATGGGATCAAACTCTACATAGGGCTCTGCACTAACAGTGTGCAGAGCCTGCTTCTGATTCTCTCTCCTTCTCTCAGTGTCTCTCTCCCACTCACACTTAGTCTCTCTAAATAAATAAATAAATAAATAAATAAATAAATAAGCTTTAAAAAAATTCTTAAAAACATTTGAAAAATCTTTGAAAAAATTTTTAAAAATAAACAAAATAAAAGAAAAAGAGCTATTTTATCACTTAAATACAAAAAAATTATTATTAGTGGACATTCTTTTTTATAAAATAATACCTTGCCATATAAATAAATTTTACTATTTAAGCAAAATATTATAACGTAAGAAATGTATACTATTCTATTCATCTAAGTAAACCTAAGAATTTAAAGATTGGCCTTATGTACATGGTTCAGAGTGTGAACGGAAGTATGACTTGGCCTTGGAAAAAAATGACTGTATCCCTGGGCCATCACTATCTTTTGTAAAGCCTTAGTGCAAAGTTTGGAAAAGCTTCCTTTCTTGTGGAACCAACTGCAAAATCCATGTTCTGCATGTGGATGAAGTCTCAGGCAGGGCAAAGAGCTTGACGAGGGAGAGTAGGGTTTCTCATGTGGGTATTTTTATGCACTGTACAAAATGGACAACTATAGACAGTGGCGTTCCTGGGCCATTCACCTCAACTACTTCTCTTTTTTTAGAAAACCTTTTTTTTGAAAGCAGCTAGGGAGAAAAGGGCCCTAACACACAAAGGGAAACCTATCAGAGTGGTGACAGACCTATCTACTGAAACTTGGCAGGCCAGAAAGGAATGGCAGGAGATCTTCAATGTGATGAACAGAAAAAATATGCAGCCAAAAATCCTCTATCCAGAAAGCCTGTCATTCAACATAGAAGGAGAGATAAAAGCCTTTCCAAATAAACAAAAATTGAAAGAATTTGTCACCATTAAGCCAGCCCTACAAGAGATGCATAGGAGCACATGTACCCCAATGTTCATAGCAGCACTCTCAACAATAGCCAAAACATGGAAAGAGCCTAAGTGTCCATCAATGGACAAATGGATCAAGAAGATGTGGTTTATCTATATGATGGAATACTACATGGCAATGAGAAAAAATGAAATCTGGCCTTGTGTAGCAACGTGGATGGACCTTGAGGGTGTTATGCTGAGTGAAATAAGTCAGGCAGAGAAGGACAAACACCATATGTTTGCACGTATAGGAGGATTAGGAGGAAGTTAACGGAGGACTGCGTGGGAGAAAAAGGGGGGAAATGGTGGGGGAGAGGGAGAGAGGCAAACCATGAAAGACTCTTGAATACTGAGAACAAACTGAGGACTGATGGGTGTGCGGGGAGAGGGGGAAGATGGGCATGGAGGAGGGCACTTGTGGGGATGAGCACTGAGTGTTATATGGAAACCAACTTGACAATAAACTATTTGTAAAAAAAAGAAAGAAAGAAAGAAAGAAGGAAAGAAAGAAAAAAAGAAAAACCTTTGACACGCTTGAGAAGACCCTGGAGATCTCCCTAAATACCTTGGGTATTTTGTGTCACAATGTTTAGGTTGGGGTTATGCAAGGCAGCTTAAGCTTCCTCTTTCCTTTATCTTCTGATCAATGAGCTCAAACCACTCTGTTCTGGTGTATCCAATAAGAACACAATAAGCGCAATAAGGACACTTATACCTGCCAACAGGAATGATTTATGGCCATTATCAACAATGCTTAAGAGACTGTCACCTTCCCTGGGTCTCTTGGGCTCATGAGTCTCAATATTTTATACCAGCTCCATCTAATTCCAAGAGTTTCTTTCCAAATAAAGCATACTTAAGATGAAGACAAACCTTTTACCACTTTTAAATCCCTTCTTCTTTTCATATCTTTCTCTCTACTATAGCATCTATTGGAATTATTGCCAAAAATCAACAGCCTGCTACTAGACATGCTGGGCCAGGAAAGTACCTTCTAGCCAGCTTTTTCACCTTTTTATTTTCAATTGGTGTCTTGGCTTTTGGTCCTTCTTCATATCCAGCATCAATAGATCAATATTAACATTATACCACTTCTGTTTCTGGACCTGTTCATCCTATTTATCTGGGAAAGATGAAAATCACTCTAAGTCAGTGAGGTCATATGAAAAGTGAAGGATTTACTATGAAGCTTCTGAATCCAACCTTGTGATCAAAGTGCTTAAGCACTAGAATCTATCCTTAAAATTATAAGGGTCACAGTTATTTCTTCTGTACTCTATGTAATAGAGATGTGAGGTCTCAACCAAACACTCATCCATGTTTCTAAGGACATATTTGAGAAAACACATTTGAGAAAAAAGTTAACTTTTCTTAGATTTTTCTCTGTAGTCCACCTTTTTGGGTTAATGAATTGTCTTCATCTATAAGCAAGCACATACCAGGAGCCAAAATTCTTACAGAAGAATGCTATCCTTAATGCCTGACATTTGGTTATCTACAGCTTAGAAATTCTTTTTGGTTGATTAGAGCAGGATAGTTGCCCATTATCTAGACAGATTAGTCTTGATGTGATTGCTATCCAGCCCCTAATAAAGATACATGAGGTTAGTCTGATGTCTAGACAACTTAAAGAACATAAGTTCTGTTGTTAAAGTTATAACACCAGACAGAAATGTGTTAGAAATATTTTAGCTCCCCTGAAATATACTAGAATTATTTTCTATTTAGCAAGTTTCAGTTTAAGGATTGGTGATAAAATCATCTCTAAATCATCTCTAAATCTTCTGTATAGTCACTACATTGCTCCTTCAATACTTATAAAGATATACATTTACAGAAAGCACTGCAAGTAGGGAGATAAATGTGTGTGTGTGTGTGTGTGTGTGTGTGTATTCATATTGATGTCCATATATACATACCCCCAGAGAAAGAGGAGGAAAGAAGAACCAAAATTTAACAGTGGTTAATATAAGATTATGGGAGATTCTTTAAATTTTGTTCTATTTTACAAGTATTCAACAATAAAACTATATAGTTTCCGTAATATAAAATATTTTTTAAAAAGAATTAGGTAATTTTGGAGAACAGCATTTTGACTAGAGACTATAAGACTAAGGACAAAAAGGGAACTTCATGTAAACTTTGTATTGCCGATAAAGTTGTTTTGGTGGTAAAAAGGATAGTAAAGATTATGAATTCTGAAACTACTATATATATAATCTGGGACTGAACAAATAAATAGTAGCTGTTGATAGGGTCCAGTTTTCTCACTTTTGGAGTGGAAAAAGAATGAATCTTGTGGTATGGACTAGAGTTAGAGACATCAATATGAACTCATGTTAAACTTAAAATACAGATGGATAGATACAGTAATGATTATATGTGTGTGTGTGTGTAAATATGGGTTTGTATACATACATATGTTTCCCAGCTGTATCCTTTGAGCTCTGTCCCAGAAGCAATGGTACTCCCGTAGCAATGATCACACCCAGCACTCAGATCTTGGTTTCTAATACCATTCCAAAGAAAGGAATCAGAATTCCTTGAAGAAATGGCTAACTCTACCGCTGGGGCAAGGAATAAATGAGCTGAGCCTGGGTTATTTTGTAGTGGCAGAAAGTAAGGGAGTGTTCAAAAACAAAATGCTGGAAGCATGTCAAAGGGAAACAGGAGCTGACCTGTATGACCTCCCAATGGCCAAAGCTGGAAAATTCAGAGGAACAAAATAAATAATGGCAGTATTAGATTACATCACAAAGTATAAGATAAAAATCTGCAATTCCATACTGATATAGATACCTGACTGAATAAGTCAAAAAAGGCAAACAGCCCATACAAAAGAACTCCAACTAATTTATATAAAGTCCTTCCTCAAGGAGGTGGAGCTTAACTTTTCACCCCTTTGAGTGTGGGCTTGTCTAGTGACTTGCTTCCAAAGCACATGGAACAGTATAAAAAAGCAATTTTACAGTGGAAGAAACTAACACTACAATTGTTGGATGAACAAGACTATCATCATCAGTGATAAATCTTGTTAATAATATATACCGTTATGATGTTGTAAGAATGATCCTTCATCTTTATGATCCTTCCTCCCCTAAATCCATAACCCCCAGCTAGAATAACATCATCAGACATACCCATAATGAGGGACATTCTATAAAATCTGAGCAGTATTCCTTAAAACATCAAGGTCATCAGAAATGAGAAAAGTTTGAGAAGCTGTCACAACACAGAGGAGCCTAATGACACATGATGCAATGTGGTGTGATGGATGGGATCCTGGAACAGAAAAGAGATATAAAGGAAAACTAAGTTGAAATAAGAATAAAGTATGCAGTTTAGTTAATAGTAACACATCGGTGTTGGTTCATGAGGTGTAACAGATGTACCATGGCAATATACAATGTTAACAATAGGAAAAACTAGAGCAGACTAATGAGAACTCTCTATACTATCTTTGCAAATTTTATATAAATTTAAAACTCCTCTAAAATTTAAAATTCATTTTATAAAAATAATTAGGAGTAGATTTTTTAAAAAATAAATATATACCTTAATCAGAATTCCTATAGAGAAGTACAGTTCCAGGTAAACACCAAGGTGAATATCACTTCCATTTTCTGGATGCCATTATATTTTGACAATACAGGATAATGGGTAAAGCATTCAAGCTTTAGATCCACACATCCAGGTTCAAATCCCAACTATTGACTCTATAACTTGATCAAATCATTTAGTTACCCTGAAATTCAGCTCCCTTATCTGTTATGTGTGGATAATAAAACTGACTATGCACTTCCTAGGGTTATTCTGAAGGCCAGATATAGTGATGTATTAAAGCACTTAGCATAATGCTTCCTGTATGATAATTGTGCTGGTTGCAATGATTATATTTCATATTTGTTGTCATTAATTTAAAAACTTTAAACTTCAAGGGCTCCTGGTTGGCTCAGTTGGTGGAGTATGTGACTCTTGATCTTGAGGTTGTAAGTCCAAGTGCCATGGTGGGTGCAGAGATTACTTTTCAAAAATTAAAAAAATTAACCCCAGAGTATCCCCTGGAAGGCACAAATCATTTTTGGCTGAATCTCAGTCCTATCCATTTGGTGAATGTCTTAGATCAATTCCCATTTAGCCAGCATTCCAGGCATTCACCAGACCATAGTGTCATTCATAGTTAAGCAGTACTCTAGGAAAGGCCTGATCCAGAGCCACACGGGGAATGTGGGAATCCAGAATTCCCCCTGATGTTTTCATTCCCAAGAATGGATGCTTTCCCTATTTCCTTAGGAAATATGAGCCTGATTGAAACACTTGTTTCATTTGTGTTTGTTCTGAGAGAAAAGTGGGTTATTTGAAACAATTTCAGCTTTTGCTAGGCAACAAAGAAAATGAGTTTGGGAAAATGTATTCATGGTAATAAATATACCAGATCCAAAGTCCTATAGCTGTTCTCATCCTAGGATAGTGACATTTTTATTATGGCCCCTGAGATGTGGATGCAACACAGGAAACTGAGTCATATAATTTAATATTCTGCCTGGGAAGTGTATCTCTGAAAATCAAGTTATACCTTGAAATCTTCTGCTTTTCTCTTACTTCCATTCTCCTCCCCCTCACAAACACCACTTTACTGAGTTAATTATCTACATAGAAATTTTAGCAGGCCAGTTCTCTACCCAGTGAATAGCTCACTTCAAATGCTTAACAAAGCCAGATCAACCCTTTAATGTGTTGTTTCTTTCTGGAATTTACCAAGACCAAGTGGTTCATAGGAATCAAATTTTATCTGTAAGAGTTATTACATTTGCATGATATAGAAGATTTTCAAATGATCTTGTTCTATCTGTATATCCCAATCCACCCCTCCTACTCAAAAAGTAGAATGTTCCTTAGGCCTTGCCTTCATTTCCTCTCTCAGCATGTCTTTTACCCATTAATAACTGTATCTGGTAGCATATCCTGAAGGTATTAAGACTGGGCTGATATGCGGAGCAAGCCATATTTCTTCAGTGTAGTGTAAAAGAAACCACGATTGGTCATCAACATGACTCACCCAGGCTTCTACCACCACACCCAAACCACATGATAGGACAAATTCTTGGGTAAGATTTAACCAAGCAAGTAAAGCCATCATGCCAAGCAAGATTTTGTGTGATAATATATACCTAAAGCCATCTCTCTTTGGTCATCTTTTGTGATCTACTTGTTGCAGATCGCATCACATTACATAGTTAATGGTGTTGCATTTACTTCTATTTTTGTATTTTCTCTACATTTCTGTTGTTTCAGGCTCAGAGTGTCACATGAGGACAATGTGTTCTTTCTAAGCTCTTCATTGGCCTGTGAACTCATCATATGTTCAGATTTCCTTTCCTTTGGTTGAGGAAAATAATGTCTTTGGTTATAATACTCAAGGTCATTTTGGGCACTTGCATAATCTTGATTATTAAAAACCCAGTACATAAGAGATCTACTAATTTCAGGGGGCCCCTGGGTGACTCAGTTGGTTATGCGGTGGACTCTTGATTTGGGCTCTGGTCATGATCTCAAGGTTTTTTGAGATCAAGCCCTGTGTTTTGGGCTCCATGCTGACAATGTGGAACCCACTTAGGATTCTCTCTCTCCCTCTCTCTCTCTCTGCCCCTCCCCTGAGAGCACATGTATGTTCTCTCAAAATAAATAAACAAACAGGGGCGCCTGGGTGGCTTAGTTGGTTAAGCATCTGACTTTTGCTTAGGTCATGAACTCGTGGTTCATGGGTTCAAGCCCCGCGTCGGGCTCTGTGCTGACTGCCAGCTCAGAGCCTGGAGCCTGTTTCAGTCTGTGACTCTCTCTCTGACCCTCCCCTGCTCACGCTGTCTCTCTCTCTCTCTCTCTCCTAGAAATAAATAAAAACATTAAAAAAACAAACAAAAAAAGGAAAGCATAGTGCTGTAAACAAACAAACAAGCAAACAAAATATTAAAGAGAGAGAGAGAAAGATCCAATAATTTCTGGAGAGGAAAGAGCTGAGAGCACTTACCTGGGACATTTGGAATATCCTCTCAGCCTGTTCCAGTTCTTTCTCCTCTGGAATATCTCCATTACTCAGCCCCTTCCTCCATCTCACAGTTGACTGGATCAAAGGTAGACCTAATCTGAACTGACCCAGACAGGTTTGCTTTCCTCATTGGGAGGTGGGGACCAGATAAAGAAATTAAGAAGGAGACAGTGAAAAATTTTCTAAGTAGTGTAACTATGACATGGAACATGTAGACCTAGGATTCACTATGGGAGCTGACATTCCAGCAGGCCAATCTGCAGAGAAGGATCTGGCAGATCCACAAGGGAAGCAGACTGGTGGGATGGAGCATGCTTGCAGCCCTTTAGCTCTGCCAGCTCAAGTGAGATCCAGCTGCATTCTGCATTCTCCCAGAGATCCTGGGAGGTCTCTTATATCCTCGGAATTGACCCACCCATCTTTTTTGTTTTAACTAGTGAAGTGGGTTTTGTTCTGTTGTTTAACAACAAAAGAGTCTTGAAAAAGTCACAGAATAACTATAAAACCCCTCCTTTCACTACTGCTCATCACTTTTCAACAATTTTCTTTTTTAGGAAAGGCATTCCCATTTTACTGATTTAAACCATTCGTCCCCGTTTGGTGCTCAGAGAGAGGGAAGCAAAGTTGTCTTAAAACTTTCCTTTGCCTGCTGGCCTTCTTCTAACCTTACCTACCCTTCTACAGGGGACACCAACTCTCTCCCAGGGCAGGTCTCCACACTGGGCCATCATGAGCCTTGTTCCATTCCCTTCCCTGAAGTTTTCCACATTGGTGTTCTCTCTGGAAAGTGTCATCCTCTGGCTATCTAAATCCTGCACACTCTTCAGTGCCCAGCATAACCTCACATACTGAGAGAACTTCCCTTTCTAATCCTCTTCTTTTTCTGATCTCCTTGAAATATTTTCACTACCTATGTACTGACATAGATAAATGCTCAAGAGGGGCACAGCTGGTTAAGCTTCTGACTTGGGCTCAGGTCATGATCTCACAGTGTATGAATTTGAGCCCCACATCGGGTTTTGTGCTGACAGCTCAGAGCCTGGAGCTTGCTTCAGATTCTGTGTCTTCCTCTGTCTCTGCTCCTCCCTTGCTCGTGTTCTCTCTCTCTCTCAAAAATAAACAAACAGTAAAAAAAATTAAAAAAAAAGAAAAATGCTCAAGATCTTTATATTATATGGATAGTCTGTACATTACAGAGCTATCAATAAAGCTATATATCACTAAATTAACCATGTTGGGATTTGGGGGTAATTTTATCTCGGTTTTATTTTCCTGGTTTATACTGTCTTTTTAAAAAACTTTTTTTAAAGTTTATATATTTTGAGAAAGATATAGACAGCATGACTAGGGGAGGGGCAGAGAGAGAGAGAGAGAGAGAATCCCAAGCAGGCTTCTTGCTGCCAGAGCAGAGCCCGAAGCCATGAACCATGAGATCATGACCCAAGCCAAAACCAAGAGTTAGACAGTTAACTGACTGAGCCACCCAGGTGCTCCCTGGTTTATGTTCTCTTAATTATTTTTACAACAAGCAGAAAATGTATACTAAAATTAATTAGAGGGAAAGTCTAAGTTCCTTGATCTGACTTTTAAGGACCTGTATAATTTGAATCTTTCCAAAAGTTAGAACAAACCTATAGCCACTTGAATTGTGCTCTTCTCATTTACTGAGATTAGCCTTTTTTTCCCCAAATGTGTTGCAATATACTTGAAGATTCAGATCACACTTTCTTGTTTTTTCTTACTCCTCATTTTTCTTGTCCCTTAATTCTGATATAACAATAAGTTGTTAATTGATGAAGTTATTCTGATTAACATCTGAATAAAGTCATATAAGAGCTTATATTATGTATAAAAGTATGTGTATTCCTGAAAGATACAAAATTCAGCTTTTCATTGTTGGGGTCCCTGTGACCACCATTTTTGCCCCCAACTTGTTTTTCTCCAGGACACTTCAAGTTTTATATCTTATATTTTCCTTTGCATCATTGTAATATAAACAAGATGATCAATGTCCAAATAATGCTGTCAACTGTGAATCTTAAGGTATAAACAAATGGTATATAATTCATTCCTTCAGTGGTTTGACTGAATGCTGTCTACCAGCAGGCTCTATGACACAGGGCATATAAGTAAAGGCTTCACCATAGAGTCATCTAAATATATATTTTCCTCCTTGTATATGACCATGGGCTAATTATATCTGTAGATAGATTTATAATTAGGTACTATGGATTACTCAGTTCAGTTTTCTTCTTTATATCTGTCCCCCAGGGTTTTAATTGAGCACTATTTAATGCTATAGCTAAAATGATATTAAGTCAATTATCTTTGCTTAAAAATATCTCTGTCACTCATTTGCTTTGATTATCAAAGCAAAAGGAAACAGTACAACCAGAGTTGGAAGGGACGTCAGAGTTGTCTAGATCTTGAATGACTTGAACCGTGTGTCTTCCTAGGACCATCTTTCACAGTGATCATCTGGCCTCTGTCCAGTTAGGATTCTGTACTGCCAAAGGCCATGGGCTTTACACTCAATTAAACATAGGTATGAATCACAGCTCTGGTACTTAGCTGTGAGCTCTTAGGCAATTTACTGACTCTCTCTGAGACTCAGTATCTTTATCTGTAAAACAAGCCTACTAATCCATACCTTGCAGGGCTATTATTTTTTAAACTATGTTACAGTGACTCTTGATCCATGTACAGATTGAACATAGGTCTTTATTTCTTCTCTCTCCTGAAGCCCCACTAAGAGAAGAGTAAATGAATTTAAAATAAATAGGCAAGTTATAAACTCACAAGGTTAAAGAGAATGGAACAGGAGACAATGGAAGAGATATGAGACCAACACATTAGTGGAAAAAAGAAAATGGAAGTGAACGCTGGGAAGCGACTTTTACAGACTGGAGAGAGTGGCAATCTGCGAGCCTGCAGAGTCTACTGACAACCGAGTGAGGTACAATGTCACTTTGTAGGTAGAGGGTTTGGAGGTAGAACATGGGCTGAACAGAGGGTGATGGGTGAAAATCATAGATAGCAGTTAGTGACTCAGGCCCTTTCTTCCACCTCACACAGCAAGGTAACTACACCTTTCCAACTGCAAATGAGAGGATCAATTTAGGACATGCCACAGAGGGGAGATAGAATCAAATAATATGGCTCTCAGGACGCTTCGGACAGACATATACACTGGCTTCAGACGGACTTATCAAGGCAGAAACCATGATTGCAAAGGTGGCTCGATCTAGGCCACAAACCAGATCACTGAGGGAGAAGGACTTAGAAATCTGGTCCCTGGACTTCAAATATTTTAGAAACATGATAAAAATGGATCCTTGGAGAAGCTGCATCTCCAGTCCCAAGTATCAGTGGCCTTTCATGGAAGAAAAATTTTAATCATGCCTGTTGAAACAAAGTGTTACAACACTAGACAACCACTCAGGCCAGGAATACATAGTGAAAGAAACACAATAATGCGTTGTCCTGCACAGAAACCAAGGGCTACAGTGGGCATCTGAGGCTTTCTGACATGAAACAAACTTTTTAAAAACAAATCAAGCGGTAAAAAGCTGAACCTTCTATCAACTTTAAATCCTTTTAGCAATTGTATAATATTAAACTGTATGAAACTGCCAACTTTGTAGGTTGAAAATTCTGAATATAGGCAATTTTAAATGGTTCAACCTACTAATTGGAGTAGGGAGCTTTCTTCTCTATGATTGCCTCTATTCCTATAGCATGACTATACTTGCATGGAGGTATCAACAATTCTTGCAACAAAAGTATGAAGAGTGCACCTGCCATGTGCTGACACTCTTCTAGACCCTTGGGGATAAAGCAGTGAGCAAGACAGAAGTCACTGCTGGATCAGCCACATGTGGCTTAACAGGCCATCTTTACTGAGTATGATTCCGAGCCAGGACTATAGAGTCAGTACAACCTGTGATGAATTCCTGGCTCTGTGTTCTTTTTGAACAAGTGTGTGTGTGTGTGTGTGTGTGTGTGTGTGTGTGTTTATCCTTTCCCAGATTCACAGGCAGAGGTACAGAATAAGCACTCCTACATTTTAACACTACTTTATTAGCACTTATTGAAAGAACCCTCCTTCAAAGATTTTACCATTTAAAGAAAAATAATATACAAATATTCTAAATTAAGTACTAAGGCTTCAATGCCCAGTGAGAAATAGGTTTGTTAGGTCAGGAGCCTAAACTTGACAAAGTAGAGCATTCGTGAGTGTTGCCAAGTGACTATATTCTGAACGAGTTAGACTGGGGACTGATGAGGAAATGAATCTTCAGACAAGTTCTGAAAGTGAGTTATGAAAGAGGGGAAGAAGAAACAACTTGCATAAGAAGGTTCAAAACCTTGTGGGAAATGCAGCCTAAAAGGTAGGTTAGTCTTCCCAGAGAAAAGTGATATTTTTAGCCTTTCTTCCTGGGAATGTTGTGGAAACACAACCTGAATTGAAAAGGTAGTTTCCTCTTTTTAGGCTAAATGCCACAACCAGAATTCACAGTCACAGGGGCGTTTCCTAGTATAGGAAAAACCTGGAGAAGGCCTCAGCCCATTTTGAACTGGGGTCTTTTATAGTTGTGTTCTAATAGTCCTCACTTTGAGTGTATTAGTTTGCCAGGGCAGCCATACTTTGAGCTAAAGCTGGCTTAGAATAACAGAAATTTATTTTGTCGCATTTCTGGAGCCAGTTGTCCAAGCGCAGTGTCAGCAGGACCGGGCTCCTTCTGCATGTGCTGGGGGAGGATCTTTTGAGGCTGCTCTCCTTGCTGATGGTAGTTCCTGGGTTTATGGCAGCATATCTGGACATAGCATTCCCCCGCTGTGTGCACATCAATGTGCCAAGTTCTCCTTTTCACGATACCTATTATATTGTATTAGGGCCCACTGTAACAATCTCACCTTAACTTGATTATTTCTGTAAAACCCTACATTCAAATAAGGTTGCGTTTTGAAGTATGGGGTTAATATCTTTTTTGGAGGGACACAATTCAACCCATAACACTGAGAAAAGGTAACTGGTCTAATCATAAAAAGTGATTTTTGGCCAGTGGAGCACAAAGTGATGCCTCTTGGGAAATAATCCCAAATTCATTTAAGTAAAAATCCTTCTAAAGCAAAACAGTTTTACAAAGCTAAGAAGCTGCTTTGCAAGGAGGCTGTTTTCACCACAGAAGTGTTATGTCGATTTGAATAATAATCAATGACTTCAGAGCTGAACTAGATTTAATTAACAAACACAGTATAACAAAACCAGAAGGGTAATGTTGAGCCTGCAGTATGGAGAACTGAGCTGTTAACAGAGTTGTTGATTTATTTTCCTTCTGTATATGTCACTAAGGCAGGATCAAACCACCGAACTGTCCCCTCCACCTAACAGATCACAAACATGGCCGTTGCCCCTAGTGGAAAAGCCAATCAACTCACAGAAACAAAAATAATCCAGGGCTCAGAATTAATTCCAGAAAAAGGTGGCAGAGGGGATAGTATATTTATTATATACTTTGCCTTTGCAAGCTCACAACAGAGAATTTGGGAATCGGTTAAGCTTTCTGTTCCCTTCTCGTAGTTCTGGAAAGTGATTTCTAGAAGCACAATTTATTTCAAGAAAGCAAAGTTTAAAACTTGGGAAATTCTAAGTGATAAGATTTAATCTATGTTATACATACACTTAATATATAATATTTATTTATTGGTTATCTAGAACATCAAATGACAAAAAAATATATACTGTATGTTTTTTTAAAACATATGCTGAGGGGCACCTGGGTGGCTCAGGTTAAGTGTTCAAGTTCCACTCAGGTCATGATCTTGTGGGTCCTTGGGTTAGAGTCCCATGTCTAGAGCTTTGCTGACGACTCTGAGCCTGGAGACTGCTTAGGATTCAGTTGTCTCCCCCTTTCTCTGACCCTCCCCAGGTCGCCCTCTGTCTCTCTCTCTCAAAAATAAAGATTAAAACATTAAAAAATTAAGCTGAATAATTTAAAAAGAACGTGAAAGATAACTCTCCTTCCCACATCACATCCCTAATCTCCCAATTTCCTCCCCAAAGGCAACTATTATTTACAATTCATTATGTATCATTCCACAAATAACCAACACAAGGAATACATATCCAGTTATATACAAAGTTCATAAAATATAAACCTCTTTTTTTATTATTTTACATAATTCTAGAATACTTTATATGCCATTCTTCACACTGCCCCTTTCAGTTAATAACACATCTAATACATCTTGCAAGAGAGTCCTTATCTACTCACAGAAATCTCTCTTTTAAATGGCTGCATAATATCCTGTTATGTGGTTGTTTTGTACTATATTTAGCTTTTTCCTACTGGTAAACATTTAGCTGGTTTCTAGTTTCTCACTATTATGAACAATACTGTAATGAACAGTATTTTTCTGTCTATGTATGTATGTATATACAAGTATATTTGTTAAAGAAACTCCTAAAAATGGAACCACTACTGAAAAGACATATACATTTACATTTTTGACAGATGTTTGCCCAATTGCCAACCCCAAATTGTTGGATCAGTTTATATTCCAATCAACAATGTGGGATGGGACTTATTTTTCTATGGCATTGCCAGTGCAATGTATTGTTAATCTTTTGTGCTTTTCCCAATCTAATAGGATAAAAATAGGATCTAATTGCAATTTTAATATGTATTTGTCTTATTTTGAATCAGATTGAAGCATCTTACGACATGTGAATAAGCCATTTACATTCCTTTATCTCTGAATTCTCATTGTGTCCTTTGCAATGTTTCTATTGAATTGTTGATTCTACTGTCCGCTTATAGCCATGGTTAGCTTGTCTTTATTTATACATTTATTTTCTATGAGGAATGTTTAAATTTTAGTATAGTCTTTTCTTTACATTTTTATTAATCTCTTAATCTTTTATTAATCTTTTCCTTTAAGGCTTTTAGATTTCGTGTCTTATTTACTTATTTATTTTATATTTATTTATTTATTTTGAGACAGAGAGAGACAGAAAGAGAGAGAGAGAGAGAGAGAGAGAGAGAGAGAGAGAGAGAGTCTCAAGCAGGCTCTGCACTGCCAGTGCAGAGCCCAGTGTGAGGCTTGAACTCACTAATGGTGAGATCATGATCTGAGCCTAAATCAAGGTTCTGATGTTTAGTTGACTGAGCCACACAGGTGCCTCTGTGTCATATTTTAGAAAGAACTTTCTAATATAAGATTATAAAAAAATATTGTCCTCTGACACAAAGTTTGAGATGCTTTTACAGTGTTTTCTCACTCACTAAATTCTTTAAAAAGATAATTATGTAGAAAGAATTATACAAACTCACATTTCACCTCTTGGAAACCAGCAGTCACACTATCTTATACATTTAATTTAGAATATTCGCCTTTCCAAAGTGCTAGAATCTGAAAATTTTTAAGTTTAGTATTAGAGATTAAAGAAAAAAAGAATCCTTGTCAATTATAATAATCTTTGAAAATCTTACAAGTGGATATTACATTTGAAACATAAAATAGGGTAATTTTTACATTTAAGAATAATTTGGCGGGGCGGGGCGGGGGGGGGGAGTGGTGCCTGCGTGGCTCAGTTGTTTAAGCATCTGACTTCAGCTCCAGTCATGATCTTATGGTTCATGGGTTCAAGCCTTGCATCAGGCTCTGTGCTGACAGCTCAGAGCCTGGAGCCTGCTTCAGATTCTGTGTGTGTGTCTCTCTCTCTGCCCCTTCCCCACTCACGCTCTGTCTCTCAAAAATAAATAAACATTCAAAAATTTTTAAAAAAGAATAACTTGGGTGGGGACGTGCTTAGTGACTTGCTTCCAAAGAACAGAATAATGAAAGGTAGAGATTTTAACTTCTCAGTGGAGACCTGGCAAACATGACCTTACCCCAGTGATGGAGGTTAATGTCACCACTGATAAATCATGTGGATATCATGAATCCTCCATACAATGTGATAAGGAGGCCAGTTATCAGTGTACTATTCTTCCCCCAAGCCCACAGTCTTAGCCTAATCATGAGAGAAACATCAGATTTGTTTTCAAATTGAGGAACATACTACAAAACATCTGACCAGTATTCCTCAAAACTGCCAAGGTTGTGAAAAACAAGGACAACCTGAAAACCTGTCACAGACCACAGAGGAGACTGAGGAGACATCACTGTGACATATCACTGTGACATCATCACTAGTGTGATATCCTAGACTGGAATCTCAAGCGGAACAAGGACATTAATGAAATAACTGGTAAAATTCACATGAAGTCTGCAGTTTAGTTAATAGCAATGTACCAATATTGGTTTCATAGTTTTGAAAAATGCATCATGGTAAAGTAAGGTGGTGACATTAGGGGAAACAGAACCTGGGAGTGCTCTACTTTGAACAGAGATTCTTTTCAACTTTCCTGTATATATAAAATTAATTCCAGGGGCAGCTGGGTGGCTCAGTTGGGTGTGTCCCACTCTTGATTTTGGCTCAGGTCATGATCCCAAAGTCATGGGATCAAGCCCTGTGTCCAGCTCTGTGCTGAGCATGGAGTCTACTTGGGATTCTCACTGTCCCTTCCCCCAGATTATTCCAAAACAAAATTTTATTAGAAAATTAGTTTCAGGGGTGCCTGGGTGGCTCAGTCAGTTAAGTGCCTGACTTCAGCTCAGGTCATGATCTCAACAGTTCATGAGTTGAGCTCTGTATCAGGCTTTGTGCTGACACTTGAAGCCTGGAACTGGTTTCAGATTCTGTGTCTCCCTCTTTCTCTGCCCCTACCCAGCTTGTGCTCTTTCTCTCCCAAACATAAATGTTAAAAAAATAAAATTAACACTTATCAAGAATATTCTGAGAATAAACACCCTTAAAATATTTGAAATTTTATTTGTAATAACTATTTTTAAGGTATAAAGATAATTTGCCTACAGTTCATTCCTGCCTGAAGTGGCGGACCAACATAAAGTGTGAATCTGCCAAGTAACAAAATTACTCCTGCTACGAGTATCTTTTTAAACTCTCTTGGAGAAATCACAGATGTAAATGAGTAAGAAGAGTAAATGACCATCTTTGTAGGAAGATCTTACAGTGTTCTTTTGAAATTCACAGATAGTCCTCATGTTAAGGACAAGGTTTATAAGAAAGATTTTTTTTTAAATAACAGCTTAATTGAAATATAATTTATATACTATACAATTCACCTGTTTTAAGTATAAATTTCAGTTGTTTTTAGTATCTTAATAGACATGTAAATCAGCAGTCAATTTTGGGAGATTTTCATCACCTCAAAAAGAAACCCCAAACCCTTTATCATCACCCTCCTATCCTCAAAATCAATGCTCTCCCAACCCTAAACACCTACTAATCTAATTTCTGTCTCTGTAGATTGGCCTATTCTGACATTTCACACAAATGAATAATATATATTCTTTTGTAACTGGCTACTATTATTTTTATATTTTCCAAGAACACTCTGAAGAACAGATAGCTAAAAGTATAATCTCAATCCTCCACCCCAAGGCATTATACATCCCATCCATATGCAAACACTCCATTTTAAATTCCATGACAAATTTAATTTTGTATATATAGCAAAGAATAAATACAGAGAAGTGATGAGGAGTATGGGCTAGAGAGCTAGACTACCTGGTTCAAATGCTAACAGTGTCACTTAGCAGCTGTGTAACCCAGGGCAAATTATTCAACTTCTCTGGGCCTTAGTTTCCTCTCATATAACATGTTTCCTACTTTATAAGGGTGCAATGAATGAATATACGTACATTTATGCGAAGTCCTTAAAAACTTAAATGAAATCTTGCCATTTGCAACTATGTGGATGGAACTAGAGTATATTATGCCAAGTGAAATAAGTCAGAGAAAGACAAAGATCATATGATTTCACCTCTATGTAGAGGAAACAAAAGAGATGAATACAGAGAAAGGGAAGCAAAGATATGATGAAAACAAAGAGGGAGCCAAGCCATAAGAGACTCTTATATACAAAGAACAAACTGAGGGTTGCTGGAGGAGAGGCGGGTAGGGGGGGTGCGGTAAATGGGTGATGGGCATTAAGGAGGACACTTCTTGAGAGGAGCACTGGGTGTTATATGCAAATGATGGGTCACTAAATTCTAGTCCTGAAATCATTATTACACTATATGTTAACTAACTTGGATTTAAATTTCTTAAAATGTTTCTAATATATAGTAAGTACCATATGTTTTTTATTTCTTTACTCTGCCATTATCAACTGTGAGAGCCATTCAATACAGTTAGTACCACTGAGTGTTTAGACAGTTCTGACCTTCTGATCTTATATGATCAGAGACCATTTCAACTTCAAATGTCTTCCTAAATTCCCCAGTCTATGTCTTTCATCTTTTGAAAACAGAAGTTTAGCCTGGAAAACAACCAATAATACGTTCTTATTCATTCCATAAATGATTAGGGAGGACATATTATGTGCCAGACATAATCTCAAGTTCTATGAATAAGACTGAAATGACCCTTTTCATCACAAAGTCTAGTGTGGTAGGGTCCCCTCCCTAAGGAGAGAAAAAAAAGGGGAGAGAAAACTTCAAGATAACCTGGCAGTGTGCCTATGTGAAATGACCCTTTTCATCGTAAAGTCTAGTAGTGAGTACAAATAAACAGTATGACAGGGATCAAAGAACACATTAATATGCACGACTTCACTTCCATTGGGCGTTCGGAAGAATTATATCATCACAGAAGGAAACAAGGAAAGGAAAGAACATCTTCTGGTTGGTTTTGGAGGGTTTATAGAAGAAGTTTTGGAGCATGGGGGAAATAATGGAAGTAAGATAGAAAGAGAAGGGATGGGGGCAAGTATCTGAGTGGGTCAGTTGATTAAGCATCTAACTCTTGATTTCATCTCAGGTCATGGTCTTTTGGTCTTGAGATCAAGCCATGCATCAGGTTCTGACTGGGTGTAGAGCCTGCTTAAGATTCTCTCTGCCCCGCTTCTGCTTGCTCACACTTATGAACACACATTGTTTATTCTCTCTCAAAAAAAAAAAAAAAACACAAAACCATTTTTAAAAATTAAAAATGAAAATTTAAAAAATAAAAAGGGAAAGGACTTTTAAAGATGTTTTGCTGAGTGTTCAGATTATGTGCCCACTCAGGCATTTTCAATTGCAGTAAAAGGATTACAGTAAAGTTGAAAATCTTTACTGCACTCACCCCTGGACCACTGTTTCTTTAAATATAAGCTGCATTTAGGATTGGGCCATCAGAATCTTGGATGTGATATGGACAATAGACAGCTACAATGTAATGCACTGCTGCCAAAAGTTGGTGCTTTGGAAAAGGGAAGGGAGGGGTGTTCTAGGGTGTGGAAAATGAGCAAAGGCAGAACGGGGAAGAGCCAGGAATGCTCCAGGGTCTGAAAGCAGGAGGGTATGCCTGGAGCACAGCCCTAGGAAGGAACAGAGCTGCAGTTGGGGCTGCCCAGAACAGATCCTGCACGCCCTGGGAGTCCTTTTACGGACCCAGACTTCATTCTGTTGGCCATAAGGAACCAGCAAGAAATGTAAACAAGGAAGAGAGATGATTCATACAGCACTAGTTAGTTATTGGCCCCAAGAGTATACTGACTTAGAACGGAGTTCTTTTCAGGGACCCATACCCTCGAGGATGCAGGGCCACAAACCTAAGGGAATTAGTAAGGAAGGCGGAAGACAGCAGAAGGCTTATAGCTTCCTACCAAATAGGGGTGTCTTATACTTATTTTCCTGTCTGCTGCCGGACCTACAGAGCAATCTTTTTGTGCGTGTGTCTGTGCTTTTTGCTTTAAAACCACTAGACAGGGGCGCCTGGGTGGCTTAGTCGGTTAAGCGTCCGACTTTCACTTAGGTCACGATCTCGCGGTTCATGGGTTCGAGCCCCGCGTCGGGCCCTGTGCTGACTGCCGGCTCAGAGCCTGGAGCCTGTTTCAGTCTGTGACTCCCTCTCTCTCTGACCCTCCCCTGCTCACGCTGTCTCTCTCCCCCCTAGAAATAAATAAAACATTAAAAAAATTAAAAAAAAATAAAACCACTAGATAAAACTAAAAAATAAAAATTTTATTTTCCCTTTATTTCAAACCATTCTTTGCAGTCAAATTTTAAAATTGTCGTTTTTATGTATCTAGATGGCAGTATTCATGGCATGGCTGCTCTGTGAAATAAACTGTTCTTCAGTGACCCTCTGGAAGCCAAAAGTCATTGTAAAAGGGGGAGAAATTTAATTAAATGGGTAATATGTTCAGACCTAATGTTTAGTTATATAGCAACGTGACAGCATACTTTGGTGATAGTAATTCCTTCCTCAATACTATTTGCCAAGTTTTAGGGTGTTCTATTGCCCTGAGGAGTGTAATAGGTGTGATAAGCTACCTGAATCCCCTTCAGGAATACAAGAGCCCTGATTCCAGCTCCTAGGAGTGCCCCAGGAGACCACCCACCTCTCTCAGCTCCTTTAGGGGTTGCACAGCAGCGTAAGGGAGCCACCTCCCTCCCCAGAAGCCATGCTCCCTCACCCCCTCCCATACCCAAGAACAGTGATGTAGGCTCCTAAGGGCTCAGCCCTCTCTTGCCAGCTCCCAACCACATCTTGCTCTGGTAGTCACTCCCTGCAGGGTTATGGGAAGCTTCTACTGGGTCTGCACCCCAGCTCAACTTCTCTGTTGACCCACCCTTCCCTCCCTCCCACTGGTGTTGATCCCTTGAGGACCCCCTAATAAAGCCCTGACAAGGGGGTATGATCTCTTTGGTCCACGCTGACAAGAAACAGGCTTAAGAACAAGGCCTGAAGGTTATTTTGCAGGTGCTTTACTATCTGCAGGCGCATAAAGGATGAATAAACCTGAGGGCCTAGCTATGGGTATTATGTGTGTGATGCAAGTTCTTGTTTGGTAACAGTGAAAACTAAAAATGACTTCATCTGCTGCTTATTCTCTTTGCTTTCTTCATCCTCAGTCCCTCCATCTTCCATCTCCATTCTTCCTCCCTCCTGCTACCCATTGGCCACCCATACACAAGCCCAGTGTGATCTGAGAAGCAAGGTGTCTTCATCCATTAAGGCTGCTATAACAAAAGGGGCGCCTGGGTGGCTCAGTGGTTAAGCATCCAGTTTTGGCTCAGGTCATGATCTCATGGTTCGTAAGTTCAAACCCCACATCACTGCACTGATGGTGCAGAGCCTGCTTGGGATTCTCTCTCTCTCTCTCTCCCTCTCTCTCTGTCACTTCAGTGCTCTCTCATTCTCTCTCAAAATAAATAAATAAACTTAAAAAAGACTACAGGCTGGAGAGCTTACACAACATAACAGAAATATTTTTCTCGCAGCTCTGAAGGCTGGAAGTCTGTGATCAGGGTGCCAGGACGTTGGGGCGAGGGCTCCCTTCCCAGCTGTGCACAACTCATTGTTTCTTCACATGGCAGAAGGGGCAAGGAAGCTCTCCTGGGGCATCTTTTATAAGGGCATTAATCTCCACAAGAGCTCGGTCCTCATGAACTAATCATCTCCTAAAGGCCTCACCTCCTAATGCCACCACATTGGGCATTAGGATTCTATTATGGGAATTCGGGGGTGGGGGGGCACAAAAACATTCAGACCATAGCACATGGCCAAGCTCCTGTAGAGTCTAAACGTATTCTTTTACTGACTAGCACACCTTCATCTCCTTTATCACAGAGCTTCACCACTGTAGCCATCCTTCTGGATAATTCAACAGTCAGAATTATGAAGTTCCTACTCAGATACACACGTTATAAAGGAAAGGAAGCTCTGAACCTTGGCGTATTTTTCCTACTTCTTTAGGTATTTGAAAGGATGCTTCTTTTTCTTTCTTTTTTCTTTTCTTTTTTTTTTGGCTTACTCAGGAAAATGTCACTATGAAGTGGAGCAAATCTGGCAGAGTCTAAAGATGGCAGATAGCACAGGGAAGTTTCTGTGGGACTAGCAAGCACCTGGACACCAGCCAGAAGGTGCAGGCTTTCTGGAGGTAACTTCCATTCCAGAAATATGTGGTGTTGTAGAAAGAAATATCATCGGAAGGAAGGGGACTATTCAAACCATGAGTACCTCAGAAAACTATTCTGCATCCTCCTCAATCTTACCCACTGGCTGGGTTACCAAAAACCTCTCAGTTGTCAGATCTAATAGACACTCTTCATACATGGTCTGACCCAACTTTTGAGTGCAATTTTAAATGTTTATTTTGAGAGAGAGAGAGAGAGAGAGAGAGAGAGAGAGAGAGAGAGAGAGAGAGAAAGAGAATGAGTAGGGCATAGAAAGAGAAGGAGAAAGAGAACCCCAAGCAGGTGCCCTGCTGTCAGGGCAGAGCCTGACAAGGGGCTGGAACTCAGAAACTGTGAAATCATGATCTGAGCTGAAATCAAGAGTCAGAGGCCTAACCAACTGAGCCACCCAGGCACCCCTGAGTGAAATTTCATACTGTGGACCAGCCCTTCCTTTTAGAAGCTTCTCTTTCCTTGGCCTTTGGTGCTCACTTCTTTATGGCTTCCTTCTGTAGCTCCCTCTCAGGTTCCACTGGCTTCTTCTCTAAACTCCATCTTGTCTTTCTTTTTCTCATTTTACACGCTTCCTGATGAGAAGTCATGGGCTCCTGAACAGCTAAAGCAGTAGTAAGGATGAACACGTGGAGGCTACTTGGAGAGGTTTCAACTCACTCAAGCAGCCCCTGAGCTCCCCTCCTCCCCAGCCAGCCACCCCTCCATCAGCATGAGAAGTCCCATAGTGGCTAGAATATCTGTGGCAGCCCTTACTCTTATCCCATGGTCATGTAGTGGTGGATTTATCTTTGTCTTTGTATTTGTCTTTCCTCCTAGACTGTGATGTCCTTGGTACCTCCACAGAGTCTGACACATTGCAGTCACCCTGTTACTGAGTAAAGGAATGAGGTACTTAAAATATGTTCAAATAAAAATATAGCACAAGTTGCCATATATATTTAAAATGAGCTTCCCTGAGATGCGCAAATACTGGGTGTGGTATCAAAGTTCAGATTTCTCACAGACTACAAGAGACAGTGAAAACTTCATCATTTTCTTCAACTTATTTGTAATTCTTCTTTACTCGTAGTCATCAATGCAGCTTAGCTCACAATTGTGCATATATGAGTTCCAACTCTCAAGCAAAGCCTAAAGGCTAATGTCATTATCTCTTGTAGATTTTGATACCAATTATGTTACATAGCATGGTAGCTGTTCAGTAAATAGTAAGCTGATAAATGGATGTTACTCCTAAATTTGGACCAGCAGCTACAGCCAGGCAGGTAGGCTCTTTTATATTTCTTGAACTGCCCCCATCTCTCTTCTGTCCATAGCCACCACCCAGCAAGTCCACACAAGCCTCCTTTCCCTTCCTATAATCACCAAAACCTACAGAACCCCAAAATCCCATAACAGATTTGTATTTATTGATACCTGTATGTCTCTCAGTGTCACCCAAATGATCGTGCATTACCAATGCCATATGACTTCAGCAAAACTCTAAGTCCCTGGAGGGCAGGGAATGTATATTTTCATCTTTATATTACTTCTTGCAATTTCTTTCACAGTACTTTAAATGAGAAACTTTCGAGAAGTGTAAAACTAACTAGTATAAGTTCAATTTTAAATACTCTTAGAAAATACCTCAAATTTTAATAAACCAACCGTTTGTCTTTCAGAGTTAGAATAATGTAGTTAGTGATCTAAAACCTGAACCTTGGGACACCTGGGTGTCTCAGTCAGTTAAGATCCCAACTCTTGGTTTTAACTTAGATCATGATCTCACAGTTCATGAGATTGAGCCTGGCGTCTGGCTGTGTGCTGGCAGCATGGAGCCTACTTGGGATTCTCTCTCTCTCTCTCTCTCTCTCTTTCTCAAAATAAATAAATAAACTTTAAAACCTGAATCTAAGCCCTCTAGGCTCAGAAGTAAGGAAATGTTTCAGTTCCTGGGCCCACAGGTGGGACTGCCTATCACCTGGCCCCTATTAGTTTTGATTTTTTTTTTTAAATTACTGTAGGTGTTTAGTTGCAACCATAAAGTCATTTTTTTTCTGGCTTATGACATATTTTCCCCAATTATGAATGTAATTCATGCTACTAATTGATTTTCCTTGAATGGACAATGTTAGACCCCTTGTCAAAGTTGTAACATTTTTAGGTATTAATACTCACTCTGTATGTAGCCTATTTGTTGGAACTACTAGATACATAGGTAACAGGTAAAAAACTGTTTAAGAGGAAATCCATTTAAATCATCCCTCTCTCCTCCCCCCTGTCAAGTAGCCAGTAAAAGAAGTCAAAATCCCTAAAAATGAGAGAAGAGAGGGAAACAAGAATTCATTCTGCCAAGCTCAATGTAGCATGAGAAATCTTTTCCTACAATCTGGCTTTTCTTTCTCCAACTGTCTAAAACACAATGCTGCAGACAGAGGTCACCACCAGACATAAAATGTCAATGTCAACTACAGGGAAACAGTTTTTTTCTGTCAGGTCTGATCACAGATCCACAGCAACCGATAGCGACGGTCTCAGCAGATGAACTTTTTCTAATCGGGCTTGTTATATTTCACTTCCAGGCTCAAACCAGGAAGTGCTGTTTAAGATGAGCCAAAGCCAAAAAAAAAAACAAAAAAAAAACCACTTCAGCCTCAGAAACAAAATCCAGCCAGGATCCAGAAAAGCTATAGGGTTTAAACTGGAGGCTATTCTTCGGTTTGGGCTGGAACCTAGGGCTTCCTACCTATAAAACGTTTCTAAACTTTTAAATTGCGCCCCCCACCCACCCCTAAAAAAACCACCAAAGTGAGACGACATAAAATATACACAGGAGCGCGCACACAACCTACACAAACACACACATCTACACAAACACACGCACAGACCAATTTGGTTTTTGTGATCCGCTTCCTTATCTAGGCGGTCCAGGCTTGGGGCAGATTTAAGTCGCTAAATTCTCCTCCAAACTAAACCAGGGCATAGAGCAGCCAAAGTGTCTGATTCTGGAGATTTTTAAGGGTCGAGGCGTAGACAGGCCACGCCCGGGTCCCGTTCTCCCGTTGCACAACTGTAAGCTAAGTCTGGGCAAGTCCAAGGAGGAACCCTGAAACCTCCAACCCCTCCTTCCTGTGACCCAAGGGAGCAGTGCAGTCTTGGGAAGCGGGGAGGGTTCCTGGGTGAGGATACGGGGCCAAGGGTGTTAAGTTTCAGCCCGGGAGCTTCGGACCGCTACAGAGGGGGCCGCAGCCAGCTGCGCGCAGGAAGGGGAGGACCCAGCCTGGCGAGGGGGAGCCCCCGCGCTGGCTCAGGGCTGGGTCGGAAAAGCTGCCTCACGGGCGCGCCCGCCGGCCCCTCTGCTCCTTTCCTCCCTCCCAGAGCTCCCCGCCCGGCCCTCCCTTCTAGTCCCCGCTGCGCCCTCGCAGAGGCAGCGTTTGCAGCGGCCTTGCCATGTCTCAGCCGGGCCAGAAACCCGCGGCCTCCCCGCGGCCTCGGCGCGCTGCAGCGGCCCGCCAAACCCAGGAGGTGAGTGGCGCTCCTGCGGGAACCACGGGGTTGGGCGCCAGGAGGACCAGGGCGCCAGAGCCGCGGGACACCTTTTCTGGGCGTAGCCTGTCTGGCCTCCCTCCCGTGCGCCCCCTCCCAGGCCGGGGAAGGGCGCGGGGCTCAGTGACCGCCTCGGGGCAGGTGGCTGGTGGTGGCAGCTTATTCCCGGGCTGGGGCCAAGTGCGCTGGGCGTGGCGCGAGCTCAACAGGGGGTGCCCGCACCGGGAAAAGTTGGATGATGAGAGGTGGGTAAATGCGGATGGGGATGAGAGGGGGGGAAAAGTTCACTCGAGACCCCTCTAGTGGGTGGGGTGGGTTAACTGGACAGTGGGCTCCTCTCTTCCGTCTAAAGCCCAGGCTGCAGGGCGTGGCTGCCTGGAGAAATAACACATCTTCGCTAACCAGCCTCGAGCCAAATCGGGCGGGGCGGGGCCAGCCGTCGGGGGCGGGGCCTGCGTCGGGCACCGCCCAGGTGCCCTCCCCGAGGACAGCTGCAGTGCTCGCGGCGCTCAGAGCCAGTCCACTCCTAGCAGGGAAGTGAGAACCCTCTGCCTTCTGTACCGCACTCCGCGTCTCCGGCGGGCCCTTCGCCGCAAGGCTCAGAGCAAACCGATTATTGCCATGGCGTTCGCAAGCTGGTGGTACAAGACGGTAAATAGGAGCGATCGTGCCTGGGCAGGAACGGGAAGGGAATGTGTTTGCTTGGCCTCTCCGGGGTTGCGGGCGAAGTATTGTTGGGGAAGGGGTGGGGACCAGGTGAGACCTCCTCTCAGGACGTCGGTTAGGCTCCGGGAGAGGCCGAGACTCACCCTGCTTTGGTATGCACGAGCGCGCCCGGGCGTGCGAGTTGATGTGGGCAGCTGCGCGAGGCTCAACTAGGCTCACAAGTTGAATGGGACAGGAATTGTTGCTGGAGGAATTCCTTCCCTGGATGCGGATTCCTGGATGAACTCAGCTCTCAAGAGCTTAAGTGTAGTGTTTCTAACCTGTAAGCAAAACTCAAAACTTTTAGAGAAATGTTCTTGGACATATATTTTCCAACACGGAGGAGGAGAGGCAGCCAGGATGAGGGCAAAGAAAACCCCAAACTCCCAAGGAGCAAGAGCAACTGAGATCTAGGCCCTTGTGGAGAATGAGACAGAGAGCACGAGGGCTGTTCTATACTTTATTCCCAAAAAAGTACACAGAAGTTGTGTTGATAGGTGAGAATCAAAATAGTTATATCCCATTAATTTATTGAAAATTTCAAAAACATAGTTAAGTACATCTCTCAGCATGTGATATTATTAAGAAAAGCAAGTTCTTGTCATCAGACACTCTTTAGAGGGAAGCCTTATATTGGAATCAGTAAATTGTCACTGATCAGCCAAATGGCCATTCATTGAGCATCTATGTGCCAAGCTCAGTACTGGCCTCCAAGAGCACATAGGAGAATAAGACAGTAGTTCTTTTTTTTATCAAAGATCAACAAGTCAACCTTTCTGAACCTGTTTCCACATCTATCAAATGAGAGTTATAATAGGCACCAAGTAAGTGTTGATGAGGACTAATAAGATTCATGGATCAAAGTACCATACCCATTTACTTGTAAGGGTAGGGGATTATAGTTTATCTTAAGATATTTCATTGTAAATGTTTCCCATTACATTTTCTGGGCTTCTAAAGTGTAACATCTTATTTATATGCTGAAAGCAAAAGTTTATTTTGAGTCATTATTGTCCTAAGGCTCTTAGGACATTTATTATTATCTACTTGTGTAGATAATGCACATGTATTATCTGCAAATATGGATGGCAGTATTTCAGAGTTGACATCAGACTTTTCTTCCCAAATTCATGGTTTTCTAAAAGAAACTGTGCTGGAATATTTGATGTAGTTTAAGTTAGTGCTTTTAACCCCTTTATGTTTAGACATTAACATTTTGCTAAAATTTCTCTTATAATCCAAATTTGGAACTACTGTAATTTTATTTTTTCTCTTAGAATAAGCAAACTGTCTGTGATCAGCTTCGATTGATTCTTCCCAAACCAGTGTGCCACTTAATAGAAATGTGTGAGCCACATATGTAATTTAAAAATCTCCAAGTAACCACATTAGGAAAATAAAAACAGGTGAAATTAATGCTAATAACCTATTTTATTTTATTTTATTTTATTTATTTTATTTATTTTATGTTTTATTTTTTTAATGTTTTATTTATTTCTAAGAGAGAGAGACAACGTGAGCAGGGGATGGTCAGAGAGAAAGAGACACACAGAATCTGAAGCAGGATCCAGGCTCTTAGCTAGCTGTCAGCACAGAGCCCGACACGGGGCTCAAAACCACGAACCATGAGATCATGACCTGAGCTGAAGTCGGATGCTTAACTGACTGAACCACGCAGGCGACCCTAAGATATTTTATTTAACCACTATATTTCAAACATTATTTCAACATATAATCAATGTACAAATCATTGAAATATTTTAGATCTTTTTTTAATATTCTTTGAAATCTAGTGTCCATTTTTTACTTACAGCACATCTCAATTCATACTTGCTACATTTCAGGTACTAAATAGGCATGAGTGGCTAAGGGCTACAGTATTGTACTATATAGCTATACACATGACTCCCTAACCATTTTTGTTTGATGATTACAAGGGAGTGATGAGAGATCATTTTGAGAATTAAAGAGAGCTATAGACCATTTTCCCTCAACAAAATACACACACACAAATACACAAAAGCTCACCCATAAATCCTTTAAAGGTCCACAGAGGCAATTTATAATGTATATATATTTCACATACATACAATAAAAGTTATAATATACAATAATATAATATGTAATATAATGTAATTATATAGTATTACATACTATGTAAAATAATATGTTATCATATACTATTATATAATAATTACATAATATATAAATATATAATTATGTAATAGTATATATGTATTTTGTAATGTATGTCATATATAAATAAAATGCTTCTGGTAAATCCTATAATATCTACAAATATCCTATAAATAATATCCTTACTAGAATCCTTTACTGAAAAAGATTTTGAATGACTTACATTATTTTTATTGTAGAGAGAGTGTGAAAGTGGGGGAGGGGGGAGAGAGAGAGAGAGAGAGAGAGAGAGAGTATCTTAAGCAGTCTCCGTGCTCAGCAAGGAGCCCAATGCATGGCTTAATCCCATGACCCTGGGATCATGACCTGAACTGAAATCAAGAGTCAGATGCTCCAGAGAGGTGCCTGGGAGGCTCTGTCGGTTAAATGTCCGACTTAGGCTCAGGTCATGATCTCACAGTTCGTGGGTTTGAGCCCTGCGTTGGGCTCTGTGCTGACAGTTAGCTTAGAGCCTGGAGACTGTTTCTGATTCTGTGTCTCCCTCTCTCTCTGACCTTCCCCTGCTCATGCTGTCTGTCTCTCTCTTTCTCTCTCAAAAAAAAAATTAATTAATTAATAAAATAAAATAAAATAAAACATTAAAAAATAGAGTCAGACGCTCAACTGACTGAGCCATCCAAACACCCCATGAATGATCTAACTTTGAAAATTTAGGCAGAATAAGATAAAATAATTAAAAGATGTATCTATGATGTTTGTTTAAGGGAGTGTCACCTTTAAGCTAGTCGATGACACATTACAATGTATATTTCAACACCAAATACCATCAAAGTCATTGATCTTATTTTCTGAAGAATTATGTGATTATAATAAAAAACTCAAAAACAATAACAATGAAAAAAGTTAGAGATGAAGAACATCTGATGAACATCATAATGATAAAGCAGGAAGGAGAGTAAATTTGGTTGACAGTAATCACATTCTTGTGTCATAAGTTGACTTGATTAGGACATGCTAATTAAAGGTGTTTCTTAGTCTAATTAGACCCATGAGCCCAGTGGCAGCATGATCAAGGAGCCCAGTCATTTGGGAGGCCCCATCATTGTGACCAGACTGGGAAGAGTGTCACAACCCTTCCATGGCAGGACACACCATTTAAATGCAGTAACTTTTAGGAGTAAGGAATGGAAATTACAGAGTCTCCAGAAAGTCCACAGGCTTTAGAGTATTTGGGAGAATGGAGATTAGACACAACTTTGCTCTTTTGGTTGACAGTTTCTAAATTGGTTTGCTTCCCATTGCAGATAAGACTTTTAAATTAGGACTAACATCTGATGATATTGTTCTTTAATCAGTTTTGGCACTTCCCAGATAGTTAATTATATTCTCCCAAGTGCTTTTTAAAGAATGGTACTGTAGCTTGCTGGGGGTGGAAATGTGGGTGGCCATTTGAGATTCTAAGGTGAATAGGTAGGCATTTAGTTCTGAGTAGGTTGTCTGGTATAATATAAGACTTCTCAGAGAAGCCCATCCTCATTCTTTTTGTCTTTTGTATTTTTAGATTATTATTTATTTTATATATAGAGAGAGTGCACATAATGCATATGTGCATGAGTGGGAGAGGAGCAGAGAGAGAGGGAGAGAGAGAATCCCAAGCAGGCTCTGTACTATCAGTGCAGAGCCCAATACAGGGCTTGATCTCACGAACCACGAGATCATGACCTGAGCTGAAATCAAGAGTCGAACACATCTGACTGAGCCAGTCAGGCACCCCAAGCCCATCTTTATTCTTTTTATTTTAGTAAAAAAAAAAAATTTTTTTAATGTTTGTTTATTTTGAGGGAAAGAGGGACAGAGTGTGAGCCGGGATGGGGGAGAGAGAGACACACAGAATCTGAAGCAGGCTTCAGGCTCTGAGCTGTCAGCACAGAGCCAAATGTGGGGCTTGAGCTCATGAACCATGAGATCAAGACATGAGCTGAAGTCGGTCGCTTGACTGACTGAGCTACCCGGTTGCCCCCCTATTCTTATGTATGTACACTTGAATATATAGCATTGTATGCATTCAGTTCTCTTCCATTTCTTGTAGATAAAAATTACAAGTGCATCCTAATGACTACTGCAAAAGCAGCAAAGTAACTATTGAAATTCTCATGACATCTTCTTTGACTTAGAGAAAATTCAGAATTTGATGCTACCTCTGAAAACCTGACAAACAGAGCTGTGGCCATAACAGTGTCATCTTGGCATATCCATGATAATGTTAAAATGTTGGGAAAAGCATACATGGAGTTTAAGTAAAACATCGGTATTTTGGAATTCTAGCCATACCTAATATGTGTCCTTAATATGTGTCTTTTATATGTGTCCTTAATATGTGTCTTTTATATGATAACCCCAAAGAAGGTTATCCTAATAGCACATGCTTTTAGAGGGGCAGGAATATTTGTATTAGAAGCCAGACATTTTATTTACTTACATTTCTTAAGTAATTATTCACCTTACAACACTTAGCACATGGTGGCTATGCACTGATTCTTTTTAAGTAAATAAACTGTATTCTATAACTGTGAGTTTGGAGTTTTCAGTATGAAAATCCAGTGAAATGGGGAGGATACTGCCATTGGGTGACTCTAGGGAGATACATATACTTTAGATAAGAGAATTCTAACTTCAAAACTTTTTATCACACAAGAGAGGATAATATAATGAACTCTTCACCTACCCTTCATCTGCAATAATTATCAAAATTGTAATATTGTGCCACTCTTCCTTTATTCAGCTCCCAGCCCTCCCAGCACACCAAAACACACACACGTGAGTGCACACACACACACACACACATACACACGCACACCCCTCTCCCTTCCAAAATATTTTATGTGTGTATGTATTTATTTATTTTCTATTTCAGTTATTTTCTTAATTTACATCCAAGTTAGTTAGCGTATAGTGCCAACAATGATTTCAGGAGTAGTTTCCTTCATGCCTCTTACCCATGTAGCTCATCCCCCCTCCCACAATCCCTCAAGTAACTCTCTATTTGTTCTCCATGTTTAAGAGTCTCTTATGTTTTTGTCCCCCTCCCTGTTTTTATATTATTTTTGCTTCCCTTCCCTTATGTTCATAGTTTTGTATCTTAAAGTCTTCATATAAGTGAAGTCATATGATATTTGTCTTTCTCTGAATGATGTTGCTTAGCATAATGCCCTCTAGTTCTATCTACGTAGTTGCAAATGGCAAGATTTCATCCTTTTTGATTGCTGAATAATACTCTAGTGTGTGTGTGTGTGTGTGTGTGTGTGTGTGTGACATCTTCTTTATCCATTCATCCATCAGTGGATATTTGGACTCTTTCCATACTTTGGCTATTGTGGATAGCGCTGCTATAATCCTTGGGGTGCATGTGTCCCTTTGAAACAGCATACCTGTATCCCTTGGATAAATACCTACTAGTGCAATTGCTGGGGCGTAGGGTAGTTCTATTTCTAATTTTTTGAGGAACCTCCATACTGTGTTCCACAGTGGCTGCACCAGTTCACATTCCCATCAGCAGTACCAAAGTATTTTAAAACATGGAGAATTGCACATTTAAGTATCATGCCTGTGACCAACTTGGTGTAGATTGTTTGGAAAATGAATTCTTTATTCCCTATGTATTTTGTTTCCATAGATGTAATATAAATATGAGTTTAATAGAATATACAACCATAAGAGACAAAATACTAAACAAAAATATATCAGATGAACTTGGTTACTTTATACTTATGAAAAATAAAAGACTAAATTCTCTGCTCTAACACAGCCTTAGAAAATGAAACCTTTAATCCTTTGCTTGCATCTCTTATTCATTTTACTGTTTCATAATTCAGCACAATCAGGTTGATGGCAGAGAAAAACAAGGGAGTGGAATAACTTTTACTGTATCCTAAACTAGGCAATGGGCCAGGCTCCTGATTAACATCAACTTTTTTGAGAAATATGTCAGCCCGTGGGCTAGGTACTATTATCTTCATTTTATAAGTAGAAAACATAAAGGTTTAAGTATTTGCTCAAGATCACAGAGCCTTTCCCATCCGTGCTTTTTCTGTCCCATCAGAGTTTGTCAGAGAATGGAATGCAGGGAATTAATTACCCAGGTAACAGAAGAGGCTGGGAAGCCAACTGGGGAGGGTGAAGCAATCCAGAGATAAGAAATTTCAGGAAGCTGCTATCATTTCTAGGCAGGATGGACTGGTGGGGAGCTGGATAGCCCTGTGCAAACTGGAACTGCAGCTGGCTGATCCAGCAAAGAGACACTACTACAGAGGCTCCCAGAGGCAGAAAGGAGGGGAAAATACCACCTCCTCACCACCTCCAGTCTCCTGCCCCTGCCTCCCAAGCCTGAGGCCATCCATCCCAAATATCCTGGGTACAGCAAGCAGGGAGAGGGGAGTGGGGGCGGGGAGCAGGGTCAGGGCAGGGAATTTACCTGAGGGCAGAGAGATCTAGAGTTGCTCCAGGGAGAGGGTTTTAAAGCAAAACCAGCTTTACATCTTCATCCTTCTGCTTGTTTTTGCAAGCAAAATACATACAAGAATGGATTTTAAGGGATTTTGCAAGAAATAACAATACATTGTTAATTTTTCAAGCTATTTGGTTTTTTTTTTGTTTTTTTTTTTCTTCTTTCTCTTTTATCTAGTTTACTCTCCTGAACAGAGCAAAAGTACTTCTCAGGCAATATTTAGAGGCTTGTGGAAATACATTCATTCAATCAAGAATTATTTGTCACACCTCTACCCCAAAACCAGAAATAAGAATATAGTTTACCGTCTGGTTGGGAAGGCAAAATAGACATTTATGAAGGAATCAGTAAGCAAGAGAGTATCAGATAAAGGGCTAATTTGTTTGTTTTACTAAGAAAATAGAGACTAATATGCATATACAAGGTACAATGTGCTATAAATAGGGCAAGGCTCAGGAAAGGCTGGTGTGAACATGAAGGGCAGTGTGCTTCTTCGCTGACCAATCAGAGTTTACCCAGGAGCCTCAGAGCCGCCCCAACCTGCCTGACCAGGGGAAGCTCCCCATGGGAGCCAACTCAGTGGAGTGATTCGGAAGAGCTGAACTGACTGCTTCCTGTCATGGCTCCCACAAATCTCTCAAAACCAGTGGTCTTGAATCTTAGCTGCATATTCGGATCAGCTGGGGAATTTTAGAGAAATACATCCATACTCTGGCTCCACTCTAGATGAATTTATTTCCTGTGCTCTGGCATGAGTGTTTCCAAGTGTCCCAGGTGCTTGTGACCCACACTGAAGGATGAGACCTAGTGGTAAACGAAGGCTTTCTGATCCTCTGAAGGGCCACAAAATAAGCTTTTCTTACCATATGTAATGGTAGTGCAGTGAGAGTGCTGAGTTTTGTGGAGGAGAGAAGTCCAGAGGGCATCATGATAACCTTATTGACTCATGATTTGTCTACAGCTGTCACTCGACATGCAAATATTGATCTGTATGGCCTTGCCTCCAAGTAGAAGAAGACAAGCTTTTCAGTTGTTTTCAAATAACTGTTGCTGTTTTTTAAAACAGTTTTATTCAGATATAATTCACAAACCATAAAATCACCCGTTAAAAAGTACAACTCAATACTTTTTTGGTATATTCACTGAGTGGTACAGGCATCACTTCAATTTAAGTTTAGAGTGTTTTTGTCACCCTAAAAGAAAACTTTGTCCCTTTTTTTTAATTGAAGGAAAAGCATTTCAGAAGCCCACTAGCATTTGGCACTCTCAGCTGGGATTGCATTTTCAGAAGCTCCGTTTTCTGTCTTCCTTCTTCTTTTATGTGTGTGTATAAGTTTGCCCTTATTTTCTTCCCCATTATGTATGCCCTTGATTGTGTCTGTCAGAGTGCATGTGGGCAGGATAAAGAAGGTGCCCGAATGCTCATTAGGACAAATCCTCACAGTGAGCCCACAGGCTGCCAGCTCCTGGATCTTGTTAATTTCCTGACTGGTTTATGGCTTTGCAATGGCTGAAGATTTTAAGCCTATAAATGCTATACCCTCCAATGAGGACAGAGGACAGCTCTACTTGCCAAATATGCCATGATCCATGGGTTTGGAAAATTACTCCGTTTTAGGGACAAGGCGGTGAAGTCCCTTAGCTGCTTTCTCTCTGCTTCTCAGCTCTTGCTGTACACACTGCCTCTTTCATCCTAACTCCCCGAGTGTCCTGTCTTCTGCAGGTTTGTTCTTCCAGTGAATTTCTACTGCCTGAGGGTTGGCATCCTACTCTTCCTGTCTTTGGCCTCCACCTCCTAATATAGGACTGAATTTACATACCGATTGGCCTATTTGACCCATTTTATAAAGAAAACCACTTTTAGAATAGGAATGTTCTGTTTCAGTTTGTTGTTTTCATTTTAGAGCATTGGATTGAGACTTTCTTGATGTGGATCCAAAGATCTCACTTAGCTTTTCACTAGATCCAGAGTAGCACAGTCTCTGGTCCATAGACTATAGTCTGGATATATGGTGTGATGGAGGAGGATCTCACCTTTTGGATCCTGGGTTTCTTTATCCATAAAATGAGGTGACAATGTATACCTTTGGAGTTGTTGTGGGAAGTGCAGGGGATCTCTTAGGGGAAATGGCTAGCACCTGGCTAGCACAGAGTTAAGTAGGTGCTTCGAAAGTGTTCTTCTCCTTTCCCTCATATAGATAAGTCCTCCCTGGATTTATGGTTTTGTGGTTCAGTTCTCATTCCAGACCTCTCAGTACAGTACTTCCCTTCTCCGTGCTTCTCTTACCTCTCCCTGCCCCACCCACTGTGTGAAGTAGTGGACAAAACCTTCTCTCTTCCCTCTTAGACAGACTTGCTGCAGGCAGGTTCCTATGCTGCACGGAACCTGACATATATCATTCCCAAACAGTTCATTCTACCAGCTCAGTCATGTAGGAAGTGCCCAGTTATGCCATGGGTTAAATAATGAGGCACTTTGTGTGTTGACTATGCTCAAGTTAAAAAAAAAATAGGGGTACCTGGGTGACTCAGTGTGTTGAGCGCCCAACTCTTGAGTTCAGGCTCAGGTTATGATTCCAGGGTCTTGGGATCTGGCCCTGTATTGGGTCCAGACTGAACATGGAAACTGTTTGAGATGTTCTCTCTCTCTTCCTCTGTCTCTCTGCCCTGCTCTTCCTTTCCTCTCTAAAATAAAATAATAATAATAATAATAAAGAAATCAGGCACATTGAATATCTCTCAGTAAAAACCGATTTTACTGATTTTACATCGTTAGTAGACTGATGAATATCGAATAAGCCCCGAGAAATGGTCGGAGCAATGGTTCATTCATAAGGTTAGTATTTACTAGAAGTTAAATAGTGTTAGGTAATTCTTGTTAATTCTCTTGGAGTGACAATAATATTGGAGTTACTTGAGGAAAATTCTTCAGTTTAAGGAGATACTTAGTGAAATGCTTAGGGGTAAAGTTTCAGGATATCTGCAATTTCCTCTCAAATGCAGGTACATATACAAATACAGATAGATTCTGTAATTATGCAAATATGGCATATATTATATGTTCCTATCTATCTATATCTATGTCTATATCTATATATCTATATCTATATCGGAAC
This sequence comes from Proteles cristata cristata, assembly GCA_017311185.1. Lineage (NCBI taxonomy): Eukaryota > Metazoa > Chordata > Mammalia > Carnivora > Hyaenidae > Proteles > Proteles cristata. The sequence continues at coordinate 53,108 of JAESUZ010005475.1, forward strand.
AACGTTAATAGTTGTTGGATCTAGTAGTAAGAATATTGGCACACATTGTATAATTCTTTTAACTTTTTTCTGTGTTAGAAAAAAGTTAAAATAGGGGTGCCTCGGTTGCTCAGACCAGTAAGTGTTGGACTCTCGGTTTTGGCTAGCATCATGATCTCTTGGTTTTGTGGGTTCAAGCCCAATGTCGTGCTCTGCGCTGACAATGCAGAACCTCCTTGGGATTCTTTCTTGCCTTCTTTCTCTGGCCCTGCCCCTAAGATGTTGTCTCTGTCTGTCTGAAAATGAATAAATCGACTTAAAAAAAAAGAAAAAACTATAATAAAATGTAGGGTTTAAAAACAAAACAAAGAAACTGGGAAAATATAATCCATAAAGTTCCTTAAAAATGTTGCCATTTGATTGTGTTTTTTATGTCAATATACTTCTCTATATTGTAAAAAAAGCTTCCTGCCGAGAGGAAATATTTCTTTTGAAATCACAAAATACCAATTCTTTTGGTATATAATTTTTATAAGTTGTCCTCATAACTAAACATTTAAAAAAGTATGTGTTACATATACCACTCCCAAACTATTAGGAGCCTACATAATTTGAGGAATTTTGAGTGTTCAAATGGAAACAAGTGACTGATAGTATTGATTAATCTGGAGGACTAAAATTTCAACACACCCCCAGGAAATGACTCTTTTTTACATTTTATTTATTTCTGAGAGAGACAGCATGAACAGGGGAGAGTCAGAGAGAGAGGGAGATACAGAATCTGAAACAGGCTGCAGGCTCTGAGCTAGCTGTCAGCACACAGCCTGATGTGGGGCTCGAACCCACAAACCGTGAGATCATGACCTTAGCCGAAGTTGGACGCTTAACTGACTGAGCTGTCCAGGTGCCCTGGTAATGACTTCTTAAAAACTTTTATTTTGATTGATTGATTGATTTGCATTCCTTTTTTTTTTTTTTTTTCAAAGTAAGCTCTGTGCCCAATGAACTCATGACCCTGAGATCAAGAATCACATGCTCTATGGACTGAGCTAGCCAGGGGCCCTTTAAAAACTGTGTAAAGAAAAACATCTATATACCAAACCTAAATTTTAGAGACAAAGGACTATCCGCACTTTTACTGTAGGGTAACATATCAGAATATATATTTGCCTCATGAGCAGGAAGCAGAGGGGGACCTTGAGGAGAGCATGGAAACTTCTACCAGACAAAAGCAAGTGCCTCGAGCCTGTGCTGAACTGAGGCTTAAGTATGGTTTCAGACTCAACATGGACCTTAGCTATCACATCTCCATGATGAATCACATGTCTCCCACACTGGCAATTTGGGCTTTAATATCAAGTGAGGCATTTTGTAGGAGACGAGATGCCGCCTTGGACTCACCATCTGATCTATATCTGGTTAATTACAGACTGACTTTCTACATCCCAAATGAATGTCTGTAGCTTCTCTTAATTTTTGAAAGCCACCCATGTCAATGTGGAATTATCAACATTTTCAGAAGGAAGATTAAAGGGGTCCTTGTTTGTACAATATACATACTTAGCCCTTCAGGATTACAGTCTCTATTATCTTATAACACCTCCTTATTTTAAAAATCATCTTTTCTTCCTTTTCTTTTTATATTTTTATAGCATGCCAGTGAAAAAACCAGTGGATCACCTTCCAAGTCAGGAGAAAAGAAGGGATCAAATGAGGTAATTTCTGCAGTACTGGGCTTTCCTTTTCTCTTGTTTTAATTGTGAATTCTGTCTTGACACAGATGATGACGGTGCAAAGAGTTCCTACTGGAATTTTGGTAGATTTTGTCTGACTTAAGATTTGACTCAAGAATATAAGTGAAAATCATTACAAATTAATAAAAATTAAGGTGTTCCTGGGAAAAGAACCTTTAGAAATAGTTTCTATTTAGAACTAGAACCCAGTTATTGAAGGTACTTTCCTCATAGGAATTGCTGAACCTTAAATGTTTTGTTGGTAAACATGGCAGATTTAGAGGGGGAAACCAAATGCTGTAATGGACAAGGAAATCTTTTTTCATGGGAATATACTATGCAAGAAGAAAAGTGACAGCCTAGATTAACCCTTTATTCACATTCATAAACAAAAGGAGGAGAGGAAAACTATTTTTATTTGGATCATTTGTATGGAAACACTAGTAAACCAAATCTTTCCCCTTTGAGATGGTGGGGTTTTTTTTTTGAGCTACTGGATTTCTCCTTCCACTGAATGACACACCATTCAACACTGTCAACACTGTCCAACTTTCTTCATGGAGAAGGGTCCTGTGAATGTGCTGTCCTTCCGAAGGGTCCTAGATGTGCTTCCCTTTTGCTACTTTTTACATTTTAGATTGCAATAGATATGTTCATCTTCATTTGATAGAAATTGTCATTTCCAGCTTGTAAGACAGCCAAGTCCTGAACGGTACATGGAAAACTAGCATACAGTGATCGTTATGTTTTTGTCTATATTATCAACATGTTTTCAGAAATTTTGTTCCTTTTCTGTCTGCAGTTTTGAAATATTTAATATATTTCAATACATTGAATATATGAGGAGATTGTTATGGATAGAAACTGCTATGGATTCTGCACTGAGGTTCGCTCTACTTTCTACTGTCATTTTCATTACTAATAACCTTGAAAATATAATTTAGATTATTAATGAGCAAATTTGTAATGAAGTTTGCCATGGAAGGTAACTTTTTCTTTAAAATTAAAAAGAGTAAACATTTATTTAGATTTTATCCTGTTTCTTCATTAAATTATTAGAAATAAATTCCCATATGAAAAACCACACTTTCCCCTTTTACTAGCATGAAAACTACCATAGAGTGCCATTCACTTCCCTTATCTACCCTACCATTTAAGTATATTCCTAGAGAAGTTATCCATTAAATAATTTCCTTATCTGAAAAATGTAGTGTTTTTTTATTCTCCACACTGGGAAATAATGATTTTGGATGTTATTCTCTATTAATATTAATCAAGAGTGAACTATTTACTTGAAAAAGGAAGTATTTTCTAATGTGGTCAAGTGAATAGTAGGCTAGTTCTTATAGGCGTATTCTCACTAATTATGTTATTACTTGAGAGCTTAAATATTACATCTTGATTGTACGGGCATTTTTGGTTTAGACAACAGCTGCTAGCATAGTATTAGGATTGCTTAATATATAATATCTGGACTACAAAGTACCTTTTTCCCAAATTTATAAGGGGCTTGAGAAAACTAGTAAGGAGCCCTGTTACAAATGCAGCCAGGAGACAATTCGGGATTTCTGTGTTAGTAGAGGCAGACTATACTTTTAAGTTCAAAACTGAAAGGCTGGGGCACCTTGGTTAAGCGTCCAACTTCGGCTCAGGTCATAATCTCACAGTTCATAGGTTCGAGCCCCGTGTTGGGCTCTGTGCTGACAGCCAGCTCAGAGTCTGGAGCCTGTTTCAGATTCTTGTCTCCCTCTCTCTGACCCACCCCTGTTCGTGCTGTCTCTCTCTCTCTCTCTCAGAAGTAAATAAAGCATTAGAAAAAAAACAACAACAAAAGGCTGAACTTCTACCTCAGGAAAAGGAAGAAGGGATTTTTCTTCTCTTTATTAGTAATTCAAGGAATTCTGACATTGTTCCAAAACTCTTCTGAGAAATTCAGGTTTCCAGCTCTTGTTCTTGTGCTGAGCCTGGACATACTGGTCTGTTTTGCTCTGTCCTGGCCAGCAGAAGTGAAGAGGGGACAGAGGCTTTTCCCTGCTCCTATGGCGTAAATCACTGTACAGATTCATATGGTCTGAGACTGAATATTGTTTATTATCCTACCAAGTTCAGACCATATCTTTTTGATAGGGTAGGCATACCTGTGAGTTGGGATGAGTTGGTAGTGAAGATATATATATTTCCAATATGATCTGTCTACAAGGAGCCTCTAATGCTTTATGTTACATCAGGCAAGTCATTGGTGAGATATTGTGGCCCTGGAGATAATTCAAGGAAACTATCTTGTATTAGACATTATTTTAGCCTTTGTATTCACAGTTATAACACCATGTGTGATTTGGATTTGGTATCTACCCTACCTGTCATCCATAATTGGTTACCATTCTCTTTTCTTCTCAAAATTACCAGAGGAAGATGTTCTCAGACTAATCCTTTCTCCCAAATATTTTCTGCTCTTTTGAACAAGAAATGAGATTCAGAAGCTTAGTTTCGGTTTTGGCAATCCATTTTCAGACTAGCATATACTTCCAAGGGTTAATAACATGTTAAGCTTCTGTAAATATGTAGGCTAGGCTTCCACGGACAACCCTAGGCCTTTGAAATAAAGTCAGTTTGAAAGTGTGCTTTCTTTGCTTAGGGATACTTCTCGGCATTTGTTTTCTTTCTCCCTTTATTACTCTTCTGCATTTTATTTGGAGGTGCAAGAAAAAGGGTATGTAGGAGGACTTTGGGAAGATATAACCAGAAGCAAAATGATTAGGGATAGGTAAGAACCCCTACTATTTTGTTATATGTAAAAATACCTGGGGATGAATGCTCTGTGTGAATTTTAGAGCTCTTTCTCTCCTGCAATCATAAATAGTTTTTACTTGTTTGGAATTTGACCCCTATATAGCCACTAAGTGATTCTAAGAAGTTGGCAGCAATTTTAACGGAATCCTACAACCAAAATATCATTTGTCATGTTGTATTTGCAACACAAATGCTTGAGGCTGGACTAGAGTAAGTGTCTAGAACGTATTCACTTATTTCTTTATACCAGTCATTATGAACTGACTAAGACCTCCTCAGATGTAGAAGAATTAGGGAACTAAAAGTTGCATGCATTAATAAACCAAAGATAAAATGATCAGAGAAGGAAAAGAAAAACTGGGAACATTTAACATCAGTCCCCCCCTTTAAAAACACTGGAACAAAAAAGCCTTTCCAAACCTGCAATCAAATCTACTTAAAGTATTTGAGTAACATATTTGGCCACACTGGGGGAGTATGATCATTTGAGCAACATATTTCAGTGAAGGCCTGAGGAATGGAATTTAAAGCATAAGATGGGCAGAATCTTTTTGAGCCAATTATAAGAGTTCAGATTTAATAGACATATTTTTATGGGTAAAAAGGGAGCTATAAACAGAAGAGGATAGAAATCATGCCTTAGAGGAAAAGATATGCAGTGGATTTTCTTTACCATAAATAATAGCACTGGTGGGATTCTTTTCCTCGGTATTTACCTTTCTTCCTTCTAAAATGCAAGAAGTATTGAATGACTCCAACATTTTTTATACTTTTCCTCTTAATGAAATTAGCCTTTTTTTAAATCACAAAAATGGTGTGTACTTGTGAAAAACACTACCTAGTCTACCACTTAGTTATGACTATTGGTATGAAATTTTGTGTGATAACATTGCATGTTCATACTTAATATATTTACTGATTTTAGCAACTTTTTAATAATTATACAGCTAAAATATAATCATTGAAGAAAATTGAGAAAATACTGAACACTTTTTTTTTTAAGTTTATTTATTTATTCTGAGAGAGAGAGCACAGGAGTTCTGGAGGGAGAGAGAGAGAGAGAGGGAGAGAGAGAGAATCCCAAGCAGGCTCTGTAGGCTTTGAGTGTGGAGCCCAATGTGGGGCTTAAACTCACAAACTCTGAGGTCATGCCTTGAATCGAGATCAAGAGCAGACATTATGAAGCCACCCAGATGCCCCAGGAAAATACCAAAGACTTTAAAGAAAAAATGCCATCATCTACCATTGTGGCACCTACAGAGATGGCCACTACTTCTATCTTAGTGTGTTTCCCTACATCTTTTTTCTCTGTGCATATATTATGTGTAAGCTGAGATAACAAAGAAACATCATTAATAGAGCCTAGAAAAGGATAAATAAGGTATTTTGTGAGAGATCATTTTTTCCAATTAAAAAGAGTCATTATCGTGTAGATTTTAAGAAAATCATTATTCAGGTTTCTTGGCTTTTTTTTTTTTAAATACTTTTATTTACTTCTAGGAGAGAGAGAGAGAGAGAGAGAGAGAGAGAGAGAGAGAGAGAGAGAGCGTGAGAGGGGAGAGTCAGAGTCACAGACTGAAATAGGCTCCAGGCTCTGAGCTGGCAGTCAGCACAGAGCCCGATGCGGGGCTCGAACCCACGAACCGTGAGATCATGACCTAAGCGAAAGTCGGACGCTTAACCGACTAAACTACCCAGGCGCCCCGGTTTCTTGGCATTTTAAAGGGCACATTTAATCTGGTCTTTACTGTGTGCTGTGTTTTGGGGGGAGAAACACATCTTCAAAAAGTCTCCTGGGACAGTATTCTCACAAGCGAGTGGTTAAGTTGATGTTAGAGAATTCTGGAAGTGTAGTACAGCATATATTGTGTTAAGGGATTAACGATCATGACAGAAAAGTCCATGATAATTGTGGGGAGTTGACTGCGGTTGCACAAGCTTATGTCCCAGTGCCAAGAAAGAGGCAAAGCCAAAGAAGTGCCCCGAGCTCAGGCCCATCTGGGTCACCGGGACAGCCACACTCCAGCAGCCGGCTCAGAATCCAACTGTTGGCTGATTTGGTGTGTTAAACTCTCTAAGATAAGCTCCAGAAATTCTTGAGGACTGCAGTTTCCTCGCTTTTGTTTTTAGTTTTAAATTTCAGTTCATGTCTTCAGTGCCTGGAATATTTTTAAACATAGTTTTTCAAGGAGGGAGCACAGATAGTAGTTTTCTGAGCATGCTTTTGTGCTGGCCTCACACAAGAAATAAATACAAACTTGCACAATATCCTTGGTGAGCAATTCTGTTCCCTCAAAATTCTATACATGTTGCTCCATAATTTTCTGGCTTTCTGGGCTGTAGAGATGTCTGAGGAAGTGTAATTTTAACATATTTTTTACAAACTCCATTTTTCCTGCCTTGGTGCATATACAAGTTTGTTGTTGTTGTCCTTACAATTAAAAAAAATTAGAATGTGCGTATATATCTGTTTCTCTTTATTAATTTTTTTGGTGGAATGTCTTATTTAATTATTGCTCTTATTTTGATTTACCTCTCATGGTAATAAAAGTCAGTCTCTTACTGATTTCAAACCATGGGATGGGACAGGATGCAAAATCTTCTGTTGATTATGTATTGCAGAGCCTTTCCCATTAAAAAAGGAGGAAAGTTTGGTAGTTCATTAAGCTTAGTAGATCTTTTGTTTAAAAAACAACACCATACTCCATATAGCACCCAGAACATATGCCAGTAGCTAGAAAGTAGAGACCTTATGTATCGTCTCAATGAACTATTTTATCAGAAGCTAAGGATACATTTTTGATAAAGAATATGAAAACAATGTGCTTTTAAATCAAGTATCTGTGATATACAAATTGTTATATCATTGGATAGGAAATGGCTAATGAAAAACAAAGTACTTTGCCTTTATAAGTGAGCACATAAATGTATCAACATTGTATCATACAGTGATAGTATGCTTTTCATTATTGTGCTTTGTATTTATGACCCTAATCATCTAAGACCTTAGATCTCATCAAAATTGTCTCTGAAAAGGTTGTACCTTATGGCATATGGAATTGGAATCAAATGTTAACAAAATATCAAAGGAACTAAATGGACGTTAAATTTACTGGCTTCAGAGTAAATCATAAGTCCTGGAAACCTGATGGACAATTGATTAAATATGATTCCTCAGATATACTGTTTTAAATTATATATTTGTTTGCATCCTTCTCTTTAGATTTTATTAACTTCTCAAAGATAATGGCATGACTGATTGAAAAAGGACAATAACCTGAAATCATGTCCATAGCAAAATACCGGTTTCATCTGAAGACTGCAAATGTATGATACTTGTCATAAAGTTAGCAACATTTTATTGTAAAACAATGTGCATAACAGCTTGTTATAGCCTTTTAAAACCAGTTCATTGTGAAAGAAAAACCTAAAGGAAAGTTGACATATCATCAAGTCTTTTATGTTGCAATCAGTATTATTACAGAATGCTTGGCAAATGTATAGAGCAGTGTACTAGTATCATAAAAATTATTAAAAACTCTCTAGTACTAATTTTTGTTTTGTTTTTCCCAGTTACTTCAGGTGACTCTTATGTTAGTGGTCTTCTTAGCACATTTTGAGTAACACTGAGATAATTCTTTTAAAAAATTATTTTATTTTTTTAAGAGAGAGAGATGGAGTGTAAGCAGGGGAGCGGCTGAGAGAGAGAAATTCACAAGCAGACTCCATTCCCACTGGGGAGCCCAAGACAGTGCTTGATCTCGCTCCTGTGACATCATAATCTGAGCCAAAATCAAGAGTCAGGTGCTTAACTGAGCCACTCAGGTGCCCCAAGATAATTTTTACAGAGTGGATAGCATAGTGCTTGGCACGCCAAGCATTTGTTTCTTCTTTTTGTTGTTGTTCTTTTTTCTCTCTTTCTTTCCTTCTTTCCTTCCTTCTTTCTTTCTTTCTTTCTTTCTTTCTTTCTTTCTTTCTTTCTTTCTTTCTTTCTTTCTTTCTTTCTTTCTTTCTTCCTTCCTTCCTTCCTTCCTTCCTTCTTTCTTCTTTTGAGATCATCTTTCCACCAGGCCCCTTGGACCCACTCTGCTCTGCCGTGTTCTGGGGATGGTGGGACTCTGAAGCACATTAAGAGTGCTGCAGTTTCAGAGTCATTGAATCATGTGGTGCCTTTGGTTGGAGGGAATAAGTACTAACCCCGTTTTTCCCTACTTTTCCAGGCAGCTATTCCTTCTTTCTTTTCTTCTTTGTTTAATGACTCCTCTTTAGACTACATATTAGTTCAGTCTTCTTCATCATAAACTGTTTCAAAATATATCCTTTGAAATTGCTCAAGCTCCCATTCTATCTTTCTGGCTAACCCTCATTGCCAAAATTCTTGTTTGAAATTATTGAAGAAAAGAGTGTACAGAGAGAGGAGAGAAACCAAAAGCAAATGTTGATAAATGCCTGTATGGAAGAGATAGGAAGGAGAAATCAGTGAACAGGTCAAAAAATAAGCAAGTAAAAGGTAGGGAGACCTGTTTGTTGCAGTGTCATTAACCGGAAGACTAGAATAAGGGTCTAGGCTGGTAATGGCAGAATTATGGGGACTGTGGAAGGATCCTTGACTGGAGATTGGGATATTGTTCATTCTCTTTGGAGGTGTCTCTGTTATGATTGGGAAGGTGCTGAATAAGTGGAGATCTGCACTGATGACTCTTCAGTATACATGGACTTATGTAATGAATATCCATGAAGCAAAAAACAAGTTGAAATCAGTGTTCAGTTATACAAAATGAGAAATGTGGCCCCAGATCACATGTTACAGATTTTTTGGATTGTTTGCCACTTGTTTATAGGTAAAGGGATTGACTTGTTAATTGAGTAATATCAAATAAGAAAGATATTTGGAAAGAACTCAGGAGTGAATTCTAAACATATGTTTATCTTAATCATTAGGACTCCAGGCTTCTTGGTTGGTTATTCACATTAAGGTTAGCATCATTGGGCTCCTTCTTTTGTAAATCAAGCTTCAATCAATTCCTAAGTGGTGTAATTGGAACTCAAGGAGCAGAATTTTTGGAAATTTTTGGAAATTTCAATTTTTGGAAATTGAAAGCTAAAGTACTTTCATATTCACATTCCATTCAGATTGCTTCATTGAAAATAATTTTGTGACTTACTTTTTTTGTGCTTTCTTAAAATACTAGTAGACTCTGGAAAATCTGAAACCAAACATCTATTTCACTGAATAATGAAAGCTGAATAGGAAGCTGAATGACTAACAGATTTTAAAATAATGTATTTAGAAGATAATGAAGGCTCTTAGGACCAGCTATAGGGACAAGAGCTTGAAGAGATACTGCTTAGGTGTGGTGGTATCCACCCAAATGCTAAACACATAGTTCAGGGGACACCCAGTGGTTAAAAGGAGGAAATTCTTTGCTGTGGTAGTGTTCAAAAAATGATGGAGTAAATTATTTCTAGCCTTAGCAGTGATGATACATTGTTGACTTTCTCTTTCTAAATTACCATATGATAGGGGTGTGTGTTTGTGTGTGTCTGTGTGTCTGTGTGTGTGTTTTAAGGAGACTTAATACTGACTTCTTATATAAGTTTTATTCAAGTATTTGAAAACTTCCAAATTATGAAATTAGAAATCTATATGATTAAACTCTTCCCTTAATAAAAACATAAATGATATTTTAAAATAGCAAATAACTGAGAGCCTTGAATAAGAAAAACAATTCATCCTTTTTTTACCCCGAAATTCCCAGTCTGAGAATTTGTTTCAAGTGCATAGTCAGAGGTGTACGTGATGGCACAAGGATCTTCATCACTGTATTTATAATAATAACAACAAATTAGGAGAAAAACAAATGGACATCAGTAAGGAATTGGTGAAGTTACACCACAGTTGTAGTAACTGAAGTATCTTTAACACCATGCTTCAAAGAACAGTTAGTGACACAGAAAAGTGTTCATGTTAGGTTGATAAAGATGAAGGAATTGCAATTTCACTTATATAATGTATTTATAACATTGTGCATATTTTTGTATTTACACAAGAATAGAAAAATAACTGAAAGTAGCTGTCTTGATTGGCAGGAGTTTGAGTAATTTACGTTTCCTTTTTTCTACTTTTTACTGTAAATATATTTTTTTAATCAGAAGAAAAAGAATAAAGAACATCATCAGGTAATAATGAAAGAGAGTGTTTTTAACATTGATCAGAACCAAATCTGTGCATATGTCTGCTTAGACCTTAAAGAGAGAAGTATTTTAGATGTGAGCCTTTTTTCTTTGAAACCGCTAAGAAATCCTTTCAGAGCAAGGCAGCAGCTGCTGGGGTGTGTGTGTGTGTGTGTGTGTGTGTGTGTGTGTGTGTGTCCCTATGCACAGGGACTAGCAAATGTGTATGTTTGACTAGAAGTGTGTCTCTTACATATAGACAGAGAATAAGATAGCTTAGAGGGCAAGAATTCACAATGAGTTTTCATTCATAGTCCCTTTGGAATCTGATGAAAACTGATCGTTTCCTCTAAAAGTACACACATGTGCATACAAAAAATACTCCAAAATGTGACGTATATTTTAAAGACATTTAGAGGTACACACCATCCCCAGCCCCGAAGGGGCAATCTTGTTGAGTAGATATATTTAGGAGGTACCGTCCAATAATGTCTTCCCAGTTAGCTTGTTGTTGATGTCTGTAATTCCACCATTAGCAACTTAACTTAACCTTTGAGTTAAACATTGCTTTCCCTTGGCTCCTCTTTTAAATTCTGGGTACTCCTAGGAGAGATAATATATTAATTATTAACACCTTAGTGAAAAGTATTTTGACAAGAGGAGAAGACAATTATGTAGCACTATTTTTCTGTAGATTGATAAAGGTAGTTGAGAACTAGAGAGCATTTAATAATAACAGCTAACACAAATATAGGCATTATATACGCACATACACACACACACACACACACACCTCTCTTATAATAATCTCATTCTCCTGATGAGGAAAGCTTGATTAAAGAACTTGTCCAAGGTTATACAGGTCTGGAATTGACTCAGTTTACAGTCTGTGCTTTTGACTAGTATCCTGATAGTATTCATAAAATTATCTATTTTAAGAATTCTATATAAGGCTAACACCATAGACTTTCTTACTACTATTGTCAATTTTTGTAAATCTTTCCTCCTTTCTTCCTTGTGTTGTACCCTCTTTTCATTCGAGTAGTTCATAAAGTAAGATTAAGCCATTCCACGGGAATAAAAGGCACAGCATAGGGAATATAGCCAATGGTATCATAATAACATGTGTGACAGATGGTAGTTGCACTTGTGAGCACAGCATAACACTGAGTTGTTGAATCACTATGTTGTAGACCTGAAAATAATGTAACATGGTGTGTCAACTATACTTTAGTAAAAAAAGAAATTAGAAAAGAAAGATTAAATCATTCTAATTTCCTTGAATCTGAAATGTAAGAAAGAGTAGAGACAGCTATTCCTTTCATGTGGGTTCCGAAATGCAACATGGAGGAAAGCTGAGTCACAGCAGGCACCCAGTCAGGAGAAGGCTTACATTCGGGCTGCTTGGTAAGACAGCCACCTCAGGATAGAAAGACTTGAGTTGGCTTGGAGATGATACGTAGGTAGGGAGTAGTTAAAAAATAACCACACTCAGTGAAGGTGCAGCTACCATAGTGTGTGTTATTAAGACCATTATGCACGAGGCATTTCACTCAACAAGTGAATTTCTATGCAATGAGTTAATGGTAAGATTAATTCACTATAACTTATTTATCAGTGTTTCCCAAGGGCTGATATGTCCTATATATTGCATTACATTTGTGGTAGCCTACATTTATACTTCTTTGGGTAATAAAGGCAACTTGTACTTATTTGTAGACCATTTACAATCATGGTATGAAAGAATATTTGTAGATAAGTGTCACGCTTTACAATTGGTAGTGTTGGGGGATTTGCTTGCCCTTTTGAAAGACAATCATTCTCTAGATACTATTTTCCAATAAAGCATGTGTTTTCACAATACTTCTTGTCATTTTATAGGGTAACTATTAAGTAATGCAACTGATTTTTTAACAAATATGTCAAAACATATATTTTAATAAGTCCTGAAAATCACTGCATTTCATCAAGTCTAAGAAACCAGTGATCTAAAAATGCACTCATTGGAAAATGCTAAGAAAAAAAAACCTATCAATTAATCTCTGATCATAGCTTTCTTATACTGATTTTTTTATTGAAGTATAATTAATTTACAGTGTTTTATTAGTTTCAGGTATACAATACGATTCAACAATTCTATACATTATTCATTGCTCATCACAATAAGTGTACTCATAATCTCCCTTATCTATGTCACCCATGCCCCCACCCACCACCCCTCTTTTACTGATTTTAAGAATCTGGGGGCACCTGGGTGGCTCAGTTGTTTAAGTATCTGACTTTAGCTTCGGTCATGATCTCACGGATCATGAATGTGAGCCTCTCATCGGGCTCTGTGCCGATAGATCGGAGCCTGGAGCCTACTTCAGATTCTGGGTCTCCCTCTCTCTCTGCCCCTCCCTAGCTTGTGATCTCTCTCTCTCTCTCTCTCTGTCTCCCCTAAAAATAAATAAACATTAAAAATTTTAAAAAAGAAACATCTTTATACAAGAGGTATGAAAAAGGAAAGAGAATGGTGACTTCATATCAATAAAATCAAATCCAGTGGTAACCTGAAAATTTATATAATTAAGATGTTTTCCATTGTTCAAATAATATTGAAACTAATTCTACTTTTACATTCAGAACACAAAAGAATTTCATCTTTCCCTCAATATTTTTTTCACTAAAATCAGTATTATCCAGTTCAGTAGCTTTCCCATAATTACCACATATGAATCTGATTAGTTTTTGGTAGTTTCAAAAACTTAAATCTCCGTTGAGAGGATAAATTTGTTTTGCATCCTAGGATAATCAAATAATGTATTGGGGTTTCTGAAAACAGTTCAACAAATAGTTTCAAAAATATCTTGAGAAATTATTGGAGCATGCCAGCAGCCATTTTGAGGATTGAACCTTTGAGGATTTCAATACTCGTTTAATGCAAAAGTCTTGTGTATCTGTGTGCTCAAAAATTTTGTTACCTGTAATATCTGATCTGTTACTTATAAATCATTGTGAACTAGAGAATCCCCTAGCCTGTGCTTTTAAGGGCTCCCCAGAGAAAATTTGCCATTACTTTGGTAGAAAGGTAGACTAGCTCATTTTCCTGCTCTTTGGATGGAGAAGAGCATCACTGAATTTGTGGCCGCAGGAACTCTGACCAACTCCCTGGAAGGGAAAGACATTACGTCAGTGGGGCAGGACACAGAGCTCATGCCCTACAGTAGACTTCATCATCACTGGAAGACTCTGAGGGGTGGGCATCTAAAAACAACTTGCCCCTTTATTCGTACCCAATCCCTCATTCTTACTTGGATTTGTTAACCTTCATGGATTGGTGGGTTCATCACATTTGGAAATGATATGGCCATTATCTCTTCATATATTTTGGTTTGTCTCCATCTCTCCCCTCTTCTTTGGAGGCTGCAATTATACACATATAATTTAAGCAGTTGTCCCACAGCTCACTGATCCAGTCTTCCCTAGCCTCTAGTCTTTACTCGCTATTTCATTTTGGGTAGTTTCTATTGCTATGTGTCCACATTCACTGATCGTTTCTTTTGCAATATCTCATCAGTTCTTAATCCTGGTACATTCTTCATTTCAGACATTGCATTTTATATCTTTAGAAGTTTGATTTGGGTGGTTTTTAGGAAAATACCTTTTATATCTCTCCTTAAGTTACTTTTAAAAAGCTTTTTATTTTGAAACGATTAGATTCTCAGGAAGTTGTGAAGCTGGTATGGAGAGGTCCCCTGTACCCTTTGTACAGTTTTCCTGTTGGTTACATCATAGGTCATTACAGGACAATATCAAAAGTACGAAATTGACATGGGAACATGTGTATGTAAGTTCTATGCCACTTTCTCACATGTATGGATTTGGGTAGCCAGCACTGCAATCAAGATACTATGCTTTTTGAACATTATATTTTCCTACTTATGGAAAATCAACTTGCATTTTTCTGCTTCTATGCATGCCTTGTATTTCTTATTAGATGTCAGATAGATGTGAATTTCATCCTGTTGGGTGCTGGTTTGTTGTTGAGCTGTGTTCTGGGACACAGTTCTGTTACCTGGAAATAACTTAAGGTTTGCTTTTAAGCTTTGTTTGGCTGGACCAGAGCAGCCTTCATAGGAGGACTAATTTATCCTTCTGCAGACTCTGCCAATGATTCTGACTGCTGGGAACATACTCTATTCCTGGTTAGGGATTATACCTCTGCCCCTTCTGTGTGTTCTTTACCCAGACTTGAGGTTTCCACAGGGCATGCATGTGCATGCAGATCTCTGGGGCTCTCTCTTGCAGTTCTGTTTCTGGTGCTCTCCCTGTGAACCCCTTAAGACCCCATGATCTCTGGCACTCCCAGCTCTACCTCCTCAACCCAGAGTGATTGATGCTTTCTGCCTGGGTTTCCCTTCCACGTTCCATTTTCAGGCAGCCTGGCAACTCTCCAGACAGTAAGCTGGAATAGCCGTAGGGCTCCCCTCTCTTGTTTCCCTTACAGGGAACATCATGCTGCCTGGTCCAGTGTCTGAAGACCACAATTTTATATAATTCTCTGGCAGTTTCTTAGTTGTTCAAAGTAGGAACACTCCTCACTTTGGGATCAAAGTTTCCTTATGTTTTTGAATCTAAATTTCCTTATATACAAATTTCCTAAGTATGAAAGGGAGACAAACTTGTACTTAAAAGGGGGATGTGGCTCTGCTTACAAACTAATGTTCCTTCATTTGCTGAAAAGGTGTGTGTATCTTTTTTTGTTTTGTTTTGTTTTTAAGAAGGTGTTTGAATACAGTTTTGAAGTTGGGTTGTTAAATTTTTCTCATTCATAAGCCTGGTGACTGACTGACTTCTTTGCTCATATACTAATGAGTTTTAGTGCTTTCCAGATAGTGTGCCAACACTGACATTTTTTAATGTTTTTTAAATTTATTTTTGAGAGAGAGAGAGACAGACAGACACAGCACAAGCAGGAGAAGGGCAGAGAGAGAGGGGGACACTGAATTCAAAGCAGCTTCTGGGCTCTGAGATGTCAGCACAGAGCCTGACCTGGGGCTCAAACTCAGGAGTTGTGAGATCATGACCTGAGCCACAGTCAGCTTAACTGACTAAGCCACCCAGGTGCCCCTGTCTGCCAACATTTAAATGTACAATGTAAACTGTTGAAATCATCTCTGTAGTATCTTGACCTGTGACACCCTGTAGTGCCTCAAAAGGGTCCTTGCAAATCTCAGGAAACACACTGAAGGCATGTGTATTCCTGTACATTTTTTTACCCTGAATCCTGCTCTCCACACCCTCCCCCCCTTCCCTTCCCCCGCCCCTCCAACACACAAGACAATGTTGGCCCCTTGGAACCCATCAGAGCAAGATCCGGAAGGACTCTCATCTTTGAAGTCTGATGCTGCAACAGCAGGGCCTTCTGCGGGGCCCTGGCAGGCCTCACTCAGTAGGGAGGCTTCTTAGCATCAGCCCTGTAAGTAGTCCAGCGTTTACTGAGGACTCATGGCTGCCTGGGGGCTGGATGCGTCACATTTACACTTCCATGTAATCCTCAGAGCTCACGCAGGCCGAGGAATAGGGTGTTCCCACCAGTCAGAGTCGCTGGTTAGAGCACTCACAAGGGTGTCATCTCTCTTTTGAAAAAAATAAAATTAGTCCCACCATGAAGGCTGCTTTTTTGTCCAACTAACAAAGCTTAAAAGCAAACCTGAAAGAATCAAAAAATTTTTTTTCTGTTTCTTTTTTTAAATGTTTTTATTTATTTTTGAGAGACAAAGAGAGACAGCATAAGAAGGGGAGGGGCAGAGAGAGAGAAGCAAACAGAATCCAAAGCAGGCTTCAGGCTCTGGGCAGTCAGCACAAAGCCCGATGTGGGGCTCAAACCCTCGGGCTATGAGATCAGGACCTGAGCCAAAGTCGGATGCTCAACCGACTGAGCCACCCAGGAGCCCTGTTTTTTTCTGATTATATAAGTAATAAAAGCTTATAGAAAATTCCCAGCAGCCACCGAAATTCCTCATGAGTTAAAACTAGGGCCAGTGGTGTTGCTCTTGGGGCGATCAGCCTATTCTGCTACTTGATCAAGAACTTTGGGTCTCTCTAGAGCAGGGATTCTCCCCCCGCCCCCCCTGTAAGTAAGCGACTCTTGAGACCATTCCTCATTTTCTTTGATTTTCACAATCTCCCTCTTAGATATGGGTATGGTTATTTCTTTTTTCAGATGAGAAAAATAGTGCTTAGAATTTGCCCATGAATTTGCCCATGGCCTCAGCGGCCATTTGGTGGAGCCAAGATTCTTGCCACACATATCAAAGGATAGAGCCTTTATTCTAGGGCACCTGGCACCTTTGTTTGTGGTCACTAAAGTCTCCGGGTAACAGGAAGCTTCACTCAGGGGCCCTTTCCTGAGATTTTAGGAAATAGGGACATAACAACTCGTTGCTTGGCTCTTAGAACTTCATTGTCACTTTGAAAACAGTTTTTAAGACTTGAGCTCTGATTCATTCAATAAACTTTTTTATTGGGAATTACAACAGACATACCAAAAAAAAAAAAAAAGGTGTGTAATTCATTCTTTTCATACCTTTCTGCAGTGGCAGATAGAATTGCTCTAATGTGTGTATTCTTCACTGAACTTCTCTGCTCAAGCATGTGGTGCCTCTTCTGTGGGTGTCTTGGCTGGCTGCCAGGCTTTGGAGGTAGAAGAGACTGCTTAAAGTCACTGTGGACTCATGGTCCATGGAAACAGCGCCTGTGTATGCTCATGACAGCAAGAGATGTCACACACTTCCTCTGTAAATGCACCAGACTTGGTGTCCTGGAGTTTGAGTCCAGTGGAGGCCAATAAGGCATGGAGTTTCATACTTCTGTCCCCATCGATCGTTAGGACTGAGGCCCTGGCATGCGCTACTGCAAGCGGCCAATGACTCAGCCAGGCCTGTGACCTGACGTTAGGGATGTCTCTTCCTGCCAGTTTCCGTTCTATAAAACTTAAGTTAAACAAAGAAGTGCTCATAAATATTACAGAGGGTGTGATTGGTTACCAAGAAGTCTGCCTGATGGCTTTTAGTCTATGAGTTTATGGAAATGAAAAAATAATTAACTTAAAATCACAATTATTATGGTATTGGCATCCTCATTTAATGTCTTAATTTTTTAGAGACTAGAGCATTTCTGTATGTTAGGACAAATGGAGAGTCATAGCCAGATGAACTTGTTTTGAGAGTTTCTGCTTTCTGTGAGTGGATGGATTCTGTTCTGTCTGAGGGTAGATCCAGCCTCAGACCTAAGGGGGTGGGAGAGGTGTCCAGGCCAGAGTGTGATTTCTAAGGACCAGGGCTGATGGTAAGGGGATGGGCAGTGAGAGTAAAGAAGATACCTGCATAACTAAGTGCAAGGTGAGATGAAGCCAGAGGCCTTTGGGAACTTTTCAGCTGGAGATAAGGGAGGATTCAGGAGGGCTAGATGGTTACCAGAGAAGATCAGGAAGCAGGGTAAAGCTGGAAGAAACCGATAATCTCAAACATACTTGACTTTAGGGCCATCCCACATCTCTATCACTTCAGATTTAGTATCTTGATCCAGCATCCTGTTTCATCTCATATACGCCTGTGCCTGCCATGCTTCCTTTGCACTAACTTCTTTCAGTTTCTCCAACTTGCCAAGCCCATTCCTATCTTAGGGCCTTTGCACATGCCACTCTGTCTACCTAGAGTGCCTCCTCTCCCACATCCCATATTTTAATTATTGGGTTATTTGTAGTCAGGTCTCAGTCAAATGTCATATGTTTGTGTATCCCATCTAGAGCAATTCTCATGCAGTCATTTGCTGTTACATTACCCTATTTTATTGTCTTTATAGCAAGTATCACTCTTTGAAATCAATTTGGTTTTGTTGACTTATTTAGAGTCTGAGTGCTCCTACTGGAATGTAAGCACTATGAGAGCAGGAGTTTTTTCTGTTTAATTGGTTATTACATCTCTACTGCTTAGAATAGGAGCAGGCTCATAGCCAGGGTTCAGTAAATGCCTGTCCAATGAGTGAATGAGTGAAGGGATGCATACAGGCCAAAACATCTATAATTAAACGTTGGTTACTAACCTGAGAAAGAGCAGTCTGCTCTGATATACGCATGCATTTCTAATCTTTTGTGTTGTGTTTTAAGAAACTGATACTAAGGGTGTAATAAATATTAAATAATAAAATATCTTTACAAATTCTACTCTTGCTTCAGTAAACTAAATTAATCCTTTGTAGACTAGGTTATATAGGGTCAGAGGGTAAGGCAAGCTTTGCAGTGACAAGTCCTACCCACAGGAAAGCTGAGAGATCCTCATTTGAGTGAAAAGTTATTGAATTTAAAGTTAAAGTAAAAAGTAAACTTTGAGTTCGTATGAAGGTAAAACAAAAATCAGCATGTGTATTAAGTTTAAATAGTTCTGTGTTTTAACTTAATAGTTTATAACTTGGCCGAAAACCAGGTTTTTTAATTCTCTTGGGCAAATCCTAGCTGATGCCTTATAGTGGTATTCATTTATAGATGAGGCAGGGCCTGGCATGGGGGCTTTAACTTAGTGGATAGGAGCTGTTGCTAGGGCAGGATTAGAACGTGAGCTTCCTTGATTGTAGTCAAGACCAAAGGCTAACAGCTGGAGTGTGGGGCAGCTCTGGCCCATGGGACAGTGGCCTGATCTTTCAGGGCATCAGTCTCTTGACTGGAAAGTGAGGAGGTTGAAATGAGTAATGGGGTTAAAACCAATAACCCCATTGCTGTATCCTTGTCTTTATTCCTTAGGTCTGGTCCCTTATGCTGAATCCATGTATACACTATGGCCATCAAAAGCTATTTATTAATACACTTTATATTTCGAAGAGACTTGCAATCTGGATAAAATTGGGGCCATCCCCTCTTTACACAATCTCCCATACCATACCCACAACACCTAGTCTTTTAGCAGCCTCTTTTATTTCTATCACATTTATCTAAGATTCTTTTCTTCCCTTGGCTGATGGTACTGCATCTGTGCTTGGGAGAGACTGTTAGTCAGCAGGCGATGCTTGGGAGCCTGGGACTCCTACAAATGCTTGTGAGGCCCCTTAGATACCCACTTCATTAACACGAGCCCACCTGCTGCCTCAGTGACCTTCCTGAATTGCTCTGAATGTGGTCAGCCAGTGGACATAGAAGCATGATACTTTGAGGACAACAAACTAGGTTTTGACTTTTCTGCTTGGTAAGGCAATATTTAACTTGGAGGAACAGAAGGCTTCAGCTCAAGAGTCCTTGGTAGGCATTTTCAAAAAATTAAGAAATATGAATCTTGCTAAATGTTAATGAATTAATCATATTGCTCTCAATTATATATGTATGAATTTATTTATTTATTTTGAGAGAGAGGAAGCTAGAGCAGGGGAGAGGCAGAGGGAGAAGGAGAGAGAATCCCAAGCAGGCTCTACGCTGCCAGCGCAGAGCCCGACATGGGACTTGAACTCATCCACCATGAGATCATGACCTGAACTGAAATCAAGAGTTGGATGTTTAACTGACTGAGCCACCCAGGCACCCTTCAATTATGCATTTAAAAAATTTTTGCCATATAGACATACATTTTAATACATTATATAGCAGCATTACTGCCCCTACTATATTCAATGCTTGTAGTACATTATTCACATTTGATAGATGTTGGAACATAATCCATTTGACATTATAAAACTTTAAAGCTTGCCTCTTTGAAATATGGATATCCGTTAAGAGATATACCAAGGCCTTATTGAGAAAGAAGCTGTGTATTTTACCTTTCCTTTTTTCTCTCCTCCATTTTGTTCTTTTTCAGTTAAGGTAATATAGCTTTGTAAGAAAATACAAAAAAACACAAGAATATTTTTAAAAATTGCTCTTAACTGCACCATCAGAAAATAACCTTATATGAACTTCAGTGATCATACTATACACACTATTTTGTAGGCTGTCCTTTATATAAAATATGAACAATATGTTTTTATTTAATGAAATGTCCTTAATAACTGCATGATAATTCATCCTCTAGCGGTCTGAAGCAGGCATCCTATTTCTGACTAGCTGTGACCATGTGCTCATCTCATTCCTCAATTTCCTCACCCACCAAATGAGGATAACAATAGGACCAGCATTATATCAGTTCCAGTGAAGATTAAGCAGGTTATGACACATGATCCTTAAAACACGTAGAGCACTTACAATAATGCTCTAAATAGATACTCTTACTGAAGCATTATTATTCTATTGTTATCTATAATTTTGTTATTTTAATAGAATAATTGCCTGGCACTTGGTAAGTATGCAATAAATATTATTATTAGCTATATTGTTTTCAGCTTTTAGATGTAATAATACTATGATGAGTATCTTTGAAGAAAAAAGTCTTTTGCTTTCTCTTCTTACTTCCCTCAGATAAACTTTTAGAAGTAGAATTCCATCTTTGCTATGTATTGCTAAATCACCCTCCAAAAAGGTTGTGCTAGCACACACTGACTGTAGCACTGTGAGAGAGGAAGCCACCCACTTGACAGCAAGTGATGTGGTTTCCAGAAGTGCTTCATGATGGAAATGGCAGCTGCTCACATGAGGATTTTTGCAGTTCTCCAAAATCACTGACTGTTGAACAGTTGGGATTTATTCAGCTTCCCCTTCCTTTTCAGTGTTTATATAGTCTTCAGACAAAGATGAAAAATTTAAAAACATGTTTATTTTTTGTGTGCTTAGTAAATTAGTTTAAAGTTTGATTAAGGAGATATTTGTATTGATATGAAAATTTAACTCGTCTATATTGTTAGGATAAATTAGTAAAACTAATATATGTTTCTTTATTTTTAAGAAAAAAGCAACAAGCCTTGGGAGCAGTCAGCCTTCCAGACCCCATGCTGGTGGAACAGCCCCGGCCACCAAGGTCAGTCATTTCCTGAGCGTGAAAAGACTCCTGCTCTACAGGTCTTGAATCATAAGTGGGTGGGGTCTGTAGAGAAGGCAAATAGTACCTATATATCATGGTAAGTTTTGAACAAAGTATCATTTCTGTGCTGAGGGCAGGGATGGGAATCTAATTTCTTAATAATGGTCTGAATAATTTAAAACCTAGTAAAATCATTTATGCTACAATTTTTCCTGGCGTATAATAAGTGTTCAATAAATATCATTATCATAATACCTATAGATAATATCAGACTTCTACACATACTGTAAGTAGAAATATCGTGCTTTTATTTCTTCAGAAAATAATTTAGATTCTCTTCATGAGCATTAGCCACACTAGGCTCTCTGCTAAATGCTCTGTGTAATTATCTTCTTATTCTTTCCACAGAGTTATAATTATTATTCCTTTATACCTGAGGAAGCCAGGGCTCAGAGACTTTAAGCATCCTTGATCAGATTGAAAAGCTAGTAGGATGGAACTAGGGTTCAAACCCAAGTTTCCTGTTCAGACAAGGTCCTTGATACTTCTGGATGCCAGAAGCTCTAATCGAGCTTCCTTGGTAATACAGCACTTCAGAGCCTTATTTTAAAAAATTGTTTTTAATGTTTATTTTTGAGAGAAAGAGTGGGGGGAGGGACACAGAATCTAAAGCAGGCTCCAGGCTCTGAACTATCAGCACAGAGCCCAGTGCAGGACTTGAACCTACAAACCTTGAGATCATTACCTAGGCTGAAGTCAGATGCTTACCCGACTGAGCCACCCAGATGCTCTTATTTATTTATTTTTAAAAGGTTATGTATTTATTTTAGAGAGGGAGGGGCATTAAGAGAGGGAGAGGGAGAATCCTAAGTAGGCTCCATGCTTACGATAGAGCCTGACACAGGGCTCCACTGTAGAATCATGACGTAAGCCTAAATCAAGAGTCAGACACTCAACCTACTGAGCCACCCAGGTGCCCCTATACAACTATTTTAAATAAGCATATTCCCTTTAAGACTGGGCAGGAGGACTTCTGCACAGCAAAACAAACCCAAGTTGTCTCTTTGCCACTTATTCTTAGCAAGTTTACCTATCCCCACTGAGCCTCAGTTTCTTCATGTATAAAATGGGGATAGGACATCTTTTGACAGATCTGCCAAGAGTCTTCAATGAAATAAAATATTTAAAACACTTATCCCTCAGCCTGGCGATTAGTAGATGCTGGGGAAAATGTATGTCAGCTGTGACTACTCCTGTTAACCTCACACTCTGTTTGAATGTCTAGAACTAAAAAAGATGTACTGGGGTGCCTGGGCAGCTTGGTCATTTAAGCATCTGATTCTTGATTTTGGCTCAAGTCATGATCTCACCAGCACCTTGTTTGACTCCACACTGTGAGTGTGCAGATTCTCTCTCTCTCTCTCTCTCTCTCTCTCTCTGTTTGGGATTCTTTCTCCCTCCCTCTCTGCCCCTTCCCCACTTGCTCTCGCTCTCTCTATCAGAATAAATAAACACTTAAACATATATATATTAAATAAAAAATATTTTTAAAATGCCATATATCTCCTGTCTTTTATAGAATTGGAATCTTTATTTAACTTATGCTTAAATTATGCCTCTAAACATGAGAAACCTCAGTAGAAAACCCCACCCCTATGAGATTTAGTGGATCAGGTGGAGACGGTTTCTAAAATTTGGGATTATCTAAAGGCTTGGGGGGAGGTGTTTAGTAGATTGTGGAAATTCACACCTAGTCAGTCATTCAAAATTCTGTAAAGAATTTTGGCATCTCCCCAAACCCTGCTGTGTCTCAGGAAGCTGAGGGAGGGAGTGTAGCTGGGAGATGGAGGCATTTTAGCCACATACTTAGCATTTATTTAATGTCAGACTTGACCTTCTTTCCTTAGCTTCTAAAACATTGTCATCTCCTTACCTATGTTGTCCTCTCTCCTGTTGCGCTTTCCTGAGTTGCTTTGCTTCACCAGTTTCCTGAATATTAGTTCTCCAGAGTTTCATTCTTCAGTCCTCTCTTTCTCAGATCCTTAACATTTATAAAGTATTGGAACAAAAAATAAATGTATATGTTATACTTGCTTACTTCTTCCTTTGATGCCCAATTGAAAGGGTTGTAACATCACTTTTTAAAAACAGGTCATTTCCTGGGGCACCTGGGTGGCTCAGTCAGTTGAGTGTCTGACTTCAGCTCAGGTCATGATCTCACCGTTTGTGAGTTCGAGCCCCGCATCTGGCTCTGTGCTGACAGCTTGGAGCCTGGAGCCTGCTTCAGACTCTGTGCCTGCATCTCTCTCTGCCCCTCTCTCACTCATGTTCTGTCTCTCTCAAAAATAAATGAACGTTAAAAAAATTTAATAAAAGGTCATTCCCATGTATCATTTAGAAAAGCTGGGTATTAGGAGCTCCTGGGTGGCTCAGTTGGTTAAGCGTCTGACTTCAACTCAGGTCATGATCTCACGGTTCGTGAGTTCGAGCCCTGCGTCGGGCTCTGTGCTGACTACTTAGAGCCTGGACCCTCTTTCAGATTCTGTGTCTCCCTCTCTCTCTGACCCTCCCCTGGTCACGCTGTCTCTTTCTCTCTCTCAGAAATAAATAAAACATTTAAAAAATAATAAAGTTAAAAAAAAGAAAAGCTGGGTAATAGCATTTGTGATTAACTGAAACCTTTTACTATACAATTAATTATAATGACACAGGCAACATAATATTACCCTGACACATGACATGACAAAATAGTAAATATAATTGGCAGTAAGAATAGCTTTGTTTTTCTTGATTCTTGATATACTGAACTTGAAAGTTAAGTGATAATTTTACCATTATAAAGAAAACTTTATAGCCCATCTTAAAAGTTAAATATTTAATCTGAAACTTGTCATAAGCTGTGAGATTTAGAATGGTTACCATGTATGCAGAACTGTATTATGATTCTTTATGTAAGAACTGTTTTGTGTTCTTACAAAATGAGTAATTATGTGCATAAATAATATCATTGCCATGCAGTTCTGGGCTTGGAAGATCCAAAGCACTTAAGTGACACAGATCTTTCTAACTCAAAATAATTATCATAAGATGCTTAGCACTTAAAATTCTATTTTTGATAAATTAATAATGAGGACTAATAAAGTTGCAGAAATTATTTATGCTCTTATTAAAGCCAGTATGAAAATAGTTGTGATCTGTAAGCAGTCATACAATTGTATTGTTGGAAGAGTTCTCAGGCAGGGTGGACTGTAACTACCTCCTCCTTCAGGTGAGGAAACTTGCATTCGGAATGTGTCTGCAGTAGGGGCACCTGGGTGGCTCAGTTGGTTAAGTGTCTGACTTTGGCTCAGGTCATGATCTTGCGGTTTGTGGGTTTGAGCCCCATGTTGGGCTCTGTGCTGACAGCTCAGAACCTGGAGCCTGTTTCAGATTCTGTGTCTTTCTCTCTGCCTCTCCCCTGCTCACACTTTGTGTCTCTCTCAAAAATAACAAACATTAAAAGTAAAAAAAAAAAAAAAAAAGGGATATGTTTGTAGTAGGCTACAGCTATTAAGCTATATAGGCTAAGGTTATTAGTTCCAAGTGGACTCTACTCTATTTTAAGCCAAAAAAGAATTTTTTAAGGATTGGTGGGTAGCTTGTGGAGATCCCAAGGGCTCCAGTAGAAGGACTCTAAAGCTTCACAGCCATGAACAACACCCAGCTTCTTTTGTTGCCACCACAGCTAAGCACCTGTCGCATTTAGGACCAGATGCCAGAAACTCTGCCACCACCAATCTTCAAGACTAATGGCCTTGTCTTACACAGATTCCTTGGTCAACAGTGATCTCTCTCTCTCTCTCACTCTCACTGGTCACTTTCAGCCTCATTCTTTTATGGCATGTGTGATTGACCAACCTAAGTCATGTGCCTCAACTCTGCTACGAGGGACCTGAGGATGAGTGCTCTGGATTCTATTTGGGAAGGTGCATATGGAGTAGGTGGGAAATTTATCAATATGTAGTGAGAGTTTTCAAAGGTGTGGCCAGCTGCCAACTGACAAATATCTACTACAGAAAGGAAAACAGGAGAACTGCCTAACTGAACCATGATATGTTGTTCAGCAATATTAGAGGGGGAAAAAAAAACAACCCTAAAAGGCGTGCCTGGGTAGCTCAGTCAGTTGAGCACCCAACTTTTGTTTTTGGCTCACATCATGATCCCAGGGTTCTGAGCATGGAGCCCTGCTTGGGACGCTCTCCCTCTCTCCTCCTCTCCCCTGCTCTCTGTCTCTCCCTCTTTCTCTAAAACAAACAAACAAACAGAAGAGGATACAAACATTTTCCCCAGCTACAGGAGAGATTTGTGAAGGAATAAGCACCCATCAGAAAATTCTTTTGTGATTTTGCTTCTGGTTTTGCCATAAATGGCTGTGCTGGCATTAAATAGCTCTCTTCTCAGCTGCTAATTTTCTCATCCATAAGATTAGTGAGAGGCTGGGTAAGCTATGTGTGTTCTGCATTCAGTGTCAGCCTTACCCCCACCGTACCCTTGTAGTTTGGGAGACCACATGGTCTCCCACATGTAGTTTGGGACCACATGTAGTTTGGGAGATGATTCTGTGTGTTAAGTAGGCAAGCATGCTTTCTTTAATAGTTGTGTATGTATTTTAATGTGCCAAAAAATAAACTAGCACTTCAAACTCATGATCCCAAGGACCCCAGGCTAAATTAAAGGTTAAAAAGTAAGTGTATTTTTTAAAATATTAAGTAAGTATAATATAGCCAATTACAAATGTTATAGGCAACGTGCCAATAACCATTGGGAAAACAAGATTCAGAGCAGTAATTGTCATACTGTAATATTCATATTGAATCAGTGGGGTTTTTATTGAAATGAGATTCTGATTCAGGAAGTCTGAAATGAGGCTGAGATGGTTTTTCTAACAGGCTCCTAGTTGCTGCTGCTGCTGCTGGTCTCGCAACCACACTTTGAGTAGTGAGGATGCTGAATTGTTCTGATTGTGGGCAGTTTAGACTACCTGTACCCTAGATTACATAAACATTGCTTCTCAGGTATCTAGTCAAGAATTCTGATTCAAAAAAAGTAGGGTAAGGCCTAGGATTTTATATAGCTAATGCTTACCCCCAGATGTTTCAGATGCAGAGGATCTGAGGACCACACTGGGAGAAAGGATGAATCTCAGGGATTGGGGCAGCCAAAGACATCAGGTAATAATGTCCCTCTTCATTTCTAAGAAAAGGAGCCTCTTTCTGTATGTACTGTAGTGTAGGACTCTGAAAAATTTATTTCATAGCATGAATTACTCATCTGTACTCTTCAAGAGCACAGGATCACTCACCTTGGCTGAGGGAGATGTTCTAATGCTGGGGGCTATGTTACCCAGGATGCATCCCTTTTGGGGTGTGGCCCAAATAAGTCACCCTGTGCTATTTCTGTCATGGGAGGAAATGAATGTTAGTGAAACCTAGATGAGCTGAGGTTTAGTTAAAAAGAAATTTAAAGGAAGGAAATTACTAATGATAAAAAAAAGAGGAAATTTTTAATCTGTATTTTCATTGGGAATAATTTTAAGGACAGGGCCTTCTGCTGAGGGAATTATAAAATATTAGACTTGGGGGCACCGTGGGTGGCTCAGTCATTTAAGCGACCAACTCTTGATTTCCGCTCAGTCATGATCTCACGGTTTGTGAGTTTGAGGCCCATGTCAGGTTTGTGATGACAGGGCAGAGCCTGCTTGGGATTCTCTCTCTCCCTCTCTGCTCCTTCCCTCCCTTTCTCTCAAAATACATTTAAAAAACTTAAAAAATAGATTAGACTTGGAAGGGCACTTACTTCAGCAGCTTTACTTAACAGAAGTCAGTGAAAAATGAAAATCTGTAAGGTGGCTATGAGGAACACCTTGCAGAGGAAGTCAGAGAAGCCTCACCTGCTGTCTTCGTGGTGTGGGTATAAAGCTGTGCAGATGACCTCTCTGCTGGCAGTCATCTCTGCCTTGGCTGGATGCACCACTGAGTCATTGCTCAGCTGTCAGTATCTAGGCCTGAGATTTCTTTTTTACAGCCACGTCTTCCTTCAGTCACACCCCAAGCTCAGGGTCCAGAGTCTTCATTGTGACTGGTTTGTAACTTTGGGAAAAGTTGGCTTTCCAGATTTCTTTTAAAATTTCATAACTCTTCTATTAACACCATCATTCATTCTGTATTACTTGCCATTTTTCTGTAATAAAGAGCATTGCCTTTCCATTCATTCATTCATAGCAATATGGACCCATGACTTCTTATTTTATTCATTGGCTTAAAATAATTTTATTATTTTGATATTTTAATTATAACACTGTACAATAATTCAGTAGAATTCTGACTCTTCTACGCTGCTTTTTTAAAGTATCCATTATACTATTTGAAATGTATTTGCGAATCCCCGGTGATGGTCATCATTAATTTGCTTTTCAGTTTCAAAGGAGATTTTGGGGGCGTGCATTTGCGAGAGCGCCCCACTTCGCTCGCTCGCTCATTTTGGGGGAGTCACAGGGTGACGCTTGGGAGCCGTAGAGCTCTGCCATTAGCAGGCTCTGCACTCCGCGCGTGCCCTGCACCACCCTCGTCGTTATTAACTTAGCCGGCTTCCGGGATGCCAGCTCGAGACGGGTGGGCGGGGCGAGCTCCTCCCTCCGAAGACCCGCCCGGAGCTCCGGGGCGGTGCCACCGGGGGCGGGGGGCGGGGTGCTGCGTGCGTTGCGTCCCGGGCCCGCTCCGCTCCGCCCCACCCCGTGCCTCTGTGGGCTGAGGCTCACGGCAGATACTCCAGGGGCCGAGCCCAGCCTGGCATGCAAACATCCCGAAAACCCCGCCGAAGTCTCTGCGCCCGGGGAGTCGGACGCTGAGTGAGTACCGATGTCGGCCGCTGTCTTCAAAGGCCGCGTCTGCGTCCCAGGCGAGCGCCTGGCGCTTCGCGACCCACACTCGCACCCTGCCGCTGGCTCCCCTGGTTTGGACCTACGCTCTCACTAGTCTCTTGACCCTAAAGATGTATTTCTTTCCACATGGGCTCTAAGTTAAATTGTGTTAGTTGTTGAGCCTTCCCTCCCTGTCGGTAACACTGTTGCTGGCTCTTCAGCTGGGACTGTGACTGGTGACCGGACGCGCGGTTGGGTTACAAAACCAGGGATTTGTGTGGCGTGGAAAAAAGATGCGAAGAAGAAAAGCAGCAGCTGTGTCGATTTGGTTTGGCATTTTTATTTCTACGGTTAGACATCCCCCACCCCCCTCAGCCCTCCCTGCCCTCACTACTGTGCTGACCTCCGTTTTAGAGAATGAGCTCACTCTGTATAACCTTTCCATGTACCTGATACATTCTGGGTGTGGTGTGGCATGTGTTGTAACATGTTTTAATTCTCTGTTTCCTTGAACACAACCTGAGACTGTGGTCAGATAACATCAGTGACGGATAGTTTGTATCTGTCTTTGAACAATGCAAAGTGTTTTCGTAGAGATTTATCAATCTGTACTGTTAGGGTCCCAGTGTTTCTCAGTTAGAAGTGGGGAGAGGCTCATTCTTCATTCCTATTTTACAGCTTGAGAAAGCGAGGCAGAGAGTTTAGGAAACTGGCGGAAGGGGCAAGACCTGGCCTTCTCTGACTAGTTTTCTAGGAGCCCACCTATACAGCAGAGGAACCAGAAGGCTCAGTCAGCAGCTCTGGAAAGTTTCTCCTGTGAGATATTTTGTGCAGAAAAAAGCCTCTGCATTGCAGGGAAGGTCAATAAGGAGTGGCATCTGCTGTCCAAAGGGGGAAACTATTTTCTAGTAAATAAATACCGAGTGCCTCTTTCTGATGTTTGTGGACACTGACTTCAGCTTTTGCACACTGAATTTTTAGTATTTAAAAGGATGATGGTTACTAAGAATGTGGTGGGGAAGCGGTGGTATCTGGGTTCTGGGAGGCATTACAGAATTAAAATGAAGTAGTGACATTTAGCAAAATCATGCTGAAGTCAGAAAGGCTGCATCTGCTGACTGATGAAGAAAAGGGTATGCGGCCAATAGCAATGAGGGTGGAGTGGGAATCCATGTGTGTGTAGCAAGGACCCTTGGTGTCTATTATAAAGTTGTTGTAAACTACATAGCAGTGTTTATGAAGAAGCACATTAAGTATAAATGTTAGCTGTGGTTCAGTTCACAGGCTCTTAAAAAAGATTCCTAGTGCACAAGAAGAGTTGATTAGAGTATTAGTGGTTAATTTAGTTCCTTGATTGTTCTCTGAATTGGCCAAAGATGGGTTCCTGTTGATATTTTTTCATTTGATAAAATCAGTCCTTTCAATTCAATAAATGTTTATTGAACACTTACTATGTAGAAGTAACCATGGTAGATACTGTGGGAGTCAACATATATGGATCCTGTCTTTAAGTGGCTCACAATATATTAAGGAGCTAGCATTCTAAGAAGAAAAAAGTACCTAAATGAGACCGTGTAACTAATTGAGACTTAACTGTGTGATAACTTTTCATGCCTGAAGATAATTTTTTTGGAGAATATTTTATAGAGAGATGTTAAATATGTCCTAAGAAACTATACAGTCTGGTAGCTGTAAGGTCAAGCTCTTACTTTCTTAATCTGTAAAATGGGCATAATAAATGAGGATCGACCTCATTGCTACATTATTATCACATTATGTGGTATTCAGCTCATGTATAGAATATAGTAATTTTCACTAAATGTAGCAATAACTATTACTACTCTGTTCTTACACAGTTTAAACTGATCTGTTCTTGTTCTGAAACCTATTATGGTCACTTTCTAATAATTGATTATTGCCTAGCGTAGGCAGGAGAGCACTAGTGCAACTAATGCAACAACATCACCTTGCTAACAGGATTGTGCACGGCCACCACCCAAATCTCCAGTGTCCATGTATATGGACTAGCTCAGAAGTCATCATGTCTTAAGAGATAATGTAAAGTACCCTTAGAAATTGGAAATAATGGGACTGAGCAATTAGAGCTCTCCATAAAAATAGGGTAGCTCATTTGTTTTTAACCAGAGGTGTTAGCACCCAATTAAAAGGTATTTTAAAATGTGTGAGAGTGGTTTTGGTGATGCTTTAGCGTTCACTGGGAGAAAGACAGTTTTGTCCACTTAAGAATTGTCAGCTCCCCCTCCCCAAAGGAATTGTCATCCCACATGTCAGTAGTGCCCTGTTGAGAAACATTGTATAGCTGACATTTTTAAGTTAAACGCTATTCACATGGGGGCGCCTGGGTGGCTCAGTTTATTAAGCATCCCACTTAGACTCTGGTCGTGATCTCATGTTACCGTGGTTTGAGCGGGCGTCAGTTCTGTGCTGACAGCTCAGAGTCGGGGTCCTGCTTTCAGATTCTGTGTCTCCCTCTCTATGTGTCCCTCCCCGACTCGCACTCTATCTCTAAAAAAAATTTAAAAAGTTAAAAAAATAAAAAGCTATTCACGTAGTAAACATGCAGTGCCATTGTTGGTGACAACCATTGTACTTCCCTAGTATGCAGATTATTAATTCCATATATCAAAAAAACTATAGGATTAAATATGTTTCTCTTAGAAGGTCACACACATTGGTGCTAAAACACATATTCCAGACTCATACAGTCTCCCAAATGAGTGTTGCAAGGTACAATGTAGAAGGAGACATAAAGATATATATGTATACAGAAGAGCATAGATTGTGGGTTTTTTATTTACACCAGACCAACCAATTAGTTCACACTTGGGAAAAAGTATGTAATTCCACTAAGTACTAATAGTACCTTAAAGATATATTGCTGATGGATTCCTAAGGAATGAAAAATGTAACTGTCATCTAAGTAATTAGATGAAATCTAACTGCGGAGATTTGCTAAAGCACTTTAAAGAGAAGGTTATTGGTCTTCAGACAGAGAATGCAGGCCAATAGGGTAATTCCAGGCTAATCCATAGCCCTAGGGATCTCCTAGTTCTTGTCTAGGATGTGCTGTACCCCCTTGGCATTCTCTAAGACAGTGTAGTCTGGAGAGCATTTGCATCAAATTAACCTGGGATATGTAGTTAAAAATGGAAATTTTCCAGGCTCTGTCTCAGATGTACCCAGTCAGGATCAATGAGAAATCTATGGCTTAATGAACTCTATAGATAAATTTGTACACCTGGGAAGTTTGGTAACCACTGTTCTAAGAACAGTGTAAGTTGGACTCTACAGAGCCTTTCTAGAGTCCGTCATCTTCTGGCGTTAGCAGTACAGTAATGTCAGTGAATTTACTAAAAATCCTATCTATCCACAGGAGCTCGGACTTCTGAATCATGCTGAGGCTCCCCCATGAACTGAATTGATTTAATGTTTGTGATGCACAAGCAAAGGCCTAGACCAATTCCATTTCACTCAGAATCGCCCTGAGATGGAGGCTAGTTTAGTATGCAAGCATACCCTTTGGACCCTGTAAACTTTGGATTCTGTAATGGGTTGAGGTCCTCTGCACAGTGATGCAAGTATAAAGACCTAGCTTAGAACCTTGGAGCCTCTGGAGTTGCTCTGAACAGAGTTGTTAGTGGAGGGGACAGAGAACTGTTCCCGCAGAGAAACCAGGGGCTCAGGCTACTGCGTGTAGTCTGCCTTTATTATCTAAACTAAGAGGGTGGACAGAGAGGGTAGCATAAAGTAGGATAATTTGCACATTTTTCAGTTATATGTGCTTTTTGTATTTCCTCCTTATGAAAAGAGAAAATTGTGTTTATATCAACATGATAAATAAAATCTTTTTATATAAATCCATTACTATAGCTAGCCATCATTAGAATCCTGGAATATAAATATTCTGCTAAAATATATACCTTGCATGCTTTGACACATGCATCTTTTCATAATATTTTATTTACAGAGATGTATCAGAAGGGTTGGTTTACAGCAGCGATTTGAAACAGGAAGCCAGAATTTTAATCTTCCAGGATTCTTCTCCTTTTGTCACCATCTCTTTATTTAACTCTGTCTTTACTTAATTTATGTTAAAATATATCCATTATATCTATGTATTTCGAATAGAAAGGGGTTCTTTCAGAATTTAGACTAAATTTTTTAGGCATACACAGTATTTTAAATGTTTGAAAGCCTTTAGATGGGGAATGTATGTTCTACTTTGTCACAAAGCCCATTATCCTGTCTTCATACTGACCTACCAGAAAGACTTATTCACCTCACCTATCACATAACTTTCTTTTGAATTTTAGACCCTAGTCTGCAAAGTTAGACAAATAAAATTTTCTGAAAATTCAAATTAGTCATTTGAAGATTGCATCCATATAATATATATTTGGGGAGGGCTTGTGTGTGTGCACATACTTAACAGCTGAGGTGTATACTGGATGTGTGTTTCATTAGTTTCTCCATAGACCCTAAATACTTTAAAATGACAGCAATATTGGGATTAGTGATGTCTATAGCATAGTCTTGACTTACAGCATTAAGAAAGGTGTTAGAGGTATAATCACAAGTGTCAAGTGTCCCTGGTTTTAGAGCCATAGACTGGAGAGGACAAATATTCTTGAGGTATGGCAAGGCTGCCTTTGTAGGGAGCATCCAGACTCTTCATAAACCTAGATGGCAATATCAGCACCAAAAATCTTCCTTTAAAAACTGGCTAGAAAATACTTTTGCAAAATAATTCTGTAAAACTATCCTAGTATCTTATGTTGTCTGTTTCCTTTCTTTTGACCTGATTAAAGTATGAAGAGATTAAGTCTGTCACCAGGAAAAAAGTGCCAGTGAATAATAGATGGTAGAAAACCGTGGTTATTTCACTGACCCACTATCAAACCATCTTGTTTCAAGCTATCTAAAGCAGTGATTTTCAGTGATAAGGAGGTTAAAAATCACCTGAATCACAGCTTTTGAGTGTACAGTATGTACTCTTCTTCTCTTTCCCATAAGTTTCTGAGTGTTTGTTGACTCCCTGTATCCATACTGTCTTTGAGTGACCTTACCTGGGCCAAGGACCACTGAGCTAAGATGTAAAAGCTTGGCCAGTTACATTTGCCCAATGGTTTGACATAACATTGATTGCCAGTAATCATTATGCACGTTTCTAGTATAGAATGTTTAAATAATTATGAATCCGGGTATATTTTGCATAAATTTTCAGTGTTTCAAATTAGTGATCCTTTTTTCCATGGCAGCATTATAAGACTAAATTAATTATTTTTCATGTGCTAGTTTACTCTAATCTTGAGTTTTAAAGAATCAAGTAATTAATCACTGTTTGGGATTTTAGCCATAAAGTGTCTACGTCTCTAAGAAATAATGTACTCCTTTGCTGAATATTCATAGATCAAAAAGGAAAGGTTAACTTCTTTTGGCCATTTAGTTTGAGTGTTCCCTTGCTTTCAAAAATCTTTTAATTATTGCAGTGATTGGTGCTGAATTATTCTCAGATAATGTTCTTGTGTTGAGACAGGATTCCTAGTCTTGGAAATTAAAATTGTTTCCTTCTCTAGCCTTTCTGAGAATCGTATTCTTACACCTCTTCAAATATTTCCGAAGCTTGAATGTGATAAAGAGTGATATACCTGTTTGCAACTAAAATATTTGCATAATACTCCAGTTGATTTCCATTTGAACTGGTGGTAAACCACATCTTCTCTGTGTATGTATAACTACATTCTCCACATTCTCCTATAGACCAGTGAACTGAAAGTTTGCTTACCATTCAAAATGGAGAGACAATCAATAGGAAATAAATAAAAGCTTAAGAAGAACATTCTAGCTAGTGCTGATAATCTGAAAATAATTCTAGAATGCTCTGGGAGAGGGATTAGGTCCAACAGCATGGATATAGTTTGGAGAAGCTTTCCAGGATCTAGATACTTAAAAATAAAGGGGAAGAGAAGGGAACTAACCATTTATTAATTGATTGAAAAAGTGCTTTGCTAAGTGATTTACCTAGGGTTTCATTTAATCCTTTTATGAGTTGCATGTTTTGTGAACCTGGATGACCCAGTTGGAAGACCATGTGACTCTTGATTTCAGAGTCATGAGTTCAAGCCCCATATCGATTGTAGAGATTGCTAAAAAATAGGTAGTTTCAATAACTGAGAGAGGAATGTGTATCTAAATTCAAAGAAGCACTAGAAATCAATATTGTGTTCTCTATTGTTATGCTCCATATCTTAACACGGTTGAAATTCACTGATGGATGAGGTTTCCTGTTTATATGAAAGAGAGTATTGTACACTGATTGGAATTAGCAAATAATAGTTTTGTTGACAGAGTTTCTTGAGACTTTTTAATGGGCAGTAGAGAAAAGATAAATTAGCCATCTTTGAATGTGGTGAAATTTTTAAATTACAGGATTAAATAGTATATAACTGAGAAGTTCCTTATGTAGGAAATTGAGAACTTTTTACTTAGATAAGCTGCAATGTTCATATTTTTACATCAGTTTCAAATGAAGCTTACTTTAAAATCTTATATTCCATTGATTTTTTTTTATGAACTTTTTTTTTTAATTCAAGTTAGTTAACACACAGTGTAGTCTTGGCTTCAGGAGTAGAACCCAGTGATTCATCTCTTACGTATGACACCCAGGGCTCATCCCCAAAAGTGCCCTCCTTTTGTAAAAAAATATTTTAATGTTTATCTATTTTTGAGAGACAGAGAAAGACCTAGTGTGAGTGGGGGAGGGGCAGAGGGAGAGAAAGAAAAGAGCAAGAGCTAGAGAGAGCGAGAGAGGGAGGGAGGGAGGGAGAGGGAGACACAGAATCTGAAGCAGGCCCCAAGCTCTGTCAGCGCAGAGCCCAATGTAGGGCTCAAATTCACAAGCCATGAGATCATGACCTGAGCTGAAGTCAGGCCTAACCGACTGAGCCATCCAGGTGCCCCCCGAAAAAAGTGCCCTCCTTAATGCCCATCAGCCACTTCACCCATTCCCCAATCCCACCTCCAGCAACCTTCAGTGTGTTCTCTATATTTAAAAGTTTGTTTTCTATATTTAAAAGTCTCTTTTTATCTTATTTTTCTGTCCCTTCCCCTATCTGTGGAGTTTCTCAAATTCCACATATGAGTGAAATCATATGATATCTGTCTTTCTCTGACTTATTTTGCGTAGCATAATGTCCTCTAGTTCCATCTACATTGTTGCAAATGTAAGATTTCATTCTTTTTCATTGCAGAATAATATCCCATTGTATATAATACCACATCTTCTTTATCATTTTGTCATTTGATGGACATTTGGACTGTTTCCATAATTTGGCTGTTGTTAAAAGTGCTGCTTGTAAACACTGGGATGCATGTGCCCCTTTGAATCCGCATTTTTGTATACTTTGGATAAATTCCTAGTAGTGCAATTGCTGGATCATAGGGTAATTCTATTTTTAATTTTTTGAGGAACCTTCACACTGTTTTCCAGAGTGGCTGCACCAGTTTGCTTTCCCAAGAACAGTGTAAAAGTGTTCTCCTTTCTCTGCATCCTCACCAACATCTGTTGTTTCCTGAGTTGTTAATTTTAGCCATTCTGATAGGTGTGAGGTGATATCTCATTGTGGTTTTGATTTGTATTTCCCTGATGATGAGTGATGTTGAACATTTTTTCATGTGTCTGTTAGCCATTAGAATGTCTTCTTTTGAAAAGTGTTTATTCATGTCTTCTGTCCGTTGTTTTTTTTTTTTTCCGTAAGAGGAAGTGGGATGAAATGCAGTGAAAGGTAGTATTGTTACTTTTCCCATTTTACAGACAAGGAAACTGAGGGGAATCACAATTAAGGAATCTGCTGATTTCATACAACTGGCAGCAGAGGTAAAATTCAAACTTGTGCCTGGCTACAGAGCCATTATCCTAACCACTCAACAACACTACCTCTTTAATTGAAAAGATTAAAGTTGCTGTCGCTAGACATTTGTGAAATTGTTTTGTTTATGTAGTTTCCAGAATGACATTTGATTTCATTTCACATTTTCATTTTGACTATTTGAAAATAAGCTTGGACAAGGGAACCTTGTTATAATTCCTATTTTTTAACTCTTTTTTAAAAAATGTTTTATTTTTGAGAGACAGAGAGCGCGTGAGCTCACCTGAGTGGGGAAGGGCAGAGAGAGGTGGACAGAGAATCAGAGCAGGCTCTTCCCTCACAAGCAGGGAGCTGGAAACAGGGCTTGAAGCAGGGCTCGAACTCACGAACTGTGAGATCATGACCTGAGCTTAAGTAGACGCTTAACTGACTGAGCCACCCAGATGCCCCTGCTGTTTAAGCCAACTTACTTACATGGATTCTGCATATTCTCCCCCAGTTAAGAACATGCTTCACTGGGAAGCTGGATGGTCATGTGATAGGCTTGTATTTCAGTTCCCGCATGAGTGGTTTGGTCTCAATATTTCTTCATAAGCTCCTTTTCATTTTCTGTTAGAGTCTGTCATCCTTGTAGAGATTGAGGTTCACAGTTGATTTTGTAACACAGGGACTCAGGAAAGTTCGCAAGTTCTCTCACTCTTCATTAAGTACATGTCTAAGGAATGAATTTGAAAGCCCAATGGAAGCCAGGCTGAAAGGCTCTGAGACAGCTGCTCAGCAAAGCTCAGAATTGTTTTATTATACAGTAATCGTATCCTCACTAGCCATATATGCATTAATGAGCCATAATCCTTTAGGGTTTGTACAAATCTGTGCTCCTGCTACCAAGAGTCGTCTTCCTTGACTGATTGGAACTTAGGTCTAAACAGGCTATACATTTGAATCCAAAGAAAAGACAATAATGTAAAAATAATATTACTCTTTTTTCCTTAAGGCAAGTGACATATGTGTGTAACTTCTCCGAGCAGTGGTTACCACAGAACTGCTCTACCGTTGTGAGAGTGAAGAAAGAGAAACTCTTGAGCCTGCTGGTATTCATAAAATTTTTTAAAATCACTGATTTGAATTCCTTCGTATGTGCCAGGCACTGAGCCAAGTACTTTATAAATGTGCCGTCATTTAATCCTCACTGTTTTTATACCCATTTCAACAAACTAAAAGTTGAGCAGCTTGTCTGAAGTTACACAGCTGGAATTAGACCCCAAGTCTATGGGACTCCAGGGGCCAACCACCAGTATTTCCCATTTGCACATCTGTCATTGGGTACATTATTTCATAAGTTTCACATCATTATAGCTAGACTATTAGAGTTGCTGATCTATAGAATATTCAAGCCTGACATTTTACTGATGAGGAAACTGTGTTCCAAAGAAGACTCAGTGTCACACAACTTCTCAAGAGCAGTCAGTCTGAACACAACTGGAGAAAAAATGCTGCCTTTCTACTCATTGATGACTGAGCTAAGCTGTGTGGCATGCCCTTTTCCTTTGCCCACAAAATAATTATCATTCCAAAAAAAACAGAAACACTGGAAAATTGGAGTTTGCAACGCAGTGAAAGTTGCCTTGCACCAGGAGCTCAACTTCATACCTTTTGTGTATTATTTTTGAGTGTTTGTGGTTGTCCAGTGTCAGTGCTTATAATCAGATGCTCTCAGGGTGTGGCCAAAACTTCTATAAACTCTGGCATGGATTTAGCTCACAGATCAGCTGTGGCTATTGTCCTGGTTCCCAGGCAGTGTTTGGATGTTTATTTTGAGGTCTGCCCACGTGTTGCATCATAGGCCAAAACTACATGTGCTCTTCACTTTCCAGAGCAAGGAGAGCTCAGGCTTCTATTTTTATCTTAAGTATGTGTGTCCATTTTAATATATTTCATGAATGTGCAGTGTACTCAGTTGAGATGGAATCATCTTGTTTTCGGCAGATAGTGTTCAGATTGCCTCATTTCTCAGTACTCTACTTATTTAGCCTATTCCACTCTGGACTGAATAGCTCTTTCCACTTCTGAGTCTTGCTCAAGCTGTTTTGCTCACTTGGAGTCACTATGCTGGCTCAGCCCCCATCTCCATTTTTTTAAAAATTCAAATACAGTTTATTTTAATTTTTGAAGAAAGGAGAGTCCACTTATTATGGCAAAGTTGATCATCATTACTGTCATGTTTGCACTCAAATCCAAGCCCTGGCACTTCTTAACTGTGTAATCTTAGATAAGTCACCTAACTTTTCTGAGCCTTAGTTTTCTCATTTATAAAATGCAGATAATAATGGTTACTTCCTAGGGTTTTATGAAAATATACTGAAATCAGACACACAAAATGCCTGTCACAGTTCCTGGTACATGGAAGAATCTGTGGTCCCCACCTGGCTGGTTGATC
This sequence comes from Proteles cristata cristata, assembly GCA_017311185.1. NCBI lineage: Eukaryota > Metazoa > Chordata > Mammalia > Carnivora > Hyaenidae > Proteles > Proteles cristata. The sequence goes on from JAESUZ010005475.1 coordinate 91,927, forward strand.
AGACTATAAATAATAGTTTCAATCTCTTTTATGAAGGCTTTCCTAACCATCTTCCAAACACACATCTCAGAAATAGTCTTCTGATCTCTTGTAACATCATGTTATGCTTAAAATCCTATCACAGTGGTTCTTATCTCGTATTACATAAATGCTGGGTGTAAGTTGGGGTCGTAAGGAGATCTGCATGTTCTCCCCCAAAGAGAAGGCTCTACTTCATGCATAGATGATCCATTGTTTATGTTTCATTGGAATCATGTTTTGTGTCATGATTAAGCACTATTGTTAGGTTACTGTGTTGAAGGCCTCCTTAAAAGCACTATTATTATGCTAAATAATTAGACATTGCAAGAATATATTCATGATGTGACAGCATGGCAAACAATAGACTAATTTAAACCTCTGAATATTCATTTCCTGAAGTGAATAATGTGTCATTACAGACAGAAAAATGTAAACCTGGGTCCATAAATGGGACTTCTGTAGAATGTCAGTGCTTTCCTTAGAAAGCCCCTCTTCAGCTGCCTTTTGTTTGTTCCAGGTGTTTTACAGGAAGCAGCTTAGGGCTGTGTGCGTGTGTGCGCGCACGCGCGTGCACGCACTTTTTAAAGTTGTACAACTCCTAGTTGAAGACAATGGTGATGGAAATGACTAGACATTTAAATTATGTTTTTCTAACCAGTTTTCTGACTTGTGCTTTGAATAACATTTCTGATGATTGAGTAAAACTTATGTAATATTTCTTTTGAGCCACCAGATAATACTCTTGTGTCTATTCATGCACAAATTCATAATTTATTTAACAAATACTTGTTAGGCGACTGTTGTTGCCAGGCTCTGGGGATGTGTAGCAACTGAGACAGGCATGGCTCCTGACCTTGTGGAGTTCAAGTTCAGGTCTGTCTTTCTGGTTTTGTGAGGAAAGAACTCTTATAAAACAATCCATTGTTTTCTTTCTTGTGTTTCTCTGAGCAGGGAAAAGTCTTCCTAGGCATTGGGAATAGCAAAGTGAGAGGCTCAGAGGAGGATAGGAGCATGATGGTGATGGTGGTGATAATACTAACTAGCACTTGCCCAGTGCTTACCACTTGCCAAAGCAATGTTATAACTGATATTAACCCGAGTGGAGTGAATATTGTTACTGTTCCTATTTCACAGATGAGGACACTGCGGCACAGTAACTTGTTTGAGATTGCACATGAAATCAATGTCAGCTAAAATTCCACCAGATATTCTTGAGCCCAGAGCCCCCTCTTACACTCTCAGCCAGTGAATTATGCTGCCTGATGAGGTGCCTGGGAGACAGCAAAGACACCATTTTAGCTGTAGGGGAGATGTGGTAGGACTCATGGTGAGAGAAATAGTGGAATAAGTAAGTTAGGCCAAATAATGGCAAATCTAAAGTTTAGGCAGAAGACATTGGACTTTCCAGGACACAACGGAAAACCATTGAGAGCTTATGATTTCATCACAGTGATAACATGGTACACTTTTTTTTTTCTTCAAATAAACTAGGGAGCCATAGAGAAAGAATGGGGAGCTGGAGAATAGGGTAGGATGGAGGGTGGGGGAGCAGGGCATGGAAACTATTAGGAGGGCCGTGATGTAATCCAGGTGTGGAAAGTATGTGATTAGACCGGGAGTGTGGGTAGCAATAGAAACGGCAAGGACACAGTAGTGACAAGGACTGGAACCAGCGCTGGGCCTGAGCCCAGGTGATTCAGGGCCAGATGAGTTCCCTACATTACATCATTTGGCACGTCCACAGGCAGGTGGTCTTACAACCATTTCTATGGCTGTGGGAATGGGGGCTACAGGGGGGTTAATGTGGATTAGCAAGTGCTGGAACAGGGAGTTGAGCCTGCATCGCCTTTCCCAGTTTCCTCATTTTAAGGTAAAATAAGATAGTCAGATGTCAAAGTAGGGTTGCTGAAAAGGTTTAGAGAATTGTTCACATGATTAATGGTTAAGTCAAGGGAGAAATCAGCTTTCTTTATTTTATTTTTAATGTTTTTTATTTATTTTTTTAGAGTCAGAGAGAGGCAGCCCAAGCAGGGGAGGGTCCCAAGAGGGAGACACAGAATCCGAAACAGGCTCCAGGCTCTGAGCTAGACATCAGCACAGAGCCTGATGTGAGGCTTGAACCCACGCACCGTGAGATCATGACCTGAGCTGAAGTCGTATGCTTAACCCATTGAGCCACTCAGGTGCCCCAAAATCAGCTTTCCGAGGAAGCAACAATGTAAGAGAGATGGCAGAGGGCTTGTGGCTGAGGATGAAAACACAGAAGAATGGAGCAAGTGGAAGAGGCTTCCTGAAGGAAATGGATCATGGGGATGAGAGAGCACAGAGTTACTCTGGCACAACAGCCGTGAAGGAGAGGATGGTCAGGGATTCAAAATGGATCTGCGGGTGTGTCAGCAGGTAGAAGAGGCATATGCATACATTTGGCAGGTGTTCTAGTAACTCTGCAGCAGAGGTAGGCGGATGTGGCAAGGGGGATTCTTGCCAGGGAGGGGTGGGGACAGGAAAATGGGTCAGGTTCAGGGGCACCTGTTGACTCATCTCCTAGCCCGCTGTCTGTACCACGCCAGCCAGGGCTGGGAAGAGGGTAAGGTGAGGCCAAATGTCCTGAGGGGAACTGGGGAAGACTCCCATAGGCCACCTGGCAGCACCTACAAAGAACTGAAAGGCTTCGGGCAGCCCTAGGCAGGGGAGGGAACTATATTTTGTAATAGAGAACTAAGGAGCTGAGGAAGTAATTTTTCATCAACCAGATTTAATGGCAGCAGAACGGATGAGCAAATCCTCTAGGACCTAACCCTCCTAAGGGAGCCCTTAACTGGCCCAGTATGACCCATTCAGCAGGGTCTGTGGGTGAACTCACAACCTTCTGCAGTTGCATCCAGCACCACACACTGGTTGAGATTGATACTTACCAGAAACCCTGCAGAATAAAGGAAAAGCCGTGGACAGAAACCTGCAATGAGTAAGAGTGAGGTCAGCAGATGAGTGTACCTAACAGACACCTCTTATAAAGGGACCCCATCTAGTGGAGGTGACCATTCCTGAGGTTGAATTATGTGGTTACCTGAGTGTATAAAGTGCTGGAAGTAGACAAGGAAGATGCCAGTCAGGACTGCTTGTGGTGGTTGTGATGCTGGAAGTTATAATGCTGGGGCTGAGAGCTAGTGAGATGCACCTAAAAGGAAGGGCATACTGTAGGGTTTGGATATTTTGGGAAGAGAAGCATCCCAACCAGTAGGATTTGTGTGAATAAAACAAAGGGAGCAGGTAGTGAGGTGTACTTTGAGGAAGGGATAGACTGGCTGCCTGAAGCTGCTATTCTACATTGGGAAATGGGGAAGGATTTGAGCATGGGGGTCTTTGAAGGCAAGAGAAAAGATTTCTGTGTGATGCAGTGGGCAACAGGAGTCACCGCTGGTTCTACTTCAGATGGAAACTAATGGGTGAGAGTGCCAAGTAGGGAGATTAATCTTCCAGAGTAGGTAAGAGAGCCAAAAATCTGGACTCTGGGAGTCCACATATATTTGCAAAATATATGTGAAAAAGAAAAGTTTCTATTTTCCAAGGGTCTTAAAAGCTACCATCTTCCCAATCCCCCCCGCCCCCCATTTATAATCGTTTCCTGCAGTAAACTTCCAAATCCATTGCTGTATCAAGTAAATAAATTTAAACAGATTTTGTTGAATAATGCCAGAAAATTCATGCCATATTGATTAAGTAAAGAATTCAATATTTTTTTCTAGGTCACATTCACTCTTAACCAGTACTGGTTTGTGTTAATGTAACTTGATACAGCAAGATTATTTGAGGTGGGCCTGAAGCTGACGTAGAACTCAAACATTTGTTTTATCACATAAGATTCTTTTCCTACCTCTGTTAGAGCACTGCAGTTGTAACATAAACCTACTGTCTCTCTTTGTGAACTCCAGACTCTTGGAAGGCTGAGATGGTGTCTTCCTCATTGTGTATACTCAGCCGGCAGCTCATTGCTTTTCAAATAGCAATTGTTGAATGGCTAGGTGGAGAATGATTATAACAAGGTACTTTTTCTCTGATCTTTGTTATGTTGATTTATGCTTTAAGTTTATAAATGATGACTAATACTCTGGGATATGCAGAGATTTGTGTGGGCCATTTGGGATGGAGGGTATGATAATAGCTATCCTTCACTCTGACTGACAGCACACAGAGATGTTTTGGTATGTATGAGCACTGATTGTGCTTTTTTTGTTATTGTTGTTTATTTATTTGTTTTGAAAGAGAAAGAGAGTGTGCCAGAGGGAGAGGATCAGAGAGAGAGTGAGAAAATCCCAAGCAGGCTCTGCACTGAGCCCAGTGCAGGACCTAAACCATGAACTGTGGAGATCATGACCTGAGCTGAAACCAGGAGCTGAACAGTTAACCGACTGCACCCCTGATGGTTGTGCTTTAAAATTGGCTGTCCCTTGGGGCACCTGGGTGTCTGTCCATTAAATGTCCGACTTTGGCTCAGGTTATGATCTCATGATTCATGAGTTTGAGCCCCGTGTCAGGCTCTGTGCTGACAGCCCAGAACCTGGAACCTGCTTCAGATTCTGTGTTTCCCTTGCTCTCTGTCCCTTCCCCACTTGTGCTCTGTTTCTGTCTCTCAAAAATAAATAAATGTTTAAAAAAAACATCGGCTGTCCCCTGATGTTAACAGGACTGTCCTGTGGTAGTCTTGCAGCAGAAAGTCACTGGCTTAGAATTCAGGTGGCCTAGGTCCCAGCCCTGGCACACATAGCTCCAAAGGCCCCTCCAGCTGCCCACCCCCCACCTTTGCCTGGGTGATACCCTCTTATACTTTAATGACCATGTCACTTCCTTAGCATCAGCTGTCCTGATCATCTCCTGAACTAATTCTAGTTGCTAAGTCTATGTTTTTATGGGGGCCTCTGATTTTCCTTTGTAGCACTTATCACAAGTAATTATTGCAGTGATTATTCTATTAGTGTCCCGTCTGATAAGGCTGAAAGTTCTGCAATGGCAGGAACATGTCTAGCAACCGCACCACCGTGTTCCTTTGTCCTGATAGAGTACCTGGCACAAACTTACTCTGGGTAAATATGCACAGAGCCAGTAAACTGGGGTAGATTTGACAAGGCACTTATTACCCTCTGTGAGCTATCTTTTTCTTTACCTGTTTAAAACCACATATTAAGGTTTATCTTTAAAGTTCTTCAAGTTAAAGCCTTTTGGATAAAGTCTTCAATAACGATCAATTATTCACATACATGATTAGAAATTTAAATGGTACAGAATTAAAATGAAAATGTATTCAGTCCCTTAACCAGAGAAAGCAAATGTTAAAAGTTCATTGTCTTAACACATGGAAGAAAATAGAGCAAACCACAATTCACCAGAGTTGAATGGATTCACAGTGGGGTGGGATTATTTTCTTTATTTTCTGATACCATGAAGTAGCTTTCCTATTTCACTTTCAGAGTGTTTAGTGCCTCTGTGATGGGATAGAACTTTCATGGAGGGATCTGTGCTGAGAACAGGTGTGGTGAAAGCATTCACCTAAATTCCTGCAATAACCTGCTCCATGCTTGTTATTTTTTTTTTTTAATTTTTTAACATTTTATTTTCTTTTTGATACAGAAAGAGACAGAGCACGAGCTGGGGAGGGGCAGAGAGAGAAGGAGACACAGAATCTGAAACAGGCTCCAGGCTCTGAGCTGTCAGCACAGAGCCCGATACGGGGCTCGAACACACGGACCTAGAGATCATGACCTGAGCCAAAGTAGGACGCTTAACTGACTGAGCCACCCAGGTGCCCCACTCCATGCTTGTTTATAGCTATACCTGTAGCTTTTATTGTTCTTGGGTGGGGGGGACTTAGAAAGTCTTCTTTATAGGATTTGAGGGTCACATCTAGCTGTTGCTTAATAAAGGAGTAAGGCAGATGTGAAGTTCCCAGGCTGTGTGATTTCAGGAACATTTTAATGAACAGAGGTTTAGAAATAATGTTTACCTAAGGATTTGCAGCTTAAAAGCACTTTCATTTAGAGTGTTTGTTCTTTGATTTTATATGATTGAGGGAAATCATTGAAGGAATGGGGTGTGGCAAATGGGTGCATTAATTCTCACAAATTAAAAAATCTCAAGGAAAAATGAGTATTCATGTATTTGTCCATTAATTTGATGGGAAAATCTACTTTAGTACATTTTCTAGCTCTTTATCCCAAAGAGAATGTGAGAGACAACCCCATGTCTGCTACAGTGACCAGGTGTGGCATATTTTAGAGTGAGGGGTGCCTAATTGGTGCCTAATAATATTCAGGAGTAAAGTTCATATGGTTTGTTTGAAAAATCAGTATACCACAACTTTGGGCTTTTATCTAAAAATTGTGGTAGTTTACTATTAGCACCAACATGCTCTACAGTAAGTGAGGTCTGTGTGGAAGGTGATTTTGTTCATGGTCCATGGGTTATAGTAGATTTATACAGTCACGTTGAGTGGTAGTGGGGGCTGGGGCACAAGGAAACCCACAAGGATGGGCTTCTCCTGCCCTGGGACTTAGCCTCAGAAATGGCTCAGAGCCAGACATCAGAGACAGGCTCTGGGTATTATTGGCAGGGCAGCAGCTGTTTACTGACAGCCTGTTACTTAAGAAGGCTGCTCATGCCAGATGGAATCCCTAAGCTCTAAAACTTAACAGACTCAGATGTTATGGAGGTTTAAATGAGCCTAGGTCAGAATTCCCAAAGGCAGTAATTGATTTAATATTCACCAGGGCAATGCAAGTTAAGTACTGTCATAATAGTCAATACCATGTAAGTATCCATATGCACACCTCACTACTTGGGGGATTCGATTGCAGGGACTAATCCCATCACCTGCTTCCATCCCTAGGAATGGTGTATCTTGAAACTTTAATTATCATTGTCACGTCTTGCCCTGCAGGGAGGAGCCTGGATGAGACAGATAATACAGAGTATCACCTTTGTATCGTTTCTACCTTCTCTTCCTTATGTGACACTGAAAGGACACTTCTGATCTTCCTGAGTCTTTTCTAGGGCAACATTCTGCTCCTTCTGTCTTTTATAATATATTGGGACTAATGCATTAGTAATTTAATAAGCACCTACAATATATGCCAGACATTTAATTATCTCAAATACTTAAAACACTATGCAAGAGCTGTCATTGGCCTCATTTTATATACCCAGGAAACTAAGACTGAAAGTCACAGAGCTAGTAATTGGCAGAGCTTGCATTTAGATAAAATTTTGTCAAGTTTTAAAGTCTTTGTTCTTTCTAAAAATAATACAATAATTATGATATTTACTGAGCACTTACGCACCAGGTAGTAATAAATAAACCTACAAGATAGTTATCTACTATAGAAAAATTGAGAATGAGGAAACCGAAAATCAGAAAATTGCCCAAGATTATTTAGTAAGTGGTATACCCCAAATTTGAACCGATTTGACTCGTTATAAAGGTTTTGCCCACTGGGGAAGACTACCTACTGGACTTTTGTGGGAGTTGTACTCTAGAAGAGGTAAACCCAAGGTAGAGTTAAGAACAAGTATGGTTAAGAGGAACTGAAAGAAAGACAAAGTATTATAGGTTAACTAGCATCGGACTTTCTCTTTCTTTACTTTCTAGGTGTCAGCTGCTTCTGCTTCCGCTAGCAAGTCTTCCAGTATGAATCCCACAGAAACCAAGGTATGAAGAATCTTCAAGGGTGTTCTTGGGTGAATACCTTTAAGTGATTATTTTATAAAGCAAAACAAATGTACACTGACAAATGTGTTATGTGTCCGAAGCTTAAGTTATGGAAGTAAACATTTTCTTCCTAATTTATAGGGATCTTTGTAAACTTTCTTTTCCTTTTACTATTTACCTCAAGTGTCCTCTATCCACTTCTGCATTGTTTTAGAATATCTAGACAAGAGTTCTCATCCAGAGATTTTTTTGGTTCTAGTCTTGATGGAGTTTTTAAATTATAAAATGATCTAAGTACATTTCTCTGGATTTAGTGAAGAATATGAATGCTTCTTATTAAAATGGTTTTATAATATTCTAGCCATTTAAAACTCAATGTATGAGGTGGCTGGGTGGGTCAGTCAGCTAAGCATCCGACTTGGGCTCAGGTCATGATCTCATGGCTAGTGAGTTTGTGGCCCACGTGGGGCTCAGGCTGGAGCCTGCTTTGAATTCTGACCCCTCCTGTCTCTGCCCTTCCCCCAGTCATGATCTGTCTCTCCTCAAAAATAAACATTAAAAAAAAAAATCTCATTGTACAAATGAGAAAGATTATACTAAGTGGACATGAAACAAGTGACATGATAGTGATTACTTTAGATACTTTTAGTCCTACAGGGAAACATCTTACTGATAAACCTTTGAGCTCTATTTGGGATTTATTCTAATAATTACTTCTTGGAATTTCAGAAGAAAATATAAAAGAATGTTGCTCATTGGAGTTACCACATAGAGTAGCCTAGTTCTGAAGTGTTGGCTGAAGCTGCCTCAACCCTCTCCCTTAGTTACCATGTCTCAGGCTGTGTTTCTTGGACATTTGGGGTGGAGAATTAAAGTGGGCACATTTTTAAGAAGCTCTCAACTAATTTTTATGAGTCAGTATCCTCTAGTGCCCTTAAGAGCTAAGCCGGCTCCATTATTATTAAGTTGCTCTTGTTTAAAATCACTGACATGCTTTTGCTTCCTGTCTTCCATATTACTTTGCTATCTTGGTAGGATCCTATGCCATAACTCAGTACTGGTACTGTAGTTTAGTGCCATTAGGAGGTCCTGTAGTCTCATGTTTAGCTGTTTTTGTTTGTTTGTTTGTTTTAAATATTTTAAATATTTAAATTTAAATGTTTGATTCAGATATTTTTGAGAGAGAGAATGAAAGCAGAAAAGGGCAGAGAGAGAAGTAGGTAGAGAATCTAAGCAGGCTCCAAGCTGTCAGTGCAGAGTCTAATGTGAGGCTCAAACTCAAGAACCTTGTGATTATGACCTGAGGTGAAGTTGGATGCTCAACCCACTGAGCCACCCAGGCGCCCCTCATGTTCAGCTGTTTTTGAAGGACATTGTAAATACCTTGAAGTATACTGTTTAAGTCTCTTATGTCATCTAGCGTTTATTTTAACTTAAAAATTATTAATCTAAAACTGTTTTCATTTGGTATTTTGCATTTACATGAATTTTTAAATTGTTTTCAGAATATACATTACCTGATCCTTAGTTCATCTGTTAGTTGTCACTACTTACAAAGACCAGGCTTAATCTTAAAATAGTAAAAAAAAAGTTATCTCAGACTATAGGAGAAGCATCAGCCAATAATAAATTATCATTGAGCTCAGAGTCCTTGAAAAGTAAATAAAGGAGAGCCACAAATCTAGCATTTCCTCTTTGTTATTTTGGTTCTCATTTGACCCATTGCTGGACTAATCCATTGCCTCTGACTCAGTTTGAGGACCAGTGGTTATTTCAAGTGTCCACAAGCCCTTCAGCCACTGCTAAGCGTTAATCACAAGAATTCCTGTCAGTCTTACAGAGCTAGAGAAGAGTCAGTCTTACAGAATGGGAGAAGAGAGAGGGTAAAGTAGGGAAAAAGAGGGAGAGTCTTGATGATGAATATCACCAATGGCTGACTCAGGACCACTTTTGGCATCAACTCCTTTTGGTGGATTTCAGTCAAAAGTGTTTGTGATGTTTGGTTTGGGTCATAACATTTACACTAGCCTTCTCTTGAAGATTTTTGTGAATGCGAACTAGATCATATTTCTTCAAATATTTTGAGCATTAAAAAAAAAAGATGTTAATTCAAGATATACCTATACTGAATCCTTGTCTTGTTCTACACTTTTCAAATAAAAGTCCATCTACCTCTGAAGAGGGAGTGATATGTCTAGATCTAAGCTCTATCTCTCTTGCCCCTGACACATTAGAATTAGTGGTCATACTGCTGTAGTTAAGATGAAAGGTCAGATTATTTCTAATAAGAAGAAGATCCCTGAGAGACTATGTAGCATGAACAATGGAGCCAGATGGCCTGGTTTGGAATATCCTTTTATACCACCCAGAGTGTTTGGAAACACCTCTTTGCTTTGGTTTCCTTGTCTATACAGTTTGGATAATAGTACATGTTTCACAAGGCTATGTAAGAAAACAAACATGTGAGAGTATTAGTGCCTGTCCCACAGCAGAGGCCCAGTATGAGCTGGCTGATACTGGAGAGACAATGTTGTGCAGTGTGGTGATTGAGAACACACAACTCCAGCTCTACCATGTGTATTATTGGGAAGGTATTTAACTTCTTTGTACCTAAATTTATCATCCGTGAAGTAGAGGTGATGATGATGACGACGACAATGATGATGATGATGATGATGATGATGATGATACTTGGCTCATAGAAGTATTATGAAGACTGGGTTGGCACATGTAAAGTTTAGAGCAGTCCCTGATACAAAGAGGTAATCAATAGCATTAGTTATTATTGTCATCACTGTTATGTTAAGCACCTACCGCCTTCACCAAAAATAAATTTAGGAAATGTATTAGCGACTTCTAATAAAAATATTCCATTATAAGCTACTTGCATGTGTGACCATAAACTCTTAATTCTTTTGTAGAATTCTTCCATGCAAAGTCTTGATTGCCAAATTACAAAGTAGAAGCTCTTCATAGATCTAAACCACTACAATACCAGCTGCTTATTTTTCTTTGTAACACATTTAATAAATTGTGTTTGCATAAATTAAAAAAAGCATAGTAGCAGATACAAAATCTAATTAACAAAGATCCAATTTGGAAGGATCCAAAATGTAAAATTCCCTTAAAAAGATTTCTGTGGTTATGAACTTTGTTTCCTTCTCAAAACAATAAGTATGTTGGTATAATAAGGGTCCATTATGGGAAGAGTGTTTGTATTTTCATGGCTGAAGCACAAGCCATGATAAGAGGATATTTGGTGTTGGCCTTTTCAGGTAATAGAATAAAAAATAGGAATTTATGTTAATACCACCAGATAGATAGAAAGGAAAGAAATGACAGGAAATATTAGGCCTAATCTTTCATCTTTTATTTTGAAAAGTTTAAAAATGTTTAATCCAGTTTTACTTCAGCTTTCATGTCTTGCCTATACCAAGAATGCACATATTTTTAATGGATTGTATTTTTTTTTTTTGACACAAATGACCTTTGGTTCGGTAAAACTAAGTAAAATACTCCAGTAAAGGGCTTAAGTCACCAGATGTTCTGAAACATTCCTAGAACTTTAGATTATATTGTGGATAAAAAAAATCTATGCACTCTTTACAGAATTGTTATAAAATTTCACAAAACTTTTGACAGTACTTGTAACTATTGATTTGGTCATAACCAAATATGAGAAATATAGGTGGAAGAAAATGGCCCAGTCAGTCTGTACACAGAGAACGTGAAGGAAAGGGGTCAGAAGTTAGTTTGACTAATGGCAATTTTGAAGATTCTTATCATGGTAAAAAAAATAAATCCAAACCACAATATTTGCTTGAGCCTTTGGAATTTTAGTGCCTACAACTTCTCGGAATTACGTACATACTCATGGAATAGATGCAGTATATGAGTAGAACGAGTCTTGATGTAAACATTTAGTCCAATGATACGTGATACTTATTTGACAGATAAAATAAAATCACATTTGGGGCTGTGCTCTTGTCTTAGGCTATTCCAGTCAGCAAACAGACGGAAGGACAGCATTCCCCCAGCAAAAAAAGACCCAAAAAACAGGTGATGTGATACATTGTCCTAGGGAACATTTCTGTTTGCTGATGGTCACTTCACCTGCTCAGCGCACAGTAATAATTACACTTCCAGATCTTCAGTAACTCACCCATCACATACTTACTGGTAGCCTTGGTGATCACTCATATTCTGGCACTAAAACTAAATGTCACTGCTTTCTGTGCTCTTGGCTGTGTCACCGTCCCGTTGTTTGACACCACAGCAAAAACTTGTGGTATTTCACACAAAGATCCATCATGTCATTGGCTTTGAAGGATGAAGATTTTTATTTTGTTTTGCTTCTATATTTGCTACATATCTTTGATAGAACTAACAAAAGTAAGATGTAAATTGCTGTCTAAAGGTAAGAGTATTAGTGTCTTACATGTTTATCTCAACAGTTAAACTCCCAAGCAGAGTATAATAAACTTGGAAAGTTAATATTTACATCAAAATCATCTCCTTTGGGAAGCTTTCTTATTTGAAGAAAATCTATGTTAAACTTTACAAACTATGTCTTTTTTTTTTTCCTTTCCTCTGTAATTCCTTCCCTCTTTCTTTATTCTTCTGAGTATAGGCTGCAAAAACAGAACCTGAAAAGAAGTCACAATCAACTAAGGTAAGTAATTTAAGTAAACTAGTGAGTTGTTTGGATTCTTAGCAATAATAATGAGTAACCAATTACTCCATTGGTGCTACCGAATGGTAAAAGGATTTTTTGTCAGCTAATTGAATTAATTTTGAGTTACTTTTTTAAACATTTTATAGAGCACAAGTGAATAATTATAACACTAAATCCATATGTTTAAATGAGTTTATTTTATACATGAGAACAATATATTTCAGAAGGCATTTTGCTCAGATCTAAATTTTTATAGGTGAAGTAATTGTTAAAAAAGCAGCAGGAACCAAAAAGAAAGGATAAAGGGTAATGAATATCCAGTTACTTTAAAGATAGAACATCAAGAATAAATGTCATTTGGACCCAGCACCTAGATGACTTACAGATGAGAGTCTTTTTTAAGAGGACCCTAGGTTTATCGTAACAGTCTTATCTCAGTTTGCAGAACTAGTTACCAGTTTCTCAGGAGACAACTCTGACTTCCCTTGGGAGTGGCTTCCTGACTCATGGCTGTCTAGACTGAAAGGCAGTCTGTATCCATGTGGAGATGGATCCCAAGGTGTGTGCAGGCAGGGCAAATGTTTCTCCTACGTACGATGGTGCACATTACTTCTTTCAAGCATGCTTAAGCAGATACTCAGATAAGACTGCAAGACTTCCTGTAGGAAAGCACAGAGATGTCCTTTAAATTGCAGGCAAAGGTGAATCATCTGAGACTTATTTTAGGTAGCTCCTTTGGGTTGCTCCCTCAAAATAATAATCTCATAGTCCACTGTAAAGGAAGAATTCAGCTACGAGGTGGAAATTATGTGCTATTGCATTTTGTTATTTCTACAATCTCAAGAGAATTGAGTTTAAGGTGATACTCCCTTCTCTACTTGTAACACAGAAAAGACTATGTAAATCATTAAATTGCAGAAATACAATGTTCATTCCCTCTGAAGGGAAATTTTTAAAAGAATTTCTAGAGTAGGATTCCCTATCAACAGCCTACAGGTCTCAGTGATCATACGACATCACTGTGATTGGACTTGAATTTACTAAGTAATCTGTATGAATCGTGAAAAACAGCCAGTAAGTTAGAGATGCAAACCTATCATGCTGTTGGTAGACTATCTATTGACAAGCAGCACATGTGTATTCCAAGTGAGCCTTTCCCAAGAGAGGCAGAAGGGTCTAATTGGGAGTTTGGTCTTGAACCTGTTTTGAAGAAATAAAAGAAAGGACTCCAATGTAACTGAGATTTTATCTTTCGAAATTGACAGCCATCTGTGGTCCAAGAGAAAAACCCCCAAGAAGTAAAGCCAAAAGAACACAAAGAGGTAAATGATAATCATTAAGACTTGATATCATTAGGTAGGTGAAGCCTTTTTCGTGTATGAGGAATAAAATTCTGAAGCCCTCGTTTGTGTTTGTTTTTCTCTCTAAAATGGCACCACCATGTGGCAGTTACAGGATTTGCAATTTACTAATGTCATATGAACACTCAACACTCATAGAGGAAAGCATCAGTGTTTGTCATGTTGTTAACAGTGTGGTGTGTGTGTTTCAGCCAAAAAGCCTACCCAAGCATGCATCAGATACAGAAAGCAAGCATGTTCATAATGAAAAAGCAGTTTCCAGATCAAGTGAACAGTCGACGTCAGAGAAATCAACAAAACCAAAGGTAAATCTAACGGATTGATAGGAAAACACTACCATTAACTAGGGAATAAGATGCATGTCCTCCATCTGTATGGACATGTGTAGTTGAATCTGTGGAGCTATGGTGAACATACTTTGTATTGTAAAGATTCGGTGCTATCATTTTTACTGGTTTTGCAAATAGTCCTTGGACACTTGGGGCTCTGAAAAGCTCAAGAAATACATCAGATGTGTGGAGGGGAAGTTCAGTTCAGCCTTCTTCCACTGCCCAGCAGTGCCCAATCATGACTGTAAGGCAGCAGACTCTGGTGTCTCGTGGATGGGAAGCTTGGGGTACAGGTTGCCTCCTGGACCCCTCTCCTCAGAGTTATGAGCACAGATGCTCTGCATGATATGCTCTTACATGGAAGTCTGAAAAAGGTGTTTAGAATTTTGTTGTAGAAGAGCTGAATTTATAGAGACAAAAAATCAGAAATAGATTCCGTATTTACACAGCTAATGGAGGTCAACTCTTAGAAGAATAAACACTTGTGAGAAGAACTTTTCCATTGAGAGCTCTTGGAAGACATTAAGTAGGCCTGCTTGATAGTGGACCTGATAGAAGCCACATCTTTGGCACGCCAGTTAAATGCAGCCATTATGTGTTTTCTTCAAATCTATTTTGTTTGGCCTACAGTATTACTAACATTTTTTTAATGAGTTGCCAACAGTTGAAGTCATATTTCATATAAAATTCAAGTTTCTCGCTTCTCTTGAAAAATCAGATTATATGGCAACAATTGGCTACAACTTGGTAACAATTTATCACAGTCCCTACCTGGCCCCTTCAATATTTGTGCACCTGCATGAACTCTGTAGCTCTTGAGTCCAGCCTTGTATGGTCATGAGTGTTGTACCATGTGCAGCAGAAGCTAGTAACCATTCCTCTGCACTATGTCCATGATGGTTATAACTGGATCAGTAGCGATACTTGAAATGCATGATTTTGAAAGTAGTCATTTAAAGATACTGAGTTCTGTTAATCATTTTATCCCCTTTAGACTAAATCCCAGGATGCAGTTTCCACTGGCGGAGAAGGTGTTGTTGCTGGCATACCTGTGGCATCTGCCAAACCAGATAACAAGGTGAGCACACCTAAGCAGACATGAAGCATATGTGGGCCTCACTGCCCCTCGGGTCTATTTTATGAAAGATGCATGCTCGGTGAAGACCCATTCCAACCTGGGCTTTTGTCTGGTTCTCAGTAAGCATTTAGGGTCTGGTGCTACCATGCTCAAATAACCTGTATTTGGTAAAAACTGAGTACTCTTCTTTATTTATATTAAGTTTGTTAATATTAAATTTAGTGAATTTAATTTAGTGAATTTAAAACTAATATTAAAATTTAGTGAAGAGGAGGATGTATCTAAAAAATGTGGGAAAGATAACAAAACTGATTTGAGAATTTATGTGTTAATAAATATTTATTGAATACCTGCTATGTGTAAGGTCTGGTATCTGTACCAAGAAAATGAAAATGTGAGTTGACTCAGACCCTGCTTTCAACAATATTTATAGCTTTGAAATTAAGCAAATACAATTGCCATATTTAAATAAGCACTTCTCTTAGCTTTTTAGCCTGGAGAGCACCTATCTTGATTGGAGTAAATCACAAATAGTCATGACATCTACATGAGTTGACAGGAGTTTTCAAAGGAGACACACCAGCCCTCTGAGGAGAGAGTGTATGTGCCCCTCTTGACTAATGATGGACAAGATTTCCTTAGATCATTTGAAGAGCTACTTCAAATACTAGCCTGGAAATGTAAAATGAGAAGTAGTCTACTGTTTCTACACAGAGCAAGGCAGAGTTAGTAATTAGTTTACAGGCCATGTCTCCCTAGAAATGCTGCTTATTTCTCTGGAAGCCACAAGTATATAATTGCAGCAAAAATAAGAAGATAGAAATGAATTTTTAAAAAAGTAGTATATATATTAATCTGTTTTCCTGCTTTTTGAAATAGGAAATGTATTCCCTTCAGGTAGATGGTAAGGAAGGTCATAGCATAAAAGTATGGCATATCTTGAAACACCAGTTTTTCTCAGATTTTGAAAAGGAAGAGGCACATTAGTTTGTATGCAAAGGAATGCAGATATTCTATGGAGTGATGGAAAAATTTACATAAGCTTTTAAATGAAAATACTCAAAAATAAATGTGTTTTCTTACCTCAGACCCCTTGTATATTATCTTGAAAGTCCCCCCCCCACCACCAACTCTAAGGATAAATATTACTCTCTTGGTGTTGATGAGAGGGTAGTTAGATGAAATGGTTTGAAAAATGGTTAGATTTAAGACAAAAGATTAGATTTGTTTGAAAAGATTTAAAAATGTAGTCAATTTGAGATTTTATGCTAGTATAAAGTAGCCAGGGAAAAAAATGAAAGCTAACCAGTAACATGAGAGGCATATATGGAAGTGTGCTGTGCTTGAACTTGTGGCAAAGCACTTCACTTTTGTTTGTCTCTCATTCATCGCCCCTAAAGTGAGATTGATCAGATCTTCAATTGGGGGTGGGGTACATAGCATGTTCAAAGCGCTGTCGTGTGACTGCAGGACACCTAGTAGCAGGCTAGTCCATCCAGGGGCGGGAAGAAGACAGAATCCCTGGGACTGCATTGCAACACAGATTAAGACGGGCCTTCTCCCCAAGAAACTGTTTGGTGGGGTCTCTTTGCAGGATTCCATGTACTTTGAGTACATACAGTTTGAGTTTGCCACGAAGGGTAGGTAGCTAGGATTGCAGGCTTGCAGTTGCATCAGAGTGGAAAAGTGTGAGATGTGCTCTGGGTACAAAGTGCATTCCACTGGGGCTGGGCACAGGGGCACGAGCAGTGGGATTGTAAGACCAGAAAGATGGTCCAAGCACTGCTGTGGACAGTGCTGACGTGAGTTTACATGAGCGGTAGCTATTCAGCCACCAGAGAATACACACTAGAGGTTAGAGAATAGACCAAGTGATGGCAGGGAACCGAGCTGCAGGACTGAGTGACCACAGCCTTAACTGAGCCTAAATTAGAGCTGGGTTAGGAGGAGACAGTGGTGGGGTGGGGGGGACGAATGCCAGAGGCACTGCAGAGGTAAAATCTCCAGCTTTTAGAAAAGTAATGGCTGCAGTAGGCAAAGGTATCATAAACTCTGAGATAACCTGGGACTTCAGGGTCTGAATGAACTAAGTTGGTAACCCTGAAGCAAGGCCAAGGGGACACTGTTGTTCCTACAAGTGCAGGGCCAGCTCCGATGAGAGCGAGTGGCCTCCTAAAGGGTGAGCTGGTCCCTGGTTACTACTGATGGTGGACAGGTCAGAAGGGGAACTGGTTGAGGTCAAAAGTGGCCTGATTTTGGATAGGTTGAATTGAAATGTTGGAGAGAGATGCGAGGTAGTTGGAATGTTGTTTTGAAGGACAGGAGAGGGGGCAGAGAGGAGGAGGAAGGAAGGAGAGGAGAACAAATATGAATGCATACCTGCATAAGGTTGTGGTTGAATCCTGAGTGGATTTGGTTGCCCAGATACACCCTCTCACCCTGGTGGCCCCCAGTGTTTTTAACGATAGCAGTGGTCACTTATTTAGCCCTTAATCATCTAACAAGTTCCTGCGTGGTGCTTAGTATGTACCAAACACTGGCTTTCACACTTTAATAGATGAGTTTATCTAATTCTCACAACCCCGAGGGAGAGGCAGTTAGTGTCCCCCTGTCACACATGATGTTACTGAGCTGTAGAAGAGGTGACCTACCTGAAGGTTTATGCGGGCAGTGCATGGGAGCTGGTGTGCTCTCCACCCCCATGCTCTGCCACCCACAGTTCAGAGATCTCCAAATGGGATAGTTTTCTATTGTCTTAAACCTGGCATGTTCACCTGTCTACTTCCTCTCAGTCCCTGCAAGTATTTGGCCCTGGCTCTAGAGAATGGTTTTGCTTAGGGCCATGAGTGCGAGGCAGAAATATGGAATGTGTAGGTCTGGGGGCAATGCAGAAGACGTGGCAGAGAAGGATAGCACAAATGCCAGAGGAACGCTAGGAGGGTACTCAGTCATGGATGCTGTGAGAGATGCGTCAGGCATGGGGTGTGCGTACTGAGATCAAACTTCAGAAGGAATTATGTGTGGGTCAAGCGTGGAGATTGCAGACCGGAGACTTATTGGAAGTCTTTGAAAGAGCAACTGAAACATTTTAGAGAGATAAAGGAGTGGGTGGTGAAATGCGAAGGCAGGGAGTGAGAGGTCTTCATGTGTGCAGGCCAAGGTTGAAAGAACAACAGTGAGAAGTGGCCACTTAGAGAAAAAAAAATGCATGGATGCTGTGGGCTGACTGTGGGCCCTTGGAGAGGCAACCAAGAGCAAAGAAGAAGGAGATGGCAGTTCTGGATTCAATTCTTGGTCTTCCCTTTACTGTGTGACCTAGGAAAACTTACTTAACATCTCTGAGTCTTGCTCTCCACTCACTAAGTGAAATTAATGTCACTTAATCTGTTCTGAAAAAAGGACACAACATAACGTGTTATCTGGCACAGAGGAGATGTTCAGTATATGATCTATGCTGTTAATATTATAGTAAATTCATTTTAAATGTGTAATGTCATTGAATTTTATTAAATTATTTAGTAATTCAATTTGAATTTGTTAAATTAATGAAGAAAAATATGTGAAAAAGAGTTTTCTCTTTTCTAAACTCCCACCAGAAAAAAGAAAAGAAATCATTAACATCTGCTGTACCAGTTGAAACCAAACCTGGTAAACCATCTGGAAAGGTATGAAGATAGCAGTGCATTTCTACATGAGAAATTTATTTATTCATAGTCTATTATTTCGATCTGATTTTTTAAGGGCAAATATGAGGTAGGATTAGCTTAAAGACCTTTTTAATGAATCATTGCTACAAGCTAAGAGTATGATTTTTTTTTCAGGTATGTTTATAACATTGAAAATCCTTTTCTTAAGTTTGTTTATTTTGAGACGTAGAGACAACATGAATGGGGACGGGGGGTGTAGAGAGAGAGGGGGAGAGAGAATGAATGTCAAACGTGCTCCATGCTGTCAGATCAGAGCCCAGTGCATGGTTCATACTCACAAAACCACAAGACCATGATTAGACCCAAAACTCAGGGTCAGACGCTTAACCAACTGAGCCATCTAGGTGCCCCGGTAGCATTTTATATTCTAACCCTCTGTTCTGAAAACTCAAGTTACATTCCATGGAGCTTACATTACAGCTTTTCTCTTGCAATATACCTTCTTTAACCAGAGGTATCACTCAAGAATATAAGACCCCTCTTCATTCTGAAATTCCCAAATGAATCAGTCTAAAACTAATAGGTCCCAAATTGTATTACATGAGCAGATGAGTTCCTAAAATTGTAGTGGGAATATGGTTGTTGAAAGAAAAAAAAGTTAATCATTTTTAATCTGAGTAAAGTAAGTAAAGGGTCTTTCCCAGAATTCTTGTTTTCCCTTTTAAATGCTGCATATTCTTTACAATGAGTCATTCTAAACCTCAGAGATAGGATAGAGGCACTCCTTCATTTATTATACTGATTATAGTCCATATTGACAGAGTAAATTGTCACGTCTTATAAGCTTAATTAATATCCCTTTTAAGTAATATGTTTTGTAGACCTCTTTGGGCTAGCAAATGAACAAAAAACCACAAATGAATGAAAGAACACAGGCAATCCATCTTTGAAATAGATTCTTTTTGGGAGAGGTGCTATACAGAGATTTTGTTGGAGTTCTTTGTAAATCTATAACTCTGGAAAACTATTGATAAGCAGTGAATACAAAGAATTTCTCCTATTGCATACAATTACATGATCATTATTCTCTGGTGTGTGTGTGGGTTTTTTTACCTGTCAGTATATTGGAATGGCAGCTTTAATGAACCGTTCATTTGTTCTGTAGTTAATGCCATTACACTTACTGAAGTTGTGATTCTTACCTGAACATGGCTTTCTGTCTTTCCAACCTGGAATGTGTACTCTGGGGCCTTACATAATAAGGTCTCTTAGAGACTTTAACTATTTTAATATTTGAAGAACTTTTGAAGTTTGGTGTTTTTCTGTACGTATTTTTTTTTTTTGTAATTAAAAAACCAGAAGGGAAATATGTATTACAAATAGCATTTAAATACCTGCTCTCTCTTTTCTAGTCAGACATGGATGCTGCTTTGGATGATTTAGTAGACACTTTAGGAGGACCTGAAGAAACTGAAGAAGATAACACAACATATACTGGACCTGAAGTTTCAGTATGTGATTTTAGTATCTGTAAAGGTTCATGCATAATGGATAGGAAAGAAAATAAGGTCATGGTCATGAGGCACAAAAGAATACCTCGTGTTCTGTTGCTTAGAGAGAAACAGGATGGTGTTGCTTTCAATAATGGCAACTAAAACTAGTGTTGTAAATGGAAGTGGTTTGTCCTATGGTAGCTATCCTATTACATTGATTCAGCAAACATTTATTGATGGGCTGTGTTATAACTGGTGCTGGGATACATCCTGTTGTGTCACAAAGATCTTTCTGTCCTCGAGATTTAAGTCCGCTAGACTTGAACTTATTTTGATTTCTAGAAATTTACCACCCTCAGCTTATCCTATTCCTTACCCACAAAAAACAAGAAAATGATATGTTCCTTGATAATAAAAAAATGAATAAAAAGACATGCAAAAGACTGAAAGAAAATACTTGCAACAGACATGACAAAGGATCTGTTTCTAGAATTTATGAAGAATTTTTAAAAGACAGCCCAATAGCAAAATTGGAGAAAACTTGTTTGGCTAATAAATTAAGTAAAAATGAAAGTCTTTCTGGTAATTAGAGAAATGGCACTAAAATATAGAGAGAATGCATGCCTCAGGTTGGCGAAAGTGTAGAAGTTTGACAGTTGACATAGAGCCTGTGGATATTGAAGATGTACTTGTCCTTCTACTCTCAAGTCCACCTCTAGAGAGATTCCCTGCAGGAAGCCTTACCCATGGGCACCAGGAGTTACAAGAACAGGTGAAACATTTGGACATAATTTTGATCAACAGCAGACAAGATAATAATAATGGAACATTTTATTGTGGTCAAAATGAATTATTCATATACCAGCAGGGATACAATACAAAAACATAATTTTGAATAAGAATGGTACAGAATGATATCTAGAATATGATGCCATTAATATAACATTTGAAAATATGCAAAGTAGTGTTCAGTTTGGCTGTAGATATGCTAAAATTGGAACGATACAGAGAAGATTAGTGTGGCCCCTACAAGGATGACATGCAAATTTGTAAAGCATTCTGTACTTTTTCAATTAAAAAAAGAAGAAAAAATATGAAAAGTGATGCTGTACATTGATTGTGGATACCTACATTTGGAATAATTGTTTTAAAATGTGTTCAGTTTTAAGGTAGATACAATAAAGTTCAGGATTGTGTCTGTCGCAGACTAACAGGGAAAGGAATGGGATAGTAGAGGGTTAAATAGGAGACATGACTCTATCCGAACTTTTTTTCTTAGAAGTTAGATCTGGAAGACTTGGGTGTTAGCTTATAGAGAAATTTATTATTAGCTGTACTTTTGTGTGTATTAGAGGCAAGGAAAAATGTTTTAAAATAAAATGTTTTAGTATAAGAATAAAATTTAATATAGTTTGAATATTTTCTAGTATTAGTTATGGATTAAGCTAATTAAATAAGGGCAAGTATTGTAAAAACTTAGAATATCAGAGTTGTGTAAAGTATTGGCTTTTTAATGATTTGCATTTCATTTCAGTAGCTTGATAAATTACTAATGGGAACAGTACTTTGGTTGCATAATAGCATGTAACATACTCAGCTAATTAATTATACAATATCCCTCTGTGTGATTTTTTATTCCAGGATCCAATGACTTCCACCTACATAGAGGAATTAGGTAAAAGAGAAGTCACAATTCCTCCAAAATACAGGGAACTTTTAGCAGTAAGTTAAATAATCATTTACTTTTACTTTTTGGAACATAATCATAGCCCATGAATATAGTCACATTTTTTAAATTTAGAAAATATAATGGGGCATGTGAAGTTGTTGTTACAATGACTCTCACTCTTATCATTTGCTGGGGCTGCCATAAGGAAGTACCATAGAGTGACTGGCTTGAACAACAGAAATACTTTGTCTCACAGTCTAGAGGCTAGAAAACCAATCTGGGTGTAGGTAGTGTGGGTTCCTTCTGAGGATTGTGAAGCATGGACCTGAGGCTTCTCTCCTTGGTTTGTACGTGCCCATCTTCCCTGTGTATACATCTTTGGGTCCACATTCCCCACTTCTGTAAGAACAGCAGTCTTTGGGGTTCAAGCCCATCCTGATGTCCTCAATTAACCTTAATTAATTGTTGAAAGGCCCCATCTCCAAATCCAGTCACAAGTTGGAGAACGAGAGCCTCTTGAAAAGTTATGGGGAGGCACAATTCAGCCCATAACAGTTACTGAGCAGTACATTATGCCAATTGTAAAAGTTAATTTTGGGCTTTCAACATGTTCACATTAATATTTGTTTCAGAAAAAAGAAGGTATCACAGGGCCTCCTCCAGACTCTTCGGTGAGTTTACATAAATGTCTTCTAAGATCCAAATTAACCTTTATTTGAATCTTTGGTTGGGGGATGGGGCATCGATTCTCTATATCGAGTCTGTGACTAATCTCTAAATCAGATCAAGTTTCCATCTGTTCAGAGGAAGGGGGTGGGTATGGGAATTGTCTCAGTGCTCATGGCTTCATGTATAGTTTTTTTTAAGGGGAAGAAGAATGGAACCAATCAAGTATTAGGGCAAAATAAATGTTATTAAAAATAGAATGAGAATGTCCTAATATGAAATCCACTTAAAGGAGGGAAACAGGAAAATACTGTTAGCACTTGTTCCCTTCCAAACATAGACTTTATCTAAGTTATGTGATAACATACTTGATTTGGTAGTAAAGGAATGTCACACATTCTTCATCTGCCAAGTTTGTATTGTGATACAAACTTAACCTGAATGACTCTCACATGTTACCCATTGTGGTGCCTGTTTCTTCAGAAACCCATGGGGCCCAGTGATGCCATAGATGCTTTGTCATCTGACTTCACCTGCAGTTCTCCTACCTCTGGTGAAAAGAAAACTAAGGAAGAGGTACTGTTTTCCAAATAATTAGGGGGAGCTTGTTAGAAACCACATTAAACTTTAAAACAACTTTTCAGTTCTGGTTATTACCATTACATTTCTTCTGTCTTTAAGTCTAATCTTTTACATTTTGCCTTTCAGAAATCTACAGAAGAAGTTCTCAAAGCTCAGCCAGCCAGGGTAGTCAAAAGTGCTGCTGCACCCCAAGAGAAAAAAAGAAAGGTGGAGGAGGTATAAATAATTACTTCTTTGAAAATAACCATGGTCTGCCTGACAGCACTTGCTTTCCTGAGCCTGATTTAACTGATGCAGGGAAATCCCAACAGAACGTTAACACATGATGAGGGGCATCTTTTTTCCCTCCGGGGTCTGTGTGGACTAGTAAATCCAGTCAGGGTTCTATTGATTATCTCCAGACAGGGCTTCTGTATTTCTGCAAATGCTATTCATTATTTGAGCACAGCCTTTTTGGTGTGAAACAAGAGTATCTCATCATTACAACACACAGAAAGATAAGACACCAAAACAGTTGCATTCTTAGAACATAAACCTTCACTGTGATTTTTTTTTTAAGTTTATTTTTGAGAGAGACCTAGACAGTGCAAGTGGGGGAGGGGCAGAGAGGAAGAGTGTGTGTGTGTGTGTGGGGGGAGAGAGAGAGAGAGAGAGAGAGAGAGAATTCCAAGAGAATCTGTGCTGCCAGCAGAGAGCCTGATGTAGGGCTTGATCCCATGAAGCTGCAAGATCATGACCTGAGCCAAAACCAACAGTCAGACACTTAACCAACTGAGCCACCCAGTCCCCTACTCACCATGATTTTCTAATGGAGTTTGACCTGTGAATCACTAGTAGGATGTGGTTGTAGTTTGCTTCTGTTAACCACAATCATCTAATTGTTCCTAGTCCTGAACAGTGGTCCTGCAGCTCACCTGCTGGATGGGAAGCCGTGCTCCATCTACAGATAGTCCAGATAATGCAGGGAGCAGTTTGTGTCGGATCTGCTTTGCCTCTCCCTGGAGGGGACAGTTATTTTTATCTGGCTGACTGGGAGAGCAGTGAGAGCCACACCCTGAGAGCAGGAGTCCCCACAGCAATCAGCCGTTGTGCATTCAGACTAGAAGCTGCAGGAGCCACTTCAGGCTCCCTAGCTTCCTGGGCTTTGCTAGTTTGCTAAGGGACAGTGTTGTCAGAAATTATTTCTAGAGACACATTTAAAAAAACAACAATAAAGTGAAAATTTACTTCTTGCAGTTTTTATTTTGATAAGAATATTTTGTAATAATTATAGCTTGAGAAATAAAGGGTGAAGTGTGCCCCCAGGGTAGAAACGACGTAAGACACTGTGGAAGTGTCTAAGCCCCAATTTTCATTCACTGGTAAGTTCTCTTTTTTTTTTTTTCCTCTCTCTCCTGCTAGGTTTCCAGTAAAATTGCCTTCCTAAAGTCCTCCCCTGATCTGAAACTCATTTTAGAATTTTAAAATTCGGATTTCACCAAGAAGTGGATAGATTATTCACCAAAGGAGATGTTTCCTTTTCTAATGTACAAAATTTTTCCCTCTTTACCAGGACACAATGAGCGATCAAGCACTGGAGGCTCTTTCAGCTTCTCTGGGCAGTCGGAAGCCAGAACCTGAGCTCGACCTCAGCTCCATTAAGGAAGTTGATGAGGTACTGACCTTGATTCATATACAAAGCATGTCATTCTGCGAGTTGTGAAGCTAAATGCATTATGCGTGTTTAGAATTCTTAAACAACTTTTCTTTTCTGCTTTACTTTCAGAGTCTAGTTAACTTACATCTTCATTCTTGCGTGGTTAGCAACCAAGAAGGATCTTTGAGAATTTGTCTTTTAAACATCTAGCATTTTAATATGTATAGTGAATGCTAATCTCTTCTGCCAATGTTTAAATGACACCTGACTAAACAAGGTAACCTGGATTCAGTGGCTGGGCGAGAAAGAGGTTTGTCTACTCTTGTGGACATTGGAAATTTGTATTTTCAGAAGGTTTCCAGGTGCTTCTCTTTATAAGGAGAGAGAGAGAATGCTGTGGATGGGGAGAGGAGATCCTTATTATAACCACGAAGAAAACTGTTGAAAATCTTGTCTCAAATTAGAATAATATCAAGCAATGATTAACTCTGTAACTGCACTTCCTGCATGCCTACCACACTTCAACATCTTAACAAGCCTTCTGAGCCAAAGCAAACTTCTATTTGGTGGAGGAGAGTTTTAATATGAAATTACAGTTTTTAAAGACTATTTCAGCTGAGTTCTCTGGGATAAAAGAGGAAGATGGCCTGCGGGCATTGTTGACAAGGCAGTGTAGTTGGGGGCATGGAGGTACAGCCTGGGCACCCTCGGGAGCACCAGCATACTGGCTCAGGGAGGGGAGCAGGCAGGTGTCGCTGTCATAATGCCCTTTCTCTTCTGTCACTTCCTGTTCTGAATCACTGAGGAAGGTGAGTCTCCCAGACTCCCGGCAACTCTCGCTGAGTCTGGGACTGCTCTGGTCCACAATGGGCCAGTTTCTATCTTCAGCTTTCTTTGAGGGCTCACCAGGCGCGGTGTGGCATGACAGGCTTCGTGAAGACGAACACAAGGGAGCCGGGGAAGCAGTCCTTGTCCTCCAGGACCAAGTAATGTATTGAGAAGAAAGGAAACTTTCATAAAGACAGTGCGAGACACACATTATTTAAAGCAGCCACATAGACAGATGTCTGAGAGAGAGGGTGGGCCCGGCAGGACACTGGGGGCTGGGGGTGGGGGGTGGGGTTGGGTGTGGGGGGGTTGGGTGCAGGGAGTAGACCAAGTTGAATTACGCTTCCAGCACCGGGTGGCTACAGGGTGGGGAGCCAATTGTACTTTTTTCCAAGGCTTTTTACAGAGAATGCTGTGATTTAATAAGACCGTAATTTGGGGGAGGAAAGGTATAAACATAAATTTCAGGGCAAAGAAACTTAGGGTGACTAAAATCAGGTAAGTAGCTGTAAAAAATGTTGCATAAAAATAAGCTCTTGAGTAGTTGGGGTAACTAGTTTTGGGATACATGTATAAATGTATTATGTTTTTTCTAGAAAACCTACACAGCAGTAAACCCCTAAAATTCTAACTAAAACTAAAAGGATTGTTCTTCCCATTCTTTCTATTCATTTCTTTAGCTTATACTATTTTCCAAAATTTATTTATTTATTTACTTACTGCTTACTTAACATCCAAGTAGTTTTTCTAAGTATGCACAAAGTATAAAAATTTCCTAAGATCTTCCAGTCTTCTGGATTCTTAAGCTGAATTTTAGTGCCTAATAGTGAGTTTATTACTTTCTGGATAGTCTCATGTTGTGATAAGCTTTATAAAGTTTAATATTCTATAGGAGTCCAAAGCCCACTTCAGTATATTCTATACTAGAGAGCTCTCTACAGGGAACTGCATAATGCTTCAGAGAAGACTTCCATGCCTACTTATCATTCTTATAATGTATCATAATATAAGTATTCTACAATAGTACCTCATTTATCATCCCCATTTCTGTCTGTGGTTACCTGGTCTGGTGCTATTTCAATTCAGTAGACCTAGTTCTCAGTGCCTACATTGCAGGCATTTGAAGAATATAAAGATCAGGGGCACTTGGGTGGCTCAGCTGGTTAAGTTACCAACTTTGGAATTTAGGTCAGGTCACGATCTCACAGTTTGTGGGATGAAGCCTTCCATCGGGCTCCACACTGTCACTGCTTGGTATTCGCTCTATGTACCTTTCCTGCTCAAACTCTCTTTCTCTCAAAATAAATAAACTAAAAAATATATATATAAAGATCAAACAGGAATAGAAAAGATTTAACTGTGCATGTGATCCTTATTGTCCACAGCCTGGAGAGGATAGTCTTATACAGGTGACTTTTGACTTTTCATGAAGTCTGTGTGATGGTTGGAAACCTCACAAATCTCTGAATGGGGAATAATACCACTACATAATGGGATTTCCTCCATGTGTTGTTGCAGTAGAATATAACTTTATTAAAAAATATTAAAAAAAAGAAAAAAACTTTCATCCCTTAATGAGAGTTGTTAATTTATAGGACAATAAAACTGTAATTCTAAGCCTAGAAGAGTGCTTGGCTCATTACAAGTGCTTAATATTTTTGATATCAAGCACTCTTTCAATTGAGAACTACAATTTTAGGTTGAAATATAGAGCAGTAAGTTAAGCTGGAATTTGCTGTGTTATATTCCTCTTTGTGCACAGGAGCTCCTTGTTTTGTGATCGAAATCCATGCCTTGGTACAGGTATCAGTTATTAAATATCATGGAACTTCCCATCCTAGAAGCCAGGGGTCTACTATAGAACTACACTTTTATCTCTAATGCAGTTGGTTATTCATGGTTCAGTAATCCCATTAAGTCCTAGTTGTTAGTGAAGGGAGTCCTTTTTTAGTACAGCATTATCTACTGTAGCCAAATTATGGAAGCATCCCAAGTGTCCATCAGTAGATGAATGGATAAAGAAGATGTGGTATATACATACAATGAAATATTGTTCAGCCATAAAAAAAGAATGAAATTTTGTCAGTTGCAACAACATGCATGCAGCTGGAAAATCTAAGTGATGTAAGTCCAGTCAGAGAAAGAGAAACACCTTATGATTTCACTCATATGTGGAATATAGGGGGAAAAAAAACAACAACAACAAGCAAACAAACAAAAGAGGTAGACACAAACCAAGAAACAGGCTTTTAATTCTAGAGAAGAAACTGGTGGTTACCAGAGGAGAGCGGAGGGGAGGTAGGGGGATGGATGAATTAGGTAAAGGGGATTAAGAGTACATTTACCATGATGAACACTGAATAAGTTATAGAATTGTTAAATCACTGTATCATATACCTGAAACTTACGTAACCTTGTATATTAACTCTACTGAAATTTTTTTAAAAATCATTAAAAAAAGAGTCCTTTCAAGAGAGGTAAAACCAGTTATCCATGGATCAGCCAAGATTTGTGATGAGATGCTTCTCCCATATCTGGACTGTATATAACATTCATGGGAACTGGTTGGTTTTTCCCCCTAGATAACTGAGTAAGACATGATGGCTATTGAAACAAGTACAACTAACATCTTCACTGTGCTTAATGCTTAATGGTGCTTAATGGTCTCAAAGGATATTTTGTTTCCGTTCCTTTAGTGATCCTTACAAGTCAGTGGACTAGGTAAAAATGATTGTTAGCCCTCTTTTCCAGCTGAAGAAAGACCAAGTGGCTCCCCAGGGTCATAGCGCACCTGAGAACAGGTCAGGGGCATCTCTCCAGGATTCCTGGCCCTGTTGTTTTTCTCTTCATTTAATGCTGTCTTCCTCACAGCCAGCCACTTAACCATGGTTTTGTGCTGTGTAGTTTACAAAGCATGGAGACACACTTGAATCTGAGATGGTTTTCTGTACATCACTCACGAAGTACATAAAGTGATACCCTCTTGTTTTACCTGCATTACCCACATGTTTTGTGTTTTATTTCCTTCTCCCCTTTGATCAGGCAAAAGCCAAGGAAGAAAAACTTAAAAAGTGTGGTGAAGATGACGAAACCGTCCCATCGGAGTATAGATTAAAGCCAGCCACGGTATGCTGTTAGCCATGGCACCTAACAGAATATGTCCCTCTTGTCTTCATTTTCTGTTGGGCCTGTTCCCATGATGCTTAAGGACATGATTATGCTAGTTCATATACTAACTGAAAACCCTAAACACTTTCTTTCCTGCTCTCTAAAGCTAGTTGATGGTCTCCTAAGTAGTAACCATGTGGTGGTTAAAATTCCCACAAATCCAAGTGTTCCAGCTATTAACAATGCATGATGTAGATCCTTAACCTTGAAGCATAAGAAACAATTTGGGAATAAATTTTTCTGTAACTGCTGTATGGATAAAAGAACCATAGATCTTTGAAGGGGGTATAGACATAAATGTACAGCTATTTATCCGTGTCCTTAGTTAGGGTGGTTTTGCTGGTGGTGGTTTGGGTTTAATGTGAGGAAGGTGGACTTCTGTAATTACATTTGTAATTTATCTTTGGAAAATTACACGTAAACACATGACGGAAAACGTTTCTCATGCTTATATAGAGAAAGTGTCCTTGTATGTGCTTATCTAGAAGGTTTCTCTGTTTTACAAATATTCTAAATTCTGAAACCTCATCTCCAAAAATACAAAAAATGAATTATAGGAATGAGATCTAGCTCTTTACCCTGGGTTGGAGAACAGAGACTTTTTTTAAAAAGTTTATTTATTTTAGAGCTTAGCTCTTTATTCTGATACTTGATTTTAAAAATACTGAAAATTTATTCACCCAAGTATAAAAAATTCACTCAAAAACAAATCATTAAAATATAAGAAGAAAAAAGTCTCTCTCCTCCTATCCTGGAATTCCTTAGAAGAAACTTATTGGGCCATGAAAAGAAAATGTTCTATTTCATTTTCAGTGAATTTTCAATTTTATTTACAGGATGAAGATGGAAAACCACTTTTGCCAGAGCCCGAAGAAAAATCCAAGGTTAGAAAATATTCTTCTGATAATTAAAGAGCAAAAGAACTACAAAGTATAAATTGAGGATCATTTTGACTGACAGGATTTCACTCTGGGGACTTTGAATGCCAACCTCATAGTAAAGAGAGGGTGACTTGTGATAGCAACCCTTGGCTCATATCTCTGACTCCTTTTCACATACTTTATTTTTTTCCCTCATGAATTATTACTAGAATATTGGGAGTTTCTAGGTGAAAATCATTGGACATTAGGAGCTGATGTCAAGAGGGTCTCCGATTGTTGGCACTTCACAGTTTGATTATAATCATGACATCAGATACTTTAATGATTCTACACTGCCTTAGCTTGGTCTCAACCAGTCAGGTCCTCACTGAACGAAGAGGGTGCTGTTACCTTTCCCATTTTAGGTGTGAAGAAACTAAGAGAGACGTTATGTAAATAGCATAAAGATGTAAAGATCATACAACTAAAAACTAGCAAGGCCAGGACTTAAAACTCAGAGCGTTTATTTAGCACAGAAACACAGCTTCTAGAATCACATGCTGTTCTGTCGTAGATGATTGGTATTAGTCAAAATCTCCACGTGCTCTAAATGAATGATACCATTTTATCTGAAGGAGCTAGGGATGGGAGAACTCTGCTGCCAAAATCCCAGAGTCTTAGGAAAGGAGTATATGATCTGTGTTTTAGGAGGTCATTAGGAAATTGTGAAAAACAGTCAGATTCGAAAAAAACTATACAGATCTTCATCGGAAAGAAAAGGCAGTTTGATGTGAAGAAAATTCTTCTGAAACTGAAGTATCAGGAAAACTTTGGACTAAATGAATCAAGAACGTTTTTGTGGTACTCCAGTGTTTAGTATTCCTTATTTGTTGCATGACATTTATCTTACACTGATAAATAAAAAACACCCCAAATATGAATTTTGGTTTTAGATCCTAAAATACGGCTTAATATGTGTTAACAGAGAATACTCTATGTGAAACTTTTTTGTAACCAAAAAAGTCACTTCATAATAATGTTTTTCTTATATTCCAGCTCCTGAGTGAATCAGAACTTATTGATGAACTTTCAGAAGATTTTGACCAGCCTAAAAGTGAAGGAAAACAGTCTAAGACAACCAAAAAAACAGAAGTATGTTTCTAAAAATAGAAGTCTCTATTTTTGGGGCTTTTGAAGATATTTTTCTATAATCTTAAAAATGTGAGGCCCAATCTATTTTAGCACGAAGTAGTTGATGGAGACCCATTATTCCATCTTTTTTTTTTTTTTACATGCAGTTTGCATCTTGATTTTTTTTCTAGATGGGCTCTCTTTTCCCAAACTGGCCCAGATGTTCTTGTAATTTAAGTCCTGTAATTATTCCTTCCAGAAAGATGTGGTGGTCATATCATTCCTGTGCTCCAACCTTCAGGAGCTCCCCGTTGCCCACAAAATAAAAGTTGCTGTTAATGTGTTCTGGCCCCGGCTTCCTTCCCTCCCTAAATGTGTTCTCCCATTACTAAAGCATAACAATAAGTGCTTACATGTATGTGTCCTTGGCTTTTCTCACGTGGTTCTGTAGAATTCTGTGTAGAATAACCTTCCCTCCGAATTCGAGATCATCAAAAATGTTAGTCATGCCTTTAAAGCTGTGCTCAAGTATGGCCTTTGTTTCCTGCTTTTTCCTCCCCCAACCTTACCACCCTTCCAGACCTACCTACACAGAATACAGTACACCCAGGGCTCTGTTGTTCTTTGTATATCTGTTAGGATCTTTATTACAGGCAAGCTTTTATCTCTCTTAGTCTTCACTGGTGATGTGTATACATAGTTTTTAGTAAATAGTAGGTTCCTTGAAAGAAGGGACAGTGGCCTATTAATGACCATCTACTGAGCACCTTACTTGTAGGATAACCTTTCATAAATGTCTGGATTAAAAACAGTTTGTTTGAAATTTTACTTTGTGATAAAATAAGATAGCACAGTGGTTCTCAAATTTTAATACCAGGCTCACCTGAGGGTTTGTTAAAATACAGATTACTGGGCCTCACCTCCAGAATTTCTGTAGTATTTGGGGTGGAGGCCTAAGAATTTGCATGTGTAACAAGTTCCCTGGTAAGGCTCATGCTGCTGGTCCAGGGACCACATTTTGAGAACCTCTGGGATAGTATGACTACCTTACATTTGTAAACATACCTGTTTACAGTTGATAAGATACTCTTAAATATATAAAAATGATGCATTTATATAAAACATTACTTTATATAATTGACATATCATTGCTATATATTTTCTGAAAACAATATTAATAATAATAGTTGCTGATACTATTGAGCTGACCATGTTCCTAGATAGTATGCAAAGCACTGGACATGTTTTATCTCATTGAAAGCCTCACACTGACCCTTGAGATGTAGGTACTATTATTGTTCTCATTTTACAGATGTGAAAACTGAGTCTCAGAGAGGTTAAGTAACCTACCTAAGGTAAGAGGTAAAACCAGGTTGAAATAATGGTAGAAGAGTTTGTAGCTGCCTCGATTTATTCACTATTTAGCAATCCTTATGCATTTGAGAAAGTCATGCTCACCGCATATAATATAGCAGAGTGTATTGTGGTCCCTTGTTGAGTCTTACCAGATATTTATAAAACCTCCTCGTTGTACTTGCCTCTCTCCGCAGGTATCTCAGGCTTCTGCCCTCACTCCTGTGAGCGAGGCTGTGCCTCGGACTTCCATGTGTACTATACTGTCCGCACCGACCAAGCCAGCTCCCTTGGTGAGTGCTGCCTTGCACATTGAGCAGTGTCCTGGGAAGGTAGTTCTTTCTCCCATGCACTTGCCGCTGTATGTTACCAACATACACTTTATTCTGATAAGATAAAAAGAAAATCTTACAGAACTATGGGATCTACTGTTCTTTTGTAGCCAGGGTATGCTACAAATTCAGGCTAGATTTAAGTTGTTTATTAAACTTCTGCAGGCTGTTTTTTTTTCTTTCACCTTCTGAAATTCTTTGTGGTTCCTCAGCTGTGGTGGATAATCATGCTTTTTCACTTTCCCACATCTTCAAGCGTATTGGGAGTTCCACAGATAGCCTGTTGGTACCTTTCGTTGGCTCTCCTGGCAGAATAATCTGCACCAGTATCATCATGACTTCTCTCCACTCCCATCTGAAAGGGGGTTAACTCAGTTTCTTTCCCCTTTCTTCTTGTCTTGACTTTATCTCACTTTCTAACTTTTGTATGAAGTATGGTAATTAAATAGTTGAATCTCTCTTTTTGAATTCTATGAATTTCATTTCTGTTAGCAGGTAGAATCTGACTCAGTAACAGTTGATGGAACTGTGCTGTATTACCATAGACTTAGTGAATAGCTAAGTTGTTCTAGATGCTTTGCAGGATCTTCATATTAAATGTTCACAAGGACATTATGAACCCTGTTCTGATCATCTCTCTCTTATAGATGAGGGAAATGAAACTTAGAGTTGACCTTGAGCAATCCATTTAACTTTTCAGAGCCTTGTTGAGATAAGTGATAAGGCTCCTGCTCTCAGTTACGTTAGCATCTAGTGTGGATGTATGGCTGAGTCTCAAGCTTTACAGTACAGTTGTGATCATTCTCATACGGAAAAAATGCAGGGGGAACATGGACAAAGGCACCTGCCCCTAGGAGGAATTAGGAAATACTCACAGAGGGAGAGCAAGATCACACTGGGAAGTGGAATAGCGCTGTTTTCCTGGGGAGAACAGTAACTCAAGGACAGGCGAGCGTAGGGGTGCAAAGCACTTGGTGTACTTGGGTTTAGTGCATTTAGTTGTTCAAGAAAAGAGGGTGCAGAAGTTGTAGGACATGTGTCTTGGGTGTCCTGATGTGGCTGCTTCCTGCCAGGGACATTCTTGGTGCCTAGTGAAAATCCCCTCAAAGTCCAGGGTCTCCCTTCTGCATTACACGGGACTTGACCTCTTTTTGAGGTCTGTGGGTACACTCCTGAACTTTTACATTGTGGGAATTAAGCCAGAGGCCACAGTAATAAAGAATTGGAGAGCGGGAGAGAATGTGGGGTAAGACAGTGAAGAAGGAAGAACAGAGGTAGTAACTGGAATCAAAAAGACAATAGCCAACATTCCAGAGCAGAACTCTGTGACCTAAACATGTATGTATCCTCTGCCTCTTGTGCTCCAGGTGACCACCAGGGCCTTCCAGGGCTCATTCCTTTCCAACTTTACCCTGACTATAGAGTCGAGCACTGGATATTTAGTGCACAGAAAAGCGCTCTGCTTTTCCATTTCCTGATGGACTTTTCTGGGCCTCTGTCCCATCAGCTCTGCTGACCATGGTTGCTGAGATTACTGTCACTGAAATTGGTTGGCATTTCTGTAATTGGGATATCCATGAGAGCCAGAAAGAATAGCTGTGGAGTGTGACAAAGGTCAGAGGGCTCAAAAAGCGCTTGGAGATGTGAGCCAAAGAAAACTGAGCATAGGAAGGAGCTGAATGTGTGCCCTGTGCGGTTCTTGTTCGTATAAGAAGAAAGTGAGTTAAGAAAATCTCAATACTAGTTGTGAATTTGACAACGTGAAATACTACAGAAATAGAAGTTTCAGGCCCTAGTCCTGTTTCCTGATTCCTTCGTTCTTAGGACTGCTGTGTCTCCTAGCTTTGCTCTTTTTTTTTAATTCTTAAACCAAGGGGAACAAGCTTAACAGGAAGTAGTAGTTTCCAAAGATTCCACAGCAGAGAGTAGGAAAAAAAACCGAAGTAAATTACATGTGAGGACGTGTCTTAGCTCAGCTAATGATTCTGATTGCTTGGTTAAGACTTTGGTCACCGTACCTCTTGCACTTCAGATAGAATCCCAAACAAATTAGATAATCAGGGATTTTTGTGGCTCCTGGGAATAAAATCTATGCAGTGTCCAACCACCAGATGGTGATAAATCACCTTCCACTCAGGTTCCATTTCCTCATTGATCTTTTGCAGTGCAGCTTAGCAGAAAAACTCTTCTTACATTGATGTTTAAGCCATATAAAACAGACACTTTTACTCTAATATTCAAATATGTATTCTATGTGAGGTCATAGGATTTTATCAGAATAAACTTTGAGACTTTTTAATTCAGAAGCTTTCACACTTTGACCAAGAGCAGCAATAGGAAATTCATTGATATTTCAACCCAGTATCTATATAATAGAAAAAAAAGTTTAATTAGTAGTACTTATCCTTGTTATGTATGATGCATCCTATTTTCTGTTGTTAAAAAAAAAAAAATTAAGTCCTGGGGAACCTGGGTGGCTCAATCAGTTAAGCATCCAACTCTTGGTTTCAGCTAAGGTCATGATCTCATGGTTTCGTGGGTTCAAGCCCCACCTCGGGCTCCTGTACACTGATGGTGTGGATCCTGCTTGGGATTCTGTTGTCTCCTTCTCTCTCTGCCCTCCCCCGCTCACGCTGTCTCTCTGTCTCTCTCTCTCAAAATAAAAAAAAATTTTAAATGTCCTGCCCATAAACTGTTGAATTGCTTTTATGAACCACCAATATGTGGATCTTGACCTATGATTTCGAAAAAGTCAAATCGAGTCCTGTCTTTTAGCCAAAACAAAATTTCTCCTTTATTTCCCCTTTATATCATTCATGTTGTCTTCACCCAGTTTCATTTTAAGAACCAGCATGGCTAGGGCTGACTGCATCATGAGGGAGCGCATCTTCTTTTGAACAGTGGGACCCCAAGTAGACAGTTCCCGTTGTGCCACTCAGGTTAGTCAGTCACAGACAGTCACCTGAATCAGCACGCATCCACCTTGGCCAGTGGAAGCCTCATAAAGAACACAAACTTCTGTGTGTCAGTCGAGGCTCTGCCCCAGCCACTACCTCTGGGATGGGCCAGGCTTATTTCACAGAACGTTAAGAGGAATGTCCTTTCATAGGCCTTTCTGAAAATCTTTCCTGGGCCATCTCTAGAATGATCACCATAAAGGTCACTTCTTTGCTGGCTTTCCACTTATCTGATGTATACCCAACTATTGTCTACTTTATTTCCAAACCAAGATGCTGGTTTAGTTTATGTTAAGTTTCTCCTTGTCAGTACATGTTGCACTCACTTAATTTAAGAAATTTGGTCTAATTTTCTTATTTTAGGTTTTTAAAACAGAGATTTTAAAGGTTTTTTAGTATTATTTATTGGGGGTGAGGGTAGCAGAAAGGGAGAGAGAGAATCCCAAGCAGGCTCCGCACTGCCAGTGCAAAGCCTGACAAGGGGCTTGAACTCATAAACCGTGAGATCATGACCTGAGCCATCCAGAGTTGGACGCTTAACCAACTGAGCACCCAGGCACCCCTAAACATAGATTCCAATTCACTTGGAAATTAAAAGATGACTGTGCTGCTTATACAAGCCTGAAATAAGGATATGCCCTTCTGAATTGTTTGTTGTAGTCTCTTTTAAAAGGAGTGATTAACTACCTTCTTCGTATATCCATGAATATGCTTTTAGAAAGGCAAGGTGCCAGATGATGCTGTAGAAGCCTTGGCTGGTAGCCTGGGGAAAAAGGAAGCAGATCCAGAAGATGGAAAGCCTGCAGAGGATAAAGTCAAGGTAATAGCAGCTCAGTCACTTCCTGAAAATAGTTGTTACTAATGTTCCTCACTCCCCAAGCAAGTTAGTCATCTTTTTTTTTTTTTTTAATTTCCCACAACACATGATCAGCTGGCTTTATCTGTTTATGGAGCATATCCTGTCTAATAATCTAACCTGAGTAAAGTAGTGTTTCACTGCATGGATTGCATGCACATAACCTCTGAATCTCACCTGGGCCACATGCATTTCCACTGCCAAGGAGTCCTGAGAGAAGAGGCAGCTGTCCACCTCACCGTTGCCTTTTAGCCCAGTGAGCATGGTGGTGGTGTCTGAGCCGGCTCAGGTAGGGGAGGGTGTGAAGATGAGGTTGCTGTAGGAACTCTACACATAGGCCATACGTATGTTCTAACCTAATAATGGAGTTACTTCCCTCAAATGTAGGCACTTAGGCATCTGCTTTGTGGGGATGTGTTAGTAATGAGAATGGTATAATTTTTATTCAGGAGAAAGCCAAAGAAGAGGATCGTGAAAAACTAGGTGAAAAAGAAGAAACAGTTCCTCCTGATTATAGATTAGAAGACGTCAAGGTAAACAGCTTGGGGTGTTTTTCTGTTTTATTTTAATTAATACCAAATTTTATAAACATAAAGAAGGGACATGGAAACAGGCCCAGAATACAAAGAACTTGTTTTTAAGTGAAAGTTTTTCCCTTGAGTGAAAAAAATCTAATGCCTAAGATGCCTCATTTTTTCCCATGTAATACCTGGTTTGTTACAATACCAGAAGCAAAAGAAAAACTTAGAGAGCCTTTATATAACTAGAAAAACCAAACTGAAGAATAATTATTTCCTATGAAGAAAAATTTGCAACTCTTAGATATTCATTGAAAAGTAAGAAAGCCTGTTTAACATTGAGTAGAAGGATAGTTCTGTTTCATTTATTTTGAAAGTATAGGTTGTACACAGCAAGCGGCGCGGGGTGGGGGGCGTCCCTATTATGTATTGGTCATTGAAGTACAACCACTTCAACAGGGGCACACATGGACAGTAGAACAAATGTCAGTCATCTTCACGAGATGCCACTACTTAAGAGAATATACAACTAAACATATATGCACTTGTATGCGTTTGTATACAACTATATATAAATATAGCCCTGTGCCTAGTTATTTTTGTGTATGTGGACAAATGGGATTTACCATTCATTTATTAATTTTTCATTACTAAAAAGCTTCAGATGCTTTAATGCTTTTGTCCTGTTTCTCAGAAGTGGCACTTAGAGTCATCTGAAACGTGGCATCACCTGAGTCATAGGATGAGCTCCCCACGGCAGAATTTGGTCTTTCCTACTTTCTGTGCTATTCCTAAATTCTTACTACAGGGTGTGGCACCGAATCAATGGAAAATGGTTGAATATATTGCCTATAAAGTTAGCTGGCTTTTTTCAGGCAACTTTTGCAAAGCCCATCCCCCCGGCAGGTGAGGGGTGCATCCCTTTGCTCCCTTGGTGTCCTGTTAGAGCCCTGTCACAGAACCTCGTGCCCACCTCAGCTATCCGCATGTAGGTTTCTGAGGTCACAAGCCATGCCCAGTTCATTTTGTAGCTCCCACACCTAGGGAATGCCTGAGCTATTGGTTAAAATGAACTAATTAGAGCATATTCTCTGGTGAGAGAATGTTTTTCCTGAAACAGTGAATCTCATTTATAATGTGCAACGTCAGGTATCACCTGCAGACCCCTTACAGTGTTTACAAGGGTACATATTTGGGATAAATCCCACAGGATAAATCACGTGAAATGATTAATATCATGGTTTTCTCTCCTGGATAGGATAAAGATGGAAAACCCCTCCTGCCAAAAGAGCCCAAGGAATCACTTCCAGTAAGCACGCCACTTTTCTCTGAGTAGATCTTTCTTATTTGGCCCTGATTGTTAATTCTGGAAAGGCATAGCTTTCTTTTTTAATAAGTCGATTGGCAATAAATCGTGACATCATTTGAAGAATGAGGAAACAGTTGAGTTGGTGTTTGTTGATAAATTTTCTGGTTCTTCCAGCCCATGAGTGAAGACTTCCTTCTTGATGCCTTGTCTAAGGACTTTGCTGGCTCCCCAGACTCTTCATCTCTTGTGAGTCTGAAACTCCTGGTTTTATTTCCTTACTTTTAGAGTGGCAGAAAGAAATGGAAACTAGGGACTTAGAATCTGACTTTGGAGCTGAGGAAATAATCATAACATTCAAGACTTTCAACTCATTGTAGCCATTAGAAATGTGTTGCATCCTGAAAGGGGACATTTACAACAATGTAACTAATTGAACCAGTGTGTACTCTATTAAGTATACCAAAAAGAGAATTTAAAATTGAGTTTATACAGAGTTACATCTCAACTTTATCTGTTAATATTTTTTACAATAATCATTTTCCATAATTACCTCTTAGGAAAACTTAGCTCTGGGTAGAGAAAATAGTTCCTCAAAAATAATTCTGTTACTAGAAATTTTAGGAAGTGTTGGGTAATGATAATCAGATTTCTCTACTACAGGAGTTTTAGGGCTTATTGTAAAGTCTGTTGGAGTGCCCACACTTAAGTAACTCCAGACCTTTTTTTAAAAAAATTTTTTTAATGCTTTTATTTTATTTATTTCTGAGAGAGAGACAGCATGAGCAGGGGAGGGTCAGAGATAGAGGGAGATACAGAATCTGAAGCAGGCTCCAGGCTCTGAGCTAGCTGTCAGCACAGATCCCGATGCGGGGCTCAAACCCACGAACCGTGAAATCACGACCTGAGCTGAAGTCAGACGCTTAACTGACTGAGCCACCCAGGTGCCCCACTCCAGACCTTTTATGTGGGATTGGGTTATCTCTTTACAAGATTCTTATGTGGACAATGGAATGGAAAATATATTTGCTGAGAAATAGAATGAGTAGCAACTAGAAGAAATAATGATTCCTTGGAGGTGCTCAAAGTTTTTGGACTCTGGAAAGCAATGAACCCGTCAAAAAGGGGTTACTAACCAGGATTATTAATAGGGTCCTCATAATACCCCTATTAAAGCACCATTCCCAGGCAGTTGAGTCACCCCATTCCATGACCTTCGACTCTTCCTCCTCCATACAAACAGCTTATATTACTCAGAGGCGCTTGAGTCCTAATTTAGGGAAGAATATAAAGTAAGCAGTATCCTTGGAATGTGGAATCCTGTCATTATGATGATGCAAAACATAAGAACAAATAGAATAGAATAGAATTCTATTTAAAAAGAGAATTTTCCAAAACATTCCACTACTGTCAGTGAGATCAAGGAGTAAATTCAAAATAGACTATTTAAAAAATAAAGGATATGACATTTGCAAATCAAAATCTTTGATACATAGGGTGCCCTGCTATAAACATTGGGGTGCATGTGCCCCTTCAAATCACCAAAAAAAGAAAATTAAAAAAATATAGTAGCCTGAGACTAAACTGGTTCATAGTTGCTTGATTTGAAATTACTAAAAATTTTCAAGATACCAACAAATGTAAAAGAGAAAAAAATCTTATTAAAATAAATCAATGTAAGAACCAAATTAATATTTATAGCCAACAGTAGATTTTTATGAGTGGCTAATATGTTATAAAACATTGGCAGAAATAATAGAGAAAAATCTTACCAATGAAATTTAAATTTTAAGTTAAATTATCAAGAACCAGTATGTACAATACTTTTTTAAAACAAAATGTAAAACACACAATTCATAGAATCTAAGCAAATAAAGAGATTAGAACTGTTTTCAAACTTTGCTTCTAAGAGAAGTTTAAAATTGACTCTTTTAACAGCTGGTCTCATGTAACATAACTATCTTCAAAATCATGGCTTTACGTACTTGCTTCTGCAAATAATGATGGTTCTAAACTTAAAACTTGATTAATATAACATTATTAACTAAAGTCACTTAAGTCTATACATGTATAATTTTTAACAAAGATAATATAAAATTATTAAAGTAGTAATTATTTACCAATATCAGAAATTAAATATTTACTATCAGGAGAATTCATATAGTGTTATATATCAAATAA
Organism: Proteles cristata cristata; assembly: GCA_017311185.1. Lineage (NCBI taxonomy): Eukaryota > Metazoa > Chordata > Mammalia > Carnivora > Hyaenidae > Proteles > Proteles cristata. Next base: position 132,273 of record JAESUZ010005475.1, read on the forward strand.
GAATAATCAATTATATATGTACAGAAGATGTATTTCAAATGTCACATTCACATTTTAAATAAAAATCTTTAAGAAGTAGACAATCCCTTAATATATTAAAGAATATTTAATTTCAAGAATCAAATATTGGATTTAAGCTAGAAGCATTTCCTTTAAAAACACAGTATAAAAAATTCTATTATCTTTTCTGCTTAATGTTGTATGACAAATCATTAACAACACATGAAAAAGAAATGACAAGTATTAAAAAGGAACATTTGTGTATTTGTAGATATCCCTAGTTGTAGAGAGCACATATGTAGTTAACATTGTGTATGCTGTGTTTATCAGTAATAGATTAGAAAATACAATTAAAATGAGATGTCAGACATGTAAGGAGGAGAGCAATACAAGAAATGAACAGAAAAATGAAAATATGAAGAAATTAAAATATCTAAGATAGTTTTACTTGGTCTGAAAAGAATCATGACAATTCTCTCTAATCATTTTGTAAGTTATTTTTTAATTAAACTAGCAATAAGGTACTTTATATAACTCAGTAAAATTATTCTAAAATATGTTTGAAAAGCAAAGACATAGGAACATGAAAAAATACTGAAAAGCATTCAGTATTTTTGGGAAAGATTAACCCAACTGATGCAGGGATTGATTTATATGACAATGATCAATTCAATCCTGATTCAGAAAGAAAAGCTATAGATTAATGGGAAAAACTGAGAAATGAACATAAAAGATTTACTCTATTCTTTAAAGGAGAATCATAATTTCAGAAAGATTCTGGAATAATATACTATGTAATATTAAGAAAAATTAATAAAACCTCACACCATATACCAAATACAACGCATTGATTGTACATCATTATCCACCTCATATCAGACTTAAAAATATGTAACAAATATCTACTTGAGTCGAGGAAGGCCATGGAAAACAAGTGTGCTTAATTCATTGCTTTTAGCTTTATGACTTTCTAGCCACTCTGGAGGGGCAGTCTGCAGAATATAGCCAGCACCAGAAAAAGAACCACTGGTAGAAATTCTACAGACTAATTAACAAGAAAGCTGAGAAATTGCAAACAACTTAAATATACACCTAGGAACATTAAACAAACCATGAAACTAAGTCACTGTGAGATTTTTCAACATTTGGAATAATAAATAGGAATAGGAATTAGGAGGGGCGCCAGGGTGGCTTAGTCGGTTAAGTGTCCGACTTTCGCTTAGGTCATGATCTCGCGGTTTGTGGGTTCGAGCCCCGCGTCGGGCTCTGTGCTGACTGCCAGCTCAGAGCCTGGAGCCTGTTTCAGTCTGTGACTCCCCCTCTCTCTGACCCTCCCCTGCTCACGCTGTCTCTCCTAGAAATAAATTAAAAAAAAAAAAAAATTAAAAAAAAAAAGGAATAGGAATTAGGAGATTGTGTAAACTGCAGCTATGGAGGAGGAAGTAAAATAAAAATTGACTTTGATTATGTATTACTTAGAGGAGTGCCTGGGTGGTTCGGTGGGTTAAGCTTCCTACTCTTGATTTCTGGCTCAGGACATGATCTCATCGTAGGTTCTGTGCTGGATGTGGAGCCTGCTTGAGATTCTTGTCTCCTCCCCAAAAGATTATGTGTTACTTTTCATCCATTTGGATGAAGAGAATAAACAATAATAAAGCTGTATTAAAAACAGTATTTAAGTGATGTTATTGCGGGCATAGTTTTATATAATATATTGCATACAAATTTTTATTTTATTTTTTCTTTTCTTTTATATTTTCTTTTACTTTCTTTTATTATTTTATTTTATTTTATAAAAGAAATTTGATGAAGCTAAACTTTCTGCTGTCATCTCTGAAGTGGTTTCCCAAACCCCAACTCCAGCCACGCACACTCCTGGCCTTCCCCCTCATACTGCGGTAAGCAGCATCTTAGAAACATGGTTTTACAGCAGCAACAACAAAAAGCAAAAATAGGGCCCTCACCTTAGAGTAAATGAAAATAAACAAAATTGTTGAAAAGATAAAGCACTTTCTGTTTTAGAAGAGGTAAGACTGGCAATTTGGAGAGACGACAGTATGCCTGAAATAATTAAATGAAAGAAAGTTTATGAAATATTCCACACACTTCCCTGGAACTTAATATTATTGTTACTTTATGAGAATTGAAAGACCAATAGTGGGCATTGTATATATATTTGAATTACTAGATTTAAAAAATTCCTTAGCTTTCCTGATTATTTTCTCCTCCTTTATATTTTTCCTGACATATGTTATAATTACTACCCATTGTTTAACCTCAAGTTTATTCTTTGGAATTGCTCAGTGTGTGAGCTGCTTCTCCCAAAAATTCAAACATGTCATGGAAGAGCAGTTTTCTTCCCATTCATTCACGCCAGTAAAACGTGGCCATTTTCATGTTAGCAGTATGAAAGCCTCAGCATCAATATTGTTTTAATTATTTACATGTTCTGAGGCAAGACTGTGGAACCAAAGCTTTTCCAGACTTCCTTGATTAATTTTCTGTGCAGTACCAAATTATACATTATCGAGGCGAGGAGACCACAGCACATCAAAGAGATTGCCCTAAACCAGATCCCCATCTCCTTTGGTAGAAAACAAGTGCCTCATTTGCTAGATGGAAAGGAAGTAGCTTTAGTGAAGTCAGCTATGCTTACTTTCCTTTTGATGTAGCATCAAAGCTTACTTAGTGCTGTAGTCTTAGATTCTGAATGAATTTTCATCCTGTTGGGTCAGCCTCAGGATCATCTGAAAATATCCAGAGGCCCAAATGACAAAGCCAAGACTCAGCCGTGGGCAGCTCCTCCATTAAGAGCTATAATCCTGAGCTCTAATGAACCGCTTAAAACCAGTAAAATGCTGTGTGTGTGTCCACAATGATGAATGTGCCTGTGCACAGAAAAGAAGCATCAGTATTAATCCAGGCTGCCAGTTACGCTTCAGTTCCTACTCCTGAGGTGAGGGGTTCTGCCCTGGCTGAGTCTCTCGGTCAACATCCACCATGCAAAGGCTGTATGCCTTTCACAAGTTTGTTTTAGAATGACACCTTTCCCATCACTTTTCCCATCGCAAAGTCTAGTTTCAGTTAATAATTTATTTGAAGACATCACTCAAATTAGGTGTATATCTTAAAAGAATACATGTGGGAATCAAAAATAAGCTATCATAATTCATGTGTTTTAGACTGTCCCCAGCAGTGTTGCATACACCGTATGCATTGTTAGGCACGTTTTCCAACACATCAGACCAGGAACCCCCTATTTTTTGGAGGAATCTATTTTATTTTTTTAGAAAAGAAAGGTATCTGGGGGTAGGGTGGGGTAGAAAGGCACATAGAAGTGTGGAGAAGGAAAGATTAGGGAGAAGGTGACCTGATTTGGCTCGCCAGGGACTAATTCAGATTGACTTTTTAGCAGAGTGACAACAAAGAACTGGACGATGCCTTGGATCAACTTTCTGACAGTCTCGGACAAAGGCAGCCTGATCCAGATGAGAACAAACCAATAGAGGATAAGGTCAAGGTAAAAAAATATATATACTAATTGAAATTTAGGGTTTAAAGCATAGAATATCCTACCCTGCACATAAAAGGAAAAAAAGAAAAACCCACTTGGCATTTTAGTGAATGGCTGAATGACTGAAGTCTCCTGTTTTTTCTTCTCTGTACCCTGTCGTCTTTATTTCCTCAGTGAGGACGGTGTGAGCGCACAGGTTTAGGCACATGTCCTCTCAGTGAGACCACACTTAGTTATGGAAAAGTGCAGCTCTGCCTTAACGTTACTCTCTTCCCACATTTATTTTTCTTGGTTTAATCTCATATCAAATGTATGGCACACAAATACATGCATTTTAGGGTGACTTACTCAGTACATGGAGGGGCAGAGGTCCCCTATTTGTCAGAGGTTTCTGTAGCAGCCTCCTGAGCCATAACTCTGCATGCAAACCGCTAAATGAAGCGTTGAGCCAGGAGCACTGCAGAGGCATGTCTGCAAGGCACACACTGTCAGCCCCACCCACTTTGTAGACCATCAGTAAATGCTTATTTGTGTCTAACAGTACACAGTACCAAGTGACCCATTCAGCTTGGAACCTGGAAGTAACTGGCCACATCCATGTCCAAGAATGCCCCAGTGGCATTTCAAAAGATCCTTAGGTCTTAATTCTACTGATGTTACAAGAATATGGATGTGAACTTGACCTATATTTGAAAAATGATAATGATACAGAAAAATAAAGCCTATTCCCTCCTCCTCCTGGAGGGGTGGGGAATGAATGTCACTGAATCATTCCGGGACATGCCCCAGTGAGGTGAGGATGCGGGGAAGGAAAAGGTTCTGCCTGAGTAGCAGGAACTTTTTGTAGCACTTTTGTTTGCTACTTGTGCTGGCCTCTCAGGGTTTGCTCATGCACATCCAAGTTGTGAGTGTTTTATACCTAAATATCAAGGTCCGGCGACTTGAACTTTTTATTTAAAAAGTGAAATTCACATAAAGACAAAACATAGTTTATACCGCTGAGCTTTATCTCTTTCTGTCGTTTCTAAGAACAAATATTTTATCATTTATTTTAAAATACAAGGTAGGAACTCACATGTGGATTGACCTGGAGAAGCACCTGAGTTAACTTTATTTTCCATCAACTACTTATCTGTTGCAGTCATCGTTTTGTTGTTACTTAGGAAATAAAAAGTCTGTTTTGACTCAGAAAAGTAAATACTTAACAATACACGTGTTGTCTAAGTGAAGGAGAAAATATATTCCATGTTTACAGGAAAAAGCTAAAGCTGAACACAGAGACAAGCTGGGAGAAAGAGATGATACCATCCCCCCTGAATATAGACACCTCCTGGATAATGATGATAAGGTAAAGGTCTCTGTTTGGATATAGATCACAACAGCTTTTAAATTTCAGATCTCCCTTGAAATGAATAGGAGCTACACTTTAACAGTAGCATCAAAATGTAACATGACTGAGTGCTTTTAATGTGTTTCTGATGAGCAGGTTGTCTAGAATTCTGTTGAATATCTATCCGAGCCAGTACAATATGTGTTCACTGTGCTGGGCGCTGTGGTGTAAATAGAATTGAATAATGTTCACTCACTCACCAGTGCTGAACAGTGATACCAGGGCTTGTACACTGATGGATTCTCTTTGCATGAAAAGGCTATAAAAATGATAGTTACAGGGCACCTGGGTGACTCAGTTGGTTGAGCAGCTGACTTCAGCTCAGGTCATGATCGCTTTCATGGGTTCAAGCCCCATGTCTCGGGCTCTGTGCTGACAGCTCAGAGCCTGGAGTCTGCTTCAGATTGTGCCTCCCACTCCCCTTGCCCCTCTGCTGCTCGTACTCTCTCTCTCTCAAAAATAAACATTAAATTTTTTTTAATGATAGTTGTAATCCTGACTGAAGCAGAGGCTCCTTGTTGAAGGGGAGAAAGGAGCTGGTCCTGGACTGATGAACAGGGCAGATAAATACGGCCCTTCCGTGACTTGGGGTCGACCTCTACACCACTACCAGCACTGTTCAGAGAAGAGACAGGCAACACTGTATTCCCCACTGCCAGTCCTATTTCTGTATCTAGATCTGCTCTATCAAGAAGTTTTTGGCGGTGCCTGGGTGACCCAGGTCATGATCTCTGGTCCGTGGGTTTGAGCCCCACGTTGGGCTCAGGCTTTATGCTGACAGATCAGAGCCTGGAGCCTGCTGCCGATTCTATGTTTCCCTCTCTCTCTCTGTCCCTCCCCTGCTTACGCTGTGTCTTTCTCTCAAAATAGTATTTTTTTAAAAATTAAGAAGGCAGCTTTGGCCTTCTGTTTTTAACATGAAGCCAGATTTTCTTGGGTCAGCTGGGCCATATCCTTCTTTTGGCTCATTGCAAGCCAGTTGTATGATAAATAATGTTTCCAGGCCTGTTCAGAGAGAAACAAGAAAGCCCAGGTTACATCCTTTCCTTTCTGTACTGATTCATTTGGTGGGTTCAAAGATGCCCTGTTATCTTCAGGGTCTCTTACTACAGAAATCAATTCTCCTTGCTTGCATTCAGTATTCTTGAGGATACCAAGTCTACATTGTGCTAGAAGCCTCCCTGCTTTGATAATACTGCCTTACCCTGCTTGTATTCTGTGGGAAAGGTATTATTTAATACCCTTGCCTTTGTAGGTGGGTTAAGTCTCTGATGAGCTGTAGCTGTAATCCTGGAAGATCCTGCGGGGGGAAAAAAGAATCTCTATATGCCATTCTAGCCCTGCAGATCGTTCCAATGTGTAATAAGCTTTTATAAATAAGACAGAAAAACAGATTATTTAAATATTCTTAATAGTCATTTTAACACATGGCAGAAAGTTCCTTAATAATTGTTTCTTTCACTTCCACGACCAGACTCTGAGGTTTATCAGTTACTACAAATCAATACTCCATTGTACCTGATGTCATTAAACAACAGATTTTATGATTAGTGGCTACACCTAAGTAAACCTTTACTAAGATCTATGTTTAACGAATAACCTGCCTTATTTTTAAGGGCAAACCAGTAAAGCCACCTACACAGCAACCCAAGGACTCAAAGGTAAATATCATAGCAGCATGTTCCCATAAGCAAAGGTTGTTTTCATTCCAGCTGAACTGTATTTTACATTTTAGAAATCTGAAATTTATTGAATGGCTACCTTGTTCTTGGTATGATGTGAAGACATACAGTGTGAGTGGGTATGTGTAATTTCTCTTGTTTAGCCCTCACAAGAGCATATTCAGACCGTTCCATGTTTCAGATTAAAAACTTGAGACTCAGAATACTAAGCCAACATGTATAAAAGAGAAGAAAGTAAATCTGTAAGGATTTTCATGTTTTAATATTTCCTTTATAGTACATTAGTTTCTTAGGAAAAGAATATCAGCAAGGTTTCCTTTTCTTTTGATATTTTTAGTGATGTGGAAAAATGTCCCTTATGGTATTTTTGCCTTGGGCTCCTTCACTGATGACTATTTCTATTAATATCTCAGAAACCTGCAGATGACAAAGACCCCATCGATGCCCTCTCAGGTGATTTTGACAGCTGTCCTGCCCCAACAGAAACCTCAGAGAACACAAGAGAGGTACTATACTACTTCATATGGACTTTGTTGGTGTGAATACATAGAGCTGTAGGCTGCAGAATGAATTCAGTGATGCCATAGAGAACTTGAAAAGAGAGATAAGAAATTAACCTATAATTATACAACCCTGCCAAAATTAATAGGCATATGTATCTTTTTCCATATGTATCTATTTTATATAGTAGTAATTCAAGTGCTTAACATTGTTTCATAAATGTTTTCCATGTTGCTGTATAATCTCCATAGCCACCATGTTTGATTTCCACACTGATGAGTTCACTAATGCTTTGTCTGTTTTCATTTAAAATGAGAGCAGTGCCTCCCTGCACTGTACCTTCTTGTGGCTGTTTCCCTCTGGGATTCCCTCTCCTTTCTGCCCATCTGGCTGACTCCCTCCCTCTGGGCCCCGTTCAAGCTCCAGCTCTTACTGCTTCTCTCTTCCCAGGCCAAAGTCAGGGGTTTCTCCACCATGCTCTCCGCCACCTGGGGGGAACCTTTGTCTCTATTTATACCAGTGAGCTGTGCACTTTATACAGCAGCTGTGGTCAGCATTAGCAAAATTCCTGGGACACAGCAAGTACTTACAACGTGTCATTAAAGATGAATGAAGAAACTGTGTAGTACAACAGGTGTGTGGCATATATAAGTCAAATAGAAGGAAAATTGAATTGAATGCCCTTCCTTGTTATTTTCAGAAGAATTGATACTGCAGATCCGTTTGCTGTTGTTTTGCTCTTATTGTCACTCTTCTCCATGTTGGGTGATTTAATTTCTAGACCACCTCAGCATCCGATTTTTCACTCCTGGATAAATAATGCCTTTTGGTGAATGGGACTTTCTGTGATGATTCCCATTGTTAAATTTGTTTTCCGTAGCACTGAAAACAGTGCTCTCTTGGCACAAAAAAAAAAATCAGTCCTGATAGAAGCAAGATCTGTTTTGATTACCAAAATTCCTCATGGAAATTGGCAGAACATCACTGTGACCCACATTTTCCACTGCATTTTTAAGACTTCCCAACTTAAATACTTCTTTGTATATTCAGAGTTTTCCATTTTTTAATTACACTTGGTTTGATTGCAGCCCAGAATTAACTGTTAGAGGGACTGATAACAGTAACCTTATTATGTTTCCTTTGTTTTAGGACAAAGTCAAGACAACTGCTCCCACATCCAAAGCACCCAAGACAACTGCTCCCACATCCAAAGCACCCAAGAATGGGGGTAAAGCAAAGGATTCTGCAAAGGTAAACAGCACTAAATATATGACACGGAGTGGCATTTATCCTTTTAGTCAATTTAGTTTCTAATTAGAATCTATTTAGAATAATTGTTTAAGCACTAGCTATCCTTACCCTTTTCTCCCCTTTGTCACAAGTATGGAAGACCCCACCGTAATTTTACTGTTCGCAGTGCCAGCCCAGCCATCTGTGCTAGCCTGTAATCAGTGTAGGCGCCTTCTCAAACCCTCTCATTGTCTGCAAATAGCCTTGCCTTCAACGTTAGAAAAGTGAAGGCCACCTTGCACAAAATCCGTAATGTCCCTTCCCACCTACCCAATGACATACCCTTTCCCCCACTTGCCCAGATTTGGCCCTTCTTTTTGAGAAGTCAACAATCACCTCTTTCTAGGATCTTCAACCTTTTCATCTTCTTTTCCTTTGTATTGTAAACACATTCCAGTTCTTTTGCCACTTTAAAAGCAATTCTCAAACTTAAAAGCACTTCTGCCTACAGTCCCATTCTTTCCATCCCTTCACCTCTTTAAAACATCTATAGCAAATATTGGGAAGGGTGAATATTTTTTTTACACCTTCTCTCCAAAGTCTCAGACCACTACATGAAATTGCCCAGTGCACATTTCTGCTTATGGATAACACATGGACAGGACAGATTCATATATTGTATTTCACCAAATCTAAATCGCCAGTTTAGATTACCTTATATGCCATTAAGAAAAAAAGTCAACAACTTATATGGATTCACTTTAAAGCCATAGCAAATTAATGGTGGTGAGGGGAGGGTAACACCAGGGAATGTCGTTTGTATAAATTCTAGAACACAGAAGCGGTATACAAAATTAGAGACGACCTTGGGGTGTTGGTGACCCAGAATCTTCATTAGATGCCACCTGGGAGGGAGGACTATTAGTACTACTTTCTAGAGCTCCACTTTGGGTGTAACAATTACTTAAAAATAAAATCTAAAAAAGTTACAGGGTCCAGCTTCTAAGAGCTAGGTATTAATGGAGCCAAATGATTGAGAGATTCCTATCAAAATTATTCATACTGTGCTTGGAAGCTGAAGATACAGCTTTAAAAATAATACTCTAGCTGTTGCAGAACTCAAAGAATCAAGATGGTGACCTAGAAAGATCCTGAGCTTGCCTTCTCCTGTGGACACACGTAATCCACAGCTGCATATGGAATGATGCCCTTGGGGGTGGGGAACCCCAGAGCTAGCTAGGTGACTTTTACTTACCTAGCAAACGAAAACGGCCCAGATGGAAGCAGTTAGGGGACAGGAACACAACTGCACTGTAAACCCAACCGTAGGCACCATGGCCCATAATCAAAAGGGAACTCAAACCTCACAGCTTCTTCCTGAGGAGCAAAGAGTTTGAACCCCATATTTGGCACCCCACCTTTTAAGACCTGCATCTGAGAGAGAATCCCAAAAATACCTAGCTTAGAAAACCAATGGGGCTTGTGTCCATGAGATCCTCAAGGCTTTAGTGATCTGAGAACTATTCTTAAAGGGCTAGAGACCATAGTCGCACCTCATGAGTCTGGAGGGACCCCTCCAGATCACTGGGCTCTAGCAGCCAGCAGGACTTAGTTTGTGTTTTACCAGCCTGTAGATGTGTGCATTGTTTAAAGAGTTCTTTGTAAGGAATTGGCTTCTAATGAGCATCAATCTAGATGCTGACAGAGATCCTCCCCTTTGGGACCTTGACAGATCTCGGCACACTCTCAAATACAAGGAACCTATCACAGAGGTTTGAGAGACATCAAAGAGCTAGAGCAGGGTTGAATCAAACGGTTTATCTCCTACATGAGGACATTCCTTTAAGACTAGGAGGTGTGTCTGTTTAAAGCACAGGAACCAACATAGTTAAGGAAAATGAAGCATAGATAAATAGGTTCCAAATCAAAGACCAAGATCAATCCTCAGGAAAAACAGAAAACCAACCTTAACAGAATGGACCTAAGTAATTTACCTGATGAAGAAATCAGCATAGTAGTTACAAAGGTAGTCACAAAATTTGGGAGCAGAATGGATGAACACAGCGAAAACTTAAGATATGAGAATAGTGACAAAGGACCAAACAGAAGTCACCAAGCCAAAAAATACAATATGTGAACTGAAAAATTGAACAGTCTGTGAAGCTAAGAAAGAATTAGTGAACATAAAGACATAGCAGTGGAATTCACCCAGTCTCAACAGTAAAAGGTTAAGGGACTTCTAGGACAACATCAAATGGACAAATGTTAACATTATAGGGGTCCCAGGTGGAGGAGAGATACAGAAAGGGGCAGCAAACTTACTTGAAATAATGGCAGAAACCTTCCCTAACCTGGGAAAGGAAACAGAAGTTTTGATCTAGGAAGCCAGTAGGATCCCCAAAAAAAGATGAACCCAAAAACACCTAAGCCAACTAACATTATAATTTAAAAATCACAAGTTAAAAAGTCTTCAGCACAGCGAAAAGAAAACCAGTGGTCTCTCTCAGCAGATTTTCAGCAGAAACTTTGCAGGCCAGAGGGAGTAGAGGACCTGTTCAAAGTGCTGATATAAAAAAACCTCCAACGAAGAATACTCTACCTACCAAAGCTGTCATTCAGAATAAAAGGAGAGCAAGTTTTCCAGACAGAGTAGTTCATCAGCACTAAAGCAGCCTTAGAAGAAATGTTAAAGCAACTTCTTGAAGCTGAAAATAAAAGGTGCTAATTAGTAACAAGAAAACATATGAAAGTACAAATCTCACTGGAAAGATTATAGTAAAATTTAGAATAATGTGAAAGTGTAAATCCAGTTTATATGTCAATTTGTAACCTTAAAAAGAGTGAAATCCATAAGATACAGGAAACCAGATTGATAATTGCTCACATCTCAAATAGGTTAAATAAGCAAACAGATATTTAAGTTATACAAAGTACATGATCAAAATGAAGCTTAAAAACTCCATATTCAGCAGTGACCCCAAGTCAGAGAGGATCAATTACTGTAAAATCAGTGAATACCATCCAAAAATACCGATGTTCCTCTTCAATTAACCCTAGTCTTAAAAAAAGAGTAAAAAATTTTAAATCACCTAAGATTATTTTTAGTTTACAAACTTGAAGGTGAACAGTGCATAGTATGGGCTAAATGAAAAATACTTAGAAAGGCCCACTTATTTTTCCTCCACTTTGTCATCTTTTGACCCTTTAATTTTGCAAAGCCCATCTCCTCATAAGAATCTTCTGATTGATCTGCTTTTTGATACTTAAACCCAGATGGTTCTGCTTTCCCTTTTAGGCAAAGGAGGAGACTTCCAAGCTAAAAGCTGATGAAAAAAATACAAGTTAAAGTTCACACTATTTGGTAAGTTCGGTGTTTGTTGTAAATTAACACAACTGTACCTTCTACAGACCTGTCCCATAGGTGAGGGAAACTAAGTCCACCTCTTATTCACGTTCCCTTCAAACTATTGGCATAAAATGCACATTATAGTGTCAACAGGTGAATTCATTGAAAAGCCATAAATGGAATAATATGCTCCTGGAATGTTTAAAAATAGTAATCTTATAATTAACAGCTCTTTAAAACATCAGGCTAGGCTTTTAAAAAAATGACCACCTAAGTCTAGTCGACTCTCTGAAACCAGATGCTTGTGACTGCAGGTTACCCACTTAGGCTGTTAAATCTTACAGTGAAATGTCCTTGTGATACTGGTGTTACCAAAATAACCAATGGGGTAAACAGAAGTACCCTTATGGCTAGAGGAAAATTACAGGAGGTTTTTTTTGGAACAAAAGCAAAGGAAACGATGGACCACTTTTTTCATTGTAGTTTTCCAAAAGTCTAGTATTTTCATTCTATGTAATAATGACTGAAGAACTTCTTTGGATAAGGGAATCTGAGATGTATCTTGAGAGACCTTATATTTCTTATGTAATTCCTATATATAAGACTGGGTCTTACTCCAAGCCATTAAAGCTTATGAACACTGGCTGACTAAAGCCTAAAGAAAATTAAAATGTAGGTAAGATTGGGTTATTCTTTCTCATCATGGTCTACTTTTGTTTCCTCTAACAAGCAAGGCATACTCATTAGAACTGTTCAAAGATTTTCCCCCAAGTTAGTTTTCTATATTCTAAATTCTAGAATTTTCTAAAAACATTCTCATGTTTACTCATAGGAGAGTCTTTGTTGCTATCTGTTACACAGTGTTTTTAGTAAATGTTATGTTTATTATGCCTATAACAAAATTCTGTATCGTTCACTGGATTTTTTTTTTCTTTCAATGTTTCAAGGTATCTGTCTATAAAATCTTCAGCTGGTGGATGGTGACTTTTGAAGGACAAAAGGCTTTGAACAGAAAATTTTTCTGGGTGGCTTCTAGACAGTGTTATTTGTTGACTCTTGACATCCTAAACATTGGTTATTCTTTTCCCAGAAAGAAAATGAATTTGTCTGGTTTATCTGTGTAACTGTACTGAGTATTGATAAACTTTGAATTTTTAAAAATTGCCTTCAGTTGGGAGAGACGGGAACTCTATATTTCTAAGAGATATATTTGATAGTTTCTTAAAACATATAAAAGGAAAAACCTTTGCAAACGTTTGCACATTCTAAACACAGTGCCTGTAAATCTCATTGGTATTTTCAGTTTGCACTTAATTCTTTAATTGTTGTTAGCATTTGGAAAACAGTGCCTTGAATGTGTTTAATGTTCTGATTTCTCATTACCCATTTCCTCTGGGGCTTTAGAGCTGTATTTGATGTTTCTTTGGTTAATGTTTTTAAGTCAAACAAAATATTGTACATTGGGCACATATCTCCTTTTGGGCTGCTAATAAATTGATAACCTGGACAGACCAGGACACGCTGCACACAGTACTTTTCTTTTTTTGCCAGAGGCTAGGACTTCTGCACCATAGAGCCCGCATAAGACATACGGAGACTGGAATCAAGCCAGAAGAGCAAAATGTGGACACATGTCACCACATAGTAAGCTCCAAGGATAAGAAAAATCCAATCCTTAGAATATTCATATCCCTTAAACTCAGTTGGGTTACTGTGTTAAGCTGTGCCTTGATTTTTGATACATATAAGCAGAGCAGCAATTATTTGCTTAGACCATTGCCACGTTAGTCTATGCACTGTGTGCCATCCGGCTTTAAGGAAGTTAGGTTTACCAAAGAAAGACAAAACTTTGACTTGAAAAAAAAAACCTATCTGAAATTTAAAAACCTGATTTTCACCCACAGCAATTCAAGAATGAGGTTCTGACGTCATGTAACTTTGAATGGCTTCTCAGATCTTTTGGAATGAATTGGTGAACATAGCACTGATATCCTTGTGGGGATTTTGATAAATAATTTCCCCTTTATTTCCTGGTACTGAATGCAGGAACAGATATCAAGTATAGGTCATAAAACTGATTTGGAATTCCTCATTTTGGAGAGTACAGCCATCCTCAGCATGTGTCTTGTCTTATGTTCTTTTTAGAACTTAACTGAGTTCACTAAAAATGAGAACTAACACTATGCAGGAAGTGGGGAGAGAGAAAACACTGCTTACAGTGGGGCATAAAATGATGTTGCTACTCTTTCTTTAGAAATTCTTATAAAAAATCAAGCACATACCTATAGGTTATCACAGTTCACTCTATGTGCTGCGTATCTATCCCATGAGAGGTACGGGCATTATTCTATTACTCTAAATCTGGAAAATACAAGCCAGTGTTGCGGGGAGTAAACAGACCTTTTCAAAGCACTGACGAGAAAATGAACACTGTTCCTGTGGGATTTCAACTGTATTTCTAAGTCTTCTAATTAGGTAGTATAAAAGTAAGTATTTTCTTTTTTTGAAAGTGAAATCTTTGACATTGACAGATATATTTGCAGGGAAATGGCTGCAGTATTACTAATTTCCATGCATATACAGAAATATTTTTAAATCCAGAGATTTAAGAAATGCTTGTAAAAGGAAACATTAAAGGTACCCTGAATATGCCTTTTGTTCCTTAGAAATGTATTTAAGTCTTGGCCACTTACTGGTAATTAATGATGACTAGACTAAGCTACAGAATCTGAGTCGTCTTTCACCTGTCTAATTAGGAGGCAATAATTGCAAATATCTGCTTAGAAGTAAGTAAGACCATTTTTATTCCCAAAAAGGTATTCGCACATTGTTGTAGCAATATTGTTAATGTTTTTAGAAAATTAACACAGGTTGCTCAGGTGACCAAAAATGAAAACCACTATTTCCATGTTTCATTAAATCAAAATACAAAATAATTAAAAATATTTTACATTAAAATCTTGGCTTTGTATGTCTTTTAAAAAGTTAATACCCGGGAGTGGAAATTACCAGTGATTCCGGGTTTTGTTTTTATTTCTCAAACCATTAGACTATGCAATACATATAAAAAGAATCGTAAACACATTTATGTCACTCTATTCCACAGTATTAGAACATACTGACATTTTTCGTATCTTATTCTTTTATCTTAAGTTTTATAGTATGTTAAACTCATAAAGGCCTTCAAAGACAACTCAGTGCCACACTAAGCTAATATAAATATTTTGTTTCACATTATTTATTGGAGACTCTGCCATGACTTAGAGGCAGTAAGTGCCAGTAACAAGTTGTTGGGGAATTCTAAACTAGGCCAAATATGGAGCAGAAAGAGGAAGCATCACCTACCTAAGTATCAACAGCTCCCAGGTTCAACTTCAAATGAAAGATTTCTCCACTAGACCTGAATGTACTCTGCTTTTTTCAGAGGGACACTGTATCACTCAGGGTCCCTGAGGAAACAGACCACACACTCAAATTAGGATTATTTGAGGAAGGCTCTATAAAAAGTTTTGCTTTGTTTTTTTAACAAAAAAAAATGGAGACATGTAAGGAACCCACAAGTACTGCTAGGCCTATGAGAAGCCAGACTCCCAGTTCACCCTTCCCTCATCCTGGAGAGGGGAGGGGAGGAGCAGTGACTAGAAGGCAGACCTGGAAAAGGCTGGGAAGAAAAGAGGGCCACTCCTCAGGAGCCAGGCTTCGGTGGAGGCCAACCTGAGGCAACGTGCAAGGGCACTAGGGCAATAAAGCACCCCCACCAACTCTCTCCTACCCCAGCTCTCATCTGCTCCCTCCTTCCCCGGCCCCATGAGAGACTGACACAAGTCAGCAAACAAGCCTGATGACATGTGCCTTCCTGTCAGCCCCTGGGCTTGCGACAGAGAAGGGAAAGATGGAACATGCTGGCTTAGTCACTGATCCAGGAGTTCACCATTGAGTCCCTGCTAGGCACCAGTCCTTAGAGGAGAGTGACAAAACAGCTTATGGATGGCACACGGGGAGCAGGGGTTGGAAAGCAAGAGGCTGAAGTACAGGATATAAAACGGTAGAAATAAGCTACGCCCCCACAATAAGGAACCCATTGCCTGGGTTTAGATTGCAGGGCGACACCGGTCAATAAAATACATCATAGCAGTAACCCATCAATGGAACAATTTAGTAGCCGGTCTTCTCATAGGAATAGTCAAATGAGTAAGAAGGAAAAGAAAAATATCTTGAGCAGAAGCCAAAAGAGCCATCTCTGGTTTGAAAATAATCACACCTGACGAAACTTCAGCATAACGTTACCACAGGAACCACTGAGGAAGGAGGTGTTAGAGCAGTGCAAGCTTCTCACTTTGAAGCCACACTCTGATTTTATCAAAATTCTTATCCATCCAACGTATGTTTTCCTCAATGGTTTCGATTGTTTGCTGGACACAGCGGAGCTGAGAACTGTTCTCTTTCAAGGAGCTGAAGAATCCTTTTACCTTGTAAGAAAAAATCGATTTTTTTAAAAATCGGATTTAAAAATTTTGTTTTATTATACAAGTAGAATTTCGGACTACTTCAAACAAGCCAAAATAGCAGCATTTGCCAAAATTCTGCATAGAAGAAGGCAGTGCCCCGTGTCTGGGTAGAATTACATACACAGAAACTTAAGCTCTACAAAATGAGCTCATGCGTCATGTCAAATTCTGCATTTTCCTTTGCACTATTTATTCGCAGTTGCCAGATTCTAAAAGACTTCACTGTATACCATTTTATAATTAAGGTTGAGTGTGTTTATTTAATATATATAGTTATATACACATCAATGCATACTTAGTTTTGTTTTTTTTAAAACGTATCTAAAAAGCATAACATGCAGAGTATCTTCTTTGCCAAGGAAAATGATTTGAACCGCACAAGTGCAGTCTTTTTCCTTGGGCCTGGCATTGTAGGTCATTACAGAAACAAGCAGGTTATGGAGGAAATCCCCCAAACCTTGCCAATTTCTTTTATCCTAGTCCACAATTCATGTATTGTTCCTCCAAGATAAAATCCACACAAAGTTGTCCACGGTTTTAACGAGCTAAGATACCACTGTCTCAAAAACACCTTGTTTCAGGGCTGGGTATCAAATCCTTTAAGCTCACATGAGAAAAAGTCTGCATTATTTATTCAGCATGGATTCCAGACAGTTAATTTCTTAAAAACCCATGTTGTAGGGGCTCTTGGGTGGCTCAGTTAGCTGAGTGTCCCAACTCTCAGGTCATGACCTTACGGTTCCTGGGTTTGAGCCCCATATGGGACCGGCTGCTGTCAGTGCAGAGCCCGCTTCAGATCTTCTGCCCCACCCATCTCTCCCCCTTCCCCACGCATGCTCCGATTGAGATCTCTCTCACACATTTGTTTAACAATTCATGTAATATCATAAATTTGGGAGTAAGAGTAATAGGCTTTTGAAAGATCAAATCCCAATATTAAATGATTCAGGGCTGTTTTAAACTTGGTATCTCAACACAGCTTTTCAGTGAGCTGGAGGCCTTGTTCGCCTGCTGTCGCAGCCCAGCCAACACTTAGTGTGCCTCATGGTCCTGCTCCAGCTGGAGCTCAGCCTACAGTTTCATCGTCTCAGAACTCAAGGTGAATACTCAGTTAAAAGAATGACTCCAGGTACTATACAACAGCCCTATCACATCACTAATTTTACTATGTAATTATTTAATATAAGTCATTTAGCTGTCATCAAATTATTTTAAATAATCCTGAAGGAGCCCTTCCTGATGGGACCACTCAGAGGAAACAAACAAAAAGAACTGTAAGACCTGTAAACAAAGCCAGCTGCTAACCCTTGCCCTTAAGCTCTTTCTGACCCCAAATTCTCTCTCCTGTCTTCACCTACCTTGGGAAATGCATCCTCTCAACTGACCATTCGATTCAAACCTGCCTCCTTGAGAACATGTTCTGTGCAATAAGTTGTGTGATGTAATAGAAGAAAACAGTTTTAGCCTCTACTAACTTGTTTGAGCCTTCGTAAATGACTTAACTTCTGTGGGACTCAGTTTCCTCATTTGTAGAATGAGAATGCTCTTTGCCTTGCAGAGCACCAGTGAGGATACAGTTATATAAGGTGAGTAAAGTGCAGACCCTAAAACCCAGCTTGTATCAGGAACTCAACCTCATCCAGTTTTTCATGACTGTTTACTGCCCCTGATTCATCCCTCTGGCTGAAGTACTGTGCTAGACGCTGAGGAGGAGGCAGGGAGCCTGTCCTCATGGAGCTTACACTGTAGCTGGGGAAACAACAAGCAGTAAACTATGATTACTTTAAATATACCACTGTGGGCAAAATACACTGAGGCTTTGACAGTAACTGGGAAGGGGGTGGCCTACTTTAGACAGAGTATTCTGGGAAGGTGTTATGTGATCTGGGACCTCTAAAGGATAAAACGAGCCTTTCCACTGACAAGTTAGGGAAAGAGCAAGCCAGGCAGAGGTAAGAAGTTTAGAGGCTTGACACACCTGGGTGGCTCAGTCGGTTAAGTGTCTGACTTCCACCTCAGGTCATGATCTCACAGTTCCTGAGTTCGTGCCCCATGTCGGGCTTCAGATTCTCTGTCTCCCTCTCTCTGCTCCTTCCCCACTCCCTTGCTTTCTCTCAAAATTAAATATTAAAAAAAGAAGAAATTCAGAGGCTCAGAGACAAGCCCTGGTAGACCAGGAGGAGGAGGTGCCCAAGTGACTCAAGTGTTGTATGAATGTGACACAGAAAATCACATAACAATGGGCTGGAGAGGTGGGCAAGGCCCCAGTCATCATGGTCTCTTGCAAAAAGTCATCAAGGAAAGGCTTCGGATTTATTTTAAACTGAACAGGTAGGAGTCAATCATGGGTTGATGTGGAAAATGCTTTGGTATTGGCAAACTGGGAAGCCATTCAGGAGGCTATAGCCATAGGCCAGGCAAGAGATGAGAAAACCTTGGAGTGGAGTAAAAGCAGACAAGTGTACAGATATAGTGTACATGCTGAAAGCAGAGCCAAAAAGACTCAGGATGAGTTGGATGTGAGGGCTGAGAAAGGCTCAAACTGACTTCTACATTTTACCTGCCAGTAGGACGCTTGCCCTTCTGATGACACCGGAGATGCCATATCCATGCCCTACCTCAGGGCTTACTGCACCTGATGTTTCCTTTGCACACAAAAGACAACTGCATTTCTTTCAGGCTCTGCTCACAGGTCTCCCAGAGAACAAAGCTCCAACCCATACTGTCACTCTTTCCTTACCCTGCCTTATTCATGGTCAGAACATGTAACCACCTGATATAGGTTGATTTGTCCATAAATGATTCCCTCTATGAGGGCAAAGGCTTTGTCTACCCTGCTCATCGCCATAGCCCCAGAACCTAAACCATGTTTCCCTTATAATAAAAATGTAATATCTTTAAAGAATTAATGAGAAAAGACATGAATAAGCAAGTGTCTGAATGAAATGTTTTGTTGTGATAGGTCTGGTCTATGGACAGCTGTCTCACTACTCATAGCCCACGACTACTCTTCAGTCATCACCGAGAACAGCTCTGCTGTAGACCTCACCAGAGTTCAATCTTTAATTAGGTGCAAGTTAATTTTACAAGGCTGTATGAAGCTAATGAAAACTAGAGAAGATAAGGGATGCAACATTTCTTTTGCATTTTATTTAATGTTTTATTTTTTTGAGAGAGACACTGTGTGAGCAGGGGACGGTCAGAGAGAGAGGGAGACACAGAATCAGAAGCAGGCTCCAGACTCTGAGCTAGCTGTCAGCACAGAGCCCTATGCAGGCCTCAAACCCACAAGTTGTGAGATCATGACCTGAGCCAAAGTCGGACGCTTAGCCAACTGAGCCACCCAGGCGTCCCAGTGTCTCTTTTACATTTTCAAAACATGTGTCATGGTGTAACCAGACTATACAATGAAGTATTCCTAAAAAGATTAGTATTAGGCTCTCAGCTTTTATCTAAAGGCAACATACCTTTAAAGCCATGTAAAACTTATTCTATACCTTTAGAAAACATTATTAGAGAACGAACCTCACATGACAATGATCTAGACATCCAATTAATCAAAGTTTAAGATGATAAGAAAAGTCTGCTTTTGTGGAAAACATTTACATTCCAGGTTCCCTCTTACCAGACAATGGGAATAACTCATATGCTTTTCTCAGTGTTTTCTTAACTGCTAGTTAGTGGTGATGTATTTACAGTTACAACAAATTATCAGCATCAACCCCTCATACAGTTACCTCTTTCTGTCAATTATGCAGCCTTTCCGTATTTAACATTTCTGTTATATACGGACCTTACAAGTTGCCTAAAATTCTTTCTGCAAATACATGCATATAAATAAGTAACAAGAAATCATGAATCTAGACAGTGGAGAACCTAGATTCCAGACTCGCCTCTTTCCTAACAGCCAAATGATCACCTAGGGCATTTATACCTCTAATGACAACTTTTAACATACTAATAAACAAAGATTAAAGGCCTCCAGTAATTTTTAAGCCCTAAAATTTTATGCCAGAGCTAAGACTTCTTAACATGTTGACGAAGAGTCATCGTTTTCAATACTTTATTTATAACTGATTTTGGTTGGTGTCCAAAACATGACAACATCCAAAAAGAACATCTACTAAGTGACAAAATCCATTCCTAACTCCTCATACCCTTATTCTGTCTACTCCATATTTATTAGTTAATTGTCACTTAAATTTAAAAGTTGCATTTACCTCTTCAAGCCGTGCTCTTGTGGAGAACTGATTTGTTGTTCCCACCACCATAATGGTTAAAGAAGATGAGCCAAGTTCAAACCTGGAAATGGAATTTGTCAAGATGCATCATAAAGTATTTATTCATTTAACATGTGTTTTTAAGTGCCACATAATTTTACAGGAGTTCACTAAAAATGGGTTAGACATGAAAAAATCTATGACACGATCCCCATCCTCCAATGAGTTAAGATATCACTGTAAAATATAAATACCCCAAAAGCTGAAGAGAAGATGCAGTACCCCAAAGAAAGTGCTAGAGGCTTCAGAAGTGCTAGAGAGCTAGACACGCACAGGTGCACACAAGCAGCAGTGCTAACACAAGATGTGGGTTTAACTGTGCAGAAGAAGCCTCCCGGTTGGTCAGCAGATGCAGAGAGGGATTGAAATGGAAAACTTGACTACCCAGATTCATTAGTTAGCACTAAAGTTTGAGTTTTATATTTTCTAAGAATATTTTGGAAGTATCTCTACTTGCTATCTGCAATTAAAAAAAAAAACACATCTCTTTAGACCATCACTGTTGTTTTACAAACAAAGCTAAGACACAGCCAGGTTAATGGACTTTTCTAGGCATAGCACAAATTTGGCACTACTTACTTTTGTATAAGTTTATCCCAATTTTCTCTCAGAAACTGCCAAGCCAATGGATATCCCACCGGGTTCCTGCCAACACCACTAAGAATATGTGGAAACTCTTGAAGTTTTATTTTATCTCCCTTAAAACCTTCATCAAGTAGCCTAGAAAATTTAAGAAATGGTAACAATGAATAATCCTTGGAAAAGTTGTAAATCACTTTAATAAAATAACGTGTGAAAGAAAAGCAAATCTGTCAATAATAAAGACCAAATAGGTAACTAGAGAGCTAATAAACCTGCTAGATGTATATAATAAAAACTCACATCTATTAGAGTGTTCACAACATCCATTCTCATGTAATCACATTTGTTCATAAGAGAAAATAGATAAGAAAGGCATATCTAGTATGTATTTCTAAACATGCTCTTTTAAAAACATACAAATATATATTCCTTTAAATATTTTTCCTAATATCTGCTTTTCCCTAATTAACTACCATACTCATTAGATGTGTGCCCACTTGATTAAC
The DNA here is from genome assembly GCA_017311185.1 of Proteles cristata cristata. NCBI lineage: Eukaryota > Metazoa > Chordata > Mammalia > Carnivora > Hyaenidae > Proteles > Proteles cristata. The sequence continues at coordinate 153,812 of JAESUZ010005475.1, forward strand.
TGTTCCCAGCAGAATAGGCAATTCCTGGCCAAGAGAACAAAAATAATGTCAGAAAGAGCTGTTGTCATTTAATTCCTCTTGGCCATGTAAACATGAATGAATTACTCACCACTGAAGCTTTTCCTTGTTTTGGCTAATAGTGAGGGCCAATTCAATTTCGTCTTTCTCGGTACTGGACAAAGATGACTGATATTTGCTATAAAGAAAATCCCATCCTTCAGGGTTCTGGACGCCCACAGAGAACACCGCCAAGGTTACATCACTGGGCAGGCTGTGGAAAAGGGCGTGCCTGGTGAGGGTCTGAGATGTAGGAAGTGTGTCTGGATGTATAATGGTGACCAGTTACAAACTGAAACTTGCCTGGTAATCAGAGAAACGTGCCTGGAAATGTCAACAAAAATAACCTCTTTCCTTCAGTTAGATTTTATGAAAGAGGCACAAGAAAGTATGTAAAATTCGGTTTTAAGCACCGCTCTCAAAAACATAACGTGAAATGCCACTTTGATAAATACCAACATATCTAACGTACTTCAGTGATGCTGGTAGCTCAAAAGGTAGTCACTGTTTAAACCAAAAGAAAGAAACACAAACAAGACTCAAGAAGTAATCCATGAACAAAGGTCAGGAATCCAACAGGACCACTGTTTGTAAGCATTTCTTTAAATGGAGGCAGGTGTATTTTTTGTTGGCTTAGTCTTTTCTGAAGAGATTAAGCCCCCAATAGAACAGTCCTTAGGTATAGCAAGAATAAATTCCAAATACAAGAAGATCCTACTTTGCTTAGACAGTGTCAGCAAGTACTATACACACGCCATCAGGGACTTTGGAGGCCCGAAGAAGCTACCTTTATGGCAGGCCCTGCCTCTGTTCCTATCCAGGACAGCTGTTTTAGTTCTGACTGTTGCCTCTATTAAATGGGAATTATTATAATTCTATTTGACTTTTACATATATAATATATATTTGTAGACATATATATCTACAAATATTTGACATATATTTATATTTATATATAAATATATATAAATTCCCTCCTAGCATTTCTTAAAACAAAGTTGAGAGATACATAGATGAATCTTAAAAATTTATTTTCCCAAAAAGTACAGCAGAGTAGACTTATGTATACTTGTTTTCTTCCTCCCAACATTTAGCACCGATGATGAAAAATAGAAAAGATACCCTTCATATGAACAAACTGGTTGTTCAGTAAATACAGACCTAAAGTTTCCATTGGCTTCCTTCCACTCTCTGAAATAGGCTTCTGCTCTCTGTATGCAGGGTTGATACTTGTACATGCAGGCCAAGAGGAGCAGCCGACTTCGCAACATTCGCTGTGAGACTGAGCCCTCATCTGTCCACGTCTGATTATCAATGAGGTCCCTCAGCAGCCTGATGAGAAAGGCCTGCAAGAAAGCCACACATGTCACCACAACGGTCCCAGGCCATTTCATGTTTTATACAAGCCAATACACCCTCGGGTGATGGGGACTAATTTTTAAAGCTTAATCCAACTCTTATTTAAAACCATGTCATTCTGACTATACTGAATTCTAAAAGGGTCAAAAACAATAATGATTTTACTATATACCTAACAATCATTTATAACTATGCCTTCACCCATTTAAAAATCACGCCATTTTTGAAACAGAGTTGATAGCACTACATTTTGAGAGTAATTATACAAAAAGACTTCATGACATTTTGCCAAAAATAATGATTTTGTGCCTCTCCTTCAAGTACCTGAGTCATAGAGTATCGTAATACCAACCATCCAAATACAGAAGTAAAATGAAATAAAGGATTTGCAGAAAGAAGGGAATGACAAACCCATAAAAATTAAATACAGATTCTTACAGTGCTGTGACTAGTAAGACCCCAATCTTTGCTAGTCAGTCTAAACACTGAATTAATTTTTATTTACTTTTCCTTAATATATGTGAGGACATACATATATTCACAAGGGTAAGGACGCTTTCCCACACTCACACGAAAGCAAACCAGTTATGTAACTATTCTATTGAAGGCTTCTACCTTGAACTGATTTTCCACTTCCTTCATATCTCTCTTCTCCATCAATTTATACATAGGTATCAGCTCATTCAAACCTTGGAACACGGGCATAATTTCAGTTTCATGCTTCAAGTATAGGGTTAAATCCAAGGCTTTTTCAATGGACAGTTTTCCGTTGCTGGTCAAGAGACACCATGGTTAGCAGTTTTTAAAAAAATGCAGGAAATCAATTTTTTGTTTCAAGAGGTATTTTCACCTCCCAGCCAAACATTGGTCAGATATAAATGCCTTCTTAACAATAGTGACGCTTCTATAAGTATCTTTTCTTTCACACATAACACTGGCCTATTTACCACTGTGGAGGAAGGTTCTTGAATAATAGTAGAGGCAGGGTTTGCTTGTGGTTAAGAAAAAAAAGGATACAGGTGAGCATCTCTCCCTCTGTGAAACAATGGATTGAGTATTCAACTTCCAGAGTAAGATGGCAATTTTCATCAAAATCAGTAATCTTGGCTGGAGAGATTGCCACTCAGTCAAAAGTCTGAGTGTCTGTATTGAATACATTTTTATAATCACTTCAAAAAGAAAGTGAATATAGGTGTAAACCCTTCATTATGGAGGCCAGGTGTTAAATCTCAGGGGCAGGGTAAGTAAATACAAAACCCTCTAAGAATTAAGCAATAATATTATAGAGGGAAATAGTCTCAGTAAGGCAGAAACAGCTAGATAAACCACTTCTGCCTTGATGGCCCACTGCTTTTTGCCACCTTGAGAGGTGAGAAATGCAGAACTCAACATTTAGAGCAAAGGTACATAGGAAGTGTTGGAGAAATTTGAGTTTCAGGTATAGGAAGCATTTTTTTTAAGTTTATTTTTAAATATTTATTTTGAGAGCGAGGGAGAGGGAGAGAGGGAGGGAGGGAGGGAGAGAGGGAGGAGGACGGAGGGAGGAGGAGGAGGAAGAGCAGCAGCAGCAGCAGACAGAAAGGGAGAGAGGGCATCCCAAGGAAGTTCCTTGCTGTCAACACAGAGCCCAACACAGGACTCAATCTCACAAAAAGAACCATGTGATCAGGGCCTGAGCCAAAAATACAAGAGTTGGACAATTAATGGACTGAGCCACCCAGGCACCCCAGGAACCATTTCCTTAAAAGCCATTGCCATAAGGCAAAAAATTAGAGTAAACACTGTCCTCAACAACTCCATACAGCTGCTGTGAAGCTCAGGTATCCAGTTTGAGGAGTTGGGGGTAGAAATTTTTTTTTTTTTAATGTTTTTTATTTATTTCTAGGAGAGAGAGAGAGACAGACAGCGTGAGCAGGGGAGGGTCAGAGAGAGAGAGGGAGTCACAGACTGGAACAGGCTCCAGGCTCTGAGCTGGCAGTCAGCACAGAGCCCGATGCGGGGCCCGAACCCACGAACCGTGAGATCATGACCTAAGCGAAAGTCGGACGCTTAACCGACTAAGCCACCCAGGCGCCCCAAGGGGTAGAAATTTTTTAATCCAAGAGACAATGCAAAAGCTTGATATCGAGCCACATGGTCTAGGAAGGCTTCCAGAATATGAAAGACTCAGCAGGGCAGAAACCTCCTGCATTAGAGCAGGGCCAGAAAAGCGACAAGACATGGGGCTTCTCCAAGATGTTGGTCTCCTGGTTTTCTACACCCTTTTGCATCAGTCTTATCTGAGTTGTTAACGAAAAAGATTAGGGGTGCCTAGGTGGCTCAGTCAGTTAAGTGTCCGACTTCAGGTCAGGTCATGATCTCGCAGTTTCTAAGTTCGAGCCCGTGTTGGACTCTGTGCTTACAGCTCAGAGCCTGGAGCCTGCTTCCGAGTCGGTGTCTCCCTCTCTCTGCCCTTTCCCTTCCCCTGCTCACATCTGTCTCTCTTACTATCTCTCAAAAATAAATAAAAACATTAGGGGCAACTGGGTGGCTCAGCTGGTTGAGTCCAATTTCAGCTCAGGTCATGATCTCACAACTCAAGAGTTCAAGCTCTGTGATGGGCTCTGTGCTGACAGCTCAGAGCCTGGAGCCTGCTTCAGATTCTGTGTCTCTCTCTCTCTCTCTTTGCCCCTCCCCCACTTGCTCTCTCTCTCTCTCTCTCTCTCTCAAAAATAAATAAAAACATTAAAATTTTAAAAAATAAAATAAAAACATTTTTAAAAAAGATTGAAATACAGGTCACTTTCTTTACCTTACTCTGCAGACACAGACACATGGCTAACCATTAGACTGAAAGCAACCTTTGATTGTAAGAACTTAGGGGAAAACACCTTTCAACTTCTTATTAGCAAGTAATCATTTTCATCTTCAGAAATCAACCATTTGAATACTAACAGCTGCTTTCAGAAATATACCAAGACCCTGAGGAGTTTGTATTACCTGACAAGCTGAAATGCATTGTTAATGAGACTGGCCCGATCATTGCTGCTGATTGTTGTATGTGCTCCTCTTAAAAGACCACTCAAAGAATCCCATCCGTCATCCTCATAATGCACAATGTAATAGCCATTCATTCCAACATTAAATTTGATCCATTCTACCTCTTCAGGGAGGATGAGCACATCTAGAGCAAATAAAATAAATCAAAGTTCCATTTTCTCTTTTCACTGATGAAAGCTTTTCTGATCAGAGACTGGACAAAGAAACTAAAGGGAAGCTTAATATTGAACAATTTGAATACTGAAATGAGTTTCATATTGAACACATTTCTTTTAGGAACCAGAAAAGTCCATTCTAATCGATAAAAGCCAACACTAGCTTTAAACACAAATTTTTTCAGATCTATAGATTTAGGAGAAGAATACAGCCACATTTCAGGTCATACATATAAAATAATCCAGCAGTGTTAACAAAGTAATGGGGAATTTTCACTAGTAATCCCTCCTACTTAGCATTATAGAATTCAGCTGCTTTAATCTCGGTCTGGCAGGATTACTGGCGTTTTTGACACCAGAGAATATTTTGAAACTTCTATCTTCACTAGAAATAGAAAGCCAAAAATTTGCTGAATATAAAGGTTGACCTAATCCTTCTGTTTTAACCAAGATAAACAGTACAACAAACTTGGTACCCAAGTCTTACACATTTCCAGTTTCTTAGCTTAACCTAGTTATTTCTATAATAAGTTACCTGTTTCTGTCTTCAGCAAAAATCTTTGGACTGAGTCTGATTTGCTGGTAATGAAAGTCAATGGTACATGCCACAGGTACCTTAAAGAAAGGATGGATTATATGTTGATTCACTTCAACAGTTATTAAATCATCTACCATATGCCAGACACCGGCTGGTTTAAAAGATGGTACTAAAACTATTATGGCCAAGACGTCAAAACAACACCAGCCTGTTTTCCAGCCTTGCAAGGGGTGCCAACTCAGGCAATATTGATTCTTCTTGGACTTCTTCATAGAGCTAGCAATGTGGGCTCAAGGGAACTCTGACATCCTTTGCAGCGGTTAGCTGATTGGAGCTCAGAGGTCCTACCTTAAAAACTCTGACTGGCAGTAAGGGCACAAATTGCCATCATGTGACCCCTAAATAATTTATTAAGAATACAACCTCAATTCAGTAAAATTCCTGCCAATGATGTATCTCATTGATACACTGATACATTGATAACCTGAATCTCATCATGAAGAAACAGGAGAAAATAAAAATTGGAAGACATTGTATTAAGAAAAGTGGCAGGTACTCTTCAAAAATGCCAAGGTCAGAAGAGAAAAAAGTTGAGGAACTTTTGAAAGAAGCAAAGAAAAAAAATGAACATGGATGACAATATAATATGATCCTATACTGAATCCTGAACCAGCATTTTTTTTCTTTAGCTATAAAGATAGTATTAAGACAACTGGAAAAGTGAAATCAGGTTTATAGATCAAAGTATTGTATCGATTCCATTTCATAATTTTGATAATTACACTGTGCTTACACAGGTGAACATTCTTGTTTTTATGGAAATATCAAACTGAACTATTTCAGGGAATAATTTCTTTCAGCCAAAAAAAACCAGAAGCTACTCTGGATCCAGGAGGGCAACAGACGAGGACACCAAACTCACCTCCTCCTGTGTATACACTAAATCTATTCCTACATATGGAACAATTCCTCCTGAAAAAGAACAGAGGGCTGCCTGAATAGCTTCTGCACACAAATGATAGAGGGATCATACAGAGGAGACAGAGACAAGGTAACAAGAGGAATCCCAACCTAACACAGTGAGGAAGGGATATTACTAAAGTTCCCGCAGGCAGACTTGCCTGACCTCGGAAATGACAAATAGAAATCTAAAGGACTAGATTATAAGTGAAGGAAATCCACTGACTAATTTTAGAGCATCCACCAAAGTGAGGAAACTTCTAGAACTCTTTCTGTAGTCATAGACTCTGGTGAGCACTACTGTTTATATTCTCCCTAAACCATGATATTGTGGACAGGAACAGGGTCCAGTCACTATAACCAGCTGGCTAGGGACACCCCACCAAGTGTAAGATCCCTAGCTCACACCAGTTCCAGTTGTCCTCCTAGGGTGGCCCCAGAACAATATCCCAGGACCTTCCTCACTTATACCCACTCTAGCCCCAGCCATCTTGCCATTGGCAGCCTTAGTGAAGGACAGCCTAGACCCCTACGGACTGCACCTGTTCCCACTTCAGGTCTAGACATCCCACCAGGGCTGCATCTCCTCCAACTCGAACTGTTTCTCCAGGGTGCCAGGGAAGGAATGCTCCAGAACCTCCAGTCCATCCACATTATAGCTCCAGTTGTCCCACCAGGGCAGCCCCAGCACAGAATGTTTGAGAACCCTGGCCCATTCCCAATCTAGCTCCAGCCATTCCACCAGGATAGCCTTGGGGTAGTTTGTCCTAAGGCACTTCCTGCCATCCCACTTCAGCTTCCACTAGACAGTCAAAACCACTAGGCACACACAATCCACATAGGGGATGCGCCCACATAAGGCCAGTCCCTCAAAGACCAGGAGAAGTAGCTCTTCCACCTAACTCAGAGAAATATACATATGAAGTGAAACAAGGATTATAATCCCAACAAAAGAAAATTAAAAAAAAAAAAACAACAACAACAACAAAAAAACAAACCTTACTGAAATAGAGATAAATTATTTACCTGATAAAGAGTTCAAAGTAATGGTCATAGAGATTTTCACTGAACTAAGGAGAAGAATGGAAAAATACCAGGAGAACCTCAATAAAGATTCAGAAAATGTAAGGAATTACCAGACAGAAGTCACAGAGCTGAATAACTTAAATGAAAAATACAATAGAAACAATCAGCAGAGATTAGATGATACGGAACAGATCAATAATCTGGAAAACAGAATAGTATAATCTGGAAAACAGAATAGTGTAAATCATCCAATCAGAATAGCAAAAAAAAAAAAATAATTAAAAATGAGAACAGTATATAAGGGATCTGTGGTGCAACATCAAGTGACATTCACATTATAGTGTCCCAAAAGGAGAAGAGGGAAAGAAAGGGGCAGAAAACATATTTAAACAAATAATGGTTGAAAACTTCACTATCCTAAGGAAAGAAAGAAACATTCAGGTCCAAAAAGCACAGGAACTCCCAAACAAGATGAATCCAAAGAGATTCACACCAAGATATATTACAATTATAATGTCAACAGTTAAAAAGAAAATATTAAAGAAAGGCAGCAAAAGAAAAACACAAAGTCACAAAGAAGGGAAACCATAAGACTACCAGCTGATTTTTCAGCACAAACTTTGCAGACCAGAAGATAGTGGCAGAATATATTCCAAGTGCTGAAAGGGAAAAAATGAAAACGAAAAGTAACTTACCCAGCAATACTGTTATTCAGAATAGAAGGAGAAATAGAGAGTTTCTAGCACAAGCCAAAGATAAAGGTGTTCATGACCATTAACCAACGTTAAAAGAAATGTTAAGGAATCTCCTTTAAAAGGAAAATAAAAGGCCATAATTAGAAATAAGAAAAAGAGAAATAAAGGCCAATATCTCTCATGAATACTGATGCAAAGATCCTCAACAAAATTATAGTAAACCAGATCCAACAATACATAAAAAAAAAATCTTATACCACCATCAAGCCAGATTTATTACCAGGATGCAAAGGTGGTTCAATATTCACACACTTGTAAAAAATCAACATATGTCACTTTAATAAAAGATAAAAACCATATCATCATTTCAAGAGATGTAGAAAAAAACATCGAAGTACAACATCAGTTAATGATAAAATCCCTCTGCAAAGAAAGTCTAGAGGGAACATACCTCTATATGGAGGTATATACATCCCTCTAGAGGGAACAATATAATAAAGGTCTTACATGCAAAACCAGCCAATATCATACTCAATGGTGAAAAACTGAAAGCTTTTTCCCTAAGGTCAGGAACAAGACCACTTTTATTTAACCACTTTTATTCAACATAGTACTGGAAGTCTTAGTCAGCAATTAAACATAAAGAAATAAAAGGCATTCAAATTGGTAAGGAGAAAATAAAACTGTCATTATTTTCAGATGACATGACACCATACTAGAAAACCCTTGAAAGCCCCATTAAAAACTACCAGAATTGATAAATGAATCTAGTGAAGTCACAAGATACAAAATCAATGGACAGAAATATGTTGCATCTCTATATGTTAATAATGAAAGAGCAGAAAGTGAAATTAAGAAAACAATCCCATTTTACAATTGTACCAGAAACAATAAAATATCTAAGAATAAACATAAACAGGTGAAAGACCTGGATTCTGAAAAGTATAAACACTGATGAAAGAAATTCAAGACAATGCAAAGAAATGGAAAGACATTCCATGCTCATGGAGTGGAAGAATAATGTTAAAGTGTCTACAGTACCCAAAGCAATCTACAGATTTAATGCAATTCTTATCAAAATACCAATTGTATTTTTCATAGAACTAGAACAAACAATCCTAAAATTTTTATGAAACAAAAGACCTTGAAAAGCCCAAGAAATCTTGAAAAACAGAACTGAAGGTATCACAATGCCAGGTATCAAATAATATTACAAAATGGTAGTAATTAAAGCAATATGGTACCGGCATAAGACATGACACACAGATCACTAGAAGAGAATAGAAAACACAGAAATAAACCCATGGTTATATGGTTAATTAATCTTTGACAAAAGAGAAATAAGTATACAATGGGGTAAAGGTCTCTTCAACCAACGGTGTTGGGAAAACTGGACAGCTACATGCAAAAGAATGACTTAGACTACTTTTTTTCACTATACACATTAGTAAACTCAAAATGGATTAAAGATCTAAATGTGAGGGGCGCCTGGGTGGCCTAGTCGGTTAAGCATCCAGCTTTGGCTCAGGTCATGATCTCACGGTTCGTGGGTTCGAGCCTCGCATCAGGCTCTGTGCTGACAGCTCAGAGCCTGGAGCCTGCTTCAGATTCTGTGTCTCCCTCTCTCTCTGACCCTCTGCTGCTCACACTTTCTCTCTCTCTCAAAAATAAATAAAACATTAAAAAAAAAGATTTAAATGTGAGACCTTAAACCATAAAAATCCTAGAAGAGAGCACAAGCAATTGGCCATAGCAGCATTTTTCTAGATACGTCTCCTGAGGCAAGGGAAATAAAACCAAAAATAAGCTACTGGGACTACATCAAAATGAAAAGATTCTACATGGTGGAGGAAATAACCAACAAAACTAAATGGCAACCTACAGAATGGAAAATATTTGCAAATGACATATCCAATAGAGGGTTAGTATCCAAAATATATAAAGAACTTAATAACTCAATACCCAAAAAATGATCCAATTAAAAAATGAGAAGACGTGTACAGAATTTCTCCAAAAAAGACATACAGATGGCTAACAGACACATGAAAAGATGCTCAACATCACTTATCAGGGAACTGCAATTCAAAAATACAATGAGATATCACCTCAGACCCATCAGAATGGCTGGCATTAAATAAGTGTTGGCAAGAATGTGGAGAAAAAGGAACCCTTGTGCACTACCAGTGAAAATGCAAACTGGTGCAGCCACTGTGGAACACAGTATGGAGGTTCCTCAAAAAATTAAAAATAGAACTACCGTATGATCCAGCAATCACAGTACTGGGTACCTACCCAAGGAATATGAAGACATTAATTTGAAGGGACACATGCACCATGAGGTTTATGGCAGTATTATTTACAGTAGCCAAATTAGGGAAACAGCCCAAGTGTCCATCAAGAGAATGGATACAGAAGATGTGGTATATATGTGTATATTATATTATATATACATACACATGTATATGTTTAATACTTCATATATATATATATATATATATAAAGATTACTCAGCCATAAAAAAAGAATGAAATTGTGCCATTTCCATGATTTCATGCCTGGCGTTAGAGAGTATAATGCTAAGTGGGGTCAATCCAAGAAACACAAATATCATATGATTTCATTCATATGTGGAATTTAAGAAACAAAAAAAAAAATGAGCAAAGGAAAAAAGAGAGAAACAAACCACGAAATAGACTCTTAGTTATAGAGAACAAACTGATGGTTACCAGATGGAAGATGGGGGCAGGAGGATGGGTGAAATAGGTGATGGGGAATCAAGAGTACACTTACCATGATGAAAAGAAAAAGGAAAAGAACAAGAGTAGGCAACAATGTTGAGAAAATGGAAGGCTCCATTTTCCTGTTGGTGAGAACGTAAATTGGTGCAGTCACTATCATAAATAGTATGTAAACTGCTCAAAAAATTAAAAATAGAACCACAATATGGATCCAGCAATTCCACTTCTGGGTATTTATTCAAAGAAAATGAAAACATCCATCTGAAGAGATACATGCAACTGTATTATTCACTGCAGTATTGTTTAATCATAGCAAGATATGGAAGCAACCTAGGTGTCTATTGATAAATGGATAAAGAAGATGGGTGTGTTACACACACATTAGCATATACATACATACACACACACACACACACACACACACACACACACACAATGGAGTATTAACCATAAAAAAGAATGAGATCTTCCCATTTGCAATAATAGAGACCTAGAACATATTATGTCCAGTGAAATAAGTCATAAAGATAAAGACAAATATCACATGATTTCACCTATATGAGTAATCTGAAAAACCAAACAAATGAAACAGACTCATATATAAAAGAAACAAACTGTAGGCAACTGGGTAGGGAAGGGGACAGGGGGTGAAATAGGTAAAGAAGATTAAGAAATACAAACTTCCAGTTATAAAATAAGTAAGTCATGGATGTAACTTAGAGCCTAAAGAATATTGTCAATAATGTAATACCTTTATTTAGTGACAGATGGTAACAGGACTTATCATTGTTATCATTTTGTAACACAGAAAATATATTGAATCAGTATGATATATACCTAAAACTAACAGGATGCTGTTTGTTAATTATATTCCAATAATACATATGTTATATAGAGACAATATAAAAGATATAGCTATAGAAAGTATATATTTTTAACTGTTTGGCATTTTGGATTGTACATGGAAAGTTTTATCTTAGGTTTTATATATGTATTTTGGGTTCTAACTGTAAAGAAACAAAGCAGAAAAGGGAACAGAAGGGGAGAAAGAGAATCATGAAGCAAATGTGGCCAATACTTAACATATATGCAAATCTAGATAAAGAATACATGAGAATTATTTGTGATCTTCTTGCAACTTCTCTTTCAGTGTGAAATTATTTCAAAATAATTTTTTTTTACATACTGCCTATCTAGAGTAAGTCAAGTTGCACCATCTCCTTTGAGTGATGTCTCTCTGAAGTGTTAAAGTTGACAAACATGTTCCAGGATTGAACTTTGACTTCCAAAAGAGAACAGAGTCTCATATTCCCCAGATGTCACCTAAATGTTTATGCTCTCAGCTAAAACCCAAATGCCAGGCACTCTTGTAACTTAGTAGTGGTCACAAATCAGTAACTGGAAATTACCATCCTATCAAACTACAAAACATGAGAATGTTAAAATAATTACATATTATCAGCTTTAGTGAGATGAACCAAGGTTTAAAGTCACTGTTATACTTTTGGGAAAACGGTGGTGTGTAATCACCTCTGTATCCTTACAGAGCTTTCATGGAAATATTTTAGCATCTATTAAGAGCACTCTGAAAAGTAAGGTTTCATCTTACAAGGCAGGTATTACCTAGGCAACAAAATGAGCTTTTCTCTATGAACATTACCCAGTTTCTGAGGTGTCATCAGGTCCTTTCCTGTAGCGCTCTTGCTTCATGTGTACGTTCCTCCCTCTCACTGTGATGGTGATCAGCGGAAAGCCTTTTTGCAGCGTCCATGTGTTCATCATGGTTTTCACATCAGGGCCTTCCTGTCGCCAGTGCTGATTTATACACAGAAAAAACAGACACGTGACCACTCGCCCAACTCTAATAGAGAGCCCAAGCTTGCACTCACAGGGCTACTTCCTGCTGACAACCTCTATGAAACTCTTCCTCATCCCTTCCTCTGCTCACCAGACCCTGCCTTCCTCCCTTCCCCACACTGTCTCCTGCCAAAGCATTCCCATTATAACAATGACTGCTTTTCATGCTCTTCTTTTACATGTGTAGGTCATGTCTTGAGAGGAGGTACTGTATCTGGTTCTACTGGGCATACCAGGGGCGTGGCACACTGCAAAAAGCAAGCATGGGAATGAAGGCAGAGAAGGGAGACAAAGAAGCCAGGCGTTCAACACCTCTTATAACACTGTTGACTCTCAGAGAAGAAAGGTGGGAAAAAATGATCAGTCAATAGCTTGTACTTCCTACGTGGTAGCACCAGGATGGTCCATACTCAACAGTCATAAGCTCAAAAGAGAATATATTGATACTAAGAAAGCTTGTGGAAAGAACCTAAATGTCCATCAACTGATGAATGGATAAAGAAGTTATGGTTTATAAATACAATGAAATACTACTTGGCAATGAGAAAGAATGAAATTTTGCCATTCGCAGCAATGTGGATGGAACTGGAGGGTATTATGCTAAGTGAAATAAGTCAGTCAGAGAAAGACAGATACCATATGTTTTCACTCATATGTGGATCTTGAGAAACTTAAAAGAAGACCATGGGGGAAGGGAAGGGAAGGGAAAATAAATAGTTACAAACAGAGAGGGAGGGAGGGAAACCATAAGAGACTCTTAAATACAGAAAACAAACTGAGGGCGGATGAGGTGGGGAGTGGGTGATGGGCACTGAGGAGGCCACTTGTTGGGATGAGCACTGGGTACTGTATGGAAGCCAATTTGACAAGAAATTATATTTTAAAAAAAGAAAGGTAACCCTAAAAAACTTTTAAAAATAAAACTTCTAAAAATATTTAAGAGCTAGTAAAAGGACAAAACTTGCTACATAACAAATCTAGAAATTACTGAATAGGAGCACCTGGGTGGTTCAGTTGGTTAAGCATCCAGCTTCGGCTCAGGTCATGATCACATGGTTTGTGGGTTCGAGTCCCGCATCGGGTTCTGTGCTGACAGCTCAGAGCCTGCAGCCTGTTTCAGATTCTGTGTCTCCCTCTCTCTCTGCCCCTCCCCCACTCATAATCTGTCTCTGTCTCAAAAATAAATAAAACAAAAAAAAATTTTTAAAGAAATTACTCAATAAAGTGACCTCTAAAAACCAAAACTTAAAAAAATTAAAATATGGTGAATAAAATTTAGTTGAATCTCTAGACTCAACCTCTGCCACTTAGAAAAATATTCCACAAGTCCAAGTAAACAGGCTCACATTGTTTTGTGACTCAAATATTATGAATTCTTTATAGCTTGACAGTTAAAAACATGAATTAGATCTAAATTCAGATCCCCACTCTGTCATTTACTAAGCATAGGCTTTTGGATTTCATATTCCCATCTGTTAAAATAGACATAAAAGCAACCCACTCATGGTCTTATTGTGCAAAATACAAGTAAAACACCTCAGTGCTTATGCTTATCTGACACATAGTAAGTCCTCCAGAAGCTTTAGTGCCCTTGTTTTTTCACAAATGAAAAGCTATGGAAATAATCCACATAGCCTTTGTGATCCAGCCCTAATTTACCATAGAAACATGCCATACACTCAATGCTTTACAGAGAATGAAGCTCAACAAATTAGTACCAGTGATATGTGTTACCCAAGAATGCTATTCAACTCCCTTGTGTAGATCCCTCTTAAGAAAAATTCTAAAAGACTGTTGGTCTGGTATAGTTTAAATACAATCTTTTGCAGAGGAAGAATGATAGAATGAGGAACCTTAGAGTGTTTAGCACAGTGATTTCCTTCAAACAATGTGGAGTAAAAATATGTGCTTAGGTGTAGCATGTACAGATGTAGAAACTTACTGAGGATGAAGATAAATGTGAACTCCTGGAGCAAAAGCCATCCATTCTTTGGGTGCCATCTGCAGGGCAAATCTAAAGACCAAAAATAAAGTATTTTCAGTTCTGTAGAAAACACTCATGATTCTGCTCAGATGGGTTAATAGGGTATAGAGAAAAAAACCCCAACAAACCATGATAATAAGCCTGTGGATCCCAAACATAGAAATAAACAAAACCATACTCACACTTGCCATACTATTCCACAGGTCCTCATTTTTTGTGTTTTTATAGCTATACTTCTGGAGATACTGTACAATGCCACTTTTAAACACATCAGCGCTGAGATAATCCCTTAGCATATTCAGAATACAAGCTCCCTGTAAAGACAAGGTCAATCATTGTTATAGTTTAATCATCTTACCCACCATCACACTTTTAAAAAATTTTTTTAAAGAAAGTAGGTTAAACCTGAACCTGTCTAGGCAGGGGATTGAACAGGGCTGTTTTTGTTCTTACTCAGTCCACTGGGGCCACTGTTTTTTAACAGCAACCAAACTTCCCCAGGGCAAACTAGCTTCGTGGCCCACTCGCATTATTCACAGGTCAGTGAACAATGGTGAAGAATAAACACTGAAGCCTGAACCACCACCTGCCTTCCCCAGCACCACTCCAGTGCAGCAGTGGGCACAGAAGATACAGGAGGTAGAAGCAGAGGCACCAGTTAAGGAGGAGGGGAGTGCAGGCAGCTGGAGCACACACGGCAAGAGTAACAATGAGAAAAATTCCTAGACTCCCTGTGTTCCTGGGTTAAGAGTGGTTTTCCCCTCCATCCCCATTCCTGTGGAATGTAGATCACAAACTCAAATGCCTCTAATGGACAAGTGACATAAATGAGGGAATTCTTTCAAGGGCAAAAAAAAAGTTTTTTGTTTAGGTTTTTTCCCCTCCAACTTTTTTTTTAAATATAACTTTCTAACTCTGAAGAACTTCCTTCTCCCCTCTACCCCTTCTACTCATTTTCTGTATATACTATCTTCCCTCAAATCATCTTTTTTCTAAGCAGTCATGATTCCATCGACGTGAAAGACCTTCCTACTTCCTTTTCTTCCTAGAAAGTAATCACCCTTTAAGAAGTACAAAATCTTTTCTGAGAGAATTTCTTATCTCCTCTCAAGACACAGTCCCCTTTTCTGTGGCTCTAGCGGATGGTGGGGATAATGTAAGGCAAAGTCTGGATCCCTGAATATCAACATGGAGTGCATATCTCTGACAAAAGAATGGATACTTTTTAAAGTTTTTATTGATGGGGCACCTGGGTGGATCAGTCAGTTAATAAGGTTCTGACTCGGTTTCCACTGAGATCATGATCTTACAGCTGAGTTCAAGCCCCACATCGGGGCTATCAGTGCAGAGGCTGCTTGGGATTCTCTCTCTCCCTCTTTCTCTGCCCCTTCCCCACTCACACTCGCTCACTCTCTCAGAATAAATAAACCTTAAAAGAAAAACAAATATTTACTTTTTCATGGAGGTATGATTTACATGTAACAGTTTCAGGTGTGTAGTGATTAAATATTTGTATATACTGTGACTACTTACTACCACAGTAAGTCTAGTTAACATCTGTCACCACAGACAATTACAATTTAATTTTGATGTGGACTTTTAAGATGTCCTTTTAGCAACTTCCCAATGTGCAATACAGTATTATTAACTATAGTACATGCTGTAAGTTATATCCAGTGACTTAATGGTTTCTTAACTAAAAATTTGTACCCTTTTGATCCCCTTCATCCGCTGATAACCACCAATCTGTTCTGTGAAAGGTGAAGTAAGTTTTTTGTTTTTTGAGAATATCACATATAAGTGAAATCATATGGTATTGGTCTTTGACTTATTTCACTTAGCTTAATCCTCTCAAGGTCCATCCACATTGTCCAAAGGGCAAAATTTCATTCTTTCTTGTAGGTGAATATTCTGTTGTATATACATATCACATTTCTTTAATCCATCCATTCATCAATGGACACTTAGGTTGCTTCCCTATCTTGGCTATTGTAAATAATGCTCCAAGGAGTACAAAGGTGTGTCGTATCTTTGAATTCGAGTTTTTGTTTTCTTTAGATAAATACTCCAAATTGAGGAGTCATACAGTGGTTCTATTTTTTATGTCGATTCCGCACAAAGAGCAACGGAGATGCCCTACGTGTGTAGTTCCATTATATATGCATTTTTTTTCTTTTTCTTTTATAGAGAGAGTTTACGTGAGCAGGGGAGGGAGCAGAGATAGAATTTTAAGCAGACGCTACATCCAGCAAAGAGCTAGACAACAGGGCTCAGTCTCATGACCGACCACAGGGCAGCCATTAATTGAACAGACTCTCCTTTTCACATTGTATATTCTTGGTTCTTTTTTCACAGACAAAAAATTGACCATATGTGTGGTGTTGTTTCTGGGCTTTCTAATCTGTTCCACTGAGTTATGCACCTGCGTGTCTGTTTTTCTCTCCCTTGAACTACTGATGGAAGCATCGAAGAAATACCGTTCTGTTTACTACAAATAAAACAGCCTAGTACAATGATAAATGACATTCTCTTTCCGCTTAAGACAATGGAAATGGTTGGGAATGGAAGAACTGGAAAATCAGAACCTTGATCTCATGAAGAAGGAACTATGACTTCAGTGCATGGTTGCATTGCCAAGGGAAATACTCAGGCTCCATGTGACCAGTGTCATTAGAATATTTTTTTCTTTTTCCTTGTCCAGAGAAGCCAGATATCAAGATTTTTATGTCAAATTTCCCATTAGATGTTAGCAACCATTTCCAATTCGGTATTAAACACACTGTATAGGACAGTATTTTGCAATTCAGCAATACACACCATTCCTGAAGGCAGCGAAAGGCAAGCTACATGGGGCAGGGAGTTTTGCCTGGTACAAAGGTTATGCTCAATCAAGACCTATTTGTTGAATGATAAATAAAAGACAGAGTTATTGTAGGTCATGGATTTTCACTTTATGACAGAGTAAATGAAACACTGACTATAATATAATCTTTAGGATTGCAAACCTAACTGCAAGTTAAGCCTTAAAGAGTTAACTCCAGCCGGCATGGGGCAGCATAGAAGGTATTCGATCTGGGTTGTTCCTTATGAAGGGAAAGTCACCCCACAACCCTACCTGTCATTCTCCACCCAAGTCTTTATAAGTTTGATGTCCAGTGTACCCTTATAATCCATTCTTACCTTTACATAAGAAACTTCATCAAACATTTCCCGAATCTGAGCAGAATTCTCTACAGGTGTCGACACAGGGTGTGAAGAATTTAATGCATCTACTTCCATCACATGAAAACACTTGCCAAAGAAATAATCTTCCTATTGAGACAAAGATGTGATTTTAGATAAAAAATATGAAAGGACAAATGCTAATCTGGGCTAATACTAGGTTTATACTTTAAATTTTTGGCCCAAACCTATTCTGTAATAGAGTTTACAAAATAAGATAGAATTGCTGTTTTCTAAAAAGCATCCTAGAAAAAAATTTTAGGTGAACATTTTAGATTTTTTTCATCTTAAATACCTATCACTTTAGAAGACAATTTTCTCCTAACTTAAAAACAGAACCATCATTCCTGTAGCCAATCTCTGCCAAAACAACAAACTAAAATGAGTAGTAATTCCAACATCTCCAATCATCTCACTTTAAGCAAAAAAAAAAAATTTAAACTGTGGTCAAAAAAATGGAGAACAAATTCCAAATATAATCTAATTTCTTAGGGCATATTACTCAACAGAATAACATACATACATAATCCTTTTTATTATTAAGGCTTATGTGGAAATGGGAAAGTATTTATGATCCACTTTAGTGCAATAGTAATATAGTCATTATAATTATAAATAGAAATTTTGTGTACAGGAAGACAAAAATGAGAAGTTAATATATGCCTAGGTCAAAATTATAGTCAGATAAAGGATTGTTCTAGGGGTTTTGTTTGTTTTTATTTTATTTATTTTTTTTTTCTAAATGTTTTATTTATTTCTAGGAGGGAGAGAGAGACAGCGTGAGCAGGGGAGGGTCAGAGAGAGAGGGAGTCACAGACTGAAACAGGCTCCAGGCTCTGAGCTGGCAGTCAGCACAGAGCCCGACGCGGGGCTCGAACCCACGAACCGCGAGATCATGACCTAAGCGAAAGTCGGACGCTTAACCGACTAAGCCACCCAGGTGCCCCGGTTTTGTTTGTTTTTAAAGTAAGTTTCTTTTTTAGCTTTACTACATGTGATTTTCACAAGTCAAACACTTGATTTTTTAAAAAAACATGTAAAGGTTCCAAAGCATTAAGTTTGGGACTCCTAAGTGTAGGCTCATACAGAAACAAGTTACCTAAATCAAGTAGAATTGTATTTGATTTGACAAGTAGGATCCTATTGAAACAAACAGCAATCTGTACATAACCTTCAGGGAGCAACCTAATGGTTGAGGAAATGATATGCAACCGACAGGCTGTCATTACTTCCAGCTTTTTGATAATAAAGGAGGATAAGATTTAACATATTTCCTAACAATCACAGATTTGTAAATAAGCAATACAGTCTGGAAATAAGCATTTGTGTTACTTTTCAAGCTCACTAGCATTTTGGAAACCCAATCCCTATCTAAACTATCTGGGAGTTATTAATATTTCCATGAATTCTCTAATCAAAGATCAGTAAGTATTTTCCAGCAACACTGAACAAAACAACAGGATCAATTAAAAATAAGTAAATACTTCTTACGACTTTCAGTTCTGGGTGGGTCACAGTGACAGACACAAACTCCATAAACTTCGCAAATCCCTCATTTAGCCAAAGATCGTTCCACCATTCCATAGTGACAAGGTTCCCAAACCACTGAAAGGAAAACACTAGATTATTCACACTTTTCTACGGAGACTGGATTATCTACACAGTTACGGACATAAGGCATTCAGAAGGAAAGATTTCATATGTGCAATGTCAGTATATAAGTAACATTTACAGATTTTTTATCAAAATAAGAAAAACCTTTCAATGCTCATTTTAAAACATGGGATCTTATGCTTTAAAAGAAATCACTTTCCCAATGGAAAGAAAGACAAAGTAAAAAGGAATCAATACATTTCATATGTCAATATGGTCACTTAAGTTCCATAAAAGCAATATAGATATAGTTTCACCACAATTATTTAAAGTATGATTAATCTTTTGTACCTGGTGGGCGAGTTCATGAGACACAGTCAAAGTAATGCCAAGCTTATTTGATGCAGAAGACTTCTCAGCATCAAACAATAGTGCAGATTCTCTGTATGTGATCAGTCCCCAGTTTTCCATAGCGCCAACCTCAAAGTCAGGAATGGCAGCAAGATCTTGGGAAGGACACAAAAATGTATTACCAGTACTTAAACTAGAATTGCCCAAACACATTAATTTTCAGGATCGATGGGTGTAGGGATCAAAAGAAAAGAACTTATCGCAACCTAGAAAAAGAGGCTGAGTGATTCACTGAATTGCTCTTTTGTTGTTTGACAAAGTCAGATTTGGGCCTTGGGCCTCCGGACTCCTTTCCTAACTTTCTGACAAGGAGTTCAGGGATTGGATCCTCTTAATAATAATTTCCTCAATTATCCACTTGACTTTGGATGCCCCAGACTCCCATACACCTAAAATCTCAAACACAATAGTTTTAAGAGCCCATTTAAGAAGGAAAATGCAGATTTTCCTTACACCATATACGTTTTTTCATTAAGAAAAACTTACTGATCACTCTTTATATATCTACCAAATATATACTAATCATGAAAAAGATGCAGCTTCTGCCCTTTGCTGTCTGCCCACTAATACAGTTGAGTTTATCTTTAAGGTCAGAAGGTAAAATTATCACCATGACACGTGCCTCACAAATATTATCAAGATGTATCTGCTTCTGCTATTATTAGAAATTTACTGTGTAGATTAGGGGTGAAAAGGAGCAACATTCTCCTGCCAGAGTTCTAGGACCTGAAGGGCTGCTGAGAGAACCATGGGAATGCCAATTATGAGGATATAACCCATAGCTGAGGTCAATAAATGCCACAATTTGCAATCATCCTGCAACATCTCTACCTTGTTTGGGTAAGGGATATGGAATGCTGAAATAATCCTCATAAAAGTCCAGAAGAGTCACTGCAGCATCCAGTGCATAATCTGCCTGATGTATCTTGTCTGGCACAGCATATACGGAAACCTGAAGAGAAAGCACAGTTAATTACTCCAATGCCATACTGGCTTCTCTCCATGTGGGGAATAAGCTTAGGAATTCCCTGAGCTTGGGGGCTCCTGGGTGGCTCAGTTGTTGAGCGTCTGACTTCGGCTCAGGTCATGATCTCACGGTTCGTGGGTTCGAGCCCCGCGTCGGGCTCTGTGCTGACAGCCAGCTCAGAGCCTGGAGCCGCTTCAGATTCTGTGTCTCCCTCTCTCTCTGACCCTCCCCTTCTCAGGCTGTCTCTCTCTCTCAGAAATAAATAAAACATTAAAAGAAAAAAAAAAGGAATTCTCGGAGCTTGCACCCATGGGAACAAGGCATAAAGAAACAGGAAACCACAGGATGAAAGCACCAAAGCTTAGATAACCAAGATTAGATATTCAAGGCGAAGGCGCCCCAAATTAGTACAATAGCAGAAAGCTGCTTTCTCAGGAAGGAAAGACCAGAATAGGGAAACAGGTAAACAGGGCTGTAGACAACAGCAAGGTGAAGTTGCCAGGAACAAAGCTTATTAGCAAAAGAGAGATGCAGGGCAGCAGGCTTTTTTTTTTTTTTAATGTTTTTATTTCTGAGAGAGAGACAGCATGAGCAGGGCAGGGTCAGAGAGAGAGGGAGACAAAGAACCCGAAACAGGCCCCATACTCTGAGCTAGCTGCCAGCACAGATTATGACCTGAGCCGAAGCCTGTCGCTTCACTGACTGAGCCACCCAACCGCCCTAAACTGCCTTATCCCCTAGGCAAGCTAAGATAAACAGACATGGCGCCTCGTGCCTGCAATAAACAACCATCTGCCCAGCACCTGGACTTTGTTTGTGGATTGACCAAAACCCCTAACACCATCTATCTTCAAAATCCCCTTTCCCTCACGCCCATGAGTTAATATTCACGGCTTCATTGTCTTCTTGTGCATGTCCATCATGCTTGAGAGCTTTCTGATCCTAATAAAAACAGAGTAAGGACCCTTACTTGGGCTTCTCGTCTCCTCCCAAACATCACCTCTCACATTTTAATCCTGCATCCATTCTTTTTCTGGACAAGAGAGAACTCCAGACCCAGAGTCTATGACGGATGGTGACCCCGGTGTGACAGGAGCTGAGAGGACCACAGGCCGATGTGGACCAAAGCCGACATGGCCAGAAAGCAGTGCAACTCAAGGACTGCAGGACACCACAGACCCTACAGACCAAGGAGCTCTGAGAAAAACACACCGGATTACAATCTCTTCCTGACGAGGTAAGAGAAAAGCGAAACTATATTAGGATTCACTGCTGCGGAACTTTTGAGAGATTTATTATGGGAGACTCCCTATCTCCACAGCAGAAACACTACATTCATATTTTACAATCATTGGGAAAGGTGGCTGGCACTATCCTCAATCAGAAAGCACTCCTTAAATTATTAATGATTACCCAGCAACACTGCCCTTGTGCCTTCAGTGCCTTTACAGCTGAAAGATACTCCCTCTCCCTCCAAAAGGTGTGCCGATATCAAGTCTCTAAAAACCTTACCGACTGGTTCTGATAAAGTTCTCACCGCACTGCAAAAGTGCATTAAGAAGCCCATAAAGCTGGTGAATTCCAGCTGTTTTCTGTTGTCAGACAAAATGGGCAATGCATGCATGAAGGCCTGCTCTTTCCAATAGTAAGGGAATTGCAGAAATCAGTTCAGCTGTATGGCTCCACAGCCCTTTTACAATCAGCATTTTAGAAACTATTTGTGGCACTTGTTTCAATGAGTGCCTGGGCCTGGGGTTCTCATAAGACCCCAGCCCAGTATGCTGTCTATGCCTAAAAGTTTCATGACACTTGCGTGACTCCTGCTATGCAAAACTTTAATGCTGCTATTCCAGTGTCTTTTGAGTAAACGTCCAGCACAAGACAATGTTCACAACTGAGGCAACGAGCTCAGCTTCCAATCGTGGTCAGTATAAAAATGCACTAAAATAGTGCAACGTATTTTACACAGGCCATCCCTAATACAGGGGACTCTAACTCTGTTTCTCCCAATATACTCCAGTTACTCTAACTACATGTGGGGGCTTCTCCCTCATTCATTTCTTGGGCCAGTGACTACAATCATTAGAGCCAACTGTCTCTGGTTAGTCTACCTCAGGATGGAGACTTTAAAGAATATTCCCAAACAGCTGTTCAAACTCCTTTTGTTTCAGGGAACTTACCTGTCTTCTTTGGCCCAATATAGACTGCCTAATTCCACTAGTAGAAAACAAAATAAAACAAAAACCTGTACCTGCTCATCTATCTGAGATGACAGGCTTTAGGACCACGAGAAAGAACTCTTTCTCTGCTCTCTGCACCTTTATCTGCCTTCAGGCCTTTTGGCCGCATTCACCTTTTCTACCCTTCCCTTCCCCCTCCTCCAGTTTCTGCACCGCCTCGGGTGTGGCCAGCTCTTCTGACTCTTCACTGCCTCAGGCAGCATCAGCTTCTCCTCCCCACTTTGTTTAAGTGCAAAAAATACCCCCTTAGACTTAGGCTACCCACTTCAGATTTCCTCACTGGTTCCAAAGGAAAAAAATTGACAACAGTAAACTTTTAAGAGGACACAGATAAAATGTAATTAAGACAGACACGTCTTTTAAGTGATCAAAATTAAATAATAAAACTTTATTCTACTAAGGTTCACTGAAGGTCAAATAAACTCATGTTATCTCTATTCCAATTTGTTAGCCAAAAGATGACTTAAAGTAATGGTTAACTTTGTCTCATAGTTTTCATGGGTAATTTTTAAAATAGTTTTCAGGGTCTCTAGTAACCTGAAACTTTAACATTTTGCTTAAGTGATAAATTAAATCCATTGGGCATTTAGGCCTCTTCCAAATCAAATAGAATGCTAAATCATTGCTTACTAAACATAGGTTTGCGCTTGTTTCTATGACAAAAATACTAAGGATATTTAAATCTATTAAAAAAAAACATGCTTTATGCTTAACGGATTCATAAGTCTGTCACCTAAAAAATTTCTTTTGTAAGATAGTTCACAATTGGTTACTACTTAGTTTTCACTGGAGACTAAGGTTTCTAAGAGTAAAATTTCTGCTAAATGTAATTAAGGCTAATGGCAATACAGAGAGTAACTCTGTATATAAAAAATTAAGAGATATGTAACAAAGCTAAAACATGAGAATAATTTTTGTTAAAGGTAATAAATAAAATTTTAACAAAAAGCATAAAACCTCAGGACAGCACACCCTTTTTAAGTTGTTTTCCTTAAGCTTTGGTGGGAACTACTCATTCTTTATAATCCACAAGGCCAAGCAATTGTAAAAATGAGCACATAATATGCTCAAAATCATGTTTAAAAAAAAAAACAAAAAAGGGGGATACCCATGGCTGTCTGTATTACAACCTCTGCTTCTTGATCGTGCTGTGATCACTCTTAACTTTTTAAATCTTAAGTAAAAGCAGCTGGGTGACAGTCTTCAAAATCAGATCTGATAAACCCTCTCATCCCATGGTGCTATACAAAACCTCTGAAGGCGGGGCCACATGGACCGGGCCCACTAAACCTCTCATCTGGGCTTGAGAAGGATATGCTTGTGTTCTTTCAGATTCCAGACCTCTGTGGATTCCCTCTGGGTTGGTAAAGCTGTACCACGGCTTGGTGGAGACCTCCAGGATATCTTCCAATGAGCCAGGACTTCCAGAGAATGACTTTGAATGAGCCACCAGCCCCCCTTTTTCAACATGGAAGAAGCCTCTTCATTGACTCCTTATCCTAAAGCCACTCTACAAACGCAAGTCCTTGTCCCTGATATAACATGGGGAAGCCTCAATTGCATGTGTAACCAGGCCAGCATCCTCTTATAACATGATGGTATTGCATATACCCCTGACTCACATCTGATGGCTATGATCTTCATCACTGACAGGAATTCGATACGGGTAACCCTGATTCTTCTTCTTGTCTCATTTGTCCAGGCCAAGCTCAACATTCATATTGGGCTCATCTCCTTAACCCACTTATATTTGACAGCTTATCCAAGTGTAGGATAGTCTTATTAGCAATAATGACACTGAGTTCATGGGAGGAGCCAAGCTTAACCTGCCCTTCCAAACTGAACAAGAACATTGGCTTTATATACAAAGACCTCAGTGGTGACTTACTCCAGCACCTCCTATGTGTGGTACCAAACTTAGCAACTTATCTGCTGGTCTCAAACTAAGAATCAACTGGCTTTTACAAGTACAGCCCCAAATATCTGTAAGGCCAGACAATTTTACCTGTTTCTCAGCCACAAGCTTTGATACATCTCAAAAAACAAATATCTCACACTCTTAATATTCTAGCTAGCTCTAGTTTCAAGAATTCAGACCACTGCTGGAATAATATTCCTTGGACAGCCTGTTATGGAGAGACTGAGCATAATCTTTGCTGGGGTAAGTGAACTATTACGACTGGGGTCCAAGAGGACATCTTGAAACAAAATATTCAAATAAGACCATATCCTTTGACCAACTAGTAGGGAGAATATTTTTTTGGAAAGACAGAGGCTTATCTGGCTCTGTAATTTCTGCACATAAAGGGAAATTAAAAGGACCTTGGCTTGTTAATCTTTTGAAGTTAGGCCTTCCCTTCTTCACTTGTACTGTTAGCCGTGGTGAAATTTACGTAAATCAGCATATGAGCATAACTTGGGCCTCATGCCTCGTGCCTGCCATAAACAACTATCTGCCCAGCACCAGGATTTTGCTTTGTATTGACCCAAACCCCTAACAGTGCATATCTTTAAAACCCCCTTTTCTCCCACACACAAGTTAACATTCACGGTTTCACTATTTCTTTGTGCATGTTCATCACACTTATAAGCCTCTGATCCTAATAAAAACAGAGCAAGGGCCCTTACTCAGGGTTTTTGTCTCCTCCCAGATATTAGCCTCTCTCAAATTTTAATCCTGTGTCCGCCCTCTTGTCGGACAAGAAAGGACTCCAGACCCAGAGTCTATGACATCTCCACATTTTTATGGAAGATGGAGATCAACAGCTTCGTTTTGTGGACTACGGTTGCCACTTAGGAAGAAAATTGGAAGTTCTACTTCTTGTATTAATGCCGACTATTTCTGACCAATTCCCCTTCTGAAAACTACAACATGCTGGATAACATATACAAAAATATCTTTTTAAAAATGTTCTTATGGCATAATGGAAAAGTAAAGAAAACTTAGATGCCAAAAACAAGTAACAGTAGGACCCTCCTAGACAGTAGAGCCCTGCAGCCAGCTTTTGTGCTGAGGACACTAACCTAACACAGATGGACTTGAGCTTTGGTTTTCACAGTGTTGAAGGCCTCAGGGGATAGGAGACAAAGTCCAGAGCCTGCCCAAGGTGGGAAGCCAAAGAGAAGATGCACCATGCATAAAGCTGAACCCTATAGGACCATACCCTTTCTGTAAGGGTAAACTAAAAACAGCCACCCCCTTCCTCAAGGAGACTGCAAGGGGGAAAAATGCCTTTTTCAAGTCTTGGTATGATATGGGGGAGGCTGAGAGAAGTCCTGAGTGAATCAGCAGGTTCATCTTCATGCTGGTTAGCAACTGGACTCACAATAACAAGGTGGCTCAAAAACCTGAAGCTAATAATTTTATTTTAAGTGGTTCGTGGGCTCATAAGTATGCCCAGTCATCTGCCAGGAGCAAACAAATTCTCTCTGGAAGAACCCACCTTCAACTCAGGCAGTGTAAGTTCAATATACGCACAGCAACAAGACAGCAGAAACAACAAACCACAGAACAAGACACACAACAACTTGAGGTAGGACAGTTATTAGAATATAAAATGCTTAATGTATTTAAGCAAACAAAAGGTCGAAAAATACTAATATATAAAAGGAGTTATTGAACCTAACGCCAATGTGTGTGTGTGTGTGTGTGTGTGTGTGTGTGTGTGTGTGTGTGTGTGTGGTGTTACGCTCACACCTCCAAGCAGTTCTCCAACACCACCTGGGTGTCCCACAGTTCGATTCGATTCTGACCCTACCCAGAGATAGCACCAGATCCCACAACATAAAGGTTCAGTCTTACAAAACTGCCCCCAACCCTACTTCAGATGATATTCACAAGTCCAGGCCATCACCTGTGCTTCTGACCCAGAGGCTACAGACTGGATGTTGCAAAGTTCCCCTCCTTAGGTTTAATTTGCTAGTGCAGCTCACACAACTCAGAGGAATATCTTACTTACTATAAAAGGACGTAACTCAGGAAGAGACGCACAGGGAAAGGAATGAGAAAAGGCACAAAGCTTCCATACCATCTCCAGGCAAGCCACTCTCGCTGAATCTCATACTTCCACCAACCCAGGAGTCCTACCTATGCAGGCTTCAGTGAAAACCAGCACAAATAAATGAGATCTCTTCAAATTAGAGGCCCTCCTCTCAAAAAAAAAAAAAAAAAAAAGCATTTGCATTCAGAGCTCAACATACATTTGAATAAGTTGTTCCTTAAGCAATGGTACCCAGAAAGGGGGCAAGTACCCCTTGAAACAAGATCTTTTCTCTAGTATTCCAGTATTAGCTGGCACAAATGCTCTGCCCAGAGCCATTTGATACTCCAAGTAGACTGCCCTATTTTATTTCCTACTCAAGGCCAGAAATCCTCCGCTCAGGCAGTCAGTGACATTTACTTCTAAACTGCAGAAAGTGACAGCCAGAAGCACCTGAGACAACATTGCAGGATCTGCAATTTTTAAAGAAATATAAACTAAGTCCCAAAGGGAGCAGGGCCAAGGTCAGAAAGACAGCTAACAGTGAAGCTAGGACCATGCTCCAGGCCAGATCAAGCCTCTCTGCACGTTTTTGTGTTAGAACTTGATTGTAAATATGAGCATCTGTAACAATAGGATGCCAACCGTCCTGGTTTGGCCAAGACTCAGGGATGTGCCCAAAACGTGAGGCTTCTAGTTTCAAAAACAGGACAGTCTCAGATCAGGACAAGCTGGCTACTCTATGTGACAATCACAGATTCACCTTGATTCCACTCTTGGTTATCTTGCTAATAGACTTAAAATCTGAAATAATGAAAGCCACCAGGTAGGTGCTCATCTTCACAGTGACATCAAAATGGTCTTCTATGAGTCCTTCGGCAACAGTCAGAGATTTAACCTAAAATCAGAATAAAATCAGCAAATAATCCAATTATCCAAAGCACTGAAAACAGTTTATAAAGAGAAATCTCCTCACCACCAGACATAATATTGAAAGTACATAGCATAGTATTTATATAATTATTTTAAATTTCTCTTTCTAATATCTGATTGTAATTTAGATATTAAAACCATTCTACTCAGTTTTTTTTTAATGAGACATAATTCACAAACTATAAAATCCACCATTTGGAAGTATATGGTTCATTGTTTTTTTTTTACTATATTTACAGAGTTGGCAACTATCATCACCAAATTTCTTATAAATACCCCAGACAGTTGCAAACTACTCTTATTTGGTACATGAGGATTAATAATGAATGAGACAAAGCAAAACTGAGATGGGTGGTTTTGCTAAGAGGTGGTCCACCTGACCATAAATACAGGCTTGAGAATTATCTAAAAACACAATGTCTAATTTGTTTTCTACAGTGCCCAAACATGTAACCATGTACAGCTTGAATAGAGCCTCTATTTTCCTAAAAAACTGAAAGTAACTCATGTCTGGGCCTGACGTGGCAAAGCTTACTCCACACTCTGATTTGCTTCACTGGAATCAGTTTTAGGTGCAATTTGAGAGCTGCCTTGCAGTGGGGTGGGGGTGATGGTGGTATAATCTAAGAGGTCTGCTCCCAGAAAGGAAAGGCTAATACCTCAGGCAACACAGCACTGGGGTATGAGCTTGGAGAGTGAGAATGAGAGGAGAACAAGCCTGGGAAATTCCATGTTAGCAAATGCACTTTTCCCATAATCTTATTTCCACCTCTATTTCTGTGCACCTGTGCTTCTTTTTAATACCTATCAAACACCAGTTATGATGTGTGATGGCCACTCTATGCTCACTCAAGTCCTGACTCTGATTGCCGACCCAGATTTATTATGGAAAAACTCCAGATTACCTCTTCTTTTTAAATGCCTTCTACCCTAGCCACAGTTTTCATTCCTGAAGTTGTGCAATTTACTAGGAAATTGCAGAGCAAATTTTAATTAAAGTTAATTAATTCAACTTTAAATGTGATTAAATCCTGCCCACTGCCCAAATACTTCACTATTCCAATGGTGTATTTGCTTTTCCAGCCACCAAAGCAATCCTTTGAGGCCCATTGTCCTTCCCCTGAACTCCAGGTCTACAGCCTGAGTTCAGGCTAATCCTGTAAGATTTCTGCCATTTGGGAAGGCTTTCCTGTCCAAGAGGCAAGATTACATTAGAGACTTTTCTTTCCTTAATAAATGAGCACTAGATATCCATGGATTTAGCTCTAGCATCTTTGTGAAGCCTTCAGAGCTCCCACCCTACCCCCTGAAAACCTGTAAGTTTCTCCACCAATCTTTTTTGGTTATTAGTCTCCCCCTTGATTCCCTTCTATCTCTGTCCTTTATTTTCTAGAGCTGTGATTCTGTGATTAGAGAACACATTCCCATTCCAGGGAACAACATCATAATATTGGGGGATGGAATGGTAACTGGAACAAGCATGTTCTCTATCTCAAATTTATATCAGAAAAACAGCATAATTGTTTCCTGTGTTTTCATATACAAATGAGGGTGGAGCAGACAGTTCTTAGCTGCAGAAATTTGCAGTAGAGTGCTCTTCACAGAACAGAGCACAGCTCTCTGAGGGGGGCTGTCAGAATCTTGTTTGAGGAAGGGATTTTTAAGGTATTCAGTTGGGGGGGGTGTTCTACAGTTTTTAGGGTTTCAGGGTGCTGTCCTACGTGCTGGCTGTGGCTCTCAGAGTCCCCATGTGCTAAGATTTTGCCTCCTTGGTAGGATGGGAATGATCTGGTACATACTTGAACACTTCAGGCCAAGTCTGTTCCACCTGAGTGCCATCCACAGCAAACTCTCTGAACAAAGCCTGAGTGTGATTCAGGAGTTGAGAGGTACCAGCTGCAGAATGATAGCCCTGCAGATGAGTTTTTTCTGAGCTGGCAGAATCAGCTTATAATCAGCAGCACTTACTGAGTAGCTTTATTCATGTGACATGGCCACTTTCTCACCACTTCTGAAAATCAGATGGAATGCTGTCCATATTTGCTTTGGAATTGGAGGATAATGGTTGCCTCAGAGGGAACTGAGCTATCTATCACTACTTACCTTTTATACCATAATATTCCAAAAAGATTACGTTTTTTCCTGTCAACCCAATTTCAGGCATATAATTACAAGTTATATAGTTACTGTTAGTCTATTGTGTACAGAAATTATAGAAAATAACTATATACTAGAAATATAGCCTTATTTGACAAAATGTTCCCTTTAAAATCCTTTCAAAAGATAAGAGAAAATGAAGGCAAAGTGCTTTGTGAAGGGCACTCTCATTTAAACTTGTCCTCATCCCTTACACAGTTTCCCTCCTGTCAATATCAATGACCTGGAATGCTACTTGTACTGAAATCTTGCAAATTTTAGGGACAGTTTCTTCTCTGATCACAAATAAATTGTTGCTTGAAACAAAAGCATAGGCTGGGAATGAAATAAGAAAAGTCAGGCAATAAACCAAATAACACAGGTGACCTGAATGTTAACCATCACTGGGGTAACTCAAGGCACAGCCTGTCAACAGATGTTTCCTGTGAGTAGATATATAGGAGTTCGGACTCACCAGTGGCATATTGGAGAGGGCGAGGTGCTTTGGCTCCCTTCTGATCTTGACTGAAAAATTTGCTTTGAATGTAGGTTCATCAAAGCAGGGAAAGGCCATTCTGGCTGTAGTAGGTTCAAAATGTGTTGATGCAAGTACTCTAAAATTATAGCAAGGGAAATAAAAATATAAAGCACCAGGGACTCCAAAGTAGATGTATATTTGGTTTTCAGTTCCTACAGACACCATACGATTATGGATTTCACTCTAAAATCTTTCAACAAAAGTTATCATAAACTAAGTAAAAAGACAAGTAAACAACTGGGTAAATTGACTGAAAGTTATCTGACAAAGGGTTAATAGCCTTGCGAGATAATGAACACCTAAAAATGAGTAAGAGTATACCCAGCAACCCTGTGGACTAGCAGGCAGGTCATAAGCAGGCAATTCACAGAGGAGGGACCTACAAATAATCAATAAACGTATCTAAAACTGCCCAACTTCCTTAATAACCAATGAAATGTAAATCAAAGAGACACTTATCTGTTGGCTTTTTGGTTCTAAAAGGATTGTACATATACAGTATTGGTTAGGGATGAAGATTATGGCAAGGGATATCAAAAGACTGTAGACCCTTTAACTTAGCAATTTTATTTCTAGGCACGTATTCCAAGGAAATGATTTTCAAAGATACTGAAAGATTTTCAAAAGGTGGAAACAACCTAATCTTCATCATGGGGGATTAGTTAAATCAATGCAAAAACATGCATTTTAATAAAGTCATTAAAATGATGTAGAGGGAGGATCATCCATATGAAACATCTCAACATATTAAAATAAAATTCCTTATACAACAGAACATATAACAGAGCTCCAGTTACATAATGTATATCCATACCAAAAGAGAAGTCTAGAAGGATGATCCCCAAAATAAAACTAGTGGTTATCACTAGGGGCCATAATAGGGATAAAATTGACTTTTCAAATCATTCTTTTTGGTTTCATCTGACCTTTTCTTAACCTCAAAAGAATAATATGGAATCAGAAGAACAAGAGACTATAATCTACCAGCAAAGAAAATTTGATTTTAAAAGTCAGCATAAAATCTCCCCAAATAGATTATACCTCCTTAAAAACAGAACAATAGTAAGGCAGAGGAGGATCTCTAAAAAGAGTTTTAACTGAGAAAAAGTTTTCTTATAAGCTGTAGGGGATGAATTACATCCTCCCCCAAATCCCCTAGGGATTAAATTCTTAATCCCTAGTACCTGTGACTGTGACTTTATTTGGAAATGGGGTCTTTGCAGATATAATCGAATTAAGATGAGGCCATCAGGCTGGACCCTAAACCAATAAGACCAGTGTCCTTAGAAGACAAGGGAAGCTGGGGGAATGGCTAGGTGACAACAGAGGCGGAGTCCAGACTCATGTAGCTGCAAGCCAAGGAATGCCAGCAATGGAGGCCCAGCCAGACTAGAGACAAGGGGAGGAAGGCTTCTTCTCAGAGATGCAGAGAGAGTGTAGCCCTGTGACACCTGGATTTTGGACTTTCGGTCTCCAGAACTGAGAAAGAACAAATTTTGTTGTGTTAAGGCACTCAGTTTATGATACATTGTTATAGCAGCTCTAGAAAACTAATACATAGACCAAGAGAATTAAAAATGTTTATTATATACCAGAAAGCTAACTAACTAAACAGGCACTTTGACAGAGCCAAAGGAAAGAAAACTGAGTTAAAAGCAGAATGAAAGGTGAGATCCAAACAACACAAAAAAGAATCTACTGGCCATTTGTAGCTGTATAAATGAGATGCAAAATCAAAATGAAGGAAAGCATTCAACCATCAAGGGAATTTTAAGAGATAATCCATATGAAATCATAAATTTAGTACAGGGACAGCACTTGAAGTTTTCAAAAAACTAGAAAATAAGTACCTGACTTCCCCTTCCTTGGTTCTGTAGGTGCTTTTATAAAATCCATTTAAATGTTCAGAAAGAGCACCAGCATAGTCAATGACAACTGTGTACTGGAGCCCAACAACCAGAGGCTCGTGAGCCAGAAGCGCAATTTGCTCATGAGATGGATATTCCAGGACTCTCAACGGTTCTGTAGTCAGTCTCTCTCCGACTCTCTTCTTGAGGGTGGCCTTAGATATTTGCAGGCGGTGGCTATGCAGGATGATGGTACTGGTAGGCTGGCTGGCTGTGATTTCTATTTGCGTGGTTCCCTCGAAAGTCAGAGTGGTGAGATTTGCATGGATCATGAGATCGTAATGAACAGGGCTGATGTGCTCAGGAAGTCGAATTTTATTCCAAGGGAATGGTGACCCATTACTAGCTTTTGGAGACGTGGTGTCACTGCTCTGACACCAGGAAGGAGTTGACACAGCTAGGAGAATCAACAGTGAGGACAGTAGAAATGGCATGGTTCCAAGTGGCCATTTGACGGACAGAGATATCATCTTCTTGCTCAAACTACCTAGTGGCACAAATGTAGAAAAGGCCCCACACCCCAAGAAAAAAAAATTGAGTCACTAAAATATTACCAAGACAGCATAATTTCACAACATATCCACCCAGGATTAACAGATACAGATACAAACTTTCAAAAGGTTTACGTCTTTCCCTGAAAGCAAAATTACCTTCCCTATATTACTGATTCATAGAAGAAAGAAGTTTATGGTTAGCACCAATCTTAATACCTATTTAAAAAGTATCATTTGGCTTTCCAAGTTTAAATGAACTCTATCAGTCAGTGTTCTTGGTTGAAGAACAAGCTCACTAGGTAGTTCATCAAATGGGTCACAGAGTTGTCATGACATTTAGGAAATCAGCCTCATAAAACAGAAAAAGATTGGGACACCTGGGTGGCTCAGTCAGTTGAGGGTCCAACTTCAGCTCACGTCATGATCTCCCGGTTAGTGGGTTGAAGCCCTGCATCAGGCTCTGTGCTGACAGCTCAGAGCCTGGAGCCTGCTTCAGATTCTGTGTCTCCCTCTCTCTGACCCTCCCCCTCACTCATGCTCTGTCTCTCAAAAATGAGTAAATGTTAAAAAAATTAAAATAAATAAAACAGGCAAAGATGTACACCGGAACACAGCAAAGAAACTGACCATGTGACCACTCCCACCCACACTGGACCCACAGTGGAGGAAGCTTCCCTCCTGCCTACAGGTCAGGTGCTGGCCAAGGCTGCAGCCCCTGCCAACGTGAGGTCTCTGTTGTCCTTGCAACTTGGCAGTACTTCTTTCAGCCAAGGTCAGGTATCCACACCACCAACCAGGGAGGCAGAAAAAATAAAAAATCTTGACTTCACAGCTTCTGCAGGAGGGGACAGGTCTGGCTCCCCACCAAGCTTACATAGAGAATTACTAACAGAGAGGAAGCATAGAAAGGAGACAGAAATGCTCAGTAGCCAATGCTATGGGGAGGCAAGCATCCTTAACAGTAACCTTCAATAACAGCGGTCGGTGTCTTTGTCAAATTACCGTACCAAAAGTTAATCTAATATTAATCGAGCCAGGAATGACTTAGAGTTCACGCCAATAGTCTGTGACAAACACACCCATCTCTGGGATTCTCTCCTACAATTATTCAGCAAATATATGTTGAGTCCCTGCTATATACAAGGCTGTGTGATAAGTACCGTGTGGGAAATAATAATAGGCAAGACACAAATCCCACAGTCGAGGACTTCAAAATCTGGAAAGGCATAAAGCGTTCATACACAATGAAATGCAATAGAGAAAGTGTGGAGCATGTTAAGAATAATAATGAAAGACAGTGCAGGAGGAGACGGAAGAGAGTGACTTTGGCTGCACAGGAACTCTGGGATGCCTTCCTGCAAGACCAGCACTGGAGCATGGTTTGGAGGGATGGGTTGGGTTTGGAAACGAAGGGAGGGCATTAAAGGCACTACAAGAAGAGGAAACCAGGGCAGGAGTTAAACACAAGGGAGAAAGCAGAGGGCAGGCTGGGCAATCAATGTGAACAGAAGGAGCCCCAGGAGAAATGCATGCGGAATGATTCTACACGGGGGAAGAAGGGGAGTGACTCCAAAACTGCGCTCAAAGCCCGCTGGGAGTCATGCTGCAGACTCTATTTTGCAGTTTGTTTTAAAGGTCATAGGACACAAGAGGAATGTGAATTTTAAGAGCAAGCACGCCTGAGAACTGAGCATATTTCTCTTACACAAAGACACCTCTCTGATGGGTGTCTGCCAGGAAAGGATCCCTGCCAGGTGAGTCCACGTAATTGATTCTAATTCCTCCCAAACTCCTCTGGCTCCTGAACATACAGATAAGGAAAGCAGCAATGCTACAGTGTGGTATATGGGATTCTACCTCTGTAGCAGCAATTCTCAGCTCCGGCTGCATATTCACATCTCCAAGGAAGCTTTTAAAATGATGGATGCCTGAATCCCCACGTAGAATAATTAAACTGAAATCTATGGTGATGAGGTCATGGCATCAGAATTTTTAAAAACCTTCCTCTAGAGAGTCTACCGGAGAGCCACATTGAGAACTTTCTAGATAATCCTTGGCAAACCCTGGTCTCACCCCTTGAGTCCTACATGGAGGGATATAACTTCAAGGTAATAAATGATGAGCTCTCCCCAGCCCTTCATTTTCCATCCTGCTCCCCTGTCAAACACATAGTCAAAGATGCCTCTATCCCCCTTCCCCAGACAAAGGATACCAACACAGCAAAGACAATCACAGAGGCACAAGAGGAGAATCAAAGG
This sequence comes from Proteles cristata cristata, assembly GCA_017311185.1. Taxonomy (NCBI): domain Eukaryota; kingdom Metazoa; phylum Chordata; class Mammalia; order Carnivora; family Hyaenidae; genus Proteles; species Proteles cristata. The sequence goes on from JAESUZ010005475.1 coordinate 188,898, forward strand.
TTCACACTTAAGAACAGGGAGAACAGGTGTTTGTTTGTGTGTTTCTTGTGTTTTTTGTGTGTGCATGTAGGAGCCAGCTACAGGATGCTCCCAGCCATTGAGAAGTGAAGCAAGTTGAAGAAGAATAAAGTTTTACACCAAAGTAGTAAAGAGTTTCCACTTCTACTTCCTCAGGCAGAATTCCAGTGCAGTAGCAAAATGATGGACCCCCGTTGAAGTTGGGAGAGGAGAAAGAAAGGAATTTGTGTGATGTTATATTTTGAATTTCTGATGGCAGTAGCTTTGTGGATGTAACCTGTGCCCCGAGATGGTAGAGAGCTCATTGAAGTGGTCAGGTTCAGACACGGGAGGACTCCAAAAGTTCACAATGTTCTCCAAAAGTCCAGGAGGAAATCTAAAATTTCCAACTGGTTCTGAGCTGACAGCAAGGCCTATAGGCTGAAGAAGAAGTTGGCAGAATGACTTCATGTCAAAGACTTTGCAAGGTTGAGTCCCTGAGGGGAAAGGGTCAAAGAGAACAGCTGTGTCCCAAAGGGGGATGTAATGCCAGGAAACCACAACGGAACATGTAATGTAGACAGCATAAATGTCAGAATACAGAGGCACATATCTGTAACTATTACTATATCAATGATAATATAATGTTTACAGTCAGATAATATATATTACACTTATAGTAAGAACATAAATACATTATACTTACAGTAAGAATAAAAAAAAAACCTGACTTCGACTTCCTGCTCTGCCACTTACTTACTATGTGACCTTGGACAGGTTATTTAATCCGAGTTTCATTTTATTTGTGTGTAATTTGGAATAATACCTCTCTCATAGCATTACTGTAAAGAATTGAGTTAAAAAAAATTTTTAATACTTATTTATTTTTGAGAGAGAGGGCACACACAAGCAGGGGAGGGTCAGAGAGACAGACACACACACACACACACGGAGAGAGAGAGAGAGACAGACAGACAGACAGACACAGAATCCAAAACAGGCTCCAGGCTATGAGCTGTCAGCACAGAATCCAACATGGGGCTTGAACTCACCAACCCCAAGATCACAACCTGAGCTGAAGTCAGACACTGAACTACCCAAGCTCCCCTAGACTGTTTTAAAATATTTTCAGTCATTCATTTGACAACTATTTATTGAGGGTTTATTATGTGCCAGGGATTTTGCTGGACACTGGCAACATAAGCACACATTCTCGACCTCAAAGAGCTTACGGGACTGGGAGGAGAGGAATTTGTCCCTATGACTAGGGCTATGAAGAAAAAACACACAACCTGAAAAGAGAATACTAGGGCAGACCGATTTATATTAGGGGCTCTCTGGGATATTTCAGCTGAAATTTAAAGCACAAATTCAAACTAGCTAAGAAAAGAGGGAGAAGGAGAGTTTTCCAGAGAGGAAACAGCAAGCATATTTGTAGGCTCTGGCGCAGTAGAGAGTGCTGGTTATAAAGGTCAGTGAACCTAAAAGGGCCACGTGGGGCCAGACTACCAAGTGGCCTGTAGAGATTTGGGATCCTATCCTAAGCACAATAAGAAGCCACTGGGTTTTGAGTTAGAAGGTCTTAGGATTCAGTTCACATTTTAAAAAGCTGCATGGAACAAGAAAGGAGCAGGAGTGAAGGCTAAGAAATCAGTTAGACAGTAGTCTCAACAGGGGCGGCTGGGTAGCTCAGTCGGCTAAGGTTCTGACTCTTTAATTTCAGTGCAGGTCATGATCCAAAGGTTCGTGAGTTCAAGCCCCACACAGGGTTCTGTGCTAATAGGGCAGAGCCTGCTAGTGATTCTCCCTCTTTGTTCCTCCTCTGCTTGTGCTCCCACTCTCAAAATAAATAAACTTTAAAAAAAGACAGAAAGTAGTCTCAATAAAGTAAGCTAGTGGCTTGTAGTCTAGTGGTGTCACCAGAAAAGAGGTGATGGAGGGAAAGGTAGAAGCAGAGAGATGGATGTACTCAACATCTACATTTGGGGTGGACTGGAAGTGGGGAGAGGGACTCCAGAAAGAACACATCAGAATGGCGCCAGCTTTCTAAAATGAACATCTGGTTAGTCATACATGCCATTTACTGAGATGGAGAAGACCAGAGGTGGAAGTTTTCAAAGGAGAGGGAATGAAGGGTTCATTTTTTAATGTTTAATTTGTGATGTCTCTGAGACATCCAAGGGAAAATAACAAGCAGGCAGATGAATACACAGGTTTAGAGCACAGAGATAAAGGTTTTCAAGCACTTTTCTGTACTTTACTGCATTTCTTTAAAGTTTTAAGAAGTATCTTCCTTTGGCATCTGATCTTACTAAATAAAGCATCTGTCAACAGTCAATGTTGTAGATGAAAGTGCAACAGTAACAGAGTACTTAACTTTACTTCGCTGCCAGGAAGAGTTCAAATTACTTTAGAAAGCTTATTTAGGCTGCCTTTGCTGATCATAACTTTTCCCACCCACACAGAAGTCGGGGGCTACTGATCCCGGGTTAGTTCACCGTTCCCTTTATTGAACACCACTCAGTGTGAAAGCTATCATCAAGAGGTAATGGGGCTTTCTTCCAAAATGTCCTGAATAATTAACAAGCATTGATAATAGTTTATCACTGCTGATAAACAATAAAAATGTTGAATTAACTTGAACTTTTTTTTAACCAATTATATTTTTTCTCTTTAGGCCCACCTGAAAATGTGCTGTGCATCCATACAATTCCAAATATTTGGGAAAAGAAACAACACTGGCCATTTTTTAAACGTTTTTGTTCTTGTTTTTGATTGTTGACCACATCCTTAGTTGAAAGCAAATACTCTGGGCATTCACCACAAAACTGAGCATTTCCTTCTAAACCTGGCCTGCAAAAAGAACCTTCCAGAAAACGCTAAGGGTCTCTTCCTCTCTTTCCGTGAAATCAACTTGCAGGCCGACCTGGCGAGTAAGGCCCTTAGACAGGCAACTTTAGTTTGCTCCAACGGGACAGCTTTATCTGAATACAACTCGGCTAGAGCTAGCGTGAAGGAAAGACCATGACTGGCAGCAAGTACAGGGCAGGCGGGCAAGGAAATGTTCTTGACATTTATGGACTCTGATCCTTCAACACGCTCAACCCAGCAGTTAACCCAAAGCCACGCTCATGCCGGTGGTAACTAACCCCAGGGGACCTTCCCGGCCAAACCCGCCGTCCACCCCCGCGTGTCCCTACTTGGGAGTCGGGTGGATTCAGAGGCTGGCAGGAGCCCAGCCGGCAGGCGGAGCACCGAGGAGGGTCCCGCCTGCCAGGAAGTGGCGCGGCCGAGAGAGCGCGCGGGGTAGGAGTGCGGGCCCTGCGCTCCCTGCCTTCCCCCGACCGAGCGGGACCCGAGCGGGACCCGGCCGGGCCTACGAGCTCGCCGCCCTCCCCGCGGACTCGAGTCGGTGCCCCGCGACAACGCCGGCCCCGCGTCCCGCCCCGGGCCTGGGCCCTCGGGCCTCCCCGGCGCGCGCCCGCAGCCCGCTCTCCGAGGGATATCCCGGGGACCCGCGCGCTGCACCCGGGGGTCCGCAGCCCAGCCGACTCACCCCGGCGCGGCTGCCGCCTGCCTCGCCTGCCTCGCCTGCCCCGGAACAGAAAGTGAAAGCGGGGCCGGGGCAGAGGCAGGCGGACGTGAGGTGCGCCTCGGCCTGCGCCCTGGCGTCCGGCGCGGGAGGGCCTCCCGCTGAGGCGGGAGCCGGGGGAGCGGGAGCCGGTGCGCAGACCCCGCCTTTACCCCGCCGGGAATTCCTAAGAGTGCTGCACGTTAAGGAAACGGAGGAGTTGGCGACACAGGCGAGCGATCAGGCGGGAAGGAGCACGCCTTCACGAACGCAGATCATTTTCCCTGAGTGTGTCTCTGAAGGTTGTTTGTTTTCCTTTCCGTTTTGTTTTGTTTTGTTTTATTCTCCTTCTGTGGTTAGCCTTTGGCGCTCCCAGGGTTGAGCGCGTTAATAAAGGGCCGGTGCTGCGGGAGGTGAGCCGGGAGGGACTCGAGCTCGCGCCTCGACCAAGCCTGGACGGGCTCGACGCCGGTTGCACTCAACCGTGTCCATCATCTCATCTCTGCAAATGGACTGGGAGCTTCTGGCCCGCCTCCGAAACACAAATGAACCCTGAACAACTCTGTTGTGTGGAACGCTGAAACTTCTGGGCTTCTAATGGAGAGGGGTTATGTTAGGAGATGCCTCCGAGGAGGAACCCCTTGGAACTTCCCCACCGCTACCAAGGGGGCACTTGGACCCCTCTAAATTTGCTGCTCCCCATATTAAAACGCTTCCTCTGCTTTTTCAAACCAATGACCATTTTCTATGCTCCCCTTAGAACATTAAGAATGTAATGTAAGGATGAAATGTAAAAAAACAAAAAACAAAACACAAAACCCTTTTTAGACATTCGAAGGTAAATGAAGGAAAAAGACAGGAAACGCAAGCTCTCATGCTTACCCAATGCTACAAGTTGGTGAGTGGACCAACCCTCTGGGATCTTTTTCTTAGTATACTCGGGCTTTTTCCTCTCATTTTAGTCTCTTTCCCTTTGAGAATTTGGGGTACCAAGTCACTCGAACAGAGTTTCTCAACCTTTGTTTCTCAATTTTTTTGTGTTCCTTTTGAAAATAATAAAATAGATTTTGTTCTGCATATTCTCTCCAGTCAAGGGTATTTTGTGGTATAAAATTAACATCCTGTCCCCAAGCCCCAAACAAGGTGTGATAAGGGAAGCTTTTTCATTACAACTCAACCAGAAATGGACTTTGGGATCAGGTGATTTTTTTGTTTGTTTGTTTGCAGTCGTGGTAGCAATGTCAGCAGATACCTATAGTCTCCAAGGCCTCCAGATGTCCGTGAATGATCCAGTTTCCTTACAGGAGAACTGTCCAGTAAACTAACGCATGCTTTGTGATCAGGAGAGGCAAATGGAAGATCTCCCGCACAGGCATTTTGAATAATAGCAGGTGTTCCCTAGGAATCTAGCAAACTGTCTCATTAGGGACTGTGATCACTTCCCAGTTTCACCTGTTCATTGAAAGCAACAGATCATGGCAACCTCATTTCGTGTGTTTTATGCACAGAATTTAAAAGGCAGAAAGGAAAAATAAGACAACCAAAATGGCAAGTGACACTTTCAAGACTAATTTCTATGTTGTATCAGTTAGGGTTCAGTCACAGAGAAGAGAATCCATTCAAGCTATTTAATTTAAAAAGGGTTTGTTGCAGGCTTTTACATGAGATATCTAATCATTGGAAAGGCTTAAACCCACACTAGGGGAAGCTTCCAAGAACACATTCCAAAAGCACAGTGAAGAACGTGGCCACCGTTGAAACTAGTTCTCTTGCCACAACTTAGAAGCCATCTGCGAACTTGGGTAGTTGTTAGCACAGCTGCAGGCTTCAGAACCATGTCATGATGTTACAGTCTGCACAGCAACATGAATCTCTCAAGCCCGGCCTCCCTTTCCACTTAAAACTCAGTTTCAAATTCCACTCTCCCACTAGTGCTTCTGTTTGGCAGAATGCACATCCAGAACCTAGGAGCAGGAAAATCTCGGCAAAGAAGTACTTGCTTTCCAGACTCTGCAGTGGAATGAGGAATTCTGAAACAAGGTTGGAAGATATACTGAGTAAGCCAATCACAATATTCACAAATATTAAACTGGACTGGGGCTGAGCTCGCCTTGCCTTTAAGCTTCCTCAAAGCTCAGTTATACTGTAAATTTGAATGACAAAAAACCTGCCCCAGAATCTGTCTTTTCAGACACTACAGAACCAGATCAGATCATCATTTAGAAATATGGCATATGAGGGGCACCTGGGTAGCTCAATTAGTTAAGCATCTGATTTCAGCTCAGGCCATGATCTCACAGTTTGAGATTTGAGCCCCATGTGGGACTCTGCGCTGATAGCACGGAGCCTGCTTAGGTTTCTCTCTCTCCTTCTCCCTCTGCCCCTCCCCTGCTGGTTCTCTCTCTCTCTCTCTCTCCTCTCTCTTTCTCTCTCTCTCTCTCGCTCTCTCTCTCAAAAACAAATAAATAAGCATTAAAAAATATATGGCATATTAAATAATCACTCTCACAAATGGTTTAAATTAGAGATGGAGGTGCCTGGGTGGCTCAGTCGGTTAAGAGTCCGACCCTTGGTTTCAGCTCAGGTCACAATCTTACGGTTTTGTGAGTTCATTGAGCCCCAAGTTGGGCTCCATGCTGACAGTGAGAAGCCTGCTTGGGATTGGCTCTCTCCCTCTCTCTCTGCCCTTGCCTTGCGAGTTCCCTCTGTCTCTCTCAAAAACAAATAAACTTAATATAAAAAATAAATAAATAAATAAGGGATGAATTCTGAGTATTGACATCCACCTTTTTCTAAACACTGTGCATTCAGCACAATATTGTAATATTTTGTGAATGATTTCATTGCCTTCCAGGACATCATAAAAAAATTGAGCATATAGACTTTCATTACCTATGGATTTAATATTAACGGTTTTGACTATTTGGGAGTGACCTGAATTTCAAAAACTGAATAGTTGGTAATTTCGCTGAGGCATGAATTTGAATTACAATGAACTGATGCCAGAGAAGGAGCCACTTGACCCTTGAGTGGACCTGCCCAACCATGCAGAATCCACACCCCAATCCAGTCCTGTTATTCTCCATTCATCATCACAGACATAGGCAATTTCTTAAGTGATAAAAATCTAAAAACAACAAAAAAGAGGCACCTGCGTGACTCAGTTAAGGGTCTGACTCTTGCTTTCAGCTCAGGTAATGATTTTACTGTTCAAGGGATTGGAGCTCCATGTAGGGCTGTGTGCTGGCACCTGCTTGGGATTCTCTCACTCCCTCTCTTTGCCCCACCCCTGCTCTCAAAATAAACAAATAAACATTTTTAAAAGTGAAGCTGCATTTCTAAAACTTCATTAAGGAGTTTGAAGGGGTCACAAAGTTGTAAAATTCATTTTACTCCATTTCCCAGGAGAAAATATGTACTCAAATGTATTTAAAATTGGGAGTCATGTAAAAGCCTTGTAAGAGTCCTGTACAGACTTCTCTGTGAGCAGATCTAGAAGAAAAGCATGCCTGGGCCTTTATTCCCATGAACCCAGCTGAAACACGAGGTGAAGAAAGGAGCAGAGGGATTCCTTATCTCTGACCAGGTAGTGGCAGTCATGTCCTATACCTAGATGTGTACCAAATTCCAATGAATTTTAAATTCCATTACAATTTACAAGTCAAAGCAAGAAAAAGTCAAACCTAAGAGCTCTATGAAAACTAGGAGATGAAACATCATTCAGAAAGGAGATCTCAAAGCCATAGGAAATCCGAACCTGGTAAAAGCATGAATGGCCAAAAAGAGCCCATCTCAGTAATAAAAACTGGTATATTTTGAACGTTTCCTGTGTGGTAAGCACTTGCCAATCGCTCTATACAAGTATGTCATTTAATTCTAACAACACTCTAGGGCATATTCCATTTTCATTCCCATTGATAAAACTGAGGCTCTGTAAGGTAAGTAACTTGTGGGATAAATGGCTAGGAGGTGACAGGGCCAGGTTAGTGGTAGACCCAGGATGAATTCTAAAGATTAAGTCCTCCTGCTTTTCAAATCTCTCCTAGTGTAGGTTTACTCATGGAACATCTTAGTTTAAAAGGGATCAGTAAGGGGTAGACTCTTCCAAGTATGATTATGATCTTGCCTTCAATCTAATCACCCAACCTATGAGCCATTCACACATTATCATCTAGGACCTTTGTTCCTTTACCCTCAACCTTACCAGGGCCTGTCAATATTAATTTCAAAGGGTGTCTTAAATCTTTCTCTTCCTCTTCATTCCTGTTGCCTCCAGTCATCACACCTGTGCTATTATAAATATCCTCTTAACTAGTACTTTAACTTCCAACTTCCTCTCCTTCAGTCTGGTTCCTATACTGTCGTCTGTCTAAACCACTATCCTAGACAAGCATGGGACCCAGAGATCTAAACCAGGAAGCCAGAGTTTGTCAAGGAAGGGATTAAGAGAGCAACTACTATGACGGGGGAGGGGAGAGGAGGATAGGTCCAGGGAGGCAGGGGGGAGGGAAGCAGAATCAGAAACATTGTCCAGCCAAATTTGGGGTCAGAAACCTAAGTAGAGTGCAGAGAAGGTATCATTTCAACTAGAACCAGTAGAAATCCAAAAACTGGCTCTCAAGCAGAGGGACTACAACTAGATTCAGCCAGAAAAATAAGTGGAGACGGTGCGTGAATAGAAGGTAATGATTTCTTATATAGGACTTTACTATGCCTGTGGGTGCAAAGAGATGGATGCTCTTAGGAACATGCCACTATGCTATACTATGCTATGTAACAAATTTAGACCCTGGAAACACACATTTATTGCCTCACGGTTTCTGTGGGTCTGGAGTACAGACACAACCTGTCTGAATTCTTTGCTGAGGGTCTCACAAGGCAGTGATTAAGACAACATCCAGGACTGTGGTGTCATCTAAGACTCGACTAAGGAAAGATCCACTTCCAACTTCACTTCATTGTTGGTAGAATTCAGTTCCATTAGTTTATAGGACTGAGCACATCAGTTTCTTGGGACTGTTGACTACAGTCTGCCCTCACCTCTTAAAGACTACCTGCAGTCCTTTACCATGTGGGGTACCTGAGCATGGCCGTCTGCCTTCTCAAGCCAGCAGAGGAGGGAGCAACTCAGTCAAAGAGAGCTTTACAATTTTAAATAACACAATCACATAACCATTTACATCCCATCACCTTTTAGTTAGAAGCAAGTGGCAAGTCCTGCCCATACTCTCAGGTCAGAGATCACACAGGGACATGGCTACCAGGAGGCAGGGGTCGGGGCCACCTTAGGAGTCTATCCATCACAGGTACCAAAAAAATTTGACACCACTTGTTACCTTTCCACTTTTACTCATGTCCACTTTCATCACCCTAATCCAGGGCTACACTGTCTCTCACCTAGATACTACAACAGCCTCCAAATTCTCGTCGTTTCCATGCTTGCCTCCTTATAAGGCATTCCAAGAAGCAGGCAAAGTGGACAAAATGGATTAGAATCTTAGCTTCTCAAGTGTGCAAAAAGCAACACATTTTCAAAATTTTGTTTAAATCAGCAAATTCTATTCTAAGATTCCATCCCAGCAGATTGTTGGGATATCCAGTCTCAATTATTATTGACTTCATCCCCTATTCCCCACATAGCACAACCATTGTCCCACGATCTTAAGCACTGCCAAATATCCCAGGGTCTTAAGCAGCCCAGTCTTGGGTTCCTACCCAAGAGTCGCTATGGAGATGGTCCCTCTATTCCGGGTCCAGTGGATCTACTCCCTCCAGGCAGTTCAGAGATCTCTTCAGCCCCTGGGTTCATCCTTCCTAAATGCAGCGTGTGCTCACCTTCTCTGAGATATTGAGATCTCTGCAGGAACATTGTTAGTGGTGGTACACGTGTTCCTTCTGTCTTTGGAAAGTACATACCCTCAACTTAACCTAGGCTGGGAATTTAAACATTCCTCTTGCTATTTTCCCTTTCCTTTGCCCCCTGCTGAGTCACCAAAATATTTAGATTTTATCAAGTTAGATGTTGCTTACAAGAAAGTTCTGCTTTAGGGTGTACAAATGATCCTGCAAAAGGGAAATTAAATTATCTCAGTTATCTACTTGAGATAGAGGACTAAACAACATGGGGAGAAAAAACACACAAATTAATACTTTAATTAATTTTCTTTTACTATCTTCCATCAGTAATCCCACCCCTTCTAACTTCCTCCAACAGGATGGAACTCAAGTTTCTATTCCGAAACATCTTGCCCTGGACAGAAACTCTTATAAGAAATCAGCACCTCCTTGTGGAGAACAAGGGTCCTGGACTCCCAGGCCAGGCAGGTGAACGTAGATACTAGGTGAATTTCTCACTCCAGCAGACCCACTTCCTAGAGACATTTCTCTTAAAAAGAGTCCTTCCTGGCACTGACTCCATCTCACCCAGGCCATTAGGCCCGGGCCCAGCATTTTCTGAGTGTAGTAAGTCTCAAATGAACCTTACTGGCACCAGGTGAGACTATAAACACAGGTCTGCCTTCCAATTTGAATCTCCAGTTAATGTCACCTATTCTCAGGGCCCTTCTGTCACAACCTACACTAACCGTTCCCCCAACCCCAGCCAACCTAGGAGGTAGCCCACATTAAGGAGGAAAGCCAGACAGTGGCTGCTTTGTAAGTTGCTAGGGCCTTTCCCTGTTTCTTTTCACCCGTGTTAGATGAGACCCCCCTGTGGTATATTGTCCTTGTCTCCACCTGTACCACAAAAACCTCATTTCCCACCTTCCTCTCTGCACTTCAGCTACACTAGCTTTCTAGTTTTTCTAGTGTGCTCTTCTTCTTCTTCCAGCTTCACAACCTTACTACATGCTATTCTAGCTGTTGGAACCCCCCAGCCCCAGCTTCTCCTAATTTATTCACCCAACTCTGAGCTTAATCTTTTTGAGAGGGCATGTGGGTGCCAACCACATCGAACCCTCTGAGAAACCAGAGTAGTTCCACTGTCTGATCCATCTCTGATTTCCCAAGATCACCCTGTACCCCAGTCAAGTAATTAGTTACTTAGCCCTGTCATTGCTAGGAGTGAGTTCCCACTTTTTAAAGAAAAACAAATACTCTGAAATATTTAAGAGATATATGACACATCTTTGACCCAGCACCCAGGTAAAGCAACCAAACACTGTGAATATAGTTCAGTCACTGAGGGTTCTCTCTGAGTGTCGTCTGCAATGAAATTTCCATTTTTCTCACAAGTCTTTGGCACTTCTACTATTGACTGTCTTGGATTTTCCACAAGTCCTTAGCACTTCTGTTACTGGCTGTCCTGGATTTGTTTTGCTTCTAACTCTGAGCAATACATGATTAGTCTTCCTATGGCTTTGGTATCTGGTTCAGGTTAGTTTCTTATCATGTGCTCCTACAGTATATTAATAGAGCTATTTGATGGGCTCTGAGTAATCCTTCTATGACAGCCAGCTCTTTGGGAATCTATGGAAGGGTTCTCCAATCCTGGAATCCAAAATCTGGCTCGGAAATAGTCAGTGTTGCCATATAAAGTCTCTTTCTTTTTGTAGAAATAGGACCATGGCTGGAGTTACTAAAATGGACACATCTAGGCTGGTTTCCCTTGCTTGGGCAGTTGAAGTGGAGATTCAGAGGGGTGTTTAGTTCAGTCAAGTTGAGCTTAAAGCAGAGTATGGCACCAAATTTTGCTCCTGCTTAAAGCTATTTTAAGTTCTAAATAGGAAAGATCAATGGGCCAGAATCCTCTGTACTACTGCCCATCATGGCTATGTAATTACAGACACAGTTTTGTCAACTTGCTAGAATGAATTTAAGGATTAATATGCTGTATTCACACCCAACGCCTTGTGCTCGAATGTTTAGCCGAACCCACTTGACAATAGCAATTACCTCAGAAGTTAGATTCCTCAAACATTTTCCTGGCAGCCTGTTTTTGGTGCCCAGGTGCCTGCCCGTACTGGAGTTCTTGGACAAGGCTGAACCAGGACCCAGATGTCTCTTCTATTCACTTAGAACTTTTGTCTTCATATGTAAACTGATTCTTAATTTTCTGGCTCAAAACACTTAATGGCTTCTCTTGACACATAGGAATGTCTAAGAGTCTCAGTGATCAAATCCCTGTCTAACTTTCCAAATCATTATACCGCTTCTCTAATATCTTCTATTTTGTTTTATATCTCTTCTCTTTGTTAGGTTTCTACAGTGCTGACCTTCTCTCCACAAACATGCTGAGCAGTTTTCTGCTTTACACATGCTATTCTCTTGGAAAACTTTTTCCTCCTGGCAACCATGAGATTTCAACTTTAACACCACCTTTTCTGACCCCCTTAACAAAAGATAGTCACACATCCTTTATTATTTAACACAGCTCTAATTACAATTATTTACTTATTTTTAATGTTTTTGATATTTATTTTTGAGAGAGACACACACAGTGTGAGTGGTGGAGGGGCAGAGTAAAAGGAAGACACAGGATCTGAAGCAGGATCCAGGACCCAAGCTGACAGCACAGAGCCCAGCATGGGGTTCAAACCCATGAACCATGAGATCATGACCTGAGCTGAAGTGGAACACTTAACTGACTGAGCCCCCCAGGTGCTCTTACTCCTTTTTTTTTTTTTTAAATTTTTGTTTCCTTGGTCTTTGGTCAGTCTCTTCAGCTAGTTCATAAGTTCTATGAGGCCGGAATCTATGTCCCTTTTTTTCCTAAGCACTGCTTTCACTGGATCCCGCAAATTTTTATAGGTTATAGTTTCACTTTCACTCAGTTAATTTCTTTTTTATTTTTAATATTTTTATAAGTTTATTTATTTTCGAGAAAGAGCAAGAGTGAGCAGGGGAGGGGCAGAGAGAGAAGGAGAGAGAGAGAATCCCAAGTAGGCTCCATACTGCCAGCACAGAGCCCAACGTGGAGCTGGAACTCAGGAGATGATGACCTGAGCTGAAATCAAGAGTTGGAACCTTAACCAACTGAGCCACCTAGGTGCCCTCTTTTTAATTTCTTTTGAAATTAAATTAACGTACGTGTTATTTAGAAGCGTGTTATTTGGTCTTCAGATACTTTGGGATTTCTGGCTATCTTTCTATTATCAATTTCTAGCTTAATTCCATTGTAGTCTAAAAGCAAACTTTATATGATATTTATTCTTTCAAATTTGGTAAACCATGTTTTATAGTCCAGAATGTGGTCTGCCTTGGCAAATGTTCCATGTGAGCTGGAGAATATGTATCCTGCTACCATTAGATGAAGTATTCTATAAATGTCATTTAGACCCAGTTGATTAATGGCTATGTCCCTTTTTCACCATCGAATCCTTGGGAAGTAACAGAGAACATGACCCATAGAATGTTCTCCAAAAGGTTACTGAATAAGAGGAGAAGGATCAAGCAAGAGGAAAGGAGGAATGGATATGGAGATTTCACATATTACTCCCCTGATTCAAAGCTTTCAGTAGTTCACTATAATCTATATGATATTTTTTTAACAATTTTTCTTCCTATTCAGTAGTAACATGTCACGATCTGTTTACTCAATTTTTTCTGTTGTTACAAATACAATTATTTTATGTACCACTGTAGAAGAGGGAAAAAAGCTGCCCCCAAAATTTGCAAGATGCCATCAATTTTGGAGATGTTTCAATATGAAAAAACATGAGTCATGGAGTTGATAAAATCTGGTAATTAGCTACTTTTCTGTCCTACCTGACGGATGGATTCATAGCTTATTTATCTTTGTGTTCTGAGCACCAAACACAGTAAGTGGCTTTGAATAGACAATGACATTGGTTCAGATATTTGATGTGCCCCTCATTCCCCACCACCAGGCACCTGGCTCTCCGTCACTCCCCATGCTCTAAAGCTGGCAGTGCTCCTGGCTGGCCAGAGATTTTAATTTCTTTTGAAATGCATTGGCTACACAAAAACCTGACACTTTTTCACTTTTCTCATGACTTTGCTGGAGGCTGTTGGCTACATGTCAGCTAAGTATCTGGGGAACACCCAGGGGGTACTCTGGAAACTACTGTGGGAAAGTGACCTCCTCCCCTGCCTCCAGGCCTTCACATCAAGACTGGTGACCTTTGCCGGTGAGGCTGTAGGCTCTGCAGGGAGAACTTTGGCAAGCTTCAAATAAGTTGTTAACTATTATATTTATTCACAGGCCTGGCCTTTCTCTAAGCTTTATTTGTTTTTAATATCTATTTAGGAAAAAACATAAATAGGTGAAACTCCGGGATCTTCACCTCAGTCAAACAAATCCTATTTTTTAAAATCCCCTTTACATAGGACTTTTTAAAATTTAAGCTTATTTATTTATTTTGAGAAAGAGAGCACAAGCAGGGGAGAAGCAGGGAGAGAGGGAAAGAGAGAGAATCCCAAGCAGGCTCTTGCACTGTCAGTGCAGAGCCCAATGCAGTGCCTGAAGTCACGAACTGACATGATGACCCGAGCCGAAATCAAGAGTTGGTCACTTAACTGACTGAGCCACCCAGGTGCCCCTAGAACTTCTTTAAAAGAATGATCCCAAATGGGTATAATGTAGCCCAGTTTTTTTGTTTGTTTTAAACATGTGAATAGGCTATGCATTCTCTAGTTGGCCAGCATATCATGTCCTAACCATTTTACTGTGATACATTCATATACTGTATTCCTATTACCCACTGGACCTTTCAAAGAATCTGAATTTTTGACCCTGCTTTGAGGTGTGGCTTTTCTTCTCCAGAAGGACCTCCACCTCACCAGTCCCCTTAATTTTCTTACCCTCATTTTAAGATGAATTGGCCATTAGAGATGGGTCAGATTCTCTAACTGTAAGGAAAACTATTCCCTGAAGATGAAAGAAACTGGCTACAGAAATGTTAAGTAGGTATATTTACTGGTGCGTAGTGTGGCTATAAAATTAATCCCTGCTTTTTTTTTTTTTTTACCACACTGAAATGTCCATGGAATTTATGAGGCAGTATTGAGAATGGAGGGGGATGGATAGAATTAACAAATAATGCCACAACGTTAACATTTAGTATCATATTAACATTTCTGGGATTTGAGACTGCCTTGTAACCCAGCTCTAGTTCACACTATCCAAACACATATTCCTTATGTTCTGGCTTGGTGTTAGTCCAGCACTGGTAGAGGAGGGTTGAGGTGGATAAAAGTTCAGAGTCTTGGAGAAGTTCTAGTGAGTCCTTTAATTCATGACCACAAGGGACACATGGTCTTTCATCTCCCTTCTATCTCCCTTTTTAAGTCAGTTGGAGGTAGAAGACCCTTGAGTAAGAAGTTAAAAATAACACTGAAATGTTTCCATCTGTTGATGAAGTAAAAATACAAAAACCTTTTCTGGAATTGGATGCTTTTAATCTTAAAGTAGTAATAGTAGTTTCCATTTTGCTTTTCCCCTCCACCTCACCTTTCCCCTGACTTCTACCCCCTGCATGCCACTCACACCTCCTGAAAAAAAAAAAGAAAGATTCCAAATGCTGATCTGAAGAACACAGAGACCCCTGTATGGGCTGAAATCCCATGAGAGTAATAGAGGAGTAGTGAGTCCTGAAACAGTGACCATTATTTTTCCTACTAGGCCAATTTAAAGTCAAATTTGTTAGGTTTCATAATTACTTTCCAAGCAAGACTTTTTAATTCATAGACTACCCAATTTAACCTATTTAAAGCCTGGGTGTCTCAGTCAGTTAAACCTCCAAGTCTTGATTTCAACTCAGGTCATGATCCCATGGTTTGTGAGTTCAAGCCCTGCGGAGGGCTGTGCACTGACAGTGTGGAGTTTGCTTGGGATGTTCTCTCTCCTCTTACCCTACCCCTCCCCTGCTTGTGGTCTCTCTCTCTCTCTCTCTCTCAAAAATAAATAAATAAACATTAAAAAAAAAATTTTTTTTAAAAGCTACAGTGAGGGGCGCCTGGGTGGCTTAGTCGGTTAAGCGTCCAACTTTCGCTTAGGTCATGATCTCGTGGTTCGAGGGTTCGAGCCCCGCATCGGGCTCTGTGCTGACTGCCAGCTCTGAGCCTGGAGCCTGTTTCAGTCTGTGACTCCCTCTCTCTCTCTGACCCTCCCCTGCTCACGCTGTCTCTCTCTCTCTCTCCTAGAAATAAATAAAACATTTAAAAAAAAAAGCTACAGTGATAGGTTAGGCCTATTGGAAATGAACCACAATCATCTTGTAAATTATTTTAAATTTTAAGCCTGCTATTCTCCTGGAATTTATACAAAAGTAAACATTTTCAATGAAGCACAAAAGGAACAGAACCGTTAAAAACATAGACACTATCTCTGCTGTGCTTTGTAGAATCTAACCCCAATTCTTATTTTCTATCTATTACAGAGTTAAGCCTTAATTGATCGGTCTTCTTCATTGTGGAATTGATAGGTCTTCTTCTTTATAGAGACATAATTAACATATAAATTTGTGTAGGTTTAAGATGTACAACATGTTGATTTGATACACTTATATATTGCATATTGCCACCGTACCATTACCTAACACCTCCATCATGTCATATAATTATCATTTCATGTTTTGGGGCTGAGAACACTTAAGATTAGTAGTCTCCTAGCAACTTTCAAGTATCTAATACAGTAATGCGAGCTATAATCATCATGCTGTGCACTAGATCCCCAGAACTTATTCATCTTGAAAATACAAGTTTGTATACTTTGGCCAGCATCTCCTCAGTTTCTACATCTCCAGCCCTCCCTGGTAACCACCATTCTACTCTCTGCATCCACAAGTTCTTTTTTTCTTTTTCTTTTTTTTATTAGATTCCACATATAAGTGATATCATACAGTATTTGTCTTCCTCTTTGACTTATCTCACTTAGCATAATGCCCTTGAAGTTCATTCATATGATCACAAATGGCCTTTCCTTCTTTCTCATGGCTGAATAATATTCCATTATGTGTATATACCACACTTTTTTATCCATTCATCCATTGATAGACACTTAGACTGTTTCCACATCTTGGCTGTTGTGGATAATGCTGAATAATGCTGAAATAAATATGGAGTGCAGATATCTTTTCAATACACTGTTTTCATTTCCTTTGGCTATATACCAAGAAGTGGGATTTCTGGATTGTGCAGTAGTTCTATTTTTAATATTTTGAGGAAGCATTATACTGTATTCTATAGTGGCTGCACCAATTTACATTCCTACCAACAGTGCACAAGGGCTTTTTTTTTTCCTCACATCCTCACCAACACTTGTTATCTCTTAACTTTCAGGTGTCAGCCATTCTAACAGGTATGAGGTGATTTTGTGGTTTTGATTTGCATTTTCCTGATGATTAGTGATGTGAGCACCTTTTCATGTACCTGTTGGCTAACTGTATGTTCCTTTGCTCATTTTTTATTCAGGTTTTTTTTTGTTGCTGTTTTGTTGTTGAGTTCAATGAGTTCCTTATATATTTTGGATATTAATCACTTATCAGATATATATTTTACAAATATTTTCTCCCATTCTGTACATTGCCTTTTCATCTTATTAGTATCTTTTGTTCTGCAGAAGCTTTTTATTTTGATGTAGTCCTACTTGTTGGTTTTTGCTTCTGTTGCTTGTGCTTTTGATGTCATACACAAAAAACGATTGACAAGACCCAGTCAAGGAGCTTTTCCCTATGTTTTCTTCCGGGGGGTTTTATGGTTTCTAGTCTTATACTTAAGTCTTTATTTAATCTATTTCTTTAATTTTTGTGCGTGATATAATATGGGTGCCCAAAGTCACTTTTCTATATGTGATCATCCAGTTTTCTCAGTACAGTTTATTAAAGAGACTCTCCTTTCCCCATTGAGTATTCTTGGCTCCCTTGTCAATTATTACTTGAGTGAATATGCAGAGGTTTATTTCTGGGCTCTTGATTCTGTTCCATTGTTGCGTCTATTTTTATGCCAGTACCATACTGTTTTAATTACTATAGCTTTGTAATATAGCTTGAAATCAGGAAGTGTAATTTTTTTTTCTTTTTCTTTTTGTTCTCCTTTTTTAGGATTGCTTTGGCTTCTTGGGGTCTTTTGTGGTTCCATACAAATTTTAGGATTTTTTTTCTATTTCTGGGAAAATGCTCTTGGAATTTTGATAAGGATTGTGTTGAATCTACAAATGGTTTTGTGTGGTATAGGCATTTTAGTAATATTAAGTCTTCTGATCCATGGACATAGATATTTTTCCAATTGTTTGTGTCTGCTTCAGTTTGTTTGTACTTTCACCAAAGTATTATAGTTTTCAGTTTACAAATCTTTCACTTCTTTGGTTAAATTTACCCCTAAGTATTTTATTCTTTTTGATGCTATTACAAATGGAATTGGTTTTTTAAATTTCTTTTTCAGATATTTACCTGTTAGCATATAGAAAGACAGCTGATTTCTGTATGTTGATTTTATTCCTGCAACTTCACTGAGTTTGTTGCTTAGTTCCAATAGCATTTTGGTTAAGACTTTAGGATTTTCTATATATAAGTTTGTATCATCTGCAAATGGAGACAGTTTTACTTCTTCCTTTCTGATTTGTAAACTTTTTATTTCTTTATCTTGCCTGATTGCTCTAGCTAGGACATCCAATAGTGTGTTGAATAAGAGTGGTGAGACTGGACGCCTTTGTATTGTTTCTGATCTTAAAGGAAAAGCTTTTACCCTTTCACTGTTGAGTATAATGTAAGTTTGTTGTATACGACCTTTATTATGTTGAAGTATATTCCTTCTATATCCAATTTGTTGAAGTTTTCTATAATAAAATGATGTTGTATTTTGTCAAATGCTTTTTCTGCATCTACTGAGATTATCTAATTTATAAATCTTTTATAGATCATTACATGTAAATTATGACCACAAAGTGAAGATTAATACATTTTAAAAATCTAATTATTGAATGTAAATGTATTACTAAGAATATAAAAGGCTGTAGATTCATTATAAAAATAGGTTAGTAATAATAATAATACCAAAATTTGTTGAGGACTTGTTAGGTGTCAGTCTTCCAATATTAAATTCTCAATTATAAATATTACTTAGGTAAATATGTATTAAGAGAAAAAATTAAATAAATGAGAATTGATGACATTAGTAGCTTATTTTTTCAGTTTATTACATACAGACCCTCCAAATGAGCAATTTTGTGGCACAACCCATAGTGATGCACCTATCATTTTGGGGAAGGCATTTGGATCATAATTACAGAATCCTTATGGTAAAGAGAGAGTGAGACTTTCAGAGTCATCCTTCTGTGGGGGCGCCTGGGTGGCTTAGTCGGTTAAGCGTCCGACTTTTGCTTAGGTCATGATCTCATGGTTCGTGGTTTCGAGCCCCGCATCGGGCTCTGTGCTGACTGCCAGCTCAGAGCCTGGAGCCTGTTTCAGTCTGTGACTCCCTCTCTCTCTGACCCTCCCCTGCTCATGCTGTCTCTCTCTCTCTCTCCTAAAATAAATTAAAAAAAAAAACATTAAAAAAAAAAAGAATCGTCCTTCTGTGTGAGGAGAGAGCTCATCCTCACATCATCCTAGATGAATGGGGATCTGTCCTATTTTTAATATTTTACATTTCAGCAATTCTTGACACCTAGGGCAGGCCAATAAGTTTCAAAATAATCTAGATCTTAAGAAATCATTCACTCACCAGCAATCACAATTAATAGTTTTCTTCTTCATGACAGTGTAATTTTGCATTTTCATGACTCCGACTGTGAAGTCCCGTACTGTTCAATCTCAAGTAACTTACACATGTATATAGATATTATTGCTCTAATAAAAGATTCTTTGTGTTTTTTTTCATATACTAAGCAAAATACAGTGGATTTCCAAAATTCACCTGAGTTTATTTATAACATTGCATGCTACAGCACTAATAGTACTCCCTGCATGCTGGCCTGTTTTGGATTTTACTAAATCCAAGAATGCCCTTAATGGGAAAGGAATTGAAAACATAATTTTCCCCATAGCAACAAATGAACCAGTCATTTCTCTGATATACATTAAGACTTCCTGATTGAATTCTTTTCATCACTGTGATCTTTTGATCCATTCTAATCCAGTGACACTAATCATTTTAGATTCTGCGAATATAGACATTGTCATCTATAAAAAAATTTTCTGGCTGACATAATAATCAGCTCAATATTGAATTAAAGAAAACACTAGGAAGTAGGGTTAAGACATTAAAACATGCAGCTTAGTTTCCTTGAGGGCATCTGCCTTCCAAATTAATAATGATTCATATTTATTATTTTTAATAATTTTATATGTATTTTTTGAATAATTAATATATACTCAGCCCAAAAGGCCAAGAGCACAAAATGATATGCATGGAAAAGTAAATATCCCTCATCAGAGGAAATGCTATTCCCTCTTAGTGAGTACGTAAAGCATTTTGGACAGCAAATTGGCATTAGCTAGTACAGTTGCAAGTGTGAAGTTTCTACTTCTGTTAATAAAAGAGTAGGCAAATTGGACTAGAAAAAGAGGAGAATAAGCTATCCTATACATACCTCTGTTTCCACTGCAGATTTGTCTCGTGGAGTGAGATCAAGGTGAGGTTGAGGACGGCTGTCACTTCAAATGAGGTACAAGGTTTCTAAAATTATTATTACAGTAAACTGTCCTATATGATATTGCAATGAGAATATTTTGAGATAGAAGTAATTAGAACTTTTTCTTATCTGTGAATAACCAGAGGAAACTATGGAGCCTGTCTGTGATTTTATATAAGAGATGGGGAAGAACTAACTCTGAAGAGTCCAGGAATTCAGAAATGGGGAGAGGGAGTGAAAAGTAAATTTGCTTAAACAAGAGTTGCACCTAACATACCAATTTCACAGTAATTAATCCAGTAGATTAACCCAAGCTCTCTATTCACTCTGGAAAACATGCTGACTGATCGACTGCACAGTAAACTTAGCTCCTGGTGTGCCAGAGAACTCTATCCCCTCACCTGAGGAAAATGCTGGCCAGGAGTCACTTGTATGTGTTCCCAATCTGTTTATGACAATTGTGTCCTTAATATAGTTACTTAGGTTAATGAAGTGTTATGAAACAAATAGGTGTTAAAAAAGTTGTTGCACCATGAAGGTCAAGCTGATTATTTTGGAAAGTCTTGATAAAGTTGAAAGGTATTGAGTGTGCATACAACAACTGTAAAAGACTGAGAAAAATTTAAAAATATAGAAGGATGCTGTGTTTACATTGTTTCACAAATATCTCTTCAGTCTTCCTCTGAACTGAACACTATATAAAAATTAAAGAATCTGAGGAAATTATTTCCAGGTTCTCTCCAGCTGTGTCATTTTATGATTTTTATATATGAATCTACATCACGTTCTACATACAGGAGAAGAATGTTGCTACAAATATCTTAGGTTTTAGATTTCTTCACATAAATGCTCTTGAAATAACTGCTTGAATTGAATTCATGATTCATTTTGGCTAATAAGCTTCTAGACCAGTAAATATTTTGACAGAAACTAAAAACATTGATTGTATTATTCAGTCTATGAATGATGACATTTTTATGATTGTTTTTGTCTGATTGACTATCTCTTTATATTCTCATGATACTTTTCCAAAAAATAGGGTACTAAGCTTCAAAAGTCCAATGTTTTCATTCCTGTGTGTTTTGATTACATCAATATTCCTTTATAGGTTTTTTGGGGAAGTGCAGATTTGCTTACTGGAGTCAAAATGGTGGATTTGGGAAAGAGTTTCTCAGATTTAAAAATAAAATTTGAAACTACTCTTCTAGATAATACCTAAGACCCTTCCATTTCTAACCTTCTACAATTCTCTCATTTTCACTCAAGGATTGTGAGCTCTCCTTTCCCTAAACCACCCATCTTATAAAATACATAAATATTTTTTAAAACATGTTCTCCATTATAAAGTCAATTCAAAACATTGGTTCATTGATGTACTACTATATATAGTTCACTACTTCAGGGACTGAGAAGACATCAAAATAAAAAGAATTTGGTCACATGGGTCGCAACCTCACTTTGCATAAGAAAATATCATACAACTTTATTGACAGGATTTTTTTTTTCCATTTTCAACCCTTTATGTGTCTTCTGTGTTTCCTGTCCATATATATTTGTCTCTGTATTTATAAATATAATAGGACATTCCCAACATTAATGTAGTGGTAATAATTCCTTGCTGATTGTAGCAAAAGGTATACCATGTGCAGTAAAGTTGTTAATGAGATAGCCTCAAGTAAAAATTATATATGAGCAACTAAAGCTTGAAATCGTAGATATAGCTTCACAGAATGAATAAAAAGTTGCCCTAAACTGTCAGTACCTTCGGAGTTTGGGCTCCTCAGTAATTCAGCTACACCTATAATTAAAGTGAGAGTTGATTAAGGAAAAATGTGTTTAATTATCTCACTGTCACAAGAATCTTCTTAGATAAGTTCATTTTCTTTTTGCTAGAATACGTGTCTAGTTTGTCAACATGTTTAAGTCATGGATTTGCAGTTAACAGGCTTGGTTCCTATTCCAGTTCTGCCATTTTGTATCTTTAAGAGATCATTCAGCTTTCTAGCCTGGATTTTATAATTTGTGAAATGGATATGATTGTGCCAACCATAAAAGTGCTACACATAGTGAGCGTATCATTAATGTCGATTCCTTACTTCATTTCAACACAGTTATCAGACCATATCCAATTTGAGAACTTTAAATTAGTTGCTAAATTTTGGCCTGGTAAGTGGAGTCATGGGTTTGATGAATAGACATTTCCACTGAGCCAGAGCTTTCACATTTGGCCTGATTAACAGTAAAATAAATTACATGAAGAATAAAGAAAGATTTGGGAATATAATCAAAACAAAATTAATCCACATCAGTGGTAGCTGTAACTTGCTGATGCTCTTTAGTAAAGAACATAGAAACAGACTTGGAGAAGTGATCACTGGAAGTGTTTGATGTTGTGAAGGAGTAGTTTTTTCATTTCACAGTTATTACTAAGTTATTGCTGGGTTGTGCTTAACCCATACTGTATAAAACATTTTATCAAAATTCACTTCTGATTTTTTTTTTTTTGCTATGAGATACAAATGGTGACAACCTGAAGAAATATGAGATCATAACTACCTTGTAATAGGTAGTTTTTCAGACCTACTAAATCAAGATCTGATTCAGAGGCTACACATGTACATTTTAAAGAAACACCCCATATAACTGTTATGCAAAAAACCAGTTTAGAAACACCAGAAGTAGGGCTGTTTATTATTTTGTTATTATTTTTCATTTATCTATTTTGAGAGAGAGAGAGAAAGTATATGTGTGTATGAGCGGGGGGCAGGTAGGGGCGGGGGGCAGAGAAAGAGGGACACCCAGAGAGAGAGAATCCCAAGCAGGCTCCTCACCGTCAATGCAGAGTCTGACGTGGGGATTGAACTCACAAACCATGAGATAATGGCCTGAGCCCAAACCAAGAGTCAGATGCTTAATGACTAAACCACTCAGGTGCCACCAGGGCTATTTATTTTAGTAATTGCTCTATGTTGAACCCTTCCAGATCATAAGGAGTACTACAGCGCTGCTAGGAATATACTGGTGGTTGAGAAGTCTGCTTTGAAATCAGTGAAAAAGATATCACTATGACATTGTCTGTGGCTTGAAGTAAAATTATGACATTGCCTATTGAGAAAGGCAAATACCTTCTGTTGACTGACCAAGAAGGTTCAAGGATAATTAGAGTGCCAAGTAACTTATAACAAAAGCCACTTTGAAACTGCTTGAGACTTGCTGAGTGATTCTTGCTACATGTTGGGATCCTCAGGGACCTGTCAATTGCCCTAAGAATACAGAGGTCAGGACACTGTCCCATTAGATGCATGAATCATGATCTTGAAAAACATAAATGAAAGCCAGATAGAAGCTCAAATATTCATCTCAAATACCAGTCCTGTGGTCAGGATTTCTCATCATACATCATTTAATAACAATAAAATAGAATATCCTTGCTAGAAACAGAAAATCTATTTGTATGAAATGATGTAAAGGAATAGGAGATGCTGTAAAGATTAGCTGATTATTTTGCTATTTAGTATCTCTATGTATGATTATAAAGTCTAAGTTTAGTGTGTTTTTTCTACATAACCATGTTTTAAATTGCACTATGAGAGCTAAATTCAGTTGTAGAAACATGAATAAATCCCTGAAAAACCAGCAGTAGCAAGGCTCACAAGGAAGGCCCATCCTAATTGTCAGTTACCACAAACCTCATTAGGTAGGTCAGGGTCTCCAAGAGGAGTACTCAGGCCTCTGGGAGCACACGAAGACCACCTAAGAGACACACAGGCAAACCGGTGGCTTCCGGGTGATCAGTTTCTAGAGCCTCAGCTACATATGCATCCTCCCTAAACATGATCTGAGAGCGCTCCTATGGGTTAGCGGTGATACAGGATCCCCTTTCCACCTCTGCTTTCACTAAAAAAAAAAAAAATGGCCAACAACCTCTCTACGGATAATCTTACTACTATAAGGCAATTACTAGAGGTTAATAAACCCTCCATGATGCAAATAAAGAGAAAGGTGAAATATTTTTGTTGATATTGAGAAGTGAATGTCTCTAAGGATTGGGCAATAAATCCTTTTTTATTTCAAAATAATTTCCAGGGGCGCCTGAGTGGCTCAGTCAGTTGAGCATCCAACTTTGGCTCAGATCATGATCTCACGGTTTGTGGGTTCCAGCCCCACGTCAGGCTCTGTGTTGAATGCTTGCTCAGAGCCTGGAGTCTGTTTCGGATTCTGTGTCTCCTCTCTGCCCCTCCCCAACTGTCTTACTCTGTCTCTCAAAAGTAAATAAATGCAGAAAAAAATAAAGATTTCCAAATCCTTGCTCTCCGTAAAATTAAAGTAAAATCTAACTGCTAGATAATTAAAAATACTTTTTTTAAAAAAATATTTTTATTTATTTCTAGGAGACAGAGAGACAGCGTGAGCAGGGGAGGGTCAGAGAGAGTGGGAGACACAGACTCTGAAATAGGCTCCAGGCTCTGAGCTGGCAGTCAGCACAGAGCCGGACGCGGGGCTCGAACCCACGAACCGCGAGATCATGACCTAAGCGAAAGTCGGACTCTTAACTGACTAAGCCACCCAGGCGCCACCCCCCCTTTTTTTTTAATAAAAATACTTCTTAATGATACATTGTTGTGTGATTTTTTTTTGGCATCTATTAAATGGCAAGGAGCTCAAAGAATTGAGTGACATTACCGAAACAAAGCTCATTACATTCTCAACTAATTACTTATGTGAACAAAGTTCCTCAGCACTTACATAAAAAAGAATTCAAAATACAAATAAAATTGATGCTGAATCCTGACTCATTATAGCAATAGTTGAGCACAGATACATTGACTGAAAAATAAGACTCATTCATCTCCTTAATAGATGCACGATGTTAAATAATTTAATCATCAAAATTTGTAATATATTTACGTTGTTTTGATCAATGGTGTACTACTTATGATTATAATGATAGTGCAAACCAGACGATGTTTAAAATACTTAAGCCTTATGGTCACTGGAAATTAAATTTTCATTTATATTTCCATTTATATGCACATTTCTGTTTCAGGAAATCTCAATTGGATAAATATTACAATCATAAAATATATTATATTAGGTTAAAATTCTGGGGAGGAAGTGAAGCGATGAGGAAGAAGAAATTTGTAACTGTTTAAAAATAACATGTTTATCTTTTTAATATAAATATGATAGATATCCAATCTTTTGACATTCATACTACACTGAATATATTTTAAAATGTAATATGAGTTTTAAATGTCAATATTTACCACATGTCAAAATTTATATCTTTGTAAGTATTAATAGTATCTAAGTATTTTAGATGTTTAAAATTTAGATGTAGATATAAATATTTTATTTTTTAATTAAAGAACATTTTTTCAAAGAATAATGCTTTTTCACATTTTTTAAATGTTTATTTATTTTTGAGAGAGAGCAAGCATGAGTGGGGGAGGTGTGGAGTGAGAGTTGGGGGCAGAGGATCTGAAGTAGGCTCAGCCTGGACAGCAGGGAGCCTGATGAGGGGCTCAAACTCACAAACCATGAGATCATGACCTGAGTGGGAGCCGGATATTTAACCAACTGAAACACCCAGGGACCCCTAGATTTAAATCTTTTAAATGTTAAGAAGATATATAGTGTTTAAAAACTATTTTTTCAGGACATGGCAGCAAAACAGTTAGAGACCACTGGTAGGCCAGTAGTAGTCTGCATATGTCGACCGATATTTGGATCCACAAATTTACTAACGTCTAGGTTGTTAAATGGGTTGCCACAACTGCAGAAGTTAAGGCCCCAGCCCAGCCTGTGGCTCAGGTTGGGAGATCTGAGGTGGACCAATTCCTGAAATGGATTAGGCAGCCCTTGGGAATATTCTAATGCCAGTAGTCCAAAGATTTACATCTTAAGAAACACACTTTGATCTAGGCTTCCTTTCTTCCCAGTTTTGAGAAACATAGTGGCTTAGATATATAGATTTATCTATTCACATATGTTAGTAAATTTAATACTTACTGCCTTGTGATTTGAATTCTTAAATTTGTGGGACGGATGTGCCCTACTGTATTACTTTCTTACCGGGGTCCATTTATTTCCTTCCAAAGTCCATCCATGGCAACAGCTTGAAGCCATGTAAGAAGCCACAAAAACTGCTGAGGTTCAGTGAGCAGGGCTTTGCTTCTCTTGCCCTCCACCTGAATATTCATTCGTTCATTCATTCGGGGTCTAGGGTGGGCCTGAGGATATGAAGAAGAATCAGACAAGCTCCTTGTCCTCAAGGAGTGATCAGTCAAGTGAGTGATTCAGCCACGTGGACAAATAATTTTAACACATTGGATGGACAGCAGAACAGAGAAAAGAATGAAAGCCTTTGGGAACCCAAAGAAGATACAAACTTTGCCTTGAAGACTTGGAAAGGTTTCTAAGAGGAAGTGAGAGATCTGAGTTTGAGCCTTAAAGAGTAGCATGAGAGCAAATCGCTTGCTATAATACACACACACACACACACACACACACACACACACATACACACACACATACACACGCACATGCATACACATGCACATGTACACATGCATGCACATGTGCAAACACATACATGCACATGCACGTATTCACACACAAGCCTATTTGCATTGCAATTCTTACATCAACTATCTGGAATTTGTACAGAATTCGTAGGTTAAGGGGATAGCTTCCCACAGAACTGCCCTCACTTCAGACATCATTCACAAGTTTGGGGATTCCCCATCACCCACACTTCTAACCAATTGGCTATATATTTAGGGGTTCCCATGACATTCTTAGGTTTGATAATTTGCCATAAAAGCTCATACCAATTGGCTATATATTTAGGGGTTCCCATGACATTCTTAGGTTTGATAATTTGCCATAAAAGCTCATACCAATTGGCTATATATTTAGGGGTTCCCATGACATTCTTAGGTTTGATAATTTGCCAAAAAAGCTCATGGAACTCAGAAAAGCCTTATATTTAAAATTATAGCTTTATTATAAAGGATGAAAATCAGGAGCAGCCAAAATGAAGAAACATTTGAGGGAGGTTTGAGAGGGTCCTAATACGAAACATCGGTGTCCTCAGGACATTTCACTATCATGGCACATGGATGTGTATTGTTGACCAGAAAGCTCACCATCTCTACATCCAGAGTTTTTACTGGAGTTTTATTACTGAGACATCACTGAATAACTGGCTAAGTGACAGAAGTCAATCTCCAGCCTCACTCTTCTCCTCAGAGGTCAGGCTGATATCATGCGGCTTTAAACCTCAAGTCTAGGGGTGCCTGAGTGGCGTAGTCAGTTAAGTATCTGACTTTGGCTCTGGTCATGATCTTGCGGTTTGTGGGTTCGAGCCCCGTGTCAGGTTCTGTGCTGGCAGCACAGAGCCTGGAGCCTGTTTCAGATTCTGTGTCTCCCTCTCTCTCTGCCCCTCCCCTGCTCATGCTCTATCTCAAAAATAAAATAAAAACTATTTAAAAAATAAAAAAAATAAACCTCAAGTTTCTAATGACATGGTTGATTTTTCTGGTGTGAGCAGCCCCATTCCTGAGTCATCCCATGAGCCTTAACTCAGGTGTGGCCTAGGGGTTCACTATGAATAAGGAACAGTCCTATTACTCAAGAAATTCTAAGGATTTAAAGGATTTTCTTTTTTTCTGTTAGTTTTGTTTAAGTTTATTTATTTATTTTGATAAAAACAGAGTGAGTGGGAGAGACAGAGAGAGAGAGAGAAAGAGAAAGAGAAAGAGAATCCCAAGCAGGCTCTATACTGTCAGCACGGAGCCCGACATGGGGCTTGAACTCATTAACCCATGAAATCATGACCTAAGCTGAAACCAAGAGTTGGACACTTAACTGACTGAGCCACCCATGTGCCCCAAGAAATTCCAAAGATTTAGAGGTTATCTCTCAGAAACCAGGGACAAAGGCTGGCCAAATTCTTTACTATATAATATTATTCTTAAAATGCTTTCATTATGTTCATTACCTTTAGGATATATGCAATGTGGTCTAGAGGACCCTGCATGGTCATTTTCAGCCTTCTTTATGAGTCTTGTATTCTACGTCACTCTCTGCCTGACAGATACACTGGGCTTCTTTCAGTTTCTCAAATACATTTGCCTCCTTCCAGCCAAACAACTTTTGCCACATGATATTTCATCTTCCTGAAACAATCTCTATCTTCAACTTTCTTTAACAAATCCCACAAACATGCTAATATACTTCTAGAAGGCTCCCCCCACCTCACCTGACTTCCCAGAATAGGTCTGAAATCTTCCTAGTTTTTAGCCTCTGAGCCTGTCTTTCACAGCACTATTTACATTTGTAAATCTTAAATCTTATAAATGCTTAGACCTGTAACGATTTGTTTATTTCTTGTCTCCTCTGCTAAAATGGAGATTCATTAAGACCATACTATGTTACCAGTACTTAACACAGTACCTTGCATATAATACTTGCTCAACAGATAATTGCTACCTGAAAGAAAGAATGGAATCAATAAATGAATAAATGCTACTTATAAACATTCTTAAGAACTCTCTTTTCAGTAATGAAAATTCTCTAATCTGCATCACCTGTCTTGGAACTTTTAACTTTGACTTATTAACATCAGCAGGGTGCCTGACACATCACTGCCAAATTATTAGAGCCATCTTGGTTCAGTTAGTAGACCCCATTACATTCTTTCTCATTCTCCAGAGAGCAAGGCTGTCCCTGACCTTGGACACATCAACTGCTTTATTTTCACTCTTTCTTCCTTTTCCCTGATGAATCACGGTCCACTTCACAGTGTGTAACATAAAATTTAAATCTGTATATATTGTAGTGTAAAAGTCTATAGACGATAGTTCTGACTTAGCAGCAAGGGACAAATATGTAAAGATTTCACTTAAGAATTCACCTAAAACCCTTCATGATGTTAACTCATAATCTCAGTTTTTCTCAGTCCTGGTTGCATACTGGAATTGTATAGGGTGCCTTTTTAAAAACTGCGATTATAATTGACCTATGATTAGATTAGCTATATAACACAATGATTTGATGCATGTATATATTGTGAAATGATCACCACCATAAGATTAGTTAACATCCATCATCACATAAAATTACAATTTTTTTCTTATGATGAACACTTTTTAAGATCTATTCTCTTAGCCATTTTCAAACATACAAAAACAGTATTGTTAACTGTACTCACCTCATTGGGTTGCTTTTATACAAACTGATATTCAGTTAAAGCAGAATATCTGATGTGGCCCAGGCATGGGTCTGTTTTTAAAGGTCTGAAGTGATTGTAATGTGCACTCAGTTGTGACCCACAAGGGTAGCTGCAGTGTTCATCACAGTCATGGCTAGGCACATAAATTTGCTCCCATCAAGAACACATGTCACATTTCCTAATTTCCTAATTGCTTAACCCTGGTGAGGATGCAAATATATTATCTGATAAAGAGATAGTAACTGTGCAGAAAGCTCTTGGGTGACTGCCCAATTCATAAAATCCCCTTCCCTGACAACATCATTGATACACCAGGTTTGCTATGTTTATTTATTATAACCCTGTCTTCCTGGCCATACGTGAGAAATGGACACTTCAACCTTGTTATTCCAACAATCTCTCTTTAAAATTTGAAGCTGGGAATAAGTTAGAGCTTAATAACAGTATGCTAGAAATGCTTTTTGTAGCTTTTGATGATTTCCTTCGTGTTAAAACATTGTGGCCAATTTCAAGCTATTAATGTAATACCATTCGATTTGTAAAACTCCTGAAAATATAACAAGTGGTTCCCAGCCATGATGACCCAGCTCCAACCCACCGATGGAGCTTTCATTTTAATGTCTGCTCCTCAGATAACATTCAAATACACTTCCTTTCTGATTCCCTGAATTTTCTAGGGATAAGTGTTGTAACTCTTAAATTCTCAGAGACATTCCTCTCATTCATCTTCCTTCCAGTAAATACTTTAATTTTTTGGCTTATACTATTTACAAACAGCTTTTCCTACATGCTGTAAAAAGACCTTAAAATAATGGGGACACTATTTAGTATATTAACATTTTAGTTTCAGTAAGTTTATCAGATGCTCCAGTTCTTGAGAGAAGTAGGAAACAGGCCAGGCCTGGAAAAGAATTCCAGGAAAGGAAGGCTGAGCCAGCAGGCTCTGTGTGCTTGTTGGGAGGCACTGGAAGAGAGGGTCACCCTCCCCAGCTCATGCTCTACCTCTCTGTGTCTCTGTCTCTCAAAAATAAATAAACATTTAAAAAAATCTTTTTCTTTTTGAAGAGAGAGTCACAGGTGGAGTGGAAGATAGGAGAGTGCTAAAAACACAGCTTATTTTCAAAATTCTGCCCAGAATTTCAAAATTCTGGACCTCTCTGCCTCCTTTAGAGAGAATTTACCAAAAATTCAAAAAGGACTATTGATACAAACACTATGGAAAGTAGGGTTGTTTATTTATAAGTATTCATCTTCAATCCCATGAAAGAAGCTAAGATACTACAGCTTTTAGGAGGAGGGAAGAGAGGCAGAGAAATCAGATTTAACAAATGAGGTAAAGACAATTATGTCTGAATCTCTTCCCAAATACGCTGGGGTGTTAAGGCATTCTAGTCCTCAAAATTTATAAACTTGTCTACAGAATGGCATATATATTGACTATGACAATCCATGTTAGCAGGGAGAAAAATGAAGTTCTAATGCTGCTAATGTAGAATAGAGAATTAAACTGGAAATAGAAAAATAAGGATGTCAGTGTAAAGTAATACTAATTATAGTCATTTATTCAAACTCCTCACCATTCAGGCTTCATTATGTTGCAAATTATTAATTATATGCACATCAGTAAATATATTACCTATAAACTTGGTTCTTTTATTTGACTAATTTATCCTTATAATACTTAGCCTACATATTTCAGGCTGATGTGGCAGAAAATTACCAGAACTGAGGCACCTGGGTGACTCAGTTAGTTAAGCATCCGTCTTTGGCTCAGGTCATGATCTCACTGCTTATGAGTTCCAGCCCCACACTGGGCTCTGAGCTAACAGCTTGAAGTCTAAAGCCTGCTTCAGATTCTGTCTCTGTCTCTCCCCTGCTTGTTCTGTCTCTGACTCTGACTCTCTCTCTCTCTCAAATATAAAATAAAACATTAAAACATTTTAAAAATACAAATTATCAGAACTATTGCTCATATTCTGACATTCTCTGCATGACCTTGAGTATTCACTGGCTCCTTCCAGTCTTCCCTTTCCTCAACGGGAAATAACAATTAAATTAGATCATGCCTAAGACCCACTGGAGCCGTAATAGTCCATGAATCTAAATGTATTTAGACATGAAAATTTTTACGTATTGTTCAGAGGGAAAGAAATTATGTAAATACGTGGTTCAAAATCTTCTGATTTTCTCATTTAGGAGGGAAGACAATGATTCTAATTTTCCAAATATTTAGAATGAATGAGAGGTGTCTCTCAATGGAGGTATTCTATCAGAAAAGAAAGGAAAAGATTTTTTTTCTTTGATGTTCTCAGATTTTAAATTTTTTTTTTTTAATGTTTTATTTATTTCTAGGAGAGAGAGAGAGAGAGACAGCGTGAGCAGGGAGGGTCAGAGAGAGAGGGAGTCACAGACTCTGAAACAGGCTCCAGGCTCTGAGCTGGCAGTCAGCACAGAGCCCGACACGGGGCTCGAACCCACGAACCGCGAGATCGTGACCTAAGTGAAAGTCCGACGCTTAACCGACTAAGCCACCCAGGCGCCCCAGATGTTCTCAGATTTTAAATGCTCTTGGTAATAATAGTCTCACAAACAATCAGGGCACAAGTTAAACCCTGGAAGAATCCAGTCATAAAAAGCAGAACCCAAGGAAGATCTCCAAGAACTTCAAAGAGGTCTTTAAAGCTGCCAGTAGTTCATCCTACTTTCCTGGTACAATCTTAGATATTGGTGTTTGTTAGGAAAAGAGGCACAAACAAAGGTTCAGGATCTGTCCTACTTTAGCAGCCTGATCCTTTGTATTGCTTGATTTGGTAGTAATACACACCACAGGTTGAGAACCACTGCCCTAATGTATTTGCCTTCCACTATCCCTGACCAGTGTTTCTCAAAGTTTTCTACATGTCGGAATGACCCGCAGCAAACCCGAGACCCTGATGCACCATATACTCAGCCTGCTACCATGTTCTCCTATGGACCCCCCGCTTATAACAAGCCTGCGGCAGGAATCCATACAAAGAAGTATCACAAGCAGTGTGCAAACAGCCCTAACAAGGGCCAGCACTACTCCAAAGTGAAAATAACAAACACCAGTCAGATAGTGACACCAGCAGTGGGCTGGAGGCTGATATCTGGTCTGACTGCAGTACACACCCACCAACAAAAGCTTCTCAGGGGACAACATAGAAACAGTGTCCTGTTTGGGGCGACTACAGTTTTGGCACCAACTCAAGTTTTGACTAAACTCAAGTCCTTGGCAGCCTCAGTCAGTCCCAAGTTAGGCCACTAACCATACAGAGATCAAACACTGCTTACAACAGGCAAAGAGACCCATTGCAGATGACTGGACTAAAAATAAATACACCTCAGTCAGAGCAGTAGGGCACACACAATACACATTGGAAACACCCCAAAAGTGCCAGGTTCTGGTAAACAGAGGATATTGCACTATAGGGCACTACAAGACCTCTTCTTCATAACACCATTACTTTCAAGAGCAGGAGACACAGCTGATTTTCTTAACATATAGAAACAGACACAGAGAGTTAGACAAAATGAGAAGATAGAGGAATATATCCCAATGAAAGAACAAGACAAAATCACAGCAAGAGAGCTAAATGAAACAGATATAAGTAATATGTTTGATAGAGAATTTAAAGTAATGACCTTAAAGATACTCACTGGACTTGAGAAGAGTGGTAGACCTCAGTGAGACCCTTAGTAAAGAGATAGAAAACAGAAAAACAAATCAATCAAAGATGAAGAACTCAATAACTGAAATTAAAAATTAATTACAGCAAATAAATAGTAGACTAGAGGAAACAAAAGAATGGATGAGCAACCTCGAAGACAGAGTAATGGAAAGCAATTGAGCTGAACAGGAGAGAGAGAAAAGAAAAAGGAAAAAGGAAAATAGATTAAGGAAACTCAGCGACACCAACTGTAATAACATTCACATTATAGGAATGCCAGAAGGTGGAGAGAAAAAGGGGAAAAATTATTTGAAGAAATAATAGCTGAAAACTATCCAAATCAGGAGAAGGAAGTAGAAATCCAGATCCAGGAGACACAGAGAGCATCCAACAAAATCAACCCAAGAAGGTTCAGACCAAGACACATAATAACTAAAATGACAAAAAGTAGTGATAAAGAGAGAATATTAAAAGCAGCAAGAGAAAAGAAAACAGTTACATAAAAGGGAAACTCCATAAGGCTACTAGCTAATCTTTCTGCAGAGATTTTCCAGGCCAGGAGGGAGTGGCATGATATATTCAAAGTGCTGAAAGAAAAAAACCTGCAACCAAGAAGACTCAATCCAGTAAGACTAGCATTCAGAATAGAAGGAGATACGGACTTTCCCAAACAAAAGTTAAAGGAGTTCATCACCACTAAACCAGCCTTATAAAAAATGTTAAAAAATAATAATAAAAGAGGGGCACTTGGGTGGCTCAGTCTGTTAAGCCTCCAACTTGAGCTCAGGTCATGATCTCACAGTTTGTGGGTTCAAGCCCTTCAACAGGCTTTGTGCTGACAGCTTCAGATTCTGTGTCTCCCTCTCTCTCTCTCTCTCTCTCTCTCTCTGTCTCTCTCTTTCTCTCTGCTTCTCCCCCACTCATGCTGTCTGTCCTCTCAATAATAAATAAATATTGAAAACAAAATTTAAAAAGAAGAAAAGAAATGTTAAAGAGGATTCCTTGAGTAGAAAAGAAGACCATATGCAGGAGTAAGAAAAATAGGAAGCACAAAAACAATAAAATTAAGTATATCCTAAAGAAATAATTAAAGTATTCACTGAATTAAAAAATGAAAAATATGACACCATGTACCTAAAACATGGAGGGGAGAGAGAAAAAAATTTAGTGCTTTTAGAATGGGTTCAAACTTAAGTGATCATTAACTTAACATAGACTGCTATATGAATAAAATGATATATATAAACCTGATGGTAACTTCAAATCAAAGCCAGCATAGATATGCAAAAAATCAAGAGAAAGAATCCAAGTAATCACTAAAGAAAACAAGCAAACTTTGAGAAAAGAGAACTAGAGAAGAAAGTAACAGAGGGGAAATACAAAAACAACCATAAAGCAAGTAACAAAATGGCAATAAATACATAACTATCAATAATTACTTTGAACATAAATAGATGAAATTTTCTAATCAAAGACAGAGGGTGACAGAATGAAAAAAAAAGCAAGACTCATATGTATGCCGTCTACAGAAGACACGTTTCAGGCCTAAAGACACACACAGATGAAAGTGAGGGGATGGAAAAGCATTTTCATGCCAATGGAAGTGAAAGGAAAGCTGGGGTAGCAATACTTATATTGGATAAAATAGACTGTAAAACATACTGTAACAGGACTCAAAGAAGGACACTATATAATCATGAAGGGAATGATCCAACAAGAAGATACAGCAATCATAAATATTTATCTACCCAGCATGGGAGAACACAAATACATAAAGCAGCTAGGAACAAACATAAAGGAAGTAACAGATAGTAATACAGTAATTGTAGAGGACTTTAACACCTCACTTACATCGATGGATAGATCATCCAAACAGAAAATCAACAATAAATAGAGGCTTTGAATGACACATTGGACCAGACAGATCTAACAGATATATTCAGAACACTCCAATCTAATATAGTGGAATACACATTATTTTCACTGCACATGGAACATTCTCCAGAGTAGATCACATATTAGACAACAAAATAAGTCTCAACAAATTCAGAAAGATAGAAGTCAAATCCTTGTCCTGTTCCTGATCTTACAGGTAAAGCTTTCAGTTTTTACCATTGAGTATGTTGAGTATGTTGAGTATTATGTTAACTGTGGGTTTTTCATATCTGACCTTTTTTTTTTTTTTTTTTAAAGTAGGCTCATGCCTAGTATGGAGCCCAAAATGGTGCCCAAACTCATGACCCTTAGATTAAAATCCAAGCCAAGATCAAGAGTTGGATGCTCAGGGGCGCCTGGGTGGCTTAGTCGGCTAAGCGACCGACTTTTGCTTAGGTCATGATCTCGTGGTTCAAGGGTTCGAGCCCCGCGTCGGGCTCTGTGCTGACTGCCAGCTCGGAGCCTGGAGCCTGTTTCAGTCTGTGACTCCTCTCTCTCTGACCCTCCCCTGCTCACGCTGTCTCTCTCTCTCTCTCCTAGAAATAAATAAAACATTAAAAAAAAAAAAAAGAGTTGGATGCTCACCTGACTTTTAATTATAGAGAATGAACTGATGGTCTCCAGAGGGGAGATGGGCAAGGGCATATAGGTGAAACAGATGAAGGGAATTAAGAGTACCCTTATCTTCATAAGCACTGAGTAATGTATAGAATTATTGAATCACTATATTGTATACCTGAAACCAAAAAAACACTATATACTAATTATACTGGAATTAAAATTAAAAAAAAAAATCCTGACACTGAGGCCAGACTCTATACCAACTGAATCAGAATCCACAGGAAGCTAGATATCAGCATCTTTTTTTAACTCCCAAGGTGATTGCAATATACTGCCCAGTTTGAGAACTGATGTCCTCTACCAGTTCTTCTTTAATGTACATATGAATTTCCTAAGAATCCTTTTAATATGCAGATCCTGATTCAGTAGGTCTGGGATGGGGCATAAATTTCTGCATTTCTAAAAACTCCCAAGAAATGCTGTTGCTGCTGCTGCTGCTGCTAGTCCAGGATCACACACTAAGAAGTAAAGTCATGGATGACAATTTTATATGTTGTTCTCTTTCCCAAACCCCTGCATCTTCTCCCCTATCCAGACAACCATAAAGTGAATCAAAATTTAGAATTCAGAAGTAGAAAAGCAATGATAAAAGAATTAGTTGATTTGGAGACTGCTACTGCTTATGTAAATAAATTTAAAAATGGAACAAATGATGAATTTAAGGTCCTATTTGGATGCCATAATCAGATGGTCATTGAAAGGGCATGATGAGTGTCCAGGAAAATGCCATTTAAAATTTAAGTCGAGGGGCACCTGGGTGGCTTGGTTGGTTAAGCGTTCAACTTCAGCTCAGGTCAGGATGGCAAGGTTCTTAAGTTCTAGTTCCACGCTGGGCTCTGTGCTGACAGCTCGGAGCCTGGAACCTACTTCAGATTCTATGTCTCCCTCTGTCTTTGCTGTGTCTTTCTCTGTCTCCCAAAAATAAATAAAAACATTCAAAAAATGGTTCTCTTTGCTATGCTCCCCCTCTCATGCTGTGTCTTTCTCTGTCTCCCAAAAATAAATAAAAACATTCAAAAAATGGTTAAAAAGTTAAGTCAACATGAGACAAATCTTTTCTAAAATCTGCTCGACAAAGATAACCTGAAAGCCAATATTTGTAAGTTATAAGAGTTGAGAGAAATAAATGGATGCTAAAATATTGCTTATGAAAAACTTTTCCTGATGACATGTTCATATTGAAAGAACTTGAATTTGGGGAGGAGGCTCTTATGAATGCTTTGAGCTTAATTTTTTGATTACTATATATTATAACATTGAAATAAAAGTTCCTTCAATCTACTGAAATAAACTGTCACTTGGCTGAACAATAATAAGCCACTAAATAAAATTGATTTCCATTACATCTTGCTGATTTTTAAAATAACTCATCTAATTTTCTATGGAATGTATTCTTCAATGTTGTGTATTTATATAGCAACCTAATAACACAGAAGGACTGATACATGTACAAATGAGTTCTGTGAAATTGTACCATGTGTACTTGCTTCAGTACAGCTCTTTATGTCGTGCTTCTGTTATCAACTTTTAACTTTGATATGTCTTTTATATGTAAACACCATATTTATATGTACCTGATAATTACTTTTATTACATATATGGTGTAGATATCCCAAAGAGTGCTCCATGGAACACCAGGACATAGATCTTCTACCATTCTGTTGAAATAACATTGGGAAATGCTGCATCATTTCTTTCTTTTGGAGCTTTATACTACATCATCAGCATACTGCTAAAGGGTCTGTTATTAAAGTTTCTTATGCAAACTTTATGCAAAATAAAAATAAAAAATTAAACCGCTCAGTTCTTGCACTGCTTTCGTAACCTATTAGTCCATAGAAACCTCCCCATGGTCCGCCTGCCCCATCTCAGCACCACACGTTGTATCCTGTGGTGCCCATTTTATAAAATGCTGCTTTAGAATCATAGACCTAATAACAGAGCTTACAGAAAATAGAGCTGACAAAATGTTTACAGAAAACATTTTGGTATGTTCAGGTTTTTTTTGCTTTCTTTCTACTCCCTCAAAGATATCTATTTTAATATATAAACAGCATTCATGAAAATTATTTCTGATAAAGGCTTTTGGGTAATTAAAAGCCTGTGATAATTAAATTATTATCTATACTTAATTAACACTTTATAGTAATTAAACTTTTCTTCTAACCAAAGGCATGACTTTGAGATTTGATTATCTGAAAGTAATTTTCTAAGCAATAAATCTATCCCTGTTGAAGCATGAGTTTGAGAAGTGGGTGAATCTCATGAGACTGCACCGTGACTTACATCGCGTGTCTCTTTTCACTGATGGAGAATGAGCGGGGATACCAGAAGCTACAAGTGAATTAGATTATAAACAAAACACCCAGGCAAACAGAAGGCTAGAGCCCTCTGCCTACTTAGGACACAGAGCAGTATCTGGCATGCACTACCACTACAGTTAAATAGGACTGCTTGATTGATCAATAATGTCAAACATTTTTTTGATGCTGCTTTTCTTTGATTTCCCTCTTTCTTTTTTCAAAGTAGGTCCTATGGGTTTGTGTCCATGCAATCTACAGGCATGATGCAGCGGACCTACACCCAGATTCTGATCTCACTTTCTGTTTTCAATCCAGGACAATAGGTACAATATCTGTTTTCTGGCAAACCTCCTCTCAGCCCTGGGACTGGAGCAGTTACAATGACAGGCCTCTCTGGCATGGAAGGAACAGAGGAGCCAAAGAACACAACCGTGTACCTTAAACTGGGGCCAGAAGTATGTGATAGCTCTCACTAAAATGGCAACGAAGCATTAGCCTTTTCTCAGGAAAGCTGAGACACAGGAAAGAGGACAAAAGCCAGAGGAAATACCAAAGAAGAAAAAGCCAGAAAGAGTAAAGGAGACCAGTCGCAAGGACAGCACAGATAAAAATCGTGGTGCAGGAGGCCCAGCAGCAAGTCCTCTGACAGCCGAGAAAAGAAAAAGGAATCAACTTAGAGTGGTTCCATTATCTGAAAAGGGGGACAAACAGCCTCCAAGGCTTCAACGAAAACGTTCACTTATTTGCTCATGTGTTCATTCATTATTCATTCATTCATTCGTGTATCCAACAGTGAGTTCTCTCTGTGCGAATCTTAAACTTGATTTTTTTCCAGATTCCCACTCCTTCTATTGCAATGGATCGAGGCTCTTAGATTCCCTGATTTGCTGCAAGAAAGAGAGTGTCAGTACCTTTTCCTGGCCCTATATACTCAGAAGCATCATGTCTGACACAAATAATGCAGACGAACAACATCATTTTTTACGAGAAGGGAGTGACAGTAAGGGTGAATGCTGACTGAAGACAGGAGTGCTATCTCTAACCTCCCCGATCTGCCGTAAGGCCCCATCCCCAACCTCTAGGTATAAAATAAAAAACCTGATGAGAAAGACAGAATTCCAGAATTCATTAAGAAAACCATGCTTTGACTCCTGAATTTCTTTCTTTCTTTTTTTTTTTAATGTTTATTTCAGAGAGAGAGAGAGACAGCATGAGCAGGGGAGGGGCAGAGAGAGAGGGAGACACAGAATCTG
This sequence comes from Proteles cristata cristata, assembly GCA_017311185.1. Classification (NCBI taxonomy): domain Eukaryota; kingdom Metazoa; phylum Chordata; class Mammalia; order Carnivora; family Hyaenidae; genus Proteles; species Proteles cristata. Next base: position 228,036 of record JAESUZ010005475.1, read on the forward strand.
AAGCAGGCTCCAGGCTCTGAGCTAGCTGTCAGCACAGAGCCCAATGCAGGGCTCGAACCCACGAACTGTGAGATCATGACCTGAGCCGAAGTCAGACGCTTAACCGACTGAGCCACCCCGGCGCCCCTTGACTCCTGAATTTCCAAATTGGGTGGATTTGGAACTCAAGATAGTTGAGTCAGTTCAAATCACTTACAGAAAAAAAAAATAGCATTTTTGCATATCTAGATTTGTGGCTCAAGAAACTTCTCAAGTTTGTTTTGAAGTAAATATTGGGGAAAAAACCCATTATTAGAACATTCTAGTTAAAATTTTATAACAAGTTATAGGACCTCTATTTAGCAACCAAGAAATGGTACTGTGTTCCCATAAATATAAGTTAGTGCTTTCCTACTATTGAAAAAATAACTTATTTTAGATGCACAGTTTCATATTCGTGTCTGACAATTTAAATAAATTTTTTAAAAAACCATATTACAATCCCATAGTTTTAAATTTAGTTTTACAATGTTCAGATGTTAATGTGGATAGAAACAGTAACTCAATTACTTTTCAAATAAGTACCTTGATGAACATATTCATTTTCTTCTGACGGGGAATTATTATTGCCTTAAATTTAATCTTAGTTCTGCACATGCTGCAGGAATTTTCATGGCTAAACTGTTTAAAATTATCTTATGATTCATCTCCCTTGAAATATGAATATGTTCTACCCACAATAAGACAGAATAATATGTAGTAGATGGTAGGTTACTTTAAATTTGATTGTCTAGAAATATTTTATTAAAACATTTCTCTTATGTGGCTAACCACCATCCCTTGATTCACTTTATGTGCAGACTTGGGAGACTGGACTGAGCTGATAGTGTGTACACTTATTCATTCATTCAACAAATACAGAGTTAAGCAGATAAAGGATTGAGGCTAGATAGCTCTGCTAAAGCAAAGAAGAGCAAATTAGTCATCAAGTCTAGAAGATACTGAGGAAGGAAGGGCCAATCTGTATTCTCTAAGGACAGGAGTGGTGTCAGCGATTCCAGGGGAGATAGTGTTTGCTCTCTCTCTGGTTTGAAACAACCTGTGGACAGAAGGTAAGGGAGAAGAAAATCTAGATGTAGCAGAAATAGATCGAAAGTCTGCCGGTAAATCTGACGATGTGAGTCTAACACAGAAAGGCTACAATTGCCTGAGCCTCATACATAATAAGAATATATATGCTATAGGGGCGTCTGGGTGGCTCAGTTGGTTATGTGTCTGACTTCCGCTCACAGTTTGTGAGTTCAAGCCCCACATTGGGCTCTGTGCTGACAGCTCAGAGCCTGGAGCCTGCTTCAAGTTTCTGTGTCTCCCTCTCTCTAGCCCTCCCCCATTCATGCTGTTTCTTTCTCTCAAAAATAAATAAACATTTTTAAAATTTTTTAAAAAAGAATATGTACCCTATCAAGTTTGGAAAAATTATTCCAAAAGTCACTACCAATGCTGTGTACACTTATCTCTAGTCAGAATTTTGTACAGATAGGAAAATGCCAAGAACTGGAAGATATAAAGGCACCTATTAGGTATGAAGGGCAACTGTTATCACCTCAGTTTAGCCCAGTGGACTCATTTTCCTCCGTCAAGGATTGAATAATCTGTGTTGTATTCATTCACACTGTAAACTAGGGAGCAAACTTGTTAAAACAAATTTCTTTTCCCACACAGGCCAGTGACAGATGTAAATTTGGAACTCACAGTGAACTGTGGCTTTGAAAAGATTATTTTCTCCATGCAGCGTTTCAACATTTGTTTTGTGAGCAGAGTGCCTAAGGTAACAGGAGATAGTATTTTAAGTTTGAAGTCCAATCAACCTCAAAGCACTTAAAAGTACTAAGAAAAGATAATTTTCCTGTACCTTAGAAAGGTAAGCAAAGTGGTACAGACTCTTAATAGTGGTAGCAATTGTATTTGTGTCCAAAGGGAGGAAGCATTCACCTAGAAAAGAACAATAGGGGCAACTGGGTGGCTCAGTCAGTTGAGCAGTTAAGTGTCTGACTCTTGATTTCAGCTCAGGACATGATCTCAGGGTCGTAGGATTGAGCCCCACACAAGGCTCCACTTAAGTGTGGAGCCTACTTAAGATTGTCTCTCCCTGTGCCCCTCTCCTCACCTGTACACTCTCTTTCTTAAAAAACAAAACAAATAAACAAAACAGTAAAAGATGGGTTGTTGGTTTTTTTTAATTTTTAATGTTTTATTTATTTCTAGGAGAGAGGGATAGACAGCATGAGCAGGGTTGGGTCAGAGAGAGAGGGAGTCACAGACTGAAACAGCCTCCAGGCTCTGAGCTGGCAGTCAGCACAGAGCCCGACGCGGGGCTCAAATCCATGAACCGCGAGATCATGCCCTAAGCGAAAGTCGGACGCTTAACCGACTAAGCCACCCAGGTGCTCTAAAAGATGGGTTTTTGAAGGACATTACTTCATGCGAGAAAACCTGTGGTCACTGCCATTTTTACCCCATCTTGAGTTCAATAATCCTGCACTCTTGTTCCTGAGCAATCTTGAATAACACATACAGCTGTGTTACCTGAGCTAATTACTTAATTTTGTTAAAATTTTCTTTTCTCATCTATAAAACGGGAGTAACAGTATCAACCTTCTAAATCTGTTGTGAGAACAAATGAGACGATCATGCAACACATTTAGCACAGTGGCCATCTAGAAGGTAGTACATATCAATAAAAGATTGTAGTCACTGATGCAAATTAGTACTATGCTTTTAATTCAATGAATACCATAAGATGTAAACAGATGTTGATAAAGTGGTCTATAGCCCATAATTTTACTGGACTTTTAAAAAATTGGATTAAGCAGCTTTATGCACTCAAGTCAATAAAGACCAATGTTGAAAAACAGCAACAAAAAAAATGTGCATTCTTGGTATTTATTTTGATTTTTTTTGTTCAAGTGACAAATATAAGCATTTGTTCCTAAAAAAAGTTTGCATTTTGCAAAAACTGTACACTAAAAATAACAGGGTCTATGGGGAAAAATAGCATTAATGGCAGAATACTCAAAAATGCAACTTTGAAACTAACGCCCTAAACAAAACTAATTAAAATCCTAATAAGAAATTATACTAGAACAGGTAAATTTCCATGGGCATTTGCAAAAGAATCTCAGTCATTTCGACCTTTGTGTCCCTTTACCGTGGAGTCATGCTTACTTCCTCTTCTGAAATGGATGTCCCTGAAGATAGGCACATCCTCCGAAATCAGTTTAACTAAAATTTAAAATATAGTCCAAGAGTAGCCTTCACACAACTTCTGCACAACTTCCCCAATACACTGATCTCAGTCTCCAATTCATAAATCATGTGTGTGAAATTAATTAAACCAGGAGGCCATCAGACTAAAGTGATTCAAATACCTTAGCAGCCTATGTAGGCAGTCCCAAACCTAAATCTGTAAATGCCTCAAGATTAAGAAATGGAAACCTAAGGACAACCAATCACAAACCAATGACAATCCTAATGACTAATGACAAACCAATCACACCCTAAGGACAAACCAATCGCAAGCCAATGACACTTTCCCGAATAATGTGACTGCATAAGCTATAGCCAAATACTTTTCTTGCTTTGCTTTCACCTCTTCTCTCTAAAAGTGTTTCCCCTAGATTCTGTCAGTGGAACACTCCTGACTACTTGCAGTTTGATGCTGCCTGATTCAAATTGAGTGTTGCTCAAATAAATGCTTAAAATGTTTAATATGCTTCAGTTTATCTTTTAACACGTATGTGTAGATTAGCATTAAAAAACACACACTGTAGGAGAACACACTGTATGTTTGCATCATCACGGCTATGACAACGAATATAAGGATGGTACTCACCACTATACCTTCTTGCCTGTAGAAAAATACTTTCAATCACTGATGAGGGAAGTTGAATAAATATCCAATGAAATTGAACTGCAAGAATATAAACAGTAATTCTGTCAAAATACTTCACAGCATACCTTGTATCTCTCACTCTTGAAATAACTGTGTATCAAGAAGGCTTTGGAGGAAAAGTCAACCCAAAAGGGTATGCCCAGATCAATGCCCTGGTGGGGCTCCCCCAGTGAATTGCATAGCAACTTCTCATTTCAGAGTAAGGACATAACTCACAGCAACCACACACTTTGTTCCCAAAAAAAGGAAAGATAACATTTTTTGAACCTTGGCTCCCCTCCAATCTAAGAGCTTTGCAACTGAAATTTGGCTGTCCTTGGATCATTTCTACCTATCACTTATTCAACTGCTTGAGGCACACTTAGATCTGTTTTTATAGTCCAGTGAACTCGAGGCCCCAAGACATCCCTTCTTGATCTTATAGGTAAAAAGGAATACAAGGATGCAGAATAAGGTAATTTTCGGTTTTCTGGTTATTAGTATAACCTATGCACATATATGCATGCCTGTGTATTGGGGGATATGAATTTTCCTTCTCAAGTATAAACCTAACGTATCACCTGTGAACTACCTACCTTTGTGTCCCCGCACATCTCTTACCAGCACAAAGTGCAGAGCTGGGCTCAAAAATAGGAGAGCTCAGTAGTTTTCTAGGTCACGGAGTTTTGAGGTGTGTCAAAAACCAGAGCTGATGGCTAACAGGTATGCACATTATAGTTGTTCCACTCATTAAAATATTAAAATATTTCCATATAGTTTCCCTGGGCCCACAGTCTCTCCATCATCTTGGTCTCCTGAGTTTCTCCCATGCAAATACCAGAAGGTTGAAGCATCCTGTGATCTCAAAGCATCCTGTCTTACTCCTGGTAAGCTAATCACATCAGGTATCATTATCTTTCTGGTTGCCTGTTTCCCTGACTGGAAGTGAGTACTTTGAGAGAAGGAATTGCATCTTGTGAACATTTTATCCTCAACATCTAGCACAGTACCTGGCACATAAAACACTCTCGATAAATTTTAGCGAAATGAACTGCAACAACCAAAACTTAATAAAAATAGGTAATACTTCCTGTAATACTGTCATATGGTGACAGATGGTAGCTACACTTGTGATGAGCACAGCATAATATACAGACTTAAGGAATCACTATGCTGTATACCTGGAACTAATGTAACATTGTGTGTCAGCTAGATGTCAATAAAAAAAATAGGTAGTACTTTTTAAAAATGTTTATTTTTTATTATTTATTTATTTATTTACTTAAGTTTATTTTTGAGAGAGCAGGCATGAGTGGGAAAGGGACAGAGAGAAAGGGAGAGAGAAAGACAATCCCAGCAGGCTCCACACTGGCAGCATTGAACCTGATGTGGGTCTTCAACCTACAAACCATCAGATCATGACCTGAGCCAAATTGACTCAGTCACCCAAGTATCCCAATAGGAAATACTTCTAATGCAACCCTGAAAGCAGTTATATCCTCATCATTCCTATTTTACAGATGAGAAAACTGAGCACAGAGAAATTAAGTGCCTTTCCCAAAGTTATGTAGTCAAGAAATTTAGATGTGACTTGCAAATCCAGGTAGGCTGGTTCTAGGGATTATATAATTACGACTGTATACTCTATGCCCTTGCTTTTGAGTTAGAGGTAGAATCACAGCAATAATATAGTATCATTTGCCATCATATCAAAATAACCTTAAATTTAAAAGTCACATATGAGTGAGAAAACATGTCTTATATTCAGTTTATTTTAGTCTTGATTGAATATACATAATTTATGTCCCAGCTTAGATGGCAGGTCTGTAGGGACCAGGATAGAGAAGATGGAAGAAAATAAGTGATGCCAGAGGGAAAAAACAAAAATCATGCCCAAAGTATAGAGTTAAGATCAGGTACTCACGATGTATTAAAAATGCGTCTGATGGCAAGGACGGGGTAGGCATCTGAGAGAGCAAGAGCAAGGAACAGCAGGTTGAAAGGGCAAAGAGGCTGAAGTCTAGATTCTAACGTGTTTTGGCTGTTAAGCCACACTGGGAGATGGTTTGTATCTTATCATTTTTTATAGCAAACATTGAGCCACTTGTGCAACTGTAAATCTCCTCTTTGCTTAATTGTATCTAATAAACTTAAACTAATAACTTGTTGATCAATGACAGTCATTTGACTTGTAGAGTTATGTCAAAGAATATTGAGTGTTTCTCATATCTCTGAAGCTTAAATTTGGGTGACAGTATTTGTCTTCTGTGACAAAGTTATCTAGAATTATATTGCATGAAAAATTTCCTGCATGCCAGCATTTTACATATTATACATGCTGCCTTAAAAAAGCCTAGAGAATCTCCTAACTTAATCATGATATAAGTAAATGGTCAATATAGCTAATATTTCATGCCCAGCACAGAAAGAACATCAGCAGCATAATAAAAGTTAGAAAGCAAAGAATACCAATGTGGAATGCCAGCAATGTACTCTCATCATCTTAAAACTTCCCTTTGTCCTTGGTTCGTGAACACAGAAATCAAACAGTATCCATCATAAAAGACTTCCAAGAAGCCTGGCTCTGAAGATTGCTCCTTCAAAACATATTACTGGCTGCTATGCTTACAAATGAAAAAGGTGAGGGGCCCTTAGGTGGCTCATTCAGGCAAGCATCCTCGATTCAGCAAACGTCTGATGCCTTATTTTAGCCAGGTCCTATGTTAACCACTGCAGGGAAAAAAGATGGCTAAACATGTCTGCTGCCCATGGTGCATGTGTGTGGATAGGGGCAGCAGGCATCGCACTGGTCTAACGTGGATTTCACTTTTTTTCATTGGTTTTATATTTTTTAACGTTGTGTGTGTGTGTGTGTGTGTGTGTGTGTGAGAGAGAGAGAGAGAGAGAGAGACAGAGACAGAGACAGAGACAGAGACAGAGAGAAAGAGCATGCCCTGATTTATGCATAGAATTGCTCTGAGGAACAATGGTATAATACATATAAAATTGCTTTCTCAACTATAAAGCAAACCTAATAAAATATAAGTGGTATTATCGGTAGTATTTTTGACATTTTCAATTTTTTGCTGGTTTCTTTGACTACGACCTAATGACCTCAGCCTCATAAAGTCAGTGAGGTTAAGAGGGCTGTGTTTGAGGTTTGAGAGGGTTTTCACACATGAAGTTTGAAATATAGTCCAAATGGTGCAAAAGAATCACCAACATATTGCCTGACCTGAGCAGTTTAGTAACTTGACATAGAATGGAATTCCATGTGTGTGATTTAGTATCATATTGAGACAGAATACTGTTCCAAATTATATACTATCTACAAATATGACAGCATTTCATATGACCGAATTATAACTTAGGACTGAATTTGTAGTTGTGGTGGCGATAGGGTAGATCTACAGAAGATAAGAAACAGATTTATAGCCACTCAACCAACTTTTTGAACAACTACTGAGTGCCAAGCACATTGCATTAGATACTGAGACTACAGCACTGAGCAAAATAGACACAGCCTCAACCCTGATGACATTACTATATGGTGAACCACTCTAGTCCAGGGCATCAAGGGAGATTCCTCCAGTAAGAGTCAGTTCATGAAAGGCTTCCATGTATGGAACCCAGGGAGGCAGACTGAAGGGGAGACATGGAATAACAGGGGCAGGTGGAAGAGTGTATGTAGCCTGTGTCATTTGGTGGCTACTTAATTGTCTTTGTAATCATTGTCTCACATTTTCAGTCTCACTGCCCCAAAGAAGTCATACTCATCTTCTCACAACTGGTTGCTGTGCCAATGTAATGCGCTAATATAGGACTTTGATTCAGAAGTGAACAGGACAGGTAACCAGGCTTCATGTAGGTCTTTTTTTAAAAAATAGTGTAGGCAGAGACAGATGCCTATTCATGGAATAGAGCAATCATTGTAAAGTCATGAAGCTGATGCAACTCTGTGGCTAAATTGTATGTGTTGTCTTCCCTAAAGTTTACAAATTTGTTTCTACAGCCCTCTTAAACATTATTTGAACTGTCAAAAATCCTTTAACAAATTCCACAAATAATGCATCTAATCATTTCACAGCAAAGCAGGTATGAGAAAGTGCCCAGGACCATGAGACTTACTGATCTTATTACCTCCTGCAGCATCCAAAAGCAGGTAGCATCAGTGTGAGTCTCCTTTGCTAACATCTTGATGTCACAAGATAACAGACACATGAACACTTTAGCAAGACAATCTGCAACCAATGCTCAGTCAAGACAAAGAACTCTCTTAGGAAGAATTTCTGAAGAGTAATATCCCCAATGGATCTGAATGCACATTAGGCAAAAATCTAAGTGGCTTTTGACTAATGCTTGCTGATCCTCATTTAAAAAATTCATGGTTATAGCCTTAAGGTCCAGAAGCAGCTCCAAAGATCCTGGAAGATGTTTCCAAAAGCCTTAATCAGGTTTGGCAATGATCCCTCTTATCCTGCTACTAACACTGGTCACTATCATTAATAATAATGACTAATACATATTGAACACTGATTATATGCTAGGCCCCATGACATTTGATCCTAACTACAACCCTTCAAGGGAGGTACTTTAATTATCCCCATCTTACAAATGAGGAAACTGAGGCAACAGACTCTGAACAACGAACTGAAGTAAGTGCAGGACCCAGCATTTGAACACAAACTATTTAACTCCAAAGCTCAGCACTCTGCTAAGATAGTAGAAGAGAAGCAATGTCCTTTGAGAAATTCTTTGGCATTTACCCAGCAGTCATTTTGCTCAGTACTTCCTGTGACCAAAATAACCTTGTAATTTAAAGCCTCCCAAGTTTTTTTTGTTCTAAAATAACTTGCATGATTTGTGGACCTACATTTAGTGTAATTCTTGGCTTGAACTGGGAATTATTCCCATAAATATGGAACTATATCAATCTTTATAAAAGGTAATCAGTACTATGAACTTCTATAGTTAACAAGACATTGTCCCAGAAATGCTGTGTCTCAATAAAAAGTAAACCCTTAAAGTAAGTAAACAAATAAACCTTACCTTCTAATTAAGGTAATTGAGACCAGGGTCAAGGTACCCTGGGAATCAGGCTAAACCAAGCACACAGACAATCAGAAGGCAGCTATTAGCAAGTATCTTAGTGTATGACAGGCAGACACAGGATTTGGAATGGTTAACAGAAATCCCCTGAAATTCAAGCGGATATGGACAAGGGACATCAAAAGACTCCATCATAATCTGGTGAATGATTGACTTTTTAGTAGCTAATGTGTTCTAAGGAATTCCTTTGTTTCATTTTAAGCTGGTCTTTTCCTTATGGCAACAGGGCTACCTTCTCTGAAGCCACCAAGGATCAGCTTCATGTCCAACCTAATTCTAAGAAGGACATAAAGCAAATGAGATATTAAATAAGAATTCTCACAAGACCATCCCTGAGCCACTCTCCAGGGCCATCCTCAGGAAAGAGTTTCATTTTGACCCTTCCCATCTGCCTGCCTCCCGTCCCATGCTGCCTTGGACATTTCAGAGCTGCCTCTCTTACTCTCCGTTGTAGCCGATCAAGCAGGATAGAACTAAATGTGGTGCAATTGCCACATTAGCTTATACTCCTTGCAACCCTGGGATTCACTTAAACTTTTTACATTCTTTTTTCAAGCCCCACCTGAATTATGACCACAAGTCTCGGTTCTCCAAGTCCACCATTTGGTTTTAATTTTGCTTCTACCTTCTTATTTGTGGGAGCCCGACAGTGACCACAAGAAAGCGTGGTTAGGGACGTGGGGATGTGCCTGCACACGGGACTCCCTGCCTGGGCAAGGCATTCCTGCAAACAGGATGCTCTGCCAGGAGGCCTGCACACAGTATCCAAGTTTAATGATCCGCTTGCAAACGAGGGAACATGCCCTCCTTAGAAATAAGGAGAAGGCTGGAATTGTGAGCAGTCCTCTTAGTAAATGTTGTGGTCGCTTCCTCCCTTTGCTCCCACCTGTCCTTGAAATGTGTTTGGCTACTTGCTCTTAATTGGTAAAGGAATGCATCTTGTAGATTTCAGTTTGTATCCAATTACCGCGTATAAAGTAAACCGCAAGAGGGGCTTGAGTAGAATTGTTCCTCAGGCCAGAGTTGTGTCTGTGTCTGTCTTTTGTGTGTGTCTTGTCCTCTGTGTCATTTCGTCCGCAACATTATTCACTATATGCCTTCCTCAGGCTCCTCTCCTGAGTTGCCAGGGTTTCCCTAGGCAGTTCTCACCCTCCACACCCCCTCATCCAGTCATGCTCTGTCAGCTGCAGAGCCTCTATACCACAGCCACTGTCCATTCCCAGCACCCGCTCTTTTCCCTCCAACCGCCACACAGCTCATTGCTCTGTGCCACCAGATATTCAGGGCCCTGCTGGCCTCACCTCTGGTGCTGTCCCCATCTTCCTGGGACCCGCTGCACCAGCCCCACACCCTTATCTCTGTCTTGATCTTGCATTTCTAAGGTCTTTCTCTTTGAAGTCATAGAATTCTCTACATTTTGCACTTATCTTTTTTTAAAATTTGTCTCTTTCTTAAATGTACCGATTTTTAGTTGTAAAAAGTTAGGCATGATGAAAAATATTAAGTAAATAATAGTTCAGTCCATCAAAGAATTTGGAAAAACAACAAAGAGGGTTCTTGAATGATAATTGTTGAGATACTAAGCCTATTTCACCAGTACTCATAAAAATATAATAAGGTTGACAGGTTTTTTTTTGGTGGGTTTTTGTTTTGTTTTGTTTTGTTTTGTTTTGTTTTGTTTTGAAGCATGGACAGTTGTTATCTACAGTTTCCAGAGAAGGAATTTGAGGCCCAGAGAGGTAATTCAGATCATATAGTTCATAAATGGTAGGACTAAAGTTTGTATCCAAAGCTGTTTGATGCCAAAGTTCACTCTGTTAGATACCATTCTACCTTAGCACCTACATAAGCTACTTTCATATAGTACTCTGGAATTCAGGAAATGTGGAATGGTATCCTTGAACTTCAGAATTCATATTACGATTCTCCCAACGTGCTCTCCACTCTGGAATGCACTGAAAAGTTCATTGACCACATTCCCAACACCAGTGTTGTCTGTGTATATTAAAGATAAACATTGAATCCTATCCTGTTCCAATCCATGGCAGAGTCATGTTCTCAAACTGTAAATTAGATGATGTCACGTCCTAGCTCAGTATTCTCCCTCCAGTGGTTTTCCAATGTACTTAGGAAAAAAACCTACAAGGAATATTTTGTGGACTCCTCCCCAAATCTAAACTTCCATGCTGTTTCTTTGTGCCTCCTTCCCCATCTCACTCCTCTGTCATTTCCTTGTTCAACAGCATGTTCAAGTGTCTTCTATTGTAATATAAGCTCTTCTTTAACCTCTGTCCCCTTCCCTCCCCAACCACTACTCTGTCTCTCATTTTCCTTTTAAAGGATGGTCTACATACTCCAGTAGCTGTTTTCCCTCCACTAACCACATATAAATTCTCTTAGCTCTTTGTAGTGTGGTTTCAGCCTTTACCTTCTCCTGAAGCTACACCACCTCTTAATGGTGTAATCTGAGTCACCCAAGCAATCCAATGGGTCTCTCTTTTCTTGACTTCTGTGTCATGTTCTTGGGATCTTCCCCCATCCCTGACCTCTCCAGTTCTCTTTTCCTTTCCTTGTCCTCCAAATGTCCCGTTCTCTTCCTGATAATGTATTTTCTCTTAGCAGATACATCCACTGTAATGACTTTACCGCTTTTTAAAAAAGTCATTTCCACACCCAGCTTCGAGCCCAATATAGGCTTGAACTCATGACCCTGAGATCAAGACCTTAGACATTTAACCAACTGAGCCACCCAGGAGCCCTGACTTCACTTTTTATGACTTCCAACTCTGAATTTTTCATGTATTTCTGTTCACACTTCTAACACCCACTGATTTCTATGTGGAAATCCGTATCATTCTTCAAGCCACATATAATTAAGCTTCCATCACACCTGCCATGCCTCTCTAGTGCAAACCCCTGATTCTAAGCAGGCAACTTAGAAATCTCACTTCTTAAAAAAACAAAAACCAAAATCCTCTCTATTACTTTGCACATTTCACATCACTTCCTCATGTACCCTCTACCCCCTTTCCAAATTGTCATAATTCTTTAAGATCCAGTTTATATTTTATCTCCTCCTCAAAGGTTGCCTTGACCACAGGTATACTGTAAATTCTATACTATAAATCCCTAAGGGCAGAGGCCATGGGTTGGGTAACACTGTATTTCTCATTGTATTCATCTCCACCTCCTCTCCCCAAATTCCAGCTCTTACTAAGCTTTTGATACTGTTTTCTTTTCTTTTTCTTTTTCTTTTTTTGAAATGAAGGAAGGAGGGACTTCAAATATTTGGAGAGATAGAGAAGAAAATGCAATTTTGGCATACTTCCTAGTTCTGCTGAAAATATTTGCATAGTCACAATATGTAAGTGTAGATTGATTTTTAACCCTTTGGAACTGACCAATAAGGAAAAAGCAGAAGATTTAAATATAAGTATATGATACACTGTCAATGTTATCTGTCCTAATGCTGTAAAAGTGAAGCTCTGGTTGATAAACAGTGGAAGTGGGGAGCAGAGAATGAGGGACACTTGGGATGCAGTACTCTCACGTCGGAGGCAGTGGGTCTTCATGGGTTTAGATTCAGACTGCCTGGTCTCTCTGCTACCTTGCTGGCCTTGTGACCTTAAGCAAGGCATCCTCTACCCCCATGTCTTAGTTTTCTTATTTGTAAATTAGGAATGCTACCTCATAGGGCTGCTATAAGGTTTAGGTCAGATAATTCATGTAAGGCACTTAGAACCGTGCCTGGCACAGAGTAAATTCCAGGAGATTTTGGTCATTGCTATCTTACACATTTGAGCATTAAGAGACAATGTTGAAAGTTGATAGAATCAGAAACCAAGGTTTATGTATATTACATAAAAATATAAAGATAACAGAGGAACTAAAATAAAAGTAATAAAACTTGGAGTAGGAGGAGGAAATGGGGAATGTAGAAATGAGCTAAATCTTCGTGTTTCAAACCAGGGAGTCAAAAGATCCTATTTTAAGATATAGTGGCCCCAAATATTATGTGTAACCAGGGAAATTACCATTAGTAATTAAAAGAGAAAAGCTTACAAATGGTTGCTTCTGGGAAGTGTGTCTGGAAGGAGTAAAAAGAGGTTCTGTTCCTTTTCATTTTAATTTTTCTAGTGTTTGATCTTTTACTGGGCATATATTATTGTGATTTTTATGAGATAGAAACTTTTGTATCCATATGTGTATTTGCATTTACATGAACACAAGCTGCTTGAAACACGGGCAAGAGTTGTTTCACTCCCTGGTAGCACCTAACATGACACTTTGCCAAAATATATACACAATAAACATCTTTTAAACTAACGATGCTTCCTCACTCACCTGTATTTCAGTAGTTATATGACACTGTCACCTTCCAAAACAATAGGATTACCTTATGGTTAACAGAGTAGCTGAGCTGAAAGTTACTTAACTTATGCTAAATATATCAAACCCATGTGTTTTTCTTTCTGTTTTCCTTTTGATTAGCAACTGGGTGCTTCCTTGTTTACTAAAAGTAACACTAAATGTTCTGAGCACTTCAAGGAAAGTGAATGTCCATTGAAAATGACATTTTTCTCAGTACAGAAGAAATGATAGTGGGAAAGGCTCAGGTTTACTTTCCTTCTCATTGTATCCATCAGGTTGGTACAAATTGCATGGAAATATTCTATCACATGATCAACAGAAATTATATTTCAGCTGTGGTAAAAGAGTTTAAGGTTATTTTTCCCAAAATAAATTTGTTTTTCACAAAATGAAATGTAAAGCAAAATGTCAGAGGTCAATTAATTATAAGTGAGACTTGTATAAACCCTTGGAGGCATCCAGTGCTTTGAAAAGGAATTCTCCCTCTCAGTCAATTCTACTATACCTGAAAGGTTGGATTAGGATTTCTCGAAGATGCAAGTTCAAAGGTAATTCCCTTAGAATATTGGAAAGATATGATAGATCAAACAAGGGAATAATATGAGTTTTTTTTAAGTGACTTAGATATAGGTTAAAACTATAAAGTTTTCTTCTTAGAAATTTGTATAATTGCATGTATTCAGTAGGAAACTTCTTGATAGATATATGCAAATCTAAGCTAGTAATTTGAGCTTGGGAATTGAGCAGAGAGCTAAAAACATTAAGAACAAATCTGCAAGAGAGAAACATATAAGCATGTCACATAGTGTCAAAGACCAAGAGAGAGGTAGATAGACAGAACCAGAGAAGCAGAAGGATTTTGACCCATTCCTCCCAGGTGCCTACCTCCCCTACTGATCCCAGGAAAAAGAAAAACAAAACAAAACAAAACAGAAAAAAACAGGAGGTGGAAAATGAAGCCAGGGCAGGGAGCAGTCAGAGGGTGCGCAGAGCTGTTTCTTATCTCAACCCCCATTGACTAGTGTCCATTTAATAAACCTGGTTGCACAATAGAGAAAAAAAAGGAATCAGGAGGAGAAAATTGAAGTATCTTTTCTGTGGCTATTTTTTTTTAATGACAAAAAAATACTTTGGAGGTAAAAACTTTTAAAAATATCCCTCTGGAAAAACAAAGAACAAATCCTGTATTAAAGCTAATATTTTATTTTAGTTTGCCTTCTGTGCTCTCTTTATAGATGTTTCTATGGTTTTTTAGTCAATAATTAACAGTTGTGAATAATGCCACTGGCTTGATGAGGATCTGGTCCCTGACAGAACACTGACTTCTTTCCCCTTCAACTGATACGTGACATCCTTGATCCTCCTTATACCTTCTATATGAGTGAAATGCTTATCCAAATACTGGGAAAGGCTTCTGAACACTTAAAAAAAATTTTTTTTTCAATATTTACTTTTGAGAAAGAGAGAGAAAGACAGAGTGTGAGCAGGGAAGGGACAGAGAGAGAGGAAACCACAGAATCTGAAGCAGGCTCCAGGCTTTGAGCTGTCAGCCCAGAGCCCATTGCAGGGCTCAAACTAAAGAACTGTGAGATCAGGTCCTGAGCCAAAGTCAGACACTTAACTGACTGAGCTACCCGGGCATCCCTCTGGATATTCTTATAAATAGAGGAAAAGCACTCAAGTTCTGCAACTTGTCGACAATTTTCTATTTAAAAAATGTGATTAACTTTAAAGCACCCAACCATTACGAGTTTAGAGGAGGGCCCAACTAGTGAATTTCTAATATTCCCACTGATATAATGAAGGCTATATACCTCCAATGCAGTTATCTAAGTATCCAAATATGATTTATTGGAATCCTATTAATTTTAACCCCTAGTCCTCAACTTAACATATCAGAAATCCAAGCCTACATGTAAATCTGATGATCTTAAGTCTGGTTTGTGCATTAGTAGAATTGCTTTTTGCATTGTGTAATTTGCCACACGATGTATGTCTGCATAAAGGGTTAGCGCTTGGACAAATGATTCTCTGCAGTTACACATGTCACCACTAGATGAGGCTACCACTGCTTTCGCTCTCTTCTCTCAAGAGAAATCGTTACTCTAAATTGCATTGCTTTGAGGATCTAGTGACCAGTCTATTTTGATAGTTTCAATAAAATTCAGAGAGCTAAGTATTAAAGTACTCAGCCTTAAAACTATCATCCAAGACTTCTTTAGTTGGTAAGTGTTTATTTTTAAATATACCCATCTTCACCTACTGCACACTGATTTGTACCAATTATTGGCTAGAGGGAGGTACAAACATTGGACATCCATGGAAAGAAAAGGCCTCTATTTCTTCTAAGATAAAAATTGGGAAGTTGCTTACTAAAAATACTTCTGCAAGTATAACCATGAGCCCACCCACTTTTACTTAGTTTATAGATTTATTAGTGAGTCACAGGTGGATCTAGGAGTTCCAGAGCAGAGGGTCACAGGGACAACAGTCGGGCAGGAGGAAGGAGCTGGGGATGGGGCTTGTTAGCAGCTACATTTATACATAAAGAACATGATCAGGTGATTCTCTGGATTATTCAGGGAAAAGGGGGTGGTGAGTGTTTGGTTAGAGAAAACAAACCATAAACAGAGTGAGAACTACTCAGTCGTCTGGCCATCAACTTTGTGCAGCTACTGTAAGGGGATTAGTTATCTAGTTGGATTGCAAGAGTTCTGGTAAATGAGGAAGATGTCCAGACAAAAGCGCTAGTAAGACGCTTTCTGAGGCTTAAGTAAGTCTATGGGGGACGGGGAGTGGGGGGAACCAGGGCTGAAGAGAGGGTCCCTCTAATCGCAATAATGGTACACAATGTAATTGGACTAGTGCTCACAGTGAGGACAACTGTAAACACTGACAAAATACAAAAACATCCTCTTTAAAGGCTCAAAGGCTAAGAGTTACCGAAACAAGATTCTACAGAGGATGGAAATGCAAGAAGCATTTAAGGATTCTTTTGCACCAGAGGCATTTACAGTTTGGAAAAAAAGAAACTGAGAGGCCGAGCAATGCTTTTGACAACCTCACAGGACCAAGGACTCAAAATCTGAGTCCAAGATCTGCTGAGCATAATGACAAAGAGAAAAGAAGTCCCGGATATCCTGGTTCTCACGGCCAGGCCTTGGTGTTGACCTGTTGAGCACAAACAATTTCACAGAACATCATCGGACAAACCTACTTCATGACTATGATGGATAAAGACCAAAAAAGGCTGACTTCATCATCATGTTTGAACACAGGCAAGACATGAACATTGTTGTCACCACAAAAATTACAAATACCTCCATACTCTGCCCAATAGAAGTGACTTCTGTTTCTTTACAAATTACAGCCTTAGCCTTGATCTAATCTTCCCTCTTTGTTAAGATACTCAGTTACAGAATTACCATCACCCTAGAGATCATCTAAACCAAACGGAGCCTGGCTTCATTAAGTCTTCCTCAATCACCTGACACCTCCTTTAATAGGTCCTTTCCAACATTTTCCTTTTGAGATACCCATGTTTCTCCATGGTGGGTGTTCCCTCTTGCTGCAATAAGTAAAGAAACAAAAAACAAAACAAACAAACAAAGCCACCTCAGCTTTTTAAAAAAATCACTACTCAAGCTGTGCCTGCATGACTCAGTTGGTTAAGTGGCTGACTTCAGCTTAGGCCATAATCTCGTGGTTCGTGGCTTTAAGCCCCATATCAGGCTCTGTGCTCACAGCTCAGAGCCTGGAGTCTGCTTCAGATTCTGTGCGTCTCCCTCTCTCTCTGCCCCTCCCCTGCTCACGCTCTGTCTCTTAAAAATAAGTAAATGTTTAAAAAACCACCACTCACCTTTTTACGTGATTGGTTGGGCAGTGACCATTTTTATCATTTTAATGTTCTTGAGCTTTGTGCTGGGATACAGTTAACTTACTTGAAAACAATTTGATCCTTTTGGATCTTGCTTTTAAGATTTGTGAGACAGGGCTGAAGCCATGCTTTATGTATGGCTAGTACTCCTTCCTACTGAGGCAAGGCTCCTCTTGGTGTTGTATTTGTTGGCTTGTCGATCTTGAGGTTTTCCAGTCAGACTGATGGATACAGGCACTGTTTTCTGCCTGTGTATGGGAGCTGGGCACCATTACCTTTAATCCTTTCCAGTGGTATAGTCTCTGGCTTATGTATTTTCTGCACATGCATGTGTTGATTTGTGATCCGCTGAATATTCAAGAGGAATGTTCAGCAGATCTCGGAAGCCCCTTCTCTCTCTGTTTGTTTCTCTGTGCATGTGTGTGTAGCTCTGTCCTCTCAGTACTTTTCCCATGAACTCGAGTTTCCCAGATTCTCAGCTGCATATCCTCAACATAAAACGTCAGCTGGGCTTTGCCCGGGGTCTCCCTCCAAGCACAGCTGCATGGAATCCCACAGGGCAGTAAACTGGGACAATCACTGGGCTGACCTCATTTGTTTCCTTCTCTTCTGGGATTGACTGCTACCTCCAGTTACCTGATATTCTTTGCAAACTGTCTTGTGTCCATTTTTTTGGGTGTTTTAACTGAGAGGATAAATCCCAGTCCCTACTCCATCTTGGCTAGAATGGAAGTTCTTATCGACATTTAAGCTAAATCTTTAAATAGTAGGAAGCGAAGCAATTAGTTTTATTCCAATCAGTTGGTTTTATCATTTGGAAGCATTAAAATTTCCTTTAAAATAAAGTATTTAAGAAGATCAGAACCACTCTGGTTATTTTGCAACCATTTCCCTGTTTGAAAATGTGTCATTGGTTTTTTAGGTAATATTTAGTTCAAAAACAAAAGAAGCACCAGAATTCTTCATTTGGCAATTAAATAAAAATTTTTAATGTAGTACAATTTCAGTTGTCTAATGTCAGGTTTGTCTAATGTCACATTTGCTTCATATTCTGTTCTGCTTTAACATGTAAGGTTTTTAGTGTTGCATTGTTCTTTGTTTTTTTGATAAATGTTGCAGACAGCATACTAAATAAACCAGCTTTTGAAAAACCATCTTCCTGTCAGCTATGGATTTAAAATTCTGACATTACTCTGTTCTCGTTCTCTGCTGAAACCAAATGAGCTTAAAGAAGCTTCAGAATGTGTTTCCTGGCCGAACTCCATCTCCCCACCCTCACCTCACCCCGCCCCCTCCATATTGTGCATAGGCCCTGGGTCTCTGCAGTATCAGAAACTTTTTTTTTAATTAAAAATATCAAAATCAAATTATAGACTCTCCCTCTATTAGAAAATAAACAGACGCATAGCAATAATTCTGTGAAGAACTTTCAGCAGATAGGTAGAGATCCTTTCAAGAAGAGATCCAAGGCAGAAAAGAGGAAGTGGTTTTCAAAACTGTACGTTGGCTGGGTATTCAGAGTGATAGCATCAAGCAGAGACAAAGATACTTATGTTAAAGAGAGGAAATTCAACAGCCACACTAGCCAAATGGGAGAAGGGTTTCAGTAACGTGTCCTCTGTCAGGAGGCTATTTATCAGTTTGTTTATCCTGAGATCTCACCACCTGCAACACAGGCAGCATTTGGAAATAATTTTTAAGGGATATGAGTGCCTGAAAGAACATACAATGGGCTTTATTTGTTCACTTTTCAGCTTGCAGCACTTTAGAAGGAACAGTCGGGTTTTTTTTGAAAAATTTTTAACGTTTTACTTATTTTTGGGAGAGAGAGAGAGACAGTGTGAGCAAGGGAGGGTCAGAGAGAGAGACACAGAATCCGAAGGCAGCCTCCAGGCTCTGAGTTATCTGTCAGCATAGAGCCCAACATAGGGCTCGAACCCACAAACTATGAGGTCATGACCTGAAATGAAGTCAGATGCTTAACCGACTGAGCCACCCAGGAGCCCCAAGAAGAAACAATCTTAACACAGGTCCAGGGTGATGGAGGTTGGAGATAGCTGTAGGTAACCATAGAAGTAAATAAAAATTTGATAATAATGGAGGAACTCAAATAGGCTTTGTAGAGTTTTCACAAGGATTGCAAAAGATAACAGCAACACGGTGTTATTTATTACATCTCATTTGCCTTGAGCGCAGCATTTTTTTAATGTTTATTTTTGAGAGAGAAAATGCTCGCACAGGGAGGGGGAAGAGGCAGAGAGCTAGAGGGGTACAGAGGATCTAAAGCAGGTTCTGTGCTGACAGCAGAGAACCTGGTGAGGGTCTCAAACTCACAAACTATAAGATCATGACCTGAACGGAATTAGGATGCTTAATGGACTGAACCACCCAGGCGCCCCTTGAGGGCAGCATTTTATTACAACATAGCATAATTGCTGACTATTACTATTAAGGTAACATGCATGTAAGCAATTTTAAAGTTTATAAAACATTTATAAACAAACTGTTTTTCACATATTATCTCAAACTGATTCTGACACTGACAATAACCTTCTGTAATAATCACACAAAGTATTATTGTCTCTACCTTAAAAATAAGAAAGTGACTTAGTTCAAGAAGTTCAATTCTCTTGATTCTAGGTCTAGTTTGTAATAAAAGGCTTGAGTCATTAAACGTTAAATCTGTTGAGAACATGCAAAGGGGATGGAAACATCTATAAAATACTTGATAAATTTTCCATTAAAAATTAGCACAAATCTTTGAACATTTTGTTTTCAAATCTTTGAAACATGTATGTTTCAACTCTTGGGAAAATTACTTTTAACTCCTTCATTCTCACTTGCTTGATGAAGGCCTATGAGGTAATAACACTCTGTGCCCAGAAGAGGTGGAGGTGTGTTGTTTGGCACCTACCATTCAGGAATTGATCATTTTAGGAAGAATATGAAGCACAAACCTGTTAGCAGAAGGTTAGGGTGAGTAGCACCAACTCAACAAGTGCCTATGGTTAATTAGGGACTGGAAAGCAACATGTGTCACTTCCAAGGTGGCATTGCCTTGTGATAAGTAGTTTTACACAGTGGACACTGAGAGAGACGTATTGCACATAGAATGCAGCTTTAATAAGAGGAAGAATTGATGGTCACCTTCATAAATGCAAAGTTCCCTTACCTGCTGAAGCATGGAGTGAGCATAGGATGATCTGAAAAGAAAAAGGAGGGAAAAAAACTAAAAATAATGAAAATGCATCCACTCATTCAGCAGATATGAACTGAGAAGCCAGGCTCTGCTCTATGCTCTGGACACTCATCAGTGAGCAAAGTAGACAAACCTCCTGCCTTCAAGAAGCTTATGTTCTAGTGGAGAGGTAGATAAACAAATCAATACATCATGAAGTATCAGGAATTGATAAATGCTAAGAAAGAAAAAATCAACAGGCTGAAGTGGTACCCTGGGTGGTAGCAGGTGGGGATGGATTCAGGTAGGAGTTCTCCTGTTTTAGAGAGGATCAGTAAGAAGAGTCTGAGTGACAGAGAGTTCAGAAGACCAGGGCAAAGTGAAAGAGTGAGATACATAAATTCCCTAGGTCACAGACATCCCCAAGCTTATTCTCTTATCATAAAAGAAATTAGAAACCCTTTCTGGTGAGAAATAGTTCTAAATAATACGCTATAAAGTCACCTGGATTCTAGGATTTTGCAGCTTAATCTCAAAATCTTGTTTCCTCATTCTCCCTCATCACTTCTATTCTCATGGGCAGGGCAGAGTTCTGAGAAAACACCCACAACGGAGCTCAACCCTGTGGCAAGGAGTGTCATCAAATTATCTCTGGCTTCCTATATATCCTTTGCCCCTTCCCTCCCTGTAGAATTAGATATCCAAGAGTTGGCCAGTGGTGCCTTTTGTCCTATGTCCCCTCTCCCCCCACTCACCTGTTTCCAGCCAACCTCGCCGCCCCATGGTGCCCATCTAACTACACAAAATGCCACCCCCAGAGACCCCATTCAACCTTAAGTGTAGGCCATCTCCTTGATTTTTGTTCATTCTTCTTTATCAACGTGTTTATCCAGTTTGAAATGATAAAAGGTAGAAAGAGAAAAAAAAAGACTTGAGAGTTAACTAGGATCTAATCATGGCAGTGGTTGAATGTTGACCCAAAGCACAGGCTGCAAACTCAAATGCACAGCAGAAAAAGGCACGAAGACCAGTATACATAGGTCTGTGAGATGAGAGCTAACTTTGTTATATTTCACTTGAGAATAACACTTGTGTAAGTCTCTCGCCCTTCAACGTCCTGGGATCTAAACAAAACAATCAGGCAGAACATGA
Source organism: Proteles cristata cristata (assembly GCA_017311185.1). Taxonomy (NCBI): domain Eukaryota; kingdom Metazoa; phylum Chordata; class Mammalia; order Carnivora; family Hyaenidae; genus Proteles; species Proteles cristata. The sequence continues at coordinate 249,633 of JAESUZ010005475.1, forward strand.
AGAAGTCCATGTGGCACATAGGCTGTTGGTTGGCACCCCCATGGTCTCCATATGGGGACCTGCATCTGTGCGGAAACAGGAGGAAACCATAGAATGGTTTTAAGCAGGGGGCGGCATGGTCGAGCAGTCGTGTACAGGATGAACCTGCTTCCTGGCATCATACGAGTAAACTGCCCGACCAGGGCTTGAGGAATCAGGGAGACATGTTTGAAGGCCATTGTGAGAAGTAATGAGGAACTAGACTGCTTTAATGAATATGGGAATATTTTAAAAATTGACTAAAAAGAAATTAAAAATGAGGAATCGAAATGACTTGGTAATGAAGTGGAGAGGGGCAGAATCAAAATAATTATATGGTTTAATCACTGATAATGGAGGAGGGCTTGAAGCAGAAGGAAATCTGGTGCTTTCTGGACTAAAGTTCTTGTCCTAAGCCCCATTCAAATATACAATAATGAACCAGCCCGTGCTGTAATCAGGAAGTATGCAAAGTTCTTTTTTTTTAAATTTTTTAATGTTTATTTACTTGAGAGAGAGAGAGAGAAAGAGAGAATGAATGAGTGGAGGAGGGGCAGAGAGACACACACAGGATCTAAAGCAGGCTTCAGGCTCTGAGCTGTCAGCACAAAATCCAATGTGGGGCTTGAACTCATGAACTGCGAGTTCATGACCTGAGCTGAAGTAGAGCATTTAGCCAACTGAGCTACCCAGGGGCCCTAGGAAGTATGCAAAGTTCTGAGTCTAAACAGAAAGTGAAATCAAAAGTAAATTCCCCTTCATTTAAATCTCTAACAGTGTGGCTTAAGATAACACATCAACATTTCTCTAATTTTTCTTAAAACTCAGAATTTTTCAGTGGGAATAATGACCTGAACTTAAGGCTTAAAACTGCTGTACTGAGGAGATCTTACAATCTAAAGTGAGGCTCTGGGGAAAGGGAGTGAATCTGGCCTTACTGCCTTGGGAAATATGTGAACTTAAGGTTGGGAATTGATTTAAGAATTGTTCTGTTGTACCTACTCAACTCTCTTTCGGTGATCTAAATTTAGCCTTTCCTGAACATTGGCTGTAATTCCTGTGTCTTCGATCCCAGGATGTTTTGTTCACTGCAATGCTACTGAAGTCGGTGGATAATACAAAGAAAAGCTCCCTAGATCAAGGGTCAAAGGGCTGTATTTTAGTCTCAATTTTGCTTCAAATTTCCCATGAAATTTTGGGAAATTCACTTCCCCTCAGTTTCTTTATCTGGACACCAAAGACTTATACTCGCTGGCCTTTCAAGGCCTTATTGAATCTAACATTAAAGGCGTTATGAGTAAATGGCAATGCCTTTCTCTTCAGTCTTAACCGATAAAATACAACTTTCTTGGAGTATGTCTGTCACAGGTGAGGGAAAAACTAATCCTAAATTTAGGCCAGAGATTCCAATGATAATCATTTAATATTTTACCTTCCTTATGTGCTTTATATATAATTGCGGTTTTATACCAAATTCTTCACATGAATTATTTAATTCTCCTAAAGAGAGGGTGGTATGATTATTACACTGTTTTTTTTAAGGTGAGAAAACTAATGCCCAAAAAATAAGAAAATCTGCCCGAAAGTCATACAGGTAAGTGTGCTGGAACTAGTATTGGAATCTAAACACTCTAATTCCCAAGCCCATTACCTATCAAATAAGCAGTTCCATTTTTTAAACAGTCAGAAATTTAAGATAATAAACCAATGATGGTTTTGTGTGTCAGAGGTTCTTGGAACACTGAGGTTTTTTAGCTGTGATTTAATGCTTATCTAAAAAAGAGAGAACTGTCTTTTTTAATAAAAAAATCCCCACCTTTACTGAGATATAATGGACATATAACATTATATAAGTTTAAAGTGTACAGAGTGTTGATTTGATACATTTAAGCATTGCAAAATGATTTCCACGAGAGCACGAGCTAACATCTCCACCCCATTACATAATTACCATTTCTTTCTTTGAGGTGAGAATCTTACAGATCTACTGATTGATAATCTATCCAACATTCAAGTATAAGATACAATATTATTACCTATAAACACCATGCTGTTCATTAGGTCCCTAGAACTTATAACCAGAAGTTTGTACCCATTTCCTCCACTGCACAACTCCTGGTAACCACCATGCTACTCTTTATTTCTCTTGAGTTCAGCTTTTTAAGATTCCAAACATATGTGAGGTATATAGTACTTATTTGTATTTCTCTGTCTGACTTATTTCACTTAGCACGATGTCCCCAAGTTCCAACCATGTTGTTACAGAAGGCAGTATTTCCTTCTTTCTCATCGCTGAATAACATCCCATTGCAGGAATATATACCACATCACCTTTATTTGTTCATCCATTGATGAACGCTTAGGTTGTTTGCATATCTCGGCTTTTGTGAATAAGAAGGGTCATTATTTGTCCATTCGTTTATTCTTCTTTTTGTTGTTGTTATTGTGGTTACTTTAACAATATCTGCTTGGCTACATTAGTATTACAAAGTAGAAAATTAAAATAACTGGGCAATTGCTTCTGAAGAACTTGTTAATGATAAAAAAAGAAAAGGAAAGGAAATCATTCATAGATTGGGTTGTTGCTGGGAGGAAGTAAGTAGAAGCAGCTGGGAGTCAGAGTTGAATTATGTAAACTAACAGTATTGTTTGTCCTAATTTCATATTTTATACTTTTACCTTTCTGATAAGAAAAAATCATCTTAGTTCTATCTGGAGGCAGTGAATTCAATTTGATATAATTTCATTTTCAAAGGTAGCCTAAGAGGACGAGCACCAAAACAATTTTTTAAATATTCTCACTAAGAGTATTATAAACTCAAATTTTCATTCTATAGCTTTAGATGTTGGGATTATGCCAAGGTTAAATGCCTAACATGACCAGCATCTTTTCCACCCAGGACCATAGAATAAGGCCATTCAGAAGATGTTATTTATTGAAAGAGATGAAGTTCAATGCTATTAATAATAATATCTGGTATCCAAAGAATATAGAGTTTCTTTGTGACTCATTAAGACAAAATAGAGACCAAATGTGCAGCTAATTTTCAGGTGTCCAAAATACTCTTAGAATAATGTAGCCAAGTGTTAAAAGCATTTAACATGTAATTAATTTGCATATCTGCCTTATGTTCCTTGCATAGGAATATAGAGGGAATTCTATACATGCAATTTTGAGGCAAGTCCCTTTGTTTGACCTCTAAAGGATTTTTATTTGTAATAACCAAATGATAGCTCAATTTCTACTTTATTGTGTGGCTATCGGCTTGATTCTGACAATGAGCAGGTTTTCTCCATTCACATATACACTTTTATTTTTTTTTTTTTAATTTGTTTATTGGGGCACCTGGGTGGCTCAGTCGGTTAAGCGTCTGACTTCAGCTTGGATTGTGATCTCGTGGTTGGTGGGTTCAAGCCCCGCGTCAGACTCTGTGCTGACAGCCAGCTCAGAGCCTGGAGTCTGCTTCAGATTCTGTATCTCCCGCTCTCTCTGACCCTCCCCTGTTCACTCTCTCTCTCCCTCAGAAATAAATAAAACATTAACAAATTTTAAATAAAAAATTAAAAAAAATAAATTTGTTTATTAATTGAATTCTTTTTCTACATGCTATACATGGTTTTTTTCCCCCTTCTAGATCAAATCCACTCATTGATCAGTGTGACATAACTGGAGCTAGTACAGCACTGGAGAAAATTGTGAGATTTAGCCTGTATATTAATCTGGTTTCTGGAGAATAGATTTAGTATCCATGCTTCTGAAATGGCTAAATCATGCAGAAAGCTAATACTTATATTAATTAAATAATTAATTATATATCAATTAATTAATATTTACATGGCATATAAATAATTAATATTTACATGGAATTTTACTGCTCAATCATCATACCCAAAATATGCATTTATTCTCAGTTTTCAATGCCATCTATCGATCAGTTCAATAAGGACCCTGGGGCTTTCCCAGTAGCCACCAGTGGGTAACCATTTCTTTTGAATGAGCTAAGGCTCCAAAGCATGGTGTTTACCCTTCACTATAATTGGTGCATCCAAATCCTACCTCCCTGGACTTTGTTGCATCTGAGAAGATTGGTCAGAGATGCCACACAATATATCATCTTGCTCAGCAAAGATCTTGACATCATGAATATCATCCTTCAGTCAGAGGAAGATTTGAGATACAGGAAACCAGGAAAAAAGCTGAATGTTTTGAGTTATCCTGGTCATCAAAAAATTGCACTGCTGGTTCCAGAGAAACTTCTGGCTGATTTGAGTTACCCCGTGGCCACTGACTTCTAGGCCAAGTTAGCCAATGGCTTATAAAAGCACATACAGAACTTGTGGTGGTAAAACAAGGTAGGACATTGCTCTAGCTCTTTAGTCTCTTGTGATTACTTTCCTTATGGGTTACATCTCTTTGCTAGGAGCACATTTCAGCAGTAATTCATGGAAAGCTAAATAACTGTGGGAAACTTGGAAGAAGAAGCAACTTCATATTTCTTAAAGAAATATCAGTAAGGCCGGGAACACAGAAGCATAAACAACTAGAGGGAGAGTCCCTAGGAGACACCAGTATGTGACTGTGACAAGGTAGACATGTTTGTGTGTGAGGGGAGGATATCATGGATGGCACAGAAAGCTAAAATAGGGCAAGCTTCTCAAAGGAGGTGAGTCTTGATCTAGGACTAGAAGGAAATGCAAGTAAGCTTTAGTTTGAGAGAAAGAGAGAGTGTGTGTACATTGCCCACGAAATGTCATGACTCAAATCAGGAGGCAGGAACAAGTCTTAAGAAATGAGAAATACGGTCAATTTGATCAGCTCATATTCATTGAGCACATCATGCTATATGCGAGGCACTGTTCTAGGCACTGAATGTGTAGTGGTGAGATAGGTGGGAAGGGACACCAGGACAAGAAAATAAATTAAACGGACAAGGTAAGTGGTAAATGTTATAATGGAAATAAAACAAGGTGCTATAATAGAAATAGAGGGTAGCTGGGGATTGGGACTAATTTATCTAAGTGATCAGGAAAATCCTTGCCAAGGAGTTGCATTTAAACTGCGAATAGTGTTTTTTTCTTAAAGGAAAAAATCATGGGGACATCTTTGGGTAGAGTATCCCCAGAAAAGGGAGTGGCAAGTGGAAAGGATCTGAGGTTGGGCTGACTGACCAGCATGGCTTGAGGACAGTGACAATGGAGAGAAATAGAGTAGAGAAAGGTCAGATCATGCAAAGACTTTGAGCCTCTTGCAAGGAGTTTAGGCTTTTATCCAGTCCCATGGGGATTCATCAGGAGGTTCTGGTCCGGTGTATGCTCCATAAAGCTCAAGTGTATGTCGAGAATACATTACAGAGAGGGGAACATAGAGAACAATAATCATTTAGGAGGTCATTGCAGTGGCACAGCCAAGAAATGTGGGTGGCTTGGGCCAGGCTAATGGCAGTGCTTCTGGAGTGAAGTGATTAAACTTGTCATTTGTTTTGAAGGATGAAACAGCCAGAATGTGCTGATATATCTCAGAATATAGGTGAGATTAGAAAAAGAGAGGAATTGGTAGTGCTTTGTAGTGCATGATTTGGTTGTCCAGGGCTGGGGTCCACCTGGGAGGGAAGAGGAGTCTGGTTTCAGTGCTTTCCCACCTTTTATCAGGAACATCCAGTCAGAAAAACCTAAATACAGTGGCCTAACCACATAGAGAATCATTTTCCTCATGCAACAAGAAGTCCAGAAACAGGACAGCTCAGGTTTGCTACAGCAGTCTTCAATGCTATCCAGGGTTCAGGCTTCTTCTATCTTTCTGCTCAGTACCCTTAGCATGTGGCTTTCCTCCTAATACAAAATGATTTCTGCACCTCTAGGCATCAGGTCCACACTGTAGGCAGGAAGGAGGGGGAAGGAGGAGGGAGAAAAAGGTAAGAAGAAACATTGCAGCTGAGTGTGATTCCTTTTACAAAGTTTTCCCACCCGAAGACTGCCTAGGCCAGAATGAGTCATACTGTCCCATCAAGTTACAAGGGAACATGAAGAGGTGATTCTTTATCTGGACACACTATCTTCCTGAATAAAATCAGAATTCCATTGGGAGTGAAGAAGGAGAGTGAGCAGGTGATTTTAGCAAGGTCTGCTACATATCTCTTCTTTCCCACCTTAGGTTCTCACTACTCTCAGGGGATTCATGTGCCCCACACCAAGCCCAGAGCAGTGCACTTCTGACAGTCCTTCGCCAGGCCCAGGTCTTTGCCCCTCCCCCTGGGGACTCTTCATTGCAGTCTCAAGTCACATGGGTCTGTTCTCAGGACAGCATAGTATTGGATAGGAACTTTATCATCAATTTCTTCTCCCTAAGGCAACAACATGTGACCAGTGACTTTTTTTTTTCATTTTTTCAAGTGACAAAGAGTATACCCAAAAGAAATAATTTCTAAGGATATCATTTTGGAAGATGTGGGAAACTGGAGGGGGAGATTTTTTTGAGTAAAGCTGGAGGACTTTTCAACATGTCTTACATAACTAACTCTAGGCTATTTCTGTCCTTATGATTAATTGGCTCTTTTCATACTCAGTCCCCTAATAGGTCTAATATGTAGGATGATTTTGCAGGACAATGCCAACAGACTCTTATGGATACCTTTCTCTCTCTCTCCCTCTCTCTCTCTCTCTCTCTCTCTCTTTCTCTGTCTCTCTCTCACTTTCTCTCTCACACACACACACACAACTTAACCTAAAATATAAAAATAACCTAGTCAACAATCATTCTTTGAGAAGCAAGAAGTCACTACTTTATTTGCAGAGCTAAAATTAATGGTGCAAATAGCAGCAAAAAATATTAGATTTTTTGCTTTCCCAATGTATACTTACTATAAACAAAACTTTACTATAGTGAAAATTATTCTAGGCATGTGGAATTCCTTTACATGTGGTAACTGCTACCAAATCCAGATTGGTCTAAAGTTCCAAGCAAATCACTTAGATCCCCAGCCTCATCTTTCCAACCTGTATTGTAGAAACAAAATAAATCGAGTCACAGTTATCCTGACAGCCTCTCTTTTTTCCCTCCGGGTCCCTCTTATCCTTTATCTGACCCTAGAGATGTTTTTAATTCTCCCCTCCTTCTTCAATAAAAATCTGTTCTGCCGATTTGTTTCTTAATTGAAACTGTAAGTCCAAAGAATAAATCTGTAATTCAATTTGAAGCATTATTAAGGTGATGAGGTATAGAGATTTGTCAGAATACCTAGCACCCATTACAGTCTGAGAACTGGAACTACTTTGCCGGCAAGCAGAGAGAGCCAGAAATTTCAAGGACTTAGGTCACCCACGGGGTACAGATGGTACAAAGTATGAACACTCTGCTCCTTGCCATCAGTAGCGGAAGACTTAAAGGTATAGTTTCCATTCCAGAGCTTCCTCAGAGATCAGGCTGAAGCTGGACCCAACCTGGCTTTTTCCTCTAGCCTGTCTCCTTCTTTCACTTTTTAGTGGTTTCTTCCTGAAGACATGTTTTTAATAAATCAGGATCTGCCTTCTGAGAACACAACCTGAGACATCACTCATAGTCACAATTGTTCAAATATCTGATTAAGGGCCCCTCAGGTTTAAAGACAGTACTGAACTATTAATATCCCAGTCAGGTTTGTTGTCAAATTGATTGGGCATCAATTCATTTGTTTAGTGGCTAAGGATCCTGGTAGGGTCATTCAAATTCCCTTAGCCTCAATATCCTTGTCTATTATGAGTATGAAAGAGATCATATAAATAGAATGCCCAGCACTATGCATTATTCATGATTGACAGCTACTAAATAAAATTTTATCCTTGTTTTATTTAAAAAGGGAGCCTAGGTTCACTAAGATTATAGTTTGAGAAGTTTGAGAAGTCAAATATATCACCTCCAGTTTGATAAGCTGTGTTCTGAAGATATAGTTCATTTATTTTCTTGGTTTCACTTCATTAATCTGGATGCTGGCTTCTTCATTTCACAGAATAATTGCAGTAATGGATTTTGAGCCTATCCATTTACAGATGGCTTTCCCTTGCTTCAATGAACCATTGTTTAAAGCCAATTTTTCCACAAATAATCCAGTGAAGAAATGGGCAGAAGACATGAATAGACACTTTTCCAAAGTGATGAACAGATACATATAAAGACACTCAACGTCACTCATCATCAGGAAAATACAAATCAAAATCACACTGAGATAACACGTCACATGAGTCAGAGTGTCTAAAATTAATAACTCAGGAAACAAAAGATGCTGGTGAGGATGTGGAGTAACGGGAACCTTCTTACACTATTGGTGAGAATGCAAACTGGTGCAGCTATTCTGGAAAACAGTGTGGAGGTTCCTCAAAAAATTAAACATAGAACTATTGTATGACTCAACAATAACACTAGTAGGAATTTATCCAAAGAATACAGGAGTGTTGTTTCCTGAGGACACGTATACTCCAATGTTTATAGCAGCACTTTCAACAGTAGCCAAATTATGGAAAGAGCCTAAATGCCCATTAAATGATGAATGAATAGAGAAGATGTGGTTTATATATACAATGGAATATCACTTGGCAATGAGAAAGAATGAAATCCCGCCATTTGCAGCAACGTGGGTGGAACTAGAGGGTATTATGCTAAGTGAAATAAGTCAGTCAGAGAAAGACAGATATCATATGTTTTCACTTATATGTGGAACTTGAGAGACTTAACAGAAGACCATGGGGGAAAGAAAGGGAAAAAAAATAATTATAAGCAGAGAAGGAGGGAGGCAAACCATAAGAGACTCTTAAATACAGAGAACAAACTGACAGTTGATGGGGGAGGGTGTGGGGAAGAGAAGAAAATAGGTGATGGGCATTGAGGAGGGTACTTGTTGGGACGAGCACTGGGTGTTGTATGTAAGCGATGAATCATGGGAATTTACATCTGAAAACAAGAGCACACAGTATATACACTGTATGTTAGCCAACTTGACAATAAATTATATTTTAAAAATTAAATAAAAAATAAAGCCACTTTTCAATCAAGATAAGAAGAGAAAGAGGACACAAAAGCATTATCCAACATGCCAAAGGTATTGCCACTTTCAGAAACTTTGAGGGAATCATTCTTAAACTGAACCTTGGTCTTTGTTGCCTTTTTAAAGAATATTTCTTGTTTCAAGATTTAAGCCATCAATTTGTTTTATCTGTCGACATATTATATAATAACCCCAATCTGTCTAGAATTTAACACCATTGCATTTAAGACATTGTTATATCAGAAGCTTTTTAAAAAAAGAAAAACAGAAAGACAAAGTGATTTATATTTTATTTTTATTCATATGGATACAGTGTTCTTTTTACATCTGTGTTACTTGGCCAACGATGAGAGTCAGAATCACCCAGAGCAGCACTTTTCAAACTTTAATGTTCAGATGAATCATCTGAGGATCTTGTTAAAATTTAGATTCTGATTCAGCTTTTGGGGTGAGTCTCAAAACTCTGCCTGTTTAACAACCTCCCAGGTGAGGCCACTGCTGTTGGTCAGGCATCACATCCTGAATGGGAAGAATGTAGAGAACCCTGCCTGGACCCCACCCTAGAAATTCTGCTCTAGTGTGTCTGTGATGAAACTTAGAAATCTTTTTTTTTTCTTTTAAGTTGTAGGTGATTCTTAAAAATACATATGAAAATTATTTATTGTAGCTATACATGTTTTTAGTTGAAAGAGACGTTTGAACACTTTATTTGCACTCAGAATTCAGAGACTCTGAAAGATAATGGCAGACCCCAAGCCTCATTTAATATTCCTTCAACAGTATAATGATGTGTTTGCCATTTGTGTTGTTGAGCAGAATATAAAATCTTTCCCGAAAGCTGCTTGGAAAGTGAGACAGTGCTTCAGCAAAATGAGCAGTCCAGAAAGAGCCAGGCCACCGTAAGCCAGCAAGTAGCCCTATTTCATTTTTCTCTCGGTCCTCCACAGTGACCGGCCTCTATGGCTGAAGAGGAGACATGGGTTGGTAATACTAGACACTGAATTTCCTTGTTTAATGCTGGTAAAAGCATTTGCCCTGAAATACTGGCAGAGCAGATTGAGGGGGACAAGTGACTACACTCCATGTGACACATATCCTGGTTTCTCCCTGATCTCACAGACAGCAATTTATATTAGCCTACTCATTTTCACGTAAAAATGTTCAAGTTATAGTTGAACTCCAAGTCTGCTTTCTAACTGAATGTTCAGTTAAGGGCAGGTCAGTCTCTTTCCTGGCAACTTTTTTATTAAGGTCATTTTTCATATGAATAATCATGGAGGGTAAAGTAAAAATATAGTTATTAAAGCCTTTTAATTAAAATGTGATGTAAGCATAATTGCCATTTCATTCTATTAGAATTAATTTTTTTATCCTTATAAACCCCCAGCAACTTCTCCTATTTACGACACATAAGTCAATTATTTCGAAAATATTTTATGCAGTCCTTGAATATCTGTATTGCCTCAAGTGACTTGTCCAGTTCTCTGGATCATGCCTTTCCCAGCAAATGCTGGCCTAACTTTCGGCTTCTCATTGACATGTCCAACCCAGACTTTCATGCTTAGCCAAAAAAAGACAAGCGAATTAATGCTACAGGTTTACTCTCTGGATAATAGCTGCAACAATTAAGGGAATTCTGGGAAGAAGCAACATATGCTAAGTTCTCAATCTTAGTTAAGAATACGAGATTTAAGGGAAATGATGTAGCTGACCAAGCACTAGAAGAGGCAGCATATCTTTTGGGCTTTCCTTTGTCCCCTTCATTCCTTAAAGCAACACACCCTTGCTAGTGACACTTGTTATGCAAGAAAAGTTCTGCCAAAATTGAGAAAACAGCTAAATTCTTGTCTAGCAACAAGTGTTCTGTACTTGGAGCTTACATCACCAGTCTGGGAAGAACTTACACTAATACCTCATATGCTTCCATTTAAGGCAATGTGAATCTACATGGGTCACTCCAGGTTCGTGAACAAAACTTAGCCTCCATGGGCCACATTTTCATCTGGGGGGAGAAATCAGAGGGAATGTCTTTCTGTCTCCTAACCATTCGCGCCATCGGTGTCTAGAGTTACAGACTTTCGCTCCCTCGTAGCCCTACTACAGCCTTGCCTCCGTCTCCTCTCCCGGCTCCAGCACACTTCACTGAATGGTTTTTACTGAGTTGGGTTATAAGATGACAGTCACAATGTCCTCTCCCCAGCCCCTACCATGATTCTAACCTCTGTTAGAAGTATGTGCTCATAGAATTCTGGTTGAAATAGACTCTTTAAAAAGAGATCACTGTTCTGCAAAATTAACTTGCAGGGTAAAAGTAAAAATGACAGTCCTGTATATACTGCTAACTTTCTTAAAGTACCTGGCCAATGTCATTTGCTTTATTTAAACGGAGGGACTCATTTTTTCTTTTCATTTTTTAAAATAGAATTCTGTAGAATTAAATAGCACAAACATTTTTCATTTGTGTAGACTAAGCAGTTTCTGGTAATACTTCAAGCTATTTTGTCTCGCCAAAGGAAACTGTAATCTTATCCAAACAGATAAAACATGCTTAACAAGCCCTGGTTAGTGCTGTCACAAGCCACATGCCTTGAAAGAGGTGTTGGGAGGAGAAAGTGGTCTAAGAGTTGTTACCAATTTAAAGAAAGTAGAAGTTTCAGATTACCGGATCTTTATCCATTCCATATTCTGGGGCACTGTACCATGGTAGAGACCTTCTCTGGGACAAGCCATTCTGAGCAAATAAAGATAGAATTTAATAATTACTCAGTGAACTTGATAGATGTGGCTGACCAGTCCGTAGGCTTAAAACTTCTTACTTCTGCTGTAGATAGGCAGAAGCTTAAATTACTAATGACCTCCTTGGCCTGCCTGCTTTCATTGCTGAACCAATGAAGCAAAGATAAAATAAGACTATGACTCAAGCTGTCACACAGCAAGTGAAAGAATGAGCAATGTCTTAGGAGTCACACGGTCATATCCACATCTTGATCTTGCTGAGGAACTAGCCATGTGATCTTGGGCAATTCGGTTAACATTTTGGAGACTCTGTTTCCTCACCTGTGAAATAACACCTACCTCACACATAAATAAGAGGATTAAAAGATAATGAAAAGTATCTCACTCAGTTTTGTTTCCCATTTCCTTCTGCAACAGAGATTTACTGAACATATAAGAAACAAAGGGAGAGGAGACATTCTTTGATATTTTTGCTTTGAAGTGTAGAACTTGAATTTATGCCAGTGTTGGAGATTACTTCATTTCAAGGAAGTAGAAACATCAAACATGGTTTTACCCTTTCAAGCAACAAAATAAGATTTGGCGTCAGTTTGGGATCCCAGAAGTAGTACATTGTGTCTTCAAGGGAGTCCAAGGATAAAAGACACAAACGGAGGAGCGGTCAAAGAATAGCATGACGGTCCATTGATCTCCTATAATGGCATCAAGTATCCTTCAAAGTGTCAGGACCTTCCTTTAACTTACCTGGCTTAAATCACAGACATTGTAAAATACTCTGGTTTACAAATACTATTTTTCCCCCTTCACGTAAGTTAAGATGATTGAACTAAAGGAGGCCTCCTAGAAGATCATTTTGAAACTACAGCGAAAATGAGTACATACCTTGTAGCCTACATAGTTTGTGATTTTGACTCTGTGAGTGGCACAACTCATTAGGGGTCAAGGTGAAACTGAGTTCTAATTTTATATACTGTCCTGAGAACAATGAGTTTTCCTTATCTTCTTAAGCTTTTTTTCTTATTATCAAAATATCATGTTTGTTTCACAAAATAGAGATAGGCAAAAAATAAATAAGTTACTCATAATCCCATCATCAAGATATAATTACTGTTAACATTAGTGTAAGCCTTCCAAATATTTTCTGTATATGTGTCAGTATATGATAGTATATACAGTAATTGAATATACCTATGTTTTACAAAATACTGTTTGAGATTATTTAACTCCATTTTCACCATAGTATGCCATTAACAATTGAATGCCATTAAATATTTTTCTGTAATATTATATTACTAATTGCTTAGTATTATACTGCAAGGAAGTACCAAAATAATTTTAATCAGCATCTTATTTTCAGACATTCACATTGTTTTTAATTGTTTTCTGTAACTTTTTTCCTCAGCAGGAGGAAAAATTAAATAAATTTTAAAGTCTTTATTATTTGCAAAAATTTATAATATCCTATGATTATCTTAAAGAGTTTTGCAAATATCAGTAGAGCCATTATTATTACCATCATCATCGCCATCATCATCATCATCATCATCTCAACCTGAAGCACCAAATGTAGACATAAAAACATTCAAAGAACCACAAAATATGCTTATGAAAAACAGCTATAAATTGGCTATATAATATGTGTATAAATTGAAATGGCCATTTCATTATAACTACAGATGTGTAGATATATACTATGAATGATGCATCTACATACATAACAGCATCTCTGCACACAGATACAGGTATGCATAGATATAGACATACAAGGCATCAGATGCCAGTTTACTTCAATGCAGGTTCCATTCAGCTTCCTAGGTTTCACATTCCAGCTCTACAATTTCCTACATGGATAGCTTAGAGCAAGCTACTTAATTTCCATGGGTTTCCATCTTTTCATAACGTTGTTGAGAGGATTAAATTAGATTTCACATGTACACATTTAGCACTGTGCCTGATAAAGCACCAAAAAAATGGTAACTATAAATATATCCTTCCTATAAAAGTTCCAAGGAGCTTTAGGTAATTCAGAGCCTGAAAGCAGGTCATGAAATGAAAGTGACACCACCATACTTGAAGCCCCATAAAAGTGGAATATAATTTTATTTTTTCCACTTAATGACTATTTGCTTTGGGGGAATCAATGAACATATTTGGGCATTTTTGTGTTTAAAGTAAACTAGATGGGGAGATGGATCCAAAAGCTTCTTGAAGGCTTTCCTCCTTATGGACCTATGTTTTATTTGACTTGTGCTGGTAGTCAGACCTCTGGGAGGCTAGCACTCAAGTACTAGAATGCATGATAGTGATGAACGAAAGTGGGATCTCATGATATGATCAATTAATATAGCTTGAAATTTAAAGATAAGTACCTAGAGAATGGATTATAACAGAAAACACAAGGTTGTTTATACTTTTTAAGACTGACTTTTGCTGTAATACTTTATGGAACATCTTATCCCCTATCAATAGCATGCTTAATTATATCACAATAATTTCCTTAAAAATGCAGTCTACCTTTCTTGAGTGAGGGTTATTAGGAATGGAATCGTGCCAAGGATTTGGAATATTCAAAACCTACTTCTGATCAACATTTCCAGTTGTCCATCTATGCATCTACAGGTAAATGGAGTCAAAACCATTATGCTTTGGAAGCATCAGTAAGCTACTTGATTTTTATGAACAGTACTTTGATATCAACTACCCACTCCCCAAAATGGGTAAATTTAAATTCCACGTCAGTGTCTTTATTTTGCTTATAGACCTTGCTTTGATTTCTTTCTGTATGTATGATTTAAATGAGTACTGAAGAGGTTCAGTTAGCCCAGGAAGCAATAATTTATACCTCAGAGATGTTTCTTCACTGCAGAAAGTAAAGTATTTATGAGAAGCTCAAGTAGTGCGAATCATTTTTTATTCTTTTATCAGGTTCATGTTAAAATAGGTGCGTTGGGGTAGTCTGGGTTGTTCACTCCATTAAGCATCCAACTTTGGCTCAGGTCATAATCTCAGGGTTCGTGAGTTCAAGCCCTACGTCCGGCTCTGTGCTGACTGTGGGAGCCCGACAGTGACCACAAGAAAGCGTGGTTAGGAACGCGGGGATGTGCCTGCACACAGGGCTCCCTGCCTGGGCAAAGCATGCCTGCAAACAAGATGCTCTGCCACGAGGCCTGCACACAATATCCAAGTTTAATGGTCCGCTCACAAACGAGGGAACATGCCCTCCTTAGAAGTAAGGAGAAGGCTGGAATTGTGAGCAGGCATCTTATTAAACATGTTATGGTCGCTTCCTCCCTTTGCCCCGCCTGTCCTTGAAATGTGTTTGGCTACTTGCCCTTAATTGGTAAAGGAATGCATCTTGTAGGTTTCAGTTTGTATCCAGTTACCGGGGTATAAAATAAACCGCAAGAGGGGCTTGAGTAGAATTGTTCCTCAGGCCGGAGTTGTGTCTGTGTCTGTCTTTTGTGTGTGTCTTGTCCTTTGTGTCATTTCGTCCGCAACACTGACAGCTTAGAGCCTGCAGCCTGCTTTGGATTCCGTGTCTCCCTCTCTCTCTGGCCCTCCCCCGCTTGTGCTCCGTCTCTCTCTCTCTCTCTCTCTCTCAAAAATAAATAAACATTAAAAACATTAAAATAGCTTCATTGCATGTTAGATTTAACTGGATGAATTTTCCAGAGGCCTCTGGGTGGCTCAGTTGGTAAAGCAGCTGAGTGCCTTGGTTTCTGCTCAGGTCATGATCTCACAGTTCAAGAGATGGAGCCCCACAATGGGCTCTGTGTTGACAGTGAGGAGCCTGCTTGGGATTTCTCTCTCCCTCTCTCACTGCCTCTCCCCAGCTTGCTCTCTCTCTTTCTCAAAAACTAACAAACATAAAAATATTAATAACTGAATGAATTTTTCTGAACACACAACTTTTTTCTGTACCATATTTGTACAAGACTAGTAACCTTTCATAAAGTTGCCAAACATTTATGTAAACAGCTGAAAATTGTCTGTCTTTCCAGAGTTTGGAAGATAAAAATGTGACACAGATTGAAAAAAAAAAGAGACTTGAGGAAATAAATAATTTGAATGTGGTAGTACTATATCTTTATCTAGGAAGATACACATAATCTTACTTGGATTAATTTTCTATCTTAAAAAATAGAAGTTATGATTTTAATAATGTTTTAGAACATATTAAACCATGACTTAAGTTTTATTATATAGGTAGATCAGTTTTTAGAATTTCTGACAGTGACAAAACTTTTTTCCCCCCTTGAGGACATTAAAGCATACTCCTGATCATGTCTTTGCTCTCCTTTACTGCAAATTCTGTGCAGTTTTTTCAAAGAGAAGGTAAAAGGGACCATACAAAGACACCTCCAAGAGCTTATTCACACAGTTCCTAAGTCTCAGTGCATTATTACAGTGCAGGTTCTCTATGCCTTTTAGTACAGATATACTAAATTTACCCATAATCCATTACTGTCCTCTATATCAAAATTCAAGGAAAGATCCAATAACAACCATCAACAATTTTAAATTGTTCTTGAATAATTCAGCCTTGAAGATTATATGAAATGGATTTTAAAAATAACTGAAAAGTAGTTTAGGAAAAATCAACTTAGATATAAGTATCTCTAATGACTATGGGAAATAATCCAACTAAAATAAAATCAACAGTGCAACTTACAAAAGGAATTATTCCAACATTTGGGGTCCTAACAAATACTAATCTTTATTGCTGCTAATTTGTTTTTGATTGTCACATAAATATTTGTTTTTATCCATTAGTATTAACCAGTGTTAATTCTAGACAATGTAATTACAAGCCAAGTGACTTGGATTATTTCAAACTTAAAAAAATTACTTTTCTCTTTAGTCAAACAGTACTTCTTCCAAAATGACCTGGCAGAATAAGAAGAAAAAAATCCAAGATTAAATATTAGCCAGAAATTTTCTAACCTACATAAAACGATATACATACACAGACAATATAAATTAGTACATTATCCTGAGTTGCTTAAAGATGATTAAATTTGACTTTATTTCCTCAAGTTTTGTTAAGAAGTAGAGGAAACATCAGGGCACCTGGGTGGCTCAGTTGGTTAAGTGCCCAACTCTTGATTTTGGCTCAGGTCATGATCTCACAGTTTGTTAGTTCAAGCTCTGTGCTTCTGTCTCTCCTTCTCTCTCTGTCCCTCCCCCACTCATGCTCATTCTCTCACTCTCGCTCTCTCTTTCAAAATAAATAACAAATAAACTATAAAGAAAGGTAAAGGAAATATCAATGTTGAGAAGGAAATTGAGGTCAGAAATAATTGATCCCCACAGCTTTTTTCCTCCACTGCCTTGGAAGGACATTTGCTCTCAGTAGAGGCCATATGTTCTTGAAATACCAGTTGAAATACTGTAGAGATTGCTTCTAAGGCACATTTTCCTGAAATTAAAGTCTTATATCTCTTTTGTAGAAATGAGTTCATTAAATGTTTTGATGAATTGCAAACATATTAGAAATTACTTGATACCCTTCAAAGTTTTTGAGTAGTCTTAAAATTAAATACAATATGAGTGTTTTTAAATAAATCATTTTCTTAGCAGTAATGCACCCAAGATAGTTTCAGAATTCAGTGTGCTTGGAAACAAATGGCTAAATGTCAATAGGTTACTTCAGCTGCAACCAAAACTGTATTGATAGAATTAATGCTGCTTAATAATGGGTATCGATTATTTTCAGTGCAACTACAAGACATCATGTCAATGTTACGATGGTCTTGAAGGTTTCAGAAAGTCTGCTTATACATGAAAGGATCACAATGTATTTCAGGAGGAAGCAAATCGCACTTTGGGTGTAGAGCCGTAATGATCAAATATGGTTGTTCTTATTTCTTAGATCTAGTTCTATTCGTGACTTTGAATCTGGAGTCATGGAAAATTGGGGCCTCATCACATATCAAGAGACATCACTGCTCTTTGATCCCAAGACCTCTTCTTCTTGTGATAAACTATGGGTCACCAAAGTCATAGCCCATGAACCAGCAACCGGGTGCCTGCCATTCATGACATTCTTTTACTATCAGGCTAAGAAACATTGTTCAGGACACTGATAGTATTCCTGAAACAACATAAAATTATGCCATTTTATGTCTGGAGGGGACCTTGAAGACTATCAAACCAAACATATATGTGACGTAGCAGTGGTCTCAATCTCTAGACTATGAGACTCCCAAAGGAGTATTGTCACAAGAGAAGAAGCCACTGTGTCCTCTAAAATTCTTCATGGCATTGCCTTCAAATATCTTTTACTAAAGAAGGTAAGGTGGCGCCTGGGTGGCTCAGTCAATTAAGTGTCTGACTTCAGCTCAGGTCATGATCTCATGGTTTGTGAGTTCGAGCCCTGTATCAGGCTCTGTGCTGACAGCTCAGAGCCTGGAGCTTGCTTCAGATTCTATGTCCCCCTCTCTCTCTGCCCTCCCCTACTCATGCTGCCTCTCTCTCTCTCAGAAATAAATAAAACATTAAAAAAATAATAAAAAAGAAGGTAGGGACTAAGCAGATATATGGGGCACATAATTAGAAACCCAACAAATAGAAATTTCTATTAAAAATATTTCTCCTTATACCCCTTAGTACCATGGCATTCCAATCTAGGGCAAAATCAAACCCCCTTAGTTGGAACACATCATTGTATGGCCACAAAGAAGTACTTCACATCCAAGTACTTATAGGCTGCTGACCCTAGACACATTACTTAACTCTCTAAACTTCAGTGTCTTCCTCTATAAAATTAACTTAATAGCAGTTTCTGCCTCTTGAAACTGTTGTTAAGAATTACAGATAAATGTCTGTACCTATCATATAGTAGGCAATCAGTAAGTATTAGTTATTAATCATAACAATAATGATCTCTGCTACAATTCCCTGCAGGCTAACATTTCCAAGGCCCATCTACCAACACTGTATTAGGTATACACTTGATCTTAGCCAAAAGGCCGAGAAGCGATTGTATTAGGTATAAATACGGAGCTATAAAACTAGCTATATAGATATTAGAGAGTATTTCCACTCTATTTCAATCTGAAAATCTCTAGTAGCACAGTGAATTATTAAGGGCCCCCCAAATCCTCTTTCACCATGTAGACAAATCTCATTTTATTATAGAAACTAGTAGTATGATATTTTTATCCTTTGTCATTATTATAACAATAACTTGGGTTTTATTTAAACAGTGAACTAAAAACCCAGTTACATAGGTGCCATGTCCAGTGTTGTATTGTAAGAACATTTATACGGCTTATTCTGGTTTTGAATCTCCCCACTGGCCCATCTTAAGGGTTTTGATCAGTAGTCACTGGTAGCTCTAAAGCACTTGACTGAATCTAGGGATTTCTAATTTTTCTATTGAATATTCATAGGAAAATGGTTAGAGAAGCATTAGCCATTCAGACTACCTGCCATTTCCTAAACATGCTACATTGTGTTGATCCTTTATGGTTTTGCTTCTGCTACTTTATCTGCCTTGACTACACATTACTCCCAACACACCTGAAGCCCCTTGCAAGACTCAGGAAATGAATCATTTCCTAACTAACTTACACACTCTCACAGAAGAACTGATTTTTAACTCCTGGAATCCTCTCTATCCCTTGCAGAGCCATTGATAATACTGCCACAACGCTGTATTGCATTTATCTGTCTAACCATTGACCTCCATCATTTGGTTTGAGGCAGAGGATATATAATATACATCTTTCTAACATATGACATGTTGCCAATGATATAGTAGTTTCTCTATAGGTATTTATTTAATGAATGAATAAGCCACTCTTACTAACTGGTGAAGTTACCAGAATCAGTTCAACTTGTATTTCTCTTATTCATCAATTCTCAAATTAAGAAAACACCTCCCACCCCTTCTCACAAATACCCTTGGGAAGATTGGTGCCCACTTGTAAAATGAACTGAGAGTTATCAGAGAAGAAATAGAGCTTAAACAGAAACTACATTCTGTTCTATAATTGTAAGAAGGCTTTTCTGAGTCTTGGAGACTTTTTGTTTAATTTTTCTTCTGGAAATTGCAATGCTAAAACAGATAAACTAGATGTGCAGTATTGGACATAAAGGCTAAAAAATATAAAAGTACATGAAAAAGTAGTAATACTTAAAACTGGTGTCACAGATCAAGTAGAGGTCAAGGATAAATGTCTATTTACATTTCTTTATGGCTTCCTTTTAATTTTATTTATATATGTTTAAAATCTCAGAACTTTATTCACTTTAGTCTCAAAGTAAATCCCTAGAGGGAAGTCAGAATAAAAGTTAACAACTGAATTTCCTCATCAGCAATACTGTGTAACAATCTGAGTTCTAACAAAATCTTATGATTCTGTCAAGTACCTGCTACTTAATGTAACGAGGTGACTTCGCCAAGCCATTTGGACTTATATTTCTCCAAAGGCCATCACCATAAATCAAGGATGAGGTGAGATTGTATTAGCTATGCAAGAAAGAAATTCTACCCCACAAATGTTTTATTTTCTTCCTTAGTATTAAATTTTTTTAAATGTTTTATTTATTTCTGAGAGAGAGAGAGAGAGAGAGGCAGCATGAGCAGGGGAGGGTCAGAAAGAGAGGGAGACACAGAATCTGAAGCAGGCTCCAGGCTCTGAGCTAGCTGTCAGCATGGAGCCAGATGCAGGGCTCGAACTCATGAACCATGAGATCATGACCTGAGCCGAAGTCGGACACTTAACCAACTGAGCCACCCAGGCACCCCCCCCCACCCGCCTTAGTATTAAATCTAATAGTTAGGAAATGTTGGGAGGATAAAATGGAAGCTGGAGAGTTGGAGGCAGTAAGGACACAAAAGAAAGAAAAGTGAAGCAAGAAGCAAATATGTGGTGGTGAGAAGAGAAGGCAGAGAAATCACTACAAGGAACTTGTAAGGAGAGAAAAGAGTAACAAAGAGGAAAGGCCTTAACTACTGAAAGAAAGTTACCACCCATTGCATTTTTTGTGACAGTTAATAATCTTTATATTTGTTTCATTTCTAATAACATTGAGTCTTTGCCTCCCAGTGGTTTGGCAACCTGGTTACAATGGAATGGTGGAATGATGTTTAGCTCAATGAAGGTTTGGCAACATACATGGACATCATCTCTCTTAATGCTACATATACAGAGCTGCAATTAGTAAGTTTACAATTTTTGTATGTTGTACCATATATACAGTTCAGCCCACAATGTAAATTCCTCACCCAAAAGTCTATGGACAGAGAGCTGAAATAACACAAATATACAGTTGTGTATGTGGGGTAAGAGGAAAGACTATCACTGTCCGTATCCAATAATATAGGATAAGAGAGTGCCCATCGCTAAAGAGCCTGTGCAGAGTTCTTGGCATATAATCTGAAAATTAAGCATAATTGCACATTCCTCCAGAATTTTCAATAGGCCTATTCACTTTCCCAAAATTTATGGAAAGATTTTTTTTTCAAACATGTCTTTTTCCTTAGACATAAGAAGTCTAAACACTACATGTCTAGGTGGTTTGTGATGGTTAATTAGCTCTTTGGGGTCGTATAGTATAGACAGACATGGATTCAGAGTGTCTTCTTTTTTGCTATGTTTTGAATCCTTGGTGAAATCCCAAATCTTCTTATATTCTCACTTATAAAGCACACACAATGCATCTATTTTTCAGGATGTTGAAAGGAGCACAAATGATGGATGAAAGTTCCTGGCATATAGCAAGTGCTTCACTAATTGGGAACCATTTTATTTTTGTATCCACGGTCTTGGTACATGGTAGACATTCAAATAAAGTCTGAAGGAGTATTGCATTTATACTTTTATGAAGTAGAGAACTAGTAAAAGGGGATAGGTATGGGAAAAGAAACTTAACAATCAATTGTAAGGAATATTGATTGAATACTCTTAAGAATATCTTACCAAGCCTATTGTGTTTTCTATTGCTTTGAAAGTATCTAATTGAAAGTGCAAAACTTTCTTCTCTATTTAGGATAATGCCTTTTTGGATGTTTGTTTTGGAATAATTGAAAAAGATTCACTAAATTCCTCCTGTCCTATCTCTAAGCAGTAAGAAACTCCTATTTAAATAGAGGAAATGTTTGCTGCAGTGCCTATGAGAAGGTAGTAACTGCTGTGGGCAAGGGAAAGCTCTGCTTTTAGGAGAAATAAAATGAGGGTCGTGCCACCAGCAGTTGAAGTTACTGCTTCCAGGTCACTGCCACTTGTTACACTTTTGTTTTATTTGATGTTCATTTTTCAGACATTATACACGTTCCATAAAATTTAAGCATCATACTACTTTTTTTCTTTACCTTCTTGTTTTGTTTTCTTTCCTTTCTCTCTTCCTTCCTCCCTCCCTCTCTCTCTTCCTTCCTTCCTTCCTTCTTTTTTTCTTTCTTCCTTTCTTCCTTCCTTTCTTTCTTTCTTTCTTTCTTTCTTTCTTTCTTTCTTTCTTTCTTTCTTCTTTCTTTTAGGGAGCTTATATTTCAAATATGTTCAAGAATCTTCTGAGTGAGGAGAAATTCAGGAAGGGATTATTCACTATTTTAAAAAATTCAGTTATGGAAATGCCAAAAATGACAATTTGTGGGGCGGCCTGTCCAATGTAAGTCATATATTGGGTAACAGTAGACTGTTGTTAAGCCTAAAATGTAACAGGCTAATTATGAAGGTTTATAAATAGTTACATTGTCAGTCAACCAATATATATTCCACTTTCCACATTGCCTGGGTCCATAGAAAGCAGCACCTTCCTTGTTCCTCTGGCACCACCCTAAACCAGGATGCCACACTGGGTTAGTCACAGTATTTGATATTTGGCCTCCTTCACTGTGGTTCCCCTCTAAGGTTAACCCTACACTTTGATCGCCCCATTTTTCAAAATCTGTAATGACTTTGTAATTCCATTTTTTTATTATTTATTTTGAGAGAGAGGGAGGGATGGATAGAGAGAGAGAATGACTTGGGTAGGGGCAGAGAGAAAGGGAGAGAGAGAATCCATGCTGTCAGTGCAGATCCTGACTCAGGAATTGATCTCACAACTGTGAGATCATGATCTGAGCCAAAGCTAAGAGTCAACTGACTGAGCCACTCAGGTACCTCTGACTTTTTAATTCCTACCATAAATACCTAATCTTCTCTGCCCAGATTTTAAGGTTGAACTGTATTTGCTCGACTTTATTGACCAGCATGCATTTTCCATTGAGCAAGACACATCTTCTCCCTCATAGGAAGAAATTCTGCTTAATCTTTATGTCATCATGTCTTTCTTCCTAGTGCCCTTGCTACCTGAACTGTGCTTTCTTCTTTCCAAGAATTCAAATGCCAACCATCTTTTGAGTTCTAGCTGAGATTTTACCTCCTCCTTACAGACTACTCCATCCCTCATTGTTTTGCCTTTCTCCTAAATACCTAGAAGTGCATTTATGAATCTGTTCCATAAAGTGACATTATCTTTTATTAGTTTATAATGGCTCAATGATAATAATAATAATAATTGTTTAAGAGCAAGAATCATATCTACTCTTTTTTTAATGCCATGCTCTAGTGATTAATAAAAAGCTGATTATTTGTTCAAGAAATCTTGATCTCTGTCATTGAGATTCATATAGTATAATAAGTAAGACAAAAAAGAAAACATGCAGTCAACTCAGATGATTCTAAAAAATTATTAAAATATTCTTAAATGTTTAACAGTCAGTGAAATAATCTTTTATATAAGTACTGGACTGGCAGAGCTCATGCATATAGGTAGAAAAACCTTAAGCCATTGTTGATAGAAGAGGTCTCCTCTTCCTTACAAACACTTATGTCCCAGGGACAGTTATAATATTGCTCAGTATTTGTATAGCACTTAACAGTTTATAGAGATATTTCAAGTACATAATCTCACTTGATATTTTTTATACCCTTATAAAGTCTGGAACCTCATGGTCTAATAATTTATGCATGTGGTCAAAAGAACAAAGTCAAGTCATTAAACATTTTTTCAAAGTAGCTCAAATCTTTTACTCACATTTCTTGAAAATCATAAAAGGGAATAAAATACACAGTCCTTACTACTACCTATAAAAATGCTTTTAGTCCATTTGCACTACCTCCTACTGATGATCTAGATGCTCTCTCTCCACAGTTCCTCCTAAACTTGTCAACAAGCCATACATTGCTTTTCTCTCCCATCCTTTTCCTCCTTTCATTTGCAATCTGTGTGTGTGTGTGTGTGTGTGTGTGTGTAGACATAAACTTTATCTTTCTTCAACAATGAATAGTCTCTCTTTGGTGTGCATAATGAGTGTAGGAAGGTAGAGGGGAAATTAAAGGAAAAATATGGCCAACAATTGCAGGATTCTTTTAGGCCAGCTGTGAATATCTCTATGTTAATTTTTGTCATATCATGCTTATTAACTATCTCAAGAAGGTAAGGTAGACATTCTTATCCCATTTTTACAGGTAGGAAAAGTAATTCTAAGGGAGAGATTGGTGCCAGGTCACATAGACACCAAACAATGATGGAGTCAGTACTTAACATCTGTCTTCCCACTCCGAGTCCGGTACTGATTCTCTCAATTACAACACAGCTTCTTCCCAGTTATCAGGAAAGTCTCCCTTCTAACCCTCCCCTAAAGGTCCTCAGTTCTAGCTGACCACTTTCTGATGCCAAATGAAACTGTGGGATGAAACTGAAGAATTCCTGAAAATATCTTACTTACCTTTTTGTCATGTAACAACAATTCTAATACGTGTCGTAGCAACTTGGGAATTAGAGGAGTTCTTTGTTGTTATTTTTCATAAAATTATTCAATGGCATTTGAGAGCCTTGCAGTGTGTGTGTGTGTGTGTGTGTGTGTGATATTTTTCAATTTACAGTTCCTTTTAAGCACTAACTCCTGGTTAATTAAGGGTTGATTGACAATTTGTTGATATCCGTAGGTCTCATTTTAATTCTGAATTCAAAGTTTATTATGTATTTTCTATATGCTACTGTAGTAGCATTGGGAATGCTGAGGTAAGCAAAGGCATTCCCACTTCTCAATCAAGGAATTTGTGAGATGATAGGAGAAGATTAATACTAGACCCAGTTGCCGAAGTGCTAAATAGGGGCATGAGCAGCATGCACAATAAAAGAATTAAGTAGAGCCTCCCTAGAGGAAAGGGAAGAAATGAAATAAAAATTCAACAAATTGGTTCATTCCTAAAAGTTATTCTACTACAATGTATTTTTTTAATTAAAAAATTCATTTTAATGTTTATTTTTGAGAGAGAAAGAGACAGAGTGACCATAGGAGGACAGAGAAAGAGAGAGTCACAGAATCCAAAGCAGGTTCCAGGCTCCAAGCTGTCAGCAAAGAGCTTGATGCTGGGCTCAAACTCACCACCTGTGAGATCATGACCTGAGCCAAAGTTGGTTGCTCAACCGACTAAGCCACCCAGGCATCTTCTATATTGTACTTCTTTAGAAAACTTTAAATATATATGCATATTTAAAACTTACATATATGTATACATAAACATAAAGTTTACTATATATATTCACAGTGACCATAGGAAATCTGCAAAAATTACTCTTTTTGTTTTATATATGTGAGTAACTTTTGTTTCTTTGGACTATGGGACTATCTGTACCCAAATGACTGTGCTCTTTCATTTTTTTTTCTTTTTTTCTGAGAAAGAAAGAGAGACAGCATGAGCAGGAGAGGGTCAGAAAGAGAGGGAGACACAGAATCCAAAGCAGGCTCCAGGCTCTGAGCTAGCTGTCAGCACAGAGCCCGATCTGGGGCTCGAACCCATGAACCATGAGATCATGACCTGAGCCGAAGTCGGATGCTTAACCAACTGAGCCACTCAGGTGCCCCTCATTCTTGTTTTATAAAGCTATTTAGGTAATTTTACATCTGGCGGATTCCGTTATTCTGATTCTAAGATGACAAGCAGCACGTTAAGTATGTAGAATCTTACACAGTAGAAGAGATCTGCATCACATGATGCAAAGTGAGTGTGTGGAGTAGCCCAAATGTCCCTTTATTTTTTTTTATTTTTATTTTTTTTGCATTTATATCATCTTTATTTATTTATTTATTTATTTTTTACAAATAGTTTATTGTCAAATTGGTTTCCATATAACACCCAGTGCTCATCCCCACAGGTGCCCTCCTACATGCCCATCTCCCCTCTCCCCCCCACATCCATCAGTCCTCAGTTTGTTCTCAACATTCAAGAGTCTCATGGTTTGCCTCTCTCCCTTTCCCCCACCATTTCCCCCCTTCTTCTCTGCCATGGTCCTCAGTTAAGTTCCTTCTAATCCTCCTATACGTGCAAACATATGATATTTGTCCTTCTCTGCCTGACTTATTTCGCTCAGCATAACACCCTCAAGGTCCAACTGTCCCTTTAAATAACTGGAAAAGAAGAGAGACTCCACAATTTTTCTTGAAACAACGCTGACTGAGAAAGGAATGTTCAAACAATTTAGGGGGATGGTGCTGTTACTACTCTATTTTTGTTATTATAATTCAGCTTTCCCACAACCTCCCTGCTAGCTAAAAATATCTCAGCTCAGAACTCCTCTGTGTGGTTAGTGCCGCATTGGCATCCTCTAGTCTCAGAAAAATGCCAAACCAAATATGTTAGGTTTGGAAATTAGAGTGAATGGTTTTCTTGAGGCTCTTTTTGTTTACTGCTGAGAAGTTATTGGAATACTGTAGTAGAGCAGAAAGAAAAGTCACCATGATAAAAAGGAAAACTCTTTATTAAATGAGTCTTGGCAATCCCACAAAGTGTAGCTTTTAATGGGGGAGTCAGTGTGATCCAGCAATCAGAACGCTTACAAGAAGCTATGAAACTGGAGGTTGTGTTCTCCATTCAACAGATATCTATTGACATGATATTGTTCTGTTGGAATATTTAAAGCTCGCCTAAAGACAGACATTTCTTTACTAAACACCCCCACTGTACCATTATTAAAATGGAGAGGTGGGGTTTCTTTTTTCAGTTTTTTTTTTTTAGGGGGGCAGGGGTTGAAATGGAGCAGGAGAGAGGCTTGTCTCCAGCCCTTCTCTGGGACTATGCCACCACATGTCAACCTTCTCCCACATACATTTGTCTTTCAGTTAACTTGCTGAGAGCAGGCCTGGGGTAGGCAGCCCTGCTCCAGTTCCCACCCTGAGACTTCAGCCTGACGTCTCTCCTCCTCAATAAGCCTTGTTTCTGGTGTCCAAGGAGATCTGCATTTCTGATCTCTTTGGTTTCTCTCCTATGTCACCAAAGTCACTTTTCATTTCAGCTTGCCTTTCTGGGGAAGATGTGGAGGTCAAGGAAATGATGACTACATGGATTCTGCAGAAAGGAACATTCCTCTGGCTAATATGCAGATCCTAGATCGTGGCGTTGCTGACCACTAACAGTCACTTGGCAGTGGCAGGGATTGGGTGTGGGTAGCTCTGTTGAACAAAAAAGTTGTGGAAATCATACTAAAGTCAAATCTTAATCTCTTGAGGCTTTTCCTGAAGCTTTTCTTTGGTTATTTGAATTCATATCAGGTTGTCAGAGTTTTTGGAAATATGAAAGGAAGATTGGATTCTTTTTCTCTTCCTTGGAAGAAAACAATCAACAGAACTTGTGATATGAGATTTGGATAGCAAATAGCACAAGGAAATGTGACAGAGCTCAACTAGGTGTATATTGCTGCAACTTTATAATCATATGGAAGAATTTTTGCATACCCAAGGATCTGCAAGTCTTAGCCTATAAAATTTATAAGGCCACTTATAGTGTGAAAGATGGGCCATTAGGTGACTTTTATAGGCAATCTCAGTCTGACAATGTGAAAATTAAAATGGCCATTCATTTAATCTGTAACAGTCTTTATTTCTAGGTACCTTTGGCATATTCCATTGACCTACTCCATGAGTTCCTGTAATGTGATTCATGGATACATTCTAAAATCAAGGACAGGCAATGAACTAATTAGCCAAATAGGTGCTTCAGTTATGAAATTAAACATGTTCTTAGTTATTTGGAGGAAAGATACTATAAATAAATCTAATAATAGAAGATATATATTTGGGGAAGTATCTGTATAAGTTACTAAAAAACTGTTTAGCTAGAAAGTTTGAATTTTCTATTCAGTGGGAATTTTTCTTGTACTTTTAGCATTTAGAGATAGGTTTGTATTTATATCAATAAATAACAGCTTTCTATCTTATATCTCTTAATAACTACTAACTTAGCTCTTATGTCACAACGCAAAAATATGTATTAAAAAAAGCAAGTACTTCGGAACAAATTGGCCTTGGATTCAAATCCTCACTCTGTCACTTATTAGACATGTGACCTTAAAAAATTTCTTTATGGCTGGTAGTTTACTTAATATAATTAAAAAAAATAACTTGTGATAGCAGAGAGAGGCATTTTTAGTTGTTTGCTTGTTTGTTTGTTCCTTTTAGATAGTGAAACGCCCAGAGTTTGAGAGAACCCCAAAATCAGACCACCAGAGACCAGAGTCAAAGCCAAGCGGCAAGGGTTGTTTATTCGCAGGTTCGAACTCGGACCTCCGCGCACTCGTTGCCGGTGACGCTAAGAGGCCCTGAACAAAGCCTTTGCAGCCTTTTTATAGACAAAAGTAAACAAGTCATGGGGAGGGACAAGAGATTTCCATGGTTACAAGTTTGCCATTGGTTAACATTTAAATGTGAACATATACCGTATCTGATTGGTTCCCGCCATCAGGTTTTTGGCGGGATCCAATTACAACATTTGGGATACCGTTGAATTCAGTCTATCATAGAGCGAGTCTAAAGTCTTGTTTGGTGACTAACAGGTTAACATCTCTCTCTCCAGGCCCTTCCCTCAGCAAGGTGGGGGGTAGCCGCTGGCCTTTTCGGATTGGCTGCCGCCAAGGTGGGGTGATGGAGGGAACATGAGGCTAGTCGCTTGGGCAATCCGGTGGCCTAGGACCGTGTGTAGCCGCCCGGTAGATCCGGAGAAGCGGGAAAGCAAGCCTTAAGCATTGTTACAGAAGCAGAAAGAGCTGGTTAGGTAATAGCTTCCCGTAGCGCAAGCACTTGTTCAGAAGCGGAAAAGCTGGTTAAGTTTTTGGTTTAGTTTATCTAGGCCTCTCAATAGCAGTTTCTTCTCTCATTGACAGAAACATAGTTTCATTAGATGGTCTAGTGTATATTGGACAGCAACATATTCTGGGTTAAGTTTTATGAGTATGAATAGAACAATGTTTTCAGAATAATAAATCTATCAACCTATAAAATAGTAAAAAAAAAATTACTTCTTCTGAGCCTCAATTTTCTCATCTTATTTTGAATGAGGATCAAGTTTCACAGAACTATTGAGGGAATATGGTAATGTTATTTCACCATGTAGTATAATGTCTCTCATATTAAAAATACATAATACAATTTTTTGAAGTTTATCTATTTTGAGAAATAGAGAACATACTCATGCAAGTGGGGGGGGTGCAGAGAGAGAGGGAGAGAAAGAATCCCAAGCCAGCTCTGCACAGTCAACACAGACCCTGGCCTGGGGTTTGAACCCCCAAACTGCGAGATCCTGACCTGAGCCAAAATCAAGAGTTGGGTGCTTAAGTAACTGAGCCACCCAGGTACCCCATAACATAATTTTAACTTCTCTTTTTGAACACTGAAATGTGAGAGGGTTTTCATCATAATACAATGTTCAACCTGGAATCTTTATTTCACCCAAAATAAGGGCTGGACAAATGAATCACCTATTTACATACACATATTTCAATAACTGGTAACTAAACCCTGAGACAAAGCCACAAAAAATTCAAGTCAAATTCCAATCATGTTTATCATCTGGTTCACTGGGCCTCTTAGACCTGCATAGACTGCTTTTGAGAACACATTTAACAGTCCTTTTCCTATAAATGAATTTATTTACAAATTTAATAAGACTATAATTCACACACACACAAAACCATCCAGCAGACCGTGAGAATGAATATCATCATGACTGTTCCAAAACTTTGTCTTCCCACTGATTAATTAGTAATAGCATGAGAACTAACAGTTTTGGAGATGTTCCTGGTATGTATGTTGATAATAAAATGGCTATGGCAATTTCTTCCTCCTAGATACTCTAGATTTATCTGAAATGACCAGTTGGTTGAAATTCAATGTGGACTCAAATGGCTACTACATTTGTTCACTATGAGGGACATATATGTGGCCAACTCATTATACAGCTGAATCAGAACCACAAATTTCTCAGACCTAAGGACAGACTAGGTCTGATTCATGATGCATTTCAGCTGGTAAGGTAATGCAAACTTTCATCTGATTTCATAGGAAGTAACTGATTCTTAATTAAATATGCTAGATTTCAAAATCAAATATTCAGTGTTGGTCGCTCATATGAGATGGATCTGAATGAAGGTCAAATACTGGGCCAAAGTCTACCTACTGATAAGGTGTTTTGACCCATTCAGTGTTTAAAAATTTAATCCAATTTTATTTATTTATTTATTTATTTATTTATATGTTTGTTTCTGAGAGAGAGAGAGGCAGAAAGAGACAGAGACATAGAATCTGAGGCAGGCTTCAGGCTCTGAGCTGTCAGCACAGAGCCCGATGTGGGGCTCGAACTCACAAGCTGTGAGATCACGACTTGAGCTAAAGTCTGATGCTTAACCGACTTAGCTACCCAGGTGCCTCTAATTCATCATTTTAAACTGTGGGGAAATTTATATACAAATCCTGACTTCTGAAGTCTCTTTTCTAAGCGAGAAGATTTGGTAACTGTGGACCTTCATTCCCACAAAGAGGAAGGTGCAGTGGACAGATGCTAAAGCCATCCCATGATCGCCCCAAGTACCAAAGTCCCAAACTGTACACAAGTGGCCTGCTTCACTCACTTAGGGTGAACCTCTAAGTATTTAAGCTTTTGACTCCAGATTTAAAATTTGTTTATGTGAGTGGCTTGTTTTCACCAAATATCTATGTAATATGTTGAACAAAATGTATAATATAGTCTTTCCCTTTATGATTTTAAATGTTATATCTAGTGCACAGTCCATTCATTACTTCTCACATTGAAGAAATCATAATGAAATTGAAAGAGAAGTGAAGGAGGAATTGGCTACTTATGTTTATTCCTCTTCAGAATTTCTTAGAAAGATAAAGTATTTTCTTTCCTTTCCCATTTATCATCAGCAGAATAATACATAGAATAAACTAGGTCATAAAATCACCAATGGGAAAAAAATTGGAGTATTGTACATTGTAAAGTTTTCCTGTTCTGAGAATTACTGTACTTAGTTTATTCAGTGTGACATATTATTTCCTTTCAGATGTTTATTTAGGTCAAATTCAGTGAGAGTAATCAGCAGGATACCTTTCAGGAGAAGTTTCTCCATACAACAGAATTTCAAATGGAGAGATTGAGAGCTGTTTCTCAGCCTCACAAGTTTTAGGAATTAGTGGTAGCAGGGCACATTGGAGGCCAGGATTGGGGAAGACACCATTCCACATCTGAATGGATACATGGTAGATTAGATGAGAAGTAGGCTATGGCTCATTGAAAGAGGAGGTTTGTCTGCTCAAAGGAGAAACTCTGAGTAGATTGCAGAGACGGTAGATTAAAATTTTAAGAATGGAAAGACTGAAGAGTATTGACAGTTTAGCCAATGAAAGCAGTCTTTCAAGTAGTTGCCAAGTCCTCTTTGCTATTTCTAGCCCCTACATGTATGGGTTGTCTAAATTTAGCAGAAGGAACCCTATAGTTATTAATGCATCAGTGGAAAAATAATAAGATTTTGGTAGACAGGTTAATGAAGTTAATTAAGAGTACAAATTTTGGTTTACAATAGATGGGTTCAAGTACTAACTCTTTAATTATTTTTTGACCTTAGATAAATTATCTAAACTGTTGAAGCCTAAATTTTCTAGTTTTTAAAACTTCTCTGGTCTTTAAAATTCCAATTTTAAGTAATAATATCTAATAAAAAGGGTTATTTTGAGGATTACATAAAAGAATGCCAATAAAGCACTAAGCACAGTACCTGCTCTAGCATTATTAGTATTATATATTGTGAATTGTCTCAAAGATTGTCGAATAGGAAGATGAACTGAGAACACAGAAATGCATTTCATATAATGCAAAATTGGAAGGCAGAAGAATGTGAATTTGTGTATTATTATGTTTGCAACTACATAGAAAAAATATTAGCTAAAAAGTGGGGGTTGGGGGGGAGAGCAG
This sequence comes from Proteles cristata cristata, assembly GCA_017311185.1. Classification (NCBI taxonomy): domain Eukaryota; kingdom Metazoa; phylum Chordata; class Mammalia; order Carnivora; family Hyaenidae; genus Proteles; species Proteles cristata. The sequence goes on from JAESUZ010005475.1 coordinate 281,638, forward strand.
GAAATATTCCAAAGTGCTATTAGTGAATGTATAGGGTAGTGAAATTATGAGTCTTCTTCCTCTCCTCTCTAATTTACAAGTGTTTCATTATTTGCTTATATTAATTTTATGATAAAACTAACTCAATATGAAAACAATTTAAAACTCTCATAATAGGTCTAAATATTTTTACTTGTAAAAAAATAGATTTTTTACTGACTATTTTCCCTCAGGAATATTTATCTTGTCCTTGCCTGCTTTGTCAAATACCTATTTAAGAGTTAAAAGAAGTAATCAGCAGGGGTGCCTGGGTGGCGCAGTTGGTTAAGTGGTTAAGTGTCTGACTTTGGCTCAGGTCATAATCTCATGGTTTGTGGTTTTGAGCCCCGTGTTGGACTCTGTGCTAACAGCTAGTTCAGAGCCTGGACCCTGTTTCAGATTCGGTGTCTCCTTCTCTCTCTGTCCCTCCCCTGCTCACGCTGTGTCTGTCTCTCTCTCTCTCAGAAATTAGTAAAACATTAAAAAAAAAGTAATCAGCAATTATATTTAGTTTGAAGACAGAGTTTGACCAAAGAATGAATATTTGTTTTTTTTATACTTACTAAATATAATTTAACACTTGGATCTCATCTGAGTTGAGTGGAATTAAAATGGCAACTTTAATTTCCTTTCAGAAAAACTATTTTTTTTTCTTTTAGTCCCACACCATAAAAAGAAAACCCAAACTGGTTCCTCAGGAATATAGTTTTATTTCACAAAAGTACCATTTAACTAAAACTTTATACCAATAAGTATATAACTGTATACTAACAAGATACAGATTTTTCCTGTTGGGCTAAAGTATACGCTTATATGTATGTTCAGTTTTTAAGCTGAACAAACATTCAGGTAACATTTTGTGCAATGATTGGTGGTGAGGAGCTAGATTTTTACTAATCAATAATTACATAAGAAGAAAAGAAGTCCTCTTAATGAATATTAAGATTAATTTTTTTAAGGGGCACCTGGGTGGTTGAGTCGGTTACGCATCTGACTTCAGCTCAGGTCATGATCCCACGGTTCATGGATTCGAGCCCTGCATTGGGCTCTGTGCTGACAGCTAGGTCAGAGCCTGGCCCTTGCTTCGGATTCTGTGTCTCCCTCTCTCTCTCTGACCCTCCCCTGCTCATGCTGTCTCTCTCAGAAATAAGCAAAACAATAAAAATTTTCTTTAAAAAAGATTAATTTTTTTAAGTTGGTAGGCATAAAAGTAAATACTGGTGTTTGTTTTAGTAAGAAACAAAGTAGATTGTACCAAATAAGAACAACAGGATTAACCTGAAGTAAGTTTTATGTTTGGTATTCTTTATGAATTGCGACCATGGAAAATTATACATAGTTTCCCTGTTGCTAATCCTCTAATATACAGCTATACTGTACATTATGATATTACTATGTGGGAAGAAATAGTGACATTTGGTAGATTTATGTTTTAAAAAATATAGCAAAGCATAGGGTCATAGTTCATATGGTCCAGTCCTCTGTATTCAGACAAAAATTTTGGAAATTTTTCCAGAAGTCTATTTTAAAGCAGAAGATCATTGTGCTTAAGAAGAGTCAAGTCACAACAAAAGTTGGTTCTTCTTCATTTCCCTTTTTCTAGTTTCAGTTCCCTCTTTTTGGATAAGAATTTAAAATTTTAAAAACCCCAAGGAGGTAAGGCATTGTGTTAATGAAAAATTCAACAGAGACATTCTTCGTTCTGGAATCTGTTTCCAAATCAAATTATTATGCTTAATCTGGGAGTCGGATGCTGGCATGAATAGCTTATAGACCACGTGCAGACACAAGATCTCTTAGAAACATATGCAAGAATTACTTTGCAAAAATGATGATATGATGGTTTATTTCCTCCACAGAAGAAACCCTAATGTTTTGGTATTCACAATAATAGTTTTGTTGTTTGTTCTTCTCATAAAAGAAAATATAGAGAAGGCATATAACTTTGGTTTCTATATAAATTCTAATAAAATATGGAAATACTTGTTTTGTCCTACTCAGAATAATTACTACTTCTGTTAGGCTGTAGGAAGGGCATTAAAAAAAGAAGACATACCACCTGTCCTCAAAGTTCCAAATTCACAGGGAGGAACAACTCAAATCCAAAAATTAAATAACTAGAGAATGAGATAATATGTTAAAATTTGATATTATTTGGTACTAGATATTAATATTAGCTACTATTTCATTTATAAAGCTGTTACTGTGGGCTAGGAATTACTCTAAGTGCTCTACATGTATGAACACATTTAATCCCTTACAACAATAGGAGATACTACTATTATCTGCAGGTATCGGGAAAGCAACTGAAGAGGTTATATAATTTGCCTAAGATCAAATAGCTAGTCAGTGGTCTGGCTATAATGAACAGCTCCTGTCATTACCCTCTATATCATATTTGTTTTAATTTTAAGAATATTTAGAACTGTAAGATACATACAAACCACTAACACTTGTTTCGTACTTCAGTACAGTAAGGTTGACCCTAGACAAAAACTCTTGACCTGACTCACTATCTCCAACATGAAGTGAGCATCCCTGCACTTCTCAAAGGTCTGGAATACTTAAAATTGTTTTACCACATGATGGACAGAAGGAATATTTCAGATGTCACTGAAAACTTCAAGGTCTGTGTCACTTCCAGAAAATTCCTTAAGTAAATATATAGAATCTGGAGGATCAGTGAGACGCAGTCTGTTTGTGTGAACTCCTGGGGATTAAGCTGAGGGACCTGGCTGATTGAGCACAGTCAACACGAAATGGCTGGAAATCCCTTGTTCCTTGCCATCACCATCCTAAGAGGATCCTATCAGGATTGTGAGCAAAATATTCCTCCTAAATGTGATTTTTACCTTTTATCAGTTGATATTCCTCCCCCCCAGATCATAAATTAAATCATATTTTAAAGGAAAGATTCTTTAAACATGGTAAGTGGGGCCCTGAAATAGAGAAGAAAAGTACAAAGATAAGTTCTTTTGTGTTTGGGGAAGATTCATGCAGACAGTTTAGAGTTGACCCCATTTGGTGGGTAGGAGCTGTATGATTACTAAATTTAGCCTCTCTGTAAATCATCCTCTGCTTTCTGCAGCATTACCTTCTCCGATATTTTAAGCCAGAGATTGACACACAAAGCTGGAGCAACGAGGGCTCAGCCTGGGACAGGCTGCTTGGCTGGACCATCATAAAACTGGCCTATTACCTGAACCACACTTCCCGCATCCAGAAGGCAACTGAACTCTTCTCTCAGTGGATGGAATTCAGTGGAAAATTAAAGTAAATCTAGACATCTGTCCTGTTCTTTTTTCCTTTCACTTTGATGCAAAAGTCTTTGATCAAGCAAGACATTAGATCTAAAACCTTTCAGTGACGACAAGGGAGAATAAGCCATGCTGGGAATTACATACCAGTGTTTCATGCTCCCAGATAGCAAGTGCTCAATAGATTTTGTGGGAAGTAAGGTTTAGGTCCTTGTAGAGGGAGAGCTAAAAAGCATTGGCATGGTAACAGAAAGATAGCCAGAGGGTAGAAACAGGGGGGTGCCCAAGCTCCAAAAGTAATGTCTTTTAAAGATAAAAAGCAATGTGAAATGTACATGCAGTCAAAACACCAGTGATCATTTGTTAAAACTTGTTTTCTTAAAAAAGAGGAGGATACCTTTAAAATAAATATATATTTACTTCTTCATTAATCAATACCACAGACCGAATTTTGACCTCAAATCTCATCTTTGATGGGAAACTGATGATTTAGTCCATCAAAAGTGTGTATATGATGGCAAAAAGAATTGCGGTGGTTATAATAATCAGAAAGATGCCCAGTGGTCATATGGATTATGTTGCCATTAAGTTTAGCAATTTGCAACCCATAGATACTAACAGATGCCACAGTCTTTTCAGTATAAGCTTTGATTTATGTCCAATACAAGATTTTATAGTGTTACTGTTAAAACTGTCACTCTAGAGTTGGATGTTTTGAGAAATCAAATTGGTATGTGAATTAAGGAAAATTCATTCCTTAAAATTGAAGAAAAATATCATTATTTTAGTAGCAAGTAATGTGATAGTGCCCATTTTTCCTGTGCCAGACTGCTGATAGGCTATCATAATTTCTCTCCATATACCTAAATCTCAGAGCTTTTTGAAATCCTATCTTGAATTCTCCTTTTTAAAAACATTAATTCCAGTTTTCTTCTTTTAGTACTTTTCTGGTCATTGTGATTAAAATAAAAATTCAGTTTTAGGAAAAAGGATCTGTTAGCTCTGTTTTTCTTTTCTTTTTGTTCATGTTTGAATGGGTTGTATGAGTGAGGCTAAAATGTATACATCCTGCTGTCATATAACATAATGAGATATTATTCCATCTCTATACTTGTTAGAAGAGGGATGATCTTACCTGCAGTAACTCACCTATGAGTTAGATATGATAGCTCAACATGTTTAATCTGATGCAATACTTATGAAAATTTTGTGGGTAAAGCTCATTTATGCTTGTAATCAATAATACATAATTAAATATTATAGGTTTTGTTCCCCTAAACGTCAAAACTAGTATTAAACCATAATGAATAATTTTCTTACATAAATTGATTATTTCATTCATGTATTGAAAATATAATTCTTTGCAGGTTACCTGTGAGCCCGCACTGTTTGTAGGTACCAAGAATAAAGTCGTGAACAAACAATGGTGTGTCCTACCCTCAAGAAACTTACAATGTATTTCTTATCAATTTTCATACATTTGTATAGTAAATATGTTAAAATCAAAACAATGTAGTATAAATTTAATTGCCTAATCTTTGTTTTGTGATTCAACTGGTACTTGGGATGTTTAAGCATATATAGTGGAAATAACACAACATTAGACTCATAGGTTTAAATATCATCTTCAAAATGGCTTATTATATCACCTTGCACAAGTTGCTTAACCTTTCAAAGCTTTATTTCCACTTTTTAAAAATCAGGATAATAACAATCTCACTAGGTAGCTTTGACAGTTAAATATGATGTACAGAGACTAGTACAATTCCTACCATATGGTCACTTCATGATAAATGCAAATTTCCTGCTCCATTCCTACTTCTCTGTTGTGTTTTTTCTAAGCTATCAAAATGAATACCAGTTATTATTGATCTACCAATATTTGGAATTAAAAATCATAAACCAAATTAGAATCAAAACTAGTTAATATTCTATAGAGCAATAAAACCCCAAAATTGTGGTTTCTTCTTTATGTGGACAGAAAGTAATTTTATTATATCTTATCAGTTTACAATTTATAAAATGACTGAACCTAATCAATTGTGCTAAATTACAGTTTTCTAGACCCAGAAAATCAGATGACTTTCAGGTCATTTTGTTAGAAAATAGTCTTAATGTGGGACTTAAAGCAGCAAGTAATCATATTTTTTAAAAAAGATCACATAACACTAATACAGATTATTCAAATCTAGAATTCTGTGTAAACCACTGCTTTTATATGTCAGAAATCATCTCTTGTATTTATTGATTCCATAAAGTTTCTATTTTCATCTCTGAGTTAAAATTTTATGATTATTCTCCTTGCTAATATTTTATAATCAGTAGAAAAAATCCACAAATAATTTGGAAAGTAAAGTTACATAAAATAGTTTTATAAAAGTTTGACAGAAAAAATGGTTTAACACATTAGGTAAAAAATAACTCAAAGGTGAATCTGTTACAGCAATTTAAAATTGTAATAAGAAAAAAAGAGTTTTTTGTTTCATAGGACTTTTTTTTCACTTATGTTCTTATTACAGCATTTCAACAGATGTTTTAAAGATCGTATATTCCGTGGGTGCTCAAACAACAGTAGAATGGAATTACCTTTTAGAGCAATATGTCAATTTCAGGTGCTGAAAAAACAAAATTCTGTATGCATTGCCAACCAGCAAACAACAGGAAAAGTTAATGAAGTAAGTGCACTAATTTAACTAAATTGTTAAAAGTAAACTGGTAAAAATTCAATGAAGTCACTAAAATATTGGCCACTAACTTCAAAGGCATAAAACAACTGATTTAGGATTTGATTTGTTTTGACTTTATTTCCCAAAATATATTGGCAAAATGCAAATAGTGAAAACAGATATTCCCTAGTTATTAATCAGGTGTCTGATACTAGACAAATGACTAAGTTTTACTTTTAAAACCTTGGAGAAAAATTACCACGAAATTACATTCTTGTATGTGAGATGTTGTACAAGATGCTAATTAAAGTTCTTTGAGGGGTGCCTGGGTGGCTCAGTTGGTTAAACGTCTGACTTTGGCTCAGGTCATGATCTCACAGTTCGTAAGTTGGAGCCCTGGTCAGGCTCTGTGCTGACAGCTCAGAGCCTAGAGCCTGCTTTGAATTCTGTGTCTCCCTCTCTCTCTGCCCCTCTGCAGACTCACCCACTCACTCTCTAACTCTCTCTCTTTCTCAAAAACAAACATTAAAAAAATGTTTTTTAATTTAAAATTCTTTGAAATAATAAGTGAATAAAATTACTACCAGAAAAAAATTAAGATTCCAGCTGGGACATTAAAAATGTTAGTCAGTAAAGAATTTATTACTGTCTTGGTAAATTATCATTTTATTCTGAATCTTTTTCTTCTATTCTCTTAATATATCAGTAGCCTGAGTTAATTTCCATTACATAACACATACTATGAGAAGTCAAATGGTCTTTAGTTCTTCAGATTAATTGAACTAAGAATGGGCAGAAAAGTCATCAAGACACAGGAGTTGGTAGCTCTTCTTCGTGCAATCTCCGGAAATCCAAAGTGGCAGCAATTAGCCTGGAATTTTTTAAGAGAAAATTGGACCCATCTCCTTAAAAAGTTGGTATTCATTTATATCCAATGCGTGTTCTTCCACCTAGATGGCTCAGTCACCTGAAATCAAGTATAATGATGTGACCCCCAAAACATATGAATGATCCTATTTGTTCCCAAATATATTGTTTGATGAACTCTGTTAGTTTGAAAACTAAATAGTCCAAATTACTCTGTCAAGGTGTGAGGGAGAGGAATGAGAAGTGAATGGGAAATAGATTTCTCTCACTGAGATCAGGCAAAGGAGAATTGCTGGGAGCACGTGTGAACTAAGTCCAGTCATCAGCACCTTCATCACTCTTCTCCTAGCTTTCTCACCAGCTCTGAAGAATCCATATATAGTGAAGTGAAGTCATATATAGTGCATCAAATACATTTGACTTGCTTTGTTAATCCAGTTTGTTCTAGAGGGAAATTTCAGGAATTTTGATGAGAGCTAATACCCACTCTCAGTTCCCCTGTGGAAATGGCACAGTGGTGAGCTTAGAGGTGCTGAAAGAAATCTGATTGGAAGTGTTTGGGGAGCCTCCCTACAAAACTCGATTGGCTCTGAGTCTTTCCTGGCATTTCAACTTTGGGGAGAATCAGAGCTCATTCCAGGATGCTCCTGGGCCTAAAATATCCCCCCAGAAGGAACCAATAATGACTCAACTTCATTGGAAGGTACAGGATGGCTTTGCTTCCTCTCACAACAACCCCTGCTAAAGCTCTCAGCCATTCCTCATCCAAATCTGTAATGTCACGTACAAACTATATGGAAAATACCATGACTCCAAGAGCTGTGTGGTTTGCTCTGTTCATCTTAGTGTCAGTTTATGTCTTTGATTCTGGTCACCTCAGTTTCTCTTCCCTCTCATTTGTTAGCCACGAAGGACTCAGAGTCCTCTATAAAGCCTTGTATAAGCAAAAAGAGCATTTTCTCCCCTCTCCCAGGTCTTTAAGGGATTGATACTCACATGGGACCAAAGAAAAACTGCTTTTAATATTCGTGTGTGTATGCGTGTGTGTGTGTGTGTGTGTGTGTGTGTGTGTGTGTGTTTCCTTAAAAACTCTACAAGAATCATTGGTTGGATTGTTTGCATGACTGTCAGTTCCCTCCTGAAACGATCAGACTTTTCCTGCAATGCCATGGATTTCCTTTGTCACTAGAGATGACCTTCCTGCCTAAACATGTGCACAGCCTAAAGTGCACTCATTTCTGGGATGTATCTGTGCTCTGCTCTTCAGCATGAATCCCTTTGACTTATGGTACAGATTCTCCATATAAGACACCAGGGTGAAGGATACAGTCTGTGGCTGCAAATGACAGTTCTACAAAATAATATTGCCCCCCAAATACAGTGTATCAATGTATTTCCAAAATGGGATGGGGAAGTGTGCAAGACAATAGTACATTAGAGTTCAAGAAGAGTATATTACTACATATACTAGTTTTTATGTTATTAAATTTTCTTTTTAACCTGCAACATTATACTTGCATATAATTCATAAATAAAAATGTGTATATTGATAAGTTCTTGGACAAAAAGTCTTTACCAATAGAGTACATAATAAAAAAATATAGACAATGCTGCTCTCAACATAAAGATAAATTTAAACATAAACATTGCTGAATAAGCTAGTCACAGTTCCTAAAAAAGTCTTTATCTACATTTTTATCTTGTGCCAAATTTGTTATGTTTCATAGCTTTGGGATTTTACTGGATAAATAAGTTGTTCCTATGGTAATTAATAGTATATATTATAATGTACAAACTTATACAGTCATGAATGCCACATATTTTAAAAACATATGACATAATAAACATAAGGCTGATATTTCTATTAAATTTGTGGGTTTCTTTTTGTCTTCAGATCAAAAGATATCTCATTTTCCATGAGAATGATCATCTCTGGCACAATATCTCACTTTTCTTCCAAGAATGAGTTACAAAAGGTTTGTGACTCTTAACTGCTAACAATTTAAAAATAAATGTTAAGGAGTGCCTAGGTGGCTCATTCAGTTAAGTGTTGAACTCTGATTTCAGCCTAGGTCATGTCTCACAGTTTCTGGGTACAGTTTGTGACTTTAGTTTGTGGGTTCAAGCCTTGCATTGGGCTCTGTGCCGACAGCACAGAGTTTGGTTGAGGTTCTCTCTCCATCTCTCTCTCTCTACTCTTCCACAATTCATGTGCATACTTTTTCTCTCTCTCAAAATAAATAAATAAACTTAAAAAAAATAAAAATAAATGTCCAAGTTATAAAACTTAGTACAAACTTAGATGTAATCTGGTTTAAAGTTCTCATTTTATTAAAAGAAAATAAGTGGTTTGTTCAATGTCACATAACAAGTAAATGGAAGGGACAGGTGTAGAACTTCTTAAAATACAGGTGTTTATAGCATTCAAAATAAAAATTACCCTTGAGACATGAGTCCTTGCATATTATATCATCAAGTGACTATGTTGAAGTTTGTAAGAATACTTAAAGGTCTTTTAACAAAACTACTGTTATTGGCAATTCTACTTTTTTTAAAGCATTGTAATGTTTTACATCTTTCCAAAATAAATCTTGAATTATTTATCCTTTAAAGAAACTTAGAATTCTAGAACTTAAGTCCTGGCTCACAACTTGCTCTAAGACTTGATTTGATTGCTTATAAGATGAGGCTTTATCTGGGTGGCTCAGTCACATAAATGTCCGACTTTGACTCAGGTCATAATCTCATGGTTCATGGGTTCGAGCTCCGCATCGGGTTCTGTACCTCCCTCTCTCTCTGACCCTCCCCTACTCATGCTGTCTGTCTCTCTCTCTCTCAGAAATAAATAAAACATTAAAAAATTTTAAAAAAAATGAGATGAGGCTTTATCATTCCTGTCTTACATTATCTATTTGAAGACAAAATGAGATAATACTTATACACAAAAAGAGAAGAAGAAAAGAACCCATTTAGAGGTTGGCAGAGAAATTATTATTTTGATGTTTGTGTATTGTATAATTTGCAAATTATACAAAAAGTTTCAAAACTTTTTGCAAGAGCAAGTGTTTTATGAACTGTGTCAGTAATTTTTTTTCTTGGTTATTTTCAGGTGAAACTATTCTTTGAATCTCTTAAGGCCCAAGGATCACATCTGGATATTTTTCAAATTATTCTGGAAGCCATATTCAAAAATATTGAGTGGGAGATGAATCTTTCCACTCTGAGGACTTTGGCTACTGATTAGTATTTAAGTAGTCAGTAGAAAGAGCACGTCAGATGTGGGCATGAAGTCAGTAAAGCTTAAGTCAAAGTCCTGGATATTTTGTCTAAACCAGTAAGAAGCCTCAACAAATGAATGAGCACAGCTGCCTGCTCTCAGCTGTTGTTTCTAGATGAAAGATGTATGATGCTGAAGTAGCAGAAGGCCAGTTCAGTATCCTATTTAAATGTAAACCTCCTGAATAATGGAGATACGTGGAGATGAATATATAGATGTATAGACATAGTTGTAATAGATTAGCAGCACTACACACTATCTACATTGCACTTTTTGTTTCTTTGCTGCTTTTCCTGGTCTTGCTTCGTAACCTGGAGTTTGCCCAGTTTTATCTTCAAGGAAACATAACCAACTCTTTTTTTAAAAAAATTTTTCTTTTGCATTCTTTCATCTTGTCACCTTCTTCTTTGTTCATCTGAGCCTGAATAGTTCACGTAATTTTTACCATTCATGGAAAATCTGAATCAAATTATGAAGTATAAGGATCAAGAACACAGAGAATTTGACATCACATCTCAGATTATTAGAAACCAGGTGTCAGGCTTTATCAATGAAGCCAGGAGGGGTGCTTGACTTGAGCCTCATGTTCCTAAAGAGCCTCAGAGACAGCCTTCAGAGGTCATCTCCATAGGCAATAAAATCTGCAGTCACAAAAGTGCAGGAGAGAAAAATGATACCTCACTGCTTTAACCCATACACTAATGCATTTTTAACATAGCATTAGAAAATTGCAAAATTAGACTGCACTGTGTGTATTTCTGGTTAATTCTTGGTTTAATGTAAATATTTTAATGAATCATCATATTGTACAACCCAGTTTTAGCATTTCTTCATATTTTAAGAGGAACTCTTGATCTCTGAAATGTTTTTCTAGCTACTTCTTTTAATTGTCTTAACAAGGTATTTGGAATGAATAAAGAAACACCTCTCTAAATACAGGTAGTACATTTAATAAATTCATGTTCCCACATATGAATCAATATGAAGATATAAACACATTCTAGAAAGATTTGAATCAATATACAGATGGTTGACTTCATTAAGGGAAGCTGAGCTGTTGAGGCAGGGCTAGGGTGGGGAGGGTGTTATCCAATCTATCTTGGACTGATAGCTTGAAGGTTTATAGATCTTTCCCTGGTTCCATAGTCAGAGAAAGAATACACTTGGGATGGTCCATGGGTATGACCCAATATACATCATGTTAAGTTTGTTTTTAAATCATTTCTTGGATTCTTTGAGGCATTTTTGACTCCAGATTTCACTCAGTCATAGTCCTACCAAAGTCTGTATAACATGTGATATCATTCTGGAATTGTGTGTACTTTTAAATAAAGAAACTAAAAAGTGAAGAAAATTATTCCCTGCCCCAAAAATAATATGTAACTTAAGCAGTGAAAAGTGTATGATCTCTGCACTGTCATATTTATTTCCATAAATAAGTAAAGTTCTTTATTTTGTATAGTAAGTTATCTACCATATATTTCCAAGTTTTTATTCTCTTCCTTTCAGTTCCTTAATTATATACATTTGTAACTTCTCAGGTTCTTAACAATTGAGTACAAAAGTAGGCGTGGTAGTAGAAGCAGTGGTTTTATTATTTGTTGAGAATGAACATGAGAATCACTGTGCCAATAATGTTTTAACAAATCAAGAGGTGTTTTTTTTTTTTTTTAAGGAAGTGTATTATACTTGGAGTGGTATTTCAAAACATTTATGGCTGATCCCAAACCCCCAACACAAACTAAGACTTGGCTAAAGTTAGTTTTACTTCCTTTTATCCCAAATGAACAAACGAGTTGTGAAAAAGCCATATGCAAGGTGATGACTAGATGTTGGAGAAAGCAGACCCAACTCCATACCTCGCTGAATGCTGGCAGAGTCTTGGGAAAATTTTGTGAGTGTCTGAAGCTCACTCAGAATGAGAAATCTTCCAGATCATAGGTGCCCAGAACCAATGTCCTGCTCCCTTTTAGGCTTTGCGTGGGGGAGATTTCAGTGCCCAAGAGTCCAGCTTACCCTATGATAGGAATTTCTTGTACTACTTCATATATATAGTTCTGCATTTCATTCCTTGCTGTGTCATTGAGTCTATTTGAGGTTCCAGAGAAGTAAGCAATCAGAGATTTGACTTTCTGAGGGAAGTTCCTAGGTTTTTGTTTTGCTTTGTTTTGAGTGGGGGTAGGGTTCACTCCATCCTAACTACAAGAGGAGCCTCCGAAGAGTCATGGAAGCTAGTTTTCCAGCTGAACATTGATGTCTAACAAACACAAGGTTACTTAAAATGGCCACATTTTTGCTCTGCAGCACCCCTTAACTTAGATTCATTATTGACCTTTCTCCCATTTAACCATGTGTTGGTGTCTTTCATTTCAGCATGCTTTTTTATATATACAAGCTTTAAATCATTTATCTGTTATATTATCTACTTCTTGAAATCTTGATCTCATCAAAGTCATGTTTCCAAATCATAAGGAAGAAATGGTGAGAAATATTATGAAAGAAGTAGGTTAGCTGGGTTGAAGCACATGCATGTTTTATGTAATTTAATACTTCGATAGTGTCAGATTATCTCCCCGAAAGGGGATGTTAATTAACTTTCTTTTTACCCAGGTATCCTGTGCTTGTCAGTATCAAATGTTCATCTTTAATATCTAATAACACTTTCCCAGTAAAGAACAGCCTCCCAGTATGCCACTAGTTCCCTTTGATTGACATTTGCTTGCTACATCTTTCTGTATCCTGTTACTTCGACTTTTTCTATATTTAGTTTCAAATGAGTCTTTTGTAAAGAGGCTATACTTGAATTTTGTTTCCTATAATGTTTCCCAACTTGGGCAAGTTCAGGCTTTCCCATTTGTCCTTTCCACTCTCAAAGGCATAAACACTGAAGCTTCAGATGCTCTCAAGGTGAAAAACTGACTTCAGCCTTCTGCTTACACCTCAGGGTTCCTGCCTTCAATTAGTTTTTGATCCGTGACTATTTCTCACTAGCTTTCCAAGTCATCCATACATCCGAACAATTAAAAAATATTTTTTTATTCTACATTTTTAATTATTCTTAGCAAGAAGTTCAGTCAAGTTACCTACACTAGCATATGCCCAGAAGTTATAATAATTTATTTTCCAATGTGCAAATGCCTAACACTTTTACATAAGAGGGTCCTTCGGATGGAAATTGGTTTGCAGTATTGACTTCATACTATTGATTTCTCATAAATAAAGTTGTGGGATGCCTAACATTATAACAGGAAGGTAGCAGTATAAACACATCATTTGTTCGGGATTTAAATCAGGAAAATCTTCCAATATTCACAGGGAGAAATGGCTAGAAAGTCAGAGAAATGTAGACTTAACTGACAAGGTAAAAAAAAAAGTGTTTAGGGGCACCTGGGTGGCTCAGTCAGTTAAGAGTCCAACTTCGTTTCAAGTCATGACCTCATGGGTTCAAGCCCTGCATCAGTCTATGTGCTGAGAGCTCAGAGCCTGGAGCCTGCTTTGGATTCTGTGTCTCCTTATCTCTCTGCTCCTCCACCACTTGCTGTCTCTCTCTCTCAAAATAAAATAAAGACATAAAAAAGTTTTTTAAAAAGTGTTTATGTTTCAATCACTTATGCAAACTTTACTTTGCAACCATAACTTCAAGATCTTTTTCTACTTTTTTTCTTTATCCAAAAGTTTTCTTCTTCTACCATGTTCCCAGGTAAAGTCAGGAAACCAGTTTTCTATTCTTGGCACATGATTAATTCTCACTTTTAGGAATTTACACATATGATTTCCCACACTTCAAAATTCATGCCTCCCTCTCTCTTTGCCATATTTATGCCATATTTCTCTTTCAATACCTCATTTCAGTTTCATGATTCCATGGAGGAGATTCCCATGCTAATGCCACATGTATTCATCCAAACAATACCTTAGTTACAATTATGAACCCAATTTTATTTTATTTTTTCAAAGTTTATTTATTTATTTAGAGAGAGAGCAGGAGAGGCAGATGGAGAGGGAGAGAGAAAGAATACCAAGCAGGCTCTGCAGCAGCAGCACTGAGCCTGATGTGGGGCTCGAACTCATGAGCAGTGAGATCATGGCCTGAGCTGAAACTAAAAGTCAAATGTTTAACCAACTGAACCACACAGGTGCCCCTACAAACCCTATTTTATTTTATTAAAAAAATTTTTTTAATGTTCATTTATTTTTGAGAGAGAAGGAGAGTGAACAGGCGAGGGGCAGAGAGAGAGGGAGACACAAATCTGAAACAGGCTCCAGGCTCTGAGCTGTCAGCACAGAGTCCAGCACAGGGCTAGAACCTGGAAGCAGAGCACTGAGATTATGACGTGAGCCTCAGGGGGAAGCTCAACTGACTGAGCCACCCAGGAACCCCTGAGCTTGGAAGTTGTAACACATTTCTAACATTTTGAGGTTGAATTGAGAAAAGGATGGGTAGAATACTCTAAACACTCAAACATGGAAAGAGGCAGGGATGGGGGTTGGGAAACTTTTTCTAAACGAGAAACAACTGTCTTCAGGGCACAAGGCTATAGCATATGCTTTTATTTCCTTTCTTTTCATGCTCCAAATGTAGGTCCAAAGACTAATGTAGGAATTTTAGAAGCATAAACAGAGCTTTGTAAGCTGGCAAGGGGTAAACAGGCACAGATACTGAAGCTAATAAGAGGAAAGGTCTGCTCTGAAACAACTATGTACAATTCATGTGAACCAGACAAGCCCAAAGGAGTCGGACCCTATGTCCTGGGCAAATTAATTCAACTTACGCTCAGGGACTAAATTAGGGTTATTGAAACAACAATGAATAAGTTGTTGGTTAATGAGAGAGGCTGGATGGCATTTAAAAGCTTGTATTTTTTAATTCTTATTCTAACTTGTGCCTCATCTATAGACAACTGTTATGACACTATTGATGAAAAGCACTGTTTTTCAAAGCATTGTTTTAAGAATAATATTCTATAGTCTAGGAAGACCATTACCTGGTAGAGAAAGCATATTATTCTCCTAGTTTCAGATAACTGTTTCTCTGGGAATACTCGCTGTTTTGATTTTAAGGTCCTGGGGAATATATGAACTACCCTCTCCTCCATCTCACTGAGGACCTACATCGAAATAATACCTGCAGTGCTGGCCTTGCAAATCCAAATCTAAAAAAATGCTGTCTAAAAAAGGAAACCTCTTAGACATTTTTTTCAAAATACATCTTCTCTTATCCAGTTGCCTTTCCTCCCATAATTTCACCATTACAGATCCATTTCTTTGGGCTAATAAAAGTTAAAGTATTATATGTAACTCATTAGTCATGCTTTAATGTGGCTTTTAAATTTTTTTAAATTAATACTTAGTTCTTTATAGCTAGCTGAGAAAAGAGCTCTAAGGGGTGGGGGTGGGTGGGGAGAGAGAGAGGGAGAGAGAGAGAGAGAGAGAGAGAGAGAGAGAGAGAGAGAGAGAGAGAGAGAGATTGACCTGAACCTGGGAGAAAGAACTGGCGTGGTGGGTTCAGGAATAAGGGCAATACTCCAGAAAATACTGGTTTGGTAGAAGGCTCTGGAAGGCAATATATGTAACTTACTCAAGGGTGTGGTATACAGATAGCATTTGATAAATATTTGTTGACTGTGTGAAGCAGCACCTAGAAGTGCTGAAGGGAAATAGAAAATAGGACCTAGCAGAACTAAGAGACACCTACTCATTACCCCAGACTGGTCCTGCTAGTACAGAGGTATACTTCTGTGTCACGTGTTATGCATTATGTATATACCCCATGTGCTTGTCCTGACTGGCTCAGAGTATTGTAAGCACCTTAACAACAAAACTGTAGCTCCTGTTCTGTTTTTAGTTCTCTTTGGTGGTGTGCGCACCATGGACACTCCACAAATGTTGCTGACTGACAGCCTGTGCTGGCAGCTATCAGCCAGAGGGAGGAAATAAGCATCTGAGTCATCCCAGAGTCAGCCAAGAATCACAGTAAAGTGTAATTTTCTGCATAAATATTACAGTACCTTCTCATGTTCAAAAACAAACAAAAACCTGAAGGACACATTTAATGGGAAGAAACCTTTAGAGAGGCTCTGTTTTAGCATCGCTGTTAGAAATAAAGGAGGAAGAAAACTGAAACAGAATTCTCAGGAGTGTAAACATCTCCCTAGAAAGAGGAGGTCAGTCAAAAATTCCAGCTAGAGATAATGTCTAAAAATATCTTTTGTATCTTCTGACTTTTAGAGAAGACAATCTATGATTGGTTTTCAGAGCCTGGAGCAGGGCCCACCATTCGGGACACTTCCTAGTGTGGCTAGGCCTCAACTGATGTAGGACTTAGATATCAATATCAAAACCTCGGTTTCCTCAGGACATCATTATTTTAAATGATCGGATTGGACTATATCAGCATTGTACAATTTTTTTGCCTTCACATTATAGTTTGCAAGTCTAAACTTTTTTTTTTGGCATGCAATACACATGGTATTAAATTTTCACAGTTCACATCTAATAGTAATAGCAAATACATCCTTAGTGCTTCTTTGTATCTGTTTCTGTCCAAAGTATGCTTGGTGTGTTAATTCATCTTTTTCTCACAATAACCCTAAGGGGGTGGTACCTCTCTCCTCAATTTATAAAGGAGAAAATGAAGCCCAGGGAGCTTTAGCAACTTGCCCCAAACAGAGACAATGGTTTTTAGGATATTCTCAGAGTGCACATGATCAATCTAGAACATTTTTTTCACCCAATAACAAGCCCTATATCTATGAGCAGTCACTTCCCATTCCTCTCTACAGTCTTAGGCAACCACTAATCTACTTTCTCTATGGATTTGCCTCGTGTGAACTTTTCGTAAATATGGAATAATGAATCTTCTGTAACTAGATTCTTTGATGAACATTTATGCCATTTATGCTTTTTGGCTATTGTGAAAAATGCTGCCAAGAACATTAATGTACAAGTGTTTGTATAGACATAAATATTCAAATATTCTGGCTTTGTACTTAGCAGTGGAATTGTTGGGTCATTTGTTAACTCTATGTTTAGCTTTTGGAAGACCAGCTAGTCTATTTTCCAACACAGCTGTACCATTTTATATTCCCACAAGCAGTGTATGAAGTCTCCAATTTCTCTACATCTTTGCCAACACATATTATGTCTGCCTTTTTGATTCCAGCCATCCTATGCCTCTGTTTAGCCATAATATGAAGTGGCATCTCATTGGGGTTTTGATTTGCATTTGCTTTATGGTTAATGATATTGACCACCTTTCCATGTGTTTATTGGTCATGTGTATGTCTTCTCTGGATAAATGTCTACTCAGATCTTATTCTCATTTTTAATTGATTTGTCTTTTATTCTTGAGTTGCAAGAGTTCTTTGTATATTCTAGATACAAATCCCTTGTGAGGCGTATGGTTTGCAAATATTTTCTCCCATTTTGTGGGTTGTCTTTTTACTTCTTGATACTATCCTCTAAAGTCAAATCTTTCTGGATACTTATCTTCAACTTTATTTCTGTTAGAAGGATGCTATTATAATGAGTTGAGTTGTGCACCGTCCCCTCCCCCCAGATTCATATGTTGAAGTCATAGCCCTCATTACTTCAGAATGTGACTTTACTTGGAAATAAGATCTTTGCAGATGTAACTAGTTATGATGAGGTCATACTGGAGAAGGGTGAGCACCTGATCCAATATGAATAGTTTCCCTTATTAAAAGGAAAATATGGACACAAGTGTAAACACAGGGAGAATGCCATCTGAAGACTGAAGCTAGATTAGAGGCCTGGAATGTATCTTTCTCTGATGCCTTCAGATAGAACATGGCCCTGATGACTCCTTGATCTTGGGCTTATAACCTCCAGAACTATGAGGCAATCTACTTTTGTTGCTTAAGCTACCTAGATTGTGATAACTTTTACAGCAGCCTTTGCAAATAACTATAAACTCCCAATTTATTTTTCCATTTTAGTAGTTACTTCCAGATCAGAATTTGAAGTTAAATAATATAGCATTTCTTGGTTTGGAATCCTGATTACATTGATCAATTATGTGAAAAACTACATTGAATTGGTCTCTGTCTGTACTTTTCCTGTGACGAGTGTCTTAGGGTTTAAAGAAATGATCAAAATATTATTAAAATATATTAGCATTTATAACTTGACATTTAGGCTGCCTACTTGACATTTTGGTTGTTAAACCCTCCTTTGTCCCTCAATAATAAAAATGATTTTTCCCAAGTCCCCCCACTTCTCCCATATGAAACAGAGATGTGATTCTAAACCCAGTATTCCTAAACTCTGCTTTGTTTAAGAAACCATTCATAGGAACCCTGTTTTTATTTCCAGTGATTGATTTAGAAATGTACAATGCAGTTTTGGCAACTGAAACCTAGGAGGAATCTTCATGGGGGA
Source organism: Proteles cristata cristata (assembly GCA_017311185.1). Lineage (NCBI taxonomy): Eukaryota > Metazoa > Chordata > Mammalia > Carnivora > Hyaenidae > Proteles > Proteles cristata. The sequence goes on from JAESUZ010005475.1 coordinate 300,123, forward strand.
TTTTTAAGAAAAGTTTCCATGCTCTTGAAGAAGGGACACCAAAGAAAATGTTCCTTCTGCCTTCTCTGATGCAGCCTCCTTTTTGTCCACATGACACCCAGTCTTTCAGAAAATTGCTCACAGACTGGACAGAGTGAGAAGCTGGATTCTTGGTGAGGTTGGAAGCTGTGACTGGAGTCTGTTCTATCTCTGTCCTTACACGAGATGATAAATTTCCTAATGTCCCTACTAGTTTGATTCCGCATATTGGTTCTTATAGTTTAAAGCATCTGAATGACTATATAACCATTCCTTTCTAATAACCTTCCAGTTTATTTAGCTGAATCTTTTTGCTAATGTCTAAGCTCTACAAGAACTCTGTTGGAAAATTATTCTGCTTTCCTTAGTGCTCTAAACATTTCTTAATTTGTTATAGCTTCGAACATCACTAATTGATGCAGAGCATGTGTGTTGCAAATAGACTACAAATGTAATGAGATACTGACTCCTCTGGTCCTTAAAGTGACTGGGTAGAGTCTGGAGTAGCTGGAAACCTCATGGTGGTTGCCTTTGTCCTGAAAGCAAGCATCAGACTCCACATATTCAAGAGTGCTGAATAAATATTATTTTCAAATGTTAATACTGAATTAAGGTAGTTTAGCTTATTTCAAAAATAATTAGAAAAGATATTTAATAATCTAAACCTAAAGATTGCATGGAATATCAGTATATAGGAACATCAATTAAATAATTAATGGAAAGGCTTCTAGTAGGCTGAAGGTAGTCATATTTCCCTTGACTCCATATCCCTTTTGTGTATTGTTGTCAATGACCCTAAATTTCCTGTGGGAATAGGAAAGCAACAGCAATGCCAGAGCATTGGTTTAGAGCACAGACCACCTGACTTCTAGCCTCTGTCTACCTTGGGACTGTGAGTAAATCCTCCAACCTCTCCAGAATTCATCTTACCTGTTAAGTTGAGACTTGGACTACTTGGTCCATGGCAGACCAAGTTCTTTATTTTGATTTTAAAAAATATTACTATATCCGTTGATTAGCAAATTTGCCTCCTCTTTATAAATAAATGCTGTTTGTTACTCAGGGAGCTTATATATTTTTTTTCTTTCATGCTACTTATTATATATTATATTTAGCTCTCCAAATTTTTAGTTTTCAAATGTTAAATGGTAGACAGCAAGAATTTTAAAAATAGCAGACAGGTATAGTAGATAATGTCACACTATCTCCTCTGATAATGAATAATAACTTCATAATAAATTAAAGCATTATATCCTTAAAGAAGAAGCTATGTGTAGGAGGAGAAGAGGAGGCTAAAGACTGGCACATAATCAACAGCAAATTTGTGAAATCGTGTTCCCTCAAAAAGTCTTTATGAAGTCAAACGTAAAATGGTATCCAAACAAACAAAAATACCCACAAAGAAATCCCAGAATAAAGCAAGACCCTACAATTAGAGGGTAGGTAGAACTCTGAAACATTTTAGTTGTTCACTTTTTTTTTACTTCCATTTAAAAAAACACGAGTTTTAAATGTCCTTAATGTAGTGTGTGTGTGTGTGTGTGTGTGTGTGTGTGTGTGTGTGTGTGTGTGTAGGAATGGGAGGGATGGGAGGCAAGAGGTTGGCAAAGAGGATAAAGAAGTTATTTATCTCTTTTTCAAAGAAATCTCAGACAGACATGATGACCCACCTATATTTTCTACTGCGGTGGTGAAGCATTTTTACCATAAGTCTCTGCAGAATTGAAGTATTTAAGACAAAACACAAGATAACGTGTTTCACACTTAAAAGCATGATAGACTCTAGCTTACAGGTAAGGTGAGATGAGGAGCTTTAACACACTGTGGAGTTTTAAATATCTCTGATATTAAGTGCTTTGATTGCAAAAATAACTCCAAAAGGACACGGCATGACCTAAAGTATAGAGATGAGTCTCTTTTTCTGAGCAATATAAGATGCAGTCCTTTTCAACAAAGTCCAGCCATGCATATACTATATAATATCTGAGCACTGATGGTACCAACCCTGTGGTTCACTTCCCCTTTGGGGTTCTGAAGTGGCTGGGGGAGGAGGGAGACTAAGGGCTTTAATTATATTTAACACAGAAGGGAGAGAGCAGCTTTGAGGTCTACGATAGACCTCTCTTCTGGACTGATCACAAACACACCACTCAATAGAGAGATCTTCACTGGCAGAGTTTTCAACATTCCAAGTGAACTAGAACTACCATTTTATCTGTTCATATATTCATTCATAAATTATTTATGGCATAAATTATGTATTTATGGTAAGATACAGCGCTTAAGAAGGCAAAGACCCTGCCTTCATGGAGTTTATATTCTTGAGAGGGAGATTGAGAACAATGAAACCATTAACAGAAACATTGTTTCAGAGAGTGATTAAGTACTGTGAAGAAAATAGAGCAGGGCCCTAGAGAAGACACTAGGTTTGTGGCCATTTACCACTGTGTGAGTAAGGAAAGGCTCGCTGCAGAGGTGACGTTTGAGCTGAGACTTAAATGACAAGAAGATTCCAGCAGGCAAAGTACCAGGCAGAAGGGATCCTTCTTGCGCAAGGAGCATGTAAGAAGAATGGGTAACAATGCTAGCTAGAATCTGGGGACTTCCAGGGACTGAAAGAAGGCCTCTGTGGCCAGAACATCGTTAGCACGTTTAGATGAGGTTCCAGAGTTAGAACAGGAGTGTCACTTTTATTGTTACTGCGATTGGTATCCATTGGAGGTTTTAAACCGTGAGTCGGAAGTGGATTATTTAATACAATTGACATTTAAAAATACAACATTGCACTTCGATTTCACTACTTTCAAACCTAATTTCTAATTCCGTGCGGGTCAAACGGCACTCCAGCGTCCCTGTTTGCCCAGGCTGTTTGCGCTCGCCGCCGGCTTGTTTGCACCCGGTGTCCTGCTTTTGACAGCCACGGAGGAGTCTGTGACAGTTGGCAGGCGCAGTGAAGCACAGCCAGAGCCAAGTCGCTGCAGGGGCCAGGGCTGCGGGAGTGGAGGAAGGGAAGGAGGCTGTGGCTGCGCGCTGGGAGGGCCAAGGCTTTCCCTGCGAGCGTCGATGTGATGCGACTTCGAACAAGACACAAGGAAGCGGTTCCCTACGAACTCGGGGTTCACTGGGCCCCTGGTTGTTGCATCCCGAAGGTTCGCCGGCTATGCCTGGATTTGACATTGAAAACAATGCTGGCTCGGGATTGGAGGAAATGGCGCGAGTAGCGGAGGCGGGAGCGACTAAAGGAGTTTCCTTTTCTCCAACCTTGATCCGCCAGGCCTGGCCGCGGGCCCCAGCGGCTGCACCCAAGGGAGGCGCAGGTGTTGATTTAAAGCTCGGCTCCGGCAGGCCTTCTGCTCAACAAACTGCGGCGCCCGCAGCCCGGGGAAATCCAGAGCCAGGTTTTGTGATCCGCCTGCATGTAGAGGCCGCGCTCGGAACCCGTGGCCCGAGGACTGGAACCCGGGAGTTTCGGACCCTGCGGGGGTCACCGCCCTCGCTACAGTTTGCCGGCCACCGACAGCTAGGGACCACTCTGTGGGCAGATGACCCACTGTCCCTACTCCCTCGGGCCTTGGCAAAGTGAGCAATCTGGAGCCAGTCTCCCCCGGGAAACCGCAGGTTCCCATTCTGGGGAGCGATCTCCTCCCACTGGCGCGAACTCTGCTTTCAGATCGCCGTCTCAGTGGCACTTCCAAGGCCTCTTTTCACCACGCCGTCTGAATTAGCTATCCACTCACGCTCCATCACATCACTCTTATTAAGGCCCAGCGGGGCAATTCTTTTAGTCTTGTGTGGCTTCTCTGTTTATTGCCTGTCTCTGGAATGTCCACTACGAGGGGCAATGGTCGTTGTTTTTTGGGCGCAGTATTGGGATCCGGTGCCTAGGACCTGGCGGGGCCGGGACCCAGTGGTCGGTCACATTTGCTCCATGACCGAATGTCGTCCCCCAGCACCGTGGAGCTTGAGCAGCCCACTTCCTGGAGGGGCGGGGCCTGATTGGGCCCCGCCCACAAGGCTGCCCCCAGCGCTAACCTGCTCCTCCCTTTCCTCTCCGCGGGGAGTCGGCCTCCGGCTGCGCGGTGTTTTTCCCACTAGCCTCCCTCCCATTCCGTAGCTGTGGCAAAAACCCGGAGCAGCGGAGCATCCGAGCTGCGGACCGGCGCCGCCTCTCGCAGCACCTCCCCGACAGCCCTCTGCCGCCGCGCTGGGCATGCTCAGTCGACAGGGCCGCTTCAGTTCTTGGAGTAGGAAGCTAGGGAGCTTCGGCTGTAAGGCGCCGCGGCGGGGCGAAAATGGATCCCTTTACTAACGGTGAGTAGGCAGCCGGAGGCGTCGGGGCCGGGACTCTCTGGGGAGCAGAGGGACATTGGATGTCGTGACACGCGGGGTAGGTGGGGCTGCAGTAGCCCCCCCACTGTGGGCTTCCCACGAGGGTTTGGGGGCGGTGGGAGCCGACTGGGGGAGGCAGCCTGAGGCTGGAGGGGGGGGGCGGGCAGAGGCCGGCGCGGGACCGGGGTCTGGCGTGAAGGTCAGTGCCATTGCCTGCCGAGGATCTGGGGGCGTTGGATGCCGCCAAACCCGTTGCACGGCCAGGTGGGCGAACGGCAAAGTTTGGGTTGCTTTGCGCAGTGGAGGGGAAAGTTGGCCGACCGGGTTTGCCCCTGGATAAGGCGGGTGTCGGTCACGGCTCTTCGGCAGGAAAGGTTAAGCCTCCGCCGCCGCCAAACCAAACTTCTGTGATGCACCGAGAGCTGTTCCCCCTGTCCTTCCGCGGGTTGCCACCGTGACTTTTCCTAATAGGGTGGGGTGGAGGGTGGGGGCTTTGCAGGTTAATTTAGTGGAAGGAAGGGAAACTTGCGGAAAGGCTTGCATCGTCCCGTTCGGTGTCCAGTAGCTGCCTGCCCGCATTGTCACCCTCCTTTCTGTTGCTGAGGCACTCCGCAGGGCGTTCAAGCTTCCCTTCACGGGCTCCTGATAATACCACTGTTTCAGTCGAAGACTCGTTAAATATCAGGGGTCCGTCATGGTGATATCACAATGTGACTTGAAGGGACAGTCAAAGCAGGAGCCTGCAGGATGCAGACAGTCACAGCTCTGTCCTGAATGGACAGAATAAATCCCACCCTAGTTAAAACCGATGGCTTTTGTTTGGACCAGAAGTTCCAGAGTCACAATATAGGGGTGAGATGCCTTACCATTTTGTGGTGTTGAGTATATGGATTCCCTTTTGGGGCAGAGAGTAGGAAAACTGCCAGTAAGTGAGAATTCCTACTAAAATTAGACGATTCACTCCCTGGTTGACATGTTTTCTTGCGGCTGGTTGGTTACTTCAGGTAGACAGTTTGTCGTATTAATAAAGAGAAGCTAACATCTACTACTTGGTTAGGTGGGTCACTTGCCACTCAAGAGACAGACATTGACCACTATATCCCAAACCCTAACCAAACTTTGTCGTATGCTGTGCTTCATTCATGGGACTGTGAATTACTCGAATTACTCGTTCTATTCTCCTTGTCCTTAATTCAGAATAGAATGCTTTATTCTACTGCCATCTTCCTGTCTGTACTGTCTAATTAGGCTTAATGGTGACAACTTTATTTCTGAATTTTCTTTCTCATTCAGGTTCTATTTGTTATTTCTATGGCTCAAGAATATCCAGATAAAGATACTAAGAGAATTAAGGGGGATTTGAGCTGAAAGTAAACTTTGAGACCATCTAGTATTTTAGTGTAAAGTATGTTTGATACAAATCATTAAATCCTTTCAAATGACTTTTCCAAAGCTTTTTCTTTGTCCTAGGTAGAATACTTGGAGCTTTCATGTTTGTAGAATTTTAAATGTGAACTTTCACTTAAAAAAACATTCCGCACAACAAGGCTGAGTCACACATTTGGTCAAGATTATTGCTAGCTGATTTGGTGGATCTGTGCCTCCAGAATTAAAGTACATTCTCAAGTCTTTGAACTGGGGCCTTTTCTCCTTTCCTAAAATATGTTCCTCTAAATGTGAATATTTGCCAACTGTCACATTTGAAAAGGGAATGGAAAAATCCCAGAAAAGAGAACAAAAAGGAAGCAGTGCTTCAACTTTTATGTAGGAAATTGGATTTTTAATCCTTTTCCTGTCTGTCTTCCACATTTTCAGAATCTGCTGGAGACAGTTTGACAGTGCATCATTTTAATGTGTTAATCACTCCTTGGAGGCTTGTCTAGTGTCCTTTACGAAGAAGTAGAAACTACCATATCTTAAGTCAACAAAAAATTAGCTGCTAGCAATTTGAGGTGCTTGCCAGGTTTAAGGTGGACTGAAATAAAAATTATTTATTTTAGAACTTTTGAAGGATAGCTGTAGAATTTCCTAGTGTCTTTAAATAGGACTTGGTATAGTGGAAAGTATGTTTATCTTTATACTTAATCTTACTGAGTACAAAGGATAGGTACATCTAGTTCTCCCCTTGGTCTGGATGTTTTGGTGTCGACTATTTCATTATCCATAGAATTTATAATTACAGGATTTATTGAACTTGATATTGGCTTTTGTTGCACATTCATCCTCTTTTGATAAAATCTTCATCATTTTCTGATATATCCCTACATAGATGGAGAAGTGTGAGAGCTTAACAAAAACCATTTTTAGCAGTTCAGAACCACATATCTTCCATTTAAAACCTTGTCAATGGTTTCACCCTCTGACCTAGAAATTTGTAAAGGAGGCACATTAAGTTTCTGTTTTGTCATTTTGACCATCAGGAAATTTGTAAAGGAGGCACATTGAGTTTCTGTTTTGTCATTTTGACCGTCAGTAGTTAACTATTCCAGTATGGCTTTCTGTGCTTTCCCGGTTTTCTGTCAAAACTTGCCGCTGGTGTGGCTCATTTTTCTTGGGCACTCCTCTCTGCCTGCCGATAATGGGTGCATTTGATGAGTATCCTATGTTAACCTGTCCAGCTAACATACTGCTATAATCTATTTAATATGCTTACCTCCAGAAAGGGTTTATAAGAAGGGACCCTAGTGTCAGAAATTCCCATTAGGCTCAGGAGATATTTTTGATCTTGCCCATGGGAGGGACTGCTGACTGTTACACTGAAGACTGGATATGCAGTCTGGCTTTGGACTTTTGGTGACTTTTTATGGGAAGAAAGATGCACTGGACCAGTACTCAAGATTGGTTTGGCAGTAGCCATTATGTCCTGTTAGGCAGTTAGAGGTGAAATTATGTTACTATTATGTTATTTTACTATGTTATGTTACTATTATGTTATTTAACAGAAGGGAGCATTTGAGAACTTTTATTAGGTAGAAAAATTCAGAATTTAGAAGCGTACTGATGGAGAAGGACTTCTTTTCCTGCCATACACACACACACACAAACACACACACATATATGTTTTTGTGTATATATTTATATATTTTTCCCCCTGTGCTTTTTAGTTTGTGGTATTTAGAGGATAGAGAAGCATTGATATTTTGAAGTCCCAGAACTGAAAACCTAAGTTAAACAGTTGGTCATTTTTTCTTATGACAAAGCCCCAAGGAATCACTTTGGTATTACTACCTGGTATATGATCAAACAAGGGGAATTTACCTGTCGTAGAAACTAGTTTTTTTGTTTGTTTGTTTTGTTTTGTTTTGTTTTCAGACTGGCATCCAATTGAAAGCATTACCCAACTTCCAAAATGGGAAGTCTGGACAACAGATTATATATTCATAGATTATAATGTAGCATAACATTGTGATTTCATCTTTTTAAAAAAAAACATTTATTTTTGAGAGAGAGCGAGCGTGAATGGGGAGGGGTGGAGAGAGAAAGAGCAGGACAGAAGATCTGAAGCTGGCTCCATGTTGACATCAGAGAGCTCAGTGTGGGGGTCGAACCCATGAACGATGAGATCATGACCTGAGTCCAAGGAAGTAGGATCATAACTTCATCCAAAGTTGGTCACTTTAAGGACTGAACCACCCAGGTGCCCCCATCTTTTTATCTTACAAATAACAGTTGTCCTATAGTTATGCATTTCTTTTTAAAAAAAAAAAATAGCATCATCTGTCAAAAATATGAGCTTACCACATTTTGTTTATACATATTTCTTTTGTTCTGTGACAAATAACCGTATTGAAAGAAAATCCTTGAAAAATGGAAGATCATAATTTCTCTATGTGATGAAATATAAGTTAAAATATGTTTTTATTCTTTGTCTTGAGTTTTCAATTTCACTTAAGTGAATAGGAATCAAGTATTAACAGGATTTAATATTCTAAGGTTAAGGCTATAACTAGAAACTATCCAGTTTTGAAGGAGAGCAGTGGGGGGATAGTCCTTTGCTTTGTATAACAATTTCCAAAACCATTTTCCTGCCATACACACTTGCCATATACTTGAGACAAACAGTATATTTTAGGAGCAATTAAAATCAGTGATTATTGCTTCTCTACAGATGATCCTTAAGAACTGAAAGATATAGAACCAGAAAGATTGGTTATAAGGAAATTACCACATAGAAAATTAGCCAGGGGTGATTTCCTCTTCAGTAATTCATTCCAGCACTGTTTTTTGAATGCCCACTTTTGACTAGATATTCTGTGCTGGGCACAGCTGCAGACCTGTCATCAGATAATGCTGACCTCAATAAGAGAAATGAAATGGAAGAATCTAGTTTTGCTTTCATGCTAATACAAAACTAAAAAATAAGAAGAAACAAAAGCAATAAAACTTTGAGAGTTTTCTAATTATGAAATAAATGTACCAAACTGTCTTAAAACCTGTTCATATAACACCTATCACCAATAAGCTCACATTTCTAGTGCTTTGGTGTAACACTCCTGTTAAGAAATGAGAATGTTTTGGGGCGCCTGGGTAGCTTAGTCGGTTAAGCGTCTGACTTTCGCTTAGGTCATGATCTCGCAGTTCGTGGGTTCGAGCCCCGTGTCGGGTTCTGTGCTGACTGCCAGCTCAGAGCCTGGAGCCTGTTTCGGAGCCTGTTTCAGAATCTGTGACTCCTCTCTCTCTGACCCTCTCCTGCTCACGCTGTCTCTCTCTCTCTCCTAGAAATAAATAAAACATTAAAAAAAAATTAAAAAAAAAGAAATGAGAACGTTTTGAACTCTCTCTGTGAAAGCATTAGGAAATTGTGATATGAGGGAATTTAGCCAACATTACCCCTGAAGTTGTGGTGGACCTACGTCAGGCCCATGGCTCTGGGCAGTAGAGATTAGGACAGTGTAGCTGTGTTCTGTCAGTTGGTTACCTCATGTCTTGAAAACTGTAGGAGCTTGGAGCTGGAGCTAATAATACGAGTAAATCTTTCCATAGTATTATTGGAGCAACCAGAGAACGTGTTTGTTTTGTTTGTTTTTTTTTTTCTTTTTAATTTGAGTCTCTAGCTATATACCTTTTCTGAGTGTTCATAGGAAACCAAGAATGGGAATGGAGGGGAATTTTGGAGCCTGCGTGGTAGTTCAGCCCCTTGTATATCTAGTGGCCTTTGTAAAGAAAGCTGCTTGCTCATTGCCCTGTGATTCTGTGCAGTAAATATGACGGAAATAAAATAGTTCTTGTTCCTGAGTCTATGGAAGGATGGTCAGGATTCCCTTGCACCCTAATTTGTTGTTGTAATCTGTTTGTTATTGTCCTGGGGGCACCTCTAGGACTTTGAATCCAAAGATCTTTAGGGAAAATTGGGACTTAAGAGAATTAGTGATGAAGATGAAAGAAATGTAGAGATTGGAGGTAAAGAGGGAAGCTGATAAGGCAGCGATTTCCAAAATGAAGTCATACCTTGAGCGTTGCAAATCTTTGGCTGAAAAGTTAGTTTGGGGCGTAGGACACAGACATGTAAGGTCAGAAGATGGAGGAGTTGGGTTTGGAAGGAGCAAGTAGACAGAAGGGCTCGTTAAACAAAAGGGATTGAGGTGTGAGGGGATGAGTGAGTTAAGTCTGGCATTTGTCAGCCCTGGAAGGAGATAGAAAACATTTACTGTAAGTTTAATCATACTATGTACTTCTCTCTATCATAGTCAGAAAATGCATAGTCACTTGTAGGTTAAGACTGTTCTCTTTATGAATGTGAAGAATATAGAGCCATTGACTTAAAAAAGGGGGGGTATTTATTTATTTTCAGAGAAAGAGGAGAGAAAGGAGAGAGAACCCCAAGCAGGCTCCACACTGTCAGCATAGAGCCTGAGGTGAGGCTCAGGCTCATGAACCATGAGATCATGACCTGAGCTGAAATCAAGAATCAGATTCTTAAGCTACTGAGCCACCCCAGTGCCCATAAAGCCATTGACTTTGTAGGACCATCATGATAGTAGTCACTATTTTTTATTACCTGTTTTTGCTTCACTTTGTACTGATGCTTATGAGTGATGTATGAACCAATTTATTTTTTAAAAATTTCAACTTTAGCATCTAAATTTGGAGGAGACAGTTCATTTACCAAATAAAGAAAATTCAGGCTTTTAAGGGAGTTTGAAAAAACAATAGAGAAGCAAGATCAGTTGTAAAAGACTCTTTGAAGTCTTTTCTTTTAGTGTGTATTACTGCTTAATGAAGGTCTCTTGGGCATTTCTTCCACATATTTCAAGAATGCAGTCACCAGAACAAAATTTAAGCCAGTTGTCTGGACTTTTGTGGATGGGGGGATTGGGCGGACTAGGAGTTTTCTCTAGCCCCCTGGTGCTATGGGGGAGGCCAAGCCAGTGATCTGGGATAAAGGGAGCTAAAGGCTTCCTTATGCTTCTCTGGGGAGAATTTCATAAACTGGGCTAAAGGAGAATGGCAAGTCTTTGTGGGTTGGGCGTGCTCCTTTCCTTCCTGGATCTTGCAGCAAATAATGGCCAGGGCTGTGTGGTAGTGTTTCTTAGACAACTGTCTCAGGTACTCACTGTCCTAGACCAACTTTCAGATGGGCAGGAAGGCTTTGGGCTGTGGTATTTCTCACAGCTAAAACTTAATTCCTAATATTTAAAGTAGCTGTTAGAACATTCATCATCTCAACAGCATATCACCACTCCTGAGTTCTCTGGTGAGGAAAAGTGCATGGTGATTAGTGGGAGTGACTGAGGAGAGCTAACTGTTTTAAAGATATTCTTTAGCTTGGCATTGGTATAGTGTGCTTTGAAGGCAGAAGTGGTTTGATCTTTGTCTAGTTTCTTCTCATTCCTTAATTATCAGAATGCCCTCAGTGATCAAGGGGGGCTGCTGTGGACCTTGGAGCCAGGTGGGAAGAACAAATATGTCCAAGATTTATCACAATAATGTTCGTGAGTTTGGGCTGCTTCCCCTTTGTGCTTGTTAGCGGTGCTTTCTCTGCCCTTTAAACCAAGTGCTAAGTACCTAAGCCCTTTAGGCCGCTGACATTGTCCTTCAGTATCCAGGTTGGCTGGTTAAATTAAGAAAACAACTCAGACTGAATGTATTGATTGTTAGTAGGAATAAGAAATGCTTTACTTTTTAGGGGCGCCTGGGTGGCTTAGCCAGTTAAGCATCCGACTTTCGCTTAGGTCATGATCTCATGGTTCGTGGGTTCGAGCCCCGCGTTGGGCTCTGTGCTGACTGCCAGCTCAGAGCCTGGAGCCTATTTCAGAGTCTGTATCTCCCTGTCTCTCTGACCCTCCCCTGCTCACTGTCTATTTCTCTCTCTCTCCTAGAAATAAATAAAAATATTTAAAAAAAAAAAAGAAAGAAATGCTTTGCTTTTTAGAACGGCAGCCTCACTTCCATCTTCCTTAGTATACGTTACTGTGAGAGACTTGGTACGTTTTCATTTGGAGGAAGCACACAGAAAAATAATTGGATGGGTCCAGTCTGGGTCCAGTCAGGGTCCAGTCTGACTTGGGGATGAGATAATAGTGTTTTGAAGTAGGTAGAAATAAGCACATGTTCCCTACAATGTGACTAACTTTGCTCCAGTGCAGTTCATTGCAGTTTGGTATGTAGTTCTGTTTTAATTAACTGCCAATTCATGAAACACTATTGAGATAAAGACTTGAAGAATTCTTGCATAGATGCTTTTCTTGGCAGATAATGAAATGATAGCGACTATTGGTGGACAAAAATGTGGTTATAATTCCAGACTTTTGGATAATCGCCACTATATTTTTAAATGGGTAAAGATAGTCAAACTAACCCTCAGCAAGTTGTGAATTGATGGCAGAGTTTTTGCTATGAAGAGTTAAGATTATCATCTACCTTGAAATTTATCAGTTTGATGAGTCAGATGGAAAGTATTTCAGAATTATCAGCAAAGTAGTTCTTTTTCAAATCCCTCCGACAATTAGGTCTAGCAAATTTATTCACCCATTGAGGTGTTTTCTAGCTCAAAAGCATTCTACATACATTAAAGAGTTGTCATAAATGTTCTTTGCAGAGCTCATTCAGTGATAGGCATTCTCTTTAAATCACTCACAGGTAGTTTTTAATGCCTAATGCCATTTTTCATTTTATATAACAAATTATGATAGGTTAAGATTCTTTTGAAACTATATCCAAATAGTTGATAAAAGTAAAAATAAACTTTTTAGCTCTAGATGTTTAGAAAGTATTTGTAGTTTTGTAGATTTACCTGAGAGATTGATGAGCATAAATATTTAGGCAGCATTGACAATTTCAATTACTTTTTATGGCTAAATCTTTCTCAGAGGTGCCCTAAGGAATTGTCAAGGACTGTGGGACCTATGTTATAAGGAAATATTTTTTAAAATGCTATATATGATAAGGATTATACATTTGATTAGAGGACAAGTTCGATATAAATATAAACATTATGGTAAATAATTTATCCTAGAAAAACAAAAGAAAATTGAAAACTAAGGTACAATAATTTTATTTTTCCCCTTGTAAGAATTTTAGCTAACTTTTAAGTGAATAAAATGGCATATTTTTCTGTGAATTCTGATCATTATGACAGTCTGTACTGTTTGTTTGTATTCTTTAGTCCATGGGATATCATGTTGCACTTGTTAAATTCATGTGTTTTAAGGATCCTCTGGCCAGAATTTTAAGTAGAGTATTTCTGTGGAATTGACAATGTTTTTGAATGGTAGTTGTTCAGTAGAATTAAATGGTTATTGTTAGAACTTTGTACATGATTGTAAACTTTAAATTTTCTTGTTTTTTTTATTCCATTGTAACTAACAACTAGAGAAATACAGAAATGAATATGTATATGTATATGTATATGTATATGTATATGTATATATATATACACACACAGAATTTATTGTATAAAAAAATTTTTAGGGGCGCCTGGGTGGCTTAGTCGGTTGGGCGTCTGACTTTCGCTTAGGTCATGATCTCACGGTTCGTGGGTTCGAGCCCCGTGTCGGGCTCTGTGCTGACTGCCAGCTCAGAGCCTGGAGCCTATTTCAGAGTCTGTGTCTCCCTCTCTCTCTGACCCTCCCCTGCTCACGCTGCCTCTCTCTCTGTCTCCTAGAAATAAATAAAAAATATTTTAAAAAATTTTTTAGATGAATGCTTTGGCTTAAGTCTGTTTTATTGAAACCAGGTAAAACCAGTATTCAAATGTACTTTATTCTTTTTTGTTGCTGTTTTTCTTTCTTTTTTTAAAATTTCTTCCTTTTTTTCATCTTGCTAATGCTTTTCTTCAGTTCTTATTGTTATCAAGACTAAAAATATTACAGACCAAAATTAGTGTTCCATGTCTCTTCACTCCATTCTTCTTTTGGGGAGTCAGCACTGGGGATCAGAGAAGAGGCCCAGAGGGAATATTTTAATACAAATTGTTCTTGCATTCCTTTATTAAACTGCATCAGTTCACAAGTAATTTTTATATTTGTTTTTGACAAGTCCCTGCAAATCTCGTTTTTTAAAAAAAGTTTTTTTAAAAGATACCTCTCTTAAATAAATATGTTAAAATATACCTTCACTATGTACTAATTTGTTCCAAGCTTTATTCTTTTTTTAATTAAAAAAAATTTTTTAACATTTATTTATTTTTGAGAGACAGAGAAAGACAGAGCACAAGTGGGAGTTTGACAGAGAGAGAGGGAAACACAGAATCCGAAGTAGGCTCTGGGTTCTGAGCTGTCAGCACAGAACCTGATGTGAGGCTTGAACCAGAAAATAATGACTTGAGCCAAAGTCGGATGCTTAACTGACTGAGCCACCCAGGTGTTCCATAATTTTTTTTTAATGTTCTTTTTTTTTTTTAAATTTTTTAATGTTTTTATTTATTTCTAGGAGAGAGAGAGAGAGACAGTGTGAGCAGAGGAGGGTCAGAGAGAGAGGGAGACACAGACTCTGAAACAGGCTCCAGGCTCTGAGCTGGCGGTCAGCACAGAGCCCAATGCGGGGCTCGAACCCACGAACCGTGAGATCATGACCTAAGCGAAAGTCGGACGCTTAACCGACTAAGCCACCCGGGCGCCCCATAATGTTCATTTATTTTGAGAGAGAGAGCACAAGCGTGAGCAGGGAAGGACAGAAAGAAGGAGGGAGACATAGACTCTGAAGCAGGCTCCAGGCTCTGAACTGCCAGTACAGAGTCCAGCTTGAACCCATTAGCCACGAGATCACGACCTGAGCCAAAGTCAGATACTTAACTGACTGAACCACCCAGGTGCCCCCCAACCTTTATTCCTAAAGCTGGAGTGCATGTAGGAATGCAGTATGGTCTCTGCCCTTGGAAAGCTTACATTCTAGCAGAATACATTTTGAAAAAAGGTACATGAGCACACTATACTCTCCTTGAAAACGATCACATTTGGAGGAGCACTTGTCCTATCCCACACTTATTTCCTTAAATATTTTTGGTTTTATACTTTTATTTTTTCATTTGGAGATCTATCCATGAATCTACCTCCTTTTGTAAGACTTCTATCGTATAGCATAATAATACAGAGTAATTCATACTGCTGGCATGTAAATCCCAGTTCCTTATTCATTGGCTCTGTGACTCTTACTTAAAGATATTATCAAGATGTTGTAATATGTTTAGTTAAAGAACTAAAATGTGCACAGAAGCTCAAAAGTTTTTCTGATATCAATTGAGGTCTAGGAGACACGGTGATATGGTACATTCCTGCCATAGTGAGATTTTGAAAGTTGGGCAGCAAATGATGTTTCTTGTATCTTGTTTACTAAAGGCTTTAGGTTGGTACAGAAGGATTCTTTCCATTTCATGTTTATTAACAATTAGGCATTTGTAACACTTTCAGGGAAGTGTTGCCTAAGAGTAGAGGAACTATTCATTTCTACATCCAGTTTAGTTCTGGTTCTGTCAAGCAAATGGAACAAGCACACCTCGCTATTCATACAAGTAGAACTTGTTTCAGTGTTAAATCAGGTATTAAATATATTTTGTACCTTAGGTGGGGTTGAAACAGTTAGGAATTCAAGACCAAAAGGGATAGTGTTAACATGAAGGTATAGAATAAAGGTACTTCTTTAGCTGGTAACAAGGCCTCTATTTCATAGGTATCAGGAATGTAAACAAACATGTCTATAATATAATGTGTTTAAATTCATACCTGTTTTGTTTGTGCCCTCACAGAAGCTTAATAAGAAACTAGTTTTACTAGTGAATTTATAGTTGTGCTAGTACCTTGACACCCGCATTTTATTATTATTTTTGCTAAAGGAATGTAACCTGGCAGCACCTCTTTTTGCCTCTGAGAATCTGTTGTGAATTATGGCACCTTACCTTCCTACCTCCACCCTGCCAGAAGTCTCTGGGTCTGTTGTTGATGTTTTTTTTTTTTTTCTCACAAAGAAAATATCCTGAATTTCTGAATCATATAAGGTAGTGATTTTGACCAAATAGCAAGGTGAAAGAGGTAAGAAATAATCCTTTAAATGGCTTTATGGCTGGATTGCATGGGGACAGAGTAGAGGCATTCCTCTCCTTGAGTTATAGTTCTTCCTAGGAAACCTCAGTGTTCAGAAAATAGTGTTTTCCCACAGGACTAAGTTATTAGAGTTCACATTTCTTCCCAAGAATGTTCAAAGAAGCCTAAATGGTATATTATGAAAGCAGAGGTACCATTTGTTTCGGACTCCATTTTCTGAATGGTGAAAGCCACATTTCCTGTTCTGTACAAATGTACATGCTTATTGAGCCAAGAGCCATCAATTACATATGACAGAAAGCACACAGTTGTCCTATATTTGGCTCCTACTTGATTGGCACCCAACATAGTGCTCCACGCATTAGATATAAATATTAGATGCTCATTAAATGTTATCTGAGACTAATACTATTGCATACAACTCCAGAACAAACTTTAAGTAACAGTTGTGTTGTGTTTTTACTCTTTCAATTTTTGGGGTTCCCCCCAAGTAAGGTTGAATTTCAGTGCTCTTTCCCTTTTAATATAAATTTTTTATGGCAAGTAGAGTGATTTGAAATTACTTTTTAAAAAATATTCTTCTTTGTGTTCATTCAGCTATCTTTTCTACTGAAATGCCATTCAAGCACTTCCTTTCGCAGACCCTGTGTTTTGTACAGGGAAGGTAGTGCTAAATGAGAAATGGTCTTAGTGTTTGAGGGGAAGCAAGATGAAGGTTAGCAGATTTGCATTTGGTACCAAAGTGATGCATTTAAATCAGTTTCTTTTCCTGCAGTGCTGTGGGGCCTTCTGGCTGGCCTGTTCTTGGGTACTTACTTCACCCTTCATTAGTGAGCCATAGAAACAAATCCCAAGCCAGTTAGATGAGACTTTTAAAACACAATTTCCTGCTATCCCAAAATTGGTAAGAAGGCATGAATTGGCTGTGGATAAGCATTCATGTGGCCGTATGGGTAGAATAAAGTAGGTGAAGCTACGTCATAGCTGTCAATTAGGCAAAGCCATTGAGAGGCAGGGTTTATTAGCTCACACAACAGAATAACTAACAGTCTAAGTCAGTGTATTACAGAATGAGCTCAGATATGAAAGCATGAGTTTTAGACATGGCACTAACCAGGAAGAAGAAAATACTGATGTTTCTGTCCTGGGGTTAATCAAAAGATAAAAATTAAATGACATTTTGAGAAGAAACCTTAAACAACTCCTTAGTGACCACATAACATAAATTATGATATGTAAACTGTGAAGACATTTATTCAACATCTCCTTTTCTCTTAAAAAAAAAACACTTGTCCCCACCCCCCCCCTTACTCAGTATACTTCTGGAGTTACAATAAAGAAATGGTATATGCAGTGTATTAGCTCAGGCTGCCTTAACAAAATACCACAAGATTGGGTGACTTAAACCAAAGAAATGTTATTTTCTTACAGTTATAGAGGTTGGGAGTCGAAGATAAAGGTGACAGCATGGTTGGTTTCTGGTGAGAGCCCCCTTCCTGGCTTGCAGATGGTCACCTTCTTGCTATTGTGAATCTCTAAGACATTTTGTTTATATGGGTTATATGTCTAGATATTTGCTGTACTAGAAATTAGCAATGAAAATTTTTTAAAAAATAAAAATTAATAAGTAGTAAATTTCATAGTAAAAATAAAAAACCTTTTCTACCTGTTACCTTAAGTGACATTTTTTAAAAAAATATTTTTATTTATTTCTTGGAGAGAGAGAGAGAGAGACAGCGTGAGCAGGGGAGGGTCAGAGAGAGAGGGAGTCACAGACTGAAACAGGCTCCAGGCTCTGAGCTGGCAGTCAGCACAGAGCCCGATGCGGGGCTCGAACCCACGAACTGCGAGATCATGACCTAAGCGAAAGTCGGACGCTTAACCGACTAAGCCACCCAGGCGCTCTACCTTAAGTGACATTTTTAAATGAAAAATAGCTATCCTCCAAAACAAATTAATGGAAGGAATTATCTTACATTGTTGCAAGTCTGTTTAATGTCTGGCTTAATAGAAAATAACTGGATTTTCAGATTTGCTGTCAGTCTGTTGTATCACATGTTGTGTAGCCTACGGAGAACTCCCCTATACCTATGAGAGAATGGGAGTGAAAATGCCAAATAACGTCTCAGTGTGAAAACAGTTTTGGCCTTGAAGACCACTAAAAATATACAAGGGATTTCCAGGAGTACCCATACTGCACCATGAGAACTGTTACTCTAAACATTAAACTTGCCTTTTACAGGGGCTGGAGAAGAACACCTTAGGAGTCTACAATGGGTGGAAAGTGGAGCTGATGGAATCGGGCGCAAGGGGCTTAAGATAGCTCTAGATCATAGAAGAAGGAAATGTACTAGCCAGGCATATCTGACAAGCCACACTCATGCCTTGGTTATTTGGGGACTCTATGGTCATTTTATTTCAGCCCTGGATAGTTCTAGGAAGGACACAGATTTTTAAAAAAATATTCAGTTGTCCTTTAAAAAATTGATTTTTATCTATATTCTCTTTATATTGAAAGTTTTCAACAAGCTGCCCCTCTTTCCCAATACCCCCTTCCTCCAACATAACACTTAATATAGATGCTTCCGTCATTTAACTTTTCAGCCCTTGAGTGATGTCTTAGACTTACTTAATTATAATGAATCAAAGGCCTACAAAGTTCAGTTATTTTTGTTTTCTGCTTGTCTTGACCAATGGAGTCCAGAATTTTATAAAACCCTTTGTCCCATACTTGCCCTGACATAGAATGATCTAGATCTTTAAGAGAACTAGAATCAATCCTCTTTTTTTATTCTGGGTTCTTTGGGGCCATGAATAACTAGAACTATCTACTTAAAACTGTCTTGCCCCCAAAATAAGACATATGGTAAACTGTGATTAAATGTAAACATGCACACTCTGGCATGTAAACATAAGTTCAGCCAACTGAGTAAGAGTTCTATAAAACTAGGTGGTATACCCACCCATCATAATGCAGCCATTTGAAGTACTTTGAAATACTTATTAATATTAGAGAAAATTAGCCTTAAGTTTCTTGGTGTTTAAAATAAGTGTCAGGAATATTTTTAAACCGGATACTTTTAATACTTACTTTTTTGTGAGTTGACAAAAAGCAATTTTGGAACAAAGGCCTGAAGTCCAGCCTGAGTAGGTATTGTTCAATACATGTCTCAGATCGACCTTTTTTTTTTTTTTTTAAATATTTTTTTATTTATTTCTAGGAGAGAGAGAGACAGCATGAGCAGGGGAGGGTCAGAGAGAGGGAGTCACAGACTGAAACAGGCTCCAGGCTCTGAGCTGGCAGTCAGCACAGAGCCCGACGCGGGGCTCGAACCCACGAACCGCGAGATCATGACCCAAGCGAAAGTCGGACGCTTAACCGACTAAGCCACCCAGGCGCCCCTCAGATCGACCTTTTTATAATTAAAATCAGAACACTGAAGTGTTGCATATTCCTGATTCTTGGTGTTCCCTTTTTAAAATTTAAAGTGAAAGCAAAACCAGAAAACTTTATAATTTATCCCTCCCTCCAGCCCCTTTCCTAAGCAGTTACTGACCTGCTTTCTGTTACCATAGATTAGTTTACTTTCTAATTTTCTAGAATTTTATATAAATGAAATTATATAGATTTCGTGTATATGGAATCATGCACTGTCTGTTTTGACCTGGCTTCTTTCACTCAGCATAAACATTTATTTTGAGGGGCGCCTGGGTAGCTTAGTCGGTTAAGCATCCGACTTTCGCTCCAGTCATGATCTCGCGGTTTGTGGGTTCAAGCCCCGCGTTGGGCTCTGTGCTGACTGCCAGCTCAGAGCCTGGAGCCTGTTTCAGTCTGTGACTCCCTCTGTCTCTGACCTTCCCCTGCTCACGCTGTCTCTCTCTCTCTCTCTTCCTAGAAATAAATAAAACAAAAAAAAAAATTTATTTTGAAACTCATCCATGTTCTGTCAGTAGTTTCTTTTTCTCCTTTTTCTTTTTAAATTGCTGAATAGTATTCTATTGTATTGATATGGCATCCTTTGTATCCATTCACCTCTTAATGCTCATTTATTTCCAGCTTTGAGTTATTATAAATAAAACTGTTGTGACACTCAAATACAGGTCTTTGTGTAGACTTTTGTTTTTGTTTCTCTTAGGTAAATACCTAGGAACTGATTGGTTGGGTTACCGAGGAGCTATCAGTTTTAACTTTTTAAGAAGCTGCCAACTGTTTTCCAGACTGGTTTTACCATTTTACATTTCCATCAATGGTGTATGAGAGTGCTTATTTTCTACATCCTTACCAAAATTCGGTATGATTAATTTAAAAAATTTTAGCCAATCCAGTGTGTGTATCTCAGTGTGGTTTTTATAGCATTTCCCTGATGACTACTGATGTTGAATGTATTTTCTTTTCTTTTTTTTTTATTTTTTGACAGTACATCTTTTGTTGTGAAATGGCTATTCAAGAGATGGTTAGGGATTCTAAAAGTTGTTTATGTATTCCAGATACATGTTTACACAAAAAGGTATAATTATCTTCATATAATATACAACATGTATCATGTATATTATACAAGCATATATAATAATAGTTACATATATATAAAAACAATAAAGATGTTACTCTTTCATTTCCTGGCTTCCATAGTTTTCTGTTAAGAAACCCCTGGAGGGGCACCTGGCTGGCTCAGTCTACAGAGCATGCAACTCTTGATCTCTGGGTTGCGAGTTTGAGCCCCACATTGGGCATAGAGTTTACTTAAAAACACAAAAACCAAAACCTCATGGTAATTTGAACTGGTGTTACCCTATATGTAATAAATCACCTTTTTCCTATTTAGTTGCAAGTGTTTTTTTACTTTTGGTTTTTATAAGTTTGATTGTTTGTGTCTTGGTTTGGTTGCCTTTGGTCCTTTTTTTTTAAGGATCATTGAATTTTTTGAATTTATAAATGTATGTCTTTCACTATGTTTGCAAACTTTTGGGCCATTGCTTCTTAATAATTTTTCTGTCTCAATATTTTTATCCTGTCATTTTGGGACTCCCAATTACTTATATGTTTGTCTTTTTGGTACTTTTTTTTACAGGTCCCTGTGGCACTGTTCATTTTTTTTTTCTCAATCTTCATTTTCTCTGGGTTCTTCAAACAGAATAATTTATCTTCAGGAAATATTTATTGTCTGGTGTGTGAACCATAATCAGATTGACCTTCAGTTTAGCTTATAAATCCCCTGAAAAATAGCTGGAGTAAAGACAGAGCTGCAGTGAAACTTGGTTCAGTGACTAAATCTAAAGTATAATTTAAAAAATCTCACACAATATGAGATTGCTGTAAACTTTTTTTAAAGTTATTTTTGAGAGAATGAGCAAGCAAGCATAGGAGAACAGAGAGGGAGTGAGATAGAATTCCAAGCAGGCTCTATACTGGCAGCACAGAGCCTGACACGGGTCTGATTTCACAAACCGGTGAGATCATGACATGAGCCAAAATCAGAAGTGGGTCACTTAACCGACTGAGCCATCCAGGTGTCCCACATTTGCTGTAAAATTTTGAGTTGCTAATTGAAATGTATTTTTAAGCAAATTGGCCAATTTGGTGTTTGGGGTATGGGGGTGTCATTTCCTATATTAGTATTCTTTTATCATTTGGGACAGCGAGTTCTGTGTATCAACAAATAGCAGTGCGGTTATTTTTCTGCAATGATGATTGTATGTTGAGACCAGTTTTTGTAAGCAGATAGGAAAGTAGTAAAATGTGTTAGAAATATTTGCATTAAAAAACAAATTTTAAGGAGCACCTAAAATTTGACCTAGGTCAGTCAGTTAAGTGTCCCAGTCGGTTAAGTGTCTGACTTTGGCTCAGGTCATGATCTGAGCTCAGGCTCTGTGCTAACAGCTCAGAGACTGGAGCCTACTTCAGTTTGTGCATCTTCCTCTCTTTCTGCCCCTTCTCAGCTCATGCTCTGTCTCTCTCTCAAAAATAAATAAACATTAAAAAAATTTAAAAACCCACAAATTTTAAAAATTAGTTAGACTTCATCCTTTAGCCAGAAAACTCCTATGTTTATAATTAGAAAGATTCTGTCTTCCCAGGTATCACATTTTCCAGTATTAGGATTCAACTAGTACTACAGCGTAAAAGGAGACAGCAAACAGATTTTTTCAAAAAATGTTCTATAGTAGAATATGAGTAATTTCCCTCAGAATATAATTTTTTCTTTCATATCTAGTCTCTGTTTTGTCTGAGAACAGAATGGAACCATGTTGCTCAGTCTTGAAATGTCAGCTTGTCTGTTTTTTGTAATGATTTTTATTTTTCTGGTTTGGTCTTTTTCAGAAGTCTTGAGAATTCATTTTATTATGAAATGTAAAAATTCATTTAAAAAAAGGCATTTCATTGTTCTTTGGTCTTTTCAAAGAACAAAGAATAACTAAAATAAAGTAATAACCATAGCATCTTGTAGACTTGCTATTTAGGTAGATGAGTACTTGTACAATGTTACAAAGTTTTATTATTTGGAAAGGACTCATTAAAGAAAAGGGTATCAGCTGTGGTGCAAGAGCAAATTACTTCTTTGAGGTTGCTTAACCATTTCCTGTAAGTCTGAGAAAGTGGTTGTTTTCAAAATCATTGAGCTGAACTTGGGTAGATCTAAACTTAGCTGCGCAGTTCTGTGGGTTAAACTCACTTGTTGTTTCACTTCCATCTTCCTTGTAGAAAAATAAAAATTTAAAAATTTAAAAAAAAATCTTGGTTTCATTCATTTCTACTAAGTAGCTGAATAACTTTGAACACAAGTTAATTATAAAATATAGCAGGCTTAGAGTGTCTCATAAAAAGCTTCTAGTTTTGTAAAATAGCAAAAAATGAAGTTTCAGTAAAATGGGTAACTGTGTTGTTGTATTTGGATAATTTCAGAATCCTAATGAAAGAAGGGAGCAAGTTCAGTTTACTGCCCAGGATGGAGTTGTAACAGGGACTGTAATTGGGCAAAATCAAATAGTACTTTTTGAATACCTACTAAGTGCCTGGCTGAGAGAGTTGTAGAAACTATAGATAGTGTCAGTGCTTGACACATGGCAGTAGTTTTGTCAGTCTCTGACACCATCCTAACCCTCTTCACAGCTCTTCAGCTCTGATCTAGGGATGGCTCTGTGACCCCCAACCCAGCACCAGAGGCTGCAAAGACATGAGGCTTTTCTCTGGTACATGGGACCTGGTTCGACATTCCCGGACTACTTTAAGTCATAGCTACCATAAAAAAAAAATTGGATTTGAAATTTGGCCATGCCACTTACTAGCAAGTTATTTAACCTCTCTGATTCCTACTTCTTCATCTATAAAATGTTGTGGGGATTAAATTAAATGGTATGACATAATGTAAAATGCTGACTAATAATACCAAAAGCTAATAATTGTGTAACACTTCAATATGTGCTAGGCTCTGTTCTAAATGTTTTATACATATCTCATTTAATTCTCACAACTCAGTGAGATAGCTACTGCTATTATCTCCATCTTACAAATGAGCAAACTGAACTTAGAAGGGTGAACTAACTTGCTCCTGGTGACCAGGGATGACAGAGCGGTTTAGTTTCAGAGACATTCCTAACTACTCTCCTGTGCCCAGTGCATTGTTAGCAAATGCTAAAACCCTTAGTGAATGTTGATTTTTATCATCAGTATTTATGGTGGTGTTAAGATGATGGTTTTGATAATGAACTTGGTCTTACTTTCTTCATTGTTTGTCCTGGTCTGGTACTAGGGCCCCAGGCAGAGCGTCCTCATATCTTTTGTTGAGGGAGTAAGAAACTATGAAGTCATGCACTTCAAGTTTTCCTCACAGCCCTTGAGCTTTGGAGGGAAAGCCCACAGTTGCACACAGTTTTTGTAGAAAGAATGCTGAGTGTTCTGAATACGGGATGTTCTATTCTTATCGGTCTGTGTTGGAGTCTAACCATGAGGCCCTGCTTGTGTTCCCATTTCCAAGATGTTACAGAATCATAGAACTAGTATGTGTAGTGTGATCTTAGGGCATTGTGTACACCACATTATTAATAGTATACTGTGTACAGGATGGATAAATCATCTGTTGCTATGTAACAGATGACAACACTTAAATAATAACCATTTTGTTTGCCCATTGTTTTGTAGGTCAACGATTTGTACTGGGCTCAGCTGGATGTTTCTTCCACTGATCTTGCCTGAGGTCACTTGTAGCGGCTGTCATTTGACAGCTTAATTTGGAACTGGAAGATTTAAAATAGCATAACTGGCTTTTCTGGCAGTTGGTGCTGCCTGTTGGCTGGGCTTGTCTTTCCCTGTGGTTCCTCAACTATAAGGACACTAGCTCAGATTTATTCTTATGGGGCTCTCCAGTCAGCAAAAGAGACATAATGAAAGTAACAAGGCCTTTTAAAACTGGGATTGGAAATTTTATAGTGTCACTTCTGCATTCCATTGGTTGAAGCAAGTTATAAGGCCATTAGTTTCAAGGGGTACCTCCACCTCTGAATAGGAGGCTCCATGGGAGATAAATAGCACATTCCATCCTGGCATCTAGGTTTCCAGATTTCACCATCCAGGGCCATTACTAACTTTATTTATTTAGTTTGATAGAGAGGGGCAAAGAATCCCAAGCAAGCTCTGCACTGTCAGTACAGAGCCTGATGTGGAGCTTAAACCCATGAACCACGAGATCATGATCTGAGCCAAAGTCAGATGCTTAACCAACTGAGCCACTCAAGTGCCCCCAGGTCTATTTCTAAGATACCTCAACAGTGTTGCTAATTTCTCATCATTTTATTAACTTTAGATTTTGATAGATTAAAACATGATCTGTACATGTTCAAGGGAGTCTCCTATTTTTATACATTTAAGAAGTAGAAAATATATATACTAAAACATCCAACTTCCAGACCCATACCCATAACTTCTAGAAATAATCAGTATTTGCATTTTTATTTATAGTGTATCCAACTGGATGAATATTTATTTATTTAAAATTCTATAACCTGCCTGTAAATACTATATTTTGAATACCTTTCAATATTTAAAGTAGATATAAATAACTTATGATGTAAATAATTTTTATGTCTGGATAATACTTTATTAGGTATGAATATACCTTTGTCACATACTTTGATTATTTCCTTTTTGTTGCTTTGTAAACAAGGCTGCTGTAAACATTCTTATACATGTATCTTTTCTGCAGTTACTCTTAGGATGCATTTTGCTTGTGGAGTTACTTGGTCAGAGAACATATTTTAGGTTTGATATGTATTGATGAGACATGATTTTAAACATTCTGTGGTTGAAATTTATCAGTAAGTATAACTGCAGAACAAAGTTCTTGAGTGTTGTAGTAAGATTACTCTTTAGACATTCACACGTGGATGTACCCATTATGATTTGTGTTTGGGGAAACTTAGATGTGTGTGTGGTCATGATTGTTAGGATGAACTATTAGGGTGAACGTTAAGTTTAGATCACTTTCCCTTTAACATGATCTCAAATATAATGAATAACTTTGAAAACCTGGATAAAAATGGAAACTGTAAAAAAATACATTGGTTTAGCATTTCAAATCATGCTAAATGTATAAACTAAAATGTATAGACTTAGTTACTAATATTGTCTTATTAACTGAACCCTTTATTTTGCATACGTGTCCACTGATTAGCATTCTACATATTTCTTCTTGTATATGTCATGTGCTGTTTGTGATGCATCCATAATATATGTTTTTTTTTTTTTTTTTTCAAGTTGTTTGAGAATTTAGACACTTTGAAGCCTGGGGGTAAAATTCTTCTGTAGGGCCCTCCTCCCCTAATCATTTTGTTTTACTTGCTAATACCTAATCTGGCAGTTGTGTTATTTTGGGGACTCATTTTTGTGGGGTCTTTCTGCTGCATATTCAGCTTTCATAGAAGCTGCTTTCATTCTTTTTTTTCATTTAATGCAGTACTTACTACATAACTACAATTGTAATTTTAACTAGTGTAAATTGATTGGAGAACAATAATTCTTGGCAAGAATACAACTGCTTTGGTGGGGACATAGTGCTTGGATCTTCTAGAGAGTAGCCCTTTAGACATTCACTGGACACTTGGCATCAGAAAATGTCTATCAGGGGAAATGAACAACATTTGTTAATTTGGAGGCTTAAGTGGACATAAGTTAAAAGATCATCTACTTTGTTGAGGTGGAAAATGTTCTTTATTTACTGAAGGAAATGATCTGTTCTCACATTTAATTCTTGTTTTACAATTAAGGGTTGAATTAAACTGTGGGTGTTTATTTGTTCCTCTCTTTGATCCTTTACATTAAAATCTGTATCTGAAGCACTTTGTGGCAGGATTCTTTATGTGCTATATCTCATGTTTGCATTTGATACTCTTTGGTCATTGGCAGTTTCTAGTAGAATGCCTCCTTTTCATCTTAAATGTTCTCCTTGATAGATTTTTTAAGTTTTTTTTAAACGTTTATTTATTTTTGAGAGAGAGAGACACAGAGTGTGAGCGGGGAAGGGGCAGAGAGAGAGGAAGACACAGAATCTGAAAGACGCTCCAGGTTCTGAGCTATCAGCATAGAGCCCACCATGGGTGGCTGGAACTCTGGAACGGCAAGATCATGACCTGAGCCGAACAAAGTCACACACTTAACCAACTGAGCCACTTGGGCGCCTCTCCTTGATAGATATTTTAAATAATGTGCTTCACTGCTAGGAATTTACCCAAGGAATATAGGAATGCTGATGCATAGGAGCACATGTACCCCAATGTTCATAGCAGCACTCTCAACAATAGCCAAAACATGGAAAGAGCCCAAGTGTCCATCAACGGACAAATGGATCAAGAAGATGTGGTTTATCTATACGATGGAATACTACATGGCAATGAGAAAGAATGAAATCTGGCCATGTGTAGCAACATGGATGGACCTTGAGGGTGTAATGCTGAGCGAAATAAGTCAGGCAGAGAAGGACAAATACCATATGTTTGCACATATAGAAGGATTAGGAGGAACTTAACGGAGGACCGTGGGGGAGAAGAAGGGGGGAAATAGTGGGGGTGGGGGAGAGAGGCAAACCATGAGAGACTCTTGAATGCTGAGAACAAACTGAGGACTGATGGGTGTGGGGGGGGTAGGGGGGAGATGGGCATGGAGGAGGGCACTTGTGGGAATGAGCACTGGGTGTTATATGGAAACCAACTTGACAATAAACTATTTGTTAAATAAATAAATAATGTGCTTCATAGCTTCATCATTAAACTAGCTAACTTATATTCTTTGCTGCTTCCCTCCCTCACTGAAGTATAGATTTTTGCTTATAGGACTACAAAACTGCACAGAAAATAACTGTGATTAGACTGAGTAAATATAATGCGGTGTACAATTTGAAGATGGTGAAATATTTACTGACTGAGTGTTTTAGTTTGGTAAAGTAAAATTGATGTCTATGTAATGCTGCCCTTTAGGTTGTTTCAATTACAGTGTGAGCATTATATAAATTTAAATTGCCTTCTTATAAATTGTAGCTGTCATTGGTTATCTGAGTTTTATTGTGTAAATGTAATTATAGTAAATGAGCATGGCCTTTAGATGCACTTAATCCCTAGGGATATTTTGGGAAAGGTTGTAGTGTCTTTATAATCAAGACAGCCATTTAGCAAATATATTAGAAGTCAAATGACTTAAAATGTAAAACCTGTGTACTAAAATCTCTGTGATACGGAATTATCTCAAGTTATCCTGTTCCACACCGACTGAAAGCCTCTATGGACATTGCTGTTGCTGATCTTACAAGACGTTAAGAGGCCAGAATTGTTGCTTATGTTATCATTTGGTATCTATGGCGTAGAGGACAAAATGGAGTTTCTGGACCTTTCTTATTTTATGAATTTATCTAATGACGTGTGCTGTGAGTGGCATTTCAGAATCATCTTTTACAGTAAAAGGTGTGAGGGGGGTAGTTGTACTGATGCATCTTAAAGCAGAATGCTAGTGTGCTTGGCTGAAAAATAGATGTGTTTATTGCCGTGAGATTTTGAAATTCCTACTGTAACTACTCAATATATTAGCAACAAATTATGAATGTGGCACTTCATAGTTTGCAAATTGTTATGACCCACTTATTTTATGTAACCCCTATGATAGTCTAAGCAGACAGGGCAGTTATCTACATTTCATGGATAAGAAAACTGAGGTCCCAGCAACACACTAAGTTCTGGACCTAGAACTGGAATGCACAGGCTTCTCAGCACTACACTTGATGTCTCCTAAACCTTAATTCATTTAAATTATCTACTGGCTTTGAAGAAAGAGGAGGAAATGTAATAAGAAGTCTGAAGAATTCGGGTCTAGTAGAAAAGAAAGGCAGTGACTCAGAACCCATAATCACTGAAGTAGTAAGCCCTGCTGACTTAGGACCTAGCCTCACAGCAGGTGTTAGAAGGACCTTCTTAAACTCATAGCTAACATATTAACTCTATCTTATTCAAAGCTTCAGTAAACCTGGGTTCTGCCTTTGGTGAATTTATGAGTGGCCATGGAGGTAATTTTCATTAATTAATACTTAATTTTAATGTGTTGAGTGTTAGTACTTTCGTTTCAACATTTATTACAGGCTTTTTTTCCTGAAGGGCACCAGGGATATAAAGATGAATGAGATAAGAGCCCCTCCTTTGGAGGAGCTGTTTAAATGTGAAGTAAAAGCTATAATTATAGTTTACTTCTGCAGAAATTCCCTTCTCTGTAGGGTAAAATAGGCCTTGAAATTTTTCTAAGCCTTCTCACCTTCAACCTATAATTCTGTAATAAGCAAGAAGTTACCAGATTAAAATTGTACCCATTATTCTAGAAAAATGTCTGAAGCAGGTTTTGGAACTTAGTATTTCATCCTTAACGTGAAAAGCTGTATAAGCGTGTAGTGTGCACAACGTCCATTTTCCAGGTTTGAGAGGCTGCCAGGGGTTTGTAGTATGGAAAGAGTGAGGTGACTCATGATTTGGGAATGATTGTTTTGATCTCTCCCTGTAGTCTCTGTAGAACATTGGCAGGGCGGCCAGCATAATTAACACTGCACAGTCTAATTATAAACACAACTCTGTGGACAGTGGCTACCAAAGAAGAAAGCCTGTCCTGGATAAACAGTCCAGTTGGCAGGATTACTTTAGAATGATGACTAGATAATGTCAAGTTTACTATAAATCAAATTGCTTTTCCTAGATTGTCTCAGGAGTTACCATAAGGGAAAAAAGTATTATCTGTGAAAGTCTCGCTGGGTTATTTTTTTTTTTAAGGGCTCATTTTAAGCATTTCTTTATTGCAGTCCTTCTAACCTTTTCATCATAAGAGAACAGCTAGGCATTGTCATTTTTATGGTGCACTATTTTAGGGAGAGTAGGGGATTGGGTCACAGGAGGACATTTGTTCTAGTAATAGTTGAATTGATTTTTAAAAAGTGAAAGGAACTAGGGATTTAAAAAGATTACACTGAAGTAGGGTAATAAAGAGTAGGAAAAGAGAGACCCATGAGCTGAGGAAAGTGAAGAGGGTGGGCTAAGAGTAGAAACCTGAAACGGCCACAACAGCCACGCGTGTTCCACGTGTATGGTCTCATGTACTGGTCAGAGACACAGCAGGCCCCGTGCGTGGTTGTATGTGCTTAGGGATTTGTTGAAGCGTGGCTGAGAGCTGAGGAATGATTTAGTTAGTTTAAATATAGGTTTGGCAATTGAGTCCCCGAGATTCAGAACAAAGGTCCTGGCTATGGAGATTGGTTTCATGAAACCGTAACCTGAACTATGGCAGGATGGTTGTATTTCTGCAGAATGAACCTCAGAGTCGTGATTTACTCTAAATAAAGTAAGCACTTGAAAGCAAATGGTAAAAATGAGACACCCTTCCCCGTTTTTTTTTTCTTTTTCTTTTTTCTTATTGAGTTAGTTTCAGTTAAATTTCAAATGGACACTTGAAAAGAGATTTTTCTTATAGACTTTGTGTCGCCAGTTCACTTTTGGAAACTAGTGAATGTGGTGTCAAAAAAGGTGGAAGCTTTGCAGCCTTTGCCTGCCCTTGAATTTGAATTTGAATATTGTTTGTGTAGGAGCTGCATAAAGTAAGTTTATCCTTTTACATTAATTTGTCTACACATGTGATCTTAAGTCTGCCTTTAAATGTATAGTTTCTCTTAAACAGTTTAGAAGAAGACTGATTTCTCGTTTTAAGAAAAAATTTACAAAAATCTAAATACACAAATAGATGAGTTAAACACAGTTTTGTTTTTCATTTTTCTGCAGAAGAATACTTTTTACTTTGAAGAGATTATAAGGGGTTTTCTTTAAATGATAGCTCTCCAGGGGCTCCTGGGTGGCTCAGTTGGTTGAGTGTCTGACTTGGGCTCAGATCATGATCTCATGGTTGGTGGGTTTGAGCCCCACATCAAGCTCTGTGCTGACAGTTCAGAGCCTGGCACCTGCTTGGGATTCTGTGTCTCCCTCTCTCTCTCTGCCCCTCCCCTGCTTGCGCTCTATCTGTCTCAAAATAAATAAACATTTTTTAAAAATTTTAAAAAAATAGCTCTTCAATTCCTTTTAAATACTTGGATTTACAAAAAAGTACATCTAGCTTTTTATTTGAAAGAGGAGGGGGAGAACATATGGATTTTTCTAAATTTGGGTATAGCTAGCATTATCACTGCCTAATGATTTTGTTTACCAGATACTCTTGGAGGAGGGAGAGATAAGGGGATATCTGTCTGTACTCCAGGACCCAATTCTGACTTGTCTGTTACATGAACCTAACCAGACTTCTGAGAAGTGAAAAATGGGTCTTGGGGATCCACAGGACCTGATATAATGTTGATTTTAAGACCACTTTCCAGGAGAATATGATTAAGAACCATTAATACTATTTTCCTGCCCTCCAGCATTTTTTGCTTTATTAGTTTTCTTTTGTTTCTGTTTTCTACTTTATTGGTTTCTGCTTTCTTCTTCATTAATTTTTCTTCTTAGGTTTGCTGTTCTATTCTTTTTAGTTTCTTAGGGCAAAAACTAATATCATTGATTTTAAACCTCTAATATAGGCACGTAAAGCAGTCAATTTCTCTCATTAAAAATGTTATTTATTTTAAATATTTTCTAAATTCTTTATTCATTGATTTATGAATTATTTAGAAATTATGTTTTCCAAATAACTAGAGATTGTCTAGATAATTTTTTATTTGGGGATTTTCACATTATTTCTACTGTAGTCAGAGAACATAGTCTCAAAAACACTCAGTCTTTTAAAGCTTATTGAGATTTATTTTATGGGACAGAGTATGGTCCACTTTGGTAAATGTTACATATGTATTCGGCAGCTGCTTGGTGTAATATTCTACAAATGTCTTTTAGGCCAAATTAGTTGATCGTATTGCTTATATAGTCTGTGGCCCTACTTGTTTGCTTTCTACCTGTTCTGTCAGTTATGAAGAGAGAGACAACAGAATCTCCAATTATGGTTGTGGATATTTCTGTTTCTTGATTTTACCATTTTCTGTTTTGAATTTTGAAGCTTTCTTATTAGGTTCATACATATTTAAGCTTGATGAATTTCTCCTTTTATCATTATAAAATTTTATTCTGCTTTGTTAACCTATTAGTGTCCTTAAATTTAAAAAGTATCTCTTATAGACTGTGTAGTGGAGTCTTGTCTTTTTAAAATCCAATGTGACAGTCTCTGTCCTTTAGTTGGAATGTGTAATTCAGTTACAGTTAATGAAATTATTTATGTGGTTGTATTTAAATCTACCATGATTTTGCCATTGTTTTTATTTGTCCCTTTTGTTTTTGTTTCTTTTTTAATGCCCCCTTTTGGGTTAATTCGGTATTTTTTAATATTTTATTTTACTTTCTTCATTGGCTTTTTGGCTATACATCTTTTAAATTACTTTTTAATTGATTATTCTAGGGCTAATAATATGCATCCTTAACTTTAAGTGTGTTTATTGTCAAAATTATGCCATTTAGCATTTTACACCTGACCATTCTCTCTTCTTACTTTATACTTCCTACTTTACACTGGACGCTTAGCATTTTCCCTTCTCAATTCAGAAATATAATTTAATACAATTTCTCTTATTCACCTCCTCCCTTCTTTGTGCTCTTGTTGTCATATTAAAAACTGCCCACATATTCTTGCTTTAAGCAGATAGTTTTAATACATAATCTTTAAGGAAATTTTGAGAAGAAT
The DNA here is from genome assembly GCA_017311185.1 of Proteles cristata cristata. NCBI lineage: Eukaryota > Metazoa > Chordata > Mammalia > Carnivora > Hyaenidae > Proteles > Proteles cristata. The sequence continues at coordinate 332,166 of JAESUZ010005475.1, forward strand.
AAAGGTTATAAATTTTTGTTTTTAACAACTTACTCATCATTTCTTCCTGCAGATATGAGTTTCTGTCTGGTATCATTTCCCTCCAAGCTTTATTTTATTGTGTAGTTCACATCTGCTTGAGATTAATTCTATCAGCTTTTATTTATTGAAAGATCTTATTTTTGAGGGATATTTTCACTGGGTATAGAATTCTGAATTGGTCACTTTTTTTCTTTCAGCCCCTTAAAAACATTTTCACATCTTCTGGCTCCCAGTGTTATGGTGAAAAGTTAGTATTCTATGTATTAGTTTTCTCTTGTATATTACATATTGTTTTTAGGCTTCTTTGAAGATTTTATCTCTGGGTTTCAGCATTTTGACCATGATGTAGCTAGATATGATTTTCTTTGTATTTACTGTCTTTGGAATATGTTGAGCTTTTCTGATCTGGCAAATAGTGTTTTTACCAAACTTAATAAAATTTTAACAATTATGTCTTCAAATATTTTTTCTGCTTTATTTTCAGAGTCTTCTGGGGCTCCTATTACATACGTGTTAGACTATCTGATATTGCACCACAAATTTCTGTTGCTGTGTTCATTTTTCTTCAGTCTTTTTTTTTCCTTTATCAAATTGGTAATTCCTAGTAATCTGTCAAGTTCATAAATTCTTTCTTCTGCTATCTCCAATCTACTATTAAGTCCATTCAGTGAGTTTTTCATCTTAATTTTTGAAACTTCCAGTCCTAGAATTTCCTTTTTTCCCCCATTGATTCTTTTTTGCAGTTTTAGTTTCCCTGCTGAGATTCTCATCTATTCATATATTCTCCTTTGTTATTGTTTTTGTTGTTTAAGAACATTTTCCCTCATTTAAGACATTTTTCAAACCGCAGTTCTTACTAAATGCAGTATTTGTGCCAACTTAAAGTCAGTCTCTAATGACTTATTTTTTCTTATGGGTCACATTTTTTGTTTTTTTTTTTGAATGCCTGGTAGTGTTTTTATTATGTATTGGACAGGGTTGATACATTGTAGAGATGCTAAATTTTTTTTTTATTTTCATTTTTTGTAGTGTTGTTTGTTTTAGTAGGCAGTTTAGTTACTGGCTGATCACTTTATATAGATTTGCTAGGGAAGTTCTGTGGAAAGCTCAAGTTTTTTCCTCAGGCCTCTCTAACTTAGCATAACTCTTCCCCCAGATTGTTTTTTCCCTATGGGTTTTATTAGGGCTTTAGGACTTGGGTTTAGGTGTGGGTCTAGAGTTTGTCTTATTCTATGATGTTCTTTTTCCCTTAAAGTGAAGCCTTTCTGGCATTTAAAATTGATGTGCAGAATGTTAATGAGTTCTCTTTATTCAGGTTGGTTTAAACTGGCAATATTTCCCTATGCTTCTTGACCTCTAGTATTTCTATTCCATATCAACCTCATTACAGGCACTCTTTGGAAGCCTTATGTAGTTACACTCAGCATTGGTTAAGGACTCTCAGGGAACCCCTGTGCAAACTTCTGTGGTCCTCACTCTGTGCATTTCCATCCTGCCCAATGTCCTGTCTCTGCCACTAGCCCTGCTCTGCTTGGACTCCAGCTCACTATACTACAGTTAGAAAATTGTCCCAACGCAGAGAACCAAGCAAATTTAGACTCACAGTATTGCTCATTTATCCAGTAGCTAAAAATAGTTGCATTATTTTGTCCAGTTTAATAGTTGTTTATGAGAGAAAGAAAAGTCTGGTATTAGTTACTGTGTCATATTGGAAGTGGAAGTCTCCCACAGCATTTTTGTATGTATTGAAATGAACTTTGGAGATAGCTTGAAAGGAAAAATTAAATATAGTGTCTCTTAGAACTAAATAAAGTGAGCTTATGTTGCTTATGAACTGACCATTTCTCTGTGATCTTGCTCCCTCCCACCCCTTGTCTCCCATTCATTGCCATCTTCTCTGTTCACCAGAGGCACAAGGAGGGAGAGGGGAACCAGAAGAAAGACCCTACTTGGATCATGCATCCTAGGTTGTGACCTTGGGCCTATCAAATGGAAAATTAAATGTGATTTTGAAGCAGCACTATGTAAAAGGAATGCATGCAGTACTTTCTGTGTTAATATTTTATGACACTACTCATACATTGAAGTGTAAGCAAACAAGATGTATCAGGAAGCGGCTACTGAGAACATCTTTAAAATTTCCCCCCCTTAGTGACTATTCTTCAGATTCTGGTGAGAAAATGATATATCCAAACTTGTAACTTAACATGAGCATTGTGATTAATAGGAAGAGATTGTCTTTGAGTGTGTCTGTGGCAGGGGGCAGGGGGATTAGGTAGTGTTTATTAATGTTTGTCAGATTAGATCTGTACAGAAAATCACTGTCCTTGTTCTGAATTCTAGTTGTTTTCTTTTCTTTTTAGGATTAAACTTTAAAAAAAATAAAATTTCATTTTGATGGGAGAGGATTGTTTATTGGGGAAATAATTTTTATTTTTTAATTTGATAATCAAATTTTTATTTGATAATTAACTGCCACTTTAAAGTAGTCATTTTTTTTTTAATGTTTTATTCATTTTTAGGAGAGAGAGAGACAGCATGAGCAGGGGAGGGTCAGAGAGAGAGGGAGTCACAGACTGAAACAGGCTCCAGGCTCTGAACTGGCAGTCAGCACAGAGCCCGACGCGGGGCTCGAACCCACGAACCGTGAGATCATGACCCAAGTGAAAGTCGGACACCCATCCGACTAAGCCACCCAGGCGCTCCTGTCACTTTAGAAATTTAATGAAGTTTCCATTTGGAAATGATCTAGAAAATATAAATGCTGTCTCATGCTTGGAGCTTTCAACTCTGTTTAAGTATGTCTGAGAGGCCTCAGAAGAAGCATAATTCTTTATTGTTAAGGCCCAATTTGAATATAGCAGGCTGCTGTATTACCTAATTGAATATAGCAATCTTGCATCTTCCCAAAAAGCCTTATTGAAATTAGGCTTATTCTTTTAAATTTGTTTTGGCTTCTTGATTTCAAAATAGACCCCATTTCATTTCATTTTGTGATGGTAGTTTAAAGGGATTAAAGTTTGTGGGAAGTTTTCTTGTTTTAAGTCAAGTTGCTCATCATGTTGTTTGCCATCACTTTACTTTTTCTGGTGTTTTCTAAATTGAACCCCTCAGTTAATCACTTTTTCTCTTGCCAGCACTTTCAGTGCTTTTTCTCTGTAGTTTCTTACCACATCCTCACTAAATACTCAACCCTGGATTAACCCAGCTGCTTTCTCTACTCTTTAAAAATATCTTTCCATTTATATTTTTCATTTTAAATTATGGTAAAATACACATACATGCTTTTTTTTTTTTTTTTTTCTGACTTGGCCTGGTAAGTACTGCTAAAGGCATTTATGGAGACTGGTAGTATGACAATTCTACTACGCTTACTGAACTTCTTAGCCATACCTTGTCCTTGGGCCATCTTTCCCTGGTCCTCTGCCTTAGCTTTTATACTTTATTTTTCTCCTTAAGCCACCGGTCCTTCCCCACAACTGCCTTCAGGCAGATGGCCTTAATTCCTCTGTCACAGAAAACATGGAGGCACTTTCCTGTTCACCTCCTCAGTTTTCCATGCTTGTATACATGCTTCTTCTCTGTCTTCATCTCCCATCTCCCAGGTTCAGAGGAGAAGTACCTAATTCCCACCCAGGTTAATCTCTCTGCTGGAGTTTTTGTGATATCTTCCCATCCCTATGGGATGTTATTCCAACGTTTCCTCTCATCTACTCCTCCACTTGCACATCTTGTCATTTTACTTTTCCTTCATGCTTCATTACTCCCATCTTAACCACGGATAAACAAAAAAACAAAAGAACTTTTCTCTGCCATATTATATTTTAGTTTGATCCTATGTTTTGTTTTGTTTTGTTTTTTTTTCCTTGATACACAACTAAGTACCTTGAAAGAATAGTCTGCAGCCCTTGCCTTATCATATGGATTTTTTTTTAATTTTTGAAAGCTTTTATATTTTTATTTATTTTTGAGAGACAGAGAGAGACAGAGCACAAGTGGGGGAGAGACAGAGAGAAGGAGACACAGAATCCAAAGCAGGCTCCAGGCTCTGAGTTATCAGCACAGAGCCTGTTGTGGGGCTTGAACTCATGAACCATTGAGATAATGACCTGATCCAAAGTTGGAAACTTAAATGACTGAGCCACTCAAGTGCCCTGATCAACTCACATGGATTTTCCATTCTTTGGGCTGTTAGGCTCCATTTCTGCCATTCTGTTGAAGGTGGTTTATGAACGTCGCTGGTTCCCTAGTTGCCAAATCTTTTAACCTCTCTAGGCCTCATTTTACTTGACCTTTATAAGACAGGTAATGCTGACCACTTCCTTCATGAAAACTTCCTTTATCTTCTGGGATGCTACTGTCCTAATTTTCCTACCTCTTGTACATTCTTCTTACTCTCTTCTTCTGCCCCTCTTCCTCTGCCACCTCTTCAGTGTTGATGCTCTCTGACTCTTACCTCCCTCTAAGTAGTCTCACTCATCTGCATGATTTTCATGATGTATATGGAGATGATTCTGAAATCTAAATCTTCCCCACAGATCCCTATTTTGAGTCCAGATCCATATAACATAGTCCTCATAACAGTCCTAGAAAATAGTAATGTTTTTTCACATTTATGGGTGAGGAAGTTGAAGCTACAGGATATTTGGTAACCCATTTGAGACGAAGCAGTCAGTGGAACAGGCAGGATTTGAAGTACTTTCTAAAATTGGGTCTTTATAACATGCCATTAATCAAACATCTCTACCCGGCTATCTCACAGTAACATTAAATATGTCGTATCCCACACCAAATGCCATCCTATAACTCTAGTCTCACTATACAACCTTCCCCCAACCAAAAAAAAAAAAAAAAATCCAGAGAGAGAATTTGAAAACCTTTATTTTCAATCTCTGTGAATGGCATTCTTTCATCTAGTTATCCAAGCCAGAATGTATACTGGGAAGCGACATAGACTTCCTCCTATCACTCCATCTTACAGATCTGTCTGGCCCAATGAAGCATCAGTTCCTTGGCATTCTCCCTTTTTAACACGACTTGTGATCATTACCTCCTTGTCACTTCTACTGCTGTCATAGTTGAGAATTTCCTATCGACCTGGATTGGCATTATAGTGACATTGCTTTGCATTGTCAACCCAATTGCAACTCATTGCTTCCCAAGTTTTCTGAGCTGAAGAATCCAGGTTTTTTTGCTTTCAGTTTTTAATCTGTTGCATAAATTGTGTAGCATTTAAAAAATGAATCATTGGGAAACAAATGAAAAAAGACATGCAAACTATAAGTTTCATTTTTAAAGGATTAAATTTGGTAGACACAAAATTATTGACAAATTGCTGTAAAACTTTTTAAATATTAGTTGTCCACATGTATCCTGTCACAGGGAGATAGCAGACAGTTTGTGGATTGACACTGATCCACCAACAACATTGAAGAGCACCAGTTCATGGTATCTAAAAAAAGAAGTGTATTCAATGTATTCAGTTTTCTTAGATTATTCCCACATGGCCTATGTTATTTAAAACCACCTGGGTGGCTTAGTCGGTTAAGCGTCCGACTTTCGCTTAGGTCAATGTCTCACGGTTCGTGGGTTTGAGCCCCGTGTCGGGCTCTATGCTGACTGCCAGCTCGGAGCCTGGAGCCTGTTTCAGTCTGTGACTCTCTCTCTCTCTGATCCTCCCCTGCTCACGCTGTCTCTCTCTCTCTCTCTCTCTCTCTCTCTCCTAGAAATAAATAAAACATTAAAAAAATAATAATAATAAAAATAAAACTGAAAAATTTCTTTGCTTTTGGCTTAAAGATAGCATGTATATGCAGATTTAAGAGGTTGTAGAAAATTTCCTGTTTCTATAGGATCGTTTCTTCTTATACAAATAAATCCCATTAGAGCAATGGGTAATCATGTTACATTGTATATAATTTAAGGCTAAGATCTTTTCTTTTGAAAGAATCCAAAGCAACATTTTCTTAAATAGACCTGAAGTACAGTCTTCATGGGTTACGTATTAACAAGAGTGATTTCCTCTGGTTTGGTATATTTAACATGGTACTGTACACATATGCAAAAGTCTGCCTCTAATGTGCAGTAAATTATAGCAGAGGAGTTGATGTATTCCATTTCTAAAAGATTAAAATTCTACACAGGCATTAATCTGAATGGGTAATAAATAATAAAAATAAGTTATTTGGATTTTGGCAGATGTCTGACTAAATCCTTATCAAAATATTTGAAGTAAATGAATTGCAGACAAGAGATGCTAAAATGGTTAGACAGAATGCCCCTTGGCTTTAAACAAAGCTTTACTGAAGAATCAAAACACATGGGAATATGAATTGAGGAATGGGTGTGTTCTAAATATTACTGAGATTATACCTAGAATTAGTTTAGAAATTCATTACACAAAAGCATACTGTGCAGATCTCAGTGTTGTCTATGTCATGTCTGACACAGAACAGAACACATGGGCAAATGCTAAGAGAACCTTATTTTCCCATATGATATTACAAAAAAAGTCTGGAAAAGCCTTTTAGACATTTTGGAAAAGCAAATTAAGCAACTAATCTTCAGCACTGTGCTAGGACTAAAAACTACCACAGAAAATTTCTAACCATTAAGAGTTCATTAAAAGTTAAAAAAAAATTCAAGTTCAATTATACCAGTATTTGCTCTGTTAATGAAATAGATGACACCCAAACACAATTAACCATCAAAACAAAACAAAACTTCGTCATGAGAAGTAGGGGCACTATGATGTTTAAGAGATTAAATTCCTAAAGCAGTATGTTATTCTAGGTCATTCACAGCAGATGGAAAGATGTCAGGTTGCTAACTAAACCCACACCTAGAAAGTAATCAAAAGTTTTGTTCAAAGAAAACTTTTTTTAAAGTTTTCTTTTTGAGATAGAGAGCATGTGAGCATGAGCATGAATGCGGGAGGGGCAGAGGAAGAAAGGAGAGAGGAGAGAGGAGAGAGAAGAGAGAGAGAGAGAGAGAGAGAGAGAGAGAGAGAGAGAGAGAATCCTAAGCAGATCCACACTGTCAGCACACAGCTGGACATGGGGCTCAATGTCAGGAACTGTGAGCCAAAATTAAGAGTTGTACGCTTAACCAACTGACCCACCCGGGTGCCCCAGGAAATTAGTATTTAGTCTCAGCTGCCTTTTTTTGTTACTAGCCTGCTTATTTAAATTTCTTGTTTCATGACTGTGGTATACTTTTATTTAAGCTTAAGTTTTTAATGGATAATATAAGAAAATTAGAAGCATCTTATTTAATTCAGCAGCTCCATGATGAAAATAAGTGTTAGTGGTAAAAGTATTCTTAGATTAAATGTGGTTTTGCTAGTAGGCATTTTATTGTGAGATTTTTTTTTTCTAACTCTGTGCCTTGTCCTTGTGTTTTGGTTATTTAGATCTGCTTCAGCTCCCCAGGAATATGATTGAAAACAGCATGTTTGAGGAAGAACCAGATGTGGTAGATTTAGCCAAAGAACCCTGTTTACATCCTCTAGAGCCCGATGAGGTAGAATATGAGCCCCGGGGTTCAAGACTGTTGGTGCGGGGTCTTGGTGAGCATGAGATGGATGAAGACGAAGAGGATTATGAGTCATCTGCAAAACTGCTGGGCATGTCCTTCATGAACAGAAGCTCAGGCCTTCGGAACAGTGCAACTGGCTACAGGCCGAGCCCAGATGGGACTTGTTCGGTACCCTCTGCAAGGACCATGGCGATCTGTGTTTTTCTTATTGTGGTTGCTGTTTCTATAATCATGGTGATTTATTTACTACCCCGATGTACCTTTACCAAAGAAGGCTGCCATAAAAAAAACCAATCAATAGGACTAATTCAACCAGTTGCAACAAATGGAAAGTTGTTTCCGTGGGCACAAGTCAGGCTTCCCACCGCCATTATGCCACTACGTTATGAACTTAACCTACACCCAAACCTAACCTCGATGACATTCAGGGGTTCTGTGACAATTTCACTTCAGGCTCTTCAGGCCACATGGAATATCGTTCTTCACAGTACGGGCCATAATATTTCAAGAATGACCTTTATGTCAGCAGTTTCAAGCCAAGAAAAACAAGTTGAGGTCTTAGAATACCCATTTCATGAACAAATTGCAATTGTTGCCCCTGAAGCTCTTCTTGAAGGACACAATTACACCTTGAAGATAGAGTATTCAGCGAATATATCTACTTCTTACTATGGATTCTATGGAATCTCCTACACAGATGAAAGTAATGAGAAAAAGTATGTAGCCCTCTTAAATGGTTCTACTTCTTTGCTTTGTGAAGACTTATGTAATGTGGATTCCTTTGTCCATACCAGATACATTAACTGGAATTTTTTTAATTTAAGAAGTTGTGTGCAAAATAGCAGAATGGTGATTTGGAAGCATCTACTATTTCTTTTTCAGTCAAAGCCTTGAGCACCTATCATGCTTGTATATGTCATGGTGGGAGTGAGGCATGCTGATGGAGGGAAATTGATAAAGATTTATATCAGTTACATTCTCGATCACCACATCTTAAGTTATTTTGAGCTTTTCATATCTTAGATGAATCTAGCTTTCAGTCACCTTACAAGATCTCAATGGGAAGCAAAGAAGAGGAGTATGAATTATTCTTTACGACCTGTTTTCCTAATGTGCAGAGCTTTTAGGAGGTGCTTAGTGAGATGGAGAAAGAGAGCAGGGAAAACGGTTGTATGCTTACACCTATCATTTTTAGTGTACTTAATATTTTCTGTTATTAAAAAAAGTCTATTTTGGATTTCTGATGGAATTTAAAAAAATCTAGGACAGACTTAATTTAGTTTTAAAAATGTGACTCAAAACAAAAGTATTCTCCCAATTTATGTATTTTACACTTTAGTCTTAAGATTAATAGAATGTAATTAAAATTTCTGGAAAGATACAGTGCACATTGTATACAGGTTATTCTTAAGTAGCAATAATATCATTTCTCTTATGTACACAAAGTTCTTAATAGATCTGTTTAATTTCGTTGGTGCATTCCTTCATATTACTTTGTATACTATTTTGTGAATTGCTGATGTTGACCATTTGGCAAATGTCTGTTTATGTATTGAGAAAAATAGAAATGAATATTTTAAATCTATATTAAGGAACTTGTTTGATCCTTCTTAAATGGAGAAAGACAATACAATATCTGTAAACCTATTCAGATAAGTAATTTTTCTCTTTGCCTTTACTTAAAAAATGGCATGCTGGCTCTTGCATGAGATCTGATGTTTAAAGCAAATTTATAATTATAATGGTAGCCTATGACTTCTTAGCTTTACTTCTCCCTTTATAATCTTCATCATCTCTAGGAATTAGAGGATATAAATAAAAACAGTGCAAGCACACCTTTAAGATAAATCCAGTAGTCACCTTTTTCAATCAGATTATTAATCTTGGAGTCCCTTGGGCTAACTACTACTATATAATGGAAGGAATAAATGTATGGCGGAGAAAGCTGATTTTGAGTATGGTCAGTTGTTGACTCTTGCCATGGGCTAGATTGAATTGTGGAAAATGCTATAAAAAGAGAGAAGATAATTCCTTAAAAATAAGAAGTCGAATGTCTTTAACGAGTGTTTTTAAAATGTTTATTTATTTTTGAGACAGAGGAGACATAGAGAGAAAGTGTGAACTGGGGAGGGACAGAGAGAAAGGGAGAGAGAATCCCAAGCATGTCCCACACTAACAGTATAGAGCCCAAAACAGGGCTCCATCTCACAAACCATGAGATTATGACCTGAGCCAGAATCAAGAGTTGGACGCTTAACTGACTGAGCCACCCGGGTGCCCCAATAAGTGTTATTAAATCTATTAAAATAAATTAGTGTATGAAACTCTGCTGTTACAGAAAGTATAAATCTGTTAATCTGACTGCTTCAGTAAAATGAGTGCCCCACATGGTTGTATATCTTGATGAAAGATAAATTTGAGAAGATTATTTATGCCTCTCAAGGTGTCTGAAACTATAATGCAAAGCAATTTTTTTGTCTTTTTCCAAAATTTGCATAGTTTTGCTTAGTTCTATTAGATAAATCTTTTTGTAACCTCCCTCCACCACCTATAATAAAAATAATTATTTAAATAAGTAGAAAGAAGAATTAAGGGATATATTCCTTATTGATGGGGAAATCAGAATATATGTAAATGTCAACCATGTATTTGTGGTAAGGGAACTTTACCTATGTCACATAAGAGGGGGAGATGGCCAGTGACCTTGGAGTTCATTCTAGCAGTTGTTGATTATATTTTTAAGATTCTAGACAATAAGCTGATGCCAAAAGAACTAGTAAACAATTTAGGATGGGGATGTGTTTTATTTCTTTGCCCTTCAGTCTCTCAGTGTCTTTTTCTTGAACACTTCAAGAATCTTCTTAACTGGCTTCTAATCTTGTCGCTGCTTTCCCCTCCTCTTGCCACCACACTGCTGCCAAATCATATTTCTAGAGTACAGGTCGAACCATGTTGGTCTTTGGTTTGAGAGCCTTCATGCTTCCTCTTTTCTGATAGGACTTAGTTCAAGATTCTTCCAGATCTGGCCCTCGTTTTATCTCACTGCCATCATCTGCTATAATGAGCTTTAAGTGCACTTTCCTGAGTTCCAGTGATAATAATGGCCCATAGGTACTCAGAACTCAGTGCTAGCAACTGTTCCAAGCATTTTAGATGTTTAATCTTTTATCCTGTCAACCTATTAAGAGGTAGATATTAATATTTTATTCATTTTATAGATAACAAAGCAGAGGCACGTAAATAATATCTTATGGTTAGCAGGTAGGAGAGGGGGAACACAAACTCCAACTCATGTTAACCCCATTGTTAACCACTATGATGTACTGCCTCCCGAGTTCACACCACTTTTTCATTTACCCATTGTTATTCCCAGTGGTCAGAATTCTCTTCTCTGTCTTCAGCACTACTGGAGGTAGTACCAAACTGCAGCCAGCATTTCTGAAAGCAAAGAAAATCACTAAATGAAAGAACAAGCTTCAAGGTATTCAGCATAGATAGAATAGAGTGTAAGTTTCCTCAAACAGCAGCCTTCTCAAAGAGACTTTGATGTAAAATAATTAGTGCATTTCTTTCAAAAATAACTTAAGATTCTCTTTGTCTCAGAACATTGTGATCCAGTTTTTATCCAAAGTGATTGTCTAAGTAGACTTTTTATATGAATGGTATGGATATTATTAAGCTTCATCCCTGGTCTCTTGTGCCCCTCTTTCACAATTTTCTATTAACTAGGTAGGAATTTGGGAGTGGAGTGAAGAAATTGAATATTAGCAACATAGCCTGTTTGAATTGTTTCGTATATATTGATTGCTATCTTTCATGTAGTTTACTTAATAGAAACAGTTATTTGGGCAAATCCTTATGAGGAAAACAATATTGAGCGTGGATGAAGAGTTATGACTGTCTAGCATTTATAATAAAACATCTATGTTGGTAGTTGTGGCATACAAGCAGTTTTTATTTTGAATTGTCTTTATTTGATTCTAACAAAAACCCTAGGTGTTTGGCAGAGGATCCTACCTCAGTCCTAATTTAATAAATAAGGAGGGTGCGGGGTGGCTCAGTTGGTTAAGGTCCAACTTTGGCTGCGGTCATGATCTCATGGTCATGTGAGTTTGAGCCTTGCATCGGGCTCTGGGCTGACAGCTTAGAGCCTGGAGCCTGCTTTAGATTCTGTGTCCCTCTCTCTCTGCCCCTCCCTCGCTCACACTCTGTCTCTGTCTCTCAAAAATGAATAAATGTCAAAAAAAAATTTTAATAAGGAAATTGAGGTGTATGTTTTCTGAACTCATATGACTGGTAAAGTACAGGGTTTGGGTCTTACTTCAAATCCCATACTCTTTTCTGTCTGTCTTTTAAAAGTGGAAACTAACCCCTGCGCGAGTTAGGCCATCTTGTCCAGGGTGGTGGTTGTATATGTGCCATATTGACTAGTACCTGAAATATGCACAACAGGGCCACACTTGCCCTGATTATTCTATGGTCACGTTTGGATGATTTCCCCAATGCAGATCTGTTTTACTCCTTTGTTTAATTGGAAATCTTATTTTCTCCTCTTTTTTTAATGCTTTTCTCCCAGTTTTTAAAGTTTATTTGTTTATTTTAAGAAAGAAAGAGAGCATGCATAAATGGAGTAAGGGCAGAGAGAGAGAGAGAGAGAGAGAGAGAATCCCAAGGAGACTCTGCACTGTCAGCACAGAATCCGATGCAGGGCTCAAACTCACAGTGAGTTTATAACCTGAACTGAAATCAAGAGTCAGACATTTAGCTGACTGAGCCACCCAGGTGCCCTCTCCCAACTTTTAATTAATTAAGAACTTTCATATGAGTTAAATTCTCAAATGTTGTTGCTGTGCTGTAGGAGAGGGAGGAAGTTTTTTAAATTCATTTCTGAAAAGCTTGAAGGAAACCAGCATACTACAGAGTAGCTAGATTTTTTAGTCTTCATGAAAGTTTAAGTAGTAAGGTTAAGGTTTAATGTGGTGAAGCCAGAGTCTGTACAGGTGATTAGTGGCAGTTAATGACCACCCGTCATACTGAGCATCCATCTGAAACCTTTTTAAGATCAGCTGCAGACTACCTTTGTGGCTTCATCTCCAGCCATCTTGGGACAGCCACCTCCTGTCCCTGAGTATCCATTGCTGTCTTTCCTTGTGCTTCCTGCTCTGTCTAGAGTATACTTTCTTCCCTTCTCTACCTTTTCAAGTATTCCTTAAATTCTCTTCAAACTTTGTCACCAGTTTCCATATAGTATCTCAACTGCTACTCAGCATTTGTTTCCTATCCTTTATTTCCACTGCTTTGTTTTCAATATTAATGACATGATTTGAAGCCTGACAGGGTTCTGTTCATCATATAACATATGTCTCTCCCAGTTGATTGCAGATCCTTTAATGACTGGGATTATACCATGCTTATCTTAGTATCCCTAGTATTTGGCAAGATACCTTGAATAATAGGTACTCAATAACTATTGAATGGATTTGCATTTGTTTTAGGTACTTTGCAGCAACTCAGTTTGAACCCCTGGCAGCAAGATCTGCTTTTCCTTGTTTTGATGAACCAGGATTTAAAGCCACATTTGTCATCAGAATCATAAGGGATGAGCAATATACTGCTTTATCAAATATGCCTAAGGTACTGTTCTGTTCCTTAATATAAAATCTTTGAGTGGGTCTCTTTCTTTGTTCTGAATACTTGAATTCTTCTTTGCGATACTGTTGAGAATGAGTAAAATCATGTATATTCTGATTCTTTCTTAAAATGGCTAACTAGAAATTAAAATATATGTTGGAATTAATTGAGAAGTCAGCTCAAGGAGCACTTGAATAAAGAGGAAGACCTGCTGGGTATAAAATTTGTGGGCAGGAAATGTGAAGTATGTACTATAAAAGGTGTGCAAATATTAATACATATGAACTAATACTAAAGATCACAGTGGTATTTTCTGAGATTTGGTGAATTTGCTGTTTGAAACAGTGATGCATGATGATGTTGAATCATGATTGACATTGGTGTTTTATTGGTTATTGAAAAATCATTATTATAACATGGAGGCTTAGCAAGAACATGAACCTCTTTCTTGGATGTAAATTCTGTGTGGGAGGCAATGGAGATGAAACCAAGCAGAATACTAGACAGAACTTAGGATTTTTTTTTCCCTGACACCTGAGTGGCCATGTGGAACCTGATGAAAGCCTCTTAGAACCCATGTGGCTAGGGGAGAGGAGCAGCCATGTCTAATAGACTGTGGAGTCAACCTTTGTAGGCAGGTGAGGATGTGATCTGTCCTTCAACAGGGACTTCAACAGCCCCATTCCTAGCCCGACTCTTCACTTTAATCTTCCTCTAAAAGTGGTGAGATGCCTACTTGAGTCGGCATCTTTGAGTGTCCCCAAACCTCTTAATTCATGGTCAGAAAATCTTGAAAGGCTGCTGTAATCTTGTGTCTACTACATACTTCGTAGTGACTTAATCACTTTTGATCTCACTAAGCTTTCTTGGGATCATCAACATGGTACTTTAAAAAGCTGTTTCACATCTTTCAGAAGGATATCCCAACTGTAACTCCTTCTTCTGTGTTTGTAGCAGTAGAGTGGAATGCTCCTATGTCATAAGGAAGGATTTTGGCTTTGGTGATATTTTAAAAGGAAGACACTGAACCCTGTTATTTACTTTCTTTAAGTTACATTTATTTAAAACCATCTTTTGAAACTAAAAATTCCTTAAGGGTTTTCACTGTATTTTCTTTTCTTTTTTTCCCCCTTTTTTATTTTAGAGAGAGAGAAAAAGAGAAAGAATGAGAGAGAGAGGGAGAGAGAGAGAGAGAGAGGGAGAGAGGGAGAGAGAGAGAGAGAGAGAGAGAGAGAGAGAATCTTAAGCAGGTTCTACGCTCAGTGCCAAGCCCAACACAAGGCTCTATCCCACGACCCTAAGACCTTGACCTGAGTTGAGATCAAGAGTCAGATGCTCAACCAGCTGAGCCACCCTGGTGCCCCAACTCAGCATATTTTCATGATAAGCAATGATAGGACAGAATGAGAGTAAGGGCCATGCTCTGTTTAGAGTAAAAATCATGTTCTCTTATGCTGAGAAATTACAATATGGCAACATCTTCACTACTTGTTTCATATTTGAATTTTTAATTTCTTAGCTTATTATGGTCATTTATGACCATATTTATAGAACTTTTATATTTTCCTTTTTGCTTGTAGAATTCATCAGTCATTATGGAAGATGGACTTGTTCAGGATGAGTTTTCTGAGAGTGTGAAAATGAGCACTTACCTGGTTGCATTCATTGTTGGGGAGCTGAAGAACCTGAGTCAGGACATAAATGGAACCCTGGTATGTTGTTTTATGGTAATTGTTTCGAAAGCCTGTTAAATGAGAAGTTAAAAGGAATTCTTTAATGATTTCTGGTAACGGAAAACAAGCTTTTGGATCACAACTTTGACATTTTATGCCAGAAATGTTACTTTTTGCTTAGTTATATTTACTTTTATGAATTGAATACCCAAAAGTCAATAATATTCAAGTTTTTAAAAAGTGTATTTCTATAAGAGAATTCTAGTAAGACAATATATGTATAACAAAGCTTCTATTACTGTACTTACAACATGGTGGTTACTGGCCTTATGTGGTTTCTAACATTTAAGTTAATTAAAATTAGAAGACAGCATCATGGCTGAATAAGGTGTCCCTCATTCATGTCCTCGCACTTCAGCAACAATAATTTGAGATCCGTCCATGGACAAAAATGCCTTTGTGGAAGCTCTGGGACCTAGCACTAAATGCCAAATGACCTGGGAGGCATCTTGTACACCTATGCATCAGGTACTGGGCATACAGACCTTGGTCCCAGCTGTTGACCCTCTAGTATCCTGTGAAACAGCTCTATCCCTCTTGGCTATGGTTTGGGAGCACCTGAAAATACTGTCTTAGACAGTAACACTTGGAGAAAATAGCCTTTTTGGAAGTCTGCATTTCTAGCCAAAAAGTTCAGCACTCTGTTGGAGAAAAAAAAAGAAATACAAGTTTGGATGCATCAATGAGGGCAGTTAGGTAAGACTGAAGGAGCTGACTGCTATGTCAGATATGAAGACATTAATACAGTACTTCCAAGAACATGAAAAACCAAGAAAATATGACAACACCAAAGGATCACAGTAATCTTCCAGTAACCAATCTCAAAGACATGGATATCTGTGATTTACCTATTAAAGAACTCAAATAGCTGTTTTAAGGAAACTTAATGAACTACAGGAAAACACAAAAAGACGATTCAGGGGAATCAAGAATCAATACATGAACAAAATGAGAAGTTTTAATAAATATAGAGATCATAAAAAGGAATTAAGTTCAGGGGCTAAAAAATACAATGAATGGAATGAAAAAGAGGACTAGAGAACATCAACATCAGAGTGGATCAAGTAGAAGAAAAAAATTTGTGAGTTAGAAGACAGGAAAGTTGATATTATCCATCCAGAGAACAAATAAAAATAGAAGAAAAGAGTGAAGAAAGCCTATGTGATTTATGGGACACCATCAAAGAAATAGTTACTATTCAAAGAAGTAATGCTGATAGCCAAAAGAGATCCCTTATGAGACATGTTACGATAAAACTGCCAAAAATAAAGAAAAATTTAAAAGCAGCAAAAGAAAAGAGACTTGTCATTTACAAGGGATAAGGCTGTCAGTGGATTTCTCAACAGAAACCTTAGCAACCAAAAGAGAGTCAGATGAATTAAACTGCTGAAAGAAACAACTGCCTGTCAAGAATACTCTTGTCTGACAAAGTTTTCCTACAGAAATGAAGGGGGGATAAAGATTTTCCCAGGCAAAAGTTGAGGAAGTGCTTTACCACCAGACCTCCCTTAAAAATGCTGAAAGGAGTACTTCCAGGTGAAAGGAAAGGATAGTGATTAGTAACATGAAAATATGTGAAAATACGCAACACACTGGTAAAGGTATATATATAGCCAAATTCAGAATACTCTTAACACTGTAATATGGTGGTATATGCATCCTGTAAAATGCATAAAAAGCACTTCTAAGAGTGATGTTTAGAGCAACAAATGCCTATAGTAAGAAAGAAATTTCAAATAAATAACCAGCCCTTATACCTCAAGGAAATAAAAAAAGACCAAACTAAACCCAAAATTAGCACAAGAAAGGAATAACAAAGATGAGAGCAGAAATAAATTACAGAGAAGGACACCTGGGGAGCTCAGTCGGTGAAGCATCCAACTCTTGGTTTTGTCTCAGGCCATAAACTGAGGGTTCGTGAGTTTGAGCCCATGTTGGGATCTGCACTCACAGCGCAGAGCGTGCTTAGGATTCTTTCTCCCTCTCTACCCCTCCTCCATTTGCACTCTCTCTCTCTCACACACAGAAATAAACTTTAAAAAATTTTTTAAATAAACAAAAAAGTTACCAGAAAAAAAACAACAACAATAGAAAAGATCAGTGAAACTAGAGCTGGGTTTTGTTTTGTTTTGAAAGATAAAAATGACAGATCTTTAGCTGGACTAAGAAAAAATAAGAGTCAAAATCAGAAATGAAAGAGACATTACAGTGGATACCACAGAAATATAAAGGAATTTAAGAGCCTACTATGAATCACTGTAGGTCAATAAATTGGGTAGCCTAGAAGAAATGGATAAATTCCTAGAAACATACAACCTAGCAAGAATGAATCTTGAAGATATAAAAAATCTTATCAGTACTGAGTAACGAGACTGAATCAGTAATCAAAGCCTCCCAACAAAGAAAGTCCAGGATCAGATGGTTTCTCTGGTGAATTCTACCAAACATTAAAGAAAAACTAATTCCAATCCTTAAGCTCTCTGAAAAATTGAAAAGGAGGGAATGTTGCCAGATTTGTTTTATGAGGTTCACATTCCCCCCCTATTAAAGCCAGATAAGGACATTACCAGAAAGGAAAACTATAGGCCCATGTCCCTGATGAATATAGATTCAGTAGATGTCTCTGCATAAAAAATCTTCAACAAAATGTTAACAAGTTGAATTCAGTGGCACATTAAAAAGATCATACACCATGATCAAGAGGACTTTATCACTGGGATACAAAGATGGTTCAACATATACAAATCAGTAAATGTGATACATCATATTATTAGAATGAAAGATAAATAGCACATGATCATCTCAATGGCTACAGAAAAAAACATTTGACAAAATACAACTTCTTTCCTGATAAAAACTCATAAACGGGGGCGCCTAGGTGGCTCTGTCAATTAAGTGTTTGACTACAGCTCAGGTTACGATTTTGTGAGTCATGAATTTGAGCCCTGCATTGGGCTGTATGCTGACTGACAGCTCAGAGCCTATTTAGGATTTTCTCTCTCTCTCTCTGCCTCCCTCCCAAAATAAATAAACATTAAAAAAAAACCCTAAACAAATTAGGTATAGAAGGGCATACTTCAACAAAATAAATGCTATATATGACAAATCTACAGTTAACATCATACTCAACAGTGAAAGATTGAAAACCTTTTCTCTTAAGATCAGGAACAAGGAAAGGGGGCTCATTCTCACCACTATTCTTTAAAATAGTACTTGTGGGGTGCCTGGGTGGCTCATTGGTCAAGCATCCGACTTTGGCTCAGGTCATGATCTCACCATTCCTGAGTTTGAGCCCTGTGTTGGGCTCTGTGCTGATAGCTCAGAGCCTGTAGCCTGGTTTGGATTCTGTGTCTCCCTCTGTCTTTCCCTCCACCCCCACTCACACTCTGTCTCTCTCTCAAAAATACACATAAAAAAATTAAAATAGTACTTGAAATCTTAGCTTGCTCACTTAGGCAAGAAAAAAATAAAAGGCATCCAAATCAGAATGGAAGAAGTGAAATTGTCTGTTTGCAAATAATATGATGTTATGTATACAAAATCCTAAAGATTCCACCAAGAAATTATTAGAACTAATCAGTGAATTTAGTGAAGTTTCAGGATACAAAATCAGCATACAGAAGTCAGTTGCATTACTATATACTAATGATGAAATATCTGAAAGAGAAATAAAGTTATCCCATTCACGATAGCATCAAAAACAATTAAAATGCTTAGGAATAAATTTAACCAAGGAGATGAAAGACCTCTATAGTGAAAACTATAAGATTTTAATGAACGAAATTGAAGAAGACACAAATACATGGAAAAGTATCTGATGTTCATGGATCAGAAGTATTAATACTGTTAAAGTGTCCATACTACTCAAAGCCATTAGTAGATTCACTGCAATTCCTATAAAAATTTCAATGGCATTTTTCACAGAAACAGAAAAAACAATACTAAAATTTGTGTAGAACTACAGAAGACCTTGAAGAGCTACAGCAATCTTGAGAAAGAACAAAGCTGGAAATACACATTTCCAAATTTCAAGCTGTACTACGAAGCTATAGTAATCACAACAGTATGTATACTAATCAAGAGAGTGTGATGCTAGAAAAAAATAGACACATAGACCAAGGAACAGAATTAAGAGCCCAGGGGGGAAAATGTATGAATAGACAAAAATTAAAAAATTTTGACATTTTTTGACAAAGTATTTGACAAGGGAACCAAGAATACTTAGTGGAGAAAGGGTTATCTCCTTAATAATTGTGCTGGAAAATTGGATAATTACATGTATAAGAATGAACTTGGACCCTTAACTCATACTACTCACAAAAATTTACTAAACATACTAAAGACATTAATGTAAGGTGTGAAACGGTAAGGCTCTAAAAAGAATAGATAGGAAGAGCTCCTTGACATTAGTCTTGGTAATTATTTCTTGTATATGACACCAAAAGTATAAGCAACAAAAGCAGAAATCAGTTAGTGGGACTACATCAAACAAAGAGCTACTGCACAGAAAAAAAAAAAAAAAAAAAGAAAAGAAAATGCAACCTAAAGAATGGGAGCAAGTGTTTGCAAATCATATATCTGCTTAGGGATTAATATCCAAAATATATATAAGGAACTCATATGGCTCATTAGCAAAAAGATGTATAGGCAGTCAGATTTAAAAATAGGCAGATGAACTGAACAGACATTTCCCCAATGAAGACGGACAAGTGGCCAACAGGTATATGAACGGATACTCAGCATCACCAATCACAAAGGAAATAAAAATCAAAACCTCAATAAGATATCCAACACCTGTTAGAATGGCTGCCATTAAAAAGACTAGAGTTAACAAGTGTTGGTGAAGATGTGGAGAAAATGGAACCCTCGTGCTCTGTTGGTGAGATGTTTTCCACTGTGGAAAACAGTATGGAGTTTCCTCAAAAAAAAAAAAAAAAAGAAAATAGAAGACCATATGATCCAGCAATCCCATGTATAGACATAAAGCCAAAAGAAATGTAATCCAGATCTCAAAGACATATCTGACTCCCATGTCAATTGTAGGATTATTCACAATAGTCAAAATATGGAAACAACCTAAGTGTCTGTCTGAAGATGAATGGATAAAGAAGGTGCAGTATAAATGTACTATATATTATTATTCAACCATGAGAAAGAAGGAAACCCTGCCACTTGCAACAACATGAATGGACCTTGAGGGCATTATATTAAATGACATAGAGAAAGGCAAAGACTATGTATATTATCTCACTTATATGAGGAATCTAAGAAACCTGAGCTCTTAGAGACTAGAATGGTGGTTGCCAGGTTCTAGGGGTTAGGGAAATAAGGAAACGTTGGTCAAAGCATATAAACTTTCAGTAATAAGAGAAGTTTGGGGATCTGGTGTATAGCACGGTGATTGTGGTTAACGGTACTGTACTATACGTTTAGAAGCTGCTAAGAGATTAGGTCTTGAAAGTTCTCACCACAAAAAAGAAATAGTAATTATGTGAGATGATAGGTGTGTTAACTAATATTACTGTGGTAATCATTTCACAATATATAAATGTATCAAAGCAACACACTGCACACCTTAAACTCTAATGATGTTATATATTAATTATATTATTAAAGCTTCAAAAAAGTTAACTCAAGTTTAAAATTCACTTTCTCAGTCTCAGTACCATTTCTAGTGTTCTAGTGGTTGCCATACTGGATTTCACAGATACTGAATATTCTCATCAATGCAGAAAATTTTATTGACCACACTAAATCTAAAACATTGTGAATACTTAAGAGATCGTGTAAAAATGTAGTTAGAAGAAAAACTTCATGTTATAAAATTTATTTAATCTTCCTTTTTTAAAGAGGAATTCCAGATTGAGTTTCTTCATCTTAGAGTTTTGAGTAAGATTGTTTAAGGATCTTGCGTATCAGCAATTTGTGAAAATTATTATTCTAATTAGGCTCCTCTGCTTTTCTTTGTCATCAATTCATGCATGTAAATGATTATTTGTTTAGATTTTATGCTTTAATTTCACAGTAAAGACCTAATAAAAAAGCTAATATTTTCATATACCAAACAATATAGAAGAAAAGGGTCTTTTTTAAGCTAAAAAGGATTACTGTTCATGATAGAAATATAATTATTTAATTTTTTTCATGTTTTTTCATGTTTTTGATCACCACAGGGAATATTTTCTATCCACTGAACACATTCAGTAGGATTTGGCTTTCCTTTCTAGACTATAGAGCTTTATTTTGGTCAAAGTTTATTTAGATTTTGCTAATTAAAAAGGGTATACTCATTTTGTTACAAAAGATTATCACGTCTACTCCATAGCGCTTAGAGGTAAGGACAGAGATAAGGATTATCTGGCTTTTCATCAGCAATAATACTATGTGCCACTATGCTCAACAGTAAAGAATGGAGAACTATTCATGAGGTTTAAATGTCCAAGGGTAAGTGTAAACTACATAGTGACTAAGTGCGCAACTAATTTACTCACCTTTGGCTTGAAAGCGGTTTTGTCAAGTCTAAACCAAAAAATTTTTCAGAGTCCTTTGAAAAGGATATTGAGAGTGGTTTAAATCTGATAAAATTCAATTAATTTTCTTTAAGTGTTACACCACAGGTTTAGCCCTTGATTCATATGTTGCAGCCTGGAAAAATCTAAAAGATTCAATCTAGGAGAATCAGGTTTGCTTCAAGACAAGCTGACTACCATCCTCTCCTTGAGGCAGTTCATTCTTTCCCCAGCTGGGATTAATCATTACCTCTGTGATCTTTCATAGCACTTGAGTTACATCTCTGTTACAGTTATCACACTCTTTGATATAAAACCCCAAGCACTTTTATTGTATCCCGAAATGTATGCAGTCTTGGCTTTCTCTTCTTTCCCCTCTGTTCCACCAGTCCTCCCTCCTTCCTGCCCATAGGATTACATTCAAACTCATCAATCTGATATTCAGGGCTCTCTTATAAATCCATCTGTATTTCTAATTGCTCCAGTATGGATTCTTCCATGTAGCCAAGCTGAATTATTCATTGCTCAGATATAACTTATTCTCACATAGAGAGAAGGGGATAGGGAAAAGGGAGAGAGAGGGAAAGAGATTGACTGAGACTGAGATTGAGAGAGAGGAATTTTTAATGTACATGTGTTAGGAAGCAACATGTTAAATATGGACTCTGGAGTCCCACCTACTTCTGCAGCCTACTAGAATGTGCTCTTGGACAGATTACTCTGTAGTCCTATCTAAACCTTACCTTCTACAAATCTAGTACTGTCCTGCCCTCTCAAGGATTAAATTATAAAACTTTTTGTAAAACATTTAGTACCTGGGAGATAGTAATACACACACACACACACACACACACACACACACACACACACACACACAAAGTCCACTCTTTTTTTTATCCATATACAAACATATTGTGAACTTTCTTTTATGTCTGTAAATATAAAGTTATGACTTTTAATGCTACCCAGAGCCCATGTTTTTCAAAATGCATTTTGAAAAAAATGTTCTACAAATAAGCAATCGCCTTATTAATTTTCTCTCTCTTTGTTAGGATGAGGGAAGAATGTAACCTGCATGGAGCTATGCTCTGTGCTGTCAGCTGTCTTGGGCTCTCGTTTGTAAATATCTTTTCATTTTATAAACCACATGGGAGGGAAGCATTAATCCCATATTGCTGGGAAGCAATAGTGTCTCAGAGAGGTTAAGTAATTGACCCAAGATTACAGAGTAAAGTAATAGGCAGGGTTGTACTGACCACTGTAATACACTGCTGCTCACACCAAATGACATAAATAACTTCTGTATATATGGTGACCAGGAATTTAGACTTGAAGTCTAACACAAGATTTTTGTTACACTAAAATGTTGTAATCTTTAGGATGGATTCTGTTTTGTAGTATATGACTTTAAGCTTATTTCACAAGATTCAGGAATAAGGCAGTGGGGCTTTACGTACTAATGTCAGTCTTACCAAACAACTAAAATTTTCAAAGTTGAGTGTATACTATTAAACATGCCCTCTTTATTGATTAAGACTACTGTCTTGTTGAAGTTTTAAAAAAAGAGGAACATTTGTTTTTATCATTTGTGTCTATTCTTCAGTGTTCCTTTTTTTTTTTTTTCACAAATAGTTTATTATCAAGTTGGTTTCCATATAACACCCAGTGCTCATCCCCACATGTACCCTCCTCCATGCCCATCTCCCCCACACACACACACCCATCAGTCCTCAATTTGTTCTCAGGATTCAAGAGTCTCTCATGGTTTGCCTCTCCCCTACTATTTCCCCCCTTCTTATCCCCCATGGTCCTCCATTAAGTTCCTCCTAATTCTCCTATACATGCAAACATGTGACATTTGTCCTTCTCTGCCTATTCTTCAGTGTTCCTTAACCTCTGTTCAGTAATGACAGAATTACCTAAAAAATTCTAGACCACTTTTAAAAGGCAGTGCTTTGTCGTCAGGTTTTTGTTTTGTTTTTGCCATTGCCTGATTTTGTTTTTTACCATAGACAGGTCTAATCTGTGGAATCAGAGTGCCATGGTAGTTACTTGGATGTGGACACCAAGCCTATTTAACATTCAAACAGAACCTTCAATAGTATTATCCAGATGAAGTTATAATTTTGATTTATTCCTATTCAATCAGGGACATGACTTAGTTATAAATTTCCATGAACAACATCTACCTGAAGTAGACCTTCACCAGGCAGGGACATTGTATATAATTTAGATTATTCTCCTAAAGTCCCATCAAATTATTTATTCTGAATAGACTTGATACTGGTATGTGAGTGTGGTTTTTTTGTGTGTTTTTGTCTTGTTTTGTTTTAGGAATTTATACTTTAGTGTGTTTAGCTTTCTGTTTAGGAAAGCTCATGTTTTTCAGGAAGCTTAATGTCAAAAACTTCTAGCATTTTCTGTATTTATAAATCTTGCAGGCCATATTGTCCTTGAGGGGGTGAGGTTTGATTCTTTTTCCTTCTTTTATCTTTTATTTTGCTTTTTATTAAATTAAGGAACAGATTAATTTAAACTTAATAAATCTTCAGTCTTAAAGAACCCTTTCCTTTGATATTTGATCAAGTATCTTCATAGTTGTGTATTTTAGAAATCTCCCCAATGTCTTAGCAAGGAATCTTGCAAGAAAAGTTGTAAATTGTAAGTCCTGCAGTCTGACTGCTAGTTGACTGCCATTCAACAGGGCTCTTATCAAGCCCAGAATACTGGTCAATACACTTGATTTCTTGTTGACCTAGGCTGTTTTCTCTGTTTCTTAATGTTTCTATTGCCCTTAAAACAACTTCATAATAATTATAAGACCAGATTATTTATTTATTTAGTGAGAACTCATAGCACATATTATTTTAAGGGAGAAAAAAAAGTAGAAGGAAAGAGCAAATACCAAACTACCTTTTTTTACTAGTCATTGGTCAGGTGTCATTTTCATGTGAAATGGAGTGGCCAAATGGTGTGTGTGGCAGAAAGATGTTGGAGGAGGAAATCTGGAGTATTATGGGTGGTATTTCCATTGAGGCAGTAACTCCTATGTGTTTGAGTTGACTATAATGTAAAAATATGTATGTTTGGAAGGGATGGCAGAGATAATAAGGATTTGTCTCAAATTCCTAGTGATCTTGGTATAGTTATTTACAGTGGTGTTTAGAGATTATAAAAGAATATGTTAGGTCCCCAACCCCCCATCATTGACTTCAGAGGAGGAAAGATGCAGGATGTACCCACATCAGCAAGATGAACCTGTGGTTCCTTTGGGAGACCAAGGGCTGCAGATATGGTATGGTAGTGGGCTGGTAGAGTACACCTGGCCACATGATATGGGAGAATTAAATTTCATTCATAGTTACCTTAGAAAGCAACATGGTTTGATTTACTAACTCCAGTCCTAGATACTTTATTCTTCTAGTAACTATTGCCACACATGCTGTATTCACACATATTTTGCCCTGTTTCTTTTGGGACTGTATTTTTTTTTAATTTATTTATTCTTGAGAGACAGAGAGAATCCCAAGCAGGCTCTGCACTGTCAGCCCAGAGCCCAATGTGGGACTCAAACTCATAAACTGAGTTGATGACCTGAGCTGAAATCTAGAGACAGATGCTTGATTAAGTAAGACACCCAGGCACCCCAGGGCTCTATTTTTTAATAATGCTAGTAATTAGCATGTATTGAACAGTTATATCATGCCATGAACTAGTCTAAGTTCTATATATGATTTAGCTCAGTTAATTTTCACAGCATCCCAAGGAGGGTAAGGAGATACTTTTATTATCTTTCTACGGATAAGGAAATTGAGGTTAACTAACCTGCTCAAGGTCACACAACTAGCAGAGATTTGAACCCAGCTCTCCAAGTGGGTGTTAATTTAACACCCAGTTTTTTTGGGGTTTTTGACTTAAAAGGTTTTTTGCATTACATTTAATTTTCATTCCATCTTACCTCCATGTTTTTGTAATTAATGCATGTGTTCTATAGACTAAAGCCCTATATTAAGACAGTTATCATTGAAATCCGTTTGAACTTTTTGAAGTTGTTGACATCTTTTTAGTCCTTTAATGAAAGAAGTAAATTTAATTTGGAGTTAGAGTTCATCAGTGCATTTTTGTTCAAGTGATGAATTGTTCAGTAAGTCTTCATTTCCCACCTATTGAGATTTTTTTTTTTTTTTGAAGTCTATTTTCTGCTAGGTCTTGCCCATATTTCATATTCCTAGGTGAGTATGGAAATTTTTTCATTCAATTCAAAAACAATAAATATTGCTTTTTAAAACCCTTTGCTTTTAACATAAATGCTTAAATTTTGCCTTTTGATACTTACTGAATAAGATGTTTACAGTTAGTTATAGCTTATGTGTTTAAGTGATGCATTTAGTCAGAAAAGGAAAAACAAGAATAACAACTTAAATAGTGTTGGTGATTGTATCTGTCCTCCCCTTTAGTAAGCATGAATCCTGGAATGAATGGGCAATGTGAATATGAATCCATTATCCCTAAGTTGGTTTCAGTTACCAGGTACCACTCACTGAGTGATTCTGTGGGTATGATTATTTTTTATACAACATGATCCATGAAAACAAGCCAACAACTGGGTAAAAGGAAACAGTCCCATGGTTGGAAGAAAATCTGGCTGTGCCATACTTTCTGAAAGAGAATGCATTAGTCTGTAATAGGTTTTCCAGGGTAATTTCAACAAGAGTACAATTTCTGCCTTGTGTGTTTACCTTAGAACTGATTCCTTTGTATTAGGTGTCTGCTTGATGCCAGGCACTGTAATAGGTGCTAAAAAGATGAGAATTTGTTTTGTTCTTCAAATAATTTAGTCTGATAGCTCATAGGTAAGGAAGGGCAACTTGAGGTAATGAAGAAGACAAGAATCATAAAATTAATAGGCAAATGCTTATAAACTGTTTTAATAAGACCCAAAATAGTTTATCTGTTAACTTGAAAAGTAAAAAACAAAACCAGTAAGTTTTTGAGCATTGTTCTATGTGTGGAAGTGACTTGCTAAGTTCTCCAGGGGAGAAAAGAATTCAAAGCAAGAGTTTCTGTCCTGTAAAATCTCATAAAGCTCTTTGCATTTCTCATATATGCTTCATGTTATTCATCTGAATATCATGCCATTTTAGTTGTACCTGTTTTTACGTGATATATATGTGTGTGTGTGTATATAGATGTGTATATATATAGATATATATATACATGTGTGTGTATATATATATTTATAGATCTATACACACATCTATATACACACGTATATATAGATCTATAGATATATATAGCTATAGATCTATATATATATCTATATATCAGTCAATGTATGTTTTCTTTCAGGTTTCTATATATGCTGTACCAGAAAAGATTGGTCAGGTTCACCATGCCTTGGAAACAACTGTGAAGCTTCTTGAATTCTATCAAAACTACTTTGAAATTCAATACCCACTTAAGAAATTGGGTAAGAATCAAACAGTGCCTCTGGTTTTCATTACCTTTATAACCTAGATTCATTTTGCAAATGTTTTATAGAAAGAACTTTTGCCAAAATTATTTTAAAAAGAAAACTAATAAACACCTAAAGCTTTAAAAAATGTTTATATTTGTTAAGATTATTTACATTCCTTAAAGGCTAAATGTGGAGCTTAAACCATTCAGAAATTTATGGAGCTGTTACAAGGGCTTATTCAGGTTCTGTGTAAGTGGGAATTTGCTTAGGACTTTGTCTGGAGTTATACTAATTCTAACTTTCTAAGAAGTTTTGTTTCACAGAAAAAAAAACTGAGTAATAGGAGCTCAGGAAAGCACAAGGTGGTCCTAGATAGAAGAACCTTGGGCCTGTACTTTGTCTTCCTTGCTCTAGGAGGTTGATTCATTGTGAAATAATTAGGTATCACTTCCTTTGTGAAGGGACAGAGCAACGGTGACTCCACAGGGATTGGTCGGGTCTTTCTCAACTGACTGATAGGTGGGGAACATAGAAGACTAGAGTAAGGTTCAATTTGCCCAGAGTATAAAATGAACTCCCTGCCTTTTGATTCACCGTGATAAACCAGTTGGTAAAAAATTTTTATTTAGGGAGTGCCTTAGATGAGTGAAATTTGATCACTTCTTTCTTCACATGCTCAGATTTGGTGGCTATTCCTGACTTTGAAGCAGGAGCAATGGAAAATTGGGGTTTGCTCACCTTCCGGGAAGAGACACTTCTGTATGACAATAATACTTCTTCAGTGGCGGATAGAAAGCTGGTTACTAAAATCATTGCTCATGAGCTATCCCATCAGGTAATAATAGCCATGGCTACTATATTTAATACTTATATTTTATATTGTAGAATTTTAGAATAAGAAAATAAGCTAAATAAGAATTTTAGAATAAGAAATTAGAAAAAGCTAATGAGAAATTCACCTTTTTATTGTAGTATTGTGTACTTTCATAATAAAATGGTGCTGTTTTTTTTTTTTTTTAACACAAACTTGATCATCAAATGAAAATGCTATCTAGGGGTTCCCGGCTGGCTCAGTTATAGGAGTATGCAACTCTTGATCTCAGGGTCATGAGTTCAAGCCCCACATGGGGTGTAGAGATTACTTAAATACACAGGTACATACATACATAAAGAAATTGCTATCTAATATTTGTATAGGGTTTTACAGTTTATAAAGCATTTTCACATCCATTATCTCATTTACTTTTTGTAACTGCTCTGAGGTAAGTGATAATCCCATTTTACAGATGTGGAAATTGAGACCCAAAGTCATACAGCTAATAATTGACAGGACTGGCCCTTGAAGAGCCACTGTCTCCTCAAGATGTCTCTCCTTTTTTACCGCCAGTAATACACAGCTGTTTCCCCTCTGACAGATGCTAGCCCCTCGGTATAACTTTGTGGTGGAGAAACCCTTCCCCTAAATTGCATTCTCTTCTGACAACTCTTGGACTGTAGTTGTCAGGACTGGATTTATATTTTCTTCTCTTGCTCAAACTGTGTTCTTTGTCAATTTGGGAGAGGAAGGGTACTCTTTGTATGACAAGAAGAAAAAAAAAGAAAATTATATGGGTACATGAATCCGCCCCCACCCTTTCTTTCTCTACACCTCTTCTATCTTTTGTCCCTTGATGAGGTGCTTAGCAGTGTTGGGTGTAGTTTGGGGGTGCCGTGATGGAGGAAGGGTGTGCACATGCTCTGGTCAATTTGCTCCCTGTCGCAAACACCTATAAGGGTGTGATTCTAGAGCCCTTGTGAAGACTTCATAATGGGCTTGCATATGAAGCACATACTTACTGACAATTACAGTTTTAGGCATGTAGACAAGTTGTCCTTTAGGGACTCTTCTCTAGGTCTGTTATTTCTGGGTCCTCTGCATAACCACTTCTCAGTTACTTTAAGACTTATAAATCATATTCCTCAGAAGTAAGCTTTAAAATAATATCTTTAAAAAACTTGTTATTGTAATGCTCAAAAATGTTTTGTTTCAATAACCCAGTAACCTTATTATTTTGCTGCCTATCTGAGACGAGCCCCATATTACACTAAATTGCATACCCTGTAACCTACCACTTCCATTACAGGGATGTTTGAGATACATTTTTTTTTTTTTTTGGAGTGTCTCCTTATCATTGTTTTCCTTATTATTATTATATCACAGATGAAGACATTTAAAGATATTTCTGATTTCATTTATTTATAGGCATGCCAACTTTCTTAAAGAATGTTGTTTGAATTCTGTTTTGAATCATGTAAATACTGTTCTCAACTTGGGTAACTAAGGAGAAGCATATATAGGCTCCATGTAGGAAAACCTCCATGTAGGAAAACCGTGTAGGAAAAATAAAAAACAGAAATTTATTTTTTAGTTGTCATGGATGGCTGAAGATAGAATAGAAATAATCTTGCTAACTTGATGCTAGTAGATAGAAGAATGTCATTATCTGGGAAATACCACTTTTAATGAAGTGGCTAAAAACTTTTTGTTTACTTAGTGAACCGGGTGTGTGTTAATTGATAAATACGTAATTGTGTACTCTGCTTGTTTTCCCATTCAACAAGGTAAAATGTTAAAAGTTTAATTTTCATTTTAGCATAAATTTATGCAAATTTTTGAAAGTCTTCAATTTGAATATAGTTTGTTTTCACTAATTAACTATTTTTAAGCAATTGTATTCTGGCTAAAGGGAATTAAGCTGACAATTCAATTATTAGAAAATTCTTGACAGTATAAATATTGTGTTGGTTAGTAGGGTGTTTTGTTTTGTTTTCCCTGCAGTGGTTCGGTAATCTCGTAACAATGGAGTGGTGGAATGATCTGTGGCTAAATGAAGGATTTGCTACTTTCATGGAGTATTTCTCTTTGGAAAAAATATTCAAAGAGCTCTCTAGTGTAAGTATACTGTTTGTTAGACATGCTATAAATTGTATTTGCCACATATTTTGTAGGCATTTGGAGTATGGAAAATGTTTCTAGAAAGATACAATAAAATTGACCCTTGTTACTGATAGCTTAAACCTCTTGAGTTTTGACAGTGAAAATTAAGCTTTTTCTTATTGACATATTTCATTGAAAGCCAAAATTATGTGTAATTATTTCACACCTTGTTAAGATGAACATTTTAAGTCACTTTGCTATATTTTATTTCCAATAGATGTGGCTCTTCTCCTTGAAGGAATTTAAATGAAGTTGAAAAACCTTTTTAGCTAAACAAAACTTTTTGTCCTTTGTATGAACAGAGAGAAAAAATAAGACCTTTTGTAGCAATACTATCTCTCTGTTTTCACTGTGATCATTGTTGTAACAGTGATAACATAGGTTGATACAGACAAATAATTTGCTGTGTTAAGGTACCAGCCATATTAGTGCCCTTGTCAAAGACTTGGGACATCATTCTGTCACAGAGAGCATAATAATGTTACTGTGTTACTAGACTTCCTGGAGAATGGCCATGGTATGACAGGTATTGCCAAATAATTCAAGCAATAGGTGGCAAAGTATAAAGATCCCATTCAACCCTAAAATTCTGTGACTTTCTGTTAAACTTCCTGGATATATGATCCAAGACTGCTCCAAAACAGGGATACCCTTAAGAGCTTTCAATTTGAAATTTTTGTCTAAGTCCTATTCGGAAACTTCAGGTATGTAAAAGGAGCTCATTTTTAGCTAGAATACTAAATATTAGTATATAGAATACTAGTATTCTAAATCCATGTATGTTTCTTAATTAAGCAATGAGATCTACAGTTTCACCACTTGGTGGTGCCCAGAATGTTTAAAACCTCCTAATATATATTCTGGGGGAGCTCATCTGCTGAACTAGCAAAGAATTCTATTTAAGTGTTATATTTTATTTCAAATGAACCTCAGTGAAGGGAAATGTATATTGTCTTAATAGAAACTTGTACCACATATGAGAAATCAGATTAAGGACCAATTTTTATTTTTGCTGTTTAATTTTAAATGTTACTTTAAAAGTACACACTAACCATCTTAGAATATTTATTTTGAATATCCGGATTTGGCACATTTGGTTGCTTCAGTAATAGATTCTTAATTTATCCTTATGCTGTGGTTTGGGAAATTAATGTTTTTCACATGGCCAGGAGGTTATCATTTTATTCTGAAATGCAAGGAATATGAATGAAGGTCTCTATTCTTATATTTCCAAAAGCTTATTTTCTGAAGTTTAGTGAAGATGGGTATTTTTTTATAATGACCTTAAACAGTAATTAGTCTAATTCATATAAATAATTACTATATTTGCCTTTGTCTTTGATACGGTTCATGATTTCATAATACGTTTGATGTTTTTGCTAGTATGAAGATTTCTTAGATGCGCGATTTAAAACCATGAAGAAGGATTCCTTGAATTCATCTCATCCAATATCATCATCATCTGTTCAGTCTTCAGAACAGATCGAAGAAATGTTTGATTCTCTTTCCTATTTTAAGGTACTGCTCTACACACCAAGTACCTGGAGTGGGTTTCATCAGCAAGCTTTGTGATTTAGATTATTTTAAGGATTAAAATTAGATATTTTAAAGATTATTTTAAGATTACTTTCAGGTATACTTTTAAACTGCATGATGTTTGCTTTTATTTAAATCTTGGTTTTAACTTTTTCTGGGTCTTTCTTTCTCTGATTTAAGTTCTTCTGACTGGCATTCTGGGTAGCTAATCAGATAATAGAACAAAGTTGCTTCATTCCCTGAATCTACAGATAGAATATGTCCAGGGAAGGTTCTAAGCAAGCCTTTGGCTGTGTTAATGAGGATTGAGGGATGTTCAAAGTCACAGTTGCCAAAAATAAAGAACAAAAAGAGATTTTAAGAATTGAAAACTAGATTGTAGGATCAGAAACACAGACTCCAGGTTTGGGGGTGAAGCAAAAACAGAAAGCTGGAAACCTGATCACCACAGGTCGGAGAACAGAACAGTGCCACTCACAGTTGTGGTGGGAGGTGTGAATGGTAGGGCTTATTTGCCTCCTTACTCTGGCTGCCAAATTGATTAATTAATTAATTTCTCCACTGGACAGAGAAAACACACAAAACACATGAGATTCAGCTCATATCTTCAAGAAACTCAACGTTTAGGTGGTGGGTACTTGCGAAGCACTAAGGGATGATATGTCCAGAATGAATGGTACAGACTTTTTTACTTAGGTTTATAAAGAGAACTTTTTTGGAGGAAAATGGAAATTGAAGGGAATTAAATAATAAAAAGAATATGGATAAAGAGGAATGGGAAGAGTTAAGTATGGCAGGAATGGGACAATAAGGTCTACAAAGAAACAAGAATACTAAGGGCAAGAAATTTTTGTTGAGGGAATAAATGCTTGATTGTGTTGGAAGCCGTAAGTGGAGTAGGGGAAAGATGAGAAAGGTAGGCTGAGGCAGTTGTAGAAGTTTCTGAATGCCATCAGGAATCTGGACGTTTTTCGTTAAGCACTGGGAAGCTTTAGAAGATTTTTCAAACAGAGGAATTAACTTGATTAAAGTTCCTGTTTATGAAAACTAATTTGTTCCAGCTTACAGATTTAAGTGGAAAGAGATCTAAAGTCAGGAAATTACTGCTAAAGTCCAAGTGTGATGTGGTAAAAAGACAGAATTAGGAGTGGTAGTGAAAGTGGAAGAAAAATGATGAGTGTAAAAAAACTTTGGAGGGAGGGAAGTTCCTGAAGGATTTAGTGATAGGATAAGGCAGGTAAAGAATGAAGGAGCCATGTTTTTCAGGTTCACGCTTGACTGACATGGAAACTTGTACTATTGTTAACAAATAAATCAGGAGTTTAATTAGCTACCTTAAATATATTCTGGTTAGAGCTACTGCTGCGAAGAGATAGTTGTTCCAGAATGTCTTCTTAGTCATTGATACCAGATGTCTTTAGGGGATGGTGGCCTTTACAGAGCTCTGACATCCTCTGACCCCTATCCCCTAAACCCCAAAGTCAATGTCTTATCATGTGGCCTCTACAGCATACCTAACCCCTGTCAATGTGGTAACTACTTATTTCAGGATTGGGGATCTGGCAAATATCCCACATAACAGAGAAAAATAGGACACTGGGTATTTTACCAATATTGTGTACAAGAACAAGTAAGTGTTACTAGGGAAATGTGTTGACAGATAGATTGTATTTGGGTTTTTTAATCTCCAGGCCTAATTCTGATGTAGGTTGTCTGTTAGATATCAACTAGGAAGTAAACTTAGAAAAAAAGAAGAAGAGAAAGAAAAAAAGTCTGAAAAGTAAATGCCAGAGGCCACCCAAATGAGGTTCTGTGCAAGATGAGAAGATGAGGATCCAGGGAGAGACTGAGAGCGATGGCCAGTGAAAAGGGGACAATGAAGACTTGTGTCCCAAAGCTAAGTGCAGAAAGACGTTCAAGGAGGAGTGGGTGATCAGTCATATCAGATTCCACTAGCAGCTTAAGATGAGCCTGGGAATTGATGTTGGTTTCCAGATAGCATGAAGTTCACCAGAGACCTTGATAAAACCACTTCTAGCAGAATGATGGTTGAAAGATCGCTTTAGAGAAAATGGTAAGAGAGCAAACAGAGATGGCAAATACAGACAGCTCTTTAAGGAGTTTACTACAAAGGGGGAAATAAGAAATAGGGTGATAACTGGAAGAGACACGGGGTTAAAGAAAGGGAGGACATCTTTATCCTCCCTTTGTAAAGGAGGAATGTTGTATAATTTTGTTAATGGGAATATAATAGTGGAGAGGGAAAGTTGGTCAGGCAGGGGCGAAAGGGATCTGTTGGGAACAAGAATCTAGCGGATGCATGAAGTGATACAAATTGCTCTTGAAGAAAGATGGAGAAACATTTCTGTCTTAAATCAGGAATGGCTTCACGCAGGTGTTTTTGGAAATGATAGCATGTGCTTCAGTGACTATATAGTGTGACCTTAATACTTGTATGCTGGATTCTAAATTACTAGTGTATGCTTACTCCCCTATGCATTCATTATTCCAAACATATTTGAAGTAACTCTACAGGAAGAAGAGAGATCTTGGTTATTTTAGCAACATGATATACTAAAATTGGAAATTGATGCACTCCCAAGTGGAGAGGCTTTTGAGAGTTCTGCTTGTTTATTGTCTCTGGCAGTGAATTCATGAATTCAGCTGGCACTTTAAACATTGGAGATAGGGATGGGGATTCCATAGAAAATTTGGCATGTTTTTCTATTAAAGATCTATTCACAAACACTTAACTTTTTTTTTTTTTTACAAATAGTTTATTGTCAAATTAGTTTCCACATAACACCCAGTGCTCATCCCCACAAGTGTCTTCCTCTATGCCCACCCCTCCTCCCCCCCACATCCACCAGTCCTCAGTTTTTGTCAGCATTCAAGAGTCTCTCATGGTTTGCCTCTCCCCCTTTCCCCCACCATTTCCGCCCTTCTTCTCCCCCTTGGTCCTCTGTTAAGTTCCTCCAAATCCTCCTATACGTGCACACATATGTTAACAAACACTTAACTTTTTAACATAACACTGAAACAATAACTGATAAACCACATAAAATGGCTCATAGTAGAATTAGTGCACATAGGAATCTGCTCCATTATTCTCTTGTCAAATCCCTTAAAATAACTTTTAAGACAATTTGAACAAAGTTCACATCTGATTACATGACATTAAAGAACAGTGTATTATAACTAGGTTCTATAATGCAAGTATATACTTAGTATGATAGTATTTTGAAATTTGGATTGTCAATTCTATAAACCTGTTGTAGTCCATTATTTTCCACCCCCTTCTCACTTTTTTTTTTTTTAACAGGGGGCTTCTCTCTTGTTGATGCTGAAAACTTATCTTAGTGAGGATGTATTTCAACATGCTGTTTTCTTTTACCTGCATAATCATAGCTATGGATCCATTAAAAGTGATGATCTGTGGGATAGTTTTAATGAGGTATGTGACCTGGATATTTTATTTAGTTCTTAAGAAAGAGAAGAGTTCTTCTATTTATATTTTTATCAAGTATATAAATAAGCTATGGTACCAAGGATATTTAAGAAAGAGGTGGATAAAACACAGAATTAAAGATCAAAAAATGGAATTACTGGTCTTGAAATTATTGTGTGTAGCCTTGTAGAACCATTTTGGTTCTATACCTTAGACTTCTTTCCTATTTAGTAGGAAAGTTGTCCTTTCTGAATTAATGTATATTATTATATTCATTATTTTATTTTTTCCAAAAATCTTTTTTCCTTTCCTTATGCTTTTGCATCTTTACCTCCCATTCATAATTTTTTCCCTACACTCTGCCCTATAAATCCTCCTATCATTTGTGGCCATATTCCTTCCTACAAGGCTATATTTGTAGAGAATCTATCACAAGCTGGCTGCCATGGGCTGAATATTGCCCTTGGATCGTTATCTTGTTTGGATTTTGTTGTGACTGCAAATGTTCTAACAAGCAGTGTAATTAGGTATGAGTAAGGCTTCAGAGCAGTGCATGAACCCATCCTACATTGTGCATGTATGCCAATGGCATAGTCCTTACAAGCATTTTAGTTTGTTGTTTCCCTGATACAGATCAATGGTTCTTAATGCTTTGGAAGATAACAGACATATTCAAAACCATGATAAAAATTCTGGACATATTCCCCAGAAAAACCACATATATTCGCAGTATCATACAAAGTTTCAAAGTTTTAGGAGCCCTGAAATTAAGAACTCCAACTCTAAATCTTTTCCATATACTCTTTCTCCTTCCTTGTCTTATCTCAAATCTTGTGTTTTCTAGCTGCTAACCCCGGTGCTCAGAAGAT
Organism: Proteles cristata cristata; assembly: GCA_017311185.1. Classification (NCBI taxonomy): domain Eukaryota; kingdom Metazoa; phylum Chordata; class Mammalia; order Carnivora; family Hyaenidae; genus Proteles; species Proteles cristata. The sequence goes on from JAESUZ010005475.1 coordinate 367,884, forward strand.
ACACCTCCCTTTCTCTTTTTGAGAAGATGGATTAGTCCTTAATACTTAAGAGTTGCTTCCAAATTACTGTGGGGTTTTCTTCTCATATGCTAACATTTCAGCTAAAAGCCACATTATTTGCTTTATACCCATATTATCTCCGGACACTTAGAGTATATTTCTTACTTTCTGACTGATTTCAGCTTTAGCATCCATAGTGTTTTCCTGTCCCAACCTCTTTCCTAACACTATCCTCAGGTTTGTCAGCCTCTACATCAAATTATGCTCTGGCTTCTTCAATACATTCTGTTTCGAAGACTCAAATGTGCCTTGCTTTTGGTAAAGCATTTTTTCTTCTCAGTCTCTTATCTAGAAATTAATAGATCAGAGCCATGAGAAATGTAATATTAATACTGCAGTGAGTTTGGATAGATTTGATCCATCCTTTTTTGCTGTAAACAAATGGGTGTATGAAGACTGAGGTAAGGCCTTCCATAGTGCAGTGGTACTGTTACTAAACAAAGTACTTAGTGATTTTAGTTGCTTGCAATCCAAATCCACATGTAATCTAGAAGAATGACTTGAATCATAAGGTTACCTCACCTGCTTTAAAGAGATAGTTGTTCCAAAATGTCTTTAGGGGATGGTGGGCTTTAGAGGATCTGTGAGCCTCTGACACTGGATCCTAGATTTTGCAGATAAGTTGATGCAATTTCTGGGAGAGAGGGTCTGTGACTATCAAAACAGCTCACCACTGTTCTCTGGAGAAACTTAAAGTCGAGGCAGCCGACCTGTTTATATCTTACTCTGCTGCTGCTTTCTGGCACTCGCACAGAATTAGTTCTTCCAAAGGTGAATGTCAACATTTACAAAAATTTTAGCTCCATATTCATACTTCTGTTTTTATGTTGATGTTACACGTAGTCTTCATATAATGTGGTATGCAAAGAGAGAAAAACTTTTGTTTTTAAGCAAAAATAATTTTTTTATATAGGTCACAAACAAAACACTAGATGTAAAGAAAATGATGAAAACCTGGACCCTGCAAAAAGGATTTCCTTTAGTGACTGTTCAAAGAAAAGGAAAAGAACTTCATGTACAACAAGAAAGATACTTTTTAAATACGAAGCCTGAAATTCAGCCTTCAGATGGAAGGTGCATTCCTGCTTTCTCTTCCTGTTTTCTATCTCTTTTGCACCCATAGGTTAAAGTATTTTGTAGTCACAATCTCGTAAGAAACCTAAAAAGATTATCTTTTTCTGGAAATAGCTTAAAAATTTCTCCTTCCTGCCAAAAGGAAAAAACATAAAATGACCCCAAAAAATTATGTGTAACTGACTGAGAACTGACTGAAATACTGGACAGAGTAATAATCTTCCAATATTTTCTTTTTACAGCTATCTCTGGCATATTCCACTATCCTATGTCACTGGGGGAAGAAATTACTCAAAATATCCATTGGTATTTTTATTGGACAAGAAATCAGGTTTGACTATAATTAACTCTTTTCTAAGAAGAAATTTAAAACAATATATTTTTTAAAAATCTGACCAAACCGCAGAAGGAGATTTTACTTTCCAAAGTGCATCCTCTCTGAGCTGGTTTTATGAGTCATCTATACAAGATATGAGTAAAGTGACACTGATTCCATGTCTTTCACATAAAATTAGTCATTCTTATTCATGTGAAATAAAGTATAAAAGGTTAACACCGTGTTTTTATATCCTAGATAAGTATTTGTTGTTGCAAAGAAAAAGTAGTACGTAGAGCAGTCTCTTGAAGTATATGCTCCACTGTCCACTTGCTAGGGGTGAGCTTGGGCACCTGTTGTGCGTGAGAAAGTCTGAAAGGGGCTATTTTTTCAAGCCACATATTGAGGAAATTACACTAAAATAGTGTCTTCCCCTCCATTCCCTTTTTTACTCTCCTCTTTTCCCTCCCTATACCCCTCCCTCATCCACTCTTATTCAGACCTAAACTCTTTAACTATAGGAAATCTTTATACTAAATCTAACTTGAAACATTCATGATATCACTGTGCCAAAAATATTTATCTGAAATGAAGAGATATGTCATTGTCTTTGAATGAAAGGCATTTGGAAAAAAAGAATAAGGAAGAGCATATAATTAATATATTTATCATGTGCCATCCTTTGAGCTTGCCTTTTTCTTCCTAATAAAATAAAAGATAACAGAGAGGTATTGGAGAAAGGAATGCTTTTGAACAAGAGGAGATGTAGTTCGAATGCATATATCATGCTAATTCTCTGGCGCAAGCTACACAGGAAAATTTTCAACTTTGTTGTAAAAACTTGTAATTTGTTTCTGTGTTTTAATGTTTCTGTTTAAAACAGTAGTTGATTTTCAAAACTCATTGACAAATGGTTTTTAAAATCACTACTAAATTACTTCATCTGCTTCTGCCATATAAGATTGGAGTTACTTTTTTTAATACTCAATGGACTGTGAAAATGGAACTCTTAATCTGTTAATGATTATAATAAATTAAAAACATATGAGAGTAGCTCATCTACTTTTGAGCTGCAGGATGTAGTTACCTCCCTTGTGTGCAAAGCTATTATTTTTTGATACCTGTGGTTTTAAGGTCCTTCATTCTGGATCATTCAGAAGACCTGAAAGAGACTAATATGTTGATTCTTTAAATGATAACTCCCCTCTCCATACTGTTGGCTGCACTGCTTTATATTCTGTCATCGAGATGACAGTAACAATTTTAAGTACACTCCCAGCTGCCTTCCTCCCCTCTACTGTCTGGAATTGGCTAAGTTTATAACATGGCAAATTGCTTATCAGCCAAAATACACTGTATTTCAGTATTGTCCTACATCCTTCCAGTGGAAGAATTGCCATACTTATCATTTCTTGCCTCCTTTTTTGGGGAAAGGGAGATTGGGAGTCCTATAGCCCTTCTTCCCAAGGCCCTTTCTTGATAAATGCTCTACAGGAAATTGTGTTTGGGAACCTGGAGAATGCCGGTATTTTTGCCATAGTTAATGATAAAGTTAATTTCATTAGTCATCATTTTGTTAAAATGCCTCCAACTTGGAGCATCTACTTTGCCATCACAATTATTCCTTAGAACTGCATTCTGCTCTACAAAAGGAAATAAATCCTATTAATGTAATTGATCTTTCCCATCTGCTGCTATATCAGCAATAAAACAGAAATTAGTTTGGCATTTTTTTAGTGAACACGACTGATTATCTGATATGTCACGTTAAGACATGATCAGAGTACAAGTCTTTTCCATCTTAACATCCTTTGTAGTTTCAGTAGAATTGGAGTAACTAAGATATTAAGAGAATTTGATACATTTTAATAATTCATGCTTTTGAAGTTGATAGACCTGAGACTTCAGGTACCAAAGGGTTTAAATGTGTTTCTAAAGCAATTTATGTGCAAAATCCATCATATAGTTATTTTGACAGTCAATTTTTTAAGACAGCTTAAATATTTCAGCAGGAAATATACCCCACAGTGCCATTGCTGGCAGACTGGCTGACTGTAGATTATTTTCCTTATCTCTACTCCTCTTATATAATTTTTAAAGTTCGTGCTCCTTTATTTATTTATTTGTTTGTTTAATTATTTAAGAGAGGCCATGCTTACAGGGGGAGGAGGGGCATAGGGACAGAGAGAGAATCTTAAGCAGGCTCTAAGCTCAGCACAGCCTGACATGAGGCTCAATCCCATGACCCTGGAATCGCTGAAATCAAGAGTTGGATGCTTCACCAGCTGAGCCACCCAGGTGCCCCTCGTACTCCTTCCTTTAAAATTGGGAGGCCTGCTGGGGCGCCCGGGTGGCTTCGTCGGTTAAGCGTCCGACTTTCGCTCAGGTCATGATCTCGCGGTTCGTGGGTTTGAGCCCCGTGTCGGTCTCTGTGCTCACTGCCAGCTCAGAGCCTGGAGCCGTTTCAGAGTCTGTGACTCCCTCTCTCTCTGACTCTCCCCTGCTCACGCTGTCTCTTCCTCTCTCTCTCTCTCCTAGAAATAAATAAAACATTTTAAAAAATTTTTAAAAAAAATTGGGAGGACTGCTCCTGAAACCATTATTAGCCTATATGTTAACAACTTGGTTTCTAACAAAATTTTAAAAATAAAATAAAATTGGGAGGAAAGCTTATCAACATCTTTCAAACACTATTTAGATTTGTTTTGTTTTGTTTTTTAATTTTTTTTTTTTTTTTTTTTTTTTTCTAGAGAGAGAGACAGCATGAGCAGGGGAGGGTCAGAGAGAGAGGGAGTCACAGACTGAAACAGGCTCCAGGCTCTGTGCTGGCAGTCAGCACGGAGCCCGACGCGGGGCTCGAACCCACGAACCGCGAGATCATGACCTAAGCGAAAGTCGGATGCTTAACCGACTAAGCCACCCAGGCACCCCTATTTAGATTTGTTTTGAAAACATTTGCCGTGACATAGTTATCTTGTTCACTTATTTAGTAATTCACCAAGTATTGCTTGAGTACCTGCTAAGAACAGTGTTCTGGGCACTGAGGGATTAGGATTAAACAAAATGGTAAGCTCATGGACTTATATTCTAATAAATAGTAAATCTTAAGATGCTTAGAAGTCTTTGTTGCCAACTTTAAATGACATTTCTTGATCAGTAATTTAAAGGATTTTTAAAATTCTTACATTGATTTTGTAGTCGGGTTTTATAGTAATATACTTTTGTAGTCCTATATTTTATAGCTCCTTATTAATTGAAATCATTCTATATAAATTTCTATCAGTTCTCTCAACATTTATATATGTAATGGTAGGGGCCCCAAAAGTGCATATCACCATATTTTCTTTATTCAGTAACATCTATATGATAGTCTACCTGCCTGACTATATTAGATTATAAGATTTTTGAGAGAAGGAACCTATCTATCCTGTTCACCATTAAATAAATAATTGTTAAATGAATGAATGGTGATATTTGCCAATATTAACTGCACTGGGAGGCAGACATTTAGTTTCTTAATAGAATAATTAAATGTAAAAATATCCTCTATTAACTTTGAAACAAACTAAACATCGTTTAATAGTTTTTCTTCCCCTGTTATCTCCTCCCTCCCTCCCTCTCTCTCTCTCACTCTCATTCCTTGGTCTATATTAGGTATCATCAATCTCACAGAAGAAGTGCAGTGGATCAAAGTCAATACAAACATGAATGGCTATTATATTGTACACTATGCAGATGATGACTGGGAAGCACTAATCAAACAGCTGAAAACAAATCCTTATGTCCTGAGTGACAAAGACCGAGCCAGCCTCATCAACAACATCTTTGAACTTGCAGGGTAGAGTGTGCTTGGTTTGGGTTTGTTTATTTTTAAACAAGTGTTATTGTGGAAAATAAAACTTTAGAAAAACAGTCCAAAAGAACTGGCATGTATTACCTGTTAGGTATAATTCATTTTGGATGATTGGGAAGGTATAAGATATAATCCTTGCCTTCAATGGTGTTATAATCTATATAGGAACATCAGCTACAAACATACTTTACAGCTCAGTAACAGTTAAGATTACAATATTAACAAGCAGGACACAGGTTTGCTGAATATATTGATATAGGAGTTCAGGCTTTGCTTTATTTCATGAGAAAATTCTTTTCAAGCAGCTTGAGTAGTTTTTACCCAGTGGTTTGAGTGATGTCTCTGAGACTTGTGGCCTTCTTAATTTGGTTACAACTCGCCTCCCAACCACTCTGTGCATTACAGAATCCCAAAACCAAGTATGGCAGTGACCTTGTGGGTAGCTATCCTCTGAACAGTAAGAGTACCAGCTTAGGTTGTTAATGGGTCTAGAGACACATGGAATATTCAGAGGTATTCTTTTGGACTGTTCCTGACCTTATTTTGGTTCATGTTTTATGAAGTGACTATATATCGTCTCAGCCATCATTGTTATGATTTCTCTTACATGGTTAATTTTTCAAATGCAGTCACCATAATTTCACAGTGGACCTTGACTTAACAAGTGTGACAAATTCTCATACAAATAACAAAATATTTTCTTTTTGATTCAAATCCTCTTTATGCCACTTGCTCTCACCTGGTAAATATATGTAATAAATAAGTAAAATTAGTACTCTTCATCTTTTCTCATCTAAGACATTGTAATATTTTCATGATTCAGTAGCAATATACAGGTGACTTAGGGAATAAAACCTGAGCTATTGTTTATCTTTTTCATGAAATGTATCTTTAACCTTGAGTGCCATGCATGAACTTAATCAAAGATAATAATATTTACTCTAACTTTACAGAATGCCATTTAAGCTTACATTTTAGTTCTTCAAGACTCACCATCTATTCCTAACATTTCTCAGCATGTGCATAGACTTCATCTGCTTCTCTCAGCATATTGACTTTTCTGTTCTTTTACCCTTTAGCCTAGGCAAGGTGTCTCTTCAAAGGGCTTTTGATTTGATTGATTACCTCAGAAATGAGACCTATACCGCCCCCATCACTGAAGCCCTGTTCCAGACAGGCCTCATCTATAACCTCCTTGAAAAGCTGGGATACATGGATCTTGCCTCAAGAGTAGTGGTGAGTCTACCTTATTGCCAACCTGTCTTTGTTGCTTGCCTTTAATGTTGTCATTCACAGTTCTGTTCAGCAGTATTAGGCTGAAAAAGCAGCCAGTCACATTTCCTTTTCTTTACTCTACTAGTTGTAAAATCTTTACTTTGAATCAAAATGTCATTGCTTACCAGGAGAGTTGATAAAGGGTTAGCATGATATGGTATTGTTTGAATATCCAAATACAGATTTCTGACACTTCTGCCAAAATGAGATCACATGAAAAGGAAACTTCTCTATTCAAATCCCAGTTTATTTCTATATAATAAATGCTTGAAATAGGCCCTTTTGTAAGGTGGTGCCCCCCATTGACTTCCTATTAGTTATTATGAAATGACAGTTGTGTTTGTATTGAAGAACATTCTGCTTTAGGAGTCTTTACTGTGTTATGGATGATGGTGCTCATGGACAGATTTATCTGCAAAGCACTAAAAGCTTAACGGAGGACTTTGGGGATGAAGGGAGGGAGGCAAACCATGAGAGACTCTTGAATGTTGAGAACAAACTGAGCACTGATGGGTATGGGGGAGAGGGGAAGGGGGTGATGGGCATGGAGGAGGGCACTTGTGGGGATGAGCATTGGGTGTTGTATGGAAACCAACATGACAATAAACTATTAAAAAATTTAAAATAAAATAAAATCTTAGTAGTGGTGACTGCTTTATTTTTTTAAAAACCTGTTTCCTGATCTTAACAGTTGTTAGTTAGGCACTTTCAGTATTAAACTGTTGACAGAGTCTTTAAAAGCTTGGGAAGTTGAGATGAATTCTTTGTTTCATCTTACTCTCTGAATCAGCATCTGACAGTAGGGTTTGCTTTATGAATCAGTCAGTTTTGCCAAGGACCAGACGAAAGGAATCTCTCAGAAAAAGGAATGAAGTGGGGCACCTGGGTGGCTCAGTCGGTTGAGCATCCAGCTTCAGCTCAGGTCATGATCTCACAGTTCGTGGGTTAAAGCCTTGAGTTGGGCTCTGTGCTAACAGTTCAAAGCCTGGGGCCTGTCTTTGGATTCTGTGTCTCCCTCTCTCCGTGACCCTCCCCTGCTCACGATGTCTCTCTCTCTCTCTCAAAAATAAATAAAACATTTTTTAAGAAGTAAAAGGAGATGCAATGAAAACACATTTCCCTTAAAAAAAAAAAAAAAGAAAGAAAAGAAAGAAGAAGAAAAAGGAAAAAAGTATTGGACCAGAAATGAGAATTTCTTTAGGGTTTTGATGTTCTTACTGGTCAGAGGAAGGGGTTAGATTACATCTCTCTCTCTCTCTCTCTCTCTCTCTCTCTCTCTCTCTCTCTCTCTCTCTCTCTCTTAAGAAACAACCTCCTTTCTGCCTCTTACTGTCCTGCACATCTCCTATGAGGTGTTCTCTCATCACAGTGAAGGGAGGCAGTGCATAGCTCCAGAGGGAGCTTGAAAAGTGCCCTTCCTCCCAAGTCTCTGAGCTGACCCCAAAAGAGCCACGCCTATCCCTATGCATAACTGTGATATGTAAGTTAGATAATTTCTAAGGTCTTTTCTAATTGTTAGGATTTTTATCATTCTTGTATATCATAAGGCTGTCTATTATCATCCTTAATAAAAAACAGGGTCTTCAGAATGTAACTCAGCTCATAGTGTTACTCAATAAATATTGAGCAAACAAATGAGTGAAATAAACCAGAAACAGATACATTTCAGTGCTTGGTATAGTCTACACACCATGCTTAGTGCTTAATGTAATTAACCTTGTGTAATCCTTACACAATGCTTTCATTTTTTAATGTTTATTTATTTTTGAGAGAGACAGAGACAAAGTGTGAGTGAGAGAGGGGCAGAGAGGGAGACAGGGAGACACAAAATCCCAAGCAGGCTCCAGGCTCCTGTCAGCACAGAGCCCGACCCTGGGCTCAAAGTCATGAGCCACGAGATCATGACCTGAGCCAAGTTGGATGCTTAACTGACTGAACCACCCAAGCACCTTGCCAGATAGATATTTCTACCCTCATTGTATAGACAAGGAGACTGCCTAACTTTTCCAAAGTTACTTACCAAGTAAATTTTAAAGCTGAGCTTCAAAGCTAGATTAGTTCCTCTCTGAAGCCCATCATTTGTATTATATTGCTGTATTTTAAATTAATTTGTATTCTAGCAATGTCATCTTTCAAAAGATACCTTTTTGTTTGAAAAATCAAGGCTGTTTCTTTCCTGCTATCATTTTTTTAGCTGCGATTTTAAATTAAAACAGTTTGAAAACGTGTAGACCATGTGTGTTTAAAATGACAGACCTACACCTAGTTCCTTGAAAATAAAGTTGTCAACCTACTGTTTGAAATTTTTTTATATCCAAAATGTTAATGACTTTTTTTACAGTGTTTGTATGAATTTTCAAGAAGTATGCAAATAACATATTGCTCTCTCTTTAAGGCAAACTTAGAATCCAACACTGACTTTTTACTGTTAGTATATGAAAGAAATTGGCCATTTGTTAGCCACTTCAGCCACCGTAGCTGGAAATCTGAGTTGTTTGCAGTTTGGAGCTATTATGAATCACAATACTGTGAATATTCTTATACATATCTCTTGTGAATATCTGTATGCATTTCTATGGGGATGTGTCTGGAAGTGGAATTGCTGAGTCATAACATATTTGTAGTTAATACTATACTATCAAATCATTGTTCAATGTTAGAGCGCTGTGCTCCATCAGCAACACAGGAGAATTTGAGCTAAGTTCTGGCTCTATATACTTGCCAACACTTAGTAATAGTAACTCTTATTCCCTTTAGCCATTTGGATGGGAGTATAGTGGTATTACACTTTTGGCTTTAGTTTGTATTTCCCTGATGACTAGTGAAGATGGAATACCTTTTGATTTGTTTAATGACCATTGGAGGTACACTTTTGTTAAATTCCCAAGTCTCTAATGTTTTTTCCGTTGGATCTTCTGTCTTTTTCTGATTCATTTGTAGAGCTCTTTATATTTTCAAGAGATGAGTCCTTTGTTGCTCTTATACATTTACAAGTATCTTCTCCCCCTCTGGCTTGCTTTTTCAATCTCTTAATTATGCTTTTTGATTAGTGTAAATTCTTAATTTTAGTGTATGAAATCTGCCAACCCAAAGATATTCTCCACTGTTCTCTTCTGGACACTTTATTATTTTACCTTACAAATTTAGTCTCTGATCCATCTGGAATTGATTTTTTGTGTATGCTGTGAGTGAGACACAAAGATTCATGGTTTTGATATGGCTAAGTTGGTCCAGCACCAGTGTACTTCAATGTGTACAGAGATTTTTCTATTATTGAGTTTTTATAACTACTTTGGAGGTTATTAGTGCCATATCAAATCAACACCATTTGGGGTAGTTATTTAGTTGCCTAGGGCTGCCATAATAAATTAGTAGAAATCTGTTGTCTTAAAACAATAGAAATATATTCTCTCATAGTTCTGGAAGCTAAAATACCGAAATTGAGGTGTTGGGAGAGCAGATTGGTTCCTTCTGAGGGAGAATCTCTTCCATGCCCCTCTCCTAGCTTCAGGTGGTTCCCAGCAGCCCTTGGCACTCCTTAGCTTATAGATGCATCACTGTAATTTCCACCTCTGTCTTTACATGATATTCTCCCTTTGTTTCTGGGTCTAAATTTTCCTGTCCTTATAAGGGCACCAGTCATTAGATTTGAGCCCACTGTAATTCAGTATGACCTTATCTTAAATCAATTACATCTGCAAAAACCTATTCCCAAATAAGTTTACATTCAAAGATTCTAGGCAGACCTGAATTTTAGAAGTGGGTAGGGGACACTATTCAACCTAGTATAGATAGCAATAAATAACATTTGTACAGGGGCGCCTGGGTGGCTTAGTCGGTTAAGCATCCGGCTTTCGCTTAGGTCATGATCTCGCGGTTCGTGGGTTCGAGCCCCGCATCGGGCTCTGTGCTGACTGCCAGCTCAGAGCCTGGAGCCTGTTTCAGTCTGTGACTCCCTCTCTCTCTGACCCTCCCCTGCTCACGCTGTCTCTCTCTCTCTCTCTCTCCTAGAAATAAATAAAAATATTTAAAAAAAAAATAACATTTGTACATACCACCAACTTTTTTTTTTTTTTTTTACTACTGAAGGATAGTGTTTGGTAGTGAATATATTTTAAGAGTTAGCAGAATATTCTTTAAGCTGCCCAGCTAGTTAAATTCCACTGTGGCAGAAGCCATTCTTCCCCCTGCCTCTCTCCAGTAACTCTTTTGGGAGCCTAGTGTCAGAAAGCACTTGATACTTACCTCAGGCCATCTCTATGCTGTGAACACAGATGTTAAATTCAGTCTAAGGAGTTAGACATTTTGAATATTTTCTTAGTCTCACACTTGAGTAACTCTGCGTCTTCATCCCAGATGATGGTTTCCAGTTTCCTGAGCAGGCGTGTGTTTATTAAGAACATACTTCAGGGTGGGGTCCAGGGACTGATGCTTAAAGGGCAATTGCAGGCTTAGTGTGTATGTGTGAGCCTATGGGCCCTTTTACTGCTGTAGATCTCTTACACTTGATTGTTAATTAAAGGTCAGATTAGCTTTAGATCATCAAGAGGGAGAAAGTGTCTCTGAAATTCTTATTCCATTCTTAGGACATTCTTGATACCATCAACACTCTCAAAATATGAAATCTGACACTAGAGTTGGAGATTAGAATGGCAGCCATTTCCAGGTCCTTGGATCCAATCCTCAGATAGTATTTGTGATTAAGACTGGTGTCTAATTAATTTTTTATGTTGTCACCAGAGCATTGTATAAATATATTGGTCATTTTGTTATTTAGACTGTGCATACCTACATAACACACACCTCTGTATCACATTTTGTGATGTATGCTGTGGTGTGGTGGTGGATAAAGTCTGGAGGCACTTTCGAGTTGTGTCAAATTGTTCACATCTGATGTTAACATCTGATCCCAGCCATATTCCTGTTTCATCACTTACAAGGCTGTCATTCTTTTACATAGGAGGGATTGGTGGGATAAACCTTCTGCAATAAAAGCTGACACTTCACGTTTAAGAAGCTCACTTGACCCAAGAAAGAACTCCCTCGGCATATCAGTGTAAAATTAAAGCAGTAAATCAAATGTAATACATAATATAAGTGCCACCATCTTTCCTGTCTGTTTTATTTTTAAAATCATTTTGTGTTACTGTTCTTGCATTTTATTGCATACCCAGTGTTTGTAGCTTGTGTGACCCATCTGGTTTGTTCTCTCCCTACTTGCCATTTTCATTTTATGAAATCATAGGATGGGATCCTATTGTTTAATGAGTTTAAATTAAAAATAATAATTTAGATCCATGGAAAAACAGATTCTAGGTTTAAGCATTTGCAATATGATTTAATATTAAAAATTATAAAAATTATAAAACAGCAAGAATTTTCTAAACAGAATTATTTCTAAAATAAAATCCTTTGCTCTATTATTTTATCATTTGAAGTGTATATAAAGTCAACTATTTGGGGAATTTCTCTTAACTACTTAGTACCAAAAATAACTAGTAAAATTGTACCCTATAATTCCAGTGGAATAACTGCTCAGGAACTGGCTTTAGCATCTTCTAGAGTCAGGGTTCCCTTGCTTCCCGTGCTTTCAAGTCCCATTTTGGGGCGCCTGGGTGGCTCAGTTGGTTAAGTGTCCGACTTCGGCTCAGGTCATGATCTCACAGTTCGTGGGTTTGAGCCCCGCGTCGGGCTCTGTGCTGACAGCTAGCTCAGAGCCTGGATGCTGCTTCAGATTCTGTATCTCCCTCTTTCTCTCTGACCCTCCCCTGCTCACGCTGTCTCTCTCTCTCTCTCTCTCTCTCTCTCTCTTTCTCTCTCAGAAATAAATAAAACATTAAAAAAAGTCCCATTTTTTTCCTGGTTTCTTGATGTTTAAGTAAACTCTCATTAACATTGACATTTTTCTCCACTGAGTTTTTTTAATAGTATTTCAAGCGTGTAACTTTTTTTCTCTCTCTCTGATTCTTCCTCTGTTTCTACTTGACAGTTAGGAGTGATTTTTAGTTTTCTTGTATTCTTTATTCATTTGGGATGGTTTGCTCTCATGCCATTGAGAAGGGCCAGTGGGAGACAGCATGTCCAATGCAGCCATGTGTATACAATAGGATCTCCTGCATTGCTTTTATGTTCCTTAGATTATCAGTCAGCATGGCAAGTATTTTTCCACTTCATGTCCTCTCAATGACTCACAGGCTTTGTTACTCACACATTCCACAAGGTGTCTGTTCTCTATTTCATTGCTTTTGAAGCAAACAAAAGCGAGTTGACGTGTTATCATAAATGTAGAGTCCTTCTCCTTGCACAGATTCTTCTTTTCATTCTCGTAGCTCCACAAGAGACTGACTTAGGGAAGGTCTGCTAAGAAAATGGCCTCAGCTGTTAAAACTCTCCAAGAAGCATTCATTTTAGGTATTAACAACGGTACTTTGGAAGAATATAATGCTCTCTGAAGAGCTCAAACTTAATTCCTGGGGTGTAAGAGTGTTACATACCAATGAATCTAACATACAGGTGTTCACTGCACTATTCTTGTTGCTTTACTATAGATCTGAGTTTTTTTTTTTTTTAATTAAAAAGTTGAGGGTGGTGGGGAAGTAACTACAAACAACTCTTCTTCCATGCAGGCCTCATTTTCTTGCCTCTTTGTTTAGATTGATTTGCTGGATCATCAAGCTAGTTGATATTTTAAGTATTCCTTTAATACTAGATTCAGAAACATTTAGACATCTACCTATCAGTAAAGAAGTGTATTTTTCTCACATTGCTTTATGGGTTCATGTATTCTAAAGTCACGAGGTCAGAACATTTCAACTTGCTTCTATCAGTGGCTATAGGTGATACTTTTTGGCAGGAAAAATCTTTTAGCTGCGTACACACAGAAGAAAGTCTCCCTACCGCATAGAGGTCATTCTTTTTTTTTTTTTTTTTTTGTTATATAAGTAAGAGTCCCCCCCACTTTGGCTATAGCAGCCTATGTATAGACTTTAATATTGAATGGTTTTGTCCCAGTTGTACATGGGCTTCATGTGTCAGTTGATATTTATAGGGAAATAACTGTGCCCTCCTTTTTTCTCCTTGGGTAAATGTTGGGAAAAAAAGATACTGCTATTCTGATTTTTCTGGTTGTCCTAATTATTATTAACGTTTTGTCTCTCTAGGCCAGGGTATTTAAATTACTTCAAAGTCAAATCCAACAGCAAACTTGGACTGATGAAGGCACCCCATCTACTCGAGAGCTTCGGTCAGTCTTACTAGAATTTGCCTGCACCCATGACCTGGAGAACTGCAGCACTGTTGCCACAAAGCTGTTTGATGATTGGGTGGCATCCAATGGAACTCAAAGGTGACTTGTGCTTATACTCCAATGAACTCTCTTACTCTTTCTTAACTCTCTTAACTCTTTCTTTCTTAACTCTTATCACGTACTGAAACCAGAATCTTTTCATCCTGGGGCATAAATGTTATGAAACTAAGTGTTAAGGTAGGTGAATTGTATGCACTTGTATTGTCAAACAAGAATTTTTTTTCAAATTGTAGTAAAATACATAAAATATACAATTTATTATCAACATATTTTAAGTTTAGTAGTGTAAGTATATTCACATTGTTGAGCAGTGAATCTTCAGAACCTTTTATCTTGCAAAGTAGAACTCTTTACCCAAACATATCTCCATTTTCTCCAACCCCCAATCCCTGACAGCCACCATTCTATTTTCTCTTCTAAATACCTTATGTATGTGAAATGTACAGTACTTGTCTTCTTGTGACTGGCTAGTTTCACTTAACATAGTGTCCTCAAGCTTTATCTATGTTGTAGCATGTGTTAGAATTTCCTTCCTTTTTATGGCTGAGTAGTCCTTTGTGTGTATATACCACATTTTGTTTATTCATTCATCCATTGATAGACATGTGAGTTGCTTCCGCTTTTTGGGTTTTACAAATAATGCTGCAATGAACATAGGTATACAAACACCTCTTCAAGACTCTTTCGGTCCTTTTAGATATATGCCTAGAAGTGATACTGCTACATCGTATGGTAGTTCTATTTTTAGTTTTTTGAAGTACTGCCATATTATTTCCCATAGTGGTTACTTCAGTTCACATTCCCACAAATAGGGCATAAGGGTTCCAATTTCTGAACACCCTCACCGACACTTTTTTCTGTTTTTTGATAGCACCCATCCAAATAGGTGTGAGCTGTCAAACAAGTCTCTTTTAATTTAGAAATATAACATAACATGTGGACTTAGCAGTTAGTAGAAATGTTTTTGATGATGACTGGTTTTCTCCATGTTCTTATTTTGTAGTATGGAAATAGATTCAAGCGTCAGATGAAAGTTGGGGTGGGGGATTTGGATAACCTTTTCAGCTCTGAGGCCTTAATAAAGGCAGAATACTGTGTTTCTTTCTCTCTTCTCACCATTCTTCCCACACTCGCTGCTGTATTTCCACCGTGGAACTTATCATACCGTATGGTAATACATTGCAATAACCCCTGAGTTCCTGTAGGGGAGAGACTAGGTCTCATTCTTCTTCCCCTCCCCAGTGTCCAGCCAGTTGCCTGGCTGATTCTTTGTGGGTGCTTATTGAATAATTATTGCATTAAATTGGATTGATGTTCCTTAGAGCCAGGAAAGTAGCAGCCGACTGAATTAAATATTTTCTTGACTATTAGTTATAAAGACTCTTCTGTTATCTGCTCTGACTCCAAAAGCACTACTAGTCAATTCCTTGCCTTTGTATTCAGGATTTTTTTTTCTTATTTTTCTCATATTTATGTATCTCTCTTACAGCCTACCTACTGATGTCATGACTACTGTGTTCAAGGTTGGAGCAAAAACTGAGAAAGGCTGGTCATTCCTTTTAAGCAAGTATGTCTCTATAGGGTCTGAAGCAGAAAAGAATAAAATACTTGAAGCTCTTGCCAGCTCTGAGGATGTACGGAAACTTTACTGGTATGAAATCACCCAAGGAATATGATATATAGAAACTAAAAGCATTGTGCTTCTAGATTGAGGATCTCATTTTCTCTGAGATCACCCTTTTTCTACCTTTACTTGTGGGCCAGACCTGACTTGGAAGTTGTGGGGAGGAGCCCGCATGTGTTGGGCTTTATCTCAGGAGTTGGACCTGTACATATGGGTAGAAAGTGCTTTGCCTGAAAGAGATTGAGAGATGCCAGAAATCACAATTCCCTTCTACTTAAAAACATTTTGATCTGCCTGGCATGTTGTCTTTGATTCCACACTTAGTGCTTCTTTTTATTTATTTATTTTGTTATTATATTAGTTTTTTTGTCAAAGCATTGCTTTGTCCAAGCTATGATTTTGAAAATGCAGACACCATTAAGAGGTGACATGTAAAAGCTTGTGGGTTATACATTCATGTGAATTTGTCTGACCTTTCCTTTTTAATACTCAGCTGATGAAAAGCTAGAGATGGCTATTTCACACGGGGGAAAGAAGGACAATAAGTAGGGCCTCCTGGGAGAATAGTCAGTGTCAGGATGTGCTTGTATAAGGACATGGAGAGAAATAGGAAGGTATCTTGAAAGTAATCAGCGGGAAGGAAAGGAGACGCACTTGGGTCTCATTGCTTCTCTTGTATAACTTTGCTCAGAGAAATCCTAATAATGTTCCAGAGATGCTCTCAGCACCTGCCCAGTTCCACTTTCCATAGGATACACTGGAAATATTCATTTTCTTTAAACTAGTAGCCGGCCTCTAACCCAAGCAAACAGAGAAAAGTTGTTTATAAACTAGTTATTTTGTTCTAAAATAGTAGTATTTTACTAATAAATTACCACTATATGTATGTATGTATGTATGTATGTATGTATGTATGTATTTTTAAATGGAAGATAATAAATTTTATTCAAAAACAATGAGAACTAAACAGGAACCCATTCAAGTGAACCTAACTGTTATATATATTTTTCACATTTTAACCCTCAAGATGTCTGAAGACAGGTCCAAACCCGTTCTTTAACCAGTCAAACAAGTAAAAAATATGATCGATACTGTAACATGGACTAAGATGTGAAAATATCTCTCATCTGACCTTCACTTACATTCTTATTCTCTCTTCTCTGTTAACAGTGTCAGTCCTGGTCTGTGTATTTATATATTTAAACATAGGTTTATACTATACCCAGTGCCCTGTAACATTCTTTTTAGTTCTTTGACAGTCTTTGAGATTTGTCATGTCAGTTCATAAAGCTTATTTAATTTGTTTTTATGGCTACAAAGTATTCCATAGTATTGCTGTAATCATAATTTATTTAATCCAACACATCTTGAGAGACATTTGGGTTTTTCCTCCTATTAAACATAGTTCTTCAGGGGCGCGTCGGTTGCTCAGTCAGTTAAGCATTCAACTTTGACTCAGATCATGATCTCACAGTTTGTGAGTTAAAGCCCCATGTCGGGTTCTGTGCTGATAGCTCAGAGCCTGGAGCCTGCTTCAGATTCTGTGCCTTCCTCTCTCTTTGCCCCTCCCCTCCTTGCTCACTCACTCTCTCTCTCTCTCTCTTTCAGAAATAAATAAATAAATTTTAAAAAATTTAAAAAATAATCATTCTGTATTCTCTTGGGGATATGTGTTTTCCCACTATAAACAGAAATTATAGCGTGATAAATGAGAACTGCATTCATTTAAGTACCAGGCTATAGTATTTATCAGCTGTGTTACTATGCCAGTTTTATATAACCTCAGTTTCTTAAACTATAAAATGGAGATATGTAATGATTACCAATTTCAAGCCTTGTTGTGTCAAGTATTTAGAACATAAAATTGTACATAAATTATCAGTAAATGTTAGCTATTAATATTGAGTATATTCTGAAATGTATCTTGCTTTTTACATCAAACAGGCCAATTTTCTAAGAGTCGTAATATTCCTTGAGGTGCCTGGGTGGCTCAGTTGATTAAGCATCCAACTCTTGATTTTGGTTCAAGTCATGATCTCACAGTTCACGAATCCGAGTCCCCACATCAGCCTCTGCACTGACAGTGTGGAGCCTACCTGGGATTCTCTCACTCTTTTTCTGCCCCTTCCCCACTTGTGCTCTCTCTATCTCTTTCTCTCTCTCTCTGTCAAAAAATAAGCTTAAAAAAAAGAGTAGTGATGTACCTATCTACTTATACCAAATAAGGTTTTTAACAGAAAAAAAGCCAATCTTCAGAGTTATATTAAATTCTACTTGAATTTATTTCGTAAATGAGCTTACTACATCAAGAATGATTTATTATTATGTGACAATATATTTAATTCCTTATCTCATTGGTGAGCTCTCCCTTTATTTAAGAAAAAAAAAAAAAGACAAATTTTCAGTCTGTTGATCAGTCTTGGACCCAAAACTTACCTCCTTTGAACTGCTTCAGAACCTTCATTAGGGAACCAATGCTAATTTTAAGTTCAATGATCACTTTATGGTAAATAATTATTTTGTAAACTAAATCTGCTTTTCTCTCCAGGTTAATGAAAAATAGCCTCAGTGGAGATATCATCCGAACACAGAAGCTGTCATTTATCATTAGAACAGTTGGCCAACGTTTTCCTGGACATTTGCTGGCATGGGATTTTGTCAAAGAGAACTGGAATAAGCTTGTACAGAAGTAAGTTCCTCAGATAACTACTGATTTTTAGTATTCTCCAGTTCTGCACTTGAAAATGTTCCCAGTGTTGTGGTGATACACAGGACTTAAGATTTGTTGTGAGAGAAAAAATGCTTCAGTGACAGTTGAACTGACACACCCAGAAATTTTCACCCTGGTAAATGTAATTCCATATCGTGAGCCATTAATGGTGGTGCTCCTTTTGAGTACTAATTAAGGTCAACCATGTTTGACACTTAGGCCACTTAGCTTCACATGGCCACAGACTGTTTGAGAATAGCTCTTGAGTTATGTGTTTTGAAAAGTACCTATTCATTGCCAGGGAATCAGTTAAGAACTCATACCCACCTCAGTGGGACGTGGAGCATTTTATTTCTTTTAAAGTAATAATAGATTAGTTGGATTAATAATTTATCTAGATATCCCTAACTCCTGCCTTTTTCTGCCCATCTGTTTATTCCACTGATAGTATATGTAGGATTACTCCTGATATACTGAGCTTCATTACCTTGGGAGTAGGACTCCACTTTGCCTTTGACCTGTGTATTTTATAGTAAAGTATTTCCTTTGCATTCAGGAACTTTACTTCTCAACAGCTGCCTCTTTTTTTTTTTTTTTCTTTTGTTCTTGTATTTGTGTTTCTTCAGGTTTCATCTGGGGTCCTATACCATACAAAGTATTGTTGCCGGGTCAACGCATCTGTTTTCAACAAAGGCACATTTGTCTGAGGTTGGTTGTATAAAATGTTAGGGAGATTGGGTAACTCTTTTCTCTTAGGCTGCTCAGTTTAAGTCACATGGTGCCTTCTCATGCCATTTCTTGTCCCTCCTCTGTCTGCCTTGATCAATGCTAGTGATTCTGCATTGAATTACTTCCAAAGGGCGAATAGTCAGCAATGAGGAAAAATTCTGATCGGGAAGAATTTTGATTCCATTCTCAACAATATTCCCTTCTCTTCCTGATACAAATAATTGGTTTTTTTAATAAAGTTTATTTGTTTATTTTGAGAGAGAGAGAGAGAGTGCATGAGCAGGAGAGGAGCAGAGAGAGGAGAGAGAGAGAATTCCAAGCAGGCTCCACTTTGTCGGCACCTAGCCCAAAGCAGGGCTCGATCTCACCAACCTTGAGATCGTGACCTAAGCCGAAACCAACAGCCAGGCACTTAACTGATTGAGCTACCCAGGCGCCCCACAACAAAATTTTTTTTAATTAACCAGCATATGTGAAATTTCTTTTTAAGTGGTAACAAAATTGTTTTATTTTTTAATTTTTTTTAACGTTTATTTATTTTTGAGACAGAGAGAGACAAAACTTGAGCGGGGGAGGGGCAGAGAAAGACACACACAGAATCTGAAGCAGGCTCCAGGCTCTGAGCTGTCAGCACAGAGCCCGATGCGGGGCTCGAACCCATGAACCATGAGATCATGCCCTGAGCTGAAGTCAGAGGCTTAACCAACTGAACCACCCAGGCGCCCCTAAAATTGTTTTAAAGAATTTCATTCCAAGGGTAAAAGTGGACATGAATTCTAACTTTAGACTACTTCATTACTATTACTTGGCTTTTTTTTTTTTTTTCTATTTTAAATTGGAAAAACTCATCCTTGTGGGAGTAAGGGGAATTCATGTGTAACATTACTACAGATTTCACCATACTTGATCAGGAACTTGCTGTAAATATTTTGAATATTAAAGTACTTTTTGTTTCTACTTCTTTTAAGACATCAGCATAGACACGACTAAGTTAAAGCTTATTTGAAACGGATATTCAGAGTTACCTCCGATTTACTGTTCTTCCTTTGAAATATTTCTACATGCAACTTCCAGGTCCAGGCCTTCTTTGAAAACCAGTCAGAGGCAACCTTTCGGCTCCATTGTGTCCAGGAGGCATTAGAAGTCATTCAGTTGAATATCCAATGGATGGAGAAGAACCTTAAAACCCTGACGTGGTGGCTGTAACATGCACACCTGCACCTCGCCTTGTCTCCCATTCAGAGGGCTTGTTAACTTGGGCTCCGCTGCTTTTGCAAAAAGCCAAGGTGAAGCCAGAACCGCTGCCGAGTTGTTTGCACTCTTAGGAGTTCTAGTTAGCTCAGGGCCCGTCTGTACTTTCCATCTGTCTTTTTTTGAATTGTCTTTGGGCAGTGTGTAGTTATTTATTACAAAACTATAGTCACCTACATGCGCCAACATCTACAAAAACAGTGAGTAATTTTTCTACTTTGAAGATATACAAATGGGGAGGAAAAATCTATTTTGGCCTTCTGTTCTGTTTCTCGGTATCCAGAAAATACTGACACAGTGAAACAAGGAAAGCTGTACCGTGGGAGCCATCATCTTTGCAGGCTGCTGGTTTGTCGGCCATTTGTTGCTTCTTATTGATAGATGTTACTTGAATGTGGTACAAAACTTGGCTTCAAAACTATGGTAATGAAGTCGATGAATCATACAACTGTTAGAAAAACTGATCTCAGGTGTGCAGATCTACTTTGATTTGAGGCTTTAACTCTTTATTTTCTGAAAAAAAGTTTAAATAAGATCTATAACTTATATTTTTTTTCTGCAGAACAGCTAGGTGCTACAGAATTTTTAAAATTTTGTTGTATTGAAAAGCTAAGTAACAAGGACAAAAGATTAAATTTTCCAAATATTTAATACTTATTTTTTCACCTTTTAGGAAAATGTTTCAAACTGAGTTAGCTTTAAGTATAAGTATTTTATTTATGAACTCCAATATTCTCCAAATCTGTACACCTTTACCACTCCCCACCATCGATATACCTTATGTTATAAATAAGTATGTCTACATTTATGGAAAGCCTTTTGTTCATACTGGTGTCTTTTATCCTGACTTTATCACTATTACTAAAAATAATTTGTTTAAGTTACCTTTGACATTACCTGATCATAGACACTTTCTCTGTGAATCATACTCGTGTAGATTTTGATGTTATATGATAGGGTATATTAGAAGCATAGTAGAAGCATATTTTAAGATAGGGCCTTTGAGAAATTGAGCATTTTTATTTGAAGTTCACCATAATACCTTAAAGGAATAAAGAGAATGTGGAATAGGAGTAGATTGATTCAGATCTAATATGGTGGGCTTTGAATTTTTTCTGCTGACAAAATCAGTACTTTTTTTTTAGTTGAAAAATCAATGGTTTTATTTTGTTTTATCTTTATCATGGCCAAACTAACTAAAAGGAATGGCCAAGGAAAGAAAGAAAGAAAAGGGAAGATGTCCAAAGCTGTATGGCATTTTCACTCCTTGTAAAGGAGAAATACTGTACTTGAATTTTTTGAGCTATGCAGACTTAATACATAGATTGTTGAGTTTCTTTGATTCTTAAGGGAAAGGCTTTCTTCCTAATAATTTTTGAGTACTTTGTATTTTGTTTGAAAACATCTTCTATGTACATAAAAAGGGTAGATACTTATTTGCAAGCACTTAAAACACACCACAGAATCAATGGAAAAGGTCACCTTTTTTATTTTAGCAGGTATAAAGTGAAAATATGTGGGATTGTGTATAAAATTATATTTTACTTTATGAAATATTTTTATATAACAAAATTAAAAATGCTGGCAAGCTAAAAGATAGCTTTCTTTAATCCTAGTGTGTTTTCTCCCAATTTAGTCTTTTCTAAACATTTATCTCTGGTCTAGAATACAAAATAATATGTCCTGAGAATCACAGAATCCTCTAAAGATGTCTTGTTGAAACTGTGGTGATTGTAGGTTTTTATTTGTCTTTTGCTTCAACAAATGAATGATAGTTTAGTTGATATTGGAAGTTAATGTGTTTTTACATTTTTAGAGTGGGGAAAAATACAAACTTTTGAGGGGTTTTTTGGTTGCTGGTTTTTTACCATATGTTATATTACTAAATTCCACTTTGATACAGAGTTTAAATTTTGCTACTTCTCAAAAGCAGTTAAGACTTTTCAGTTTTACCTGCCCATCTTTACATGGCTACTGTAATGAATGTTAACTCTACATATGGCAAATCTTGTCCCGAATTATATCATTTTTCCTGAGTGTGTGTGTGTGTGTGTGTGTGTGTGTGTGTGTGTGTGTGTGTAGTATATAGGGAGAAGGTGATGTTTAAGTAAATCCTTATCAAAACATGGGCTAAAAAAGAGGTAACTTGTAATCCACTGCTATCTTTGTTCTCCAAAGCTGTTCATCCCCATGATGCTGGAACCGCTGGTCGTAGTGTTATTTATAGGCCTCACCTCAGTTATATGTAGCTGCAACAGCACTCCCCTCATGTTTGCCCAGAGAATTCCATAATTTTTAATGTGAAGCTAACCCATCTCTATGGCACTTTGAAAAACTAACTCTAAGTCAAGAATATAAGGTTAAGTAACCAGTAGAACATGTTACATACTAGGTATAACTGTAGGTTTTGAAGCTGTATCACCCCAAACCTTATCTTCACCCCTGAATCTCAGAGAGTTCAAACAGACAGGAGCACAGCAGTCACGGCAGGCTTGTTTATGTAAGCACACAGATCCTTGAAAGCTAAGTGCTGGTTTTCAAGAATTACGTTCATTGCAGAGAGACCATCTATGTGAATGTAATAGAAGAGGCACATCATACCACGTTATTAGGAAAGGTAGAACTGGAAATCTGAAATTGTAGAAGAAAAACTTATGCTTTGGAGATCGGGAAGTAGAAATCCAAGGAGTCTAGTTTGTTCCATTAATGGCAAGAGATTGGATTCATTAAACTACAGGTAGTGTCAGCCTCCACCCCACGCTCATGCCTTCCTCCATTTTCTTGTTTCACATAAATCCCTTTAAGTGAAATTGCATTGCTGTTGTTTGTGAACTTTCTTTCCAGCACAGGCTCTGCTTAAATGTTAATACTCCTTGATATTCATGTTTTCATTTCATTGAACAAAAGCTATCGGCAGAGTTCTGGGTATGTAGAGGATATTGCACTGCGTCGGTCTCACTGGGTACAGAGCAGAGTCCTTCTGAGTATAGCAAAGTAAGAAATGAAAACTAAGTGCTGAGTTTGTTGAGTTATTGGTAGCCTCTCACTGAGTTAGTTGTGTTTTAAGAGTCTAGGCAAACTAAAGCACCTGGATCCATAATCTGCAGTTGGACTTCTGAATATTCATGTAACCCACATTCGTTTCATGAGATTGTGTAGCTCAGGACACATACCTTCAACCAAGAACTGCAGCGCCTGAGTCTGCAAAACGAGATCCGAATTTCATAGATATGATGTAGCTTTTTCTCTCCTTTGCCTTTGTAATTTTTTTGTTATTTTAATAAACTCCTTTATAAAGGGCTTCTTCACTGCCTCCTCTGACACTCCCATTTGTACTGCTTTGTTTTTTGAGTTTTGTGGTTTTTTGCATTCTTTTATTTTGTGCTTCATTCTCTGCATTGGTAAGTAAATACTAAATGAAAAGTAGCAGTCCAAAAGTATGTTAAATTTCCTCTTCTTGTTTTCCTTGTTGCCTGAATGTGCAATAGCTAATAAAATAGTTGATTAATTTCTTTGAGTGGCTTTTGGGGGGTATATACTTTTTTTTAAATGTGTATATGTGGTTTTGATATGTTTTTATTTTCTTTAATTTTGTATACTTATTCTGATAAAAGGTGAAATACTGTCCAATGAAAAATCTGTTCCGCCCTGCCCATAATTGCCTATGTGGGCAACAGATACAGAGTACTTATTTGGTGTTTCTTTTTTGGAAGTTGATGGTGATATTGAGGGGAGGGCAGAGTATGTTCTTTTTAAAAATGTGTACAAAATGTTTTTGCTGCTATCTTGTGGGTGTCATTTCATTTTGCACTTCATTCATCTTTCTCATGGAAATGTAGCTATCTAATGAACTATGGAGGTCCAGAAGTAGGTCACTTGTCCCACTCACCCCTCTCCGAACTGCCTGCATGGACAGTAACTAAGAGAGTAGCTGTGGGTGCTCTTGCCTTGATCTAGTCTTGGGGGCTAGGGCTTATAGATCATTCTTTCAGGTGTGTGTATATATATATGTATATATATATATGTTATGCTACTTTTTTACATTTCATTTTTATATATCCCTTTGCATGTATGCATATATACTTAATGAAAATTGAAGTTCAGAGTATGACAGATTTTCTCTTTTCCCTTTTCCTCATCGCCTCCTTGGGCAGTAGCTAATACTTTGGGTTTTGTGGGGCAGGAAGTAGGGTATGTACTTAATGTATATAAATAAATTTCCTACTACTTTATATTACTTAATTCATTTCATACTGTGTCCTTCTCATCCTTCTCAGAGGACGTTAAAGTACCTAATGAGACATGGAAGTCCGGATATATGACAAGTCTTCTCTCCTCCCCTCCCCTTAGTGTCCATGTGGGCAATAGCTGGTAGAATACTTGTTGAAGTGGGGTTTGGGGGTAGGGTGGGGCTGGGGACAGGGATGTGTACGTGCTGTATATACCTGTTTTTACTACCAAGTTGTATTACTTCATTGGGTACCAAGACTGGAAGGTACCCAGTGAGCCATGGAGGTCCGGATGTATAACAGTCTCCTCTCGTCCCCTCCCCTTATTGCCCATGTGGGCAATGGCTAGTGGAGTAGTTAGTTAGTTTCAGGGATTCTTTTGTGGGCTCGAGGGTAAATACTTTAAAATATATATACATGTTTTTACTGCCTTGTTACAGTATTTCACTGGGTACCCAGTCCTTCACTTGGACATGTAGGTTCTTAATGAACCATGGAATTCTAGATGGGTAGCAATCTCCTCTTCTTCCTTTCCCTTTTTATCTATGTAGGCGATAGTTCTAAAGTAGTTTGGGTTTTTTTGAAGTTTTGGTGGGTGGGAAGGGACAAAGGGCAAGATACATGCTTTTGAAAACTGTATATACAGTGTTTGTTACTATATTGTGTTATTCCATTTTGTACCCCGTCCCTTACTTGGACGTGTGGGTACCTAATGAGACGTGGAGGTCCGGATGTATGAAAATCTCCTCTTGTCCCCTTTCCTTATTGCCTCTGTGGGCAATAGTTTTAGAGTAGTTCTAGATTAATTTTTTACTCTACCACTCCCTCCCCTGAGAGGGTGGGGATATGTACTCTTTTAAATGTATATGAATGTTTTTGTTCCTTCTTTCTGTCACTTCATTTTGTACCTAGATGTTTCCATGGATATTTAGGTACATGATGAAAATTAAGGTTCATTCTATGAAAAAAAAAATCTCCTCTCTTGTCTCCTTCCCTTATTGCATGTCTGGGCAACGACTAGTGGCATAGTTGTCTAGATGTTTTTTTTTGTCAGGGTGTTGGGGGATTTCTGGGTTTACATTTTTTAAAATGTATATAAATGCTGCATGTTTTTTGTTTGCTTGTTTTTGTTTCTTGCTTTTTTACTTCAACCAGTTTTTTTGTTTGGGTTTGTAAATGACAAATGTAGTGCAGAGGCCCAGATCTGGAGATATGATAAACCTTTTCTCCCTTCCCTGATAGCCTGTGCACAATTGCATCAGAGTACATTAGGACTTGGTTTTTGTTTTTTTGTTTTAGAGGTTCTTAACGGGGAATGGGCTTATTCAGTAAGATAGTGATTTTTTTTTAATGTATATAAACGTTTCTGCCTTTTTTTGATGTTCACTTCATTTTGAATCTAGTCCTTTGCATGACTATTTAGGTACTTAATGAAAGTTGCGATTGATTCTATGAACAATCTCCCCTACTCCCCTTCCCTCACTGCCTGGCTGGCAGTGTTAGAAGAATAGATGTTTAGTTTCTTTTTTTGGAGGGGTGGGGGGCTGAGGAAGTCTGAGTGTGTGTGTTTGTGTGTGTGTGTGTGTTTGTGTGTGTGTGTGTGTTTGTGTATGCGGGGATTTGTGTAAAAATTTTTTTAATGTAGATAAATGTTTGCTACATTTTGTGTGTTATTTCACTTAGTACTCAGTCCTTTGCTGGGACTTGTAAGTACATAATGAAACATGGAGGTCCATACGTATGATACATCTCCTCTGCTTCCCTTCCCTCGCTGCCTGCATTGGCAATAATTTTATAATTTGGGGTGTTTTTTTTTTAGGGGGAGAGATAATTTGGGTGGGTAGTGGGGAAGGGATAAGGATAGGGTATGAACTTTTAAAAATTGTATATAAATGTTTTCATATTAATTGATTTTATACCTAGTCTTAGCATGGATATAGGTATAGGTACCGAATGAAAATCGAGGATCAGTGTATGACAAATCTCCCCTTTTCCCCTTTCCCTTATTGCCTGTGTTGGCAATAGTGAGTAGAATAGTTGTGCATTGTTTATTACTTGGCTTTTTTTTTTTTTTTTTTTTGGCGGGATTTCTATTTTGGGCAGGGGAAGATTCTTAATACATATGAATGTGTTTTCTTTCATTTTGTGTTTAGTTTTTTGCATGGCTATCTTTGTAGGGACCTAAAGGAAATTGAGTTTCATAAACTGACAGTTCACTTCTTCCTTCCCCACATGTTTCCTCATTTATCAGTGCCTAGTATAGTTGTTCTGTGGTTATTTTGTTTTAGTCTGTAGGAAATAGGCCTTTAAAAGTATAAAATATATATATATGCACATATCTAATCTGCCTTTTTCTTTTTTTTCCCCATCATTTTTCATTAATACTTAGTCCCTTGCAGGGCTGTGCATGGGTCTAACACAAATAAAGTCCCTCCAGATCCCTGCCCTCTGACCTGAGAGGCCTTGTGGTGGTGTAACTAATGGCAACAAGGGGATAGCAAGTAAGATGAGAGATGGCACTTGGATATGGTTAAGTTGTAAAAGCTGATCAGATTCAGCATTTCTTATGTTGATTCAAAGTGAAGGAAAGGATGAGAAGGGACCTGTGCTTGGGAAATTCCAGAAAGGCAAGAGGATCATACTAAGTAAAAAGTATGTTTAAAGTTCATTGCTGATTAATCTTTGAGGAACTTGTAAGCCAGTAAAAGTGCTGCGTAGAACTTGTTTGAAGACCCTTGAAACTAGCTGCTTCTTGGAGCCTGGCATTCTGATTTATCTACTAAAGTCTCTTGCCAGTTCTGTAGATAACATATTCTTGTGTAGCCGATAGACATTGTTTTGATTTTTGGAATGAACCTTTTGAGTTATTGCCATGGTTCTAGTGAATAACACAGGCCTACAAATCATTCCCTTAAGAATTGGGGAGGCAAGCCCTTCTGTCTTTCATCATTCATCTACGCACGGTGGGGCAAGTTGGTCCTTTCCTACCCAGAGCTCGTCTGTGTGGCTGCATCTCCCCCTCCATTCTCTGTTAACTGGACCATTCTTGTCCTTTTTCTCTTCTTCAGTGCCTGCAATATTAGATGTTATGCTCAAGTACACTTAAACACATAAGCCAGTGTTGCCTCATCAGCTGTGTGTTTTTGCACGCATTTCATACATCCAGACTTGTGTGTTCGCTTTCAGCATTCTTGAATCATAGTGACTGTTCAACCATCACGTGGTACATGTTAGGGACTCCACATTTGCCTGCATCAAAGAAAATGCATGTGTAAAATCCTTCAGTCCCTCTCTGCCTCCCTTTCTTTCTTCCTTGCTTTTTCCCTTCAAGCTTCTGAGCAATCTTTCTTTGTTCTGCAGTTTATAATGAATATAATGCTGAAGATTTGCCATATTATTTTGCTTTATTATATATATATATTTTTAGACAATTGATAGGACTCCTAGAACAGTTGCAAAGAGATGTCATTTACCGTATCAAACGCTCAGGTCCTAGTGTTCAAAAATTAGCCCGTACTTTGCTTATTTATACCTGCTGCTGTAGAAAAAATAAAAGTTTGTTCATGATACATGTAACTTTAATCATAAATAAGAGAGAAAGGGACACCTTTTTGAAATTAGTCATGGTAGTCATTAGCGATATCTCTGAACAGTTCTTAATTTGAAACACTTCAAAGAAGTAAGGTCATGGGCTTAGCTGAGTGAAATGCTCCAGAAGTTGTACTGTATAAACCATCAGTATAATAATGCACTTGTGTATATACGTATGTGCATATATATATATATATCTAAAATGAGAATTACAGCATAATTGGAGCATTTTCATTAATGAGCAAACTCACACTGAGACAAAACTTAGTATCCTAGCCGTCTTGATTAAAACCAAGTGTTCCACATTGCTATGAAGAGTAGGAGTTTCTTTCAAACACTTTCAAAAGTAATTATTTGGAACCTTGTAAAAGTATTACGTTTTTGTATTTAAACACCTATACGAATCTTCACTTCTTTGAATCTGAGCTTGTGGGTGGAATTCTAAATTTGTATCATAACCTGTCTTTTGTGGAAATTTTTGAAAACCGTATGTATAATATAATATATATATGCAAATTGTGTTGTGTCACTTGTAAAGGGATAAAGGCTTATTTTTCTTTATACTTCTGATAACTTGTTTTGCATATGACCAGCACTGACTGAAAGGCATGTGTAATTGCAAACACTGTTGCTTTTTCTTTTTTGTGAAATGAAAATAAAGTATTTAAATATAAATATTGTGTGGACTATTTGCATATATAAAGTGGTACATCTTCTCAGATTATACACTTTACCAGGATAAAGACCATATTCACTGTCTGGCATGATTTCTTTCTACCCCACTAGTACCCCAGTATCTCTACTGCCTATGACCCAACATTTCTCCGACTCACACTATTTGACATCTGGGACTCTCCTATGCATTCCATGCTGACTAGATTGCCTCTAATGGCAAGAAGCAACTATGGGCTAATGACACTTCCCCCACCCCCAGTGTAACAACCAAAAATGTCTTAAGACATTGCCAAATTTCTCCTGTGATGGGGTGAGGTGGAGATTAAAACTTTGAGTGGACACCTGGACCAGGAGGCTCAGTAATAGTTACATGAACTGTAGGGCAAGTATTTACTTTTTAGACTGGATTCCTTCTTATAACACTCAGTACCAGTTGATACAGTAATCATTCAGCACCTAAATCAGTATGAGACATGTAACTACTTGTGCCATTGAAACCAAGGAACTCTTACTATCTGAAGGTGAAAAGACACTGAATGTTATCAAGGGACACCCCTTGCTTTGATTCACATGTAATTGGAGTGGGAGTGCACAGCTGTTATCAAGGGACACTGCCATAGTTATGTTCTTGCTCAGGTCTACAAAAGGAGTTTCTCTGTTCTAACCCCATGTGTAGTCTTGAGAACTCAGAATTTCTTAGGCTTCCAGATATGGGAACTATAACCAATATTCTCTTCCAGTAATTGTTAGGGCTTAAAGTTGGGCATTTTACAGCAAATACAGTGTCTTTTAATCCCCTTACCCAAAACCCTGTTTCTGGGGACACAAAGCAACCTTGAAGTCATACCTTCTTAAAATCTCCTATGGTGATCCATTAATATATTGGAGAATCAACAAAGTAAAGGCAACCTACTGAGTGGAGAAGATTTGCAAATGATGTTAAGAGGTTGATATCCAAAATATATGAATAACTTCTGCAACTCAACACTAGAAAACCAAATAATCTGATCAAAATGGGAAGAACTGAATAGACATTTTTCAAAAGAAGACCTATACGTAGCCAACAGATACATGGAAAGATGATCAACATCACATCATCAGAGAAATGCAAGTCAAAACCACAAGGAGATATCACCTTACACCTGTCAGAATGGCTAATGTCAAAAAGACAGAAAATACCAAGTATTGACAAGGATGTGGAGAAAAAGGAACCCTCGTGCACTTTTGGGAATGTAAACTGGTACCGCCACTATGGAAAACAGTATGATGTCTCCTCACAAAACTAAAAATAGAATTACCATATGATCCAGTAATTCCACTACTGGGAATGTATCCAAAGAACATGAAAACACTAATTTGAAAAGATATAAGTGTCCCTATGTTTATTGCAGCATTATTTACAATAGTCAAGACATGGAAGGAATATTAAGTGTCCCTTTGATAGATGAATGGATAAAGATGTGGTATATAGAAATATAGAGATATAATGGAACATTATTCAGGCATAAAAAAAGAATGAGATCTTGATCTTGTCATCTGCAGCAACATGATGGACCTAGAGGTTATTATGCTGAGTGAAATAAGACTGAGAAATACCATGTGATTTTTCGTATATGTGGGCCTAAAAAACAAAGCAAAAAGAGACCCATAAACACAGAGAACAAACTGTTTGGTGGTTGCCGGAGGGGAGAGAGGTAGGGTATGGGCAAAATGGGTGAAGGGGAGTGGGAGGTACAGGCTTCCAGTTAGGGAATGAGTAAGTCACAGAGATGAAAGATACAGCACAGGGAACATAGTAAATGGTATTGTAATAATGTTGTAAGGTGACAGGCAGTAGCTAAACTTACAAGCATAGCATAACCTATAGAGCTGTTGAATCACTATGTTGTACGCCAGAAACTAATGTAGCATTGTGTTAACTATACTTCAATAGATAATAATAATACACTGGGGTAATGTTGTTAGGAATTGACAAGATTTTGATCAAAACATCCTGGTTACATTTTTTATACTTTTTTGTTCATGGATATCTGCAGTAAACAGATGAACTAAAACCCATTATAAATGTAGAGAAGAGCAGTGTCTGAGTAGCTCAGTCAGTTGAGCATCTGACCGGCTCAGGCCATGATCTTGTGGTTCATGGATTTGGGCTCCACATCGGGCTCTGTACTGACAGCTCAGAGCCTGGAGCCTGCTTCAGATCCTATGTCTCCCTCTCTCTCTGCCCCCCACCTGCTCACACTGTCTCTCTCTCTCTAAATAAATACACATTAAAAAAATTTCATTTTTCAAAATCATTTTAGAATCCATGGCACAGGAAAGTTTGGTTATATTTCCTTTTTGCTTTACTTCAATTCATACCATAAAGCCCTAGCTGCCCCCTGCAACACACACACACATACACACACACACACACACACACACACACACACACACACACACACAAAAGCATCTAGTGCTTCCTAAAACTTGTGAGTTGAACAGTTGACTTACATGGTCTATAGGAGTGTTATTACCAGAGAACAAAAACATACTTTTAAATCATTCCAGCCTACCTTCTGTAGTCAGTAACTAGTGAAATGTTTCCAGTGCTTTCTGCTTGTTCTTCATTTTTACTATTTTTCTTATGGATGGCCACCCAGTCAATTATGTGATTGTGATTTCTGTTGTTGGCTGAGCTGAATTATAATCAGGACTTTTGCTTATATGTGTAAAAACTTTTACTATCCCACTCATTTTTTTTTGAAGGAAAAACATAATGTAGTAACATAATAAAATAACCAAATAGAGTGGTTAAAGTAGATGATGTTGCCAAAGTTGAACTATTGAGCAGGTCGCAGTAGGAGGCAATAACAGATTCAAAGAAGTCAGGGACAGACAAGAAGCAAGGCTTCTTTATCAGCTTAGGAAAGGCTTATTTATAAATAGGGAGTCAGCATGTTGCTTATTCACATGCCATTTGTATAGACGCCAAGTGTGGGAAACTGGAAACCCTTTTGTTCCATGTTTTTCCATGCTGCTTGTCTGTGTGAATATGGCCCAAGTGATCCTTGGGTACTTCATGCAGGTTTGTACATTGGCTGCCCTGTGTGGTTATGGCTGAGTATATATTCATTTACTTTGCTCCTAGCCCTTTGTGGTTGTTAACATGAGCAGAATTCTTGGAATATCACTATTATTACATGGTAGCAAAAGATGATGATTTCTAAAAAATTAAAATATTTGAAATGCTGTGGAACATAGACTGGCATTAATCAGGACTGGAACTGAATCCTGGTACAGTCATTTTCTACTTGTTACTTAATTCCTATTAGCTTCAGTTGTCTCCGTTAATAAAACAGGATAGGGATACTACCTATCTTGCAAGGTTTGTTAGCATTAAATAAAATATCTATGGTGTTGCCTGGGTGGCTCAGTGGGTTAAGTGTCCAACTCTTGCTTTCGACTCAGATGATCTCACAGTTCAAGAGTTCAAGCCGCATATGAGGCTCTGTGCTGACAGATTCACTCTCCTCCACACCCCCACCCCCCCCCCGCCACTGCCCCTCCCCTGCTTGCACTTTCTCTCAAAATAAATAAACTTAAATAAATGAAATAAAATATCTATGAATTACCTAGCACAGTGCCTGTAAATATCACAGTGATGTGGTAAATACCCACTGCCATTGTTAAAACTGCCTGCCGTTTTCTGGGGTATACGAATGTTAACAGCATCAGTTACAGATGGAAATGAGTTTTTTAATTGAATAAGGTTATATAACTTGTCAGGAAATTAGAGAAATACTCTTTGTAAATTTAAGCCTTAAGTATGCAGGTTTAATTTGAGAGTTATTGTACATTAGGAAAAGCATGAAGTTATATAGGTTTCACAACCAAAATAATATCCTGTCACTGAATTTGGTTAGTTATAAATTAGTACGAAATAAAATCCTGATTATTGACAAAGCTGCAATGATGGTAAT
This sequence comes from Proteles cristata cristata, assembly GCA_017311185.1. Taxonomy (NCBI): domain Eukaryota; kingdom Metazoa; phylum Chordata; class Mammalia; order Carnivora; family Hyaenidae; genus Proteles; species Proteles cristata. Next base: position 400,539 of record JAESUZ010005475.1, read on the forward strand.
AATACCTACTTTGCAGTAATAACATCAGGCACTGGAATATGGGAAATAGATCTGATATTTCATAGGTGCTTGTAAATACTCCTTTTTTTCCTTTCAATAACTTATTTGCCTTCAATATGCAAAAGAATCAAGCATGCACAAGTCTCTATTCTAACTAGAAAATATTATGTACAACTTAGGGCATGGCAAGGAAATAGGCCAAATGTGTTAAGATCTCTGTTAGTGCTAGAAAGAACTTTCTATATGACATAGTCTAATTCCTTAATTTTACTGATAAAAGGCACCAGAGGCTCTGTCTTAGCTATGGCCCCCAAATATAACATTATATGTTAAATTTGTACATGTGTTTGTATTAGAAAACGTTTTTGTCACCTTTGGGATAAAGGGTGTGCAAATGCCTACAAGATACCATTTCCTTGGAAACAAGTATTAGAATTTACTGTTGAAAGAGGTATTTCATTATTTTAACTTAGAGTGTGGAGCTAGAATTATCCTAATATTTTAACTTTAAACTCAATAATGTGAATAGTCTACCATGAGTTCGAAAGAGTAGGTGTGGGGATGTTATCATATACCCTTTTTTGTATGTTTGAACTAAATGGGTTACAAGGAAGTAACCTCTCTCAGGTCGAAGATGCTAATGTCAGTGAGGTTCAGACAGACCTCTCTCACCCTTAAGAGAGATATCAGGGAGCAGGAAGGTGTGGTTAACAATGGTGAGGGACCAAGTGCTGTAATGGTAGATGAACTAGAGGGTAGGAACATAGATAGTAGCTTCACCAACTACAAGTAGAAGATGAGAATGAACCATTTTCCTGAGGTAGTTCGAAGTCAGCCTGAGATGGGCCTTTTTCCCTTGAGAGGACTGTAGACTCCTCAACCGTGGGTGCTGACCGCTGTCCTTTCCTATGTTTCTATAGAATCCGTGTTGCCAGAAGGTCAGAAATTTAAGGAAGTTTACAGTGGTGGGAAAAGAGACCAGAATTAAAGCACAATTTTAAGGACATCTGGGTGGCTCAGTTTTCAGTGCCCGACTTTGGCTCAGGTCATGATCTCACGGTTCATGAGTTCAAGCCCCACCTCGGGCTCTGCTGTCAGTGCAGAGCCTTCTTCAGATCCTGTGTTTCCCTCACTCTACTCCTCCAGCCTCTCTCTGTCTCTCAAAAAGAAATAAACATTAAAAAAAATTTAAATACCAAGAAAAATAAAATCACACAGTTATAAAAACAACAACAACAACAACACAATTTTAAAACCATCCAGTTGACATATTTAGTCTTTATTGGGAATAGGATGGGGGACATAGCCTGGATGTCAGTTGACCTCCTCTGCCCTGCATCCATGCCCGTGGACTCTCTTCTGCCTTGAGCAAATTGTGCTTAGAACCCAATACCTCTTTAAGATTCCTTCCCACAAGCTCACTACAGCCAGAGCATTACTGAGCAATGCAGATTTTCCCCAGGATTACATAGGAGAGTATCTCCCTCATGCCACAACAAACAGCTTCATCATCACTTGATATTTCTCTTCTCCAGAGCCTCTCCTTTACCCTGTTGTTTCTGTGGGATCTTTTCACTTCCTGTACTCATTCAAAACACACACACGCACACATGCACACACCTTGCTGACTTCTCACTGTTACTCCTAGACATCTCCTTGAACTTGAAATGTCTCTCCTTTGTGGCATTGCACCTCAGCCACCTCACCCAGATGCACATGGCCAAGTGCATCAGGAGCTCAAGGAAACTAATGGCCTACAGTTAGCAGCTGGTCCCCTGAATTAGAGGACCCATCTGTGGCCTTTTACTATTTGGACACACTCCTTGGAATCTTATCCCTTACTCCAAGCAGCTTATCACCTATTTATTTCAAACAAGCACATTGTTCTCATAAAAGGAAACTTTATCTCCCTCTTTTGACTGGCAACCAATTTCTTCCTGTTTTTCTAAGCTAATATGAAGATTGGCTTATAATATCTGAACACGTCCAGACTTTGGGTGAAAGAAAGCAGCCATAAGTTGAACCGGGAGAAGAAGGAAACCAGGCCATACTTCTCAAATGTTTTTCATGGCTCATTCACTCAGTAAATATTTGTAATCATCCACTGTGCACCAGGCCTTGTGCTAGGTGGGTTCATGATGCCTGACTCTAATGTGAGCAGCTGGCTGCAGCTGCGAGAATGCCACCTGGGTTTTATAAACACTGCTTGCATGGTGGGTGGTAAATAGTTGAGGGCAGTTGGGTTCATGAGGAACAGAAGTGAAGGGCATCCCCCTGGGAGGTTTTAAGCTACGAGGTGGGTAGTTCTGCAGCCACCTCAGGAACAGCAAGCTCCAGGAGAGGACAGGCTGAGGGGAGGGGATGCTGGCTCCCCAGCCAGAATCCCCCCTCTGCTCCTGCAGGGGTGCACTAGATGCCATGTGAGTGCCCACACGTCACACCTCATGTCACTGATTGGGAACCAAAGGCACTTTTGATTCGCGCTGAGGAACCACACAGGTATTCATTCCTGAGGGTGTTCCAGGTGAATGACAAGAGGCTGGAAGTTAATTGCCTGTTTCAGTTTCACTCCAGGTTTCCCTTAAGTTCTAATTAGTAATTAATGAGCTTGGCTTACCTCAGCCCGTGCTGTGAGAATGCTTCCTTGTTTGAGTTGCTCAGGGTAGCTAGGCAAGAACAAGGAGAGTGTTTCAAGATAGAATTCTAAATCAGGGAGTCTCCATTTACATCCCAGTTCAGTAAAGGGAAGAGGGCTTGTCGCTGCCTATAGTTGAAAACCTATAGGTGAAGTCCCTGAGTATGATTGATTAAACGCTCCATACAGGAGACACGAATGTTTGTCTGCTTGACTTCAGAAGACAGGCACTGTGTCTCCGTTGTTTCTATTACTGCCCTCTAGCCTCAGCAATTCTAGCGGCACTTATGATCTTTGACCTCTCCGAGGTCCTTGCCTTAAACTAAGAACAGTCTGCAGAGGTCTTTTATTTATTTATTTATTTACCAATTAGAACAAGCTTTCAGATGCAGCTATCAGGATTACCTAGTTAACTTAATAATAGTAACATGATGAGTGGCCATGGAGATGGCAGGGGGGCCCTTGAGGTGAGCTCTCACCTCCAAAGACAGAAGATTCGGTGAAGGCCAGGAGAAGCTGGCAGATGTGCTGGGACTGCATCTGCTAGTGGAAATGCTTAATTCACTTTGGAGCAGATCTCCTAGGCAACCTTTCCAAAACTCCCGTTTTTGTGCTAATGCACAAAGGGTGGCAGTTCGCTGGGGTACTGCACAAAATGCAGAATGCTTCATGAATTTGCACGTCATCTTTGCTCAGGGGCCATTGTAATCTTCTCGGTATCGTTCCAATTTTAGTGTCTGTGCTGCCCAAGCAAGTGCTGCAGAAGTCCTAGGACATGCTTGGGATATAGTGCCAGCAGTAAGTGGGTGAAAAACTCTAGTGGCTTCCATCCTTGCCCAGGGCTCATTAAGAGTGACCAAGAGCATGTGGGAAGACTTGTTTGCTCAGAGATGGCTTAGAGTCCATGCAGCCCATGTGGAAGGAATCCCAGAGTCATGCAGACACTAGGGAAATTTGAGTGAAATGGAAGCAATCCTGGAAAATGTGCTCCTGTGAGAGGACATGAAAGAAAAAATGTTTCATGAAGACTGGCCAAAAATGGAGGGGCGCCTGGGTGGCTCAGTTGGTTGAGCGTCCAACTTCAGCTCAGGTCATGATCTCACAGTTCATGGGTTCAAGCCCTGCATTGGGCTCTGTGCTGACAGCCAGTTCAGAGCTTGGAGCCTGTTTCAGATTCTATATCTCCCTCTCTCTCTGACCCTCCCCTGCTCACGCTGTCTCTCTCTCAGAAATAAATAAAACATTAAAAATTTTTTTAAAAAGAGGAAATCCTTTTCTCTGTTTGAAAGAGATGCTTCACTAGCTCTAGAGGATATATCCCACCTTCCTTCAAGGTGGCCAAAGCTGTCATCTGATTTATGCAGCCCAGAAATCTCCAGTGGCCAAGAAATCAGTTGAGTTCTCCTGAGTAGAACTTGCTCCAGCAGGAGCCCTGGTGGTGGTGCTTTCCCAGAACAATCAGACCCCATCTGGGAGGAGACAGTGCATGAACTTGGGTGGAGGCTACCCCCTCCCACAGGTGGGAAAGTGCTGCCAGACCCACGCAGGCAAGGAGTCTTCTCTAGGATCTATGAAATAAGGGTTCTCGTGGGTTAGGCAAGAGTGTGGTCCTCAGAGGTGTGCCTTAGTTGCATTACCGATGGTTGTCCTGGGTTAGCCCATGAGCCTTCTCAGTCCATACTGTGGCTGACCTGTTGTTTGCCATGAAATGTGGCTCCAAAGGACTTCATACTAAGTATACAGAAGAGAAGTGCAGCTCAGGGTCCTCAAGCCACAGCTGCTCTGGGAAAATAGCCTCTCTCACTCCTTACCAGGCCACCTCTGCAAACAGTTGGTAGAAAAACAGAGAAGATACATGTAGACTAGACTAATAAGAAGGATGGGTATTTGAAGGTATTGGGCATTAGACTTCTATTGGAGAAGGCAGTCTGGTAAACACGACCTGTGTGACTTCTGTAGCTCCAGTCTTCACAAGGGTTTGTTCAAGGTCATGATGTTTTGAGGCAGTTGCTTCATGATTTAGAATACCAAACTTACTGATGCTCCATACACACTAATAGTCCACTTGTGCAGACTTTCCAGGAGAGTAAGAAGCATCCTTGGGGCAGGGGACCCTCTCCCTTGCTTGATGCAGGCCGGCCACTGGCTGGGGATGGGGGTAGGGGGAGAGAGACAGGTGAATCAAATCTTGTAACATCTCAAGTGAATAGTACTACTCAGTTCCCCAAATCCTTGTATATAACTCTTATCTCCTTTCCTACTCTGGATAAGGAGTAAGTTCTGGCCCTAGCAAAATAGTAGAAGTAGAGGATATCACAAGAAAAGAAAACTGCAAGTCAATCTCCTTTATAACTATAGATGCAAAAATTAAATATGCAAAATGAATCCAACAATATATATAAAGTATTATCCATCATCACAAAGTACGGTTTATTCCAGGAACATAAGATTGGTTTGACACCCCAAAATTAATGTGATGCATCATATCAATAACACAGAATTAAAAAATAACCATGTGACCATCTCACCAGATGCAGAAAGAAGCACTTGACAAAAACCAACACGTTTTCATGATAAAACAACAAAGTGGGATTAAAGGAGAACTTCCTCAACTGCTGAAGGGCACCTATGAATAACCAATTGCTAATATCACATTTAATAATAAAAGATTGAAATATTTTCTCCTACAATCAGGAACATGACAATGATACCTACTCTCACTACTTCTATGTGAACAAACTGGAGGTTCTAGACAGGGCAATTAGGTAAAAACAAAACAAACAAACAAAACAATAATAAAGGCATCCAGATTAGAAAGGAATAAATAAAACTATCTCTATTTATATATAACATGATCTTACACATAGAAAATGCAAAAGTACCAAAAAAATGTATTAGAGCCAAGAAACAAGTATAAAAGTTACAGAAGAGAAGATGAATGTACAAAAGTCAGTTGTGTTTCTAAATAGTAACAATGAATAGCCCAAAATGAAATTAAGATACAATAACATCCAAAAATTAAAAGACTTAGGAATAAATTTAACCAAAGAAGTTCAAGATATGTACACTTAAAACTATAAAACACTGCAAAAAGAAGTTAAAGAAGACCTTAAAAAATAGAAAGATCCCATGTTCATGGGATCACTGAAACAATTAAAATTGTTAAGATGTTAGTACTCACTCTGCGTGGCTCAGCTGGTTAAGCATCTGACTTTGGCTCAGGTCATGATCTAACGGTTTGTGACTTCAAGCCACACATAGGACTCTGTGCTGGGCTCAGTGTTCACAGCTTGGAGCCTGAAGCCTGTCTCAGATTCTGTGTGTGTGTGTGTGTGTGTGTGTGTGTGTGTGTGTGTGTGTGTGTGTGTGTGTGTGTCTTCCCCTCCCCCACTCACCTCTGTCTCTCTCTCTCTCTGTGTCTCTCAAAAATGAATAAATGTTAAAATATTTTTTAAAACAATGTCAATACTCTTCAAACTTATTTAGAGATTCAACACAATTTCTATCAGAATCCCAGCTGGCTTCTTTGTCTTCTTTGTAGGAGCTGATGACCAGGTCCCAAAATTCCATGAAAACTCAAGGAACCCAGCATAGCCAAAACAATCTTGAAAGGAGAACAAAGTTGGAGGACTCATATGACACAATTTCAAAACTTTCTACAAAGTGAGAGTGGTCAAGACAGTATGGGACAGGTGTAAGGACAGACATATAGATCACTTCCACTATTCTCTTCATTTCTTTACTCTTTTAATCCTAGACAGACAGCTTGTTCTGGGAATCTCTGACATGCTACGTCATATCTGTGAACTACAAACATTGCTTCAACAGCCTTTCTTAGGGAACTTGGTACTTAGGCGTACGGATGAGTTATGTACCTGTCTACCCCTTTCACTGTAGCTCAGTCAAGGTTGATTGGACTAGGAATGAACACATGGTATAAAGGAAATGAATCACGATTTGGGGAGATGCAGTCAAGTTCTCCAAACTTCACACCATTGGATCTTGGAGGGACTCAGTGCATTAATTCACAGTGTCTGGCTGGATTTATGAAGCTGATTTTTAAGGCATACTCTGCTGAAATGGTAGGGTGACCAATTCCTTCTGGTTTGCCTGAGACTTCTCTGTTTTTAACACTTCCCTGGTTTTAACATGGGTAATTTCATGACATTGTGTTTGATTTTAGTGAGGGAGAAATTCCTTAGAAGACATTCATGTGATAAAGCACAAATTAACACACCAGAAGTAAGGTCTGTATTCTAATATTTGTCAGTTCCAGGCAAACTGGGGAGTTTGTCACCCTAGAAGGGCACTATTGTAGAGCAAGTGTACATACTCGTGCAGAAATAGACAAGGGAAGCAGACATATGTAAGAAGAGATGTCAAAGTTAAGGGCCAATCAGTGAGCTCAGTGACAACTGCTGCCTTGATTTCTGATGATTTTCCGGTTCCTTCCTCTACCCACCTATCCGTCGATTTATTGAACCAAAATTTATTGAACATTCCTCTTGTTTTAGGCAATTTGGTAAGGCCAGAGATGACTTTGAGGTCTGGGTTTACTTCCCACTCGCATTTTCCAAGATATCTGAAACCCTTTCAATAAACTCCATATTATGTTCAGTAGGTCTCCATTCCTTGCAACCAACCAATCCTTAAATACTTGTCTGCTATAATGATGGAGGGGACAGGGATGAGGGCAAGAGGGTGTTTCAGCTTTAAAATTCTGCAACTTTGCATCAGTGCCTAGACTCTCCTGTTTATGGTATATGTCAACCAGTGTCTTCCTGTGGGACCAAGTTTGGGAACATTGTCACCCATAGATCTTAACGGCTGGGAACAGGAAAACTAAACAGACATTTTAGGCATGTGCCTTGGATGAAGAAAACTTTCTGTGTTATCCTAATGGGTCCTGGATGTTCACACTAGACCTGTGACTTTCAAATGTTTTTTACTTCTACCCAGAGAAAGACACATAGTGAATATAGTAGATATCACTGTGGGTTACCCTGTAACTCTGTAGCAATTAAAAGGAATGGACCAGAGTATAGAGAGTGTTTTTTAAGTTTGTTAAATTTTATGTAAATTATAAAAAAAGGCGTGAGCCCAAAGTAAGGAATATTTACCAAAACATATATATATATATATATATATATATATATATATATATATATATATATATATATAAATATATATATGTATATAAAGTTAATACATGTAACACATTACAGCGTTTACCTGTGGGGGAACAAAGAGGTAAATGAAAGTGGAGGATGGGAAATTAAGGCAAATAAAACAAGAGATGGAGCTTGTGCTGACCAAGGCGAGAATATGAGATAAACTAATTCATGTAATTGAGATTCTTTTAAAATGCATTTTACCTGACAACCCAGTAAAGATATGTCTATGATTAGCTGTAATGGATGATTCACAAATCATATTTACTTTCACTATGTTCAGTATTCTCCATTTTTGTCTTCTTTGATTTTTAAAATCTTAGTCACAACCAGCTAACTTGTGCTCACACCTTGCTGATGTGTTAGGACCTGTAGCTGGAGAAATGGACCAGACCACAGCAAAATGCACAGGTGCTCACCTGCTCTGTGTGTTTGACAAGTCCCCAAAGCCATTAAGCACAGATGTTTTTGCAAAGAAAGGAGACAGTTTGCCTCTCTTCCATTCCATACAGATACATTTTGGATTCATTTCTATTTCTCTTTGAAGTTTAGAAGTACGATGTTGCGGACAAAACATGGTTCCCCCAAAGACATCCATGTCCTAATCTTAGGAAACTTTGAATTTGTTACCTTACATGGCAAAGGAGAATTAAATTTGCAGATAGCATTAAAGTTGTCAATAGCCGACGTTAAAATTGGGAGAGTATCCTGGGTTATCTAGTTGGGCCCAATGGAGTCACAGAGTTCCTCACAAGTGGAAAAGGTAGGGGCACCTGGGTGGCTCAGTCAGGTGGGTGCCTGACTTTGACTCAGGTCATGATCTCATGGTTGGTGAGTTTAAGCACTACATTGAGCTGAGGGCTCACTGCTGTCAGCACAGACCTCCCTTCATATCCTTTGTCCCTCTCTCTCTGTCACTCCCCTGCTGGTGCTCTCTCAAAAATAAATAAGAAAACATTAAACAGTGGAAAAGGGAGACGAATCAGAAAGATGCAGTGTGCACAGGACTCCACTTGCTTTCGGTGGAAGCAAGATGGAAGAAGGGAGCCACCAGCCAAGGAATGTGCATTGACTCTAGAAGCTAAAAAAAAAGCAAGGACATGGATCCTACCTAGAGCCTACAGAAAGGCCTTACCAATGCTTTCATTTTAGCTGGTGAGACCTATATCAGACCTCTGGCCTACAGAACTGTAAGACAATAGTTTTGTGTGTTTAAGCCACTAAAATTTGTGGCAATATGTTACAGCAGCAGATGCAAAATAATTTATGAGTAGGGTTGGAAAAGTTGGATCTGTTCGATTGCTAAGTAACTGATAACTACAAATCCCATAATTCTAACCTCGGAGGAAGGAGCTCTAAGCTTCAGATAAGTTTTACAAATGCACGCAGAGTTGCTTGGCAACATGAAAAATAAACAGTTTCAGGAGCAATGCACAGGAGCTTGGAATCGCCAAGGTCTTCTTGACTGTGTCTCTTGGTACAAACTTCTGCTTTTTATTTGCTTTTAACTACTTTTAAAAATCCAGGGGGCGATTCAAAAGGCATTTACAAATCATGATATTTTTTTCAAATATGGGAATTCATGGGGTGGTAAAAATCGAAGAAACAATGGCTTCTGGGGGATTCTTGAGTACTCTAAATCAGCACTTTTATATCTAAATCAGCAGATTTATATCTAAATCTAGTACTCTAAATTCACAGATTTATATCTAAACCAACGGTTACTAACATCTTTTGGGTCACAGATTCACTTGAAATTCTTCTTAGAAAAATGAGCATATATGCCTATACACAATTTTGCATATGTTTTTTTACTGATGTTACAGCCTCCTTAATGTTTATAAGTTCACAAACAGCTGATCTAAATAGGTATTTTCATAATATTGTGTTTGATTTTAGCAAGGAACACATTTCTTAGGAAGCATGCATGTGATTAAGCATACTTGAAGTAATATCTGTATTTTAGCTAACTATGAGAGGTTAGATTTTCTTCAAAGAGCTTATGCTTTTTGTTTTTGTCATCAGTAGGTTCCAGATCTAATACTTCATTGGGAAAGGATGTGGGCTCTTAAATACTATAAATGTGAGTGCTGTGGGAGTGATTTTGTCAGCTGCAAGGCTCTGAAGTATCACTTTCGACAGAAGCATTTTGGAAAAGTTCGCTGTGAAGACTGTGGCCCAGAAGTCCTGAGGGAGAGGCTCCAAGATCACAGTAAGGTACAAGTGGGAGAAAATAGGGGAAAACGGGGTTTTCTCCCACTTTTTCTAAAATATCAATACCTTTTATCTGTTGGCTTGTGGTTTTAATTCTCTTTATGGAGATTTATTAACAGGAAAGTAAAAATTAAAACAAAACTCATGGTCCTAGGCCAGATGGTAGAATGCAGTGGTTAAAGCTGCATGTTTCAGTCCCTGCTACAAAGGATCCATCTTGTAGGGCTGCTGTTAAGGACACTTAGCAGAGTTCACTGGACATACGTGTTGTATTCAGGGCAGCTGCTACTACTGTAATTATTTTTCCAAAATGCTTGTGTGGTGATAGGATTCTCACAATCCTAGGCTTTTTAGTGTTTTTTATTTTAAGTTGATTTATTTATTTTGAGAGAGACAGAGAGAGCACAAGCAGGGGAGGGGCAGAGAGAAAGGGAGAGAGATATCTCACAAACTGTGAGATCATGACCTGAGCCAAAACCAAGAGTTGGCTGCTTGACTGATAGAGCCACCCAGGCGCCCCTAGAATTTTTACTTTTAATGTAACCTTAGAGGTAGATTAATATGCTTCCCTCCTTCCTCCGTCTCATTTTACAAATGATGGAACAAAGCCCCGATTAGGTTAAATGATTTGTCCACAGCCTCCTAATAGAAGAAAAAGAGCCAGTATTTTATTCTTCTGATTTTATAAAACAAAACTTGATGCGTTGTTTATATATATATATATATATATATATATATCTTTTTTTCTCAGTTCTGTGGTTCTCTTGGTTTGTTGATTAATCTAGAGTAGTTTTCTATGTATATCAAAAGAACTAATGGACTTTGCTATGTTTTGAAAACACAGAATGAGAATCTCTGTCCTCATGAATGGGAGCATTAGTGAGAAGCCAGATGAAGACAACAGATCTTTCAAATAGCTCTTATAATTCCTATGTTATGTGTTTACTTTTTTTCAGTCTTCACATGACAGGTCAACCATGGAAACACACAAATTCAACTCGGAAAATCTAGAAGAAAGGAATATAAAGCCTATGGCTGCAGAAATATCAAAAACCTGCAGGATGTGTACTAGGCAATTTGGAACTGTCTTTAGTCGGGAGAACCATGAAATATAAGAGCATCACTTCACAGCCAGCAAAAGAGGTAAAAGAGATGCCTGGCTCTTTCTCTCTGTGTACATTTATGCAACATGGAAACCATATTTTGGTTTTCTCTCAGTGCAAGGCTTTAGGGGTTGTTTCCAGGAAAAGGAAATAGAGAATAGAGGATGAAACCAGATGTGGCTTGAGACTACCCTCTCTTGGAGTGGCAGGGACAAAGAAAAATTTTGCAAAGCTAAATTTGAAGAAGAAGCTGGGAAACCAAGGTATCATTCAAAGAGAACACAGTTGATGCAATTCTGTGGGCTTGAAGTCAAAAGTGGGACAGAGTCAGGAATTCAGGTGGGAGTCTGGTAATGGTCAAAAATAACCACAAAACTATGATATTACAGCTTTTCTTCTCATGTTTGTGGTCTGCACTCTAAGTTAACTGGTGGTTACTGGTCTATGAAAGTATTTTAATAAATATGATTTTTTTCAGGAAGTAATAATTGATTCTGGATACAGAGATGTTACTGGAAAGTAATCATTTTGTGATGAACTTCCCCTAAAGAGAGTATATATAAATTGGATATTTTGTTTCAAGCAAAAGAATTAAAGCGTCAAACACACACACACACACACACACACACACACACACACACACACACACAATCTGTTAACTTGGCATAATTGATAAAACTTGGGGCTATGTATCACTTGAGTGTTGATATAAAGTTTCCTATTACTGATTATTTCTGAGTATGTTCTGATTTCCATTATGATTTCTTCTGTGATCCATGATTTATTTAAAATATGTGGCTCTTAAAATTTCTTAAAGCATGGAGTATTTTTAGTTATTTTGTTACTGACTTCTCATTTAATTGCCTGGTGGCCAGAGAATGTAATCTATGGGATATTAGTCCTCTGAAATGTGCTGAGTTTTATTTATAGCTGATTATATATATAATTTTTTTGTTAATGTTTATTTATTTATTTTGAGTCAGAGACATAGTGAGAGAGAGAGAGAGAGAAGCCGAGAGAATTCCAAGCGGGCCCCACATTGTCAGTGTGGAGCCATCTCAGGGTTTGATCTCATGAACTGCGAGATTATGACCTGAGGTGAAATTAAGAGTTGGATGTTTACCCAACAGAGGAACCCAGGCTCCCTGAATATACATTCAGTTCTTGTGAATGTTCCATATGTGCTTGAAAAGGAAAGTCCAGTTGAAAGTTCATTCCCAGAAAGGATCAGTGAATTCTTTAAAGCACTTGAGCCCTTTTCTAGCCAGTGGCCACTCTAAAATGAATTCTCGGAATGTTAGGCTGGGTTGGTGGGTTAAAGGTCGGACTTCAGCTCCAATCATGATCTCAAGAGCCCCAGAGCTGGAGCCCCGCATCACGTCAGGTTCTGTATTGACAGCCCAGAGCCTGGAGCTTGCTTTGGATTCTGTCTATCTGTCTGTCTGTCTCTCTCTCTCTCTCTGCCCCTTACCTTCTTGTGTCCTCTCTCTCTCTCCAAAAAATAAAAAATAATCATTAAAAATTTTTTAATGAATTCTCAGTGATAATATGAATTGATTGTATAAACCTGAATGAGGGCCACTTTGATTGCAGATACTTAAGGATTTTTTTTTCCTGATCCTTCCAATGCAAAAATTGTAATTTCCTTGCTGTTGAAGGGGATCAGGATATGCCACCCCTAAGTATGCCAATTTGGTGTATTGAGCTGAGGCAGTTGAGAAACAGTAAGTATAAGAACTCCCCACTCTCCCCCTTTCTGCCTAAAAGCAAGCCATGAATTCTCCCCCTCTCCTGTAGTGAGATGAAGAGAGTAGCCTTTATCACTGGTGACTGAGAGCAGGCACATAAGTCTTTCTAAACAAATCTTAACAGTTTGTTAATAGTTAATAGAACTTAAATAATTCCCCCTGCATATTTCCTAGTCACCTTCCCACAACTTATTGGCCTTCAAAGACCCCGACCCCCTTTGTTCTGTCTATTCACTTCTCTACAACATATTGTATTTTGTATAAGTGGTGTCTAAACCCCAAGTCTCACTGCTACTTTGAGTTTTCATTTCTATAAAGAATCCTGTGCACATTGAAAAAATTTAACCAGTAAAATTTGTATGCTTCATCTATTAATCTGCTGTTTTCAGTTTAGTTCACATGCCCCATTCACTGAACCTAGCAATTCAGTTGTTCACTTCCTTCTTGTGAAGGATGTGGTCTGTCTTGTCAGCTCTTCTGGCTCAAAACAAACACACACTTATGATGTTCCCATTTAAAAAAGAAAAAAAAAAAGTACTATCTCCTGATTTTTAGATGTTGGCTCAGTTGTTTTCTTTCTTGAAAGCACTGTGCAGGCCAAACCAAACATTCCGTAGGCAGAATATGGCCTCTGGGCTGACAGTCTGAGACCTTTAATAGATGGTTTAACTTGGAATTCTATACCTTGGGGTCATTTTGTTGAAACTTGTTAACATATATGTTTTTCATTGGGAACTTAAAATGATTTAGTAAATTGGACCAAAGACTTTTTTCCCCTTGTATAGGAGTGTCTGAATATCTGGCCATTTCTCTATACAGACCTAGGGTTCAATGTCAGCTAAGTCTGGCGGGAGTGAAGTTAGGTGTTCACCTGATGCTCTACCAGCAGAGTCAGTCTCTGTGTTACCACAACTAGGTAGCCCTGGTGATTGACTAGATGTAATTTACATATAAAACTAGATTCTTGCCTTAAACACACACATCTTTTTCTGTGCAGTGAATATCAAATGCTGACCATTTCTCTATTTAGCCCAAATGTCTACAGGATTTTCACCTCATAATATGTTGGAGTGTAAAAGTCCCCAAGAGCTGCAGAGATTTGCAGATAAAAATATCCACCTTGCCTCAGGTCCTCTGAGCACTGCATGTGTGGCTGAAATTGGGGCCCTGTTCAAGCTGATCCAGCATTGCTTTCCGGTGCCGGCTTCCCGAGTAATCCAGGTAATCTGAGCCTCTAGCCCTTGGCCAGGCCACACAGCCCTAAGGAAGCCATTCCTTCCTCATGGAGGCAATGCACGTCAACCAGGCAAGGCCACATGTTCAAAGGCCAGTGTTGCCTTCTGTTTGGGGTGACACAGCTCGCAAGGAGCTCTTTGAAATGCCAGGGCAGGCTTCAGGCTGGTGAAGCAGGCGTTCAACCATGCAACAGCTGGAGTCAATTAAGGTTGGCAATTTTTGCTCAAGGGATGAAAGTGCCTTTACATTGGCAAGACCAAGGAATTGGCTTACACTTGACCTATATTTGTAAATGCTTAAGGGAATTTTAGGCAAAGGAGGTGAGCCTGTCTCCCAGGACCCTGTTTCATGCCTGAGCAGTCGGCCTGTGGAAGTAATTAGGTGCTGCACTGATGGGCTCTCTGTCAACTTAAAGACAGCTCACTGTGTCCAGAAAGGGCTGTCCAGAGAGCACAGAAAATTTCCTTGAAGAAAAATGGCCTAAACACAGGAAAGGAATCCAAAGAGCAATGATGGGATGGTTTTCCCCCTATTATTATTATTTTTACCACTAATACCATCACTGAGTACTCTTTCATCAGTGTTTAGAGAAAAAATACAGGGCAGTTCTGAGGGCATTTTCTGCTGATAATTTTTCCACTCCTTCATTTTATTTTTATTTTTTTAAAGTTTTTTACAAATAGTTTATTGTCAAATTGGTTTCCATATAACACCCAGTGCTCATCCCCAAAAGTGCCCTCCTCCATGCCCATCTCCCCCCGCCCCACACACACACCCATCAGTCCTCAGTTTGTTCTCAGCATTCAAGAGTCTCTCATGGTTTGCCTCTCTCCCTCTCCCCCACCATTTCCCCTTTTTTTCTCCCCCATGGTCCTCAGTTAAGTTCCTCCTAATCCTCCTATACATACAAACATGTGATATTTGTCCTTCTCTGCCTGATTTATTTTGCTCAGCATAACACCCTCAAGGTCCATCCATGTTGCTACACATGGCCAGATTTCATTGTTTCTCATTGCCATGTAGTATTCCATGGTATAGATAAACCACATCTTCTTGATCCATTCGTCCGTTGATGGACACTTAGGCTCTTTCCATGTGTTAGCTGTTGTTGAGAGTGCTGCTATGAACATTGGGGTACGTGTGCTCCTATGCCTCAGCATTTCTGTATCCCTTGGGTAAATTCCTAGCAGTGCTATTGCTGTGTCCTAGGGGAGTTCTATTGTTAGTTTCCTGAGGAACCTCCACACTGTTTTCCAGAGGGGCTGCACCAGTTTGCATTCCCACCAAGAGTGTAGGAGGGTGCCCGTTTCTCCACATCCTCGCCAGCATCTAGAGTTCTCTGATTTGCTCATTTTAGCCACTATGACTGGCGTGAGGTGTTATCTCAGTGTGGTTTGATTTGTATTTCCCTGATGAGGAGGGATGCTGAGCATCGTTTCATGTGTCTATTGACCATCTGGATGTCCTCTTTGGAGAAGTGTCTGTTCATATCTTCTGCCCATTTCTTCACTGGGCATATCTTCACTGGGTTGTTTGTTTTTCGGGTGTCCACTCCTTCATTTTATTTTATTTTATTTTATTTATTTTTTTTACTGCTTTTTTATTTATTTCTAGCAGAGAGAGAGAGACAGCGTGAGCAGGGGAGGGTCAGAGAGAGAGGGAGTCACAGACTGAAATAGGCTCCAGGCTCTGAGCTGGCAGTCAGCACAGAGCCCGACGCGGGGCTAGAACCCACGAACCGCGAGATCATGACCTAAGCGAAAGTCGGACGCTTAACCGACTAAGCCACCCAGGCGCCCCATCCACTCCTTCATTTTAAAATGCACACATAGGGTCACCTCACTGGCTGACTAGGTGGAACATGAGGCTCCATCTTGAGTTTGTGAGTTTGAGCCCATGCTGGGTGTAAAGATTGCTTAGGGAAAAAAACAAAACTTATGAAATGATTCCAAAAAATTTTTTAAAATGCACATATAATTGTTATAAAGTCATCTTTTAGCCATAAATTTCTTTAAATGCAAAAACAATTTTTAACATAACTCAGTAGCAAATATGATTTATGAGGATGATTAAATTCTTCCTTCAGATAGCTATGGCAAAAGCCCGAATAGGAAACAATGTATTTTCTTCTACAGAGATAATGTGTGGGCACAGAGCTACAAATTGAGAGTCAGCGTCCTATTCCTGCCTGATGCTTGTCAAAAACAGGGACCAATGATTGATTAGGTTGAAGAATTGTTGTGCCCTTTAGTTCATTCTTGGAGAGTGACAAGAATGTACGACTAAGAATGTAATGTTCTTAGTATATTAAGAACTCTCGGATTAAGGATACTAAAAACTACATGTCCCATATTTCTTTGTCACTATAATTTCTTCTTCTTCTTTTTTTTTTTTTTTGAAAGAGAGCATCTCCAAGCAAGCTTCACACTCATCATGGAACTTGATCCCATGACCCTGGGATTATGACCTGAGCCAAATTCAAGAGTCAGATGCTTAACCAACTCAGTCACCCAGGCACCCTTGTAGGCACCCCTGTCTTTGTGGCACACCTACAATTTCTAATGGGAATAGATTTTGTAGATTAGTTGCACTAGTGAGAAGAACGATGTTAGGAGCAGAATTAAGTTGGGAGAGAGATGGTAAGGCATGAGACACCCATTTTAGCTAGTCCTCATGACTAGCAGATACCGAATGACTTTGGAGCCAAGCTTTGGAAAGTTTTCTAACTTCACATGGTACCACAGTGTCATTTTGTGTGTCACAGTCTACTTTTGACAGATTGCTTTTGCCTTACTTGGGACATGATAGTTCCCAAATCATAGGTAACAGGTTTCTTTTGCAGCTAAAGAGATTCTTTTGGGAACTTGCAACCTAAAGCTTTCCTTGAGTGCTAAAGAAGGCAACAAAGTACTGTTAATTCCTTCCAGTTTTGACTTTTATAAAATTATATTTAGTGAGAGATTTGAGGTAAATTCTCAGAAGTTATAATTATAAAACACTTTATTAAAAGCATTCCAGATCTGTTTAGAAACATGGAACACTACCATCCCCCAGAAAGCTCAGCCACTTGTGGTTCCAGCTCTCACAGGTTGGGTCTGTGTTAGGACACTTATCCCAGGGGTGACTGTCTAGCTGTTCATTGACAGCTGCCAGGTGTGAGCTTCCATCTGCACAGTGCTGAATTTGATTCCTACCGCTGTAGGTTCCATATAATTTAATGGCTTTCAAGCAGAAAGAGTCTGAGAACTAGTGGCTCTTGGTCTTCATAAAGGTTTTCAGGCTTTTTTTGGCAAATTATGCTTTATTCATAACTGAACCTAAATTCTCAGTAGACCATGATAGATTGCTTTCTCCTGTTTTTTGTTTTCCCCCAGGGTGAAGGGGGTTAAACTGTGCATATTTAAGCTATTCCACAGTGTTAATTGACCCTTAAATGATACAACTTGAAATCTGGGCTTCCCTCAAGGTTAGTTTAGGTTTGACTCACATTGTATCCTTTGTCTTCACAGGGTGGTTCTTACATAAAGGGGACTGACACTCAAGGGTGCTCTGAGATTGACATCGTGTTGTTCAGTGACATGTTTACCAGTATGAACCATTGCAAGAAACAACTGAGAGAAGGGCTGGACGCTCTGAGAGAAAACTTGAAGCAAACATCACATGGAAACAGGTCAGGGTAAAGGTGCTCCTATGAATTCTTTTCTTCCACAGGTGGAAATGTCAGCTAAGGGAAATTCTTAGCCTAGCACAAAAGGGCATTATTGAGTAACCATTACTTGTGTATGCTAACATTAAATCTTGAGAGGAAACTTGGAGAGATTGCCCCAGAGGCATTTTTTAAAGACTTCAAGCTAAACTTACAATGAAATTTCACGAATTTGAGATCCTACGATTTAAGGACTAATTATGTCTTCTCCAGTGCACCTTTATTTAATTTCCATCCCCTTAGCTGAAACCTGACCCTGAGGAATGCAAACAGGAAGGGGTGGGAAAGGTGCCTCCAAGTACCAAGAATCTTTGAGACACAGTTGTCTGTTAAACATTCCCTTCAGCGATATCCTGGGGTCTCTTGCTGATGTGGCTTTGCTGACATTACACACAATGTCTCTTTGCTCAAAATGTTGAACTAATCAGGCCTGGGGTTTTTATTTTTGGTGAGTTCCATAAAGAAAAAAAGAAAAAATGAAAAAGCCTTGGCGTGTTGTTATTCATTTTTCTCATTCATTTTTACACCTCCTGTTATTTTTTAAGTCTAGTGAATTGTGGATGAAGAAAAATTCAAGTATCTATATTGTAAAATGAAGAAAACACTTTTCCTGAGAAAAACAGACCAAGCTATGCATATATTCTAAAATATTCTAAAATATTCACTTATATTCTAAAATAAGATCAATGTTCTAAACCAATGTCCCAGAACTATTTCTCAATTTAAATAATAGATTCATTACCAAGCCTTCGCTTCAACTGAGAATGGAGAAGTAGCTTGAATGTGTCTTTTATTGAAACATACTACCTTCAGGAAGACCAAACACCTAATAAATTGTGGTAGTTAGCAAAAGACGTCAGATGAATGGCATGATGATGACAATAATGACGTCCATTGGGTTGGAAAGGCAGAAAGAGAAATGATGGAGTTTCACATACAATTACACTTTGGATAGAGAAAGACCACCTTCAAGAAAAAAGAAAACAGGGGCGCTGGGGTGGTTCAGTCGGTTAAGCGTCCGACTTTGGTTCAGGTCATGATCTCACAGTTGGTGGATTTGAGCCCTGCATCGGGCTTGTGCTGACAGCCAGCTCAGAGCCTGGAGCTTGCTTCAGATTCTGTATCTTCCTCTCTCTCTGGCCCTCCCCTGCTCATGCCTTGTCTCTCTCTCTCTCTCTCAGAAATAAATAAAAACATTAGAAAAAAAATTTTTAATGAAAAAAGAAAACAAAAAGGAGAATGGGAGAATGTGCTTTTCATATTTATCCATTGCTCCTTCCAGGTTGTCCCCATTAAATGTGTGAACTAAAAGTTGCATCATACTATTGTTATTATTATTTACCAAAACAGAATGTTAATATACTCTAAGGCACATTAAAAATAAGAGTTACGCTGTATCCTTTCCATGGTAACCTTACTTGGAATCAAAATACTTGTTTTTCATTGTTAGGTCCTTTTTCTGTACTCCTTGCCCACCCAACTACTAAGGAACCTTATGGATTCACTCCCCTCATGCTTTTTCCCTTCTTTCATATATTAGCTGCCCTTCACCTGGAAAAAAAAAAAAAAACTTTTGAAGGTCTTTACTTTTTAGATTTCCAGAAGGAATTTTGAAGTAGAACCCATGAAAAATCACAGCCCTGAAAAACATGGTTCATTTGCTCTAATTGTTCCTGACTAAAAACAAGCAAACTCATTTTCTCATCTATGGTCCTTCTATTCTTTCAACTCATTAAGTAATTTAATTGAAAAGCCTTTAAAGTTGAACCAAATTCTCAGGTAACTACCATCTTTCCTTTGCACCTTTTAAATGTCTGTTCATTTTCTCTCACTCTGAGGGATTTTTCAAGCAACTAATGGTTTTAATTCAGTCCAGAATCTATTTTATCCCATATTTTGTTTGGCTGAATGGTTCCTGTGGTAAAAAAGGAGCATATTTGCTGAGAAATGAGACTTCGAGGCAAACTGAGGAAAGAGGACTGTTAAGTCAGGAAAAGAGGCAGATTGTCCAAGGGTGTTGTTCAGTACTGATATCTGTATGGAGCAGCCGCTTTATCTGCCTTTCTTCTCTGCTACTCAGAGTAACTAAGACCATACTGCAATTCATTTGAAGGGAAAAGTGAATTAAAAATGGAAAAGAAGCAGATATGTGTGTCTGACAGTTGGTTTTGACTCCCACCCACTGAGAGAGTAGAGTTTATTGTTTCAGTTGATGCCTGGTTTTTGGTGATATATTGTTTGTTGCTGTTATTTTTAAAGCTATTCAGTCACTTTATTTTGAGAGATGGGTGTGAGAAAAACTCTTTATTTTCCTTTGAAACTAGTCTATGTCTTAATCTACCAGTAACAGCAACTGTTCAATGTCAGTCACTTTCTAGGCCCTGTGTGTGAATGAAATCTCAAGAGACTTGCCCAATAAGCCTAAGGTAATGGAAGTTATTTATGTGCCAGAGGCACTGTGCTCCTTTTTTTACACATCAGTGTGTTTATTACTAAACACACACACACACACACACACACACACAATGAGAAAACATACTCTCAGCTTTTAAGGAGACAGTGCTATAAAATATGTCATGCCTATAATAATTATGGTTATAATTGGAATTTCTCCACATTATCTCTTATTTTTTATTGCCTTGATTAAGAGGTCTTGAAAACAAGAATCTTTGTTTCATTGTATTATCCAGTCAGAGCATCCTAAAGCTCTCCTCTGAGAAATAATCTTTTAAAGTTACGTTGCAGGGGTGGCTGGGTGGCTCAGTCAGTTAAGCATCCAACTCTTGATTTTGGCTTAGGTCATGATCTCACAGTTCATGGGTCCAAGCCCTGCATTGGGCTCCATGCTGACAGTGTGGAGCCTGCTTGGATTCTTGTTCTCCCTCTGTCTGCCCCTCCCCCGCTTACACTGTCTCTCTCTCTCTCAAAATAAATAAAATCTTAACTAAATAGATAAATAAAGTCAGACTGCAGGACATGGAGTTGTCCTGATAAGACACAGACAAGACTTGACGTGTTCATGGACTGGGTTGACAAGAACAGGAAGTGGGAAATAATATTACCTTAGGACTCCTGAACAAGCACTGCTATGACCTGTGCCTCATTTCTACTAATAGCCAAAAATCTTTTGGAATACTCATTGGACAGTAACGTGCATGTAAGGTAGTCTAAGATAGTCGTGACATTCTCATTAACCTTGACCCATTTTAGAACTCGGAAGTCCTACTTGATTTAATACTTCATTCAAGCGCTCTCGTATGCACAAGAGTAAACTTCACATACCAATGGCCATGTCTCCTATAGCCCTGTCTCTTGGAATTTCTAGTGATGTTTTAAGATTAAAGCCAGGACACTGCATAAAACATCTTAGATGCTTCAGCTGATGTTCTTTTTCCAAAGAGGGTTTACTCTTTCTTCACCAAGTGAATAGAATAGGAGCTGGTTACTCAGGTCATGCCTCATACCCATTAAATAAAAATGTGTGTGGAGGCCAGAGTACTTTTTAGGAATCCCCAGGTGATTCTAATATGCAACAAAGTTGGGGAACCACTGTTATAGCCTGGCATGTTCACCAAGGACTTGCCCCTAGTCCTTGTCTTCTCAGCTCTTAAGACTGAACCCTCATCCATGTTGTCTCACTCTGACAAGACTATCAATGATCCCATTCAACCCTTGAAGACATTCTGTTTTATTTCTTTAGCCATGCCTGTCTCAAGCATCTTCAGAATACAGTAGATGTTTGGAGGGAAAAGCAGGTTATATTTCAGATTCCACTCTCCATCGTTTCCTTTTGATCAGGATTGTGGCCTCCAAGTCTCTTAACACTGCATCGACCCTATGAGCTGGACAGGGTTCTACTGGTTTCTTTGCCCCAGAAGCTTCTCCTCACACAAACAAAATCCGTGTTTTCAGCCTTATGTCTCTTTCCCAAATCAGTGTATGTCCCAGAAAAAAAAGCAGCAGAGTATCTGTCCACCTCTCCATGATCTACTGCCCCCACCCTCATGGAATCTCAGCCTCTCTAGTTTCATCATCAACCTTGTGCCTCTCAAATACGTTTATACGTGGTTTTGAAAATGTAATTTTCTCATTGTTCTGAGTGAGCATCAGTCTTCCATAAACTACTTCATTATACCCAGAAGTAGAAGTCTGATTTCTTTTAAAATATATTACTTAATCATATTCATGATTAACAATATCTTGTGCCCCGATCCATAGTCAAATACTAATTGACTTAAACATTATTTCTTAATCACCTACTATATGTCAGGTGTAGTAGACAGGGCAGTAACTAAAACAAACACAGCTCCTGCCTCTGTTCAACAAACACCCCAATATAAGAGAAATAAGCAAATAATGCCAGGTGGTTAACTAAATGCTGTGAAGAAACATAAAGCAGGGTAAGGGGACAAGGAACAGGGAGGGAGCTCTTGTTTAAAAGGGTGGCCCAGGAATGTGAAATGGTACACTGGAGACCTGAATAAAGTCAGAGATGAAACCTCGTGGAGTATCTTCCATAAATGTACTCTAGATATAGGAACAGCAAATGCAAAGACCCTGAGAAGGGAACATTCCTGGAATGTTTAAGAAATAGCCAAGAGAATAGCAGGACTAAAGGGAAGAGTGGTGGAAAATCATCTCAGTTTCTTTTTTCTCTACTATTTCTCATGCCATATCTTGTTCCTTACTTAAGGATCCTAATGGGAAGGAAAACAGCATTGTCTTTAAGATTCAATTTTTTATGTACTGAAGGTCTTCACAGTCATTCTTTTGAGATCATGACCTACTATGATGTACCGGGGCCTGCACCCTCCACAGGTGAGATTTATTTGTTTTGGTTCACAAGAAGTCTTAAAATGGCTGCTTATTCAACATGTATTTATAGAGGACTGAGGACATCCAGACACAGCAGTGAAGTAGGCGTAGGGAACCAGGCTGCTTGTCGTAGTGAAACATGTAGTGTTATTAGGAGACTTTTTTTTCCCTGTGGCACGTAAACACCATGCATCTGTCTGTCACCAGTTCTTAATTTAAAAAGTGTGATCAATTATTAACCCTTTGTCCAGGATAGTGGAGTAGAGAAAGAGCATGAAAGAAATATGGACGTGGCCTGCAAAGAGCTGCTTCTTATAGCAGGAGTCCCTACGTGAGCCCAAGATGGGTTTGCATCAGGATTCAGCCACAATCTGGCTGACCCAGGAGGGGAACTGATGGATTGAGAACATAAATTTGTTCCAACACAACAAATCAGTGTTGCAGAGAGGTGCTTAATACTCAGCACTGGTGGACTCATGCCTGTCTCTTGGAGAAAGAGTTAAAAAAAAAAAAAAACTCAGGGAAAACAAACAGAGCTGTTTTCCTGGATGTTCGCTGTGGCAGCCAGAGCCCAAGTCAGCACAGCTTTGAAGCCTGAATGGTAGAATGCAGCTCTGGGATTATTGTGTGAGTGGCAAAGGGGGCCAGAGGACCTGAGCACCCAGGGAGTCACCCTCATTATTACCCAGGAAGATGCAAGAACAGGCCTCTCTCCTTGAGGGTCTTGCTTCCCTGGTACTGGCCAGAGCAAATGGCACAAAAGATCAAGAGAAGATGATAATGGCAAATACCATGTGGTATAGAAAGAAAGAGACTACAAGCATGTGTGAGATAGTTCATGGAGGTATTTTAAATAGGGGAGGAATTTGAGAAAACTCTTTAAAGAAATGGGAAGTGAAAAGGACAAAGTCATAGAATGACATTGTTATGGCCACTGTGATGTTTTTATCCCTAGGATGTGGTACCTGAAATGAGATACGAAATATAAAACTTAGTCATACTTACAAAAGGAGAATAAAAGTATCTGCATTAGGGAAGAGGATGAAGGCCCCATCATCAGCTCCTCAAAATCCACATATTGAAAGCCTAACCCTCAATGTGATGGTGTTATGAGGAGGAGCCTTTGGGAGTTAATCAGGTTTGGATGAGGTCATAGGGAATGAACCCCATGATGGGATTAGTGCCCTTAGAGGAAGAGAAGGAGATACAAGAACTTCCTCTCTGGGCCATGTGAGGCTACAGCAGCAAGGTAGCCAATGGCAAGCCAGGAAGAGGCCTATCACTAGAAACCAAATCTACTGGCACCTTGATCTTGGACTTCCTAGCCTCCAGAACTGTGAAAAAATAAATTTCTGTTTTTTAAGCCACCTAGTCTGTGATATTTTGTTATAGTACCCCAAGCAGAGGCCCAGATGACTAAATGATTTATGTAGATGTAAATATATTCTCCAGAGAACTTGGCTGTTGAGTGCAGGTGTCTGTTTGACTTAAACCATTTATCTATATATTCCCTTTGTGTCAATAGGTGGAAATAAAAGTACTGTAGCGAATCGTGAGCCAGTATGTGAGCAGTGATCCTCCTGTAGCTTACAAGGACATATTAAATATTGTCACTGATCTATTCATTTATTTGTCACATTCAACCATTATCTGTGGAATATCTACCATGTGCTATTAAATACTTACAATGAGTTAGACAGGGGATCAAATTGTTGTTCTTTTGGCTTCACATTTTGTAGAGGAGAGATTCCTAACTTTGAAATATCTGTTATTCCCTAAAGCACCAGGCTCTCTCCTATATCTATGTCTTTGTACATTGTTTCCACTGATACACTTTTTTTTTAAGTTTATTTAAGTAATCTCTTTACCCAACATGGGGCTGGAACTCACAGCCCTGATATCAGGAGTCACATGCTTTCCCGACTGAGCCAGCCAGGCGCCCCCACTGATACACTTTTCTTAACCTGCCCCATCCTACACTCTGCCTTCAAGTTTCTGCTTACCCTTCAAGACTCTGGCTCAACTTCCTTCTCTAACCCTTCGTAAACCTGCCTCTTCTGCTTTCCCACAGAATCCTCCCTGTATCACTGCCGCAGCATGATTCTCTTGTACTGTCACTGTGTACAGGTTTTGGTTTCCCACATTGTTTTGAGCTCCGTGAGCATAAGATTTGTCTTTGTGCCTGGCACTGTATTATTCAATAACTGTTTACGGAACAAAAGGAATGATTGAATGTAATATTGGTCCTACCAATATCCAGACTCCAAAGGAACAGGTTGACTTTCTGAGCTAGTTCTTTTACTTATCAGCACTGTTAGGCTGCTCATATTAAAATTCTCTTCTGTTGTGCTATATTTTGTTAACATTTATGCACTGCATGCCTGCCATGGTCTAGGAACTGTGTTAGCACTGGCACAAACATGAGTAAGATGTGATGGAGTTTCTAGTCTGGAGGGGAAAATAGACACATACATAGGTTATTTTATTTTGTGTTGTTTGTTTATTTATTTTGAGAGAGAGAGAGAGAGAGAGAGAGAGAGAGAGAGAGCAGGCATAAATGAGCTAGGGAGGAGCAGAGAGGGGGGGGGAGAAAGAATCCCAAGCAGGCTCTGCACTGCCAGTGCAGAGCTGGATGCAGGGCTTGATCTCATGAACTATGAGATTGCCCTAAGCCGAAATCAAGAATTGAATGCTTGACCAAGTGAGCTACCCAGGTGCCCCGTAAATAGGTCATTTTAATATGACATCATATGTAATAATACCAAAGTATAGGGAAGTCTGAAATAAGATAGGTTAATAGGAAAGGGATAGTCACATCTTGGTCTATACTACAGTGTTAGTAAGTTTTCTTGACTCTGATTATCTTACTGATCCTGTAAGACTTGTTTAAAGTGCTGTGATTTGTCTAGCACTTATTGTATGCCATACATAATTCTCATTGCCCTAAAGTTAATCTGATTAAATGAGTCTCATTTGGTTTGCACAAAACAAACAAACAAACAAACAAACAAAAGCACTAACTAAAATAACAACACTCTCTCCAGTTTGGATATTAAAAAAATTGAGCCTTAGAAAACTTAACCAAACTACTAACAGTTATGTAACCAGTATGTGCAAGGGCTGCGATGTAAATCCAGGTCCTTCAGATGGTCTAGGTCCTGTGTAGACTGATACAATATCAAAGTTCTATAATGGAGAGAGTATACTGGGCTTGAAGCCAAATGCCAGATCTATTTCATATTATCTATGAGACCTTAGGTAAGTCATGGAAATCTCAAACCTCATTTTTTTTAATCTAAAAAAACAGTGATATTGCAAGAATTAAAATATGAGATTTAGTTTGAACTCATGTAGCAAAATGCTTAGCTCAATGAATATTTAAAAAGGGGTAATTCTGTATCCTTACTTCTTACCATAGGCTCATGAAACTTTTGTATTGGTGCAAATTAATTCTTTCTCTTGTGTGCAGACTTCAAAAGCACAATTGTTAGCCAACAACAGCTCCTCAGAAATGGTCTTGAGGATTTGAGGCTGTGTCAGTAGCTCTGGAGCTAAAATGTCTCCCAGAAGAGAGAAACATATTTTTACACTGGTTTCTAAGTCCCCAAAGTTCTTGAGCACAGCTGTGTGAAATGAATTGAAAAAGCCTGAAATTGTTATGTAATCTTGCTTCTCTCCGCTGATGAGGGTGAGCGGATTTTATAGTACAACAACAATCCAGCAATTCAGACAAGTCTTAGGATTCCAAGGAATTTTAGTGGGCAACTAAATGTTGCTAATAATTGTTAGAGAAAGACTCAGATGATTGTATCAAATCTTCATGAGCATCTTGAGGTTATTCCCTGCACACCTTACGTATGTGCTAAACAATAATAGTGTGCCTATGTGCTGCAGGGCAGCCCAGAGCCTTGAGATCTGATGCGACCATGATTGACAACATTCCTGCTCCAGATGTGATTCTCAGATCAGGACTATCAGAGTCACTTGGGAACTTGCTAGAAATACAGAGTCTTGGGCTCCATCCCCGACCTACTAAATAAGAAATTGCATTTCAAAAGATCCCCACATGATTCTTGTACTCATTAAAGTCTAAGAACCATTGAATTAGCCACCGATTAGGAAGCATTTGGGCTCAGATCTAACCTATACTAGAAGATGGTAGGGTGACAATAGATGGTTTAACTTCTGGGCCATGCTGACTTTGAGCCACCTACTTAACCTCTCTGACTCTCTTCCTTCTTTGCAAGCTGGAAAGAATAATAGTTCTATATTTCAGGGATGTTAAGGAGTAAGTGTGTTAATAACTATAAAACACTTAGAATGGTATTTGATTCAAGGAGAGCTAAGTATTCTTGTATTACAAATAATGGTGATGATGTGATATGATAAACTAAAGCTTCATAAACTCACCTATGTCACAAAGAGTAGAAACAAAAAACCATAAGCATCAAAAATAAGTTAGGAACCTCAAATTTGGGTTCCTGTCAGTGAAGATCTTTGAAGGAGAGGAAATGTTCATATACTAATGGCTTTGAGGAGATAATTCCAGGGTCAGCTGTGACATCTTATCAGATAAATAGAATAGGTCATCAAATATCTGGCACACTTATTGAATACCAAAATTTGAGTTAAATTATTGTTTCTTTTATCTTTTGTTATTATAAATCTGAACATCTGGCCAAATCTGATTGCTAAAAAAGGCAGAGAGAGGCTCTGAGTAAAACTGAAAGGTATTCTTAGTAGTTCTAATGACAATTGCCTGGCAAGTTTGGGACTAGAATATATTTGTTATAATACACCTTTATAAGAATATTTGCCATATATAACTCTATTCATTTGCTTATGTTTATAATAGTAATTTGATATTACTCTTTACCCTGTTGATAATCAATCTACTATTGTATCTCTGATTTGGCCATAAACAACTGGACCAGGAAAAAAGGTCTGAACAGACATGCTTGAAATTAGGAATCCAGATAAAGGCAATAAGTATTTTACTTTAGGTAAAATGGATTTTATAACTAAAATAATGTTAGTGGCCAATTAACTTTAAATATGTATTATAGATGTCAAATTTGCCATGATTAACGAGTATGACATTATGTGCAATTTAGTTGGGCAGATGGATAGGTATGTATGAAGGCTGTCTAAAATAAATTCATATGAGAATTTCTAATTGTTTTGAATTGGGAAAATTTAAATAGATTATGATAAAAGATACTAAACATTTATATTTCATAAAGAGAGAATAAGAATGACCTGAATAGAGATTTTATGAGATTGTAATATTAACCTATTGATGGTCATTCCTGCCATTTCATCTAGTTTTCCTCCCACATTAGTGTATCACTAACTGAAGTGGACTGTTTGTTTTAAATCTGACCCAAATACATCTTTAAAATCATCTCTACCTTTATAAATATAATTAATTCCCTCATGTCCAGGTGGTAGAATCTCTTCTGCAAGTATATATACAAATAAGAACAATGTAGATATTGAACAAGGGGGATTATATAAGTTATTGTTCAGAGAGCCCGATGACATTTAGTTTTATATGTAGATGATATTTGCATAAGGTAATGAAATCTGCTTCTGGGAAATAAACTTCCTTTGTGAATAGACAGAAAATTTGCCTCATCAGATTTTCTCGTACCAGAGTTTGCTCAATTTGAACTGCTCAGGCATAATGATATTGAAGCCTTTCTTTTAATTACTTGGGTAAACTGGACTAACTTCCCAAAAAGAAAAAGAAAAAAATGTTCATTTTAAACGATCAAGATCTAATAACTCAGAGAAACATAGTTCATTTGTACTGGGGAAACCAAAGAGGGAGCAAATTCTCACAATGGTCTTTGTTTCTTGGTGTTAACAGATTTAAAACTTGACCTTTACCCCAAACTGTACCTATGTGATGACAGTGACGTGGCACAGCTGTGTGCCTTGGCCCTCTTGCCATATCAAATGGATTTTGTCAAGGCATCTGCTCTGAGGGTGAAGGAGCTCATTCGTTTAATGATACATTGGTTCAAGACATCATTTGCCAAGTCCACCGAGGAAAATAAGTATGTAACCAGCACGTGGATACCATGTGAGCCTTTCTCTTTTCATATCCCTTTCCTTTATACTTCCAGGCCCCACCTCTTTCCTTGGTAGGCAGAGGAGAAAGAAATATATGGAGAGAGAAAGAGAGAGAGAGAGAAAGAGAAGAAGAAAAAGGAGAAGGAGGAGGAGGAGAAAAGGGATGTCTAGAATATGGAAGATCTGTATTATATTATTCCAAAACAACATAATGGTTTGGTAGGAACCAAAGAATAGAAACAAAAATATTCAGTGGCATAACCAGAGGGATTGGTGAGAAGAAGGAAGGCATGGGAAAAAGAAAAGGGAAACTACCAGCACAAATTGAATGGGATGCTTCCTATTTGAGCTTCAGGTGCCCCCTCTGCTGTAGCTAATTCTATCAGAGCAGGAGGATCCTCAAAAGTTGTTATGTGCATGTTCTTGATTCTTTACTTCCATTTTCTAGGAATAAGCTCTAACGTATAATGATGGGAGGTGAGGGAGACTCAGTGACTGGTTTGAGTATTTTAAGATAAATTTTGATAAACAAAGACATATATTATATTTGTATGAATTCTACATTTGGCAGATAGAGCAGAGACAGGAGATTTACTATAACATATTTATATATGACCATTTTCTACCAGGAGTATGTCTTCTTTGTCTTTGTACAAAGTTACTAAAAGTCTTGACTTGTTCATCTGAATCACCCACTGTTTACTCTTCGTATATTTTTATGTTTACCATTGAAAACATTAGTCACTTTGTAAAAACATGTATTATTTCTATATAATTACTTCCTGTAGCTAAACATCTCTATATAGTTTATATGTTTTTTCTCATTTGGTTGAGTAAAAATTTATTATTAAAAATAGAAGAACAGAAGACCAAGAAAGAAATTTTCTTACCTGAGTAGATCCTTGGTCAGGTGATAGGCCTGGTTTTGAAATCTAACACTGGGTTTTTGTTGTTGTTTTGTTTCGTCTTTTTTTTTTTTTTAATAGAGAGCATTTATAGGTCTGTAAAAAGCTTATCTATTAGCGTAGCAGAACAATAATTCTAAGACTTAAAAAGGTGCAATTGTGGGAGAAATTTGACCACATATGTTATAATATGCTATTTTTTTTCTATTTTGGGAAAGCAATCTGGTAATGTTGCATTAAATACTTATTATGTGTTAAGGATTTTAAATATTCAAACCATTTGTCAAGGTAATTTCCTTATAGGTAAAAAAATATATATCGTGACTGTAAAAAGTAAAACAAAAAAAGTTTATTTATTACTTGGTTTCAAAAAAGAGTAGAGGTCATTTATATTAAAAATATGTCTAAAAAAGTATTAAAAATAAAGATTTTAAGAAAACAGATGATAAATACTTAGAGAACTAACCTTGGAGAAAATAAATCATGTATAAAAAAGTAATTTCTGTAAATATGTTCAAAATCGTTCTACTTAAGAGCATGAACAACAGAAATGCCCCTGAAGAACAAATAAGCTTGCCCACAAATATGATGAAATACAAATTCAAGACAAATTTGGGAATGGTAATTAATACGCGGAAGGAGTTACATGAAATAACATTAAAAGGCTAAAATAGAACACAGAATAAATAGTATGAACATATATCAAAAGTATGTAAGTATGTATGTAAATGTGCTGTAAAATGTGAGGGAAAATAGTTTAATGTTTATTAAGTCTTTTCCCCCCTAAATTTACTCTCATAACATATGAGGAGCATCTTCTGCCTGAGTGGTTTTCAACCATGACTTCCTTTTGGCACATGGCAGTACCAGCTGGTTCAAGTGGAGATGGATTTGAAGTCTGGTGTTTGTTGCTGTCAACACCTTAGGGAGTATTATAAGAACTAAATTATTGATAGGCCGAAATCTGGTTTGCTATTTCATTACCAGGAGAAAAAAAAATAAAAAATAAACTGTTTCCTTTTAGTTTTTCCTATTTCCTTTACTGTAATAAAAACAAATGACCAATAGTGATAGTAAGAAAATATTTCCATTAGGGGGAAAGCTGCATGATTTTGAAATATATCCACAAAAGAGATTGCACTGGATAATGAATGCTAAGGCAACAAAATATATATTTAGATATCAACCAACATGGAATCCTGACGCTATCTGATTGTTTTTTTCTCCAATGAGTTTGTTTATAACCCTCAGCTTTAATTTTTATTTTATTTTCCCCTGATGTGCATACACTGTAATTTAAAAGACTGATGTTGGGGCGCCTGGGTGGCTTAGTCGGTTAAGCGTCCGACTTTCGCTTAGGTCATGATCTCACGGTTCGTGGGTTCGAGCCCCGCGTCGGGCTCTGTGCTGACTGCCAGCTCAGAGCCTGGAGCCTGTTTCAGTCTGTGACTCCCTCTCTCTCTGACCCTCTCCTGTTCACGCTGTCTCGCTCTCTCTCTCCTAGAAATAAATAAAACATTAAATAAATAAATAAATAAATAAATAAATAAATAAATAAATAAATAAATAAAAGTTTAAAAGACTGATGTAAAAAATTTCCCTTCTTTACCCCAAATTCCCACCTCCCTAACAATGTTTAGGGAATATTCTGCCAGATTTGATTTTTACATATGCTTAAATTTTTAAAAACAAAGAACAAATGGGTTTGTAGTTTATATATCACTATGAAAATTGTTCTTCATTTAATATATATCTTTTTATAGCTACCTAGAGATCTATCTTCTTTTAATGACTGCAAAGCACAGATCCCTGCTGTCTAAGATCAATATAATGTGAGGCTCAAATACAAGCCACATATGCAATATTAGATATTCTAGTACCCACGTTAAAAAGGTAAAGAGTAAGGGTGCTTGAGTGGCTGAGTTGGTTAAGCATCCGACTGGCTTGGGTCATGATCTCGTGGTTTGTGAGTTTGAGCCCCAAGTCAAGTGCTAACAGCTCAGAGTCTTAAGCCTGCTTTGGATTCTGTGTCTCCCTCTTCCTCTGCCCCTCCTTCACTCATGCTCTGTATTTCTCTATCTTTCTAAAATAATCATTAAAAAAATAAAATGTAAAAAGTAGTAATGAGGTTAATTTTAATTAGCCCACTATATCCAAAATATTATCATTTCAACATGTAATCAATGTAAAAATAAGCCTTAAAAATCCAGTGTGTGCTCCAATTAGACTAGCCACATTCTCTACAGAATGAGAAGTGAAAAATGCTGATTAAAGCAATGAAACATAGCAAATTTTGGTAGAGTTGACTGTATTAATTTACAAAAAAAGACTGTATTAAGTTACATCCTCACCAATAGAACGTGAGAGTGTCTATCTTCTCACAAATTCACCAATGTTGGATATTATAATTATTTGTATTTGGTCCATCTAATTGATGGGAAAATTGTTTGATAAACATGAGATTGAAAAGAGAATTTCTTCTGTAAATTGCCTTCTGAGCTTAAATTTTTCTCATAAGTGAATAAATCAGACTTTATTTTCTGGGTTAAGGGAAGAAGACAACCCTTCTTTCTGTGTTTCTAGATTCCGCAGGTTACCCTCCTCTTACACAGTGGAGCTCCTCACAATTCATATCTGGGAACGCGCAGGAAAGCCACTGTTGTTCAACCTGGTGCAGGGAATGAGAGCGGTCCTCAAACTTCTGGTTCGATATGCAGAAATCGATGTTGTTTGGCACAGACACTACCATCCCAAGTTCCCTATTTTTGTAAAGGTTAACCGGAAACACACCAGGTAAGTATTTATCTTCTCTATGCCCCTAGGATATAAGAAGCACGTTTGCCATCAAAAAAGAAAGTCTAGAGCAAAGAGTAGCTTTATTGTCGGTCATTGTAAATGAGAAGGCTTTACCACAAGGCCAATTCCCTTTGATTACTTCTCACAGAATTCGAATTCTCAAGTGTGAATTAAGAGTAATTTGAGTAGAACGAGGAGAGGGAGGCAAGATGGCGGAGAAGTAAGGAGCTCCGTACTTGCACTCGCGCCCATACATCACACAGAAAAGATCTGAAGCCATTGGAAACCATACAAAACCTGAGAGGCTGGGAGAAAAAAGGACGCAGAATCCACTGAGAAGGCCTTCTAACGTGAGTGCGAACCGGGGAAGGTAAAATCAGCCCGGGATCGGAGCCTCCAGGGTGGGAGGCGATCCCCCTCTACCCTCTACGGGGAGTGAGAGGGGAAAAGGGGAGAGTCCGAGACAGAAAAATCTCCGCTCGGTGCATAGAAAGACCGTACTTGCCAGGTATCTGCACACCAGGTCCCCTCGCGACAAGTGGTCCTGGGGGAGGCTGAGCACACAAACTGCTTCTTTGTGCCGCTCCTGGAGGTGGGGTTTTGAAGCGGAGCGGGTGCGCCTGCCGCCATTGTAGCTCCAGGGCGGCTGGGACCCCTGAAGGAGACGCGCAGACACCGGGCATCCGCGCTCCTGGCTGGCTGGAACTCGAGAGGGAAGGCAAAAAGCTAAAAACTGGAAATTTGCCTGTGAGTTCGTGTTTCGGGTGACGAGCCATAGAGAGACCCGGTTTTCCTCACTCCAGCGGTGGCGCGCCTGCCGCCATTGTAGCTCCAGGGCGGCTGGGACCCCTGAAGGAGACGCGCAGACACCAGGCGTCCGCGCTCCTGGCTGGCTGGAACTCGAGAGGGAAGGCAAAGAGCTAAAAACTGGGAAATTTGCCTGTGAGTTCGTGTTTCGGGTGACGAGCCATAGAGAGACCCGGTTTTCCTCACTCCAGCGGGCTCAGGCTGCGCGGACGCTGCAGGCAAGCCCCCGCGCATGCGCACCAGAGCCGACCAGAGAAGAAAGCAGCGATCCTGACTCCGCCCCCAGAGCTCAGCAGGGAGCCTGGAATAGCCCAAGGGGGTTGTCTGGGAAGCTGTGTCTAAGGCAACTTCAGCGGGGCGCGGGCTGGGATTTGGAGATTGGAACTGGCCTGGGTTGAAGAGTGCAACCAACTTCGGCTGCGTCCCCGGAACGGGGAGTTGACACGCCAAAAAAAAAAAAAAAGCGAGCTGCAGCGCGGGGTTCAAGAAGGGACTGGAGCACCGTCACTCTCCTTCCCACAATCGCCAAGGCAGAACCCCCGCCTGAGGCATCAGATCACGCCACGCCCATCCCTGCCTGAGAGGTGCCCTCCTCCCCTTTTTTTTTTCTTTTTCCTTTTTTTTTCTTTTTTCTTTTTTTTTTCTTCTTTCTTTTTTTTTCCCCCTTTCTTTTCTCTTTTTTTTTCTTCTTTTTTCTCTTTTCTCGCTTTTTTCCCCAAAACACTGACCTGATTAACTCTGGTCGCCAGCTTGCTTAAACAATCACAAGTCCATTCTGTAAATGTAAATTCTACACCTACCGACTTTTTCAGCTATTTCTCTCAGGAGTAATTAGACTATATAGTTTCTCTGGATAATTCCAGCATCCTTCTCTCACCTATCCAACCACATTCTACCCTTTACCTCTTTGAAAAAAGTTTCTTATCCCTTCTGCCTGTTCATTCTATTTCCAAATCTACCTTGTCTCACCCTGCCTTCTCTCTTTTTCTCTATGCTCTTCAACCAGCACTGCATACACACGGCTATTTAACTGTAGCTGGGAAATCCAGGTATATGCTTTAAACCATTCTTTGTCCATCGGTTTCTTCTTTTTTCCTTTTCTTTTCCCCTTTTTGACCCTTTTATGTATTTTATGCTCCCTATTATTCGCCCTCCCTCCTCCGTCTTTTCTATTAACTTTTTCGTTTTCCCTCTCACTTTGCATGTTAGTTGAATCAGCCTGTGCGTTTGTGTGCTCCTGCTCCCTGTGTGTTTGTCTGTCTGTTTTCTTTTCCAGGGCTACCTCAAGAAATAAGCTAGAGTACACAAGGTGAAGAGTCCCAAATATCACTACGAATAGGAAAATAAAATAACTAAGGTCCCAACAAGAGTGACCAAGGGATACCATTCAAAAAACAATCTCTGAAAGGATAGGCCCTGGAAAGTCAAAGAGTCTTCTTGGATATAGCAGCGCTCATAGAAACAGAGAGCATAACAGGTCTTTAAAACCAACAAGAGCCAGAAAGCTAACTAAAATGACGAAACGAAAGAGCTCTCCTCCAAAGAAACTCCAAGAAGAAATGACAGCTAATGAACTGCTCAAAACAGATATCAGCAGCATAAGTGAACAAGATTTTAGAATAATAATGGTGAAATTAATAGCAGGGCTTGAAAAAAACATAGGCGACATCAAAGAAACTATGGCTACAGACAGAATGGAAAATAAAAATAGGCATGAAGAATTAAAAAATGCGATAAATGAGATCCATAATAAATTAGAGGCCTCCAACGCACGGCTTGAAGAGGCAGAAAGGAGAATAAGTGATTTAGAAGACACCATTCTAGAAAAACAAGAAGCTGACAAAAAAAGAGACAAACTGATCCAGGAACAGGAAAGAAGAATTCGAGAGCTCAGCGACACAGTCAAACGCAACAATATCCATATCATAGGAATCCCAGAAGAGGAAGAGAGAGGGAAAGGTGCTGAAGGAGTCCTGGAACAAATTATAGCAGAGAACTTCCCGACCTGGGGAAGGAAGTCAATGTGGAAATACAAGAGGCTCAGAGGACTCCCCTCAGACGTAACTTGAATCGAACTTCTGCATGATATATCAACGTAAAAATGGCAAAATACAAGGACAAAGAGAGAATTTTGAAAGCAGCTGGGGAGAAAAGGGCCCTCACATACAAAGGGAAACCCATCAGAGTGGTGACAGACCTATCTACTGAAACGTGGAAGGCCAGAAAGGAATGGCAAGAGATCTTCAATGTGATGAACAGTAAAAATATGCAGCCAAGAATCCTCTATCCAGCAAGCCTGTCATTCAAAATAGAAGGAGAGATAAAAAACCTTTCGAAACAAACAGAAATTGAAAGAATTGGTCACCACGAAGCCAGCCCTACAAGAAATCCTGAGGGGGATGCTCTGAAGGAAAGGTTGCAAGGAACAAAGATTCCAGAGACACCACCACAAACATGAACCCTACAAAAGATACAAAGACTCTAAACCCACATATTTCAATAATAACACTGACTGTAAATGGGCTGAATACTCCAATCAAAAGACATAGGGTAGCAGAATGGATTAAAAAACAAAATCCATCTATATGCTGTCTACAAGAAATTCATTTTAGACGGGAAGATACCTTCAGATTAAAAGTAAGGGGATGGAGAAATATATATCATACTACAGGAAATCAAAAGAAAGCCAGAGTAGCGATACTTATATCAGACAAACTGGACTTTAAATTAAAGACAACCACAAGAGATGAAGAAGGACACTACATAATAATTACAGGGTCCATCCATCAGGAAGAACTAACAATCATAAATGTCTACGCAACGAATATGGGAGCACCTAAATATATAAAACAATTAATCACAAACAAAAACAAGCTTATAGATAAGAATGTGCTAATAGCAGGGGACTTTAATACTCCGCTTACAGCAAAGGATAGGTCAACCAGACAGAAAATCACTAAAGAAATAATGGACTTGAAAGATACATTGGATCAGATGGACCTGACGGATATATTTAGAACTTTACATCCTGAGGCCAGGGAATTTACTTTCTTCTCAAGTGCGCATGGCACATTCTCCAAGATAGATCACATACTGGGACATAAAGCACCCCTCAATAAATTCAAAAGAATACAGATCATACCATGCACACTGTCAGACCACAATGCTTTGAAACTTGAAATCAATTACAGGAAGAAGTCTGGAAAACCTCCAAAAACATGGAGGTTAAAGAACACCCTTCTAAAGAATGAATGGGTGAATCAGGCAATTAGAGATGAAATTAAAAAATATATGGAAACAAATGAAAATGAAAACACAACAATTCAAAATCTATGGGATGCGGCAAAGGCAGTGCTAAGAGGACAGTACATTGCTCTCCAGGCCTATTTCAAGAGATTAGAAAAAGCGCAAGTCAAAATCTAACAGCTCACCTAAAGGAACTAGAGGCAGAGCAACAAGAACGCCCTAAACCCAGTAGAAGAAGAGAAATAGTAAAAATTAGAGCAGAAATAAACAACATAGAGACCAAAGAAACAATTGAACAGATCAATGAAACTAAGAGTTGGTTTTTTGAAAAATTAAACAAAATTGACAAACCTCTAGCCAGACTTATCCAAAAGAAAAGAGAGAGCACCCAAATAGACAAAATGATGAATGAAAATGGACTTATTACAACCAACCCCTCAGAAATACAAGCAATTATCAGGGAATACTATGAAAAATTATATGCCAATAAATTGGACAACTTAGAAGAAATGGACAAATTCCTAAACACACACTCACTACCAAAATTCACAAGGGAAAAAATAGAAAACCTGAACAGACCCATAACAAGTGAAGAAATTGAATCAGTGATCAAAAATCTCCCAACAAATAAGAGCCCTGGACCTGATGGCTTCCCTGGGGAATTCTACCAGAGGTTTAAAACAGAATTAATACCCATTCTTCTCAAACTATTCAAAAAAATAGAAATCCAAGGAAAACTCCCGGACTCATTTTATGAAGCCAGCATCACTCTGATTCCCAAGCCAGTGAGAGATCCAGCAAAAAAAGAGAACTACAGGCCATTATCCTTGATGAATACGGATGCAAAAATTCTCAACAAGATCCTTGCAAATCGAATCCAGCAGCATATAAAAAGAATCATCCACCAAGATCAAGTGGGATTCATTCCTGGGTTACAGGGCTGGTTCAACATTCGCAAATCAATCAATGTGATACATCATATCAATAAAAGAAAAGACAAAAACCATATGATCCTGTCAATAGATGCAGAAAAAGCATTTGACAAAATACAGCATCCCTTCTTGATAAAGACTCTCAAGAAAGTTGGGATAGAAGGAACCTACTTAAACATCATCAAAACCATCTATGAGAAGCCTTCAGCTAACATCATCCTCAACGGGGAAAAACTCAGAGCTTTTCCCCTGAGATCAGGAACACGACAGGGATGTCCACTCTCACCACTGTTGTTTAACATAGTGCTGGAAGTCCTAGCATCAGCCATCAGACACCAAAAGAAAATCAAAGGCATCAGAATTGGCAAAGAGGAAGTCAAACTTTCACTCTTCGCAGATGACATGATACTCTGCATAGAAAACCCGACAGACTCCATCAGAAGCCTACTAGAACTGATCCAAGAATTCAGCCAAGTTGCAGGGTACAAAATTAACGTACAGAAATCGGTTGCATTTTATACACCAACAATGAAGCAACTGAAAGAGAAATCAAGAAACTGATCCCATTCACAATTGCACAAAAAACCATAAAATACCTTGGAATAAACCTAACCAAGGATACAAGAGATCTGTATGATGAAAACTATAGAAAACTTATGAAAGAAATTGAAGAAGACACAAAGAAGTGGAAAAACATTCCATGCTCATGGATAGGAAGAATAAATATAGTTAAGATGTCATTACTACCTAAGGCACTCTACATATTCAATGCAATTCCAATCAAAATTGCACCAGCATACTTCTCAAAACTAGAACAAACTATCCAAAAATTTGTGTGGAACCACAAAAGACCCCGAATAGCCAAAGTAATCCTGAAAAATAAAACCAAAACGGGAGGGATCACCATCCCAGACTTTAACCTCTACTACAAAGCTGTCATCATCAAGACAGTATGGTATTGGCACAAAAACAGACACATAGACCAATAGAACAGAATTGAGAACTCAGAAGTGGACCCAAAAGTATACAGCCAACTGATCTTTGACAAAGCAGGAAAGAATATCCGATGGAAAAAAGACAGCCTTTTTACCAGATGGTGTTGGGAGAACTGGACAGCAACATGCAGAAGAATGAAACTAGATCATTTTCTCACACCATGCACAAAAATAAACTCAACATGGATAAAGGACCTGAACCTGAGACAGGTAACTATCAACACCCTAGAGGAGAAAGCAGGAAACAACCTCCTTGACCTCCACCGCAGCAACTTCTTACTTGACACAGCCCCAAAAGCAAGGGAATCAAGAGCAAAAATAAACTGTTGGGACCTCATCAAGATTAAAAGCTTCTGCACAGCCAAGGAAACAACCCAGAAAATTAATAGGCAACCAACCGAATGGGAAAAGATAGTTGCAAATGACATATCAGATAAAGGGTTGATATCCAGAATCTACAAGGAACTCACCAACCTACACGCCCGAAAAACAAACAACCCAGTGAAGAAATGGGCAGAAGATATGAACAGACACTTCTCCAAAGAGGACATCCAGATGGCCAGCAGACACATGAAACGATGCTCAGCATCCCTCCTCATCAGGGAAATACAAATCAAAACCACACTGAGATACTACCTCATGCCAGTCAGAGTGGCTAAAATGAGCCAATCAGAGAACTCTAGATGCTGGCGAGGATGTGGAGAAACGGGCACCCTCCTACACTGTTGGTGGGAATGGAAGCTGGTACAGCCCCTCTGGAAAACAGTGTGGAGGTTCCTCAGGAAACTAACAATAGAACTCCCCTAGGACACAGCAATAGCACTGCTAGGAATTTACCCAAGGGATACAGAAATGCTGAGGCATAGGAGCACACGTACCCCAATGTTCATAGCAGCACTCTCCACAATAGCTAAAACATGGAAAGAGCCTAGGTGTCCATCAACAGATGAATGGATCAAGAAGATGTGGTTTATCTATACCATGGAATACTACATGGCAATGAGAAACAATGAAATCTAGCCATGTGTAGCAACATGGATGGACCTTGAGGGTGTTATGCTGAGCGAAATAAGTCAGGCAGAGAAAGACAAATATCATATGTGTGCACGTATAGGAGGATTAGGAGGAGCTTAACAGGACCAAGGGGGAGAAGAAGGGAGGAAATGGTGGGGGAAAGGGGGAGAGGCAAACCATGAGAGACTCTTGAATGCTGACAAAAACTGAGGACTGGTGGATGTGGGGGGAGGAGGGGGGGGCATGGAGGAGGGCACTTGTGGGGATGAGCACTGGGTGTTATGTGGAAACTAATTTGACAATAAACTATTTGTAAAAAATAAAAAAATAAAAAAAAAACAAAACAAGAAGAAATTGGTACATTGGAAACACACACACACACACACACACACAAAAGAGTAATTTGAGTAGAATGAATCAAATGTGGATATAGATGGCAAATGGGGAAGTAACTGCAGACTGAAATCAGGGAAGAAATACCTTCCAAGGTGAAGAGGAGAAATGAAAGGGAGTCAGAGTTGGAGGGGCAGAAGTAACGTGCTGTTTTCTAATAGGTATTCGTCCCGCATGGACTTGCTTCTTCCCTTCCAAGAGTCCTGTTCTTTTTTTTTTTAATTTTTTTTTTGTTTTATTTATTTTTAGGAGAGAGAGACAGCGTGAGCAGGGGAGGGTCAGAGAGAGAGGGGGTCACAGACTGAAACAGGCTCCAGGCTCTGAGCTGACAGTCAGCACGGAGCCCGACGCGGGGCTCGAACCCACGAACCGCGAGATCATGACCTAAGCGAAAGTCGGACGCTTAACTGACTAAGCCACCCAGGCGCCCGCCAAGAGTCCTGTTCTTAACCAAGTTCCTTCTTTAACTCTGATATTTCCCTTTATCCCTATACTACAAGTTGAAATTGAGTTTAGAAATGAATAGTTTTGTGTTCTGTTTCGTTTTGTTGTAGGCCATTCATTTTAGACCCTGTAAATCCTACTGTGAATGTGTGTGACGCCTGCAATGCCTGGGATGAGGTTGCTCTGGGGGCGAGGCATAGCCTACTGAAGGCTCTTTTCAGCAGAGTGAGAGCTGAGCCCCCTTGGCTTTTCACAAACAGCTGGTAAACTGGACAAGGAACTACTCTCCTTAGATTTCTTTTTTTTTCTATTTTTAAAATGTTTTTAATTTTATTTTTGAGAGAGACAGAGACAGAGACAGACTGTGAGCAGGGAAGGGCAGAGAGAGAGGGAGACACAGAATCCGAAGCAGGCTCCAGGCTTTGAGCTGTCAGCCCAGAGCCCGAGGTGGGGCTCGAACCCACAAACTGTGAGATGATGCTCTGAGCTGAAGTTGGACACTCAACTGACTGAGCCACCCAGGTGCCTTGTCCTAGATTTCTATGAAGAAAATAAGGACACAAAGCACATTCCCAGTAAGAGCGCTCTGGGCAAAAACATGAAGAAAGTTTGACCCTAATTCACAATGTTAGTGACTCAATCTTTAACCAACATATTGATATAAGTCATCATTTAAGATATAAGGATCCATTTCAGCCTTTAGAGAATTGGATGTTTTTGTTTTGGTGGCCTCATGACCAAAAATATTAAATAAAAAATCGAAGTAGCCACAGTGAATAAGTAAATAAAACAAACTCCCAGGTCATTTAAGAGTGGATTATCTGAAAGGGTAAAATTATTCCCACGTTTTAGTTTTAATTCATTATGGTTTCAGGTTGACTTTTCAATTCTCCTGGTGATCTGGTATTTCATTGGGTCACCTGTGTTTTCAAAATTTCCCTATGAAATCCTGCTCACACTAAGTACAGTCTATTCACTTCCAGACATAAACTAGCAAATGACTACATGGAAAGATGGAAATATCTGGAAGAAACACAATGGGTTGCCTCAGAATAAACTGTTTCATAAATCATTTTATGACTGCCTACGTTTGACTTATGGGTCAGAGTGGAGCCATTCTTAAGGTTGCAAGGTGCTCAGCCATAAGCAGGGATAAATAAAATACTCCGGCTAGTGAACGGTCCAATTCTGCTACAACTGTTTTCAATTGCTGATATCAGCTGTTTTCTTTTCTATTAAGTAGCATTAGCAGCCACTGATAATGAAAGCCAGGGCCCACCAGAAATAAACCACAGGAAATTTCCTGACTCACTTGCATAGCAGCAATTCATCAGCATGGAAGATGTATGAAGTGTGACTGCAGATTAATGCGAGTGATTAGGCTTCTCCACATGACAGAACTCTTACATATAAATGAGCACTGGCCCCTTCAGGCGAGTCCTCAGAGAACTTGTATGCTTCTTTCAGTGATGTGATTGGTCTGGAAACACTTTCAGACTTCCCCTCAGGGGAGAATGTTCTTTTGAACATCATAAATGGTGACAAAATTTGTCCTTTGACGGTGGATTTGATTTTTGGAAATGGTACAATGTATTCATAGTGGACATCTGTTGTTTTTCGTCTACCCAGAATCATTTTACCCAATTACAGGTTGAAGAGACTGCATTTCTTCTATTGTTCACTCTGCCTCTGAAGGCTCTCAAGGAGAAATATTTTTATTTTTTTATTTTTTTTCAAATAGTTTATTGTCAAATTAGTTTCCACATAACACTCAGTGCTCATCCCCACAAGTGTCCTCCTCCATGCCCATCCCTCCTCCCCCACACATCCATCAGTCCTCAGTTTTTGTCAGCATTCAAGAGTCTCTCGTGGTTTGCCTCTCTCCCTCTCCCCCACCATTTCCCCACTTCTTCTCCCCCTTGTTCCTCCGTCAAGTTCCTCCTAATCATCCTATACGTGCAAACATGTGATATTTGTCCTTCTCTGCCTGA
Organism: Proteles cristata cristata; assembly: GCA_017311185.1. Lineage (NCBI taxonomy): Eukaryota > Metazoa > Chordata > Mammalia > Carnivora > Hyaenidae > Proteles > Proteles cristata. The sequence goes on from JAESUZ010005475.1 coordinate 442,768, forward strand.
CTTATTTCGCTAAGCATAACACCCTCAAGGTCCATCCATGTTGCTACACATGGCCAGATTTCATTGTTTGTCACTGCTATGTAGTATTCCATGGTATAGATAAATTACATCTTCTTGATCCATTCATCTGTTGATGGACACTTAGGCTCTTTCCATGTTTTAGCTATTGTGGAGAGTGCTGCTATGAACATTGGGGTACGTGTGCTCCTATGCATCAGCATTTCTGTATCCCTTGGGTAAATTCCTAGCAGTGCTATTGCTGGGTCATAGGGGAGTTCTATTGTTAGTTTCCTGAGGAACCTCCACACTGTTTTCCAGAGGGGCTGTACCAGTTTACATTCCCACCAACAGTGTAGGAGGGTGCCCGTTTCTCCACATCCTCGCCAGCATCTAGAGTTCTCTGATTGGTTCACTTTAGCCAATCTGACTGGCGAGAGGTGTTATCTCAGTGTGGTTTGATTTGTATTTCCCTGATGAGGAGGGATGCTGAGCATCGTTTCATGTGTCTGCTGGCCATCTGGATGTCCTCTTTGGAGAAGTGTCTGTTCATGTCTTCTGCCCATTTCTTCACTGGGTTGTTTGTTTTTCGGGAATGTAGTTTGGTGAGTTCCTTATATAGTCTGGATATTAACCCTTTATCTGATATGTCATTTGCAACTATCTTTTCCCATTCCGTTGGTTGCCTATTAATTTTCTGGGTTGTTTCCTTGGCTGTACAGAAGCTTTTAATCTTGATGAGGTCCCAACAGTTTATTTTTGCTCTTGATTCCCTTGCTTTTGGGGATGTGTCAAGTAAGAAGTTGCTGCGGTGGAGGTCAAGGAGGTTGTTTCCTGCTTTCTCCTCTAGGGTGTTGATAGTTTCCTGTCTCACGTTCAGGTCCTTTATCCATGTTGAGTTTATTTTTGTGCATGGTGTGAGAAAATGATCTAGTTTCATTCTTCTGCATGTTGCTGTCCAATTCTTCCAACACCATCTGTTAAAAAGGCTGTCTTTTTTCCATCGGATATTCTTTCCTGCTTTGTCAAAGATTAGTTGGCATTGGTCTATGTGTCTGTTTTTTTGCCAATACCATACTGTCTTGATGACGACAGCTTTGTAGTAGAGGCTAAAGTCTGGGATGGTGATCCCTCCCGTTTTGGTTTTATTTTTCAGTATTACTTTGGCTATTCGAGGTCTTTTGTGGTTCCATACAAATTTTTGGAGAGTTTGTTCTAGCTTTGAGAAGTATGCTGGTGTAATTTTGATTGTAATTGCATTGAATGTGTAGAGTGCTTTAGGTAGTAATGACATCTTAACTATATTTATTCTTCCTATCCATGAGCATGGAATGTTTTTCCATTCCTTTGTGTCTTCTTCAATTTCCTTCATAAGTTTTCTATAGTTTTCCTCATACAGATCTCCTGTATCCTTGGTTAGGTTTATTCCGAGGTATTTTATGGTTTTTTGTGCAATGGTGAATGGGATCAGTTTCTTGATTTCTCTTTCTGTTGCTTCATTGTTGGTGTATAAAAATGCAACCGATTTCTGTACGTTGATTTTGTACCCTGCAACTTGGCTGAATTCTTGGATCAGTTCTAGTAGGCTTCTGGTGGAGTCTGTCGGGTTTTCAATGTAGAGTATCATGTCATCTGCGAAGAGGGAAAGTTTGACTTCCTCTTTGCCAATTCTGATGCCTTTGATTTCCTTTTGGTGTCTGATGGCTAATGCTAGGACTTCCAGCACTATGTTAAACAACAGTGGTGAGAGTGGACATCCCTGTCGTGTTCCTGATCTCAGGGGGAAAGCTCTCAGTTTTTCCCCATTGAGGATGATGTTAGTTGAAAACTTCTCATAGATGGCTTTGATGATGTTTAAGAAGGTTGCTTCTATCCCAACTTTCTCTAGAGTCTTTATTAAGAAGCGATGATGTGTTTTGTCAAATGCTTTTTCTGCATCTATTGACAGGATCATATGGTTTTTATCTTTTCTTTTATTGATATGATGGATCACATTGATTGATTTGCGAATGTTGAACCAGTCCTGTAACCCAGGAATGAATCCCACTTGATCTTGGTGGATGATTCTTTTGATATGCTGCTGGATTCTCTTTTCAAGGATCTTGTTGAGAATTTTTGCATCCGTATTCATCAAGGATATTGGCCTGTAGTTCTCTTTTTTTGCTGGATCTCTGTCTGGCTTGGGAATCAGAGTGATGCTGGCTTCATAAAATGAGTCCGGGAGTTTTCCTTCGATTTCTATTTTTTGGAATAGCTTGAGAAGAATTGGGATTAATTCTGTTTTAAATGTCTGGTAGAATTCCCCAGGGAAGCCATCAGGTCCAGGGCTCTTATCTGTTGGGAGATTTTTGATCACTGATTCAATTTCTTCCTCGTTATGGGTCTGTTCAGGTTTTCTATTTCTTCCCGTGTGAATTTTGGTAGTGAGTGTGTGTTTAGGAATTTGTCCATTTCTTCTAAGTTGTCCAATTTGTTGGCATATAATTTTTCATAGTATTCCCTGATAATTGCTTGTGTTTCTGAAGGGTTGGTTGTAATAAGTCCATTTTCATTCATGATTTTGTCTATTTGGGTGCTCTCTCTTTTCTTTTGATAAGTCTGGCTAGAGGTTTGTCAATTTTGTTTACTTTTTCAAAAAACCAACTCTTGGTTTCATGGATCTGTTCAATTGTTTCTTTGGTCTCTATGTTGTTTATTTCTGCTCTGATTTTTACTATTTCTCTTCTACTGGGTTTAGGGCGTTCTTGTTGCTCTGCCTCTAGTTCCTTTAGGTGAGCTGTTAGATTTTGGACTTGCGCTTTTTCTAATCTCTTGAAATAGGCCTGGAGAGCAATGTACTTTCCTCTTAGGACTGCCTTTGCCGCATCCCATAGATTTTGAATTGTTGTGTTTTCATTTTCATTTGTTTCCATATATTTTTTAATTTCATCTCTAATTGCCTGATTGGCCCATTCATTCTTTAGAAGGGTGTTCTTTAACCTCCATGTTCTTGGAGGTTTTCCAAACTTCTTCCTGTAATTGATTTCAAGTTTCAAAGCATTGTGATCTGACAGTGTGCATGGTATGATCTCTATTCTTTTATATTTATTGAGGGCTGCTTTATGTCCCAGTATGTGATCTATCTTGGAGTATGTGCCATGTGCACTTGAGAAGAAAGTAAATTCCCTGGCCTCAGGATGTAAAGTTCTAAATATATCCATCAGGTCCATCTGGTCCAATGTGTCCTTCAAGTCCATTATTTCTTTAGTGATTTTCTGTCTGGTTGACCTATCCTTTGCTGTAAGCGGAGTATTAAAGTCCCCTGCTATTAGCACATTCTTATCTATAAGCTTGTTTCTGTTTGTGATTAATTGTTTTAGATATGCAGGTGCTCCCATATTCTGTGTGTAGACATTTATGAGTATTAGTTCTTCCTGATGGATGGACCCTGTAATCATTATGTAGAGCCCTTCTTCATCTCTTGTGATTGTCTTTAATTTAAAGTCCAGTTTGTCTGATATAAGTATCGCTACTCCGGTTTTCTTTTGATTCCTGTAGCATGATATATATTTCTCCATCCCCTTACTTTTAATCTGAAGGTATCTTCCAGTCTAAAATGAGTTTCTTGTAGACAGCATATAGATGGATTTTGTTTTTTAATCCATTCTGCTACCCTACGTCTTTTGATTGGAGCATTCAGCCCATTTACATTCAGTGTTATTATTGAAATATGTGAGTTCAGAATCTTTGTATCTTTTGTAGGGTTCATGTTTGTGGTGGTGTCTCTGGTATCTTTGTTCCTTGCAACCTTTCCTTCAGAGTATCCCCCTCAGGATTTCTTGTAGGGTTGGCTTTGTGGTGACAAATTCTTTCAATTTCTGTTTATGTGGAAAGGTTTTTATCTCTCCTTCTATTTTGAATGACAGGCTTGCTCGATAGAGGATTCTTGGCTGCATATTTTTACTGTTCATCACATTGAAGATCTCCTGCCATTCCTTTCTGGCCTGCCACGTTTCAGTACATAGGTCTGTCACCACTCTGATAGGTTTCCCTTTGTATGTGAGGGCCGTTTTCTCCCCAGCTGCTTTCAAAATTCTCTCTTTGTCCTTGTATTTTGCCATTTTTACTATGATATGTTGTGCAGAAGATCGATTCAAGTTATGTGTGAGGGGAGTCCTCTGAGCCTCTTGTATTTCCACATTGACTTCCTTCCCCAGGTCGGGGAAGTTCTCTGCTATAATTTGTTCCAGGACTCCTTCAGCACCTTTCCCTCTCTCTTCGTCTTCTGGGATTCTTATGATACGGATATTGTTGCGTTTGACCGTATTGCTGAGCTCTCGAATTCTTCCTGTTCCTGGATCAGTTTGTCTCTTTTTTTGTCAGCTTCTTGTTTTTCTATAATGGTGTCTTCTAAATCACTTATTCTCCTTTCTGCCTCTTCAATCCGTGCATTGAAGGCCTCTAATTTATTATGTATCTCATGTATCACATTTTTTAATTCTTCATGCCTATTTTTATTTTCCATTCTGTCTGTAGCCATAGTTTCTTTGATGTCCCCTATGTTTTTTTCAAGCCCAGCTATTAATTTTACCATTATTATTCTAAAATCTTGTTCACTCATGCTGCTGATTCTTTTATGAGCAGTTCATTAGCTGTCATTTCTTCTTGGAGTTTCTTTGGAGGAGAGCTCTTTCATTTCATCATTTTAGTTAGCTTTCTGGCTCTTGTTGGTTTTAAAGACCTGTTATGCTCTCTGTTTCTATGAGCGCTGCTATATCCAAGAATACTCTTTGACTTTCCAGGGCCTATCCTTTCAGAGATTGTTTTTTGAATGGTATCCCTCGGTCTCTCTTGTTGGGACCTTGGTTATTTTATTTTCCTATTCGTAGTGATATTTGGGACTCTCCACCCTGTGTACTCTGGCTTGTTTCTTGAGGTAGCCCTGGAGAAGAAAACAGACAGACAAACACACAGGGAGCAGGAGCACAAAAACGCAAAGGCTAATTCAACTAACATGCAAAGCGAGAGGGAAAATGAAAAAGTTAAGAGAAAAGACGGAGGAGGGAGTGCAAATAATATGGAGTATAAAATACATAAAAGGGTCATAAAGGGGAAATAAAAGGAAAAAAGAAGAAAATCGATAGACAAAGAATGGTTTAAAGCATATACCTGGATTTCCCAGCTACAGTTAAATAGCCGTGTGTATGCAGTGCTGGTTGAAGAGCATAGAGAAAGTGAGAGAAGGCAGGACTGGATGAGGCAGAATTGGAAATATAATGAACAGGCAGAAGGGATAAGAATCTTTTTCAAAGAGGTAATGGGTAGAATATGGTTGGATAGGTGAAAGAAGGATGCTGGTATTATCCAGAGAAACTATATAGTCTAATTACTCCTGAGAGAAATAGCTGAAAATGTCGGTAGGTGTAGAATTTACATTTACAGGATGGACTCGTTGTGATTGTTTAAGCAAGCTGGCGACCAGAGTTAATCAGGTCCGTGTTCTGGGGAAAAAAGAGAGAAAAGAGAAAGAAGAAGAAAAAAAGAAAGAGAAAAAAAGGGGGGGAAAAAAGAAAGGAAAAAAACAAAAAAACAAAAAAAGGAAAAAAAAATGGGAGGAGGGCACCTCTCAGGCAGGGATGGGCGTGGCGTGATCCGATGCCTCAGGCGGGGGTTCTGCCTTGGCGATTGTGGGAAGGAGAGTGACGGTGCTCCAGTCCCTTCTTGAACCCCGCGCTGCAGCTCGGTTTTTTTTTTTTTTTTTTTGGCGTGTCAACTCCCCGTTCCGGGGACGCAGCCGAAGTTGGTTGCACTCTTCAACCCAGGCCAGTTCCAATCTCCAAATCACAGTCCGTGCGCCCCGCTGAAGTTACCTTAGACACAGCTTCCCAGACAACCCCCTCGGGCTATTCCAGGCTCCCTGCTGAGCTCTGGGGGCGGAGTCAGAATCGCTGCTTCCTTCTCTGGGTCGGGCTGGTGCGCATGCACGGGGGCTTGCCTGCGGGGTACGTGTAGCCCGAGCCCGCTGGAGTGAGGAAAACCGGGTCCCTCTATGGCTCGTCACCCGAAACACGAACTCACAGGCAAATTTCCCAGTTTTTAGTTCCTTGCCTTCCCTCTCGAATCCCAGCCAGCCAGGAGTGCGGACTCCCGGTGTCTGCACGGCTTTTTCAGGGGCCCCAGCCGCCCGGGAGCTACAATGGCAGCAGTCGCGCCACCGCTCTGAAGTCCAGCCTCCAGGAGCGGCACAAAGAAGCAGTTTGTGTGCTCAGCCCCACCCCCCCTCCCAGGACCAGTTGGCGCGAGGGGACCTGGTGTGCAGGTATGTGGCAAGTACGGTCTTTCTATGCACCGAGCAGAAGTTTTTCCCCCCCAAGCAGAGGTTTTTCTGTTTCAGACTCTCCTTTTCTCCTCTCACTCCCCGTAGAGGGTAGAGGGGGATTGCCTCCCACCCTGGAGTCTCCGATCCTGGCCCGATTTTATCTTCCCCAGTTCGCACTCACATTAGAAGGCTCTCTCAATGGATTCTGCATCCTTTTTCTCCCAATCTCTCAGGTTTTGTAAGGTTTCCAATGGCTTCAGATCTTTTCTGTGTGATGTATGGGCATGAGTGCAAGTACGGAGCTCCTTCTCCGCTATCTTGCCCTCTCTCCAAGTAGAAATATTTTTAAAATGTCTTACAAGCGGCACCTGGGTGGCTTAGTCGGTTAAGCCTCTGACCCTTTGTTTCAACTCAGGTCATGATTTCGTAGTTCGTGAGTTTGAGCCTGACCTAGGGCTCCAAGGAGCCTGCTTCGAATTCTCTTTCTCTCTCTCTGCCCCTCCCCCTCTCGCTCCCTCTGTCTCTCTTGAAATAAATATTAAAAAAATTTTTTTTAATGTCTTGGGAAATGTCCACTTTTCCTCACTTTGTAACTGAACCCATATCTACCTCAGATGACTCCTCCTCCTCCTCCACTAGTTCTAAGTTGTTTAGATGGGATGACTTGACCACTAGTTCTAGGGGGACAGACATGTGACTGGCACGGTGACTGACTGAACTAAAGCACCACTATAGCATTCAGTACTGGGATTTGGATTTTAACTGCTGGGAAGAGAATTTCTTCTTCTGCTATGAGGGAAACATGAAACTACTGGTCACCATCTTACTGCTCCAAAGGGACAGCCTGCCTCCTAATGAAGCCATCTTACTGCTCCAAAGGGACAGCCTGCCTCCTAATGAAGCCACCACAAAAGAAAGCTGATTTCAGAAATGAGCAAGAATACACATATGCACAATATGTACATATCTATATCATGAGAGAGATCAATTCCAGGTTTGTGCTCCTGGACCCAGATATACTTGCGACAAAAACTATCCTGGGGCTCTTGTGTCACAAACGAATAAACTCTCCTTTTGCTAGTGGTTTTGATTTGGGTTTCTACTTTCCAACCAAATGAGTCCTAACTTAATCCAGTAGAAGAGAGTTAGGATTGGTGAATGAATTAACTCATCATCAAGGAGTAAGGAAAGCACCAACACAATGAAAACAAATTTCTACTCAAGAAACGTTCATTGAGCACCTGCTAAGTAGTTGGTCTAAGTACTCCATTTGCTGAAATAATCGAGTCAGTACAGGATGGCAAAAAGCTTTGGCCAGCTTAAATAGATTCAGAGGACGATTTCCAAAGAGGAGTTCATGACAGGAATGTCTTCGGCATAGATAGCATTCTCCTCCTCCTCCTCCTCCTCCTCCTCCTCCTCCTCCTCCTCCTCCTCCTCCTCCAGGTTCTGAGCTGGCAGTCAGCACAGAGCCCAACGCGGGGCTCGAACCCATGAACCGTGAGATCATGACCTAAGCGAAAGTCGATGCTTAACCGACTAAGCCACCCGGGCGCCCCCGGCATAAATAGCATTCTTGAGCATTGTCAGAGCATGTTCGTAGTTTCCGGAGGTAACCAATTTTTTAAGAAGACAACAGTTATTTAAGATTATGAATTCTGTCTTTTTAAAAATAGAGTTCTGTTTCTCTCTGTAGTCATGCTTCCTGTGGAAGGTGAGAACACGGGGCAGCAAGGGCAGCATGATCAGCACAGAATACGTAAACTTATTTTAGAGCTGGAAGGACTCCTGGCCACTGTGGGATCTTACTTTGGAGAGGGAGGGTCAGTGAGTGGGGAAAGTTTAGCTCTGTCCCCAGTTCTAAATCTACTTTTCTCAGCAGCATGTTTATCACTCCAAGAGGCTTTTCCTCACGTTAGTTTTTTGGGGTCTATTCTGAGGATAAAAAAATCCAGAAAAATAGAGTGTGGTTTTGCTCTGAATGATTTCCTGGTTAGTAGCCAACATTTTTAGGTCACTCAAATGTTCCTGTCTCTAGTGATACCAACTCTTACAAATTTTCAAAGAGTTTGTAAGAAGGCAGTAAAAAGTCACCTCTCTACTTCAGTAAGTCAGCAAGTAGAAAAAACCATGATCATAAGAAGCAGCAAGCGATGTCAGTGGGTGGTATATTGGCAAGGTAATCTACAGAAGGGCAAGGAGAAAAGAAAGAGCATGGAGAAACAATTTGGGGCTGAGAAATATGCCTCAGGAGGTCTTCAATACTGTGCCCTAAAGTCGAGCTGTCTTTGTTCTACTCTCCCCTGCACATTTATAAGCTAGAGAGGTATTAGGTTCCATAGGTCAATATTTGGGGTACCCTACTGCTTAAGTAGGCTAGTCTGGGAAACTTGCCACCATATATGACTTTGCTCCTATAGGAAAATGCACCCTCAGGGTTGAACAATTGACTTACAAATGTCCTTGTGGAACATAATTGCTGCTAAAATTGAGAACTGCTAAAAATAGATTGCAATCTGGGATTTTCACTCCTAAACCACTAGAGAATTAACAGCTCTCATGAAAAAGCTTCTGCTTGCCTTTCTCACAACCTATTTGCTCCAAGGAACAGAGTGCTACAAGGGGTTAGCCAGGTTTAAAGAAGTGACTTTAACTGTGAGCTAAAAGAGATTTCCATGGTTTCTAGTAACGGGATTAAAAGTAATTCCAAATGTTAAGGCCAAAGTGATAAAAGAGTGGGAGCTGTTCTTTTGGTAGAGAAAAGGCAGCCATATCTCTGTATCCCTTCTGTTTTTCTCCAGCTTCCAGAAAGGGTAGAGAGATAACATTCCCTTCTCTCTATTCCTTTCTGCACTCTACCGCAAGAGGCTAGCTATGTCAGAAGGGGCAGGGCTGTTCTGCCTACTAAAAATGTATTAGGTAGCTTTAGGCGAAAAAAAAGCTCAAATTTAAGTGTGATCAGAAACACCTGGTGAAGTGGTAAAAAATCTAGATCTTCTCCTATAATTTGGTCAGCAGGACTGGGGTGTGGCCCAGGAACTTCAATTTTCAAATGAGTACCCCAGACAATTCTGATGTAGATACTTCATGTACCATACTTGAGAAAGAAAGCCTGGACCCTGGGGCAGAACCTAGATGTACAGCTAAGCTGCAGTTTGTGTGTGCATGTGTGTGAGTGTGTGTGTATGTGTATGGTGTGTATGTATGCACGTGGATGTGCAGGTGCTTGCTTCGCTTTAGTTCTGGGCTCCAGGAGATCCTCTTGCTCACGCTGAAGGTTTTGATGGTACCTAGCTCAAAAGAACTCAACATTTGAACTGGAGCCTCGGCCAAGTGAAATAATAGCTCCCACCAGTTAGGCTGTAGACCTCTGATCCGGACCTTGCTGGGTAGAGCAGTCATTCTCAAACCTTGTTGCACACTGAAACAACCTGGGAAGCTTTAAAAAATATTTGGAGCACCTGGGTGGCTCGGTTGATTGAGTGTCTGACTTGAACTCAGGTCATGATCTCGCAGTTCATGGGTTCGAGCCCTGCATCAGGCTCTGTGCTGACAGTTCAGAGCCTGAAGCCTGCTTTGGATTCTGTGTCTCCCTCTGCTCTGCCCCTCCCCCACTCACACTCTGTCTCTCTCTCAAAGACAAATAAACATTAAAAAAAATTACTGATGCCTGGGCTCTGCTTTCATAGAGCTTGATTTCATTGGTCTGGGTATAAACTGAAATTTCTTAAGTGCAGCCAAAGGCGAGAACCATTGTGTTAAAGAAAATGATTTTCCTTTTTCTAGGGCCCTGGCTAAAAATAATATTCACTCTTTTACACCATAGACACCATAGAAGAAAAATTGACACTTGCATTTCTGCAGGGCAAAACAAAAAAGTATCGACGATATATAAGTGATAATATCTTGAATAGTGTTTACTTGTAAATATAGTTAAGGATAATGAGAGTATTTTTAGTCTGGCTTCTTTTGTCCTTTGGCATAAAAGAAAGGCATGGCATGATATAACTCAGAATTCTCTAAAATATCTTAGAGATAAAGTCAACTATGACAATACTGTTCTCTTCAAAAGCTTCCCCCAAAGAAACAGGGAAGTGTTAAATCTTGATGCTTTCTTTTTCTTTTTCCCGAGACATAGATGAATAGATTCATAGTTGATGTGGGTATAACATTTCAAGACTGTAATTTTATAGTCCTTTTCTAGAGATAAGTGAACAGAAACATATCAGTAGACTACAGTTTTTGAACAAGTGGACAATCAAATTCTGATCATTAGAGGAATAATGTCTTTATTAGATTGATAATATCCTAATAGGCACACATTTAGTGACTAGTTTGCTTTAAGCTTCTTTTTCATAGAAATTTGATGTATTTGGATTTTGTGAAGATTAAACCATTTTTGTCAAAATACAGTACAATTCTGTATTTAAGAATGATGACATTTATCTTAGAAATAGCCTACATACGGTATGTCTGAGCTATCTTGGATCTCTGATGAAAAGTTTAAGAGCCTGTAAGTCTGTACTCAAAATTAAGATTGGAGGTCCTTGGACAGAGCAATCCATGGATATTGGGGAGGTTCACAAACTCTGAAACTGCATATATTTAAAGTTATGTGGAACTCTGTTTTCCTAGGAGAAGGTCCGTAACTTTCATCAGATTCTCAAAGTGGTTATAACCACAAAAGTTTAGGACTCAGAACTCCATATATTTAAAATGAATCCTCCACTCTAATTCCCTTCAACACAGTGTATCACTGAGAACAAGATAAAGAAAAGGAAAAATAACCATCTACTTTGTTTTTCAACATGGCTCTTCTTGGGTCTGGAATTACAAATGGTTAAATGATGTCCTGGCAGTCCTTATGTCTTAGGTGAAAGTGCTTTGCTATAAATGAGCATCAAAGGGACCAGCAATGGCAAATATTCTGCACTTTGTTTCTTTTGCTGTAGGTTCCATACCATTCCAGGAAGAGTAGGCAGTTCTGACCAGCTGAGAAAAACTGCCATTGGCCAAGGGCAATGCTTTTAGTTTACAGAATGGGTACGTTTTTCTAATTGTAGGGCAGAGAATAAATTTTAATGTTTTCCTGGCTGATTCCCCTTCCTGTATCTAATTAGATGGTGTCAGCTTTAGGTAGTCATTGTCAAAGGCTGCAAATGCAGCAAAGATGGACCTACCTTTAATCACACCCAACATGGGAAATTATGCTTTATAAAATGGTACAGAGTAATGACTTTATGAAAAAATTACTTTTAATAGAAAGTTTCCTTAATGTTAAAATTTATTCAACTTGCAAATATTAATTCTAATTCCCTTGTAGGATTACAAGGAAATACAGTTTTAGTTTTATTCTAAGTGACATTTAGCCTCATTTTGGGGAGAAATGTGACATTTGTTAAAACAATATTTTTAAATTAAATTTAATATTATATAGTATTACCTTTTCATGACAGAGTAGAGCCATAGGTAAGAAGCTAAATTTTCCCCTGGTGTGAGAAATATGATATCTGAAGTTAATTTTTTATTATAAAGGCCAATTCCAAAATACATGATCTGTATACATAGCTTTCATGGGGACTTAAGGAGTGATAATTACATCTGTACATATTTAGATATGAAGTTAAGCTATCATGCTTTTGTAAACTTTAATGTAAATAATAATGGTTTTAGCCTTTAGGAAAGTTAGTTTGCATTCACCTAAACATGAAGAAAAAGAAATCTTATTTAACATTGAAAAAGCTGTATCCTTTATTTTGAATTATTGGACTAAATGTAAGATAAAGATGGAAATATTATAAAGACGGAAATTCCTACAAATGTCTAAAATTGACACTGCTGTCATTATGAAGTTTGAGTAACCAGAACCCATCTAAAGATTGGTCTGTATTTGCTTTTGGTTTTCTAATCAGTTATTGACCGAAGCCATTTTCAGAGACAATCTCTAATTAAAACTTGAAAGTGACACTCTATTTGAACTACTCCTTGCTTATGTTCTTGAACAACAAAGAAAGACAGCTAAAGATTCCTGTGTGAGAAACTAAATGAAAGTTGATGCTTGCAGCTAACAGCTAATGCTGTTAAAAATTAATGATTTTTTAAAATCCAGTGACTTTCTCCATGATACATAGATGACTGTGGTGGCAAAAATAAAAAACAAATCAATTCAAGTTATCTATTTGCAAACTAAAAATGAACATGACTGACTGCAGGACTCATTAAAATTAGATATTAATTCTTCTTGAGGAATATGAGTGAAGGTACTATTCTAGGTGACATTTATTCCCATATGGAAGAGTGTAGGTTTTTAAAATTATTGTAACTGGCGTTTTACACCAAGTTAAATTTCTCAAGTATTTTCATACTATTACCACTTTAAGATCTTTGATAGTGGGATGTCCAGATAAAATCCCCACTGCAATTTTGGATTATAAGTAGTAGAGTAGAAGTACCCTTAGCTTAAAAGCCTAGGAAGAAATTCTGACCTATGTGTTTTTTCTATATTGTTTATTTGAACTCAATTAAAAAAAAAATGCTGTCACGCTACTTTCCCCAGTCCTGGCTGGTGTTCTTTTGGGGGAAGCTACAGTGGCCCATTGTTTAAAACAACATACAGTCTAGCAAGGCACATGTCAACAAGGCTTTAGGTTAGAGCCAAATCTGGGAAATGTTTTTCAAACAATCTTGTCTCTATCCCTTCAATAAGAGGAGGAACTCTTGAAAGTGTGATGGAGGGGCACCTGGGTGGCTCAGTCAGTTAAGCATCTGACTTCGGCTCAGGTCATGATCTCACTGGTTCCTAAGTTCAAGCTCTGTGCACAGAGCCTAGAGCCTGCTTCAGATTCTGTGTCTCCCTCTCTTTTTGTCTCTCCCCTGCTCACACTCTGTCTCTCAAAAATGAATATATGTTAAAAAAAATTTAAAAAGTGTGATGGGAAAATTGTCGGGCCCTATAAGGGCCCTACTACTCTCACATTCTGTAAATGAAATGGGTGGGAAGAATTGTGTAGGTGCTAAAGCCTCCGGCGACTTCCTTCACTGAGCTTCCTAACATTAGAGTCCGGCTGCTGCCAACGTCATGGCAGCTGGGACCTGGCCTTTCTAGTGGTAGCCACAAAGAGCCGTTAGGCTTAGCTGATCATCACTGGGTGAGGAGGTGTCAGGATCGCTGTAGATCTGAGTCAGGGCTAAACTCAGGATTTCTTTCTTTTCTTTGTAAAATCGCAGTTCTTGTCCTGCTTTCCTGGCTTCCTCCAGCTCCCTCAGGGCCATCCGGAGCTCTTGAGAGAGAATTCCTGGTGATTCCTTTTCTTTCATGATCCAGTCCAGGGCCATGTGGCTGCGCATCTTTTCATCTAGGGAATACTGGGAATAGTAGGAGATCACTTCCTGGGAGCCAAGAGATAAAGTACAGAGTGTCAGTGAAGAGCAACAAAGGCACCTGTGTTCAGGGCCTTCCAACACCTCATTTCCTTTGTCCCTGACAGTCCCCATATCCACACTCAATACAGTGTTGTTTTACCAACAACAGAACCCCTCTGATGTTTACAGACTGAAGCCAAATCCCATGATATACTTCTTGAAGCAAATGAAGGGCCAAGCTGGTCAGGCAAAGCAGGGTCACTTCAGGCTAAGTCGAAACACACTACCACCAAGAATGACTCAATAATGTTCACAAACAGAACTCTGATCTTGCTAGAAAATGTCTTCCTTTGAAAATGCATTCCTTCACGCATTCCTTCATTTATTCCTTAAACTCTTCTGCTCAGCATTATCTCCTTCAGCAAGATGGAGAGATGGAAACAGTTATATGGAAGGACTAGGACCGAACTGGATTTGGTCACACCTCCTGCAGAAAGCAGGAGGCTTTGAGTCAGGACAAGACTTAGAAACCAGGAGAGTCCACTTCCTCACAAGAGTCAATTAGTTAGCATAAGGAAGATAGATGACAGTCCAAATGGCCCACAGCAACTATAAAAGAACTTTGAAAGTGTATTGTGGAACATAGGCATTATCATTAGTCGATATAATGGTATCTTCATGTACAGTATCTCTTCTGCAAACAAAACTTGGTCACCACTTGTCAATTCTTATGTGAAAAATTTGCCAATACATTGTAACATAATGTATAGGTTTGATGGATACACTTTAAGAAGATCTTATAGAGTGGATGCTTTGCTTATTTTTATTTTCAAGAACATATGGTATTTATTTATGACCTTAACAAATTAAAAACAACCATGGAAAAGTGTTTATAACCAACCCAGTGAATTTCAAAGGGCTTTTATAAAATCAAAGGAAAAGAAAAAAAATAGCCAAAGCCATTGTCAGCTACTTATTTCTTTTCCATCTTTGACATTTTGAAAGCCAGACTTTCTAACCAAAGAACAGCTAGAAACTCCTGGGGCTGCAGTGCATGGAAAACTCGTATATCCACCCACATCACTGACTAGTAGAGGCTTTATTCCTTGTACAAATTCCTGTTAGCAAATTCTCAAAAATAAATGGCCATCTTTCAAAGTCTAATGCTACATAAAGGAAGAATAAACCTTGGAAGATAGCAGGTGAAAGCTGTTCAATACACAGGAGAGGGTTTGCCTTTGCCATTAAAAAAAAAAAAGGCGGGGAAGTGTGCCCCTTGGGGACTTTTGGTGGAGGTGAGAAAAATCTTCCTGCTACAACAAGCTTTTCCCACTCTTCAGTGAAGTAGTTCAGGAGTCGTACATTCTCAAATTTCTTTCTGCATCTGAGAGTAGAAGAGAGTGTAAATTCTTTTTTTTTAAAAAATATAAGGTATTGTCAAGTTAGCTAACATACAGTGTATACAGTGTGCTCTTGGTTTTGGGGGTAGATTCCCATGAGGGGACAGATTCTAAGGTTTGGCAGGTGCATAGAGTAGATTCACCACTTGACTTAGAAGTCAAGTCTGTCTTAATGATCCCTCCATTCTGGCATTTAGTACAGGTAGCTAAATCAATCCTATGTCCAGGCAATATTCTCCTTAGTATGCTTAGGTGGTCAGTCCCTGACTTAAATAGACTGTTTTATATTTTTTCCTGTATCTTCTGCTTTTAATAAATAAAGTACCAAATTTAAACAGAAAAATCCAAATAAAGGAAATCTAGGAAGATGACGAGCTTGTCTGCTCATTCTATACGACATAAATCCATTCTTAATTGGAAAATCTCACCTGTCGGGAACACTTTGTTTCACGAAGGGCTTTTAGGCTTCCATTCCAGTGCAATAGTTGGAAAATGGTCATCAGCTCCTACAGCAGAAATGTGAAAGAAAGTGTGAGAGCTGGGCAGGGCATAACTCTGATCACTGGATATCTCAGGAAAATAGAATACTCAATATCATCAGAACACTTTGAAACTTTTCAAGCACCAGAGTCTCTAAGATTCTCAATTATTCTTTCTTCCTTCCTCTGCCACATCCATATTTGCACAATAAAATGACTAAGTAGTTGAAAAATATCTTTCAACATTAAAAATACATACGCTCGAACAACTCTATACCCAATAAGTTATCTAAATATACCAGCACATCTCAGAATGATGTGCAGGCAAAGTTATTCATTGTACTATTGTTGAAATTGCCTGAGGCTGGGAATTTCTTAAATGCTCATTTTTAAGGGAATAGTTTTAAAAAGTATGAAACTGAAGGGTAGCAGAATATGCTACCCCAAAATATGAGTTCAGGACATGCCATTCCCAAACATGCCATTTTGGTATATTGATTATTTTAAGCTATAAGGAACTCAAAAACAGCAAATGCAGGGAAAGGCTTTCTCTGAACTCCCCTAATCTGCCTAAAGACACATTCTTCAAAAGGAATTCTGTTGTGATAAATCTCCTTCTGAGGAATTTCACTAACCAGGGAAGATTGACTCTTATTATAGAAAAGGAAACTGGAGGTCCACACCATACCCAAACAAACTTTGTCACAAACTATTATACCTCCTCTTTTATCTACTAAGGGCCTATCTTTCTTAAAAATAATTTACTATCCCCTAAAAGGCCTACATCTCTCACCTCCCCTTTCCCTATTAAGATGGTATTTTACCAAACATTCCAAGCCACCTCAGGAAGATACTTATATTTCTCTGAGTATCTCTTATCTATACATGAGGTATATATGTTAATAAATTTCTGTTTTTCTTGTATTAATCTATCTTTGATTACAGGGGTCTCACCTAAGAACTCAGAAGGGTAGAGGGAAAATTATTTTCCTTCCCTACAGTACGTTCATGATACTGAATACTTTCATTCACAGAGAAAGGATGAGAAGGACCTCTAGGTTCTACTATAAAGAGTCTTTATGATGTATTAAAAGAAAAGCAAGGTGCACAACATGTATACTATGAGCTGGTATTTGATTAAAATGAATAGAAAACCTCTATACATGTTTGCTTGTAAATGCCTATGAGAATTATGGCAAGATACAAAAGAACTGGGTAACTTAGTTGTCTCTGGGGAGGGAACAGGAATGTCTGGGAGGATGGGGAGGGAGACCTCCTTCTGACATTCTTTGGTGCCTATTGAGCTTTGAATCATGTGACAATATTACATATTAAAGAAACCATTTAAATTTTAGCCAAAAAGTAAATATAGGTATCATATAATGGACAAACTATAGAAACTATAAAATTCTCCTAGGTTTATAAAGTCAGTCAAGAAAATGCCTAAAAATATGGGTAATAAAATGGAATTGACCTCAAAACTGATCCACAGTCCCTATATCCAGTGTCTAACACTGAGCCTGGTATTGAGCTTCTATCAGCATCTTTTCCTTTGATGATATGAAGGGTAAGCTAAACTGTATTTAGATACTCAAGATTTTATTTCCTCATATAATTAGACATAGCATCTTCCATTGAATTTGTCTGCATTTTTTTTTCTTTTTTGGTCAGAGAGACATCTATTGTGGACTAACAACACAAACCACACACACAGTACAATTAAAGAAATTCCTGGTAAATGATGCTAGTTATGAAAACTTAGCATTTAGACTGATGTCCTACTGACCGTTAAAAAAAGCTGATTGCTATTGTCTTTACCTCTGCTTGCTTAGGAAGAAGTTTAAATTATGAAAATGAAGAGACCTAAGACATTCTAAGATTTCAGACATCTTAAAATTATTGCATTTTAAAGCTATAAGATGATCATAAGAGCAAATATCACCATTCTTATGTCTAAAACTACCAGTTGAATGTAATGGGTTTTTTTTCCTTCTTCTCAGTTTGGGGTTTTGTCTATATTCTATTATTCAAGTAAGCACTCAAAGAGCCCCCAGAAATTTCAGTAAAAGCAAAACCATGTGTTTCCATTAATTAAAATAGGACATGGATACCAGTGGAATTACTCCCCCTACCCTAAAGAGAGATGCCACTATCTGCCTAGGGCTTTGGGTCCACTGCCCAGGGAATCTGCCCCACTTATGCCTTCACTTCTCCACTTCTCCCTATCCTGGTCCAGACTTTCACTCTGTCACATCACTCTGATAATTTGGAAAAGTGAGAGTTGGTTTGTTCTGTAGCTAAATCTTATGTAATCTGCTTCTCACCCCTGTGCTTCTCATCAAAGTAACCCCAGTGACTGAAGCTGGTAAATCTGTGCTGTCTTTCTCACTGTACCTTTAAAACTACTCACTGGACACCTGGTAGCCATAAAAATGAAAAGGAACAGTCTTTATGTGCTGATAGGAAACAGTCTCTGTGATGTTACAGGAGGGCCACTATTTCCAAATAAGATAGCTCTTTGCATTTCATGTTTTATTTTGTGTTCTATTATATATATCCAGATTTTAAAATAATGCATACCACCTCCACTCCTCCACTTTCCCCCCAACCCAAGTTTAGAATGGTTAAGCTCAGTTTAACCCAGAAAGATATAGTGAGTTTCTTCTGTGACTTTCAATAGCTCTCTTGGTATTGTCCTTGTGGCCCAGTTTGAGAAACAGCCTACAGGGCTCTTAATTCCATCATCTGACAATTTTTGCCTTAGTAACATATTCTTCCTCCAATGTCTCCGAAGCTCTCATTCTTACCTATACACTAACTGCTGTCCCCCTTCCAGATAAACTCCTGTCGTTCCACCCAGCAATCCTCCACAATTCTGCCATGAACAGAGCCAGAAACCATACCCATGTCCCTTGGCAACCTACATCTCTCAAAAACTTCCTCACAGAGACTTGACCTGTTTTTGACCGTGGGAGAGCCCTTCTCCTTGACCCTTCTGGTTTGTCCAAATTTCTGTTCCATCCCCAAGGAGTTTTTGCTGCAGCAGTAGCACAACTGTCTCTTTCTCCATGTTGTTCTTGTTCCTAAAATCCTACAGGGAAGATGACCTTCTTTCTGCCTTCTTACATTAGGCCCCAATCGAGTCATTGCCTTCCTCTGTAGAGTTGCAAATCTTACCATCATTATGTAAAGTATATTGAAATATGTCCACATTCCTCCTGTCCTACTTTTATTTCCCTTCATAAGACCAACTTTACTATCCTCAGATCTTACTGAAGCTGTTTGAGCCCTTCTTTTAACCCCAGGAAATCCTTGTATGCCTCTCATTGATTCCATCAGAAATCCTTGCATTATTGCAGATTGGCAAGGAGAAAGCTGCTATGGTTTTCTGTAAGGATTCACTTCCTAGGTCATCATGATTCCCTGCTGCCTGGTTTTTACGGTTTTGTTTTCTACCCATCAAAGCCTTATCACTCTAAAGGAAATCTGTTTGGCGGACTATCTGCCCTGTTCTTCATTCATGTTTTTGTGCAGTGCTACTTGTTATGCAGCTGCCCTAGAAGCCGGAGAGTCTGGGTAGGCTGACAAGTAAACAAGAAGCTGGCCTATAGGTTGGGTTGGGACTAGGGTGAAATGAGTGAAACAAGATTTCAGGTGAGTCATGAAAGTTCAGAGTCTTTTATTTAAAATTCTTGTCTGTACTTAAAATTTGGTATTTTGTTATGAATTTTCACATTTATTTTGAGTTTTTAAAACATTGCATTATAGGGGCGCCTGGGTGGCTCAGTTGGTTGAGTATCCAACTCTTGGTTATGGCTCAGGTCATGATCCCAGGGTCGTGGGATCAAGCCTCACATTGGGCTCCATGCTGAGCGTGGAGCCTGCTTAAGATTTTCTCTCTGACCTCCTCTGCCCTTCTCCTCTGACTGTGCAGTTGCTCTCTAAAAAAATAATAAAAATAAAATATTGTATTATAATATTGTCTTTATCACTGAATATTTTGACACTCCTTTAAATTTTGTGTCTGAGGTGAACGCCTAACTCTCCTTACCCTAATCTGGTCCCTTCTGGTGAGTCTGTCTCAGGGACAAGGCCGACTTCATGAATTTGTGATCTGTGCCGTCACACAGGACCCCAAGCTTGATTTAAGGCTCCATTGACTTGAAATTCTTAGTAATTTTTTGAACAAAAAGCCCTGCATTTTTATCTTGTTTGGGCCTCAAGAATTATGTAGCCAGTCCTGATCAGTAAAATAAATTTGAAATCAAATGGAGAATCAAGCCCTGTGTTTTCTTCATCTTCAGGAAAAAGTGCAAATTGCAGCTTTCATTCTTCAGCTTTCCTGGTTTGATTTGTCATTTATTCACTTTAAACCACCACCAGCTGGGTTCTGTCCTCACAGTGCTTCCTGGTGTTGCCTCCTTTAGGAACAACATTTGCCCTTTCAGCTACTTTGTGGGGAGAAAATGCATGCTGTTTCTCTCTAGAGCTCTGTCTGGGAAACTCGCTTGGTTCTGTGATTCATCAGAAATAAGAAAAACAAACACTGTAAATGGAGAACTTGAAAAACAGGTGGGCACCATCTCCCCACCCAAGAGAATGGATTTAAGAGGAAATTTGTTTATGGGATGAGGTTTTAAAAGGCGACCTGGAGAATTTAGCAAAGATGTAAATAAACAACTCGTCCTTGGACTGCATTAGGCTTCAGAGTAAATATATTAACCAGCTTCAGTCAAAGTCTGCCTCAAATCTGACCTTGACAAGACCCAGTGGCTAGTGCTGTCGCCATCCCTCCCCCCAAACATCAGGCAGTTTTCTGTATGGCAAGGCTACCCAGCTTCCCTCCCACGAAGTGAACGAAGTGAACGTAAGCAGAAGCCTATCACGTTTCCTCTGAGTGCTGCCTCCTTGACAGCCCCCTGGAAAGCCTGCAGGCGGTCAGGAGACACCAGCCTTGTTTTTATATGGTATAGTCATCCATAGCTAGATACAGACATACATCTATTACCCACCAGGGGTACTGAATTGCTGTGTCAGCTACAAACATCCCAGGTCTGTGGTCAATTCCCATTATGTGCAGAAACAAGCTGATGCATTTAACCCAGGCCACCAAGGAATGTGCTGGGACCCAGCAGGCAACCTAGAACTGGCGGAAGGAAAAGGGATATGTTCCATGGCCCTCCTCCTGGGTTGCCAGCATCCCTACTGGGGGAGTGAGTTTGGATTTTTCTTGCCCTCACATCTTCCTCTTCCTTTCTCCCCCATCCTGTGCCCAGCTTCTGTTCTGAGAATTTATGAACCATTTCCACAGTTTGAGTCGTTATTATTTCACATATTTAAATACCTCACTACATAGACCACACAGAAAACATACAGCCCATTGCAAGGTATATTAAAGTATTACTAAACAGTGGTTGACAGCCTTTCACAGTACTTGAACAAAATTTTGAGAATTTTTTAAAATCATGCCTTCCCCATCTTTGGCAGACTAACCTAACTGCACTCAAAAATCATTCTTAATTTTCTGAAAATAGCTACTAAATCACATACAAGCTACTATGTACTGGGGCAGGCAGCATTCGTTTTATAATAAAAGTAGTGCAATTTTCTTTGGTTGGAGATGAGAGGGGAGGAATTGAAATAAATGAGGTTCATCTTAGATGCTTTATAAATGTAATATTATATGCATTCCACAAAAATCCTACACAATGGGCATATGATTCTTATTTTATAGATGAGAAAACTGAGTCTCAAAATAGATAAATGCCCAGGTGGGAGGTGGTAGAGTAGGTTTACACAGAGTTTGTTCAGTTTTGAAAAATTGGTATTCTTTCTCTTGTGTTATACTCCTTCCTTTGATTTTGTTCTCTTCGACTTTAGATTATATATGGGGGGGAAGCATGGACGGTTTACAGTTCCGCCCTTTTATTCTACATCAAGAGCCCTGAAACATTTAGTGCAGGGAGGTTTCTTTTCCTCATTTGAAACCTTTAGGTCAGACAAAGTTGCCAAGGGAACCCATCTGGCAGCCTTTGGCATTTCAAGTAAAGTAGTCTTTCTTCAGAAGTATATATATTAACAGTTGTCAATCTTCATTGAGTATTTACTACGTGCCAGGAACTGTACTAAACTCAATATTGTCCCATCCAAAGCTCACCATGGCACTGTGAGGTAGTGCCAGTACTATTAGTCTCCCTAATTTACATACAATGAGGAAACAGATTTAGAGGTGAGAACAGAGCCAAGCTAAACTGGACCAGCCCACTTCAGAGTCTGGGCTCAGAATCACTGAGCTGATGCATGCCCCTGTCTATCCCAGAGGCTGTGCTGTAAGGATACCTAATCCTCTTCAGAACCAACACAATGAACATCAAAGGTCAGTGAGACCACTGCCACTTAAAAAGAAAATCTTGGTGGTAGTTGGTTAAGTGTCTGACCACGGTTCAGGTCATGATCTCACAGTTTGTGGGTTCAAGCCCCACATCAGGCTCTGTGCTGACAGTGCAAAGCTGTCCTCAGGTCTTCTGCCTCTCCCTTTGCCCCTCCCCCACTCACGAGCACTTTCTCTCAAAAATAAATGAACATTAAAGAAAAAAACCCTGGATGACCGAATGGAGAGAGTAATTCTGAAGGCAAACAAAGGACTAATGAGGGAAAGTACTGATTTTTAAAAATGGGCAGGAAGGACATATCCACCTGCAAAGTGGCTATGCCTTTACAGTCCAGAAAATAGTTGAAAGGTATTCGAAAGCCGTGGTTTCAAGGCTCAGGTGTAACAACACTACTGTAAATGACACCATGATGAACATTTGGGTCCATAAAACATTATAACTTTGCTTCTTGCAATCTAACAATAGAAATACTGGGGGTATAGTCTCTTCATTATAACATTGTGTATTGATTTCTACTAGCATTGCATAACATGGATATTCAATGTTCAAGTTTAGATTTTTTAGAGGGCACACATTTCATGCCCAATCACTGCTGAATTTTCATCTGCAGAGCCCAATAAAAGATAACAGTTGGGGGTGTGAGCTCAGACCCTGTGGGTCTCCTTGCTCTGCATTTGACTTAATATGGCCCATTTACTTCCCTGATGACATGGGGATAATAAATATTCATATATTTATTGTGAGTGTTTAATTATGCTATTTGTTAAAAATGCTCAGCGCAGTAAGCACAGTGTCAAAGTAAGCATCCAACAAGTGTCAGTGAGTATTATTCTTACTGTTAATGTTATTAAGGTAGTTACTTAATTTGCAAATAATAGGTCATAGAGTTCTTCAGCTCTATTATTCTTTGTCAGCAGTGGATAAAACAGAGTTACAGCTTGCTAAATGTTTTGATTTAGTTAACAATGGGTGGTGGCAGATCTTGTTTAATGGAAATACCAGAAAGGGGGGGGTGGGGGGCATTGTTCAATATACACTGTGAGCAACTTCATCTAGGACTTCTGAAAATTAAGAACCAAACGGTCACAACCAACACTTTAAAGTGCTCAATTTGGCTTAAAAGGAATTTTGTACTGAAAAGCTGGTGAATTGTTACAAGGTCTTAAAGTGGTTGCGTTCCCCAGCTGTTCCCTAGGCCTCAATCCTTTACTTCCCTTTAAGAAAGCAAAGACTGCTTTGTTTGCTTGTTTGTTTTAGCCTACTGAGGTGTGGCTAAGCTGGAGCTACGATGCTGAATTCTAAGAGGGTTAAGTGAAAAGGCCCAAACCAAACCAAAACAAAACAAAAATACTAGATTATTGGAACAAGAGATGTAAGAGTAACATTCTCCAGGGTTTCTGGATTGTGTGGCAAAGTAAAATGTATAGCAGGAAGTCAGGTACCTGAAATTCCAGCATGGTCTTCCCCATGTTTGACTCCAGCATGTAGTGGTAGGCTCCAATGCTGGTGCTGGGGTCGTCTGCATCATCCAAAGTGCCCTTGGGAGGAAAGCAGCAAAGGAAAATATTAGGATTTTCCCTCCTCTTCTTTCGGTGTTCATGAATTAATGCTGTGGCCCTACAGTGAAACTTCTACTGTCCTGACCCTTCAGGTGTACTTTCTACCACCAAGTCTCCTGCTGATTTGGGATAAAATTCTTAATCTCAGCATGACTCAGAGTAAAGAGGAGGATTTCGTAATCAATATGAATCTAGCTTTTGATTAGAATATTAACTAATTATATACTTGCTAAAAGAATAATTTTCCCAAAGCAGAAATTTCTGTATCTTTGCACAAGGTCTTTCCTGTTGATAGTGGTTATGTTTGAGTAGGTACCCTCTGAGGCCTTCATCTGTTATGTGAAACTTTGAAATGCTGACCCTGTTCTGATTTGATGGCAACCAGGCAAGATTACATAACAGAGGGCAAGAATTCTCTGGTTGTATGGACCATTCATATTTAACTGCTACGATTCTTAATGGGAGTTTTTATAATCCGTTGCTGTTTGACCTGGAGACATGGATCTTGGTGTATATATTTTTTTCACTTCTGGACTGTTTAATATTTAGGAAACAAGGTGGGTGGGTGATGAGTAGAAATGAAATTTCCCTTCAATTTGGTTAGGGGTAATGACAGTAAAAAAAAAAACCTAACACACACACACAAAAAAACTCTAATTGGGGCACGCATCCCCTTTAGTATCCAGGACCTTAGGTTTCTGGGAAAGTGGGCAATGCCTTTGTGAGACTGAACAAACAACTGCCAGCATCAGATAGTAGCAAATTTATAGCTTTTGAATGCAATAACATTAACATGCTGCTGCTGAAATATTTATGTTGGCTTTTTAAATATCCCAGAGGAAATCCATTCAGAGCCTGCAAACCTTATATATTCTCTTTCCTGAGAAATTTCCATGAAAAAAATGATAAATTACATTTACACTGAGGGCCCCTCCCTGCTCCTGAGTAAATTCCACACATATAAATCAGGCATCATTTTCCTAACTCTCTTCCTCAAAGGCACTTGAATTTTACAGGGCAAGAAAATAAAGGCTTCCTTTCATCCTGACAGCAGATACAGAACAGAGCTCCCTGATGTCTTCCTGCCAGGTCAACCACTCTCTGTCCCTTGCCCCCTCTCTTATCTCTCTTGGGGGTGACAAGAGCATTTACAAGGGGCAAAGGAACAAAAAGGTCACTGCTAGTGTGATAATGTGTCCTTCATTTTCAGCACCTTCTCCAAAATGGCAGAACCTTTATAATCAGATTAAGGTAATCAGAGAATGTAAATCTCAGATGGGGTTTATCCATGCTAAAGGCAAAAGCAGGAGGTGGCTAATTCCCTCAGTAATGCCAAGTTCCTGTCCTTGGAGGACACACATGGAGATGCTTGCCACAGTAGGAAACCAAGGCTCCATCCATTGTTTGTAGGCAAAAAGGATCAGAAGCTCCAAATCATCAAGGGGCAAAACATCTACTCCTGGGTTGCTAAGAAAATATTCTATCTAAATTTCTAAGACAGAGCTTTTGTTCCTAAAGCATCTTGAATTAATTATGTCCATTTTAGAAATTTTCTCTGTAAAAAATTTTCAGCTCTCTGAAAGAAGTAATTCCTATTAAGCATGATAATTCTAAAATCTAACAAATATCGGGCATATGGCTTTTCCATATGTAAGCAGTCAGTCTTTCCTTAAAGATACAGATTGCCAGATCCCTACCCAGACTGGGGAATGGGTACTTTTAATAAGCACTTAGGATAATTTTTATCATTAGTCAAGTTTGGGGAAAAAAATGAGCTAGCTTATCTCTCGATTAAAGCAGTATTCAGTCGCATGCATTCCCAGACCCTAAAAGAATCAATGCTTTTCAAACAGCAAACATTCAAATAAACAAATCAGGATGGATCAAATTATCTACTTTGATTTAAAGTTTGATTAATGGTGATCCAGGGTGGCTAAAAACTTCTGTGATGTGGCATAGGAAGCCAGTTCCAATTTCTTGATTTCTAGTCCATGTGTTTGTTTTGTTAAAAATCAGTAAAACTTAAACTTGCACATTTTTTTTAAAGTAAACCCTGTGTCCAGTGTGGGACCTCAACTCACAACTGAGCCAGCCAGGCTCCCCAAGCTCTTTTTAAAAAAGTTCCTGTATAAGGAACTTCCCAAGCTCTTTAAAAAAAAAAGTTCCCCAAGTTCCTGCAGAGTTCTTAAAGAATTTGCTCATTTGAGTACTTCCCAAGATGGAAATGCCTCAGTGTTGCAGTGCAGCCAGCTCTCTACATCAGTGGGTACTCACACTGGTGGAGGCGACTGCCTCCTGCACACTCTCCATAATGAATTCCTTAGTGATCCTTCGAGAGGGCAGCTCATTGAAGAGGGAGTTGATGAGGGCCACTTTAGCAGCATCCCGTCTGGCCTCAGCTCTACTTAGGCAGCACTTAAGAAGGAAAGAGAAAAGGAGTCATTACAGGATTCAGCATCTCACCATTTTTGTCTCTCTCTCTCTCTCTCTCTCAGTGGATCTCTGGACATTTCCATTCATACACTTACTCTCTGTACTTATTCTTTCTTACCCATTGCTAATAATCCCCTGAAGATCATGAGATTATCTTTCTCCCCTAGAGTCCATGCTAATGTCTTGGTTGGTCTTCCATTGATTTTTGTCTTATTTTACCATCATTAAATGTCTACTCTGCACTAGAGGCTTTGCATACTGTTAATAAACAATAATAAAAGTAATAACGGCTACTACTGTGTACTTGGTGATTACATTCATTTTCAGGGTCTTCCTTAAATCCTTATTTCAGAGAAAAAAATGTAAGGAAAGAAGGAAAATTATATATATATATATATATATATATTTTTTTTTTTTTAGAGAGAGAGACAGAGAGACAGAGTGTGTGAGGAGGGGAGGGGCAGAGAGAGAGAGAGAGGGAGACACAGAATCCAAAGCAGGCTCCAGGATCTGAGATGTCAGCACAGAGCCAGACATGGGGCTCAAACCCATGGACCATGAGATCATGACCTGAGCTGAAGTTGGACATTTAACCAACAAAGCCATCCAGGCACCCTGGAGATATTTTTTTTTTTTAATGTTTTATTTATTTCTAGGAGAGAGAGAGAGAGACAGCGTGAGCAGGGGAGGGTCAGAGAGAGAGGGAGTCACAGACTGAAACAGGCTCCAGGCTCTGAGCGGGCAGTCAGCACAGAGCCCGACGCGGGGCTCGAACCCACGAACCGCGAGATCATGACCTAAGCGAAAGTCGGACGCTTAACCGACTAAGCCACCCAGGCGCCCCACCCTGGAGATATTTTTAACAGAATAATTAAGGACACAGTTTCTGGAGTTAGACTGCTTAGATTCAGATTCCAGCTATGGCACTTATTTGCTAAAAGACTAGAGGCAAGTTAGCCCTTTCTGTGCCTCGATTTCCTCTGTAAATGGGAATAATAGTAATTCGTATGTCATCAGGTTGAAGATAGGCACACTTAGTTAATATAGATAAACCTCTGAGAATACCTGGTACATGGGACTATCTCAGTCTCATTTATATGTGCTTCCACGTCCAGGTTAGGATAAGGGAGCTGATGTCAAAATCGATTGTTTTTCTTTTCCACCATTTATCCCCCACTTTCCTTCTAATAATGATTCTCTAATTTTCTTGAGGTCCATCCTTCCCACCTTGCTCACAGTCCTTGTAGTTGTAGTTTAGGTGAGACATGCCCTGTTTGGCCTTTCTGGAGTTAGGAATCTTAGACAAACTATGATTAGTGACTCATAAAAAAAAAAAATTCTCCTAAAAGTAATATTGCTCTCCATTCTCCTAACCTTGCTTTCCTGTGGCTCACATGAGTCACTCAATGTATCTTGATTCTTTTCTATCCTGTCTCTTTTGTTGTCAGCTACAATTCCTCTTATTCAAATTCTGGCTTAGCATAGACCCTGGGGGGCCAGGTAGAGGGATGAAGCCCTGTGAGAATTGCACTGTCCTTGGAGCCCACTCCTACTGGAGGGTGAGATGCCATTTCTCCTACAGGTTCCTATGAACTGTCAAGGGTCAGAGAACCTCCTTCAAAACTCCTGGTGGGAAACACACCCCGGAAAAGAGAAGCCCAGAATCGGGTCCTGGTCAACAAGGTGGCCAGGCACCTCTAGGTCTGCTACTTAGTGATCGTGAGACCCAGGCTTCCTGAACTTTGGGACTTATTTTCTCACTGGACAAATGAGGGGGGCCAGGCACTCTGGTGTCCAAGGCTTCTACTGCCTAAAATGCTTGATTCTCAGAATCAGTAGTGTCTGGTGACTGATGTGAAAGAACAGGAAAAATATCAAAGATCCCACTTTATTTTGTAGTGTTGTAGCCTCAAGGATTCACTAATTCCACAGGGATAAAGCTAACTACATCCACCCCCGTTTGCTTTCCACAACCCCCTCACTTTGCTTTCCATACATCCCAGCCTCTACCTCATCTGCCCCGCACTCGCTATGCCTGCACTGACTGAAGAACACTTCAAACTCATGCTCTTGTCTCCTCCAGAGGCTAGCCTCTCCTCTCCATCTCCACAAACTCAGTATGAATCCTTTGAGGTCAGGCCCTGGCCCTCTGTGATTTTCCCACTTCAACTTCCCTCTTTGGGCAGTTGTGATGACTATTGTAATGATCCCATACTTGGCTACGGACCACTTCTCCGTGCCTCCCTCCTAGCCTTCAGGCCTGGGAAGGCAGCTAGTATACTTCTTGAGCATCCTCCAAAGTGCCTGCTCACAGGGTCAGCACTTAGAAGTGCTCCACATGGCTAGGGTCAAGGTGAAGTAATGACAAGACTTCTGAAATAGGAACATGACCCCAGGGAGGATGGAAAAAAATGTGCAGGAGCCTTAAAAAACAGCAACTATATGCAGCTATTTTAGTTTACAACACAGAGTTCTAATATCTCCTTTTAAATAAAGAATGGTACTGGGGTGCCAGGGTGGCTCAGTTGTTGAGCATCTGTCTCTTAAAAAAATTTTTTTTTAATGTTTATTTATTTTTGAGAGATATAGAAAGACAGAACGCGAACAGGGGAGGAGCAGAGAGCGAGGCAGACACAGAATCCTAAGCAGGCTCCAGACTCTGTGCTGTCAGCACAGAGCCAGACATGGCACTCAAACCCATGAACCGTGAGATCATGACCTAAGCCGAAGTCGGACACTTAATTCACTGAGCCACCCAGGAGCCCCTGAGCAACAGTCTCTTGATTTCAGGTCAGGTTATTATCTCATAGTTTGTTTTGTGAGATCCAGTCCTGCATTTTAGGCTCTATACTGACAGTGTGGAGCCTGCTTGGGAGTCTCTCTTTCTCTCTTTCTCTGTCCCTCCACTGCTCTCTCTTCTCGGCCTCTCTCTTTTCCTCAAAAAAAAAAAAAAAAAAGAATGGTGCTAAAGTTGTAAAATATATATGAAAGTGGTTCTAGTTTTTTCTCCTTAGAGTTGAGTGACAAGCAAGAAGGCTTTGGAATAGCTTCAAGCAGCAAAAGCCATTCAAGATTTAGCTCTCTCCTGAGGCATAGGCTACCTGTATTCAGTTAGGGGGATCTGGACAGATAGGTTGATTTTGTGTTATGGACTTGGCTGGGAATTTATGGAACATTGAGGTCTACGTCAGAAGGCTTTCACTGAAGCTCAGGTGCTACCTCTTCCAGGAAGTTTTCCCTGACCACTCCAAGGTGAGGGTGGATCACTGTTCATGAGAGGCATTCACTACACTGCCATGTAATTATCTGCCAGTGCTCTGCACCATGACTCTAGGTTCTGAGCATCCTAAAGGCAGAGTCAGTGACTAAGTCATCTTTATGTCTCTGGTCTTGAAATATAGTTTATTGAATGAATAACTGAATAGAGCCTAGAAAATTCAACGAGTCTTTTTTTTTTAGTTATTTAAAATGTTTTATTTATTTTTGAGAGACAGAAAGAGACAGAGCATGAGTGGGCAAGGGGCAGAGAGAGGGGGAGACACAGAATCTGAAGCAGGCTCCAGGCTCTGAGCTGTCAGCACAGAGCCTGATGCAGGGCTCTAACTCACAAACCCACGAACCACAAGATCATGACCTTAACCGACTGAGCCACCCAGGCACCCCAAAAATTCAATGTCTTTAAGGCACCTGAGAAAATGCTCAAGAAATCCTCATAAAGAAGAGAATTTAATATACGTACTTATTATTTTAAAAATCCCATTTCAATATACCCTGTATGATATGTATTAACACAGTAATATAAAAATATATTAATATGTGAATTTTATAGAGGGATAGTTGGCCATTAGTTCAGGCATGCTAAGATTATCATTTTTGCTTGAGTGTAGAATGTTTATTATTCTTTGTAAAATCAGTTTCCCATCAGAAAGCAAAGTTTTTGCAAATATTACCTGACATCTGTAGGAGTGTCCCATTTTAAAAGGAATTTTCTTTACAAAATCTATAATAGAGCCATTGGGGTTTTAGACTTTAGAGAATTAGATTCAGATCTGGGCAATCTTAAGAAACTTTATATAACTTTTTATCTAAATAATAGCAATTTAAACTGTCTTTCATAGAGAGAGACCTAGTAAACACTACTTAGATAAAAGAAGCTATCTATTTTAAATAAGACCAGCTAAGTAGTAGATCAAAGGCGCCACATACATTTACAACCAAATGGCACTGCTTCTGAGATCAAAGTGCTGCTGGGCTGAGAGAACAGAAGAGCCTTTTTCCAGAAAGCATGAAAAAGGACTATGGAGACTTCACCAATATCAAGATTTTAAAGCAGACACATGTCTTTACTTATTTTACTGTTTCAATGTACAGAATCTTTGGTTAAAATGGGGAAGAAAGTGTACCAATTAATAAGTACATAAAATAAAATAAATTCTGAATCATCAAAAGGCTTTCTTGCTATTGTTCTTCGCATTTCTAAAAGGCAAGTACTTCAAAATGTCTATAATGTTAACCAGGCGCTTTCTTCTAAAATTTAGAGCTACAAATCCAAGCCAGTAAAGGCTGCATATTTTTCTTTAGGGATATTTAAATGAGATCTCTCAAACTATAAGGGCCTGCACTTGGGCAAGAAATGTAGCCAAAAGCAATCTGCTTGGCAAATCTAAATCACAGTGTGGATTCTGCTGTAAGAATAGGCACCGTTAGAGTTACCATCAGTAGGAAATGCTGCAAGAAAATAAAATATGGTAAGTGACAGGTCATTTTATTGATGTGTCCAAATCAGTCATCAAAGACATCAGTTGGGGAGTGAGTGAAGTATGATGTTATTTCAAAACAACTTCCTGCTAGAATTAGACTTCCCAGGTCGTATGGTTTATTCTCGGTTTTTCAGCCAGACCTCAATCATAAATACAGATTCGTAAACTGTGCCTTGTCCGCTAACTATTCTTACTGGTTAATATAGAGAGACAACTTTTGTCCTTTGCACTTTGTTAAAGTGCAGAGCTGGAATATTTAATAGTTGAGATTTTACTAAAGTCAGCTGTGGATTTCTTAGGCATGTGAAGCCACATGATTTTCAGGCGGCTAGTAGACCCCACTCAGACATTTATCTTGATGCTCAGATGCCTTTCATTTGTTGGTACATTATAAACCACTATAATAATTTCAAAGCCTCCTGGCTCTAATGTAAAATTAAAGCAAAAAATAAAAAACTAAAATAATAATAAAAGAGTCTGGCAGTGCTGAAGAAAACTATTGGAAGGCAGTGGTACTCCTGGCATCCACACCCTCACGCAGTCCCTTCCTACACTATACCAGGGCTGGTCTTTGTAACCAACAGAATGTGACAGAAGTTATATGGTATGTCCCTTTTAATATAAGGTTATAAATGACACTGTGGTATCTGTCTTGATACCACTTGCTTTCTCTCCTAGATAGCTTCCCCTCTGGGAAAAGTCCACTGCCATGTTGTAAGCAGTGCTACAGAGAGACGCACATGGTAGGGAGCTAATGCCTTCTGCCAAGAGACATCTGAGTGACATTGGAAGCTGATCCTCCAGAACGGATCAAGCCTTCAGACGACTTCAGCTCTAACTGACAGCTTGAATATAAACCTCCAGTATGAGACAATGAATGTAAGTTTTGAGGCAATTTGTTACCAGCCATAGATCACTAACATAAAGGCATTTCTCTTTGTTATCCTACTTTGTAGACAAGGAAACAGAGGCCATATCCCAAGGTCATAGAACTTAAAAAGTGACAGATAAAAGATTCAACCCCAGGTTTGCCTGACTTGAGAGTCCAGATTTTTAATTACTACATTATTGTGCCTGTCACAGGAATTGTCATATACCTTGGAATAGACAGAATTTGGCTAAAATTTAATAGCACTTCTCAAATCGATATAGTTCTTTAGCCAAAGCACCTATTTTGATATTCTATGGGTCATTTTGACAAAAGACTTCAAGATTGTCTCCTTCCATCCCCACATGACAAATTCAACTTTATTCAGAACAAAAGGCCAAAGAGGAAGCAGTACACTGTGGCAAGCAACTGTGCTCTTCAGTGAAGAGAGGAATGTGCTGACAATTATTCTATATCTGCTTCCCTTCTACTGTTCTTTGGGTGCTTTCCTGGACTATAGGAGAAAGAAAAATGGAAAGAGAGGCCAGCTATGATTAGATGAGGAGATCATATGTCATCTCCTGTAGAAAGTTTCTCATGCTGGCTGGAAGTTAGCCCTTGATGAAGTATGGGACCAAGAGAATTTGCAGTTTTACCAAAGAGTGACCAGTAATTTCAGACGTGTTTGCTAACTCTTCAAGAGCAGAAGTCATTTGAATGAAATGTCCCCAACTCCATTAGATAACAAATTACCCCAATATCAGCTCATTCTTGCTTGCTCTTATATTTTCTTTGCATGTTAGATCACCAACAAGCCACTAAGAGCCCATAGGGTACACTATGAAGATCATTAAGAAGCTTAGGCCAGGAGTCTGAACCCAGAGTTCAGAAAGTATAGTGTTCATAGTAAGATCACTTGGGGAAATGATTAAACATGCACATTCCCAGGCTCTAATCTGACCAGCTTAATCAGTTTCTTTAGGTGGATTGTAGTGGGAGGTGGGGGGACTCTGCGTTTTAACTTTCTAGGTGATTCTGAGGCAGGCGAACCCAGGATTATTCTTGGGGGCTTCTGTCCCGTTAGCGTCTCATCTGTAAATGTCAGGTGCAGAACCAGGTTTTGCAGGACCTGAAATTCACACAATTTGGTGTGAACAACTTGTTTAATGAAAACAATATGAAACTATAAATTGAAAAAGTTGGCACTGTGCTTTGGAAAGAACCTAGATAGAAGCTTCAGTGGCTTCCTGAAAAGGATAAGCCTCTCCTCTACTATATGAAAACATTCTACACTACTCTGGTCACCAACACAACTAATTCCCCCATGCAAACGAATTCTCTGTCACCAGCTGGGTGTCCTACATTGTAACATGATTATTAAACTATCTACCTGGAGATAACATACCACAGATTAATAGCTCTGTCCTACAAGACTGCTCCCACTTCAGACATCAATAGCAAGTCCAGGTTGTCAGCTAGGTTTCTGATTAAGCAAACAGTTACAAATGAGTAGTTCCCATGACTCCTCCTCTGGTTCTGTCATTTTCTAGAACAACTCCCAGAATTCAGGAAAATGGTTCGTTTACTAGCTTACTGGTTTTTTATGAAGGAATGCAACTCAGGAACAGCCTGAGGAAAAGGTGGTTGGGGCACAAATGTGGGAAGGGGCTCAGAGTACCATAGCCTTCCCAGGCGCACCACCCTTCCAAAACTTCCATGTGTACACCAACCAAAAAGCTCTTCAAGTTCCAATACTTAGGATTTTTATGGAGATTTCATAACATAGGCATGAATGATTAGATATTTGGCCATCAGTGATTAAGTCAATCTTTAGCCCCTCTCCTCTCCTAGGAGGTCAAATTTTAGGTGTGAAACTTTCAACTTTCTAATCATTTGGTTGGTTCCTTTGGCAACCAGCCACCATCATTAGGGGCTTTTCAGAAATCACCTCATTAACATAAACTCAGGTGTGGTAGAAAGGGTTTTGTTATAAATAATAAAAGATAACTTTTTCATTTTTACCATTTAAGAAATTCTAAGTGTTTTAGGAGCTTTGTGCCAGGGATCAAGAAGGATAAAGACCAAATATGTATTTCTTATTATAAATCATGATATCACAATAATGAGTCCACCTCTGCTAACATCAAAACATTAATTTCTCACTAATGAAATTGCTTCTACCAAAGAATCAAGGAATGCAGTGTTCAGGTTGAAAAAAAAGTTCTCTATGACAGTTCTAAAATTAGGTGCTTAGGTAGTATATAAGCACTACTGATTTAAGTAAATGAAGTCTCTGTTTTCTTCTTCTGCCCAGCAATTTTTATTCCTTTCATGATAGTTTCCCAAAGTGTGGCACTGTACAACGGCAAATTAATCAACCAAGATTAATTTGTGAGCCAGTAGGTTGTCCTGAAATACTGTAGGATGTATACAAGTTCTTAAATTAAGTGAAATAAAATGTTGGTAGTCATGTACATGTTATTAAAGTAGAAATGCCTGGGGTGCCTGGGTGGATCAGTAGGTTGAGTGTCTGACTTCGGCTCAGGTCATGATCTTACGGCTGGTGAGTTGGAACCCCTCATCGGGCTCTGTACTGACAGTTCGGAGCCTGGAACCTGCTTCTGATTCTGCCTCTCCCCTCCCTCTGCCTCTAACCTCCCTCGCACTCTGTCTTTATCTCAAAAACAAATAAACCTTTAAAAAAATAAAAAAATAGAAATGTCTAGTAAGAAATTAGTTTTATTGCTAATTATTTATTAAATACTTTAAAGTATTGACAAATGTGTTACTGTTCATAGAAACCTAGCTAGGCTGGCACAATTTATACTCTGAACAGTTACTTTCCTGAGAGCCTTCATTTGATTAAATTTTCCCCGTGCTTAGTACTAGGAAATAGGCAGAATACATGTGTTGAGTAGCTGTTTCTGGACCTCATAATTTTAGTGTACGTACATCTCAACTATGGTGTTTTCTACAGGAAAGCATGTGGAAAGACATCAATATAAGTAACATTTCTCCATCTTAAACATCAGACTTTTTAGGATTTTTCATGTTTGTATTTTATTGATTGATTGATTGGTTTTAATTTTCTTGTGGTTTCAGGTTTTGTTTTGTTTAGTTTTGTTTTTGAGAGAGAGAGACAGAACACAAGAGGGAGAGGACAGGAAGGGGAGGGGCAGAGGATCTGATGCAGGCTCTGTGACGAAAGCAGAGAGCCTGACATGGGGCTCAAATTCACGAACCTTGAGATCATGACCTGAGCCAAGAATTCAGAGCCTTAACCAACCTGAGCCACCCAGGCGCCCCTTTAATATTTGTATTTTAAAGGCATTTGTATTTGAAAGACATCAAGAAAGAAAAAAAAAATTCGTAGATCCAAAATGTACAAAACCAAGTTAGGCACACTTTACTAGTTCCCTACTAATAATAGCCAAGGAGTTGAAAAATAGTCTATTAAGGAATGAGATTTTTGAATAAGAACAGTAATAGCAAATGAAGCAGATTGAATCTACATATGAATTCAAACCTGAAAATGTTGTTCCCCCTTGGGGTCAACAGCAGGTCAGTGTTATTTAGGTGGCATTCCCTGAATAGCACATTTACCCAAGAGATCTGAGCTGGGACTTTGCAGGTGGCAAAACCAAATAAACTGACTCTGTTAGAGGTGAGAATTCTTGCCTAAATCCGTTAGGCTGTCAAGTCTGTCATCCAGGTGGTTGAGAACGTTTTGCTTTTGGGAATCAGAGTTCAAGTCTCAGCAAGCGACTTGCAGAAGTTGTGTGTATGGGCTGCCAGTTCTGGTCAGTGTCACCAACACCTCTGTTGCATCCTGACAGCAAGGCATCAGCACAAAGAATGCCGCAAGCTAGGCCCTGGTGCTAATTGTCCCCTTTTCAGTTCAAGACCTTGACTGCCCCTGGTCTAAGCATGAACATTTGCATGTGTTCCAATTTATCTAATTGTGGATATATTAGCATTTTTTTCTCCTTCCAGATGGTGATGTGAAAAAGGGCAACCGTTGAAACTCAGTCACCCAAGTTAATATCGTGCCTCTTTCTCTGTAGGTCAGGCTGGCTGCAAATATGTTGGGAACAATTTGGAGCTCTGTGTGTGCTGGGAATGGGGGTCTTTGCTAGGTATGGGGGAGGGGAGTGGTCTGGGAGTCCAATTTTCAGAGAAAACTCACCAGTTCCTGTCAACTGAAAGAAACGTTTCATGCACATGGTGGGTCAGAATGTTATTTTTATAATACAAACCACCTGGCCTCCTCCTCGTTTACCTCTGCCACAAATGCTATTCTACACACATACCTAGACCAAGGTCCCTGGTAACTATTACAAAACCATGTTGTGTTTGCTCCTTGAGGTTTTTCTTTCCCCTTTTTTCTTTTCTTCTTTTGCTTTTTTCAAGTTAAGGTGAAGACAAGATGAATTGATCAGGGCTCAGAGTTTTGGTTTATTTTTATAGTTGCTTTGATGTAAAAGGACTTGGCTCTGATTGCACTGAGAGGGATGGAAGGGGGACGAGGAAAGATGGAGTCAGCTTTTATTCCTCACTCAGCAACTCAGGAGACAGTTAGCATCTTCCTAAAGCTCATTCAACTAGGGACTTGGAGACTCCTGCAAAGATAATCCCAAGTCTTTATTTAGTGTGGATTCTCTTCCCAAGCATTCCTTTCACCGAACTCTGTTGTTCTATCTGGAGATCAAGCATCTCTATTCACTTTGCTTGCTAAGAAAAGACAGAAATTAAAGTTAGGGAACAAGGCTGGGGAATAAATACAGCATCTCATTAAAACAATATGTACTCTCAGTTTCATGGCAAGTCTTTAAAGCCTTGACATATATGACTTTCAAATGGGAAGGGGCTATAATTAACCTTCCTATCTTTGGGTCTCATTAATTGCAACACAGGATGCTTTCCTGTGGAAATTTCTACCAGGAAATGCCTCCTTTAGAAGTTAACATTGCATAGTGTGTTGTGCATTTGAGTCAAGGTGTACAAGTCTGGAGACAGAGAAGAGGTCCTGGATGATTTCAAATAGAAATACTTTGCATTAAAACAGCGTTGGTGTAGGGCAAGAGCCTCAATTTTATGGCAAGAATTAAATCTCTATTTGGGACACAGAATGTTGAGGCTAGGACTTATTTAATGATCAGTGAAAAGAGCATTACCATTCCATTTAGCCAAGTCTATGAATTAATAAAATTTTCTCTTAGTCCATGTCTCCTGGTAAAAACTTAATTTCATAAACTTAGTTTATTGTGATTTAAATATACTTTTAATTCCATGGACTTTGAGAAGACCCATTCAATGCATGAAAGTGTAAAACATGTGTTTTATATCTGATAATACAGGGAAAGTGTGCATACTGCCTCAAGTAACTAAAACACAATAAAACCAAACAGTCCTCTCCTTCTTTTAGGTCATATATATCTTGGAAAAGTAATTTTTCTAGGTATCTTCGTAGGCAAAGGTTTTGGTTTGAAAACTAAGAGGCATAAAAATGAAAGGCCTTTTAGAGACACAGAGCTTTGCTAGGAGCTCATCTACTCTGTGTGTTCCTCTCACATCTCCCAACTGTGCAGCCGTATTATGCAACACCAAACATTTGTTGAAAAAAAAAAAATCAATCAACGGCTTGTCTTTGGAAATATTAAATGTCTCAGTTCCATGGTGTGCCTGGCAATACACAAAGAGCCTAAATACCCAGACCGTGTTTAACACCTATATTTATTCTCTGTGAAGAAATATTAACAACAACAAAATGTTTACATGAAAAAGATGTGATACCCAAATGACTTAGTGTCCTGCCCTTCAAATTAAGCTATCACATCAATGTTTTAGCCAGGGGATACATTTTTTATTCAATCCCAACTTATGCACATAAATAATTGCATAGTCTAGTACTACACTCAAAGGAATTTTTGGTTGTTATTCCAAATAAGAATGAAGTTTCATTAATACAAATCGCTCTAGCAGACTACCTGGAAGGCCACGTCACTGGTTGGAAAACAAAAATTGAATTAAACCTTTTAATCAAAATAGAAAAGAAGATAAAATATTCAAATAAGTTCTCCTTTTGCGTTTGAAAACAAAAACAGCTGCTGAAGCAGTGAGTGGCTTTCCTTCTGAGTTCACCAAGAGGGGAGCCAGACGTTGATCTGATAGCCTCTGTGTTGCTCTTATTGTAAAAAATGGAAATTACTGCAAGTTTTCATGGTCATGATATGTGGCTAGGGAGGGATTAACTGCCTAGACAAAAATGGCATAAAGAAAATAAGTCCAAAATGCGTGAATTCCTACCTAATGCTTGTAATATTAGAGGACGATTTCTTTTATAAAAGACACAATATGAACTAAAGTGTTCCAATGTAACTATCTAAAAAAAATAACAATATCAATAGATCATTTTATTCATTGTTTTGAAATTCAAAAATGAATCATATTTTCACTTCTCTTTTTCTAATACTGTAGTGATTTAGGAAGGCATAGTTTAAACACAATTATGGCTGCTGCTTTTCCCTCCAGCTCTCTGTTTTTTTGTGGCTTGTGGTGTCAAGACTAACTGAAATTCTTTAATTAGTCTTCTTGGACACAAGCCTCCCATTTACTTCAGTGGGAGGTTTCTTTGCATAAAACCAGCGGTTTGTGTCCATCAGAGCCTTTTGACTGCTTTCCTTTGATTAATCAGAAAACTAAAGCTAAGTCTGAATACCATTTTTCTAAAGAATGAATGGCCATAATCTCTTACAGCTTTCATGAAACCAGAAGGATTAATCCTTCAATCCAGTCCCATACTCCACTTCAAGTATTTTCAATTACTTGGCACCATTGGAGGTGACGTCCATGGCTCAGTAAGAAGGCTACTGCTGGCATAATGGTTTCTCCATGTCTCAGCACATGGTCTTGGCATTAATAATCCATCACGAAATGATTTGCAATGCACAAGGGTGACATTTGATTACGCAAAAAGCATTGCAGGAATGAGCATATAGGCTCTTACTGGCCAACTGCTGGCAAAAACATGATGAAATGTTATATGGTGAAAATAACATTTAAGATGGTTTCTGAACCGACAAAGAAAAGAGTAAGGTCATTGCTTTAAGAGAAATTTTCTTTCTTTTTTCTATTTCCTAGTTTTCCTTTCTCAAATCATATTTTGGAGGGCCAAATGGGTTAAGGGGCCAGATTTGTCAGCCAATCACCCAAACACATTTTCAAAACATTTGATTCAGGAAATTCTGCATCTTTTAAAGCAACGATGTTAACAATCCTCCTGAGAACCTTAAAATATAATGATTTAAACATAAGGTAAAGGAGACCCTGAAATGATTACAGAAATCACCAAGAGACCTCACTGTTGAAGAGTTCAATTTTTTCATTTTGTATTCTATTTTTTAAAGATCACAAGGAGGATGTTGAGTGTACTATCTAGGGGAAGCCCTATCATTTTGAGTAGAAATTTATGAGATGATTGGGAAATTCATAATTCTCAATGCAGTGAAAGTAAAAACAAAAACAAGAAAATTTGAATTTCTTAAACTAATGTGCTCTAGACCCATTCACTGATTTGTCCTCTACATTATATTCTAGATAGGTTGTAATGAATGCACTTACCACATAAGAACAAACAAAATGAACACGTGGGTGAGAGGATGGCCAAATCTTGGTTATTTGTGGGCAGGGGTATAGGGTGGAAGGAAAGTTAGTGACATAAATTAAAGTCAGAGAGACTTAGATATTTTTTTACATCAATATTTTTAAATTAAGCCACAGATATGAACGTAATAATATTACCTGATTTTAATGTTCTTGCCTTTTCTTTGCCAGCCCACCATCTTACAGTTAGGTAAAATACCTTAGCTGATATATTGTATTGCATATCATAATATATATACACACTATTTTATACATCAATCAATAGTGATCATATACAATAATGGACAAATATAAACTTCAGTGATTTTTTTAAAGTTTATTTTTGAGACAGTGAGAGAAGGGGAGGGGCAGAGAGAATGGGAGAGAGAGAGAGAGAGAGAGAGAGAGTGAGAGAGAATCCAAGCAGACTCCACACCAGTGCAGAGCCCAATGTGTGGTTTGAACTCACTAACCCTGAGAGCATGACTTGAGCCGAAATCAAGAGTTGAATGCTTAACTGATTGAGCCATCCACGTGCCCCTAAACTTCAGTGATTTCTGAGATTTGTTATTCATTCATTTAGCTATTCCTTCAACAAAATTTATTAGTCACTTATTATATGCAAAGCACAGTGCTTGGAGTCATAGGGATAGAAGGATACAGACTCTGTCCCTGAGGCATTTACGTTTTCTTATAGAGACAGACTATGCACATACGTAGTAGCTAGAAGAGGTCAAGGCATAAATGAAGAACAGGTAGGCTGAAGCACTGAGTGTCAGGAGAGGAATTCAGGGAGATAAAGTTGAAAGGGAAAGTTGGGGCCAGTTCTTGAGCCTTTACTTCCAGTCTAAGGAATTTAGACTTTAATAAAAAGGCAATAGGGAGCCACTGAAAACCTTTTTTTAAAATTTAATTTTGCAATTATTTTAGAGTTATAGAGGAATTTCAAAGATAATACAGAGACTTCCCAAAAAGTAGTCAATATCACCTAAGTTTCTTTAAAAAATTTTTTAAATGTTTTTTTTAGTTTATTTCTGAGAGAAAGAGAGAGAGAGAGAGAGAGAGAGAGAAGACAGTGTGAGCAGGAGAGGGTCAGAGAAAGAGGGAGACATAGAATCTGAAGCAGGCTCCAGGCTCTGAGGTGTCAACACAGAGCCCGATGCGGGGGCTCAAACCCATGAATCATGAGATCATGATCTGAGCTGAAGTCGAACGCTCAACCGACTAGGCCACCCAGGTGCCCCCACCTAAGTTTCTTTTAATATCATCTGAGTTTTCTTGTTTTTCAATATAATTGTTTATGTCATATTGTTATATTATACTCCTATGATTGTGTTCCTTTTATCATGTTTAGTGTAGTATATGCTTTGTCTTTTTTCTTACTCAGAAATGCCAAAGATTTTTTTAAATTTATCTTTTCAAAAGAATAGTTTGGTTTTGTTGATCAGGTTTGCCGGTTTTTGCCCTATTATATCAGTTCCTCCGAAGCTGTCTTACATTGAAATTCAATCTATATTAAAATGAAACCAAAAACTAAAACCCAAACCATTGAGATCAATTACAAATTTAGTATAAAAAAAAGCTCTTGATCCATCTTTTAAGCAGAATATTTTCCCTAAGTCCCATGGAGCTCTGTGATTCTTTCATCATGATCCTGTATGGAATATGGTAAGCCCTTTCAATATGAAAATTTGTGATTTCTTTAACTCAAAGAAAATTGCTTCTGTTATTTATTTCTTCCCCACTATTTCCTTTGTTTCTTTCTAGAACTCTTATCAGATTAATGTTTACCTCCAGGATTTATTCCCATGTCTCCTGTATTAATTTTTTTCCCATCTCTTTGTCTTTTTGCTCTATGTTCTAGAACATTTACTTTACTAATAATTTTTTTATTTTGTCATCCTTCACTAATTTGGCTGTAACCTATGTCCACTCATCTATTTACTCCTCTTTTATTTATTTACCTTTATTATTCTAATTTTGTAACCATATTTTTAAATTTCTTGTTCCCTGCTTGCTCCTTGTTTCACAGCTATTTTAAGGATAAATATCCTTCCACAATTTTCTTCTCTTATGTCATCTGTTGCTTGAATTCTTTATATCCTTATGTTTGTTTGACTTGGCCTTCCTCTTGTTTTTGGTTTTCCTCAAATGTTTGGTGGACTTTAGACCACTGACATTCATAGACAAAGACAGTCATTCAGGTGGCTGGCAAGACCTTGCTCTGTTACTGAGTAGGTCTGTTTGCCTAGAAGGTCTCCCCTGAATGAGAAGTCTAATGGAAGCTCTCTATGAGTAGGCAGATTTCACCTTAGAATGTTCGATGAGGGACCTGCAGGTTCACATAGATTAAAGAATCCCTTCCTCAGTGGCTGCCTTTCTT
Organism: Proteles cristata cristata; assembly: GCA_017311185.1. Taxonomy (NCBI): domain Eukaryota; kingdom Metazoa; phylum Chordata; class Mammalia; order Carnivora; family Hyaenidae; genus Proteles; species Proteles cristata. The sequence goes on from JAESUZ010005475.1 coordinate 484,340, forward strand.
CCCCTTTCCCTGCCCCTCATACTTATCTAAATGTCTGTAGTTATATTAAGCTCTGTTTTGAGGCTTCTAGACCTACCTTCAAATCATCCTCATCAGGCAACTCACTGTCATCAGTCAGAAGTCAAACAGAGATCCACTGCTGATCAATGTTCAGGGTAGGAAAAAGCAAGATCTCTGTGGATGGCTCGGCCAGAAGTTTTGAAAACAATTCTTTAAGTAGCCTTAAAATTACTCCCACGCTACTGCCAGAATAATCTTTCTGAAACCCATTTGAATGTATCAGTATCCTACTCAAAATCTTCAGGGGTTCTGATTTGGTATGGAATAAAACGTGTTCTCCTTTGTAAAGTATGAAGAACCTTTATGTGACTATTCCAACATCGCCTACCATTTCCCTGCCGAAGACACACTTAGGCTTCCCAAAGTCTGAAAGTGCTTGCGTTTTTCTCTTCCTTCAGGCCTTTTAATATACTGTTCCCTAAGCAAGGAATGTCATGTCCCCTGTATTGCCTGGCAAAGACACCTTCAATTGCATATCTCAGCTTGTGATTGCATTTCCCATGAATCCTTTGACTTACTCTAATCAGACATAGGTTTGTAGGTCTATTTATTAAACTATGTTCTCCCCTCACTCCATAAAGATTTGAAATGATATATAATAGATACACAGTAGCAGGATAAAATAAATGAGTAAGGCATACTAGTTTCAAAGGGACAGAAAAGGTAGAAATATAAATAATCATGTATGATGTTAGTCCTTAATTATATGACATTAAGTTTTGTGGACTCACACTACAAAGAGGTACACTGTAAATTTGCCTCTGGGGTTCCTAGTTGTCAAACCTAAGAGGGAAACTTGAATGCTTGTTGAGTATATAGTCCATAAACTATAAATCAAGGATTTTTACCAGTTATGGAAAACTGAGAGATAGTTACTGCACTAAAGGAGTACTTACAAAGGTGACCGGTAAACTGAGAAGTTTCTTCTTTATGCTTTCATTGACCCTCATATATAACTCTATTTAATTACTATAATTTTTTGCATACTGATTTCTTCAAGGTATGGATTATTCCCTCATTACTTGGCCCAACGCTTGATATTTCCAAGTCAATGAATATTTGTCATATATACTGGACAATCAGAAGTTGATGGTTATTATAGGCAATGTTTTTGTGTGAGTTGGTATACAACTAGAATTGCATCATCATTTATTTTAATCATAAAGAAGATAAAGATTTAACCAACTAGAAGAGTCTTTATGATAATTACCAGGGGCGCCTGGGTGGCTCAGTCAGTTAAGCGTCCGGCTTTGGCTCAGGTCATGATCTCATGGTTCGTGGGTTTGAGCTCCGTGTTGGGCTCTGTGCTGACAGCCAGCTCAGAGACTGGAACGTGTTTCAGATTCTGTATCTCCCTCTCTCTCTAGCCCTCTCCTGCTTACGCATGCGTGCGTTCTTTCTCTCTCTCTCAGAAATAAATTTAAAGAAAAACAACCCAAATACAATAATTACCAAAAGAATACTTAGAATATCTAGTATTCTAATATAAATATATTGCATATATATCTGATATGACTCCCAACAAACACCATGGATATTATTCCCCATTTCAAAATCAGTGAAATCAAGAAGTTAAAATAAGTTTCTCAAGAATATGCAGGTTTTCAAAGGCAGAAGTTGGGCTTAGCCCAGGTGCCTGAACTCAGACCTGTGGGTCTCAACCTTTGCAGTTGGTTCATGCTTTGGTGTTTAGTAGGTTGATTAGCATTTGATTACAAAATTGATGGAAGAATACTGATGGAAGGACTTTGCAGGATTTTCCTTGTTCTTTATGGTTTATTCTAAAATATTTTGAGGGAAAAGGCAGCAGCTATCAGCCAAATAAAGTGCTATAAAATTAATTTTCCGCAAAGAAATATCAGGGGCCACCCTAATATAAATCACTTACATTAAAAAAAAAAAAAAATTGGAACACCTGACAAGTATTCTTGTATATACAATGGAATGCAACACAACGTATTTTTCACTACGACCAAGAAAGCTTATAATGTTACCATTTTATAGAACGACTTACTCTCTTTTAACCCAATTAACTTTTACTGACCAATTTATGGTTGTTTCTTACCTGAAAGTTGCCAAAACAGCTTCCCCCTGGGAGGGTCACATAACTCACAAAGGGCGGTCCTGGAGAAGGCAAGGACTCATAGACCACCACGCCTTCACTTGGGAATGTAGCCCTCTGCTGCTGCTTGCTTTCCCAAAATTCCTGTAACATTGACACAACATTCACTGAAAAACAAAAAAAAAAAAACATAATCAGTTTTTAAGGATGAATGTACTTTGGGAAAAACAAAAGTTTATTTGCAGGCTGGATTGTGTAACATGTCATTTCCAATTTAAGCAGAACCGTATGTACGTTTATGAGTGGGAGGGAGCACTTTCCTATTTAATGCAAATGTGTTTATTTCTTCATGAGTATGACTAAAGTAGTTGGGTATCCTAATTCTAATAATGTTGCAGTATACTAAATTTACTTTATAAATTAATTTTTAATACCGAATTAAAAAATGTCACTCTTCTTGGAAAATTTGCCTCAATATGCTTTGTTTAGGGCTGTGATTATCCAGGGCCCATGCTCCCATTTCTCATAGATTCTTAAACTTACAAAGTGAAAGCCAAATTTGGAGGTAAAGCTATAAACAATACCATTTTAATTGGGACCCACGTATTATAAGATTTAAGAGGAGAAAGGCAGAAAGAAGAACACTCTTTCATGCTCCTCTCCATCCCAATCGAAAAGAGAATGAAAGGCAATTGGGTAATAAGCAGGAGGCTGGAAAAAGCCATAAGTGAAACTAATAACATGGAGACCTTGTTAAGGACTACGTCTGTTAGATGACTTCAGAAAACACAGTAATGGCTATAGCCATGTGGTTTAGATTAAATGACCTGTGATAGCCTGCAGAAGTTTCAGATCAAATTTGGTTGGTTTGTTTATCCTGTACTGCAAATTGAATTGTGAAAATTAACAAGGATAATAGAATTGTAGCGTCAAAAGAGACTTTACAGGTCATGCAGGCAAAGCTCTGCCTAATGTAGGAATGTCTTACACAACACTATTGACAGCTGCCTATCTGGTTTGTGCTTTAACACAGGGAAGGAGCTGGTACTTGTTACACCTTAAAGCAGCCAGGTTCCACTCCTAATGGTTCTGTGAAAAGATCCTTTTTGGGAGTAAACTGAAATCTGCTGTCCTGTGAGGTTCATGCAAGCGGCCTATTTCTCATTTCTGGGGCTTCACAGAAGTTTATGCTCTTACCCACGTGAAAGTCCACCGCATACATGAAAGCAATATAGGACATTTATTGCTTTTGCCTGCCTTGAATTTGCTTCTCCACTTTGTGGGAGAACACAAAAGTCTTCTTTAAACAATTATCTTTTCTTCAACCATGTCTTCTTCAGGGTTGAGGGATGGGGATTTGACCAAAGCCAAGTCATTTAGAACCAATGAGTTCAGGACTTCTGTTGGAAATGTTGGAAGACTAGATTCTCTCCTTTTTCTCTAGAGTTGCTGGGAGGATTGGAAGTAAGTGTGCCACTGCCCAAGCAAGAAGGAAACTTGGCTGAGAAGAAAGCCAATACAAAGAAGGGTAAAACCAAGAGATGGACAAAGAAAGACTAAGTTTCAAATAAACACTTTGAGGCCCTGAACTAACACATCTGCTTTTTCCCTTTAAATAATTTTGAATTGATTGTCTCTCACTTGTATATGAAAGTATACTAATACAGACAACTCTCAGGTTTCCTCAAGTTCTAGATTAAATATTTTTTGTTCTTCTAAACAGTCTTTGCATAATATTGTGTCTATGTCTTTTGGCATTCTCCTGAATACATTCCTAACTGTGCTTCAAAATGTTGAGCTTTAATATTTTTCAGGGAGTCAGAAAAGTCACAGAGTTTGACCTGGAGGCAAAAACAATGCACAGCCACCTTCTAAGCTGTTTACTAGAGTACCTGGCTCCTTTACCTCATTCCTAGGTTGTGGATCAGCTTCATAGTGTGCAGTTCAGGCAAATTCTCAAGAGACCTAAGGAATTAGATGCCTGTATATATTTTAAAACTGTACTGTTTCGTATTTAGGAAGTGTTTTGGCAAAAAAAAAAAATGGGAAAACATTAAGACTATCAGAGGGGATAATTGAATTAACTAAAAAGTACATGTTGAAGTGGTCAAGGTGAGATTAGTCATTACAGAGTTTTTCATTCATTCAAAACTATTTGAATAATATTTTCTACTAGTTGATGTAATTCTAAATAAAACTTTTATATCTTAAACTGTATTTTGATTACCCATCTTTCCTGGTCTCCCAGCTCCAAGAGAGCAAGGATTTTTGAGCTGGTTGGTTTGCCTTTCTACTTGCATGTGACCTTCAGGACTTAGCAGAATGTCTTAAAGATTGAATCCTAAAACCAAAGCCAGTACCTGTTGCTCTGATAGTCCACAAGGCACAAAAGCCTGCTATTTTAAGTTAGTTCATTGTTGAATGAATTTTAAGCTGAGAATTGGAGTTGGAAGATGAAGACGCATGTTAGTCTAGGTATATTGAACAGAAGAATTTTGGCATGTAAAGCTATGTGCATTAAAGAGTTCAAAGGTATGTAATCAGTAGATTTCTATATGAATAAAAGTAGCAGTTTTCAAATTTTTCATTCTGCAACCTTGGAAGACTTCTTTGATAGTCTTGGGTATGTCATCACCTCTAAAAGTACAACATATGTACATGCACACACACAATCCATCTTTCTATCTCTATCTCCTCTTGTCGACTGGAAAACCAGATGAATGGAGTGCAGAGGGAAGAAGGCCAGCTTGTTATTTGAAATTCCAGAGATCAGTATAGCAGAGGGATACTCTATTTATGAAACATATGCTCTTTTATTTTTTTTTTTTGAAGTAGCAACAACAAGGTTCATGGGCAATGTCAAAGAAAATGCAAGCAGAGTCTCAAGTTCCACTGAAGAAAACCACCCAAATCTGAGGACAGGCTTCACTACACAATTTAGTCCCTAGCCACAATTGCCCTTTGGCACTCAGCCAATGATTCTGCCTCCCTTGTTACAGAAAAAATTTGGGCTACTAAGCATGCGATATCCATCCCCACATCTAGTGACCCATCTGTGCAAGTGCCCAGCTCCACATTATTTCTTCCAGTCTCAAATGGCATTGTTCTTGTAGTAATTCTCTTCACCTTCTATTTTTAAAGACTTCCTCTTTATTCACAACTTCTCAGCAGCCGTAGGTATGCTCAAGATAATCAATCAATCAATCAATCAATGAATTAATCAGTTAAATGAAACACTCAACCTTGGGACTATTTTTGGCTACTAGTTATTAATATTTTCCTGTTGTAGGTAAGCTGCTAGAAAGAATATTTTATATTACTATCTCTGATTCCTCATCTTCCATTAATTTTTTACCCTCCATAATCTGACTTTCTTCTGCACTTTATTCCACTGAAACTGCTCTAGCAAATATCACCAATTCCTAATTTTCTTATGTATTTGACCTCTAACTGTATTTGACATAGCTGATCAGTTTCTTCTAGAAACACTCCTATCCCTAGGCTTTTCTGAAATTATTCATCCTGATTTTGCTTTTCTATTCCTAATCATCTGCTCTCAGTTTCTTTTTATGGGTTTCTCTTTCTCTGTCATCCCTCATGTTGATCTGAATAAAAATCTTGTCTTTTCTTGCTCTATCATTTTCCTTAAATGTCAGAACCTATTTCCATGACTCCATATACCATAATATAAGCCAACAGTTCCCACACCTTTCTCCTATAACTCCAACTTTGTTAATAGATACTTGCTTGTGAGATGTCACACAAATTCGACATTTCCCAAACTCAACTCATTTTCTTTCCCTAAAACTCTACTCTTCCTCCTGACTTACTTAGAAAGTAATATTATGACCTATTCAGTCACCTAAATAAAAAGCTGGCAGGAATCTTAAACTTCATGTTCTCTTTCCATCCTAATAAATGCCCAAGTTTTACCAATTCCATATCCTGATGTCTCCCATAGTCTCCACTTCCTCTCAATCTGTACTACCATTACTGCATTGGTTCATATCTCATCCAGTATACCATAATATCCTCCTGACTTCCATTATTCTCCTATGCAACCTATCCTCCAATTGCTTCCAGGGTAATCTAAACCTCACAGTTCATCAAATCATTCACATCTTCTTCTTTTTAAAATTTTTAACATATATTTAATTTTTTTGTTTTGGAGAGAAGAGAGAGAGAGAGAGAGAGAGAGAGAGAGAGAGAGAGATGAGGGGCAGAGAGAGAGGGAAACACAGAATCTGCAGCAGGCTCCAGGCTCTGAGCTGTCAGCACAAGGCCCAATGTGGGGCTTGAACTCATGAACTGCAAGATCATGACCTGAGCCGAAGCTGGATGCCTAACCAACTGAGTCAACCAAGTGCCTCTCATTCACATCTTATTAAAATCCTTCTGTGAATCCTTCGTTACCTACAAGATAAATAACTCCTTGACAAGGCATAGAAAACTCCATGTCTTGATACTTTCTTGTTCCATACAAGCTACCTCTCTCTTTTCTCCTCCAGGCCCCTTTAGACTCCCTTGGATTTTATGCTACTAGCAAGCCCCTTACTTCTTCTATTCCTCCTCTTAGAATGCCCTTTTCCCCAGTGGCTGTTGACTTCCTGTATGGCCTACTTATCTTTTAAGATTCACTTCCAGCGTCAACTACTTAAAAATAAAAACAAAGCCAAAATAACCACTAAATCCTTGCTACAGAAACTTCAATTCTCTGAGAAGCAGCATGTATACCACTTGGGGACATGTCAGAAATGCGAATCCCAAGCCCCATCCCAGGCCTATTGAACCAGAATCTACATTTTTAACAAGGTTTGCAGGCAATCTGATGCACATTAAAATTGAGAAGTCCCGTTATAGGAAGAAGTTGCTATTCTGATCTCCATATGAACCTATTATAAGCCAGGCACTATGCATTTTCTCATTTAATCTTTATAACATCCCCTAGAAATGGGTATTATCATCCACAGCTTATAGATTACACATTAAAGATGCTCAAGGTACAATCACAAAATGACTAAGTCTTAGACCTGGGTTTTTTTTTTTTTTTTAGGAGAGAGAGAGAGACAGCGTGAGCAGGGGAGGGTCAGAGAGAGAGGGAGTCACAGGCTGAAACAGGCTCCAGGCTCCCAGCTGGCAGTCAGCACAGAGCCCGACGCGGGGCTCGAACCCACGAACCTCGAGATCATGACCTAAGCGAAAGTCGGACACTTAACCGACTAAGCCACCCAGGCGCCCCTAGACCTGGGATTTTTAATCTAGTGCTGTCTGTATAGTCTATAGTCTTTCTTTATTCTGAGACACTCTCTAATTGTGCCAGAATTTAAGTTGTTTTCATATGTGTCTACCTATACTGAAGACAGTGCTCTTTAGAGAAAGAATTACATCATTTCTTTCCACAGTATCTGGAACATAGTATGAGCATAATAAATATTAGTTGAGTATTTAAATATCATCAAACCATAAAAGATGTTTTTTTTTTCATTCAAGTTATATGACATATTTCCAGCTTGGAACTGTCACAATGAATGAGAGGTCTTTGTTCATATGAACAGCTATCCTGATGACCAACACTTTGCTCTGGTTCAAAGCAATGGTGTAAATACTCAATGATTGTGTACCTCATAGAGGGTGGTTACTGGGCCTCCCATTCTAGTCCCTTCTTTCAAGTAAAGATGACTAAAGGAGGAACAAAAGGAACAAGAAAAAATGATAAAAGACTGATGAGGAACTTGGACAGGCTTCCTGGACAGAAGGCCATGAGCAAAGGTCAAGGTCAAGTCTCTCTGCCTAATTGTCAAGAAGCTGTAGTTTGGAACATATCCTTTCTGGTTATGCATTATTCCTCTGAAAGTTTAGTAAAGTTTTTTTTTTTTTTTTTTTTACTTTCTACTTTGTTTTAATGGACACTAAAGAAAAAGGGCTTTATCCACAGCCAGACAGCCAGGACAGGATAAATTGGTCATCCACAGTGAATCTGGGCACAGGAGAGAGGCAGTGTATCCTCAGCTGGAGACTGTGAGAAAGGAGATGGTTAACAATTTGCTTGATGCTGGAGTCAGGACAAGCTGAACAGCCTTCCTAGTTCAGGGTTTAACACCCACAGGTCATCAATGGTTTTATGTTTTTCAAGATAGCTGATGTTAAACTGGTAAAATTATTACAAAGAAATAGAATATCAAATGGCTGAGAGTAGGGGTGTGAGAGGAAGTAAAGGAAGAGAAAATGTTGGGGAGGGCCTGAGAATAATAGCATGAAATCTAATTCTTTTTTGTGACTTCTATCAGGTTATAACATCTGAGAGTTAAGAAAGGAATTGAACCTATGCATTTACAGCACACGTCAAACTTCTTAATCCATTGCATTTCCCCAAATTGCTTTCTCAGACACAAGTGATTGACCTTGATATGGACTAAATATTTGTGCCTCCTACCTACCCATCCTTCCTCCCCCAAATCACCAAATTCGTATGTTAAAGACCTAACTAACCCCCAGGATGATGATATTAGAAGATGGGGCTTTGGGGAGGTAATTAGGTTTTTTTTTTTTTAATATTTTTATTTTATTTCTAGGAGAGAGAGAGAGAGAGAGAGAGAGAGAGAGAGAGCGTGAGCAGAGGGAGGGAGTCAGAGAGAGGGAGTTACAGACTCTGAAACAGGCTCCAGGCTCTGAGCTGGCTGTCAGCACAGAGCCCGACGAGGGGCTCGAACCCACGAACTGCGAGATCATGACCTAAGCGAAAGTTGGACGCTTAACCGACTAAGCTACCCAGGCGCCCCAAGGTAATTAGGTTTAAATGAGGTCATTGGGTTGGGGCCCCCATGATGGGGTTAGTGCCCTTACAAGAAAAGAAAGAGACACCAGAGCTTCCTATCTTAGTGATGTGAATATACAGCAAGAAGGCAACCATCTGCAAGCTAGGAAGAGGTCTATCACCAGGAAACATATATGCTGATAACTTGATCTTGGACTTCCCAGGCTTCAGAACTATGAGAAAATAAATTTCTGTTGTTTAAGCCATCCAGTTTATGGTATTTTGTTGCAATAGCCGTAGCTAACACAAACCACTTTGGAAGTTTTGAATATTTTTTGTATCAAGAAGATAATTTGCATTGTAGCTTATAGGCATTAGTATGGCTATTTTCTTTGTTGTTGTGTTTTGATATTTGAATATGACAGAATTTTCAGAGTGGTAACTCGATCCCCAAACAAATCTTTCATAAATGAGGATTTCATTTTTCCCTTTCTCAAGCTTTTTTTTTTTTTTGGTTATAAATAGGTGAACATTAAGGCTTTCACAGAAGACAGATGACCAGTGAAGACATCCAACAATGTGGAATACCTTGACCATTCAACCTTTGACCTTTCTATAGAAATCCTCAATCAGTTTCAGCAAAGTCTTTACTTGTTCCTAAACATATAGCTCTTATTTCTCACCTATGCCTTGGTTCAAGTTCTCCCAGGAGTTTTGTTTCTGCTCCTCCTCTCTATCCAACTTACTCCTATACTTCAGAGGAAATACCACCTATTCCATCATGCCTTACTCATGGGTTCCATCCCATATGAATCTCCTTTTCTGAGCTCTCATTCCATTAGTGGCTTTGTGTCTTAGCACTTAATCTCCTGTAAACCATGCTAATGAAATGGATGTGGTGTTCTAGGCTAAACTGATAAAGTCAGACTTGGCTGGACTTCTTTCTGGCCAGAGGAATGAAATGCATTCATCTTATAGAACAGTTTTCTGTTATTTAGCTCACAGCAGACTGTGAGTTTCTGGAGGGCAGGGACTCTGGTTCATTCTTTTCTGTACCCTTCTTGGTATCCATCACAGGGCTATTCACCTGGAAGCAACTGTTGAATTCACTTGGAATATGGGAAAACTCTACCTTTCTGAACCATCTGAGTGCAAATGAATGAATGTGTAGAAGGTAAGTGAAGTCATTACAATTCCTGGAGAGTCAAGACTTCCTTCTAGAATAGGAGGTTTCATGTATGAACCACCATGATGCTCACACAGCATAGATGTGGTGGTGGCAATCATCCCTCTGCGGTAGATGGTGGAGTAGGTGCAGAAAGATGAAGCCTGGTCAGAGAAGACACAGGATTGTTTGTGTCTTTCTAATAAGGACTTTACTTTCTTAATAAGTAGGATTTAGGAAATCCCTGAGTGGAGATGGTAAGTAATTTTGTCTTGGAGTGCCAACTCAAATCCATTTATGTTGACTGCCTAGAGCAATGCGTTGAAAAGGATTTGAAAGTAGCTTCTGGCATTAGTGGAACATAATTAACCAGTAAAGTGGTACTGGCATGGTTTATCTGATGGGCATGACCTTGACACTATGGATTTTTGTTAGTGTTTTTTTTTTTTTTAAGTTATTTCTGAAAGAGAGAGAGACAGTGTGACCAGGGGAGGGTCAGAGAGAGAGACAAAGAATTCGAAACAGGCTCCAGGCTCTGAGCTGGCTGTTAGCACAGAGCCTGATGTGGGGCTCGAACCCACAAACTGTGAGATCATGACCTGAGCCGAAGTCAGACAATCAACTGAGGCACCCAGGTGCCCTGACAATATGGATTTTTAAAAAGTTCATAACAGGCTTCTTTCCATAAAACTTAACAATTTGGCTGCAGATATATATTAATAGAATTAGTGAAGAAAATATTAGAGTGCTACATTGTAGAACAAATTATTTGAAAGTAATATTTAAAACCTAAAAATTTATGACACAAGAATTAAATCATCACAGGGGGAAAGCAAATGAAAGTGGACAGAAAAGTTCAGGAAAAATCTTCCCTGGAGGAAGGTCTAAGCTGAGACACTCAGAAGAGTGAGATATAGACCATGGTGGGAGAGAAGCTATGTTCTCAAAGGAGTTAGGATGGCTTGACAAACAGAGTAAGAAAAATGATACATCAGCCAAGGAATGGTTTAAGGGGGCAAAGGAAATTAGGAAAGGGGTATAATTTGATAGGAGACAGGGTAAGGAGACTTAGCTTTTTTAATAAATGGAAGTCAACCACACTGTCCTAGTGCCCCAGCTTTACCCAAGTGAGTGAGAAAGGCAGGGAACACAGGATCTCTTGCCTAAGGCGCTGTGCTCCTTGTGGTGGCTCCATCCATGAAGACACAGGGCACAGACACTTGGAGACAATGTATGGCTGCTCTTGTACATCTGGGTGAGCCCAAGAGAAGGTTTCTGGGAGGAGTTCGGGCATAAAAATATATGAGAAATGAGTAGGAGATGAGGCAGGCAAGAGAGGGCTCATTCTGCCCAAGGATTATAGAGAGTGTTATAGAAGAATCCTCAAATACAGACACTGGTTCAAACACAAAAAACTGTATACTGTGTCTTCTCCCTCCACCCTTTATCAACTGGCAGGCAGTTTACTTAGCAGTTAAAAATATGAATCCTGGAGACAGAATGCCTGGGTGTGAATGCTGTCTTTACCACTCTAAGGTACCTACCTAACTGCTCTAGTTCTTTCTGTACATGCCACATGGTTTCTGTAAGGCTTAAATGGGAAATGCTCAGAATAGAGCTTCACACCTAGTAAGCACTAGAGCATTAGCTATTATTTGTGGTTAGAGAAGGTGGAAGAAAGAAAAAGGCATGATTATATACTTGCATATTGTGTCTTTGAAACTGACTGTTCCTGGGTTAGAAACCATATCATTAAACATTCTAAAAAAGTCTGCACATCTGAAAATTTTCTAATTGTACACATTGTGCTATTTATTTCCAAAATATGCAAAGAGTTCAGAAATGGTAAAGAGAAGGCTCTTTTGATACTATTCACTGGTAAAGTCAAAGCTTCATAAAAGCCAGAAAATAAATGGATGAAATGCTACATCTCAAAATCTGGAAACAGGGATATTTGTCCAAATTATTCACTTTATAATGGATGCTAAAGGCAATACAACTGCTTTTAGTAAAATTACAGCAGTTAACCTTTACTTAAAATTAATGTTTAATGACTGTTTATGCTTTAGGAAAATAGAAACATTATAGTTTGTTGCCCAGTTCAACTACCTGAGATAAGTCCTAAATGGGAACAGTCATTTTTTAGCAAAAAAGGATCTTAATCATTATGTTATAAATCTATCAAAAAAAGAACCACTTTCTTTTTTTGCCTTACAGAGAAAAATTCTACTGGGTAAAATATCACTTGCCAAAAACAGTTAAAGACAAACTGGAAAGGCTACCATTTAAGGATAAGTTATTAAGAGGCTTTCAAGATGATTAACTTATTTTCAAATTGATTCTCTGCCTCTAAACAGATGGATTTATGTTATGCAATATTTTAATATAATCTTTAATTAAATTAGCCTTAACAGGTGATATTTTAAAATAAAGTTAATTAGTATTTTCTATTCTAGCAGTTCAATCACATACCACTTGCTCTTGCCAAATGTTTTTTCTTATTTATTTATTTTTTTTTATTTGAGGACAAAAAGAAAAAGATCCCCAAATAGTCTAAGGGGCAAGCTTAAGGTATGATGCCAATTTGTGATTCATGCCAAATGAGTAGTAAATTGGGGAACTTTGGGTCTTACATTTGGCATGGTAACTTCAGGACACTGACCAACAGACCTAGTGGTCTCATCATTTATAACCATCCTCAGGTTCTGCCAGGATTTGGTACGATCAGTGGAATCTTGCTGACAGTTTGTCAGGTTGGGAACAACATGTAGGAATCCTGGGCCCCTTTTTCTTATGTGTAGACACTCTTTCAAAGGAAGCCACAGCTACACAGCAGGACTGAGACAGCTTGAAGTCTCACTTTGTTCCCAGGAGAGAAACTATCTTTTCGTCATGTACCAGAATCAGTGCTTAGCTCCTTCAGCAGCTGGAAAGCTGGCTGTGTTTCTCCTTTTGTTTGCTTTTTCTTTTCTTCTGCTCTCGTCCCTATGCTCTTCCCTGAATATTTTCCTTGAAATGATCCTTTGGGTTGTTTTACAAAGTTAACCTCCTGGGAGATTGTCCAAAACGTACAAAAAGTATCTCATTCTTTTTGGTTTAATTTTGAACTTCAGAATTTAAAATTATGGAACTGTATATCGTTTGAGGAGATATTTAAATGACATTTATTTTCGGTGCACCTGGGTGGCTCAGTTGATTAAGCGTCTGACTTCTGCTCAGGTCATGAACTCACAATTTGTGATTTCAAGCCCTGCATCGGGCTCTGTGCTTACAGCTAGGAGCCTGGAGCCTGCGTCAGACTCTGTGTCTCCCTCTCTCTGCTCATGCTCTGTCTGTGTCTTTCTCAAAAATTACAAAATGAAAATAAATAACATTAAAAATTTTTTAAAAATAAATGACTTTTTTTATATCTTTGGAAATACTGAGTAATTTTTAAAGAAGGCAAAGAGGAGAGAATATAAAGGAGCAAAAGGGAATCACAAAGACAAATGAAAATAAAATAAAAGATCATTAAGTATACCAGAATTAAACAGCATCAGCAGCATGCTGAGTTCCCATGTGTGGTTTATATGTGCACCATGGTCAGATGATGTCATCCAATCACAAAAGCTACATAAAATAAAAACCTGATGTAATCTATTTAACCAGTCAGGAAATATATATCTTTCTCATGTTCCATCAGGTACTGACATTACATTGTATTTAAGAGACTTTGTAGGACTATTGATTTTAGATAACTAATCAAAGATTAAAAAAAAAAAAGAAACACTGGTTGCTTTGCTGACCAATTCTGTTTAGTTAAAATGGTCAATCTGTGCAGATGTGGCTTTAGGCATATAAAGTACTTTTACTAGGAATAGTCATTATAAGAAAGCCTTCATGGAGTGCCTGGGTGGCTTAGTTGGTTATTCGGCTCAGGTCATGATCTCATGGCTAGCGAGTATAGGCCCTGCATCAGACTGTGCTGACAGCTCAGAGCCTGGAGCCTGCTTAGAATTCTATGTCTCCTTGTATCTTGCCCCTCCCCACCTCTCTCTCTCTCTCTCAAAAATAAATAAACATTAAAAAAAAAAGCCTCTCAAGATTCTGTGATAGCTGTCTAACTAGGGTTTATGTAGAAGTATGAGGCTTAGATAGAATTTGGCCCTAAAGAGCATGGTGCTCGGCCTTTGGTGACCCATGGTGGAGGTTAGACCCTGAGGATGAATATAAGGATTGGTAATCTAAGTTATTGTGCCAATGTGGAAAATGGAATGATTTGAGGTCCTCTTCCATGACCAACCCCAGGAGTGCTATGGGTAAGTTGTCTGAGGTGGCTGTTTATTTCCAGAGCCCTTTCTTCCTCCATCCTATTTCATATGGTTGTCAGTTTAACCCTGCATGCAGTTAAGCTGTGATTAAGGTGTCCCTGTATGTGATGTTTTAGAAGGTTCAGGTACAGTTTATTTTATAATAAAGGAGGACACCCGACAATAGGAAAAAATCTTCCTTCCTTTTTGTGAGGAAGACCAACCAATCAGCAACCAAAAAATGTCTTTTGTGAACCTGCTAGGTGCCTGACCCTGTGGGAAAGCACATGAAAGTGCAAGGTATGGCTTTGCCCTTTAGGACTTAACAACCTAGGTATGGACAAAAACATGCCAGCAAACTCATAGTCCACAAGAGAAATGTAAACTTTATACTATAGGCCATAAGCGCCAAAGAAGTGGTGACTAAATGATGGGTTCCCACAGCTGCCTGATGGGATGAGATCAAAATAGGGATCAACTGATTATCATCGCAGCAGGGGGAAAAAAAAAAAAAAAGCCAAACCATAATTCAAATAGCATTCCATGGACACTGGAGAAAAAATATAGAGAACTACAGGGAGTGTAATAATTGACTATTTTGTCAATATTAAACTTTCAATAAGAATCTTCTTTTTTCTTTTTCATTTAAAATAGGATTGTTTTAACTACCTTGCCAGACTAAACTTACATGAGCATTTGAACATGGAAGCAAAGAAGTAAGAGCCTTTGGGGTTAAAACTTCAATATGAAATGTATTAAATACAGAAGATTCCTTTATGAAAGGCTTCTAAAGTTGTCTTACATTTCTTAAATCAATCTGTAGCACATAATCAGTAAAACCGTATCATTTAAACAGAAAAATCATGACTTAGAAACTCACCCTTGTGCAGCTGTATCCTATTATGGGCTGTAACTTAACACATGAGTTTCAGAAGTTGTTAAAGTTGAGATCAGGCTAACAAATCTTAACTGTTACAAAAAAAAAAAAACAACAAAAAAAAACCCTACATTGAGATGAGACAGTGGACCATGAAGAAGTTCTAGATTTGATCACAGGATGGATATAGATCATATTTTATTCTGGTTTGTTAAATCTTATGTATTAAGAAATAAATATATTAAGACAGATGGCCATTAAGTGATCAAGAAGCTATTTTTTTCCCATTCTGGAAAGTTTTCCTCTGGGGTTGAGACTTTTAGAATGTAAATTTTACCAAATGTATGTACTAAAAAAAGGGTTAGAATACAGTGCTTATACCACTGATAGCTGAACCGAAATCTGAATTTGTTTCCTAGTATAACTAAAAGAAAACTAGTTGTATCCTGTAATAAAGTAAAACTAGCATTTGAATAGGCTTCAGTAGAATGGACATACACAGTTTAGATGCTAAAATTATCAGAGTTCAAATTATTGTAATTAAGATGCAATCATTAATCCAAAATAAGCTGGTGAGCAGTGAAGATTTTCTTTTTGTTTTTTTTTGTTGTTGTTTTGTTTTAAATCATATTCTTTTAAGCACACTTTGTGTGGTGGAATGCAGTGCAATATTTGTAGAGATTTTACAGCACAAGTACCTTCATCCCTTACGTCCTACTCCATTTCTTTCTGTGAAACGCAAAAACCATAAATGTATCATCAAATTTATAGATTTCAGATAACTCCCACTAAAAAGCATGGGATGGGAAAATACTTTACTCTTGAGTATTTTTGCTATCTTGGGTTGCATACAGCCAGAACCATGATTACTAAGATGGTTTTAATAGTTTTATATTATGGTCCAATTTTTTCAAAGGGTAAAAATGAACTTTTTGAAGTGTTCACCTATCTGATATACATAAAACCTTTCATGCTGAAAAATGTTACCCAAATGGAAGTTAACACACCTCAAATATGTGAGAAATTTTCTTCTAATTGTGCAATGTTTAGTAAAGGAAACTTCTCATTTTTTCATGATGAAATTTGGGTATAAAACATACAAATGAAATCTAACATCTCTTTATCAGTCAATGCTGGAAACTACACATTCTCATGGCTTTAATGACAACTATGATAGTTTTTTTTAAACAACCTATTTTAATAAAGTTTGCTTTATTTGGGCTTTCAGTTCAGTCAGAGTGATTTCTCACTACAGGTATGTTTACATTTGCAAATCTTGCATCTTGCCTAAATGGGCAAAAAGATTTTTGCTGTTGACAAAGCTAAATTCTCCCTAACTTAGCATCAAGAAATGTGCCTCCAAAAGATGTCTATATAATATTTTTCCCAATGCAACATAAAACCATAAACTTGCAGAACTAATCTAGGATTATGGCCAACTCCAATGGTTCGCTGTTGCTTACACTTCTGTATGACTCCACTTGCCTTTACTGCCTTGTCTCCACCTACACCAAAATCTTGTTCTTGTATTGCCTGATCTTCTTTGGACAAGCTGTTCTTTCTCCTCAAACATACCCTTTCCCTCTGACCCTCCTGTCATACTCCTGTTCAGATGTGCCTATTTAATGGGTTCCCTCCATACTTGCAAAAGAGTTCATTTCAGTTCTTCCTTCCCTGTCCCCTCTCCCATTTTCCTATAACAGCACAAATGACACGGTAATGTAACATCTCTGGGAAGCATTTGTCTTGCAGTGGCTAAAGGTGAATTCTGGCTCTATCACTCATTTAACAGTGTCACCTTGGGCAAGTTGCCTTAATTTCTATGAGGCTCAGTTCCCTCACCTATAATTAACAATAGTACCTACATTACTGTTTGTTTATGAATAAATGTTCCTAGCATAGTGCCTGTCATCACATGACAAGAACTTGATATCCTAGCATTACTAGGAATGGATAAAGAGTGAGCCTAAAAATGGCAGATAACATATTATGCCCTTGTCATGTGAAGAGTTAACACTCAGAAGAATCTGAATGTGCAGCCATCTTGAAATCATGTGGATTTCCTTTGAGAAAGCACATGAGGAACTGTCAAACAGTGGCAAATAAATAGTAAGCTTGCACACACTCTCAAAAGAGCTGACAAGGGCCACTCTTAGGATAGCTCATCTTTGGTTGTGACATAGGACAAATGAAAAGAAATTGAATGTTGCACAAAGCCAAGAACAGGAGGTGATATGGAGATATGCCTTAATTTCTCTGTAAAGAGATTCTGTCTGGTGGTGTAGAGACTTCTAGTGCTACTTGTTACAAATATGAGACATTTAAGTAGTAGAGAACAGTCCAGTGACAGCTTAGATGAGCAAATATCAAATTGAGACCCCATCTTATTTAAAATGTCTTTGCATTGTTTTTCATGTGAAACATGAAACAGGGGGGAAAAGAAAAAAAAACTTCTTATGGAATTCATTTCTTTCCAGGAAAGAAAGTTAAAAAAAAAACTGCAACTATTGCTGGGTGAACACCTTGTCTAAAACAAATGAGAGATTTAATTCATTGCAAAATGCTATTGGGTGCCTCTTTGGCTGAGAAAAGCGTCCAAATTATATTTCTTTAAATGAATGTAACTATCCCCATGTGTATCCATCTCAGACCAGAAAACTCTCTGGGTGCTTCTCCTGACCAACTTGAAGAGAAAATTCAATTTACAATTGCTTGTTTTTAAATAAACCAAAAGCCACTGAATGCATAAAATTAATCAAATGATCATTTACATCCCTTGGATTATGTGTTTCCAAATAATGAAGAGAAAAAAACCCCATCTTTGTATTTATAGAAGAAACATTTTAAGAAAAACATTTTTAGAGTATGTGGTGTGTGTATCTTTTAATACTCCTTTGTTCAACTGTTCTGGGTTTTAAAAATTCTTGGATTGGCTTTTCATCTTGCAGGAAAGCAAGGTAGCAATTTTTCTTAAGGATTTGGCAGTGATGTGCTCAAGTGCTTAGCCCTTTCCTTCTGGCAGGAAGAGACTGGGTTAGGGTGGGGCCAGGAGTGACTAGGAGGAGAGGAGGCTGCTCAGAACCTGCCTTTCAAGGCTGATGGCAGCTTTTTACAAGCTGTGTAAACGATGAGTGTGGTGGCAGCAGTTTTTGAGTGTGCCAAAGAAAATGAGTCCACGTGCTAACCTCTGGCATGTTCATGATGGGTTGCCAAGGCATGGCATAACCCCCAGGCAGACTTTTGATGTCCTGCCCCAGAAAGTGAGTAAGCCCATTCCCATTTATTCCATGAGGATGGTGAGTGGTTGGATGTTTCAATGTTATATAAAAAACTGCTGGTGTAGAAATTTGGAATTTGGCTTACTTTCATTTAGTCATTTTTCAGATTAGAAACACCTGAAACGAGAGGATCAGGAGTTTAATACTCACACCTATTAAGCCATGCAAGCAGTTGCAGAGTACAGCTCATTCCAGGGTAAGTAGGCAATGCTATCTGATCAAATTTGAGTTCTATGTTAATGAATGAAATATATAAAATTGGACACTTCTTTATTTTTCCATAGAAAAGAGTTCCTGCAAAGGTCTGGATGACAGAACATAATGTGCACCCTTTATTTAAACCCTTCCCTTATTTTATTCTTTTGGCTAAACTGTAAACAGTTCCTGGGATTTAGTTCAGTTTAAAAAGTAGACCATATAATTTCAGAGTAAACTTCTTGAATTCACAAGAAATTCAATGAAAACTTGCTCCTCTATCTTTTTTTTTGTACAGCTTCCATTCTCCGAACCCGCAGCATAAGACCCCTGGTTCTATACAATTTATCTAAAGCTTTGAGCAGGTCAAGAGCCCTTTTATACTTCACTAGTGAATTCAGTACTATTGTAGGAGAAAGACATTCTTTCCTTCCCTTTTCACTTAAAGAAACACACTAAACCTGAATAGACTCCAGGCTAGAGTGGGGGAGGGAGTGATTTTCATTAGTCTAGCATAGCTATTGACATATGCTTGAAGACAATATTAAAAAAAAAAAGACAGAAAGACGGAAAAAAGTTAGGAAGGAAGAATGGAAGGAAATGAAGGGCTTTCACTATGCCATTAAAGGGCATACTGGTAACAATTTAATTTCTAAGAAGAAAATTTTACAGGATAAAATGGCCTAACATTTCTTTATCTTCATCACACATATGAGAAATATAAACTAAAAAAACATCTGGAAACTAACATTATTCAGCAATCAGCAAAAATCCAAAGCATTGATGTTTTGATGGAGACAAACATAACAAGATTCACAAAGAAAGCTGTAACTTATTGAAGAAAAAAAAAATTCCATATGCATTTCACCTTTTGGGCAGTTCCATAGCAAAATTCTATTTCAGAAGCCCTTTGTAATATGAAACTCACTGTAGATAAGATACAACATGAAGATAGCCTGTTTTGCAGCCGCAGAAAATCAAATTGGTTCCAGAAACTAAGTTACATGACAAACGGTATAATAGTATTGCTAGAATTGGAGAGCTTGATTGAATTATTTTTCATAATCATTAAAAAAGATTTTGAAATAACTTTGCCATAGCTATTTAGATTTTGGGGGATGGGGACATTGCAGATGTGGGATGACTAATTTTACTGGCCTTTTAACTAAAGTGTTATAATTTGTTACCAAAATATAAGAGCTTACTGGTGATTAATTATTGTTTGTTTGCAATAAAAATTTTCAGACAAACACAATATTTGACTTAACACAGTTAATATATGTTATGGAGGGTTAAACAGGTTAACAAATATAGAATATTTATCATTTCTAAGTTATTTTTAGTTCTTAACCTCATTAGCAATCAGCTTTGTTTTATTTAAAAAAAGCTTCTGGAAGAGTTCATTAAGTCTTAAGTGAGGCTTATATTTTAGGAAAGATTTCCAGTTAGCAAGATGTATCACTGACAAAATAACCCAGCAACTAATACTCGTAGGTGAAATGAAATCATTCTCCTGACTGAAGTCAGGAACAAGTTAAATATCACTTTAGACCACAGCACACGACTACAGAGATTTAGGAGAAATCATACTTAAATAGGATGTGACTAGACGTTTAGGACTATTTTCAGAAAACTTTTTCCCCTTCAGTACTTACAGTCTTTGAAGACTAGAGCCGGGTCTCTGTGAGGCAAGACTTGGGCAATGATGTGTCTCAGGGATTCCAAGGTTCTGTCCATCTTGGGTCTGCCTGTGTGAGCCTGCTGCACAGTGTCCTCATGCCTGAATTCTTGCAGTCCTGGACTGAATTTGTGCCGCTCATTGATGCACAGGATTACCAAAGAATCCCTTTTAACATCTGCCAATCAGACATTTCCCAGAATCTAAAGACCCCTCAGGGGGCCCTCCTCCCAGGCTCACTTATCTTTGTTGTATGCTGAGCTAATTAGCTCTAAAGGCTGGCTGACAGGCTTTCCCATTGCTTCCTTCTGTTAAACACACCCACCTACAGGCTAGCTGGGGAAGCTCGCTAATCATGGGACCAGCTTTCCTCTCCAACCGGATTTTGCCTGAATGGTGTGCAGCTTTCTGACTTTGGTATTTCTTTTGGTCCTCCATCTTCAAATGTGCTGTCTCCCAGTATAAAATCAAGAAGGTTATTTCTCAAAAACATTATTTTAGTAAAAAAGGAATTTCCAGCTCAGGACTTTCAGTTCAGAATTACTATAGTCTAAATTCTTTTTTGGTAAATATATGCTATAAAGAGTATGGATAGAGCCAAGTACCAGATTATGCTTTTTATTTGAATTGAGCATCTCTCTGGGAGCCAAGTTTAAAAGTGTTTTTTTTTTTTTTTTTTTCCCATCACCCAGGTTATAGTCACTTCTGATGGGTAGTGGCAGGTAAAACCTTGGTGTGTCTTTTGGCTTGCCTAGGAATGTTTATTTTTGTTTTGTCTCCTCAAGGCAAATCATCCCCAAGACTGAGTTTAATGAATTCTATCATTCACTTCCTTTTATTTTGTGGTAATTCTTTCTATTAAAAATTTCAAGAGAAAGAAAAATATATTTTTTCAGTAGAATATAGGTGGTTACTAAAATATTTTAACAGATTCTTTCTCTATTTCCCATACTAGGTTAAATAGTCTTTCCACAGGAGACATAAACATAAGTCATGAGATTTCATTGCCATAACTAGGATTCATACTATATATAAAAGAACTGATTTTAATGGCTATAATCTATGTTAGTTTATTGAAGACTTGTTAAGGATTACTTTACTTTTATTTAAAATACTTTTTCAGAGTATGCAAAAGAGATTGCTCTCCAAAGTCCAGATTCCATAACTAGGTTGTGTTACATGATTAATTGAAAACAGTCCTTTAAAGACAATGTAAAAGTAAAATGTTTTCCATGCGATAGGCTTCTTCAGCTAGATGATAGAAGGGTGGGCTTAATAAAAGGAAACAGAAGAAATGGGGCTGTTATAATAAGTCTTATCATAATGACTATTAGTAAATGCCCACATGGAGTATATGTCACATACAATAGAGACATAGGGCTGCCCCACTGTGCAAAGATATTATTATAAAAAAGGATGTGAAAGAAGCAGCACTTCTTGTTAAGACATTTATTTAGGGTCCCAGAGTGAACTTTACTTTACATGGGCTGCACCAAATAGGAAATCATCAGTATCTTTGCCATTCATGAGCTTATAATGTAACAGAGAACTAGATGGTTTATAGGAAAAAAAATGATTATACATTAATTGGACGCAAAGTATAAAGGAATTCAAATACTTTCAGTATGATACTGAATTGGAAACCAAATATATATAAGATTCCCATTAGAGGGTAAGGAATTATCAAAGGAGTGAAACGATAATGTAAAAACTGGGCTTATCTTTAGTATTATATAAAAATATATTGGTTGTGCATTGTGGTGGAAAAAATACTGCATTTTGTATTAGTAGGATCTAGGATTTGATCATTGTTACCTGTATAACTTTGAAAAGTCACTCATCTTCTCTGGGCTCAGAGTCCTCATCTAGAAAATTAGGGGATTGAGTTGAATGATTTTTTTCAGATCTAACATCTATGATTCTACAGCTATATTACAAATGACCACAAATATTATCACACATTTTCTAGCCTTCTGAAAACTCTTACACATATTTCCTAAAATCTGGACTTACCTTCAAACAGATCACTTCTAATCCCATAGTAAACTTCATATCCTTTCAACAATATGAGAAGCAGAAATTAATAGGGTGAGTTCAAAGATACTCATCACACAACATCCCCCCCCCATACACACAGACAAAAGAAAACTCCAAAAACAAACAAAACAAAACAGCCCAAAGATACTCATCACTAATGCTAACTAAGATGAAAGGTAAGAATTCGTTAAGAAAATTAATTTTCAATTTCCACAAGATTTTCCTAAAGAAGACAAACTATGAGTGTCTGCTTAGAGAATTCTAAAACAGCTTTGCAAAAATAACTCTGTAAAAAAATCATGATATTTACTTTGTTATATTTTAAGAAATGAAAAAAGAATTCTAGAAAGGTGGATTACACAACATTCTAGTTGGATAGTATAGTTTATTCTTTCTCATCAGGCCCAATGTTTAAGCAGAAGTTTTCCAAATCCTCTGCTAAGCATTTATTCCTTGTCTATTCATGCAGACTTCTCACTCTAGAGTGTTGTTGTAAGACAGATTAAAAAAAAAAAAAAAAAAACTAAGTGGTTTCTCACCCTTTTACGTCTTTGATGTAGAAAGTACCTGAAGGAGGTGGGAAAATCTGAGATAATCCTGTCTACTGAGTACAGATTCTACAGTTCACATGTTAGATTTCACTGTCAGCCTCAACCAACTGTAGGCATATGCCAAAAGCAAAACTTAAGTATTAAAACAAGGGTAGAGGACTAAAGTGAAAAGCAAAATGTTGTTTTTATACATCCTGTTAGAATGCTACTCAGATGTGTGAGAAATGCCATCCAACTGACATATTTAGTGATCAAAACTTATCACCCAACGGTAAAAGGGAAAGACTCAGTGCAACACCATAACTTACTAAGCTCCCAGGGAGTACAGAACTCTTTGAGAAGATGAGAAATCAAGGCGGTATATTGTGCACTGTTTCATGCACAATGCAACAAAAGAATCTATGGAATCATTCATTTTGCTGGTAAGGAAAAGAATATTTATTCCTATCATTCTAGTGATATTTTTGTTAAGCAGCTCATAACAGGTACAAAAATTACAGGGAAGTGGGAGTCACCAATTGAAATAATACCCAGAATGTTAAAACGTAATAAATACATGAAAGAATCATCCTTAGCTAAAAACACCTCCACTATCCTCTTTGCCTCCTCACTTCATGATCTGTTCTGGCCTGGAGGAAGAGGCTGGGGAAGGTAAAACAGGAGAATGGGCCTGTAGGTGAGGCTGTAGTGAAGAGATGGTGAGATTCCAGGCATTAGGCATGCAGACTCCATAAAAAATAGGCCTAGGTAAATGAGCCTGAGCCAACTTATAGTTACTTATCTCTAGGAAATCAAGTGACTAAAGAAGGTAGAAGACACTGACTGAAATTCAGGAAGATTATCTTCCCTGAAATAATTTCTTCACTTTCTTGCTAATGTATTGACTCTTAAAAATTTACAATTTAAGATAAAGTAAATAAAATGAAAAATAATTCAAGTCATGTAGTAAAATACATTGAGAGAGTAAAATCTTTACAAAAATAATGGGGAACATAGCAGCTCTATCCAGATTCCAATGAGAAATGGGTGAAAGGAGCTGGAAGGCCCTGAGAGCTGGATTGGCACAAGAGGGTCAAGGGCTACCTGTGTGCAGGACTCTTTCTGATGGTGTTCTGGAGGGTGAAGAAGGGCAAGGCCCTGAAGAAACGGACTTTGCTGAGGTAATAACTAATGATTGTTTAATGTTAGCTAAACAAAACTGAAGCACCAGTAGGAAGAATGAATAGCTGGTTAACATCATCTTTGTTAACTCTCAGCTGGGAAAGGGCCGCTGAGATATTTGAATCAAGGTATTTATTGAGGGTCAGTTGGAAAGGCAATTTCTGACAAAAGAAATTCCAAAGACACAGGTAACAGATAATAATTTTATTTCAGACCTTTTTACCCTGATATTTCACTACATTTAGGACATCATCAGTAAGTACTAATCTGTTTGACTATATGAAAAGGTAATTAAAAAATTAATATCCCATTTTCAGATTAAAAGAATGTACATCTCCTCATTTTCATACAATATTACAAAAATTGCTTTCTTAAAATAATATCCTTCCCCACAAGATAAAACTGCTAGTGAACTGCTCTTTATCCTTGTCAGGGCAGTCAGAATCAGCACTCTTAACCAGAAAGCACAATGAAAGTACACCTATTTATCTAAACCTTCTGTTACATATATATGTTATATATCTGGGGGCCTGAATGAGTCATGTCATCTTGGCTGTTTTAAGTAACCAATTACCCAACCCTGTCTTGGTATTTAGTCTTGGAAGAGAAGTAAAAATTGATTCTTTAAGAAATACTTTAGAGGCCAAAGATATCACCAGAGGAGGTTTTACTAGTAAGGTGAGAGAATTTGAATGTTCATTTACAAGACTGGAGATATTGATGCCAAGACCTTGGGTCATTAGGTATGTGTTCTGTGGAAAAGTGAACAGATTACTGTTAACTGTGGCTGGCTGACTTCCAACATAATATATATTTTGGAAAAAAAAAGTTTAACATTTTTTTGTTTTGGGAGTGACTTTTTCCAGGGGACTTTACAACAACATTTTCTTTCATAAAAGTCTATCTAGTTATTGGCTCCTCTCCCTCTGCTTGCATTTTCTCACAGGAACCATCCCCTTACCAGCTCCCCGTTGCCCTCACCTTCTACTATCCAGGACAGTCCGTGCTGCTGGGTGTTCAAGAAAAAAAATATACAGGTTGTGGCTATAGAGTTATCACATTGATCCTAAAAAAGGTGTCTGAACTCCAGCTGAGTCTTTGAGCCTCTCTTTCAATGCAGAGTTGAGTCTCCTATAAAGAAAGGATAGGCTAATTGAACCTAACTTTTTGTTTTCTTTAGATAGTCACGTTTCTGGGAGTATGAGTTCTTTAGAATGTTTACATCTTTGTAACAGTAATGAGCAAAGTAAAATGAAAACCTAGGTTACAAAAATTATTAATAATATTAGATTAAAACAAACCCAGAAAGAATGTTTATTGGCTGTAAATAAATGACTTAAACCTGAGATTAGTTGATGGATATCAACTGAGTTCAAGCAAGCCAGTAATTTCATACCTTCTTATATTTTAGATGAAAACTTCCTGTAAAGATTGCATCATTAGTATACTCTTAATTCGATTCAGGCTATATTTATGGATATGCTTACATTAAGATAAAAGCCTTGCGTCCATCCATTTCGCACTGTAAACTATAATTTCCATTTCACTTCCTATGCAGTCACTACCACAGTACTGCACTTAGCATACATCCTGTTGACACAGAAGAAATATTTCTTTTCAAAATTTGTTTGAAAGAGGAATAGAAAACTGCATAGCGAGAGGGCCTATTTTCCTATGAATTGAAAACTAGAGAAAGACCAAGTTAGAGAATAATACATTTTTCTGATCCTCTCCAAGTACCTCAGTAGCCTTGAGCTCAAGGAAAAAGTACTACTCCTCACCTCATCACCCTGCTTTCCTCCTACCTCCTCATGAACAACCAGAAATGTTCCAGGTAAGGCTTTAGTCTGCTGAGATGGGTTTTCTTGGGCCTGTGAGAAAAATGAAAGGCTAATCATGGAAAAAAAATCTGTTTTCTAAAGGGAGGAAATTTTGTAGAGAATAGGTCTCAAAACCTGGACCTGGCTGTAAGGACTGTCTCCTCTCATACTTCTACAACACCAAGAAGACAAGACAGTTTGTGGACCTTAGTGACTTTGCAAAAGGGACCCCTGGGCTGGATACAAAGTCTAAACAACATGAATACTCTGGTTTTTCTACCTTACACCTTTCTGGTACTTATCAACTCCATCTTTTCCTCCCACGTACTCCCAACTCAATTCACTCCATGTGACTTTGGGCTAGTAATTTTACATCTAAAAATGTTTTCTCATCTCTAAAATAAAAACAAACTAATAAAGAATCTCTACACCTTCAGTATAATAATAAGATTCTATCCCAGATTGTCTAAACATTAATACTTATACAAACTCGGCAACATTTTAGCTTCTGTTCAAGATTCTGTCCAATCTACTAACATTGACAAAGTTTCCTTAGTTCCCCTTTCCACCCCTTTTATTCTTATTTTTTATTTATTTATTTTTCAATTTTTAAATAATGTCTACACCCAACATGGGACTTGAACTTATGATCCCAAGATCAAGAGTCAGCCAGGTGCCCCACCACCCTCAAAATCAAATCATTACACTGCTCAAAATCTGTAATTGCTCCTTTTCCAATACATCAAGGTAAATTCTTAAAAAAAAAGTTTTAAAATCATCTTTAATTTGGTCATTTGCTGCACTATACCCCTTTCCTAACCATAGCACACTACATTCATTTATTTGTCTTCTGCATGATGTCCTCTTTGCAAGCTCTTTTTTCAGTTTACCTATTCAACCAAATCCCTCTTCCTTATAACTCACCAAATCATTCTGGCCTTTCACTTATCCACTGTCCTTGGTGATATCAATGTATCAGGCTCTTGAGTACAGTTGACTTTGCACTGCCTTGTAATTGTTGCATGTTTATTATTGTTTCTTCAAATATAGTGGAGGCTTTCAGTCAATAAAAATTTTATCTTAAAAGTTTATATACTCTCTATATTTAGACAACATCAAGCACGCGCAAAACGTATATGTTAACATTGTATTTTTCTTCCTAATGTAAGCCAAATCTCTTCTACTAAAAGCAGTTATAGTAAGCACCTTTGATTCATTCGTTTCAAGTGGCTACTTTTTTTTAATGGAACCATGTAATATTGTGACAGATATTCTTTTTTTTTTATTTTTTTTTTATTTCTAGGAGAGAGAGAGAGACAGCGTGAGCAGGGGAGGGTCAGAGAGAGAGGGAGTCACAGACTGAAACAGGCTCCAGGCTCTGAGCTGGCAGTCAGCACAGAGCCCGACGTGGGTCTCGAACCCACGAACAGCGAGATCATGACCTAAGGGAAAGTCGGACGCTTAACTGACTAAGCCACCCAGGCGCCCCTGTGACAGATATTCTAAGGATTGTATTTTATTTGCATTATGAAGCACATTCCTATTTATGGAATTAAGCATATATAATCTGATTCTAAATGTTACATAAAATGCTAATTTTAATGTCCCTATTACAATTTTAAGGCAAAAGAAAAACTTGTATGTAGAATGTAACAGTATTAGTCCCTCACTGTGTTGTAGACTTTGGAGTTATTCCCACACTTCTAGTTACTACACAACTGTGTAACTCATGGTTATTTTGAACTTTCCCTCATTCCCAGCCTTCTACAGTTGCATAAGATGGCTCCAGATCTTCATACAGCAAATCAAGGTCAAACTGAGATATGGCCTGATGCCCTATAGGGAGATATTCTGAAGAGAGATGAAGAACAATGGAGATGGTGAGCCTTAGCCACCCAGAGTATTGAATGTGACTTAAAATAAACTTGTACCTCAGGGAAGTACTCTCCCTGAAAACTTAATGAACTCATCCCTCCACCTTGTGGAAGTGGCTGGTAAACCTCTGGGCTGTAGGTTTACCTGTTAAGTTCTTTAACTAGACAACTATGTGTTTTGTCATAAAATCTACTGAGTACTTGACTAAAAGAATGATTATCTGCTAGTTAGTAGCCTTTAAAGTTCTTTAAAGGTTCTGGAGAAAGTTTAAAGACAGCCAGCTATGCACCAAAGAACAGTCCAATGGCTACCAATATCACTGAGCTATATATATTATATATATATAAAATCACTATATATATATACTTGATATATATATATGTATATATTTATCACAAGTATAAAATGCATTATGTTGTAGGAAATAACTTATTTAATGGGAGCAACAAGTAGAGGATGCAAGGTTACAAGCAAAGCATTTGCACGTCTAGATGAAAACACCACCAAAAAGATCACAGGTGAGATATCACTGACCTTGGAAATGGAAAAGATTCCCCCAGAATCTTTGTTTTGGTAACCTGAAATCATTTGGGCAATACTTCCCAACATAGAACATGTATCAGTGTCCAACTTCAGCTTAGGTCATGATCTCATGGTTTGGGAGTTTGAGCCCCACATTGGGCTCGCCACTGTCAGCACAGAGCCCACTTCAGATCCCTGTCTCTCTCTCTGTCCCTCCCTGGCACATGATCTCTCTCAAATATAAACATTAAAAAATTATTGATTAGACATTGAATAATTTGTTTAGATTTATGTACTTGATATATTTGTTCTGTGAACCACAGGAAACCTGAGGCTATTCAGGATAAATTTGAAATTGGCTTTTAAATTTCCTCAAGTAATAATGTTTTTTATGTAGTAGGTACCTAAAAGCAGACTGCATCAATTGAATGAAACTCAGTAGGATGATGTCCTAGTAGGATGATAGTTTTATTCCCAGCTTTCCTCTGATACCCTAAATATAATATGTAATCCAAGATAAATATTCTATAGTTCTATTAAGATGTCTTCAACACTATTTTGTTATTAAAATGATTTAAAGTATATCTACTTAGTAAATGCTGTGAAGACACACCTAAAACTCAGGTAAACACTTCTCAAATTAGCATTAATTTTGAGGGAACTGAATTAGACATTTTCTTGTGTCTATATTATTAAAGGTTTTTATTAGATAATGATAGGTCTTGCAAAAAGAATGAATTTTACAAAGGTAAAAGGGCTATCATTATCATTCTTGGAAATAAATCTGCTGTTATTTCCGTTGGTAGATCATGATCACTGATGCAGGTAACTTTACGACTTTCTGGCTGGTAACTGTGGAATGGCACTGCCATCTAGCGGTCATTTTTTGCCATAGGTGATGCCCCTCTTCTGGCCCACTGGGTGATGCAGACTTGAGTATCATTAGGTAGACATACTTGAGCACTCCTTCACGTCTCACTGGATTAGAGTCTTTGTATTACAATGTCTTATGTATTTTCTTTTTCCTAGAGTAAATACTTGTTACTGTTTAAGTGAAAACATGTTTTGTCCACCCAGCTAAGAATATTAGAAAGAGGTTTTCACTCCTTATCCCTTCTACCTCCTTATAGTCCTATTCTACTTCTGCTCAGGCCTGCATAAAAACTGACAAATATGGAAACTGTGGTGAGATTATGGCAACTTTCTGTTCCTATGATCATATTACCAATTTAAATAGCAGAAAACAAAATTATGCATTATAGGCTGATCCTTAATACTGGAGCCTTGGGGCACCTGGATGGCTCAGTCAGTTCATGTCTCTTGATACTGGCTCAAGGTCATGATCTTATAGTTAGTGAGACTGAGCCCTGCATTGTACTGTGTGCTGACAGCATGGAGCCTACTTGGAATTCTCTTTTTTCTCTGACTCTCCCTAGCTCGTGCCCATACTCTCTCTCAAATTAATAAACACTAAAAAAATATTGGAGCCTAAAAAATAGATGGCAGTAAATTCTCCCAGTAGTTAAATAAAATAAAAACAAATTGTTAGCAGAATATTAGAAAGCTAAACATGATTATAATCATTATCATTCTAAGGGCTATATTTTAATGAATGTTTATAAAGCACTGTGCATTGTTCTTGGTGTTTCTGTGTATTACACAACCCTATTAAATAGTTATAAATCCAATTTTAACAGTAAGAAAACTGGGTAGATAAGTAGAGAGGGAAACACATATATGACTTGCTTAAAGTTGTTTCCACTAGCAAGTGGAAAAACTGGGATTTGAAATCATGGAATCTACTTGTTTTAATAAAAAGCAACACAAATAGTGATATTTAGATTTTAGCAGATTAACTAATCTAAAATATTTGGGAGAATTAAACTGGTTTAGCAAAATTTCTAAAATTATTCTTTAGAAGACACATACCAAATGAGTCAAATTATATATGAAAGAGTTTATTTTTCTATTTACATATCTGCCTTCCTCTAGAAAAGACTAAGGCGGCTTAACAGGGGGATCATAGTAAAGTTTTGGAAAACATTCAAGATCTTATATATTACTCTCCCCAAAAGTTAGCTGCTTCCAAACTTGATTTAATATTTTGCATGTTTTCTCTCCGTTGTTTTGTAAATATATTTGCTTCTCCTTTCTGTAATCGACGTCTGACAGCTGATTTTTGCTGTTTTGTCAACTGACGTTTCACTTTCTGTTTCACCAATTCCTAGAAAGATTTCATGAATTAGTATTACTGATAACTGAACATTTTGATAAGGAGTAAATATTCAATAAAACAAACATTTACATTGCTAACATTTTTCATATTTCTTAAGAGCATGAATTTCTTAAATTCCAAACATTGACAGTACTATATGAACCAGCAACAAAATAAACACCAAATTAATGGTTATTAAATAGGAGAAATTAAATTTCAAACACAAATACAGATGACAGCAAATAGTCATCCTTTGAATAACAAATCACAACAGTGCCACCTAATGTCTATGAGGAAAATTGAAAACAAAATCAAAAAATATACTCAAGATAAAAAACTGCTTGTTCCTCTACTCTTGAGGTTAAAGTAGACATGGCTTTGTAAAGCATTCATTACTGGCCAAAATGTACCCAAGAGTGCCTTCATAACTTTAGGTGTATAAATGACCTGATAGCAGCAGTTACATGGTAAAGTTTTCACACAGTTTCTGGGAGAATGCTTTATCAGTGAATAATCACAAATTCAGATTATTTCTTATTAAGATCCAGGCTGCCACTGTGACTTACAAAATGAATAAAAGTTTGAATATTCTGTTCCGAATAATCTTTTCTTCTTCTGAAGCACTACAGCCTGTTATTTATTGCACATACACTTGTACCACCCAACTTATTTCGTAAAAAAGAAATAAACATTGCAAGGGTTGAAGCAAGGGTCTCTTGTATATATGCCCTACCCTATGCTAGGCACAAAGAAGCATTTACTAAAAATCTGTCAAGTTGAAAAAAATTAAACAATAATGGATCTAAGGTAAAAATGCCCTAGGAGAACCAGTCTGCTTAACAGTTTCTTGGATTGTACACGTGTACTACAAAACTTGGACCAGATGAGTTAAAAGCAGACTGCATTTTTACATAGTTAAGCAGACTATATTTAATTAACAGGCTTTAACAAGTTACCCTCTTAATTTTAGTCTAATGATTCCCAGTGGGAAAAAAGGTAAGAAAATAAAGGATGGAAACAGATGGAAAATTCAGATTTCAATACCCTGCAGAGGCTGATATGCCATGCGATGTAGTCCCCTAAACCCAGTAAGGCAGGAGACTTAGAAGAAACTGGTACCTCAGAAGTATCAGAACTGAAAGCTGTAGAACAAGTGTGACTGGGCTCTAGGACCCTTCCCTATCCTATGAGGACAGGCAATTATAACCTCCTCACCCCAGCAAGAGACCAGAACCATGAATAAGAAAAGCATCTTCTTAACTACAACAAAGACAAGAGAGCAATACTTCCATAATTCTGAAGGAAAATGATTTCCAAACCTCATCTCCAACACTTAAACTCTCAATCCAGTGTGAGAACAGGATAAAAAGACATTTTTAGTAATAAAAAATACCACTCCTCCCATTCACTCAAATAATTACTGGAATCTATACTGCCAAACAAAGAAGTATAGTGCCAAATAAAGAGATGGAACTAGGAAAGAAAGCAACCAAAGAGGAGTAGAGGTCGCAGGAAGACAACAGTGGAGCATGCACCACACTTAAACTAGAGGAACCAGAGGCCTCTAGAATATTTTCAAGAAGAAAATCAATTTCTTTTCTAAATATTCGGTGTGCATTTCCCCTTGGTTCTTCACTTTGATGAGACAAGATAATCATATCTAGAAGCTCAAGAAAATAAGGTAATAATGGATTACTGAGAGTGGGGGAAGGGCAGAGAGAGAGAGAGAGAGAGAGAGAGAGAGAGAGAGAGAGAAAATCTCAAGCAGCCTCCACACTGTCACATGGAGTCAGATGCAGGACATAAACTCCTGAACCATGAGATCATGACCCTAGCCAAAATCAAGAGTTGGTTACTTAACCTACTGAGTCACCCAGGCAACCCCCTGTATTTTTTAACATGAATAAAATTAATTAATTTAGGATTCATAAATTGTCCTGGATTTGGCCCTCTCTCTCTCTGCCCCTCCCTTGGTTGTGTGTGCTCTGTATCTCTCAAAAAAAAAAAAAAAAAAAAAGTGGGAGAAAAATCTCGTTTAGTATTTATTTTTTAAAAATACTTGTATATTATCTGAGCACATAAAAAGTTAAACAAAAATCATGCATTTTGTTGATTTTGCTGTTTGTTTTGTTGTCGTGGGCCATGTTTATTAAAAAGCAATATACATAAATGTTTAATTAGAATTTGTTACATATTAAAAAGAAGAGGGTTCATAGGTGGCAACTTTGCCAATAAATTGGGAACGATAAAAGTATTTATAGGAAGAAAACAGATCTTATAATTACAGCTTCAAAGAACAGAGAAGATCTTTTACCATATAGGAAAATTATCATCAAATTAACAGAGGTAATAAAATAAAGCTGCTTTTCTTCTAACTTTTTAACACAATGAAATGTGACTTCAAGGCTAACAGTGTGACCAAATTTGCAAAAGAATGTAGAGTTAAGATGATCATTTTGTTTCCAATAATTAGAGTGAAATCTTTTTGATCAAGCTAGGCTGAAGAGATCTTTTTCCTCTTAGAAAGCAAATTTGTATTTTATAATGTAATTCATTATAGGCTTGACCTCACTTTAAATTTTAATTTCCTGTTAGCTATATGGGGAATGAGGTAAAGTCAAGACCTAAAGATATAACTTAGCCTGAATTAGTAATCTAAATTTTTCTTTATATGCGATTGCCAATTTTATGCCACTGTACTTCTATAAAAACACTTATTTTATGAATCTGAGAAATCAAAAAGAGAGTAAATAAAACTCATTAAGTATAGAAAATATCAAAGCCAATGGTGGGCAATCATAAAGTGTGAGAAATTCTCAGTAAAGACAGGTTGGTAACACTTAAAGGGTAATTTTTATCTTTTAATATAATTAATAGATGTTTAAAATTCCAAAGGTTTACAGTTTACATCCAGAAAATCAAGTAAATTATAAGGCCAGCAGAAAAGAGTATATAAAAATCAAGACATTTATAGAATTTCACTCTTTTATTTTGGTCTCACAAGCACTAAATGTCAGTATTATCAAGAAAATTCCTAGAACCATTAAAAATGTGTTATATTATTAAATATAGTATTTTTTTTAGCTTGTCTTTGATAATTCTGATTTAATTTTGTAAATATCCCATATTATATCCATAGGATACACATTTTAACTTATTAGACAATACATATGAATTTGGAAATCAGAAGTTCAGTAAAAACAAAGTTCTTTTATTTTGAATTCACATTCCACATAATTTTATTTCCTTTCTTTTTCCTAATTTTTTAATGTTTATGTTTTGTTTAGAAATTTTTTTTAACTTTATTTTTGAGACAGAGACTGAAAGTGAGTGGGAGAGGGGGAGGGGGAGGGAGAGAGAGAGAGAGAGAGAGAGAGAGAGAGAGAGAGAGAGAGAATGTCAAGCAGGCTCCATGCGGTCAGCAGAGTCCGATGCAGGGCGCGAACTCACAAACCATGAGATCATCACCTGAGCTGAAACCAAGAGTTGGATGCTTAACCAGCTAAGCCACCCAGGCACACCTTTTAATGTTTATTTTTGAGAGAGAGACAAGAGAGAGCATTAGTGGGAGAGTGGCACAGAGGGAGAGAGAATCTGAAGCAGCCTTTGAGGTATCAGTGCAAAGCCTGATGTGGGGCTTGAACTCATGAACTGTGAAATCATGACCTGAGCTGAAGTAAGGCACTCAGCCGACTGAGTCACCCAGACGTCCCCATTTCTTCCTTTCTAACTTCTAAATTGATTTTCTTTTGTTTATCTTCAGTGAAGTTATCACTAAAAACTGGTTTTAAGGGTATGCAACTTAATGCCTTTAAGTACAAGGAAAGCCCCAATACACCAAATGTGTACTTTTATCTCTTTCCTTAAAATCTACAAAGGAAATAAACTGATTCTTCCTCTTGGACAGCCTGGAGAGGATGGCAGGCAGTAAAACTCAGGAGCTGGATTATTTGTGTTCACTGTCCTGCACAGAAAATGTCCCTTATGAAATTCTTTCAAACCCTGCTGCTAAATGTCTAACAAAAACTTGAGGTTACAAAGATTTTTAAATTACATATTTTTCTCCTTCAAAATTTAGTGAAGCTGGCACATCTTTGCACTCCAGCCGTAGTGCTGTCACTAGCTGGGAAATCTTGAGCAAAGTCACATAACCTATCTGGGCCTCAATTTTCTGACAAAATTCAGGGACCAGACCATATCTGAGTACCTACAATCCAACCAGGGTAGTGACCTAATCAACATTTGGAAAATGTTGAATGAATAATTACCGGAGGAATTGTTGAACAGCTTAAAATACTGCCCACAGAAGTAACACTCAGAGTTCTTGTTCTGTACTGTTTAATATCTTCCATATTTTCTTCATCTCTAAAATTAAAACAAAGTCACAAGGTACTGGATTTTTATAGTTAATTATGTGATTTATACTTTTCCTTATATGATAAAATATCATTATATTTAAAATTTCTGTGAAGGTAAAACTATACAAAATTCAACCAACATACTAACAATTTCCATTTTTTAGCATTCTAATAATCACTATCAAAATGGAAAATGGTAGAATATTTCAGCCATCAAAATTTGTTACTACTTCCCCATAATTCATATCTCTTTTCCACTAGTCTTCTCTTGTTCTTCCACTCAACTCTACACATATCTGCCTCTTACATTTAAATTCTTGGAACACTTCCCTACTATCTCTTAAACAACAAAAGATGTAATGGGAACAGAGGCAGTATTCTTAATCTATATCATCTCTGCAAAGGCAGAAAAAGTGCAATGATGTTGAAACGAAGGTGTTTTACATATTGGTCAAAGTTTTAATATATACAAAGTATAAGACACTATGACAATATTAACACCTAACAGTTAATAGTTTTCAGCAATATGTTTCTACTCTGAATAGTAAAAATTTTGCCCAACATGTGTTTAAAGAGAACAAGTTAATCTGTGCTAAGACTATTTAACCTCTGTAATTTTCTTCAATTACTTACTCAAAATCCCTAGCCACTGCCACTCTTGATTTTAATTTATAATTTTAATGTTATAAGTTCATTATCTGAATTGTAATAGCCCTGAGACTCCAGATATAGTTACACAAAAAGGCACAAAATTTTCATGTTTTGCTTCACAATAAAACTCTAAAGATAAAGACAGCCTTAGGGTGTAAGCCTGAACATGTACTGAGAAATGCCTAATAAATGTACTATTGATTTAGTTTTATCTTATTACTATTTTGAAATAAATGAAACTCCTTTCATGATTCAGGGTAAACTATTCCAAATATAAAACTTAATTTTTTTATCTTTTGCTAGTTTAAGTTCAGGTTGCTGATTCACTAATATTTGCAAGAAAAATAGCATTAGAAAAAAAATAACATATAATATTAAATAATTTTAACTGTATATGAACAAGTATGGATAGAAGGTTCAAAGTTCCAGAGAAAATTCACTGTAAGTAGATATCTCCTGAAGAGAGCACATTCACTACATTTTTATTGGACTACGTATAAACCAAACATACATTAACTACAAAAATATATGAACATTCATCCATCTAGAACTTGACTGATTTACCAATTACTGTAAATAACTTTTTTAAAGTAATGTTTGCATTTTTAATGCAGAACTGCTTAAAAATGAATCAACAGATTGCCTAGGATTAGGTCCATTGTAGAAGGTAATCTAAATTTTAACACCAAAAGGGTCATTTGCTTTCATTTTTTACACATAATGGGACAAAATATAGTTCTATTGTATCATTTGAAAAACAAGAACAAAAACACCACTCATTTATCAGAACTGAAGAAAGTATAGGTCTCCACACTAAAGTAAAAAAAAAAAAAATCAATCAACAGAAATCTATACCTGAAAGACCTGATTTCTTTGTTTACTGATGACACGGCAATCAGGTGAGGGCATGCATCTTCACAGTCTTCACAGCCCATGGGAATTCCTCTTTGACCTGTTTTACCATTTTGTCTAGTGTCATTCTCAATTTTGTCTGTCTCCTCAGGACACTCAGTTATAGAACTGTTGTCAATAACTTGCCCTTTTATTTCTTCTAAAGCTTGACTGAATTCAGGTAATTCAAAATTGTGTGCATCAGCATTCTTCTCTGACAAATCATCTTCCTTTATTTGTTCAAGGTCTCCAGATGATATGCAACAGTAGTCAGCTGATTCATCTGTAGAATTTTGATCACTTTGATTTTTTAATTTACGAACCTCTGCTTTATCTGACAACTCTTCATCAGAATGTGAGAATTCAGATTCGTCCTCTGTTTCCCTATTTTTATCATCTGGACCTAATGGATGAAGCAATTCATCATCTGCCTGCATTTCCTTTGTGTAGCCACTGGCAGAAACCTCTATATCAAGAGAGTCCTCCCTCCTAGGAAAAAAGAATGCCAAATATTACAAAAAAATCCACCCAACATGGGTAAATATTTATTATTCTGTAAAACTGTAATTCTCAAATAGTTTAATAGTTTACAGCATTTAAAATTTTTTCTTTGACTAAAATATAATACTTAGTTAAATATACAAATGTAAAAGATACATTTTTGTTGTCAGTTAAGAATAAAATGACTATAGGGATGACTGCCTGGCTCATTTGGTTAAGAGTCAGACTCTTGGTTTTGGCTCAGGTCATAATCTCACAGTTCATGAGATCAAACCCCGTGTCAGGCAGTGCATATAGTGCAGAGCCTGATTGGGATTTTCTATCTCCTTCTCCCTCTGCTGCTCCTCAGTTCGTGTGTGTGTGTGTGTGTGTGTGTGTGCGCACGTGTGTGTGCGCCTGCGTGCGCTCATACATGCAAAAAATGACTAGTAAAAGCAACAAATATTAGTAGAAAGGTTACAAAAACTTGATACTGACTTAATAAATTGACTTTTTTTTTTTTAATGTTTTTTATTTATTTCTAGGAAAGAGAGAGAGAGAGCGTGAGCAGGGGAGGGTCAGAGAGAGAGGGAGTCACAGACTCTGAAACAGGCTCCAGGCTCTGAGCTGGCAGTCAGCACAGAGCCCGACGCGGGGCTCGAACCCACGAACCGCGAGATCATGACCGAAGCGAAAGTCGGACGCTTAACCGACTAAGCCACCCAGGCGCCCCAATAAATTGACTTTAATGGGCACTAAAGATCTCTTCTTTGAAGTTCTATCATCCCAAAGCAGAAAACAATGTCATAACTAAGAGTATAAAGTAAATGAAAAAGTTTTGCTTTGAGAATTTACATATAATTATGTTCCATAAAACAAGTAAATACAGCTTCTGTTCTGGATAAAGGAAAAACATGAATTCCAATATGAATAAAAGTTCATGAATTTATAAGAAACTAAATGTGTTACTCCTTTAAACTTTAGTAACACTGCCTTAATAGACCAAAGGCAGGATTTTCTAGATTTTAAGTTTCATTTATACACTAGATAGCAATGATACTCAACAATTATAATGTGTCAACGGTTATATTTGGAAATTTTTTAGATGAAAGTGTTAAACTTTTTAGAACTAAATAAATCAAGTATTATTTATTTATTTATTTTTATTTCGGGGGGGGAAGGAAGAGGGGGAGGGAAGGAGAGGGACAGAGAGAGGGAGAGAAAGAGAGAATCCTAAGCAGGTTCCATGCTGAAGTCTATCCTACAACCTTGGGATCATGACCTGGGCCAAAATCAAGAGTTGGATTATCAAATGACTGAGCCACCCAGGTGCCCCAATAAATCACATACTTAAACAAGTTTTTATCATTTTAAGCAAAGGTGAGTACAAACCTGATATCACTAAAAGTTGGGTAAAGCTCACTTTCATAGCTGAAACGTTTCATGAAGAAATCTCTAATGCATTTAACATCTCTATCAAAATACCTGCAAAAAGAAGAATTAGTTTTGATATAGCCTTCGTTGTTCATGCTTTTCCTCATTAGCCAATGACAATATACTTATTAATGACACTCCTAATCATTATATGAAAAATGATGTTACTCATAAGAAAAATAAGAGACAAATCGACACCAGTGTGTCTGAAAAACTAAACAAAACAGAAAAGGAAAGGAACAGGAAATATTAGCTGCCAAAGGCATTTAGTTCCTATAGTTAAAAAACTGGAGGTCTTCCCATACTGTAACAGACATACTAAGAGAAAATAAGATGTATATGAGTCTCAGAAAAGAAGACTGTGGGTCTGTAGTTAGGGGCAAGTTTCTACTTTTCCTCTTTAGTCTCCAGCCTGTCTGGTTATACTTCTCATCAGCTATACCCACTAGAACCCCAATCAACTACAAAAGCTTAAATATACAACAGTTTAGTCACATATTAAGAAAAAAATTGGGACCATTAAATTATGTTATGTTTATATACCTTTATTATCCATTTGCTAATTTGTAAGAACATTCAAAAGAGATAAATAATGCTGTGGATTATAAACAAGGATTTGGAGACATGTTAATCTGGTCCATGGGTAGAAGGACCCGTATCAGGTTGCTTTTTAGGCCACCATAAAGCAATGAGAACCTAGAATCCTCTAGGTTTCTAGATAAGGGAGAATTAAGAAATAGGATCACATGAAATTCACTATCTCCTTGAATATTAATTAATATTTCAGAGAAAGTCTAGAAACAGAAAGATAATGGTACTATTCTTTCCTAATTTTAGGGTACCCTGGGAAAAACTTCAGTAAATTATTTAAAGATTATCTTTTTATTTATGTCTATGTTTCACCTTATTAGACAAAATCTCAAAATCTTCAAATGTAGAGATAGGTCTTATTTATAATTATGTATTAATTAATTTATATCTTAATTTCTGCTACGTAGCACAACTCCTTTTCTCTAGTACTTCTCCATTAAATAGCAAGTTAAATCATACTGTTTCCCTATAGAATAATGCAGCCTACACTGAATGTCA
Organism: Proteles cristata cristata; assembly: GCA_017311185.1. Classification (NCBI taxonomy): domain Eukaryota; kingdom Metazoa; phylum Chordata; class Mammalia; order Carnivora; family Hyaenidae; genus Proteles; species Proteles cristata. Next base: position 523,782 of record JAESUZ010005475.1, read on the forward strand.
CAATTTGTCATCATTTCTTTCTATACTTCTGGTGGTTCCTGGACTTTCTTTCATTGTGTGACTATGCTACCCTATGTTAATAAAAATGGTGATTAGTCACCATCCAAAGATATGTTAACCACTCAAGCACCAGGTGTTAATCTCTTAATATTGTTCAGTTGGAACAAATATTCTTTAAATTTATATTTAAATAACATTTCTTTTTCTGAAGTATAGACATTTTCTTATGCAAATCTGGAGGAAGAAAAGCTTGCCTGAACACAAACTGGTTTGAGCTCAAACTTTCCAAGAAGTCATATACTCTTATTATGTAAGGTTGTTATTTTCTGGAGAAAGGAGAAGTTTCTCATATCATAGCTTGGAATGGACAGATGAAAAATATTCCACTTTGATTATAATTAATTACATCATGAAATACCAAGTAAAACAATGTCATTTTATAGCATGGTTTACACGGGTTAAGTAATGTGAGGAGTTAGATTACCATAGTATATAAAGTGATACTGTCCTGTGTTAGGGATGAGGCTTTACATAAATTGCTTTCTAATAATAAAAAGCAAAAAAATGACAAGAGATATTCTTGATTTCGCAACTGAATCCACTTCAAAATCATAATTTCTACGAAGGCCATCATGATTACCAACTTATACTTGGTGAAACAATCTTGGAGGCAACTATGGAGGAGAGAGGATGGGGCTCTAGGGTTACCTTTTCTATGTCCCTATTTTCTCTGGGCAGGCTTTTTTTTTTTTTAAATTGGGCTTCCACCTAAAAGTCTGTTTGAATAAAAGTTTGTTGAACTTTCCACCTAAGAAAGTTTGACTTTCAAGAGTCTGTCAGATTACACAAGTAATTTACAATACTGAAGAATTAGATAGGTTTTCTTAGCGGGGGAAAGTCCTAGTTTGTATCCTTTAATAAAAGAACAAATTTTTAGATTATCAACATCAGCCACTTCAAACCAGTTATTGACCCAGAAAACAGTATTATAGTTGAAAAAATTAAGAAAAAATGACTGCATCACACACAAACACACCCATATCCAGAATCACTTTTAGCATATACCATTCAGCATTGTGATGAGAAGTTGAAACCATCTGTGGAAAATCAATCATGGTGATGTGGTCATCTTTATCCAAAATGAGATTGAATTCATTGAAATCTCCATGAATCAGTCCATGATTTCCAAGTTTGACAATTAGGTCCATAGCTTCATCATATACTGATGCAGGGTCTTCAACATGGTGTATCTGACATCTGAAAGTATGAAAACAGGTTATTTGTCATCATTTATGATTTTCACGAAAGTAAGCATGTGTATTATTTTTTCCATTCCTTACTTCCCTATCGGCTTTCTCTTCAAACAGGTTTTCATCTACCTTGTTCAAATGAAATAGGTAGGGTCAAAACTACCAATGATTTCCATGTTGCTAAATTCAGTGGTCAATTCAGACTTCATCATATGTGGTCTCTCGGTTAACCTCTTACTCGTTGCTGAAACACTTCCTTCACTTGACTCTTGGTACACCAGCTCTTCAGGCTGTCCTCTTTCCATGTTTATCATTCCTTCTCACTCTTTTTCACTAGTTCTTCATCTTTCCCCAGACCTCTAAATTTTGGAGCTCAAAGGTTAATACTAGGAGCCTTTATTTAGAATCATTCGTGGTGACCTCATCCAGGCTGTTGGCTTTAAACACCTCAATCTATACTTCTCTGAACTCCAAGGCATCTCAAACTCAACCATGTCCTATACTGAACCTCTGATTCTACCCCACCCTCTAACTCCAAGCTGCTTTTCTGGCAGTCCTTCTCATTTCTATAAATGACTAGTGTTATCCTTGATTTTCCCTTTCTTCATACTGATATTCAATCCCAAACAAACAGTGTTGGCTATACCTGCAAACATATCCAGAATCTAACCACTGTTTATCACCTTCACATCCACAACTCTTATCTAAACAACCATCATCTCTTGATTGGATTATTAGAACAGTTTCCCAGCTTTTCTTCCTAATTCTGTCCTTGTCTGCCTTTCAATCTATTCTCAGAACAACAGCCACAGTAATCCTATTAAAACAGTCACATCATGTCTCTTCTCAGTTCAAATTCCTCCAATGCCTTCCTATCCAAATCAAAATAAAAAAGCCCTTATTCTGTTGCTACAGTGGCAATGACACTGCAGTATACAAACATGAAATCAACATGCTGTAAAACTTAAATTTGTATGTCAAAATGTACTAAAAAAGAAATTAAAAATTCCTTGCAATAGCCTATAAACCTTAAATGATCTAGTTCCCTGTTGCCTCTCTGATCTTATCACTTATAATCTCTGCCCTCATCCACTCAACTCCAGCCACATTAGCCTCCTCACTGCTTCCTGTACATGTAGGCACGCTCCCATCCCAGGACTTATGTACTTGCTGGCCCCTCCGCCTGGTCTTCTCTCTCACTAATTTTAGGATTATGCTCAAAAATACTTTATCAAGGAGACTCTTCCTGACCATTTAATGTAAAAGAGCAGCTTCCTCCACTCACCCCAGTACTCCCTGTTCCCTTACCTATTTTAATCTATAGCATTTTCTATCATCTGATAATCATGTTTCCTTGTTTAGCTATTTACTGCATGTCTCCTTCCATCAGAACATAAGATCTATGAAGGCAGAGATTTTGTTTTGTTCACTGGTGGGCCTACTAAAACAGTGCTTCCTGTATACTAGATTACTAGCAAACATATGCTGAATCAGCAGAGATTACAGAGATTATAAAATCCATTCTGTCAGAACAAAACTAAATTTTTAATTTGCATTTGAGACTACTGCTTTGTGTTAATTTCTAACCTTTCAGAAGCAATACTTCATTTAATTAGAAAGTTTTTGAAAACTAAACCTTACACTTATTTATTACGATCCATAGTTTTAAGAATAATAAATACTTACAGAGGATAGCCACTTACGAGTTCCATGACCACTGCATGGCGATTATAATCAATTGGTTTTGGGACAGGAAATTTCCTCTCATACAATGCCTAAAACATAGCAAAATAGGGATAAACTAACAAAGAGGTCATTAATCCTTAGGGTAAAATAAGAGTAAACATACCTGCCCACAACTAGAAGAAACATGAAAGACTTTACAAAATTACAGTTAACACATAATTATTTATGGCTTTTTCACAGCAGAAAATGAGCTACACATAAAATAAAATTTTAAAGCAGTTAACTTAATTCACTTTTTCACCAAATGTTAATTTACTGAACATTTCCTGAATGTTATACATGGTGCTAGGGTTATAGAAATAAATGTAAAAAACTGTCCCCAAGAAGCCTACAATCTCCTAGGATATATCCTCTTCTTTTTATTCTTTTATTATAATTATTTTTTAATCTTTATTTTAAGTAGGCTCCATGCCCAATGTGGGGCTTGAACTCATGATCAACAGTCATATGCTCTACCAACTGAACCAGCTAGGCACCCCAGGATATACCTTCTTATTTTGCTACATTTCTGCCTTTAACTGGGAGTATGCTTAAAAATTCAAATGGAAATAAACTGTGATTTAGGAAACAGTCTTGTCTTCTGGCAGATTAGAAAATGAAATATCTTAATAGGTCAGATATTTTAGTTTTAGAGTATTGACCTTTTTCTTCAGACCATAATATACAACATAAATTATGTGGCAAATATACACACAGTAGTGTAGTCTGAGTCAAGTTACTTCAGATCATCCATTAATCCATCTTTTCCCCAACGCTTACTTTCTTCTACCTTTTGCTTCCATCAAAAGTCCTGTTATTATTTCCTTCAAAAATATCTTAGATTTATGCTCTCTGCAATTTAGAAAGCTACAATTTGAAAGTAGGCCTTTGTTACTTATTCATGATTGCTCCAACAATGGTTCTAGCTCTTGCCACCATAACTAACCTTTATCCTGTGTACCAATACCAAACTAAAATACTTATGTCAATGCTCCATTCAGAAAAATCTACAATGTTTGTATTTCAGTATGAACAACTTTTCCTAGTTTTCAGAACTCTCTTTAATCCACTTATCAGGTCCCAGTTTTCCCAATACTCTTTTTTTAAAAATATATATTTAATGTTTATTTATTAAAAACAATTTTTTTTTACATTTATTCACTTTTGAGAGAGAAAGAGACAGAGAGCACGAGCAGGGGAGGGACAGAGAGAGAGGGAGACACAGAATCCGAAGAAGGCTCCAGGCTCTGAGCTGTGAGCACAGAACCCAATGCGGGGCTTGAATTCATGAACCACAAGATCATGACCTGAGCTGAAGTTGGACACCGTATCGAATGAGCCACCAGGCGCACCCCCATACTCTCTTTACATACAGGGTTCACGCACATATTCATGTTTTTGCCCATAGTGGCTCCTTTCCAAAGAACACTGTATTACTATTTTCTCCTTAGGGACAAATCATATGCATGCTTCATTACTCTACTCAACTCCACTTGCTTTATGAAACTTCTTTCAACTATTCTACTCTACAGAAGTTTCTCTAAACTTAACATATAACTTAATTTATATACTTATGAACAGGGTTAATTTTATAAAACGCTTACTTCCTACCTTCTTTGTAGAGGAACTGAACTCCTGCCACTCTCTCAAGATTTTTGTTTGTTTGGCTTTTAAGATTTTTTTTTCAATGCAAGTAGTTCTGAACATGCTTTGGTGGCTCAATAGTATATAATAACCTTAACCACTGTCCTAATGGTCTAGCTCTTGCACTATGGCTTAATCTTCAATCTAACCATATCTTATTCTCTTCAAGGAAAAAAGAGAATAAATTTAAGGAGCTATTTATGTACAATAGGTTCTATTCTAGTACCTTCATATAAACATCTAAGAAAACAGCTAATACAGTTCTAGGAAAATGTGTAATATTCTCTACCAAACTGCTTACTTATTGATTGACTATTACAGGATACAAACCATTAGTATTTAAGGCAAAGAAGCACATAACATGTATGGTATCATTATCAGTTATTTACAGTCTTCAAAATTTTCCCCCATAACTACTAAAAATTTAAGCACATGAATTAACCCATTCAACACCAAACTGAAACTCCCAAAACTTTCATATATTAATCACATACTACAGCATTATGTATGTACACATGTACATATGTATATACTTTTAGGAATCTCCAAACCCAATATGGGGCTCAAACTCACGACCCGGAGATCAAGAGTTGCATGCTCTTTTGACTGAGCCAGCTAGGTGCCCCGAGAATGACTTTTAGTAATGTAAAATTTTAAAAAGTGAAGATAAGAAATAACAAATACTACTGGAGAATAATAAAAATACAGTATTATTTTCTGTTTAATTTAAACATTATTGAAGATATATATTTTGGTTATTATTAAAGATAGTTAACAAATATATCCTGAACTTGATTTTGAAGGTGAAAGTTGAAAACCTAAAGATTTTTACCATTTCTAATATGCATACAAATTTGTACATCAACATTTCTTCTCCATTAAGTGAAGGAAAGGTACTAGTCAACTTAGCTGATATGCTAAGGTTTCTATAGATAATTACTACAGGTAATTCCCTGCCTTTTCAATAGGAAAGAAGCATATATATATTTATATATATTAAATAGATATATATTCACACACTTTTGTGAGGCAATTACATCACTAATTATTTAAAGCTATTTGTTAATTTGCATTATAATACCTTATTAATACTGTAGAGTCCTTGTTGCTTTTACACATTAATAATGATTAAAAATGCCTTCACATAGAAAAAAAAATCACCAGAAAACCAAACAACAAAAATAATCAACAGTTAAACATAAGGGTAATGACTGGGACTGAGGATAGGAGAGATGTGGGGACAGCAGACTGGTAAATGTCACTATATCCTTTCAGCTGCATGTATTATTTGGTTAAAGAATATAAAATTATTTACAAAATACCTTCATATAAGCAAATTCTTTCATGGCAGAGAGACGAGATAAATAAAGCCAAGACATGTTATGCCTGTGTTTATGATAATCACGCTTGTTTTTCAGATTTCGAAAGGAGGTTCTTCCCAGCCTATGAAGCTTTAATGCAAATTGCTGCCCTTCTTCATTTGCAACAACGTAAATATCTAGAGCCAAGATTTAAAAAAGATCATTATTATACTTTCATCCCAAAAAGTTCACTTGTTAATTCCTAGTTTTGATTTTATTTGTATCAAATTATATATTTCTTAATACCCAGGAATATCTACTATTCAGCAAAATTATTTTAACAACAATCCAAAATAAAATGACATGTATTAGTATCTTACTACAAAAGAAGGATGTTGTGTGTTAAAGGTTATTGCTTCCAAAAGTGCTCAATACTTAATTCAATTTATTGGGAAAAATGTAATTGTTGTTTAGTGACCTACATGTATGGGAAATGATTTAATATCTTCTTTTTCAACAATACAAAGTTCAATTCTTCAACTTCTTCAATAAGCAAAATTCAGTTGTTACCATATAATCTTATTGTTATCAGAATGGAGATCTTCCCCCACATATTCCAGTCATCAGTAAAAGTTGATATATGTAATACTGACATGTAAAACATGCGCAAATTGTTCATAAGAAATTTTAATTATTACACATCAACTGTCTCTCACAATGGCAGGATTATAAACTGGTGTAAACTTTTGAAGGGAAATTTGTAGTATCAAAATTTTAAATGTACCGAACTTTTATGCTAATAATTCAATTTCTTAAAAAAAATTTTTTTTAATGTTTATTTATTTTTGAGAGAGAGAGAGAGAGAGAGAGAGAGAGACAGGGCACAAGCAGGGGATGGGAAGAGAGAAGAGACACAGAATATGAAACAGGTTCCAGGCCCTGAGCTGTCAGCACAGAGCCTGAAGTGGGGCTCCAACCTACGAAGTGTGAGATCATGACTTAAGCCAAAGTCAGACACTTAACCAGGCGCCCCTAATAATTCAATTTCTAAGACTGTATTTACAAATGCATTTGTACATGTGCACAGAGTCATGTGTACAAGGCTGTCTAACACATCATTACCTACAAAAGAAAAGGTGAAGTAACATAAATGTCCATAGCAGCTGGGACTGGTAAATTCAATTACCACTCATACCATGTAATACTCTGAAACTATGAGAAAGATCTGTTAACATGAAATGATATCAGAAATGCATCAAGGGGTACCTGGATGGCTCAGTCAGTATAGTATGGGGCTCTTGATCTTGGGGTTGTTAAGTTCAAGCCCCACATTGGCTGTAAAGATCACTTAAAAATAAAATCTTTAAAAAAATTCCAAAAATCAAATGCATCAAATGGGAAAAAAAAATCAAGTAATGGTTGCTTTTATCTGTGATTGAAAACATATGTGAGTGTATATATACATTTTCTCATGTATTATATACTATTATTTAAATAGAATATTTCTAGAAGGATATATAGGATAGTACTCAGTAGGAACAGCTTTGAAAAGTAACGGTAACAGATGGAGACCTGGTTAGGAGAAAGTTTTACTTTTTATTTTACTTTCTTTTGTACTATTTATCATTTGCATGCAGTGAAATTCTTATAAACAAACAAAAAAAACCATATTATTTTATTTTATTTTATTTTTTAAATGTTTTATTTATTGCTAGGAGAGAGAGAGAGAGCGTGAGCAGGGGAGGGTCAGAGAGAGAGGGAGTCACAGACTGAAACAGGCTCCAGGCTCTGAGCTGGCAGTCAGCCCAGAGCCCGACGCGGGGCTCGAACCCACAAACCGCGAGATCATGACCTAAGCGAAAGTTGGACGCTTAACCGACTAAGCCACCCAGGCACCCCATAAAAACATGTTATTTTTTAAGTGAAAAAAATGGACATAAAAAAGAGGCAGATTATCTAAAAAGAGGTGTTATAAATTATCTCATTTTACCCATTTCACACACACACGTGCGCATGTACTGCTGTATTTAGCACTCTTGCATTATGTATTTGTTCAGTGCTATTTTAGAATGTTTTCTGTGTTCTACACATACCTAATTTAGCCATATTTCTGTGGTAGAAAAATGTGTTGTAGCTTTTAGATAGTCACTGTCTTCTAATATATCCTTGTGTTGCATATTTTAACTGTTACAAATGTCCATTTATAACATATAAAAGAGCAAATAATATAGATGCCAAAGATGTCAGTTATTAGAGGAAAATTAATTCTTGGTATAACTGAATTTTCTTTTCTTTTTTTTTTTTTTTTATGTTTTATTTACTTGTGAGAGAGAAATCGTGAGTGGGAGAAGGGCAGAGAGAGACAGGGAAGCACAGAGTCAGAAGGCAGCTCCAGACTCTGTGCTGTCAGCACAGAGCCTGATGTGTGGCTTGAACTCATGAGCTGTGAGATCATGACCTGAGCCGAAGTTGGACACCCAATTGACTGACCCATGCAGGCACCCCACTATAACTGATTTTTCAACGAGAGACTTAACAAAACACAATAACCTACTAAACTAAGTGATTTCATCATCATTACTGCTTCTAACTTCAATTTACTGCTTTGTTGAAAAAATGGAAAAATTAAAAGATATGCTTTCTCAGGGTGCTTGGGTGTTTCAGATGGATAAGTATTTGACTCCTGGTTTTGGCTCAGGTCTTGATATCATGCTTTGGTTCATGGGATCCAGCCCCGCATGGGGCTCTGTGCTAATACCAGCAGAGTCCACTTGGGATTTTCTCTTTCCCTTTCCCTGTGCCCCTCCCCCACTGCTGCTCACATTCACTCTCTTTCTCAAAACAAATAAATAAACAGTAAAAAAAAAAGATAATGCTTTCTCAAAGGAAAATATAAAGAGAAACTAAAGCAATTCAGTAGTAATGTTAGCACTTACCAGATTCTTTGCCAACACCTATCTGGTTTCCAACAGACTCAACTACCTGTCTAGAAGAAAGTGTTTTCAAAGCTAGGTAATCATAGCCTGCATTTGTCAACCGATAGCCCTGGACAGCTAGACAAAATGAGAAAAAAAATGTATTTTAGTTACATCGCACAATCAAGTCACATTAATTCAATCATGAGAAGAATTTAAACAATAAGAAGTCTTAGCTGGAAAGATTAGTTTACCCAGTCTTAGGATTTTGGCATTCCTTCCTAAATTTGTATTTTCTCTCTAGAGCAGTGTTACTCAAAACATGACTCACAGACTGACACCAGTCTACAAATATTTGTTACTAGTTTGTATAAGATACAGAAACTGAAATGAAGTGGTTAAGTTCAGAAATTTTTAAATCACTTTTACCAAGCTTTTTTGTCTTTAGCTCTAATAAGGAATTTGTGCCTGTATTTTATCAGTTTTAAAAGTTCATTTTTCTAGATATTATGTTTTTATTCTTATTTTATAATATGAAGTATGGCTCCATGGCAGGTTGAAAAAAAGAAACTCATCCCTCATCATGGATAGTTTGAAAGTTAATGCTCTAGAGTCCTGTGGCAAAATGTATTTTCCAAAGATGGTGACAACAATTACTTCTATCCTGTTTGGTCTTCTGCAATCAGAACTTGTTATTCCCCTATGAGGAGATGGAGACTATTTCTTTACTCTCTTTAATCTGGGTGGGCCCTGTCACTATCCTAATAAAACTTGGTAGAAGTATGTGGAGTTATGGACAGAGTGCTTTACTGGTCTGGCAACTTTCATTTTTCACTTTTTCAAATGCCTGCTCTGCAAATGAAATGAAATGAAATAAAATAAAATAAAATACTTGCTCTGGGGAAAGCCAGTTATATGAAAAGTCACAAATGGTGCTATAAATACTTACTTTTGGTACGCTCCCAAGCTATGAGTTTATGTTTCACTAATTCTCTTAAAACTTTATTACAGCCACCATGTTTAAGGCTGGCTATAGAAGCAACCAAACTGCAGGGAACTATTTCATGGTTCTTCATGCCCATTTCAACCTGAAATTAAAGGAATTACATGCAATCATAATCAACACAGAACTACTATCAAAACCTTGCTAAGAAGTTAACTTCTCCTTCAATTTTTCTGATCATGCAGTTCCCCAACCAGTTGGAGACATAAGTGATGCCTTCTCTGAACATATTTTAAGTGACAACTTGATATATAATCACTGATATTCATATTCTGCCTATATACTAAACTACACAGGTAAGAACTGTGAGTGCTTAACAGTTACTGACATGTAGCAAATACTAAGATATTTATTGACATTTAAATATTTATCTTTAAAAACGATAGATATTCCAGATATTTATTAAGGAGGTACTTACTATAAAAGTACCATGCAGGCACAGTGGAAGATTGAAAAATATACATAAATACTCTCAACCCTTTGGAGAATTTATTAGCTAATAGTGTAAATAAGAACCTACACATCTAACTTTATTAGAAGGCAAGAAATAATAAGTGCTAAAAAAGAAGTGGCCCAGGTATGAACATAAATTCTAGCTGATGGATCAGTTTCAAGCAAGAAGTGGCACTTGAGATTGATTCTAAGATGCAGAAAACAGAAAAAGGGAACACAGAGGGAATATCAGATAAGACAAAAGATTTGGACATGCAAGGCAGTACAGAGCACAACAGCTAGTACAGTGATAGCTCAGATGCGATGGTGAGATCATGAAAAGAAGGCTGGAAAATGCTTTTAAGTAAGATACGAAAAGCACTGAAAGGCAGAACTAGGAGTTTTAAATTTCTTTTTGAGAAACCCTGGATCCCCTTGAAGGTGTTTACGTAAGGGAGATACATGAATAGAGATGTTTTAAGGACACTAATCACGATGCAAAGTTCCGGAAGGTCCTTCAAACAAAATGTTTAAGGTACACTGGAAAGATACATCTATACTCAGGAATGAAGTCACAATTAAAGGGAAAAAATTGTAAATTATATGACAGAGTTAACAGATAAAGCCGTGAAGTGGATGTGATCATCAAGAAAGTGATAATGGAAGACAAAGGAGGGTTGAGGGACAGAATTTGGTGGGAAGTTCACATTAAAAGGCAAGGGTAGCCAGTCAAAATAGGATTACTGATGTAGAAGACGCCTGAAAAGTACAGGAAGAGAGTCAAGGAAAGGTGGCCACTGATAGGAGGGACAGTAAGACTCAACTGGGACTGAAATATTATATTTAATGAGTAGGTCATTCCTTGGTGAGCTTCAAAAAAGAATTTCAATTACCAGAGAATCAAGTTTTAGAAGATAAATCTGGCACTGTTTTGACGTGCCAACCAAAACCTCGTACCTTAACTCATTTTCCATGCTTTGTTCAATCTCTCCTAGTCTCTAACATTCTTTCCCTCGACTCCCCTATTTGTCAGAGGCATTAAGGATTAAGGGGATGTGATGTGGATGCAGAGAAGGAAGGTTATCTGTCAGAGTGACAGATGTTTAGAAAAAGTACAGCTTAATTAAATAATCTATGGGAAGAGAAAGAAAAGGGTCTTCCAAACTTCATAATGAATTTGCACTTGACAGTTTAATCCTTAAGTATTGCCTATTTAAGCAAAAGATAGTATCTTCTAAAAATAGTTTTATTCTGGGAATCCCCAATCTCTCTGTTGCTTATCTTTGTGATTTAAGACTACGACCAGTAAAATCAGTTTTTGTCACTTCCTTGTTTAAAACATTCAGTAGACCACACAATTTAAAGATGGCATGCTCCCAACCCCAAACGTGCACACATTCTCTATTCCATTATTCTCGTTATCATCTTCACAACACTTAATATCTGATAGTATCCTCCGTATTTCTTTATTCATTTACTCAATCTGTCATCCTTGTCTCGTACCCCGGTGAATTCCCTAAAACTGTCTCTAAAAACCAGACAAATAAATGTTGAGTGAATAAAACTGAATAAACGCTATGTGAGTGGATCTGTGAGTGAGGAACTCAACGCTATAAATTCTCAAGAGTCTTAAACTCTGCTCGGGTGGTCGGAAGCCCAGCGTCAAAAAGGCTTTCCAGGCCACAGAGATGCTAAGTGTAGCTCTGGAGCACAAGATAGGGAGCAGAAAAGAAGGAAAGGATTAGAAAACAGAACTCTGCTCTGTTTCAGGGGAGACAAAAGCTTCCGAACAAAAGCTTCTGAAAAACCTGTCGGTCTTCTTTTACCCATGCCCAGTCTGGGTCTCCTAGGAGGGCCTACAGCGTGCTCGACTCAGCTAAGTTCGAGGAGCAGGAAGAACCGCGGTGGGAAAGGACAGGGGACAGGGAGAAACGGCGAACTTCTTACCGCGGTCAGGACCCTGAAGTCATCCCGGCTCATGTAACGTAACTTGGCCACATTCACTTTCCCCATGGCGGCCCAACACTAGCCACAAATCTCCCTCACAAGAGCGGGAGAGCACAAGGTAAGCCTATATATCACCCTTTCCCAAGCCTCACCGCTGCCGCTGGGTGGTTCGCGCATGCGCTGATCCTTCCTCCAGGTCCTTGTTAGTAAATAGAAGAACCAGTCTGGCGTAGAAAAATGAAACGACTTCTGAGTTTTATAATGCATATAATATGAATCAACGCACAGTATTTTTTGTATAGTGATTTTGTCACATAAGTTAACGAACTTTAAAAATTCTTTACAACATGCCGTTTTATTTTTCATATCTGTCAGGATTGGCTGCCTAAAGGACCCCATCCGTCCTAAAGAGCAGAAAGACAACAAGAGGAGCAAATTTTACCCCGAGACAGCAACTCCTACTTTAGGCAAAGTGAGTTCCAATAAGGGGAGTTGGGAAATGAACCCAAGCGCGGTTACAAATAACAATAGTAATTATACAGGCATCTCTCTCCTAACAGTACCTGCTGAGAAAAGAGGAAGGCGTGGCTAGTGAGGACTCCCGCGCGTTTGCTCAGTATTGGTTTTAGGTTAGTTCTCGAGACTCGGGAGTGCGCTTGCGCCTTGCGGCGGCGGGGCTTACGCTGTGTGGAATACCAGTCGGCTTTGTTCGCTTCTCCCAGCGCATTTCCAGAGGAAGTGGACCATTGTGACGGGTTGCCTCTAATCTGGGGTGATGTTTATCCACGGCCAAGGAGTGATTTTAGGGCTTTAGGAGAGACACCCACACTGACCCTGGAACTTCTGTCTACAACAAAAATGATAACCGGAGCAGGACCTTAAACAGCTTTCACCTCAGAGGGTGGGTACTCGACCTTCCCTACTAAAGCAACACGGGTAACAAAACTTGTGTGATAATGTTGGTGTTTATACCTCGTTTCATGAGCTACATTTTAACTCTATTTTGGTACAACCCTCATGTATTAAGGTGTGGGTACTACTTATGGTCACGATGGGCTGTAGCCTACCTCAGCTTTGACTTCATTTCCAGCCACTGCTGTTTAGCCTCTCTCTGGATTTGAGTCTCATAACTTTAAGAGTAAACTTTGGAGTTCATTATTTACAAAGTCCATTTTTTCCTGCTTGGGTTCCCCTGGCCAATATGTCCATTTTCCATCTCTCCGAGGCCCTACTGAGTACGTTGCTTTGTCCAAATGCTGAGTTAGCCTTTTCATAAAACATGCACTGCAGTTCGAAGACAAGCAGTTGAATGTGTCCTTTCATTCCAGTCAGAATATTAATAGTTTGAAACCATAGAATACAGGCAGCAGAGCAGTCCTCTGCCCCGTCTACACCACAACCATTAGCTTTTTTTTCACTTGTTTGCAGTATGTTTGATTAACCATGCTCAACTAATGGAAACTTCTATTGAAATGGAATTTTTCTTTCTATATTTCACATAAGAAGACATAAAAATGAAAACTTTCTGAAGAAGCCATAGGACCAAGAGTGGAGCAAGAGTGAGATGGGAAACACAAGTCGTTTGGCTGGCTATTCCTAATCCAACATTTTGGCAGACATTGCTAATTTATTATAGCACAAATCTTATGTTTCTTCTCAACTCTGCTGCATAAAACCACCAGTGATTGACCGGATTTGGCTACAGTTGCTGTCCTGGTTCTTGGGTATTTCTTGGGGTTAGTCACACTGAGGCTAAATCTCTTCTACTTTCAATATTTAAAAAAATTTTTTTAATGTTTTATTTATTTCTGAGAGAGCGAGAGACAGCGTGAACAGGGGAGGGTCAGAGAGAGAGGGAGACACAGAATCTGAAGCAGGCTCCAGGCTCTGAGCTAGCTGTCATCACAGAGCCCGATGCGGGGCCCGAACCCACGAACCGCGAGATCATGACCTGAGCCAAAGTCGGACGCCTAACCGACTGAGCCACCCAGGCGCCCCAATATTAAAATATATTTTTAATATAATCTTCTTAATCAAACCTTGGAAGAGTAAAAGTGATTCAAATACTGTTCAGCATTCTGTTCTCTGTCACACCATGATTACTAATGACAAACAAACAATATATAGTTTTCTTTCTTCACTCATTTACCACTTATGAAATGCATATGCCTGAATTTTTGCTTGGCCCTGGGGAAAGAATCCCAACCCATAAGCCTTGGGGTGGAAGTAGATGAATAAAAAAAAAAACAATAAGAGAATAGTATGACAGAGGTATGCAAAGGATATAGCCCATCATTATTACCTCCTTCCATCTCTCACCACCATGCTCCCAACTCCCCCTATACCCAGAGTTTGTCCTAATAAGATGCAGAGGGTCTTGATTGTCTACAGATAAAAGTTCAAATTTCTTAGATAAAATCAGACTTCTTAGACTGACATTCAGGATCTTTAACAATCTGTATTATTGCTTACTTGCAAGTAGCATATACTTGTACCTAATTGAACTGCTTTGTTTTCTCTTGTACATTTGCCTTGATTTCCTGTCTCACTGCCCTTTTCTTCATCTGTAATGCTCCTTTCCCCACCCCCTTTCCCCCTTCTTTCTAGTTACTACATATATAAATCTGACCTATCATTCTTAAAACACTGCACATCCCATACAGCTTTTCTTTATTATCTCTGTATTATTTTTCTAGGTTTGCTATAACAAATAAGCATAAATTTGGTTGTTTAAAACTAGAGAAATTTAGTCTTTGACAGTTCTGGACCGTGCTCCCTCCAGAGGCTCTAAGGGACAATCTGTTTCTTGCCTCTTTCAGCTTCTGACAGCATTTGGTGCCTGCTGGCATTTCTTAGCTTATGGTTGTATCATTTCATCTCTGCCTCTGTAGTCACATTGCCTCCTCCATTTCTGTGTGTGTTTCCCTCTGTCACTATCTTACAAAAATACATTATCATTGCATTTAGGGCCCTCTTAGATCCTTAATCACATCTGCAAAGATTTTTTTCTGCCCGAGAGTAAATTCATAGATTCTAAGGATTAGAGCATGTATATGTTTTGGGGGGTCATTATTCAACCTATCATAATTTCAAAGGCAGGTAAACTCTTCCTCCTCTAATCTTCTGTAGCTCTTTATCTTTAATGATCCTGGCCACTTTTTAATACCTTCCCTCACCCCCCACCCCCGCCTAGAAATTAGATTAACTGGACAAAATTTTAATCAAAAGAGATTGAATAAAAAGTTTAGAGTCAAGGAGAATAAAAATGATACATTTATTTTTAAGATTTTGTACTCAAAGTCAGAAAAAATTGTCATAGACTTTACTGTACATGGGCTATAGTGCCATATATGTTTGGGTATTGGAACTATCAGTGGTGGGAAAACACATAGTATGGAATATGTTTGGAATTTATGGCAAAATCCAATGAGAAACTCACATGTGGACTTGAAGATTTCTGCAGCATGGCATAATATTCAGCAGATTATATATATATATATATATATATATATATATATACACACACACACACACACACACATATATATATATATATATATATATATAAATTTTGTAAAACAGCTTTGTGCATATGCAGATCCCTGAGAGAGATGGAGTGCCTGACATCAAGATACTACATGATATTGTACCCACAACTGACTTTCCAAACTGAATTGTTTATCAGCCATGTTATAAGTTTGGGCAAGCTCAGCAGCAATCCATTATAAGGTGAAAGTAGTACATTCTGGATTGAACACAAGTAGGACCAGAGGGCACAGATAAGCTGTGTGAGCCTTATCAGCTCAGCATATCAGGTCATGCCTGACTGGGTGATCCATTAAGAACAACTAGTAAAGGAAAAATAAGTCCACATTTGGTTTATGTATGGATTGGTTTGGTATTGTTAAACTGTACCCCTAATACTGTGGCCTTAAAAGTAAGATGATATCTTCCTAATGGTCAGAGCCTTGGGAGATGCATCTGGTGTTCCACTTTGTTGAGCAAGAAAAATAACCCAAGGTTAGAATACACATGGATTGAGGGATACTGGTAAATAACCTGTCTGGTTGGTCAAGGGCCTGGAAAGGACAAAAATTGTTAGATCGGGGATAAGGAATTCTGAGATAGAGGCATGAAAATGGGCATATTAGAGTGGACAAGAAGTGTGAAGATCTTTGGATTGCGTAGTAATACCCTCCAGAAAGCATCTAACACAGAAAAGACATTAAACAACCCAGCGGACTAAAACCATGTCTAGTTGTTGACAACCAGCCTATGTCATTGCAACCTGCCACCACAGTGAAGGCACAGTTGGTAAACAAATTAATTAGTGATGGTACCAGTGATGGAAGAGGCGAAACATGGGCTTAAAAACATGGGATCCAAACTACCAAGGCTAAAATGACTACTGCTATTCCTGAATTACCCAGTCCACATTCAGAAACCAATGTGGAGTATAATGCCATCCCTTGAACAGACTCATCAGTCACTTGGTGTCAGATTGACTACATTGGGGCCCTCCTACCATAACAGGGCCAGAGCTAAAGATTCCTCTGGAAAGCAATAGATATGTATTATGGGCATAGGTTTGCTTTTCCTGTCTTCAGAGCCTCAGCTTGTACCAGTATAAGGCTTACAAAATGTTTGCCCTTACATCATGGGACTGCACTTCAAAGGAGACATATCAGTATGTATATGACCATGGGATCCCAGCTTATATCACATTCTCCAGCTTTTAGAAGCTGCTGCTATGATAGAATAATGGGAAAGTCTATTGAAGGAACAATCTGTAGAAGGTATTGCTGAAGAGTCAGATCAGAGATAATACCCTGTGAGTTTGGTTGCCATCCTTTAAGAGATCAGTAATATGGTCCTCAGTAGGTAGAGTATACAGGCCCAGAAATCAAGGAGTGGACACAGTATTGGCTCTACCCACTGTCATCCCCAATAATACACTGGAATTTCTGTTTCATTCCCTGAGCTCTGAAGGTTTAGGAGTTTTGGTTTTCAAAGTGGAATATTTCTGCCAAGGGACACAGCCAGAGTTCAAATGAACTATTAGCTGTGGTTGCTACTTGCTCTTCAGACTATTTGTTGGAAGAAGACATGGAATGAGAAGCCATTGAGACCTTGAAGCAAGTATCTGGATCATACCACCATACAAGTCATGGAGATCAGCAGATGTGCCAGCTGAATGTAACAGTAATCTAGAACAGATAGTAAATGAAGGTAGTATAACTTATAACTCAAGACTAGCTGCAGTGATAGGAGCTATAGTTTTTCCCATTTATCTCCCCAAGAAGAGAGGTTCTTTGGAGTCCTGAAGAAGTTGCTTCCAGCACTTAAAGAATTAGAAGCATAAGAGTTAAATTGTGGTGGACACTGTGATATACTACCCAACTATCCCCCTCCAAGAATGAGGGACTTACTCCCCCCAGCTCCTGAAGTGCTGCCAGCAGAAAATGCTTAGCAGTCAGCCTTCACTTGGATTGCATAGGCTGTAGGAGCTATGTCGCAAAAGGTCATACTTCCTTTCTGGGTATTCCTAGATTCAGTGACTGATTGACATAGACATCTAAATGCTGAAATTCTTTGCACCAGTTCAGCATAACTCCGAAGGATCATAACTCCTTGTAGAATCAACTGCAGCCTCCTTTGGTACTGCATCCCAGATCATCCTCTTCCTTTGCTTTCTCTTGCTCTTTCCCTGCTCTCTTGTAAGTGTTGATCATAAGAGCACTTCTTTTTTTTTTTTTTTTTTTTTTTACAAATAGTTTATTGTCAAGTTGGTTTCCGTATAACACCCAGTGCTCATCCCCACAAAGAGCACTTCTTATTAATATCCCTAATGAAGTACAGACCTACTAATGGTAAAGGGATTTAACCTTTACCATTTCTGGCCTTTCAGCTTAGTGCTATTAGGACTGTGCTATAAAAATGGGATAGATAGGATAAGACTGCTAAGCAAGAGATCATTGGCTTAATTCTGCCATTAAGTAGTTTTTTGACATTGGGGACACTCTTTAACTTCTCTTATTCATACAAGCTTTTATTTTGAATATTTACTATACAATGCATTTTGACAAACAAAACTCAATTCCTTTCCTCAAGGAGTTTATAGGCCTAATGAATCTTAGGTTGTTTGTTTATTTTATGAATGGGCTGGACTTGAATAATGTTTTAAACCTTTTATTAATGTAAGTCCCCATCTCAAGCTTCATAATCTCCATTCCACTCAGGTTGGAAATCACTGTCTTCTGTGTATCCCTAGGAGCCAAGAATATTTGGCTACAATTTGTTTTATGAAAATAAGACTCCTTCATTTGCAAATAGAGAACTGTATAACATGAAAATAGATATGCCTTTTCAAACTGTACCTCCCAAGCCATGGTGATTTTGATAGCACCTTAGGAACTACTGGACAGTCACTTTGAGTTCAGTCAGGACAGAAACCATATTAGATATTTAAACATGGAATTTAATATTAAGAATCATGAATTTGGCATGAAACTAAACAGAAAATTGAAATGGGGGGGAACCTAGGTGGCTCATTTGGTTAAGCATCCGACTTCAGCTAGGGTCATGATCTTGCAGTCGTGAGTTTGAGCCCCAAGTCCAGCTTTGTGCTTACAGCTCAAAGCCTGGAGCCTGCTTTGGTTTCTGTCTGGTCTGTCTGTCTGTCTCTCTCCCCCTCCCCCACTCACACTCTGTGTCTCTGTCAAAAATAAAATAAAACATTAAAAATTAAAAAAAAAAGAAAACTGAAATGGGAGAGAAGAATTCTAAGGCATCACAACTGCTACTACTAAGTCTTGAACAATTAAAAGAAGAGGTTGAAATGACTCAGAAGCTTAGAAAAGAGGACCTGTGAACCTGAGGCCCAGACCTTTGAGGAGCATCTCTGCTGTGTTGGTGCTAATAGCTCTGGGGCTGGAAGACTTGATAAAACTGGTTCAGCAAGACTGGTTTGGTTGGAAGAACTGCAAACTACATTTAGATGTTGCTCCTGGACTGAGGAAGTGTTGGGACAATGCTAACAAAAATGGCATACCCAAGAAGCCTCGAGAAAACAAACAGGAAGCAGACAGAGGAACAAATTGATTCTTCCTCCTTTAAGGTTACTTTTCAGCAGAATCCCACGTGGCGGCAGCTGGCAAAGCAGAAATGGTTCCAGTCCTGGCATCAGAAAGTGGAGTACGGTGGTCTGGGTTTTGGAGCTAAGAGGCAATAGGTTAATAATGGGCACAACCTCTAAGAGATTTTTGAGATTTGATATTCTACTTGTCTGCCTTATAGACCTGTACAGGGTAGTTATCAAGTAAAGGTCTTTATGGTTTGTCTTTTTTTTTTTTTTTTTTTTTTTGTATGTTTTCTTTTTAAGTACCTTGATTCAGAGATAAATAACTTGTTTTAGATTTTTGGTCTTCTACTTTATTGCCTTACTTAAAGTAATGGATGTACCAGTTTTAGTCCTGTTCTTGTTTTGCTGTTATGTTTTTTATTTACAAGAATGGAATATAATCCCATTATTCTGTTAGATATTCTTAATAAATAAGGGCTTTTGAGTTCCTCAAAGTAGTGTAATTGTCTTTATTACAAGTTAGAGGATTTGGCGTATTATTCCAAGTTACTCTTTCAAATTTTAAATATTTCCACACACTAAATTTTATTTAGTTTTTTGTTCTTTGTTTTCTTTGAATAGTGAATGTAGGTTCTAAAAACATTTTCCAGACTATGGAGCATTTAACTGGTCCTCTGTTAGAATAGCTTTTTTTAGGCTATTGACTTCCAAACTTGGTTAAGCATTCTTAGTCTTTCCCTTTTAACATGGCTTTAATATGCTACTCTTTAATGTGAAAACATTATTTGCTCACAAGGAGTTCTTATGAAAGTAGACCTTATATAAAATGTGGTATTTTATATATATGTAAATAATTATATTTGATTAATATATAATTAAACTTTCAGTAGGAAATGGTCAAATAAATAAAGAATATTAAAAATGAAGTGTTCAGTGGGTGCATGGGTGGCTCAGTTGGTTGAGTGTTCAACTTTGGTTTAGGCCATGATCTCACAGTTCATGTATTTGAGCCCTGCATCAGGTTCTGGGCTGATAGCTCAGAGCCTGGAGCCTGCTTTGGATTCTGTGTCACCTTCCATCTCTGCTCCTCTACTGCTCTCTCTCTGTGTCTCTCAAAAATAAACAAACATTAAAAAAAGTATAATCAATGAAAACAATTATTTTCTACATAAAATACAGGTTATGGTCCAAAAATACACATTCTCTAAAATTCAACTTGTGAAAATGGGTTCTGGTTAAGCTTAATGAAAGGTAGTACCTGTGCCAGACGACCAAATACTGCAAATTCTTTTCCATAGGTAAATTTATAAATACCTACACATGCATGTTGACAGTCCACTCTGAACAAGGCAGTTCATATACTGAACCCATTCATCCTCACTTTGGGAAATCTCTGTTCTTGAGACATGTTCAAATGATTCTACTTTTTTTTTTTTTTTTTACAAATAGTTTATTGTCAAATTAGTTTCCACATAACACCCAGTGCTTATCCCCACAAGTGCCCTCCTCCATGCCCATCCCCCCTCCCCCCACATCCATCAGTCCTCAGTTTTTCTCAGCGTTCAAGAGTCTCTCATGGTTTGCCTCTCTCCCTTTCCCCCACCATTTTGCCCCTTCTTCTCCCCCTTGTTCCTCAGTTAAGTTCCTCCTAATCCTCCTATACGTGCACACATATGGTATTTGTCCTTCTCTGCCTGACTTATTTCGCTCAGCATAACACCCTCAAGGTCCATCCATGTTGCTACACATGGCCAGATTTCATTGTTTCTCATTGCCATGTAGTATTCCATGGTATAGATAAACCACACAAATGATTCTACTTTTATTACTACAGCTGTCCTTTTCAGACAGGTCTCCCAATGATAAGATTGTTTAGTTTTCTTTGAATTCCTAACGTTGTTAAGCTGCCATCTATAGTCAGAGGACATCTAGAAATGTTAGAATTAGCTCTTTAACAGTGATTAGGGTTACCATAGTCCCTAATACTCTGATACTCCAAACTCATTTAATAAATTGCTAGAGAGTTCTTGTCAAGCCAGTCAGAAGTTGGCTTTAACTGATCTGGTTGTTGCCTGATTATTAGTTTATGTTGAACTGGTTTGTTTATCTGAACATATCTAACATGTTAAGCCTATATGGAATAAAGTTCATACAGTGTAGTTTAGCCAAAAACAACCTATTGGCTGGTAGTTTTTAGAACTTTCACTATTTCTATAAGTATTAAAGGTGGTGACTTCTAATACTTAACACATGGCCTCTTTACAGTCACTGGAATAATTATTTAGTTTGTGAATAAACTGAACTCCTCTCTTGTGTTTTTTCCTTATGGTTTCCTACTCTGGGCATTTTCCTACCTGTCTAACTCAGGGTAGGTAGATAAAAGAAAGTGAGGTGAAATAACAACTATGTTATTTTTATTGTTTTTATTTTATTAGCTCAGATAAAATATTTCTTAAGAGTTTGAAGGAATCGGTCCTGGCTTATCTAAGGATTTTTTTCACCATTTTCACTATTTATCTAGATCATTGACAGTAGATTTCAATGATCTCAACATTAGTTTCTTAAATCTCAAGATAGAGTATAAATGATGCATGTTGAAGGTATTTTAGGACCAAATTTTTAAGGAAAACCATTTTTACTTTTATTTATTTGTTTTTCAACTTTTAAATGTTTATTTTTGAGAGAGAGCATGAGTGGGGGAGGGGCAGAAAAAGAAGGGGACAGACGCTCCATGATGTGGGGCTTGAACACATGAACTTGAGATCATGATCTGAGCCAAAATTGGACACTTACCTGACTGAGCAGCCAGGTGCCCCCATTTTTATTTTTAAAAGTATATTCTGAAAAAAGTGTATTCTGAATATAGGATTTCATGTTAAACTTTTTCAGTAATTTTTTGTCAGTATTCATTTTTAATTTTGAGCTTCTTTATGAGTGATTCTTAGCAGAGTCTGCTAATTATTTCCATCGCCCATTCTTCCTTTTTGTCTTTTATCAATAGAAGCTGCTAATTTCCAGCTGAGCACATGGTCCCTAAGATAGAGATTATATTTCCCAGCCTTGTTAGAATTAGATGTGGTTACATGTCTAAATTTTTACCTGTGGTGTGTAAGTAGAAATTATAAATGCACCTTCCGAGTCTTGTCTTTTAAAAATTGAGTATGCAGATTCTTCTTTTATTCCATTCGTCCATAGAATGGACCTTAATTGTCGTGATAGTGAGCTAGCTTCAAGCACACAGATAAAGGTAATTCTCTGAAGGAATGTCTGGAAAATAATGTGGAAGGGCCCTGGTCCCTGGGTGACATCAAGGAGCAGGATGCCTTCCCATTCTATTCCACCTATCTAGTTCTGAATGTTACCTGAGAGAGCAATAAACTTCCACTGTATTAGGGGGTCTTTTGTTACAAAAGATTAGTTCTTAACCTAATTAATACATAATTTTATGTGAATATTTTTCTTATGGTTTGGAGTTTCAAAGGAGGCTCTAGAGGTCAAGGCACATAGACGCTAAATATCTCCATTCTAAACGTAAGCACTACCCATTTATGTGAGATTGGAAGGGGGGGCTTCCAAAGCTCAGTTCTGCTCTCATTAACCTATTACTTACCTCCTTTCTATGTAAAAGAAGACTGGATATTATTGAAGACTGAAAGATGGAAGCGTGTAATTGAGTATTTCTTGGGAGAGAGATATCAGTGTTTTGTAATGTTTCCTCCTCCACTTTTCAGTGAGGAGAATGGTGTTCACCTCTAACTCAAGCCAAATAATAGGACCTTAAATAGATACAATTAGAGAATTTCACAGGTGGCACTGGAAGTTTAGGGGATATAGGGGATGTCAACTGTCTCACTCCTAAGACTCTTAAGTCAAAAGGGTGATTGGAGGGGCCTACTGGGAAAAAAACAAATGTAGAGCATTGTATTGAGGTCATCCAGTGCTTCCAGTTTGGTTGGGCAATGCTGAAAGAGGTTAAATAATTGTGGTCATTTATAGTGAGTGACTAAGTGTAAAGCTTTTATAGACACTTGAATCATACCAGGTGGGGGTTTCCTTGTGGTCACTACCTGTTGAGCATGAACTTTAGGATAAATTCTGCAGTGTCATATTCTTGAGTTACACATTAGGCTTCACTGAGGACAGTGAAACTCACAAGGTGAATCACTCTGAATCTACACAGGAAATAGGAACCTTATCAATTATTTTAATTTTGAGAATTTTATATAAAGAAGTATTTACCAGGTACTAGAGAACAGATATTCTCCTTAAGTCTAGGGGTACAGGAGAGAAAATGTCGATATTTTTAAATCTGAGAGGCTTGGAGGAAGGATTTTAAAAGCTGGGAGTCAGATCTCTAAGGAGGAGTCATTGCCTGATTATTGCTGGTAATTTAGGAATATGAGTACTACACTGAGAACTCTGGGAGGGACACTGACCATCTCTCATTGGTATCTCCTTTTTTTTTTTTTTTAATATTTTTATTTATTTCTAGGAGAGAGAGAGAGACAGCGTGAGCAGGGGAGGGTCAGAGAGAGAGGGAGTCACAGACTGAAACAGGCTCCAGGCTCTGAGCTGGCAGTCAGCACAGAGCCCGACGCGGGGCTCGAACCCACGAACCGCGAGATCATGACCCAAGTGAAAGTCGGACGCTTAACCGACTAAACCACCCAGGCGCCCCATCTCATTGGTATCTCTGAGGGACACAGTGAAGGTGGTTTTGGGAGTAAAACTGCAGCTCACTGCAGTTTCTGTCAGGGGGAAAGTGTCATTGCTGGGTGATGCTGATAGAAATAGAAAAAATACAAGAAGGGGCAAGTGTTTTCTCTTCTTTCCTCTAGTCTCCTTTGAGTGATCCTACTAAGAGAATATAACAGGGAGCCAAGTATTCCTATTTTTAAAAAAATTTTTAATGTTTTATTTATTTCTGAGAGAGAGAGAGAGAAAGCGGGAGACAGCGTGAGCAGGAGAGGGTCAGAGAGAGAGGGAGACACAAACAGGCTTCAGGTTCTGAGCTGTCAGCACAGAGCCTGACGCAGGGCTCGAACCCACAAACCTATGAGATCATGACCTTAGCCAAAGTCGGACACTTAACCAGTCGGACGCTCAACCAGCTGAGCCACCCAGGCTCACGGGTATTCCTTTTAATTTTTTTTTAATGTTTTTTTTTTTTATTTATAGGAGAGAGAGAGAGACAGCGTGAGCAGGGGAGGGTCAGAGAGAGAGGGAGTCACAGACTGAAACAGGCTCCAGGCTCTGAGCTGGCGGTCAGCAGAGAGCCCGACGCGGGACCTGAACCCACAAACCGCGAGATCATGACCTAAGCGAAAGTCGGACGCTTAACCGACTAAGCCACCCAGGCGCCCCATTGGTATTCCTTTTAAATATGATTTTGTTTTGAATAATCCTAGACCAACATACCAACCATGAGTTCTGTATTTTGTCTTCAAGATTCACACATTTCTATCAGCCATTGTAGGGGAGCATAGTCACTTCCCAGATGCATCCCTGTCTATTCTGCCATAATCTACTTTATTTTTTTTTTAAGCTTATTTATCTTGAGAGAGAGAGAGAGAGATTGAGAATGAGCAGGGGAGGGACAGAAAGAGAGAGGGAATGCGAGAGAGAGAGAGAGAGAGAGAGAATCTCAAGCAGGATCTGCACTGTCAGCACGGAGCCCAAACACAATAACTGCCAGATCACGACCTGAGCCAAAACCAAGAGTCAGACAGTTAACTGTCTGAGCCACCCAGGCACCCCTCTGCCATTATCTACTTAAGTTTTCTCAGGACCAAGTCATTTAATAGATGATGCTGTTCCCTTGCTGCAGAGAATATATGTGAAGTTTTCAAGTTCTTGTTTTATTTAAGTTCCTCCTTCTAGGCTTGGATGAAGTGGTGAAATGAAGGTAATATCCACACTGTTATTCCCATCAACAAAATCTTTATAGCCTTGGTCAAGGTGAATTGTCTATCCATTTCGCAGCCACCTATTCTGAATTTTCATATGGAATGAATGGCTCTGCTAATGGTGAAGAATAAGATGTTGAAGATACATGGAAAGAGTTTGAATAAAATTGTTTATTCAACCTCTTAAGTGGAATAAAGCAATATTTCTAGATTTCTATGTAATCTGATATGTGATTTAAGTATATAACTAAATTTAATGAATTTAGTATTATTAATAGGTGTATGGTGATTCCATATAGGTATATATATATACACACACACGTATATACATATATGTATATACATATATATGTATATATATTTTGGAAAAAATTTTTTAATTGGATTTGTCATTGAGAAGGTATATATGCAAGGTAGCTTTATTTCTAGAGATATATGATGGCACATAAATGTGTCATAAACCATAGTTTACTTAGGTAATCAACATTTACCTCTCCTTTTGATATTTAAATATACCAAATAATATAAAATTGAGGTCTACCTCTACTTCTGAAACCTCTAATGCAGAATTTGTATCATGAATATATGGTTAATATTTTAACAATTCTTACCCATTAAATTTCTTCCTAGTGGTAGATTATATATTTCTGGGGTTTAAATAGCTGGAATTTAAAACTTAATTTTGGTGAAGTACTTTTTGAATTTGGTTATTACATGGTTGATAATAATTTATCTGCCTTTAAAGTGTCTTTTGAATAATGATCATTCTAACTTAACTTGGACTCAGACACATTAGCTTACTAATCTGAATCTTTCATCATTTTTAACTTTGATTTAATCATTAAGAATTTTAAGTTATAATTTAGAAATATATGAAAATGCTTATTATTATAGCTCTCTTACTGACTTAAATATTATAAATGCATGTCTATTTATTTACCTTTAGAATTCCAACTGAATCTTTTAAAAATAATTTCCATTTCTCTACAGGCCTTCCCCATATGTTTACTTATGATCCTTTTCTTAAGTATTTGAAGATACTTATTACAGGATCTTTATTTTCTTAATATAATTTATTGTCAAATTGTGAAGATATGAGTATTATATTGAGTGAGAAACAAACTCTTTGTGAACAGGGAGACTTCAAACCCATATGTGGTATGAAGCTCAGAGGCATAATATTACAGGATGGCTTATAAAGTGAAAACAAGGAAGTTGTTTAACCTTTACAATAATTGGTTATTTCAGTGGAGATCTCCAGAAGGCAGAAGACTGGTTAAAAGTGATTATCAGATACTATTTTAGGAAGATGACTTAAGTTTTATTTATGATTATCTGAGGCATTTACAAGAAATAATATAAGTTAAACTTTGCTTACATTCATGAAATAAACTAGATTAACTTTTGCTCCTATGGTCTAACTGGTTTTGTCTGCTGCTTGAGGGACTCTTCACACCTGGTCTACATTTTATTTTATTTTGACACTGTCTTTTGTATGGTAATGAAATGATTCATGGGGAAATCCTAGATGGCTTTAGGATGGGAGCTCGGTTAGAACTTTCAGCCCTACCCACTGGCTTTCAAGGGAGGGGAAAAGGGTTGGAGATTGAATGCAATCAACAACTGGCCA
The DNA here is from genome assembly GCA_017311185.1 of Proteles cristata cristata. Lineage (NCBI taxonomy): Eukaryota > Metazoa > Chordata > Mammalia > Carnivora > Hyaenidae > Proteles > Proteles cristata. The sequence goes on from JAESUZ010005475.1 coordinate 550,616, forward strand.
ATGATTTAATCAGCAATGTGATAATGTGAAATCTCCATTAAAAACCCCTAAATGGGTAGAGTTTGGAGAGCTTCCGGGTTGGTAAACACATTCACATCCCTGAGCGTGCTTGCTTGGAAGCTTTGCACCAGTCCTCTTCCCCCATACCTTGTTCTATGCATTTCTTGCATTTGGAGGTTTCTGAGTTGTATCCTTATAATAAACCAGAAAATGTAACTAAATTGTTTTTTTTTTAATTTCTGTGAGCTATTTTAGTAAGTTACTGAATGTGATAGGTTGTGGAAACCTTCACATTTGTAGTTGGCTAGGCAAAACTGTGGGTAGTCTGAGCACGAGTTTACAGCCGGCATCTGACGTAGAGAGAGTTTTGTGGAACTGAGCTCAGAGCCTGTGGGGTCTGCGTTAACTGCAGGAGTTTGTGTCAGAATTGAATTGATTGCTGGACACCCAGTTGGTGTTGGAAAATTTATTGTTAGTATGGAGAAAACTCCACATAGTTGGTGTCAGAAGTGTTAGGAGAAAGAACCACACGTTTCTTTTTGGGATGGTGAAAATGTTCTGGAATCAGATAGAGGTGATCATTGTATAACTTTGAATACATACTAAAAGGCAATGAACTGTACACTTAAAAAAATTACTCTGCCTTGTCATTCACAACACAGTCCATGGTATCCAGAGCACTTACCAACCTGCCTCTTCGCCTCCTGTCCTCTTGTTCTAAGGACCTGGGTTCTATGGCCAAGCCAGACAAATACTTCTAGCTCCTGTGTGTGAGATGAGGCAGTGGTATAATTTCCCTCAGGTCCCAGGATCTCCAGACACAAGCCCTGTGGGAGTACCCATCCTTTCCCCTTTCCTGACATCCAAAACAGAAATAAAAATTTTACTGCTTTGAGGATGCTGGAGCCCACCTGAAAGAATTAATATTCAAAGCTGGAATAATTTCAACAACGAAATAAATAGCAATAGTATTGAATTATAACCCAAAGAATAAAATAGGTGTCTGTGAGTCCATACCAACACAAATAAATAATTGAATAAATAAGTAAATGGACAAGATATACATCTTTTACAAATGAATTACAAATAATAAATATAAAAGTAATGAGGGAAATAGAAAATCATAGCACAGCACAGTAGTGATTCTTATAAGCAAATCTACTGATGAATGCTAAAATTAAAAGGCAACACCTTAAGGAGAAATAGGATATTTGCATAACCTGAAAGTATCTGTTTCCAAATATTTATTAATTATTTCAATGACCTAACATCAAAGGGGTCTTGAGGTTCGGTTCCTGAGTTTGAGCCCTGTATCTGGCTCTGCTGTTGGTGCAGACCCGCTTCTTCAGATACTCTGTTCCCTTCTCTTTCTGCCCCTTACCAGCTTGAGCATGCTCATGCAGATCCTCTCTCTCTCTCTCTCTCTCTCAAAAATAAATTAACATTAAAAAAAAAATCAGGCAAGCCCAAATAGATGAACATTCTCAAAGTACCATTGGAGTATCTTTCAAAGTATCGAGGTCATGAAAAACAGAGACTAAGGAATTCACAGATATTGGAGAAGACTAAGTACACAACAATTCTTCTTGGTGTCCTGGCTTGGATCCTGGAACAAAAAAAGAGCATTACTGGAAAAACTGGTGAAATGTGAATTTTAGTTAATAATATTGCACCAGTTTTGACTTCCTGGTTTTGATAAATTTATCATGCTTATATGTTAAGATTAGAAGATTTAAAAAAGCTGTATCTTTCTTTCTGTAAATATAAAATTATTTCAAACTAAAGTTTTAAATATTACTATAATTTGCATGCTTTGAATCTCCTTATTCTTTATTGAGTAAATCTTTCATAATAATCCTCTTAAGGGGCACCTGAATGGCTCAGTTAGTTAAACAGCTGATTCTTTATCTCAGCCCAGGTCTTGATTTCAGGGTCCTGAGTTCAAGCCCTGTGTTGGGATCCATGCTGGGTGTGGAGTCTACTTTAAAAAAAAAGAAAAAAGAAAGAAGCCTTTTGAAAATAATATGTGAGTGACCCTTAATTCTGTGGGCTGTTTATTATTGTTATTTAAAAGAATAATCTTTAAAATCGTGATCAAACTAATTATTATGTTTTAAAACCTGTGACAAAATATTTTTGTTTCCATGATTTCCAAATATATTATTTAAAGAATTTGAATGTTACAGAGTTGTTGATCCATTAAATAATTTGAACATATATTTAAATCTGTGTCAAATTTCAATTTATTTTAATTTAAAATATAATGTAGATTATTTTGCCTTTCAATAATGATAAAAATCAGATGAAACTAACATTATGCTATGAGAGTTAATGTTTATTTACGTTTTGTATTCTACCAGTTTCCAAAAGGTTCTTGAATTAGGTTACAGTAAAAACACACATGTAGTTATTTAAAAGCCGTGCTTTAAAAAAATATTTAAGGACCTGGAAAGGTAATTGTTACATTAAAAATATTACACAGTTTCTACAACATTTTCATAGTTTTATTAGGATAAATATGTAACCTGGAAGAACATATACCAAAATTTTAAGAAGAGTGATCCTCTCTGAGTTGTGATATTTAAAATTCTTTTTTTCTCTTTTCTGCATTTGCATAAAGTTTTTTTTTAATGTTTATTTAATTTTGAGAGAGAGAGAGAGGGATAGAACACAAGCAGGAGAGGGGCAGAGAGAGAGGGAGACACTTGAATCCAAAGCAGGCTCCAGGCTCCGAGCTGTTAGCACAGAGCCCCAAACGGGGCTCAAAAATCACAGACCACCAGATTATGACCTGAGTTGAAGTTGGCTTAACCAGCTGAGCCACCCAGGGATCCTCTCTTTTCTGCATTTTCAAAAGTATGTACAATGTATGTAATTACTTTTGCATTCAGTAAAACATAGTAAATATTAAAAACATGCATGCACACATGTAATAGTATAGTTAAAGACCTATTGCAGCACAGAAAAAAGAAAGTCAGTACATTTTGTTTTCCTGAATAAATGAAACTAAAATTTACAGAGTTCGTTCACTTCCTGGGGTTTATAAAAACAGCTAGAAATTGTTCATGCTTATATACATGTTCAAACACAGATATAAATCTTATAAATGTCTCCATTAACATAATAGACTCATGCCATATATTTAGGGTGATGAATTCTCAGTTCTCTAAGAAATTATATTTTGAATATTTTAATATATGACTGGCCATTATATTGTACAATCACATTCCATTTAGGCAGTATTTCAGAGATAATAAAGAATTTAAAAAATAACTAAAGCTTCAATCTATAAATATCAAAGCTTTTGTTTTAATTTTTTAGAATGAGAATACTTGTACTATGCTTCATTGACTTTCCTGACTTAAATCCTATTTAAACCTCAAATATCGAACTAACCTGTGATGCATTTACACATTGTTGAGTATGTTGTATTATCATTCATTAAAATTTAATGGCTTCAGATTGTTTAGAAAAATCAAAAAGAAAACAAAATCTGGTTTACTCTACTTCTCACTGGCTATTGTGTCCATATATATAATACCGTTACGTGGTTTACTTAATTGTTGGAGTCTATGTGTAATCTCCTTATCCTGTCATATAAAGTTCATGACTTTCATGATAGGCCTTTTAGACTTTTATTTTTTTAAACCAACTTTTAATAGTTTAAAGATAATAGATTATCCAAGGTCTGACCTGAGTTAAGTGGGGGGTATTATTGTGTTTTTACAGCTACTGAGTAACTTGAGACTACTGCTTGTTTGTGATCTGAAAACAAATATTTATATTTTTGCAAGTCTTGATTACAAACACTTTAGTTGAAGTACATGTAGTGAAACCTTTTATTTATCAGATATCATACTTGGCTCTTCCATGATAAGGTACTTACTTCTATTATGGAGATGATAAGGTTTTGAGGTGATTAAATTAAATGCAAATGTAAAATGTTAAACACAGATTTGGACATAACAAATGCACAAGGATTTTTGTGTGAGAAAGAAAGAGAATCTGAAAGGAAGTCAGTGTGGATGGAGTGTGAGGCAGAATGCTGTGCCATTGGAGGAGGAAAAGTAGGCAAGGGCCTGCTAAGAATGTGTTAGGATTTTGGCCTTTATTCTCGGTAGAGCAGGAACACTGAAGGATTTTTTCTTAATGTTTTATTTATTTCTGAGAGAGAGAGAGCATGAGCAGGGGAGGGCCAGAGAGAGAGGGAGACACAGAATCTGAAACAGGCTCCAGGTTCTGAGCTAGCTGTCAGCACAGAGCCTGACGTGGGGCTCCAACCCATGAACCTCAGATCATGACCTGAGCCGAAGTCGGACACTTAACTGACTGAGCCACCTAGGCACCCCATAACACTGAAGGATTTTAAGCAAGGTGCGACAGTCACATTTGCATTTTGAAAAGAACATATAGGCTGCTCTTTGGAGACTGGGAAACAGAGGAGCCAGGGTACATGGTGTTCCCCTTGGACTGTATGTTTATGAGTTGAACATCTTTGATTTAAACCAATGTTTTAAAATCCTTCCCATGAATACATACCTAGAATCTTAGCTTCTTCACTTTTATTTTGACATAGTCATAGCACACTTGCAAGCCATGCAGCAACATTGTTTTGCTTCGTCCTCCTTCTCCTCCTTCTTCCTCTTCCTCCTCTTCCTCTTCTTCTTTTTTTAATTTTAAGTAATCTCTACACCCAACTGTGGAACTCAAATCCATAATCCTGAGATCAAGAGTTGCATGCTCCTGGGGCACCTGAGTGGCTCAGTGAGTTAAGCAGCTAAGCATCCGACTTTTGATTCTGCTCAGGTCATGATCTCAAAGTTTGTGGGATTGAGCCCTGCATAGGGTTTTGTGCTGACATCTTCTCTCTCCCTCTCTCTTTGCCCCTCAGCCCTCAATAAATAAATAAATAAATAAATAAATAAATAAATAAATAAATAAACTTGAACAACAAAAAGTGTGGTCCAGGAGCATCCATAAACATACAATTGGTGAAGCCCAACCAACTGAGCCACCTACACTCCCCTGAGATTTGCTATTTATTTATTTATTTATTTATTTATTTATTTATTTATTTCTAGGAGAGAGAGAGAGAGAGACAGCGTGAGCAGGGGGTCAGAGAGAGAGGGAGATACAGACTCCGAAATAGGCTTCAGGCTCTGAGCTGGCAGCACAGAGCCCGACGCGGGGCTCGAACCCACGAACCGTGAGATCATGACCTAAGCGAAAGTCGGATGCTTAACGACTAAGCCACCCAGGTGCCCCTGAAATTTGCTTTTAAATACTCCATCAAAACCATTCAATAAATGAATGGTAGAATCAAAGATGAAGATGATATAATAAAAAATGACAGAATGTTGATACTTGTTACAATTGGGTGATGGCTACATTATACTATTCTCTTTTAGGTATGTATGTGTTTTACGTAATAAAAAGTGAAAAAGACACATGGAGTATTTGAACATGCTAACTTTCAAAAAAGTAGAGATTCTGGCCAGGTGGGACAGAAGTATTGGAAGCAATTGCATGAAGGTGGAATAGAAGGTATTCTGTGTTTTGTCAACACAGGAGATAGACCAATCATGTTGCCTTTTAATATATTGCTCTTTTCTGAGGTATTCTTTATGGAGATCATTCTCCTTTGTTCCACTTGACCCCATTATCCTAATTATAGTTGACTGACCCAGGGATGGAGTCTTAAAAAAAAAAGGCATTTATCTAAATAGCAACCTGTCTCAACTTGGGCACTATTGACATTTTGGACATACACATTTTTATGTGACTGATGTGTTCTACAGTGAGGATGTTTAGCAGCATTGAGTACACATTGGATGCCAGTAGTACTGCATCCCCTACCACAGCTGTGATATTCAAAAATATCTCCAAATACTGCCAGATATCCTGGAGGGGAGGAGAAGGACACAGAATCACCTCTTGCTATAAATTGATGAAATATAAGGATATTAATTTTAATTATGTTCCATCCTTATAAGTTGCTGGCTGACTTGATTTAGATATTTAGATGCCATAATTTTTCCATGCTATGTTAAAAGGCTGATTGTAATCATTATAAATAAATAATGATTTAAAAATAGAAAACTTCAGGTCTTCCTACGTTTGTTACAGTTATAATAACTTAACTTGTTTTAAGCTCAGGCCCCCTGATTTTTCATCTTTATCAAATGCAATCTTGATTTGTTTTCCATATAATGTTCTTAAGATCATCATTTACCCAGCTTCTGCATATTTTACAAAACTGTTAGTATATTATACTTTTCATATTTTACCAAATAGTATATTTTCTTTTTTTTATTTTCAGATATAATTATGTAGTACTATTTTTTAAATTAATGTGAATTTTGCAGTGTCTTTGGAAATGTAGCCTTCACATGGATGGGATAGTGTGGAAATTTATTTGATAAATTTTGTGGTTCTGGGCACAGTGTAAATGAAACATTTTCAGGTGCTACAGTATATAAATAAATGAATGTTTTTCCTGGCTCAGTTTTGTACCATAACTAGCCAACAATTCCTGTATTAACTTCTTCAACTGAATGGAAGCGTACTAGTATATACTTCTAATTTAATAAAATCCTCAAAATAGGTTTTTGTGCTAACATATTTATAACATGCAGGTGTTTGACATAGAAACATAAATTACATGTGCGTAAAATTTGTTCAGGAAAATACTGAAATGTGCTAGGGAGGATATTAAAATATATATTTGAATGTTTATTTTATAATTCAGCTTGAACATTTTTCAGAACTATTAGAGTTCATAGCTCTATTATATGATTCATTTTTTCTATTAAGCATTTCTAATCTTGTATGGTTTTTATAATTTCTCTATTTTTCTTTAAGTGGTTTTTCTTTAGTCTGGTTGTTTAATTTCTTCTTTTCTTGGGGCACGCACAGGGATCTGATTAGTGAAAAAATTTATTCCCAAGAATCTTATTTATCAGCTTTTATATTATGCTTACCTGTAGAAACTTGTATAGTTTATGGTTATCTTGATCCACAAGAACCGCAAACCTGCTGGTTTATTTAGAATGACCATCCTATTTGTCTGTTACTTTAAAAATTACTGGTCACATTTTTAAGTTATTTTAAAGAGACAACACTATTAAATGCATTATTTTTTAAAAGATACTTAAATTGGGTGAAGGGTCATCTGTGAAATTTAAGCATGCTACTTTAATTTGCCTCGTAAAATATACTTATTAAAATTTTAGTTTTTTAAAGTTTATTTATTTATTTTTAGAGAGCGAGAAAGAGAGAGAGAGAGCAGAGGAGGGACAGAGAGAGAGGGAGAGAGAATCCCAAGCATCCTCCACCCTATCAATGCAGAGCCCAATGCAGGGCTTAAACCCAGGAACCATGAGTTCATGACCTTAGCCAAAGTCAGGAGTTGGCTCCTTAACCAACTAAGCCACCCAGGTGCCCATCTTAAAAATGTGTTTAATGGGGTGCCTGTGTGGCTCAGTTGGTTAAGTGGCTGACTTCAGCTGGGGTCATGATCCTGCAGTTTGTGGGTTCAAACCCCACATGGGGCTCTGTGCTGACAGCTTTGAGCTTGAAGCCTGCTTCGGATTCTGTGTCTCCCTCTCTCTCTGTCCCTCCCCTGCTCGCACTCTCTCTCTCTCTCTCAAAAATGAATAAACATTTTAAAAATGTGTTTATTGAGTGCTTATTCAATAACAGTTTTCTTTTTGGTCGTTTCACACCCATGACCTGGAATGGATTTTTCAAGTAAAAAAGAATAAGGAAATATTGATATGGTTAAAAAGAGGATTAATAGGGGCGCCTGGGTGGCTTAGTCGGTTAAGCTTCCGACTTTCGCTTAGGTCATGATCTCGCGGTTCATGGGTTTGAGCCCCGTCGGGCTCTGTGCTGACTGCCAGCTCGGAGCCTGGAGCCTGTTTCAGTCTGTGACTCCCTCTCTCTCTGACCCTCCCCTGTTCACGCTGTCTCTCTGTCTCCTAGAAATAAATAAAACATTAAAAAAAAGAGGATTAATAATTAGATAATTAAATAGAATAAATAGAAAATTAATAACATATAAACTAAGGAAATTATTGAGTATGTATTTATTTTTAGAATGATATCCACATAACCAAGTTCCTTGCCTCTTTCATATTTTTACTAAACATTCTTTTCCCAGACATCTACTCTGACTGCCAAATTTAAAATTATAATTCTCATCCCACCCTATACTTCCAATCTTCTCATAGTCTGCTCTCTCTATTTTAATAGCACAAATCACTTGCAGAAATACCATATAATACATATTTATAATGTTTATTATTACTTGTCTATCTGTCTCCTGACCCATCCCCCCAAACCCTACAAAATATAAGTTCTTAAGGACATTTTGTCTGTTCAGTATGCTTTTCATGCAAATGCCTGCTGCATAGTAGTAGTTCAGTGCATTAGGAGGATGTTTAATTGTCTGGAATTCTAGCAGTTAGGTCTCTGTTAAGTGTCATTTCTGCTATTTTTGTTTTATTGTCCATTCAAACTAAGAACTCTGAAAGGTCTTGAAGTATGACCTGAATGAGCAAAAAACACCGCTAACTCTGTTTGGAATGGATTTTAGGGTTTAGTGTTTTAATAAAATTATTATTTCTTCAAAATGATAATAGTTACCAGTTTAGGCCAAATGCCCATGCCATGTACTTTACATGTTCTTTGTGTTTGCTCTCTTACCATATTTAATGAGGTGGACAGTGTTACTCCCAGTTACTCATAGATGAAGAAACAAACTCAGAGAGGTTAAGTAATTCTAAATGGCCGATGTAGAAATTAAACTTAAGTCAGGTTGTGTGTGTGTGTGTGTGTGTGTGTGTGTGTGTGTTTAAGCTGCCTCTAATTGCAAGAAGACTTCTCTATTAACTTAATAGAGGACCATAGAGGAGGGGAAGGGGAAAAAATAGTTAAGGAGAGGGAGGGAGGCAAACCATAAGAGCTTCTTAAAAACGGAGAACAAATTGAGGGTTAATGGGGGGTGGAGGAGAGGGGAAAATGGGTGATGGACATAGAGGAGGGCACTTGTGATGAGCCCTGGGTGTTATATGGAAACCAACTTGACAATAAACTATAAGAAAAAAAGACTTCTCTATTAATAAATAGTATTCTTTAACCAAAAATATATTATTTTATTAATCAGAAATTCCACTCCATAATCACACTGAATATAATATTTAGCAAAGTTTACAATATAATTATTAGATAGCATATAATATACTTATTTTATTTATTTTTTAAAAATGTTTTTTATTTCTGAGAGAGAGAGAGAGACAGTGTGAACAGGGGAAGGTCAGAGAGAGAGGGAGACACAGAATCCGAAGCAGACTCTAGGCTCTGAGCTGGCTGTCAGCACAGAGCCCAATGCAGGGCTTGAACCCATGAACCGTGAGATCATGACCTGAGCCGAAGTCTGATGCTTAACCGACTGAGCCACCCAGGCTCCCCTTTATTCATTTATTAAAATGCTTGTATACTACTATGTGGTAAGTGCTGGGTATGCCACAGTGAAAAAAAAAACAGACATGGATCCTACCTTTAAGGAATTTGTAGTCTCCTGGGGGATACAGATGTATCACTCAAGAGTCAGAACTCTTTCCCCACTCCCCCCCCATGTTATCATAAAAAGTAGAAAATGTTCTGATAATATCCAGATTTTATTCTGTTTTTGTAGAATATACAGTTAATTTTTGTTTTTATCAAGAGGTATCATCCAGATTATATGGTCTGATGACCCCCTAAATCCTTTCTTCTTACCTTCTGAGTCTCCACACACCCTGGAGCCATAAAGAAAAGTCTGAGCAATAGCAGTACTATGTTTTCAATGCTTTCTTTTATTTTATTATGATGAGAGCAAAGTTTATTGTATTATAATCTGTTTCTGAAAATATCTTGAATTCTGAAATACCACATTGAGCTAAGAGCAGACATGCTGATCATTTTTAGGTCTTTTACACATTGTTCAACCTATTAATGTTAATGTATTAAGGGGCGCCTGGGTGGCTTAGTCGGTTAAGTGTCCGACTTTCGCTTAGGTCATGATCTCGCGGTTCGTGGGTTCGAGCCCCGCATCGGGCTCTATGCTGACTGCCGGCTCAGAGCCTGGAGCCTATTTCGGAGTCTGTGTCCCCCTCTCTCTCTGACCCTCCCCTTCTCACGCTGTCTCTCTCTTTCCTAGAAATAAATAAAAATATTTAAAAAAATGTATTAATAATTTGATTTTGAGTATGTTTAGTTTTATTTATTTTTAAATTTACCGGTTGCAACTTCCGCGGGGATTTGTACCCCTGGTGCGGGAGCTACGGGGCTCAAAGACAGTGCTTGAAATAGTGGGTGCGCCAACATGTCCCGTGGTTCCAGCGCTGGGTTTGACCGCCACATTACCATTTTTTCACCCGAGGGTCGGCTCTACCAAGTAGAGTATGCTTTTAAGGCTATTAACCAGGGTGGCCTTACATCAGTAGCGGTCAGAGGGAAAGACTGTGCAGTAATTGTCACACAGAAGAAAGTACCTGACAAATTATTGGATTCTAGCACAGTGACTCACTTATTCAAGATAACTGAAAACATTGGCTGTGTGATGACAGGAATGACAGCGGACAGCAGATCCCAGGTACAGAGGGCGTGCTACGAGGCAGCTAACTGGAAGTACAAGTATGAGGCTATGAGATTCCTGTGGACATGCTGTGCAAAAGAATTGCTGATATTTCTCAGGTCTACACACAGAATGCTGAAATGAGGCCTCTTGGTTGTTGTATGATTTTAATCGGTATAGATGAAGAACAGGGCCCTCAAGTGTACAAGTGTGACCCTGCAGGTTACTACTGTGGGTTTAAAGCCACTGCAGCAGGAGTTAAACAAACGGAGTCAACCAGCTTCCTTGAAAAAAAAGTGAAGAAGAAATTTGATTGGACATTTGAACAGACAGTGGAAACTGCAATTACATGCCTATCTACTGTTCTATCAATTGATTTCAAACCTTCAGAAATAGAAGTTGGAGTAGTTACAGTTGAAAATCCTAAATTCAGGATTCTTACAGAAGCAGAGATTGATGCTCACCTTGTTGCTCTAGCAGAGAGAGACTAAACATTGTATGTAGTTAGTTTACCAGATCCATGACACCACTTGCCTGTGTGTTTGGTAACAACAGACCAACATTATGGAGGCCCCTGGATTGAAAAAGGAACCTCTCCCACTCCTGCCGCTAAAGTGGTTAGGACTCTGTATAAATAAAAAACAGTGCTTTTGGAAAAAAAAAAATTTACCTTCATAAACCTTTTTTCAAGGCCAATATTGTCATTTTTAATGGATTTTGACTAAGTCTTATATATAAATGAATTCCGAGTAATAGGGAAAATTAATCATGAAATGCAGAATTTAATAAAGAATTCTTGATTTTTCATTCCAATGTAGTATCCCAAGTTGCAATGTGCTAAATGATATACTTGGTTTTAAGATAACTTGGTGTTTCTTTATTTCAGAAATATCCCACATGTTTGTTTTTCCTATGAAACAAAGATAAATTGCTGGAAGAAAAACCAAGGCACTCATCATCAGCTTTTGAATAACTGGTATCTTTGACAACTTTTTTCTTTCTGCTTGAGCTTGATGACCATAATCCTTTCAGAGATTAATTTGCTTTAGAGATTATGGTTTTTAAAAGGACTTTTAAGTAGTTTCTTTTTAATAGAATGTAGATCTTGAAATTAGAATATTCTGATCATTTGGACTTTGACTCCAATACACAATTCAGATCAGATATTCTAATAGTGTTTTATCTTTGTTTTATTAGTATAATTTAAGATTGGAAGCATGCCTACTTTAATGTTCCTTAAGAACCATATGAAATAGTAAGGGAAAACTGAAAGATTTCTATGCACATGCGTCTCCAGGGTTTTTCAACCTGGGAAAGTCAAGGGTAAAGAAAAAATACAATTATATATCTCAGTGGTTTTGAGAAGTTGTATTAATTTGAATGCTTGGTTACTGAATTCCTAAATTTCTAGTGTAAGGGTCAGAGAGAACTATAGTGTGGAGAATTTAGATAGCAAATTGGTGTGTTGAATCTGGCCTACAGATATATTTTGTTTGGCCTGCATGATGTTTTATAGAAGTGTGAATTAATAGCAAGTGTTTAACATCTGAGAATTTTCACACAAAAATTCAGATTTCTAACCTCTGGGAAATTAGAATATCTGACATTGATCTTGCTTTCTACACAGCAACAATTAGCTGAGCTGACTGAGGGCAACTTTTGGATGATTTTCTAGTTTGCGATATTTTCCACCACCCTCTGTTCTCCTTGCACAGTGACATGTAGTGCTGGTTACTAGTATCCATTGTGCATGCACTGTCACTTTTTCTTATATTTGATCTGTAGTGATGCATTTGTATCTCCTGCCATAGAGGGTATGTTCTTTCTAGAAAGTCTTTCTCAGAACCCTCTTTCCAATCTTCATTGTTAGGCCCTCACTTCCCAATATCCCTATAGCACCTAGTTTATACCTCCCTTTAGTACATACCAGCTTTGTGATTAGTGTTCATTTGATAATTTTCCTTGCATGACCATTTTATTTTTTTATTTAAAAATTTTTATTTATTTTGTTTTATTTTTTTTTTAAATGTTTTATTTATTTCTAGGAGAGATAGAGACAGCGTGAGCAGGGAAGGGTCAGAGAGAGAGGGAGTCACAGACTCTGAAACAGGCTCCAGGTTCTGAGCTGGCAGTCAGCACAGAGCCCGACGCGGGCTCGAACCCACGAACCATGAGATCATGACCTAAGCGAAAGTCGGTCGCTTAACCAACTAAGCCACCCAGGCGCCCCTTATTTAAAAATTTTTAAATGTTTGTTTATTTTTGAGAGAGACAGAGAGACAGAGTGCAAATGGAGGAGGGGCAGAGAGAGAGAGAGAGAGAGGGAGACACAGAATCCAAAGTAGGTTCCAGGCTCTGAGCTGTCAGCACAAAGCCCAATGTGGGGCTCGAACCCACAAACTGTGAGATCATTATCTGAGCCGAAGTCAGATGCTCAACTGACTGAGCCACTCAGGCACCCCTAGGCATGACCATTTTAAAAGTTAGGATCTTATAGTATGTTGTTTCTTCATGGGATTCAACAGTGTCTAACTATTAAATAGAAGGTATGCTGAATTTATTTTTGTTTGTTGATAATTGAGGTGAACTTTGTTCTGAAAAAACTAGATTATAGGATATAAGTCCATCTCCAGGAATAGTTTCTTATGAGGTTGTAATATTCATTATTAAAACTAATTAAGAGAGGTCTTCTGATGGTTGTTGCAGAGCAAGGCCTGGACTGTGGGGAGGCCTGAGAAGCTCCTAGGATGAAAGTTTAAGAGATACTTCCTTTCAGGGTCAGGAAAGTGCCTCCTTAAACTTTAGGCTGTAGGAGCTTCTTTTGCCTCCATGCTCCCAGCACTTTCTGAATTTTAGCTTCTAGCCTAAAAATAAAATATTTGTCCTGAATGGAAGGACTATAGAAATAGGAATCTAGATTGATTTTAAATGAAAGAAAGACCACGAGAGAATATATTTTATTATTATTTTGAAAATTTATACTCTGACTGCTTTAACGATTATTTCTTTGTCATTGGTTTTAAAGCAACTTGATATTGATGTGCTTGAGTGTAGTTTCTTCATGTTTCTTTTGCTTGGGGTTTGTGGAGCTTATTAGATCTGTGAGTTTATAGTTTTCATCACATTTGTAAAAATTTCAGACTTTATTTCTTCAAATATGTTTTCTATCCTCTCTCTTTTCTCTTTAGAGATTCTAATTAGACATATATTGGGTTACTTGAAGTTGCCTTACAGTTTACTGATGCTCTATTCATTTTTATTTTATTTTATTTATTTCTGAGAGAGAGAGAGAAAGCATGAGCAGGGGAGGGTCAGAGAGAGAGAGGGAGACACAGAATCTGAATCAGGCTCCAGGCTCTGAGCTAGCTATGAGCACAGAGCGTGACACGAGGCTTGAACCCACTAACTGCGAAATCATGACTGTGAGCCGAAGTCGGATGCTTAACCAACCAACTGAGCTACCCAGGCACCCCTCATTTTTTTTCCAGTCTTTTTTCTCTTTGTGTTTCCTTTTGGGTAGTTTCTGTTGCTATGTATGTCTTAAAGTTCACCAATATTTTCATCTGAAGTATCTAGTCTAATCTGAAATATATTTCAGATATTTTTAGTTTTTACATCTATAAGTTTTATTTGGGTTTGGCATATCTTTTACATCTAAACATAACATGCTCAGTTTTTCTTGTTGTTTCTTTATACATGGGATATAGTGATGACAGTTGTCTTAATCTCTTTATCTCTTAAATCTATCATCTGTGTCACTTCTGGGTTGTTTTTGATGATTAATTTCTCTCTTTTTTATGGCATGTACTTTACTGCTTCTTTGTCTGCCTGGTAATTTTTGATTACATGCCAGACGTTGTAATTTTGGTTTGTTGGGTATTGTATATTTTTATACCTAAAATAGTCTTGAGCTTTGTCTGTGATTCAGTTAAGTTTCTTATGGAAGGTTTTATTTATTTATTTTTTTTGGGTGACATGTATATTTAAGATGGTGAGCAGAAAGGGAGGAAATATCAGGGAATAAAGCTATAAGAAGAGAATTATCTTAGAAGCCAAGGAGCTAATTTTTAGAGATAGAGGAAGTATACCAGTTATATGTGGTTTTTATTTGATGAAGAGAATATTCTGCAATCTTGTGAGCAGAAATAAGATTTTAAAGGGTCGAGGAGTTAGTGAAGGGATGTAGTGGAGCAGAGAGTTGATGATGATGGTGATTCCTCTTCTTCATCTTTTTCTCCTTGTCCTCCTCCTCCTCCTCCAACGCCTCCTCCTTCTTCTTATCTCTTAGATTCTTTTTCTTCTTCTGGTTTTCTCCATTCCTTTCACAAATAGATGAACAGACTTAAGATGAAATATACACTATTTTTAAAACATATACTTTAAAAAATTCAGACATTATGCAGAGAATGAAGTACACTCACTTTAGGAGGTTGTTGGTAAGTACCAACCTTTATTTAACTGGGTATATTTTTAGAGATTGGAAGTAGAGCTGTAGGTTTCAAAGTATGGAGGAAAATTCTAAGTAAGTTTCTCATTGTTACTGTGTTCAGGGTTTCCTAGTTCTGGTCTGAAATAGCAGCTTCAGTTCCTTTCTATGTAACACATTATTATAATTTCATATATAGCATTAGCCTTTACTGTTAGAGTAAAATGGGAATTGGTGACAGCTATGGAAGACCAAAGAATTCCTTTATAGATTTCTTCACTAAAAAGTTTTTTTAAAAAATTCTTAAATAGATATACTAGAACTATTAAGAGTAGGATTTCAAAACTTTTAGAAGAATTCATCAGATGGTACTTTCTTTTGATAAGGAAACAGTAAAGATTTGAACATGGTCTTGAGTAGTTGTAACCACATAATGGGTAGTTTATTGAGAATTTGTTTTGTAATAAATACATTGTGAAATTAGATCTAAAGAAATGGATTCACTAGTGTTAAAAATAGTTCTGAAAGCCTCATTAATAAGTTTGACTTCTACCTTTTTTCTACTACTAATATTATTAGCCTATGATCTAAAGCAAATTACTTAAATTCTCTAATCTTCACTTTTTTTTACTTGTAAATTATGGTAAACTTTGACTATGAAGTTTCATAGGCTGGTCATGTAGAGCAAATGATAAAAATGTGATATATCTTGAAGTTGTCATGATATTTCATTGCTATTAAATATTATCTGTCATGACTAAAACTAATTGGGTTCTAATTGTTTTATTAACTTATTTTATCCTGAATAACATTCAGTTACTGATTTTCTCCCCCAAAAGGTACAGAACGGGGCTATTTTAATGTAACAATTTCACTCAAAGAGAATATAGGCAATACAGAGCTGTTCCCAAAATGTGATACTATTGGAGAATAAATGGGGACATATTTGAAGCTTTGGCCACATTATTGAGATCTTTGTGATCATCCACTTATAAAATAGAATTATAATCTCATTACTCTATTGAGAGTGAGTAAAGAAAATATTAGTGACATAGAAATGTTGACTGTCTTTGCTTTGTTGCCTGTGTACATTCCATGAGAAAGGAGAAATAAGGAAGAAGGAAGTGGTGAGTGATATTAGAGTGCTTTACCGGCAAATAATTTGTTCTTGTGATTTAGTTGGTAGCAGAAGGATTTACTTTGATAATTTTGTATTTTATTTTGGTGCTTTCTAAAGCCCATTCATTCTTAGTACTTTAAAGAATTCCAAAGAATATTTACTAAAGTTGTAAATGATAAAGTCATGCATTATAAGAAATTGAGAACTTAATTTTACAGAAAAACTGGAATCACAGAATTTTATGAGGAAATGTTTAGATTAGAAAACACCACAGGTATCACATAGTGCAGACCTTGTATTTGTTAATTTATAGTAAATAAGAAAAAGTATGCTTTTATAGATAATATTAATGGTCTATTTTGTATTTAAGCATTTCTGAGAAAAATATTTGTAATCTTTCCCAAGAAACTGAAGGAATTACGTTACTCTGACTGCAAAGTGTAATTCTCATTTGATTTTTTTACATGATAAAGGTGAAAGTGTCAGGAAAACTTTTACAAACCTATCATGATACCTTGGAAGTCAGGAATAACAGAATTTCACAAGTCTAATAAGATAGACACTATAATGTCAATATTTGTGTTCTGATGAATGTGAGTTGTGAAACTTGGCTCCAGTTGCCAGATGTGTTAGAGCATTACAATTTAAAATTACATTAGTAATGAAAATTAATGAACACAAAATTTCCACTTTTGAAAAAGAGCCCTATCCAACTTGCACTTGTCTTGAGAAAAATAACTGTAGATAATTTTGGCATGTGCTGATTAAATATTTGAATCTGATTTTGTGCACATAGGGTGCATTTTATTTATTATATTAACCATATTGTTAATAAAGAATATTACAGTCATTTATTTTGCTTAGTATGACTAAAAAATTAAGTGAAGTACATGTGTAGAAATGGAAAACTAATGAGAAATCCTATGCACAATACACAACATTCTTGTGTCTGACCTTTCTGTTTTTCTGAAATTTCATTACCGGAATTTTATTTCTTATCTCATTATATAAAATGTAATGTTTTAAATATAATTTTTTACTCATGCTTTCATTTCCTTCAAGTATTTGTTCATGTATTCCTTTAATTTCTAAGTCAAAACTTGTGCTTTGTTGATAAGAAAAATTTTAAAATAATATTGAGAGAGGCTGTAATTGTCTATTAGTGACTTTAGATCATTTTCCTTCTGACATTAAACTATTATAGATATTATTACAAATTTTATAGTAAATAGATTAAATTGTGATTTTAACTATTACGTAAAAATAATGTAATACCTGAGCTTTAATTAAGTGGCACTTATCTCACTGTTGTTTTCTCTCTTTTCAATGTTTTTTTTTTTACATCTTTTTGGTGAGTATATATTGAAAGGAATGAGAAGTATGCCTTTGATAGATATCTGGGCATGATTAGGTTTTTCTAGTCTTTCATTAAAACTGAAAAAATAGGACTTCAAATGACATTTTCAATAATAACTAAATTTCATATTTACTGCCTTAAATACATTTACTGCCTTAAATTATAATTGTATGTATTTTTTCGCATACAATTAAAAATGTGTACATGATACCAAAAGCACAAAATGGAAACTTTGATAAATTGGACCCACCAAAACTTAAAAACTACCCTGTGAAAGACCCTGTTAAAAGGAGATTAAAATACAAATTACAAACTGGGAGAAAATATTATAGATTACAAATTTAATAAATGACTTGTATTTAAATAAATAGCACTCAAAACTCACATTAGAAAAAATCCACTTAGGGGCACCTGGGTGGCTCAGTTGGTTTAGCGTCCTACTCTCATTGTCATAGGATCAAGACTTGCATCAGGCTTGGTGCTGAGTGTGGGGCCTGCTTGGGATTCTCTTTTTCCCTATCTCTCTGCCCCTCTCCTACTCATTCATTCACCTGCTCTCTCTTCTGTCTCTCAGAATAAATAAATGAACAATTAAAAAGACAAAAAAGAAAAAATCTAATTAGAACATGGGCAAAAGACATAGAGACATCTTACTAGAAAAGACATACAAATATCAAATAAGGACATGAGATGATCAACGTTGACTTCATATCTATTAGAGACATGCATTTTAAAATCACAACAAGATACCACTACACAGATTTAAAAAACTAAAAAAAAATAAAAATGAGAGGTGAGTTATTTGGAGGGAAGATTGATAGCTATAGTTACTAAATGCAAATAAAATAGATGATATAAAATTAAATAAACAAATAACATACATCTAAAGTTAAATTGATGGTAACATATTAAAGAACTCTAAAAATGCATGTAATACTTTATATCTGATTAGTAACCACAGATGATGAACTTTTAGGCCCATCATGTAGCAGAAAAACTTATCAGGGCCTCGGTGCTTAGAGAAAATGTTAAAATTAGACACATTTCCTTATCTATTTTCACTGGTAGCCATTACTGGAATATAGCACAGTATGTGCTATGTACCTTTCTTTTCTGCAATAATTATAAAGAGCTATAGTTCAGTAGTCCTTTTTGTTTCAGATGTCTATAATACTTTTAGGAAAAGGTGAAGTAAAAAACATCTTTGCTTTTCGTTTCAAGATGAGAATTGGAAAGTTTGGTCTGATAGGAGGTCAATGATCCGAATATTACTATGCTTTAAAAATTTCCCATGAAATGGAAATGATTTAGTATGAAAAACTTAAATCTGGAGTTGAGTTCTTAAGACAAAAAAATTTATTTGAAAGATAGTTGAGGGGAATATCAAATCAAAATCATAGCAAGAAGCATGTGCAGTCATAAACATATCTTCAATGTACAAATGTTTGTCAAAGAGAGGTGAATTTACAGCTAAAATAATTTACAGCTAAAATAATTTACAGCTTAAATTTTAAGGCCCCACACTTGAGTTGGCTTATGTTAAGACTGACATGTTGGAAAAAAGACTAAATTAGCTTTTTGTCTATAGGAAATGATATTTCAAATAATTAATATTTTAAGAAGTGGTCAGAGAGTATGCAGCCAAAAATGTAAGAAAAAAATATATTATGGCAATTGTTAGATAATAAAATTATTTAACTTGATTTTTGTGAAGGTTTTGTTCTATTTTTCAGCTTTTTTTTTTTTTTTCATAGAGAGAGGGAGAGAGGATGAGAGAGAATCTCAGGAATCTCAAGCAGACTCCACACCCAGCGTGGGGCTTCTACCTAATGGCTTGAGATCATGACCTGAGCCAAAATCAAGAGTTGGACACTTAACTGACAGAGCCACCCAGGTGCCCCTATTTTGAAGCTTTTTAAAATGTGTGATTTGTTTTTGCTTTCTTTTTTAAAGTTTGTTTATTTATGTTGAGACACAGAGAGAGAGAGAGAGAGAGAACATCAAGCAGTCTCTGTTTCAACACAGGCCTCAAACTCATGAATCTTGAGATCATGACCTGAGCTGAAACCAAAAGTCTGGTGCTTAACTGACTGAGCCACCCAGGCACCCCTCTTCTCATTCCTTTAAACAAGGTATTTATTGCCATTCTAAAGAACACTAGCATGGCACTATAAAATCTTAGGACAGCTTGCTATGAGGGGGAAATCTCTGCAGTGTCCTGCAGAGATATCACTTTTCTTCACTAGACTTTTTTGGAGGCATTTCAGGATAGTTGGGGCCTGCAGCCAGACTGCCTGGGTTTAAATCCTGGCTTTGTCTCTCTTTAGCTGGTGAATTTAGGCAGATCATTAACCTGTCTGTGCTTCTCTTTTTTGTCTGTAGAATGTCAATAATAATCATACTCTTAAGATTGGTGAATATATTTAAAAAGTGCTTTTACAGAATGTGACATATAGTAAATGCACAGTATACATGAGTTATTAGTATAATGGTACAAGAATAATAGATAATTTGGGGACCTTTGTTTCTCAGCAAGGGATGTACCAGGCCTTGTTTTTCTCCAGGAAGCTTCAGGTATTTTTGGAACATCATTTCACCTGTCTGCAGTCAGACAGACATAGAGGATTTGGTCTTATTTATGGGGACCTTTAAAAGTATGATTATCTTATGAAAATGATTTGCTGAAGGTAGTTAACATAACATTATTAAATCTTCCAAGTTTATGTGAAAGAAAATTATGAATAGGATTTAGATTGTGAACTGAATTGTAAACACTAATTATTGGCTAGTTTTAAACATTTCTATTCTGAAAAGTTTTTTTTTGTAGAAATTTCTGTGTAGCATCTTATTTTTGTATAATTCTATGTCTCTTCTAAATGTATTTCTGCTTAGTTATGTCAGACATTTTAAGTGAGAAAGTTGTTTTTAAACCCTATTAAATGATGATAAATTATTTATCACTAAACAAAGTTGAAGTGACTGAGTTGGGAAGAAAGTATTTAGAGCCTACCAGGTAGGTTTGGAGGAGAGGATAGGAGAGGCTGGAGGTAGAGCAATGACAGAATTTGGATCAAGTGGAGGGGCAAGTGCTTCTGAACTGCTTGCTGATTTCAAGTTCAGGGTAGTAAGCAACCTTAGTGAGTGTCCAAAGAGAGTAGAAGAGATGTTCTGAGACTTACTACTTTGTAGTGGTGCCAACACAGGTGGTAACTGCCTTCTGGAGAGGGGATAAAAACAAGCCAGGATTGGGGCGCCTGGGTGACTTGGTCGGTTGGGCGTCCGACTTTCACTTAGGTCATGATCTCGCGTTCATGGGTTTGAGCCCCGCGTTGGGCTCTGTGCTGACTGCCAGCTCAGAGCCTGGAGCCTATTTCAGAGTCTGAGTCTCCCTCTCTCTCTGACCCTCCCCTGCTCACGCTGTCTCTCTCTCTCCTAGAAATAAATAAAAAATATTTTAAAAAAAACAAAAAACAAAAAACAATCCAGGATTGTGGGTGAACCTGGTCAATTTGGATTCTAGGAGTAAATGAATACATGTAGTTTGTGTCCTAAGGTTCCTCATGCACAGATCAAAGAAAGAATCATTGCATTCAAAGCAAGTGATATGGCTGAATCTCAAGATGCAAAGATTGTAGTTTCCAGAACCTATCCTAAAGAGTAGTTTAATTCTTTGTGGAAAAAGGCCCACCAGAAACCTCTATTGGCAATTTTCCTTAATAGTTCATTAAAACCTCTTATCTTTCTATTTTATGAAACATTTATATTTCTATAAGTATACTATGGTACTTTGGAGTAAAATAGGAAGCAAGAAGTATATCTCTAATTATGACGGTGTAAGATGGCTGTCAGGTATGTGCTATCGAAGAAAAATGCTACATCATGCAAAGAAATCTTCTGTGTCATAGTGTGTTTAGACCCCCATTGCAAAATGTTCTGTTACATATGTTTTGCAAGAGTTTTCTACAGTGTAGAATCTATGCTAAGAACATATAATATCCTGTTGTGTTTTCATCTCTTTGCCTCAGTTTTGGGTTTGCATTCCTTATGGTTTCTCATTTTAGGAACTAGCCTGAAGCAACCAGACCCTTGCTGCTGCCACTCCTGGAGAGAGGGGGAAAAAAAAGGAAATAGAGTTATACAATGTAAAAAGGGAATTTAATGAGACTGCAGCTTTCAAGTTATTTTAATTCCTCCCTCCCTTCCTTCCTTCCTTCCTTCCTTCCTTCCTTCCTTCCTTCTTCCTTTTTTAGTGCTTCCTATACAAAGGTATTTTCTGTTTCTTTTCTATGTTCTAAAAAACATAAACCTGAAATTAGTTTTGGCATTATGTCTATAATAACATTAGATTATCATGAAATAGTTTCCTACTCTAGAAAGCTCTTGCTCCTCTAGAGGGCAATGCTTCACTTTTATATTACTAATCTAGGCAAAAATTTAAGAACAGCTTTCTTTCTTATGAGACTAGAAATGGTTTATTCTGCTCATTCTTGCTCTTTAAAAATACATTGTATAGCTGAGAGATTTAACAAGATATGTTTTTAACCAGAAAATATACAAAATAATTAGAACTTCCATAAACTAATATTTGGTTTGGAATTTTAGGGAAGATTTCTTTGGCTTTCCTTCTTTATTTTCTATGAAAACATAGAAAGAACTTGACCTATGCTCTAAATTTAGTTATAATTTAGTTCTCTTTTTCTGAAAGATAAACTTTCTTTCCTTCTTAGAAAACATTTTGATTTAAGGTTCCAGATTGGCCACTTGACTTGGTAAAAACCAGAATAAAAAAACCCAAACACCCAAAGTCAGAACCAAAAGAACCCAGTGACCAAAAGACCTTTCCTCTTTGTTCTGCTTTTCTATTTTTATTTTTTATGCTACTTTAAGTTTTAGACTATGTGTCTTTTGCAACAAGCTTCTTTTTTTGTGATATTTCTACAAAACATATGGCTTTGTTCAGAAAACAAAAGCCATCTCCATTAATTACAGCCTTTTTAATGTTAATTTGAACATGAGTAATGTTTACAAGGATGAGAGAGAGAGAGAGAGAAAGAGAGAGATGGAGATTCCCAAGCAGGCTCTGAATTATCAGTGCAGATTCCTGCATAGAGTTTGATTCCATGAAGTGTGATGATGACCTGAGCCAAAATCAAGAGTTGGACATTTAACTGAGCCACTCAGGCATTCCACTTATTGCCTACTTTTATCCCATTTCTTTTAAAAGCAAACCAAATATATTACTGTGGTAGGCAGAACTCTAAGATGGTCCCTAAAATTTCTGACCCCTGGTGTACATAGACACCTCTATCCAATTGTTCAAACACTGCTATGAAGGCATTCTGCAGATGTAATTAAGATGCTAAACAACTGGGGCACCTGGGTGGCTCAGTCCGTTAAGTGCCTAACTTCAGCTCAGGTCATGATCTCACGGTTCATGGGTTCAAGCCCTGTGTCGGGCTCTATGCTAACAGTTCAGAGCCTGTTTCAGATTCTATATCTCCCTCTCTCTCTGACCCTCCCCTGCTCATGCTCTCTCTCTCTCTTACCGAAATTAATAAAAAACATTAAAAAATTAAAAAAAAGATGCCAAACAATTAATAAATCTTAAAATAGGGAGATTAGGTGGGTAAGATCTAATCATATGAGTCTTTTAAACATGTGTTTAGAGATTAAAGACAAGTCAGACAGGTTTGAAATGTTTGAGGGATTCACTGTGAGAGAGGCTCTCCATTGGTGGTTTTGAGAAGGAAAGGGCTGTGGTGCAAGGACCTGAGGCTGGCCTCTAGTTACTGAGACTGATCTCCAGTTGATAGTCAGAAAGAAAATCAGGACTTCAGGCCTACAACCACTAGAAACTGAATTCTGGAAGTAAACCTGAGTTCAGATGAGAATGAAGCCCAGGCAACACCTTGATTTTAACTTTGTAAGATTCTGAATTGAGGATCAGCCAAACTATGCACAGACTTCTGACCAACAAAGGTGTAGGATAATACATGAATGGTGTTTAAAGCCTCTAAGTTTCTATTTATTTGTTTTATAGCAGTATAAAACTAAGGAAAGTGGGAAGCCTACGTTGAACATTAGTAGGCTTTGAATCGATTAGCTGATTAATTGTCTAATTCTTGATTTCGACTCAGGTCATGTCCTCATGGTTCATGAGCTCAAGTCCTGTGTTGGGCTCTGCAATGACAGCATGGAGCCTGTTTTGGATTCTCTGTCTCCCCCATCTCTGCTCCTCCCCATCTTGTACTCTCTCTCCCCCCCTCTCAAAATGAATAAATAAACATTTAGAAGAACTAGTAAAAGCAAGAAAGTAAATTCCTTTAACATTGTTTTAGAGAAATCACTTGCAATGTTGAAGCTTTCAAATGATCTGATACTGAAACAGTAATGTTCAGCATTTGGATATTTGCTATATCCTGTTATAGCGGTGGCTATATAGGGCTGACCTCATGCCTAACTTCAGAAGTGAGACTAAGTTAGCTCAAATCATTTAGAGCGTAACACTTGAAGTAAGTGCATGTGATTTAAACTGGTCCAACAAGAGTAAAACTGGGGAGGATTTTGGTGGGAGTATCAGGGCACGTACTGCCCTTTTTCCTTTGAACTTGGTAATGTGAGTATTGAGGTTGACAGGTATTGAAGCTTCAAGGGAGGTCCTTGAGTTTCTCTGAGCCTGTCATATACAGCTTAAAGATTAAACCAGAAGAGGCAAAGCTAAGAAAAGGGTTCTGGTTATGTTTGAGACTTGGATCAAGCTGAGACTTGCATCAAGCTGTGTGTGAATATAAATCTACTACTGGACTGTTCAGTTTTATGGGCCAGTAAATCTTTCTCTTTTTTTAGGAATTTTTTGTTGTTGAAGGTTATTTGCATTGAGCTTATTGTAACTGAAAAAAATACAAACTGATAGACCAGTCATTATCTTTTTAATTTTCATGGCAACTTTCTCTTTTTATAGAATATTTTCCTTACTAGTAATCTCTTAGCATCTAGACCTAGTTTCTTACTGTCTAGACTTTTAGGCCTAGAGATAGAAATTGGTGAAAAAATATAATAAAATGTCATAAATTTATTATTTTCATATTATAATCTGACCAGTTCAAGAAAATTGATATGGTGGCTTCTTTAATATCTGTATCCTAGCACATATTTGAAAAGTATTAATTCATTATTTGTTCTTTTATTTGTCCTTTTAGAAATGACGTGAATAAAGTAGAACTGATTTGGTTTAAAGGTTTTGTTTCAAGCATTGAAAGTATAAAACATATAATTTTCATTAGTTGCCATTATAATTGCCTATACTTCTATTGACAGAAACATGTTAGAGATAGTGGTATATGAATAAAAATAATATTTGTCTTGTTTAAAGATGAAAAAAATGGCTTATATTGCTAAAACTACTGTTCAATACTTCTCATAATAATCTTACTAACAGAAGTGAATAGATTCTATGGGACAAAATGTGATAATGCAAGAATAGTGCCTTTTTAATAACTTAAAGTACCTTTGAAATGTGTTTATTTTAAATTTATGTGTGTGTGTGTATTGAAGGCTTTGGGTGCTTTCATTTGTTATTTTACTTGCTTTTAATGCTTTTACTTGTAGGCATTTATTTTCCCAGAATGTAGTTGTGACAACTGACCTTATTGATCTTAAGCTTTTTCTACCTGAGCTAAACCTTCTCTGAGAATATCTTAAATATTAGTATCTTAGCAGGTAGAGTTGACTGAAATAGAGTATAGCAAAAAAAATTTGCCATTTCTATAAATACTTAAAAGTAATTTTGGGGTAAATAAAACATACATGAGATATTTCACCTATTTTTTAGATTTCTTTTTATTAAAAAATTTTTAAATGCTTGTTTATTTTTGAGAGAGAGATAGAGACAGAGACAGATAGACAGAGACAGACAGAGCATGAGTAGGGGAGAGGCATAGAGAGAGGGAGACACAGAATTCCAAGCAGGCTCTAGGCTCTGAGCTATCAGCGCAGTGCCCAATGCGGGGTTCAAACCCATGAACCTTGAGATCATGACCTGATCTGACATCATACACTTAACTGACTGAGCCACCCAAGTGCCCCTATTTTTTGTAGATTTCTCAAGGAAAGATTATAAATAAAAAGAATTTGTAGTGTAAGCGAGTGTATATTTTCAATATGTGAGTTTCAAAATGAAATTTGGCTATTCTTTTTTTTAATGTTTATTTATTTTGAGAGAGAGAGCGCGAGAGAGCATGTGCATGAGCTGAGAAGCGGCAGAGAGAGGGAGTGAGAGGGAGGGAATCCCAAGCAGACTACACACTCAGGGCGGAATCTGATGTGGGGCTGGATCTTACATTGTGAGATAATGACCTGAGCAGGAATCAAGTTAGATGCTTAACCAACTGAGCCATGCAGGCACCCTAAATGTGACTATTCTTATAAGAGGAAGTAGGATATAAGTTGAATTAGAAGGATTTATTAACATTGTGGGAATTAGGAGGAGTCAAATAGTTTTCTTTTTTTTTTTTTTAAGTTTATTTATTTATTTAGAGAGTGTATGCATACACACAGGTGAGGGGCAGAGAGAGAGGGAGAGAGAGGGAAAATCCCATGCAGGGGCCTTGATATCATGAATCATGGGGTCATGATCTGGATCAAAGTCAAGAGTTGGACACTTAAACGACTTGAGCCACTCAGATTCCCCTCTTTTTTTTCTTTTTAATTGCAAAGATGGATTTATAAAGGTACCTTTAATTTAAGGAGGGAATCTAGGGTGAATTGATTTGGGTGGCATGGCTGAAGGAGAGTGTCTGCAAAAGACACCTGAAATAACAGGTATGGTTAAAGACATGGAAAGAAAGGGCAGAAAGACAGAAGGAATGACACCTATGTATGTCTTTCAGATAGGGAAATTGCATGAAGTGATAAAAATCCATAGCCAAGAATAACACATGTTAGATATTTACTGTGGTCAGAGGACAAGAGTCATTGGGCAAGTTAATGTATCAAATAATGAGGTGGGTGTTGTATTTCTTGCTAGAGCTCCCATAACAAAGTGTCATAGACTTGGTGTCTTAAACCATAGACATTTATTTTCTCACAGTTCTGGAGGCTCTAAGAATGAGATTAAGGTGTCGGCGGGGTTGCTTTCTTCTGAAAGTTTCTGTCTGACGATCTTCCAGTGTCTTCACATAGTTTTCCTTCTGTGTGTTGTCCTAATCTCTTCATATAAGGATACCAGTCGTTTTGGAGTAGGGTCCACCTGTGTGACCTCATTTTACTTTGATCATTTCTTTACAGTCTCTACTATTAATAGTTGCATTCTGAGGTAAGAGGGATGAGGACTTCAGCATATGAATTTGCGTGGGAGAGGATACAGTTCAGCCCATAACAGACATGTTTACTTCAAGTTGACTGAATTTAGCCTCATATGGTGGTGGTGGGAATAGAAGGCAACAGATTAGCCAATAAAAATGAGAATCATTAAGATGAGTTATTCAGATTGCAGGATAGCATCTTTTTAAAACTTAAAAAATTTTTTAAATGTTTTATTTATTTCTGAGAGAGAGAGAGAGAGACAGTGTGAGCAGGGGAGGGTCAGAGAGAGAGGGAGACACAGAATCTGAACAAGGCTTCAGGCTCTGAGTTAGTTGTCAGCACAGAGCCCAACGTGGGGCTCAAACCCATGAACCATGAGATCATGACCTTAGCCGAAGTTGGATGCTTAATCGACTGAGCCACCCAGGCACCCCTTAAAACTTTAAAAAAAGGAAAAAAAACTTTGTTTTGAACAGGAGGGTATATTTGAACCTGTTACTTTTGAAGCAATGAAAGATTTCAAATTGTTCCATAGGTAATGGTATTGGAGGCCTGCAGAAATGTATCTAGGACAGATTTAAACTGAGGGCTTTCTGAGCAATGTTATACCTTCATTTTTTTCTAGTCTCACAGTGAACATTCAGGAATATGCTGGAGCTTTTAACACCAGTCACTAGCTTATATAGCAAATAAGCACAGAAAAGAATCATGTGAGTTAGTGATGAGGATGGCAAGACTGAACCACTGTCCCTCTGTGGAACTCCTACTTGCACTGTTTGTTTCTAGGGGGACTTGAGGGTCTGGGAAGCCTATTCCTTTATCTGGGAGTAAGCTATGTTATTTCTTGCTTTGTGTTATTCTTTCTGTAAGTCTCCTTGCATATTCTTTGGTGCTTTACATTTTATATTTCTTATCTTTTTCTATTGGCCTATTTTTAATCAATATCTCATAATCTCATATGATAAATAGGATAGGCTTGATGACAGGCCAGAATAGGAATCATTCATTCTAGCAAACACTCAGCAAGTGTCATATGTTACTTGTTCCAATAATATTCTCTAGTAGATAATAGTGTAAGAATGTGTGAGTTGTCAATGGAAGTAAAAGAAAGAGAGAGAGAGAGAGAATTTAACTCCATGGATGACTTCACTGAGAAGGGGTATCAAACAAAGATCTCAGAAGATCTGTTTATAACATCAGAGAAATATCTGGGGTTGGGGAGTGCCACCTAAACTAAGAGAGTAAAAATCATAAAATCCTGGCCAAAGAACAATTAAGAAGAGGATCTGGCAAGAAGGAGGTCATTGATGTCTTTAAGACAATACTTTCTTGTGTAGTGAAAATGGGAGTGATGGTGAGGGTTGCAGTCGGTATATGTTGAGATGGAGAAGCATTGTAGTTAGTGAGAAGAGGTTCAATTTTACCCCTCATAAAGTCTATTATAATCTTTTCTAAGATGTTTAATAACATACTCATTTTTTATTTATAGCTTACGAAACATTTTGAACTATCCTTATATTTCAGTAGGCTATAGCTCATATTTTAAATAATATTTAATGACCAAAATGATCAAATTATGGTTAAACCAAAAATTGCAGTTGTGCTTTTCATTGGTTACTTCAAAATTCAAGTTTGGGCAAGCAGAGAGAACATATGAATCTTTAGTCTCAAACCGTGTCTAATTTTTTGGCTCTAAACTTTATTCAAATCTGTTTCCAGGAGTTTGGGGATAAACATTTAATCCATGTTTATTTCCTTAAATAAGTAGCAGGATAAATTTTATGGTATAATCAGTTCAGATGCAAAGTACGAGAGCCAGGTATGGAATTACTACCTCAAGAACGTTGGAACTAGGGTGGGAAGACCCAGGTAGTAAGACTTGGTTACCACGGAAAGGGCTTTCTCCAGCTGAGAGTGATGCCAGAGGGCTTGGTTGTATGGCACCCTTTTTTAAAAGAGAACAAAATAGGGGCACCTGGGTGGCTCAGTCGGTTAAGGATCCGACTTCAGCTCAGGTCATGATCTCACTGTGTGTAGGTTCGAGCCCTGCATCGGGCTCTGTGCTGACAGCTAGCTCAGAGCCTGGAGCCTGCTTCGGATTCTGTCTCCCTCTTTCTCTGACCCTCCCCTGCTCATGCTTTCTCTCTCTCTCTGTCTCTCAGAAATAAATAAAAAAAACATTAAAAATTTTAAAAGAGAACAAAATAACTCTTCTTGGAGATTACTTAAAAAATTAATATCTGGTTCTGTTGTACTGCAAAGTGTTTTCAGTGGAATTATTTTCCTTCTTTTGATTTTTACTTTTATATTTTAGTTACCCATTTCACACATTTTGTGGAATGTGGCAGGCACATGTTTGGTGAACAACTATGAAAAACTCTGCCAGACTAGAGCCTACATTTCAGCAGGGAAGAAAAAGGATAATAATATAATGGCATTAATTTAATTATTTAAATTTTTATATAGAGAGTTAATAAGTAGATGTAGCCTGCTGGAAGGTGATAAGTGCTATTACCTTCTTTGGCCACAGAAAGGTGCATTTATGTTTTCCAGATATACACTTTGATTTGGAACACTATGTTGGAAAATAAAAAAAACAGGTATAAACTTAAAACAGCCAATTTTATAAGCATAACATGAGCAATTGAAACCTGTGATGCTCTTCATTGTTTATATTTAGTCCCTATATGTAGTTGATTTTCAAATTCAGTAACTTTCTTCCAAATAATGTGCTTGTATCTATTAGTTTGTCTTTTAAAATACCAAGTCATTTGCCCAACATTCTAATTAACCTGAACCTCTGTTTCATGAGATCTTTGAACATTGAGGCCTGCTGAAAGGTTCAGGGTGCTTTTTAAAAAAATGTTTTTAATGTTTATTTATTTTTTGAGAGGGAGAGAGGCACAGAGTGTGAGTGGGAGAAGGACAGAGAGCGAAGGAGACACAGAATCCAAAGCAGGCTCCAGGCTCTGAGCTGTAAGCACAGAGCCTAATGAAGGGCTCAAACCCACAAATCGTGAGATCGTGATCTGAGCCAAAGTCAGACTTTTAACCAACTGAGCCACCCAGAAGCCCCAGAGTGCTTTTTAAATATTCACCAGGATATAATTCTCCCTTCACTTGACAAGAGATGGGGCAGATTAAGTGCTTTCTTTTTCCCCTTCTAGAGTCATGGTACAGCAGAGCTTTACTATTCTAGCCCAAGAGAAAATTGTTGCCTTTGCAAAAAGAGAAGGAAAAAAACAAACCTAGATAGCTGTATGCAAGTCTTAAATTTTTCTCATTCTCTCTCTGGAGTCTATGTATGTATGCTATTTGAAATATTTCTATTAGAAAAAACAAAAACCCCGATTCCTGGTGTCCTAATTAGGAAAATGAATGTATAATTCTCAGTCCTTCAGTTCCATAAAGCTGAACTCCTTGGGGAGAGAGGTATATTAAAATCCAGAATTTTTCGTCATTTAGAAAGTAATACAATGCGTATTGTATTACTTGTAGAGTAATTTAGAAAGTAATTTCGTCATTTAGAAAGTAATACAATGCGTATTGCTAGATACTTGTTTTTTTCAGTGCTCTTTATTTAAAATTTCTGACTCCAATTCTTGACTTTAATACTATTTTGGGTGGTTTATTAACTTTATTTACTTAGAGTTTATAATTCTTTAAATACATCTTTTAGCAAATGCAATTAATATTTTATTAGTCAAGAGTTTTTATACCTTCTAAACAATAGTGGAACACAACTCAGCATTACTAGAATGTGTAAAATATTAGTATTTTTATATATGGAATATGTATATATAATGTATATATGTATGTATACATCTCAGTTTATAGATATCCTGGAAGGCTTAGGTATTTTAGGTATAACAAGTTCAGTAGGTAAAGTAGGGGAAACCAATGATTAAGTTTATTAAGAAATGCATATTCTTTTGATGAACAATCAAAAATGAGTATGTTTTTCCCAGATTCAATTTTATTAAATAAAAATTGGAGTACATTTACTCTTTTAAGGAGTACAAACTCCTTAGAGTTTGTACAGTTAAGAGTACAGTTAATAGTAAAAAGTCATAGGGGCGCCTGGGTGGCTTAGTTGGTTAAGCGTCCGACTTTCGCTTAGGTCATGATCTCGCGGTTCGTGGGTTTGAGCCCGTCGGGCTCTGTGCTGACTGCCAGCTCAGAGCCTGGAGCCTGTTTCAGTCTGTGACTCCCTCTCTCTCTGACCCTCCCCTGCTCATGCTGTCTCTCTCTCTCCTAGAAAAAAAAAAAAAAAGAGTAAAAAGTCATGTATGCAACAACTTTTGAGAACATTAGTAATTTTTTAGATTAGAATAGGGTCTGTTCTCATTTACTTGGGTTTGGGTCCTTGGCTTGAACGTCATACTTGGTAATTCTAACCACTGAATGTTTATGTTTGCTAATGAACTTTTAACCTTTAAACTGAGACTTGTCTCTGATCTTCGGACAGGTTTCCAGATGTTGCCTTATCATAAAAGTTGGTATCTAGGAAAAGTTTTCAGAGAATTTATCTCCTCCACCAACTCTTCTATTTTCTTTAAAGTAATTCAACCAAATAATGTGGGCTATCAAATTGTTTCATCTTAATTCAGGGACAAAAGAGGAATGCTGCTCTGGAGGACGCTAGCATATATCAAGTATTTGCTCCTTCTTTGCCAAGTGTACAGTTCATTGTTCGGTCACCTGTGTCTGTCCATTTAGCACATTTAAGGCAGTTCTCAGCAACCCCCATTTTTCTCTACAACTTGTGTGGAGGCTTCAAACATTGTCTGGCTCATTATTTCCTGAGGAAGGTTAAGCCCTTTACTGTCAGACCGGAACCCTTCACTAATTAGAGCCCTTGCTTTGGCACTGAATGTGTCATATCTGCGAGCCTTCCCACTGTGATCAGGGGCACATTGCTTGCTCACTAAGTGTCTAGCACTGGGCGGGACTGCCTGCTATTTTTTTTCATGTGACAAATTTTCAACTTGCTAAAATTCTAACTCCTCTTTAACAAGCTCTAAATAAAATTGGATGAGATATTCACTATATCACCAAGGAGATTTTGTTTAATACTATTATGTTTATCTTCAGTTTTAGTTGAGTCCACACTAGAATAATGAAAGAAATACTTTCAAATGTGGGAAAAAATGGTAGCATTTCCCACTCTTTTAAACAAGAACATATCAAAATATCATGCTAGGTTAATGCCCCACCCCAAAAACAAACTTTTGGCTCTTTTTGATTTAGTTAGTAGGAATAACCCAAGATTTATTCAAACTATCATCATTAAAAAGATGTCATAAAACTACATTACTTCTTTGATTTTATCTTTGCTTCAGATAATATATAATTTATGGTTCCTTTTTCAGTTGATAGGGTTTTATTAGCTGCGTAGATGGAAAGACTGAATCCACTGGCAGATCTCATGTCTTTGAATTGTCAGAGAATGTTTTTTGATATAAGTCAGGCTTCTCCATTTGTATTCATAAGAATGCTCCCATTTCTTCTGTTTAATCATCACTTCTTTCTTCCATTTCCAGCTTTTCTTTTTTAGAATAGGGAACTAGTCTGAATGATGCAAGTGTCTTGGTGTTTGATTATGTTATAGGTAAGCTTCTTGAAGAAAATTCTCTACTGTAGATATAGACCATACTCAGTTGGCTAGTTGATTCACAGATTAATATCACACACAAGATTAGCTCTACAAGCTTAACACACTTTTCTTTTTGAAAGAAAATGCATTATAAAAGTTTTTTAAAAACTGCAGTTCACTTTTTCTTAGGAAATATACTATGTAAGGTTATTCATATTTCATGACGGTAATGAATGCATTAAGATTTCATTATACTTATTCTATAAATAGATTAACATTTTAATTTTGTAATGTATGATATATTTGGTTTTAGTAGTCCCTTCCCTCATATAAAAATTAAGTAAAGGCAGAGAAAGCAGACATAGTTAAAAAAAATAAAGGTTTTATCAAATGTCAGAATTATTGAATGCTAGAGAAGAGAAATTTTGTTTCTCACTGAAATAGACTTTTAGTATGCTAACTTTTGGGGGGATGGGAAGGCAGGGCTAGGCAGTTGTTTTTCTCCTGATTTTTAAGAGATAGACGTTCATTATGGAACTTTTATTTTAAAAAAAGGAGGGGGAGAAATCTCACCAATAATCCAATATCCTGAGGCAACCAATAGATATTGATTAAGTTTCCAATTTAGTTAGACATTTGTCTTTCATCTTTTATGAATAGCTGAATCATGTTTCTAACTCATTTGAGCATTAGATCTTTAATGTTTAAAAAACGTATTTATATGATATATATATATTTATATGATATATGGTATCATATATCTAAAATACATATGTATTTATATGATATATCAATATATCATATATATTTGATATATCAAATATATCAAATATATATAGGCAGGTCTATTCATCTTGTAAATTCTTTATTGATTTTTATGGTGACAAAGCCCATTCTATGATTTTTTTTTCATTATTATGTTCTTTTTGAGTTAATGACTACTTTAAAATTTTTTCATTGCTTTTGATTCATTTTGAATCACACTAGTAATACATTAATATAGTCTTGGAAAAAATTTAGATAGTACCCATGTTAGTTCTCTTTTTTCTATTTTTTCATGCCAGTACCCTACTGAATTTTAACCATGGTCACCAGATTTGTGTATCTATTTCCTGACATTTTTCTTTGCATTAACATATATGTTAGGCATTTGAATGTGGTACTTTTCCTGTTGTTCTGGACTAGGGGACAAAACCCATGACATACTTGATATCCAGTATCTCATATCCTAAAGGGAGCAGAAATGTGACTGTCCCTCCAGGGCTCAAATCAGACCTACAATTCCCAACCGCATAAAACACCTTCTTTTTAACTCTATACCACCCCTCCCACCAGTGTATTGAAATGAACTCTAGGGAGGGAGTACATATATATACATATATCTGGCGAGAGAGACAGTATATTTGGCTGCCAAGTGAATTGCTTATAGGGCATGGGAATTACTGCAAGAACAGTTGATTTGCAGAGGTTGATTTACTCTATCTATTTGAGCAAGAGAACTAGGGAGAGACCATGCACACAGACAGGAGGCTGCAGGAGTCAGCCTGTATTTCTGTGGTTTGGTGGCAGGGATATGTGTGCATTGTGTGGGGCAACTGGACACCATCGTGGATGGATGGGCTTAAGACATCCTGCTAGTACCTCACTGGAGAATGATCTGCTCACTGAGGAGAATGCAGTAACACTTAGCACTCAGGCACCAAGGGAGCCTGCTTGATATACATGACCTGTACAACAGGGTGTGGGGCCGAAAAGAAGGGGGAGCTGGAAGAAGGTAAAGCCACCTTAGATCTCCTAAGGTCACCTATAGTGAACTAATATCCCTCCCCACTATTTTTGAATCTTTATAACAAAGATTTAAATATACTAAAACTGGGGCATCTGGGTGGCTCAGTTGGTTAAGCTCCTTACTTAGGGTCAGGTCATGATCTTGCAGTTCATGGCTTCTGACCCCATGTAGGGATCTGTGCTGACAGCTCAGAGCCTGGAGCCTGCTTCAATTCTGTCTCCCTCTCTCTCTGCCCCTTCTCTCCTCACTCTCTCTCTTGCTTTCTGAAAAATAAACAAACATTTAAAAAATTTTAAAAACTTAAATATGCTAAGATTAATATGCCATGTAATATTTAAAGTTTGTATTATTTAAAATATACTGTAATTAATATATTTAAAGTATGCTAATATTCAGTTCCTCAGCTTATTTTAGAACTTAGAACAATTTTAAGTTATACCTGTCCATTTGTTCTCCCAGATAAATTTAGATTCCAAAACAAAGTTCCTCAGGTTTCATTTAAGTTTTGGCATCTTCTGTATTTGTTACTTTTCACTGACAATGAGAAACTTGGCTTCTATTATAATTATTACATCTTTGTTCAGTTTGTTTGTTCAGTTCTTCTGGACATAACCAACATAACTGGTCCCTGTGTGGATGCCTTGCTCACCATATCCATGTTCCAACACTGCAGGCCAGGTCTTAGAATCCAGAACTGACGGACTTGACCAGCTCCACTCAACCCACATGCTTAAGCAGCACCTCACATCAAGCTCCCTACTTGGTAGCCTCACTTTTCCCTGCTTAAGCTCAGAACTCCTGTGCCTGGTTGGAACCCCTCTTGCCCTACTCACTGGCATAAGTGCTCTGATCTCTGATATCTACATTGGGCCACACGCACTCTATGATGCCCTCATCATAGCACTTGGGCTCAGACTCTCAACAGGGATGCCCTCCTCACTCTGCCTGGGCTCTGATACTCCATGCCAGGGCACCCTCCTCACCCCACCAGGCCTCTGATACTCTTGAGTTTAGTGGATGCTGCCTTTATATACTGGGCTGCCATAACCCATGGACTCTTTCCTAACCCTGTTTTGGCTCTGATATCCTATTTTGGGTTAAACCTTCTGTAGTAACTCCTGTGTCACCCCACTTGGCTTCTGATTTCCTCTCCTGGGTCACCCACATACTCCACTCAGGTAATGAGTAGTCCTCAGGAGCCTTCTGAGCAGCCCTTCTACCTGGACACTTTCCTCACCCTACTTGGGTTTTGCACCTACATGCCTGTCTTGTTCTGCCCCATATAATAATGGTCTGAATTGTTTGGAAAAGAAAGAAGGGGGAAAGGAAAAAGGAAAGAACTATATTTGATTTTTGTATCATCTTTTCTTCCAAATATATTTATTAAATGCAGTTAAAAGGCAAATAAGATAAAGTTCCTTCCTTTCAGAGGTTTACATTCTGGAAGGAGGGATAAACATGTAAAGGTATTAGTACAGTATAGTAAATTAACACAGAGCTTCCTAGGATGCTGTGGTGGCAGGTTGAAGTACACCTGTCCCGTCTAGTGGAGGCCTTTGTGCAGTTTTGATGAGAGGGCTTAGTTTTTAAGAAATAGGAGAATCTAAACTGGTAAAAAGGAGGCCAGGGTAGGTTGATTAACACTAACATTTACATCAGATTCTTTAGAAATTTAAGTAAGCATTGTATTAAAAGAGTTAAGATTACTAGGAAAACACAAGTAGATTTTATTTATTCAAAAAGCCTTTATTAATGATAAAAATCTCATTACATGAGCAATTTGAACCTTCTCTGACTTTTTGCAAAATAAGATAATTGGCTTAAAAATGAGTTTATGCTGCTTTTAGGGCCTCAAAACCGCCTGAATATGAATTAACAGAATCACAAAAAAGAATTTTAAATGAAGCCCTAAATATTTTATAATGGGAATGAATTTATGCTTGGAGTAAGCATAACAAATTGAATAGAAGGAAAGGAAAATTATTCTTTGTGTATAGAATGTCTTTCTTTTTCTCTTTAATTAAAAACAAATCAGTGAAGAATATTACTAAAGGGAGTTTTCCCCACTGTGATGTCCTTGGGCTTGCTTCTGTGACCTTGATATATGGCCTAAAGGTTTGACTTGAGAAGGACATTATTCAATAGGTATGAGAATCAAGATTGGATATGAAAGGCTAATGTGTCTGAGGGGAGGCCTAAAAATGGAATTAGAGATTCTATATCTAGAAGATTTTTGGATAATATATGGTTAATTCTTTTAACTTACCTTTCCTATGCACCTGTATTAGGATGTGTATATTTTCTGAAAGAAAACTTAGGCATAAAATAGTTTATTAAAATCAAAATTAAATGTGTTATGGAATGTTTTTATAGCCTGAGAAAACGTAAATATATCCTTTGGTGATTTTGCAAGGCTGAATGAACATAGCTGGTTTATAGAATGCATTCTGTGTCTTTTTTTTTTTTTTTTTAATTTTCAGAATTAAAAAATTCCACCATTGAAAGTGGAACTTCAGGGTGAAACAGGAAATTTAGGTGGTCCCAATATGTTGGATAGGGCCAAGTGGTGATCTTAGCTCTCTATGGTGGTTGAGGCCCAGTGCTGCCATTCATAAACTTCATGGTTTTGGGCTACTTAACATCTCTCAATCTCAAACACAGTTTTATCATGTGTATGATGTATGATGTGAATAATAATGTTGAGAAAAATTATGTCCTTTCCCCAGAATATGTT
Organism: Proteles cristata cristata; assembly: GCA_017311185.1. NCBI lineage: Eukaryota > Metazoa > Chordata > Mammalia > Carnivora > Hyaenidae > Proteles > Proteles cristata. Next base: position 587,559 of record JAESUZ010005475.1, read on the forward strand.
ATGTTGTTTGCAGATTATTAGACTGAATGAACTGCATGTCTGATCCACTTTCTCAACACATTTCTATGTCCAAAGAAATTAATTTTTAATTTTTTAAATGTTTTTATTTATTTTTGAGAGACAGAGCAGGAGTAGGGAGGGGCAGAGAAAGAGGGAGACACAGAATCAAAAGCAGGCTCCAGTCTCTGAGCTGTCAGCACAGAGCCCAACGTGAGGCTGGAACCCATGAACAGTGAGATCATGACCTGAGTCGAAGTCAGACGCTTAACTGAGTGAACCACCCAGTCCCCCACCCCCCCCCCCAGATAACTTTATTTTTAAGGAAATTGCTATTAATGCACCTAGTTCTTTGTAGTGAGCAATTTCAGAATTAAGATGACTTTAATTATACAAAATACAAAAAAATAAAACTTCTTCCAAACTGACATACTAAAAAAAAAATGAAAACAAAACTTGCTAGTTTTACCTCCTTAGTACTTAGGATTCACAGGAGTAGAGATAATATTATCATGTGTAATATAATGTCTGTTACATAGTGAAAAATAACTGTGTTGGTTGGTAACAGATTTTACTGAAAATGATGCTTAAATTACATATTATTATTTTTAGCTGCTCTTACAAACAATGACATTGCTCCTTCTCTGCATACTGAGATTACTTACATAAGACATTACATTAAAAAGAAAACTGGTTGTAAAAAACATGATACTATTAAATCAACAGTTATGATATGCTCAAAGAAATATTGAGTCTAGCCATCATTTTAGGGTCAAGACCACAACACTTTTGGAAAAGTAATCTGCAAATGTAATAAATTAGGGCTCATTCCTATTACTTCTTTGGGGAACAATTTTATTTTTACAAATATAGCTGTTTGTCTAGCTACTGGAAAATCTTTTGTTTAGGCAATTTTCTTTTAAAGTATCTCGGGTTGCAGTATATCATTTCAGTTTTCATGGATGCTTTTATGGTAAGTGTTTCTGCTAAAATACTTTATCAAGTGGAAATGCTATCAAACTTAAACACTAAGTGAAAATAGGCATATAATCTCTGCATGTTTAGTTTGATTTTTTTAAAAAACAAATACCTACCTTTTAAAAATAGAGCATCTTACTAAGAAAGGATACTTTAAAATATATTTTTTCTCTTTGAAATTCTTTATTTTCTTTAGTCACAAAATAAATGATCAAATTCTGTGCTATCTATAAATCTGAGGAAAAAGGTAAACTAATTTAATATTTAAAAAAACTATAAAAATATAGTAAACCTCCCAGAATACATAGTTTCAAAAGATTGTCACACTTTAAGATTTAGAAAATCTATTTCCCCTTTTTGGATTTTCATAAAGAACTAAAGATACATAACTATAAAATATTTATGTTTTTTTGGTCACAAGTAATGTTACGTTTGTGAGGAGAGGAATTAGATGCATGAAATTATAAGATTAGTACCATTGTTAGCTCAGTGTTTAGAGAAAGCATTAAATAAATATCTGTTCAATGAATGAATGAGTTTTAATGATAAATTAATTATTGTGATAATATTTAAAGTTTGCTTTGTGAAAATATAAGACAAGCTGGATATACATCGTTTGGTTTCAAAATTAGTTACATCATCTTGATAAACAAAAGAAAAATAAGCTCACCTAAGATAATAAATTCATATCTGGTGGCCATGTGCTGTGAAGTTTCTTTCCAAAAGGCTATACTGTGTACCACCAATTTGGGTTTTGTATTTTAGTGTGTGTAGTTGCAGGTGTTAACAGGTTTTCCGGGTTAAAAAAACAAAAAAGCACTTTATAATTTCTAACTGGAATATGAAATTTTGATAAATAACTTTTCTTTTAAAAATATTTGGGAATAGGGACGCCTGGGTGGCTTAGTCGGTTAAGTGTCCGACTTTCGCTTAGGTCATGATCTCGCGGTTCGTGGATTCAAGCCCCGCGTCGGGCTCTGTGCTGACTGCCGGCTCAAAGCCTGGAGCCTGTTTCAGTCTGTGACTCCCTGTCTCTCTGACCCTCCCCTGCTCACGCTGTCTCTCTCTCTCCTAGAAATAAATAAAAACATTTAAAAAATATTTGGGAATAGGAAAGTTTAATTGATATTTTTTTTAAGAAAGAAGTTAATGGTTGATTCTTTTGAAAGGTCCTTTTTTTTTCCTGGTTCTTAAGGAAAAACAAGAGGATCACAAGTAAGGAAATTCTTCTGGGCCTAGAGTCTATGGATATTCCAGCTTGATGAATCATTGTTTGTCAAATATATATGGCTATTTTCCATGATTTTCAAAACTAGTGACAGTTATTTCTCAATATATTATTTATTTTGCCTGAAATATTTTTATTTTCTCTTAAATTTTAACTTTTAGTACTTGGGGTGTTGCTGAGATACTAATTTTGAATCATGTTATTTTAGCTTCTGTATTGTGTTTGAGTTGGCAGGTAGAGGTGAGTTTGGGTGACCTGTCTTTCTATTATCTCTGTTGATTTAATGCCAGATGTTGACCACCTTGATTTTGATCCTATCTTGGCCTCATGACCTCAATATTTTTTTTAAACTGGGCATTCTTAGTCTATCCTAATTCCAATTAACCTGGCTACAGGTGTTGAGCAGTAAAGACCCCAGACTCCTCCCTGGTTATTTTTTCCATATGATAATCCTCCAAGGTGTTGATCAATTTGTAGGAAATTTCATATTTAAATAGCAAATTATTTTCCACGTGTTTTGTAGATGCTCCCGAGAAGAAAGTTCCTGGGTCATAAATATGTGAAAAACAATGTATAGTTTTCCTTTTCTCTTAAGGATACATAGTAGTCATTAGTTTTTCAGTGAATAAATCTGTTAAAAATTTTAATGTAGTATTTTTGTGACAGAGCAAGTTTGACTCTTGTTGACAATCTTTGAAGTCATTTTTCTGTGCCCAAGGAACTTTGAGTCTGTTGAAATAAGAGTAGGCTGAAACTTATGCAATGTTTGTGTTTGAGGTTTGTGGTCCACTAATATTCTTTTTCCCCCCTAATCTTTATTTATTTTTGAGAGGGAGAGAAAGAGAGAGAGAGAGCAAGTGGGGGGAGCAACAGAGAGAGACGGAGACACCAAATCTGATGCAGGCTCCAGGCTCTCAGCTGTTAGCATAGAGCTCATGATCCGCAAGTTCATGAGCTGAGCTGAAGTCAGACAGTCAATTGACTGAGCCACCCAGGTGCCCCTGTGGTCCACTTTATTCCTGACAAATTTCTTTCCTGTTTTTGCTAAAGAGAATTGGGTGAGGGAGGTTGGAATATGTTGGGTGAGTGAGTTGTAAGGTGGTGGGTTATATAAGTGAGATAAATGGCTTATTTGTTTCACTTTGATTGGTGTCATTTCTCCCCATGTCCATCAACTGATGAACGGATTAAGAAGATGTTCATATATAGTTATATGTATATATGTGTGTGTACACACACACACACACACACACACACACACACACTGGAATACTACTCAGTGGGAAGAATGAATTCTTGCCATTTGCAATGACGTGGATGGAACTGGAGGGTATTATGCTAAGTGAAATAACTCAGTCAGAGAAAGACAAATATCATTCCTCAAATAAAAGTCTAAGCTAGCTCCCATGATCAAAGTCAATGGCATATTATCTAAGAATCTATTTGCCGAACAGGCCTTGTGCTTGCTGAGAGGGCTGCTGTGCATAGGCTGAGGAGTGTGAAATTGTGATGAGGGTTGATAAGCAAGACTTTCTAAGCCTGGAATGACACTTTCATCTTATAATTAGTATATTTATATTACTGTGTCTGTGTCTTTCACCAGCTCTTTATAGCAGGGTTGGTTTTATGTGGATCCTTTGAATAATCCAGAAAGTTTCTTAGTAAATTTAGATTCCTGGGGCAATTTTTACAAAATTACTTTGTTTATTCTATTATGAAATAATACAGTTTTGCCAATTTATTTGACCTTAGAATTCTTTTTGTGCTTATTACAAAAAATAATATCCCAAAGAACAAGTGTGCTGTGAAGCACTTTTTAAAAATTGTTAAAGTGAAAGTATCTAAATATACCTGCAGCTCATTTTGTGGCTTAACTAAAATATAGGAGATGTGCTTTCAAGTGAGCATTATTTCTAAGAGTTACATACATTTTCCTTACTTTTGACACATAGATAGAAATTCATGAAATTGATAAGTAATATATTTAGCTCAAAATTATTGAATTAGTTTTCAAATGTTGCTCTAACAAATTACCATAGATTTAGTGGCTTAAAATAACATAAAAATATTAATATCTTATGGTTCTGAAGATCAGAAGTCTAAAATCAAGATATCAGCAGGACCATATTCCTTTTGAAATTCTGTGGATGAATCAATTTCCTTGTTTTTTGCAGCTTCTAGAGATCACCTGCATTCCTTGGCTAATGGTTCTTTCTCTGACTCACTCCAGCCTCTGCATCTGTCATCACCCTGCCTCTCTCTGACTCTGATCCTCCTGTTTCTCTCTTATGAAGGCCCTAGTGATTATATCAAGCTAATCCAGATACTCCAGAATATTTTCACCATCTCAAGGTCATTATCTTTATCACATGTACAAAGTCACTTTTGCATGTAAGGTATGACATTTACAGGTTTCTAGGATTAGGATGTAGACATTTTGGGGGGCCATTTTTTTGTCTACCACAGACATATAATTCCATGAAGTACAGAAGCACTAGTCTCTGATTTAAAGCATTTCATGGTAAATCAATTTCATCATTGGAAATGAAACAATCTTTCTTACACATTTTTTTAAAGAAGTATCAATTGCTAAAAATTATACAGGGGAATATTATTATAGAGTATGTTTACTAAAGTTGATCTCTCTCTCTCTTAGGAAGACATATTTAAATATTTTTGCTGATATAATAACATCTTCTTCCTAAACATAGTAGTAGAAATCTCTGAAATAAAAGATCATTCTGCTGTATAGCCCAAATAAAATAAATAAAATTTCCTTTTCACAAACGAGTATAAGAAATTTGTTGTGAACTCTAGCCGGAGGAATACATTAGTTAGAGGTAATTTTTCTTGAGCAAATGATTGTTGTTATTGTTAATCTTATAGATATCCAATATTATAACTGACCTTTTTGTACTTGACTACCGAGATTCTTAGACCAAGTTTATGCCCCACATTTAGCATCCATATCTTTATTATTTATTTGTTTTTGCAATTATTTTCCCCCCATTTTCTCATTCATGTTCTTTTTTTCTTCATCGCAATATACTATATATGTCTTTACGCCTTGCCTTACATCTTTTTTGGAATTTAAGTATACATAAATAAGAAAATATTTCCTGTTAGTACTTAGGAGTAGCGTTTTCAGCAGAAACATAGAGAACCTTTATTCTTACAAGTTTCTTAATTTGGTTAGGATACTAGCAGAATACTTAGAGCTGGAATTGTGCTTAGAGAAGATTTAAACATCCGTTGGCATTTACCTTGATTTCCTCTTTCTCTTACTCTTAAGAATAATGGAAATATGAATGGACTTATTTTCCTGTTGGGCTCTTTTTATATTTTAAAAGAGTAGAATAACTAATGCAGGATCATCGAAGTAAAAATGTCTCTTATTTGACTCAATATATCCAGAGTCACTCTACTTGACTGAGAGCAGGCAAATGAAGAAATCCTGACGTCTTTTGAAAAAGGGTTTGGAAGAATATGAAAAATGGTAGAAAATAAGGTTCTGATGGTAGCTAACAATTAATTGCACCTCAACTTATTTTTGATATATTAAAAATATTATAATACTCAGGTAGTTCTTTACCATTCTTCTCTGTGTTGCCAAAGAGTCCAAAACTACCCTGAGGAAGGAAGCTTATTACTTTCCTTGCCCTCCACCCTCCCCACCCCCCGTTATTCTGTTTAAATCCTGCTGCTGCCAAGTTTGAGTGGAAAATCATTTCATTGCCAGTTGGCGACTTCCATGACTCTTGGCCAAGAAAGCTATTTAAGCAACTTTGAAATCTGCTTAGATCTTTCGAGCTGTGTGTGGTGCAACACCACTGCTCCTGGAGAACACTGGGAGGCATGCCTTCCTCCCTGACATGCTCTCAAATATGACATAAGTTTCATGTCATGGATGCCACTATAACAATAGAGCTCAGAGGAGACCTTTAACTCCATCTTGTGAGCTTCCTGACATCAATCTGAGGGGGTACTATTACTACTATTATTAGCACACATTAAATAAGCACTAACTCTAGTGCTAAGCTTTTAAGTGATTTTTAAATTTAGGGGTGCCTAGGTGGTTTAGTCAGTTAGGCGTCCAGCTTCAGCTCAGGTCATGATCTCCCAGGCCGTGAATTTGAGCCCTGCATTGGGCTCTGTGCTGACAGCTCAAAGTCTGAAGCCTTCTTTGGATTCTGTGTCTCCCTTTCTCTCTGTTCCTCCCCTGCTAACTATCTCTCTCTCTCTCTCTCTCTCTCTCAAAAATAAACCTTAAAATTTTTAAAATCTAATTCTCATAACTGCCTGAGAGATTTACTGTTATCATGCCCACTTTATGGATGAAGAAGCTATGACTTTAGAAGTTAAGTCATTTGCCCAAGATCACGTAGCTTGTTAGAATTGTGACTAAAACATTGGTGTGTTTGATGTTAATGTCCAGTGTTAACTCATATGCTGTGACCACTATATATGAGTTTGCATGTATGCAAGAAACCATACTATATTGCTGCTAAGACTTAGCCTGTAGTTTAAAAAGATGTGTATTTTTCTGTTATCAGAGTGATATATAGGATTTATCTCTTTAAGTTAAAAAAAACCATTCATTTAATATTATTCTTCTATCTGCAATCAACTAGAGATTGTCTTTACACTGTAAAAAGAACTATAACTCTAATATTACCTTGAGATTTATGGTGGCATCATTGGAGCCTAACATTAGGGGAAAAAAGAATATGTTTAAATCATTTTGATGGGAAATAGCATAACGGGCAGATGTGATGATGCTAGGGGTGAGGAAATGGATCTTATAATGTGATTCAACTTTGACTCACATTATGACTTTAGAGAACCAACTCAGTGTTTTTAATAGTTTTGATATCTTTTCCTTGAAATGAAGATATATATAAACACAACATTACGATTAAGTGTATAAGATTTGAATTGTCTTTCTGAAGTAGGTGGACCAGCAACTAGATTGTAGGCTAATACCATCTAAGTAACTCACATGTACTGCCCAAACTAGACTCGTCCATAAACAGAAGAGACCATTTCTTCTCATAAAGGGAGGAGGGAATGCCAGGCTTGCCCATGTTGTACACAAGTCTTCAGCTTATGCCTTCTTCATGCCTGATTTGGTTCTCATTCTGACTTGAGAGCTCAGCTTTGGGGTTGGTTTCTAATTTGGCTCTTTTTCCAGAACATTCAGCCAACTGGGCTCTATGCTTAGACTTTGTTTGCTACATTCCTCACCCTCGCCTACCACTCTAATTTTGGGTATTGCCTTTCACCCCTTTTTTATGGACTTAATGCCCACAACGTTTCAAGTACATGCCTAACAGTCCTACTCTTGCAGTGAGCTACTCTTTTTTTTTTTTTTTTAATGTTTTTTAATTTATTTCTAGGAGAGAGAGAGAGACAGCATGAGCAGGGGAGGGTCAGAGAGAGAGGGAGTCACAGACTGAAACAGGCTCCAGGGTCTGAGCCGGCAGTCAGCACAGAGCCCGACGCGGGGCTCGAACCCACGAACCGCGAGATCATGACCTGAGCGAAAGTCGGACGCTTAACCGACTAAGCCACCCGGGCGCCCCAGCAGTGAGCTACTCTTAATCCAAAACTTAGTGCTTGTCTGAAAGAGTCAAGTGCTAGATGACTAAAAAGTCACTATAAAGGAAATTTTTAAAAAATATTACTTAGTATTCAAAAATTCCAGTGTTTAATTATAGAATGATACTTATTTACATTATTATTTTTATAAAATTTAAAATTGTTTATTCCTTCTTTCCTAGAGGTTTCAGGAGAGTTGGAACTAGAAGAGTATTGTAACATGTCCACTTATCATAGTGGTAGAGCAGTGTTTATATTAAAAAATTTTTTAAAGGCTTACCATGGATATTTGTGAGAAGAACTCTCATAATGACTACTTCAAAACTGCCTTTATAATTGAGATCTGACAAACACTATAAAGATTTGAGAGAAAAATTTTATTATTACATTTTTATATTTACAAACATTTTGAACTACCTAAGAATTCATAATGTATGATACTATCTCTTATCATTACTTGCCTATAGTAAAAGTATTGAAACTACATTTCAAAACATTAATTAAAAAAAAGGTTGAGAGAAAAATGGAAAATGCTATAAACTTGCCAACTATTTTATATTATTTTAAATTATATTATTTTTACAACTTTGACATATATTATGTATATTTTGATCATGCATCCTTTTAAAATTACCATGTTAGTGAGTATTCCATTACATTGGTCTGACCATGGTTATTTAACTGTTCTTTACTTATAGAATATCTTTTACTCATTTATTATCATTTATTTAAAAATAGTAGTTATCTATTAAGTGCTATGGTTGTCAAGCTGCAACTCTGTAAATAAGGTAAACAGTTTCTTACCTGCTTTGAGTTTACGAGTTTAAAATGTCATGACAGAAAAAGCAGGATTTTGTAGTTACCACAGAATAGGGGCAGAATCTAAATGGTGTGGGCATGGGATGATAAGAGAGGGTTATAAAACATCACAGAGCAAATGTTCTTTTAGAGAGTCCAAATATGAATAGGAGTTAGCTAAACTGGATGAGAAAGTATGCTGGTAGAGGCATGAACGTTGAAGACAAGAGAAAATAGGGCATGTTCAGATACTGAAGAAAAATTCCATATGGCTAGAAAGTATCAGAGAGAAATCTGAGCACTGGAGAAAACTAAGAAGTGGGAATATAGAGGATCCAGTAAATATTGTCCCAAAACTAAAAAAATAATGGAATTCCCAAAACTCTGTAGCAGGTTAAGGGAAGAGATACAACCATATTGAAGAAGCAGAAAGTTCTGGAATGGGTATGTCCAGCAGAAAACTGAACTCCATGTAACAAAATAGAATTGAAAGAAAGGCAAGATAAATGTAAGAATATAATGAAGGCTTGTAATCCTCCGATCTCCTTTTTAAAGAAAAATGAAAGACATTCAAAACTCTAGGAAAAAATAAACAGCTGAGAACTTAAGCCATAGTCCAGATATGAAGCTAATTAAAATATGTCTTGATTTTAATTAAGTACTTTATATAATGGAAGAAAAGAATAGCATTTTATGGTGATGCTTGGAACACTTTCTTTTGAGAAGCCATGAAGTAGTTACACTGGACGTCTTGAAAAGTTACCAAGATAACTGGTGCAAGAGCTAAGAATAACAGTGTTGTTATCAACTTTTGGGACACAGGAGGGGAGAGGTTTTTTTTTAAGTGAGCCAAAGCCTTACCTTTCATACTAAAGTCAGTAAGTAGTTGACACCTCAAAATAGTAAATCAAGGAGAGAAATGCACGTATTTAGAATTGGGATTAAATATCAGAAGAACCCAAACAGAAACAGTTAGCAAAGTTTATCTATGGGCTCTTGGAAGGAGGAAGGGCAGAATGGGAGATTCTCAATTTTTATCATAAGCATAAGGATTTGATTTTTTCCCCTATTTTCTTGTTTTATATTATCATAACTAAACATTTTTAGATGTGATGTTACTTCTTATCCTTTGTTTCCGGCACTTCTATTTCCCTCTTGTCTTTGTCCAGAACTTCAGAGTCATCTGACCATTTTCCTTCCCTTGCCTCAATTTCACATCAGTTACCAAAATCCATTGTATTTGTTACTAGACTAAGTACTGCTTTGATCTCAGCTAACATTTTAAAGCAAGGCCTGAAAGAATCAAGTTGTTTCCAAGAAACTTAACTATATCCTAGAACAAAGCTCAGGATGATTTATAGACACACACAAATATCAAGTGGTCAACAAGGCAAAATTCACAGAATGATATCCTTTTGGAGACGACCAGGCATGCAAAGAAGCAGGAAGAGAGGACCAATTAAGAGAAGTAAAATCAATCAACTGAAACCAATTCAGAACTTATATAGATGTTATAACTAGTAGGACATTAAAACCATTATAACTGCATTTCATATGTCCAAAAAAGTTAAGTAGTTAGAGGGTACCCAAAAAATTCAAATGGAACTTTTAGAGATGAAAACAAAAACATCTGATAAAAATGTTATACCATACAAAGGATGGTATATTAGGGTTCTCTAGAGAAACAGAATCAATAAGATGAGTATGTGTGCATGCACATGCTCGCATGTATAAATATATATAATATATAAATACATTTTTAAATAATTTATTTTAAGGAATTGGCTCATGATAATAGGGGCTAGCAATGATCTAAAATGATCAGGCCAGCAGGCTGGGAAATTCCTACAGTAATTGATGTTGCATTGGTGACTTCAAAAGCATTCTGGAGATAGAAGTCCTTTCTCCTTGGGGGATTTCAGCTTTTTTTCTCTTAGGGTCTTCAACTAATTGAATGAGATCCATGCACATTATGGATGGTAATCTGCTTTATTTAAAGTCTTAAAAAAGTCTATTTTTTATTTTATTTTTTTATGAGTTAAAAAAATTTTTTTGAATGTTTTATTTATTTCTGAGAGAGAGACAGTGAGACAGCATGAGCAGGGGAGGTTCAGAAAGAGAGGGAGACACAGAATCTGAAACATGCTCCAGGCTCTGAGCTGGCAGTCAGCACAGAGCCTGATGTGGGGCTTGAACCCACTAATCGTGAGATCATGGCCTGAGCCGAAGTTGGATGCTTAACCAACTGAGCCACCCAGGTGTCCCACATCTAAAAATTTAATTGTTAATCACATCTAAAAAATATCACCAAAAAACTGGGCACTGTAACTAGCAAAGTTGACACACAAAATTAGCCATCACAGATGGGGTGAACAACATGAGGCATTCAGCAGAAAAAAATTAGTAAACTTGAAAACATGGCAATTGAATGATTAAAACAAAAACATAGAAAAATGATAGAATAAAAAGAAAGAACATCAGCAAGCTATGGGACAAGTTCAATCAGCCTAAATACCTATAATTAGAGTTCAGTAGACACTTTTCAATCCTTATTTACTTGGCCTTTCAGCAGCATTGGACCCTGCTGACTATTTTCCACCTTTTCAAAATACTTCAGTTTCTTGGTACCGAGTTCTTTTGGTATTCCTTCTTTCTGGTTGCTTATTCTTTGTATCCTTTTCCATTCCTCTGCTTTTCCTTCCTTTAATCTTTCTTAGGTTCCTTTCTTTTCTAATTTTCTATATTATTTCTATGTGAACTCATTTACTGTCATGGCACCAGTTACCATTTCCAGGCTTATTCCAAAGTCATTATCTTCAGTTCAGAACCCTCCTGAGCATTTGACCCAAATATCAGATTACCTGCTGGATTTTCCCCCATTGATATTGCACTGGCATTACAATTTCAATGTAATCATAACTGAATTCACCCTCTTTCCTTAACTCCCAACCTGTTTCACTCCTGCATTTCCCGTTTTACTGAATGTGTCAACTCCTCTGGCCAACCCTGAAATCTTGGCATCTCCTAGACTCCTTTGACCCCTTCATTTCCCATTAGTCACAAAGGCCTGCTAATTCTACCTTCTGAATGTTTTCTAGAATATGCATATTCCTTTTGTTTTCATTGCTACTGGTTTAGGCTAGAGAGCTGATATCTCTCTTGGTTTATGCCAAAAATATCCTAATTATGGTTTTCTGTCTGTAGGTTTCCTAGTTCTAATCAGTTTGCTATATTGTGAGATGAGTATCTGAGGTCATTCCTCTTAAAATCCTTTTAGTGGCTCTTACTACTCTTAGGCTGAAGTCCAAATTCACTATAAACATCTGTGCCATCTCTCATGCATCATTTAGCACCCCTGTCCTACTCTATGCGGCCATAGAGAACCTTGTATATAGTTATTGAATTGAACTGAAATGCATGGATAGGCTTCTGGGTCTACCTAAAGCAGTTTTCAAAATGACTTGTGTTTGTGCATTCTCTGCCTGTTTCAGCACATTCTTTAAAGACTGGCTTAAGGGGCTAGTTTGGTATGCCTGGGGTCACTCCAGTTTCTTTATATATCCAAATTCCTCCTGCATCCTTTTGACTTCTAGAGAGTAAGGGAGGGACCACAATTGGCTAGAGCAAGCTGATGAAGTTCTGAGTGGAAGGAAACTCCTCCTGAGGCAAAGTAGGCCTTCATTATCTTGAATGAGGATGACTGTGAAAGTTTCCTAACTGGTATTTCTGCTTTCTGTCTTCTCCAGTCCATCCTATAATCTGTTGGCAAAGTCATGAAAAAAGTACAGGCCTGATCATGTCATTCCTTATTTAAAACCCTTTAATGGCTCACCCTGATCTTGGAATGATGTACATTTTCACTGTGGCTGAATTACTTACTCCCTGTTCTCGTCTCTGCCTGCTTCTCCATCCATAGCTCTTACTCTCACCTGGGGTGGCTGAAGTCCCTGAAAGCTCCTGAAAAGCTTGGTTATTTTTGTGCTTTTGTTTATTGCACTTATTTGATCATCTTTTTCCATTACCACTTCTTTCTTTATCTGTGTTCCAACGTTCTTCATAGAGCTTGAAAGACTTGGGTGCCTGACACATAGGAACTATTTTATCACGTGATTTTTAATATATTTTTTTTTAATTTATTTCTAGGAGAGAGAGAGACAGCGTGAGCAGGGGAGGGTGAGAGAGAGGGAGTCACAGACTGAAACAGGCTCCAGGCTCTGAGCTGGCAGTCAGCACAGAGCCCGACACGGGGCTCGAACCCACGAACCGTGAGATCATGACCCAAGCGAAAGTCGGACGCTTAACCGACTAAGCCACCCAGGCGCCCCTATCACGTGATTTTTAAAAGACTGATTGACTAACTAACAGACCAAATGAAAAGATAAGCATGTGGATTCCATTCCCTCTTGGAAACCAAAACCAAAATCCTTTCCTTTACAATCTCACTCTTGTCTTAATTATCTTATTTTCAATTTGGTGACAACCTCAAAAAAGAGTGATATATACTCCATTGCTTTTGTCTATTTTATTTATTCCTCAACTCTTCATAATGGCTCTTGTCTTCATAATTTTACTGAAATAATTTACTTACCATATCCATGAATCCTTTTTGCATATTCAGTGCCTTTCTCTTTGGCATTCTTCCTTTCTTTCCTTTTGTATATCCTACCACCATCTCAAACTCAGCATGTGTAATTAATAAATACTTTAATATTCTTTTCAATCAGTTTTCCACCTAGGAACTTCTTTCTACCAGTTAAAGAACTAGTCACCCCGTCTCAGATCCTTGGGTTTATCATCCCTCTCCCTATCCAGCAAACTCTTTGGTTTTTTCATTTGTAATATTTCCTTTCATTCTGGACCATATGCACAGTAATCACACTAGTCCACAGTTCTGTCATTTCACAGATGCATGTTTACAATAAACTTCTAGATGTCTAATGAAATATATGAGACATATATAATTTAAAATTTTCTAGTAGCAGCATTTAAAAACATGACAAGGTAAAATTTATTAATATATCTTATTTATCCCATTATATCCAAAATAGTACTTCAGAATGTGAATAATGTAAACATTATTAATGAGTTTTTAAATTCATTTTTCCTAGTCTCTGGAATCTAGTTTGAGAACACATCTCAAGTTAGACTAGCACATTTCCAGTGCTCAGTAACTACATATAACTAGTGGCTGCTAATATTGGCTAGCTCAGAGCCTAGCTGGTCTCCTTTACTCTAAATTTTTACTTGTTCCAGTGAAATCTGCATCCTACCATCAGACCAATTATGCTTCAGTACTATATTCATTGTAAACATGAAGAAAAGAATCTATGGTTACTTTCATTTGGGTTCCCTGGAAAGACCTAACTCTTTGTAGTTTAATGAAATGACTGCCATCAATTCTTTTAATGTATCCAACATTATTTTCAGCTTACCTAACATTATTTCAACTTATTCAACATTATACTACCACACACAGTTATATAGGTCTTTTTCAATAAATTGATCTTTTCACTCTCTATTCCATGAACATATCTGCCTCATTTCTACTCTTTGGCCTTAACTCACACAGTTCTTATTACTTTGCTGATATTCTCTCTTCTTAGCTCTCAACTCCCAGTCAAATTCTTCTTTCTTAATGAAGGTTTGTCTGACTAGTACATACAGGTAAAAGTGCTGTCGTTCGGATGTAAGCATATCAATAAATAGTGTAATTAACGGTATAACTAAAGTATAGTTTGTTGCACTTTCTTTACTAAAAATAAGAAAAATTGATAGGATGAAAAAAAGTACTCTTAATTATGGACTTGTTAATAATTATGAATATTATAATTATATCTGTCACCCCAGAGCCTGATGCAGGGTTCTATCCCATGAACTGTGAGATCGATGACCTGAGCGAGCAGAGATGAAGAGTTGGGTGGTTAAATGACTGAGCCACCCAGGTGCCCCTGAAAAGTGGAATTCTAGTCAGTACTGGACAGATTGGAATAATGACCTTATTTTACATGGAATACTCCTTCTAATTGCTAAGAGCTTCGTGTTATTTTTACATACTTTATTTATTACCACAATAGCCAAATTCTTGCTTTGATACTGACCAAGATTCTTCATTTATCTTTTCTCCAAATTTAGTTATTAATAATTTTTAGGTGAAAATTCACTTGTTTATTTTACAGCATATAATTTTTCTTCATTAAGAGGGTATTTATACATTAGAAAATACTTTGATTAAAAATATTTACATTTTCTACCATCTTAAATTAGCTCTTGCTTTTACTAGGACTGTATTAAAATGGTAAATTCAGGAGAGGTTTGAGAACTTTTATTCTTACATTGTTTAAGTTTCCTTCAAATTCTGTATACTTTATTAGAATCTGGCCTTTTCTCCCTCAATGAAAATGAAATATATTTGTCAAGTCAGTGGAGAATCTATCATTAACTATGTGTATGGAGTGGATTAGCTACAATAATATTAGGTTGGTTTTCTAATTTATTTTCTCTCCATTTTAAATTGAACTGGAAAAATCCCATACAAAAGTTTTTAAGATATAGGTGCCTAAATGAGACTTTCTTATTAAAAAATAGAAATTTTGGAAAAGATTATATCATTTTGTTAATTCAAAAATGCCTCTACCTTTTTATTTCACATTGATCCTAAAGCTCGTAAAAGGAGTGTACCCATGAAACTGAGTGGGTTTATTATTAATACTGTAAAAATGAAGCCTGAATCTATACCTCATGACCTTTTATGGGAAACTTTCTTGATGAAATAGATAAGATGTGATAATCTGGGGAGTCTTTTCTACTAATCATAGGATCACAGTCTCTTCAACAGTATCTTGATTTCCATTTTTATTTTTTAAGTTTATTTATTTATTTTGAGAGAGAGAGAGAGATGTGTTCATGTGTGAGCAAGTGAGGGAGGAACACAGAGAGAGAAAATCCTAAGCAGGCTCTGGTATGTCAGTGCAGAGCACCATGTGGGGCTGGATCCTATGAACTGTGAGATCTTGACCTGAGCAGAAATCAAGAGTTGGATGTTCAACTGACTGAGCCACCCAGGCAGCCTGTATTTTGATTTTTAAAGTAACTGTCTCCATTATTCCACTTCAGTATATGTGCTGCCGAAGCGAGCACTCCATTATTCCACTTCACAAAGGAGAGTTACAACAGTAATTATACCTAAGTGAGGATAAAATTCTACTTCATTTGCCTAGCCCAGATGGACCCCAGTTTTCTGAGAAACATGTGGTTTCCAATGGTGTTTTACTTGGAAAATCTTTTACAGCAGAGCTATGTATATACATGCTTGTTAACTATGTAAATTTTATATAACCAATCTTAATGGAGAAAATTGTTTAGTAGGGTCTTTTAAGCTTCTATTTCTAAAACATGTTAAATTGTTCTTATTTTAACTCAAGTGACTTCGCTTAATTTAAGCCATCTCAAATATATAGTTTTACTTAACATAGGTTTGTCATCAATGTTTTTGTTGTTTTTGGAAACATTCAGAAAGAACTTAAAAGCCGAGTTTTATCTAAAGCAAAACAAAGGCTTTATCATCTTGAAATTTATTCTCTTTCTAATTGAATTGCTTGGAAAACATTGTCTTGTAGTTACTAGCTTAACCTCTGAAGTACACGTTATGCTCTTGGAATTTCTCCACCTGTTTTACAAAAAGAAATTCTTAGGTGAGTAGAAAAACCCAACTTGTGAAATTCCTGTTGCCTGATCTAAAGTAATAAAGTGGCGAAATGTACATGATCTACAAAGTGAACTGCAAAGAAACTGTCCGTTACTTGTTTTGTGTACGGAGATTGTGAAGCCAGGAATTTCTTTTTGAAAAAAACTTTTCTTATAAAAGGAATAGGGAAATATATAGATGCTTATAGCTACTATATTTGATTGAATCTAAAATGCTATGGATTGTAAATTTCACTATTAATTTATGTACCTCTAAGTAAAAAAAAAAAAAAGCATTATCAAATAAACCATGACATACCTTAGGTTGAAATTCTCATCAATCTTGAATTGTTAAAATGTGAAAAAAACTCATTGTAAAATTGATGAAATACAACACTTTTATACACTCTCCTAATCTAAACTTTGAGACTTGCCTTATTAAGATAGTTTGGCTTTTTGGTTAAAGGTTAACTTAACTGAAATGAGTGCATAGTCAAATAAGAAACACTTCTGTTTTTTAAACCAAAATTTTCGTTTGCCTGATGATTTTAAAGTTAGGGAAAATTTAAATGTCTAGTGACCTTAAAATAATTAGATGGTAAATGCTTATTGACCATTCTGAGTGAGAATTCCACACTAAAGTTTGTTAAGAACAGAGATGGAACAGACTTAGGAGCATTAATTTTCTTCATTCCTTCCTTCCTTTCTTCCTTCCTTCCTTTCTCTCTCTCTCTCTCTCTCTCTCTCTCTCTTTCTTTCTTTCTTTCTTTCTTTCTTTCTTTCTTATTGAGAGCGAGCATGCACATCAGGGACAGAAGTAGAGGGAGAGAGAGAATCTTAAGCAAGCTTCACAGTCAGCATGGAACCTGAGGTGGGGCTGGATTTCAAGACCTTGAGATCATGACCTAAGCCCAAATCAAGAGTAGGATACTTAATTGACTAAGTCACCCACATGTCCCAGGAACATTCATTTTAAAAGTTAATTCCAAGGAGAGGGGGAAAAAATGGCACTGTAGATAACAGGAAGATGGTTAAGACAGTTAAGATACAGGAGTATCTTAAGTGGTTTATCAGTGTTCTTTGGGAGTAACTGAGAGATGTTGAGGTATTAGCAGCTATATTCCATGTGCCACAGGCATACTAACCTCAGTAATCTAAAATTGAGAGATGCCTAAACTAGTTTGCAGATTTAGAAAGTAAAATAGACAAACATTTCAAACAGTGGAAGCAAATAGCATGTTACTTTATTAGGATATGAGTTTTTGTTTCTTTTAAATATTCTTTTAGCTGAAGTAATCTTAAGGTATTAGTAGGGAAAGTAACTGATCAGTCGATTTACTGTTTTATATATGTATTGATATTTACTAAGTTGGTTTAATAAATGATTTTATTTTTACATGAAAACGTGGAGAAGAAAAGCTTCATTTTATCTAAAGCATGATAGCAGTTTATCAAATATTATATCCTTGTTTTTCTATTACCTCTTTTGCTCTAAAACATTCAGTCACTTCCTTGTTTTCCTACTCTTCAAATGGTAGAATCTACTTTTGTTATTATGGCTTTCAATATCCATTACAATCTGACCTCAGTTTACTAACTTAACTTTTTCCATTCCTCAGTTAGGTAATCTTTTATTCTTTGAAAAAGAAAAGTAAGAAGGAAATAAAGTAAGTAATTTGGAAAAACAAAGCACACTAAAGGTAATCTGTCTCAGGCTCTGCTTTTTGGCAAGTTATCATCTGTGAAGAGATTTGTGTTCTACTAGTCCAAAGACTTTTATGCACCTCTAATTTGTTAGTATTCTTGGTAGAGTAAACTCTTGTTCACTTTACTTTCTTGCTGTCATTGAATCTGATCAGAGTATTCACATTTTTTCTTAAGGTTATGAACAAATCCTAGGACTTAGCAGATTTTGAGTGTTCCCTAATAACATAACTAGAACTCTAGATTCCCAATTCAATTTTCATACTCCCTGCTCTCTTTGGATTTTCACTACCTCCAATAGATCTAAAACTACATCTTAAATTCCTGAAGTTTTTCCGAGAGAGTTCATGAACTCAGGGCCAGATCCTACTCACACATATATTTTGTTTTGTCTACATACTGTCTTAAAATTTTGGAATTAGTTGTGTGGCCAACAAATGGATGAAACTGTGGCTATTACTCTCTTGAGATGGAGTGTATACTCTTTTTTGGCCCACAATCCTCACCATCACCAATCTACTTTGCTCACCTACAGTGAGATGGATTCCATTGTCTTATGTTTTGCTAACATCACTTTTTTGTGAAATCATCCTGGACTCTGTTAGCGACTGAGTTTGTGAACCCATATATGTCCCTGATGCAACCACTAGAGTTTCACTTTTAATTTTTTAATGTTAATTTATCTATTTTGAGAGAGAGAGCAAGAGAGAAAGGACACGTGAGTGGGGGATGGATGGACAGAGAGAGGAAGAGAGAGAATCCCAAGCAGGTTCTGTGTTGTCAGGGCAGAACCAGATGTGGTGGTTCTATCTCACAACAGTGGGATCATGATCTGAGCTGAAATTGAGAATTGGACACTTACTAACTGAGCCATCTAGGTGCCACTGGAGATTTTGTTTTGTGAATTAAACGACTTCCCCATTTCAAATATAAGTGTGTATGTTCTTTATCAAAATAGTTAAGTACAATGAAAAATATAAAAATTACTTATAAATTATTTGCAATCCACTCTAATTTTGGAACCAAGAGTCACTATGTAATATAATCAAAGATTATAAAATAGTGTGTCATGCTGAAAGAACTGGGGAAGATTTCTCAGAGGAAATAAAAATTGAAATGGATTTGAAGAAGGTGTAGGAATTTTCCAGAAAACACTCTTCTCTACAGAGAAAAAAAGCATGTATAATGACGAAAATGCATTAAAGAATTTGTAGCTGGGTCAGTGAGAAGAAATTCAATAGATTTGTTAAGTATAAGGATTTGGGGAAAAAGGAATTGATGCTGTAGTGTGTGGCCAAATTTTGAAAGACAGTATATGACATGCTAAAGATTTTGAAAACCTTTTCTTCAAGACTATAGTGATCTGAAAGACGTTTTTCTTTTTCTTTTTTTCTCTTTTAGAGAGAGAGAGTGATCTAGGGAGAGGGGCAGAGGGAGAAAGAGATAGAATCTTTTTTAAAATGTTTTTATTGATTTCTGAGAGAGGGAGAGACAGCATGAGCAGGGGAGGGTCAGAGAGAGAGGGAAACACAGAATCTGAAACAGGCCCCAGGCTCTGAGCTACCTGTCAGCACAGAGCCTGACACGGGGCTCGAACCCACAAACCATGAGATCATGACCTGGGCTGAAGTTGGATGCCTAACCGACTGAGCCACCCAGGCACCCTAAAAGAGAGAATCTTAATCAGGCTCCATGCTCAGGGCGAGCCCAATGAGGGCTCCATCCCACAACCCTGGCATCATGATCTGAACTGAAATCAAGAGTCAGATACTCAACGGACTGAGCCACCTAGGTACACTGGAAAGAAGTTTTTAAGAGAAGAGACATGATTATATAATAAATTATTTCTATTAAAGATATTCTTGGGAGCATTTGAGAGCACAGTGGAAGCAGGTGGAGGGCAGGGACAGCAATTAGGAGACTATGGAATTAGTCTAGTTGAGAGATGATGAAGCAATTTTAAGTAAATATGGAGTCCAAAAGCTCAGTCAGTTTGAGAGGCATTTTAGAGGTAGAATTTAAAAGACATGCCAGTTCATGAAAGGCTTGGGAGGAAATGTGTTTTTGAGGAAAACTGCTGTTAATTTTGATAAAGATTATGTGAGGAGGAATAGACTGAGGATGAGAAAGGACAAAAATAGTTGAATATGTCTATTTTAAGACCATGACAAGACATTGAGATGGAAATACCCGGGACCCCAATTAAATGTGAAAAAGTTATTATTATCATTATTGTGTTGTGACTATATAGGATTATGAGATTATTCTAGTTGAGAAAGGTTATTAGCATCACTTAGAGAATATTTTCAAAATAAGCCCCATTGTTTTCCTCTTCTGGAGAGTCTAATATATTTTCTCCTAGGTGAAATTCAAGTATAAGGAATTTTATTCTTATGATTTAGTTTCTAACCCTCTTTTTAATAATAGATAATAATCTTGGATGTGTATTGTTTTGTAATGTTATTCAGGATTTTTATCTGATCTTTGTATATTTGTCTTTATCTTGCAATATACATAGAAATAGTGGTTTTAGAAGAGGGATATGCTCTTCAAATTCAAATTTCTATTTTTTTCACGTCAAAATCATCAGTCTATAACTTGAATGGTAGATTATCTATATGAAATGGATTCAACCTGACTAAAGCCATTAAAGATATTTTTGAAGAAAAAATAAGCTTTTTATTAATCTAAACCTAAAACCTCCATTTAGATTTTAAATTGTTCTCAATTACTTGCTAATGTAGTCTTGAAGTTAAATTATATATACTTACATTGTCATATTTTGAGGATTGGTAAGCTTTAATATGCCACACTGACATACATAAATGTTAACTATATTTTATTTGCAGAAAATGACAACCTAGATTTCAA
Source organism: Proteles cristata cristata (assembly GCA_017311185.1). Classification (NCBI taxonomy): domain Eukaryota; kingdom Metazoa; phylum Chordata; class Mammalia; order Carnivora; family Hyaenidae; genus Proteles; species Proteles cristata. The sequence goes on from JAESUZ010005475.1 coordinate 608,416, forward strand.
ATGAATGTTTCAAGTGAGTAAATGACAGTGTTTGGAATAAAACTTTAAATTTTAACATCTACCTTCTCATCCAAAAATATACCTGTGTAAGCAAATAGCATTTTCTCCCAAACACCTAAAATCTGTATTTTCCTTGGATGGACATACAGATAGTGAAATGAATGTAATCAATCTTTTTTACTAGTTATGTTTTTTTTAGGATGGTATCTTATTTGAGTAGTTTTCAGGATTAACCATTTAACCATGTCACCCTTCCTGGAAGCATTAATGTAAAAGTTTCCACGATACAAAAAGTGATCTTAGTGACAGCATCCATTATGAATTGATTTCGTGAGCAGAAATGAGCCCAGGGTGTTCTCATAGTTTTGTAAAATTGTTCTGATTCTTCTGCTTATGTCAAAAAACAAACCAGAGCTCAATACCATCTGATTGCTCAGGATTAGTGTCTTCTAGAAACTATATTAGGAACTTCTCATTGACTGGTTTTCCAGCTTTTATGTTTAAACAGAATTATTCCTTTCAGGTAAGAATATATTTGCTGATCATTGGCAAATTGCAATTAATGAAATCCCCATGGTTTATTCATTATTTTAACAAATATTTACTGAGCAGTTACTCTACCAGGTAAGTCATTGTTTTGTTAGAGTATTTAAAAGTACCAGTTGCTTTGGTAACTTAGGAGAATCAAACTACTGCTTTTGATATGTCTATAAGTTATCTTTTTGAGATTAAGTCCGTGATGGAATTGCTGACTATATAACAACTATTTGTTTTTAGTTTCTTGGCTGAATGATAATGAAATCTGGAGCATATGAAGTTAAATTTATATATATGTAATATATATATGTGAAATTTATAAATAATATATATAAATGTGCAAAATATATACATTTTATATTTATATTCAAATATATATATGTATATATAACATGTATATATTATTTAATATCTGGTACTGGCTTTGATAAAAGCCTATAATTATTAAATAATAAAAATTGCCAGATTATTTCTAGCTTAATCCCAGTTTGTACGATACACATAATGTATGATTCTAGTCATACTATTTGTCTCTATCTTCCATTTCCCTTTTAATAAGAGAACACTATAAAAACAGTGGTTCAGTGAGGAAAAGTTAGTTATTCCTTCTCTGAGCATTCTTGCTTGTAATGCCTTTATCAAGAGCCCTTTATTTGCTTGGGGCTCCTGGTGACTCAGTCGGTTAAGCATCCAAATTTGCCGCAGCTCATGATCTCGTGGTTCCTGGATTTGAGTCCCACGTCAGACTCTTTGCTGACAGCTCAGAGCCTGGAGCCTGCTTCAGATTCTCTGTCTCTCTTTCTCTCTACCCCTCCCCTGCTCGTGCTCTATGTCACTGTCTCTCAAAAATAAATAAACATTTTTAAAAAAGAGTGTTTGCTTTGCAAATATTCCTTTGCTAGAAATTAGTTACAATGATATAAATGATAATAACATTTTTCATTTACTAAATATGTAATCTGTGCTGGTCACCATGTAAAAACTTTGCACATATTATCTTAAACAAGTAAGCAAATAAAAGCCCAACATGATTCCATTCTTTTCAGGTACACTCATCTTTGGATCCTTATTTTCTCTTGGCTATGCAGTTTTTGGTTATAGAGATTGAGATTATATTTCAAGGCTTTCTTAGATTTTTTTTCCTTTTGCTCTATGTTAAGTGGGAGATTAAAAATAAACAAACCAACAAAAGTCCTTAATAGTGTCCTATATAATTCTTTAGATGAGAATCCCATGCAAGTCCAGAGAGCATCTTTATATATGCAAATCAATTTAATGTTTTCCTTCTCAATCATGTAATAGTGGGCCAGACAGTGATGGTTCCTATTTTCGCCTGGCAACATAGTGACTGCACCACTGATGTGCTTTCCTCTTCTCACCTTTTCTCATTTGGGAGGTCGGGCTAGTTTCAGGGGCATTGCTATTTATTCAGCATTGTGTCTAGACTTGGGGATCTTTTGTTCATTCCTGTTTTGAAAAGGAATGTTTGAATGGCTCTGTCTCTCTTAATTATGTGAAAAAAGAAACAGGGCTAATAGTTTTATGGAAACCTCAATCTGTGTTTGAATGAATGTCATAATAAATGCATATAGCCAAGACCAGTATTGACATACCTTCTAGTTTGGGGGCCTAATAAAAATTTTAATCTTTCCCAGAAAATATGGCATTGCCATATCAATAAATCTTGTCAGGTTCCTAAAGAAGAATTCAATATTTATTAAATAGACACAAGAATGGGACTTAGTCTTCTGTATGTTCACTATAAAACCTAATATACTGATGGTACTCAGCCAAGACAAATGTTATTTATTATATGTTCTTAAATAGGCAAAATAGATTATACAGGAACATTAATAATTACTAAATATGACTGAAATTCATTTCTGTTTATCATGGAATGCTGTATCCTCCAAAGAACTTTATCTCAGTATCTAAATTGTAAAAAAATTTAATATTTCCCAATAGTTTTCCTTCAGTCAAATGGCTTGTAGTCTTCTCTGGCTGATGTAAACTAATGATGATCACATTCACACTTAATCCTGTGTGTGTGTGTGTGTGTGTGTGTGTGTGTGTGTGTGTGACAAGATATTTAAATTGAAGGAAATTAAAATGAAAGTTTGAATTAGGTATCAAGATACAATACAATAGATGTGAAATTAGGAAGTGAAGTAAAAACAATTTGCAATATTGAAAGGAAATATCTCATGAGACTTAAACTACTTCACTCAAAGTCACCTATGAGTGAGCAGAGAGGAGAAGGAATGGGATTTTTTTAAAACATAACTGATACCTTTCTTTGTGTTCCCATCCTGAAGAATGAGATGAGTTTTAACACCTAGCTTGTAGAAAAGTGTCTTTCCAAAGCCTAAATAGAGAGCTGAAGATATCACACCTATAGCTGTGTGCTAGGTTTAGCTTTGTCTAGAAAGCTAAAAGATGAGACTGGGATGACAAAATGCTTTGCAAGTCAAGCCTGGAGAATGCTGCTTTGTTGGGATCAGCACCTATTTGAGAGTTTGTCCAGTCAAAGTATACAGGAATGTGCCTATAGATCTGACATGCGTCATCCAGGAAAGCAAGTATACAGCCATATGGGTTAATCTCCAGGTCTTCCTGGAGTGGTGGAAGGACTACTGCAACTAGAAAAGGCTGGGAGATGACTGCCTAAAGACTAAGGAGGGAGTAGTACATGGCCACCTGGCATAGAGGTGTGTCTGCTGCAAGACGCTTAGGCAAGTTTATGAAAGCATCACATGGCACACAAAAGTTAATACCCACCAGTGTCAGGCGGTGCAAAGCCAGCTTAAGGTGATATTAGTTTTTCCTCCAACTTGCTACCAGAGTGGGACTGCAGAAGTGGTTGTTCATCTGGGAGAGTAAACTAGGAAAAAAAATAAATAAAAAGACCGTCTCCTTCTGTACTTTTGGCTCTGAAACAGAGCAGAGCTAGGGGAGGGAAGATCTTAGGTACAAGTGATTAAAACCTTGAACTGAACTTCTATTTTCTATATTGAGACTTACTGAAATTGTTTGCAACTGCAGAACTATCCACTGCGTAAAAATGAGCTGAATACTCAAGGGGTTGCTCTAGTTTCATCCAGAGACAGGCAATATTACATCCACTGAATACATTTTGAAAGGGAAGAGAAAGGGATAGCTGAAGTAAGCATTGCAAAATCTTGATAAATGCTGAATATGGGTGGTGAGTATAATGGGAGTTTATCATATTTCTGTCTCTATGTATATTTGAAAGTTTTAAGAAAATATTTTTACAAGTAAAAGACTGGGGGCTCCTGGCTAGCTCAGTAAGTTATGTGTTCGACTTCAGCTCAGGTCATGATCGCACGGTTTGTCAGTTTGAGACCCTTGTTAGGCTCTGCGGACAGCCTGGAGCCTGGAGCTGGCTTTGTGTTCTGTGTCTCCGTCTCTCTCTGCCCCTCCCCTGCTCACTCTCTCTCTCTCTCTGTCTCTCAGTCTCTCTCTCTCTCTCAAAAATAAATAAATGTTAAAAAAAAGTAAAAGACTGATAGGAAACAAAAAGATAGATTGCATTTTCATTACCACTTATTGTGTTTGTTAAATACATGGATATAATTACATGTGTATACATTTTTATGCATATGTAAATCCAATTTTTAAATTAAACTTGAAATAGAATCAATTTAACCTTCAACTAGCTTTTTGCTTATGGAATGTCAAAAAATAAAAAGCGAAGGTTTTACTTTTATTAGAATCATCAGGCTTTGGTTTACCAAAATTTTGATTAGGCATTTTTTTTGAGTCTGTACAACATTGCCAGCATGTGTAATTAATTCACAAATATGTTGAGAGTCTATTTTTGAAAAACACTTTGTTTTTATTGCAAAGCAAACTTTGAACATGGTATGGATTTTGAGAAACAGAATGTGAAAAACCAAATGGTTTGGTAACAGAAGGAAAGACTAATCCAGATTGGGTTATCCTTCTTAAGAAAGGGGGCATTTTAGTTTAGCAATGAAGATGAGTAGGTTCTCCAAAGACTTAAATGGGCTGGAGTGTATGGCATTACAGATAAACAGCCAGACACATTATACAAATGAAAGCTCTGTGCAAAAATGCTGAGATAGAAAGAGGCAAAAGTGTGTTTGGGAAATGATACATCTGGCTTGATTGGAGTCAGATTTATTGAGAGGAATATGGCTGGAAACAAAGTTGGAGTAAATTTTCACAGGATTTATATGGCTTGGTAAGAAATTTAGACTTTTGTTTTAAAGATACTGAGGAACAGAGAAGTTGATTTGAACAGAGGGATAATATTGTCCAGAATACCTTAGACTGGTGGCTTTTAAACAACAGAAATTTATTTCTCACAGTTCTAGAGGCTGGAAGTCCAAGATCAGGGTGCCAATAAGTTACGGGTCTGATGAGAACCCACTTTCTGGTTCATAGATGGCAATCTTCTCACTCTGTCCTTAGATGGTGTCAGGGGCAAGGAACTGTCTGGACCTACATTATAAAGGCTCCAATCCCATTTATGAGGACTCCACCCTCCTGACCTAATCACTGCAAAGGCCATACCTCTAAATACCATCATATCTGGGATTAGGTTTTAACATGAATTTGGGGATGGGGACATAATCTGTCTGTAGCAGATTTGTTCAATGCAAGATGTTGTTGATATTTAATTAAACCTCAGGTAAAATATATTAGAGACAGATTTCATGAAGAAAATTAGGGTTTATTACATATCTCAAGTGAGAAGTACTGAATGTGGCTGTGGGTAAATAGAATAAATGGATAAGGTAGAAGACACATGTGAATCACAGTACGTTTGTAGATTTTGGGTGAAATGGTTGGAATCAGACTTCCTTCCTTCCTTCCTTCCTTCCTTCCTTCCTTCCTTCCTTCCTTCCCTCCTTCCTTCCTTCCCTCCTTCCTTCCTTCCTTCCTTCCTTCCTTCCTTCCTTCCTTCCTTCCTTCCCCTCCTTCCTTCCATCCTTCCTTCCTTCCTTTCCGCTTGCTTGTTTTCTTCCTTCTTTCCCTTCCTTCCTTCCTTCCTTCCTTCCTTCCTTCCTTCCTTCCTTCCTTCCTTCCTTTTTTCCTGTCCTTCTGTCTGTCTTTCTGTCTTTCTGTCTGTCTTTTTTCTTTCTTTCAGAGAGAGTAAGAGAGAGAGAGAGAACATGCACACAGAGGAGGAGCAGAGGGAGAGTATCCTGCCATGCTCCATGCCCAGCATGACGCCACAGTGGGACTGGATCTCATGACTCTAGGATCATGACCTGAGCCAAAATCAATAGTTTAAGAGTTGGACCCTCAACTGACTGACCCACCCAGGTGCCCCAGAATCAAACATTATTTAGAAAGAACTAGCTCATTTAAAAATAATCCTCTGCTTTTTGAGTGGAATAATTTCTACTTAGTTTCATGGTGAAAAGATGTATAAAAACACTCTAGTATCACTGTAAGGAAATTGATTTTAGCAATATTAACAAATTGAATATTGTTTCTGTTGAGTCATACAGACTATTTATCTTCTACATTATCTTTGAATTTACTTTTTGATCTAGAAAGATGGAAAGATCCACATTAAATTGTTTCATTTCATTTAGTAGCATAGCTAAGATTGCATTTTTTATTTAGTCCTCCTTCATGAATGAAAATAAATATTGAGGTAATTACTGAGTGAAGTATGGGTATACATTGGCTTATATACATCATATTACATTTGGAAAGCAAATGATCAAATAGAAAATATACTACTTAGGGATGAAGTATAAAAACAGGTAGAATTATGTATTTATGCAGCAACAATTTTATTAAGCTATCGTGATATTAATAGAGATTACTAAGCTATTTTAAGATAAGACATTTCTTTAGAGAAAAAAGATGAATATACCAACATAGATTTTGGATAATGGAAACTTTAACAGTTTCCTTTTAATTAGAGGCAAACCTAGTAAAGATTGATTAGCTCTGAGAATGTTTGATACTGATGCTTTATTCAGGGCAGCACATCATGTATTTTGTGGAATATGTATGAATAATAATTGATGACCTACAAAGAAACATTTATTTTAATTTATATTTTTCTTTTACATATACATTTACTAATAATCCTATAGGGCTTCTCATTTTCTTTTCATGTGTTAATTTGCTGTTAATCTCATGGCTGTGATGATATATTCATTTTCTGCCAATATGTTCAAAGTATCCAAATTCCAAGGTCATTCAATACAAGGCTCAGTGAATTTGACATCATTGGGGCATCGCTCTAATACTTTTTGATTAGTATGAATGAACTGCAATCAAAGGATACTATGAGATATGAATTGGAAGGATAGAAGATCAGAGTCAAGGGGGATCAATAATGTGGCTTTATAATGGTCCAAGTAAGAGACAGCAAAGACCTAATTTTTTTCTAGGGTGGACCATAGTTGTAATCCTAGATGTGGAAATGTGCTTCCTAATATTGTCCCTCTCTTGAAAGTACATATAGAACTCCCCTATGACCCAGCAATAGCACTGCTAGGAATTTACCCAAGGGATACAGAAATGTTGATGCATAGGAGCACATGTACCCCAACGTTCATAGCAGCACTCTCCACAATAGCTAAAACCTGGAAAGAGCCTAAGTGTCCATCAACAGATGAATGGATCAAGAAGATGTGGTTTATCTATACCATGGAATACTACATGGCAATGAGAAACAATGAAATCTGGCCATGTGTAGCAACATGGATGGACCTTGAGGGTGTTATGCTGAGCGAAATAAGTCAGGCAGAGAAAGACAAATATCATATGTGTGCACGTATAGGAGGATTAGGAGGAGCTTAACAGAGGACCAAGGGGGAGAAGAAGGGCAGAAATGGTGGGGCAAAGGGGGAGAGGCAAACCATGAGAGACTCTTGAATGCTGACAAAAACTGAGGACTGGTGGATGTGGGGGGGAGGAGGGGTGGGCATGGAGGAGGGCACTTGTGGGGATGAGCACTGGGTGTTATGTGGAAACTAATTTGACAATAAACTATTTGTAAAAAAAAAAAAAAAAAAGAAAGTACATCTTACTTTTGCCAGAAAAATTATTATGTAATGAATCTGCAAATAAAAACAGAAAAATAAAGCCACAAAAATAAGCACATTACTAAGTTCTTTGTTGTAGATTTTAGGTTAACTCCCTTCTAACCTCTGAAACCTCTTAAGTTTCAGTGGAAACTCCTTATTGTATAAAGAAATTCTACATACATGGGTTAAAAAATAGGAATACATAGTTTGGTTGCATTTTTGTTCATTTTAAACTAGCTTAATTTAAAAATTGATAGTAGCACCTACATGTATGTAAATTATGGCAGAAAATTACTTGTATGTACTTCCAGTATTTTTCTAGTATGTATGATTTATGTAATGACTATTTCATTTTAAAAAAAGAATCATCTTAATCACATAACAATATTCACATTTCACCTTAAATTTTGTTTATTACACTTGGATCTCATCTGGAATGCTTCCTTTACAGCAGATTCGTATCAATCTTTCCTTCTAGGTGTTTTACCTACTCTGCTCAGGTGAATTCAACATATGTGTATCTGCAAGCTAAATAATATAACTACACAGGGCTAGTGTTTTATTATTCTCCTTATGTTTGCAACTTGGAAGTTTCTTGCATATCTAAAGACCATGTTGGGGGAGTGTTATTTTAAGTGCCTATGTCCTTAGGGCCGTTTTTACCTTTGTTCCCTCTTGCCATTGGTTTTGAGTATAGGTCAATGAAGTAAATGAATGAAGAAAAAATACACAGTAGCATGTAAAACCCTCTTCTTTTCCTATACTCTGTGGACATATTTTGATACTGAAATAGTAGAATAATTCCAATTCCCTTGATACATATTATTCATTACCATTATTTTATAATTAGCAATTGTGAAATAAATTATATTGATCATTTTATGCTAGAATAGTTAAAAATTAAAATACCCCTTCAAACCTACAATCTGAATTTGAAAGTTAAAATAATGAAGAAACTAAAAAAAATCATTAATTTCTAACTCTTTTGTTTCTGTATTTAAAGACTTTTAAAAATATTTATTTACTCATAAAGCTTTAAATTTTAATTCCAGTGTAGTTAAAAAACAGTGTTCTATTAGTTTCAGGCATATAATAGAGTGAACTCCCCAACACCTATTTCACGCATCTACTCAACCCACCTCCCCTCTGGTAACCATCAGAGGGGATTTGTTCTCTATAGGTACGAGTCTGTTCTTTGGTTTGTCTCTCTCTCTCTTTTTTTCCCTTTGTTTTGTTTCCTAACTTCCTCACGTGAGTGAAATCATACGATATTTGTCTTCCTATGACTAACTTACTTTGCTTAACATTGCACTCTCTAGCTCCATCCATGTTGTTGCAAATGGCAAGATTTCATCCTTTTTATGACTGAATAATATATATGTATATATACACCACATCTTCTTGATCTATCCATCTATCAATGGATACTTGAGCTGCTTCCATAATTTGGCTACTGTAACTAATGCTGCAATATACATAGGGGTGCATATATCATTTTGAATTAGTGTTTTTGTATTCTTTGGGGTAGATACTCAATAGTGGATTGTTAGATCACAGTATAATTTTTTGAAGAACCTCTGTACTGTACTGGTTTGCATTCCTACTAACAAAGGATGGGGGTGTCTTATTCCCCACATTTTTGCCAAATTTTTTTTTTTGTTATTTTAACCATTCTGACAGGTATGAGGTGATATCTGACTAGTTTTGATTTGCATTTCCCTGATGATCAGTGATGTTGAGCATCTTTATGTGTGTCTGCTGGTAATCTGTATGTCTTCTTTGGAAAAAATGTCTGTTTATGTTTTCTGCCCATTTTTAATTGGATTATTAGAGTTTTGGGGGTGTTGAATTGTATATAGTCTTTGTATACTTTGTATGCTAACCGTTTATCAGATACTTTATTTGCAAATATCTTCTTCCATTCTGTAGATTGTTTTTTTAGTTTTGTTGATTGTTTCCTTCACTGTGCAGAAGCTTTTTATTTTGATGTGATCCCAATGGTTTATTTTTGCTTTTGTTTCCCTTGCCTCAGGAGACCTATGAAATTGAATCAGCAATCAAAAAACTCCCAACAAACAGAAGTCTAAGGATAGACGGCTTCACAGGTGAATTCTAACAAACTGTGTGTGTGTGTGTGTGTGTGTGTGTGTGTGTGTGTGTGTGTGTGTGTGTATGTATGTATTTATTTATTTTAAGAGAGACAGACAGACAGACAGAATCCCAAGCAGGCTCCATACTGTCAGCTCAGAGCCAGATGCAGGGCTTGAATCCACAAACCATGAGATCATGATCCCAGCCAAAACCAGGAGTCAGACACTTACCCACCTTAATGACCCAGTGCCTCTCTAAGAGTTAAGACCTATTCTTCTCAAATTGTTCCAAAAATATAGAAAAGGAAGAAAAACTTTCAAATTCATTTTATGAGGCCTGTATTACCCTGATACCAAAACCAGATAAAAACAATACAAAAAGAGAAAACACCAGCCAATGTCTCTGATAAACATAGATGCAAAAATCTGCAATGGTACTGAAAGAGGGTATTGAGAGAGGGTAACTTGAAATTAGGAGGTAGAAGTGGAGGTGGTAAGAGGTAGTTTAGTTCTGAATTTGTCTTAAAGGTAGAGAAAATAGGATTTTCTAAAAAATTGAATATAGGAGTTTGGGTGGGGGCTGAATGCCACAGAGAGAGGAGGTATCATTAAGAATACAAAGGTTTTTAGATGGACAGATGGAGTTTTACATTTATGAGTGAAGATCGGATAACGTGGTTTTGTATTTGTCAAATCAGGGATGTCTATTAGATAACAAGTGAAAATTTTAGGTAAGTAGTTAGATATATTGATCTGGAGTACAAAAAGAACTCTAGACGAGGTATAAATTTTGGAGTCATGAGACTGAGAGGAGTAAATCATGAAGTGAGTATGAATAGAAAAGAAAATAGATCTAAGAACTGGGTTGTGAGGCGCTCCAATCTTTAGAAGAACAAAAACCCATGCGTGTGGAGGGAGGTGACAGGATCCCATTCACAACTCTTTACTTATATATTGCTTGATTATCACTCCCACTGAAGTGAGAGAGAGGCTCCTTGTCTATCTAGAATATTCTTGGCACAGAATAATTACTCAATAAATATTTGTTAAATAAATAAGAGCCAAATAAATGAGAACATTATGGATTTATGAAAAGTTTTGATAATGTTTTTCAGGCAGAATTAAAAGCTAGTCCATAAGGTACCTATTTGAGGTTCATATTGAGAAGCATAGACCTTCCTCATTGGCATAAAGTTACTTATGGCTGCTTAGGGATTAAGTCCTGGTCTTAGTATTTGACCTATTTCCCTCTCACCAGATAATACAGGTTGACTTTTTTCCTTATAGTTATGCTGAAAGCAAAAATAAAAGTCTCACTCACTTACCATCTAAAAAGGTGACCCACATAGATACACTCATCATACTGGTCAAGTTATAACCCTGTGATCTAGCCTGCTCAGTCTTTCTCTCTTGTCTCTGTACTAGTATCATCATGGGTTAGGTATTTAACCCAATACAAGGAAATGAGAGGGGTGCCTGAGTGGCTCAGTTGGATGAGCTATTGACTCTTGATTTTGGCTCAAGTCATGATTCCTTTATTGTAGGTCCAGGGATCCTCACTGGGGTCTGTGCTGAGCAGCATGGAGACTGCATGAGATTCTCTCTCTCTCTCTATTCCTCCCTCTACCCTCTCCTCTGTTCATGCTCTTTCTCCAAAATAAAATTTACAAAATAAAAAAGTAAAAAATAAAAGGAGAACTTGGGTGGCTCAGTTGGTTGAGTATCTGACTTCAGCTCAGGTCATGATCTCATAGTTTGTGAGTTTGACCCCTGTACTGGTATCTCTGCTGTCAACCCAGAGCACACTTCAGATTCTTTGCCCCTCTCCCTCTCATTCTCTCTGTCAACAATGAATAAACATTTGTAAAAAATAAGTAAAAAGAGAATAGAGACTCATTCCTGGTTGGTGACGTTATATACAGATTTAGTTTTTGGACTGTTGATTCCAACCAGTTTCTTTTTGAGGGCCATTTTAATGATTTCCACAGAACAGAGAGATGCCTCCCACCTACCACCCTCATAGTCATTGCCAAGGGAGTTAAACCAAGTAAAGGATATTGAGTTCTTGACTAAGGTCACAATGAATGCCTGGATTTGACAGTACCATCACGATTCTGTCAATTTCATAGTGGACTTGGGAGATAACAAAAATATTCTGCTAAAGGCCCTTCCTGATTAGTTCCTGTAAGTGTTTGGAACCACTTTCCCTGTTTATTCAGGGCTTGTTTATTCAGATAGTAGGCCAACCTGTGCATTTAGACTGCCAATGCCATGTTGGTGTGTGTGTGTGTTGTGTGTGTCTGTCTGTCTGTCTGTGTCTGTCTCTCTGTCTGTGTCTGTGTGTTGTGTGTCTGTGTGCTTCGCAAATATGTATCTGTGTGATATGTAGGACACAGGCCTGTGAGTTCAGGCTTGGATCAAGGAAGATATTCTTTATCTTCCCTGTTTGGGTTTATTCTCTAATTGGTGTTTTTCTAAATACCATTTACTAGGATTATAAGCAATTTCTTAATAATTAGGTGGTTGGCAAAGATTAGAGAGACCTACCCAGTGAAAAATTATCTTCCATTAAGAAAGCAATATATGGGGGCGCCTGGGTGGCTTAGTCGGTTAAGCGTCCGACTTTAGCTTAGGTCATGATCTCGCGGTTCGTGGGTTCTAGCCCCGCGTCGGGCTCTGTGCTGACTGCCAGCTCAGAGCCTGGAGCCTGTTTCAATCTGTGACTCCCTCTCTCTCTGACCCTCCCTTGCTCACGCTGTCTCTCTCTCTGTGTCCTAAAAATTAAAAAAAAAAAAAAAAAAAGAAAGCAATATATGTTCATTTAAATGTTTCAAATAGTGCACCAAGTGTAGAAATTTGAAACTCTTGTCTACCACTGTTAACAGCTTGGATACTCTCCTTCTAGACTTTGTTTATTTATATATAAATGTTTATATGCATATACTTAAAAAATAAATGCAATATTACTATGGATATCACTCTCTTATGTTTTTTCACTTAAGAAAAGTTCAAGCACTCTTCTATGCCTGTATATGTGAATTAGACACATTCTTTTTAACAGCTATCTAATATTCCATTTACAAATAATTATTTACAAAGTTCCACATTTTTAAGTACTTAGGTTATTTCTGTTATTTTAAAATCACAGGTAATATTTTAGTAAATATCTTTGTATTTACACACATGTACAATCATGTTTGAATGATGAATTCCTAAGTGAGGTTGTCTGAAGTGTTGGTGGGAGAGCCCAAAGCACCAAAAATAAGATTTCATTGAAATTTATTATGGAAATAAATATAATGCTGAGGTATTCACTGAGTATAATATGCAATGGATATTTTTGCCTGCCTTTTCCTCATTTTTTGCTATGTTCTAAGACAAAAACTTAGGGTGTTTACTTTCCAGAGCTCTACTTTCATAGTAATAAATGGCTTTAAATATACTCATGTTCTTTTTTTTCCTAAAAAATAGTGAATGATATATTGACTCATCTAGTCATAGACTGAGGGTCACATGTTGATGCTTTCTAATGTATCTCAGGCATCACCTGTCTTATTTATTGTTGCATTCCCACCATGTGTCTAGCAGAGTGTAGGTGATCACTAAATACAGTAAAACCTTGGATTGTGAGTAACTTGTTCTGCAAGTATTCTACAAGATGAGCAAAAATTTATGATAAATTTTAACTTGATAAACAAGTGATGTCTTACAATGTGAGTAATACATGATGCCAAATGTCACATGATCACAACTGAGTCAATCGTTCTTCTCTCTCTCTCTCTTTCTCTCTCTCACTGTGCGATTGTGGGTGATCATCTCCTATGCTCATATGCTTGGTTTCAGGCTGCAGTGTTTGACAGAAATCAGTGATATTTTAGAAATGTTGGAAGACATCCACAGCTGGCACTGCTGTGTTGTTTGTCACTTCAAAGCACCTATGGACAGTCCTTTGCTTTTGCATATAAGATTAAGCTTAGGAATGCTTTGCTTCATTCTAGCTTAGGCTGCCTGCAGATTCAGACCCTTTCCTCTGGTGCTTTATTGCCAGTTAAATACAATATATGACAAAAATTTATTAATACTGTACTGTAGTCAATATCTGTTAGTGATATGAAAGTCATCCTACACAATAACTCTCTTCTCTCCTGTTTCCCTCACACCAGCCACAAAGGTTTTCAAGGTAAGTTCAGATCAATTTGTTTATTTTCTTTATTTTTTTAATTTTTCTTATTATTTTGTATTTTATTACAGTATTATAATCATTTTTATATTAATATTTTTGGGTTGTGGAACAAATCATCTGAATTTCAATTATTTATATGGGGAAAATTCTCTTTGATATACAGGTGCTTTGGATGACAAGCATGTTCCGGAACAAATTAGGCTGGCAAACCATAGGTTTACTGTATCTGTTTCTTAACTGAAAGATATAGCAAAGGCAAAAAATTTCCATATGTTGTACATAAATATTTTGTGTTCATTGAAGCAAGAGTTCTAGAGGCAAGAGAAGTCTAAGTTTTTCCTAGGTTAGGATGTGGAGCAATAAGAAAATTAATAAATATCTAAGGACTTAACAATAGAACCATGCTACTTACACCATCATTACTTAGTTCTTTGTCTTCAGTTGACTTGCTTCCAGCTTGAACTTTCAAACCAGTTAAGATTCACTTTAAGGTCTGTGGTCCCATTATACCTTGTGGTCACCTGTGCTCTGAGGCTGCTTATCTTGCCCATAAGAGCAGGGCCCATTGAGTTACATATAGCTTATGAACTCTAGTTGCTACACTGATTCTGTTTCTTATGTCACTGTTCAATGCTGACAGCTATGGTTATCAGCCATGACAGCAGGAACCAAAGCTCTTTTTTTAGACATTTCTACCAAAAGTTGACAGATAAAAATGTGGTTCAGGCGTCATAACTTTCCTATCTAAATGATAGCAACAAACAAACAACTCCTTACCCTCCAGAGGTTGGAAAAGTTAGCATTCCCTTTTATTTGTTCTTTTATTTCTTCCCATTCAGACATTCATGACAGTGTAAATATTCCTTTTTTATTCCTTTAACTTGTGGCAAAGCTGTCAGTAGTGGTTATCACTGATAGCAATGTAGTAAGCTTTTTAAGCATATGTTAAGTATTCATAGCATGGCAACACCTTTATTTTTATGTTTTATTTATTTCTGAGAGAGAGAGAGAGAGAGAGAAAGAGAGAGAGAGAGAGAGACAGCGTGAGTAGGAGAGGGTCAGAAAGGGAGGGAAATACAGAATCCGAAACAGGTTCCAGGCTCTGAGCTGGCAGTCAGCACAGAGCCCAATGTGGGGCTCGAATCCACGAACGGTGAGATCATGACCTGAGCCAAAGTCAGACGCTTAACTGACTGAGCGCCCCTCCTTTTTTAAAAACAGAGGTAAGCTATTTGTTGCTTTATATCTTTTCATGGCTATGGAGAAATTATGTCTGGAGGCCATTTTAGAAATTTGCTTCAAACTACACATGGTCATTTCCATATACAGTAAAACCTTGGTTTGTGAACATAGTTCGTTTCAGAAACATGCTTGTAATCCACAGCACTTGTACATCAAAGCAAATTTCAAGAACCATTGGCTCAGTTGTGATCATGTGATGTTTGGCATCATGTACTACTCATATTGCAAGACATCACTCATTTATCAAATTAAAATTTATTAGAAATGTCTGTTCATATTGAGGGACACTCACAGAACAAGGTACTTACAGTCCAAGGTTTTACTGTAATTTTTAACCATTTCATAAAATTTTGGAATTGCAATATTCAAATATATTTATATAGTTTTTCTTATCCCTACCTACACCATCAAACAATGCAAACTTCAGTAATTCTACTGGTTCTTTGGTATAAAAAGTTGTATGCCTCTAAATTTTAAATTGTTATTTACACTTTGACCATTAGTGTCTAGTAGAAAAAATGGAAAGTAGCTTACATGGAGATATAAAATAATGTAGCAGTCAAGCATAAAATCTTAGCAGGTGCTTAAGTTGTTTCTTTGGTCCTGTGAACCACAGGGCTCAAGTCCCTAAAATCTCTTAACCTTTTCATAAACCTAGAGTCTCTTTACCAGTTAAGAAGTAGATTGTATATTTATAGCCTTTAGGGTTTCAGGAAATGATTTAAACTGCTTTTGAAAATGATGCAGTGTATATGTATATATATACATATATATATATAATGGAATACTACTCAACAATGAGAAAGACTGAAATCATGCCATTTGCAACAATGTGGTTGGAACTGGAGGGTATTGTGCTAAGTGAAGTAAGTTAGTCAGAGAAAAACATATCATATGTTTTTACTCATATGTGGAACTTGAGAAACTTAACAGAAAACTGTGGGAGAAGGGGAGGGAAAAAATAGTTTCAAACAAAGAGGAAGGCAAACCATAAGAGACTCTTTAAAATGCAGAGAACAAACCAAGGGTTGATGCAAGGGCAGGAGAAAGGGGAAATGGGTGATAGACAATGAAGAGGGTATGTGTTGGGCTTGAGCACTGGGTGTTGTTACGTAAGTCATGAATCACCAGAATCTAACCTCGAAACCAGGAGCACACTGTTTACATTTTATGTTAGCTAACTTGACAATAACTTATATTAAAAAATAAAAATAGAAAAAGTAATAATAAAATAAAAAAATAAATAAAGTCATAAAGGGGGTAAGAGCAGCAGCCATGGGCAAGAAAAAGATAAATCACAAAAGGTGTTTCCAATATAGGGCCTACTTCATAGTATCCTCATTTTATTAACATTTTATTTTTTAAATGAGTTATAGATGGATGATCTGAGTAGAGCTTGTGGACTTCAGTTGCTACAGTGATTCTATTTCTAACTTTTTTAAACATATTATTAACTTTTGCCAGCACATTATATAATTTGTTTCAGCATTTTAATAAGAGCCATCCAGGCAGGTCTCACCATGGCCTAATTGAAGTTACCAATATGATGTCACTGAAAGTGGAGATGAGAAGAGATGTGTGTAGTAGGCTCTTGTGATACAGTACGAGCCAGCTTGCGCCCACTGTGTCTGAACCATGTAAATTATACCTAATTTTTACAATAATAACATTTCTGGGACTTCCTGAGTCTTAAAGCAGGCTAGTTTGATTCATGGGCACTAAACCATATGTCTAAGTATGTGCTTATAACAAAGATGATAATTCAGCTACTACATTTTGTATGACTTGGATTTTTTTTTTAATGTTTTATTTTATTTTTTAGAGGAAGAGAGAGAGATAGAGACAGTATAAGCAGGGGAGGGTCAGAGAGAGAGGGAGACAGAATCCAAAGACAGACTCCAGGCTCTCAGCTAGCTGTCAGCACAGAGTCCGATGTGGGGCTTGAACCCATGAACTCTGAGATCATGACCTGAGCCAAAGTCGGAAGCTCAACCAACTCAGCCACCCAGGCACCCCGTTACTGGGATTTTTTAAAGGTAAATGTGTTGATAGGAAATTTACTGCAGGATAATTCAGGAGAGAGAAACAATTCTTTATCATTTTCTTTTTTTTTGTTTGTTTGAATATTTATAATAAATTCACATTTTACTTTAAGTTGGATACTTACTGACTGCTAACAACTATTGATGACTTTGTTTTTTCTTTGAAGACATTTTGGTCTAAGCCAGTGACACGTTAAATCCCTATATTATTATTATTATTTTTTTTATTCTTTACAAATAGTTTATTGTCAAATTAGTTTCCACATAACACCCAGTGCTCATCCCCACAAGTGCCCTCCTCCATGCCCCCCCCTCCTCCCCCCCACATCCACCAGTCCTCAGTTTTTGTCAGCATTCAAGAGTCTCTCATGGTTTGCCTCTCTCCCTTTCCCCCACCATTTCCGCCCTTCTTCTCCCCCCTTGGTCCTCTGTTAAGTTCCTCCTAATCCTCCTATACGTGCACACATATGATATTTGTCCTTCTCAGCCTGACTTATTTCGCTCAGCATAACGCCCTCAAGGTCCATCCATGTTGCTACACATGGTCAGATTTCATTGTTTCTCATTGCCATGTAGTATTCCATGGTATAGATCAACCACATCTACTTGATTCATTCGTCCGTTGATGGACACTTAGGCTCTTTCCATGTTTTAGCTATTGTGGAGAGTGCTGCTATGAACATTGGGGTACATGTGCTCCTATGCCTCAGCATTTCTGTATCCCTTGGGTAAATTCCTAGCAGTGCTATTGCTGGGTGATAGGGGAGTTCTATTGTTAGTTTCCTGAGGAACCTCCACACTGTTTTCCAGAGGGCTGTACCAGTTTACATTCCCACCAACAGTGTAGGAGGGTGCCCGTTTCTCCACATCCTCGCCAGCATCTAGAGTTCTCTGATTGGCTCATTTTAGCCACTCTGACTGGCGTGAGGTGGTATCTCAGTGTGGTTTTGATTTGTATTTCCCTGATGAGAAGCGATACTGAGCATCGTTTCATGTGTCTGTTGGCCATCTGGATGTCCTCTTTGGAGAATTGTCTGTTCATATCTTCTGCCCATTTCTTCACTGGGTTGTTTGTTTTTCAGGTGTGGAGTTTGGTGAGTTCCTTATAGATTCTGGATATTAACCCTTTATCTGATATGTCATTTGCAACTATCTTTTCCCATTCCGTTGGTTGCCTATTAATTTTCTGGGTTGTTTCCTTGGCTGTGCAGAAGCTTTTAATCTTGAGGAGGTCCCAACAGTTTATTTTTGCTCTTGATTCCCTTGCTTTTGGGGATGTGTCAAGTAAGAAGTTGCTGCGGTGGAGGTCAAGGAGGTTGTTTCCTGCTTTCTCTTCTAGGGTTTTGATGGTTTCCTGTCTCACGTTCAGGTCCTTTATCCATTTTGAGTTTATTTTTGTGCATGGTGTGAGAAAATGATCTAGTTTCATTCTTCTGCATGTTGCTGTCCAGTTCTCCCAACACCATCTGTTAAAAAGGCTGTCTTTTTTCCATTGGATATTCTTTCCTGCTTTGTCAAAGATTAGTTGGCTGTATACTTTTGGGTCCACTTCTGAGTTCTCAATTCTGTTCCATTGGTCTATGTGTCTGTTTTTGTGCCAATACCATACTGTCTTGATGATGACAGCTTTGTAGTAGAGGCTAAAGTCTGGGATGGTGATCCTCCCGTTTTGGTTTTATTTTTCAGGATTACTTTGGCTATTCGGGGTCTTTTGTGGTTCCATACAAATTTTTGGATAGTCTGTTCTAGTTTTGAGAAGTATGCTGGTGCAATTTTGATTGGAATTGCATTGAATGTGTAGAGTGCCTTAGGTAGGAATGACATCTTAACTATATTTATTCTTCTGATCCATGAGCATGGAATGTTTTTCCACTTCTTTGTGTCTTCAATTTCCTTCATAAGTTTTCTATAGTTTTCATCATACAGATCTCTTGTATCCTTGGTTAGGTTTATTCCGAGGTATTTTATGGTTTTTGTGCAATGGTGAATGGGATCAGTTTCTTGATTTCTCTTTCTGTTGCTTCATTGTTGGTGTATAAAAATGCAACCGATTTCTGTACGTTGATTTTGTACCCTGCAACTTGGCTGAATTCTTGGATCAGTTCTAGTAGGCTTCTGGTGGAGTCTGTCGGGTTTTCTATGTAGAGTATCATGTCATCTGTGAAGAGTGAAAGTTTGACTTCCTCTTTGCCAATTCTGATGCCTTTGATTTCCTTTTGGTGTCTGATGGCTGATGCTAGGACTTCCAGCACTATGTTGAACAGCAGTGGTGAGAGTGGGCATCCCTGTCGTGTTCCTGATCTCAGGGGGAAAGCTCTGAGTTTTTCCCCGTTGAGGATGATGTTAGCTGAAGGCTTCTCATAGATGGCTTTGATGATGTTTAAGTAGGTTCCTTCTATCCCAACTTTCTCGAGAGTCTTTATTAAGAAGAGATGCTGTATTTTGTCAAATGCTTTTTCTGCATCTATTGACAGGATAATATGGTTTTTATCTTTTCTTTTATTTATGTGATGTATCACATTGATTGATTTGCGAATGTTGAACCAGCCCTGTAACCCAGGAATGAATCCCACTTGATCTTGGTGGATGATTCTTTTTATATGCTGCTGGATTCGATTTGCAAGGATCTTGTTGAGAATTTTTGCATCCGTATTCATCAAGGATATTGGCCTGTAGTTCTCTTTTTTTGCTGGATCTCTGTCTGGCTTGGGAATCAGTGTGATGCTGGCTTCATAAAATGAGTCTGGGAGTTTTCCTTCGCTTTCTATTTTTTGGAATACCTTGAGAAGAATTGGGATTAATTCTGTTTTAAATGTCTGGTAGAATTCCCCAGGGAAGCCATCAGGTCCAGGGCTCTTATTTGTTGGGAGATTTTTGATCACTGATTCAATTTCTTCACTTGTTATGGGTCTGTTCAGGTTTTCTATTTCTTCCCGTGTGAATTTTGGTAGTGAGTGTGTGTTTAGGAATTTGTCCATTTCTTCTAAGTTGTCCAATTTATTGGCATATAATTTTTCATAGTATTCCCTGATAATTGCTTGTATTTCTGAGGGGTTGGTTGTAATAAGTCCATTTTCATTCATCATTTTGTCTATTTGGGTGCTCTCTCTTTTCTTTTGGATAAGTCTGGCTAGAGGTTTGTCAATTTTGTTTACTTTTTCAAAAAACCAACTCTTGGTTTCATTGATCTGTTCAATTGTTTCTTTGGTCTCGATGTTGTTTATTTCTGCTCTAATTTTTACTATTTCTCTTCTTCTACTGGGTTTAGGGCGTTCTTGTTGCTCTGCCTCTAGTTCCTTTAGGTGAGCTGTTAGATTTTGGACTTGCGCTTTTTCTAATCTCTTGAAATAGGCCTGGAGAGCAATGTACTTTCCTCTTAGGACTGCCTTGCCGCATCCCATAGATTTTGAATTGTTGTGTTTTCATTTTCATTTGTTTCCATATATTTTTTAATTTCATCTCTAATTGCCTGATTGGCCCATTCATTCTTTAGAAGGGTGTTCTTTAACCTCCATATTTTTGGAAGTTTTCCAGACTTCTTCCTGTAATTGATTTCAAGTTTCAAAGCATTGTGATCTGACAGTGTGCATGGTATGATCTCTATTCTTTTATATTTATTGAGGGCTGCTTTATGTCCCAGTATGTGATCTATCTTGGAGAATGTGCCATGCGCACTTGAGAAGAAAGTAAATTCCCTGGACTCAGGATGTAAAGTTCTAAATATATCTGTCAGGTCCATCTGGTCCAATGTATCTTTCAAGTCCATTATTTCTTTAGTGATTTTCTGTCTGGTTGACCTATCCATTGCTGTAAGCGGACTATTAAAGTCCCCTGCTATTAGCACATTCTTATCTAGAAGCTTGTTTCTGTTTGTGATTAATTGTTTTAGATATTTAGGTGCTCCCATATTCGGTGCGTAGACATTTATGATTGTTAGTTCTTCCTGATGGATGGACCCTGTAATTATTATGTAGTGCCCTTCTTCATCTCTTGTGATTGTCTTTAATTTAAAGTCCAGTTTGTCTGATATAAGTATCGCTACTCCGGCTTTCTTTTGATTTCCTGTAGCATGATATATATTTCTCCATCCCCTTACTTTTAATCTGAAGGTATCTTCCCGTCTAAAATGAGTTTCTTGTAGACAGCATATAGATGGATTTTGTTTTTTAATCCATTCTGCTACCCTATATCTTTTGATTGGAGCATTCAGCCCATTTACATTCAGTGTTATTATTGAAATATGTGGGTTTAGAGTCTTTGTATCTTTTGTAGGGTTCATGTTTGTGGTGGTGTCTCTGGAATCTTTGTTCCTTTCAACCTTTCCTTCAGAGCATCCCCCTCAGGATTTCTTGTAGGGCTGGCTTCGTGGTGACAAATTCTTTCAATTTCTGTTTGTTTGGAAAGGTTTTTATCTCTCCTTCTATTTTGAATGACAGGCTTGCTGGATAGAGGATTCTTGGCTGCATATTTTTACTGTTCATCACATTGAAGATCTCTTGCCATTCCTTTCTGGCCTGCCACGTTTCAGTAGATAGGTCTGTCACCACTCTGATGGGTTTCCCTTTGTATGTGAGGGCCCTTTTCTCCCTAGCTGCTTTCAAAATTCTCTCTTTGTCCTTGTATTTTGCCATTTTTACGATGATATGTCGTGCAGAAGATCGATTCAAGTTACGTCTGAGAGGAGTCCTCTGAGCCTCTTGTATTTCCACGTTGACTTCCTTCCCCAGGTCGGGGAAGTTCTCTGCTATAATTTGTTCCAGGACTCCTTCAGCACCTTTCCCTCTCTCTTCCTCTTCTGGGATTCCTATGATACGGATATTGTTGCGTTTGACTGTGTCGCTGAGCTCTCGAATTCTTCTTTCCTGTTCCTGGATCAGTTTGTCTCTTTTTTTGTCAGCTTCTTGTTTTTCTATCATGGTGTCTTCTAAATCACTTATTCTCCTTTCTGCCTCTTCAATCCGTGCATTGGAGGCCTCTAATTTATTATGTATCTCATTTATCACATTTTTTAATTCTTCATGCCTATTTTTATTTTCCATTCTGTCTGTAGCCATAGTTTCTTTGATGTCGCCTATGTTTTTTTCAAGCCCTGCTATTAATTTCACCATTATTATTCTAAAATCTTGTTCACTTATGCTGCTGATATCTGTTTTGAGGAGTTCATTAGCTGTCATTTCTTCTTGGAGTTTCTTTGGAGGAGAGCTCTTTCGTTTCGTCATTTTAGTTAACTTTCCGGCTCTTGGTGGTTTTAAAGACCTGTTATGCTCTCTGTTTCTATGAGCACTGCTATATCCAAGAAACTCTTTGACTTTCCAGGGCCTATCCTTTCAGAGATTGTTTTTTGAATGGTATCCCTCGGTCACTCTTGTTGGGACCTTAGTTATTTTATTTTCCTATTCGTAGTGATATTTGGGACTCTTCACCTTGTGTACTCTAGCTTGTTTCTTGAGGTAGCCCTGGAAAAGAAAACAGACAGACAGACACACAGGGAGCAGGAGCACACAAACGCACAGGCTGATTCAACTAACATGCAAAGTGAGAGGGAAAACGAAAAAGTTAATAGAAAAGACGGAGGAGGGAGGGCGAATAATAGGGAGCATAAAATACATAAAAGGGTCAAAAAGGGGAAAAGAAAAGGAGAAAAGAAGAAAACCGATGGACAAAGAACGGTTTAAAGCATATACCTGGATTTCCCAGCTACAGTTAAATAGCCGTGTGTATGCAGTGCTGGTTGAAGAGCATAGAGAAAAAGAGAGAAGGCAGGGTGAGACAAGGCAGATTTGGAAATAGAATGAACAGGCAGAAGGGATAAGAAACTTTTTTCAAAGAGGTAAAGGGTAGAATATGGTTGGATAGGTGAGAGAAGGATGCTGGAATTATCCAGAGAAACTATATAGTCTAATTACTCCTGAGAGAAATAGCTGAAAAAGTCGGTAGGTGTAGAATTTACATTTACAGAATGGACAAATCCCTATATTCTTTTTAATTTTAATTCATTAAAATGCTTATTTAGGGGCTACTCGGTGGCTCTGTTGGTTGAGTGGCCAACTTCAGCTCAGGTCATGAACTCAGGGTTTGTAGTTCTGAGCCCTGAGTAGGGCTTGCTGCTGTCAGTGTGGAGTCGGCTTTGGATCCTCTGTCCACCCCCTCCCCCACACCCCCTGTCCCTCTTGTGTACATGCTCTCTCAAAAATAAACATTAAAAAAATAAAAATAAATGAAATACTCATTCAGCAAGCCCATCTTAGAGTCTAGTTAATAGTGCCTTGTGGTGAAGTCTGATTGCTTGTCTTTATGAAAAATACTGATGTATTTAACTTAAGAGAAGGTAAGTTCAGTAATTCTGATGCTTTTCACCAATTGTGCTGTGTCAAATCCTATAGTCCATGTGTTGCTGCGATATACCATGGTCCTATAATCCTTTACAGAATTGGGTGAAATGAATGTCTTAGAAATCTGAGCACCCCTGGGGGTATTAATTATATTTCATAATGAACTCAAGCTCAGATATACATTTCCAAATTGCTCTTTTCATGGAAAGTGATTACTCAATATTGGTATTGGTAATCATATGAAATGCTACAGTTCATTAGATTTGTTATTATTATGAAAACTGACAAAAGAAAATAAGAAAATTGATTTTGTTTTCCATGTTTCATGAGACATTTCTATTGTTTAAACTTTATTTTTGCATAATATAAAACTATTTTTATTAGTTTTAAAATTTTTAATTGAAGGTATAATTGACATATAGTTAGATGCACAGGTATTAAGTGTACAGTTCAGTAAGCTTTGCATATTGTAAGAACTTAAACAATCACCACCCAACCACAGACTAGCACTGTCCAATAGAACTTTGTGTGATGGTGGTAGTTTTCTGTACCAATATTGCCAATGTAGTAGTCACTACCTACAGGTGAGTTTTGAACATTTGTGATATGGCTAATCTGACTAAGGAGCTGAATTTAAAGTTGAATTTATTTTTAAATAATTTAAATTTAATTCATATGACCACATGTACTCATGGCTATAGTATGAGACAATACAGCTCTAGATAGTTTTCAGCTGGGGCTCCAGGAGAGAATTAAACCCTAACGCCTTATACTATTTCTAATGAATTAGCTTTCCTCTTGTACCAAGGATGGTACTAGCTGTATATCATTATTAGGATAACTAGGAAATTAGTCCCTCAGATCATTTTCAGTAAGGCTTAATTCTTTCAACAGCACTCAGTTGAGAAAGACTGTCCTAGAAAGTTTTACCATTTCCCTTTCCAGTCAATACACCCTTAATAAAAATAAAAATAAAAAAAATAAAAAGCATTATCTTCTAATGACAACTAAAATTCTTTTATTTTCATCGACTATTTTTGTCTATTCATAGACTTCATATAAATGGAAGTATACAATGCACTTTCTTTTGTGACTGTCTTCTATCATTCAAAATAATGTTGTATGTATCAATAGTGCATTCTTTTATATTGCTACATGTCATGTAATGTGTCAATTATGTCAACAAAGTAATATTTATTTACCCATTCTCCAGATGTGTCCATTTCATTTTTGTCAAATTCATTGCCATAACCTTTTTCATAACATCTTATTATTCTTTTAAAATCTGTAGTATCTGTAATGATGTTTTCATTTCAGTTTTGATGTTGGTAAGATACTTAATTGATCTTGCTAGGACTTTATCAACTTTAGTAGAGAAACAACTTTGATGTTCCTGATTTTCTCTTTTTATATTTTATTTATTTCTGCTTTTATCTTTATTATGTTTTCATTTTGCTTATATTTAACTAAATCTAGTTTTTCTCCCACCCTTTCATTTACTATATAAATTCTTAGCTATTCTTGAAATACCATTTCCTTGCATTTTTAATTGATTCTTAAGACATTCATCAAACATCTTGCCATGCCATGGAAGGTACTAGAATAAGCAGCAGTGAACAAGAGAGACATAGTACCTGCCCTTTTGCATTCACACTCTTGTTGAATATGTAGATATTGGAAAAGAAATTGCAAGGGTGGGGAGTAGCATGTTGGAGAACTGCCGAAAAATTTGGGAATTTACAACAGGGGATTTACATAGATTGGGGGCTTTGGAAAAGCATCCTGAGGTAATGCAGCTTAAACTCAGACATAAGTATGGCTAGGAGTTAGCTGGATGAAGGAGGAGGAGATAGAACACTTCTCACAGGAGGAACAGATGTGCAAGATACTGGAGTGAGAGGAGCATGGAGGAGGAGTTTAGGAAGGCCAATACGGATAGACTGGAAATGAGATGATGTGCAGCTTGGAATGAAGCTTTCGAAAGAAAGCTTTAGAAAGAGATGGGGCAAGATCACATGATCTTACAGACCATGTGGATAATTTTAGATTTATCTTAAATGGGTAATGGGAAATCACTAAAAACTTCTAAGCTGAGGAAGCACATTTGGTTTGCATTTTGCAGATGTCATTCTGGTTACTGTGGATGTGTGTGGAATATAGACAGAAGGCAAATATTTATGAATAAAGGCTAAATGGGAAGCAATTGCAGGTGACACATGATGTCATATGGATCAGAGTATGTTCAAAATTCCTTGCTGGCATTCCAGCTTTGCCCTAATAACTAGTTGCTGTTAAAATAGGACACAAAGTGATATAATACCATGATTTTTGTAAAAAGTTTTCTTTCAGTTGACACTTCTTTTGAGCCAGATATACTAGGCTCTTTCTTTCATCTTATAAATGTTGAATATAAAGTGCTCAAATAATGAGAATAGCACTTTTATTCTGTATTGTAACAAGTCAGACTGGGGTGACTGCAGAATGTAGGTCACCTATAAAATTCGGCTTCCTAAGAAGACTTATGAAATACAAAGTAGAAGAAAAATTTCATTTAGTGTCAACAGTCTCTAATTGAATAATTTTTCTGACAGCTTCTCTTTTACACGGAATTTTTGAATATTTAAAGTTGAAAAGGAAAGTTTGTCCATGTCTCAAATCTTTAATAAAAATAGCTTTTTCAAATAAATTTTGTATGCGAATTTAAGCATTAATCTAATTTTTTAACCACCAAAATTCAGTATTTATATTAGCACAAAATTCAGTTTTTTATGCATGTACCTTAGATGTCTGTTCCTTTTTTTCCCCCTCTTTCTAAAGTTTATTTTTGAGAGAGAGAAATAGAGAGAGACAGAGTGCGAGTCTGGGAGGAAACGAGAGAGAGAGGGAGACACAGAATCCGAAGCAGGCTCCAGTCTCTGATCCCAGTGAAGGGCCACTGTGGGGCCTGAACTCATGAACCATGAAATCATGACCAGAGCTGAAGTCGGTTGCTCAACCAACTGTGCCACCCAGGTGCTCCATACGCATATATTTTTAATGTAAACAGCAGTATCATATTTTTCATTCTATTTCTTTTCAAATGGAGTCCTTCTTTTTGAGATAGTTCATATTTCCTTATACATATAATGTAGCTTTTAGCTGCTGCATACAATTCTATAGGGTGTGTCAAGAACTCAGAAGGATTCCTTAAACTTAAAAACCCAGGAATGATAACATTATCTGCAATTAAATAGTTTGTTCAACAAGGGACTCATTGGACAGCCTAAATGACTGGAAATGGAAAGATTTTTGCAAAATCCAAGAATAACCAGAGTTTACCATCTAAAATATATGAATTACTCTTGCAAATCAAGTAGAAAAATACATCCAGGGAGAAGTAAAAACAGATTAACACGGAGTTTAAAGAACAAACTTAGAAAACTAAGAGGCCTGTGACAAGGTGATCAAAATAATGAGCAGTACAAGAAATGCTAATTAAAGCAACTTTCAGCTGTGACTGTAAATCACTAGACTAGCAAACATTAGAAAAATGGGTACTAGCAACTGAGACAAGAAAGCATAAGAATCTGTTGCACTCCCGGTATTAATGGAGAGCAATGTAGTATGACTTTTCAGTGGAAGTGGAAGTGTAAATCTACCTTCCTACTTTTAAGTATATAGCTCAGGGGAATTGAGAGTATGTACATGGGGATTTTCTTTATAGAAACATTCATGGAAGTGAGCTGGAAGCAGCCTGGATGTCTGTTGCCTGGGCATGGATAGATAAGACTGGATGCCCATAATTGGGACATGTGGAGCATATGGATATTCAAATGCCAGGCATCATAAAGGAATTTTGTGATATTTAAATAGATTGTATTTTTCTGATTTTTTTAAACTTTAATTTTAAATTTTTTTATTTTAGAGAGATAATATTTTTATCTCAGAGAGAGAGAGCAAGTGTGGGAGAGGGACATAGGGAAAGAGAGAGAGAGAGAGAGAGAGAGAGAGAGAGAGGCAGGGGAATCCCAAAGCAGGCTCCATGCTCAATACTGAGTCTGATAGGGACTGATCACATACACATATTTTTTGTAACTATGTATCTTGACATATATTAACTAGACTTATTATGGTGATCATTTCTTTATATATATATAAATATCAAATTATTATATTGTACATCTGACAATACTAGAATATTATATGTTAATTATACCTCAATTTAAAAAAAAGAAAACGAAAGTGCACTTTACCAAACTTTTACTGTCTTAGGCTAGAGAGGTTAAGGACTCCTGTGATCTGCCCCTTATCTTCAAATACTTTCTAAATAAAAAAAAAAAATACATGCAAAATACTTAAAGTCTAATAGTGTTAAAAGGATTACGACTACAGTGGCGCCTGGGTGGCTCGGTCAGCTGAGCCTCTGACTTTGGCTCTGGTCATGATCCAGCTCTAGTTATGGTCTGTGGGTTTGAGCCCTGTGTCAGGCACTTTGCTGACAGCTCAGAGCCTGGAGCCTGCTTTGGGTTCTGTGTCTCCCTCTCTCTCTCCTCCTCCCCCACTCACACTCTCTCTGTCTGTCTCTCACTGTCTCTCAAAAATAAATAAATAAACACGAAATAAATTTTAAAGGATTGCAACTACAAAGGCCGTCTCCTGCTGCATCTCACTCTTTTTTTTTTTTTAATGTTTATTTCTGAGAGACAGAGCACGAGTTAGGGAGGAGCAGAGAGAGAGAAGGAGACACAGAATCTGAAGAAGGCTTCAGTCTCCAAGCTGTCAACACAGAGCCGGAAACGGGGCTTGAACTCACGAGGTGCAAGATCATAACCTGAGTGGAAGTCCAATGCTCAATGACTAAGCCCCCCAGGCCCCTTCCCTTGCGTCTCTTTTTATCATCAAAACATATCTCCCTGTTGGTACCACTTTCAACTCTTAGCTATTTAAAAATATTTACCTGCATATTTTTAAATTATGTGCATATGCTATTCTCAGTTTATTAATTTGAGACATTTATTTAAATTTGAATATGATTTCAGTTCTCTGTTTTGAGGGCTTTGCTATATTGAACCATCCATATTCCCCACATTTCACTCTCTGCCCCCAATCCTCACTCCCCCTTGCCCTGCCATCCACATGTTGCCTGGTGCCTGGTATCTCTCTGTTTCAATAGGTACAGAAAAGGCTGATTTCTCAGGATGGTTGTTGGTGGTGATGACAGTTATTCACTTAGAAAAATGGGGGTAATGGTAGGGGCCTCAGTACCTAATTGTTCCATATTAGACTTTGCACCAATCTTCCTGTTTTCATTCATCTCTCCCCAACTTATTTAATTCTGTCACCTATGAGTATTGAACTATGAATGTCATCGTGGATCTATGGGGCACACCATCTTCCAATTATTATCTTTGGAAATCTCTGAGGTATAACAGCCACCAGTTTGCTAAATGCATTACTAGTCTGTCTACTTTCTTCTTACATTGTATTTTGGGTTTGAAGACATCTTCTCATTTTCTTGAATATTTTATTTCTATTTTTTTTCTACTTGTGGATTTTGGGAGATTATCTATCTATCTATCTATCTATCTATCTATCTATCTATCTCTATCAAGAATAGGGAAATTTATGTAGAAATTAAACATAGTGTTTTTCAAACATTAGGCCATAAGGCTATACAACATTTTTGGTCACAACAATTTTCTAGGACTAGGATTCCTTAGAGAGCACTTTGTGTAAATGCTCATTTCACAATACTTCTTTAGTTCCCCTTCACAGCATATATGTGTATTAAATGCCATTACTTCCTAAGTTTAATAGATGAATAGAGACTTATTTTTTAAAGTATATTTATTTATTTTGATACAGACACAGCTTGAGTGGGGGAGGAGCAGAGAGAGACAGGGAGAAAAGATTCAAAGCAGGTTCTGTGCTGTCAGCACAGAGCCCAGTGTACGTCTCAAACCCTTGAAGCCATGAGATTGTGACCTGAGCCAAAACAAAGTTGGATGCTTAATCGACTGAGCTGCTCAGGCATCCCTAGAAATAGAGATCTAAAGAGGCTTTATTATCTGCAAAGATCACAAAGCCTCTAAGGGGCAGCACTGGCATTTGAGCTTCTAGCTCCATAGCCCAGGCTTAGCCTCATGTGCTCGCAAGAGCAAAGATTATTGGTGACTTCTACTTGCAAAACTAGGACTGCTGAGTGGATTCAGTGAGACACCAGATATAAATTATATAGCTCTCAAAACAGTTAGTATTCTTGCCATTTAACATGGTATTTTATTTTTTAAAAACATGTGTATCTTTTTTAAAAATAGATAACCTTGTTTGAAGAGATGTTTTTACATTTATTTTCTAGACTTTATTAAGTAAACCCAGCACTTTTTACCTGAATATAGAATTTTGACCTCAATAATTACTTTCATAATAAGTAAATATTGGGGGATTGTCTTTTGATATATGTTTCTATTAATATAGCTTATTACTTAAATATTGTTAATGTGTTTAAAAATATCAGTTTTATAAAACTTTTTTATATAGCTTGTATCTATTGGTTATTATTAGAGGGTAAAACAGTTTTGAGTATCATTGTGAAAATTCTGAGATAAATTAGATTTTATAAAACTTTCTCTGTAATTCTAAAGTATTAATGAAAGTAATATTTTTTATAATTTGAAGTAAGTACATAATAAAGTACACTTGACTGGCCTCTTAAGTTTTGGAGGTGGGGCCCTTATTGCCTCACAAAGGTGCTCGATTATGACTTATTAGTAATACAGACTTCCAGGTCCGGATTACATGCTGAGTCTCTCGTTTAATTTCCAGGGAGATTGAAAGTACAGAGTGGGGAATTTAGTCAATAATAGTATAATAACATTACAGTAATGTATAGTATTGTTGGATCAATATATTATATACCTGAAACTAATACAACATTGCATGTTAATTATATTTCAATAAAAATATTCAGTCTTTCAACACAGCATTCTTGGTCCTTCAAAATATGGTTCAGTGTGCCTTTTAAATTGTATTTTTAAATTTTCCCTACTTGCTACTATTATCTTGGCTCAATACTCCCCAAACATGTCTTCTACTTTCTTTCTGGTCTCCTCATGTTGATCCTTCTGTCTGCTGAAATCATCTGCTTCTTCCTATGTATCTCTCAAATTTTATCTTTTCAATGAAAACTTTCTTACTTTATTCACCTGTTTTTTTGAATTCTAACAATTAAGGTTAAACTGATAGAATAAGTTTTTTGTGTCAGAATAATTTTTTTGTGTCAATGTTCCAATATTATTTTGTTATATAGTATAGCAGTATTATTCTGTGATTCATATTCTATTTCTTCCTCCCATCTCCCACTCTCCAAGTACTTTCCCACTCTGTACTCCCAGACTCTTGAAGCAGGAGCTGAAAATAATAAATGAATCATAATGGTCTTCGTATAATAATAATAGTAACTTTGTATAAAAACAACAACAACAACAATAATGATACCTGAAATTGTTGAGTGTTACTAGAGGTAGATACCGTAGTATGTGCTGCAATATCATATTTCTTTAGTCTATGCAACTTGCAATGAATGGCATAGGTAATATTTTTACTCCATTTTATTAAATTTTTAAAAAATGTTTATTTGTTTTGGAGACAGAGAGAAACAGAGCATGAATAAGGGAGAGGCAGAGAGAGAGGGAGACACAAAATCCAAAGCAGGCTCTAGGCTCTGAGCTGTTAGCAGAGAGCCTGACATGGGGCTCAAACTCGTCAACTGCAAGATCACAACCTGAGCCAAGTCACAGGCTCAACTGACTGCACCACCCAGGTGCCCCATTTTTACCCCACTTTATAGATGAGGAAATTCAGACTTAAAGAAGTTACTTGCCCCAAGACCACACAGTGAGTGAGTGATGGGGCCAGGATTTGACTTCCAATCATTAGGATTCCAGAGCACATATTCTGAGTAACTATACAGTGATCTCTATAGCTCTGTTGTCAAGCATAGAAGTTCAGTAATTTTTTAAGTTGAATTTATATTTCAAAAGAAGCATATTTTTATATATCAAAATTTTAAGCAATATGGTTAGTCTATTACACACATGTGCTTTCTTCAGAAACATGCATTGTAAAGGGTATTCATGGCATATTACTATTTATAGACTATTACTTTTATAAGAATGCACATAAGCACTCTATGTAGTCTAGAAGATTAGATAATACGGTTTGCAAAAAAGGGATTGAAATAACTTGACCATCATAGCACTTGAAGAAATGATTTTGTAGATCTAAGTTAATAATTTTCCCATTATAAAGCATTATTCTTAGAAATTATTAATGACTCATATTCTTATTGTTTATTACTAGCCATTTTTTTGCTTATCTTTTGCAGAACGAATACAAACTTATTTTCTCGCCTACTTACTTCAGGCCAGAGAGGTCAAGTAGGTTTTGTCTCAAGGATCACCTGTGTTTGTTCAATTAATAAGAGCTACCTGGAACACTGAAGGTAAAAAGGAATCTGAATCTCTGCCCAGGTCCTTAGGAAAGAGTGTGCTATGATCAGTTAGAAATATCTGATATAAAATAGGGCTGGTACAAATAGCACCGTGCCTGCCACACACTTGCCGTTCCCACTGTAGACTGGTCTTTTAGTGCTCTATAGACTTATGTTGGTATGTAAATGAATTCTGATATTAAGTAAAATATGACTGAATAAAAAAATTCTTGGAATACAAAGAGTGATTTGTTTCAAACTAGGTATTTTGAAATAGGTCACTCTTTATATTACTTTATAATGTATGTAATATATAGATTTTTAGCATTATCTCTGCTAACATCTCTCATCATGATATTACAACCTATACATTCCTATTATATGTCTTGACACAATTTTCTTATCTTTTTATTAGGCACTGTTACTGGAGAGCTTTCAACCCCTCTGAGTGATGCCAAAGATACATTTCACTAAAACAGTAATTACGCTTCTGGAACTTTGCCTGGTAAAATGGAAAACATAGAAAATATGTGGTAAGTTTATTAAATTATTATCCATCTTTTTTCACATTTTTTTCTTTTGTGTTTATAAAATAAGTTTGTCAGTAAACAAACTTATTTTATATTGGGTTAGTATTGGGTTAGAATGATGACAGTCAGTATTTGTAAATAATCTTACTTGCTGTTTCCTGTCTTTCTCTTCAAGTAATAATTCTGCATCTAGATTGGTCTTTCCTACATTACATCTAATAAGTTACAGTTAAAGTCACTTCATACTTACAGACTTTGGTTTTTGTTAAGGATGTCCATGTTTGAATATTTTGTTTTGGGTTTTATTTAAATTATATGAGAATTTCAACTTGACTGTAAAGATAAATGATTACCTCTAATATGGGGGAGTATCGTGTACATTGTTTATGTTTATTAAAGATTAAATAATATTTTATTTTCAAATTATATAGCTAATTTCGTTTTTGTTGGGAATATTACAAACCTAAAGTTTACTACAATTCTTTCATTACATGTTTCTCTGCATGGAGATTTTTGTCCACAGGAACAGACATCTTAATCAGGGTTCTTAGCTACAGGCACTTGGACTCACACTAGCTAGTTTAAACAGTTTTAGGAACCTCATGGGATCACTGAGGGACCTGAAGGAACAGAATTGAAAGAACTAAACTGCTAAGAGAACCTGCTGGGATATATTTTTTTTTGGTTATTAATTAATTGATTAATTTAAATTATTGTCATCTCAGTTACTAATTAAATTTCCTGCATGGATATTCTACAGATCAAATGCTCCAGTTTTTTTTAACAGCTAAATTATTAAGGGCAGAAGTGGTGAAGGAAGAACCTATAGATTAAAAGAGACTTAAAAGACACAGTACATTTTTAAAAGGGAGCCAAGATTAAAATATGGTGTGCAGGGATATGTGCTGTTAAAAGATAAATTGAGACATTAAAATTCTCAAGAGTTTATTTGATTAAAAATCCATTGCAATTGGGAGGTGCCAAAGTGGAAGTGGTTATGAGCAATCCTTCAATAGGTGCTGGTATGAGACAGAGAAAAGCTGGAAGCAAAGTAAGGAAGTTATTGAATGGCTATAGCTTAAAGCCTAGCTGGTTGTTTGTGATTGGTTGCCCTTTGGTTTTGATTTCATAACTGTGAGGCATTTACAAGCTGAGGCATTTACAAGCTTAGGCATTTTGGTTTGCCTACTTTCATAGCCCATGACATCAGAGTCCTTTTGATCTGATGATCTCCTTGTTTAATTAATTTAACAATACTTAGGTGATAAAACTACAATGCAGCAGAAAGAAGTAGTTGTTATAAATGTCAGGATAGTGGTTAAATTTTGGGGAAAAGAGGGACTTATAGTGATGGGTTACATGGAGTGGATTCTCAGTGGCTTGCAAAATTCTATTTTATGTTCTGGACAGTAGTGATAAGTGAATTTACCTTAAAATGTTATCCTTTTTTTTTTTTTCAATTTTCATATCTGTGTATAATTTTAAAACAAAAAAGTTGAAAATATAATTCAAAATAAACAACATGTTAGCAACATGTCAGTAGTATGAACTTCTTAATGGAGAAAGGTTACTTTTTAGAACATGCTATGTTTGCATATAGTGTATTTTTATTGAAAAAGTTACACTGAAGAACTTTTAAATTTGAATCATACCTAAAAACTATTTTTTGTAGTTTAAAAATATTTTTTAAGTAACCTCTATACACACTGTGGGGCTTAAACTCAGGACCTTGAGATCAAGAGTTGTGTGCTCCTCTGACTGAGCCAGCCAGGTGTCCCAGACCTAAAAACTATTTTAACATTAACGTACAAAACCAATGCACTCAGACTAATATAATGTAAAACTTTGTTTTGATAAAAAACAAGTACGTGTATTCTTCTAATCAAATTTGAAACATTAAATACCAAGGTATTGAAAGTTCATATATATAATGAGTAAGAATGATATACGAATTATTATTTTTCAAGAGTAGTATAGTGGCCTGAATTCAGATATTATTTTTTTGTACTTTTTAGGTATGGTTAGATAACTCACATAATAATTGATTTAGATTTAAAATTAGGCATTATAGGAGCACCTGGGTGGCTCAGTTGGTATAGCATCTGACTCTTCGTTTCGGTTCAGTTTGTGAGTTTAAGTCCCACTGTCAGTGTGGAGCCTCCTTGGGACTCTCTCTCTCTCTCTCTCTCTCTCTCTCTCTGCCCCTCCTCCCTATCAAAATAAATAAAACTTAAAAAAAAAAAATTAGACGTTATAGTGAAACCAAATTTTCCGTCTGTCCCACAGCTCTTTCCTTCCTTTTCTGGTAACTACGGTAACCACCTGCTTTCCTTTAGGGTACTGGCCCTCCTCTATCCCCATTCTGGTGAGTTTGTGATGACAGTACACTGCTTCTTGCTCAAAGATATGACCAGCAATCCAGCCAAGATGAGCCAGTCACAGGCCTTCTCTGGAATTTTATATTTTGACTTCAAAAGTCAGAGATCTCCCTTTGCTTGTGGTCATTTGCTGGGATGGTATGTGCCTTGAGAAGAGAGTTTGCTAACACTCTCAGAGAAGTAGTTTTGAGACCCAAAGAGAGAGGGAAGCTGGAGGGTCTAATTGTGTTATTTGAGGTCCCATTACATCTGAATTCAGATCCAATCTTAAGTTTCCCAGTTACATGAACTCATAAATTCCTGATTGCATTTATATTTATATTAGTTTCAAGTGAGCTTCTCTCATTTGTGAATTATTGAGTTTCCATTACTTTTGGGAGCATTATTCAGTTTGTTTTTAAATTCCTTAATATTAATTGAGAATTGTCACAAATTCCACCTTTCTACACCAAAATAGGACAGAGAAAAATTAGATTAATCAAGCATTTGAGTTCTAATCTACCAGCTAGCCTGAATTTTTTTGTCAGTCTTTTGGATACAAATGAACATTTAATAAAGATATTTCTCAAAAGTAATCAATGAACCTGGTGATTGTTTAACTAAACTATCCTAATCCTTCTCTTTAGCACTTCTTATACATTCACTACAAACACACACACACACACATACACACACACACACACACATATGTATACATAACATGTATATATATATATGAATGATGATGCAAGATTTGCTAATGACAGAAAGGGTGTTTTTATCTTGAACTTAATGATTTATTTTCAACTTTTAGATTTGGAAATTAAGCATATTTAATTTTTTTTTTAATGTTTTATTTATTTCTAGGAGAGAGAGACAGAGACAGCGTGAGCAGGGGAGTGTCAGAGAGAGAGGGAGTCACAGACTGAAACAGGCTCCAGGCTCTGAGCTGGCAGTCAGCACAGAGCCCTACGCGGGGCTCGAACCCACGAACCGCGAGATCATGACCTAAGCGAAAGTCGGACACTTAACCGACTAAGCCACCCAGGCACCCCAAGCCTATTTAATTTTGAAAAAGGAAAAAAAAATAGTTACTGCACCTGAGGAGCTCCATCTACATATACTTGATTTGATGTTGAGATTCTGGATGTTGAGCTCTGATTTTGTGATATGATGAGAATTTAATGGTCTCTAGGAAGGGATGAGTGTATTTTGCATGTGGGAGGGAAGCAACTCAGTGGGGGTCAGAGGGCAAACTTTGGTAGGCAGCTTCTAAAAAGGCTCCCAATAATCCCTGTCTTCTGGCATTCATGCCCTTGTGTAAACCCTTCTTTTTGAGTATATGCTGGACCCAGTGGCTCTCTTGTAAGAAACAGAATATAACAAAAATGATGGATATAACCTCCTAGGTTAATTTACAAAACTGTGACTTCTGTCTTGCTTCCTCCATCTTCAAAAGTGTTTCAGTATCTGTGATGGTATAAGTTAGTTATATATCAGTATCATGCTAATATTTAGTGAAAGATGAAGTTTATCACTTGCTTTGAGCTACATTTGCAAGCAATCTAACCTGAAGGAGACTGGCATCACCTTTTCAGTGTGCTTTGGGCTACAACAAGCCTTGAATGGTCCTTGAGTTTTCTCTTATGGTCCACCCTCAGTGGAAACATACATGATGGGATACACTGGAAATGTGATTCAGCCTAGCCAAAATGACACATTAAAAGCTACCAAAATTAGCCAGTGTACAATTCATTAATAAAAATACAGGGTAAATGCATGATTATTTACATTAATTCACCAGCTGTCAAGATAATGAATTGTTTCCTTATTATCCCCTGAAGTTAACTAATTGACTTTTAATTATTTTTTTTTACTTTAGAACAGTTTTAGATTTACAGGAAATTTGTGAAATTACTACAGAGAGTTTTCACATATTTACATATATCTTGTTCCCCTTACTATTAACATTTTACACAGTGTGGCACATTTATTATATGTGAGTTTATATTGATATGTTATTAAATAAGGTACATTATTCATATTTACTTTTTTCTTTTTCTGTTTGGAATGTCATTTAGAATGCACCTTATATTTAGTTTTTATAATGTCTCCATGGGCACCTCTTGGTTTGATGGTTTCTAAGACTTTCCTTCTTTTTAATGTCTTTGACTGTTTTGAAAAGTCCTAGGCAAGTATTTTGTGAAATGTTCATCGGTTGGGATTTGTAATTTTTAAAAAATTTTTTAAATGTTTTTATTTATCTTTGAGAGAGAGAGAGAGACAGAGAGAAAGAGAGACAGAACGAGCATGGGGTGGTCAGAGAGAGAGGGAGACACAGAATCCAAA
Organism: Proteles cristata cristata; assembly: GCA_017311185.1. NCBI lineage: Eukaryota > Metazoa > Chordata > Mammalia > Carnivora > Hyaenidae > Proteles > Proteles cristata. The sequence continues at coordinate 645,588 of JAESUZ010005475.1, forward strand.
GACAGGTCCAGGCTGTGAGCTAGCTGTCAGCACAGAGCCTGATCGGGACTCAAACTCATGAACCATGAGATCATGACCTGAGCCGAAGTTGGGCGCTTAACCAGCTGAGCCACACAGGCTCCCCTGTAGTTTGTTTTTTTATGATTAGACTGAAAGTATGTGTTTTGTGGAGGAAGACCATAAAGGTAAAGTGCCATTTTCATGAAATCCTATTCAGGTACATACTATCAATGTAACATACTGACACAACTCTTCTGTCAATATGGACCTTGATCACTCGGCTAAAGTAGTGTTTTTCAGATTTCTACACTGTAAAGCTACTCTTTCCTCTCTTTCCATACTATATTTCTGGGTAGGAAGTCACTATGTGCAGTCCATCCTTAAGGAGGAGAAGTTGTAGGGTGCCTGGGTGGCTCAATTGATTAAGGGTCTTACTCTTGGTTTCAGCTCAGGTCATGATCTCACAGTTCGTGAGTTTGAGCCCCACACTGGGGCTGACAGTGCGGAGCCTGCTTGGGATTCTCTTTCTCTGTCTCCTTCTCTTTCTGCCCCTTCCCTGATGGCTCTCTCTCAAAAATAAACTTAAAAAAATTTTTTTAAAAAGAGGGAGAAGTTATGATCCTCTTCCTGAGGGCAGAGTATCTATATAATTTATTTGGAATTCTGCATTGGCAATTTGTCTATTCTTCCTCATTTATTTATTTATTAATCAGTTGCTTAGATGAGTATAAAATCATTAATTCATGAATATTTATTTTTATGCTTTTGTTATAATGCAATACTACTTAATTTTATTGCTCAAATTGTTCTGACTTTGGTTACTGAGAGCTCTTCAAGTTGACTACTGTGTCTTTTTGACATAGCTGCATTGCTCTGTGTGTGTGTGTGTGTGTGTGTGTGTGTGTGTGTGTGTGTGTGTTTAGGGTTAGGATGAAAGTTACAGAGGGAAGCCTTGTCACTGTATGTAGAGGTGGGCATAACGTCTCACCTGAGCTTTAAGGAAACAGGCCTAGATGCACATTATATGTTATGGAAAAGAGGTTGAGGCTCCCTCCCAGGGCAGAGATTTTAGTATTCTAATGGAAGGTAAAGGTAATTGCAGATCATTCCAGTGGTCACTCCATGGTTCATCTGTGGAGGCATAAGATGAGGGTTTATTTCAAATCATCTGTGGGTCTGGATGAGAGGAAGGTCTTATCAAGGCACTCACTTTCACCTGAAGGGTGGTTTCACCTTTCACTTGCCTGAATTAAGAGGAAAGAAGAGCTTCAGGAAAAAAAATAAGATAACAGTTAGTGAGTACAAGCAGGTGGGCAGTAAAAGTCAGGTCTTGGGGTCTAGCTGATGACAAAGTAGCTGAAGAGGAAATGCTTCCTGAAGGACATAGGTAACCACTATGATGTGAGGTTGCTGATGGCAAGAAATTAAATCAGAACTTGGACTAAAACATCTGGGCTTGATCCCTGTTGCTTCCATCAGTATTGGAGTCAGCAACCACTTCAACCTCCCTACCCTTCCCAACAGCAGAGCTTCTGAAAACATTTCCAGGTCATAGGAATTTCTTGCCTTCATCAACCCAGTCAGGTAAAGTTGTAGGGAACATCATGATCTGAACCTGTTCTACCAGTTTACTTCTTCTTTTACTTATTTATACTTATTCTGAATACTAACAAAGATCCGGTTTTTTCTCTCTTAAAAACCTAGAAAGGGATTGAAAACCTTTTTTGGGGGGTGCCTGGATGGCTCAGTTGGTTAAGCGTCCCACTTCGGCTCTGGCCATGATCTCACGGTTTGTGGGTTTGAGCCCTGCATGGGGCTGTGTGCTGACAGCTAGCTCAGAGCCTGGAGCCTGTTTCAGATTCTGTGTCTACCTTTCTCTCTCTGACCCTCCCCTGCACATGCTGTCTCTCTCTCTCAGAAATAAATAAAAAACATTAAAAAGAGAGAAAAAAAAGAAAACCTTTTTTGGATCTCTGATCTATACTAACCGTTATGCTTAGCCAAAACCCATTAGGGCTTACACAATCATTTAAATGTTGTTTTTAAGTAATGGTAGAGATAAAAATTACTGATATAAAGTATTTTTTGAGAAAATAGTCTTATATTCGATAAGTGTAATGTTGGTAGATAAAGAATATATTCTTTCCAAGTTTTATTTTTTAAGGTGTTTTCTTCATACAAAACATTTGAATTATAGATAACAGATCCTATACTTTATGCTATATGAAGTAAGGAATATAGTCAAAATTTTATTTTAGGGTTATAAATAATTCAGAATATATATACTCATTATATTCTGATTTATTTTGACCCTTAAGCCTAAAATTAGAGAGGCTATATTCCTTATTGCGTATAGCATATGTCATGATATCTATTACCTATAATTAAATTGTGCTTTGTATGAAGAAAAAATGTCCATGGGAATAGTATTATTATAGTATTTTTATTGTCCTGGGCAATAATAGCACTTAATAAAGGTGTTTTATTTATGAATTTTGATCTTATCTCTTAGCTTAGTTTTATGACTTTTAAACATTTATGCTATTAATTTTTTCACCTCAAAAGTGAAGTTTCTATCTACCTATCTCCCATATGCAGTAATCTTGACTATAAAATAGTATTATGTAAGTAAAAATCTCTATGGAAGGCTTTTATATCTCTTTGAGGGAAAAAATGACTTTTTAAAAAATGTTTATTTATTTATTTGAGACAGAGAGAGAGTGCAACTAGGGGAGGGGCAGAGAGAGAGGGAGAAAGGAAATCCCAAGCTGGCGCTATGCTCTCTGCTGGCTCAGCACAGAGTCCAATTCAGGGCTTGGACTCAAAAACCGTGAAATCATGACCCGAGTCAAAATCAAGAGTCAGATGCTTAACTGATTGAACCTCCCAGAAGCCCCCAAAATGACTTTTTTTTTTTTTTTGAGACAGAGATAGAAAGCAAGCGGACAAGGGACCAAGAGAGAGAGACAGAATCCCAATCAGGCTCCATGCTGCCAGCACAGTGCCTGATGAGGGACTTGAACTCACAAACCATGAGATCATGACCTGAGCTGAAGTCGAGAGTTGGTTACTTAACCGATTGAGCCACCCAGGCATCCCCCTGAAAATGACATTAATGACAGTCTATATAGGGCCATGATTTGAGTCACAGACTTTCAGGTTCATGGAAGAGTAAGATAAAAATTTTACATAAATTCTCCCAGATATTTTACAGCAGGGGATCCTGAAGTTGATTTCTACCTTGTTAGAGAATCCTTTCGAAATTAATCTATTGGAAATTTATATAAAATTTTATTTTTTATAAGTAATTTTTATTGTGTACTATAAAATCCATTACTTTTAGGTATCAAAAATATTTTAGATAGAAAATATGAAGTATACCATGTTGATATTAAAAAAAATCCAAAAGGGCATTTCTAGTTTCCATTGTGTCAAGTGGGTGACCTTTTGAATCTGAACCAAAACGAATTGACAATGACAGTTTCAGGTTTTCACTGATCTCTCTTGAAGAACATTACTGCAGATTGTATCTTAGCAGAAGTGCTTTTTAAAAAATATTATGAATTATTCATAAAATATCACTTCATCTCATAGTGCACCTGCTGGGAAGGTTTTGCACTGCCTATTAAGTATATGCAAAAGCTGTGCAATTAAACCTTCAATATCAGATTTATTTTGCTTTGCTAATACCCTGTAATGCATCATAGGAAGGGCAATGACAAACATGTATTTGAATTCATAGATCATTAAAAAAATAATTAGTGCTTGAAAAGGTCACAGAAAAGATCAAAGGAAGACTTGCTGTGGCATTTAACCAGAGATTGAAATGGTGAGAGAAATACTTTTTTCTTTTGATACATACTCTTGTCCATTGCATTTGTATTCTTAATATTATTTAGAACAGTTCATACCTCTGCATCCAAGTTTTACAGCACTTGCACTGATGATAGCCTACAGAAGCAATCACAGTAGACCAGTCCCCACGTTGTCTATTCATGAAATGTCTGGCTTTGGTGGGTATCTCTACCCACTAGATCTGTAGATCTGTTGATCTGTTGATCAAACAGGCAAAAGAAAGATCCATGAGCAGAAGTTTAAAAACGCAATAATTTTATACGGAAGACATGAGCACCCTCAAAAAATCTTTCAAAGATCAAAGTAGATAAAATGCAGGTAAAGTTTGACTACAAAACATATTCCTACAAAAAAGTTCTCATCCATGAATATATTTCTATTTTGCAGTATATAATATACAGACTCAAGACTCTGTATGTTTCTTTTAGCAATTAGACTTGTGTAACAAAATCATTTCTCTTGTGCTGGTCCTTACAATTATATTTTAAGATATGGGCTTCTGTTTTATTTGCATATTTCTTCACATATCCCTTCCTTATTCAGTTTTAATCATATCTTCTTTTATTCAACAAGTACTTATTGTGTACAAATTATCTTTTAATTGTCATGCTAGGTTCTAGTGGATCTAAGGATGAAAGTGGGTCACTCAATACTTTTAAGAAGTTCAAGGTTATGGGGCGCTGGGTGGCTTAGTCAGTTAAGTGTCTGACTTTGGCTCAGATCACGATCTTGTGGTTTGTGAGTTTGAGCCCTGCATCAGGCTCTGCTGGCAGCTCAGAGCCTGGAGCCTGCTTCAGATTCTGTGTCTCCTCCTCTCTCTGCCCCTCCCATGCTCATGCTCTGTGAGCATTTATTGCAGTTTGGTAAATGCTATGATTGACATGTGTCCAGAATGTTTTGGGAACTTAAAAGCGAGGCACCTAACACCTCCAGGTGCTGGAACAATGCCAGTAAAGACTCTCCAGAGAAAGTTGAACTTGAGGATATCTTGAATGGTGAGAATGAGTTAGCTACATGGAATGGAGGAGGAGGGTATTCTGAGGAGAAATACAACATACATAGAGGTAAGATATAGCATTTCACCTGCAGGAAATTGCTTTCAGGGTACAAGTGGGGGTATGGTGGGAGATATGATTGGGGGCTGGATCATCTGGCACTTTTGGACTTTGTCCAGTGGCAGCAGTAGGCCACTCGAGGACTTTATTTTGTTTATTTATTTTTAATGTTTATTTATTATTCTGAGAGAGAGTGTGTGTGTAAGAGGGAAAGGCAGAGAGAGGGAGACTGAGAGTCCGAAGCAGAATCTGTGCTGATTGCCAAGAGCTTTATGTGGGGCTCGAACTCACGAACTGTGAGATTGTGACCTGAGCTGAAGTCAGACGCTTACCCGACTGAGCCACTTAGGCCCTGTCCATTGGAGGACTTTAAACTGGCAGACAATGATTAGAGTTGCCATCTTAAATGTTCATTCTAGAGCAAATAGGAGGTTACACTGGAGGAGGAACTGAAGTTAGGAAAATGATTATAGTAATCAGATAACTGCTTCGATTAGATCAACAGCAGGACATATAATGAGGAAGGAACATATCTGAAACTTAATTCAAAGTGTAACTAACAGGGCTTGGTGACAAATTGGATCTGTAGGGCTGAGTATCTTGGAATGATGTTTAGGTATTTGGTAAGGTAAGCAATAATCTACAGAAAGAGGAAGAGACAATAGCTGAGCCATTCCAAATTTTGCTTAAAAGTTTTACTATAAAATAACAGCTAATTTTATCAGCAAATTATGAATTGGAAAGAAAATTATATTTTGAGGTGCCTGTATCTTATTTCTAGTTCTTGAAGAAGCTTAATGCATAAACTTGTAAGCCACTTAAATACTCTGGGCTTCAATTTACCTTCAATGCAAAAAAAGGAGGTTGGATTATATGGTCTTCAGAAATGTTTCACACCAGAATTTTGATGATGGAAAATTTCCATATCAGGGGCGCCTGGGTGGCTTAGTCAGTTAAGTGTCCGACTTTTGCTTAGGTCATGATGTCGCAGTTCGTGGGTTCGAGCCCCACGTCAGGCTCTGTGCTGACTGCCAGCTCAGAGCCTGGAGCCTGTTTCAGTCTGTGACTCTCTCTCTCTCTGACCCTCCCCTGTTCACGCTGTCTCTCTCTCTCTCTCTCCTAGAAATAAATAAAATATTTAAAAAAAAAGAGAAAATTTCCGTATCAGCATTCTCAATTAAATACATTTTTGCTCCTAAATAACCATCCAGAAAACAATGGCCCATGATAAATTTAAGGAACTAAGACAGGTCTAGGGGGTATGTGGATCTCTGTCTAGTAATCTTTCCTTTCGCTGCTTTTAAGCAGAATTTTCATTTACTAATGTATTATAGAAAAAGATGATGTCATGCTTATCCTTTGAGAATGCAATGTTGTGATAGTGTTTAGTTTTACCAAATTTTAATTAAACAATACATTTAGAAATAGAAACTAGACTGTAACATTAAAAGAAAAATTAAAATGTTTAGCTATACACCTGTATTAAACTTTAAGAGAAAACAGCTCAAGCTATTAGCATAAGAAATAGAAATCCATTTAAATGTGAATATATTTTATTATTCTTTAATTATCACTCCTCATTCATTAGGACTTAGATATTCCTTTTTCTGGGCAAATGTTTCTGATCACCCCATCCTTTCCTCCCTTTTCTAACATACAGGTCCACTTCCTTAATGTGCCTCATATTCTATCGAACATGTTACCCAGTTGCTTTAACCTTTCTTGACCATTGCCCTTACGAGACTATGAGCTCCCCTGAAGGCAGCAACTTTGTCTCCTTTCATCTCTATTTACCCAAAACCAAATATTCTATCTGACACATAGTGAATGCTCACAAAATATGGGCTGAGTGAATGAATGAGTAAGTGAATGAATGGACCTTCTTAGGAAGATGTAGTGCATATGTTCTCGTTTCTCCTCCTTTGTAAAAGAAAGATGCTTCAACATTCCTGAGAGGGCTACCTGGTTGATAATGAAATAGCAGTATGATCTTTATATTGATCACATTTAGTTCTTCCTGTTCCTCAGTTCCAGATGACTAGAAAGTTCATTGTTTCAGTAACTTTCTCAATTAGGAAAAAGAATCAAACCAATGTGATTAAAGTACATCTCTATAAATCAGGTAACATTACAGATCTGCTGCATAATTGTACTCATCATCACAGATTTTTCTTTTACTTCTGAGGTTCAGTAGTAAATGAATTTTATAAAATATTACACATTACCAAATTTATTATTTTATTTATTTTACATGTATTTATTTATTCTTGAGAAAGAGAGAGAGAGAGAGAGAGAGTGAGAAAAAGAGTGAGCGCATAGCAGGGGAGGGGCAGAAAGAGGGAGAGAGAGAATCTCAAGCAGGCTGTGTACTGTCAGTGCAAAGTCTAACACAGGGATAGAACCCAGGAACCGTGAGGTCATGACCCAAAATGAAATCAAGAGTAGACACTTAACTGATTTAGCCACGCAGGCACCCCTCAAATTACTTTATTTTATATTGATATTATCTTCTATTTTGTGGTAGCCAGTCTTCAATGTTGTACTTAATATCAGGATTTGAGTATCCTCAAAGGCACATAAAGTAAAACAATTGAATTATTAACTAGATTTAATAATGACCTATATGTTGCCTTCTTTTTATTGTATTGCCACTCTGCTGGTTCAGGACTTTATTAACTCTCATCTCAATTATTACAATAGCTTTACCACTGAATGCACTGCTTTCTGTCTTGTCCATACAAAATCTGTTCTTACTGACTGCAAGAGTGATCTTTGCATAGATAAGACCCAGTGAGTAGTAGCTCTGCTCAAACATATTTATCTTCCAGGTATTTATAAAATAAAGTCCACAATCCTTTGCTTGGTATACAAAGAAAACCAGGTCTGGACTAGGGTTCAAACCAACTTATCTTCTTAGCCTTTTCTCCTGTTATATATTGGACTTTCTTAAGCATGGACAACACCTCACTCATGGCATTCTTTTTATTTTAGCCTGTCATTTCCTTTCCTTCCACTTTTTCAAAATTCAAGTAAGTTCAATCTTACATTACCTGAAAAATAGTCTTCGACTGACTAGCTGATTCCTTTATCAAGATTCTCTTATTCCTTCAGTAAAATGTATCTTTTCCTTGTTGGTGTTTTCATGGTGCTTGAATACCCATGATAAGCTAAATCTTCTGTTCTAATACAAAAAATCATACACACTTAAGTACTCTAATAGGGTTTGAGCTCCTTGAGAGGTGATCTTTGTCTTAACCACTTTTGGATGCCTGATGACATCAAGAGATGATATGAAAATAAAGATCTTTAGGTGGAAGTCAGGCCTTTTGGGCTATCTTTCATGATATGAGTTCAAATTCAGAAAATCAGGAAATAGAATTCTTTATTTTTCCATGGACATGACTGAACTGGTCAACTCATACTCTGAACTCATCAGGGAAGGTTTTATAAGTTGCAGGTATAACATTAATATGTTTTGGAGATGTACTTATACCCTGTAACTAGGGCATCACCTTCCTTCTATGTGAAGGAAATTGGAAAACAAGATTCGTAATCAGAAGGATGCTCTAAAAAATAGGAGCAAAAGACTTAGGGAGATGTTTCATTCATCCCAGGGAAGCTACTTTAGTAGCTGAACAGTTTTTCTGCCAAAAGCAAGGTCTGTGTCTGCTGGATATAAGAACCATGATAGACACAAACTTTTTTCCCATAGCTCGTTTTTATTTCTAGATTCTGCAGCTTTTCTGTTTTAGCGAGACAACAATTACTGCCATGTTATACTAATATTGGTAGCTGCTAATTCCCCTCTTTGGATTAATCAATTGACTTAAGTTGCAGTTGAGAGGCATATTTGTTATGGTGACAGAATCCTGGAGATAGCCTGGCCTTCACCCTAGAGGTGTCGGGTCACTGTTGTGTCATTTGTAAATATGTTTACAGGAAATCTTTAAAGTTTGATACGTTTAGAGGTGACTATATTTATCTATTTCATATTGGGTCTTCTTTTGCATCTCAGAAGGTGATCCTTGATTCTTGGTTGTACCCTTTTGAAGATTTTAGACTATGTTTTTTGTTTGCTTGTTTTGCATACCCCCATGGCCCATGACCCATGAGTTGGGTCTTATACCACATGGATACTTAAGAATTTGAATAATAAAACACTTTTAGCTAGTTTATATTTTGAAACGATGAAATAATTGCATATAGATAAAAATAAGTATAAAACAGAAAGTGTACTGATATTTAAACTAAATTTATATGATTTTTCTTAAAATAGAAGGAATTCTAGGGTAGACTCAGGAATAGCTTCCAGCACATTACTTTCTGCCATACACATCACAAAGTTATTTTACAATTTGGTAGAAAACTCCAGACTACTGGAAAGGTTTCCTTAAACTTCCCTTCCTAAAACAATGAATTTGCTTACCCTTATTTGTAACCACCTCATTGAATGTACTTATCATATTATCTGGAGCTTTTTCAGACTCCGTTAAAGCTATTTTTGAAGTTGAGGTAGAAGACAGGTTTTCTCTTCTGTGACTTTAAAAGGATATAAATATTGCTGATTGATTAAAACTAGTTAACATGTAATAAATTGGACTTTGTTTTTACTTATAACTTGATCAGGAATATTAGTAGTAACTCATGAAATGGAGAAAACCCCTCGAGGCATTTAATAATGTATTGATATTGTAAAACACAGCTCAATGAAATAAAAACAAGCAAACAAACAAAAAAGCCTTACATTTCCATCTGCTAAAACATCAAGTAATGATCATATATAATGAAACAAAACCATCCTATTGTGCCTGACATATGTCAATGCTGTATGTTGATTCATTTGGAATGAACAACATTTTTGAGGCTTAGGCTTCTGATAGAGAATGCCCTTCCTTCCCCTTAACCACAGATGCAGTTCTGAAGACTTCAGAATTGTCATGACGGTATGGAACAACAGATGGTCCCTTAGGCAGACTAATCTTATGTTATTTAATACCAAAAGCAAAACTTTCAACTGTTTCAGGGAAAGCATAGAGCTCAGAACTGAAGAACTGATGAGTAAACATGAAAGAAATTGATTTTGAAATATTTAGTTTGAAATATATTTTAATTTTTCAGTCTAAATGCACATTGTTACTGATTTGAAATTCTAAACCACTGTTTGGATTTTAAAAATAAGTTATTTGGAAATTGCTGGGAAGAAAAGTCTCTCAGGAGGCTTTTCACTAACAATTTTTAAATGACACCCCCCAGCAAAAAAAAAAAAAAAAAGAATTATAACATTAGTTTGAGTTATTGTTTGAGTGTTCGTGTGTTTGATCAATGGGTCAAAAGAAGTAACCTTTTCAGAAATTTAATAAATGCATTTGAGACCTTTGAGATTTTCACAGAATTTGACATACAGTAGGTTCATCTTGGACCTCTCTAAGCAAGTTAAATTGCTTATTTAAGAGTAGAATTTCATTATACTCATAATGTTATGGTGAGATTCCACTATGAAATACTTTTCCTCTTTACAAATAGGCACACTGCTTATTTATCTTTGAGAGACAATGAGAGACAGTGTGAGTGGGGGAGGCACAGAGAGAGAGAGAGAGTGAGACACCGAATCTGAAGCAGGCTCCAGGCTCTGAGCTGTCAGCAAAGAGCCCGACGTGGGGCTCAAACTCACGAACTGGGAGATCATGACCTGAGCCGAAAATGGACGCTTAACCGATTGAGCCTCCCTAAAATTTATCTTTTGATATAAAAGTATTCATAAAATTTAAAATACGTGTGCCTTGTGAAAAATACAAATGGTATACATATTTATAATGCAGGAAATAAACTTCTAATCCTATTCCCTAGTCATCATTACCATTGCCAGTTAGATGAATTGCCATTCACCTTTCTTTCCTACGTATGCAATATATGTGTATTTACACAAACATAAGTTTTTAAACTAAAATATCTTTGTATTGGAAATACAATTTTAAAGTTTGGCATATCAAAAGTTTTAAATCAATTAAATTCAAAGATAGATTTCAAAATATGGCCAAAACAAACAAAACATATTATTTTCTAATGGTTTGTCTTAAGGAGGAAAATGAAAAAGAGAGCTTTTTTTGGTTGTCTTTCACATTATAATAAAATTTTTTAGAGGTCAGTGAAACAAATGACAAGAAAAATATTATGGTAAATATTTTTAAACCAATTTATTCTACTAACAAAATTAAATCATATTATATATGAAGCACTGTGCCAGGTTTCAGGTGTTTAGGAATAAAAGCTCTTATATGGGTCATAAACAGCTAATAATCTAGTAAGATGGCCAAAAGAGGGGAAAAAAAGTATTACAGAAGAGTGCTAAATAGGGAGCCATGGAAACACAATAGCAGGGCATCCAAACCAGTGGAGATAGGTAAGGAAGGGTTCCTAAAGTTTAAATATTTTCAGCTTAGAGTATTTACAGCACCTCTAGAGAATTTAGCACAATAGCTAAGATTGCTTTCCTATTTATTTATAAGCTATGTGTTCTTGGGTGACCACTCTTAGTCTCACTTTTCTTATCTATAAAGAGATAATCATGGTACTTGCTTAGAATTATTGTGAAGATAGATGAATTCATGTATTTAAACATTTAGAATAGTGCCTATCCTAGGCTGCATTTGCATGATGAGTACTTAATAGATATTATCCACTATTTGGAGCTCAGTTAGCCATTAGGCAGTAGCATCTTTGAGTCTGTTGCTTATGAGGGAGATGGGGATCTAGATGGTTTGGGGGTCATCAGCATTTATGTGCCAGATGAAACCAAGGATGTGATTGCAATCAAGAACATGAAATATCTAGCACAATAAGAGTGAAAAAAGCCAAAGGGAGCACAAACTTACAGAGATGTGAGTGAAGGAGAAGGACCCTATAATGACTCTGTTGAAGGGTGGCCTGAAAAGAAGGATGAAAAATTAGAAAATAGGTTCATAAAAACCAAGGAAGAGGAAAGTTTCAAACAATGGCTGCTAATGTCAGGTATTACAGAAATATCAAATTGTGTACTGTCAGAACATTTCACTGTAATTTGGTAATTAGGAGATCATTAGTAAGCAGTACCATTGGAAATGAGTTGGAAGTAGACGGTTACAGGTTGAAAGTGGAAATAATAGGGAAAAATACTAGTAGAATAATTTGAGAGTCTTGACTGTAGAAAGAAGAAAAGAGTCACCTATAAGTCAAGGAAAAGTTTTGTAAAATGGAATTTGATATAAGGTAAAGAGTAGAAAAGTAAAAGATGATAGAGAGCGTATGACATTAGTGAAGGACAAACTGTGAGAATGAGGTTGAAGATTTACGCAGTCGTGAGTAAGGAAGAAGAGTTGAAATGCAGATAAAGGGAAAGAATTCCAAGCAAAGGACACTCTTGCTGAAGGGATTAAGCTTTTTTTTTTTTTTTTTTTTTTTTTACAGGTAAAGTGGTAGGTGATAAGGACCTTCTATTATGGGATTTAAATGCACTTATAAATATCTTAATGTGAAGAAACTGACAGAGATGTATGATCAGAGATAGTTACAAAATTTGTTTTCCCTGGTTGATGACTCAGGTGACTCTGAAGATCCTGACTTCTTGTGAAACAAATCAATAGGGTAGTGTGATTTTGTCATGCAGTACCCAGGAGCCTAGCTATAAGGAATGGAAAATAACAAACCTTTTTATTAGGTTAGTTTATTCAGGTTAGGGTGGAGTGAAAGGTAGAAATGGGAAATGATCCATCATGGCTGCAGGCTCTTCAGGGAAAGAAATTTAAGAAGCACAATGTAAAAAATAGAGATATTAAAGGAATGGAGGATTTTGATAATGTGAAAGGACACTTGTAATGAAAGAAAAGTAATGAGAGAATGAAATAATGGGATATTGGGTCAGAAAAAAAAATTAAGTTTATGATTCCAGAAATGGAACTGTTTTTTGGAGATGGTAATAAGAGTGAAAGTACTGAAATGGAATAAGGTCAGAGTTTGGTAAATTGGCATGAATTTTAATTTCTAATAGGAAAAGCCCCATGAAAGTTTAAAGAAGATTTACTTGCAAGACTTTGTATTATATATTAACTCTTACATATTTCAAGTTACATTGGTACCTCCCTGAAAGGAAAGAAGGATAAATACAGCGGCTGGCATTCCTTAAAAGACAGTACTTCTTTACTTGTATATTTTGTGTTATGGGTGCCTATTCATGGGCTGCCAAGAAAGGAAACTTAATAAACATTTATTGAATAAATGAACAAATTAATGAGTAAAAAAAGCCTAGAATCAAAGCTACTATCAATTCATGATATTCTAAGAATTCTTCTTAAAAGATTGAATTATGTTGCTAACATTTCTTTCTGGTTTGTTGTCATGTATGGGCAGACAGTAAATTCAGAGGCCATTTGGAATTGTAAACTGTTTTTCATTTAAGTTGAAATTCTGTGAATGGTTAGACGTACTGAAACCAATAATCATTTTGTGTTAATCTGGTTTAAAATGAAATTACCTGTTATCGTGTGTGTGTGTGTGTGTGTGTCTGTCTGTCTGAATAATATAGCACAGTCTTCTGAAATACACAGATGTACCACATAAGTGTCCTACCCCACTCCAAAGTAATAAACATACTCATAATGTTTGACATCACTGCATTGAATACAAACAGAAGGTTTCAGGAGTGCAGAGTAATTAAAACATTACTTATAAAAGTTGGCAAGTGTTGCACCAACTTGCTTATTTGACTTGAGACAGAATTTACAAATGCAGAATACAAATGAGATAGAAGTTATTTTATGGATGTTTTAGAATGTGCCACAGATTATATGGCTATAAAGTAGGAAAGTCTTTAAAATATAATTTAGTTGCAAATATGTGATTTTTATTCCTTCTCTCTCTTTTTCTCTGCTTTTCTTTCTTTCTTTTTTTAAAAAAAATATTCTTTCCAAGAAATATTATTAAACATGCCAGAAGTCTGATGGATAAATCCCAGGCTTCAAATAACTATCATGAGTAATTATGCTTTTTCTTCTATTTGAAGATAACCCAAATTAACCTTTTCTAGATATTTCTAAGCATCTTGAGTTTTTGGTTTAAAATTCTGTTTGGTCATCTTTGTTCAGAGAAAATGTCAGGTATTTTTGTTTGTTTTTTTGTTTTTATTTTTGTTTTTGTTTTGCTTTGTTTTAGAGAAATCAGGGCTAAGATATTTACTGAGGCTGGTGAGGCAGAAGTCACTAAACATAAATTCTACACACACACACACTTCTCTGAGTAAATGTTGAGCTAAGAGAATTTCTGATTACATATTAAATTTTTCTTTAAAAAAAATTAAAAAATCATTTAATGTGAATTTTTGCTCAGGAATCATTAAGAACCACAATACTCACTTTGCATTATTTTAAACAAAAATTGAATTGATGCTAATTTTCTACTGACCTTTTCAGCAAAATTGATGTTCTTTTATATCATCAGGATGATTTCCCATTTGTTCTAATACATATCAGCTCTTGATAATATTTGTAGGACATTTTACTTAATGAAATATTGTGTCCCAATACTTTAAAGAATTCTCCTTTGTGGGAATTGATCAGCTGGGCTGGCCTAATGATTGTATTATAATTTGGGAATACTAGGTGTGCTTGTAGACATTGAAATCCCAATTTTAAAGTTTGAGACTCTTCCTGCTTCCAAAAAAGGTTGGAAGCAAATTTTAAAATTTGGAGGAATGGGGGCACCTGGGTGGCTTAGTCGGTTAAGTGTTCGACTTTCGCTTAGGTCATGATCTCACGGTTCGTGGGTTCGAGCCCCGCGTCGGGCTCTGTGCTGACTGCCGGCTCAGAGCCTGGAGCCTGTTTCAATCTGTGTCTCTCTCTCTCTGACCCTTCCCTGCTCATGCTGTCTCTCTCTCTCTCTCTCCTAGAAATAAATAAAACATTAAAAAAATTAAAAAAAATATTTGGAGGAATGAAAAATATTTCTCAAATATACAGTGACCAGGATTTTTATTACAACTAAAAAACAAATTCTGTTGGAGCACCTGGGTGGCTCAGTCAGTTAAGCGTCCGACTTCAGCTCAAGTCATGATCTCAAGGTTTGTGAGTTCAAGCCCAACATCAGGCTCTGTGCAGACAGCTCAGAGCATGGAGCCTGTGTAAGTTTCTGTGTTTCCCTTGCTCTCTGCCCCTCTGCTTACACTTTGTGTCTTTCTCTCTCAAAAGTAAATAAACATTAAAAAAATTTTAAAAAATCTGTTTCAAACTTTTGGTTAATTTTCATGGATAATAAACTCCACAAAGGCATGTATTTATTTATGTTTAATTTTTTTTAAATTCATTAAGCTATAATTTTTAGAGTTAAAGATCCATTAATATATCTAATAATGACATGTTTAGTCATTTAGAACTTTTCTAGCATTTCATAATAAAATTTAGTACTTTTGCTTTAGTTTGGCACTATAATGTTTTTATCATTGTTTTTTAAAAACACTAAATAATGCATTGTTTTTGCTAGTTATTCTCATAGTAATATATAAATAAAGCTATTATTTAGATTTCACAAATTTGGATTAAATGTAAAGTTTCTTTTTAAAAGTAGGCACAGATGGGCTCTGTGCTGACAGCTTAGAGCCTAGAGCCTGTCCCAATCTCTCTCTACCCCTACACCCCTCCCTCAAAATAAATAAACATAAAAAAGAGTCTCTTAAGAGTAGGCACAGAAATAATAAAATATGTTCATTTTAATCAACATTTTGACTCTAAAAATAGACATACTAATAGACTCTAAATAGACATACTAATGCTGGAAAAACCAGTTTAGTTCTTTTAAGGTCTTTTTATTAAGTATTTGAATTTTCTTTGAAAAACACCTACATTCAAATGCCTGTTCTGGATCTCCTTAACTGTATGGCCCAAATTCTCTGACTTAAATTCTATGAATTAAATTCTCTGAGCATGTTTTTTTCTGTAAAATGATTCTTAAAATAACTTCCTCTTGGTGCTATGTAAATTAAATAAAGTGGAAATTTTACAGTGATTAATGTGTTGGTGGCTTTAAGGCAATGTTAGTGTAGCTGGTGATTAAGGAACAACTTGGTAATAAAGGAAAGAACATACAACTCTCATTCCCTGTTTATTGCATACCATGCCACAGAGACAATAGGATTGTAGATCTGGGCTTTCTGAGCATTTGGCAAGCACCTCAACTTCTAACTACCAGTGTTTGTGTTTCTTTGCCTGAGAATTTTTTCCAAAAGGGAAAGCCACTCTACCAGTAAAGCTGGCCAAAAGCACAGGAGAATTAACACTTCTGGGCATACCCTTTAGGCATTGCCTTTGGGAGCTAGAGAACATTAGCTGCCTCATAGTTCGGGACAACTCAGTCTTAAGTTCTAGTTCCTCTAGAGTTACTTGGGACCATGATGTAAACCTTCTTAGCTATTTTCTTTTTCTTCCCTTGTTTTGCTTCTCTACTATGTATTGATGATTTCTGCACTTTTCAAATGAGCTATTTGCACACAAACCTTTGTCTCAGGTGTGTTTCTAAGGAAATCCAAACTAAGAGCAAATTAATGTAAATGGAACAATCACTTCTGCCATTCAGCTAAGCTCAATATGCATTATGCTAATTTGATAAGTGCTGTAGGAAAGTTAGACATAAAATTTAATCAGGACACAGAAGAGGGTAAAATTAATTATTAAATGTGCCTGAGGCTCAAAGAGGTCTGTAATATCTGTGAGGACATTTGGAATGTGTTGGGAGGATGAGAAAGGGAACATGAGCATCAGAACTGGAAAAAGGCATCCTGGGTATGAAGAAATAGCATGAGGAAAGTATAAGAAGAGAAAAGGCATGAGTATTCTGAGAATGAAGAAGAGCCCAGTGTGACCAAAAAGAAAGGCAAGATGGGACAAGGAAGGAATGGCTGCTGCTAAGGCTGAGGCCATATTGAAAAAAACAAACAAAAAAAACAAAACAAAACCAAAAAAACAAAAAGAAAAACCTCAAAACTGAAAAATGCTAAATAAACTCATGTGTTAGCTTTATTCTTTAAGCAATGCACAGGCATGAAAGTTTTTAAAGATAACAATGATGATTACAATTGCATTTTAAAAAGAGCAGGAACAAACACCTGGGTGCCTGAGTTGGTTAAGCGTCCGACTTTGGCTCAAGTCATGATCTCATGATTCATGAGATTGAGCCCCATGTTGGGCTCCGTGCTCACAGCTCAGAGCCTGGAGCCTCCTTTGGGATTCTGTGTCTCCCTCCTCTCCCTGTTATGCTTTCTCTCTCTTTCTCTCTTAAAAATAATAAAACATTAAAAAAGAAAAAGAGCAGAGGATGAATTGGGTTAACACATGACATGGGCAGGAAAACCATTTAAGAGAGTATTGTTATAATGCAGAAAAATAATGAGGTTTTAATCTGGTACAATGGCAATTTTAATGGAAAAGAGTTCATTGATGCTAAGGATGTTTTAGCTAAAAAACAGAGGATTGGAACGAAGTGGTTAAAGAAGAGTTTAAGATGACTCTAAAGTTTCTAAATTAAACAGATATTCGAACTGTAATACTTTTATTGCCATGTTAGGGAATTCAGAAGAAAGTGAATATGTAATCATGAACTAAGAATGAATGCAATTTTGTATATGACACTTAAAAGTAGAGTGAATTAAATGTGGCAGTGGACAGGAAAATCCAATATCACCAATAGACCAGGGCAAAGAAGCCCTCTATCCTGGGTCCTGTGCTTGTGGGGTGTTCCCCGTGAATTGTCCTGAGCCTGTGATCCATCCATTGAGCAAGAGGTAGGGTCCACCCACAACCTATATCCCTTGACCCAGGGTGCTTGGAATCCCAAATTCTCTGTTCAGATGACGCTGAGCACATTTTAAGGTCTGTAAAGGCCTTTAAGTCATGTCTGTCTTTACAAGGGTGGATCATGTTGTTTTATTCACATACTTATGCCTAAGGGGTGACCAATAGATAGCTATTTGCTGTAGGCATGAGGGACCGAAATAGGAAATAAAGGCTGCAGTACCTACACAGGGAACCTTATGGTACAGATTGGAGCTGCTGGTGGGAGGAGAAGGAGGCAGGCTGCAGGATGAGGCTGTGTGCCAGAGACTAGGGGTGAGGAACAGGCTGTTACTGTGTTAGCAAGTTCTGGTGCAGAACTTTGAGGAATCCAAAAATTCTAAATTCAAACTTGACTTATCTGATCATTATGAAATATATTTTTCAAGGTAGTGGGAAAGTACGCATTTCATTGAATAGTCTGTTTAGATTGATATATGACTATTAAATATTTAGACTAACAGTATATGGGTTTTTATTTGTATTCTTGGTTCAGATTTCACAAATGTTAGTAGCAAACCTGATAAAATCAACAGATTTGTGTGATTTTATAAGCAAAGGATAGATTAAAACAGTTGAAATGGAAAAGAAAGGAACCTGAAAGACACTTTTTTTTTTCAAGGATGCATTTAACAATCAATCAATCTCAGATTTATTTAAAGATGAACTTGGGCTTCAAAAGTATCCTTTGTTTCTGGCCAGCAACAACAACAGCAATGAAAACAATGATCATAAAGTTTAAAGCAATTTATTAAATTCAGCTTACTTTTCTGTCCTTAAGTCACATATTGTATATTTTCTGTTTAGTTTTCTTTTTTCTTTTTTTTTTAATATTTTTTTTAAAATTTTTAATGTTTTTTTAAAATTTATTTCTAGGAGAGAGAGAGAGAGAGAGCGTGAGCAGGGGAGGGTCAGAGAGAGAGGGAGTCACAGACTGAAACAGGCTCCAGGCTCTGAGCTGGCAGTCAGCACAGAGCCCGACATGGGGCTCGAACCCACGACCCGCGAGATCATGACCTAAGCGAAAGTCGGACGCTCAACCGACTAAGCCACCCAGGCGCCCCTAGTTTTCTTTTTACTAATCGATATGAAACAGTAATGAGCACTATGGTTAATATGATAAAGATTCTGTGTTACTCACTTTGGGCTTATTTCTCTGGATACCAAGCAATCTTTCAAAACTTCTATTATAGAATTAATGGAAAAGAGGCTGTCTCAATCTGGATTTATAAATTTTATCTAGGAATATAGGATAAAAATATTACCTTTTACTTTCAGAGGATAGAGCAGAAAAATTGGAAAATTAGATGTTTTCACATTTGGTTACATACAAGTGAGGACCCTACCCTGCTACTCAGTAACAATATGTTTCATGTCTGGTATACATTTAACTCATGGAAGAAAAAGTCCAGCAGCAACTTAAGAGTATATTTAAACAGTCAAGTTTTTCTCTTCAGAGATTAAAAGTCATTTATCAGCATTAGGATCTTTATTGCTTGGAAAGAAAATGTTTGGTGTCCCATGGAATTCATTTTCATCATACTGTACATCTATTTTTTCTAGATTTACACATTTACACATGTAAGTTTGTTTTCTTGGATTTCACTTCATAAAAATTACCACCAGATCTTCAAAATAATCTCTCATTCTGAGTAAATTAAAGCAGGCTGCCCAGCTTATTGTGTGTCCAGCTGGCTAAAGGCTTAAACAGGAAAGAGACTCAACGAGATTCTGTGGTAGGTATAAGATAAACATGCTCTTGTTTATGTTTTGCTGATACTCTGGTTGTTTAGATGTTGGGGAATTTTTTTTCCTTGCTTTGGGCTGTTCTTTTAAAAAACCAAACAATCATCCACTGCGCCTTGTGGCTTTGATCTTTGTTTTTATATTTTGTTATACAAGGCTCAAAGTCTTACAGTTTGTTGTGTTTCATACTTTGCCAGATCATCCCCTTTCTATATATATTGCCCACAGATGGCTGGAAGTAAAAAAAAAAAAAAAAAAAAGGAAAGGTAGAGTGTCTTAAACACTGACATCTCCCATAAATCCCAAGAGAATGTTGTATAAATATTGGCATACTTTTGCAGGTGCTAAAGTAGAATTCTGTGGCCTTTCACCTGGCATAATTAACTTCCTTTTATTACCCAGTGTTTACCATATCTTTTCCTAACCTTTGTTTTTCACAGGAGTGCCCTTAGGACCAAACCCAGTATGTTATAGAGACACCTGCATGCCACAAGGCAAACACCAAACCTTCTTCTAGCCACAGAACAAAGGTCCTCCAAGCCGACTCCACAGATTCCCTCAAATGCTAGCATGATGAATTATGTGAGGATCTGTAATTAGTATCAAACATAATGTTACAGCAATTTGCTAATTTTGACACTCACAGAAATATTACTACCTTGAGTGACTTAATAATCCAAACTTATGCTTTTAAATTCAGTTAGGAAACACTGTATGTATGTGTTGGTCTATAGCACGTATTTTAGTTGTCTTGGGAATCTGGTAGCTCTTTAACAGAATGGAAGATAACCTGAATTATGACACATCTTTCGAAGTTTTGTGTCAGGGAGACAAATAATGTTTATATTCAAAATATGGAAAACAGTGATATTGGTTTATTTCTTGAGAACACACTTATGCTCAACATAATAGCATAAAATATCTGGGTTTAAAATATTTAACATTAAATTTTAGTTTAATATCTTCTCATAAAATCTTATAAATTGCTTTCCAATTTATACTACTTTATTATAGTATGCTCTTGAGGCCATTGATGAAGGAGTAACTTTGAACCCAAACTTTGGATTAAAATTGCACTCCATTCTAAATGATACTATATAAATGTATGAATTTAAGACTCAGTATTTTCCTCCTACAGCCTCCTATTGAGATAACTTAATGGGAAACCTGCTGACAAAGGAATCTTGGAAACATAGTTTACAGAGTCATAGCTCAACTATCACAGAGTTAGAGAGGTTTCAGATCCTTTTCCTAAATTCAGAAAGGGAGCTACAGATTCCTACTGATCACATGATGCATCTGAGGACAACAGTCATAAAATCCATCTCAAAAGTGGAGGAGTCATGTACAGAAAAGGATATAGCTTTGATCTAAAAATCTTGGTTCTTTTCAGACTTGTCAGAATCTCTATATAATATCTTTATTTGCCACTCCCAATACCATTAAATCTGAGTCATAGAGCCCAAGTGGCAGAGCATCTTGTACAGGGACCTGGACCTTTTCTAGAGTCTTCCCTTTCTCTGAACCTCACAGCAGTCTGGCAGCCTTATGGGTTACTTGGCACATGGACTGGAGCAGCATACTCTAATATATTGCTTGATTCAAAAATCAAATGAGTACTATAGATCCTAGTTGACTCTGTTATAGCAATACTCAGTGCAAGGTGTAACAGTTGGTCTTTTACTTGATTTCCAGGTATGCTTTAGACCAGTAGACCCAACTTCATAAGGTTATTTCTCATCCTATGGTGTGTACTTGTCTTACAACAATACTTGCTGCTTTTTTCCTAACTGTCCTAATTTGCATGATGTCTTCAATGTAATGGGCCAAATTTTCAGTGAGATACCAATGTGATTAAGATCTCGGAAGACTAAATCAGCTCAGAGAGCATGAGAATTAAGATAGCACTAGAGTATGAGAATTGAGATAACCCTGAGATGAGGTAGATTTATTCATTTTTTACTTTTTTTAACATTTATTCATTTTTGAGAGACAGGGAGGGAGAGAGCATGAGCAGGGGAGGGTCAGAGATAGAGGGAGATACAGAATCTGAAGCAGGCTCCAGGCTCTGAGCTGTCAGCACAGAGTCTGATGTGGGGCTCAAACTCATGAACTGTGAGATCATGGCCTGAGCAGAAATCAGATGCTCAACTGACTGAACCATTCAGGCACCCCAATGCAAGTGTATTTAAAAAAAAATGTTTTTAATTGAAGTATAGTTACATTAGTTTCAGGTGTACAACATAGGGATTCAACAAGTCTATACCTTATGCTATGTTCACCACAAATGTGGCTACCATCAGTTACCATGCAATGCTATTGTAATACCATTGGATATATGCCTTCTGGGATGCCTTTAATCCCCATGACTTAACTCATTCCATACCTGGAAGCCTGAACCTTCCACTCCCCTTCACTAATTTTGCCTGTGTCCACACCCCTACCTCTGACAACCATCGGTATGTTCTCTGTATTCTTGGGTCTGTTTCAGTGCAATTGTATTTTTGCCCATTTTGGGGGAGAATGAACTGTATGTAATCATACATTAAAATTAATATGCGAAAAATCATCTAATCAATAGGTGTGTGCCAGGTCCCAGGATTTGTGTTGGTTTTCTCCAATAAGAAATTCCACTAGTATCTTATAGCTGCAATTGGAGCCACCACCTGATCAAGTTTTATTCTCCAAGATCTGTTCACCATCTGCACAGACAAAATAGCAAGTTAAGTGAGGATGTAATAAAAATCACCACTCTCCATTTTTCAGGTCTTTGATGGTGACACCTTACTCCGGTATGGGCTATTGTGTTTAATTCTCACACCTGATGGAGAAAGGAAGTTTCAGGAAATTCCATTTCACTTTTTCTACCATAAGTAACTCTCTTTCCAATATCTATGATTGTGGTGACTTTAGCCAGTTGATGAGTATGTATATTTCAATGATATAGTCATGAACTGAGAAAAAAGCGATATTATGCTAGGAATATCTAGCATCTTGACTTAATTAGGCCATAATTAGTTTTTAATCATTTTCGTCAGCTAACCAAGAAAATTGTTAAAGCCATTTCTCAGCTATTTGAGCTAACACATTAAAATCCAGAATCTGTGGTAAGTGGATCCATATAAATTAATTGAACCCAATCCAATTTTTTAAAAAAATAACCTTATTGAGTTATAATTTACAAAGAACAAAATTCACTTGTTTTAATCTATAGATAAATTACCTTTAATAAATATGTATGACTATGCAACTGGCCCAGTTAGGAGATTTCCCTTGTGCTCTTGTAGTTAATCTTCCCAACTCCCTGACCTAGGCAGTTACTGACAGGATTTCTATTACTATAAGTTAGATTGTCCTGTTCTAGGATTTTATTTAAATGGGATCATATAGTATGGTGGTTTTGATTTTGATTCTGTTGTTGTTGTTGTTTTGGTTAGGCTTCTCTCACTCGGCATAATTTTATGTTTTTGTTTCTTCTTATGGCTGAAGTATTCCACGGCATGAATATACCAGAGCTGGTGTAGCTGTTCACTAGTTGGTGGACTTCTAGATTTTTTCCAGCTTTTGGATTTTCTGAATAATGTTGTAAATATTCATTTATATATATTCTGAGACATATGCTTTTATTTCTTTTGACTAAATACCTAAATGTGGAACTGCTAGGTTATGTTCATGCTATATTCATTGCATGTTTAAATATATAAGAAACTGAAACTTAATCCAATGTTCTATTCTATTCACCTCAGTCTAAAAGATTTAGAATGCATATTTAAACATATTCTTTGGGTTTTCACCCAAATATGCTGGCAAAATCTTGCAAGTCATTTGGAATATATGCAACCTTCTCCTGGATTTTTCTGAACTTTGCTGAAATCCACTCTAATTATATGTATAAATGGTAAGATATTGTAATAATAAAAAAGAGAACGGATATCTTCTTAGAAGGCAACTTCTCAATGTGAGGGAATTTATCGGGGGTATTTAACAACAGAAAACTGGTCTCTTCAGATTCAGGAGGTACTCATAAGAGAGGCTTAGGAAGAATAAGCTCATTCCATGCCCTATAGCTTGGCCACTATGAAGCCCTTCAGTAGGTAATCATCCCTGTACGCTCTTTTGTGACAAATTCTACTACATAACTTGAATTAGGTTTCTTTTATGATTTTCATTTTATTTTTAAAGTTTATTTATGTAATTCAACATTAGACAAAAAAAATAGCGAATTCCTTTCAATGCTTGTGTCAGGTAATATCCCAGGCACTGGGGATAAAGCAGTAAGTAGAATAGATCTAGTCCCTGACCTTAAAGAATTTGCAGTCTAGTGTGGAAGTTAGTCACAAAACACATGAACATCCAAATAAATGCACAGATATGAATCAGGGTAAGTCCCATAAAGGAAAATTAAAACATGTCAGGAGAGAGTATTACTGGGGAAATTTACATTGAAGAGTGTTGGGGCAGAGCCAGTAATTTTGAGGAAGAGGTGATTAATCCTGAATGGTAAATTAAGGTTAGATGAAGAAGGGAGAGGAATACCTAGGCAAGATAAAGAGTAACTGGGAAGGTGCTGCAGCAGGAGAGACCTTATCTTTTAAAAGGAACTGAGAGAAGTCCTGTTTTGCTAGAATAAAGGAAAAAAAAAACAAAGGGAATGTACCTGAAGAGGTAGGCAGGGGTCAAATTTTGCATGGCTCATAGGCTTTGTTAAAGCATTTGGATTTTATCCCAAGTGCAGTGAGGAGTTATTAAAGGGTTTGATGCAAAAGACTTACTTTATTTAATTTTTTTAAGTTTATTTATTTTGAGAGAGGCAGAGACAGCCTGAGCAGGGAAGGGGCAGAGAGACAGAGAGACAGAGAGATAAATACTATACTTTAAAATATCATCTGACTGTGGTGTAGAAAAAGGACTAAAGAGAGCCGAGGAAGTGGATCATGTGGTAAATAGTTCAGGGTAAGTCAGAGAGTGACTGCGGTGGGATGAAGAGATGGGTGGATTCAAGTTACCCCTTGTAGGTAGAATCCATTGGAATTGATAACTGATTGGATGTGGGGGAGTGATGGAAGAGCAGTTTAGAGTATCACGCTGGGTTTCTGGTGTGAGAAGTTAGGAAGGATGGGGATACCAGTTATTGCTATGGAGAGTGCTGGAAAGGAAGCAGTTCTGAAGGGAAGGTCAGAGCTTAGTTTGAGTTTTCTTCCTGTAATGGATGTATAGGTTGAAAATGGAAATTTGTGAATGGATGAAAATCACCTAGGTCAGAAATAAAGCACAGAGGGAATAGATGAGCAAGGGCTGAGTATATGAACTATGAAATGCTGCTATAGATGCATCAACAATAGACCCCATCTAATGTGCGCCTTATTACCTCAACTCTCAAGGATGACCTGGTCTTCTACCTCCCCAAGGAATGAAACTTCTCAGTCTTTTTTTTTTAAGTCTCTTTTTAATGTTTATTTATTTTTGAGAGAAAGAGAAACAGAGCGCCAGTAGGGGAGGGGCAGAGAGAGAGGGAGACACAGAGTTTGAAGCAAGCTGCAGGCTCTGAGGTATCAGCACAGAGCCTGATGTGGGGCACAAACCCACAGACCATGAGATTACAACCTGAGCCAATGTCAGATGCTCAACCGACTGAGCCACCCAGGTACCCCAAATCTTCTCAATCTTTACCCTAATCCATTTGGTCTCAAAACACTCTTTCCTCCCAAATTTGATTTTCCACTCTTGATTTTCATGGAATGAATCCCTCCTGTTCCTTTTACCTTTGACTACTTTCTTTTGCCGTTTGAGCCTGAAATGTTGATTTCCCCCAGAGTTGCATCTTGTAACTTATTATTTCTTATTTTTTGTGCATTTATGTCCAGCATTGATAATAAGCATGTAAACATGATAGAGGTTATTAAAATAAAATACCTCCTGTCTCAGTTTTTACTGAGGTTACAGATTTCAAGAGAAAAGCTGCCAAATACTTAAATAACTCAAATGAAGTGGTAGACTGCCTATTCTGGATATGTTAAAAATTAGGATTATTTTTCCTGTTTTTAGTGGTCACATTTTTCCCAGCCTCCAAGAAAGTATACTTTGAGGTGTTAAAAGAGAATTTTCTTTTTTTTAATGTTTTATTTATTTCTGAGAGAGAAAGAGAGTGTGAGCAGGGGAGGGTCAGAGAGAGAGGGAGACACAGAATACAAAACAGAATCCAGGCTCTGAGCTGTCAGCACAGAGCCCGATGCAGGGCTTGAACTCACTGACTGCGAGATCATGACCTGAGCTGAAGTTGGATGCTTGACCAACTGAGCCATCCAGGTGCCCCTTAAAAGGGAATTTTCTTGAAGATAGTTGAAGAATCATCACTGTGGTGCTAAGAGGTGTTGTTTTCTTTTCTTTATACCTTAAAGCCAATGAAGTGTCTTGCCATGTGCCCAATAGACTGGAATCTGACAATACAATATATCTAAGAACAATAGATAGAATATTTCTTCAAGTAATATAGTATTAAAAGTAGGAAAGTATTACAAATGTAAGAAGTTGTATGTCAGTGTCAGGGAGTGAGTGAAATGGTTTTGCTGTGTCATAAACACAATTTGTTTACAGGTCAGAGGCTAAAAGAGCGTGGCCCCTCTCCTTTTTTTTTTTTTTTTTTTTAGAGAAAGCCCTTTTCTCTGCTGGTATGAGAAATGGTTGGTATAATTTATTAGATTGGTATATAAAATTGACAGACATACATGCCTTTTTCAGTAACTCATTTACAGAGGTGCTCTTGACTTTTATTTAGTATGTAAAATAACATGAAAGGTAAGTGATGGTTTTGTATTTTCCTATTTGCTGCTCCCTTTGAATGAAGATCTGTAGCTTTGTTTCACCACTATAAATGGGGCTATTAACATTTTCTCTCTGGAAATAGTTTTTTTTTTAAGTTTATGTATGTATTCATGTATTGAGATAATGTGCTATCAGCACAGAACCTTATTTGGGACTCAATATCACCAACTGCAAGATCATGACCTGAGCTGAAGTCAGGAGCTGGGCACTGAACTGACTAAGCCACCCAGGTGTCCCTCTCTGGAAATACTTTCTAAAACAATTGAAATTTTTAGAAAGGTATAGTTGTTTAGACACAGAGAGATCTGTGGTAAACCCCAAAGTCTCCTTTTCTCTAAGAATCTATGAACATTTTTTGAGCTTCTATGACTTGGAAATCATTTTAGTGTTTCATATCACACAGTATTTTAGATTGATTGATATGGGATCACATTAACCTACGATCACATAGTGATTACAGTGAAAGTAACCTTTGTTGCTTAGGGATCAAACTTAATGATCAGGAAAGCATTAGAAGCCAAGATTTGTCTTGAACACTATTCAATTAGGAAAATTAAATTTGCAACAAAATGGATGAAACTAGAATGTATTATGCTAAGTGAAATAAGTCAGTCAGAGAAAGACAAATGTCATATGATTTCACTTATATGTGGAATTAAAAAAAAACAAAACAGATGAACATAGAGGGAGGGAAGGAAAAATATGAGAGAAACAGAGGGAGACAAACTGTAGGAGACTCTTAAATACAGACAACAAACTGAGGGTTGCTGGATGGGTTGTTGGCTGGGGGGAAGGGCTAAATGGGTGATGGGCATTAAGGAGGGCACTTGTCAGGATGAGCACGAGGTGCTATATGTAAGTGATGAGTCACTAAATTCTACTCCTGAAAATATTAATACACTATATGTTAACTAACTTGGGTTTAAATTGAAAAAAAAAAAAAAAGAATAACATACAACACTTCCTATAAGGCTAAAACCAAAAAAGATAAATTGTCAACATTTAACAATCGGGTGATTTCACAGACCATTAATTTTTTTCTCTTTCTTAATGTGGTGGATCCTACAACATTGAGTCTGCTTTATCATGGCAAGCTGATAGAAGCTGCTTGTGTTTCAGAGCCTGCTCTCTTTGGGCTGCTACAGTCCTCACATGGTGTGACCTCTTCTTTAGCATCTGCTTAGAATCTGTAGGCATTTGATTATTGTGGCCCCTATAATGCCTAACCCTGAATATGACATATTTGGGTCTTAAACAAAAGAGCTAGTGGTAGGAGGAATTTTTAAAAGCCATTTGTCCCCTTAGCAATTTGCATATTTGTTTGCTTCTAATGGAAAGTTCATTTAGACTTTAATCGAAAGTTTAGTGTCATTTTTCTTTTATTGTAATTCATTTGTGGATTCAAAATGTTCAGTTCTGAAAAATACTATATGAAATTCAAAAGATGGTTAATTTTTCTCAGTTTAAGTATTTTAATTGTAATGAATGAGAAAGGTATGCATTTTTAATTAGGGCAAAATGAATGCAAAGAAAAATGACAAGAACCATGGAGGACATATATTCGAGATACTGTTGTTTGCAATGATGCCTGTATGGGGTTGCTCTTACAATTCTAAGGCTTTTGAAGAATATTATTTGGATACACCTGATTCTTATTCAAAATATTTGTATGTATAATTTAAATATTATGAATATATATTGGATTCGTAGTGTCATAGCTGAATTGAATTGTATTAGCATGTGTTATAGTCATAGTAATTATTTCATATATTTAAATCTAAAATTGAATAAATTGATTTTTATAATCTTGCTGAAAATGCAGATGGTTTTCTACTCATACTGAAGCCTCAGTGAATTTTTCCCTGATTTAAAAAAAATACCATTTTGTTCTTTTAATATTTATGATGTTTAAACTACTCCTTCCCTTTCTGGAAGCAGTGATGATTTGTTTAAGCATGAAATCTATGCCAGGTTTTAAGTAAGTACACTATATCATAAAATTATTTTTAAGCATATGCAGTTTCTGTGAGAGGAAATCATCTCTCTCTGAATCATACAAATTGGTTCACTGAATATTGTTGTCAGACACAAAGCAATAAATCATGTTTGGTTTTTTTCTCTCAGACTATAATGTAAAGGCATTTCCTTTAGATAGGGTGAATGAAGAGGAGACAGAACAATGACCTACTCGCATACCCAAAGGAGAAAATTTCATTGAATAGCCTATTGCTTGGTTTTATCTCCTTTTATAGAAAATTCCCACTTCATCTCTTACCCCTAACTTTTTATAATAAAAGGCTGAAAACAACTAAATTTATTTAGTCATTTTATAGCGAAGTTCAGCCACTATATATATAATAAAGTACTCATACCTAATAACCTTTGGAAGAGACTGCAAAGTAAGTGGATTTTGCTGTTGAAAAACTAGATAAACTGAATGTTGCCTTATGAAAAATTAGAGAAATTTAATTTTTGTCTTTGACATTCTCTTCTTCCTTATCTCTCTCTCTCTCTCTCTCTTTTTTTTTTTTTTTTTTTTTTTTTATCCCAGATCCATTTTCTGTTCTTGGAAATTTTTCTCCTTGCTTATATATGTAAACATTTTGGGTTCTGGAGCTAGGTTCTACACTGAATACTCATTGAGTCAGATGAATTTCACACTATGATTAACTACTATAGAAAGTCACTGGGAGATGTGGATTCAGAAAACTCCATGTATTCCGTGATTACTTACACAGAATCAGAGTGTCAGTGTTGTAAGGAAAATTATGATAACCTAATGCAAAGACTAGAGAATTTCAAAGGGTTTGGTCTTTTCTTCCCTCATTTTTATGCTAAGCTTTTATTTCTTCACTGACAATTTTATTTAAATGAAATTATGTGCTTTCATACTGATGAGTTTTTTGGGAGTGACAGTGGAGTTTGTGGGGTCCAGAACTGACAGCCAAGAAAGCATTCTTGAAGATGTCTTTGGTGCAAAAATGGGATTTGTTGAAGCATGGGGACAGGACCCATGGGCAGGAAGAGCTGCCCTGGGACCACGAGGAGAGAATGGTTTTATATTATGGAGTTGGGAGTAGGTAAAGTTCAGGGAAAATTTCCTGTGAGCTTTTCATATGCTGCAGACTTACAGATATTGGAGGCCTAGCTATTGTCAAGCTTAAGTTCTTTTTCCCTCTAGCAAAGCATTAACATTATGTCTGTAAGGAGTTCCTGGAGAAGCGTTTTACTCTGCCAGCCTCAAGTATTTGCAGTGGGCTGTAGGTAGAACTAAGGAAATTTAGTTCTATCTGTCATTTCCTTCTGCCTTTGTTTCCCACATCACTATGGAGGGGTGATGGAGACTTAGGTCCTGCAGGACTATGATCTCTATCTGTTAACCAGTTGTTTTCCCCCTTTGTTTCGTTCTTGGGCAGCCAGGAATGCCCGAGGGATATCATACATATCCCATCTGGGGGGTGAAGGGGGGTGATGTTTGTAGCCTGTCAGCTTGTCTTATGTTCCCTCTTCACATATTATGGACTCTAAGCTTTCTTAGAACAGGAACTATGTTTGAATAGGCAACATAACATTGTAGTCATGAGGCTGTCCAGAGACAGACTGCTTGGGTTTGAATCCTTGTCTACACTCCCTCCCTTGGTGACCTTAGACAAATTATTTAGTCACTCTGCCTCTCAGCCTCAAAGTGTGGTGGTGAAAACTATATGGATTAATATGTATAGGATTCTTATATGAGTTCCTGGCTAATAGTAAATGTGTGAATATTTACAATAGTATCATTAGTCTTTGAGTCTAGAATGTCCCTAGCATTGAACAGGTGTTATAAAAAGATTATTGAAATAAATGGAAGGCTTGAATCCAGATCTCCTGTGTGAGAAGCAAAGATTGTACCACTTAGAGACTCCAAGAGTGAGAGCATTCCATTTCTCTTGTTTCCATTTCTGTCTCCTCTGTCTTGCTTTTGACTTATAGAGAACCACTATTCAAAGTTCAGGCCCTTTGTGCCTCACAAAATTTCATTGTATAGCCTCTTCCCTGGAAATGTTATCCTTCCCATGACATTCCCTGAAGCAGATGATACTGGAATTGGAACCAATTGTATTGGACTGAAATATTTACCTTCATACCAGTTTCAAAAGCTAAAACAGAGGTGAGTTAGGGTACTAGCCAATTTCTAATTGTAAAACTTATGTGAATTTTATATCTTCTGATATCCAGACCCATATTCTCTACAGCCTATTGAG
The DNA here is from genome assembly GCA_017311185.1 of Proteles cristata cristata. NCBI lineage: Eukaryota > Metazoa > Chordata > Mammalia > Carnivora > Hyaenidae > Proteles > Proteles cristata. Next base: position 676,158 of record JAESUZ010005475.1, read on the forward strand.
GATTTTCTATCCCATATTTAAACTGAATCCATTGTTTCATCCGTCAGATGAAAGTCTTTGCTGTTTCTTGTTTCCTTCTACTATTGCTTTACTTCAGCTCATATTATCTTCCTTTGGACACTTGTAATGGTCTCCTAACTGATTTACCTGCCACATTTCTGTCTCTTGGTCTGCCTTCTGAAGCAGACATTGTCAGATGTTCACTGCCAGAATTAGTCTCGAAACAGGGGGGATATGATCATGTTAAAATTTTAATCAGTTCCCAATGCAGAAAAATATAAACTTTCAATCCTATTCTTTCCTTATATATTGTACTATATACTCATTTATTTATTCATTAATTCAGAAAATGTATATTAATATCTATAATATAAATTGCACTAAGGATAAAAAACAAGTGAATGGGATAGGGTGTTTGGGTGGCTCAGTTGGTTAAGCATCTGACTTTTGATTTTGGCTCAGGTCATGATCTCACAGTAGTGAGATCAAGCCTTGCATCAGGCTCCATGCTGACAGCTTGGAATTCTTTCTCTCCTTCTCTCTCTGTCCCTTCTCTGCTTGCACTCTCTTTCTCAAAATACATAAATAAACATTAAAAAAATAAGTGAATGGAAGACATGGTTCTATTCTTAAAAGAGCACATAATCCAGTGAAGGACCTCAGTAATCCATTGAGCACAGTACTATGATGAGCCCTGTGCAACAGTGAGCTAAGAGTGCATCAGAGGCACCTGCAGAGACACAGATAATAAGACATAAGCCAAAGGATGTGGCTAGCTTGAATGTAGGCATGTTCTAGGTAAATACCTTAAAGAATATGAAAAGGCTTACCAAGAAGCATGGAATACTTAAGGACACAAATCTGCTTGGGTACTGATTCTTGCCTTCCCACGTATAGAAGAGTAGACATATGGTTGGATTAAATTTTTTATTTCAAAGAGCAGGCAAAGTAGAAAACTTAGAGTGAGATTCTTTGAAAGAGAGGGCCTGAAGTGATGCCTTGATGTTTGTGCCAGTGAGGAAGTGAAACTGAAGGGAATGGTTCAGTGAACTGGAAAGAAGAACATGGTCAAGAGATTGGAAATGTCCTTATCCTTAGCTGTGTGTATCCTCCATTCTCTCCATTTCCCATGCTCCAGGCATCTATTTTCCAAATGTAACACCTGACTTTTCTAACGTTTTGGTCAAGATGTTTCCTTTCCTGGAAAATTTTCTCCTTTGGAAACTTTGTTAAAAGCCAAGCCCTAACCCAGCTAAAAAAAAAAAAAAATTCCACCTCCTCAAAGAAACCTTTGGCTTTGTCTTTATTTACTTTTTCCCTTCCTTTACATGATACGTGTATTTTTTTTTAACTCATTTTTATCCAATCCTGTCTTTTTAAAGCCTTATTTACTCAAGTAGTTGTTTCTCCTATTAGATTATGGGTTCGTGGTGAGTAGAAATTTGTCTCTGTGGCTCATTTGTCTTTGTTTTTGCTATGCCAGACTCTATACCACATAGCATGGTAAAGAAAATAATTATGGTCTCTGCCTCATAGAACTTAGATTCTAGTGGAGAAGAGAGACAGTAACTGAGTAAATAAATAAGTAAACAAGATGACTTTCTATTGTGATAACTGTATGCTAGGAGGGAGAGAAGTGGCACTTTTAATTAGATTGTTCTGGGAAGGTGTCTCTGAGAAATAAGTGAACTGAGAAGGAGCCTTAGGAAGAGCCCAGAGCAGGAGCAAGAGTGGGGGGAGCTAAGGTCCAAAGTGAAAAAGATTGTGGCAGTTTGCAGCTTCCAGCTGGGTGGGGGCAGAACACTGCCCCAGAACGAATTTACCTGGTTAAGGATTCCAGCGTTGTGACAGTGTGTGAGGATAACACCGGACAAGATCTTTGGCGACCTCAGACACATCACTTCACACTTTTCAGCTTAAATATTCTTCCCTACTGTGAAACAGTTGGTCTTGATATCTAACAGTAAGACCTCTTTGGTATCTGGCTCCTCTTTGTTTTGGTAGGTAGAGTAAATTTAGAATTTCTGAGAAGGGTGTGGGCTGGACAGGAGATTAGATTTTTCTCATTTCCTGTTCATAGAAACCTTGAATCCTTGATGTTTGAACATGCTGATACCTGTGTGTGCCTTCAGAGTACAGCTAGGGACAGAGGGAAAGGGAAGCCTTAGATACTTTCCATTGTATCCGATAAAGCTTCCTTTTGGCCCATGGAGAAAAGTCTCTGGCTGCCATACAAAGGTACAGATTTATTCAGAAAAACCAGAGCAACTTCACTTCAAGAAATTTGAAGGTAAAGAAGAAAGAGAGTGTGTGATCTTCAACTTCATTTTACTGTAGACAGTTTGCTGTCTGAGACGATGAACTGGGAGGAGAAAATAAGGATTTATTTGTTTCAATTTTTAAGTCTCCCATATTTTTTTCCCTGACAGACCAGACTGGGCATTCTTCATAAATACAATTACCATTGCACTGGCAAAATGCTACCCCAGCCTTACCTCTAATGGAAAAAATCTAATAGATAGATAAATAAAAAGTCCCAGGACAGATCATACCATATTTAGTTCCTTCTCACAGATTTCCAGAAAATTAGATCTGAGATGGTACATTTGCTTAAGAGGATAAAAATGAGTGATTGTAGTGGTTTGTATTTTTGAAGTCAGTGTTGGATAATTTTTTATCTTCATTTCTTAAATTCGAATTGCAAGGTGCCAGAGAGGCTAAGGTCTGATTAAAGATTAATATAAATTCTGCCATAGACTGAATTTGGACTTTTTTTTCAGAAAATTGTTTCTTTGCTCAGCTAGTATTTTAACTGCCATTTGTACTAAAGATGAACAAACAACAATATATATTGTGTGAAAATGATTTATGAGATGTGAATGTAAATTGACTTTATTTTCAGACATAAAGAAAAAACACTTTGTGTTTGGTGTAAGAAGATAAATTGGAGTTTTTATTCTCTTCTGATTTATCAGACTGCTCCTTTGATGATTAAAAATGTGAGTTATAAAATGATTTTACTTAAAATAGCTTTAATTTTCATAATAAGCCTAACACTCAAGACTATAAATTATCACAGTAATTATAGATCTTATATTTGTGTATCGTTTTCATGCCAACCAGTTAACTATGGAATAACAAGAGGATGCCTTGAATATAATTCAATTTTAAGGAAGGTAGTTTTCAGGAGAAAAAGTTTTTCATTCATTTGTACACTATTCTTGTGAGAAGTCAAGATGATATGGAAATACTTTTATCATTTTTTTCAACAAATAAAATTTTGCCCTTACCCTTTTATCTTAAGATACTGGAAATTCAAATATATTGCACTAAATTCTTTACATTTTTTGGAAAAGTGATTTATAAGAAGATTTAAAATTTCCACCACTGCAACTCTAACATCTTAGGTATCCAGCATGTGCATGTTGTTAACTGAAAATTTTTTTTTTTAATTTTCTAAGCAGTGAAATTGCTCAGATATTATAACCTTTTTGGCTTATGTCTCCAGTGGGTGATTTTCAGAAAGAGATGCTATCAACTGTAAGCCTACCGTCAGAAATAAACAAGCAATGATGGTGTCAGTGTAGTTTTACAAAGACTTCCTAGACACACATGATAGTGCAAGCTAAACAAAAAAGCAAAACCTATAGACAAAGAAAGAATTTCATTCTTCAAATAGTGAAACCTTAAAACTTTAGCAGACTATAAAAAAATGACATTAAAAAATTTAAAACCAAACATAATAACTTAAAATTTAAAAAATGGAAACTTCTGAATAATGCAGAGGTCTCTGTATTACTCACGAAGTAGAAGATCATTTATTTTCACCCTGAAATAGAAAGTTGACAGTCCACAGAATTAAATGAAATGCATGCCTCCCTTAATTTGAACAGTCAGAAACGAATGATTTTAATAAACTTGACTCCCTCCAATAGATTCCACTTTTGTATCACCTTCCTTTATGACTCTTTAACACATGTAACCTCTGTCAGAAGTGGTGCATCCAAGGCTTCAGAAAAGCAACTTGAGAAGATAGAATTATCCTCTCTGTATCTAGAGTGAAATGGGTTCAGCAACAATGGTGGAATTATGACACCATTTAATTAGTTTGTTATGTAACTTGTAACCTAACATAAAAGTCAAACATAGCACTAGTGCATCATGTATGCAGTTAAAAAATTTTTTTCCTAATGTTTATTATTTATTTTTGAGAGAGAGAGAGAGAGACAGACAGAAGAGAGAGAGAGAGGAGGGAAGGTTTAGAGATAAAGGGAAACACAGATTCAGAAGCCGGCTCCAGGCGGCCAGCTGTCACTACAAAGCCCAACGTGGGGCTTGAACGCACAAACCATGAGATCCTGACCTGAGCCAAAGTTGAGCACTTAACTGACTGAGCCACAGACACCCCTCATCATGTATCCATTTTTAATTGATGCTAATATTGATGAGGGATGCCCCTATTTAAAAAATCTTTTTTAGGGGCATCTGGTGGCTGAGTCGGTGAAATGTCCAACTCTTGATTTCAGCTCAGATCATGATCTCAAAGTCTGTGAGACTGATCCCTCTGTCAGACTCTGTACTAATAGCAAGGAGCCTACTTGGGATTCTTTCTTCCTGTCTCTCTGTCCCTCTTCTCTTTGTGTGTGTGCCTGTGCTCATGCTCTCTCTCAAAATAAACATAAAAAAATCTTTTAGTTATATGATTTTCTATATTGTTATATTAAATATTTAATGAGTTTGGAAATTTGGCTCTCCTAAGCCAAATTTATTAAATATATACTTTTCCATTTTAATAATATGGTCATTAGAGCTTTGCTTTGTATAATTTGACTCTTTAAACATTGTTTCTCTTGGAGCTCTCATTCACATTTACAATGGCAACTAGGATCTCTCTCTCAACTTTTAGATCAGCATATTTGGCTAACTCGAATATCCTGTCTCCTAAACTCAAAATATCTAAAATCTAATTTGTCATTTATTTTTTAAATTCACTTGAATAATTTTGTCATGTATTTTCTAAGCTCTTGATCAGAAACCTATACACATCTTTGATTTTTCCTTCTACTTCTTTTGTGTGTCCATAACTACACCTAATCAGCCATAAGGCTGTATTGTTCTGTCCCTTGTTATATATTTTGCATTTTCATTTATTTTTCATTACTATCTTTGAAGCCCTTACTTCCTACACCTACCACAGCCTGTTCTCATGGCCTCACTTTCCTTTCCAAACCTCTGGATACTTCACTGCCAAATTAAACTCCTTGAAGCACCACAATTAATTGATTTTCTGCTCTTTCTTTTAACTTTAGTGAACAATTATGGGGCTCACTCAGTAAACTCTTTAGGTAAACTCACTCCTTTCCTCATGCAAATGAAAAAAAAATATAGAATGAACCACATTCCTAATATCATCTTCCAAAATTATCCTGAAAGCTTCTGCACTTCACTCCTACAGGATGATGTTCATACTTAGCCTGGTATTCAAATCTGCCTGCTGATCCTTTTTTTTTTTTTTAGTTTTGCTGAGATATAATTTGGTTTCATCATTAAACATAGAGACTTGCCCATAGAAGATATTCAGTGAATATTTACTAATTTTGTTTGGCATGTGGAAACTAACATGTGTCAATTTGGGATTCCATTTTTATTAGGTTGACACAGAAATTTCTAATCTCTGTGTTTGAGAATTCTTTATGGATAGAACATTGTACTTGTTTCCTCAGCCCGGGGGCAGCCTCCAGTGGTTGGAGTTGTGGAGTCAATTATCTCATTGGGTAATCTCCATGTGCTGTATAAATAGCATCATTTTCTCTGTGTGCCATGCTGTGATAAAAATTGAGAAGCACTGGGTAGCAATGTGCTGATGTGTTCAGTTTATAATAAATCAACTGTTAATTAATATTATCTTATGATTTTATTATTGAAGTAAAGCAGCATAGAATTGGTTTAATAAAGGTTGTCTTATTGCTGTGAAATGTGCCAATATCGATTCCTTTCCATGGTCCCCAGGAGGCATAATTTTGGCTATTTGTCCCTTTGGGGATTGTTGCTGTCATTAGATTAGCATTTTCTCACTTTTCTGACAAAATATTTTGCATGATTTCATGCTTAGTGAGAGGATCTTGTGGAAAACATGCTCATGGATTTTATAAATGAAATAATATCAGAAGCAATTTTGTATATTTTCATAAAATATATTTTATATATTTGTGAATTTTAGTACTTCCATGTGCTCATACACCTGAGTTTTTTTTTTTTTTGAGGGCATCTAAGAAGAAACTATACTTCTTGAGAATTGAAATATGTTGATCTGTTTATACAGTATCATTTTTTCAGTATTTTGTTGGTTTAAATCCATTTGTCTACAGATTACTATTTCTTTTTTTTTTTTAATATTTTTATTTATTTCTAGGAGAGAGAGAGAGACAGCATGAGCAGGGGGAGGGTCAGAGAGAGAGGGAGACAGACTCTGAAACAGGCTCCAGGCTCTGAGCTGGCAGTCAGCACAGAGCCCGACGCGGGCTCGAACCCACGAACCGTGAGATCATGACCTAAGCGAAAGTCGGACGCTTAACCGACTAAGCCACCCAGGCACCCCTACAAATTACTATTTCTAAGAGACATTGTCAGTATATAAAAAGACCTATCAGAATTAATTCTTCCAGTAAAGCCCTAGAAACCATTACTGTTATTTAACTTAAAAGAGATTGTGATATAGGGAAATGTTTCACTGATTTTTTTATAGGCTCAGTTTTCTTTGACCTGATGGCTGCAGTTTTAGAAAGCATGTATTGAAATATATTCATTTTAGGAATACATGTACAATTTGTTACAAAAAAAGCAAACACCACATATTTTAATTCTGTTCTTATATATTATATATATAAGTCATAATATATAACTTGTTATGTTTTAGGCTAGAATGTAGTGTCCATACAATTTGAAGAAGTTTTAAAATCTTCAGTATTTGAGGAACTCAAAGAGTCCACAAATATTTCTTAATATAATGTTTTATATTTTAGCTAGATAAACCTTAGGATAAAACTAAACAGTTACTTTAAGATGAAACAGAGTTTGATAAAACTATAGATTTTTAGGAACAATGTTGTGTGAGAGATATCTATACACATAAATCCAGAGGAAAAGTTTTTTTTCTCCTCTTGTGTTCACATATATGTTCCTTATTCTTTGTCAATTTGAAACTAACACTGAGTGGTCTTTGTAAGGATCTTGGCCCAAACAGATGCATATTAGTCATATGAATGAAACACTTTACACACATTCTTCATGAAAATGAGCTGTAGGTATCATGTAAACCATTTGTGGAATAGAATTTTGTTCTCTGTTAAAATATGGTTAATAAGTCAGATGGCTCCTTGATAGGCAGGATGAGTATTTGCATCTGAATCTCAAACTTCCAGGATTTATTTCTGAAAAAGTCTACACTTTATATGGGTACATACTTACCGTAGAGACCTTGGTTGAATAACAAGACTTGTTCTTTTCTGTAAAGTGCTTAGTGTCATAAATTCTCTGTTATTCACAGAATTGTCATTGCTTTTGATATTTTAAATTAGTTTATCAAATGAAGGATAATATTTAAAATTTATCATATCATCATATGAAACATTTATCCATGTATCCATTTCTAACGTATGAAGTTCATACTCTTAAGACATTGTTTTAGATAATAATTTCTGATGCGTCTCAGGTAATGAGTATAAGGTGTTTATTGCCTTCAAACTGTTTATAATCAATCCATCAAGATGAAGTTGTATTTGATGGAGTTTTAGCAGTAAAATTCAGCTACAAGGAATGTTTAGGGAAAGAGTGGAACACTGGAACACTGTTTTCCAGGTAGACAAAACTTAACAAAATATTTCACTTTTAACCTCTCAGATATTAAATATTATAAAATCTCACCACTTCTTACTGTTAATGGAATATAACGACATTTTAATATCTTTGAAAATTCAAAGTCTTAATTATAAGAATTTTTTCTTTGGGTAATGCACTCATATTCTACTGAAATATTTTTTTCTATTTGACTATACCTAAATAACCCCAAACGATTGTAATTTTGTGTTCTTAAATTTATGTGTGTGTGTGTGCTAATTTGTCATTGATACTCACTTTGTAATGATGCCATATCTTCCTGCTTGCGTGAGTCCTATTTCCCACTCTTGCATTTTGCTTCTTCTAATTTGCTGTGGGCTTGGGAATTTTTCTTTTCTCTCTTTCCTTCTTTCTTTTTTCTCTTTCTCCTTTTCTTCTCTGCTCCCTTTCTTTCATCCATTCACTTATTTGACAATTATTTATTGATTGTCTCCCATGACCAAGGTAGTGTACTTACTAGGATTATCTATATCTAAAGCAGAAAAAATGAGTTTCAGACAAGATCCTAAAGAATATTCTTATGAATAAAAAAGGCACTGGCCTTAGTATATAGGACTTGTGATTTCTCTTTGGTCTACCCAGATGTCTTTTATCCCTACTTAGTTTTGAGGTATATTTCATTTGGGTGAGGTATTATTGTTATGTGATGAACTATTAGGAGTTAAGTGACAAAGGAGTTCAGTAAAAGGAGAGCAATTAGGTTGGATTATAGTAACTGGAAAAAATCTCATGGAAGAAGCAAGAGTTTACTGACTCAACATAAGCTAATAAAATTACACTGATTTAAAAATATTCATGATAAAAACTTAACGCATTGGGAACTTTCTTATTTGTGGCACCAGTAAAATTTCAGACAAGATGGTAAATACTTGTGATTAAATAAATGGTTGCACAAATTGTTTGTCATAAATAAAATTTAATGACCACATGTAAGGATATAAATGATGATTTCACTTTGTAACATTAAGCTGTTTACTGTGTAGTGATTCATCGTAGAGACCTCATAGTACCAGTTACATATGATTGGATTTGCCCTTCTCAACTGCAGTAGTCTAGGTTAGAGAATACATGTAATAACTGTTGGCTCTGTAGAGTGCTGGTAAGGACTAGGACAAAGTTTTCTCAAAAGTTTTCAATCATGACTTACCCTCACACATATGCACAAAAGCAAACATATACCCCATAGACATAAAAGAAACAGAAGTTCACAAGCTTCCTATATGTAGTGTCCTTGAATATTTCTTGCTCCATTTAATTTTTATTTAAGTAGATGGATAAAATCCATTAAACTGACTTCATGACTCATTAATATGTTGCAGTCTTTAGTTTGAGAAAAGCTAGTCTTGGAGTTATGGTGTGAGGCAAGGGAAGAAGGCATGATAAGCAATAAAACCAGTCAAGTTCAGTGAACATTTGCTGTTGGTGGTTGCCCAACAGCTATTTGTATTTTTAATGGTGCCCTCGTTTTCTTTTGGAGGTTACCCCTATTCTCCTATGGCTGTTTGTGGTGGGAAGTTACTTCTAGGTGCCAGACTCTCATGCTGGTAGCCAAAGAGCAAAGAGATGACCTAAGGTTGGCGCATAGGACTCTGTCTCTCTAGGAACTTTAAGTCTGGAGAGAGTGATTGAGGAAATGGTCATAAGTGACTGATCTCAACAGCAGTGTCTGCATCATTCTGGACTAGAGTGTTCCAGTGTCCTCTGATTTCCTGCTTCTTGTGGCTTCCTGGGTTATGACCAATTATACTGGTCTTCAAGACTTAGCCCCCAGTGAGCGTCCTATTGATCAAGGAAATGACCATATCCATGAAATGCTTGTAATAATATAGTTTTTGTTTCAGTGTAATTACATAGTTTAGCTAGAATTAAGTTCTGTTGCTGGTAAACAGGAATTTTAATTGATTCATTAATTACAAAGAAGAGATATTGATTATCTTGGTATCTTCAACCACTAGACTTTTTTGATGCATATGTTATGGAGAAAGAAAGGTGTTCAAGGAGAAGTCAGAAACCAAACATTTGATATGACTGTGCTACTTGACAGATGGCATTGATATATAGCACCATTTCAAAATGCACTATTTTTTGACAGTTATCTAAATATAAAACCCAAATCGTGATGAGGCCAGTTGAAATTGCCTAGGTTATTCGAAGGATAAATGGCCAAGAGATACTTCTTTCACTCACTTTAAATATTCCTTTCCTTATTAAATGATTGTTTCAAATAATTCAGCTGTTTTTATTTTGTCTTGTTGAGTGGAGTTGGACCAGGTTTTTATATGTGGATAAATTTAGTACTTAAGGGAAATCTGTACTCAGAAACTGATGATTTAATCGTAACTAACAATAAACTGAGTTGATGTTTTTAGGTGAATGCTATTTAATAACCCTAGGGTTTTTACTTCTATTACTACTATGAATGCTGTTATTATTGCCAATATATTTTAATCTCTGGTTTCATATGGTGTGGATATTTTCAATGAAATATTTTATTTTATTTATTTATTTTTTGACAGAATTTTGAATTCTTTTTTTAATGTTTTATTTATTTCTGAGAGAGAGCAAGAAAGAGAGAGAGAGGGAGAGGGAGAAAGCATGAGCAGAGGAGGGTCAGAGAGGAAGATCCATAATCTGAAAGAGGCTCCAGGCTCTGAGCTGGCTGTCAACACAGAGCCCAATGCGGGGCTCCAATCCACAGCGAGATCATGACCTGAGCCGAAGTAGGATGCTTAACCGACTGAGCCACCCAGGCACCCCTCAATGAAATATTTTTAAAACTAATAATAATCTTTGCAAGCAAAAGTGCATAAAATACTAATGGTTATTGTCAATAAATACTTGCTACATGTTCTCAATAAATAATTTAGAAGCACAATAAAAAAAGATAGGAGAGTAAAAATCAGTTGAATGTCTACCTAGAAATAATCATCATCAAAATGTGATAAACACTATTCAGATATCTTTCTATACAAATACTGAAAAGATAACTAAAGGTGATCCTATATGAGTAGTATATTACACGTTACTTCTTAATAGAAATATTTTTATGTAGGAGAATTTGACAGAATTATGAGTTTCCCAAGATTTATTTACTTATTTATTTGTTATGTTTTATTTTTTGTTTTTGACGGGTAGGAGGGATGGTAGAGGGAGGGAGAGAGAGAGAGAGAGAGAGAGAATTCCAAGTAGGCTCCATGTTGTCAATGCAGAGCCTGACATAGGGTTCACTCTCACAAATTATGAGATCATGACCTGGGCAGAAATCAAGAGTCAGATGTTGAACCCACTAATTAACAAGTGACAATTCCCAGTATTTTTAAGTATGCAACACTCTAACATAATTTGCCTTAATATACTTAAAAGCCCCTCAAAATTCATACCCTTTAGGTATCAAAGTAGCAAAAATTATTTGGTAATGTAAAATAACCAGAGGTAAGTCCAAATAGTTATACTAGTTATAACTAGTTATATATAGTTAACAGAGTTACTACTATAAATAACATAGTATAGTTAACTATACTATTATGTCATTTATAACAGTAAAAAAGTGGGAAAATTACATTATACATACTTAAGTTGGATTATAGTAAAATATTTTATTAGTCGTAGTAGTATGTAAGCCTTGTCAAACAGTGTTGAGTAAGAATCACTAAAGACAGGGGTGCCTAGGTGGCCTGGTCGGTTAAGCATCAGACTACTGCTCAGGTTATGATTTCGCTGTTTGTGACTTTGAGCCCCATATTGGCCTCCCTGTTGTCAGTGTAGAGTCCAGTTCAGAACCTCTGTCTCCCTCTGTCTGCCTCTTCCCTGCTCAGGCTTTCTCTTTCTCTCCCTCTGTTTCTCAAAAATAAACATTTCAAATAAAAAGAACCAGTAAAAACATGAGAAGTTATGTGATTCCAAGTGACAAAACACAGGTTGCAGACATAATACAGTTGACCCTTGAACAACATGGGTTTGAAATATGCAGACCACTTATCAATGAACTTTTTTCAATAAATATGCTATACTATATATAGTACCATCAATGTATTTTCTCTTCATTATGATTTTATCATTTTCTTTTCTGTATCTCACTTTATTGAAAGAATACAACATGTAATAAATGTAACTTACAAGACATATGTTATTTGACTGTGTATGTTATCAGTAACGTATCTGATTAATGGTAGGCTATTAGTAGTTAGGTTTTAGGTGAATCAAAAACTGTATGTGGATTTTTGATGGTTTATGGGTCAGTGCCCCTAACCCCTTCATTGTCCAAAGGTTAAATGGATGAAGGCATTCAAAAGATGCAAACTTCCAGTTATAAAACAAATGTCATGGAGATGTGATGCACAGCATGGCAACTGTTAATGATACTGCATTGCATATTTGAAAATTGCTAAGAGAATTGATTTTAAAAGTTATCATTACAAGAAAAATACTTTTATTAAACAGTGCAGTGGTCGATATTAACTAGACTTATTGTAGTGATCATTTCACAATATATACAAGTATTGAATCATTATGTAGTACAACTGAAACTAATATTCTAATTAGTCACTGTCAATTTTATCTCAATTTAAAAAATCCTGTGAAAAGGGACAGCTGAATTGGTTCTGCTACTTGAATAATCACCCCCCAGTGGATATTAGCGAAAGTTATAGGCTTCAAAGGATATTCAGCATGGTTTTGACTTCTTGACCTAGCAAGGAGTACTGTGGATTTTCTCTCCTCATAGCCAAGAAACTAAGAAACATCCTCACAAACTAAGAAAAATGGGGTCAAAGAGAATATACCTCACAGGTGCCCGGAAGAAGATAACATTGGTATCTCAAGCTTAAACTAGATGTCTATTCCTATGGCAGCTTTGCAGATCTACTCTTATAATTTTGTGAGCAGTGGTGGGCCGACTGAGAACATCTACAAGGAAACAGGGAGCATCTGGTGAGGAGCTTGTGCTTGCATTGTTTAGGGCACAAGGAGGTTGGATTTTACATAAAGCTTCTGATGCAAAGGAAGCACATGTACTTAATCAATGGTGATGGCATTTGAGGTAGGACTGGAAGCACTGAGTAGAGTAGATGTTCCACATCAGAAGGCTGTGTAGTGGGGAGGTATCCTCAAAGAGACACGCAATAGAATTCACCTGTATTCTCCTTACCAAAACAAGAGTTTCAACGCCCACTGTAGAGAGAACATTTCTGGCTGCGAGAGGGGCACAACTGCACAATGTAGGTAACAATATTTTTGGTGTTTTTCTCTCAGGTCTACATATTGCTTCAACAAAGAAAAAAGCTAGAACTGGAAAAGGGATGTGGGAAGGAGAAGGACAAAGAAACTAAGTTAGGAGAGGGGAGTGTATTTGATATGAAGCTGAAGTCTTAAATTTGAGTAGGATTAGAACCTTTCAGATTCTGGCTCAGATTATTTGAAGAGGTGAGAAAGGGAGATTCAAAAGGGCGGTTATTTAAAAAAATAAAACCATTCCATAGTTTGATTTCACTGAATTAAGATAGTTTAACTTGTCTGTCAACACTTGTGTGCCATCAAATGCTGCTATAGGCATTGTGTGGACTGTTATTTTTATTTATCCTTTGGTATGGCTGATAAATTTATGATTAGAAATCATAAGAAACTTTTTAATAGTCTTCAGTTAAATCTCAGAACAGAGATCATTGAACATATAATTCTTATGACCGCAGGAAGCATTTAACAACTTAAGTACTAATGATTAACTTTGAAATAAGGAATATAAATTTTATTCACATTTAAGAATTATAATATTCATGTTGTTAAGTCAGATGAGCTCAGATATTAAGTCCCCATTTTTCAAGGATATAAGAAAGTAAATATTGGTTGTTTTTGCATTTTTTGTCTACATATTTAGAATTTTCAAAAATCCTATATGGTATGCTGTTATTCCCTCTGAAGCACTGCCCTGTCCTCAGAGTACCATGAGTCTTAGAGTACGTTTGGACCCTGGTTTTGTTTTAAGTAAGGAAAGACTGCTGAAATGTTTACACAATATTTGCTGCTTATACAACAGGACTGGGGCCATTTTATGCACCTTTAGGCCTGGCCATTTTTCCCGGCTTTTCCCACACTCCTTAGCTCTGCTGATAGACTTGTAGAGTCTTGGTAGAAGTGGAGGGGCTGATCCATGGACCCAGTGCTTTCCTGCACCTCTCTGAGACTTTACTATATCCTCTCTTTTGTTGAAGATTGTACATGTTCCCCCTTAAAGGCCTTCTTTCTTGTAGAGAAAAGGATGTTGACACTATCCACTTTTTCTTATTAATTTACCATGTGACACAAACCCTGAGTCTGGAGTCCTTGACAGACTGAATGGTGAAGAGGGAAAAAAACAAATTGGAGGAAAATTTGTGACGATGAAAGTAAAGTGAAAGAGGAAAAAAATGAGTAAAATAAAAACAGAAAATAAGGAGTAGAAGAGTGACATCGGAAGTTGCTTTTAATTTCCTCTTGTGGAACTGTTAATTCTTGGCCACACTGCTCTGTGGTTTTCTGGTCTGATTAATTGAATGGGTGGAATTTGAAGGATGTATGAGAGGCATTACTATGATTACATAACAGTCAAAACAGTTGACTGTTGTGAAAGTGAAAGAGTGCTACATTTTACTAAACTGTTACTCTGCTTTGGCAGCTGTTACACTGTGATAAATGACCCCAGAATTAATTGAAGAGGTTATTATACTATTAAAATGTATTTCCATGGAGTAATAATAATGAGACTTCCTTGTTAGTCAATGGGTGTCCACCATTCGCTAATGGAAAATTTCTAGTATTAGATGTACTGTTTTTGAAACACCTATGTTAGAGCACATATTAGAACTTTATATATCTACTGCAGGACTAGATTGTTATGAAAGACTCAAGATTTCTCCATTTCAAATTTGGTTTCCTTTCCTTTGAGAACTCTGGTACTATCCCATTTCTTCCCCATAGGTTGTTAACTGAATCACTTAGAGCTGATTTGAATCTACCAATTAATTGCGATTAAGTATCTTCACATATGTTCAACAATTCCTTGTAAGAAAGTTGAAACTAATTACTATGGATAAGATGTTACCTTCCTTTTCTGTAGTTGTTAAAGGAGCATTCCTATTAAATGCTGGTTCCCATCAATGTTTTAAACATTCACATGAGCTCACCTCTATTTCAGAATATCTGGAAATTGTAGCAGGAATTTTTAATCAATGCCACTGTGAACTCTCTGGGTAGTTTGGACTCTGAGCCACCCAACAGAAGCTATACCTTAACTTACTATTCCAAAGGACTAGATTCCGTTTCCTTTGTCAGTAGAGGTTGTACCTGACAGGTCTATAGGTGGTGGGCTGCTTGCTTTCCTCTATCAGCTTCTGAAAATAACTGGCACTCCAAAAGATTCTTCAAGTGTTGGCTCTATAGGAAGAGAGACATAAAGTATAGGACTCCTTCCCCTGGAATGTGAATGCATGTTGCAGGTGCAGTAGAGCACCCTGGTTCTTGTTTAATTCTGTAGGAGATGATGGTAGGATTGGGGACTGAGGTCTTAGCTTTTCTGACCCTTAATTTCTAAATTTCTGTGGCAAAACTTTTGTGTGGTGCTGTAGAATCAAGGGATCTTTTTTGCAGGACATAATTCCACTGTGTATTGTTTATTGTGAATTGAGCTATCAGGTACTACTTTTTTGGTTTATCTGGGAAAGAATTTTCCCTAAATATGCTTTGTCTTTTACTGTACTCCTTCCTCTTTGCAATTGGGCTTTTTTGAATTATCTGGCCAGCAGGAAATGAGAGTTATGGACATTTATCAGTTGTAAAAAGGTAACCTATCAGTAGTCTTAAATGAATTGGGATTTTTTTTTTTAAACTTTCTCTTTCTATTTTGGAAGAGCAGAAACAATGAATTTTGCAAATGTTTTGCTCTATAGACCCAAACTTTGCTTTGTGTAGTCTATCCCTGGAGGTCTGGGGGTTTTAGGCCTGGTCAGTTTTGCACATTAAGTTGAACTTTTCCAACTCAGCCTTTACCAGTGACAAGGATGGTATTTTAGACTGCAGTTTGCCTTGTACATTTGTCTTATTTCTCAATTGGTTCAGAACTCAAGGAAAAGGGATGGCACTGATTGGCCCTGTTTGGAATCCAACTTCTCCAGAAGGGAGGTATTAAAGGATTGAAGCAATGTGTAGATTGCTGCTTTATTTCCCACGGGCTCTTTCTACTGACTGAGGCATTTGCTCCTAAGGAAAAGGTGGTGCTGTAGGGGAAGAGAGAATTTAAAATTCCAAATGTTTGAATTTAATCTGGTGAATTTGAAGATGGCACCCCACTGGAGAAATTTTCCTTCCACGTTCATTAAAAAGCCAATTAGATCTTTTGCAGCCAAATGCTTTACTCAGCCTCATTCTCATGGGGGGAAAAGGGATCTAGCTAGAAATGGAATAATACTTACTGTGAGGTTTTGGCATCTGGTTGCCTCACTTGGTTAAACATTTGACTCTTGACCTCAGGGTCATAAGTTCAAGCTTTGTGTGCTGAGCTCAAAGCCTACTTAAAAAAATACTTTGAGGTACATGGTCACAGGTATTTCAAAGTCAGTTAGATTAATTCTATGCTGGCTGTTGAGCACTTAAGTAACTTTATAAATCTCTGTGGTGATGCAGCATATTTAAAGAAGTAATTGAGCATGCAAATTGTAGCATTTTTAAATCTATGGAATCCTATCCTACATCGAGTTTTTATCAATACATACTTTTGTCCTCTTTACATTTTCTAAAGCCACAACAACCCATGTCTACTTTAGTCATGTTGATAACCTTGGGTATGTCATATTGATATTCCACTAAATTTGTATTTAAAGCATTTATACTATATGGAAATGACTATCACTCTCTGGTGTGTATCTTATAAACAATTCATTCCTTATTTTTTTTAATGTTTGTCTCAGCAATTGTTGGATATTTTCCCTCTGTGAATTAGAGGGTTTATCTAAATTATTCCATGTAAGTCTAATCATCACGCTGAATTTTCACATGATCATGTGATAACTTTTAATTTTGTCATCATCTTTAGCCATCAAGAATTTCTTCAGGGTTATTTTTTTACTAGACTATGTTCAAGAAGTTCCATAAGGACTAAGATGAGAAGAGCATTCTTATTATAGTTGATTCACAAATTTTGATCTCTGTAAACCATAATTGGCTTACTGGTAACCTAAGTATTGAGGGAGGGGCGCCTGGGTGGCTTAGTCGGTTGAGCGTCCGACTTTCGCTTAGGTCACGATCTCGCGGCTCGTGGGTTCGAGCCCCGCGTCAGGCTCTGTGCTGACTGCCAGCTCAGAGCCTGGAGCCTGTTTCAGTCTGTGACTCACTCTCTCTCTGACCCTCCCCAATCACGCTGTCTCTCTCTGTCTCTCCTAGAAATAAATAAAACATTAAAAAAAAAAATAAAGTCTAAGTATTGAGGGAAATAATTTCTAATGCCCCTTATTAGTTGTAAGTTTCTAAAATTGATACAGAAGGAAGGTTAATTATGGTCTGAGGCAGATACCACAAAAAACTTCTATTTGTACAAAAACTTCTATTTGTTCTGGGTCCTTAGGAAATGAGAAACACAGATACTGCATGTACTCTGGTAGAAATGACAAGGTCCTCTTTAAGTGACTTGTGCTCATATGCTCTGGACTGAAGGGTGTTCTAGGGTAGGGGAATTAAAGTGCTAAAACCAGGACGGTTCCAGGTAATCCAAGGTAGTTATTCATTCTATCTTGTCAACTTGTTTCCTAGTCCTATAATTTTTTTAAATGTTTATTCATTTTGGGGAGACAGTACAGGTGGGGGAGGGGCACAGAGGAAAGGGGGAGACAGATTCTGAAGCAGTCTCCAGGCTCTGAGCTATCAACACAGATCCTCAGGGGCTTGAAATCACGAACCAGGACGTCATGACCTGAGCCAAAGTCAGCCATCCAACTTAGCAATCCAGTCACCTGTCTTTAATTTTTTTTTAATGTTTTTTATTTATTTCTGAGAGAGAGAGAGAGAGAGAGAGACAGAGACAGACAGACCAGACAGACAGCATGAGCAGGGGAGTGTCAGAGAGAGAGGGAGACACAGAATCTGAAACAGGCTCCAGGCTTTGAGCTAGAGGTCAGCACAGAGCCTGACATGGGGCTTGAACCCACCAACTGTGAGATCATGACCTGAGCGGAAGTCAGACGCACAACTGACTAAGCCACCCAGGTGCCCCTCTAGGCTCCTATCTTTAAAGTACTCTAAAAATGTCCATACTCTTATGTATAAACAAATTGACATTTCTTCATTAGTCTTTAAATAGACATTAAAAATTACTTCTTTCCTTAGAAATTTTGTAAAGATTTTGGCTCAGATACATTTTAATGTTAAAGATAAATTAATAGTCTTCAGTATTTGATTTATATTGTTTAAAACTTTTTTTTAGTATAGAAATAGGAGAAATGTTTCTAGTATTACACTATTTGAAAATGCATAGATGATCATATTAAAAATTTTAACTGTTAATAAGGATGAAAATAAACATGAGGAAAAGCCAGTAATTAATAATTTGGATGATACTCCCATATATTCTAAAAGAATTTGAATACTTTATGGATTGCTGTAACAAAAACACCTCATGCAAGATACCAGGTTTAGACGACAGAAATTTATTTTTTTACCGTTCTAGAGACTTGAAGTTAAAGGTTAAAGTGCCGGCATGGTTGGCTTCTGGTGACAGCTCTCTTCCTGGGTTGTACACAACTACCTTGTTGTTGTGTCCTCACATAGTGGAGAGAGAAACCAACTACATGCTCTCTGGTGTCTCTTCTGTAAAGGCAATGATCACATGATGAGTACCCTACACTCATGATCGTAACTAAACCCAGTTATCTTCCAAAGGCCCATCTTCCAATACCTTGACCTTAAAGTTAAGACTTCAACATAAGAATTTGGGGGAGCACAAAATTCAGTTCATAGCAGATCTCATTAGAGTACACAAACCATGAGAAAGTGATGATTATTGCAGTTAATTTTGCTTAGTTAATAAAATTCTTAACGGCTTCAATTCTGACTAATCACTAAAAATTATTTACTGAAATATATGTTAGTATGTTACTGTATAAGCCTATTGAGGAATCAGTTTTGACAGAATAAAACACTAAGTTTTGCGGGTTTTATGTACAGTCATCTATCAGTGAAAGCCTTTCTAGTAATCAGAATTCAAGTAATCCTGCATTTGCATTTTCATTGCCTTATGGAAATCTTTAATGGACTTCAGTATAGTATATTAAACAGATGGATATTTGCCCTTTATAAAGTCACTTATTTTATGTAAATTTCTCTTGCTCTCTTCAGACCAGCAGTACGTTGTTGTGCTCTTTGTAATAAGGGGAGGTTGCTAGGCAGTGTCACAGATTCTGGCACCAGATCACTGATTGGTGACAGTGCCAACCTCTGTACTGCATAGCCATTCTTCTTAAAGATGAGTCTAAGGCTGGTAATATGTTTCAAGCATAAAGCGAGCTTTTAAGGATAAAGTGTGCCTTTGGGTGAAGATAAGACCTAAGCCTGATTGTTTATATAATATTTATACAAATCGTGGCATATATAAATAACAAAATCTAGTTTTACTGAGATAACATAGTCTGGATCCTTGCACTTAGGTTTTCACTATATTGAACTTGCTTGCTTAAGATTATCAACCTACTTTGTATAGTCTGTTTTAATTGCTAACTTTCTATAGATATACACTGGAAGCCTTTAAAATTGTTTGGGTAGTGATGGATCTATTTGTTGATTTGTAGAAATAAAGTGATTAAATCAACAAAGGTTTTTTTTTTTTTTAGGACTTGGGATGTTTTTATAATTTGAATGATTTCTTCATGTCTGTCAACTATTTTTGGTATACATAAGACAGATACTTTCATGGTGTAGATCTAAGTGAGGTTGGAACTAATTGGAGGTGGAGGGAGCTCCCTATTATATAGAGGGAGGGAATCACCAATTCATGTGGGTTATTCTGTGAAATATAAGACTACATTAATATGAAAATGGCATTTGATGTTTTCATAAATAATGTGTTTATAGAAAAACAACCATTTGTTCTAAGTAAATGGTAGTGCATGCAACACTTGTGTAGATTTGTTGAGCATACAGTGGTAATATTACTTGTCTTACTTTTCATATATTCCTTTAACTATGTATTCAGGAAAATGTATAAATCACTAATGCAAAGTAAGTAAAATACAGCAACTCACATTTGTTTTAATTATGTGGTATTGAAATGTGTGCTGTTTCATATTTTTCATGATTGGGGGCTTATAGAGGTATTACAAAAAATAAAACTAAGCATTAAATACTACATAATTGTAAGCCTTCAGTCTTGCCTGAACATGTAGAGGAATAAATCTATATTTGTATTACATTTTGGCTGTATTTTATTTCTTGAGGAATTGTTAGCTTTTCTACTGAAACTTGTCCTAAGTTGACTTTAGGCTGCATTCAGCAATGTCAGGAAAATTGATAATGTTTATATCTTAGCACCATGCAGTATATGATCTTAGTAACTCTGTATGAATATTTCCAAAGAAAGGTAACAAAAGGGGCTTTTAGCATTTACCCTTTGTTCAGTAAATCAAACACAAACATGATCTGCACATGCCTTTTCAGAGAACTCTGCCATTTTATTGGTCTTTTATCATGAAGGTTTATTGCTTTACATGGCTTAACATGATTTAGAGTCATAACTGTTTAATCTAGGATGTTGAGGTTACTGATGTCTCAGCTGGAGCGTATGAGAAAGATCCTGAAAGTCTGTAAGCATGTGCAGTAGGTGCATTGGCTGTGCTGGAATGATTCATTCCTTGGCACATAAGCTCTGTTCTACCCTCTAGTTTTTGATAAAAGCATTGCATTTCTGAAGAATTGGCTAACTTATTGGATCTTTTCTATGGATTATTTTGTCTTTGTCACACTAAAAACTTTGGCATGCTATCTCTTTTTTTTTCCAGCTTTTCCAAAAGGAACTCTAAGGAAAGAACCAAAGTGATAGTTACAAATTTATTATGATCTAGTGATTTCAAGATGATTATGCAACAGAAAATTTGATTTTTAGAGTTTGTCATTAACTTTTGTCCCTTTTAACACGAGTAATTGCCAAATTTCTATTGTTTTTTTTTTTTTTCCTAGGAGAGATAGAAAGAGTGTGAGCAGGGGTGGGTCAGAGAGAGAGGGAGTCACAGACTGAAACAGGCTCCAGGGTCTGAGCTGGCAGTCATCACAGAGCCCGACGCGGGGCTCGAACCTACGAACCGCGAGATCATGACCTAAGCGAAAGTCGGACGCTCAACTGACTAAGCCACCCAGGCGCCCCCAAATTTCTATTGTTTAAATGAGTATATAACTCTCTGAATAATGATTAAGTACCTATTTTTTGTTTTCCCTAATAGAGAAAGTTCTTAGGGAAGAGAAGAAAAAACAATGCAAGTGTAAGCAGGGGACTGGACCGCCAAGAAAGAAAACTTGTATTTAGTAAGTATCTATTTTGTGCCAAACACTGTTATAGAGATTTTCATGTATGCCTTGCACTTAAGATGTGGTTGAAGATCTATGATCATGCTTTTAAATTGTAGTGCACTATACATACATATACTAGTCTGATAAAATTAAAAAAAATTAAGACTAACATGTCTTGTTACGGACATGGAACAACACAGGAGTCCGTAGGAAAGAGCAGTCAGTATGAGACTGGTCTGGGTAGATAAGACTCAGTAGAAACCTGAGAAAAGGAGTGGTAGTGTATTTGTTATCATTTGTTTAACAATCCAAAAGTACTTCAGTGTATCTTTCATTTTTAACTTAAAAGAATGCTTTGTAGTAAGTACTTGAACCATTTCTTTAAAACATGGTGAATGGAGTTTAGAAAGATAAACTAAATTTGTATCTAAATGATCTAGTGATCCACCACTTTCCTCTGCTCCCAAGGCAAGCAAGATTTCTCTCACATTATAGCCCCATCCTGCTACTCTGGTTTAAACATATTGATGGCTTTCTACCACACTTGAAATAAAATCTAAACTTCTTTCTATGATCTTTGATACCTACAGGAGTTGACTTTTGTCAACTCTGGGACAGTACCTCCTATCACTGTCCCCTCCCCAACAGCACCCTAGTTAGGTGCTCCTCTAATGGATCCAGGGTTTTGTTATAAGCTGTTTATACTGGATGTTACCAACTTACAGTGTAGCTTCCATTCACTTTTAGCCTTTCCATGATAGCTTCCCTTTTTTTGTTCAAGCGTTCAGCTCTGCCTGGTTACATTGTAGCCACATAGTTTCTGGAATTGACTCCTGCTCTTGGGGTAATTCTGAGTAGCCAAAGCCAATGGAAAAGCTTGCTAGAGGTTTCTGGGAGTTGTTTCCTTGCTCTTAAAATAAAGCAACATCAAAAGACCATCTCTTTCTTGTATATTCCAGGCAAAGCCTAGGATTTTGGCAACTCTATTGCCTCAAGTTCAGAGTCTAGGTCGTCCCATAGATGAAATTCCAGTTAAGATCATAGAGCCACTGGAAAGAAACATCCACGAACTATGCTAATCTTTGTATTCTACTCATATCAGCCAATATCTACCCTTCTTTTGTTTAAACTAGTTTGTTTTTTGTTAGGGTAAAAGGTTCTTCCTCTTGAAATTTGTTGCTGAAGTTAAGTGTTTACTTCCTGCTTGACATGGTGATCTCTGTTCAACTGTTGGTTCTTCAGAGATCCTTTCCTTGATACATAATCTAAGACGCCCCTATCAATCACTCTTTAAATCCATATTGTTCTGTTTTCTTTATAGCACTTAGTACTCTTTTCTTACTAGTGTATTTGATATTTGATTCCTCAAGTGAAAGCTCCATGAAAACAGTTGTCATCTCCATCGCTGCTATATCTAGCAATTAGATCAGTGCTTTCATCCATAACAGATTCTCATTATTTGCTGAATCGCTGGTTAAATGGAAATACAGATCTCACATTTTTAGTTGAAATTCGTGCTGTATCCACTGCACTTTGTTGCCTGGTTAGGAGGAGAATGGTAACCACATGAGAAACAAAAAGAGATGAGACCATCTTGTTGTTGATTGAAGGGGAAAAATTAAATCAAATTCTAAACCAGTATCCAGTTAAAGTTTTAATCTAAAACTTATTTAAAATGTAGGACAGTAAAAATGAATTATATCATACACATAAAGAGTGCATGCGGCTGCACAGAGTGGGCATTGAATGAATGCTTGTTTCATCATTGCAAATGACTTGTCTCACAAAATTTTATCTGTAATGAGTGGCTTATGACGTGGCTGAGTTCGAGAACTTCAAATTCTAAACATTCCAGACAGAGGAAGGTTGACAAGACTTGAAGAACTTTGCCAATAGGAAGAAAAGGGATCCAATAATGGAGAAAAAGTGATGTCGGTGATGGTACTCCGCTGTGGGTTGGATAAACCTTAGAACTGCTGGAAATTGGGGATGACATGGGAATGTCTAGGCCGAAAGGATCATCTGTTGAGACTTGTGTTCTCTACCTAAGACCGCTAGTCAGATTTTCTACTATTTTTCAGACATCGCTCAAAGATGGGCTTAGGAGAGGCAGTATATCATGTGATTAAAGGCATGTCTTGATACCAGAATACTTGGGATTAGGATTTCTGTCAACCTACTAACTGCCTAACTTTGGTTAACCAATCTGTGCCTTCCTATCTTCTGAAGATGCGTTTTTTTAAAAACAAAAATGGTCAATCTGTTACTGATCCTTTGGTAAAACAATGCAATGAATTACTAAATAAAAAGATATATGGTGGTTTCAATTCTAAAAAATGGACTGAGGGGCCCTTGGGTTGCTTAGTTGGTTACGTGTCTGACTCTTGATTTCAACTCCAGTCATGATCCCAGGGTCATGGCATTGAGCCACAAGTCGGGCTACATGCTGAGTGTGGATCCTGCTTGAGATTCTTTCTCCCCCTTCTCTCTGCCTTGCCCTGCACATATGCACTCCCAATAAATAAATAAACAAATAGGATTGAACAGAAACAGTAATTTAAAATTTGCTATAAAAGCTTCTAAATGCTTACTCTCAATATCTGCAATTCATGTTGAACTGCTACCCACTACCCTTTAACACTGGTGTGAAAAGAAAACACTGAGTGGTATGTTTTGTATTGGATGATATTACCCAGTATCTTCAGGGCCTACTTTATTTGAGAGGGTGGACCTAGAAAGGTTTGTCTACTACCTACAAACACGTACTAAAGGCACAAGTGAGTGACTGAAAGTGGGGAGAGGTGATCAGAAACCTCTAATTAACTCCTTCATAGTTGGTATGTGTAGCTTTAGTGATTTCCTTCTACAATTCACTGGGTCAGTAGGATTTTTAAAATACTGTAAATGTATTGAACAGTGAACAAACTTTTAGGATAGGGAGATACTTCTCATGGGTATTTGCAGACATTATTTATCTTCTTTCCTGATTGCAGTATGTAAAGCTTATATTGATTGAAAGGTGTACCCAACTTTCAGATTTAAATCAGACACCTGGCTTCAAACCCTTTTTAACTGTGTGACCTGGATACCTCTTTATACCTCAGTAAACTTTTTTATAATATGGTTATAATAATAATGCTTTCCCCATAAGGTTGTAGTCAAGGTTAAACTAATGTATATTAGTTAATATCTATTAGAAAAATACCTAAAATAAGCACTTGGAGGATACCTGCACCCATGAACAATAAAATTTCAAATAAAGACTATTTATAATTAATCATTTCTTTATGGATTTAAAAAGCAGTATATCCAAGCCCCAATCTAATCTCACATTGCTAAACACCATTAGATACACTGAAATCCTTATACACAGTAAAATGGCATTATCTTGCAATGGAGAAATAACCCTGAATGATGTGGTAGTGTGAAGTTACATGATTCTGAAAGCAAAATAAACCAGACATACTGCAGAAAGTTATCAGAGGTTAGATGCTCTGAGCACCTAGTTCTTCACAGAAATCTGTGCAATAGCTATTTGAAAATAAAAGACACAAAAGCATTTTGAGATAATGTCTTTTTTAAAATTGTAAGAGAGAAAGCCTGTTTGGTTCTTTTATTGAACCAGTCATCATATATGTGTTGAATGTATGCTGTGAATGTGGCAGTCATTTAAAAATTATAGGGGAGAAATATGGCTTAATTTCAAAGAACATGCAGTGGTGATGGGGGGAAACTACAATAAATTGCACACTATTGCAGTAGATTTCAGTAGCAAAGCAAAGACAAGCACGTAGGATGGTAAATGGTGACTTACCTTTAAATAGCTATTTGGAAAATCGATAATTTGGGGCTATGGTAATTGGGATAGATATTGTATTCTGCTTAAACAGCTATATGTTTTGTTTTATTAAGAATAAAATCCTACATACATACATACATATGTACATGAACTGTGAGATCATGACCTGAGCCAAAACCAAGAGTCAGATGCTTAACCAACCAAGCCATCCAGGCATCCCTAAACCGTGGTATAATTTTTCTGGAAACATTGGATGTAGTCAAATTTTAAAGTTACTGAATCTCAGTTTAGGTATGCAACATAAGTTTATACTCAGAAAAATCTTTGAAAAGTTTAAGGTTAAAAATTAGCACCTTTCCAGATTTGAAGCCTATCAGGATGTCAACATTTTATAGTTTTATAGTTTTGCCAATTCTCTTTCACCTAATGATGGAGAAGCATGGCACTAATTAAGCCTTTGTTATTTATTCGGTCCATCTATGGACTTTGAAAGTTTGAGGCTAATTAGTCAGATTTCATGGTCGTTCTGTGACAAGGATTAAGACCATTCAATTCAACTTGTGTCTTGTTAGTACCATGTGATTAGAATGCTAGTCAGTCAGTTTATGTTACCATTTGGGGAGAAAACGTCCTGAGCCACTTACATAAAATGTTGTTCTAAGAACTTAATTGAAAAATCTGTGGCATTTTCAAGCCAGTACTCTGAAGTAGTACATTCTGTCTTTGAGAATGATTTCTCAACAGAACCTGATTTCCAGTGCAGTTACATAAGGACATTAGCCAAGTTTTCAGGCAGTAACAGATGAGATTAAACACATTATTCACGAAGTGTGTGTATTTACAGGACTAAACATACTGTGAGCAAATATATTCTTTAGTTAATCACTTAAAATTGAGCCCACTGGAGTGCTCAAAACCTTATTCCTTGTGTTCTTTTAAGAATGTGCTAATCGAAGAGATTAGAAGAGTCACTCTAGTCTTTTTTATTTTTTTGGAAAATAGTAGCTACTAACAATGTAAATGATAATAAGTAATCCTAAATTACTTTTGGCAAGTAATTTAGGTAAGAAAATAATAGCTACTAACAATGTAAATGATAATAAGTAATCCTAATCTTACTTTTGGTAAGATGGATAATAATTCTTAGTTCTGAACCACAAGTATTTATATCTTTGCAAGTGAGTTAGCAGTGAAAGAAATTAAGACTTGTACCTCTATGAGAGGTTTCATTCTACTTTGTTAAGATTAATCAGAGGAATGCATATATATATATATATATATATATAAAATCTGGAAGTCAGTTATACCTAGATATTTTAGCCATAATTCATACCTTGTAAATTTTTTCTTCAGTGAATTACCCATTATGTTTTGGAGTACACCTATTCAAATAGGTCTAGTAATATCATTCAACACACATAAGCTGACGGGAACTCCTTTACCAGGCTAGTAAAACAAAAGAAAAAAATAACAGACAAAAATGTGGGTCCTATATTCAGAGAATAGAAATGTAACACCTGTACACTTTAAATTATTTTATTTTATTTTATTTTTATTTTTTAATGTTTTATTTATTTCTAGGAAAGAGAGAGACAGCGTGAGCAGGGGAGGGTCAGAGAGAGAGGGAGTCACAGACCGAAACAGGCTCCAGGCTCTGAGCTGGCAGTCAGCACAGAGCCCGACGCGGGGCTCGAGCCCACGAACCGCGAGATCATGACCTAAGCGAAAGTCGGACGCTTAACCGACTAAGCCACCCAGGCGCCCCCACTTTAAATTATTTTAAATACAGGCCTCACTTCCAAAGTAGAGAGTAGTCAGCCTCTTAATTTTTTGGCTATCTGTTTGTGTACTGGTTGGTAATATTCTATTTATGTGTATAGTTGTGAAAACAAATAGCTTGACAGGTAGACAAAGGAAATAGCCTTAAACAGCAATTCTCAGTGCTGGTACTATTGTTGTTTTGGGATGGATAATTCTTTGTTGTTGGGCGTCCTATGCACTTTAAGATATTAAGCAGTTTTCTACTCAGTGGATGCCAATAGTGCCTTCTTTGTTGTGACAATAATAAATGTCTCCAAACATTGCCAAGTGTTCCTAGGGAGCAAGCTTACTCCTAGTCGCTAGTCATTAGCTTAAAAATACACATATTGGGGTGGATGTTCTTTCCTGAAATTTGTCTTTTCTCTATTTTGTGCTTCTCAACTCTTGTGTGTACATGAGCATGTGTATTTTCTGCATTGATATACTGGTATTCTGCCATATCAGAGTGCCATTCTTAGATTTATATTTGTTAAAGTTAAAAATAAAATTGTTACTAAGGCAAGAATGATCATACACATAGTTTAGATGTCAGGGTAAACTTTAAGGCTACCCTATTAGTGGGGATTAAAACAGTTATTCACAGGGCGCCTGGGTGGCTCAGTCGGTTAAACGCCCGGCTTTGGCTCAGGTCATGATCTTTCGGTTCGTGGGTTCGAGTTCCTGTGTTGGGCTCTATATTGACAGCTTGCCTGGAGCCTGTTTCCGATTCTGTGTCTCTCTCTCTCTGACCCTTCCCTGCTCATGCTGTCTCTCTCTCTCAGAAATAAATAAAAAAAAGAACATTAAAAATTAAAAAAAAAAACAGTTATTCAAGAGAGATGATGGTTTTTCTTGACAGTAAATTCCATAACAGAGTTTTTCATCTCCCTCTCCCCATCAGGACATGGAAAGAAGCAAGCAAAGTTCAAAAGTAAAACTGTACAGCTTATTTATATTACCTGACACTTCACTCAAGCAATCTTAGCTTAAACTTGAGAGTGCATAGATGATACAAAACTTAATTCATGTGTTTCTTGAGGTGTTAACTATGATCAATTATGTCATTCATTTCAAACAAGCTTTTGGTTAGCACTGAAAAGCTGGCTAAAAGTTAAACTCTTTTAAGAAGTTTATGAGTGTTTATTCTTTATTCTATTAACTGAGAAAGAAGCCGTAAATTAGGAATTATATAAGCAGGGTCAATACAAGTGAAATCATACTTAAGCATATTATTGCAAACCTTGTAATACCAAAACTTGTAATACCAAATTTGCTAAATACCCAATATAAAGAGAAAAATCCCCATTTCAGCTTTATGGAGATAAAATTGACATAGAATACCATATAAGTTTAAAGTGTATAATGTGATGATTTGATACAGAACAACTTTACAAGCACCCATAGGAGAAGACCTGCAAATCGTATGCAGGATTACAATGAAGAGAATGACATCTGAACAAGAACAACGGAGGACAGGACACATTTAATACCTTCAAAGCGCTGAGAGGAAAGTAAAGAGTGTCACCTTAGAATCCTGTATCTACTGGAATATATCTTCCAAAAAGGATAGTAAAAGAGTTCCCTTTTTACTTAGATAAAAAGTTAGACAATTCATTACTAGCAGACCTGTAAAATAAGAAATGTTGAAGAAAACTTTTCTGGAGGAAGAGGAATTATACTAGATTGAAAATTTATTGTATAAGAAAAATGAGAAGAACTAGAAATGGTAACTATATGAGTAATTACACAAGACTTTCTATGGAAAAAATTTTCCTGAAACAAGTTATTTTGAAGAAATGAAGCACAAATAATGGCAGTTAAATCGGAATACACTATTTTTAAGGTGTTTTTTTTTACATAAAGGGATAATACTGTTTTTATTTTTTTTAAGTTTATTTATTTTGAGAGTGCCTCACAAGCAGGGGCAGGGCAGAGAGAGAGAAGAGAGAGAATCCCAAGCAGGCTCTATGCCTGCTTGGAGGGGTTAATCTCATGACCTGACCTGAAATCACGAGTCGCACGCTTAACCACCTGAGCCACCCAAGTTCCCCAAAATGATGCTAATCTTAATTCTAAGAAAACTGTTAAATTTGGAATATGCCTTGTGATCCTGAAAACAAACAGTAAGTATAATGAAGTATAGCTAAAAACCCATTTGAAAAGGTAAAATGGAAAACAAAAATTTTTGCTTGGTTAAAAAGACAGTAAAGGAGGAACAACAATGGAACAAAGATGAAAGTGGACAAATAACAAAAAGGAAGACACCTGTCAATAATTGTAAGTGGACTAAACACTGCAAGTAAAACAAGCTTATCAAAATGGATAAAAAGGGGACTTCATATTGTGTTTTTAAACAAAGTTTCAGACAAATAAAAAGTAAAAGAATGGAACATACATGCTGTATATTTTTTTTTTAATTTTTTTTTTAATGTTTTATTTATTTCTAGGAGAGAGAGAGAGACAGCGTGAGCAGGGGAGGGTCAGAGAGAGAGGGAGTCACAGACTGAAATAGGCTCCAGACTCTGAGCTGGTGGTCAGCACAGAGCCCGACGCGGGGCTCGAACCCACGAACCGCGAGATCATGACCTAAGCGAAAGTCGGACGCTTAACCGACTAAGCCACCCAGGCGCCCCCATACATGCTGTATAAATAGCGTTATGTGATTCAATTAAACCAGATAGAGCTAAGCCAGGAGTACTGCCAGAGATATAGAGACATATCATAATACATTTGTTTTAAAATTATTGAAATAATTTAAGGGATAGATACGAGACATAAAATAATCAGGAAGATGTAACTGTAAATACCTATATACTAAACAGTTTCAAAAGTAATGAACTCCCTCCTACCAAAAAAAAAAATCCCCCCCCCCCACTGAAACCGACAGGAGAAATAAAAATAGTTGGAAACTTTAATACCCCTCTCTCAGTCATTACATATATAAAAAATAGTCCATAACATAATTGAACAACATGGTCAATGACCTAAACCTAAGTCTCATTTATAGAACATGACATCAACAACTACAGAATACATATTGTTCTTACAAACTCATTGAATATTCATTAATATCGACCATATATTGAACGATAACAACAGTCTCAAAACATCTCAAAAAATTTAAATCATGTGGAGTGTGCATGTTCTTTGAATATAATGAAATTAGAAATATAAATGAATTAGAAAAACCTAATTTTTTTAGTTAAAAGACTTCTAATCACATGGGTATAAGAAGAAATCACAAAGGAAATTTAGGATAAATGAAATTAAATTTTAATAAAGGGACAAAATACCAAATTTTATAGAATGCTGCTATAATAGTGTTTAAAGAGAAAAGCATAGCTTTAAAGGCTCATATTTAAATTGGAAAGGTATAAAAGCAAGGGTGTAAATGTCTACCTTAAGAAACTGGAGAAAAAAAAGTAATTTAAATCCAAAGTGAGGAAAAGAAAGAAAATTAAGAGCATAAATCAACGAAATAAAAAATAAACAACTGAGAAAATTAACAAAACAAAACAAAACAAAAAACCTTTTAGTTTTTTCCATGTCTTCATAGGTTGATAGTTCTTTTCTTTTCAGTGATGAATAATTTCTATTTCTAAATATATGAGAGTTTATCCATTATCCATACTGAAGGACATCTTGGTTGCTTCCAAGTTTTGGCAATTATGAATAAAGATGCTATTACTCATGAGCAGGTTTTTGTATGAATTTAGTTTTTCAGCTCCTTGAGGTAAATACCAAGGAGCATGATTGGTGGATCATCTGAAAAGTAAGGCTAGTTTTATTGAAATTGTCTTCTACATTATTGGGTTTTGATACACTACATACACAGAATGATTGATAACTTCAGGTTATTTAGATAGATCATTTTATTTCCTGGACATACTTAGAGAAATGAAAATCAAGTTGTGAACTTACCATACTGGTGAAAAATCATTTTTTAAAAATTCTTATGATGAGCATTTGTAATAGTATTTTATTACTGTGATTGTGACTCAAAATGTAGTGTACATGTAAAATACCAATAGTATTTTTCAAACACTTAAAAATAATTCAATAGTCCATACTTTGTCACTTACTGAGACTGTAACTCTGAAGGACAAGACAGCTCCATAAGGGAATTAAATAATTTGCTGAAAGTTTTCATAACCACAAGTCCTGAAGGCTTGAAATACAGAAGTATAATTTTCTTATAGTTGAATTTTGAACTTCGTTAATAATCACACTGTTTTCTTTTCATCTTTGAAGAATACTATACTCATTGAGAGTAAAAAGAATTCATTTTTATTTTAAATAAGTTAACTAGTTACATATGAATGTATTTTTGTCAAATGACCAATTATCTTGGATTTATTAAGTAATTGAAATAACCTTAAAATATTTTTTCTTTCTTCACAATAAACTTATCAGTGTACAATTAATCATGCAGTTGTAAATGATTGGGTTGAATTCTTGAAATTCTTTAAAAATTGTAAAACAGATACAGAAAATCATATAAAACGAATGCATAGCTTAGTGAATTATTAAAAAATTTCTGAGGACACCTGGGTGGCTCAGTTGATTGAGCATCTGACTTGAGTTCAGGTCATGATTTCACGGTTACTGAATTTGAGCCCTGCATTGGGCTTTGTGCTGACAGCTCAGAACCTGGAGCCTATTTCGAATTCTGTCTTCTTCTCTCTCTGGCGCTCTCTCTGGTCCTCCCCGATTCATGTCTGCCTGCCTGCCTCCCTCCCTCTCTGTGTGTGTGTGTGTGTGTGTGTCTCTCTCTCAAAAAATTAAATTTTTAAAAGAAATGTTCCAGTAACCACAATTCACATTAAGAAATCAATTCTTGTTCAGACAACCATAAGTCTTCCATGTGCCTCATCCCATTCATATCTGCTTGTTTCCCATCACTATTAACCAATATTCTGACTTTTTAGAAATCACTCTTCTGCACTTACTTAGTTTTTTAGTATCAATGGATATATCCTTAGGCCCTGTACCTTAGTCTTGCTTATTATAAAACAAAACAAAACAAAACAAAAACAAATAAAAAAAACACAACTCAATACACTTTTTAAGTCTGGTAATCCAAAGATTGTCTTTCTATCACTTTCTTTTCAATTTATCTTAGAAAATCCTAGTCTATTTGATTTGTTTCTTGCACTTGATACATATTCCTGGTTGCGTACTTATGATATAGTTCAATTTGTTTCTCTGGCTTTTTCCTCTATCCTCTGTATTACCACATGGGGACTGAATCCTCAAGTTTGATTAGACACAGGATGAATTCCTTTGGCAAGATTACCTGTGGTGAGGTTTTGGTTTTGTTTTATTTGGGAGGCACAAATTGATTGTTGTCTCTTTTTATGATTGTAGTGGTCATTGATGATGCTTAAATTAGATTTAATTGTTGCAAAATGCTAATAGTCCAATTTTATCATTTCTTTTAAATTGAATATTCGTAATACCTTAATATAATGCTAAACAGCTTCATCTACTATTTGGCTACATACTGGTATAAGTTCATTTTTAAAAAGTCAGGATAATGCTTTTTTTTGGTTCTTTAAAATGATAAACTAGCTTTCTATTTTCCTCTGAAAGTCATTGTTTATTAAGAATGTCTTTATGAATTTAAATATATTCTACTAATTTAAATCTTACCCATTATCTCACGGCCATGAGATCGAGCCCCACATTAGGCTCAGTGCTGATAACACGGAGCCTGCTTGGGATTCTCTTTCTTCTCCTTTCTCTACCCCTCTTCTGCTCTCTAACTCACTGTTTCTTCCAAGTAAATAAGACATTAAAAATATATTTTATCCCAATATATGCTTAGTAAGCACCAAAACAGTATAATAGTAAATGGATTAAATTTACCAATATAATTTCATACCTCATTGCCTGATTTCCACCCCCAACTTAAAACAGTATTCAGCTTAACCCTGGAAGTAATTTATAGGGAAGTGTTATGAAAGCAGCAATAAAAATAGAGTCATCTACATTCTTTGTTTCTTTACTGCATGGCTAAGGTAGAAGTGATTACCTAGAGCTTGTGTATGTGGGGCTAAAAGATCTTTCCTTAGATTTCTGTTCTTGGTGTATTTAATTAGGAGGAGGACCTCACATGGGTAAAGGATATTGGTGGATGTGTTTGAAAAGTTAATCTGACATTGAATAATCAGGTTCTTGTCCTTATAGGGGTATTTCTGCTTTACAGATTGGTTTTATTGCCATATCTTACTGATTCTTGATTTCACAGTGTCAGAGCTGATAGTGTTCCTAGACATCATTGACTCAAACTCCCACTCTCTGCTCACCATGTAAGTGAGGTAACGGAGCTACAGAGGTAATGGTTTTCTCATATACCTTATCTCTTTTGAAGACTTGTTCTACTCTTTCTTTATTGGATACTGAATCTCAACAGACAGAAGATCCTCAGGACCTGGCCCTACTTACCCTGGATATCCTTCCACTTTCATTTTTACTACTACCAACTGTCTAAAATCTAGTCTCTATTGAGGCTGAAATATGTAGAAATCCAAAAAAATACTATGTTCTTAGATCCTAGGACCTTGACATGTTCTGTTTCCTCAGACTCAAAAACCAGACTTCATTGCTTTTTACCTGATTCCTATGTGAACTTTAGTGATGAGCTCCAGTGCACTTCCCCAAGAAGTTTTACTTGGGTAGCCCATGCCCAGTTTGGTACCCCACTGGGCCAAAAGCTTCAAGCAGTCATGAACCTTGTCTGTTGCATTAACTGTTCCATAGTTGGTATTTATCTAACATAATGTATAGTATGAAAAGAGGGTTCCAATAAATGATCATTAAATGAATGACTGAATTGAGGGTACCTGGGTTGCTCAGTTGGTTAAGCATCTGACTTCGGGTTTTGGCTCAAGTCATGATCTCACTGTTTATCGTGTTTTCTCCCTGCATCTGTTTCTGCATTGGCAGCATGGAGCCTGCATGGCATTCTGTCTCTCCCCACTCACTTTGCCTCTGTCTCTAAATAAATAAATGTACTTAATTTTTTTTAAATGAATGATTGTTGTTCATATCTATATTACCTTGTACCTAGAAGTATGGATACTTCTAGTTATATACATACACACAGTTCAAGTCTCTAACTTTAAGTATTTTCTGTGACTCTTTATGTACAATATATTTAATTTCTGAATCAAATAAAATTTCTTCTATTATTCAAGGTCTTATACTAATGGACCACTCTCTACCTCACTATCCTAATTCCTCAGTAAGCTTTGTTGTTTGACAAGTCATTTATTAGATTAGCGTACCTATGGCTATCATGTACTGTCTGGAAAGAATTTACATGTCTAGATGCATAAGGGATTTCAAATACCAGCAGAAACAATATATAAGTTACTCTAAGAATTGTATATCTGTTCCACATTTCTTCTCAAGTGCATTTATTCTCAGGAGGTAGTTTCACTCAAGAGGACAACAAGGATCTGAGGTGGGTTTCTGTGGTGAAAGCTGTTGGTTATACTAAGATTATAATATTAGAATAACACATAGCAGCATATATTTTTTGAAGGGAGAGTATACTCTGAATTAACAATTCATAAAATTAATGTAGAACTCAAGGTCTGTGAAGGTCTGTCCTCCATTATTCTGATCTTAGGATCTTAAAAGCACTTAGCTCAAGGGCTTGTGAAAGATAATAAATCAATAGCACTATTGAGAATTTTGTTCACACTTCTCTGTCCAGATAAGTTTAGGTATCAACATCCAAAAGGACAAAAAAGGGAAACATCGAGTCTTATATTATGCCCAGATGTATGAAAGGATTAACAAAAGAATGAGGATGATTTTCTGAGAAGAATTTGCTATTTATTTTATTGATCTCCGTAGTATAAATTTACTGTCATAATTCATTTTAGTTACCAGAATTGTATTTCATTTGCTTTTTTACTTTTTTCTGAAAGCAAAGTTGAAACTGAAATATTTTCATATGACCTCTTCCTTGGCATTAGTAGGACTGGATATAATTTATAGGCTATTTCTGAGAATTGGACATGGAACAGATTATTAATTATATTATTTTAACATACAAAGTACTCAGTGATATGCTTTATGTCTTCATATGGAGGTTTATTTAACATTTTTATTATATACATTTTTATACATATTTTATTACTGAATATTACTAAATATGTACATGAGTAATTTAAACTTTTTAAAAAAATATTTTATTTATTTCTGAGAGAGCAAGAGAGAGACAGTGTGAGCAGAGGAGGGTCAGAGAGAGAGGGAGACACAGAATCTGAAGCAGGCTCCAGTCTCTGACCTGTCAGCACAGAGCCCGCCACAGGGCTCGAACCCATGAACCGTGAGATCATGAACCGAGCCGAAGTTGGATGCTTAACTGACTGAACTACCCAGGCACCCCTTAAACTTTTTTAAAAAATTATTAAATGTTTATTTTTGAGAGAGGTGGGGGTGTAGAAAGAGAGAGAGAGCGAGAGAGGGACAGAAACATAGAATCCAAAACATACCCCAGGCTCTGAGCTGTCAATACAGAACCCAGTGCGGGGCTTGAACTTTTGAACTGTGAGATCATGACCTGACCTGAAGTTGGAAGTTTAACCCACTGAGTCACCCAGGCATCCTAAATTAAACATTTTTTAATGATTAAATTTGTTTTGTTGCTATTTTATGTTGGTAAGCTAACAAACATCATTAAGATGTATAAATTCTATCTTTTCTATTTTATGTATATGTGATGTTTATGGAAATAACAAACAAATTTTAATGTTTCCTTTTGTCTTCCTATTAGTAAATTAAATTTATGTTACATCAGTGATTTTTCTGGCCGTTTTTCTCTAGTTTTGCCAGGTGTTGGTTGATAATTAGTTTTGTTACTTAGGAAATATTGTAACTGTTTAAGTATAACCAACTTTTTTTCAGAAGCAAGCTATAGTATTATTCTATAATGGTACAGAAATTGGTGCTATAAATTGGAAATATAGGAATTAGTTTAGGCAGATAACATACTAAATTCAAGTGGATTTTAAAAATTTCGTGATGGAATGATTTATCCATTAATTTGTTACAACATTTGCTACATTATATTTTAATGAGACAGTAAGTTATGGAAGGAGGGACCCCATCTCGTTCATTTTTGTATCTCTGATAGTGTTTTTTCTTTTACACATAAATAGTCAAAAAATAGTTGAAGATAGGTGACATTAATTTGGATGAATTATGAATTACTTATTTGGTACAATATATTTATATGGAGTAACCAAGTTAAGTGTGTTGTTTTTATCATTTTTGTTGGGATTTTTTTTTCATTGTACTGTGCTGGATGTCTCTTTGCTCCACTAAACTACTCTCTACCCTTCATATTACTCCTCTAGAAGGTTGAGCTGAAGGGTTGCATCCACAGGGCATTTAGCTCTCTGTCTTCTGGTTGATTTTGGTTCATGGGGTGGCAGGAGATCAAACTGAGGTGAAGAGTGAGGTTGGGATATTTATTTATTCCCTTGGCTTCTTCTTGGAACTCCTGTAGTGCTTGCCTTGTCATGGATCTGAAAGTTACTGCTTTTTGCCAAATATGTTATACATGACTCTGGAAACCTCTCTCCCCACTGGTCATGCCTTCTGGCTTAGAGGTAGTTGACATCTTGGTTGCTGGTAGCCCTAGGTTTCTCCTCTGTTCCCTGAGTGAATAGTCCTTTTGTAAATAAACTCTCCTTGAGTTATACTAATTTGATTGTGCCATCTGGTTGCCATTGCAATCTTGAATGATACATGCATCTTACTGAGATTCTGTTTTAAAATTGTGTTCTCTTGCTAAATACTCCATTAGCAGAACTTAATTTCCATAAGAGTGATCACAATCTACAAATGTGGTATAACTGAAGGACTTTTGAAAGGTATAAGGTAAATTTATCAATCATTTGAAGATAATATATCTTTAATCTGTATACTCCACCACAAAGGGGATGCTAGATAACTTAAAATTAATATATTCATTAATCCAGTAAATAACTCAATTACATAGTGTTCCAGGAACTATAGATACTTTGTTGTGATGGAGGTTTAGTAGATCAGGTGCTTCTTCTGAGAGTTTGGACTGAGATTACTCTTCTGTACCAGTAATATAATAATATAAGAGAAGCAAGCCTGCCATTGGTGTTGACCTAAATCCATTGTCTGGAATCAATTTTATCAGGAATAAATATATTTGTTCACCTTTTTGGCTTTTGTTTCTATTAAATGGTTTCCCAATTCAGACAGAGGAATGATGTATGTCATGAATTCACCTTCTCAAACCTCTACAGCTCACAAGTCAGAAAGGGCATTCCAGGCACAGTGTGAAATGCCTTGACACATTTGTATGTTATGCCATATTTTGGTCTCTTCATTCCTTAGCAGTGACTGTAGGTTGAGGATCCAAATGAGATGGAATTTTTATTTTTAATCTCACTCTGGTATTTTGTAATAGTTTTTTTTTTTTTTTTTTTTTTTTATAAACTCAGTCTGTAGGGAGTCACTGGTAAGAGCTTTTAGGAGAGTATAGTATTAAAGAAAAAAAATTCTAAAAAAAAGGTGGGAGATAATATTAAATGTAGAAGAGTGGTCAAATAAGAAAGGGAGTCAAATATGTTTGTTGGTACTGGCAGTAGGGAGATACTTGTTGTATTCTTAGATACCATTTCAGGGATGGAAACCTAATTATAATAGTGTGAGCAATAAAGAAGAGACAAGAAAGAGCAGATGGAAGTTAGGCTTGTTGCAGGAGACTTAGAAGTGAAGGAAAGGAGAGAGAATTTTAAGAAACTACAGTGATACATAGTAACAAGGGGATTTTGTTTGTTGCTTTTTTTAAGGATGAAAGATACTTGAAAATAATTTTAATCTGTAAAGAAAGCCAGCAGCAATCTTGAACAGATTAGAAAAGGAAAAAGAAGAACTGAAAATCAGAATAGCTGAGGAGGGTTGAGTCTTGGGCTGGGGAGGACTTTTTATTCTGTGGTCTTGGGAGAGGAAATGCAGATGGTGTGGATATATGCCTGCTTCCCATTACTCAATAATCATGAACTTGCCAGACTCTTGTAGCACTGCTCACCAGCTGAAAACACTACATGCTTTTAAATGTTGGGAAGGAATCTGAATCCCTGCTCAAAGAATATGAACTAAGTAGTATCTAACTAGTATTCCACATATTGTTGTAAATCTGTACTTGATCACTGGCCAGGATTTTTTACATGACTGTTTTTCTAGATGTTTTCTTCCCCTCTTATTATAATGGTTTTAGATAATAGCTCCAAAAGTGAACATGAAAAGGAAGGCAAATGGGGAGAGGGATCATCAGTGTGTGACCTTTGAGACTTTTTTCCAGTGGCTTCTACAGTGGAGAACTTTGATTTAGAGCCTTTCACAATTAAGATTTCTTTATTCTCCTTGGTAGGTCTAATTGTGTTGTATTCCCCATCCAAAGCAATGTTAAGCACTATTTGGATGTTATACATGATGCTTTCAATTCTGTCAAAGTGAAATTAAAATTCCTTAGAAGGTTCTTGCATGGTTCATTTGATTTTATGGGTAGATAAAAGAACTTCCTATAGCCCACTGCAAAGCCTTGAGGCAATTGCTTTTTAGGGTACCATGTTAGAAATACTTTTTTAGAACTTCTGAATTGGTGGGGAAATGGCGACATCATGAAACTCACTGAGTATGGTTTCATATGACATGAACTCATTACCTTTTTGCTACAGTTAGAGCCTAAGTGGCAAGGTATTATCTCATGGAAACACAGAAAGCCAGTTGTTAGGATCTCCCAACAATGAGTCTCTGATCAAAGGATTTTTTTTTAGGAGTTTCATTTTCTCTTAACTCTATATTTTATCTTTGAGGAAAGAGACACACATGGTTATGCAGCTTAAGCACAATAGAAAATAGTTGCAGACTGTTAATTCCATCTGCTTCCCAGAAGGGTTACCTAGTGATATTGAAGAGACCCAAGGGGCTTTCATATCACCTGGTTCTTAGATGTATTCACAGATCTTTACTGAACAATTCTTCTTGCTGCTCCATTTAGTATACCATTTCTTGGTTACAGCTTTTCAGCTTGCCCATATGTAATATACGTACACATATAATAGGAAAATCCTGTCCATGCTCCCTGGTCTTAATCCAGGAGGAGAGGCTCTCTGTCTAACTGGTCTCCTTTCCTGAACATTGACTGCTTTGTCATTTGTCTTTACTCTTGTGCTTTGTTTCTGTTGAAGAACCAGTTTCTTTGGCCAAAATACTGTTGACTTACTTTAACTTATTTAAGGTCTCTATTCATCTGAAAATCAGTGTGGCTGAGTCCCTTATTTTACTAAACTTTGTTGCCTCTGACTACCTTTTTCTTCTCTAATCTACATCCAGTATCCAAAAGGCAAAGTTGGTAGGTAGATATATTACACCTGTTTATTTTTTACATGTATCTTTATTTTAATCATGTTATTACATGATTTCTGTTATGCATAGTCTCCACAGCCTTAAGAATTTCAGCATCCTGATTTCTTTTATAATCTTCTACAAAAGGATCAGAATATCAGTTCTCTCCACAGATTTAATTCTTCTCTTCAGTGCTTGGAAGTATATGATGATACTATATTTGAAGCATAGGACTTAAAAAACCTGGCACATATGAGGCCATATTTAAATTGAGAAAAAATAAATCCATAGAATTAAGTTTAATGGTAAAATTTTCTTGAATTTGGAAGACTTAAGTCCTTATTATGTGCAGACATTTTACTTAGAATTTCTAAATGAAGGTATTCAAATATCAAATTAAGTTTTGGTAGTATAGTATTAATTTAGAAAACAGTAGTTGATATTTCCAACTTACTAATCTTTTTTAAAGGAAGAATGCTAAATGAGATAAAGGCATGCTTCATTACTTACATACACAGACATTGTAAACTCATTTACATCTGAGCTCTCTTAAAGAAAACCTCATAAAAAAGCTAAAAATTTTCTGGTTTTGGTAGTGCTCTGCTGTCAGTCCACAGACTTACTCTCCAGAGAATAAGTGTTTTTCTCTGCCTCTTGCAGATGTTCTTTTCTTGTATATAAACCTTAAAGTGCAAGCTTCGGATGGTCCTTGTAAGAGTATTCTTACTGTTTTAAAAATCAATGTTGTACACATTCAAGATGCATTTGACACTTTAGCTCTACCAGAGAATCAACATCACAAAGGTACCAATTTACTTGTTTAATCTGAAATGCTGCAACATGAAAAATTGCCTTTCTATCTCCTCTGATTCTTTGAACATGAAGTAGCCGTCAGAAGAGGAAAAATACTTGTCTTCACTTACAAACTGTTGTTTCAGGAATATATAAATTTGTGTTTATGCTAGAAATGAATTTACAAAGTGATATCTGTAGTAGGAAGTCAGTTACAGAAATTCTGCTTTATTATCCCTTCTCCTTAGTTAAAAGAAGAAATACTTAATGATTTCACCATACCCAGAGCCCATGAATAGTAAGATTATAGACACATTTTCTTAAATTTTGTTTTCTTTAGCAGTAACCTACTTATGAATTTCCATTCTTTTCCATTTTTGTTTGTAGACCACTCTTTACTAACTACACATTTCTACTCCTTGTTTCCGAATCATGCTGACTGAATCCAAAGGGATAAGAATCCAAAGGGATAAGAAATTTACAAAATCCCTTCTAGCTCCGGGATTTGGGTTTTGTGAATGCCATATTGAAAAATTCTTAAAACAGGAAGCATTTAGCATTCCCTCACTTGGTATCAAAATAGCTAACTTGTAATGGTTGAACATTTTGCCTTTATTTACTGAAGGGAATAAAAATGTCTTCTAATCAAGAAACAGCGTTCATTGTTATTCCATTAACATTTCAACAATTATTTTAGTTTTAGTGGCTTGCAAACATTGCTT
Organism: Proteles cristata cristata; assembly: GCA_017311185.1. Lineage (NCBI taxonomy): Eukaryota > Metazoa > Chordata > Mammalia > Carnivora > Hyaenidae > Proteles > Proteles cristata. The sequence continues at coordinate 717,090 of JAESUZ010005475.1, forward strand.
TTGTTATTGTTGTTAGTTTTGTTTCAACAAAACATAAATTCTATACTTTCTAGAAGACTTGGTGCTTCAGGATTAGTTTTATAATTCACTGCTATGGTGGTTTTGGCAGATACAGGCTCTAAACAATCAGATGATTGTTTAGATCATAATTGGACAGTTTGCTATTTTTTTTTTGTCAGTTGGTGTTTATGCAAACATTTAGACTATACCTTTGAGAATATAGCAAAATTGAAGTGACAATACTAATACAAAACTGGATTAGTTGTGGTCTGGTTTTGGTTTACTTTGTGTTGATGTCCTTGTTTTTGTACATCTAAAGTACAATAGTCCACCTAATACTGATGTAGACCTGAGTATGTCTGTTTAGATCTAATAGACAATGTACCCACATAAATAGCATGTTTCCTGCATTTCTATTAAACCGTCTCTGAATAGATTTCCTAAAATGAGGCAACTGGAATAGACAAATCCTTGCAAGTAACATTACCCCCACAGATTGGCAAATACAGCAAATAATACCTATTTCCATTCTTTATTTTGTGTCATAAGGACAGTCATGTCAGTGTGGAAAAACAGTCATGTTGGGATGAGTCAGTGGCCATATGGGAAAAAAATAAAATTGGTCTCATACTGCACATCAGAATAAATTATAAATGGATTAACTATTTACATTAAAAGATGACACCATAAAAATACCAGAAGAAACCATGGAGTAAGTGTATTTGGTATAGGAAAACCTTTTCTAAAGAAACGAAGTTCATAAGACAAAAATGAAAATATTGACAAATTCTTGGGACGCCTGGGTGTTTTAGTTGGTTTTAGTTGGTTAAGCATCTGACTGGTGATTTCTGCTCAGGATTAAGCCCCATGTTGGGCTCTGCCCAACAGGATGGAGCCTGTTTGGGATTCTCTTTCCCTTTTTCTCTGCTCCTCCCCCACTCTTGCATGCATGCACTCTCTCTCTCTCTCTTTCTCTCTCTCACACACACAAATACTCATTTTAAAGAAGAAAATATTGATACATTTTATATACAAATAAAAATTTTTATGTGGTTAAAAACTGCAAATTCAAGATACACATAATAAATGTAAGAAATTATTTTCAGGTCATACTGCCAGAAAAAATATTAATTTCCTTAATATTAACAATTGAACAGAAATAAAAATAGGAGAAAAAAATCAACCACCTAACAGAAAAATGGGCAAAGGGTATTAGGCATTGATAGCTCATAGAAGAAAATTGTTAAAAATCTAAAAAAAAATTATTCACCTTTATTTCTAATATAAGACAAAGGCAATCTCAGAAGACAAAAATAACATCTGTTCATATGTAAATAAGGAAAATAATTCATGTTTGATAACAAACTGTTGTCAAGGGCCTGTGAAGAACCAAGCATTTTCACTTACTGGTGTGGTAATAACATATTGTGCAACTCCAACAGAGGGAAGTTGGGCATTACCAAAATCACTAGTGCTTATACCCTTTAACTTAGTTATTCAACTGCTGAGAATTTATATTATAGAAATACTAATATGTACATATCCTGAAATTAAACAAATTAATTCAATGTGGTAATAAAAATTGCAAATAACCTAATTGTTCACAAGCTCTGGACTGCTTTAAATAATTTCTGATACTGTCATATCATGTAGAATACTGTGCAAAGTAAAAAATGAAAGTAAAAATGTACTAAAAGAAAGTAAAACAACTCTTTATGTACTATTATGGAAAGATCACCAAGATATTGTATGTAAAGAGAGCAAAGTGAAGAATGGTACTGTAGTATATAAACACTGTGATAATGAAAATGTGTGTTTGTGTGCATGCGTGCATAAATATGCATAAGATCTCTGGAATAATTTTCCTAGTTGAAACCTAAATAGGTAGTTGCATGTAATAATGGGAACTGAGTAGACTGGAAGTCAAGAGAAGAAAGAAAAAATTTTTGAATTGTAAATATACACACAAACCCAAACCCCAGATGCACATTCCCAGAAATAGACAAACTTAGTGAATTCATGTCTCAAAACTCTTATGTATGGTTCTAGTTCTCTATTTGTAACAGAGGAGGCTTGAATTTAAGTAACTATGAAGTTTACAAAATCCTGTGAAGATAGTTAATCCTTCATCAAAAATAAATAGAGATTGTATTGGAAAAAATCTTTGTATGTTTTTACATATGCTCAAACACTTGTAATGAGTACTCTTGTGGTCACTTAAGACAAAGTTTTAAGCTAGACTTTTCTTAGTGAGACAAAGCCAAGGTGGATTTAAGAAAGGTTTATGTTAATAAGGGCTAGTTAATAGGGTCTAAGACAGCATTTGGAGAAGGGTTATATGTTCAGGTATATCTTAGACCAGAGATGAGTGATACATATTAGGATTGGAAAAATAAAAAATTCATTGTTGGCTTTGTCTTTAATTACCCATATTATCTTGGGTATTTCATAACACCTTTTGGACCTCAGTAACAAAAGGGATTATAGGAGATGATCTTAAAGATCTCAAGAATTTGATATTCTATTACTGTGAAAAAAAATGATAGTTTTATCACTGTATACAATGTTAGTATTACAGCAAGCATCTTTATATTGTGATGAATTGGACAGGTACAGTAAACTAAAAATAAAAATTAATCATGCTTTATTTCAGTCATCTTAATGGTGTATGTAATTAACTCTAATGACACCATAATGATAATAAACTCTTTTTTTCATCAAAATATAAGAGTTTTAACATATAAATACTGTATGTGACATAGTGTTTGGCACATACAGTAAGTTTTTTAGATTATAAAAGCCATAAATATTAGTTTCAATTTTCTGAAAGACAAGTCTTCCAGGATTTTTTAAAGAGGATATCAGAGAAATTGGGACACATTAATGGGCTTTGAAGCATCTATAGAAGCATTCAAAAGTAGTTTTCTAGGAAGAATTAGGGCCAAGTATAGGGTCAGCATGCCCAGCAATGTTAAGAGCATGAAAAGATTATCAAACATGTGGAGACATACAGTTAATTGAAAATTTATGAAATACTACGTACAACCAAGGAATGATAGGAAATTAAATTAGACAAGTTAGGGAAGGGAAGATAATGATAATATGGCACTGCATGGAAAAGGCTTGGATTTGTTTTGGCAGTGAACAGTCATTTAAGTTTATAAATTCAGTGAGTAATAAGCATTTTAGGCACATCATCTGAGTATTATAAAGTATGGACTGGGAAAATGGGAGATGGGAAGCTGCTAGACCAATTAGGAAACTTAATAGTAGGCAGATGAAGAATGATAAACTCATGACCTAAGATGAGATCAGACTCTTAAAATTGCATGTAGAGGTGTCTGACTGTTAAGTGATAGCATGAGTTTATGTTAACTAAATTTTGGGGATTGGAGAGAAGCCAAGGACACCTAAGAACAGCACCATTTTCAAAAAAAAAAAAAAAATGGGGCGCCTGGGTGGCTTAGTCGGTTGGGCGTCCGACTTTCGCTTAGGTCATGATCTCGCCGTTTGTGGGTTCGAGCCCCGCGTCGGGCTCTGTGCTGACTGCCAGCTCGGAGCCTGGAGCCTGTTTCGGTCGGTGACTCCCTCTCTCTCTGACCCTCCCCTGTTCACGCTATCTCTCTCTCTCTCTCCTAGAAATAAATAAAAATATTAAAAAAAAAAAAGAACAGCACCATTTTCTTTATTTCTTTGTTTCTGCCTCTGCCAAAATTGAAACACATATGCAGGTATTTCTTTTAAGCTTTGTGATATCCCTTCAAATTTTTGTCTGTATTATTTGGTTATTCGCATGCCAATTATTTGATAGAAAAAACTATAACATTTTACATGATAGTCTGTAAAAGTAGTTGTAGATCATGTTCTCCCCCTAATATCTCAGCAGAGACCGAGAAGCAAGCTGAAAATGGAGCTTGAGACTGGGTATCAGGGTTAAGTAATAAATTTACTCAGCCTTGATGAGTCCCCCTCACCTGGACACCAATATTATATCTTTTAGCTTTCTCTTACCCATCCTGAATGACATACATGAGGAAAGCTGCTTCAAAAGAAGCAAAAGGCATACTTTTGATCCAAATTAAAAGGATGTATTTTAGACAATATTTTGAATTCCTACTTAGAACTTTGTTTGGTAGGGTTTAGTTTTGCAGTCAAGTCCCTATTTAAACAAGTCCCCAGCAAAAGGAGTATTAAACAAGTTATTCTCCTGGATCTCAAAGACCTATTGAATTATGTTGAAAATATTTTCCCAATTAGAAGCTGGTTCTTAAGCTTGAGTTCAGGTGCAAGCGACATTCCTATAAGTGGAACCATTAAAGTAGTTTAAGCATTCAAAATTATTACCATCCGTTCTTCTTTAGGGTACATATTCATCACATTCTTTTTCTTTTTTTTTTAAATTAATGTTATTTATTTTTGAGAGACAGAGAGTCAGAGCATGAGCAGGGGAAGGGCAGAGAGAGAGGGAGATACAGAATCTGAAGAAGGCTCCAGGCTCTGAGCTGGCAGCACAGAGTCCTACATGGGGCTCAAACTCTCGAAATGCGAGATCATGACCTGAGCCGAAGTTGGCTGCTTAACCAACTCAGCCACCCAGGGGCCCCACATTATTTCTTTTTAAGGGAGTTATTGAACAAGCTTGTGAATTTGAACTTTACCTAAACTTTCTGGGCATCAAGTGCCAAAAAACAGTGTTTTGGGACCTTTTTCCTTTTTGCTCAGTCCAACTACTTGTGAATGGGTCATTCTGTGTCTGAGTTGAATATTTACTTCTCAACATTGATGCTTCCCTGAGTAAGAGAAAGAACAATATGTGAACACCACAGTTTTGCTTCCTGTTTTTCACCCTCTCTCCATCTGTGCAGTGATGTCAAAACACACACCTGTGCATGTGGGATTAAAGATCTTTCTCTGTTGCTTACCCTTTGATATTTTAGCTAGGAGCAAATGAATGATTCAGTAGCAACCTGGCCCTCACAAATGAAGGTAGCTTTTTGCCCCTGAATATCTCTAACCCACTGACATCATCGGAGCTAAACATTTGTTTAGAATATCAAGCATTATTTTCTTTCCATACCAAGTACACGCCTATTGAAAAAATAAAGTTGTAGAACCTATCAGTTAAAAAATAGAATCCAATGAAAACACAATCTGCAAAAAATTAATTTGTCTTGATTATTTCAGGGCTTGTTACATGTCAGTGTCACTGGAGATGGAGTAGAGACAACAGTAGATCTTTTTCATAGTCTGTAAGAAAATCATTATTACTCATTCTATCCCCTATTGTTTGTTTATCATTCATATATTTGAGGTTGAAAGTAACTAAAAACTGCAGCTCAAAGTGATTAAAAATAAGGACCCTTTTTCCATTTAAATGAAAGTCCAGAAGTTGGGAAGGCTCCAAACTGACTAATAGTTAAAATAAATCATTTTAAGTATCCAGGTTAATCCTTTTCCTTTACTTTGTCATCCTCAGGATCTACTTCCTGTTAGGATGGGCACTCCTTCTTTTGACTGCAAGAGAGCTACCAGTGGCTATCGTGTCTAGATGCTTCCTTATTAGTGTCCAGCAAAAGAATAGCTTTCTTTCCCAGAAGGTCTGTTAAACCCTCTTCATGCATGCCACTCATCAAAATTGATTTAGAACTGCTCATTTTTGAGTCAGCAGAATGAATGCTGGTAAGTCCCATTGTTTACCACATGTGGGACAGTCTTTATGTAGGAAGAGTAGTGAGGACATTTAAATTGGAGTTCACTAAAGGTCTAGGAATAACAAGGGAAATAAATATAGCCAATCAGATATTCTGGTTGTATAACTGGCTTTAATTATCTTTAGCTTGGAATGCCTGGGAATATTCTTCCCTAGATATATCCTACTCCTCTTATTATATACAAGGAAATCTGTACCTTTTGAATGAAATCAAACGTCTACTCTTTAGGGTTGCAATAGGTAATCTCAGCAGACAACAGCTTCAACTATAAACTCTAGCTATTTCTCCTCATGTATATTGGATTTGATTTTATTAAGAGAGCCAGCCAGTATTCTTTCCAAGTCCAGGAATATCTAGACACTGGTATATGTGGGTAACTATGTGTAACTGTGTGTGTGTATACACAGAGAAAGGATTGAGAGAGAGAAAGGAAAATCATTGGCATCCTGTAATTTGTCATTTGTCAAACTGACATTGAAATGTATATTTGGGTGTTACATGGTCTCATTTCACAACTCTGAAAAATATCAGGGTATATTACAGACAATCATTATTGTTCGAAAACATTTTATCATAATAAATAACCCATAGTAAATTGATTATATATAATGTTTTTCCACCAGGTAGAAATCTTAGATTGAATCATAACCATGAAACACTGCATTTGTTTTATACAAACAAACATGAAATATTTTAGGTCCAATAAAAAAGTCCTATAAGAAAAAACTACATATTTAAAATGACTCAATGGAAAGCCACATAAAAACTTCACAAAATAGTTCTTAGCCCTTGAAGAACTTTAATGTAGGAATGTAAGTAAGGCTGTGAGATAGTCCCAATTGAACAATTGCTATTATCCAAATAAAAATGTTTTATCAATAGTAATTGCTTTTAGAAATATAAATATATCTAGTCACACAATTAACCAGTAGTTCTCATAGATCATTCATACACTCAAAATCTTAAAGTATTAAAAAAAATTTTAACGTTTTTATTTAGTATTCAGAGAGACAGAGCATGAGCATGGGCAGAACAGAGAGGTGGAGACACAGAATCTGAAGCAGGCTCCAAGCTCTGAGCTGTCAGCACGGGGCCTGACCGGGGCTCGAACTCAACACACTGCAGGATCATGACCTGAGCCGGAGTCAGATGCTTAACCGACTGTGCCACCCAGGTGACCCTAAATCTTAAAATACATTTATAAATGCTCTGACTCATTGAAAATACTATCTCATCTTCATTGATTTTAATCCATTTGGCCCATTAAAACAAAATACTGTAGAATAGATGGCTTTATAAACAACAAAAACTTATTTCTCACAGTTATTGAGGCTGGAAGTTCCAAGATCTATGTGCCAACATACTCAATATCTGGTGAGGAACTACTTCCTGGTTCATGTAAGGCACTCAATGGAATCTCTTTCAGAAAGAGCACTAATCCCATTCATGAAGGCACAGATATTCAGATCATAGCAGTATGTTACCTTTTTATAGAATCCTTCAGATCTGATATATTTGAATAATATCAGAAAGAATTCATGGAAACGAAACAAAAGCTTAGGAATGTTCTCCTAGAGAAATATGTATAGCATAAAATGAAAGAACATAATTAAAATAATCTTGGTAATTATGATGACAAGTAAATTTTTCTCCAAGTTAAAGAGATGACAAATTTTTTTACTCAATAAAAATAGCTATTGAATATTTATAAGGTACCAGTCACTATTATCTATGTAAGAGATGACACAAGGTCTTCTCCTGGAGATGAAATTGTGGTGTGGAAGGTGGACAAAGATTTTAAAAAAATGTTTGTTAATGGCCAAGGTAATTTCATACAGTGATAAATGCAATGAAAGAAATAAAACAGTGTAATCAAAAAGTGATGAGAGGTTGGCCAGTTAGAACAGTAGCAGGGCTTTTTTACCTCACAGTGTTATTCCTGTGGTTATATTAAGTTACATGGCAAGAGAGGCTTTGAAGATACAGTAGAGATTATGAATCAGATGATGTTAAGATAGGAAAATTAATCCTGGATTCTCCATCTGGATCAATATACTTTAAAATATTTTAAAATCCATGTTCTTTAAAACTAGAAGAGGAAGACAGAGAGGTTCAAAACATGAGAAGGACTCCACATACTGTTGCTGGCTTTAAAGATGGAGGGGGCCACAAATTGGAGAATTGAGTAGATTTCAGAAGCTGAGAACAACTCTCATCTGAGATGCTAACAAGTAAGCATGGACCTCTTTCATAAAGTTGCATGGAATTGAATTCTGCCAACAGCCTGAATGAATCTGGAAGCTTATCGTACCCCAAAGTTTCGAGGTAAAAGCCAAGGCTAGCCAAATCCTTTCATCTGGCCTTGGGAGACTCTAAAAAGAGAACCCAGTAGAGGCATGTTGGGTCCAGATATCTCACCTAAGGAAACTGGTTATTTTGTAAGCTGGTGGGTTTGTGGTAATTTGTTAAGACAGTGATAGAGTCTATTTCAATGCCAACAAATATGGATGCTTTCTACCTCCTGGGTCGCCTGTGATAGGCAGGAGACTCTGCCTTGGTCTTTATTTCATGTGATATACTATAGATATATAAGTTGTACAATTATTATCTATATTGTTACAGCAATAGCATTGATTAATGTCACTTCTCAAAAATAGTACCTGATGAACCCAGCACTTGAAAACTTAGCCACCTCTCCCCTCAAAGCACTACCTAGTATCCAGCACTAGCTAGCACCAGGCCATTCTCTTCTTGCTATGTCAATATGATATGAATGTAGGACAAATTGCCCAGTAAAATGGCATACCTTAAAAAAGACATAGGTGTCATAAAGGTGGTAAAAGACTTCTCAAATGATAATCTTGCAGAATTAGACCATTTAACAATTGAGAAAAGAAGAAATGAAGGTTGACGATAGGACAGTAGATTGACTCAAAGTGACCTTTTTACACTCTTGGTAATGACTAGTTATGTGCACTTAACCAGCACTTTATATAGTGTGCCTAGTTCCCCTGGATTAAATTTTGTCTTATTCCCCATCCAGTCATCATCCCACCTTTCTAGGGACAGCCTGGTCTTTTGAATGGATTTCTACTACCATTTTGGCTTCCAAGAGTGTCTACTACTATGTTCTACCAGTTACTACTGTGTTGAAGGTGTTAAATTGGACCTCCTCGTAGCAATGATCACCTGAGTGAGTCATGATTTTGCTATATCAGTTAGTACTGCTGCAGACAAATCAGCTTCTGCTGATTGAATAAAGGCACACACACCCTCCCTAGTGAGACCTGGGTAGCAGATCTCTGCACATTTCCAGATACCTCTCTTCTTTCCAACTATCTCTAAGTTAGTAAGACTCTAGAATGTCTCATGTAGGAGCTAAATTTTTGCCAATGTGATCTTTTGAAAAGGTTTTTTTTTTTTTCTGTCCAGTCCTACATTCTCTTGTAGATAATCTTTGTTTTGAGGTCATTAAAGTGCCTTCTAAAGATAAAAATAATTCCCTTGTGGCAGACTCTCTTCTCTGCTTGTGTCTATGAAATAGAGCTATCCTACCTTCAGTGTTAGCTGCTCACATGGCTACCCTGAAGACAGATGGCTAACCTCCCTTTAGAGCATGGTGGGTCCATTTGACTAAAATCTGGCCAAGGGGAAATATGAATATTGCAGAAAGTGTCTTTAATAGGATAGGACACCCTTCTCTCTGTCTTTTTCATCTTATTGAGTGGACTATGGACACAGTGACTAACCAAGATCAACCTTCTTCCTTTTTTGTTTTTTAATGTTTTTTATTTATTTCTAGGAGAGAGAGAGAGAGACAGTGTGAGCAGGGGAGGGTCAGAGAGAGAGGGAGTCACAGACTGAAACAGGCTCCAGGCTCTGAGCTGCCAGTCAGCACAGAGCCCGACGCGGGGCTCGAACCCACGAACTACGAGATCATGACCTAAGCGAAAGTCGGATGCTTAACTGACTAAGCCACCCAGGTGCCCCCAAGATCAACCTTCTTGGACCATAAGATAGAAGCAATAGGATAGAAGGAGACTTAAGTTCCCTACAATTTTGGAACAGCTAATCTAGCCCTCGACTACCTAAATTTTTGTAAGACAGAAATAAGTTTCGCATCTTCTTTATCATGTGGGTATTTTGAGTATTTCTGTTTTTGGGCATTTCTGTTTTCTGAGGGTCTAAATTACACTGAATTAACTAAGGTATATTAACATTTCTGTTTTACAAGGAAAAAAAAACTGCCCAGAATCTTAATCTTTTCTTTCTGACACCTCTATTTTCCGATAGTGTTAAGGTTGTGTTAGTGATGTATTTTTTATGTTTTACTTTCTGAAAAATTGTATTCTAGTTTTGTAATTAAAATGGCTCTTTTTCATTGTTCTGTAACTGATTTTGAGCTTCTAAGTTCTAATATCTTTTTAATTTACCTACAGAGTTCTTCCTTTCTTCCATGCTGCTGTTGGTACTTTTCTCTTCCTCATCTTCACTTATTCCTTTTCCTTCTCCATTTATTGAGGAAAATTATTAGTCAATTTTAGAGAATCTCTTTTAAAGACAGGTAAATAAAACAGTTGGGCAAACCTGTGGTTCTACCATTTCAGCATTTTCATACACCTCTTTGAGGACCCCCCACTCTTCCTTGGCAAAGATCACGGTGACAAACATACAGAGCAGATCCTTTTAAGTGAAGGGTGAATGTTACCCATTCACTCTTTATTCTGAAGGATCAAGTCCTGAGTACTTTAATGGGTATACCCATTGGGTACAATTATTTATTTTTTTTATTAAACACTTTCATTTGTTTTAGCAATACTAGATGAGCCTTGAATAAAGATCTCTGTCCTTTGTGTTTCTGAACACCTCAAAGAATAGTTTATTTGTTATTCAAGAAGAACAGAAAGGCAGGGAGAAGTAGCCTCTGAGCCTGAGCCAAACTGCCCTGTTCTACTTCCTCATCCTTTAGCTGCTGTGGCCTGGGGAAGGGTGGTTTCACATGGTGGATATTGTGCTTGGGTCAGTTTTAGTGTCATGTCTGAGACTTAAAAGGGAAAGCCAAGAGTAGCATGACTAGTACATCTCTAGGCAACAGCTATTATTTAATGTGTCTTTGTGTGTGACCTTACACTAAAACACCAGTCAGTGCAATGGACAATGTTTTCTAACAGTGACAGTAGAAATCACAAAATGTTCTTTATTTTGATGAGTACTCCTAGCACCAACATTTGATTAAAAAACAACAACAACAAAGACAGTGAAGTTTAAACCTTGAATGAAAGAAAGAATTTTCAAACTACCTTTGTGAGATATAGGCTTGTAATTTTCTGCTCATTGACCTTGATCCAGGAAGGGAATTTTAGAATATTTTGTACAGCTATGGATTGTGTGTCCTGGACTACCCTAGACCTAGCAGGACAAGTTAAATACTCAAGTGAAATACTGAAACACAAGCACTTTTTGTAGCTCTGTGGCTTGACTCCTACATGAAATGTTGAAAACTTTTACAACAGAATGAGGAAATTGTTCAATGGGAATAAAAAGTGTCTCTGACAAAGAAAAGGAGAAGAAATTCAAATTAAGTTTACTGTTCTGCCCTCAACTTCAGCTCTAGTTTCTAGTATAGGAAGTTGAAGTGAGGTGAGACTAATCATTCTGGTTAATCTTTTCTTTTTTCAAAATAGGTTTTATCTTTTTTATTCTTTCACCCATTTATTCCATTTAGTTTCCTTTATTTTTTATTGTGGTAAGAACACTTAACATGAGCTCTATCCTTGTAACAATTTTTTGTTTGTTTTTGAGAGAGAGTATATGTGTGCCCATTGTGGGAGGGGCAGGGAAAGAGGCAGGAGAGAGAGAGAATCTTAAGTAGGATCCATGCCATTAGCTCAGAACCCTATGCAAGTCTTGATCCCACGAACCTTGAGATCATGACCTAAGCTGAAATGAAGAGTCGGAAGCTTATCTGACTAAACCACCCAGACACCCTCAACACATTTTTAAGTGCATAATTCAGTATTCTTATCTGTAGGCACAATATTGCATAGCAAATATCTAGAGCATATTCATCTTGCATAACTAAAACTGTGTGTCCATAGTATACAGGTATATAGTTGCATACTACATAGCAACTCCTCATTTCCCCTTCCCCCAGCCGCTGGTAACCACCATTCTATTCATGTTTCTAAAAGTTTGACTCTTTTAGATACCTCACATAAATGGAATCATGTAGTATTTGTCCTTTTGTGATGCACTTCACTTAGCATGATGTCCTTCAGGCCCATCCATGTTGTCACATGTTAGGATTTCTTTCTTTTTTGAGGTGAATAATATACGATTGTATGTATATGTCATGTTTTATTTATCTATTCATCTGCTGAGAAATACTTGTTGTTGCCATATCTTGGCTGTGCTGAACATGAGAGTTGATATCTTTTGGAGATTCTAATTTCAATTCAATATGGTTGATCTTTATTCCTTAAATTCTGCTACTCATCAGATAAAACTGCTTCCCAATGTCCTGTTTCCTTCTGTGTTTCTGTAAGTAGAAGCTAGGGTGGGAAGAGAGCATTGCAATTCTTGTCACTGTTCTTCAGTCTCACATTTACCATTTCCTGAGATGCTTCAGAGCTGTCACTTGAGCCCACTGATCTCATTCTCAGGAAAAGAAATTATATTAAATGTATCTTCAGAACATATTTAACACTCCTTCCCCCTTATTTCTCATATGAGAAAAAAAAACTGTCTCTAACCTTCTCAGTTTTAGGCTGAATAAGACTTTTTCTACATTGAAGAATCTTAGTCCTACCTGGCAACCTTTACCAAGAAATGGTCATCTACATGTGGGAATAGGCAAGTACCTTACATATCCAAAGTTAGCTTTTTCATGTTACATCTCTTCCACTTGAAAGGTACTTGCTCATCCTTTAGTTCTAGAAGGGCTTCTGAGTAGTGATTTCAGTGCAGGCATGGACCAGTGTCATACCATCTGGGAGAATTGTTGTAATAATATGATTATTTAAAATGATGCCTACCTTCCTGGGAACTGTAAACTCCCTGAAGTCAGGGATTGTGTCTGTCTTATTCACATTGTTACCCTCAATGTCCAGCACTGCTCTGACATAGAATAAATAGCTGCTGAATCAATTTTGTTTTTGAATGAATGGATAATTTTAATAGCAAATTGTAGGAGGGCCCTGGAGCCCTCTAGAATAGCCATTTCTAATATAGCTACAGACAGCAATGTGGGAATAAAGGGCATATAAGCAGTTGTACTTTGTTATAAAAATATTTTTTTCCATTTTGGTTTATGCATAAATTATGTTCTGTAAGAACATACAGAAATTATGTTTCTGTAAGAAATGACCAACAAAGGGAAATCAAATTAATAGTATTTAGAAGAATAAGACATACTATACATGGATAGATCTTTCTTAGCTGTATGTATTAAACTCAATCAAGCATCTGGTAAGGTATATCAGAGTAAAGCATTATTAACTAAACTCACATCTTGTTAACTTTATTGCTCTTTATTTTAAGTTTGCTTTTCCTTTCTGTGGTCCCATATAAAGAGTCAAGACTTTTGAAGTTCCTAGTCACTTTAAGTGACATCATGGGGTATACTATACATGTTAGCTATGCTAATCTTTTTTAACTGATAAAGGAAACAAGATAAAGCAAAATCTGCCTTTATAGGCAGGTTCATCTGAAAAAAAGCTCCAGATTACTGTGATTACCTAGCAACAACATCTGTGAAACAGCATCTGTCAGAGTTTCAGAGTCTTTGCTGAAAATTTTGAATTATTTTTCCATTTCTCACAGTTTGAGAATTACTTTTATCCAGGATGTCAGGATCACTTAATAAAAAATTCCAGTGACTGTCAGGAATTAATTTGCTGTTTACCTTATCAAAGTGAGAAAATTTCTCCCTTTTAATCTCCAGCCTCATCCATGTCTTATGAATAATCATTCAAAAAACTCTAATAAAACTGTTTTTAAAAACTAGTTGTACTGCACAGTGGTTTCTGTCATTAGTGTTATGTCAATATTCCACTATCAACTATCATTTAATAAGAGCAGGACAAGGACTTAGGAGCGATAAGCAGTCATTAAAGACTTGAGCATGAAAAAACGTAAAACCCAGAATATCTCTAGAGATGTTTCCTTTTACAATGAACACTGCTTCCTTTGCTCACTTGTAATTTTATCCATTTAGGCTCAACTTAATAAGGCCCTGATGTTACATATGAAAGATCAAATTATGTAACTACCTTTATTAGACCAAGTTCTCAAGACAAGCCTTCTAGCTGAGAAATGAGAGACACAGGCTCCTTTTGCTCCTAAAGCTGATGGCAAATACAAACCAAAGCAGAAAGAGCAGAAACCTGAAATTTGCAAGATTTTTTTTTATGGCAGAATTAAATATTTTATAACTCATGAGAACTGAATTGAGTGTTTTATAACTCATGAAAACTGAATTGAGGGAGAAAAACAGGTTGAGATTCTTTTCTCATGTTTTTAATATTATACTATCAACATATTTGTCCATGGAAGCTTGATAGGAACACACGATCATTTGTGTGGTGTTTCTGAAGGAACCACTAGCAAAGCTTATTAGAATATCAGGTCCTGACATAATGACAGGACCTTGTCACTGGTTCCTGATAGGTAGGTGTGTGACCTTGGCCTTTATTCCCAACCTGCTATGGAACTCAACTGCCACTGACATGTGCAAAAGGAAATTTGCATAGCATGTTAAAAAAATATTTCTAGATCTCACCTAATTAGGAAAAAAAGATCATGTAAATTCTGTTGGTTAGCTCTGAGTAATTTATAGGGTTTATTCAGTACATTCATTCATTGCTTTCACATGTTAGTGGTTATCCACCCGCTGTTCCCTCGGAATTGCATCTTAACAAGATTATGCTCCTTTTTCTAATTTATTGAACTAGCATGGAATATATTTATATAAAAATTAGCTGCTTAAATACTTCCTTGATGAAAAACATAGCTGTTGTAATTTTATTATGAGTTTTAATCAGGGAAAAAAATGACCTTTGAAATTTTCTTCTATCATTTTACATTTTGTGTGTATGTGCTTCTCTCTTTATGTGATTAGAAATCTGTGATTTAATTAAATTTTAAATAGAAAACATGTGACAGGATAGTAAAAGTTTATTTTGAAAGAAGAATCTTAAGGAACCAGTTTATAAATTAATATGACTAACAGAAGACCTGTTTTCTCTGAAAATACTAATTTTTCCAGTACATTGCATCTACTTCATAATACAATACATAGTGATTTTCTTTTGGTTTAGAAAAAAATCCTCTGAAGTGAATCCAAAAACGCCGTACACTTAGTTTCTTTTGATGCAAGGTTCCAAGCCTTTTGGGGATCCACTGTAATTGATGCCAGTCAAACAAGTACCTTTTCATACCATGCCCCAAATACTGACTTATGAAGATGTTTCTCTGATAAGAGAAACCACTTTTTTACTTGTGGCAGTTTTAAGATTATAAGAACCTGTGTGCTAGAAGGAAGGTTTCAATAAACCAGTATCCCTCAATCTTTAATCTAGAAAAATATAAGGAAGGTAAAAAAAAAATGTTTTCCTTGATCCAAGTAGGGTCCCTGGCTGGGTCTGAAAATTAAGTTACAAAGTCAGATTAACAGAAAAAAAGCATACCGATGTATTTAATGTAAGTTTTACATGACATGAGAGCTTTTTTTTTTTTTAGTTAAATGAAGAAATGGTTAAGTTTGAGTATTTTGATACTAGGTTTGATAAACACTGGACAGTTGTGGAGAAATATGATAGGGCACAGAGATAAGTGTAGTAAACTGGGAGGAAGGTAGCAAGGTCAGTGCATCCACATTCTTCTCTCCCTTTGATTTGGAGATAAGGATGAGGATCTTTGGACTTCAGGGAAAGGTCAAAGAATCCTTTCTGAACCTGCCATTTGCTCACATTACTTTATCTTATAATACTCAATATTCCATGGTACCATATTTGAGGGTATTGGCTCTTGAACATCATCAAAAGTTTTCACTTGTGGATGTTGCTAAATGAGTATTTTCAAGCCCCAGGAGATGATGATGGCTGTCTCAGGAACCACACTGAGAATGTAGAGAGTGCTTATTAAATTACTAATGAAGTTATTCATTTCTTTGACAAGATGCTAACAAGTTAAAGTTCTGTCTACTTAAAGAAAGAAATTACAGTATTGTATGCTTGCTTGTAATTTTTTTCAATGTATAGCTGGCAGCAAGCTAAAATTTGAGGTTACAGATAAGGAAGACAGGGAACATAGAATGGATAGTTTTGAAATGCAGATGCTTTTTCTTTTTTAAAGTAACTCTATACCCAACATGGGTCTTGAACTTAAAATTCTGAGATCAAGAGTCACCTGCTGTACCGAACCAGCCAGGTGCCCCTGAAGATGCTTTTTTTTTTTAAACAAACAATCTATAATTACGAGTTGTGTTGGCATAACTGATCCTCACACATCAAAATAATCATTGTTTATTCTTGCTAATATATCAGAATGGTTGACATTAGAGGTATTGTGTTTGAGAAGTATAGAAATTGAAGAGATTAACTGGTCACAAATATTGCCAATTTGGACCACTTCATCATGCAGTTATTTCCTCCAATCCCTAAAGGTGACAATTTCTTTTCCATGGTTTTCCCTTTCAGTGGTTTTTCAGTGCCAGCTGGGCATATAACAAGCAGGGGTAGAATTACACATTTTCCCCCCAAAAGAAATAACTATTGAACCTTAGAAGGAAATGGAAACTGAGATCATGTATTTCAATGGTCTTGTTTAACATAAGAATCTGATTTGCAAAGTGATTGTTTCTCTAACTTCCCCAGAAAGCACAGAGCCAGGGGCAAATGTTTACATGATATTAATTTACTGTGAAGGAGTACAATCCCAGGGAAGCCAAATGTGGGAGAAGACCAGAGCACTAGGGCATGTTACCCAGATAGCCATCTCTTGGTACCATGTTAAACTGATTGCTTGATTTTGCAGGAGCATATTCTGAGTGGACATATGAACAAATGTTTCTCAGAACAATCTGCTCATGGGTAGAAGAGATGAAATTTTCCACTGGCTTTTACCTCTAACTGATCAAAATTTTGTCTTATAGGTGCCAAACCTTCAATATTTCTAGGCTGCATATTTATGAGCAATAGAGAAACCCTGGGACAGAAAACCAGAGTCCTGAGATACAGAGGAGACTAGCACTTTGTGGTGCTGTGAGGTTGATAGCTCTGTGGACCTCATGTGATGTTAGTTGCCTTTGCAATGCCTAGAGTAAACCATGTAGCCAAGGACCTTAGAGACAAGTGTTGCAAAAGGATTTTAGGAGACCCAAAAATCTGAACCAGATACCTTCTTTCTAGTTATGAGACATATTTAAAAAAATTCTGATCATAATTTTTTAGCCATGGCACATAAGAAAAGGGAGAACAGCTGACCTTTATATTGATATTTCATCTCCAGAAAAATTGGTTTTATGTTTTTAAAAAAGGAAGCAAATGGCATATATCTCTGACAATATGGCAGGTAATTGAAAAATCCTTCTGATAAAAAATCTAAATAAAAAGATAGCAAATATACCTTTACATATACTAGTAAACATATGAGAAATGGACACATCAAACATAAGAAGTAGGAACTTTGGTTTATCAGAAGACATTAAGTGATTGAAAAGGCAAGACAAAGAAGAAGAAAAAAATATTTTACAACATAACCAAAAAAGTATTTATATCCAGAATATAAAAAATGGTCCTACAAAACAATACAAGTTCTTAAAAAAAAAAAAGGATATACAAAGCAATAGTAAAATGGGCAAGAGTTTTGATCTTTTTCCCCCAAAGATAATGCCCAAATATCCAATGAGAATATAGAAATGTGTTTTGTAAACAGAGCTATGTAAATCAAAGTCAAACTGAGATGTCAGCAGCTGGCATATACTCACTGGAATAGTGAAAATTTAAATAAGATTGATATGGTGAAGTTATGAAATAGCTAGAATTTGTATAGGACTGATTTGCTGGTGGTATACATTAGCAAGATTACTCTTTTTAGGATACAGTTAATAAAAATGCATACATATTAGAATGAGAAGACACACAAAAGAACATTAAGAGCAGCTTTAATCTTTTAAATGTAATGTATAAATAAATTGTACTGTAGCTTTGTGAGGGAGAAAAAAACTTATTTTATACATTTTATTTCAGTATTTGGGAAACTGAATTAAACTAATAGAAGACAGATTAACAAGAGAAAAGATGATTATTATTTACATATGTAACTGAGAGTTCATAGAAAAATGTGAGTCAGGTGGTTAGATTGGTGGTTTAGCTCTTTTCTTACTAGGGAAAATGAACGGGGGGAGAATGGGTGTTAGTAAGAAAATACGTGGCTGTTGAGAAAGACAAATAGGCCTTTTAGAGAATAGATAGGAAATATGATAGTTTTGTGACAATGTCTATTTAGGTGATTTCTTATCCTGAGTTGTTTCTGGTGATAAAGTCTGTCTTCCTTGATTATGACTCTAGGGGAAGGATTTATGACTATTGAATTCTTTAAGGAGGCCCTGTTTTTAGGCAGATTAGAGAAACAAAGAAAAAATAAAAACACTTTACAGTGTTATATTCTGTATCTCTTCAGTATTCATATAATTAGAATTAATAAATTACACCTACCCACGACAACATAGTTAAATCTCATAAACATAATATTGAGGGAAAGACGCTAGATTAAAACGAATGTGTATGTGATGAGTACATACTGCACAGAGTTAAAAAATGGACAAAATAGTGTGTGAGAATTCAGTATAATAGTGGTTTCCATTTGGGAGTTTAGTAAAAGGAAAGAGCAAGTGGGAATTTCTCTGGGATACTAGTAATATTTTTTATCTTGATCTAAATATTGGTTATATGTATGTGTCCATTTTGAGAAGTTCACTAAGCTATACATATAATTTTTGCACTATACTACCTATATTTTACAGTGTAAAAATGAGTTAGAAAAATGGAATATGTAAAATTATTAGTTTGTTACTTACAATGTTGCTAAGCATGAAAGAAATGGTTTTGTTTTTTAGAGTAGAATACTTAGGTTTTTAGGAATGGATGTCAAAATGCTTTTAATTTAGCATGCATTAGTATAAAAACAACAAAGTATATTTTTAAAAGTTATGGGTAAGTATTAAATACCTGTCTTCAGTGAATAAGAAAAAAGGGAAAACAATTTGCTGAATATTTTTACAAATTGAGCATTGTCTAACAAAATAGTGCATATCAAACTGACTAAAGAGGAAATATTGAAATCATCCTATAATCATTTAAGAACTTTATCAGTAATTAAATATTAATGTACCAAGAAAAAGTTGCTAATCACCAGATTTTTTTTTACCATCAGATTATTTTTAAAGAGAGTTTTACCGTTTCAGAAAAATCTAATCTTATACAAACCCTTCCAAAGAATAAAACAAAGGAATATTCCTGGAATCACTTGATCAGGCTAATATAATCTTGATAACAAAACTAGATAAAGGAATTTAAAATAAAAAATTTAGGGGACATCATGAAGATGGATAAAAAAAAAAAATCATGAAAAAAAATAAGCTCATGAGGCACCTGGGTCAGGTCCTGAGGTTTTTGAGTCCTCATCCTGTGCCAGACTCTGTGCTGACAGCTCAGAGCCTGGAGCCTGCTTTGGATTCTGTGTCTCCTTCTCTCTCTGCCCCTCTCCACTCATCCTCTGTTTCTCTCTCTCTCTGTCTCTGTCTCCGTCTCTGTCTCTTTCTCTCTTTCTCTTCTCTGTCCCAAAAATAAATAAATATAAAAATATTTTTTAAAAAAAGCTGACAAAATCTAACAAGATGCATACATACATGCATGTTTTAAGGCCAATTTAGGTATATCCAAGAAATTAAAGAGGGTTTAACAAAGCATCTTTAAATGTGGTCATCTTCATAGAAGCATATAATAAAATTTGATACTTATTGTTGCTTAACAGATTGGGCAATAATAAATCTTAATAGTACACCAGAAATAGAAGGAAAACTTCTTAAACATGGTAAAGATCATCAAGGTTATCTACTGAAGCTATAGCAAAACACATAATTGAGAATAAAATGATAGCATCATTTTTTTTTCACAACATAAATGAAGCTATAATACTTGTTATCACTGCTTCCATTCTTAGGACATGAAGACAAGAAAGAGAAATAAAAAGTACATGATTAGAATAGTAGAAACATGGGGAGACTATTGTTTGCAAAGAAAACTCCAGAGAATCTGCCAAATAAAATTGGTAAGAGAGTTTATCAGAGTGCTGTTTTAGGATTAATGTAAAAAGTTTCTAAAACCAGTAGCAAATATTTAAAAATATATTTAGATAGGCTGACTCAGTCAGTAGAACATGTGACTGTTGATCTTGGGGGTGTGAGTTTGAGCCCTATGCTGGATGTGGAGACTACTTAGATATAAAATCTTAAAAAATGTATACATTAAAATACACTGTTTAAATTGGGGACTAAAATTATACCCAGATCTGTCTATTATTTTAATGTTTACTTTTGAGAGAGAAAGAGAAGCTACATTGGGGCAGAGAGAGAGAGAGAGAAAGAGAGAGAGAGAGAGAGAGAATCTGAAGCAGGCTCTGCACTGACCAGCAGAGACCCTGCAGCAGGGCTCCAACACACCAATTGTTAGATTAAGACCTGAGCTGAAATTGGACGCTCAACCAACTCGCCACCCAGGTGCCCTTTATTTACTTATTTTTAAAGTTTATTTATTTAAAGAAATAACACTCACACAGGAAGGGCAGAGAGAGAGAGGGCAAGAGTCCCAAGCAGGCTCCACTCTGTCAGTGCAGAGCCCAAGCTAGACTGGGAACTCAGTCTCACAAACCATGAGATCATTATCTGAGCCAAAATCCAGAGGCTGGCACTTAAATGACTGAGCCACCCAGGTGCCCCAAGATATCTAGATTTAATTCAAAGATGTGTGAAGCTTGTATAAAGAAGATAATAATTTTTTTCTGAAATATGTTAGAGATACGTCATTTATTACCCTAAAGATGTCAATTATGCCCCATTTAATGTTTTTATTCCAGTTTCAATAAAAAATACCAAAAGTTGTTTTTGTGTTAAACAAGTTGATTTCAAAATCTATTTTGCTTAAAAAAAAAAATGAAAAAGAATAACAGTGAGACTTAGCTTAGAAGACAGTAATTATTACAGAGCTATAGTAATTATAGTGCCTGGATGGATGGCTTCGTTGGTTAAGTGCTCAGCTGGTTAAGTGTTCAACTCTTGATTTTAGCTCAGGTAATGATCTCACAGCTCATGAGTTTGAAATCCTGTGTTGGGCTTTGTGCTAATTGGGACTCTCTATCTGCTCCTCCCCACAATGTGCACTTTGTCTCTCTCTCTAAATGAACTTAAAAAAAAATAAGCCATAGTAATTACATTAGGATGATATTAATGCCATAGAATATTCAGTTCGTTACAGACTTTTCATATATGTGGAAAGTTACTAAATGACAGAAATGAAATCATAGTTAATGGATAAAGAATAAATTATTCAACAAATGGACACACATACTAGAAAAATTATCTTATCTGATATATAAATATCAATTATAAGTGCATTAAATTTGAAATGTAAAGAATTATACTTTATGCAACTGGCATATTGAAAGAATGTAAGTCATAAAGGGGCGCCTGGGTGGCTTAGTCGGTTAAGCGTCCGACTTTCGCTTAGGTCATGATCTCGCGGTTCGTGGGTCGAGCCCCGCGTCGGGCTCTGTGCTGACTGCCAGCTCAGAGCCTGGAGCCTGTTTCAGTCTGTGACTCCCTCTCTCTCTGACCCTCCCCCTGCTCATGCTGTCTCTCTCTCTCTCTCCTAGAAATAAATAAAAATATTAAAAAAAAAAAGAAAGAATGTAAGTCATAAAATGTTCTCAGTAAAGCAATTTTATTTTTCTTTAAAGCTTTTCCTACAAATAGACTTTATAGAACTTTTTCTCCTTGTTTTCTTAAGTTAGCAACTTGTCTAAATGCTATAATATTATTGGTTACTTTTTGAAAGAGGAATAAAATCTGTTTATTCAGGTATATAGGTATATACATTATCTCTCTGTATGTGTGTATATATATGTATAAATCTCTAGTCTTTGAATGGTGGGTGTGATAACAATATGTAATAGCATTCAAAGTTAAAGCCTCCCCTTTCTCCAAGCTTATGTAAACTGACTGAAAGAAACTTTAAGAAACAGGAGCATGTTTGGTTTCTTTTATTTTAGGAACTCTCTAAGGTCATCACCCATCCTGGTATATCTGGAATGGGGTGTAAGGTGGCTCCTGGGACATGGAAGTTTTCGTTTTAAAATGGGTCACCTATTTCCTCCCACCTGTCCACTTACATGTTGTGGCTTCTGATTCTTCTGAGTACAAATGGGAATGAGAGGAGTAAAGGATTACAGGGAGAAAGAGAAGATCTCACCTGACTGTTAAATTCTGACATTGAGTTTCCATTGGCCATGACCTATATTTAAATACCGCTTTTTTCATAGTTGTTCAGTGGATTCTTCAGTGAAATGAGATTCTCATTCCACATTGCTGAAAATTTCTCATCTCTAGTACTTATTCTTTGTTGTGAGTGTCATTTATGACTCCCAAATTAGGTGCCAGTTTCTTGTAATCTGTATTCACTCAAGCTTTCTGTTGAAATCCCATTGTCTCCCCTTTTCTGGTAAAATCCCTTTGAGATACTTCAAATCAGATTTGCCTCTTGCCCACTACAGTGGTCTCCAATTTTAATTAATGTCTTTATTTTTGGAAGTAGTATTTTCTTAAAAAGTCAAAAATTTTTAATAAGGTTGGTCACAAGAATATTTAATACATGGATGTTTTGTTACAAAAATGGACTATTTGTCCTTTTGAAAAAGATGCACTTATAAATAATAATTAACAGTCAAAATACATAATTTCTACTTTCCCCCAAGAGAATGAAAAATATATTCTTAACTATATGGTGAATATTAAGGACACTTTAGTTTTACAAAAGAGAATTTAAGTGGTTAAAAGTCTTCTGGAACATAGCCTACTTCTTGGGATTGTAAGAATTAGAAATAAGAATAGTGAAGTACCTGACACATAGTATATGCTCAGTCTTTTATTACTAATTCCAAAGTCCTCCTTGGAACTTTCCCACCAACTTCAGTATCTAGGACTGAAAGATCTATTAATCTGAAAGACAATTTTAGTTACATAAAAAAATTCAGCCTTTAATTTACATTTTTAAATTTTTGTAGTTGTGAAAGCAGTTGAGTAGGAATACAAAGTAATTTTGACTGAAGAAAAATGATCTCTTATGTTAGATACATAACTCTGCTGTGTCCAGAATTTCTCCATGATTTTAACAATCTCACTATATGGATCAGAGTGTTCTGACTCAAGGTACTGAAATTTTAGATTGTACTCTGTCTCATACTAAGATCTAGATATAAATGATGACTTTGTTTAAAACAAAAGTATATGGCCATGTGTAGCAACATGGATGAACCTTGAGGGCGTTATGCTGAGCGAAATAAGTCAGGCAGAGAAGGACAAATATCATATGTGTGCACGTATAGGAGGATTAGGAGGAACCTAACAGAGGACCAAGGGGGAGAAGAAGGGTGGAAATGGTGGGGGAAAGGGAGAGAGGCAAACCATGAGAGACTCTTGAATGCTGACAAAAATTGAGGACTGGTGGATGTGGGGGGGAGGTGGGGTGGGCATGGAGGAGGACACTTGTGGGGATGAGCACTGGGTGTTATGTGGAAACTAATTTGACAATAAACTATTTGTAAAAAAAAAAAACAAAAAAACCCAAAAGTATAACTTTGCACAAGGTAAGCAGCCAATGACTGAATCTAGAAACACTGAATTGGAAAGCAAATAATTTTTGTTTTTCTCTCCCCTCTTTGCTCCAAGTGGTAGAAAACACTCTGAATTGCATGTGTGATAGCCCAATCTGAGAGTCACTTTTGTGACGAGGGAGGAGTGAGTAGAGAGAAATGACACTGAACAGAAGTTGAATGATATTGTAATAGCACTCTGAGGAATAAGGAGTGAGTTTGTGGCCATGGGCTTCACAGACTTTTGCAGCAAACTCTTGTCACAGAGACCACTACTCTTTTTAGTCTGAGCTCTCTCATGCCCAGAGACCTACTATGTAGCTATGCACCCTACATACCTGCACCCAGAAAAAACTGTAGAAATAAAAATCTATGAGGGTGCATGTGGTGTAGGCTTAGACCATAGGCTTTGAGATCAGTCCGATCTGGGTTTTATTCCTGACTTTTCCACTTCCTAGCTGGAGATGATAAATATGCATTATTGTTCTCAAAAGTTTGGTGGTAGAAACCTAACAAAATTTAAGGTTGAGAGTTGTAGAAGGAGGATTCATAGAAGACAGCTTGAGAATGTTTATAACCTGAGGGTCAGGAGATAGAAGGATCGGAGGAAGAATTACTTAAATTACTGTGAAAAATAGGGTTTACACAGTTTTCTTTAGGGTTGACATTAGGATTAAATGAGACTATTTGTTGAATGTTGATTTATTTTTCAGAGAGTGAGAAAGACAAAGAGTTGGGGGGGGGGGGTCACAGAGTGAGCAGAGGGAAACACAGAATCTGGAGCAGGCTTCAGGCTCTGAGGTGTCAGCACAGAGCCCAATGTGGGGCTCCAGCTCAGAGACTGTGAGATCACGACCTAAGCCAAAATTGGAAGCTCAACCAATTGAGCCACCCAGTTGCCCCTAAATGAGATTATTTTATATGTATAGTATATATACATAGATGTGTAAGTGTATGCATACATATACACATATGTATATTTAGGTATGTATTAATATGCATATGTAAAGTATATAGTGTATATGTTTTTATATAGAGACAAAACATTAATTTTATCACAGGGTGGGTATTCAGTATATCAAATCTATACTCAGTAAATCATATCTTGAAGCAAAACAAAGTATTTCCAGGGTTACAAGGTAAAATTAGGTGTTTAAGTACAGTAAAAATGAAACTGCTACCAATCTTTTTCAACTACGATTCCTCATTTGAGCTACAGATGGTTATTTGAATGACTATTTTCTTAATTCTAAGGAGGCTGTTAGATAACTAGTACGTAGGGAGTTTCATGGTATATGAGTTCATTCATCGCGTATAGTAGTTGGTTACCTTAGGACATTAGGGTTTAATTATGTTATAAAACCAGTTGCAAAAATTCAGTTGATTCATCCAATCAGAACATGTGTAGCTCTAGAGTATTAACTTTTGTTCCATCATATGGTACTGAAGCTCAGGGTCAGAAATTTTCTGAGGATCCAAACTATGAGATGATCTAAAAACTTTACCCAAGCAGGAATGTCTACTTAGTTGTTTTTGAAGTGAAGTCTTTTTATTTACAGGGATACAAGAATATGCATTGTATTAAAAAAAAAAAAACCTCTAGGGAAGTTTCATAGCATTTAAAAGAAAGGCACTGACCTCAACTAGATGATAAACCACCATTTAACTATGTGTATGGACTGGACATCGGAGTTAAATGATCTGATTCTCATTTCTCTCATGCATATAATTGAAGTATTCATTGTATCATTGTTAATTTTAAGTGAGATAATATATGTAAAGTGTTTAGACTAATGGTTGGTACAAAAGTAATATATTATAAACATTAATGTTAGTAATTGAGCATATGACCCATTTTAAAGATAAACATGCATAATGACTTCCTTAAAATTATTATTTAATGAATACTGTCACTATTTTCAAAAGGACCAAAGAAAATCTTAGTTTGGGTGTTTGTACCATTTAGGATAGATTTTATGCAGTGAACAACAACTTCAAACAGCAAAGTTTTATTCTTTAATTCACACTAAATGTCTGTTGCATGCCAATAATGACAGTGCAGTGAGAAGTTCTATTTCATATCATCTTCTCTGTGACTGGAACTGGTGGAAATTTCATTGCTGGGTAAGTTGTGGATCACAGTGGCAAAAGGAATAGTGGCCTGTTGGAGCACTATTGCTCAAATGCTCCCAAATAGAGGTTATTACCTCTACTCACATTCTATGGACTGAAGAAACTCACATGGCCATGCCACAGCATGTCTGCAAATTATCATCCTTCCGTGTGCCTACAAATAGAGAACAACCAGACATCTGTAGAGTGTGAATGTGGTAGCATACATAGTAGGGTGAGGCAAATGGGCTGTGGGATAAATGGGTCCCAGAATCCTCGAATTCACAGTTACTGAAACAAATAAATGATAAACCAGCGTTTCCTTTCTATATAATAGTTTCCTTATTTTATATAATTGAATAAATTCTATTGTTATTAATGCTGAAAATAAAACACATTTGTGCTCTTTGAGTATATTGGCAGTAATGGTCCAATTGATAAAGTTAAAATTCATCATGTTCTCTCAAGTCTATATTTTAATTCATTTTCCCTCAGATTCCGTTGGAATGATAAGTACATTTATTTTATATAGTCAGTCGACATTGTTCACAAATTCTGTATTTACAAATTTACTAAAATTTATTTGTAACCCACAAATCAATACTCCATAATTTTAGTGCCTTTGTAGTCATTCACAAACATCTACAGAGCCATAAAGAAAAATAGTTCCCAGTTGCTTATGTTCACAACAGAGTTTGAACAAGGTACTGCTCTGCCTTCTTGTTTTGGTTCTCTTACTGTAAATAAGTACCCTTTCAGGATGTCTGCGTAGTGCCATACTCTTTATGCTTTTTCTTTTTGTTGGTGATTTTGTTGAAATAGTACACAGTGCTAAAATGTATTGTAATGCTCCTAACCACAAGAAAGTTCTGATGTGTCTTATGGAGAAAATATATGTAATAGACAAGCTTTCTTCAGATAGAAGTCACTTGTTTGCATGTATAGGAGGATTAGGAGGAACTTAACTGAGGAACAAGGGGTAGAAGAAGGGGTAAATGGTGGGGGAAAGGGAGAGAGGACAACCATGAGAGACTCTTGAATGCTGACAAAAACTGAGGACTGATGGATGTAGGGGGGAGGGGGGATGGGCATGGAGGAGGGCACTTGTGGGGATGAGCACTGGGTGTTATGTGGAAACTAATTTGACAATAAACTATTTGTAAAAAAAAACAAAAACGTCACTGTGAATTGAATGTTAATCAGTATATATTAAGTAAGGTGTCTTTTATAGAAAAACACATAAAACAGAGTTATGTGTTAATTACTTAATACATGTGTTAATTTCTTGTCTTCTGTGTGTTTCTATTTTTAATTTATTTTTTAATGTTTGTTTCTGAGAGAGAGAGAGCGAGCATGAGTGAGGGAGGGGCAGAAAGAGGAGACACAGAATCCAAAGCAGGCTCCAGGCTCTGAGCTGTCAGTGCAGAGCCTGACATGGGGCTTGAAACCACCAACCGTGAGATCATGACCTGAGTTGAAGTTAGATGTAACCAACTGAGCCACCCAGGCTCCCCTGTGTGTTTCTATTTAAAGACGAGTCTGTTGTGTTTGGCTTCAGCTCAGGTCATGATCTCACAGCTCATGAGTTCGAGCCCCTTGTTGGGCTCTATGCTGACAGCTTGGAGCCTGGATCCTGCTTTGAAGTCTGTGTCCCCTCTCTCTGACCTTCCCTGATTCATGCTTTGTCTCTCTCTCAAAAATAAATAAACATTAAAAAATTAAAAAAAAATAAAGATGAGATGTTGGCAAACATAACATGATCAGAGGCTTGTAGGAACATAACCCTATGTGTCCCCTGGAAACCATGTTTCAGTGTTGACTAATTCAGTGTTTGTGGTGACTTTATAGACCACAACTATTAAGAGAAATGAGACTTAGAATCTTAAATATAAATGTTAAAATAGAGCTTTATTTTGTTTCTGTCACCTGAAACAAAGTAAGTTCAAAATCTGAACAACAATGTGAAATTGTGTCACTTAGAAGAAAAGAACAGTAAATATTAAACTGACTTGAAAATGCTTCATTCTCTGTAGGTAATGTATTATTGTTATAAAATGTTAGCCTCTACAGGGTTAAAAACTAAAATTGCTGTGTTCAAAATTTTTTCTTAAAGCTAGATACCACTGAGAAAAAAAAAAGTATGGGCTTTCAGATTTCTACGGTTTAGGTTATGATGAGTGGTTTTTGCCATCTCCAATAAACTAACTGCAAGCTTTTGTATACCAAGGAAGAACGTTTTTCTCAACATTGCTTTACATAAGGGACTGGCCTTTAGGAAAGAGGCCTTATTACATTGCCAGTTTATTTCTTTGTGATCCATGTTTTTTAAAACAATATTATATAAGATCCTGATTCCTTCCACTTAAACTTGGGTAATTAAAACTTGAATATAATGGAAATACCAATTATATGACAAAAACCTGATGTATTCTAAAGGACTATCTCTAAATTCTTTATCACCAACTGTTCAAGGGTACTCTGTTCTTAGGCCAATTAATCCAGGTAAATATAATGCTTTAAAATGTGTTGAATTATCATCCTCATGGTTACATCATGAAAGATGTTAGGGAGGGCCACTGGTTCTCATTTACCAATTGGATTGCAGAACCCTCACTTTATCTTCATTTCATACTTGGAGAAATTCCATTTCATGGTTAATGGGGCATTCCTACACTTTCTCTGTCTTGAAACAAGGGAAGATTAGTCATAGCACATGCCAGTTACTTGTAACAAAAAGATACGGTGTCTCTTTCTCTGTTTTCCTCTCTCTCATCTATCTCTTATTATAGACATATGCCCTAAATCATATGATCATTATTTCAGGTTACAAAATGAGCAACAATCCTCCTTATAATGCAAGTTACAATGCCAGTTTCTTTTCTATTACATTATTCTCAGATAATAATTTAGAGGGAAATTTTCCAGAACTTTAAAATGGCTTTCCATTTTCTTTTTTTTTTTTTTTTATAATTTTTTATTTCTAGGAGAGAGAGAGAGAGACAGCGTGAGCAGGGGAGGGTCAGAGAGAGTGGGAGTCACAGACTGAAACAAGCTCCAGGCTCTGAGCTGGCAGTCAGCACAGAGCCCAATGCCGGGCTCGAACCAAGGAACCGCGAGATCATGACCTGAGGGAAAGTCGGACGCTTAACCGACTAAGCCACCCAGGTGCCCCATAAAATGGCTTTCCATTTTCAACTATACCCTGTTGTCTTTGTGAATTCCTAGCCCTGAGGTGGGTGGAGTTTGTGCTCATCAGTTCTTGGCTCCTATTGTGCTATGTCGGTAGACAGGTAATAAATCTCTGCCCAGGGATAGAGTGAAGAAATGATCAGATCTGGGGATAAGGACACTAGAGGAGTCAAACTGCTTCTGTGTCAGAATTTTGTGGCAAGACAAAAAACATAGGCCATTGGTTATTATCTTGGATACTAGTTGCTAACTTCTAAATTTGACAGTAAATCTCTACTTATTACTTTAAAATGTAGTGATTAGTTCTAATATTGACTGTTAAGGTATAGTGCTTTTTCTCACCCTTAAGTAGAAATATCACTTAAAAATTGGTACATAGATACTGATATGATATATAGCAAAAAAATGTGGAGTTTTTGAGTACCTTTTTAAAAAAGCTGACCCCACCTTTGGGGGAAAAGGATGGGTGGACAAAGGATGAAAATAGTAGAACTGGTGTGTCTTGATCAGTTAAGTCAATGAAAATTGACTGCTGGCATCAGCACAAAGTAAGAAATGCACAGAAAAGCCTGCTGAACCTCTAATTTGGAAGTTGGAGGGCCCAGAAACTGATCTGGAAGATGTAGTAAGAATGGAGAGATGAGGATCTTTATGTTGGCCTAAGGGTACATGATGAAGCCAAGAAACCTGTTTACTTTTTTTTATTTTTAATGTTTGTTTATTTTTGTGTGTGTGTGTGTGTGTGTATGTGTGTGTGTGTGTGTGAGAGAGAGAGAGAGAGAAAGAGAGAGAGAGAGAGAGAGAGAGCGAGAGAGCACATGAGCAGGGGAGAGGCAGAGAGAGAGAGGGAGATGCAGAATCTAAAGCAGGCTCCAGGCTCTGAGCTGTCAGCACAGAGCCCAATGAGGGGCCTGAACCCACAGTTTGTGATATCATGACCTGAGCTGAAGCCAGACACTCAACGGACTGAGCCACCCAGGCACCCCAGGAAACCCATTTACTTATCAACTACTGGGAAGGATATGGAAGCCATTTAAAATGGTGGTATTTCCTAAAATAAAATTCAATTAGCAAACTACAGTTGAAAAAATTTGTTATATTGTTGTTAGCTTATTTAACTTCGTTCTAGCCCTATCTTGAGAGGTTCTTAACAGGGGAAGCATCAGTTTTCCAATAAGAGTTTAAAGGAAGTAAGACTTGCTGATGTACCCTCTCCCTAACTCCCCATTTAATCTCATTCTAGTAAGTATGTATGTAAGGGGTTATAACAGTGACAGAATATCAAAGAGGAAGTATTCTGTTGTGGCAGGTTAAGGCCTTGGACTTGGCATAAATAGGAGCTAGGTTGAATTCTGGCTCACTCAAGTTATTCTTTGAGTTTCAGAATCCTTATGGCTAAAATGGCACTAATAACACCTACTTCATGCTGCTATTGTGAAGATTAAATATTAAATGAGACTACCTCAGGGCACCTGGGTGGCTTAGTCGGTTAATCATCTGACTTTTGATTACAGCTCAGGTCATGATCTCATGGTTCATGAGGTCAAGTCTCATGTCAGGCTGTGCACTGGCAGTGCTTTCTTGGGATTCTCTCTCTCCTGCTCTCTTTGCCCCTCCCCTGCTCATGCACATTCTCTCCTCTCTCTTTCAAAATAAATGAACATTGGGGCGCCTGGGTGGCTTAGTCGGTTGAGCGTCTGACTTTCGCTTAGGTCATGATCTCGCGGTTCGTGGGTTCGAGCCCCGCGTCGGGCTCTGTGCTGACTGCCAGCTCAGAGCCTGGAGCCTGTTTCAGTCTGTGACTCCCTCTCACTCTGGCCCTCCCCTGCTCATGTTCTCTCTCTCTCTCTCTCTCTCCTAGAAATAAATAAAACATTTAAAAAAAAAAAAGACAAATGAACATTAAGATAAATAAGACTACATATATAAAACACTGAATAAAGTACTTAACATAAAGCAGGTACTCAATAAGAGGTTGCAGTTATTATTTACTTAGTCTATGTAGTTATAGTTGGAACCACGGTTCTCATCCATGGGTGTTCAACTACCAGAAGTGTAATTCAAAATCTGGGGTGGGGACCAGGCATTTGTATTTTGACTCTGAAGATTTTGATGTGCCAAAGTCTTAAGAACATCTGTAACTTGTGACATCTCCTTGAACCTGGGCCATACTCTGCTGTGAAGATACTAGCTGCTTATAGGCCCTCAGAATGCTGCAGTGGGTGATGGTGAGCCTCCTTATATCCACATGCATAGCTTGTCTGTAGTCCCGAAGGTAGAAGGAAATCTGGGTTGTCATTTACGAAATAGATTTTTGAAACACAGAGTGATGTTGCTCTTCAGATATCTGTTTTCTAAAGCCTTTCCCTAGTGTTTATCTGAAAGTTATATCTTCTGTAAAACTATTGTTGCAATGTTAAGTACATGTGATTAAGTGTGATCCTCTCTACTCTCACCTCCCCCTACCCCAAGTCCCATACTCCTTATAGCAACCCTGTCTTCATCTTTCCCAACATAAAATCCCTAAGTACTCTGGGGGTTAACCTATTAAGCCAGTTCAGCACAATAACTGAATCTAAAATTTCTAAAAATGGGCTGTTAGAATTTAATGTCTTTCCTGTATCACAGGCATTGAATGTTACATAATTCATGCCTATGAGTGATGTTTTGTGTCCTCATTTACGAATGTCAACATAACCACCCATCCTCAAAAAGCTTTCATCTCCTTTACCTGGACAGAAATAAATTAAGATTGCTGCAGTGGCGTAAACTCAGCTTATGCCAAATTCTCTCCCCAGAGAATGGAAAGGAAGGAATGGAGTCATGATCTATTTAGAGGATAGAATGGACAGGAATTGACCGAGAGAGGGAGAGTGAGTATTGAGATTAACATTCAAGTTTTAAGATGAATATATAGTCTAGATTTAGTGGCTATAAAATATGTCATTTTAGAGTACATCTCTGTCACCCTCAATTAGACTACCCAAATCTCTTTTCTATCCACACTGATGTGTGCAGCTAATAGAAAAAAGGACAAAGCTTCTTTCACAGACCAGTATTGCATTCCCAGCCATTCTGCCAATTAGACATGATAGTCTCCAGAAGAAGGTTGATAATATATTTGAAGAAAGCAGATAAAATATTTCAGTTCCACCTGTTTGATCCCACTAGTGTAGCTAATCTTAAGACTAAGAACAAAATCCAGCTGTTTTTCAATTGGTTAATTGCTCAATTCTACCATAAAGAAAAATTATTAGTAGTTATTGGAAAGTCTCACCATGTTACTATAGATGCACATTTGCAAATAAATAGGCAGTTTTCTAGTAAGAAATGCCAATTTGTGAATTCTAGATCCCTTTACTGACCCTAACTTCAACTAACCAATAAAATAGCAATTGAGCTTTTATTCCTACTCAATTATAGTGGAGAAACAAAACATGCAGTTTTCAAAAATAAGTACAGGCATGAAATCTGGAAATTCATCAAGTATCAGAACCTGGTAGAAAATCTTTTTCAGAGTGTATAAATTAAAAACATACTCTGCCAAATCTCTACCCTTTATACTTTTTCTTTAATTCGTTTATTCCCCAGAGTAGAACACTTCAAAGGTCAGAATATATAAGAATTTATTTACTGGATACATCTACAAAGCAAAGTCATATAGTGCCTCCGTTTGTCCCTAACAAATGCTAATGGTATTGACATTCAGTTGGTATGACTTTGCTTTTCTTGTGTTATCTTCTTCTTTAGGCAATTTGCTGTGTCATCTCATTATAGTCATGGCTTGAAAGAGGAACCTAATTCTAAAGTTTAAAGTGGTTTATTGATCTTAAAAGATGAGGTAATCCACTGTCTGACATAATTCAAACCTCCAAAGAACAAAGCTTGAAACTATGCTTTCCTCCTGAAACAGTGTGTAATGGATGTATCAAAATTCTGGCCCTTGCTTAGCATCCTCAAAATAATTTGTTCAGACTAAATCCAATCCTTAAAATTCATTCTGAATTATTCTCCTATCTCCTTAAGCATTGGTAAAATCCTTCCATTTGTATAATAGTGGAAATTACTGTTAATTGTCCTAATAATGTTAACTAAAGCTAGCTAACAGTCTTGTCGTTGTACCTCCTATCATGTGATTAATGTCAGGAATTGGGGACTTTGTATATGTTTAATATCTCTTAAAGGTTATGCTGTGGAAGTGTGTGGGAAAGCTATGTGGCAGTGAGATAGCACCTAACTATACGACTGACCTAGAGTGACCAAATAGTAAAAGGATTTACACATATTCTAAATCACCCAGAGTGAACCAAATTATCATTTTGTTTCAAGAACATGTGGTTAAATATTTATAGTTGAGATAGGTAGCACTTGAATGTTGAATCTCTTTACTATTTCTAGTTGGAGAAGAGCATCAGAAAAAGTGTGATTATTTCTTTATGTGATTTCAGTCTTCAAATATTTTCTCCACAAATACTGCTTTGGATAGAGGAGTTTTGTGCTGCTGAAACTTAGTACCTGGCAGCCACTGTATTAGGAAATATATAAGTATTACATCATTTTATTCTTAGAGAGGATCCACTTATTATCCTGTGTTATTGATAAGAAAACTGACAGACGTTTAGAAATTTGCCCAACATCATGCAGGTAAAAAGTGCCAAAACAAATGAACTTCTACAAAGGCGATCCAAGAGTCTTTCTTGACAACTATACTATACTGATTGATCTGGCAGCAACATCTAGCTTGGATTGTAAGTCAGAACGAATAGGATTTTGACAGATGGAGATGGCAGGGCAAAAGTAAGAGGCATTTTGAGTTAATGGAATAGCATGACAAAATATAAGCAATAGAACAAAAGCATATTCAGGAAAAAATGAAAAGCATGTGTGTGTGTGTGTGTGTGTATATGTGTGTCTGTAGGACGGAGGGAGGGAGAGAGAAACAGAGAAATGTATGTGCATTACATAAAACAAACAAGCACACAATCTCTGTAATGAAATGGAAGTGGACAGCCAAGGCAATGGGAGAATAGCAGCAGCAGCTTAGAACTAACTGGCAATGGAGCCCATTTTAGGATGATGTGCATGACATGGGGTTTTAGTCTTGATTGAAAGATGCCACAGTGGCATGTTCAATTTTTCATATTAGTCATTTTGGTCCCCCAACATATGATCTCTTGTTTATTCTCTGAACTGATCACATTAAGCCCTCTCAAATATATTTTTCCTATCTAGGAAAAGATTCTTAAGAATATGCCAATGCATTCTCCATTCAGACTAACAACAGATGTTAGAAAGTAGTTCAGGCCTGGAGAAAGAACCCATAACCAGCTGTTTCATAGCTGTAATTACAACCTTAATAAATGAATCATTTCCTTCAGTCAGCACTGGTTGGAGTCTGAGAATAGCATTCTGTGGGTTAGCAGTTCTGGAAGCATTTCCCTGTCTATGATGGTGCTTTAACATGGAGCTTTTAGAAATCAGGCACATAACAAAAAATGGCCCTGACTGCATAAATACAAGTTTAGTGATTGTTGGTGAGCTCATATGAAAAGGAAGAAGTCATCAAGTCCTTGGTAATATAATTGCCTTGACTTATTAGGTTGTAGCTTTGAATTTAAAAATCAAACTATAAAACATAATCCACTGTACAGTGTGCTAATTAACCAGCTGGGCCAGCTTTTATAGACTTAATTTTACAGATTTCCTTGAGGACCTAATCTAGTTTGGTGACTCAGAGCTGTATCTCCCTCCTGCTAAGTCTTAATAATCATGGCTCCTGTTTTTTTTCCTTGGGATGTCAGAGACTTCATCTTTGTGTCTTTTGTTAGATCATACCCTTTCCACATAGAGATCTCTTTGTCTATATTGATATTATACAATGCATTATACAATCATAGATTTCACTCCTTCCACCTACATAACTCTATCTCTGTTGTGATTAATGCTCATATTTAAGAAAAATGAATCATATTCCAAAAAAAATAAATAAATAAACCCCATGCTAGGTTGTAATAGAAGAGATAGAAACAAGTAACAGTAAAAGCTGGATTGAAGAAAAGGATGTGGGCTTGGTAGAAAAGCAAAGATTAAGTGGGAAATC
Source organism: Proteles cristata cristata (assembly GCA_017311185.1). Classification (NCBI taxonomy): domain Eukaryota; kingdom Metazoa; phylum Chordata; class Mammalia; order Carnivora; family Hyaenidae; genus Proteles; species Proteles cristata. The sequence continues at coordinate 752,127 of JAESUZ010005475.1, forward strand.
AATTAGTTGCAAACTTTTTCACAATTATAGCAGTGGGGGGATATTAAAGAAAAAAGAGCAACAATAAAAATCTATTATATTCCCAACTTTAAGTTTACAAACCGATACAGCTAGGGCGACTGGTATAATAATAGGAGCAACATGAAGTCCTCAAAATTGAAGTGTAGTTGACAACGCTAAGTTAGTTTCAAGTGTACAGCATAGTGATTCAACATCTTTATATATATATTGCTATGTTCACCATGGAATGCTATTAAAATACCTTTGACTATCTTCCCTGTGCTGTGCCTTTAATCCCCCTGACTTATCCATTCCATAACTAGAAACCTGTACTTCCCACTCCCCTTCACCCATTTTGTCCATCCTCCTAGCCCCCCTTCTTTCATGGAACCAACAGTTTGTTCTCTGTATTTATGGGTCTGTTTTTGCAAATTTTTGTTTATTCTTTTTGTTTGTTTTTGATTCCACATATAATTGAAATTGTGAAATAAGTCAGAAAGATAAACACAGTAACTTTTTTAATAATGAAGATAATATATGCTTGATTTAGGAAGTTTATAAAGTATGAAAATTTATAAAGTTTAGAAAGTATGAAAGAGATTACTATTGTGACTATTTAAATGCCTTATAGCCTTTTTCTCCTCAAAATTTTGCTTTCTACTTATTTATAGTCATCCTGTGTAATCCTTGTGTTCTCCTTATTGTCCTATTGTTATCCCACATTTTCTTAAGTCAACATAAATCTTCTGAAAACAACATCTGTGTAATTTTTATCGATGTTTTTCTTGTCAACAAAATGCTTAAAGAAAAGTTTGGAGCATAAAGACAATAAAAACTACTGATGCCTTTGGTAGTGTGTACATGTATACATTTATACTACTTCTATAATCTTTATACCACGTATGTAATCTCATTATGATTATTTTGCAATGATTTTTATAACTTAGCAATACACTATGAATATTTTTACATATGTATGTACATATTATTTTAATAAATATATAGTATTCCTCTACATGGTATTCTATAATTGACTTAACAAGTCCTCTACTCTTGGCCTTTTATATGGTTTCCAAATGTTTATGTTTATATATAATGCTATAACAAAAATCTCTATGACTATTTTGTCATTTCTTATTTTTTAAAAATAAATTTTTAGAATCTAAGTTCATACCAATTAATAGAATTTACTCCAGTCCCATGTTACATATGATAGTAGTAGGGTAATTCTTTTGATCTTATCCAATTTGATAGGTGGACATTATTACCTCATATTCATTTTCATACTAATGTGAAATTTTTCATATAATTAATACATATTTTTATATTAGTATTTCTTTTTTAAATGGTCTATTTATATTTTTCCATTTTTACATTGAGGGATAAATCACTATTTTAAATTTCTTATTTTTAATTCTTTTTATAGTTTATTTATTTTTGAGGCATAGACAGAGCATGAGTGGGGGAGGGGCAGAGAGAGAGGGAGACATAGAATCTGAAACAGGTTCCAGGCTCTGAGCTAGCTGTCTGCACAGAACCTGATGTGGAGCTCGAACCCACAAAGTGTGAGATCATGACCTGAGCCAAAGTCAGATGGTTAACCGACTAAGCCACCCAGGCACCCCTCCTTTTTTAAAAAATGTCATTTGCGAGAGATAGAGACAGAGAAAAGAGGGAGGGACAGAGAGAGAAGGAGACTGAGAATCCTAAGCAGGCTCTGTGCTTAAGCAGGCTCTGTGCTGTAAGCGCAGGGCCCGACATGAAGCTCGATCTCATGAACTTTGAGATCATGACCTGAGTCAAAATCAAGAGACAGATGCTTAACTTACTGAGCCATTAAGGTGCCTCAGGATAAGTCACTTTTTAAATTTAACTAATTTAAATTAATAAATTAAAAATTTCAATTTATACTTGTTATTTTATTTGTTCCATGATATTATATATATTTACCATAATCCAGGAAGGGACTTTTGTTGTTGCCTCCAAATTTTGATTCAAGCCTCAAAGCTGATGTGATATGGAAAAGTAATTGTATGTTATTAATAAAGGGAATAGATACACCCTATACATCCTTAGGGTTGAGTTTTTCAGAGACTCATCTCTATCAAGAGAACCCAGAAATTCATTTTTGATTTATTAGCAGAAAATACTTTGAAAGTGCTTTCCAAAGAGTAGAGAAAAATAGGTTGCTTCTCCTCTTGTTCCAGTTTTCATGCTGAATGAAGACAATACCAACAGGGCTTGAATGCATCCTTAGAGTTTGTGAGGCATAGATAATAGAAAATCTGGAGCAGGACATAAAGGCAGAGACATTAGAGAGGACAGCAGGAAAGTATGGCTTGTCTACTAGAGTTTGGCAAGGTGATTTGGAATGTTTCCCTACAGCCAAATGGTTAGTGGACCATAAGATATCTTGTGAGGATCTCCTCAGATTAACAATTCTGTTTTTCAGATGCTTAGGTGTCTCATCTTGAAATCATGGTTAAGTGCTTTATCTCCTTCATAATTCACAACCCATCAGCAAAACCTGTCAGCTTCAGAACACAACTACCTCCTCCAAAATTACAACTTAGTTTCAACATAGCACCCAGAGAGATTCTTTCAGTATTTAACTTGAATTATGCCATGGCTTTGTTCAAAACTTATTTTAATGGTGTCATGTCTTATTCAGGGTAAAACTTAGTCTTTAAAATGGCCAAAAGTTCCTATATCATTTACTTCCCCATTCATTCCTCTCTGAGCTCATTTCCTACCACTTTTTGTGTTCTCATTGTGCTACGTATATGGGAATTTGTACTATTCTTTTAGCTTGTCAAATGTATACTCATCCTGGGACCTTTGTACTTACTGTTATCTCTACCTGGAATGCATGTCCCTAAATACGCATATACTTCTTTTACTTTTATTAAGGTAGCATCTCTGAGGTCACTTTTTTTTTCCAGAAAGACTTTTACTGGTCACCCATTACATATTAGCATCCTTTTAGTCACACTCTGTTCCTGAATTCCATTTTATTTTTCTTCTAGGCACTTAGCATCATGTGACGTATTTTTATGTGTTTATTTCTTTATTGTTACAGTACACACTGGAATGTAAGCATGCAATCTCTCAGAGTCTCTTGTCTTCTATCACCATAGCCTCTATAGAGCAGGACATGGGGAGTGAGTAAATGATGAATGCATCGTGATTTAGAAGCAATGTTTGCTTAGTTCAAAGATGCTTATTGTCTTTTCTTTGTGTGTGTTACTTCTTAGTCATTTAACATGAATAAATTTCTGTTCTCAAGATGCCTATTAATAGTAAGTCTGTATTTCAAGATGAGAATAACTGTTAGATGTCTAGCCCTTGGATATATTTCAGGTGTATTTATTAATCTTGACATAATGCTTTCCTTAATACCCTAACATGTAACATGATTTTATATCCTGCTACAATTTATTATTGCAATTTGATAAAGCTGACTTGAAAAGAAGTATATTTGGTATTTCTTTGGTAATAATTTACCATAAATATACTGCCTTAAAACAATACAATTTGTTAAAAATGTTTATTGATTTATTTTGAGAGAGAAAGAGAGTATGTGAGCAGAGGGAGGGGGCAGAGAGAGAAGTGAGAGAGAATCCCAAGCAGGCTCCCAGTGCAGAGCCTGACACGAGGCTCAAACTCACAAACAGTGAGATCACGGCCTCAGCTGAAACCAAGAGTCAGACACTTAACAGAGCCACCAGGTACCCCTAAAACAATACAAATTTATTATCTTAGTTTTGGAGGTCAGGTATTCAACACAGGGCTCACTGGGCTAAAATCATGGTGTTAGCAGCATTGATTCCTCCTGGAGCCCTTAGAGTAGATTCTGTTTCCACGCCTTTTCAGCCTAGTGATTACCTGCCTTCCTTGGATCATGGCCCCATTTCTCCAGCTTCAAAGCCAGCAAGGTAGCATCTCTAACACAGCCTGGAAAAGTTCTCCACTTTTAAGGATTCATGTGACTAGATAGGGTCCACTCATATCAGCTTCTGATTCCTAGCTTCCTGATGACCTTTTTCACATCTGCAGAGTCCCTTTTGCCATACAGGGTAACTAACATAGTCACAGGTTCTGTGGCTTAGGATGTGGGTATCCTGGGAAGGGAGGCCTACCACAGAAGGAAAGAAAACATTGCTATCTTTAATGCTTGTCCCTGCTGACCTCTAAGACTAACACCTTATTTTTCTCTTTTGTTTCAAAACAACTTTCTTAAAAGAATGATCAGTAACTGTTCTATTTTTTGTTTCATTCTTAGTGTTTGATCTCTTTAATTAACATAACTTTGAATCCCATGAACATACTGACAATGTTCTTTCCAAGCTCATCATTGACCACCTTGTCTTAAACTTGATTTTTTTTATCTTTGTGGGTCAATGTGGCTGCAAAAGTAGCAGGTAGGTACATATTTTCTATAATAGCCGGGGAGAATGGAGCTTGGTGGCGTCGGTCAGAATATAGAACATAGCTGCTATTCCCTGTCAGATGTAACTTACCTCCTGGCCTCTTGATGACCTGCTCTTCTACTCCTGTAGGAGTGTGGCTTACTTTCCTGATCATTTACTTCCCTTACCTCAGTTTGAAACTCTCTACCTTCAAACTCTTTCTCCTGAAGTTTACCTTTTTTTGCATCATGTTCTCTCTATGACACCTGCCCATCTTTCTATTTGAACATTCTTAGCTGTCTGTTCTTCCTGTTTGGGACTCCTAAGTCAGGGACTCCTTTTTTACTGGGAAATAATTCTGAGGACAACAGCTTTTCCTAAAGTAACTTAAGTGCCTCACTTCTTGCGTGGTCACTCTGTTTATACAGTCTACAAAACTATAGCTGCAGAGCACTACTCTAAAGAGACTAGATATTGTGCAGGTATGGTAGCTTGCCCAGGTCTGAGTCAGGATAACCTCTGGTGGACACAACTCATCCTTCTCCCTTGTCATGTGTTATTGCTGTTTTTGTTTTTTAAAGTTTATTTATTTATTTTTGAGAGAAAGAGGGGTGTGAGAAGGAGAGGAGCAAAGGGAGAGAGAGAATCCAAAGTAGGCTCCATTCTATGAGTGAGGAGCTAGACAAAGGGATTGGTCACACGAACCATGAGATCATGACCTGAGCCAAAATCAAGAGTCAGACACTTAACCAACAGAGCCACCCACATGACCCTGCTTTTTAAAATTGTAGTAAATTGTACATAATATAAAATTTACCATCTTAATTTTTTCTAAGTATATAGCTCAGTAGTGTTAAGTATATTGATGTTGTTGTATAACCAATTTCCAGAACTCTTTTCATCTTGCTAAACTGAAACTCTATACCCCTTAAACACTCATTATTTTTGATAGTAGCTATCCTGGGACATGAAGCAGTAGAACTGGGATTTGCACCTACATCTGCTTGTCTGAGCTGCATATTTTGAATGGTGATGTTCCCTTAGATCCTATGTGTCTGATGTTTTTTAGGATTCTGTTGCATTCAATTATAAAATACTTGAATTAACCTCTATATATTTATTTTTGTTACTAAGACTTCTATCCATGGCTTCCACAGTTAGAGCAGTGATGAGAAGGAACCAAATTCTCAGCATTCTGTGGACCAGCACCTTTGTCATTCCTCTTCACTCATTGAACAGATATGTATTGAGTGTTCTATGATGTGCTAGATGTGGTGCTTGGAACAGAGCAGAATAGAGAGATTAACTCATTGCTTTCATTGAATTTCTCCCCTCCCCTGCTTTATTGGGATACAATTGACAAATTATATGTATATTTAATGTATACAATGTGATGTTTTAATAGGTGCATATTATTGTGAAATAATAACCACGATTAAGGAAATTAACATTTGGTTGTTTGTGTTAAGAATATTAGAGTTATACATAATTATTTACTATAGTCATCATCTGGTCTTCATATCAGGTCTTCAGAACTTACCTTGCATTTGAAAGGCTGTACCTTTTCATCACAATCTCAATTTATCCCACCACCGATCCTTGGTAATGACCATTCTCACTATTCTGAGTTGTTGTTGTTTTCAGATTTTATACATAAATGAAATCATGAAATATTTGTCTTTCCTTTCTGTGTGTCTTTTATTTCACTTACCAGAATGTTCTTTAGGTTCATCTATGTTGTGACAAGTGGCAGGATTTCCTTCGACTTTAAGGCTGAATAGCATAATCTAGATAATGACTTATTGATCTCCCCACTGATGCTGTGCTAAAAAGTGCTTAGTCCGAAACTACTGAAGATGCCTTAATCTTTGAATGCTGTACAGACCTGGAAAAGGAGGAGGTTATTGTGTCAGGTTAAAGGTGGAGATAAAGAACACCTTTGCATAAGGGTGCTTTATCTCTACCTCTCCTTGGTATCTTTCCACTGCTGGTGGTCCATAAAGGTGTTGTCTCCTTAAAATTTTCTCTAAATGTGATGCTGTCTCTTCCAATTTATCAAGTCTGAAATTAGCTCATATTTCTAATATCTTTTTCTTTCAAGGTATAATTAAATTTACTCAGTCTTCATACATTAAAGTTATTGTTTATCTTCTTTATTCAATTCACCAATAATTTAGTGTTGATTTGTCTTTATTAATATCCTATATATTGAAGTCTACTGTGGAACATAACTGTGGCCAAAGTTAGGTTTATTTACCTTACTATTGCAAAGGGGACTCTAGAAAAACATCAGAAACATTTTAGTGAAGGGAGTTGGATGGACTTTTGTTGGGTTTGGGCTTCTTTCGGATGATTCTGAGGAGGTTCTAGGGAAGTACACTCTTGTTCTCAAATGCTATCAAGAAGAGAACATTAATGAGGCGCCTGGGTGGCTTAGTCGGTTAAGCTTCCGATTTTCGCTTAGGTCATGATCTCGCGGTTCGTGGGTTCGAGCCCCATGTTGGGCTCTGTGCTGACTGGCAGCTCAGAGCCTGGAGCCTGTTTCAGTCTGTGACTCCCTCTCTCTCTGACACTCCCCTGCTCATGTTGTCTCTCTCTCTCTCTCCTAGAAATAAATAAAACATTAAAAAAATTTTTTTTTAAAAAAGAAGAGGACATTAATTACATCAGGTGAGATAAGTCAGACATAAAAAGACAAATAATGGAGGATTTCACTTATATGTGGAATCTAAAAATAGGTGAACTTATATAAACAGAGTAGAATGATGGCTGTCAGGGGCTATTTGGGTGGTAGGTGGTAGAATTATGGAGTTGTTTTTTAAGGGTACAAACTTGCAACTAGAAGATGAGTAAGATTTGGAGATCTAATGCCAGCGTAGTGAATATACCCAACAATACTATATTAGAAATTTGAAATTTGCTGAGAGACTAGACCTTATTTTCACCACACACACAAAAAGGAAAGAAAGAAACAATTATGGAACCTAATAGAGGTGTTGACTATTCCCATGATGGTAATCATACTGTAATACATAAATGTATCAAACTCACAGGCTGAACATCTTAAACTCAAACGATGTTATATGTCAATTATATCTCAATAAAAAACAATGGCAGTCAGTAATTGGGATTCTTAATCATTTTTATCTGAAAGGGGGAATTAAACAGTGATAGAATTATCATTGGTAAAAGAAAGTAGCAACCCTTAAAGAAAGATGATATGAATCGAATGAAGGGAAACAGCTATTTGGTGGTCAAGTAGCCTAGTCAATGCCTTGCACCTAACATGATGATGGACTGACATGAAAACATTCAATTTCCTCTTGTGAACATTGCAGTCTGTTTTTAATTGTGTTACTATCCATTTATTTTCCTCATTTACCTCACTTTCATCCCCATCTGAACATAGTCCCTCATGTGTGGACAACTGGAATAGCCATGTCACTTTTTCCTCTGCTTTCTCACTCTACCTACTCCACTCTGTCCTTCACACCTTTGCTGAATCAGTAAACACTACTTTGATGTCCTTACTCCTGCTCAAATGAGATAAGTTTCCCGTGTTTACAAGAAGTCCATGTTCTTTTTCCAGTCAACCATTTCAAGCCATTTCCCCAGATCTCATCTCCTTTTCTCTATATTAGTCTTTAATTTCAATATATTATTTGCATTTTATTCTTGATGCTAGTGACTGCTTGATATGCTATATAAAAATGTATGGGGAAGTTGTGGGGGGCGATAGATGGAATAGGTGATGGGGATTAAGGAGTGCACTTGTGATGAGCACTGGGTGATGTATGGAATTCTTAAATCACTATGTTGTACACCTGAAAATAATATAACACTATGTTAACCATACTGGAATTAAAATAAAATAAAAATAAAACAAAATAAAATAGTATTTTGAGAAATATTGAATTTTTTTTAAAGTTTATTTATTTTGAGAGAGAGACGGCACCCAAAAGAATGCAAGCAGAAAAGGGAGAAGGAGAGAATCTTAAGCAGGTTCCACACTTAGCACAGAGCCCAATGCAGTGGCTTCATCTCAAGACTGTGAGATTTTTGACCTGAGTCTAAGTTAAGAGTTGGTCTTCCAATTGACTGAGCCAGCCGGGTACACCAAAATATTGAAGTTTTTTATGTCTAACTTTGGAATATATATATTTTGAGAGACAATGAGAGAAAGGGCGAAAGAGAATTTTTCTTTATTTAATCTATGTTCTTATATTCATGAAGTAAATATACCCATCTAACCATTATCAAATTGAGAACATTCCTGTCTATTATTGTGCATTTCTATGATAAATTTCGAAATATTTAAGAGATATTTTCTTTTTATTTGTTGAAAAGTTGTTAGATTGAGAGTCTGGTTAGCAAAAACGTATGCAAAGTTAACAACATTTTTAGAAATTTTCTCCAAGAAATCATGCTTTTGGATTTGAACCTAGTTCAAAAAAAATTTTTTTTAAGGTTTTTTTCACACCTCTTACTGTTTTCAGTTCAACCTTATCTTGAATATATAAATGTGGTATTCCTTTCCTGTTGAAGAGCATGGGACTCTAAGGAGACTCTAAACACTCTAATTGCCTTTAAGGCAATTCCTTTTCTTTAAAATGTAAATGCCACCTCTGCTACCAAAGTGTAAAATATAATTAGCCACAGGCCTCATTTTTTATTTCCATGCCTTGGGAATTTCCAAAAGAAAATTACTTTAACTTTGTTATGCTTTTATTAATATCCTTTTTTTTTTCTGAGGGAAATACGTAAAACTCATTGCAATCATGTTGTGTTTGTTCATGTTGTCCCTGGGTTTTTGGATCTCAGTGAGGGTCTAGAACCCCCTTGAGGGTACCCTGCAGTTCTAACTGCTATCCAGCAAGTGGAGGTTTTGTGTTTATGCTCCTCTTATGCAAATCTCTTAGATTCTGTTTTCTAAGGAGCAAAAACTGAAAGGGTATGATGCCAGCAATGTAGCCATCACCTGACTCATGCATTTAGACTGGGCACTCAGACTATAGAACGTGGAAGCAGCGCTATTGGTCTCCATTGATAAATTCATTCCTGAATTCTCCTATATGTTTTGTTGGTTTTTAGAATAGATTTCTCCAATATATTCTTTACCAGCAGAGAGCAAGTAGACTGCCTGTTATCTGTTGCCATGAGGTGCTGAGGAAACAGGCAATCTCTAGGGTAACTGGAAAAAATGAAGCATACACACTCTTCTCTCCTCAGGATGGTGTGCTTGCATAAGGCCATTGCATCTAGTGTGGCACCAGGTTATTGCACCAAGACCTTCTTCCCTCTCTTCATTGATTATCTGTGGAATGTATAATGAACAAATGGGTAACTAAAAACTTGGATATAAAGAAATATTTGTTTCTATGATCAAATAGTTTGTGCATGATTGAATCACTGATCTTTTGACTCCCAAATTAAAAAAAATATATAGTACCAGCACATAGAGGGACTTTTTGTGGTAAAGGTGAGCCTCTGAGAATAGAGAGAAAAGAAACCAATATCAATGAAACATGAGGGGCATTATTACTATTACTCAAGCTTAAAAGAGACAGAGATCTGAGAAAAGTATAAGAAAAATGCTTAGTGTTGTAAGGAATATTGTATATGTCTAGTCTTGTAATTCTCAACTTTGGGTTGCATGTTAAAATTATACATTTTACAGGCATTTTTATTATTCACTTACCATTGAAATATAACACATACAAACCATGAGCATTTGTCTCTATTAAGTTTCATAAAGTTAATATACCCATGTAACCATTACCAAATTCAGAAACAGAACATACCTATCTATTAGAAGCCCTCATGTTCTTCTTACTCATTACTGCCCTATAAAAGCAACCCCTGCCTGATGCTGAATGCTGTAAAAATATTTTTGCTTATTTTTGAAATGTATATCTGCAAAATAAATAATACCATTTAGTGTTCTTTTGTGTCTGTTTTTCCTTTTCCTCCTCAACACTAGGTTTGTAAGAGTCTGCAAGTAGCAGTAATGCATTCATTCTCATTATTGTCAAATGCTTAATATATGAATATGTCAACATTTATTTATCTCTTTTATTGGTGGGCATTTGGGTTGATTGCAGTTTAGGATATTGCAAATAGTGCTGCCCTAAATATGGCTACAAATGTTTTGGTGAACATATGTAAATATTTTGTTGGGCATACATCCAAAGTGGAATTTCTGGACCATGGTATATGTGTATGTTCAGTTTAGTTTATACAACCACTCATGTTTCCAATAGTGATACCAAACTATACTCAGCTTCTAGTTGTTCCACATTCTTTGCCCATCTAGGAACTTTAAAAAATGCCAATACCCAAAGTTTACTAAAACTCCACCTCAGAACAATGAAATTACAGAGTTTCTGAGGGTAAGACAAGAACTGGTGTGTGTGTGTGTGTGTGTGTGTGTGTGTGTGTGTTACATATATATTACACACACATATATTACATATATATTATATGTGTGTGTGTGTATATATATATACAAATATATATATATACATTTTTTTTTTTTACTCTTCCCAGATGGCACTATGACACTAATGTCACCAGAGAAAAGAAATAAAAAAATCATCATTCAGATGAACTATCTAGGGTATGAAGCAATAAATGCTTTGCTCAAACCACCAAGACAGTGACAAGTCCAGGGCTGGATGCCAAGTATCCTGACTCCTGATCCAGGCCTTCTTTGCACTGCCAGTCTCATCTGGAGGTACTTCTTTATATTTTCATTCCTATACTGTGAAAGTGAACTTTGAGTTATCCTATACAATTAGAGCTGTCTAGTTTACCAAGGAGTTTTTCAGACTTTGTGAAGTAGGTAGAGCATGTATGAAGGACTGGCTACAGAACATGTGGGATCCAGTACAAAATGAAAAGGTGAGCTTCTTTGTTCAAAAAACTAATGATAAATTTCAAAACCATATCAGCAGAGCATTAAACCAAACATGGGCCCTTTTAAGACTGGTCTCTGTGTTATTGCACACCCATGAAACTGGCCCTGCAGGTACTATCATTTGCAAGTTACAGATGAAAAAGTAAGGCTCATGACTTGGTTAATGGTCAATAGTAGAGACAGGCCTGATGACGCCTACTTTGTCTTTCTGATCTACAGGATGGGGATGTACCTTTTCTCAGGGATTTTCCAAGATAAAATGAATAAAAATGATACGGACTGAATATAAAATGCTCACAAGAAGAGAGCATTTGTTTTTTAACTTAAGGACAATGGAGGGTCACTTAGCACAAATAAAGAATGAATTTTGAGAAAATGAGATCCAATTAACTGCTGTTAAACCTACCATGCATTAGCAATCCTTGGACATTTCTTTTGCATTTTTTGAAACATTTGGTTGATACACTCTATACAGATGTTTGGATCCTCTCAGTAGGTGCCTTCATAAGTCTTATGTTGAGGTGGTGGATGAAACAGATGGAAATAACTACTCTTCTTTTGGGGGTAAAATCTTCTAATATATGGAAATATGATGGGACTATCAAATGGGCATGGAATTGGGAAAATATTTTAAGGAGTGACTCTAAATGCTATGATAAAGTAGGAATAATGAAAACCTGCCCTGACATCTCCAAGAAACCCCTCCCTGCCATCCCCCCAAGTTATTTTTATAAGCCTTTGAGTAACTAGCTTATTTAGAGATACTTGTGAAGGACAAGAGCTAATATGTAACTATACTTTTTTTCTTTAAAATGGTAGAATTTTTTCTTTATGAATGGCTTCAGTTGAGTTAGTTTGTCTCCTGAAGACATGCAAAACCATTTCTGACTTCTGAGTATGGCTCATCTCCCACACTAAGACCTTCTATCACACAAAAGTGAGGACTGAGGAGTCAGAATTAAGGACTCAAGACTAGAGCCACCAGATAATTTATTTAAGGGGTCTAAAACCCTTAAAGACATCATTTATCCTGTTTATGTGCATTTCCCCATTGTAAAATGGGATTCTATGGGCTGAATTGTGCCTTCCCCAACCCTAAATATATATGTTGAGGTCCTAACCCCAGATATATAAGACTGTGACTATATTTGAAGATGCGACCTTTAAAGAGATAGGTCAGGTTAAATGAGGATATTAAGGAAGCCCTAATCCAATATGATTGGTGACCTTATAAAAAGAGATTAGAACACAAGGACACACAAAGACCATGTGAAAATTGAAGGAGAAGATAGCCATCTACAACCCAAGGAAAAGTCCTCAGAATACATCAACCCTACTGACACCTTGATATCCGACTTCTAGCCTCTAGAATTGGTGAGAAAATAAGTTTCTGTTGTTTAATCCACTCATTCTGTGGTATTTTGTTACAAAAGTCCTAGCAAACTGATGCAGGGGATAATATAATAACAGGGACTTCAAAGGTTGTATTATGGAATGAATAAGACTGACACGTTGGTTAAGTGTAGAGCATAGAGTGAATGTTAGTCCTATAGCCACCAACTTATATTTGTCTCTCTACAGCATATGGTCTATTGGTCTCCCTTACCTCCTTTTTCATTACACTCTCCAATTTTTGCCTTCAGCATGGAACATGACTCCTAAAGAAAATAAGGTTTAATTCAAAAATGAAAGAGCTATACTGTTGGGTATTTCTCCAATTGTATTAGTTTGTTTACTTACCAACTTCTGTTTTAAATCTAAATAAGAAGCCTCAAGTGTCTCTTTACTTGCTGAGAGGTCAGATGTAAAGTAGGTACCTAGTTGTAAATGTGCTCCTGCATCTAGTGAGTCTCAACTGAGTTACAGCTGTTCCTACCCACTCCCCACTCTTGTCATTCGTACTAAAACAGAAATTTGAGAAAGAAGACAGATTAATGTTTTTAAGGGTAATCCCCCTATAGCTTTTGCTGAAGAACCATTTTTCTTGTTTGCTATCCTTAATAAAAGTTCTCATTTTACTCAATAGACTCTGCTAATAGTACCTTGAGAATAGCTAGTATTTATATAGCAGAGTTTCCCTGGAAGCTCAAAGCACTATATAAATATTGTCTCATTAAAAACTCATACATCCCCATGAATTAGGTTGGTGGCTGCTGCAATTTCCCTGATGTGCAGATGGAGAAACAGAGGGTGAGAGACTTTTGCAAATTCAGCAAAGCTGGGAGGGAAATACAGAAAAACATTGCTTTCTGACATTTGGTGAAAAAAGCTCGAGCCAATTACCCAGATTTTCTCAAAGTGAGAGGCATTAAGCATAAAGTCAGAAGCCTGTGTTCTTATGAGTAATTAAAACATTATAAAGGATCATTGCTTTTCTTTGGGGACTGGGGCCATGTTTGAGTGGGTGGAGGGATGCACTGAGAAGTACCTGTTAAGTCTTAAAAGTAGAATGTGACTCTTCTGTCTTTTTCTTGGTTGTTCATCTTGCCATGGAACACTGCTGGTTTATTCAGGTCACTTTTGTTATTCTCATTTCTGACTGAATGTCTTCAGTAATCCTTGAACAACAGTGCTTATAACAAAGTCTCACCACAGCCTTTCTATTTTCTCATTACTCTGTTCCAGTGTAGTCAGCAATCTCCTGATTCACCGGTGTAATCCTGCATCTATTTTCCATTCTTGTAGTGCATTGGTCTTCCTTTGTCTTTATTTCCTCTTCTGCAAATCCTGCATGGGTTAGTTACATGACTACAAAAACTAATAAATAGGCTTATCAAATTAATAGATAATAAAAATGGCTTAATAATGTCTACAAATTAACAACACAGAATATCATTATGGCTGTACAATTAAGCAATTGAAAACAGGGTAAGCAGGAAAGACCCGTTGGTTTAAGGTTTCTTCTGCCCCAGAAAATAACAGGTTAATGGGAATAACAGTGGAGATGGTAATGCAAAAGCAGTCCAAAGCTGAGAAAGAAGCCAGAGGGGATCCAACACCCTGCAGGTGGATTTCCCGCTTGCTAGTCAAGGCTGAATTGAAATTGTGACTACAGGACTGACCGGTTTTTATTGTAATATTTAGCTCCTAAAATCTGGTGAACAGCTTCTCCACTGGTTCAGATAATGCCTATTGCTGAACATCTGCAGTTAGAGAAAGGGCTATTACTTTTGGCCGAAAGCTTTCTAATGGAAGATACTCCATTAGAAAAGCAGCAGTAGTCTTTACCTGCAGTGAAGTGGGGATGCACCACAGATTTTTAATTCAGCATTTTCACAACACAGCACATTCAGATGTACTTCGCTTAATTGTTTCTTGAAAGGTTTTGAGATTTGTGCCATGGATGGAAGTGTTTCTAAGGTTTTTGTTCCCAACAACATAAAAATACATCTCCCTCTGCCTTTTCTTATAAATTACAAAAGACTAATTTTTTTGTTCTGTCATGAGACTCAAGACTATAGAAGTATCCTTCCCTTTTAAGTTTTTTTATTTCCAGAAAACAAGATTATTAACTCCCTATATGGCTTTTTGAAAAAAAGAATAAAATAAGAGGTTTTATTTTCTAACAGCTATGACTGCATTTCTCAAGAAATGAATAAAGGAATTTGTTAGAAATTGCAAATATACACTGCTTAATTGAGCAAGTGCTAACCTTTTGCATGTAAGCAAAATATTGTCTGCAACTAGCTTTAAAAAGACACAAGTCAGAAACTGTATATTGTTCTAATTCCAAGAAAATTTTTACAGGAAAAATTTTATGCATAAATGTCAAAATTTATTCCACATATTACATGTTAAAAATAATATTATAGCTAATTCTTGATGTTAACATATTTTAAATCTTAAAAATCCCTAGTTACTTCATTCTCAGGTTTTTACCCAATTTGTTCAAAGACATCTCTTGTCAGGCAATGACATCTCTTCCTATCAATGATCTTTTTTCTTTTTACATAAAAATATTAATAATTTTGCACTGCTTGCAAATGTAGGGTAGTGACAGATTTGAAAAAAATCTAGAAAAGAGATCCAGAGTGGCCAGTACCACTGTGCATTTGAGGAACCCCAAAACAGGAAAGTGAGGCACCTGGCCTAACTGGTTCATAGGTCCACCCGGTGTTCTAGAGGAGTAATCCCATCCATTGAGGTTCTGCCAGATAGATGTGCTGAGAGAAAGGGGCAGGAGAATTAAGGCTTGGGAGTGTGAAGCAGCTCGGTAAACCATTGTTGCTATTAGCAGTGAACCGGCCTTTCTCAGCACCAGAAGGTTCCCATAACCTAATAGCTCATCCTTTGGCGGCCCATACTGTATGCTAGGAATTGTTCTAAGCACTTCATAAAATTAAATCTTTTAATCTAATGATGAGAATGGGTCCTCATTTCTTTTCATTGTCACTCACTTTGTATACATATACCCATAAAGACATGTGCATATTTATTATACACATACATGTATAGATTAGCTTTTGGTTTTTACTAAAATAATGAATGTGTATTATATGTATATATTTGATAATATATGTATATATTATGGTGTATGTATATATTAACTTCTGATTTTTTTTTTAATCAAGGACACTTAAATCCCATGTTCTTTGGCAGCCCTTTTCTGTGTAACTCACAGTGGTTGCTCCTGCAATACCACTGATAGAAGGACTCAGCAAGCCCTGGCCTTTTATAGACCTGCTGGGATTTTTGTGCCTGTCACACTTCTTCATTCTCAACTGTTTGAAGGTGGGGATAATTTTTTTTTTTTTTTACAAATAGTTTATTGTCAAATTAGTTTCCACATAACACCTGGTGCTCATCCCCACAAGTGTCCTCCTCCATGCCCATCCCCCCCTCCCCCCACATCCATCAGTCCTCAGTTTTTGTCAGCATTCAAGAGTCTCTCATGGTTTGCCTCTCTCCCTTTCCCCCACCATTTCCCCCCTTCTTCTCCCCCTTGTTCCTCCGTTAAGTTCCTCCTAATCCTCCTATACGTGCAAACATGATATTTGTCCTTCTCTGCCTGACTTATTTCGCTCAGCATAACACCCTCAAGGTCCATCCATGTTGCTACACATGGCCAGATTTCATTGTTTCTCATTGCCATGTAGTATTCCATGGTATAGATAAACCACATCTTCTTGATCCATTCATCTGTTGATGGACACTTAGGCTCTTTCCATGTTTTAGCTATTGTGGAGAGTGCTGCTATGAACATTGGGGTCCATGTGCTCCTATGCATCAGCATTTCTGTATCCCTTCGGTAAATTCCTAGCAGTGCTATTGCTGGGTCATAGGGGAGTTCTATTGTTAGTTTCCTGAGGAACCTCCACACTGTTTTCCAGAGGGGCTGTACCAGTTTACATGCCCAGCAACAGTGTAGGAGGGTGCCCGTTTCTCCACATCCTCGCCAGCATCTAGAGTTCTCTGATTGGCTCATTTTAGCCACTCTGACTGGCATGAGGTGGTATCTTAGTGTGGTTTTGATTCGTATTTCCCTGATGAGGAGGGATGCTGAGCATCGTTTCATGTGTCTGTTGGAAGGTGGGGATAATTTTTGACACATTTTGGTATGCCAGGAAGCTCTCATAGACCTGGCACAGAGTTTGCTGTGGAGTTAGAACCTGACTGGCACCTTGAAGAAAGAGTGGAATTGTGGTTGGCAGTGTTTAATGGAATTATTTATTTCCAAGATCACATGCGATACTTGCTCTGTCAAATCAAAGTCTCTTCTCAAGACTAAAATTCTAATCAATGGAATGTATAAATATAGCTAGAAACTAGAAAATGAGATTATACAGATAATTAGACATTTATTCAGAGAGTAAATGGCTGTACTCTTTTCCTCATGCAACTAGCTTTACTCATCTTTATTTACAATTTAAAACTAACTTGTATGGCTTTTATAAAAATATTACTTATTTTCTTTACTTGTAACTTTAAAAAGTGAATCTTACTGAGTTCAGTATTATCATTGATGACTCAATCAGTTGAACCAAAAGGACTTTGAGTATCCCAGATATGTTAAATGGTTGGGTTTAGAGTCACACATTAAGTTGGCAGCAGAACCAAACACTGACTTAGAGTATAGATTTTAGTCAATAAAGATTCAGGCCTATTGACCATCTTGCTCAAATTAAAAATTCAGTAAATATTTGTTGCGTGAATGGATTATTCTGATGGAGCACTGACTGATAACAATAAAAACTGGTTTAAATAATGGGTGTGTCCACAGTGGTGCATATTGACTAAAGGTCAGCTCTGGGAGCTATGAAGCTAATGAACCACTGGCATGGCATCAAGAAGAGCAGATACCCAATACTTAGGGTTCACTTAATTCTTTTTTTCTAGATAGGTCCCAACCCATACATTCAAATTAAGAAATGGAAATTAGGTTATTAGTTCCTGGGTCAGGGCTTTCCACTATATCATGTCTAAATGTGGATATAAATGAAGTGAGATTATAGTAAAAAGACAGACTAATTTGGTTTGTTATCACCAAATGGCTGGAAAATGAGGCTGAGGCAAGTTAGTCCTATAGGTAGAATAATGGGTTTAACTAAAACATGGGCAGAGACAGGAATGAAGTTGAAACTCAAATGAGAAAGAAGTCAGGAAGTTTTAGGAGTCATGGAAGTATATAACTAAAATGCATCATTTAATAGATAAATGAATCTCTAAAACGTTTCCTAGAATGTTTTACTTGGGGTTCAAACTAAGACTAAGGAAGAATAGTTGTAGTTGACTTGCCAGGGAGTATTTTCAATCGTATTCTTTGGTTTCAACCTTCTACTATCTCTCTAGAATCCCAATTCAGTGAGGCCTAGAATAGCAGAGTCCTTAGCAATGAGATAAAAGATATTCTCTGAAGAAAATATGATACATAAATATTTTTCTTCTTAGTTTTGAAATGTTAACATGCAAAGAGAAAGAGGATGGATTGAGCACCTCTACTCAATTATGAGCCAGAGTAATCCGCCTAGGAAGTCAGTTCTTTGCTACTTTATCACTGCAAAAAGTCAATAAATGATGCATAAAAGTTAATACACCTGGAAGTAATGGTATACTATTTTCTAAGATTACCAGTATTACAATAGAAACAGAGAAAATTAGCAGAATTAAAATGTTTTCCCCTTTGCCAACAGGAATAGGGGATATAAAAAAGCATGACAATTACTTATTGCCCTTTAAAATAAGGCTTTTTCTACTAGTTTTTGTTTGAGAAGTTTACACAGATTAATAAATATTTTTAATATCAAAAATAATTTCTTTCCAGAGTGAATGCCCTGCTAGGAGCCAGAAATTTGAATGAAATGAGAGGAGGGAGTTCAAGGACATGCCAGTAGATCCCAGTCTTGGTTTTAATGAATGGGAGTTCAGTCAAATGAAGATATGTTTCACTTTCCAAGTGCCTTTCATTTCTCTCTAGAGCTATTTAGTGATTCATCCCTACATTAAGGATTTAGTAGAGGTAAATGTTAAGGAGTGAAAAATTCTGTAATGTACCAAAAGCCAAATCTGAATGCTTTTTTAGTCTCTGTTTGACCCTGACTGTATTACTATTCCCTCAGTTGGTGTAAATAATGACACAAAGACATCTTCAAACTTCTTAATATTCTACTAAGTAAACACAGCTATATAATACACATCTAAACATTGATTGAATTTTCCTGAGAAGGAAAAGCATCTGATACATTTCTTACCTTTTTGAATCTTCCATTTTAGGCATTCAGGGTATGTCTCTTTGTCGGTTTGCCTGAATTGCAAATAATATGAATGTGTATACCCGTTGACGACCCAGGACACAATAATATTATTGATCATCTCCACTTTCACACCTATGTAATTATCACAGAAATGATCAGACTTTCTGAAATCTGAGCCATATGCCACCAGCACATAAATCAAATCTGAAGCTCAGTGAAAGGATGGGTGGTTCTAAGCACAGAGATAGGATGCTGAGTTGCTTTTGCCCCATTACTCCTTGTGAACTCTAGGGAGGAATACCTTTCCTGTGAATCCCTTCATTGGCTGTATTCCAAGAAGCTACAGCTATGGTTTGACATTCACTCACTGTTAGTGGAAGGCAGTGTGATTTAGACAAAGGAGAAAGCTGACAGCCTCACTCTGAAGTGTATGAATATTTAAAACATTGTTAGTGTTGCACATGACTGGTAAACAGTGATTTGTCATGCTTAGACTGAATGAATTTTGCATTTATTTTGCTTTTGTCTTTTGAATGACTAAATAAAGGGTAAAAACAGTCCTTTAACCTCATAAGCATATCATTTCCACTATAAAACTACCTGTACCTTGTTTTAGTCAATTGACACAAATTAATAATTTATACCTGAGAAGGACTGCATGTAAATCCTTAATCTCTAATTTCATATTATACTTTCCAGATGAATGAGCTGAAGTTATAATAATCAAGTCTTCTATTTCCTAATTGTGGGGCCTTTTACAGATAATCTACCCATATTGGCTCTTTATTTCCTCAGCTCTAGAGGAAGGCTTGGGTCAAAATAGAATGAATGTTTTATTTGAACAGCACCTTGTTATCAAGGCAGGCCTTAAAAACCTTAAAATAATTAGTTATTCAATGTTTAGAGCTCAGATAGGGGGGTTCCTAATAATAATTTATACTTTTGGTTCCTTTTGGTATCTAGCCACACTGGGACCAATAATCATTCATAGGCCAGAAGCTACTGAGCCATTTAGATGTGGCATGTGCTCTTAAGTGTGCTACATTCCTGCTGCCCCTTATTCGATTGCAAACACTGAGGCATAATGATAGTTGCCATTTATGCAACCCTTGCACTGTTGTTTTCCTACAGCTGACTTGCCTTGCTCATTTATATTCCTTGTCTGGTCCTGTGAGCATGTGTTTGCAACCTCTGGAGACTAATTTCTAAAAATTCTATGATTCATGACTTTATTTTTCAACAAAGGTCAGGAATAATTTAACTACACAACAAGAAATTTTGTTAAGTCATAAGCCGTTTTGCTTAAATTCCTAAAAGATATTTTTGCATGGTTCCCAATAACCGTATATGAAAAAGGATCTTATTTTGCTGGCATTGACTGGAGTCTGCCTAGGTCCTAGAAAGTGCCCTTAGTTAATTTCTACATGAATTTCTCCAACATAGGTACTTACTTTAACAAGTCAGCAAGAAGAGTCTATCTCTCTAGTTATTAAAATTGGAGTCTTACAGGGGCGCCTGGGTGGCTTAGTCGGTTAAGCGTCCGACTTTTGCTTGGGTCATGATCTCGCGTTCGTGGGTTCGGGCCCCACGTCGGGCTCTGGGCTGACTGCCAGCTCAGAGCCTGGAGCCTGTTTCAGTCTGTGACTCCCTCTCTCTCTGACCCTCCCCTGCTCATGTTGTCTCTCTCTCTCTCTCCTAGAAATAAATAAAAACCTTTAAAAAAATTTAAAAAAAATAAATAAAATTGGAGTCTTACAAAATCTAACCTAATGATGGGAGTGACTAGCTATCACCTTTGTATATTCTATTGATTAGAAGCAAGTCATAGATCCCACTTGCACTAAGGTAATTGCACAAAGGTGGGAATCACTGGAGGTTCCTCTAGGTCCTGTCTGCCACAAATATATTTTCTACTGCAATAAACATTTATTCAGCCCTTAACACATGCAGACTTCATTCAATCAATGAAAAAAGAAAGAACACTAAAGTGATGTGTTTTAAAAAATAGAAAGTTGAATAAGATATAGTCCCTTCTTTCTAGAAACTTAAAGTCTAACATGAAAGTCAACAAGTTTATAATCCTATTTATGCTCTAAAAAGTATTTAAGATATCTTCAGAATGTCCTTCTGAACCTCTTGAATTAAAATTTTGCATTAGACTATATTTTGTTAAGACAGTGAACTAAAAATTTCAACAAATTATTTAAAATATATCAGGTTCTTTTGCTTAGCTCTCACCAGGAAAATGAATTTGATGATTAATGTAGATTGTGGCTTCCATTTTTCACCTCATGTTTTATAATATAAATATCATAAAAATAGGTGAAGTAAAGCAGTCCAGGCCAGGAATGGAAGAGGTGTTCCATACGTGTTTTTAAATATACTTGCTTATCTTCTTCCTTATGAAATAGGAAGCTATTAATGGTGGATGGATGTTAGAAATCCTGAATAAATTATTTGTAAGTACTTTAACATCACACTGAGTTTCTCAAGGTGGATTGTCTATGGAAAAGATACTAAACCATGTATCAAAATAAGACCTGTCTTTCTGTTTTACTTGAGCTCACTAGTGCCTAACATGTTTTACTCTGTCCCCATCTACTCCCCAGATCTCAGAGAGAAAAAAAATTCATATTTCAAGTCCTGACACAAATTTCTACAAATCAGATCACAGTCAAGTAATTTAATTGCAGCAACTCCTAAAACATGCAAATATGTGGAATATATTTATATGTGTATATATATATATATGTATGGTCTCTAATTAATGTGATTGATTCCAAAATTTCTCTGGGACTAATGAGATTTTTGATCACTGCAGAGTTAGCATGCAGCCCTTAATTAAGAGAAAGAAAAGTGCTTTTATACCAAGGAAAAAAGTAGATTGTTCACATTTAGTGCTTATACACTGAAATTTGCCCTGTAAATATTTATCTCAGAGACAAACATATATAAATTCTAGGTTCCTGTCAATATATGTATATATATAAATAGCAAAATTAAGACTGTTAATGGATGAGCCACTATTCCCTATTGAAAATAAGGCTGTATAGCATGAGCCCAGGTTTTTGCTCTTTCTCAGAGGAAAACATGACTGTGTTGGTCTTTTTTTTTCTTAATACCTATTTTGTGGATCAGAGATTCCAATCTAAATTATTTGGTCAAATCAGCTTTCAACATGCATTGTTGCCAGGCTGCTCTATTTGGTTTCAAGGTGCTACTCATTTTTACTGAGTTTAAAGAAAAAAATTGCTCAATTTAGCTTATTTTTCTCTTCATTATTGCGAGCTGCAGGATATTGAGATTAGATGACTAAATGAGCTTTATCCCCATTTTATGGAGAAAAACAAGACTTAGGATGTTAAGTCCTGCCTAGTGACTCCTGATGGCTATGGTGTTTGGGATGAATAGAGGCCTGAATATAAATGTGTTGATTATGACAATGAAGGAATCAGAATCTCTTTTATTACATCAGATATGCTATTTGCACACACATGTGAATATAGTAGATGAATATTATTGATATGCATTTTGCATTTGCAGCTGGGAAAATACTGTATGTAAATAAGGCCATACATATGCACTCCATTCCCAATCACCTAGGAGCTGATTGAATATTCTGAGTTCAGGCTTCTCCTCCAGTCATTTCATCAGATAAAGAATTCCATCAGGCAGCTGCTTCATTTGCAAATATCTACTTAGTTAAATTTTTAAAACTTTTGATTATTTTTGAGAGACAGAGAGAGACAGAGCATGAATGGGGGAGGAGCAGAGAGAGGGATACAGAGAATCTGAAGCAAGCTCCAGGCTCTGAGCTGTCAGCACAGATCCTGACATGGAGCTTGAACCCACTGACCGTGTAATCATGACCTGAGCCCAAGTCGGACGCTTAACCTAGTGAGCCACCCAGGTGCCCCACAAACATCTACTTATTTAAAATTCCCCATTGGCATGCCTGGGTGGCTCAGTTGGTTGAGTGTCCGACTCTTCATTTTGGCTCAGGTCGAGACTGGGCAGTTTCTGAGTTCAAACCCCATGTTGGAGGACCCTACTTGGAATTCTCTTTTTCCCTCTCTCTCTCTCTTTCTCTCTGAAAAAAGAAATGCCCCATTAAACTTTCTTGGGCCTACATTGTGAAATAATGAGGTGTCAATAACTTCAAAATAATCCTCTGAATATTTTTGTCCCTTTTGGTCATTAGTGTCAAATGAATTGCATTGAGTGTGAGCATATTGTAGATAATACTGGTTTTAAGCTAAATTTCAAGGATATAATGACTGTCTTTGGAGAGTTTTTCATTCTGGAAGTATTTTCATAATGCCAAAAGAGTTTTTTAATGGTTAGTTTTTTGTCTGATTCATTTCTCAGCATGCTACAACATCCAGGATTTTAAAGTATGTTATAAAGATAAGAATGAGGCAGAAAATCCTGAAAGGCAGCATTAGTGAACTTTGTGTGTAAGTGAATAGATTAGCCAGCAACTTGGAATAGAAAAAGTTTCATTTGGTCTAGGCCGGGTCAGTCTCCAAAGTGAAAGTGCACTTATGTCGTTTGTTTGCATGGGAGATTCACTTCTGACAATAGTGTAATAATTTGCTTGTGGCACAACCTTATGCTTTATAATCAAGTGGGTTGAGTTAAATTGCTTAGTTTTTATTAATGTGAGACTCTATGCTATGTCCTGTGGATTAAAACCTGGATAATATACAACTTTTGCTCTTCTCAAGTTCACAGGCTGGAGCATCTTACTTTTAAAAATGTAAGCCAATAAATATACAATTAATAGAAATCTGTAAAAGGCACTAACTGGGCACTAAGTGTGAAAGTCAACTGAACTGAGCTTTTAGTTTGGAAAAATGAATGTGAAGTCTCAGAAAAAGAGTAGGTCAACACAATAATTATCATAATAACTGTCTTGGGTGGAGTTCCTAAGAAGCAGAGCCCAAGAAGGGTGATTTATTGAGGGTGCTCTCTGAAGAAACCTGGAAGGCAGGTGAGAGAAGCAAAGTAAGTCAGGGGAGTAGCCAGGTAAAGGTCAAGTCTCACCCTTATCCTGCAGGGAATTCTAGGTATAATTGACACCACAGAGTTGTTACATTTTGGGGTGGGGCAGGTCTTTTTATCCACTATCAGTCAAAATTGGCTGAAGGATGTAACATTTCTGGGTGAGTTGGCTTCTCTCCCATAAAGGCACTTTCCAGGAGAGGTACAGCCATGAGCTATTTGCCACTCACTGTGACAGCTCCTGGAGGTTGGATGGCTGCACGGACCTGCCGTAGCAATTACCAACATTTATTACATGTTTAAGGGTCCAACAATCTTAAAAGAATTTTATATATCTGACGTGTTAATTCTATGGGGAATATAATAACATTTCTCCACTTGAAATTTAAGAGACCTAAAGCACAAATTAGGTGAACTAATCGAGGTCATGCAGGAGGAAAGTGTAGAATGATGATCTGGAGCCAGTCTGATTTTGAAGTAGAGATAAACCACCCTAATTTTCTGCTACTTGGCTGTAATGAGTAATGTTATTTGAAACATAAACAAGTAGCAACAAAATTGGTTGTAATATTTTTCTCATTTCTTCATAGAAATAATTGCCTATGTTGTGATTAAATTGCCAGCTATTCTACAGGAACTGAAGTTTTACTGAGCCTTCTAGGAAAATACCTTTCTGATAATATCCCAGTAGCAATATCAGCTCCTGGATATTGACTCTTGGCATTTTCTGGGAAAGACCACATTCACATCTTCAGACATTTTTTTTCCCCAGGCTGGCCATATTTCCTCTCATTTTCTGTATTCTAGCCTCATGTTTGCTTTGTGAGTGCATAATGCTACCTCCTGTCATGGGATCTTTGCACAAGCTCTTCCCTGTAACTGGGATGTGATTTCTGACAACCCCTTCCTGCCTCCGGCTATGTGGTTACTCATCTCCTCATGATCCTTCAGATCTGATGGATTAGGCTTTATTTACTTTACTTCCTGCCTCCTTCTCTGGGCCAGCTTCTACCTCATTTCATGTTTATACATATATTGGTGGGGTTGTTTAATGACTTCCTCCTCTCTTTACTGTCTGTAAGTTCCATGAGGGTAGGATCTGTGTTTGCTTCCCTCTCTGTTAGACCCAGTATAGTGCCTGGCACACTGTGGATACTCAATAGATAAAGGTTAATAAATGAATAGGTGATGGTAAGAATATGTACTGTCCTCTCCTAGATTTCTCCCTACTGACCAGTGACAGGCTTGTATCTCTGCCCAAAGCTTTCTGTGATCTAAAGTTGGGATTATCTCAAGGACCTTTATCCAAAAAACAGGCACGTTTTTCTCCATGTCTGGAAAGTTTCAGTGTGATACAGCTAGTAGCAATCAAGCTTGGAGTTGCTGTAGGGACACTCTCTCCCCACCCTTTATCAATGATGCAATAAAATTTTGAATTAGACTTATTTAGGGAATAAGGACCCAGTAAAGGCTGCTATCATATCTCTTACTGTAAGAGTCTAATGTGGAAGCATTTGGATTTTCTCAAGCCTTCTCTGTTTCAAAGTCCCTCTCTTTACAGCAGTCAGATCCATTAAAAACATATCCATTTAGGAGTATGAATATTTACACTGATATTTTAGTAAAATACCTTAAAATAAAGAAGACGGGTGTTTGATACTTTTAAATAATGCATCCCATTTATCTATGAATAATTTTTTCTGTTGGTATGTATTTTTATTAGCAGCAACTTTAAAAAAATCAAGACAAATTCACAATGAGTAACTCTCACTAGGATTTGAAAAAGGAATCATGAATGCATTCGCACCTGTGTTTTTCTTTTTTCCTGGTTTTCAATTATATTCTCAGATTGATTTTTCTGTTGTACACACTAGTTTAAAAGTAGAAATGTTAAGATGATTAATACTTCAGCTCTCTTCATTTTCCCTGTTATTTTACTGGCATAAAGAAGGTGCATCTGTGACTTGAAATGATAATTTGGAGGAGGGTTTATTATAAAAAGGGACTATGCATTTATTAGCTTATTCATTTTTGAGAATTTATTGTACATTAAATAAAATTTGTTATTATCTATTATTTAAACAACTGAATACTCTTTTGGAATTGTATCCAGGTTTTGCCAAAGAAAACACAAAGGTGTTCATTATTCTTAGAATATTCTTGTGTGGTTTGGACTTTATGGCCCAGCAGGTCATTTACATCTGTTCCCTGAGCAACTTAACTGAATATTGAATTGGGGCCAGCTCTGGTAGGAAACACTCCAGTTTCTAAACTGTAAAGAAAAACTGAATATAATAGTGGATAAAAGAATAAAGCTTGGCCTGTCAAATTGCAGTTGGGATACTTCACATAATGAAATAGCTTACGTTAGTATTTAAATATTTAAGACGGAATGCCCCACATTTGGTATTTATTTACCTGAAAATTCTCTTAGCTCAACAATATCATCCAAAATAATAATATTTTATATTTTAATAGATTATCATTATACTTACAATTTCCATCTACATTTAGAGAGAAAACAAATATCTAAAATTGGAAACTTGGAATAGATCTGTCTTACAGTTTACCACATATTCATCCCACAAAGAATTCCAAGAATTGCCTTTATGATAAGTGAGATGACCATATAGTTTGCTGGTCAAACTGAAACAATTTTGAAAGTGGAAGATGGTGTTCAACAAAATATGCCAGGACAAAAAGTAGAACCATTTCAGATAAATCTGTATGTATAACCATCTGGGAGTGAATAAACTCAGGTCTTTGGCCACTTCTGTTTCCATGCCTGTGAAAGTACATGCATCAGAAACTATTACTTTTTATTTAAATTTATATTAAGGTAATAATTTAAAATAACCTCGTTAATGAGTCTTTGGATATATTTATGAACAAAGACATATAAACCCGTAAAGAAAGATAGGCCCATTTATTAATGCAATCTATAATTTATCCAAGAAATATTAATGGAGTATCTTCTATGTTCTAGGCAATATGCTAGGTTTGGGGATACTATGAGGGGAAAACATGGGGCAATGTCCTTGCCTTTGTGCACGTTGTTTTCTAGTGTATGGAGTGGACACTAAGCACAGTGATACAACTTACTGTAAATTTAAAGTGTGTTACAAAGGAGATATACATGGGACTACAGGGAAATATGAAATGGGAGTGCCTGGATGGCCCAGTTAAGTGTCTGACTTGATTTCAGCTCAGGTCGTGATCTCATGGTTCATGAGATTGAGCCCCAAGGTGGGCTCTGTGCTGACATCACAAAGCCTACTTGGGATTGTCTCCTTCTCTCTCTGACCCTTCATGATTGTTCTCTCTCTCTTTCTTTCAAAATGAATAAATAAACTTTGAAATATATGTATGAAACAGGGTTTAGACTCTGTAAAAGATCCCAGATAAGCATTTCTGAGAAAGTGACAGTTACAATGAGATTTAAACATTGAGAAGAGCTAAATAGTTATAATGATTGTATAGGCCAGATGGGGCAGTTTTCTTAAGACTGGACAAATATCATATGTGTGCACGTATAGGAGGATTAGGAGGAACTTAACAGAGGACCAAGGGGGAGAAGAAGGGCGGAAATGGTGGGGGAAAGGGAGAGAGGCAAACCATGAGAGACTCTTGAATGCTGACAAAAACTGAGGACTGATGGATGTGGGGGGAGGAGGGATGGGCATGGAGGAGGGCACTTGTGGGGATGAGCACTGGGTGTAATGTGGAAACTAATTTGACAAACTATTTGTAAAAAAAAAGAAAAGAAAAAAAAAGACTGGATATTAGCTCTCATCAGTGTAGATATACCCAAGGAATATTGGTGGATACATCCTTTTTTTTTTTTAATCTTTATTTATTTTTGAAAGACAGAGAGAGTGTGAGCAAGGGAGGGGCAGAGGGAGAAGGAGACACAGAATCCAAAGCAGGCTCCAGGGTCTGAGCTGTCAGCACAGAGCTCAACAAGGGGCTATAATTCATGAACCGCTAGATCATGACCTGAGCCAAAGTCAGCTGCTTAACTGACTGAGCCACCCAGGTGCCCCTAGTGCACACATCTCTGTGAAGGAGTAGTTTTTAATTTTTTTAGTTGATAGCTTTAGCTTTGTGAGTGTAGAGGGTAAGGTTTTGTCTTTTGACTGAATGGTGGAATGGAGATGGTTAGAGCGGCTGAAAAACTAAATTTGAGATGGAGGTGGGGAGGTAGGTAGGTCTCATAGGAAGGGAACTGAATGGATCAAGCACAGATGTTTAGGTGGATGTGTGGCAATTATGGAAATGCAAAATAACTCTCCAGATATCTGGCAGTAAAGGACTTGGTCTTTGAAGATGGATTTGCATTTAAGGGGCTAATCCACTTCAGTTTGTACATGTATATTAAAAGACATTTATGATTCTCCACATGCTTTTGTATTTCTAATCTCGTCTAATTCTTAGAATATTTTTTTTGGAGTTTCCAGAAAATAAGCCACATCAATGATGAAGTAAGTCAGTTACTTGCCTTATTAGAGTTGTCCAAATATGCTTCCCAGTTTTAACCACTTGTATTTTGTATAACAGATGATGTATTCCCTTCCCAGTCAGAGTTTTTGAACAAGTTTTGAAACAGTTGGAGATATAGAGAACTACCATGTGATCTCCTCTTATCTATAAGTAAATATTTTTGAGGATGTGGATTCAAGTGTTAGCAATGTGGCTTATGTGTGTATTGATGCCTGTGTATGAGCCTGTGCATGTGTGCACAAGAAAGACAGGCTAGTTTGATGTTGTCCTAGCCCTTAAGCTTGTTAAAATTTACATAGGACACTACCACTAACATGGAAAAGGTAACTTTTGAACAATATAGAATTTACGTAAATGTTGATTTGTCCAGCAATTTTAAGGGCAAAGACCAGAGGTAATTAAGTAAAGATTGATAGGAGAGTTTTTATTAAGGATGTATGCCTATAATTAAGCATAAAATCAAGAAAGATGTCATCTTAAATTTAGACCTGAAAATTTCTTTAAATTGATAATTGTGTTTTTGTTGAGCTGACCTATGTCTCTTAAAAGTTTTATTTGCTTTCTGTCTCAGTGGCTTCCCTGACTTCAAAATGTCCTATATAGAATTCAGCTCAGTGCTAAATGATAGAATAGAAAAAGCTTTAGTGACTCCTATCAGATTAAGCCTTGGACAATAGCCCCTAAGCGGAAAGCATAACCCCGTATCTGCAAGGGTAAAATGGCTATGAATAATGCAGCTGAACGCAAGAAGAGAATAGAGAGGTAAAAGAAGTTTCCAGGTTTCTTTCTGGTTCAATTCCATGACTCTCTTTTTATGTATTTGAAGTGAATACAGGATTTTCTTAGGCTAGCCTAAACTGCCACAAAGTTCTGATTTTCATGCTCTTCCTTTTCATGGAGCATTTTATTACATTCCTCTTTTTTTCTAGAATAATAAAACTCTTTATATCCTAATTGCTCAGTGGAGGATCCACATGGTTAGGATAATAATGAGCTGGCACAAAGCCTCAATTTCTGGAAGGCTCTGTGGATTCAGAGAAGTCACAAGGTTTGCTAAAATGAATTCCTTTTTGCTTGCAATTGGTCCCCCAGGTAATGGAGACCAAAGAAGAAAGATGCAGCTTTGGACATTAGTGAAAAAGCTCCATGATCTGGAAAGAAACTTCATTCAAGTGAGGGCATGTCAGCCATAGAGCTTTTTAAAAAATGAATCACAAAATCTGTATGTTTTAGCAAAGTGCCACTGAAGTAACCTGACATGAGCTGGTTGTATAACATAAAATCACTTTTTGTTGACTCTGAGCCAAACCATTCACATTAGAGATTCAGCTGGAAGCCTGTCTAATGTTTGAGGGATTATTTCTACAAAACCAAGATAGAAGGTGTGAATACTAATTGACTAATGAAAGGAAAAGCTGTACAATAATGAAGGTCACAGTTGATATCCAAAAATGAGCATTCAACATGATGTGGGGTTAGTGACTCCAGCCCTCACAATGTAGGGTCCACATTTTGAAAAGTACCATTCCTTCAGCTGTGGGTTATGGACTCCTTCTTGTGACTCCTCCTCATGATGCAGACCATGAAATCTCTTAAGGATATTGCTGCAATGTTTATCCTCAGACATATTATTATTACTTTTTAAATGGAGTAAGCTATTATTTGAAAAGTAGCAGGCTCATTATGTGCAGAGGAGTTAAGAGATCAAGACTGATTATCAAGTTAGTATTCTGTTATGCATTTTAGGGATGATAATGTCACACTGAAATGCTAACTATATGTCTACATAGAGTGCCTTTGCTGGTGTTATTTACATTCCTAGAAAATAGTTTATGGTCTGTGGAGTTTCTTTCTTTGTTTTGTTTTTTGTTTTGTTTTGTTTTTGAGTAATCTCTATGTCCAGTGTGAAGCTCAAACTCATGACACTGAGATCAAGAGCTGTTAAAGTGACTGTGAACCAGTGAGGTGCCCCTGTTCCTTGGAAGCTTAATGTTGATAATTGTTTTCCAGCTTGGTGGTTCCTTCTTTATTGATGTGACTTTTACCTTTCCCCACAATTTCAGTCCCTTCCATATACTCCCAGAAAATAAGGTACTGGAAGGAATACAATGTTGGGGGGTTCTGAGTCCCTTGGGCTGTTAGGGAACAGAAACCAAAAAAATCATTGGATATGAGAGACTGATGATCAAGAAGTCTAAAATAGAGCAGGATAGGTGGTAAGAGAAAGGAGAGAAAGGTGAAGTACTAGAAGCCACCTCCCACTTAAGCCTCATGCTAAGAGAGGCTGGAGGAGAGCTTCAGACATTAGGAAGTACAGGTCCTGAAGAAGGGAGGTAGTGGTTTGCCTTAAAGGAGGAGTAGGTCAAGGAAGAAGGAACACCTTTCTCTTTGTAGAATGGGACCCCCACCTCAAGGACAATGCTGACAAATTTTTAAAGTTTAGAAAAGCAAAATAGGGGGCACATTAGTGACTTTGTTGGTTAAGCATCGAACTCTTGACTTTGACTCAGGTCATGATTTCAGGGTAATGAGATTGAACTCCTCATCAGGCTTTGTGCTGTGTGTGAAGTCTGCTTCAAATTCTCTCTCTCTCTTTCTTTCCCTTTGCCCCTCCACTTCCCCCTTTCAAAATAAATAAACACTAAAACAAAAGAATAGTAACATAGTATTTGAATGTACTTTTCAGTAACGCTGTGTTGGTTTTTTTTTGCTGTAATTTACCATACTAGATTATTAGATATTAGATGTATTTTTAAACTTATGATGCTGTTGCAAAACAAGCTCATTTATTTATCTATTTGTTTTGAATGAGTGCCTATATTGCAAAGAAGCTTGGGCTCAGAACAAGAGAGGAAATAGTTCTTCCTATTACCAAACACTGGCTGTGTCCTAGTATCCTTATGGTTTGTATTGGCTATAATATGTCACAAAAAATGATTTAAAAAGATAATGAGAATATTTATTTGGGTAAAGAGAAGACTGAGAGGAAATGTGCAAGTTGTCTTCAAATATTTTTTAGGCTTCATGGATTTATTGAATGGATGGATAGAGGGATGAATGAATGAATGAATGAATGAATGAATGAATGAAACAATAATGAAGGAAATAATGTGGAAGGCGTTGGAGAGCAGCATACAGTGATTGCAATGATACACATACTCTTCATCCTTAGAGAGCTTAATTTCTAATGGGGCTGAACACAGATGAAAAGGCAATTATTCTGTAGTGCATTAAATAAAAGAGTTGAAGAAACTGGCTTTAAGTGACTCTACAGAGGAGAACCCAAACAAGTGTCAATATTTGTTAAAGGTTTTTGTTGTTGCTGTTTTGTTGTTGTTATTGATTTTTTTTTTTTTTTATAGAGAGCATGCATGTGGGGGAAATGGGGTTAGGGGAGAGAGAAAGAAAATGAATGAGAATGAATATATCTTAAGCAGGCTCCACTCTCACCTCAGAGCCAGATGCAGGGCTCAGTCCCATGAACCTGGAATCATGACCTGAAATGAAATCAAGAGTTGGACATTCAACCGGTTGAGCCATCCAGGTGTCCCATGTTGGTGTTTTTTAGTGAATTGTATATGAAATGATTTCCCATTTCTAATCCTAAATCCAATTCAATATGACACATGTTAATTGAAAACCAACTGTGTTCAGTCTACCCAGAGAGACATGGAGTATGTATCTAGAATATAATGTTAAAAGGGGCAGTATAAGGGTGATGAGAACAATTAGACAGTTGTACTCCATTAAGTAGTTATCATCTACATCTGCAAATGCATTTTAAGTGTCTCCAGTGTGGCACAGTCTAGGTGTTTAGCCAGTACATTGAATTTATTCAACTGGAAGAGGTTAAATATTTTTTTCCTGTCTAGTTTGTAATGAATCTGATTTATGTATATACTTTGCCCTATATATCAACTTTTTGTGACAGTGAATGGTTTTGTGAGTTGTAAACTGGTATTTAT
Source organism: Proteles cristata cristata (assembly GCA_017311185.1). Classification (NCBI taxonomy): domain Eukaryota; kingdom Metazoa; phylum Chordata; class Mammalia; order Carnivora; family Hyaenidae; genus Proteles; species Proteles cristata. The sequence continues at coordinate 784,612 of JAESUZ010005475.1, forward strand.
TTCTGAGCAGAGAAGGTACACGTGTCTTTCCCATATTCATATTTAGTAAAGTGGTCATTGATTCATGTATTTCTATAGAGAAATTTAAGACAGCATTGAGGACAGACCAGCTCCAAGCAAGGTCTGAGGTGTTTTCTGTCTTATAGCCATCCTTAGAGTAATAACATAGAGTAAAGCAGCCTACATTTGGCAGGGTTTTTCCAGAGTTATTTTTAGAAATTGGATTTAGCACAGGTATTTTTATATTGTGGGATTCTGGGTTAATTTAATTTTTACAGAGGCTAAATTATTTCATGAAGATTAACAACTTTGTATGTTATAGAAAGTGTTGAGCTAGTTAGACATCTCATAGAGGTTTTCAGGAGAGTTAAAAGTTCTGAGGGTGTCAAAAAGCAAAATTATAGCAATTAAGGAACTATTATAATATCATTGTTGTTTTTACCAAAATTACTCTCTCCCATTCCAAACATTATTACTCTTTCTTAATTAATTTTTTAAAAGACCTCTATCATTTGCTTGATATTATAGAATTCAGCTAGTTTCCTTCCAGGTAACATTTTTTGTAGTTTCCTTTAAAAATATTTTGATATTTTGATAATTGCTATTGCTTATGTTTATGGTAGAAAATTTGGAAACTATAGAAAAGATGAAGAAAATGAAAAGCGTCAGATTTATCAGCCTATTTCCATCTATTTTTTTTTTATTGCATATTACCTAGTTTCCTATCCATATCATTTGAATGTTTCTGTTGAAAAATAGAGAGGAAGAGAGAAAGGAGGAGAAAGAAGAAAAAGGAGGAAAAATGGAGATGGAGAGGAAGAGAGACAAATCCATGTGAATTTGCTCTTCTGCTCCAGCCTGGAAGGTGGCATTCGTGGTCTCGGCTAAATGCCAGTCAGTACATATTGGCTGTCCTGCCTACCACTCTTTTTTTTTTTTTCCCTAGGAGAGAGAAAGACAGCATGAGCAGGGGAGGGTCAGAGAGAGAGGGAGACACAGACTCTGAAATAGGCTCCAGGCTCTGAGCTGGCAGTCAGCACGGAGCCCGACGCGGGGCTTGAACCCACGAACCGCGAGATCATGACCTAAGCGAAAGTCGAATGCTCAACAGACTAAGCCACCCAGGCGCCCCCTGCCTACCACTCTTAAAGACCATAAACTAATAGACAGCAGTCTAAATACATATTGGAGAAAGAAACATTTATTTTAGAAGACATAGTCTTTAGAATTTCTCCTCAGCTCAATGGTAAGCTCTTAAAATTTCATGGACAGTATTTTAATCCTTTGAATACACATTCTTTAGAAACTCCATTCCAGAAGAGGGTATTTACTCTGTATTTGTAAAACTAAAAAAGGCCTTGAAGTCTAGATTCTGTGAGGTAATTTCATATATATATCTGATAGAACTCTAGTATCCAGTTTCTGATGAAAACATTCCAAATATTCCCATTTCTCCTTCTCTAAGTTAAAAATGTTGACAGCATGAATATTCCCATGATGACTCCAGAATAGCTAAATCTTATTCTTACCTTGGTTATGATCACATAGGCAAAAATGTAAAAGTATAGATCATTAACTTTATAGTGGCCCCTTTAGATCACCCAGCTCATTCTCCATTTTGCAGGTGAAAAAAAAACTGAGATATTTAAAACTTAGGTGACTGTCTTAATGACAAAAAGTAAATTAATTAGAGAACCAGATCTCAGTCTGCTTTCTTTCCTATAAAACTGTCTCTACAGAATACTTGATCAATGGTCCAGGAGAAAACTTAGGTCTTAGTTCTAATTCCTCTTCTATGTAGTTTGTAGATTACACAATCACTTTTAAAATTAGAATATCTAAATAAACCATCTGTAAGTCTCCTTCACACTCCTAATTTCTATGATACATATGAATTTTTAAAATATGCTGGACTTATAATTAAAATTCCAATAAATGCTATTAGTAAATATTTACTCTCATTCATATTGCCTTCAATTTCTCACTTTTGAATTTATTTAATGAAAACTGAGTTGTTAATTTAGAATGGGTATTAGAAATTACTGAAAAAGGCACAAAGAACTGGGAAATGTGAATCTTTCCTGCTCTGGATTTGTTTTTCACCAAAATTCTACTCTGAATTCTTCTGTCCTGTTTAAATTAACTGTCTGAAGTGTCACAGGTGATCTACTTGAGTTTGCTTAACTTGACATGGAACCCATGGTTATCAAGTATTTTAGAAAATGTGCAAATGGTTTCTTGTCAAAAGAGAAAGAATAAAAGAGAAGGTGGATATCGAACAAAGGTATTTTGTCTATGGCGATTCTTTTTTTTAATTGAAGTATAGTTGTCAAACAATATTATATTACTTTCAGATGTACAACATAGTGTTTCGCTGTTCATATGTATTATACAGTGCTTATCACCATAAAGGTAGTTACTTTATATATACCAATATGCAATACTTTATATATATCAATATATATCAATATGCAAAAGTAGTGCTGCTACGTTCCCTATGTTGCACTTTCATCCCCATGACTTACTATATTATTGGAAGTTTGTATCTCTTAATCACTTCACCTTTTTTGCCCCATTCAACCTCCCTCTAGCAACCACCAGATTGTTTTATTTATGAGTTTGTTTCTATTTTGTTTGTTCATTCGTATTTTTTTTTCATTCACATATAAGTGAAATGATACGGTATTTATCTTTCTCTGTTTGACTTATTTCATTTAGCATGATACCCGCTAAGTCTACCCATGTTGTTATAAATGGCAAGATCTTACTCTTTTTTATGACTAATGTCCATTATATATGTGTACACACACACACACACACACACACACACACACACACACACACCATATCTTCTTTATCCATTCATCTATCAATGGACATGGGTTATTTCAATATCTTGCCTATTTTGCCAGTAGTGCTGCAATAAACATAAGGGTACACATATATTTTTTAATTAGTGTTTTTGTTTTCTTTGGATAAATACATAGTAGTGGAATTAAGGGATCATATAATATTTGTATTTTTAATTCTTTAAGGAACCTCCATGGTGTTTTCCACAGTGGCTGTACCAGTTTACATTCCCACCAACAGTGCATGAGGATTCTTTATTTTCCATATCTCTGCCAACACTTGCTATGGTATTTCTTGTCATTTTTATTTTATCCATTCTGACAGATGTAAGATGATGTCTCATTGTTGTTTTGATTGCATTTTCCTGAAGATGAGTGACATCGACCATCTTCATGTGCCTATTGACCATCTGTATGTCTTGTTTGGAAAAATGTCTATTAGAGTCCTCTACCTCTTTTTAATTGGATTATTTGTGTGTGTGTTTTTGCTGTTGAGTTGTATACGTTCTTTGAATATTTTGGATATGAACCCTTTATCAGATATATTACTTGTAAGTATCTTCTATTCCTTCTAAATACCTTCTATTTTTACCTTTATACCTAAATACCTTCTATTCATTAGGTTGCCTGTTTGTTTTGTTGGTGGTTTCCTTCAGTGTGCAAAAGTCTTTTATGTTGGTGTAGTCCCAATAATTTATTTTTGCTTTTGTCTCCTTGCCTTCAGAAACATATCTAGAAAAGTGTTGACTAGCAGTGTCAAATAAATTATTGCCAATGTTTCCTTCTACGAGTATTATGGTTTTAGGTCTCACACTTAGGTCTTGAATCCACGTGGAGTTAGTTTTTGTATATAGTGTAAGAAAGTGGTCCAGTTTCATTTGGCTTTATTTGCATATTATTTTGCATATTATTAGCTATCCAGTTTTCCCAGCACCATTTATTGAAGAGACTATTTTTTCCCCACTGTTTATTCTTGCCTAATTTGTCATAGAATAATAGATCATATAAATGAGAGTTTCTTTATGGGTTTTCTATTCTGTTTCATTGATCTACGTGTCTATTTTTATGCCACTACCTACTGTTTTGATTACTATAGCTTTGTAGAATATCTTGATATCTGCAATTATAATAGCTCAGATGTAGTTATTCTTAAAATTACTTTGGATATTCGGGGTCTTTTGTATTCCACAAAATTTTAACATTATTCTAGTTTGAAAAATGCCATTGATATTTTGATAGGGATTGCATTAAATCTATAGATTACGTTGGGTAGTTTGGGCATTTTGACAATATTCTTTGTCTACTGAAATTCTTGACTGAATTAATAAAGAGAGCAAAAATGTTTATTCTAAAAGTAAATGCACAAATACTAAAAATATAGAACATGTATTTTCATATCTCTTAAAACTAGAATATTATAAAACAAATACAACACTAATAGGTTTCTTACTGTTTTCCATTTTGAGGCATATAACTTTTTTCTATTTTTCTTCAAAATATTATACATTTTTGATATTTCCACTTTGGTAACAATGCTAATCTGTGCTGATACCTCTTTTTTGTTTCCAAAACCTGTACATCAGTTTCTTTATTACAGCCATTCATGTCCCATCTCCTTACCTTTACCCCTTAATACTAGGCTTATATGCCACTGCCAAAATTTTTACAAGATTTCTTCATATGTAGAGGATTGAAATCTCACATTCCTCCCATTTCATTGCTAAGTTTGGACCATTCTGTAATTTCCTGTTACTTGTAAAATTATATTTTAAAAACTTTCATTGTTATTTCCTTGCCACGCTTTATCTTTTATTTCAGCTTAAGTTTCAGTATTTTTGAAATTATGAAGTATAGCTGAATGGGGTGGCCCAGGGACCTCTGTTTTAAATAAGTGATTCTGATATTACCAGTCCACAGACCAAATGTTGGAAAATACTGATGTAGAATACCTACTTAGGCAAAACTTATTCTTGACCTTATTGAGACCAACTTAATTTTGCTTCGTAAAGGCCATTACTCATTACAATTGAGAAAGAAGAAAATTTCCCCTTGAAAACACATATGCTTTACTTTTCTTTCTTTTTTTTTTTTTTACAAATAGTTTATTGTCAAATTAGTTTCCACATAACACTCAGTGCTCATCCCCACAAGTGTCCTCCTCCATGCCCATCCCTCCTCCCCGCCACATCCATCAGTCCTCAGTTTTTGTCAGCATTCAAGAGTCTCTCATGGTTTGCCTCTCTCCCTTTCCCCCACCATTTCCGCCCTTCTTCTCCCCCTTGGTCCTCTGTTAAGTTCCTCCTAATCCTCCTATACGTGCAAATATATGGTATTTGTCCTTCTCTGCCCGACTTATTTCGCTCAGCATAACACCCTCAAGGTCCATCCATGTTGCTACACATGGCCAGATTTCATTGTTTCTCATTGCTATGGAGTACTCCATGGTATAGATAAACCACATCTTCTTGATCCATTCATCTGTTCATGGACACTTAGGCTCTTTCCATGTTTTAGCTATTGTGGAGAGTGCTGCTATGAACATTGGGGTACATGTGCTCCTATGCCTCAGCATTTCTGTATCCCTTGGGTAAATTCCTAGCAGTGCTATTGCTGGGTCATAGGGGAGTTCTATTGTTAGTTTCCTGAGGAACCTCCACACTGTTTTCAGAGGGGCTGTACCAGTTTACATTCCCACCAACAGTGTAGGAGGGTGCCCGTTTCTCCACATCCTCGCCAGCATCTAGAGTTCTCTGATTGGCTCATTTTAGCCACTCTGACTGGCGTGAGGTGGTATCTCAGTGTGGTTTTGATTTGTATTTCCCTGATGAGGAGCGATGCTGAGCATCGTTTCATGTGTCTGTTGGCCATCTGGATGTCCTCTTTGGAGAAGTGTCTGTTCATATCTTCTGCCCATTTCTTCACTGGGTTGTTTGTTTTTCGGGTGTGTAGTTTGGTGAGTTCCTTGTAGATTCTGGATATCAACCCTGTATCTGATATGTCATTTGCAAGTATCTTTTCCCATTCCATTGGTTGCCTATTAGTTTTCTGGGTTGTTTCCTTGGCTGTGCAAAAGCTTTTAATCTTGATGAGGTCCCAACAGTTTATTTTTGCTCTTGATTCCCTTGCTTTTGGGGATGTGTCAAGTAAGAAGTTGCTGAGGTGGAGGTCAAGGAGGTTGTTTCCTGCTTTCTCCTCTAGGGTGTTGATAGTTTCCTGTCTCACGTTCAAGTCCTTTATCCATGTTGAGTTTATTTTTGTGCATGGTGTGAGAAAATGATCTAGTTTCATTCTTCTGCATGTTCCTGTCCAGTTCTCCCAACACCATCTGTTAAAAAGGCTGTCTTTTTCCATTGGATATTCTTTCCTGCTTTGTCAAAGATTAGTTGGCTGTATACTTTTGGGTCCACTTCTGAGTTCTCAATTCTGTTCCATTGGTCTATGTGTCTGCTTTTGTGCCAATACCATACTGTCTTGATGATGACAGCTTTGTAGTAGAGGCTAAAGTCTGGGATGGTGATCCTCCCGTTTTGGTTTTATTTTTCAGGATTACTTTGGCTATTCGGGGTCTTTTGTGGTTCCATACAAATTTTTGGATAGTTTGTTCTAGTTTTGAGAAGTATGCTGGTGCAATTTTGATTGGAATTGCATTGAATGTGTAGAGTGCTTTGGGTAGTAATGACATCTTAACTATATTTATTCTTCCTATCCATGAGCATGGAATGTTTTTCCATTTCTTTGTGTCTTCTTCAATTTCCTTCATAAGTTTTCTATAATTTTCATCATACAGATCTCTTGTATCCTTGGTTAGGTTTATTCCGAGGTATTTTATGGTTTTTTGTGCAATTGTGAATGGGATCAGTTTCTTGATTTCTCTTTCTGTTGCTTCATTGTTGGTGTATAAAAATGCAACCGATTTCTGTACGTTGATTTTGTACCCTGCAACTTGGCTGAATTCTTGGATCAGTTCTAGTAGGCTTCTGGTGGAGTCTGTCGGGTTTTCTATGTAGAGTATCATGTCATCTGCGAAGAGTGAAAGTTTGACTTCCTCTTTGCCAATTCTGATGCCTTTGATTTCCTTTTGGTGTCTGATGGCTGATGCTAGGACTTCCAGCACTATGTTAAACAGCAGTGGTGAGAGTTGGCATCCCTGTCGTGTTCCTGATCTCAGGGGGAAAGCTCTGAGTTTTTCCCCGTTGAGGATGATGTTAGCTGAAGGCTTCTCATAGATGGCTTTGATGATGTTTAAGTAGGTTCCTTCTATTCCAACTTTCTCTAGAGTCATTATTAAGAAGGGATGCTATATTTTGTGAAATGCTTTTTCTGCATCTATTGACAGGATCATATGGTTTTTATCTTTTCTTTTATTTATGTGATGTATCACATTGATTGTTTTGCGAATGTTGAACCAGCCCTGTAACCCAGGAATGAATCCCACTTGATCTTGGTGGATGATTCTTTTATATGCTGCTGGATTCAATTTGCAAGGATCTTGTTGAGAATTTTTCATCCGTAGTCATCAAGGATATTGGCCTATAGTTCTCTTTTTTTTGCTGGATGTCTGTCTGACTTGGGAATCAGAGTGATGCTGGCTTCATAAAATGAGTCTAGGAGTTTTCCTTCGATTTCTATTTTTTTGGAATAGCTTGGGAAAAATTGGGATTAATTCTGTTTAAAATGTCTGGTAGAATTCCCCAGGGAAGCCATCAGGTCCAGGGCTCTTATCTGTTGGGAGATTTTTGATCACTGATTCAATTTCTTCCTCGTTATGGGTCTGTTCAGGTTTTCTATTTCTTCCCGTGTGAATTTTGGTAGTGAGTGTGTGTTTAGGAATTTGTCCATTTCTTCTAAGTTGTCCAATTTGTTGGCATATAATTTTTCATAGTATTCCCTGATAATTGCTTGTATTTCTGAGGGGTTGGTTGTAATAAGTCCATTTTCATTCATCATTTTGTCTATTTGGGTGCTCTCTCTTTTCTTTTTGATAAGTCTGGCTAGAGGTTTGTCAACTTTGTTTACTCTTTCAAAAAACCAACTCTTGGTTTCTTTGATCTGTTCAATTGTTTATTTGGTCTCTATGTTGTTCATTTCTGCTCTAATTTTTACTATTTCTCTTCTTCTACTGGGTTTAGGGCGTTCTTGTTGCTCTGCCTCTAGTTCCTTTAGGTGAGCTGTTAGATTTTGGACTTGCGCTTTTTCTAATCTCTTGAAATAGGCCTGGAGAGCAATGTACTTTCCTCTTAGGACTGCCTTTGCCGCATCCCATAGATTTTGAATTGTTGTGTTTTCATTTTCATTTGTTTCCATATATTTTTTAATTTCATCTCTAATTGCCTGATTGGCCCATTCATTCTTTAGAAGGGTGTTCTTTAATCTCCATGTTTTTGGAGGTTTTCCAGTCTTCTTCCTGTAATGGATTTCAAGTTTCAAAGCATTGTGATCTGACAGTGTGCATGGTATGATCTCAGTTCTTTTATATTTAATGAGGGCTGCTTTATGTCCTAGTATGTGATCTATCTTGGAGAATGTGCCATGCGCACTTGAGAAGAAAGTAAATTCCCTGGCCTCAGGATGTAAAGTTCTAGATATATCCGTCAGATCTATCTGGTCCAATGTGTCTTTCAAGTCCATTATTTCTTTAGTGATTTTCTGTCTGGTTGACCTATCCATTGGTGTAAGCGGAGTATTAAAGTCCCCTGCTATTAGCACATTCTTATCTATAAGCTTGTTTCTGTTTGTGATTAATTGTTGTAGATATTTAGGTGCCCCCATATTCGGTGCATAGACATTTATGATTGTTAGTTCTTCCTGATGGATGGACCCTGCACTTATTATGTAATTATTATTACATCTCTTGTTATTGTCTTTATTCATCTCTTGTTATTGTCTTTAATTTAAAGTCCAGTTTGTCTGATATAAGTGTAGCTATTCCGGCTTTATTTTGATTTCCTGTAGCATGATATATATTTCTCCATCACCTTACTTTTAATCTGAAGGTATCTTCCCGTCTAAAATGAGTTTCTTGTAGACAGCATACAGATGGATTTTGTTTTTTAATCCATTCTGCTACCCTATGTCTTTTGATTGGAGCATTCAGCCCATTTACATTCAGTGTTATTATTGAAATATGTGGGTTTAGAGTCTTTGTATCTTTTGTAGGGTTCATGTTTGTGGTGGTGTCTCTGGTATCTTTGTTCCTTGCAACCTTTCCTTCAGAGAGTCCCCCTCAGGATTTCTTGTAGGGCTGGCTTAGTAGTGACAAATTCTTTCAATTTATGTTTAATGGGAAAGGATTTTATCTCTCCTTGTATTTTGAATGGCAGGCTTGCTGGATAGAGGATTCTTGGCTGCATATTTTTACTGTTCATCACATTGAAGATCTCCTGCCATTCCTTTCTGGCCTGCCAAGTTTCAGTAGATAGGTCTGTCACCACTCTGATAGGTTTCCCTTTGTATGTGAGGGCCCTTTTCTCCCTAGCTGCTTTCAAAATTCTCTCTCTGTCCTTGTATTTTGCCATTTTTACTATGATATGCCGTGCAGAAGATCGATTCAAGTTACATCTGAGGGGAGTCCTCTGAGCCTCTTGTATTTCCACGTTTACTTCCTTCCCCAGGTCAGGGTAGTTCTCTGCTATAGTTTGTTCCAGGAGTCCTTCAGCACCTTTCCCTCTCTCTTCCTCTTCTTGGATTCCTGTGATACGGATATTGTTGCATTTGACTGTATCGCTGAGCTCTCGAATTCTTCTTTCCTGTTCCTGGATCAGTTTGTCTCTTTTTTTGTCAGCTTCTTGTTTTTCTATCATGGTGTCTTCTAAATCACTTATTCTCCTTTCTGCCTCTTCAATCCGTGCATTGGAGGCCTCTAATTTATTATATATCTCATTTATCGCATTTTTTAATTCTCCATGCCTATTTTTATTTTCCATTCTGTCGGTATCCATAGTTTCTTTGATGTCCCCTAGGTTTTTTTCAAGCCCAGCTATTAATTTTACCATTATTCTAAAATCATGGTCAGTTATGCTGCTGATATCTGTTTTGAGCAGTTCATTAGCTGTCATTTCTTCTTGGAGTTTCTTTGGAGGAGAGCTCTTTCGTTTCGTCGTTTTAGTTAGCTTTCCGGCTCTTGTTGGTTTTAAAGACCTGTTATGCACTCTGTTTCTATGAGCGCTGCTATACCCAAGAAGACTCTTTGACTTTCAGGGCCTATCCTTTCAGAGAGTGTTTTTTGAATGGTATCTCTTGGTCTCTCTTGTTGGGACCTTGGTTATTTTATTTTCCTATTCGTAGTGATATTCAGGACTCTCCACCTTGTGTACTCTAGCTTGTTTCTTGAGGTAGCCCTGGAAAAGAAAACAGACAGACAAACACACAAGGAGCAGGAGCACACAAATGCACAGGCTAATTCAACTAACGTGCAAAGCGAGAGGGAAAACGAAAAATTTAAGAGAAAAGATGGAGGAGGGAGGGCGAATAATAGGGAGTATAAAATACATAAAAGGGTGAAAAAGGGGAAAAGAAAAGGAAAAAAGAAGAAAACCGATGGACAAAGAACAGTTTAAAGCATATACCCGGATTTCCCAGCTACACTTAAATAGCCGTATGTATGCAGCGCTGGTTGAAGAGCATAGAGAAAGAGAGAGAAGGCAGGGTGGGATGAGGCAAAATTGGAAATAGAATGAACAGGCAGAAGGGATAAGAAGCTTTTTTCCAAGAGGTAAAGGGTAGAATATGGTTGGATAGGTGAGAGAAAGATGCTGGTATTATCCAGAGAAACTATGTAGTCTAATTACTCCTGAGAGAAATAGCTGAAATGTCAGTAGGTGTAGAATTTACATTTACAGGATGGACTTGTGATTGTTTAAGCAAGCTGGCGACCAGAGTTAATCAGGTCAGTGTTCTGGGGAAAAAAGAGAGAAAAGAGAAAGAAGAAGAAGAAAAAAAAAAGAGAGAGAAAAAAGGGAAAAAAAGGAAAAAGAAAAAAAAAAAGGGAGGAGGGCAGCTCTCAAGCGGGGATGGGCGTGGCGTGATCCAATGCCTCTGGCGGGAGCTCTGCCTTGGCGTGGTGGGGAGGAGAGTTACGGTGCCCTAGTCCCTTCTCGAAGCGAGCGTTGCACCTCGCTTTTTTGGGCATGTAAACTCCCTGTACCGGGGGCGCAGCCGAAGTTGGTTGCACTCTTCGACCCAGGCCAGTTCCAATCTCCAAATCCCAGTCCGTGCGCCCGGGTGAAATTGCCTTAGACACAGCTTCCCAGGCAATCCCTCGAGGCAATTCCAGGCCCCCTGTGGAGTTCTGCGGGTGGAGTCAGAATTGCTGCTTCCTTCTCTGGGTCAGGCTGGTGCGCATGGGCGGGGGCTTGCCTGCTGGGTGCTCTGAGCCCGAGCCCGCTGGAGTGAGGAAAACTGGGTCCCTCTATGGCTCGTCACCCAAAACACGAACTCACAGGCTAATTTCCCAGTTTTTAGTTCTTTGCCTTCCCTCTCGAGTTCCACCCTGTCAGGAGCTCGGTGGCCCGGTGTCCTCGCGGCTCTTTCAGGGGCCCCAGCTGCCCTGGAGCTACAATGGTAGCAGGCACACTGCCACTCTGAAGTCCAGTCACCAGGAGCCAGCACAAAGAAGCAGTTTGTGTGCTCAGTACCCCCCAGGACCAGTTGGCGTGAGGGGACCTGGTATGCAGGTATTTGGCAAGTGCGGTCTTTCTGTGCACCGAGTGGAGGTTCCCCCCCACCCCCCAGTATTAGCATTGGGCAGGGGCGCCTAAGTGGCTTAGTTGGTTAAGCATCCGACTTTCACTTGGGTCATGATCTCACAGTTCTTGGGTTCGAGCCCCACGTCGGGTTGTTTGCTGACAACCAGCTCAGAGCCTGGAGCCTGTTTCAGTCTGTGACTCCCTCTCTCTCTGACCCTCCCCTGCTCACGCTGTCTCTCTTTCTCTCTCCTAGAAATAAATAAAACATTAAAAAAAAACCAAACAAAAAAAACCAAATTAGCATTGGGCAAATGGCAAAGGTCACTTTGACATCAAGTCCACTTTTACCAGTTATCCTCAAATGATTATTTAAATTATTCAATGCTTTGCTGCTTTAAAAGTACTTTTTTAGATAAGTAATATGAATGATATAGCTTTCTATTTAATTCTAATTCTCATTTTAGGAAAGGAAATGCAAAAATTATTTTTGCATTTGCAGAGGGGCGCCTGGGTGGCTTAGTCGGTTAAGCGTCCGACTTTCGCTTAGGTCATGATCTCGTGGTTCGTGGGTTTGAGCCCCGCGTCAGGCTCTGTGCTGACTACCAGCTCAGAGCCTGGAGCCTGTTTCAGATTCTGTGCCTCCCTCTCTCTCTGACCCTCCCCTGCTCACGCTGTTTCTCTCTCCTAGAAATAAATAAAACAACAACAACAACAACAAAAAAGTATTTTTGCAGGAGATAGGATATATGATTCATAATAAACACTACATAATAATTAAGTCTCAAAGCTGAGAATGTAGTACAGAATAATACTATAGGTTTTTTTTTTCCTGTTTTGATAAATCATAGTCACTTTGTACTTCAGAGCAAGGGTTTGACAGGGTCCTGTTCAAAAACCCCTGGCAGCAATTCCTTCCTTGAGATTTGGATTTAAATGTTGTTCATAATCACAGAGATTTTTTATCAAAGATGATAGTAATAAATCTGATGACAGGCTTAATGAATATATCCTCAGATTTCTTTTTCTTCTTTTTTATTCAAATGTTTTCTCTCCTTCCTTCCTTCCTTCCTTCCTTCCTTCCTTCCTTCCTTCCTTCCTTTCTTCTTCTTTCCTTCTTTCCTTCTTTCCTTCCCACCCTCCCTCCCAGATTAATGCTTCTGAACCCTAGCTAATTTGCAAGGATGAATTACAAGTTTCAGAGAAGTTGATGGGAATTTCCTTAGTGTAAATGTTAAAAAGATGGAAAAATCTCTTTCCAACAGATTTAAAATACAAAATACAATTTTAAATTCTATTTCATGTAGGTTGGGTCTATGGAAGACATGCCAATTTTTAAAAAATTTCTATAGTGAAATATCAAGAAAGTAGGTATATAGAATAATAAGTAATTCTGCATATTAAGTTAAGTGATAAAGTATCAACTTTTTTTTAAAGGATAATAGCATTATTTACTCTTGAAATATATTAGGTAAATGTGTACCCCAAGTAGAGTCCTGAAAGACCTGAACTTAATTTAAGCCTATCCATTTAACCCTTCATTGCATAATGTCTAGTATTGTTGTCAGTTTATTCTGTTCTACTCTTGGCTTCCTGGGAAAATCATGAGCTTCCTGAGGATAGGAATTTTTTCTTACATTACTGTTGCACTTTCATGGCACCTCACATTGAATCTTGGATATGGAATGATGGGATTTTTGGGTGATGGTGGGATGGCCTGGAGCCTACAGCCAAGGAAGAATTCTTGAAGAGATCCTTGGTGTGGATAGGTGATTTAATTAAAGCACAGGGACAGGACTCATGCCCAGAAAGAGATGCACTGGGGTTGTGATGGGTAGCTAATTATATATCCTTAGGTTGGGAAGGGGTTAGGAATAGAGTAAGTCTCTAAAGGTGTTTTGGAAGCAAAGTTTCCAGGACTTTCAGGGGCTAACTGCTGTTGGAAAAACACCATTTATTACCATTTAGTAAAACCTCAGTCATGAGACCCATCAGATGTAAATCAGAGGGACATAAGCTTGGAGCATGATTGTCAGCATATGTCTTGGGGGAGTTGATATAAATTTTCCAAAGGAAATTTTATATGTTAAAGTAGACTTATAGGTCCTGGGGCTCAGGGTAGTGTAAAGCTAAGGTTCCCTTTTGCACCTAGCAAAGTGTCATCAGTGAGGCAGCTGAGCATCTAGAGGGAGATCACTGCCTCTTTCAAGGACTTGTCAATGGGTTATAGGCAGAAAGGAAATTTAATTTTTCATTTGTCTTTGTTTCCCACATCACCATAGCAAGCATCTAAACTCCTTTCCTTTGTTCTTTGGTATCCAGGAGTATCTGAGGAATATCACACATATTCCAGCTAGTGTGGGAGTGCTTTAGTCTGTACTTTGCCTTCAGTTTGCCCCATGCACTATTATCATGGAATATGCTTAGTAGTTACTCATTGCTTATTATGATTAAATCTTGAATTCCATACAGTGTATATTCTGTATAATGAATTGTATTTTGTATATTTTAATTATGATACATTTTCTACATCACAGCCCAAGCCTAGGTCACCCATGTTTTATGAATACAATTTGACTGGAGCACCAGCATACCCATTCTTTTGTGTATTGTCTAGCTGGTTTCACATTTCTATGGCAGAATGCAGTAGATGGGACAGAAAAGTTAAGGCCTATTGAGCCAAAGTATTTACTATCTGGCATTTGTAGGATTATAGAATTGCCAACCTCTATTTTAGATACTGACCTTTAGTGGAAAATACAAATACAATCTAAATCATTAAATTTTTTTATCTTCCCCAGGAGTAAATTAGATAATAATACTTTCTGATGCTAAATATTTTAACCAAGATTTTCCAGTAAGCATCAGCACCGAAAAGAGAAAAATATAATAATGGAATTTGTACCCTTTTTCTTGCCACAACTATGATATTTCTGATTGATGACAGAGAATACACACATTAAAACACACCCTGAAAATGCAGTTTGGTTTCCTGCCAGGATAATCCTTCATTAAGGCCCAGACTGGGTTTAAATTAAAAGGTTTAAGCAGTCACATTGTATTAGAGAAAATATATAGCTCCTTTTAAAAAGGATTGAATTGGCTGGTTGTGTTTAGCTGCTCTTGGAGGCTGCCCGTCTACCTAAAGAGTGTTCATAAAACGCAGTTAGCAGTGGTTGAAATATGGACTTACTTAAAGATCTTAGAAACACAATTGTTTCATTGTTATCTTGATTTTGCATGATAATGTTCATCTTGAAAGTGTGAAAAGCAACCCCTTACATTCCTTCCTACATTAGGATAATCTTATCATGCTGTAGAAAATTAACAGTCTTCATTATTGTTTCAGATGGAAACGATTAACATCATTCTATTTAATGCTGTCTTAAATCCCAAGGAAAATACTATCAAGCACTTAACATAAAACATTATTTTATTTGACTATTTTTAAAAGCAATCCAGATGATCTTCAGTGAGCATTGATGTATATCAATTATTTAGTGTCTCATTTGTTAGTCTTTAGAATTTTGTTTTATCACATACTACTTGTTGGTAGGTGTTTAGATGAGAACTGTATTTCCCTTGTATAATTGAAAAAAACACAAAAAGATTTTCTTTAATAGCTAGATAATTTAGAAAGAAAAATGGTAGTGTCTGAGAATTAAAAGAGACCAGTGTTTCATATTGCTCACAACTGTTACATGTGGTACATTTTCTATATGTTCGTACTTTACTAAGCATTATTTATAGATTACTTCTAGTATAACAACCCTTGAATACAGGGTTTAATATTCCCATTTTGCCTATAAATTTCAAAAATGCTGAGTAATTTGCTCACATTCATTCCACTGGCCAGTTACAGAGCTAAACCATGTCTGTCTGACGGAACAGTATTAATTACTTGTTTCAGGAGTTTTCTAAAGAGATAGAGCACAAAAGGACATTTGCTATTATTAGAAAAGATCACATCCTGGTAAAAGGTTTAGAATAATAATAGGTGAAAATTGGTAGGATCAGATGGTTGTAGTTCTCATCCTAGGAGCTAACTTTTATGAGAAATCTGTAATCTGCTTAGTGTTTTACTTTATTCACTGGTTTTCATAATCATTTGGATAATGTGCTAGTATTTACCTTTTTTCACAGAGGAGGATCCTGACTTAAAAGATAAGTACCTTGCTCAAGGACATACAACTATTACTATCAGTGCAGATAACATTAACACCTACATCTGTCACCATTTATTTGGTCTGTAATCCTTGAGTTCTGTGACATTCTGGAATGTAATAATATGAACTGGAAATTCATAAAGACCTGTGGATGAGGTTTTAGTTGACTGAGATTTCATATAATCTCAGTAGTTTACAGAATCTGGATATTCATTTTCAGATGGATGTAGGAAGAAGAGTTAGCTAAATTATTCTTTGATGTGTAGGAAGTAGATAGAAAAGAGAAGGTTACTTTTGAGAGGTATTTACATCATTACTTGAGCTGGTGGCATCACACATCTTGACATGCTGGCTGCCTAGAAGAGTTCTGAATATTACTTAACAACCAGCTTCTCATCCTTAACACCCAGGTTCTCCACTTATTTGAAAGAGAAAATTTTATGAAGGATAAATCTGTAACAAAATTATAATAAATGTACTCACTGCAAAAATTTAGACTATAGAAAAAAAACATAAGAAGTGAAAAAGTCAACTAAATTCCCAACCTCTCAGTGGTACCAAGAATAGCATTTTGTATTCCTTATGGAAATTTTCTTTCTTTTTTTTTTTTAAACTTTTTATTTATTTCTAGGAGAGAGAGAGAGAGAGAGAGAGAGCGTAAGCAGGGGAGGGTCAGAGAGAGAGAGCGAGTCACAGACTGAAGCAGGTTCCAGGCTCTGAGCCGGCAGTCAGCACAGAGCCCGACGCGGGACTCGAACCCACGAACCGCGAGATCAAGACCTAAGCGAAAGTCGGACGCTTAACCGACTAAGCCGCCCAGGCGCCCCCCTTATAGACATTTTCTCATGCATATATATACAAATATGTGTATACATGAGAGAGAAACAGAGAAGACTGTGTGTATACACAAAGATGTGTGTATGTGTGTGAGAGAGTGCAAGTGTGTGTGAGAAAGAGAGTGAGAGAGAGTGTGTAAGACAAGAGGCTCTTTCATTTACAAAGAGTGGAATTTGTGAGAGGAAAATATTTTTTAGTGTAGAAGTTAGATACTGACTGTGAAGAGAAAAGCCCACCAGTTTAGAAAAAAGTCTGATAATCTAAAAAACTATTTACTGTCAGGAGATAAAGGCATCAGCTATAGGAAGAAGCAGAGAATCAAGATGATAGTAGCTCCCTGAGCAGAGACCCAGCATCCTATCCACTCACAGCTGAGTACTTTGGGGAAGGCATTAAAGATGACAGGAGTGAAGGCAGATCCCACAGCAAAAAAGCTAGTACCTAGCTTCCCTTCATGAAACTAGTGGGACCTGTAGTCTTGTGCAGAATCTCTGCATTCAGCCTGATACCTGCTAGCAACAACTAAATGAAGCATCTTGTCAGTGGGCTCAATAGGTAGGTACCTTACGAGCCCTCTACTCTTCCGTGTTAATATAGGAAGGATTCTAAGAATATCATTCATCCCTGTGAGGGCTGTGGAAATGATGGGGATCCCACAGATAGTCCTAAAGAGGTTTCATGGTAAGAATGAGGAGGGAGCAGAAGGAACTATATGGACAAGGTGCCAAGAAGCCAGAGGATAATGAGGCCGGAGAAATTGTGGAATGGGGAAGACTGGTGTGGTCAGTACACATCAGCCTGGACAGAAGCCCGTCACCATGGCCCAGACCAGTCCCTCTAATGTCAGGATGATAGAAGTTTTCTTTTCTTTTTTTTTTTTTAATTTTTTTTAATGTTTTATTTCTAGGAGAGAGAGAGAGAGAGAGACAGCGTGAGCAGGGGAGGGTCAGAGAGAGAGGGTGTCACAGACTGAAACAGGCTCCAGGCTCTGAGCTGGCAGTCAGCACAGAGCCCGACGCGGGGCTCGAACCCACGAACCGCGAGATCATGTCCTAAGCGAAAGTCGGACGCTTAACCGAATAAGCCACCCAGGCGCCCCAGGATGATAGAAGTTTTCTAAGAGCTTCCCAAGGGAAGAAGGGAAGGTAAAGATGAAGTAGTGAGTGGGAGAGGGGAAGGAAGAATGTTTTCATTTAAGAATACTGATGTAATTGAATACCAATCAAAATAAATTAAAAGTATCTGAGTTTAACATGAATTAGTAAATTTAAAATTTCTACTATTAAAAGGAAATAAGGTTTTGAAAACTAAGTTAAAAATTAAAGTGTCATGTTTGTATAATTTGAGTTTTTGACTGTGAAATTTGAATCTACTACATGATTAATTTTACATGAGTAAAACCATGCTATATAAGTTGTTTTTTTTAGCCATTTTTTGTTGTTTTAGGGTTTGTTTTGTTTTATTGTTGTTGTTTACTCAACAATATATAGTAGGTATTTCTCCATGTCAGGACACATAGATACTCAACATCCTTTTTAATGAGTGTGTAGTGTCCATTGTATATTTTCTAACCAGTCTCCAATGTTGGACATTTAATCTGTTTTTATGCATTATTTACTTTAAATTTTTAAATGTTTATTTACTTTTGAGAGAGAGAAAGTGTGTGTGTGAGTGGGATAGGGACAAAGAGAGAGGGAGACAGCAGGTCCGAAGCAGGCTCCACACTGACAGCAGTTGAGCCCGATGTGGAGCTGGAACCCACAGACTGTGAGATCATAACCCAAGCTGAAGTTGGACATTTAACCAACTGAGCCACCCAGATGCCCCTATGTATTATTTACTTTAAATACAATCCCAGTCAGGACTCTTCTTATCATCATTGCAAAGAAAGTTTTATTTTCATCTAGTTTGCTTGTTATTTCCTACAGTTGTTTTACTTTAAATAAACTATGTTTTTATTAGAAAAAGTATAAAAACTGAGAAGTCCTTCCCAGTTTGGAAAGTGTGACTAGCAGTTTCCTTATTGTTTAGCATAATCCTAATATTTGCATATATTTCATTTTAATGGTTCTTCATTTGATTTCTGGTATGTGATCATCTATGTTATTTTTCTCCAAGGTTCCATATGTTCTAAGAAAAAACATAATGAGAAATGAAATTTGATTAGATAACTCAGTTATAAACTGTCAAAGAAAATATTTCTATTTGGTTTATATTGTTTTATTTTGGTATTGCATTCCATTAGTGTACACAGATAAAATTTAACTAGAATTTAAGCCTATAAGGAAAATGAACAATATTATATACTCTGATATGGACAGAGTATATTTGTGATACATTACGGGGAAAAGGCTTTAGTGTATATATCAATAACTCACATATGTAAATATGGTTGATTTTATAAAAGAGGATGTGACTATTTAATATGAAACACATTTATCATAAAATGCCTATTTTCTGCATTTTTTTCTTGAAACAGAGTTACGGTTCAGTTGTTAAAAAATAAACAGGCATATACTTTTAATCTTTAGAAAAATGCCTTTTTTAAGTTTTCATTTTAATTTCATTTAGTTAACATGTTGTGTCATTACTAGTTTCAGGTGTACAATACAGTAATTCAATAGTTCCATACCTCACCCTGTGCTCATCCTGAGAAGTGTATTTCTTAATCTCCATCACCTATTTAACCTATCCCCTACCGACCTCCCCTCTGGTAATCATCAGTTTATTCTTTATATTTAAGAGTCTCTTTCTGGCTGTCTTGTTCTCATTTTCTTCTTTTTGCTTGTTTAGTTTTTTTAAATTTCCAATATGAGTATTTGTCTTTCTTTGACTTATTTTGTTTATCCAATTATACTCTCTCTAGCTTCATGCACATCACTGCAAATGGCAAGATTTCATTTCTTCTTTTGACGGAATAATACTCTATTGTGAAAATATACCGTATCTTCTTTATCCATTCATCAGTCACTGGACACTTGGGCTGCTTCCAGATCTTGGCTATTGTAAATCGTACTTTTATGAACATTGAGATATATATCCCTTCAGATCAATTCATATCTACCCAAAGATTACAAAAAGGCTGATTTGAATGTCAGGTTGAACATAACTTTTACCTTTGAATTTTTTTTTAAAGTTTTATTTATTTCTGAGAGAGAGAGAGAGCGCGCGCAAGTGAGCATGAGCAGGGGAGGGTCAGAGAGAGGGAGACACAGAATCTGAAACAGGCTCCAGGCTCTGAGCTAACTGTCAGCACAGAGCCTGATGCAGGGCTTGAACCCATGAACCGAAAGATCATGACCTGAGCCGAAGCCGGACACTTAACCGACTGAGCCACCCAGGCACCCCTACCTTTGAATTTTGAACATTTTGAGATATAGTGTCTAGAAAAGGTATAGGAAGAAACAAAAAAACAAGCTACCACCAGCAACCCTTTTCTCTATTGAATGAATGTTGTATTCAGGAGCAATTAGGTAGATTCAGAAGGCTGAGTAGTTCAGTGATTTTCTTCCCTGATATGTATACCTAGTAAAGAATTTAAACCATAGTTAACCAAGGAAAGATATTTTGAGAGATGGAAGATTACAGATAGGAAATGCAAAATAACTCAACTAGAAAGTACAAATTTAAAAGTTTTCCCTATGTCTTGCCATGCCTAAACATGCTATATGTGGCAGAGAGATATATTATTTTAAAAATATAATAATTACACTCAATTGTTCCTCCCCATAGGGAAGCATATGAAATCCTGACAAGCTGTGAAATCTCTACCTCCAGAGATAATTTGCTACGTCTGACATTTTCAGGTATTGATGAGTTTTGCCCACAGCTTGTGTTAATGGAAGGATGAACATTAAACCTCATTTCTTATGAATGATGGAGACCTTGATACTTTCCATGGTTTTACTAGTGATTGCAGTGATGAAAGGGCTTGCATACAGAAGCCTGTGCCCAAGCAAAACCAGACTTTTTTTTTTAAATGTTTTATTTATTTCTGATAGAGAGACAGAGAGACAACCAGAGAGACAGCATGAGCAGGGGAGGGTCAGAGAGGGAGACATAGAATCCGAAACAAGCTCCAGACTCTCAGCTGGCTGTCAGCACAGAGCCTGACATTAGTCTTGAACCCATGAACCACAAGATCATGACCTGAGCCGAAGCACTCTGAGCCACCCAGGTGCCCCCAAAGGCAGACTTCTGACTAGAGCCAGGGCACATCATTCACTGAAAGGGAAAGGCCACACAGTGGTGATGCTAGGAATGTTCGCTACAATGGCTGCCTGTTTAATGGGATGGAGCTATATAAATATTTTATATTTGAAAGTCAGTTAATCAATCAATCAATCAATCAAGTGCAGAACATGAAATCTCAGCTTAGATTTATTCTTCTTATAGACTCTGCAGTTTTTGAAACAGGGATCACATTTTGTAATCTAATGATGTAAGAAATGCAGGACACAAATTTCCAGAGATTGATCTAGATGTTGAACAGCTCAATTCATCTGGAAGGTACTAGTGTTTTCAAGATCGATAAATTTGATCAGATTAAGGTAGTCATTCAAATTTACCTTCCAAGTATCTGAGGAAAACACTATATCATCCTTCGAATCAGAGGAAAATTAGCCTTTATGTTTTTAGCAAAGAACTTTCAAGAATCTATTAAGAATCAGTCTCAAAACTTGTTAAAATGAAGATTTCTGGGTCTCAGAGTCAGTAGATCTTCAAAAGTAACCAAGATTTTGCTTTTTAAACCATCACTTTAGGTTACTTTGATGCAGAAGACTTAGACCATAGCTTTCATTGTTTTATTTTGTTATTAAATTAAAAAAATAATTGAAATATACTTGCCATACAATATTATATTAGTTTCAGGTTTACAATATAGTGATTCAATGTTTATAAAAGATTATATACAATGCTCACCACAATACGTGTGGTTACCATTTGTCACCATGCTAAGTTATTATAGTATTATTGACTATATTCCTTATGCTGTACTTTTCATCCCTGTGACATATTTTATGAGTGTAAGTTTGTATCGCTTAATCCCCTTTACCTATTTTTGCCCATTCCTCCACTAATTTCTCTTCTAGCAACTGTAGGTTTGTTCTCTCTATTTATCAGTCAGCTCTGTCTTGTTTATTCATGTTTTGTTTTTTAGATTCCATATATAAGTGACATCATATGGTATTAATCTCTCTCAATCTGACTTGCTTTATTTAGCATAATATCCTCTAAATCCATTCATGTTGTCATAAATGGCAAGATCACATTCTTTTTTATGACTGAGTAATATTCCATTGTATGTATGTATGTACACATCTTTTTTATCCATCCATGTATCAGTGGACAGTTAGTTTCCATATCTTGGCTATTGTAAGCAATGCTGCAATAAACATAGGGGTACATATATCTTTTTATTTATTTATTTTTTTTATTTTATTTTATTTTTTACAAATAGTTTATTGTCAAATTAGTTTCCACATAACACCCAGTGCTCATCCCCACAAGTGCCCTCCTCCATGCCCACCCCTCCTCCCCCCCACATCCACCAGTCCTCAGTTTTTGTCAGCATTCAAGAGTCTCTCATGGTTTGCCTCTCTCCCTTTCCCCCACCATTTCCCCCTTCTTCTCCCCCTTGTTCCTCAGTTAAGTTCCTCCTAATCCTCCTATACGTGCACACATATGATATTTGTCCTTCTCTGCCTGACTTATTTCGCTCAGCATAACACCCTCAAGGTCCATCCATGTTGCTACACATGGCCAGATTTCATTGTTTCTCATTGCCATGTAGTATTCCATGGTATAGATAAACCACATCTTCTTGATCCATTCATCTGTTGATGGACACTTAGGCTCTTTCCATGTTTTAGCTATTGTGGAGAGTGCTGCTATGAACGTTGGGGTACATGTGCTCCTATGCATCAGCATTTCTGTATCCCTTGGGTAAATTCCTAGCAGTGCTATTGCTGGGTCATAGGGGAGTTCTATTGTTAGTTTCCTTGAGGAACCTCCACACTGTTTTCCAGAGGGGCTGTACCAGTTTACATTCCCACCAACAGTGTAGGAGGGTGCCCGTTTCTCCACATCCTCGCCAGCATCTAGAGTTCTCTGATTTGCTCATTTTAGCCACTCTGACTGGCGTGAGGTGGTATCTCAGTGTGGTTTTGATTTGTATTTCCCTGATGAGGAGGGATGCTGAGCATCGTTTCATGTGTCTGTTGGCCATCTGGATGTCCTCTTTGGAGAAGTGTCTGTTCATATCTTCTGCCCATTTCTTCACTGGGTTGTTTGCTTTTTGGGCGTGGAGTTTGGTGAGTTCCTTGTAGATTCTGGATATCAACCCTTTATCTGATATGTCATTTGCAACTATCTTTTCCCATTCGGTTGGTTGCCTATTAATTTTCTGGGTTGTTTCCTTGGCTGTGCAGAAGCTTTTAATCTTGAGGAGGTCCCAACAGTTTATTTTTGCTCTTAATTCCCTTGCTTTTGGGGATGTGTCAAGTAAGAAGTTGCTGCGGTGGAGGTCAAGGAGGTTGTTTCCTGCTTTCTCTCTAGGGTGTTGATAGTTTCCTGTCTCACGTTCAGGTCCTTTATCCATTTTGAGTTTATTTTTGTGCATGGTGTGAGAAAATGATCTAGTTTCATTCTTCTGCATGTTCCTGTCCAGTTCTCCCAACACCATCTGTTAAAAAGGCTGTCTTTTTTCCATCGGATATTCTTTCCTGCTTTGTCAAAGATTAGTTGGCTGTATACTTTTGGGTCCACTTCTGAGTTCTCAATTCTGTTCCATTGGTCTATGTGTCTGTTTTTGTGCCAATACCATACTGTCTTGATGATGACAGCTTTGTAGTAGAGGCTAAAGTCTGGGATGGTGATCCCTCCCGTTTTGGTTTTATTTTTCAGGATTACTTTGGCTATTCGGGGTCTTTTGTGGTTCCATACAAATTTTTGGATAGTTTGTTCTAGTTTTGAGAAGTATGCTGGTGCAATTTTGATTGGAATTGCATTGAATGTGTAGAGTGCTTTAGGTAGTAATGACATCTTAACTATATTTATTCTTCCTATCCATGAGCATGGAATGTTTTTCCATTTCTTTGTGTCTTCTTCAATTTCCTTCATAAGTTTTCTATAATTTTCATCATACAGATCTCTTGTATCCTTGGTTAGGTTTATTCCGAGGTATTTTATGGTTTTTTGTGCAATTGTGAATGGGATCAGTTTCTTGATTTCTCTTTCTGTTGCTTCATTGTTGGTGTATAAAAATGCAACCGATTTCTGTACGTTGATTTTGTACCCTGCAACTTGGCTGAATTCTTGGATCAGTTCTAGTAGGCTTCTGGTGGAGTCTGTCGGGTTTTCGATGTAGAGTATCATGTCATCTGCGAAGAGTGAAAGTTTGACTTCCTCTTTGCCAATTCTGATGCCTTTGATTTCCTTTTGGTGTCTGATGGCTGATGCTAGGACTTCCAGCACTATGTTAAACAGCAGTGGTGAGAGTGGCATCCCTGTCGTGTTCCTGATCTCAGGGGGAAAGCTCTGAGTTTTTCCCCGTTGAGGATGATGTTAGCTGAAGGCTTCTCATAGATGGCTTTGATGATGTTTAAGTAGGTTCCTTCTATCCCAACTTTCTCGAGAGTCTTTATTAAGAAGGGATGCTGTATTTTGTCAAATGCTTTTTCTGCATCTATTGACAGGATCATATGGTTTTTATCTTTTCTTTTATTGATATGATGTATCACATTGATTGATTTGCGAATGTTGAACCAGCCCTGTAACCCAGGAATGAATCCCACTTGATCTTGGTGGATGATTCTTTTTATATGCTGCTGGATTCGATTTGCAAGGATCTTGTTGAGAATTTTTGCATCCGTATTCATCAAGGATATTGGCCTGTAGTTCTCTTTTTTTGCTGGATCTCTGTCTGGCTTGGGAATCAGTGTGATGCTGGCTTCATAAAATGAATCCGGGAGTTTTCCTTCGCTTTCTATTTTTTGGAATAACTTGAGAAGAATTGGGATTAATTCTGTTTTAAATGTCTGGTAGAATTCCCCAGGGAAGCCATCAGGTCCAGGGCTCTTATTTGTTGGGAGGTTTTTAATCACTGATTCAATTTCTTCACTCGTTATGGGTCTGTTCAGGTTTTCTATTTCTTCCCGTGTGAATTTTGGTAATGAGTGTGTGTTTAGGAATTTGTCCATTTCTTCTAAGTTGTCCAATTTGTTGGCATATAATTTTTCATAGTATTCCCTGATAATTGCTTGTATTTCTGAGGGGTTGGTTGTAATAAGTCCATTTTCATTCATAATTTTGTCTATTTGGGTGCTCTCTCTTTTCTTTTGGATAAGTCTGGCTAGAGGTTTGTCAATTTTGTTTACCTTTTCAAAAAACCAACTCTTGGTTTCATTGATCTGTTCAATTGTTTCTTTGGTCTCTATGTTGTTTATTTCTGCTCTAATTTTTACTATTTCTCTTCTTCTACTGGGTTTAGGGCGTTCTTGTTGCTCTGCCTCTAGTTCCTTTAGGTGAGCTGTTAGATTTTGGACTTGCGCTTTTTCTAATCTCTTGAAATAGGCCTGGAGAGCAATGTACTTTCCTCTTAGGACTGCCTTTGCCGCATCCCATAGATTTTGAATTGTTGTGTTTTCATTTTCATTTGTTTCCATATATTTTTTAATTTCATCTCTAATTGCCTGATTGGCCCATTCATTCTTTAGAAGGGTGTTCTTTAACCTCCATGTTTTTGGAAGTTTTCCAGACTTCTTCCTGTAATTGATTTCAAGTTTCAAAGCATTGTGATCTGACAGTGTGCATGGTATGATCTCTATTCTTTTATATTTATTGAGGGCTGCTTTATGTCCCAGTATGTGATCTATCTTGGAGAATGTGCCATGCGCACTTGAGAAGAAAGTAAATTCCCTGGCCTCAGGATGTATAGTTCTAAATATATCCGTCAGGTCCATCTGGTCCAATGTATCTTTCAAGTCCATTATTTCTTTAGTGATTTTCTGTCTGGTTGACCTATCCATTGCTGTAAGCGGAGTATTAAAGTCCCCTGCTATTAGCACATTCTTATCTATAAGCTTGTTTCTGTTTGTGATTAATTGTTTTAGATATTTAGGTGCTCCCATATTCGGTGCGTAGACATTTATGATTGTTAGTTCTTCCTGATGGATGGACCCTGTAATTATTATGTAGTGCCCTTCTTCATCTCTTGTGATTGTCTTTATTTTAAAGTCCAGTTTGTCTGATATAAGTATCGCTACTCCGGCTTTCTTTTGATTTCCTGTAGCATGATATATATTTCTCCATCCCCTTACTTTTAATCTGAAGGTATCTTCCCGTCTAAAATGAGTTTCTTGTAGACAGCATATAGATGGATTTTGTTTTTTAATCCATTCTGCTACCCTATGTCTTTTGATTGGAGCATTCAGCCCATTTACATTCAGTGTTATTATTGAAATATGTGGGTTTAGAGTCTTTGTATCTTTTGTAGGGTTCATGTTTGTGGTGGTGTCTCTGGAATCTTTGTTCCTTGCAACCTTTCCTTCAGAGCATCCCCCTCAGGATTTCTTGTAGGGCTGGCTTCGTGGTGACAAATTCTTTCAATTTCTGTTTATTTGGAAAGGTTTTTATCTCTCCTTCTATTTTGAATGACAGGCTTGCTGGATAGAGGATTCTTGGCTGCATATTTTTACTGTTCATCACATTGAAGATCTCTTGCCATTCCTTTCTGGCCTGCCACGTTTCAGTAGATAGGTCTGTCACCACTCTGATGGGTTTCCCTTTGTATGTGAGGGCCCTTTTCTCCCTAGCTGCTTTCAAAATTCTCTCTTTGTCCTTGTGTTTTGCCATTTTTACGATGATATGTCGTGCAGAAGATCGATTCAAGTTACGTCTGAGAGGAGTCCTCTGAGCCTCTTGTATTTCCACATTGACTTCCTTCCCCAAGTCGGGGAAGTTCTCTGCTATAATTTGTTCCAGGACTCCTTCAGCACCTTTCCCTCTCTCTTCCTCTTCTGGGATTCCTATGATACGGATATTGTTGCGTTTGACTGTGTCGCTGAGCTCTCGAATTCTTCTTTCCTGTTCCTGGATCAGTTTGTCTCTTTTTTTGTCAGCTTCTTGTTTTTCTAGAATGGTGTCTTCTAAATCACTTATTCTCCTTTCTGCCTCTTCAAGCCGTGCATTGGAGGCCTCTAATTTATTATGGATCTCATTTATCGATTTTTAATTCTTCATGCCTATTTTTATTTTCCATTCTGTCTATAGCCATAGTTTCTTTGATGTCCCCTATGTTTTTTTCAAGCCCTGCTATTAATTTCACCATTATTATTCTAAAATCTTGTTCACTTATGCTGCTGATATCTGTTTTGAGGAGTTCATTAGCTGTCATTCTTCTTGGAGTTTCTTTGGAGGAGAGCTCTTTCCTTTCGTCATTTTAGTTAGCTTTCCGGCTCTTGGTGGTTTTAAAGACCTGTTATGCTCTCTGTTTCTATGAGCACTGCTATATCCAAGAAACTCTTTGACTTTCCAGGGCCTATCCTTTCAGAGATTGTTTTTTGAATGGTATCCCTCGGTCACTCTTGTTGGGACCTTAGTTATTTTATTTTCCTATTTGTAGTGATATTTGGGACTCTTCACCTTGTGTACTCTAGCTTGTTTCTTGAGGTAGCCCTGGAAAAGAAAACAGACAGACAAACACACAGGGAGCAGGAGCACACAAACGCACAGGCTGATTCAACTAACATGCAAAGCGAGAGGGAAAACGAAAAAGTTAATAGAAAAGACGGAGGAGGGAGGGTGAATAATAGGGAGCATAAAATACATAAAAGGGTCAAAAAGGGGAAAAGAAAAGGAAAAAAGAAGAAAACCGATGGACAAAGAACGGTTTAAAGCATATACCTGGATTTCCCAGCTACAGTTAAATAGCCGTGTGTATGCAGCGCTGGTTGAAGAGCATAGAGAAAAAGAGAGAAGGCAGGGTGAGACAAGGCAGATTTGGAAATAGAATGAACAGGCAGAAGGGATAAGAAACTTTTTTCAAAGAGGTAAAGGGTAGAATATGGTTGGATAGGTGAGAGAAGGATGCTGGAATTATCCAGAGAAACTATATAGTCTAATTACTCCTGAGAGAAATAGCTGAAAAAGTCGGTAGGTGTAGAATTTACATTTACAGAATGGACTTGTTGTGATTGTTTAAGCAAGCTGGCAACCAGAGTTAATCAGGTCAGTGTTTTGGGGAAAAAAGCGAGAAAAGAGAAAGAAGAAGAAAAAAAGAGAAAAGAAAGGGGAAAAAAAAAGAAAGAAGAAAAAAAAAGGGAAAAAGAAAAAAAAAAAGGGAGGAGGGCACCTCTCAGGCAGGGATGGGCGTGGCGTGATCCGATGCCTCAGGCGGGGGTTCTGCCTTGGCGATTGTGGGGAGGAGAGTGACGGTGCTCCAGTCCCTTCTTGAACCCCGCGCTGCAGCTCGCTTTTTTTTTTTTGGCGTGTCAACTCCCGTTCCGGGGACGCAGCCGAAGTTGGTTGCACTCTTCAACCCAGGCCAGTTCCAATCTCCAAATCCCAGTCCGCGCCCCGCTGAAGTTGCCTTAGACACAGCTTCCCAGACAACCCCCTCGGGCTATTCCAGGCTCCCTGCTGAGCTCTGGGGGCGGAGTCAGGATCGCTGCTTCCTTCTCTGGGTCGGGCTGGCGCGCATGCGCGGGGGCTTGCCTGCCGGGTCCGCGTAGCCTGAGCCCGCTGGAGTGAGGAAAACCGGGTCTCTCTATGGCTCGTCACCCAAAACACGAACTCACAGGCAAATTTCCCAGTTTTTAGCTCTTTGCCCTCCCTCTCGAGTTCCAGCCAGCCAGGAGCGCGGACGCCCGGTGTCTGCGTGTCTCTTTCAGAGGTCCCAGCAGCCCTGGAGCTACAATGACGGCTGGCACGCCCGCGCTGCTTTAAAAACCAACCTCCAGTAGCGGCACAAAGAAGCAGTTTGTGTGCTCAGCCTCCCCCAGGACCAGTTGGCGCGAGGGGACCCGGTGTGCAGGTATTTGGCAAGTACGGTCTTTCTATGCACCGAGTGGAGATTTTTCTGTCTTGGACTCTCTCCTTTTCCCCTCTCACTCCCCGTAGAGGGTACAGGGGGATCGCCTCCCACCCTGGAGGCTCCGATCCCGGCCCGATTTTACCTTCCCTGGTTCGCACTCACGTTAGAAGGCTTTCTCAGTGGATTCTGCGTCCTTTTTCTCCGAGTCTCTCAGGTTTTGTATCGTTTCCAATGGCTTCAGATCTTTTCTGTGTGATGTATGGGCGCGAGTGCAAGTACGGAGCTCCTTACTTCTCCGCCATCTTGCCTCTTCCTACATATATCTTTTTAAATTAGCGGTTTCACTTTCTTCTGGTAAATAGTCTGATATGAAAGTACTGAATTATATGGTATTTTTATTTTTAATATTTTGAGGAAACTACAATTTGCTTTTCACAATGGTTATTTCAATTTACATTCCCACCAGCAATGCACGAAAGTTTCCTTTATTCCACATATTGCTCACATTTGCTATTTCTTTCTTTTTTTCTTTTTTTGATAATAGCCATTCTAGCAGTTGTAAGATGATATCTCATTGAGGTTTTGGTTTGCATTTCCCTCATGATTAGTGAGAAGCATCCTTTCATGTATCTGTTGCCATCTATATGTCTTCTTTGGAGAAATGTCTATTCAGGCCCATTTTAAAATTGGATTTTGATTATTATTATTTTTGGTGTTCAGTTGTAGGAGTTCTGTATATAGTTTGGAGACCAACTCTTTATCAGATCATTTGCAAATATCTTTTACAATGCCGTAGATTGTCTTTTTGTTTTATTGATGGTTTCCTTTTGCTGTGCAAAAGCTTTTTAGTTTGACGTAGTCCTAATGTTTGTTTGTTTTTTTTCTTTTTTGGTTTTGTTTTCTTTTGTTTTTGCCTTTGTTGCCCTTTGAGGAGATAGGTAGGAAAAAAATACTAAGATCAATATTGGACCATAGCTTTAATTAATAACTTTCAAGGATAAGTCATCTACCTGATACGTTAAAATATAATGTTACTTTCAGGATCAACTGATGGTAATTAGAAATACATGAACTAAGTATGTCTTGTTGTTTTTGGAAAACATGATTCCTCATTAAGCCAACCAGTAAATTGAATATTTGAAGTCACAAATACAGCATTTATCTATGGATACATATTATCCATGAAAGGCAAAATATAAATACACAAAATATCTGCATGAAAGCTTTAGTCTTGTTTCCTGTGTTTGTTATTTAAAGCTTACAATGCTCCAGAGTTTTACTGATTATTAATCTACAACTGTGTTGTGAATTATGACAAATGCAGTATCTTGTGATCACTGATACCTATCTTGTGTGATTTTCTTCACTGTTACCCATTGTGATGGGATGCTATTGTGGAATATTAACTAATCTGGACTCCCGTTTTTCTGCACTGCCACATTTGTTGTAGTCTCTGAGGCTTATCCCCATCTGGCTATTAGATACAAGGCCTTGGTACTACAAGGAACTGCTATCACAGCACAGTCAGAAGACATCAATTTCAGACATAAATTAGGTTTTAAATGAATTCTTGAGGACTCAATGCCATGTTATTGCTGCTGTAACAAATTACCCCAAACTTGGTGGACCAAATAAAACAAATTTATTATTTTACAGTCTTGGGGGAGGGAGTCAGAAGTCCAAAATGGGTCATCAGGGCTATTTCACAGTCAGTAACATAGCATCTTCAGGATAATCTCTTCCTCTCATGATCTTTAATCATATTTTAAAGTTCCCTTTTCCACGTAAGATAGCCTAGTAATAGGTTCCAGCCTCTAGGATATGAACATCTTTGGGGAGCCATTATCCTATGTACTTCATCTACCATTGATAAAACCTTTCAACTGGTAAAGGAGAGTCAGTAGGAACTCAATGAGAGTTTGGTGTCGGAGTGTCTTCAAGAAGACTCTACTGTTTGCCTTTTTCAAGTTAATATACCTGGGTCTATGAGGATAGAGGATATTTGTTCTCAGTTCTTGAGAAGAGACCAAGAAAGCAAACAAGATTTTCTGCACTACCTTGTGTGCAGCGCTAAAGGGTGAATTGGTATTTTAGGCTTAGATGTATAAACTGCCCTGTCACTCTTGATTTCTCCAGTGTCCTTATGGTGGAGAGCACCTGTGAGTTCTCTGTGATACACATAGATACTTAGATGTGACTGAGAGATAGTGAACTAATTCATACAGGTCTCATGAGTAGGCATACAGAATAACTTAAATAATGATCTGATACCTGTGTACCAGTTGAGAGGTATGACCACTGTGAGGAAAGATAGGATGGCGTTCATTGCAATGGTTGTCAACATGGAGAAGTGATGACCAGGAATCCAATGCCCTCCATCAATACCATGTAAGCTTTCTAGGAATTTGGTCCCTCTTAGAAGGAATAGGAAGGAAAAACTTGAGTTGACTTGAGTAGACACTTGAAATGGCTAACTTTATCTGGGATTAAGTTTTCTGCCACTGGGCAGAATGAAAGCTCAAAATAGAGATTAAACTGTATTACTGTATGGTTAATCTTTGGTGTTCATAGTTATGGTCTAACCATATTGTACCTCTTTATTTTTTGAGAAATCATCACAGTTTTAAGTATAGCATGATGGACGTCCTAGGAAAAATTAGGATATCAGGAAAGCTTCTTTAGCTCTCATATATTCTTCACATATAAGTAAATAATATTTTGGGGGTACCTGCATGGGATAGTCAGTTAAGCATCTGACCTTGGCTAAAGCCATGATGTCATGGTTTGTGAGTTTGAGCCTGGCTTCTGACTCTGGACTGACAGCTCAGAGCCTGGAGCCTGCTTTGAATTCTCTCTCTCTCTCTCTCTCTCTCTCTCTCTACCTGTCCCTCTCTCTGCTTGTACTCTGTCTATCTCTCCCTTCATCTCAAAAAAAAAAATAAACATTAAAAATAAAACCAATATTTTGTTTACTTTTTGTTCCATTTCTTAAGCCTCTGTATAGATATCCCATTGACTGGTGCTTATTAAAAATTTAGTACTTTAAAATTTGGCTCAAGGTATATGGTATTACTTATATAACTAGAAAATATTGTAAGAATCAAAGTTTTAGGGTTGATTGGATCCAAATATGATTTGGATCATGTCATTGAGATGGTAGTTCCTCGTCTCTTTGGTCTCAGTACTGCCCTCTACATAATTCAACTTGTCCTTAAGCTAGCTTACCTCAGTGTTGCCACAGGCTGTCAACTATAGCATCCATGACTACCAGTGTTTGCATAGATCTGGGGGAGGAAAGGGATTTTCCTCTTCTAACCCTAAAAATAAACATCCTGACCCTTTCTTTGACAGGAGTAATTTGGTTACATACCCACTTCTAAACCATTACCTATTATCAGTGGAATCCCAAGTTCTGATTGGCTTAAGTCTTAGTTATATTATCATACCTGATTCCAAAAATGACCCAAATGGTTCAGGTCCATCCACCCTGAAGCTGTGGTGGGTCAATCTTTGCCATACCATCTGCTGATGAGAGATGGATAAAAGAAATGCAGTTGCCCTTATCAATAAAAACACTCTGTGTTCTCATTATCATATTCTTCTATATAATCTTCTCAAGATTTCTAAGGCATCAATTTTGTTCTATTGTTAAGCTAAGTTGTTTCATTGAGGGTACTCCCAAGAAAATACATGGCTTTTCTGAGCCAACGGGCTGCTTTTATTATACTAGAAAATTAGAGCAATTTTAGGCATAGTAGATAAAGCCAGAAAACATCTTTAGGGTGCCACAAATAAAATAGTTCTTGACAAATGACTGAACATAAAGTTTTTCATTTTTAAAGGCTGGAGGGACAGTGGCTGTATAAATCAATGATGGACTGTTCCTGGTGCTGATTAAAGTACTTTTGGGCAAGATAAACTATAATAAAATGACTCATGTTTGTGTATTGAGAGACTTTTAACATGCACACTGTGGATCCTGGGGTTGATTTCACTCTGCATTTGAAAGTCAAATTGGGGATCTCTTCTCTTGCAAGTCTGTTTGACACAATAGGCTGTAATGGGTCTTTTAGGCTTCTTCGGGTCCATCCTACTCCTAAAATTATTCATTATAATGGCTCCTTTGGAGCAGTGACAGGACTTGATATAAATGTTCGTTAAGAATAGTCCTGCTGATTACATCTTGCATGATGGCAAATAGAAGCTTAAGGGATGGCAAGGATTTTGGAGACAATGCACTGTTTTTATCACATGAGAAGACTATAGGAAAGCCAGGAAAGAAACAGAGTTATCGATTCAGTGAGCCCAAGGGATTTAATACATATGGATTTTTTTTTTGCACAGTGTGTTTTACACTGATTAGAATTTACGTATAAAAGTACATTGAAAATATAGTGTACAAAGATATATGAATATTTTTGTTTTATGTACATGGTGTACAAGTATTGTATAAATATTTATTGGATAGATAAATAATGTAGATAATCTCCTTCATTTGCTATTTCTCATGAATTTTTAGAGCTTATGAGTGGTTCTGAAATATGTTCCAATTTCTTCACAGAAGAAATGGAGGCACAGTTTACCATCTTTTAGTCCTATGATAATTAAGCCAATTTGTATTTGGTTTTTGAGTAGTAATGAAAAATAAACTTTATCAAGAAAATTTAGGGGCGCCTGGGTGGCTTAGTCGGTTAAGCGTCCGACTTTCACTTAGGTCATGATCTCGCAGTTCGTGGGTTCAAGCCCCGCGTCGAGCTCTGTGCTGACTGCCAGCTCAGAGCCTGGAGCCTGTTTCAGTCTGTGACTCCCTCTCTCTCTGACCCTCCCCTGCTCATGCTGTCTCTCTCTCTCCTCGAAATAAATAAAACATTAAAAAAAAAAAAAGAAAATTTAGTTTGCATTTCAGAACTGCAAATTTTATAAATTTGTTCGGTATCTTGTATTCTTGGAATGAACATAATTAAGAGTATCTGAACATAAGAAGATCCAGTATTTGATTTGGGACTGAGGTACACCAACAATGCTATGTGTGTTTCCAGAGCTAACCTATCATCTGCCTACCCTGATGAAAAAGTTATGAAACAGAATTATCTACAGGTGCAACTCTAAAAATAATTGATATCCTGTTGTCACTAAACTTTACCTTCTAAAGGAACAAACATATGTACAACTAAAAGTACTAGAAACTTAGTAATATCAACCTAGACTAATTTTGCTCTTCAAAGGAAGTTAAAGCTGTTAGTTTTAATCAACTTAACATTTTAATCATACACAAGGTAGCTTAGCTAAGAGAATTAATTCCTGTAGTCATAGTTGCTAAATAGAAAAATCTATCTTTTTGGCAATTTGCATACTACTATACTACATACTATTATATTTGTATGCATTTGGATTTATTCTAAGTGCAATGGGAAGTCTTTGGAGGAATTTATTATTATTATTATTATTATTATTATTATTATTAATGTTTATTTTGGGGGGCAGAGAGAGAGAGGAGAGAGAATGAATCCCAAGCAGACTCTGCACCCACAACCATGGAGCTAAACCCCATGAACTGTGAGATCCTGACCTGAGCTGAAATAAATAGTCAGATGCTTAACTAACTGAGTCACCCAACTGCCCCTCTGGAGGAATTTTAAATAACAGAGTGATATGGTTTGGTTTATATTTTATTTTATTTTATTATTTTTTTAATGTTTTAAAAATGTTTTTATTTTTTGAAATATTTTTTATTTTTTTTAATTTTTATTTATTTATTTATTTATTTTTACAAATAGTTTATTGTCAAATTAGTTTCCACATAACACCCAGTGCTCATCCCCACGAGTGCCCTCCTCCATGCCCATGTCCCCTCCCCCCTACATCCATCAGTTCTCAGTTTTTGTCAGCATTCAAGAGTCTCTCATAGTTTGCCTCTCTTCCTTTCCTGCACCATTTCCCCCCTGGTTTATATTTTGAAAGAGACCATTATACTACTATGTGAGCAAAGGAGGGATTAGTCAGGAGCAAGAGTGGAAGTGGCAGATAAGTTAGGATGCTCCTATGAAAAGTTGAGAATTCTAGGATGACTATGCAATAGAGAAATTGGCACACTGATAATATTTAAAAGTAGAATAATTAAATGGCTTTTAGGAGAGTGACAAGGAGAGTTAACCATGATTTCTAGATTTCTGACTTTATTAATGGAATGGATGGTGAAATTGCAGTGCTGTTGACAGGTATGAGGATCTCTAGATAAAGTAGAAAGTTTTTTTGTATATTTTTGGCTAGGAGTTAAGGTCCACACCTATACCATAATATGAGATGATAGTTGGTTTAGGTGCCATTCCTTAATACTGCCATGGTAAGCATAGTTTTTCTTCTGTTGTGAAATAAATTTCTAATTGTCTGTACTGTGTAATTTTTTCCCCTTTACAACAGAATCCTAGTTTTGTGTTGATGGCAGGAGCATATTTAGATAAAACTTGGTTTCCTTGCCTCCCCCATGCAGTAGAGGTGACCATAGTAGCGGTGGCAAATCTGGTCAGTGAGATAAAAGTACTGCTGGTGAGGCTTCTAGGGAAACTTAAAAAGGACACAGATTCAGATGGCACTTTCTTTTTCTTTCGCCTACTTAATGGCTGAAATAAAGATGCAATCACTAGAACTATAGCCACCATATTACTGCCAACCATCAAAGATGGAAAACAATCACATAGATTTGACATTGATCTTGTTGTGGTGGTGTTACTCCACTAGCCCTGAGTTTACTTGCTTTTATATTACTTGTTATGCAAGAATATGAAGCTCATTGTGTTAAGCCACTGTTATCTGAGTTTCCTGTTCTCACAGTCAAATCACTGATAGCATTCACCACACTCTGTGTTGTAAATTGAGGTGGTTTCCTGTCTTCCCCACTAGATAAATTCCTTCCTTCAGTTCAAAGTCCTTGCCTTATCTATTTTTGTATTCATGGCACTCACCCCAGGATTAGCACATGATAAACATCATAAAAGTTAGTCAAAGTAACTTGATAAATAATTATATCTTCAACATAGGTAAGATAAATAATACATGGGATAGAGATAAGCCTGGAATGCTTAGATTTGTCACGTGTAGCCTAGTCTTGTGAGGAGAATCTTCTCAACATAATGTTCTTCTATTACACAGTTAATGTCAAAAGAAATTTCAGTGTACTACAGCATTTTTCCCCATAAATATGTCTCCACAATATATTCATAGTCATTCCAAAGGTCTAAAGCTTATATATATTTATAATATGCAAAGTACTTTTATGTTGGTATCATATTTGACACTATCTGTAAACATTTCCATTTTACTAAGGAAAATAAGATCTAAACACCTAAGTGACATAATAAAAATCATAATAAATGTTGGCATAATTGTAACAAAAAATCCAGTCCTTGAAACCTGTGTCAGTGTCACTTTGAAGACATCAAGTACTTCTTAAATAAAGATTAAATTTAGATATACTATTCAGTAAGAGACACAAAATGTATAAATTATGCAAAATACAATTAATGTGATATAATAAAAATGTGTAAAATATGAAAAAGGCAAATTAAAAGTATTTTACTTACTAATTGATGTATTAATAACTGAGTAATGCACAGAGTTTTCAATTATAATCAGACTGAAAAATGGGAGGCTTAAGTATAATTTTATGGGTTCTTTCCAGATAACTCTTGTCTGGTTTGAATTCTTATAAAATTGACATGTGTTATCTCTTGAAAATATTGTGAATTAAATATATTTTATTTGTAGTAAAGGCTGCATATATCTTCTCTGAAAACAGTTAACTGTTGCAACTGGACACAATGCCAGACTAATGAATACCCTATTGGCCAAACATAAGATACTTTGAGCATCAAAATAAATAATAGTACTATTGGATTATATCTCATTATATTTAAATATAATTTGAGTTTATACTACTAATAAAGGTGAATAAATTAATAAAATAACAAGAAAAAGAATGACGTTTACAATGGAATGGCACTTAATATAAAAGAATGATCAAGTAGAAAATCACATTTTAATCCATCATAGTTTTGAGGATAGATTGAGGATAGATTTAAATCTTTGATGGACACTAAAATTATTTGGTGAGTTTGTGGGGGGATCAGACAATTTAAATAATGTCAAAGCCTCTTCTCATATTATTACTTATTAATTACAAAGGGGAATAAGTTTACCTTTAAAGTGGATAAATATTATAGGCAAATAATGACCAAGTTAACATTACCACCAAATGGATGCAGTGGATACTGGGGTGTGCCACCCAAATCCTCTTCAGGACTGAAGGATGCATTCCCACACCTAGAGTACTTCTGTCAGATAGCTTCCAGCTGTTGGCTCTCTGGAGTTGCCTTGGCTGAGGAGGTCATTTCACTCACAGGCACATCCTCTTCCCAGTTTGGTCCTCATCCAATGACTGATTCAGGCAGGTGCCTATAGGCCTGGTCCCCTTGCTCCAGTGCTGGAAAATTCTGAAAAGCCATTAGTTTGACATTTCTCCTTAGGGCTTGCTGAGACTTTTGTTGAGATTGCATCACAGCTAACATTTCTGCACTGATTCCATCTTTCTTTCCTTCCCTTCCTCACTGGTGATCCCAGGAGGACTTCTTGATAACATTTCTTCATCCACTCCCCATTCTCTTGGTTCTTAGGGAATCAAACCTGTCACATCAAACAAATTGAACTTGTGTACCTCTAGATATGCTTCACTTACAAGGACACATATCAGTCGTGTAATATTCTTGGGGAGAATGCAGAAGTTGAATCAAATTATGAAGAAGTATTTTAAAAATTTCAAAGTTATGTATTTTATGAAACGCCTTCAAAATTCAAAAACTTGTCTTCAAAAATTATTTCATTTATATTTTCACTTTTTGTATACAGATGACTAAATTATTATGCTAAAAACATGGGAGAAAACTCCAGTCCTATTAGTAGTGTGAGTAGTAGATAAAGTGAAGATAGGTATATTACATGTTGATGGCAAATTGCATATGTATCTTGTGAACTACAAGATTCTCTGTCCTAAAGTTAGGTTCTTTTAGAAAATAAATATACAGGTAATTTACATAAATGGTAAATTTTAAAGTATTGCTGGAGCAACTAAGTAAACAGACATTTCTCTCCCAGAAATGTCAGACATAAAAGAAAGAAAAGTGACAGATTTCTCCTAATTTAAGAATAAAGTGGGGGCATCTGGGTGGCTTAGTCCTTTAGCATCTGACTTCAGCACAGGTCATGATCCACGATTTGTGAGTTCAAGTTCAACGTCGGGTGAACTTGAGCCCTGCTTCAGGTAAACACAAGCCCCACTTTGGGTGAGCCCTGCTTGTCTCTGTCTCCCCCCACTCTCTCTGCCCCTCCAGGGATTCTCTCTCTTTCTCTGTCCCTTGCTCACTTGTGACCTCTCTTTCTCTCTGTCTCTGAATGAATGAATGAATAAGTAAGTAAATAGGTAAGTAAATACATACATACATACATACATACATACATACATACATACATACATACATACATAAAGTGGGAAATGACTTTTTCCTTAATGGGGAGAAGTGGCAGGTACAGAATAAATGTTGGAATAGAAAAGTATGTTAATAAAGTAGAAAGATATATGGTAATAAGGACCTGAAAAAGTGAAGAATAAATGGAAAGTTAGAAAGTAGGGATGTTCTTTCTGTAATAAAATGATACCCCAAGGCACGATGAATTTTCAGATACTGTCTTGATCACTTTTTAAGACAATGCTTGATGTTGGCCTTCAGAAAGTGTAATTATGTTCATGTTTCTATCTGATAAGGGTGGACTTTCTATGAACTCAGATTCTATTCAGGGTGTAAAAACACCCTCCCTTTTTTGTAAGCAGAAAATAATATAGTGCATGGAAAGAGACAAGAGACCAGGTATTCAAATTAGAGAGGTGTGTGTGTTTGTGTGTGTGTGTGTGTATCTGAGATGGAGAGAGAGGGTAATCTTGTTAATAAGTAGAATAGTCAGCTCACCAATATTCCAGAATCTAGAGGGGGAAAAAAAAAATCTTAACAATTTTGCAACAGAGTTGTTTCTTAAAGCATAATATGATCAAACAAACAAGTAGCAGTTTGAGAGTAAGCATCCTTAAAGAAGAAAGTGACATAGTAACAGAGATTCATGTATCATGAGAACAATGTGAAACATTAAGGAAGAATCAGCAGTTTGGTGATAATCGAAGAGAATTATAAATTTCTCATAGTTCCTTAAAGTCCTGCTTTCCCCATGACATTGTCTACCATTTGGTGGTCCCACTTGGACCAAAAATGTAATGCAGATTTTCTTACAATTTTTCTTTTCCAAAATTACAAATGCATAGTGATTTATTTCAACAAATCAGAATTGTTAAGAAATTATTTTTGAGAAAGTGAATCCCATAAAAAAGATGGAGATAATTAAGGTTCAGAGGCTAAGAGACAAAGTGGTAGCCATGAGGCACTAAAAGAAGGTATTTTAGGAAACTGGGCCATGAAAACAGAGGTGTATCAGTGTTTCCGCTGGTTCTCTAGAGTTTCAAAAGCATTCACAGTGCTGCTCCATGAGGTCTGATGGTACCACTGTTGAGGCTATTTGCTAAAACTAATTACCTCCTCAGTTGCACTTAATTAAACTCCATCACTTGAGGAAACCAGAGCATCATTTTGTATGGGTAACTAAATCCCAACAAACCTATAGATTTCATTTATCTTTTAAATTCCCTCAATTTTTGGCAGACAGCTTGAAGATGATGTGTGCCATTAATCATTATTCCTTTACAAAGGTAAAGCTAAGCATTTTGTCTATTCATTAAATCCTACCATTTCTTCCAAGGTAACACATGTACAAACAAAAGTCTGTGTGTAGGAAGGGAAGATGATTATGGTGCTTTCTGTTGTATATGGAAGTTCCTTAGAAACTTTTATGAGCAACTTCCTGGTAGTAGGCTGTGGCTTAATGATGTATAAAATGCCCAGTAGTAGCTCAGTATGTCCTTTTCAGATTATGACAAGTTTGAGACTTCACCTTTCAACTCTTGGTCAACTAACCTACAAATTTAATAGGATTATTGACTTTATTGAGTGCCCAAATTGATTCAGGTAAAATGTGTATAATGAAATGATTGATGTAATTCTTTTTTTTTTTTAATTTAAATTCTTTTTTTTTTAATGTTTTATTTATTTCTAGGAGAGAGAGAGAGACAGCGTGAGCAGGGGAGGGTCAGAGAGAGAGGGAGTCACAGACTCTGAAACAGGCTCCAGGCTCCCAGCTGGCAGTCAGCACAGAGCCTGACGTGGGGCTCGAACCCACGAACCGCGAGATCATGACCTAAGCGAAAGTCGGAAAGTCGGACGCTTAACCGACTAAGCCACCCAGGCGCCCCTTGATTGATGTAATTCTTAACATAACCTACCTAGAAACTATTTTCTAATGTACAAAACAAAAATGATAAATAAAACATAATACTAAACCAAACAAAAAGTAACCTCCAAACCAAAACCTGTAAAAATTGACTCCACAAATGTATTAATCTTGGAAACACTTCTGGTCTGTGGACATCTGATGGAGATGTTTCTCTTAATTTTTCACAGACTTATTATTTGCATTTGTATTTATTTACCTGAGATTGGCCTATTATAGCTCTTCTGAGGTTAAGCTATGAAAGAACAATCCTAATAATAACAGTGGAGAGTTTATAGGGCAGTGGAGCCCATTTTCAACCACAGTGTTAGATTTTGAAAAGCTTTTCATGTTGCTAATTAAAAAAAAAAAAAAAAGAGAGGATAAAGCCAGAGGGAACAGCAAAGTCTCCTCTCTGTCTCTCTCTTCATTCAATACTTTGGAGGAAGGAAAAACTGTGCTTAGAATTGCTGGATAAAGGTTCACCTTGCTTGAGCTGAGAAATTCTTTATGTTTAATATTGCCAGTAAATTGAATTGTATTGATTTTCTATAAAGCTGACCACTACAAATAGTTCTTTTTAGCCAAGAGTCAGTCTACTGTTGTTTACTGAAGAATTTTAGAACACCCAGGATTTTAAAGGCTTTAAACCAAGTGAAGCAATTTGGGTACAGGTAGTGAAGGTCGATTAATCTTCATTTAGTTGACAGACTTGTTTGAAGTTAGTTATGGGAAGTAGCTGTTGGGCATTTGGGGGAATTCATTGACCTTGTTTGGTGTTTTCCATATTTGGTATACAGTATCATTTCTCCATGTTAGCAATGTTTTATTTTGTATTTTATTCCTGAACTAGAAAGTACAGTTTTAAAGGTGAAGTAATCTTTTGATTAGCTTAAACATAAAAACACACCACATTGGAGAAAATGGGACTAAGACTCAGAGATTTATTTCATACCATTAAAAAGAGTGTCTTTAGAATACCCAGGAGTATTCCTCCAGATGAGAAGATATTACCTTGTTACAGTCCTGTGAATTATGCTTACATAGGTATAAGTAATGGAAAATAAACTATCAAACAAAAACCTTATAACATGCTTTCTCATTAAAAACAAATGACTTTATTTATAGCTAGTGCCAAACAGGACTTTTCCTCTGTTCCAACAAGAACAAAACTCACAGAGCTAATAGAACAGTCCTAAGAGTAAAATACAGACCCTAGAATCTCCACACTGAAGAAGAGGTATTATATAAATCTAAAAGCAACTCATTTTTTTTTTTAAGGCAATGCCTTTTTTTTAAGGCAAATAGATTGATTAGGGCATGAACTTTGTCTCTTTATGGAATACTCGGAGGGTCTTGCACATTAAGAGACTGATGCATTGCTTAAGACCAGCATCCAGAGTCAAATATATTTTTTTACAACCAGAAGGTCAAACATGCTTTCCAACAACTGACTTGACACACTTGAATTTGTGGAGTTTGCCTGGTGACTATGTAAGACACAGGAGAGAGATTCTTTGAATGACTGTTCTTCATTGTCAAAGACTCAGTCTTTGCCACTTTTTCACAATGAAGATCCTCATTGCCTTCAAAAGTCCTCATCTACTGTCCTGTCTTGACCTTTAGCATATTGTGTTTAAAAATCCACTCTGCCCTCCCCACTCAGTCCTCAGGAGCTAAGAGTTGAGGACAGCAATGGAAGAGGGGGAAAAACTAAAAATCTTTAGGTTATTTACTGCTCATTCTTTCAAGACTCGTAGAGGTTGTTACAAATGTCAAAAAGCTTCTAAAATAAGGGTGGCTGATATTTTTGAAATATCAGAAGATAGAAATATTTAAAGCTCCATTGATAAACTTCAAAATGCATTCTGAAAGATGAGAAAGGAATTGCTTTTAAAACTTTGATTCCTTACTTTCTTGAAAAAAAGAATGCCAAAGAGAAAACCAGCATAGGTTTTAAGCAACTAAAGTGTTCTTGTTTGAGAAGTAATGACATGAAAACAGTTAACTAGTCTTTAATTCCTCATATTCATATGACCCTTTTGACTACACAATGTGCATTTACACATATTATTTCATTCTTAAAACTTCATCAATTAGCAATTTAGTTGAATTTACATTTGGAGAAACTAAGGCTTGGAGAGCTAAAGTGACTTGGCCAGTTAAGCCTTTGGTGGGGCTCCTCTTCTGTACTAGTTTCCATGTAATGGAGATGTAGGCATGATTCAGATATAGTACCTTCCCCACAGGAACTTTCTTCCTTGGTTGGGGTTCTTTTCTGCTATAATGGCTGGGATACAAATGCATACGTATACATAAACTGAGATAAGAACACAATCCTGTTCATGTAAGAAGAAGGGAGGTACTAACTGAGGCAAATCAGTAATATTCTAGAAGTATGAATTTCCTTCCCACTGGAGCTTAAGGAGGCTACAATTCAAAGCAGAGGAATTAACATGCACAGAAGATCCTGATAAATGAAAGTAGAGTAGGAATTTGCTGGTTGGAACAAAGGGCCCAAGGGGGTAAGAAAGAGGCTGAGGAAACCTGAGGTTATGAAGGTGTAAATCTGGGTAGGTGGGTTGGGACTAGATACTGAGATTCCTTCTATGCCAAACCCAGGTTTTATAACCTAAATCACAAAGGCTTTGGGAGCATGGCTAAAGATTAATACAAACTTAGTTCTTGGAGAGTCCAAACATAGAATCCACACTTTAACTTGATGTGTACTTTCTATAAAAATTAATTGTATTTAGGACACCTTGGTGGCTCAGTCAGATAAGCGTTGGACTTTTGCCCAGGTCATGATCTTGCGGTTTGTGGGTTTGAGCCCCACTCAGGGCTCTGTGCTGACAGCTCAGAATCTGGATGCTTTGGATTCTGTGTCTCCCTCTCTCTCTGCCCGTCCCCTGCACGTGTGATCTCTCTCTCTCAAAAAATAAACATTAGAAAAATATTTTTTAAAGTAATTTTATTTAATAGAAACTCTTTTGCTTTTGTTGTTGCCTTTAACTTCCAGCTTAAGAGAGAACTCATTACTTTCAATCTAAGTCTTTGAACTAAAAGATGAGTTTGTCCATCTCCAAGGGTTACATGCCTATTGGACTGGAAGATTTTTATACTTTATTTTACTCAACATCATGAAGCCTCTATGGAAAAATTCACTTCAAGTTGATCAAAAATCAAAGAAACAACATAAAGCAAATTCATTTGAAAGAACTAATTATAGAAATGTGCACTTTGGAGGACTCTTTGTAATCGTGTTAAGTGAATATCCAAATGTCCTATCAGACAAGAGTCTTCAGCATTCACACATCTGGTAGCTATCTGAATGGTAGCCAGTTGACTGCTGCCACATTATCCATGTCCCAGATGTCTTCCTTTCCGGATGTTGTCTCTTACCACTTACTTTATAGGAACAAAGAATGTCAGAAGAAAAAAGAAAATGAGGAAAATTTAAGCAGCTGCTTTTGCTCACTAAATTAATTCCACTATCCTGCTATTGGTTAAATCATCTGGGTCCTGATCCTTCTATGTCCACACCCCTCATAACACTATTTTTCTTTACTTCCTCCTATACCAAAGTATCATGTTGCCAAGGTTCCACTCATACCGTGATTATTTAAACCTTTATTTTTAGGGCCCTAAGAGTTCATAGTGTCAAAGATACAATAAAGTCCTATACAGTGTGTGAAGTGTAATTCTTTGCTCTATGTATTCTGTAATGCACAGCTGGCTAGTGGAAGATATGAGGTCTGTTATAAATGAAAGAGACTAAGTTATTCATGAATGCAGCACAAAAGGGATT
The DNA here is from genome assembly GCA_017311185.1 of Proteles cristata cristata. Lineage (NCBI taxonomy): Eukaryota > Metazoa > Chordata > Mammalia > Carnivora > Hyaenidae > Proteles > Proteles cristata. The sequence continues at coordinate 828,408 of JAESUZ010005475.1, forward strand.
AATAAATCCCAAAATCACAGTGAGAAAGCACAGACTTCATTTTATGTAAAAAGAGAGATCCCAAGATCTCCAGGCTAACTCTGTCCTCAGTTTCTCTGGGGACTGTGACCAGTTATACAGAAAAATTTTGTCTGTTTTGATATTAGATATTCAGCAGGGAGGCAACACCAGCTACTTGATCTCTACTGAAAATATATTCAGGGAAAACATAGTCTTGGGACTTTGTTCCACAAGCAGACTAAGAATTTAATATAGTTTCCTAAGTGATAAATTCTCCGATGTCCTCTCACTACCCTCTGTATTTCTGGTTTAAATTGAACAAGATGTGCATCTTCTGAAGAAAAACTACAGATTGCCTACAAGATAAGTTGGGAAATAAAAATAAATCAGACAAAAATAATAGTGATACAGTTATTCAAGAGGAGTTTTTTTGCTTACCTGACACTCAACTTGCCTTTTAAAAGACGATAAATGTCAGATCACATGTCAAGAAGGTAATTTGTTTGCAGAGTTAAAAAGTAGCTCTTCCTTACTCGTTAAAGCCTGATATAATGCTTTCCAAATTTTACACTTCATGAATTGTCCCTATTTTCTTGCCGCCTCCGCTTTCTGGCATAGCAGACAGATTTCAGTTTTGTCCTCACTGGAAATGCCACATCACTGCGCTATGGCAGCTGGTGCCGTTGCAGGATCCTTCCAAGGATGCCACCCCCACAAATTCTTCTAACCCATGACTATTTCTCATAATTTCCTGCTCCTCTGAAGGGCAGGGCAGGGCAGGTGGCCCAGGCCCCACAGCACATCAATGCTGACAGATGCTCCAGGTCTGATGCTATCACAAGGAGCCACTCCAGGGGCCCACAGACATTTTGGGGTTTAGGTGTTAACATTAATTCTATACTTAAGAATGAAAGTTTGCAAATTTGTGTTGTGTTTTCTTTTATTCTTTAGTAAGTCATGTGTATCCTTTTTACAAGTGATACTTATGAAAAACACTTCCAAAGTAATTGCATGACTAGCATTGCCATTTATATATAAGCTCCACTTCATCATCTTGAGTCCTTAAGATACAAATTTCTTAGGGTTAATCTCAAGTTCTTTGTTTTATGACAGCAAAATCACACATGTGTGCACATGCACACACACACACACCCCAAAATAAGAAATTAAAATATTGTTTGAAAAGAAAAGAAATTAATCTTTAAACATAGCTGAGGCTTAACCAACACCTTGAAGTTGGAATTCTTATGTTAACTTCTGCATTCTCATTATTTTTTTGAACTTAGACATAGCTTGAAGGTCTGTGAGATACAGTATTTGTGTTCATTTATTCATCTAGGAAGCAAATATTTACGGATTGCCTATATGTACTCTCTAGGCACTAAAGTCTATTTATACTGCATTATTAAGTAATCTTGGGCTATTCTCATATTGCTGTGGGCTTTATTTTTCTTGTTTCTTTAAGAGTCAGAAACATTACTGTTGTTCTTTAGACTGGTTGTAAATATTTTTGTTGTTTTTGTTTTTATTTCACACCGACAAATGTATGGTGTAAAATGCATGGTAATGCATAGTGTAAAATGTATGGTGTAAAATGCATGGTAACGCATCTGGTAGCACTAGGCACCTTTAGCATAAAGGAAAACATGGACTTTTCCACTGTAGTAACTTTGTCTGTGGTTATTTATTCATTTCTATATTGAATTAAGTGTGTAATTAGTGTCTTCTTTGTGTGCAGAAACTGTACTTAGTGAGTTAGGGGTAGACAATTGAATGAGACAAATATTTTTCCTCATGGTTTGGCTGAGGAGTCCTTCATTAAAGTAACTAATGGAACTCTAGTGGGATAAATGCTATACTTCCTAGCAATCTGAAGAAGGTGCAGTGGGAGACAAGGCAGATTACAACTGATTCTGCTCGTGGGATTCAGTTAGGCCTTGCAGTGGAGGAGACATTTATCCTGGGTCACTAGGGACTGACAAGGCAGAGCAGGTTAGAGTGGGACTTCTAAGAGCAAAGAAAGGTGAACACACAAATATAGAGATGTGAAAAGGTATTGTGTTGTGAATGACAAAGAAAATAACAAGTTCTTTTAAGATCAGACATAAGGGGTAAGCCACGAAGGTAAGTGAGTAGAAATAAGAAAAGAGAGTAAACTGAGATTAGATCGTGAAGAGCCTTCTGTCTTCTATGGCTTATTAGGAAATTTTTCACTTTTATCATTAATACAAGGATATTGAACTAAAGTTTTTTTCTGGGTCCAGCTCAATAGTACTAGTTTGTCTGATGGGTTTGTTTTCAGTGCTAGCCTCAATATGGAATACTTGAGTATTCTAAATCAATTGCATATTTTGTTTATACAAAATATCTCATGAAGGAGTAGAAGGACAGGCAAGTTTATTTATCTATATGCATAATTAGGTAACTAGTTAAGATGAGTTAGATGGGATATAAGCAGTGAGTGAATTCACTTTTGTTAGTCTGTCAACCTTTAAAAATAGTCTTAGAGGTGGCTCAGTTGCTCAGTAGGTTGAGCGTCCAACTCTTGATTTTGACTCGGGACATGACCCCAGGGTTGTGGGATTGAGCCCCACATAGGGCTCTGTGCTAAGCATGTAGCCTGCTTAAGATTGTCTCTCTCTCCATCTGCCCCTCTCCCCTGTCTCTCTCTCTCCAAAAAAGTAAAACAATTCTCTTAAATTTTCTTTTTTCTTTCCTTGAAAACCTGGGTTCCATACAGATGTCAAAGTTTTCAGTCATATTCAGCTATAAGGACAGTCTCATTTTGATAATTAAGGCCATTTTCAAAGTAATAAAGGTCCATTCCAATCTTTTTTTTTTTTTGGACTTTATTTTTTTTTATTTTTTTGGTCCATTCCAATCTTAATGAACATTTTCATTCCCATTCCAACCTCAAAACATATTTCCTTATTCTCAATAAACCTGACCCATGAATTGGGAATCTTCCCTGGGGAAAAGGAATGTGAACTATGGTTTAACATCGCCTCCCGTGTTCCTGGATTCTCTAGGGTTTTAGCACTGGCAGGAGGACTTAGAAGACAAATAGAACAATCATTCACCAAGCTGTTGTTAAATATTTTTTTACTCCATGTCCTCTGTGAGGATGATACTAAATCTCTGGGTCTCTTCTGGGCCCACATGTCCATACTTCAGAGCCCTTGCACAGACCACTGCAGTTCAGTCTTGTAACATAGATGACCTGCTCTCAATGGGACATTCTGTGGTTTTTCTCAGTCTCCCACCTGGGACTACCTTCACTTAACAGATTCTCTTCTCAGTGGGGATACTTTCAAAATGGCTGAGATTTGTTGTCTTTGGCATTTGTTTAGTCATTAGGAAACATGTGCATCTTTATTACACCAAGGAGACTTACACTACTGCTGCCCTTTGTCCCTGCCCTGTAATCATGGGGCAATCCAGGTATTCTCCAACATTCAGGATTATTCATGCAAGAAATTTAATCTCATGTCTTCATTCAAATATACCCCCCAGGAATATAACTGGAGGAAACATAACAGTTTTTTCTACACTACTCTCGAGGGGCATCATATTAAGCCTACAGATTGTTACAATTGAGCAAACATTTACCGTCTCTGGTGTTTTTTCTTGGAGGCTCTCCTTTTACCTGGTGGAAGTATGGGTGTAATAAGCAACAAGTCTGTAGATAGCAAGCTGAGGGAGAAAGGCATAGTCCTTCTTTTAAAAGGACCCCCTGGATGACAATGGAGGTAGAAGGACTAGTTCTCCTACCTCATAGCATGTTTGGTTGAAGAGAGGGATTATCTGGTAGCTTGAGAGATTGTTACAGAAAGTTACCCTGAGTTATGAAGCTTTGGCTAAAACCATGAGAAACAAGGAAAAGTCTTACTTTACATTTACATTTTGTAACAAATGCTATTTTCCTACTGTATTTTTTCTTAGTATTACATAATGTTCACCTTGACAATTCTACCCTATCTTGCTGGGATAATGGGAGCTAATGAAAGTCTAGCTTTTTAAAAAGTAGGGCAACATCTCACTGGGAGCCAACAATGATAAAAGCAATATTAATCAAAGTGAAAACTCAAAAGGAATGGGACACTTGGGGGTGTTGGATTGAGCTATACTTGCAAACATCCTTTCTCATTTAGAAAGTTGTGCCCAGGGCTTCTCTACTGAAGGACTGGACCCTCTTTTATCAAAGGAAGTTGTCACCTGGGAAACACTCTCTCATAATGCCAGGCAAGTAATTTCCATACTATGTATCTCAAAACTCTTTTGCTTTAATAAAAGCTAGCTGTGTCTACTCTAATCGTAGGATTCATGTGAAATCCAAATAGTGAAAACCTTCATTGTTCAAAATAAGTTTATAACTTCTAATTATAACTTTTCACATTTTGGTATTAAGAAATAGGCCAGCAATTTGACCTCTTAATAATCTGTAAATTTGCTGGTTGTCTTCATTAACTGACAATTCTAATTTGGATGGCTCTGTTTCATTGTCTTCCTAATGCATTTATTAAGCCATTGGTGAAGCTGTTTCTCTCTCGTTAGTTTCTGAGTGTCTGTGAGGCAGAACAACATCTGGGCATGTGGTAAGTTCAGTAGGAGATAATGAAGAAGATTAGAAGAGGGCTCAGAGAGTAAGTGTAGTTGAATTTAACAATTCAAATAGAATTTTACATTTATAAACAATTTTTGGAAACAATTTGACATATGATGTGTTAAATTCACATACAAAAAGATAAAGGATTAAGAGATAAGGTTGGGTAAGGTACTGGTACAGCCACACTTCGTTTACAGAGCCATGCTAGGGAGTTCTTTTGAAGGCTTCACCATTGTAATGGACTATAAGTTACCACATTTAAATATGGACACAGGGAAGAGGCATTGTGTACATTGCAGCTGCAGATGTGCATAGAAATCAGATCGTATATACTAGTAGTAAAGCACGGGACTAGATGAGCTACATGTATTTGTCCTTGTTTTTTTTTTTTTTTTGAGGCCCTGGCCCCAGCTTTTGTGTTAGGTATAAAACTCATCTTACTTTTAGTGTTTCCTTAAATGGAAGATACTTCTCAGTGTAAGTTCCTTAATTCATAAGACATGTGTACCAAATATGGCTAAATTCTAAAAGATTGAATTAGACATAATATCTAGAAATCAATTCATCCTCTTTTTTTCCTCTCTTCTCTTTATTATTCCCTGTGGCAGCCTACTATGCTTGAAGGAATTTTTTTTGCTGACAAATAGGGCTGGTTTATAATTCTGCCATTGCCCTTTAATAATTTTGTATCAAATGAATTACTGCACCTCTCTAAGTCTCAATATTTTCATTGGTAAGGTAAATTAGGAAATTTAGTTTTTGTGGGCTGTGAACACATATATCATTTAAACCTCACAAAATTTTGAGTCCAGTACTATTATTATCATCTCCATTTTATGAAGGAGAAGCCAGGACTAAGGGAACTTAAGTAACTTGAAACATAGCTGGTAAATAAAGAACTCAGATTTGAATTATGTCTCTCTCTAAAGCTCTTGACTCAACTATGCTTTAAGGACTAAGTAACTCTTCTTAAGAAAAATAACTATGTAAATGCCATTCTTTTTTATTAAAACTTTTAAATGTTAATTTCATTTTGGACTGAGAGACAGAGGCAGAGCATGAGTAGGGAAGGGGAAGAGAGAGAGGGAGACACAGAATCACAAGCAGGTCTGGGCTCTGAGCTGTCACCACAGAGCTGGATGTGGGCCTCAAACTCAGGAGCCAAGTGATGAGATCATGATCTGAGTCAAAGCCAGATGCTTAACTGACTGAGCCACCCTGGCACCTCTTTGTAATGCATTCTTGATGAAAATATTTAAGAGGAATATTTTAATTATGTTTTCTTTTGTAGAAAGTGATTGAAGCCCAATTCAAGCCAGTTGAAATAAATAGGAAGAATTATCAGATGGTATATGGGGTAAATGCATGGCCAGATATCTGTAGGTCTTTAGTCAAGGTTTAGGAACAAAGACTTGAATAACATTAGCACTTACTATCATTTACTTATCTAGACTGGTCTCTAGGCAGAGTCTTTGTTTTAACAATTTTCCATGTAGCGAGGAACAAGACTGCTAGTATCTCTGGGGATATATCCTTATAACCTCTGATAGAGAAGAATGTCTTCCATGTAGGTTTGCTACATAAACCCTAGGGAAGGACTCTAATTGGCCTGCCTTAGATCACATGACAGATCCTGTCCAATTGCTAGGGTCAGGGTACAGTGATTATCAAGGTCTACCAAGGCTGGGCCATTTGCTTACTCTATGGTCAGGGAAATGGACTCTTCTTTTAGAAGGAGGAATAAGCAGCAATGAATAATCAGACAGTAGCAATCACAGAATACTTAAATAAATCAAAGTAATATTGTATATAGTTATATGTAATTTAATTAAACTTTTTAGTGAACATAAATAATTTGTCAGCTTTCTTATTTTAGAGTATGTTTTTAAAATGAAGAGATCACAGAAGCACGTAGGTGGCTCATTCAGTTAAGTGTTGACTTGGCTCAGGTCATGATTTCATGGTTGGTGAGTTCAAGCCCCCATTGGGCTCACTGCTGACAGCCCAGAGCCTGCTTTTAATCAAACTCTGTCTCTCTCTTTCTCGGCCCCTCCCCTGTCCATACTATCTCTCTATCTCAAAAATGAATAAAAATTTAAAAATTAAAATGAGTAAATCATAGAGGAGGAAAAAACCTTACTCTGTAATAGTAATCTGAAAGAAGAACCTTGCTTTGTAACTAATAATCTGAAAGTATTTTATTCGCCTTACATTGAATAATGCATCTGTTAATTTTTGTGCCTGGAAATATCCATGAGAAATGTCTTTTTTTTTTTTTTATTTTGGCCTTAGTGAAAAGAGAACTCACACACATGGTGTAGTCATTCTGGAAGGCAACTTTGTTCACCACTATACCACCAACACCATGGTGCAGTCATTTTGAATATTAAAAACAGAAGGACATTATGGGGGCTGGTGCTGTTTGCTTCCTGTTGTAATATCATATATTTAATGAGAAGAGAGTGGATAAAGCTGGCAAGCTTTTCAAACAGTTCCATTTTGTGGTACCTGGGAGAGTTAATCAAAAGCCATATAATTTATTGAAGTAGATATATTTACAATAGTGCAAAATACATCTGGCAAATGACTCTGGTATGCCTGACTAGCAAGATGAACAAAAGTCAATATTTAAAATGAGAAAATGTAAGCATTCCATCTTCATATTAACAACCTTGAAGAAGAAACAGCTGTTACGTTATTTATCACTTTCTAGATCCAGCACAGTATTGTCATTTAATTTCTTGGACCCATATTTGCTTGGCTGCAGCATCACCACATGATTTAAACTCTGCAAAGTTTGGCTTTATAACCAACTCCAGGTGCAAAATTTTACACTAAGTCTCTATTCCCTCTGGATTGAGATTCTTCCCAACTGAAGGTTATTTTTAAGCAATTTAAGACTTTAAGATACAGACCTTCTTAGTGAATGCCACTTGTTTTTGGACTTAACAAGTTTAGGGACTGGAAATGTATTGAGTATCTTAGACCAAGATGTTAGCATATGTCCAGAGTTCCCATTTTTATTATCATTCTGTATTATCCTTTAATATGTTTGTTTGCTCTTAATAGTCCAGTACCTTGGAATCAAGATGATTTTCAGTTATGCACAGGCTCCAATAAGATCTTAGGAAATCTTGGAAAGTAGACAAAGTATGTGGCACACATGTATGAACCAATAATTCTATGCTATTCTTTGTCAGCGTAAAGCTGTACAAAACATATTTCTACTTATTCATGTCATTCACTTTTATATTAGGTCAACTTAATAGATATCTCCTCTCTGCATACTAGAATCACACAGTCCAGTGGGGTAACCACCAGCACCCTTGCCTGCCATGACCCCTATCACTATGAACAGTAGAAACAACTCTGTGATCCAAGGATGGCCTTGGATTAAGACTTTGAGATGAAGACCTGAGCTGAGATCATCTGACACTTAACTGACTGAGCCACTTGAACACCAGTGTGTTCTGTTTTTTGAAGTCAACTATTAACCCTCATCCCTCTTTATTAATACCAAGGATTTATATAAGAAGCTAAAAGTCACTTATTAAAATACAAAATAGAAGTTAAGAGTTCATTCAGTTATTCATAAATTATGTATTGAATATTTATACTGTGGATACAGCTGTGAAAAAGACAAAGTTTCTGAATCCATTGATCTTGATTTTTAGTAAGAAGAGAGAGGGGGACGGGAAGGAGAGAATAGCATGTGAAGAAGAGGGACAGGAGAGAGAGAGAATCCCAAGCAGGCTCTGCACTGTCAGAAGATAGCTCTGTCAGTGTAGAGCCTGACTAGGGGCTCAAATGTATAAACCATGAGATTATAACCTGAATTGAAAGCCAGAGTTGGAGGCTTAACTGACTAAGCCACTTAGGTTCCCCTTACCAGATGGTTTTAATAGGATGCAAAATTATCTTTTGTAAATGTTGTGGAGCAAAGATTGATTACAGAGCTTAATAAGAATGAAAGCAGTTTGGGATAATGAATGAAGATATGAGAAGAAGGAATTAATCTTACTAAAATTGGATGCTGTCAATTTGTAGTGGTACCAATCTGCTCGGTTGCATGATCTCCCCCATAGGTGTTCAGCCTCTTTAGTCCAAGAGGAGAGCTATTAATAGCACTGATCCAGGATTAGGGTTTTACTAGGTAGGGAAATGGAAGGAAAAGGGAGGTTATGAATTTAATGAGACTAGAAATAGTGTGGTCTGTCTCAGATTGTTTACCTTACTGCCCATGCTGACAAGGAAAGAGATAAGAAAGCAAATGGTCTAGAGTTTGAAGTATTTGGGAAAATGTTGAGTAGAACTTGAATATGACAGAATCCTTGGTGTATTTCTGGGAAGGAGTGGCTGAAGTGCATTTGAAGAGATCAAGAATTTGTGAGGAAAAATGGGTATAGAAGGCAGTTTTAGATAAATATAGAAGGTACAGTATTCAGAAGATAGGACTGTAACAATGGAAAGAAATTCCACAGATGTATTATAGTTGAAAGCAGTATATACAGTAGAACCGCAGGGATGTCTAGCACAGTGAAAACAGAGTGAGGTGGATTCACATTGAAGACTAGTTATAAGAATAACAAAATATATTTCATCCCTGGACTTAGAATCTCTAAAACTGATGTCAACCTATTATTTTTTTTAACTCTTTAGAAAATATTTTTAATGTTTATTTATTTATTTGTGTGAGTGAGGGGGGCAGAGAGAGAGAGAAATGAGATCCCAAGGAGGCCCTACCCTAAGCACAGAGCCAGATACTGAGCTTGATCCCAAAACCATGAGATCATTACCTGAGTCAGAATCAAAAGTCAGATGCATAACCCACTGAGCTACCCGGGTGCCCCTTTATGTTAGGTGACATACAGGGTTATATTAGTTTAAGGTGTATGATATAGTGATTCAACACTTCCATAAAACACCTGGTGCCCTCCAGTAAACATCAGTTTGTTCTCTATAATTAAGAGTCTATTTCTTGATTTGTCTCTTTCTTTTTTCCCTTTCCCCATTTGTTGGTTTCTTAAACTACACATTTGAGTGAAATCATATAATATTTGTCTTTCTCTGACTTATTTCACCTAGCATTACATTCTCTATCTCTGTGTTGATGCCAAGATTTCATTCTTTTTTATGGGTGAATAATATTCCATTGTATATATATACCACATCTTTATCCATTCATCAAATAATAGATGTGGGATCACAGGGTAATTCTATTTTTAATCTTATGAGGAACCCTCCATACTGTTTACCACAGTGGCTACACCAGTTTGCATTCCTACTAAAAGTGTAAGAGGGTTCCCTTTTCTCCACATCCTTGCCATCACCTATTGTTTCCTGTGTTGTCGATTTTAGCCATTCTGACAGACATGAGGTGGTATTTCATTGTAGTTTTGATTTGTATTTCTCTAATGGTATAAGTAATGATGACCATATTTTCATATGTCTGTTTTCATCTAGATGTCTTATTTGGAGAAATATCATTGATGTCCTCTGCCCCTTTTTAATTCAGGTTATTTGTATTTTGGGTGTTGAGTTTTATAATTTCTTTATATATTTTGGATACTAATCCTATATTGGATATGTTATTTTCCAATATCTTCTTCCATCTGTAGGTTGCCTAACCTATTGGGTTTAATTAAGTATAATTTTGATAGGAGGGAAACATGAATCTTCCATTTCCTTTTTTTTTCTTAATTCCATTTATTCTTGGGCAGAGACTTACTGGCTATGTGAATTAGTTTTCAAATTCTTCTTTCTGCTTATATTCATTTACATGAGAAGATACTTTACAGTGGAAAATATAATTTGTTTAAAAAAATTTAATGTTTCTTTTTGAGAGAGAAAAAGCACACACACACAACACATCCATGGATGCATGCACAAGCAGGGAAGGGGTAGAAAGAATGGGAGATAGATGACAGAGAGACTGATGCAGGGCTCAAGCTCATGAACTGTGAGATCATGACCTGAACTAACATTGGATGCTTAACTGACTAAGCCACTCAAGCGCTCTGAAAAATATAATCTTTGAAAGTTTTTGACAGAGATTGCTAATTGGTATTAGACATCTTTCTTATCAAGGAGTTTCTAGCTGTTGTTTCATTTGGAAACCATGCCATGGTTAATATGGAAGTGATTTAGTCTGTAATTACTGACTTACACAATATTTGATGCCTACACAGAATCACTCATGTCACTCCCCTCAGGTTTATGTCACAATCTCATAAGTCTACTGCTCTGGCCTGAAGTAAATCACTTAATTACTGTGCATTTCCATTTTGCCAGCTGTATCTGTGAGGCTGCATTGCTTAGAAAATAGAATACCAAAGCAAAATGAAGAGAAGTGCTTGAAAGTTAGCTTATCATTGACATTAATGAATTTGAACAAGTAAATTGTACTCATGAAGTTTCAGTTTCTTTCTGAGAAAATGGCATCCACTCTTTGTCAAGAAAATGGTAACGTTTTTAGGTATGTAATAATAGGTATAAGGCATTTGAACTGTGTCTACATGGATAGCCAACATCCTTCCTAGGAATAAATTGATGAATAAGGCAGTGAACAAAAAGTGTCAATGTGGAAACTGAATCCATCATTCTCCTTTCTTGTAATTTTACTATCCAGCATGTACCCCTGTTTCAAGTATTGGATTATGTAAGATAATTAAAATCTAGAAGTAGGATGAATCAATTGCAAATAAGTATTTTCTTATTTACACGTTTCTTTTCAGAGGAATTAAAAGCATTATGTTAAAGAGTTTGTCTCAACTAGGATTTTATATTTGCCATAATAACTACCAAGTATAAACCATATTCCAGGGAATGTGCTAGGCCCTGAAGTATCAAAGATAATTGGATGATATGGTCCCTGATCTCCAAAAGTTCATTGTTTAGTGATGTCATTTACTGATAACATGCATTTTGATATGAATACTATGAAATGTTAAATATATTTTACTGTTCTAACAAGGTAAAGATCTTATGCATTTTTTTGTTTTCTATTTTTTAAATATATATTGATTTTTAAGAGAGAGAATGGATCTGAAGAGGACTCTGCACTGACAGCAGAGAGCCAGATGCTGGGCTCAAACTCATGAACTGTTAGATCATGATCTAAACCACAGGTGGATGCTTAACCAACTGAGCCACCCAGGTGCCCCATGGAATTTTCTTTTTAATACAAAAATACGCTTTTTGATTCTCTCTCTCCCTCTTTCTCTGCCCCTTTCCTGTGCTCATGCACACACATTCTTTCTCAAAATAAATAAACTTAAAAAAAAAAGAGATAGGCTTTATTTTTTAGAGAAGTTTTAGCTTCCTAGCAAAATTGAATGGAAAATGAAGAGAGTTCCCATATACTTACTGCACCCACAAATATGTAGCCTTCTCTATCATTAACATCTTGTACAAGAGTAGTACCTGTGTTATAATCCATGAACCAACATTTAAAACATCATCATCCAAAATCCATAATTTGCATTAGGATTCACTCATGGTATGGTACCTTCTATGGTTTTTCACAGATGTACAAAGACATGTATCTAGTATTACAGTATCACAGAATAATTTTACTGTCCTAGTAATCCCCTGTGCACCACCTATTTATCCCTTTCTCCCTCTGAACTCTTGGTAACCACTAATTTTTTTACTCTCTTCATAGTATGCTTTTGTCATAATGTTATATAGTTGGCATTGTACAGTAAGCAGCCTTTTCATATTGGCTTATTTCTCTTAGTAATATGCATTTAGAAATAAGTCAGGCAGAGAAGGACAAATATCATATGTTTGCATGTATAGGAGGATTAGGAGGAACTTGACGGAGGAACAAGGGAGAGAAGAAGGGGGAAAATGGTGGGGGAAAGGGAGAGAGGCAAACCATGAGAGACTCTTGAATGCTGACAGAAACTGAGGACTGATGGATGTGGGGTGGAGGAGAGATGGGCATGGAGGAGGGCACTTGTGGGGATGAGCACTGAGTGTTATGTGGAAACTAATTTGACAATAAACTATTTGTAAAAAAAAAAAAAGTAGTATGCATTTAATATTCCTCTATGTCTTTTCCTGGCTTGATAGCTCATTTATTTTTATTGGTAAGTAATATTCCCTTGTCTGGATGTTACATAGTTTATCTATTCACCTACCGAAGGTTATCTTTGTTGGTTCCAAGTTTTGGCAAATGTGAAGAAAGTTATTGTAAATATCCATTGTAGGTTTTCTTTTTTTTTAATTTTTAAGTATTTTACTTTTATTTATTTTGAGAGAGAGAAAGCAGATGCATGAGCGCAAGTGGAGGAGTGGTAGAGAGAAAGTAGAAGAGAGAGAGAATCTCAAACAGGTGCTGCAGTGTCAGTGTGGAGCCCAAGGCAGGAGTCAAATCCATAAACTGTGAGATTATGACCTGTCCCAAAACCAAGAGTCAGACACTTAACTGACTGAGCCATCCAGGTGCCACTGAATATAAGTATTCAACTCAGTTGATTGCTCAATTGTATGCTAAGAGTATGTTTAGTTTTGTAAGAAATAGACTCTATTTCAAAGTGACAGCACCACTTTGCATTCTCACCAACAATGAATCAAAATCCTATAGCTTCACATCCTTTTCAGCGTTTAGTGTTACTAGTAGTTTGGATTGTAGCCATTCTAATAAGTGTATGGTGGCATCTCATCGTTTTAATCCATTTGGTTTTGACTGGTATCTTCTCACTAAATATTATGATCTGATGTACTACAATAAAGGCATACCTTGAATAGTTAGTAGGAATTTGCCAGATGGACAATGAAGAATGCAATAGTGGAAGGAGGAATAGCTGGGGCATTTTAGGTGAAGAAAGTTTTTGTGAAAAATTTCATGGGTGAAGGAGAACATGATGCATGGTAGTAGGAGATGTGATTTAAAATAAATAAGAAGGAATACTAGGAGGTGAGGACATACGTTTCGGTAGAGGCTAGATTTTGAGAATATTTATGACTTATGTTGAATTTTATTTTTTACAAAGATGAGAGGACTTAAATAAATTTAAACTGACTCATCAGATAAGTTCAGCTAGAAAAACTTGTTTCAATTCTATTGGACATACATTTTACAAAATCACATTAAATAACCCCAAATAGGAGCACCTGGATGGTTCGGTTGGTTAAGTGTCTGACTTCAGCTCAGGTCATGATCTCGCTGTTAGTGGGTTCAAGCCCTGCGGTGGGCTCTGTGCTGACAGGTCAGAGCCTGGAGCCTTCTTCAGATTCTGTGTCTCCCTTTCTCTCTGAGAAACAAATGTCTCCCCTGCTCACACTGTCTCTTTCTCTCTCTCTCTCAGAAACAAATAAAACATTAAAAATTTTTAAAGAAAATAAATAACCCCAAATATATGAGGTCATGTTCTTTATTTTTACAAAATATATATTGAAGTTCCTAGGAATTTGTTCAAGAATACTTAAGCAATAAGAATTTTTTTTAAAAAAAAGACCATTAAAATATAACAAAATGTTGATAATTACAGAATTGTAATGGGCACATGAAGATTTGTCATACTATTTGCTCTACTTTTGTGTATGTTTGAGAATTTTTTAAAACAAAAAATATCACAAATACAAGAATATCTAGCATCGACAACGTTTATAAGCAATGAAGTGACATAATTAGACCTACATATAAGTAAGGTAATTCAGTGGCAGAATTGGCATTGAGTAGGAAGATGGTCCATGACTGGTTAGGGGTATGCTGTATATATGTTGTAATACTACAAATCAATGATCTGGACTTTAACTGATAAATCTTAAGTATAGGAATGGTATTTAACTCTATGACATATTTGACATCCCCCAAAATGACTGGGTAGAGCAAAATAAAATACAATCAAGGACCAAGCTCTAGGAAAACACAATATTTGAATGTTGAATTGTGCATAAAAGTCATTAAAGGGCTTGAGGTGGAATGGCTTAAGAGGTGGAAGGGGAGTCAGAAAGTTATGAGACTGTTACTAGATGAAAATACAAACTGTGTTTTTAACTATGATTGGGTTTCACAAATTATGTACCACCTTGCTCTAGGCTCAAAGTGTTTTGCTATGTATTTTAGACAATCCTCTATTTAAATAGTGTTTTTCAGAGTTCAGAGTTCTTTCGCATTAAGGATTATATTCTAGCTATCATAGCAATACTATTTTAAATAAAAGTTTCTAATTTATTTATAGAATAAGAATCAGGTTTTTTTAGAATTCAGACTCAATAAAGAAAATAAATCTCATATCATTCTTCATGTCAGAATCATAATCCTCATTATTTAGTTATAAGTAACACATAGTTGAAGCATATTTTTGAATCACAGCTAATTAGACCAGATGCATATGATTATTTCCTAGCACTTTGATTATTAGATAAATCAGACTTGTTTTCCCAGTGTTGATAACAAAATATAATTTGATCAAGCTAAAATCTGGAAAATTAATAACCAGTCATGCTGCAGTTAATCTCAGGTCAAAGTCCCCTTGAGTAATAATATTGACAGTTAATATTTATAAATGCATGCTTGGTATTGTCACCAGGCCACGCACTATCATGATTCATCTTTTTAATCCTTAAAACTCTTCCGAGAGGTTTGTGTTATTTATGCAAATCTTTTTTTTTTTGATAGATGATACAATGATAGATGAAGATGTTGAAATAGAGTCAGATTTAATAATTTGTCCAGTTACAGAGCTAGCAAGTAGATGAGCAGGAATTTTTTCCTATGGGGGATGACCATGGAGCTTGCACACAATGCACTAAAGGTAGTACACTTGTTCTTGTTCTACACTGTATTTCTCTCTTTGGGTCAGGCATTCCAAATATCCCATAACAGGGACCTACATCTGAATCTTAGGATACTCAGTCATGCAGCATTTAACCAGGCATCATGAGAAGAGATAGATTTCACCAGGTGCCATTAAGACCATGTTTCTTCTTAGAGCCTCTATAGACTGATACTATAGGTTTGCACTAGCACTCACTAACTGAAGATAGGTCATCCCCAAATACCTGTGGGTTTTATTTCAAATTTCATATTTTGTGAGACAGTATGGATAATTACAGGTATATTATAAAATAAATAATTTGAAAATAGAAATTAAAGTGAACAGTATTAGAGTTTCTACCTTTTTAATAACATAGAAAAAATTAATAAGTTGGGTGTTTATATATCTTTGTGACAGGTTGGCATTCTCTCAAGAGTTTTAAGGGAATCCAAGGATGAAATTATGGAAATAATAGTTAAAATACAACAGTTCATTGTCGTGATGAGCACTGGGTGATCTATGGAATTGTTGAATCACTATTTGGTACACTGGAAACTTATGTAACACTTTTAACTGGAATTAAAATAAAAACTTAAGAATATATAATAATTCCCTCTTCCTGAATATTGACAAGCTGTTAACATAATTTATTTCTGTAGCAACAACTAGAGGAATGACCCAGGACACCTGGACATCCAACCATCAAATCTCATTTCTATGATGATAATGATTTAGATCAGTATGTGATGTTCCAGGTCAAGTGCCTGTCAGGTTCACGGCTCCCTTCTGGAAAGTCTCAGAATGCTTGCCAGGCTCAAATCCACCTCAGAGAAGAGAGAGTCTCAGAAGGCATAGATCATGGTGCTCTGAGCCAGGTGACACTTCTAGGTTAGTTATGACTGACTGGTTCAGGAACAGGTCCTAAGGATACAGACACCAAGAGCAGACTGGAAGAGGAAAGACGAGATCAATGAGCACTAGCAGTAAACTATATCAAACTGTTCCTAATTTCTCCCTAATATGGACTCAGAATTTTTCTACACAAACTATACATATTCATCGATAATTTCTCCATTCAATATGAGAGAGAGAAAGAGCATGCATGCATGGGAGCAAGAGAGCAAACAAGAAGAAGATAATGCAAGCTTTTTCTTTCTCATATCCCTTCTAATGTAAAGATTGTCTTAATTTTTTTCAAGTTCTCTTCATATTTTTTTTATGGCCAGCTCAGTTCTTGTTATGTATAAAGTATTCAACCATGGCTTTCTTAGATGTACTGAAGCCATCTCAAAGTTGACATTGTTCCAAACGTCCTAATCTCCTCTCCAAGAATCTATTCTTCTCCCCATAGTCTTTCCATCTATGTTGACAACAACTCCCATTGTTCTATTTTCCCAGGTCCTAAACCTTGAGGATCAGCCTTGATGGCTCTTTAACTCTTACATTTCATATTCAACCAACTGTGAGCTCTTTCTTCAAAATATATCTGGGATAGAGCTACTTGTCACCACCTTCACTGCCACTATTCTGGTGAAAGCCTCCACTATCTCTTACATGCATTATTGCAATAATTTCCTAATTCTTGCTTTTGTTCTCACCACCTTCAGCAGACATTGTGTTGTAGTTAAAATGTAAGTCAGAGTGGGTTAGTTTTTGTTATTCTTCTGCTCAGCACAGCTAATGGTTTTCCAGAGAAAAGGTTAAAATCTGTTAATGACCTATATGGCCTTACACAATCTGTCTCTTGTCCCTCCCCCATTCTCTTAATTTCTCTTATATTAACACTTTGTACATTCCTTAATTCTTTGCTCTAGTCATACTGGTTTTTGTTAGATTGGTTTGTTTGTTTTATTCTGTGAATGTGCATGGCAGATTGTCTCTACCTGAAACTTTTTTTCAAGAAGAAGAGTTTGTTATTATCCAAGTCACTCTCTAGTGAAGTCTTTCCCTGACATTATTTTTCTATGTAGCGTTTTGACCATACTATATACTTTACTTAGTATTTCCAAGTAATGGAATCAAGGATGATTTATATTTTTTTATAACTTCTACATTTTCTCAATATTAAACACTGAACATATTGAAAGGAGCAAATAATCACCATGGGTTGAGTCAGGAACAGGCTTATGAGGAAAGAAAGACTTAAGCTGTGTCCTGTACCCTTGGTAGGCTGGGTTGGAAGATGGGGAGAGAGCATGCTACATAATAATAAAAACATGCACAAAGAGGTGGAGAGTAATTTGTACATAACATATTATGGAGGCAGCGAGGAAAATAACCAGGCTAGTCTCTTTTGTCACCATACTATTGAATGAATAATTGGGAACTGATTATACAGGACCTAGAAGTGTGATTTTAGTGATGTGTGTATTTTGGTTAGAAGAATGTTATGCAGAAAACTGTAACACAATTATTTTCCTAAGTTATTTTAACCCTTTCTTGCTAATATTCCCATGTAATTCTTTGTCTTCTTAGAAAGAATTTATGTACGTCTCTCAGTACTTTAATGCTTCTAAATAATTTATTTTATGCTATGGTAGAAAAATTTACTTATCAACAAAGTGACACAAATATGTGTTTGTTTCTTTAAGTTTATTTCTTTTGAGAGAGAGACATGGAAAGAGAGAGAGTCCCAAGCAGGCTCTGGTCCTGCCAGCTCAGAGCCCAATACAGGACTTGAACTCACGAACTGTGAGATCATGACCTGAGCTGAAATCAAGAGTCAGATGCTTAAAAGACTGAGCCATCCAGGTGCCCCATCACTGTTATCTGTTTCTGTCAAGATCCAACTTTCTAGTCATTTCCAGTGGATTTTTCTTTAAGTATTTTTAAATAGAATGACAGAACATTGATATAAAAATTATCAGTCTAGAAATAAAACTCTGCAGACATAGAAATACAAAGATTATTAACATTTTTATTTTGTCTGAAGAAGTGTTAAGTGATTTCTATCATAAATGTTTATATTACTTTTTGTCAGCCTAATTTGTATCACTTATGTAATTGTGGGGAGGAGATGCCATTTTCAAAATATATTTGTTATCCTTTATAAATGTGCCTTTCCCATGTGTGGAACATGCTTATAATTTCAGCACTTGACTAGGTTAGTTAAGGTCAGGATAGCTCTTCATATTGAAATGAGGAAGGATGAAACAGAAATACCTCCATGCTATTAAAATCTGTCCTGTCAACTATGATCTGAAACCTTTCCAGGAAGGGGGCACCAGACAGGACATAAAACTTGTTTAAGTTGGTTAATTTTTTATCAGAAGACAAATAATATGGCTGGAGAAAAGACCATCTCAAAAACTTTTATATGGTAGAATGAGCATTGCATTTTCAAAGACAGATTTGAAGTTTTTTGAGAGGTGAACAGACAGTATTATAGGCTTAAAAATAGAATATTAGCACAAATACAAATACACAGAATATCACTGAGCAAGATATGATTTGGGATCTATTTTCTCTTATTGAAATTTCAGTCTCTTCCTAAAAACTTCTAATGATTTGCTGAGAGTGCCTTCATGCAAAGAACTGTTATTTTTCATACAAGATGTACACTTCTGCCCTTTGGATTTGGAATAACAACTAATATGTTAATTTAATGGATTCACTTAGATTTCTGGGAAATTCTTCCTTTTTAACATAAAAGACTACAAACATGGGTATAACAAGCCAAACACTTTAAGGTGATGTAGTTTCTTACATAAAAACACGGTGGAATATTAACTTAAAAAAAAGAAAAAAGTAATTTATAAGAATGGTTGTTTTATAACATTTCTCAATCGTAAGGAACTGTAATGGAACTGTGTTTGAGGATGTGGTACTGAGGAGTTAAGGTAGAACTCTCCTTAGAATCAGGGTTCAGTGGATCAGAGAAATGACCAGGTGTAGTCACATGACTTAAAAATTTTCTAAGTTATTTTACAATTACAGTAGAAACTGCTTCTGGAAATCACAATGGCCTCAGTAAGATCTATTGTTTTAGATGTACACATTCCATTTTGGGAATATAAATGGTAATTTTTGTCAACTGCACTGTCCCATTCCCTTCTTTTTTAGCACCTCATCCTTTACCCAACTCTCTTTCAACTGCACTGGTATCCATCCTTTCAAAGTCTATCTTTTATCTCCCTCTACCCTATTTTGTACATCCTCAACTATCTTGACCCCATGTCCTCACTTTAATTTAGTGACTATATTTATCTTCTGTCTCCAGCTTAGACTGAGCATCTAGATTCTGATGTGCAATGTTTCTAGAACTTCTAAACCTTGCCTCCTGAGTTGGTGCTCTGGTGAGAGATGGTAAACTGCCTGTGGGAACACCATAATTCAGCAAGACCCTGACAGCATGTCAGCAGCAGTTGCTAGTGTCCCATTCCTGATAGAAACTTCTTCCTTCACAATACCAAACACCCAGGGGATAACAACAGCAACCAGTAGTCCATACACAATAGATAAATGACATACACAAGTTTACTCTCTCCAAGAAGCAGTTATAAGAATGAAGTTTCTAGTATGTTGGGGTAGTATTTTGATGTATGGGTTACACTTTTTCCTTAGTATTTCCTGTTACTTTATGATAATTTCTGTATTAGGGTAGGTAGACTCTCAGAACCATTACTAATTAAAGAGTAGTACTTCAGGAAGAAGAGAATCAGGTTTTTAAAAAAAAAAATTATGTCTTTATTTTATTTTGAGAGACAGAGAGCAAGCGGGACAGGGGCAGAGAGAGGGGAGACACAGAATCTGAAGCAGGCTCCAGGCTCTGAGCTGTAAGCACAGAGCCCGATGTGGGGCTCGAACCCACGGACTGTGGGATCATGACCTGGGCCAAAGTCGGATGCTTAACCAACTGAGCCACCCAGGTGCCTCAGAAGAGAATCAGTTTTGACTTTTAAGTTTCAAAATAGATATTTTGTGGCTCATGGCAAGATACCTATTTGAATTTCAAAAGCCTAGGAAACAGAAGCTAAGCTTTCCAGTCTGAAGAATAAATGAAGAACCTGTTCCCTGCCTTCAGATTAAATAAAGATTCTATGTACTAGGGATTAGTGAAAAGAGCAAAAGGAACTAGTTGATACAAGAGGGCTTCTGAGCCATGACCTATCATAAACTTCTTACCACTATCTTATTTGGGAGACTGAAGTCCTAGAGAATTATGGATGCTTGGGACTTGAAGGGATTTGTGGCTTTGCCTACCTGGGTAGAATCCATTAGCTAAGCAGAACACATAGACCCCTAGTAGGATGACTATATAATTTAATCATCAAACCAGGACACTTGTGGGAGTGAAAGTGATCTCACCAAATGCTAAATCTGATGGAACACCTGGACAATAGGTATTCAATAGGACAATCATCCAGGACTTAGGGTAACCTATTAATAATATGAGGTAGCATGTTATTTATTATTTATTATTCTGTCTTCATGTTAGACAGAAAGTGCAATATTGGTTACTAGGGACCAGAGGAAGGAGGAAATGGGGATTTATAACTTAATGAACACAGTTTTAATTTGGAATGATGAAAGTTCTGGAGATGGATAGCCGTGATGGTGGCCAAAGAACATGAATGTGCTTAACGCCACTGATTTATACATTCAGAAATGGTTTAAATGGCAAAGATAAATTTTATGTTATGTATATTTTTTCCACAAAAAATATTGCTGAAAAATAGTCTCCTAATAGTTATTTATGTTGATGGGCCTGAGGAAGCCACATAACATTTTTGTGTAGCTAAAAAGAATGAAGAATGTTCTCACATAGCTGAGAATGGCACAGATGTGCCATTGAGAACTGGAGAATCCCAGGACGGGTTGAGGAGGAATACTTTGAGCAGCATAGACCAAAGGGAACTGATGGGAACGAGGATTTAAGTCTCAAGTAGAAAAATATATACCAGCTCTGTCCATACTGTTGTCAGTGGTGTATATTTGTTGAACAAGCACATACATTAATTTTAGGCATCATTTTGAAATTGTTTTCTGGAACCCACATGCTAGACATAACACCTCTGTCCTGTCACGTCACTTTATTTGGGGATAGTAGCAACTTCCTCATCAAGTACTGTTGCTTGCAAAGAAGTGTGCTCACCCTTCAGGCCAGCTACAAAATTCGACAGGAGGAAAGATTCATCTGCAGGTTTCTGATTAGGCATAAATTTTGCCTTCCTGATTGACACATTCTTTCTCTAAAACCATGATGTTCTGAACTTACCAGAACTGTGAAGGGGCTACAGCTAAAAAGAGTATGTTGTTCCAATTCAATTCAAGTGGCCTGGCAAGCAGAGGATTTGCCTTCAAACTGAATTTACTCCTGGGTGGTCTTTAGAGATATTGCAAATATATTAGAGATTTCAAATTAGTTCCACATTCTCAAGTTGGTTGTGTGAGGTGAAAGTTATTTTCAGTATTTTTTTCCCCAGCTCTTATTCAGTGAAAGATTTGATTAAAAGCTGTGCCTTTCATGAAACTGGGGAATAGTTTATATCCAATTAGAGAAATAGCATAGTTACTGTTATCAATACATGATTAGATTTTACATATACATAAAATTTACATTTATTTCTTCTGTCCTTTTGTTTAAGATAATGCATTTTGGGATTTCATATTTTTTATTCTGTTCCTTATTGTTACCTATTTATTTTGATAGCAATTTTTATCCTGTAGAAACTTACATTTTCACTCATTGTTTATTTCCAAGCATTAGGCAAATCATGTAAAATACAACAGGGTAAGCATTTTCTTTTCAGCTGTGTTTTCTTCTTTACAGGATTGTTTGCTTTTTTAATGTAACAAAAGACTGACAATATGTCAGATTTACAAAGGATCTGCAAAGTCAACTAGTACTGTTCACTTTACATGCAAATCCTCCTTAAAACAGACCCCTAGGCCATAAAAATAACTTGGGACTTTGATACTCAGTGGCTATCTAACTTTTGGCCCTCAAGGCTTATGGAAATATAATTTTCTCCTGTGTAGAATGTGGATGATTACAGTGACCTCACAGAATTGATGTGGTGGAGTTCCTTGTTTCGCAGTCCTTTTCATTTATATATAATTAGCAAAATTTCTGGAAGAGGATTTATGTTTGGAAATTTTACCTAACTGACAGATAGGATTTTATCTATTTAAGAGGTGTACAACATGATGATTTGACATACATATACATTGTGGAATTATGATCATGATAATTAATACAGCCATTACTTCACAGAGTTAACTTGTGTGTGTGTGGTAAGAATGCTTAGTATCTTCTCTTTGCAATTGGCTCAGAGAGAGGGAAATGAGAAGATATAAGTCAAATAGTATAAACTTTAGTTATAAAAAGAATAGGGTCTGAAGATCTAATGAACAGCCAGGCGACTTTAGTTAACATGGTATTGTATACTTAGCATATTTGATAAGTATATTTTTAATATGCTTAAACAAGCAGTCTATTAAAGTTCAAAAAGAAACAGTGGAGAACACAATTAAAATTGTGTTTCTCCAGTTTGATATTGATGCACATAATTTGCTTAATTTTTTCTCTCTCTTCTACTTATAAAACAAACATTTAAGTAGAAAATATAGACAACATAGTAGAGGATAATAAAAAGAGTTTATGCTACTATTTGTTGAAATCTAGGGCAGCCTATACAGATAGATGATCCTTTCAAGCTCAGAAAACAAAAAATCCCTCAGTCATTAATAATCACAAAGAAGAGACTCCCCTCAGTTATAAATGTGTCCAGTATAGTGTAATAATAAGAAACTACACATTTCTTTGGATCTGGCTTCTGGCTAAGGGCAAGAAAAAGAGGCTGGTTGCTTTGTCCTCTGTTCTTTCCTTGCCACAAAATTTATCTGTCCTCTCTTTTCTCAGCCATTCCTCTTAGAAATATGATTTCGGACATGAGAAAACAGTCTGCCCTACCTGTGCTCCCATGCCCAAGCTCTCCAAATGGTCATTTTGACACTTTTACACTTGACTGATGATGAAGGAGAGTGTCTTAACCCCTCTCTTCACCATGGCAGCATGGAAGGAAAAGGCTGTAACCCACTGACAACCTGCTGCAGATACATTCTTTTGCTAGTCTCCCTCTCTACTCTAAGCCTTTCTAACCTATTTTGTAGGTAAGGGTCACAAAACCAATTCTCCCTCATTCTGTTTGCCATCATCACTTAGGCACCATAGCCCTTCTCATTGTAAGATGATAGTGGTGAGCACCTGTTGCCTTGGAGTTCAAAAGCTGACACAGAAAGAGTCCTGCTTTACATCCAGTTATAACCACTCCCTTAGGATACGTTATATCAGATAGATTTCTGCATCTACAAATATTACCATTTTAAGACTCTTGTCACATGGTAGTAAAGTTCCATCTCCCCAAATAAAAACATATCAATGAATACTCTCACCTTTACCATATAATATTGAGAAAAGAGTAGGAGGGCCAATGAGAACAGGGGGAGAGAAAAAAGTAGGGGCTTGAGAAAAGAGGGACAGTACAGGGACATGGGAAGGAGTGACTGCAGTTTGGCAGAGGATGAGGTAGAAGGTTTTATAAATCAGATAAATGCATGTTGAGCCACCCTCCCGCATAAATAAATATGATTTATCCCTGCCCGCTTCTTGCAGTGAGCAATACATTTGATAACTAGTTCCTCTCAGATTCTAGCCCTGAAAGGATCATTGAGAGCTAGGTTTATATAATCATTGTAGAACTGTTTCCACATATAGCAATCTTAATTCAGGTGACAAAAGTGTTTGCAAAGGTAGTATGGAGTGATTAAAGGATATATTTTCTGTCTTCAGTTTCTGACACTTACTTGTGGGTTGTTCCTGACACTGTCGCTCAATACCAATGAGTTTTAGACTCTTCATCCCTATAATTGGAGTAATAACATCTTTCTTGCCCAGCTTGTGTGGTAATTATGATATGAGATGGGGTAGGATTTGGAATTTGTAAGTTGTAAAGATTTTAGAGAGATCAGATATATTACCTTGTCAATCACCTGTCAACCCTGAGGGAGAGCTGGAAGTTTCTAACTACATTCCCCTGACCTATTTTCTGTCTTATTGACAGTGTCCATGCTATATTTTTCCTCAAATGAGATTTTATATGTCAAGTGTACCTTGCATTTTTCTGGATGCATATTAACTATTCAGAAAACACTAGTTCTTGATTTTATCTCTTTCTCAGTCCCTCAACTGTGTACTCTTTGGAAATATATGGTTATGCAATATTGCCAGGGCTTTTTCTCCCCAAATAGGTAGCAGAGAGTGTGTGTATTCAGTATACATGCTACTTGTCATTCTCGTACTTATTGCATTCAGTTTTGTTTGCATAAAACACATTTCCCTTCTAGTCTAATTCAGTGAAAATGATGTCAATTGTCCCCATATTGCCTGTCTGAGATCAGCAACTAGATTAAGTAAATTATGTATCTTTATTTTTAATTTAATTTTATTGATGTAAAAACAGTAGGAATAGCAAAATGGTTCTAGTGTCAACTGTATTTTAAAAAAACGAGCAGAAAGGTGATAGCAGTGCATTATTACTTTAGATATACCCTTTCTTCATTATTCACTTGGGGTAAAAATTCAATCTTGAGAAAAAATATAGAATGTGATTTTGTGCCAACAGTAATTAGTGAGAACAGCTTGATGAGAAACAGTGATGGAAGAATCAATGATAAACATCAATAAAGTAAAGCCCCAATGAGGCTGCTCTTTTTCATATTAGGTCTTTATACATTGACTTAACCAAATGATTGAGAAATGAAATTTTTAATCCCAAACAATGTGCCATAAATAGGTTGTAAACTATGTTGACCTTTTTGAACTATGTCAAGCTTTTCCAATTCCCCTAGAGCATACTATAAGGTTTTGTTAGCAATCATGTCTTTCCATTAACTACTAGAGTTGTCTCACCACATAGAATTTTTATTTTTTTATTTTTTATTTTTTTATTTTAAAAATTTTTTTTAATGTTTTATTTATTTCTAGGAGAGAGAGAGACAGCGTGAGCAGGGGAGGGTCAGAGAGAGAGGGAGTCACAGACTGAAACAGGCTCGAGGCTCTGAGCTGGCAGTCAGCACAGAGCCCGACGCGGGGCTCGAACCCACAAACCGCGAGATCATGACCCAAATGAAAGTCGGACGCTTAACCGACTAAGCCACCCAGGCGCCCCACCACATAGAATTTTTAAATGAAACAGAAAATTTTCAGAAAACTGGAACCAAAGGAAACATTAAGAATTTTTACTAATCTGCACACTCAGATCTTAGTGCAAACAGAATCATGAGAAAGGTTAACATTTTTATTGTTTGATTGTTTTAAATTATCAAACTTGGGCTTGGCTTGATCCAAATTTCTTCTCTCTTTCACACAACATAAATCAAAAGGCTTAGGATTGCTTCTATCGGAGTTTGCCAAAGCCTTATATATTGCTGAATAAATACCCTTCCGGGAAAACTTTGGGACCTCATGTTCCATGCTTAGACCAGGAATTTTCAACTTTGGCATTACTAGTATTTTGGACTGGATATCTCTTTGTTGTGAGGAACTCTCTATCATTGTAGGGTCTTGAGCAGCATCATTAGCCTAGCCTGCAATTACTAGATGGCAGTAGCACTACTGAATTGTGATTATTGAAAATATCTCAAGACATTAACAAAATATCATTGAATGGGGGCCCCCAAATTCCCCTGCTTGAGAACCACTTATTTAGTTTCAGATTTTCTGTGCATTTTGGGTGATATGCCTAAAGCAAATTTGATATACTAGTATGGCTAAAAAGGAGTAAGACTAGAAGCATAGGATATCAGACCATACCAGATTACAGTGGCTCTCCATCATGGATGTGCATTCAAATCACCTGGGAGAGATTTTTTAAAAATACCCTGGGGCGACTGGGTGGCTCAGTTGGGTAAGTATCCAACTTCAGCACATATCATGATCTCACTGTGAGTCTTAGCCCTGCATTGGGCTCTGTGCTGGCAGCTCAGAGCCTGGAGCTTGCTTTGGTTTCTGTGTCTCTGTCTCTTTCTGCCCCTACTCCATTCTGTCTCCATTCTACCCCCCTCTCAAAAATAAACAAATATTAAAAAATAAAAAAAAAATCAGAACCACATCATATCAGCTGAATGAAGATTCATGGATGATCTACTGCTAAAGCTGACTACAATAGGTTGCCCTATGAATTTGATATGCTTCTTTTGGAGACAAGCATGCAAGATCTTCTTTTTTAAGGTTCCTCATTGTTTTAATTTAACTCTTTTGAGAGTCCAGAGTTGCTTCTGTTGGTTATGAATCTCCTGTGGTGCAGTGGGTCTACAAGGATGACACACATTATGCTCTTTAGGAAGTCTCTGATGGACAAGAATAAGTTCAGGTGAAGTCAAGACAATTTATTTCATTTGTAGCTACTTTCTGGAGTGCAGAGTAAAATAGGAGTTCTGAGTTTGTTTTTGAAGCTTTTATTATTACATTTATTTATTTAAAATATAGTTTATTGTCAAATTAGCTAATATAGAGCATACACAGTGTGCTCTTGGCTTCCATAGTAGATTCCCATGATTCATCACTTACATACAACATCCAGTGCTCATCCAAACAAGTGCCCTTCACAATGCCCATCACCTATTTTCCCTCTTCCCCGACCCTCACCCATCACCCTCAGTTTGTTTTCTTTATTTAAGAATCTCTTATGGTTTGCCTCCCTCTCTGTTAGAAACTATTTTTCCCCTTTCCTTTCCTCAAGGTCTTCTGTTAAGTTTCTCAAATTCCACATATGAGTGAAAGCATAAGATATCTGGCTTTCTTTGACTGACTTATTTCACTTAGTATAATACCTTCCAGCTCTAACCATGTTGTCACAAAAGGCAAGATTTCATTCTTTCTCATTGCCAAGTACTACTCCATTGTATATATAAAACTTCTTTATCCATTCATCAGTTGATGGACATTTGGGCTCTTTCCATACTTTGGCTATTGTTGATAGCATTGCTATAAACATTGGGGTACATGTGCCCCTATGAATCAGCCATCCTAAATTATTTGGATAAATTCCTAGTAGTGTTATTCCTGGGTCATAGAGTAATTCTATTTTTAATTTCTTGAGAAACCTCCGCATTGTTAACTGCACCAGTTTGCATTCCCACCAACAGTGCAAGAGGGTTCCAGTTTTTCCACAGCCTCTCCAATATCTGTTGTTTCCGAGTTGTTAATTTTTTGAAATGTTTTATTTATTTCTGAGAGAGAGACACAGTGTGAGTAGGGGAGGGTCAGAGAGAGAGGGAGATACAGGATCTGAAGCAGGCTCCAGGCTCTGAGCTAGCTGTCAGCACAGAGCCCGACATGGGGCTTGAACCCACAAACGGTCAGATCATGACCTGAGCCGAAGTCAGACGCTTAACCGACTGAGCCACCCAGGTGCCCCCTGAGTTGTTAATTTTAGCTACTCTGACTTGTGTGAGGTGGTATTTGATTTTGTGTGGTTTTGATTTGTATTTCCCTGATGATGAGCGATGTTGAGCATCATTTCATATGTTTGTTGGCCTTATGGATGTCCTCTTTGGAGAAGTGTCTATTCATGTCTTCTGCCCATTTCATCACTGGATTATTTGTTTTTCAGGTGTTTATGAGTAAATTCTTTATAGATTTTGGATACTAACCCTTAATCTAGTATCTTATTTGCAAATACCTTTTCCCATTCCATTGGTTACCTTTTAGTTTTGTTGTTTTCTTTGCTGTGCAGAAGCTTTTTATCTTGATGAGGTCCCATTAGTTTATTTTTGCTTTTATTTCCCTTACCTTTGGAGACATGTTGAGTGAGAAGTTGCTGCAGCTGAGGTCAAAGTGGTTGTTGCCTAAAACAGGATTTCTTTGGTTATATTTCTTAGAATCAGAATTACCTGGGAACTTGTTACAAATGCAAAATGTTGGGGCTCCTAGTCCCCGATCTTTTGACTTACAAACTCTGAAATAGGGTTTAACAATTTGTTTCTTAGGCCTCCAGGTGAGTCTGAACCATACTCAAATTTGAAAACTACATACTAGAGACATTTTCTGCATTTGCTTATGTGTTTTCAATGTTCTTCCAATTAGCCCTGACAACCCCATCCTTTATAAGACTTAGGTAACTGATAAACATTTCCATTAAGCATTTGGAATACTTTCCCTTATTCGGTTTTTTCAGATATGTTCATTATTGAACAATGCCTTAAATATACGGAATACATAATTCTGCAGTGGAAGAGTGGTAGGGATAGAGGAGAGGTGAGAGGAAGTAGGGCAGCTGGACACAGATCAAGCTCATGTGAGGGATACAGATGCACTTTCCAGATATACTGGCTGCCCTCTGATCCATTCAGGTTACTAACAACAGTTTAATATGCTTATGCAGGTAGCGTGTAATAGCTAGTGGGCCAGGGGAGAATGGCATGCAAGAGGGATTTGGAAGAGTAGGCCACATACAGAAAAAGGAGAACATGGGGCATCTGGCTGACTCAGTCGATAAAGTGTCCAACTTTTAGCTTCAGCTCAGGTCATGATCTCATGGTTTTTCGAGTTCAAGTCCTGTTTTCAGACTCTGTGTTTGCAATGTGACACTTGCTTGGGATTCTCTCCCTCTTTTACTGCCCCTAACCCACTTGTGCTTGTCTCTGTCTCTCTCAAATAAACAAATAAACTTAAAAAAATGAGAATGTGATGCTAGATGTAGACACTGATGATGACTGGTGAAGGAAGGAAATATAGATACTTTGTGCTTTTCCATATTACATTAATTTTGGGACACCTGGGTGGCTTAGTTGGTTAAGAGTCTGACTCTTGGTTTTGGCTCAAGTCATGATCTCATGATCTCATGGCAGGGCCTTCTCCAGATTCTTTTTCACTCTCTCTGCCCCTCCCCTGTTCAAACTCGTGCTTTCTTTCTCTCTGTCTCTGTCTCTCTCTCTAAATAAACTTATTAAATAAAATTACATTAATTTTAAGTGGATTGAAGTCTTGTGTTCTACACTCTTAAGTTCAGTAGCTTGACTATTTGTTATAGGTGAGTGGTGGAGGTGAGGTCCTATATGAGTACCAGGTATCACTTGCTAGTTGATATAATTATCTCTTTGTGAACAAGATCATGGAACTTACCTTTTAGGGGAAAATATTACCATAATTTTTATGTGGACCCTGGACCATGAGGAGCAGGGTTGAAATGGGTTCTAGTTAGGACATTAAAGGGATTTAGAAGAAAGGTGCTGTTTCAGCCGACTAGGATAGTAGCCATAGATAAAATGCAATATTAGCTTTGAGATCTAGTTTGAAGGTGGAATTCTATAATTTCTTGTTGGATTCACTTAAAAGAGAGAAATCAAGGAATACTTTTGTTTTTTCCCCCACTCATTCACATGGATATAAAATAATTAAAATTGAGAAAACTGGAAAGAAGCAGTATTGGAAAGATTGAGGAAATTTAGTTGCCTGTTTGGGACATACTAAAACTCTAGGATTCCCATCATATGTAAAAATGAAAATGCCAAGAAATCAGAATGATAAACAAGTCTGGAGCTCAGGGGGAAGTGATTAGGCTAGAGATTTAAATTTGGGTACAATCTGCTTTGAGGTGTACCAAGCAAGTGCTGAGAGTGAATAAGATCACCTAAATGAGAGAAGAAAAAGAAATGCCTGAAGTTACATTTTTCAACTCGGTATTCCTTTAAGCTTGGTAGGAGTCTGTTATTTTTATCGTGTTAAATTCCATGTTTCTTGAATTTAATGTTACTCTTTACTCTTTACGATGGTTGATGGTCGTATACAAGACTTAAAAAAATATTGTCACATTTTTTACTGAGCAATTGTCACTATCATGCAGCTCACTGACAGTAGCTTCTTCATCACAATTATAGTATCACAGCTTCCCATTGGGACTGACAGAGGTTAGAGCTTAGGTAATCAATAGCCTACTAAGCCTCTGAGATGGTATTTGGGGCAGCTTAGTAACATGAGCCAGAAAGATTGCTTTTTTTATTCAAGTCATTAACATTTCCTGATATGTTCTTTGTTCTTTGTTTTGGCTGCTTTTGCTTAATTCTCTTGTCAGGTGTTCTCAGCCTACCAGCTCTATGAGATCAACCAGAAGAACTAAAGTGGGAAAATAATCACATTTATTTAATAAAATATTTTTTTAATGTTTTATTTAATAAAATATTTTTAAAACTGGAGAGGAAGGATGAATGTTCATGGTTTAGTATAACATCCATTTTTCAGTTAAAGAAAATCTTATCCCCTAAATGATGGTAGTTTGTAGAATTATGAGTTTAGTGCTTGTGTGTATGCATGAGGTCCTACACACCTATAACTATGTATAGGGGACATTATTTTCTACCAATAAATTTTAAGACTTTTATATCAAGTAAATATATTTTGCTAATATGATCCCTGAAGTTGATAATATAACCCTTTGTGGGCTAGACTAACCACATGGCTTCCCAACTGGGCCATAAAAAAATCAACAGCTACTTTAGAGTTCCTGGGGGCAGCATTAGTAAGATTTAACTTGTCCAGTTTAGGCCAAGTATATGGCTTCCCTGTCTTTGCAATTCCATGGGGTCTCCTCCTTAGCCTTGGTCGTTGAGAAAGCTTTGGTGGAAGGCATTCTGCAAATAACTCACTTGGCTCTGGCAGGTCAAGAAATCCACTCTCAAGCCAAGGTAAACTCAGAGATCATTTTAGCATTCATTTATTAATGCAGTGAATATGATTATTCTTTAGAGATTATTGAAAAAGCAGTTTCAGATAATAGATTTGAATTTGTACCCTGATGCCAGTTATGTGTTTGTGTGTATTTTCTTTTATTTCTTGGTAAAAGCTCAGAAAACAACTGGGTAGACATTTTGTCTTTTTTCATCTCTGAATTCACCCTTAATGAAAGAGCAGTTTTCCTGCCAAAGGAGAAAAGTAAGGAAACAAAACCACATGATTCTATGATATTGACTTTCTATTAGACTAACAAGTAAATTGGCAAGTAAGAACTACAGGAGGTCATGTGTAGCTTAGGCTTCTGTTGAAGGCTCAATATGAAACTTACTTTGCTCTGAACATAGCTAAATAGGCACTACAGGAAAAAAAAGATTGGAGAAATTAGTGGTATTTGAGTTCCTTTTATATAGAATTTCATATAGAAAAACATACATTTGCTGTAGATGCCGGATTTTGGAGAGCTACAGAGGTAAGAGAAGATAATGTAGATGTTACCTTGTTAACAAAAATAATATAATCAAATACTCACTTGAACTTCACACAACACAGAGGCATTAATCCAACATTTATTGGGTGCATACTCTGTGCCAGGAACTGTTCTGTGTGTTGTGAATATTAAGATTGGTGAGATATGGACACCCTACTTAAGGAATGCAGTCTTTAGCCTCTAAGACTAAATTCTCACTAGGTCAGTGCTCCTTTAGCCCCTATATTTTCTTGAATTTCAGAGCTAGAAACTATATAATTTGATGGTTACTTTATGTATTAACTTGATTGGGACTTGGGGTGCTTATAAAGTACTTAAGGGTTACTCTGGGGGTGTCTGTGTTTAGGAATAAAATTAACATTTGAGTTAATAGACTAAGTAAAGCTGATTGGGGTGAGCATCATACAATCCGTTAGAGGCCTGAACTGGATAAAGGGTGTGATAAGGGAGAATTTTCTTTCTCTGCCTAAGTGTTTTCAAGTGGGGACATCAGTCTTGTTCTGAATGTGGACTAGAACTTGCACCATCACTTCCTCTTGTTCTCAGGCTTCCAGACTTGGGGTGAAGCTGTACCACTGGCTCTTCTGGGTCTCCAGCTTGCAGAGAGCAGTTGGTGGGACTTTTCAGGCTCCATTATCATGTAGCCGATTATAGCAATCTCTCTTCCTGTCTGCCTCTCCCTGTCTCTGCATCATCTCTATATATCTATCTAATATCCTATTGGTTTTGTTTCTTTAAAGAACCCTGACTCTAAAATACAGGTGAATTATAGGAGCAGGTGTAGAGAGACAAAACAGGACAACAGGCACAACTTCCTAAAGGGGCACCCTGTACAATCCAGGAATTTAATTGTCTTTGTGAAATAGATTCTGATATTCCAGTGCTACTGACTCTGAAAACAGCAGTTTAAGTTCTTTGGGACTATAGCTGTGAAAATTAAGAATTTTTCAAACTAAAGCTAAAGATTAGAACTGAGACAAGCCAAAGATAGGTCTAACTGTGCTTAGAAACATGCATATATTTCAATCATAATTGAAGTTTTGACTTATGGGAAAGATATATAAAAATAATTTGGAAGACACCAGCATGGGTCAGTTGATTGAGTGTCTAACTCTTGATTTTGGCACAGGTCATGAGCTCGGGATTCTGGGATTGAGCCCCATGTTGGGCTCTGTGTTGAGCTTGGAGCCTGCCTAAAACTCTCTTTTTTTCTTCTGTCCTTCCCCATCTAGGGCACACCTACTTTCTCCTCTCTCTCTCTCTCTCTCTCTCTCAAAATATTTTTTGAAGGGGGTTTGTTGAATTTGCAGTAGGAAAGGAATTGGGGCTTGCTTGATGTTCAAGTAGCAAAGAATGTAGGTTGAACTCTCATAACTACTTTCCTTAGCTTAAATAAAACATTTTAACCTTTCTATATGCCTGACTACAGTAAGCCAGAGTTGGTCAAAGTCACCAACAAAGCTGATGCTTGGATTTTGACTTAATGACACATAAAGTATTTGCTTGATTAAATTTCATGTAATATACAGCCATCACACAGTACCCTTAAAAATCAAGTGGAGAAAAACAACAGAGGAGTATTGTGGGTTTTTTTTAAGTTTGTTTATTTATTTTGAGAGAAAGAGAGGGAGCAAACAGGGGACGGGTAGAGAGAGGGAGAGAGAGAATCCCAACCAGGCTCTGTGATTTTAGCATTAAACATGATGCTTGACACCATGAACCATAAGATCATGACCTGAGCCAAAATCAAGAGTTGGATGCTTAACCAACTGAACCACCCGGGTGTCCATATTGTAGTATTAAAAATAATAGTCAATGAGAATGACTACACACATGTGTGCTCAATTGCTCTTCTTTGTGAGGGCTCACTTTATCTTTTGTAGTTTCTTGTTTTTAAATTCTCAAATAACATTTTGAAAGGAAATAATGTGGAACCATTTGAATCCATAGTCCCAGTGTGTACTTGTGATGTGTTAGGGAATCACTGACAGTAAAAGTTGACCAGTATTTGACTACAGTGGTTTCCTAGTAAGCACGAAAATGTCATGGAAAGTTCTAGAAAGTTTTGTAATGGAACATTTTTATGGTCACTTTTTTGTTTCGCTGACTTGTTAAAAGTTACAGATTTTGTTCTGGAATATGTGAACTAAACTTCTCACTTTAGCTTAATGTATGAATCTTTTTATTACCACTAGAAATGCAACATGGAACTATAACCACCATTACCTTTTATTCACTAGCTATTTAAAAAAGAAAAGAGAAAAAAGTCCATTAAAGAACTAGAACCACTTTTTCACATGTTCCTTGAGTAACTTGCTACCTGAATGCTATTGTGTCTACCCTGAGGGTGCTTTACTGAGGGTGAATGCTTACCATCACCGGCCACCTGGTAAAGTTTCTTATGAGCAACATAACATATAAGTAGTTACTTAACTGGTGTGCATCTCCAACAACATACTAACTCTCTGATTGTTTATCCTTATGAATCTAGTTTCCTCAATTGTAATATAATAGTAATAATTTTTTCTTGGTGACATTATTCTATGGACTAAAATAATACAATAAACATATAATATTGTGTCTGGCGTAAAACAAATACATAATGCATATTCTTTTATTTATTTTATGAATATTTGCAGGTACCTTCTGTATGTTTAGCACTTGTCCAATTTCTGGCAATACAGAAGTGAAGAAGATAGGGTTTCTTGCTAAGGTTAAATTATAGCTGCAATAGTTTATTAGCTTATTCTACAAGTTTTCATTGACTTGCAATTGCATGTGAAGTAACAGAGAAGAAACAAAGTGCTTTGCAAGCTGGGCTGATATTCATTAGCACACTGTTGTTTGGAGGTACTGATTGAGGCTGGTATTTGATTGAGCTGGTCAGTGCCTGTGCTGTAACAGTTATTTACTATATGAATGTTACTTTTGGATATAAAATATTTATTTTTGTAATGTTTTATTTATTTTTCAGAGAGACATAGAGGCAGCATGAGCAGGGAGGGTCAGAGAGAGGGAGATATAGAATCGGAAAAAGGCTCTAGGCTCTGTGCTGGCTGTCAGCACGGAGTCCAACGCAGGGCTCAAACCCACAAACCATGAGGTCATGACCTGAACCAAAGTTGGACGCTTAACCGACTGAGCCATCCAGATGCCCCAGGAGATAAAATATTTAATGAAATAATCCATGAAAAGGATGTAGCATGGTATGTGGCCCAGAGTAAGTGTTCAGTAAGCATTTTGTTATCATGATTATGTAAAGATGAATTATATTCATATAAAGGAGTATATAGTCTAGTGTTAGAGAACAGATATTTTCTAAATAATCATAATGTAAAGCAAATGATGGTAAATACCACTTAAAATTCTAGCTCAGTATGGGAGGAAGTTCTTGTCCCTAAGACAGTAGTGGAGAAATGTAAAATAGTGGGAGGCTAGAACTAGAGATGGAGAATTGAGCTGGTTCAGACATCTGAAGATGAGGAGGAGAGGTTACATACGAGTCCAGCAAACAGAAACACAACAGTCCAAGGCAGGAGTATTAGGAAAGAATAGTAAATATAGGATGGTGGGTGGAAGAAACAAAGATGCATTCCATTTAACTGCAGCACAGGTTAGGCATACTCTGACATGATGAATTAGAGGCATAATTTAGGGTTCTTAATGGCAGCCTGGCATTTGGATTTGACTCATCCAATAAATAAAGCATGCCAGTACAGCTGCAGCTGCAACCTCTCACCTCATCATAGAACCTATACGTCACTGTAGGTTAGGGGTTGCATCCCCAGCACTGGCAACCTTTGGGTTGGGCTAATTTTTTATTGAGAAGGGACCATTTTTTGCATTATACAGTGTTTATTAGCATCTCTGACTTCTGTCCATGAGGTAATAGCAGCACCCTTGATGTGTAACAAAAATATCTTTACACATTGCCAGATGTTCCCTTGGAGGAAAAATTGCCCCTGGTTGAGAAACACTGACATAGATGATGGTATGGCAATACCAATTATAAACAATTTTTGAAGTTATTTTTTTTTTCCCTACTCTTCCCATACATGGATCATTTTTTGGGTTCTGTTACCTAACAGGGAAGTTTTGGAAATGTAGGAAACCACATGACAAGTTTCCTTTCTCAATTTTCTTTTCAAAGTTGAGTTGTTGAGGAGATTTTGCTGTGTGTTCTTGAGACAGAGAAGAGAAGGACTTTTCTGTAAAGGATTTTCCCTAGCTAAGAAAAGTTTTCTAAAAACAGGACAGGGGCACCTGGGTGGCTCAGTCTGTTAAGCATCTGACTTTGGCTCAGATCATGATCTCATGGTTCATGAGTTCGAGTCCCGCGTCGGACTCTGTGCCAACAGCTAGCTCAGAGCCTGGAGTCTGCTTTAGATTCTGTATCTGTATCTCTCTCTTTCTTTCTTTCTCTCTCTCTCTCTCTCTCTCACCCTCCCCTGCTCACCCTGTCTCTCTCTCTCTCTCAGAAATAAATAAAACATTAAAAAAAAACAAAAACAGGACAGAGGTCCATGGGATTACGGAGCAGTGAATTTGTGTCTTGCTATTCAGCAGATACTTGGTAAAATGGGAACCTTTGATGGAGAATGACTACATGAATCTCTAAACTACAGAGAGTTTCTAACTACAGCTTCTCTAAAACATATGGCTTGCTCAAGAGGAGTGGTTAAAAAGAGGTTTATGAGAGATCATTGACACAGATGTGAGTAAGATTAACAAAGACTAAGATGGAATAATGCAGCATTCTGGGGGAAGGAAGCTGTGAAGTGACAAATAGAGAAAATGGTTTTTAGGACCTGTCTGTAGCTGTAACTCTTGGGTAAGGGTCACCCAACAAGAGATGTGCCATGTTAGAGAAATGCATTCTCAACACAAAATACCACAGGAAGGTAGCCAGATAAATAAATAGTCCACCTCTCTTTCCCCTCACCCCACAGTCCTTGATTCTTTTATCTATATCTCCCATTGAGTAAACCTAAGAGAAACCAGAGAGCAAGAGAATTGGAGATATGTAATATGCAGAGTCTGAGGCAATATGTTTTCACTGACATTTTCCTAGTAACTAATGATGTTAAAGATCCTTTTTGTTTTATTAGCTATCCATATAACTTTTTGGTTAACTCTCTATTCAGATAATTTGCCCATTTTAAAATTGGGTTATCTTTTACTGAGGAGTTGTAAAAGTTCTTTATATATTTTGGATACAAGTACCTATCAGATAGACAATTATAATTGAAATTTAAAGTTTGTTTCAAAATTTGAAAATTATTTCCCAGTCTGTGGTTTGTCTCTTCACTCTCTTTTATTAAGTTTATTTATTTATTTTGAGAGAGTGGGAAAATGCACATGGGGGAGGGTCAGAGAAAGAGAGGAAAAGAGAGAATCCCAAGCAGACTCCAATTCTCCAGGGCAGAGCTGGATGAGGGACTTAAACTTACAAACTGCAAGACATGACCTGAGTGGAAGTCAGACAGTCAGCTCACTGAGCCACCCAGGCATACCTGTCTTTTCTCTCTCTTGATGGTAACTTTGCATATAAGTTTTTAGTTTTGTTGAAATCTAATTATTCAAACTTTTATCCCTTGGGCTTTTCCTGTCATATCCAGGAACTCTTTCTCAGACCTAGGTTTCAATTATTTGCTCCTATGTTTACTCTGAAGAGTTTTACAGTTTTAGCTCTTAGTTTTAAATCTATGATACTCCTTAAGTTAATGAAAGTTATAATGTGAGCAGGGGCCAAATTCATAATTTTTCATATAAGTATCCAGCTATCTCAGTACTAATTGTTAAAAAGACTATGCTTTCCCTACTGAATTGCGTTGCTCTTTTGGTCAAAGATTAATTAACTATAAATGTTAGGATTTCCTTCTCAAGTCTCAACTGTATTCCATTGATCTGTATGTGTATCCTTATGTTAGTTTCACACTGTCTTAATTACTATAGCTTTGTAGAAAGTTCTGAAATGAGAAAGTATGTATGCTCCAACTTTATTGTTTCCAAGATTGTTTTAGCTAATCTGTGTCTTTTACATTTTCATTTAAATTTTAGCATCATCTTGTCTATTTGTATAAAAGCCATTTAGATCTTGATAGAGGTTGTATTGAATCTGTAAGGTACTTTGGGGTATATTGCCATCTTTTTACAATAATAATTCTTTCAATTCATGAGCATGGGACTTCATTCATTGAAGTCATCTTTAATGTTTTCAACAATAGTTTTTAGTTTTCAGTATAAACATGTTACACTTATTTTATTAAATTTTTTCCTAAGTTTTATTCTTTTTAATACTATTATGAATGCAATTACATTTCATTTTGATGTTGTTTGCATAGCAAGTGTATACAAATATAATTGATTTTTACAAACTTATATCCTAAAACCTTGCTTGAATTCATTTATTTCATTCAGTAGGTATTTTGGTGCATCTTTGGAGTTTTCTATTTGCTAGATCATGTCATCTATAGACAGAGATACATTTACTTCTTCTTTTTTATCTAAATGATTTTTATTTCTTCTTATTGCCTAATTTCCCTGCATAGCTCTCCTATCACAATGTTGAATAGAATTGGCAAAAGGGGTTTTCTTTGTTATAATTTGGAAGGAAAGCATTTAGTGTCTTACTAATGACTTTAATGTGAGATGTAGATTTTTAGCTTTTTTTTTGGTAGATGCCTTTTTTTAGGTTGAAGGAGTTTCATTATAGTCCTAGTGTGTTAACTGTTTTTATCAAGAAACTGTGCTAGATTTTGTCAATGCTTTTTTGCATCTATTGAAATGACCATATGACTTGGATTTATTATTTTATTAAAAGGGTGAATTACAATATGTGATTTTCATATGGTAAAACAACCTTGTATTTCTTAGATAAATCTCACTTGGCCATGATGTATATATTTTATGTGTTATTGGACTTGCTTTCTCATTCTTTATTGAGGATTTTTGCATCTGTATTCATAAGGGATATTGACCTATAGTTTTCTCTTATTATCTTCATCTCATTTTGGTTTCAGGGTAATATTGGTCCCATAGAATGAGTTGGGAAGTATTCTTTTCCTGTTCCATTTTCTGGAAGAGTTTGTCAAGAGTTGATACTGATTTTTCTTTAAATGTTTGCTGAGGTTTACCAATGAAGCCATCTTGGCCTGGACATTTTTTGAAATTTAAAGCAACTAATTCAGTCTCTTTTCTTACAGATCCATTCAAGGTTTTCAGTTTATTTTTAAATCAATTTTTGTAACTTTGACTCCAGAAATGTTTCCATTTCATAGAAGTTACACTATTTTTCTCTTATTTTAAAAACATAATATATATTTGCTGTGTGCGTTAGAACACCCTCAATTCAAGAACCTCCAGTCTAGTGGAAGGAGAAAGATGAGCACAAGTAAGTACAGTACAGTGGAAATGTTGTGCTTAAAAAGAATTTAAGGAAGATATCATTTACATCCAGAAGAGAAAGATATTAGAGTACTTGAGTTTAACTGGCTTGTGTTTGGAGGATAGCAGTATTACATAAGACTTTGTGAACCATGTGGATATTTTTTCTGCTTCTGGAAGGATGTTTAGAACTAGCAATATAGGAAGACCTTTCTCTCTGAGTCTCTTGTGTTTCTGCATATATTTTAAGTGAAGGCACTGGTTACCATTTTTCAAGACTATCTTTTCAAGAATGTTTATATAGCAAATAGCTTTCATAGATAGAAACACTGCCTCTATGTGAAGCAAAGAGCTGACATACCTACTGTCCAGTATAAAAGATCCAATTTGCGTAAACTCAAGGTTCTTTTCTGTTATGCAACCATTTATGTGTGTAGGTATTATTGGGTTCTCTTCCTGTTGGCCTTTGTGAAATTGTGCTTGGGGAACAATCCAGTGGTTAGGGTAAAGGGAATTTCAAATGGAGGAAGAGCATTGGCAGAAACTTATATAGGGAAAATGGTAGAATTTGTGCATAATGTTTTCTTGGGTCCATGGTGTTTATGGACATCAAGAAATAATCTTTGAAATGATGTACAGGGTGGTAGAGCTTGGTATGCCCTGCTAATGTTATTTAAACTTATTTTGTGAATGGGGGAATATTTACTGACCTTTGGATAGGTTTATTTTATGTTCTTACTTTTAGAGTCATTTATTTTGAGAGAGAGAGAGAGAAAGCATGAGTGAGGGAGGGGCAGAGAGAGGAGAGAGAGAAAATCCCAAGCAGGCTCTGCACTTTCAACGTGGAGCCCGGTGTGGAGCTTGAACTCAAGGACCATGGGATTATGACCTGAGCTGAAGTCAGATGTTCAACCATTTGAGCCATCCAGGCATTCCTCTGTTCTTTATCCATTTAATATTACAATCATGTCATTGAGGGATTAAACAAAGAAGAAACTGAGAAAAGAAAATCAGCCAAGAGGCTATTAAAATAATAGATAAAAATATTATTTTTCTGAGTTGCTTTAGTAGCAGTTAGAACTCAGAAGACAAAAATGAAAAGGCTTATATAAGTAGAGAAATAGTAAAAAGGGTCCTGTGCTCTGGGCAGAGATCTTATATCTTGTGGGTACCACTGTATTTGTAATGAATAGCGAGCGGCATGGTGCCCACACAGGATAGATACACAGCAAATATTATACAATGAGAAACTGAATGAAAGAATCAGCAAAAAAATTTAACAGAGCTCTTGAGAGAGGAGAGAAATGTTCCTTTTAATTATTTTAAGTTGTA
Organism: Proteles cristata cristata; assembly: GCA_017311185.1. Taxonomy (NCBI): domain Eukaryota; kingdom Metazoa; phylum Chordata; class Mammalia; order Carnivora; family Hyaenidae; genus Proteles; species Proteles cristata. The sequence goes on from JAESUZ010005475.1 coordinate 868,724, forward strand.
ATAACAGGGAGAATAATGATATAAGAAAGAGATGGGGGAAATCCTAGAGGAAGAACATACTGAAAGAGTGCAATAATGAATTTATTCTTGAACACATTGAATCTGATGCTCGTATGGATCAGCTCAGATGGTGCTGAACGGCAGGCAGTTAGGAATGAGAATAATGAGCGTGGTAAGTTCTAAAGCTGACAACCACCAGAATAAAAGGAGAGTTGAGATGGAAGGAAAAAAAAAATAAGAGAGAGAGAGAAGAGGGGAAAAAAAAGGCCAGAGTTAAGAAAGAAACTGGGCAATATTTAGCCTAGGGTCAAAGGAGGAAGAAATTTAAGAAGAGAGTCATCACAGAGATAAAACAAGGCACACTGAGCTCAGAGCTTCAGAAGCTAAGATGGTGGAGTGTTTCAAAAATAAAATGATGGTTGTCTTCACTGAGTTTTCAGCAGAGCTGAGTAAAGAAGTAGATACAGAAAAAGGTTGTTAGGAGTTTAGAGGTCTATTTTTGAAATATAAATCCAATAGAGTGGTGAAAGTAGAAGATAGATAGCAGAGGGTAGAGAACTGACTGGCAGTGAGAATATGTGGAGAACATGTAGGCTTTATTGTAGTGGGCAAATTGTACTTTAGGTTAACTAGATACTTGGTTTTGGAAGGAACTGGGATATGAGTCCATTTTGCAGTCAATGAGACTGCATAAGCTTGCTGAGACCCATATCGTAAAGTAGATTAACCTGATAACAAAGTGATATTCTACAAATAAGGCTATCTTTGTAATTGATGGGTGTGAGTAATACAAAGATGCCTGGAGAATGTCAGGCTACCCAAACACATTATTATTCCTATTCAGTCTTGAAACTACTGTTAGGCAAGGAGCCCTGAGAAAGGAAAACATACTCCTGCACTGAAACAAAATGAATACATTTTTAAATAAGTAACTCTCTCTTTAGATTTAGAGTAAATTAACATTTAGCAGAATCTCATCACCATGGCATATGTCTGGTGTTAGTTTAGGAATCTTGAGGCTAACAAATAGATAAGACTGTAATGTGGTCTCAGAGACCACATTCATTTCAGCTCAGGTTATGATCTCATGGGTCATGAGATCAAGCCCTGCATCTTGGGCTTTGTGCTGACAGTGCGGAGCCTGCCTGGGATTCTCTCTCACCTTTTTTCTCTGTCCCTCCTGTGCACATGTGCAACCTCTCTCTCTCTCTCTCTCATTCTCTCACTCTCTTTCTCCCTCTCAAAAAATAAAAAACAAACAAACAAAAAAACCTGAACTGTGGCCTTTCTCCCTAAGATGACAAAGACCTCTTCTTAGAGAATATAATATTCCAGTTTTTGCTATTTTTACCACAAAATGCTAGGTGCCCAGACAAAAAGCCAGGTTGCTGATCCCTCAGTGTTTATAATACATACTGTAAATATATAAAAACTAGTCCTGAGATACACAGGGAAATACTGGGGCCAGAGATGCTCTTTTTAGGAAAATAATTTTCTTGTCAGGATTTAATGAAATGTCACCTGATGAAGAGAATGTATTTTTTTTTAAATGTTTTATTTATTTCTAGGAGAGAGAGAGAGAGAGACAGCGTGAGCAGGGGAGGGTCAGAGAGAGAGGGAGTCACAGACTGAAACAGGCTCCAGGCTCTGAGCTGGCAGCCAGCACAGAGCCCGACGCGGGGCTCGAACCCACGAACTGCGAGATCATGACCCAAGCGAAAGTCGGACGCTTAACCGACTAAGCCACCCAGGCGCCCCGAAGAGAATGTATTTTTAAGAGATTTAATTAAAAACTTATAAAAAGCAGAGAAAGATAAATCCAATAGTTGGATGTTTCAGGTTAAAAATAAAATAGAGTCCTTGTCATACAACTCTGTAACAACAACAACAAAAGAGGCAATTCGATTAAAAAATGGGAAGAGAGCCTAAATAAACATTTTTCCAAAGACCTACCAATGCCTAGCAAACAGGAAAAGGTGTTCCACATCACTGGTCATCAGGAAAATGCAAGTCAAAACCACAGTGAGATAGCACCTCATATCTATTTTAATGGCTAGTGTCAAAAAGACAAGAAATAAAAAGTGTTGGCAAGAATGTGGAGCAAAGGGAACCCCCATGTACTATGGGTGGGAATATAAATTAGCATTGCTACCATGAAAGACAGTATGGAGTTTTCTCAAAAAATTAAAAATAGAAATAACATATGATGCAACAATTCTACCTATCTATGCAAAGAAAATAAAAACAGTTATTCCAAAAGATACATGCACAGCCTATGTGTAGCATTATTTACATTAGCCAAGCAGTAGAAGCAAACTATGTGCCCACTGATGGATAAATGGATAAAGAAGATGTGATACACACACACACACACACACACACACACACACACACATACACACACACACACACACGCTGGAATACTGCTCAGTCATAAAAACAAATGAAATCTTGCCATTGCCATGACATGGATCAACCTAGAAGGCATTATACTAAGTGAAATAAATCAGACAGAAGAAGACAAATACCATATGATTTCACTTATGTATGGAATCTACAAAACAAAACAAATGAAAAAAAAAAACAAATTTATAGAGAGAACAGATCAGTGGTTAGTGGTTGTCAGAGGGGAACAGTGTTGGAGAGTAGGCAGAATGGGTGACAAGGAACAAGAATGGAAACTTCCCGTTATAGGATATTATGATAAGTCATGAGGATGTTGTGTACAGTGTGACTGTGGTCAATAACACTGTATTGCATATTTGAAAGTTACTAAAAGTTATTAAAAGTCTTAAAAATTCTCACCACAAGAAAAATTTGTAATTTTGTATGGTGACAGTTGGTAACTACACTTATTGTGATTATTTCACCACAGTATTTCATATTATTTCATGATGAAACACGATATCTATTCAATATGTTGTGCACTTGAAACTTATATAATGTTATATGTCAATTTTACTTCAATTTAACATTTTAAAAATAAATACATAAAAAGCCTATTGCCTCAGTGCAAATGGATTTACAGTTGGGTTTGTTTATATGAAATAAATTTTAGATGTGGATTGGGAATTAGAAGCTTGTTTTTGTCTCATTGTTTGCTTGTTTTACTTTGTTTTTTTTTTTTTTGAGTCTAAGCTCTACCACTAATTAGCTATATGACTTTGGGTAAATCACGTGAAGCCTGTGGGCCACAAGATGATGGACTAGGAGATGAATTCCATCCTTTCTTACAGCTGGACCATGAGAGAATAATTGCAACCTCCATTTGCTTCTTGGTCAAACTGGTGGTCACATAGTACATGTGCAAAATTTGATACATTTGGTTCCAAATTAGTGTCTTCTTGTAACCATAAAGAAATACATAAAACAGTTGCTGAGAGACTGCAACAAGGTGACCTGGGCTAATAGCTAAGTGGCTGCTTTTCAGGGATTGCTGGGCACAACCCTGAGAAAAGATTAATAGATATAAAACTGGTTAGAACCTTGTTTCATAAACTACTAAACACCCACTCATGTTGATCAGGCTGTTTATGGGCAGCTGAAAAGTTAAACAGTTTTATGTCTACTTGCCATGCTTTTAATGAAACCCACCAATCCTGCAGACAAGTTTCAATGTGTCAAGCATGTTTGGGGGTGAAGAGTAACCCATGGACCTGAAACTGTAGGAGGACCTTGTCTGTAGGTCTAAGTGTGTTTTACCAAATACTCCATAAATGATAAGTAGAAGCTAAACATAGTAAAAAGCTATAGGCAGCTGTGTTTGGCAGACACACTGAAAAAAAAAACAACTATTTTTTTAAAGATAGTGAAATATCACATTTCTTTCCTAGCCTGAACAAGGTTGGCTTTTTTAGCACATGACCTTGCAAGGAGTTGTATGAGAATGTGTTGATGTGCCATTTATATACAAGACTAAGGTTATAGTTTCATTTGAGGACTTTCATTTTCTGGGTTTGATTGGAGCAACAGCGGGGCACTTAGCGACTCAGAGACATATCTCTGACAATGGGTTTATCTGAGTACCTGTCAGCAGGCCACTTTTAAGCCCCTTTATTTACTGTGGTGTTAGGAAACAAGCCTAAGATTTAATACCAGTAGAACAGAAATAAAATACTTTGCAATTGTTTTATTATTATTATTATTTTTAAAATTTACATCCAAGCTAGTTAGTGTATGGTGCAATAAGGATTTCAGGAGTAGAATGCAGTGATTCTTCCCCCTCATATAACACCCATTGCTCATCCCAGTGAATGTCCTCCTTAATTCCCCTTGCCCATTTGCCCTATCCACAAGCCCTCTAGCAACCCTCAGTTTGTTGTCTATATTTAAGAGTCTCTTATGTTTTATTCTCCTCCATGTTTTGTATTATTTTCACTTTAATGTTTTGCAATCATTTTAAGTATTTTTGGGGGAGAAAAGCATATGGGTTACACTGATGCATTTTCTGAGGCTTTTGGAATTTTAAAGCTCTGGAGACTATTCTTTGTGACTGCTTTAGATTGCTTTATATTATCACTGTGATGCAGAAAGATTAAAGTTATCAGTCATTGGCTAGATGGCCATCTGGAAAAGGATAGAACTGGGAGATGGTTCTAGAGGCTTTTGAAGTTCCTTTGTCTTCTCATTCATTCAGTCAAGAAATACTTATCAAACACTGACTGTGTTCCAGGCTCTGTAGTAGGTCTACATTCACAAAAGGTCTGCCTCCTCGGTGTTCCCTGGCTTATGAGAGTGGCAGAAATAGGAGAGTAAATCACCTCATGACAAATGATTGAAATGTGGGCTAGAATAGGAATACAGCTAGGATGCCCATGTTAGGTGTAGGAGACATTGAGAAGTTGGCATCTAAATTATAAGGGACAAGAATAACTAGACAGAAGGAGAAGAATATGCCAGCTAGGACAGATTAAGCAGAGTCTTGAAGGCAGCAAAGAGCCTGGTGTGCTTAAGGAACTCTAAGTGGCTAGTCCACCTGAGCTGTGGTGCTGAGATACAAAGGGAGTGGAAGAATGGAGAGCTATAAGGATGTAACAGTGAGTCAGATGGGGCTTTGCAGGCATGTTAACAAATTTAAACCTTGTCTTCATCTGAAGACAAGCAGGAGCCATTTTAGAGTTTTGAACAGGGAATGTCATGGTAAATTATTCTGATTGCAGTGGGGAAGTGTTTAGAAAAGAATATGGATTCAGGGAGACCAGTTAAGAGTCAGTGTAGGTGAATGATGACAGTAGCTTCAGCTGAATTAAGACAGTGGCAATGAAGAGAAGTGGATCCATTACAGGATTATAAGAAATTTTGTTTCTCACTCTTGGGTACAATCTCTTTATCATTTTTAATCACAGATTTCTGCAGAACCTGCCTCCGCTACAAGAGGAGTGCTACCCATGCAGCTTCCTTTACCCCAGGGGTCCCAGTCCTCAGGTGGAGAGTTATAAATGATTGACAAAGCCAGTGAGATTCTCCTCTCATTTTTTGTTTTTGTTTTTGTTTTTTTTTTGATTATGGAAATTGAGACACCAAAAAATTGAGTCAGTCAGAATTGGGAATTTGACCAGAAAAGTCATATAATTGCTGTTGAGTAAGATGAAACAACAACAATAAAACTGATCAGAAGGAGGGAAATAAAACATTGTGGAAGAGACAAGAGTCAGTGCATCATCCTAGAGACTTAGGGTGTTACTTGGTTCTACTTCATACCTTGCTCTTAAACGATCAAACAGTAATGCTTGTGTAACAACCACATCTTTATGAGCTTGAGCTAGTTAGAGTGAGACTTTACTTAGGTTATCTTTATTATATCTCTTGCCCTTCCCCTTAACATTATTTTGAGATTTCTACTTCATAATTTGGGATTCATGTGATGCCAACTGGCTTGCATGATGAATGAGTTTGAGGCCTGAGTTTTTAAACATTCTTGTTTACATCTCTCTCATCTTAGGCATTTGAAAGTAAAGTAGTAGCTTTCCTTTCCATGATCGTCGATTCATCATTCATTTATAGATACTTCAGTTTCTAGCTTTGAGCCAGTGAGTTTGTTGGCTCCCTGGAAATCTTTATTTCCGTTTACAAAAAGGTTATGAGACTGACCAAAACAAATTCACCAGCCTTTTGGAAGCCTTGTGAAAGGACAAGTTGATGCATTATTAAAAATACATTGTATTAATACTGATCATATATTCCTAGGGCATGTTGCTTTGGATGGAACGAACTACAGAAGAGGAACATTGTTCTCTGTTCCACAATAAGAGAAAAAGCATGGGGTCTGCTCAGGTTTAATGTTCAAACTCCAATCTTTTCAGAACAAATAGGCTCCTACAATTTGAAGACTCCAAAGCTAGTAAATGGAACTGAAAGCATCTTAGAGCTGCTTGTTGACACCACATGGTCATAAACCCTTCAGACTCTGCAGAGAGGTCGTAAAGCAAATTGCTTCTTCACAAGTAAACCGATTAAAGGGAGACAGGGCTTAGACATCTTGGAGCCTAATGAGGGCATTTCAGGGAAATGATGCTCCTTTTCTAGAACAAATGATAAATTTTTGTTATGTGTGAGAAACAGAATTTCTCATAGGAATAAAGTCAAGGGACAGGATAGGCAGTATACCCTATTTTCAGTAACACTGAGCTTGGGAATCAGAAGACTTGGAATACCTAATCTTACATTAATTGAATGGCCTTAGGGAACTAAATTAATGACTGTGCTTGTCTTGTAAATGAGAATGTCTGTTCATTCAGTAGACCTTTACTGAGTGAATATTGTTTCTTTACCAGTTACTTTGACATTTATAATCTCACTTCATCCTCACAAGAATCTCATGAAGAAGCCATTATTATTCATTCATACTAATAAGGAGCCTGATGTTAAGAGGGTTTAAATAACTTGTCTAAGTCTCAGTAGTGAGTGGTAAAGTTATAGTTAGTAAATGGTAAAGTTATAGTTAGTAAATGGCAGAATTTACACCCTAACTTCCCAGGCTAGTATTACTCTTGCTGCAGGAAGCTGTTTTCCTTATGGTTCAATTACATTTATTAACACATGTAATTATATTTATTAATGTTTGCTGTCTCATAGGGCTATCATCCAATTTCCTGTGTGTATCTTTATTGTCCCAAGTAAATCATAAGCTCTTTAAAGGCAAAGATTCCAATGATTATATCTTTGTTACCTGCCTCCTTTCCTCCCATAATATAGAATACTGATCTTCACTTACTTATTCATTCATTGATTCACCTTTAAACAAAATATTAATCAAATGCCTATTATGTGGTAGGCATTGTTCTTAATTCTTGGAATACATTGATGCACAAAATAGATGATATCCCTGATCTCATATAATTATATTCTAGTGGAAAGAGAAGCAAATAAATAACAAATGGTATAGGTGTAAAATATGTCAGGAGGTATTAAGGGCAATAATAAAAATAGATCAGGTTAAGGGGGACTGGGAATGTGACTGAAGGGATCAGTTTGCAATTTTTAACAAGGCCATTAGAGTGGACTCATTGAACAACTGCCTATTTGTTACCTCATTCACCTGGGAGTGTCCTCTGACAACTGTAAGCTTTGGCTTTACTTATATACAAGAGAGAGATGGCACCAGGCTTTGGCCTTAACCCAAAATTCACTGACATACATTTATTTCCCAACAGAGAACGTTAGATCAATATCTTCCATATTCATCTACAGAAACACTGGGAGTATAAGGTGGAAGAGGCCAAGGCATAGCTTGAATTTATGTCATGCTCTCTAAAACAGACAGCTCGGCATCAGGACACAGGGCTTAAGGTAATGCTGACCTTAGCTGGAAAAAAAAAAAAACATGAATCTATGGGACTCACAGATGTGTAATCAATAGCAAGGTAACTGGTTACAAGGGGTTTTACACATCTGTCAGCTAAATCAGAACCCTAAAGGGCAAATGCTGTTCTAAAGAACATTAGCCAGATTTGTGGTGCTGACTCAAGGAGTTTGGGTCCATAAACCAGTGCTTGCATTACAAGGAGACATCAGTATGACAGTTTTTCATTGGTGACATTCATAATCTTGTTTCACTCTGGTATTCTAGTTGATATTCATGGGAGAAAATGTTGTGTTGGCTAAACTGTCTCAGAGATCATTTTGTTTTAATTTTATACTTTCTTTTTATTTTTGTTCCCAACAGCTTACCATACTTTTTGTTCTTTGTCCCTACCATTTTCTGTTTGTTCTTTTATTATAGTTGCCCTTTTATTAAAAAGTTGTCTGCTTTATTTATAGCTTGTTCTTCAGTTTTTATCATTGTTCTTTTTCTCTTCCTTCTCCCTTTTACTTAAATATTTATTGTGCATCTACAATGTGCTGGGCCAGGTATTGTGCTATGTGCTGCACAACAGTGACAAAAAACAGTGGTCCTCCCTTATGGACCATGTTGTTTATTATAAAAGATGGCATTATACATGTAAACCCACAAGTGTACCTGTACTGAAGAACTCTGGTAAGTAGATAATGAAAAAAAGAGGATGCTGTAAAGGAGAATAATGGGGTATCTGCCATTATTCACCAAGGTACACCCTTGGTGGTAGGGAAAGCTTCCTTCACAAAGAAATGTTATGCTGAGACTTAAAGAAGGGAAGGAGCAAGTAATCCAGGGCCAATGACTGGCAGGAATTCCCCAAAGAGAGGAAAGGATATGAAGAGAAACTCTGGAGATAGCCAGAGCTTGGCCGATGAGAAATTGTTCAAAGGCTCTTGTGGCACAGAGAGATGGGAGAGTCCAGAGCTCTTTCTTCTTAGTTTTCCTCTTTTCCTCATGCCCATTTAGCTTGACATGAATAAGATATTTACCTGAACATGTCCTTTTAGTTTTTGTTTTAGATTATTATGTGGGCAAGATGAGTACAAAACAGAACATTACAAAAAAGGAAAAAAAGTGGAACAAAAAGCTTTTAATGAAGGAACTGAAAAGTTCAAATGGGCACTGAGTTAGCAAGAGTGGGTATCATGGTTTTTGGTGGCATATGAATTAGCCTGCTTGCTAAGATACACAATGTACTTGTGATACACAGTTATAATGGGAAAATATTTGAATACGCTTTGTATCTCTGCGTAGTGTGTGTCAATGTGTATGTAAATGCATGTGTGTAGTTTATGCTTAAAGGTAGGATTTATGCCTAAATCATAACCAAGTCTTTCCTAATACATTAAAAATATTTTATTTCAGTACTCTAAGTTGTACTGTGAATAAAGTCCTCCTTTATGCCTTTTGTCTACAAGTGTTTTTTCTTCATAATTTCAAGAAACATAGAAGATTTTATATAAGTGTATACACATATGTATATGTTTATTTATAGATGAGACAACTAGGTAATGTTTAAATAGTTCCATTTTGACTAGCTCATTCTCGATAAGTAATAGTGTATCGAAATGCAATCAAGTAGTTCTGACAAGAAAAAATGTCATATATATCATGAACCAGTTCATAACAGAATTCTCTGTAGGTACCAGCAACAAAATAGGTATACAACCTCAGAAATAAGTAGACATTATTTCTAGATGTAACACTTCAGTTAAATGGTTTTACACAACTTAGGAAGACTTATTTTATTGATAATGTGTATTTTAAGCAGAATATTTTAGGAAACAACTTTATCCTACAGTCTTTGCTAGAGGCTAAATTTAATTTACTGAAAGTTAATGAGAAAATAAATAATTCTCAGTTTGTTTTCTTAAAAAGTCTTCAAAAACAATACCAAAAAATGATTTGTTAGCAAATTTTTAAAATTTTTTAATGTTTTATTTATTTCTGAGACAGAAAGACAGTGTGAGCAGGGAAGGGTCAGAGAGAGAGGGAGATAAGGAATCTGAAACAGGCTCCAGGATCGGAGCCAACTGTCAGCACAGAGCCCTACATGAGGCTCAAACCCATGAACCATGAGATCATGACCTGATCTGAAGTCAGATGCTTAACTGACTGAGCCACCCAGGTGCCCTGATTTGTTAGCAAATTTAACATTAAAATACAATACAAGATAGATGTTTTGAATGTCAATTATTTTCTGTTTGTGTTTTCTAACAAAGAAGAGACTATCCAAGGGTTTATGTAGTCAAATGACATAGGATGGGTTTTTGAAGGTCCCTTCTTGTTTATCATAGTAGATTATTATCTTTTAATAGTAAGAGATAATGCAGATTGGAACTAAGGTGTTAACACCAGGAATGGAGAAAATATTAAGGAATGAGAGCTCAGTGACTGATTAGATATGATAGATTAAGAAGATGGAAAGTTGAGAATAATGTATTTGGTTGTTTTATGTGATTCCTTATAAAACAGATAAGAGAAGGTTGAGTTTATTCAGAAGACAGTTATGTGGTGAACTTGAGAAGCTTTACTTGTCTGTTGGGCGTCTAGAGGGATGTCTTGACCCAGGAGCTAAATGTATAAGACAGGTGATTGGAGAAAAGGTATGGATTTCATTAAGAGATTTGTAAATCACTGAAATATATGTGGACATATATGAAAATGTGAAAATCATAGAGATTCAGTTTGTTTTAATGGGAAAAAATGGACAAAATGGGCAAAAAGAAGAGTATAGACTTGATCCTCTCACTTAATAACTGTCATTTAGACATGTCACCTAGCCCAATTCCTTTTAAATGACAGAGTAACTTTATTATCTTACTTAAAAAGTTGTTTTAAAAATAAAATTTAGGGGGTACCTGGGTGGCTCAGTCAGTTAAGCAACCAAACTTTTTATTTTCTTTTTAAAATTTACTTATTTTTTTTAATAAGTAAAATTTAATATTTCATTTAATATTTACTTATTTTGAGGGAAAGTGCATGAGCGTGCACAGGGAAGAAGGGTAGGGACAGAGAGAGAATCCCAAGCAGGCTCTCTGCTAACAACAGGGATCAAGTGATGCAAAGCTTGATTCCATGAACCATGAGATCATAACCTGAGCCTAAATCAAGAGTTGGATTTGATTGAACCACCCAGGTGCTCCCCCTTTTTTAATGTTTATTTATTTGCAACTGACTGCTGATAGCATGCAGCTTCTTGAGAGTCTCTCTCTCTCTCTCTCTCTCTCTCTCTCTCTCTCTCTCTCTCTCTCTCCTCTCTCCTGCCCTGCCCCCTGCTTGCACCTATGTCCTCTCCCTCAAAAAAAAAAAAAGAAAGAAAGAAAAAAATTTAGAGAATTCTCTCTCTCTCTCTCTCATATATACACACACACACACACACCTACACATGCACACACACACACACACACACACACAACTACATATGTATAGTTTCTTTCTTTTTCCCATTTATCACATTTCCCTCTCTCCATGAGCAAGCAATCTTTGGGACTAAGAGCAGGGGAGTGAGACTTTCCTGAAGATGACCTTGGAATTTTACACTGGCTGGATGCCTAGATTTATGTTGAGAGCCCAGGGTTTCCTCTTTGATATAATTTAGGGTTATAGAAAATGAATTTTGGAGAATGTCTGGTGTGCAACTGAGAAAGAACCTTTGTTTCTGAAATATCTTCCATATACCCAACCAGTATAGAACTAATTATGTTACTCCTGTGAAATTTTAGAATCTTTCCTTCAAATTGTTACAACTTCTCCAACTGCATGTTTAATGATCTCTCTTTTTGGACATTCCTACATGTCCTGTATGTTCCTATACCTATCTATACCTATACTTTTCCTAAACAGAAATCATTATTAGGAAGTCAGGGAGCGGCGTCTTGGTGGCTCAGTCAGTGAAATGACTGACTTTGACTCTGTGGGTTTATATCCTAATCAAGTCTGTTATTCCAAATACAGGAAAAAAGAAACAAACTTATAAAACAAAACACCCACATTTCTTTTGACTTTAATAAAGAAGAAAGAAAACACTTTAAAATAATATGAAGTGCATGCAGTATACCACCCTTGGCTATATAGAATACTAATAAAGAGCAGGTAATTTTGTGAGAGCTACAAAGCAATTTTGTGAGAGCTACTAAAATTTTTGCTTTCTTCTCAAAGCTCTCTTACAAGTTTGCAATGAAAAATACTAAGAATCATCTTGGTAGCCCAGGAAAATTTCACTTGTGACAATTTCTTTTTCTCTACATTGTGTTCTGAATCACACTTTCCTGCATTCCTAGATATTTTGTTGCCAGTATGTAGTGATGTATTGAAGTGAGTTGGTAAACTGAAAGTGTATTTGAGCTTGGGGTATCTATGTCCCTTTGGTCATTTTCTGTTTTTTTCTGAAGGCTTTTCATTGGTTGTTCTTAGGACTTCATGGGCATGATCTGGCAAGAGACTGATTGCTGCAGACAAAGGTATAATTTCACTTTGAATTGATAACATTCTATACCATGACAGTCATGTAAGCCAGCAGTATTAGTTACGACGTGCCAAATCAGTGGATTCACTTCAGTAGGTGAAATACTTATAGTACTCATAGGCATATTTTCCTGCCATGTACACTATTATCTTTTTCTTGGAATTTCTCAAGTCTGTGAGTCAGTAAATAAATACTGAATAAATTTATTCAATATTTATTAAATGGCATCCAGGTACAGAATATGAGGCACTGTATCAGGAGCTGTAAAAACTGCTCAGAGAATGAGGGACTGTGCACATACCATGTATCATAAGTTATATTAGGAAGAAAAATTATCAACCTCTGTGGTTAGAATACTCAATCCAGGTACTTGCCAGTTCAAAAGCACTCTCCTGGGAAGCCTCATAATGTCTATTTCATACCTAGGTGCTTTATGATGCATTCCTAATGAAAGGGTTGGCATAGTCTGCACCTCATATCCCCACCACCTTAGACTTAGGGTAGACCGGACTTAAATCCAATCATTTGTTCACTGCTTAATGATCTGTTGTTGCACCAAATGACTTTAAGGATAAACAGCAGTGTCCTATACCTTATGTCATATAGTTGAATCAGACTCAAACTCAAAGACTTTAAACAGGTAATTAGAAAGAACAGGAGAAATTACATAAAGATGTGAAATAGCCAAGTCATCAAGGTACGGCTTGAGTTAGGGAGTGGTCATTGTCTATGGTTGAAACCAGTCTATTATGTGAGTTTCTATTTAGACATCAGAATAGGTGGTAGGCTCAAGGAAATAATCTTTTGTGTAGGATTCTGAGGCATGTCTACTCAGTCTCAGGATTCCTGAGATTTAGCTAGGAGAGGATCAAACCCATTAAAGCATGTTTATTGTTTTCTCATTAGTTATTCACTTCCCCCCTCCCTCATAGTGCTGGATAAAATCATTTCCCCAAATTTACTTCCTTTCTTAGAGCCTGCTTTGTGAGGAGTTCAAACCAATATATTCTTCTCTTAGAATCGGGCTGTTGGTCTTTGGGAAAGTAAGAGTTCAGGGATTAGTCCAGGATGTGGTCATTCAAATGGATATTAGTTCTGCCACCTTAGAGCACTGCCTTTTTGAACAGAAACTTCCTAGGTAGGAAACTGAACACTTGAGAACACTTACAGAGGTGACTCTCTTGGATGACACTCAGATTAGGCCTCTTAAATTGAGCAAGAAAATTATGTGTTAAAATATTGGTTACTTCTTTGAAATTAGTGATCCATACTGAGACTAGTTATCACAGTTACAGATTTTTGTTGAAATACACCGTCTGTGCATGCTATCCTCTATGAGGAGTGCTTGCATATCTAATCTGGAATTTACTGTTTTCTAGGTATTCACTTGTAATCTATTTTCTTTAGGAAAAGAAAAACCCTTCACTTCTAGGATATAACAAAGCATTTCAAGTCAGTTACATTAAATTTTTTTCTAAAATAGCTAAACCAATAAAATACAAAGCCAATTAGTAAGAATTATGTTTTTATTGATCACATAACATGAAGCAAAACAATAACAATTGGATTTACAAGTCTCCACATTTGTTTGAGAAGTAGCTCCTACAACCTGCACTACAGAGAAGGATTTAAAATGTGTTGGTAAATAAACAAAGACCCCAGGAAATGGACATTTCTGGTTGTCTGGAAAAGTTCTGCAGAGAAAGTTATGTGGAGATGCCAAATGTTTTCTAAAGAGTAATTTGTATAGCACTTTGGACATTATTTCCACCTAGTAAATTTCTCTGGGAGATGGACCTTTCCTTCAGAGCTAGACACAATCATGTCTGAAGTAGCATATTATGAAAAAAATGTATAAACTTAACATTCTCAGTACTAACATATAGATACTGTGACGGATTAAATCTCAAGTCCAAATAGCATTTGATTTTTCATTTTGCTTTATTGATAAAGGCTAGGAATCTTACTTTTGCTTCTTCTCACCAATGAACTAATGAATCCTTGATCAAATGCAACATTTAATACATCAAGAAATAGGCTCATTAAAAAATTTTCTATTCTTTCTCATGTGTGTGTGAAGTTAAAATCAGGTTGGTATTTTCGTTCGGATTCCAGAGCAGCTTCTGTGTGTCCAAAAGTGTCCTCTTCATATCTTTCAGTCTTTATTAATTCTGTCTGTCCTCACACATGCTGCTTTTCATTGTCCTCATCTCAGTGAGGTGTCAGCACTTTCCCTTTCAAAGAGAAGATACAGCATATTCCCCTAAGCCCTTTCTCTAACATAGCCAGCTCCTAGCAGCAAGCGACTTTAATAGGGCATATGTGTCTTTATTCATTTGTGGAGTCACAGGATCTGTATATTGAAAGCTCTGCATTGTAGCAGAGGTTGGTCTCATTGTTCTGTCACAATTTTGTTACCAGCTTAATTGATCCTGCTTATGTTAGAAGGCAATTTGTGTCAGCCCAGCACAAAGGGAGACAACCAATATAAGGCTATACTCTTTAGAGCCAAGTTGTACACTGTGCTGCTGCCAGGCAGTTCTATCCTTTAGCATTATGCAGGGAGTGGAAAAAAAGATGAGGTTTAAGAGAATCATCTTCTCATGGGGCCAATTAAATTGAGGGCATTGCATGTATGGAATGAACACATTGAACCTCTCAGGTACAGACTACCTAAAATGCAATTTAACACCTATGGTGCCTACAGTTATCAATTCATGAGTAATTCTTTTAATGCTTAGACAGAATAATGCAGTGTTAAGGAGTTTGTTTAAAAAAATTCAAATATGCACAGTGAGCCTAATATATCATTCTCTTTGATAGGGGGAAAATTGTGATTAATTTTTGCTTCATGTACAGTTTAAGAATTTAAAGGCTGTTTTTTTTTTTCTTAAAGAAAAATAAGACTCAGGATACTTATTTTTTTCTATAGTGACTAAACAACTATAAATTAATTTTAATGTTTCATTTTTTTTAGATGATTAACATTTGACACTGAAACAAAGCAAAAATAACAACAACACAAAAAAACAAAACCAAAAACAAAAGACACCAAATGGCTTGGTGTCCCAGACTTGGGTCGAAGGGAACTGGGGAGGATCCCTGTAGGCTCAGCAACCTGATATGCACTTGTATGCAAAACTCATGTTTCAAGGTTGAACACTTTGTTGGAAAAATAATTGCATCATATTTTTTGAATATTAATTTCACAAAAAAGTCAGTCTTTTTTGAGGACAATTTTCTAGAATAGGAATTTTGCTTGTTTTGGCCTTTTTCTGTGTAGCTTTTCATCAGTGGTATTTGTTCAGTTACTTCCCTTCCCATGAGTGTTTCTTCTCTACACTGTCTTTATTCCAATTTTGATTCCTCTTCACAATTTCAGATAGGATTGAGAAGTGACCCTAATTTATTGAATAGAATTAGAGAGAGGAATTTTTTTAGAACTTTGATAATTCTCATCTTAAGACTAAAGTAGGATATTTTATTCATCTAAAAATGTTAACAACTTCCTTTACAAGTTGCTGGTTAATTTCAAGCATCACACTAATCCTCATTTTTCATTTAATCATTTCTCCATGTACTTTCCTCCATTTTAAATAGGTTGAACTCTCCCGTGAATACCCTTTTGTGGGTATGGATAAAACATAACCCAAAGCCCCTGACTATACTTTTTGTCTTTCTTCCTGGAAGGAATGTATGTGTCAGTCAAGAGTTGGAAATGAGGGGTGCCTGGGTGGCTTAGTCGGTTAAGCATCCGACTTTCGCTTGGGTCATGATATCGGGGCTCGTGGGTTCGAGCCCCGCGTCGGGCTCTGCGCTGACTGCCAGCTCAGGGCCTGGAGCCTGTTTCAGTCTGTGACACCCTCTCTCTCTGACCCTCCCCTGCTCACGCTGTCTCTCTCTCTCTCCTAGAAATAAATAAAACATTAAAAAAAAAGTTGGAAATGAAACTGGAGATAAGGAAGGACTTTCCTGTCGCTTCTTAGTGAAGGAAGGTGGTTTTATAAGACTAAGATTTAAATAAGAAGTATACATTAATGAAAAGATCCACATACATATTCCTGATAAGTGATTCTGAACACATTCTAAAAACTTATTAGCATGCATCCATTTGTAAGTTGTTCTCTCCTACTTATCAAGATAGTGTTGGCTGATAAATAAAATATAGATAGACTAGTGTCTTAATTTCAGTTTTTACATATGTTTTATTTCTTAGGAGACAGTTGATTCAACTTTAACCAGAATGAGTGTATCTGTGTTGAATAAGTAAGCTGTCCCGAATGGAAAAATAATTTGTACCAGAAATAGATGCAATTTTTGAAAATTTTCTCCTCTGTTAATATTTCCTCTCAATTTTATAACCGTTTCCAGTAATATCAGTTATGTTTTCAGTAAGAACCTAAAGTGTAGAAATATGAAGATTTATTTCTTATGATATATACACACATACATTTGGCAGAATGATATTTGCAATAACTTATGCATTCTGCATCCTCCTCAATGTTTCCAATTTGCTCTGTGAGCTGTCTTCATTCCTGCAGCTAGACCATAAGACATTCAATGCGTGAAGTCAGTTTTGTTACAGTAGAATTTAGAGAATGAGTCAAATTTTTAATTTTTGAATACAAACACAAAATATAATGCAAACATTTTGGAAAGGTGCAAGATAAAGGAGGGCCATGTTTTGCCAGTGTCCCACTAACTATATAAAGAATATCCAGACTGGGGAGTGTGTACAGAAGAAAAAGGGGAAAAAGAGCTCTTAGTGTCTGGTAGATGGGCCAGATACAGTTTTTTTCCACCCTCACATTTTCCACCCTTAATTGCCTTGCCTAAGAAGAGGAAAATAGCCCTCATCCCAGGTGGACTTGATGGACTTTGAGGGTAAAATAATCCTATAGTCTTTTTTGAGACATATTCTATGAAATAAAAGGCTCCATGTTTTCTCTTTACCCTGTGTGGCTGTCTAGCAAATAGGCCTGAAGAAGCCCTCTAGAGTATTCCTGTGCTCCTGCAGAACTCAGAGACTAGCAAAAATATTTTTCTGAAAGGTAGAAAGCAGTATGGCCATGACAAATCCAATGATACTGCAAATACCTTGTTTTCAAGACAAGGAGACTATGTGCATGAATGAAAGGCAGAAGACTCCTTGCAACACAAACATCTTGTAATTGCAAGGTAATACATACACGGATAATGAAAATGTCCAGATTTATACCCATATTTTTCATAACCTCTCAGTATATAAGTCCTAAAGAATTTACCAAGTAATCCAGGTAAACCCAGAGAAGAGACACTGAAATGACTATTGTGGCCATTCAGTGCTGCAGATGCTTAGAATACAAATTAAGCTTAATTATAGAAAAGAAAGTTAAATTTCTTGAACATATTATTTGGTGAAATGAGATAGATCTTTATTATGTATATTTTTATTATACTTATTATCATGATCATATCACTGGTGTTTCTAGCTTTGGTAATAAATCCAAATCCTTAAAATAACTAATTAGTCTTAAAGCTATACTTTTCACAAATATACAACTCATGTTGCCCTTTTATATTATGAATAGTGATGATGGAAGTTATCTAGTGAAAGATCTCTCACCATATTTCTGACAGCCATAGTCATTTGAATTTAATGCTTCTCAGAATCAAAGATTATCAAAAGTTTAAATGTTGTAAGCTTGCAACTGAAGTGCTAATAAGTGAGATTTTCAACCATTTTAATTTTCTCACATTTATTCTCTACTTTTATCAAAGTCTGTCAAGTAGCTAGGCTTCCTTTTTCATTCTTGTGAAAGGAGAAATAAATATTTCTAGAAAGCAAGGAAAACATAATAGAATATTTTATCTTTTCTGTTGATAATTTCAAAATTTGTCAAAGATGAGGGAAGAGCGAGAAACAAAAACACTACACTTCTTATGTCCCATTTCTACAAATAAGATTACATCAGAAAAACAACTTTAACATTCTCTGTAATGTCTGCTCTGCAACAACACATCACCTTTCTTGGGGAATATTCCATGAAGGATTGATGGTGGTAAAAATTCTAAGAAAGACCATGAGGGTTGTAGAAGGGAAGGGGCCTGTGCTCTCTGTTAATTCTCTGTCAACTTTCTGGCATAAATTCTTTCTCTTGATCATTCCATTATAATGAAATCTTTAAAGATTTCATTTGTTTATTAATAACAAATGTTTTTTTTCCACAATAGAGACAATTACTGTGGTGGAGGCAGATTAACTTGACTCTTAAAATTTTGATGAAGTAGTTCTTTATTCACATTATAAATTTCAAATGGAATTAAAATTAGGTGAAATTAGTTCTCCTATCTTAGCAATTCTTTGGCTAAATAAAATGAAGGCTAATTTAAGGGTAATAGCCCAATTTGATACATAATTAATGAGTAACTTCCTGCTGTTCTATGCTATAAAACTCATTGGTTATCTAATAGGTTAGTACTGAGAGAAATATGTTGTGACAATCTCTGAGCCATGTTGTTGAAAAGTATCATGATTTACCTGATTACAAATAATTAAAATATATAAACCCTAAATTATTCAAGTTCTTCAAAAAGACTTATTTGATCTATTAATGTTTTTTTTTTGTTTTTGTTTTTTTTTTATTTCTAGGAGAGAGAGAGAGAGACAGCGTGAGCAGGGGAGGGTCAGAGAGAGAGGGGAGTCACAGACTGAAACAGGCTCCAGGCTCTGAGCTGGCAGTCAGCACAGAGCCCGACGCGGGGCTCGAACCCACGAACCGCGAGATCATGACCCAAGCGAAAGTCGGACGCTTAACCGACTAAGCCACCCAGGCGCCCCATGACTTATTTGATCTATTGATTCTTTGTTATTTGGTCAGATTATTTTTGTTATTTTACTGAAATAAGTCAAGGTGCAAAAAAATTCTTTTTTCAACTAATACAGCATGTTTTACTCACCAAAGGTTCAGACATTCAAATGATGATTTCTGGGCTCTGCTTTCCACAATTTTTATTTCAGTAGAACCTGGTGAGGGAACTTGGTTTATTGGGTTCCTTTGCTACGTTCTCATGCAGATGTACTAGGACATTTTGAGAAATATCGATATAGAGTTTCCTCAGTAATTATTTGTCTTCTTCTCTTTGTCATCTTAAAGCTCAACCAAAAAGTGTAATATATTCATAATTAAGTTATTTTAAAGTAAGCTTTATTTTTTAGAACATTTTTAAGCTTACATAAAAATTGAGTGAATAGTAAAAATTTCCCATAAATTCTGTACCTAATTTCCAATTATTAACATTTTGCACTAATATGGAATTCGTGGCATAACTAATGAACCGAAAATGGGTATATTATTTACTAAATCTATACTTTTTTTTCAGATATTCTTGCTCTTGATCCCTTTTTTCTGTTTTAGGAGCTCATCCAGGGTACCACATTATATTTAGTAATCCTATCTCCCTAGACTCCCCTTGGCTGTCTCAGTTTTCTCTCACTTACCTTGTTTTCTTGCATTTGTAGTGTTTGGCAGGGTTTTCCACTGTACAGTTACTCTTTATTTTACCCTTTCCATATTCTTTGGAAGAAGTACACACTTAAGAGATGGGTTGTTCCACCTCCTTAAGGGAGGAGTATCTACCTAATTTTTAAAATTTGTCTGGTCATGATATTTGTATCTTCTGCCCAGTTTATTTATTTAATTTTAAATATCAGTGTGGATTTATGAGATATTTATTTTATATTTTGGATTATAATCCAATACTACTTTATTTTGTTGGTAAAATTGTTCTAGCTTTGGCCCTTTGGAACTCTTTAAGTTGGTTCCCACTGACCCTTTTAGGTACCCTCATCACTGTTTTGTTTGTTAGTTTTGCTATTTATTTGATATGTATTTCCGTCCTTTCTAGCACCACAAGATGGTCCTGGCTCATCTTGTATATTTCCTTCCCAAGTTCTAGAACTAGCTCTTCTCCAACAAATTTTGGTTCCTTTAACTGGAGATTAGTATTAAAAACCAAGATATCAGTGCCAGTGCACGATTACCTTTTTAAGAAAAACTAATCTTTTTAAAAAATATTTTATTTATTTTTGAGACAGAGAGAAACAGAGCATGAGTGAGGGAGGGGTAGAGAGAGAGGGAGACACACAATTCAAAGCAGGATCCAGGCTCTGAGCTGTCAGCACAGAGCCCGATGAGGGGCTCAAACCTACCACCTGTGAAATCATGATGTGAGCCAAAGACAAACCTTTAATTAACCAACTGAGCTACCCAGGTGCCCCAAGAAAAAATTATCTTAAATGATGAAGATTAATAAGATTATATTATAAGATTTAAACATTTTTTAAAACAGCAAATCTCAAACCTTTTTTCTCATGAAACATTAAAAATTATTTAGGACCTCAAAAAGCTCTTATCTTGGTTACATGTATTTATATTTACTTAATTACAAAGAAAAATGAGAACACTTAAAATATTTAATAGTCCTTTTAAATGAAATCATAATAATATCAACACTTGTATGGATAATGAAGACATTTTTATTAAAAATATTTCCAGAAAAAAATTATCAAGAATAGTGTCACTACTTTACATTTTGAATGTCTTTATGATATTTGGCTTACTAGGAAAAAGCTGGATTATCAAATATGTTTCTACATTCATTTTGCAGTTGTTTTGATTAAAGTCTATGAAGAAAATTTAGCCTCACACAGATGAATAATTAGAAACAGGATAACTATTTTAATAGATTTTTCAAATAATTTCAAATATATCATGTAGCTTCTGGAAAATCCACCATCTCTATGAGAGAAATAATATCTTAGTATTATTGTAAATAGAGTTTTGACTTTGTGTACTCTGAAAAGTCTCAAGTACTGTTTTTCACTGTTAGAGGAAAATAAGGGTCTACAAATTGAATCTTGTAATGTTACTTATTCACCATCAGCTGATTAATCAGTGACCATTTTCACAGGATGATTTTTAATTTACTTCATTGACAGAGAAGGAATTGGCATAAACCCTATACAGTTAGTGGTAAAATATTATACTAACTTCCAATGTAAAGTTAAGCAAAGCAAGTAAAATTAAGTAATTTATGATCTGACAATTCATCTTCACTTGGTCTAATTTTCTCTCTTATCCTTTTTCCATTTACTTTCTTCCTATTTGCACATTGTAACTTGTCTTACTGTCACATTCACAGTTGGGTTTAGGGCAGCTGTGTGACATGTCTGATGAGGGGTCACTTGGAGGCATTTCTTATGCTTTGCATTGACCATCAATCAGCCATGATGAATGCTCGTGTGAGCAATTTCCACCATGAAAACACCTTGTGGGCACTTGAGAGGGAGGAAAGGCGGGTTTGGGAAGAATGAGGAGACAAGAGAGCAAGCACAACACCAATTTTCTAAATTTGTTGCTCTGCTGGAATGATTGTGAGAGATGATGGATGACTGATACCGCTCTCAAGTGTCTTTTATCCCTTAGGATAATTTTGCCAATTTTCCGGTGAACTTAAATGTCCACAGATGTTTGACATGAAACCTGCTGATTTGTAACTCAAAGGCTTTAACTGCCAAATTGTTGGAGAATGACAGTGGAAACTGGCAACTTGTCTACAAGTTCAGCAAAAGACCATTGTGTGTCCTGAAGATACTCTTGTAATTTGTTACTGGCACAAATGTCAGGATTAATGATACATATTTTTTTAGTAGATGAAGAGTAAGAATGGAATGTTAAATGTTGTTGATCTCAGCTCACAATGCTGCACCCCCTGTGCTCTGCTGTTGATATTCTTTAATTCAAGGAAAAAATATTAAAGAGGTTAGTTCAAAATTTTGCTATGTTTTACATTTATAAGAATGTGAATGCTAAAAAAGAATTTTAAAGGACATGAAATAATTTTTTTTGCAAAAAATGACCACTTATATGAAATATATGAAATGAGTATGAGCTATAATGAAAAGGATGTGTGTGTAGTTAAAATACTGCTCTGAAATTTATTGAAGAAGAAATTGGCCTCTCTGTAGCCCTCTGATGTGCAGACCTCATCACACTTTGATTCCTTTCTTTCCTTACTGCTCTGTTAGTGCTTTAGGCAGACAAATGTTTGGTGAAAAGACTTGTCTTTGTTTCCTCTTTATATCCTCCATTAAATACATTAAATATCGTAACTGTAGGTCAAATCTTCTATGAAGAATACAAATAAGGAAACTTTATTTTCAAGTTTTAAAGTATTTATAGTGTAAATTTCATAGTGAATTTTCAATTATACTCGTTTCTGAAAGATCCATGCTAATTCATTCTTTGTTGTCCTTTTAACATACTTATAAACATATTTACCCATAAGCTTACACAGTATTTCTCAATTTGATTGCATACTTGGTTGGGAATTTAAATATATATATATATGTTCTATTGCTATAGAATATATAGCACCACTACCACAACAAGAATACAGGGTAACTAAATAAAGTCATACTGCAAGCCAGTGGCAAAATCCAGATTTAGTAGCAGGTTGATCTAGATCCACTTTAAGTTAGGTGACAGACATTTTGTATTTTACAAAGCCTGCTGATATATATTATCTCACTTGATACCTACCTCATAAACTGTTTAAAGTATTATTGAGCTTATTTTATAGATGAATAAACAGGCTCAGAAAATTAAAATTGTTTCTTCCAGCTGGATCAGGTAATTTTAATTGAAATTATAATTATTAAAATTATAGTTGTAGTGTCACAGATTTTCTGTTTACACAATTAAATATTTTCCTTAGATAGTATTGTTTCAGATTAAAAGAATTAAAAAAAAGCATTATATATAAATTCAAGATGATATATGCTTTTAGATTATCATAACCTTAGTGCAAAAAACCTGAAACTTTATAGAATTTATTTTTGCACAGATTCTGTCTTGAGATATTATATATTGCTTTTTATAGTTTATCTTGTGAAAGTTGCAGAATGATGGACATTTTATTTCTGATGTTGATTTAAGTGAACTATCTTGTCTACTTTGAAAAGAAAAAAAGAGAAAACATTGGAATGGACAAATGTTCTGATTCTAAACTCAGCTAGCTGAAATTACCTTGTGTGGAGAGAATGAGATTTCTTTCCCTTTTCACAGGGTGACCATTTCCACTTGTATTTACAGTGAAGATTTGTAGTTTTGTGAGATGTTATCATATCCTGTATACTACAGGTGTTAAACATTTAAAGGTCAACATTTCAAAGAAATGTCTAAATTTCTATGCTCAATAGTGTTTGCATATGTTTTCTCATGCCCTTGAATTAGCCATGCATGCAGAAAACGCATGTGCAAACCATATGGCAAGAGATCTAAGTGTCACTTCTAAGAATCTCTTTCTGTAAGGATCTGGATTGCACACAAGATCACAGTTGAAGACTATGAGGACTTAGATTCCAAATGCCTGATCAAACTAAGTCATTGAATTTAGTTTTAGAATATAAGAGTAGACTCTGAGTGACTCTTTTATTAGAGCATCAGGCACAAAAGCAGGAGTGTTAACTCTTTTGGGAACTATGTATTAAATGATATCTAAATGTACTCTCCACCCACCAAATATCTTAGATAATGATAAAACTGCAACAGAAACACAGATACAGGAAGTTAGTTGACTTGCTCTTTTCTTTTTGTCCTTCCTTCCTTCCTTCCTTCCTTCCTTCCTTCCTTCCTTCCTTTCTTCCTTCCTTCCTTATTTTTAATGGAACTAAATAAAGGATCTATGCCTTGAGGAAGGAGAGCAAGTATAGCTCAGGGATAATGTATTTGGTTTTCCTTACTAGTAATGGACTTTCTTGTTTGCCATTGGCCCTATCACTTCCTTTCCTATTAAACTCTCTCCAGGACACATTTTTAGGCTGTTAGTCTAGCTCTTTCTGGCATTTGAATTTTAACTCCTGTGGGTGACCAGGCTCAGAGTCCTCTACAACCCTTACCCCACTTTAGACCCCATGCATTCTGAAACTAAATTGGTTTGGCTTAAGTTTCTGCACCCAGAATAAGTTAATCATTCCTTTAGTAGTTGTCATCTCCTGGCCTTCTACAAACAATAGAATGTGGCATTATATATGTCCTAACTAACACACATAGTGGAATAAATGAAGTAACTTTTTCATTTTAATGTTGTGTCATGACACCATAGTTTATCAATCTATTTTATTAATTTCATACAAAATACAGTAATTGCTGATATTTATTAAATGTTTTGTCTAGTTAGCCATGTACTTGGTAGAAGAGAAAGAGCAAGCTTTAAATAGTGCAGTCAAACCTTTCCCTGGTGTGATTCCATCCTGTGCGGCTGTTCTGTGGAACAGTAGTTGTTTCTCTCCGTCCGCTTTCTCTCCCACCTAAGTGCGTGCCACCCCCTCATGGAAAATTCGATGGACATGGACATGACCCCCTGAAGCCCCAGAAATATCTTTTCGGTTGTGAACTAAAGGCTGACAAAGATTATCACTTTAAAGTGGATAATGATGAAAATGAGCACCAGTTATCTTTTTTTTTTTTTTTTTTTTTTTTTTTTTTTAACAAATAGTTTATTGTCAAATTAGTTCCACATAACACCCAGTGCTCATCCCCACAAGTGCCCTCCTCCATGCCCACCCCTCCTCCCCCGCACATCCACCAGTCCTCGGTTTTTGTCAGCATTCAAGAGTCTCTCATGGTTTGCCTCTCCCCCTTTCCCCCACCATTTCCGCCCTTCTTCTCCCCTTGGTCCTCTGTTAAGCTCCTCCTAATCCTCCTATACGTGCACACATATGATATTTGTCTTTCTCTGCCTGACTTATTTCGCTCAGCATCACACCCTCAAGGTCCATCCATGTGGCTACACACGGCCAGATTTCATTGTTTCTCATTGCCATGTAGTATTCCATGGTATAGATAAACCACATCTTCTTGATCCATTCATCTGTTGATGGACACTTAGGCTCTTTCCATGTTTTAGCTATTGTGGAGAGTGCTGCTATGAACATTGGGGTACATGTGCTCCTATGCCTCAGCATTTCTGTATCCCATGGGTAAATTCCTAGCAGTGCTATTGCTGGGTCCTAGGGGAGTTCTCTTGTTAGTTTCCTGAGGAACCTCCACACTGTTTTCCAGAGGGGCTGTACCAGTTTACATTCCCACCAACAGTGTAGGAGGGTGCCCATTTCTCCACATCCCTGCCAGCATCTAGAGTTCTCTGATTGGCTCATTTTAGCCACTCTGACTGGCGTGAGGTGGTATCTCAGTGTGGTTTTGATTTGTATTTCCCTGATGAGGAGGGATGCAGAGCATCGTTTCATGTATCTGTTGGCCATCTGGATGTCCTCTTTGGAGAAGTGTCTGTTCATATCTTCTGCCCATTTCTTCACTGGGTTGTTTGTTTTTCGGGCGTGGAGATTGGTGAGTTCCTTGTAGATTCTGGATATCAACCCTTTATCTGATATGTCATTTGCAACTATCTTTTCCCATTCCGTTGGTTGCCTATTAATTTTCTGGGTTGTTTCCTTGGCTGTGCAGAAGCTTTTAATCTTGAGGAGGTCCCAACAGTTTATTTTGCTCTTAATTCCCTTGCTTTTGGGGATGTGTCAAGTAAGAAGTTGCTGCGGTGGAGGTCAAGGAGGTTGTTTCCTGCTTTCTCTTCTAGGGTTTTGATGGTTTTCTGTCTCACGTTCAGGTCCTTTATCCATTTTGAGTTTATTTTTGTGCATGGTGTGAGAAAATGATCTAGTTTCATTCTTCTGCATGTTGCTGTCCAGTTCTCCCAACACCATCTGTTAAAAAGGCTGTCTTTTTTTCCATCGGATATTCTTTCCTGCTTTGTCAAAGATCAGTTGGCTGTGTACTTTTGGGTCCACTTCTGAGTTCTCAACTCTGTTCCATTGGTCTATGTGTCTGTTTTTGTGCCAATACCATACTGTCTTGATGATGACAGCTTTGTAGTAGAGGCTAAAGTCTGGGATGGTGATCCCTCCCGTTTTGGTTTGATTTTTCAGGATTACTTTGGCTACTCGGGGTCTTTTGTGGTTCCATACAAATTTTTGGATAGTTTGTTCTAGTTTTGAGAAGTATGCTGGTGCAATTTTGATTGGAATTGCATTGAATGTGTAAAGTGCCTTAGGTAGTAATGACATCTTAACTATATTTATTCTTCCTATCCATGAGCATGGAATGTTTTTCCACTTCTTTGTGTCTTCTTCAATGTCCTTCATAAGTTTTCTATAGTTTTCATCATACAGATCTCTTGTATCCTTGGTTAGGTTTATTCCGAGGTATTTTATGTTTTTTTGTGCAATTGTGAATGGGATCAGTTTCTTGATTTCTCTTTCTGTTGCTTCATTGTTGGTGTATAAAAATGCAACCGATTTCTGTACGTTGATTTTGTACCTGCAACTTGGCTGAATTCTTGGATCAGTTCTAGTAGGCTTCTGGTGGAGTCTGTCGGGTTTTCTATGTAGAGTATCATGTCATCTGCAAAGAGGCAAAGTTTGACTTCCTCTTTGCCAATTCTGATGCCTTTGATTTCCTTTTGGTGTCTGATGGCTGATGCTAGGACTTCCAGCACTATGTTAAGCAACAGTGGTGAGAGTGGGCATCCCTGTCGTGTTCCTGATCTCAGGGGGAAAGCTCTGAGTTTTTCCCCGTTGAGGATGATGTTAGCTGAAGGCTTCTCATAGATAGCTTTGATGATGTTTAAGTAGGTTCCTTCTATCCCAACTTTCTCGAGAGTCTTTATTAAGAAGGGATGCTGTATTTTGTCAAATGCTTTTTCTGCATCTATTGACAGGATCATATGGTTTTTATCTTTTCTTTTATTGATATGATGTATCACATTGATTGATTTGCGAATACTGAACCAGCCCTGTAACCCAGGAATGAATCCCACTTGGTCTTGGTGGATGATTCTTTTTATATGCTGCTGGATTCGATTTGCAAGGATCTTGTTGAGAATTTTTGCATCCGTATTCATCAAGGATATTGGCCTGTAGTTCTCTTTTTTGCTGGATCTCTGTCTGGCTTGGGAATCAGTGTGATGCTGGCTTCATAAAATGAGTCCGGGAGTTTTCCTTCGCTTTCTATTTTTTGGAATAACTTGAGAAGAATTGGGATTAATTCTGTTTTAAATGTCTGGTAGAATTCCCCAGGGAAGCCGTCAGGTCCAGGGCTCTTATTTGTTGGGAGATTTTTGATCACTGATTCAATTTCTTCACTTGTTATGGGTCTGTTCAAGTTTTCTATTTCTTCCCGTGTGAATTTTGGTAGTGAGTGTGTGTTTAGGAATTTGTCCGTTTCTTCTAAGTTGTCCAATTTATTGGCATATAATTTTTCATAGTATTCCCTGATAATTGCTTGTATTTCTGAGGGGTTGGTTGTCATAAGTCCATTTTCATTCTTAGTTTTGTCTATTTGGGTGCTCTCTCTTTTCTTTTGGATAAGTCTGGCTAGAGGTTTGTCAATTTTGTTTACCTTTTCAAAAAACCAACTCTTGGTTTCATGGATCTGTTCAATTGTTTCTTTGGTCTCGATGTTGTTTATTTCTGCTCTAATTTTTACTGTTTCTCTTCTTCTACTGGGTTTAGGGCGTTCTTGTTGCTCTGCCTCTAGTTCCTTTAGGTGAGCTGTTAGATTTTGGACTTGCGCTTTTTCTAATCTCTTGAAATAGGCCTGGAGAGCAATGTACTTTCCTCTTAGGACTGCCTTTACCGCATCCCATAGAGTTTGAATTGTTGTGTTTTCATTTTCATTTGTTTCCATATATTTTTTAATTTCATCTCTAATTGCCTGATTGGCCCATTCATTCTTTAGAAGGGTGTTCTTTAGCCTCCATGTTTTTGGAAGTTTTCCAGACTTCTTCCTGTAATGGATTTCAAGTTTCAAAGCATTGTGATCTGACAGTGTGCATGGTATGATCTCTATTCTTTGATATTTCTTGAGGGCTGCTTTATGTCCCAGTATGTGATCTATCTTGGAGAATGTGCCATGCGCACTTGAGAAAAAAGTAAATTCCCTGGCCTCAGGATGTAAAGTTCTAAATATATCCGTCATGTCCATCTGGTCCAATGTATCTTTCAAGTCCATTATTTCTTTAGTGATTTTCTGTCTGGTTGACCTATCCATTGCTGTAAGCGGAGTATTAAAGTCCCCTGCTATTAGCACATTCTTATCTATAAGCTTGTTTCTGTTTGTGATTAATTATTTTAGATATTTAGGTGCTCCCATATTCGGTGCGTAGACATTTATGATTGTTAGCTCTTCCTGATGGATGGACCCTGTAATTATTATGTAGTGCCCTTCTTCATCTCTTGTGATTGTCTTAATTTAAAGTCCAGTTTGTCTGATATAAGTATCGCTACTCTGGCTTTCTTTTGATTTCCTGTAGCATGATATATATTTCTCCATCCCCTTACTTTAAATCTGAAGATATCTTCCGGTCTAAAATGAGTGTCCTGTAGACAGCATATAGATGGATTTTGCTTTTTAATCCATTCTGCTACCCTATGTCTTTTGATTGGAGCATTCAGCCCATTTACATTCAGTGTTATTATTGAAATATGTGGGTTTAGAGTCTTTGTAGGGTTCATGTTTGTGGTGGTGTCTCTGGAATCTTTGTTCCTTGCAACCTTTCCTTCAGAGCATCCCCCTCAGGATTTCTTGTAGGGCTGGCTTCGTGGTGACAAATTCTTTCAATTTCTGTTTGTTTGAAAGGTTTTTATCTCTCCTTCTATTTTGAATGACAGGCTTGCTAGATAGAGGATTCTTGGCTGCATATTTTTGCTGTTCATCACATTGAAGATCTCTTGCCATTCCTTTCTGGCCTGCCACGTTTCAGTAGATAGGTCTGTCACCACTCTGATGGGTTTCCCTTTGTATGTGAGGGCCCTTTTCTCCCTAGCTGCTTTCAAAATTCTCTTTGTCCTTGTATTTTGCCATTTTTACGATGATATGTCGTGCAGAAGATCGATTCAAGTTACGTCTGAGGGGAGTCCTCTGAGCCTCTTGTATTTCCACATTTACTTCCTTCCCCAGGTCGGGAAGTTCTCTGCTATAATTTGTTCCAGGACTCCTTCAGCACCTTTCCCTCTCTCTTCCTCTTCTGGGATTCCTATGATATGGATATTGTTGCGTTTGACTGTGTCGCTGAGCTCTCGAATTCTTCTTTCCTGTTCCTGGATCAGTTTGTTTCTTTTTTTGTCAGCTTCTTGTTTTTCTATAATGGTGTCTTCTAAATCACTTATTCTCCTTTCTGCCTCTTCAATCCATGCATTGGAGGCCTCTAATTTATTATGTATCTCATTATCGCATTTTTTAATTCTTCATGCCTATTTTTATTTTCCATTCTGTCTGTAGCCATAGTTTCTTTGATGTCGCCTATGTTTTTTTTTCAAGCCCTGCTATTAATTTCACCATTATTATTCTAAAATCTTGTTCACTTATGCTGCTGATATCTGTTTTGATCAGTTCATTAGCTGTCATTTCTTCTTGAAGTTTCTTTGGAGGAGAGCTCTTTCGTTTCGTCATTTTAGTTAGCTTTCCGGCTCTTGTTGGTTTTAAAGACCTGTTATGCTCTCTGTTTCTATGAGCCCTGCTATATCCAAGAAACTCTTGACTTTCCAGGGCCTATCCTTTCAGAGATTGTTTTTTGAATGGTATCCCTCGGTCTCTCTTGTTGGGACCTTAGTTATTTTACTTTCCTATTCGTAGTGATATTTGGGACTCTTCACCTTGTGTACTCTAGCTTGTTTCTTGAGGTAGCCCTGGAAAAGAAAACAGACAGACAGGCACACAGGGAGCAGGAGCACACAAACGCACAGGCTGATTCAACTAACATGCAAAGCGAGAGGGAAAACGAAAAAGTTAATAGAAAAGACGGAGGAGGGAGGGCGAATAGGGAGCATAAAATACATAAAAGGGTCAAAAAGGGGAAAAGAAAAGGAAAAAAGAAGAAAACCGATGGACAAAGAACGGTTTAAAGCATATACCTGGATTTCCCAGCTACAGTTTAATAGCCGTGTGTATGCAGTGGTGGTTGAAGAGCATAGAGAAAAAGAGAGAAGGCAGGGTGAGACAAGGCAGATTTGGAAATAGAATGAACAGGCAGAAGGGATAAGAAACTTTTTTCAAAGAGGTAAAGGGTAGAATGTGGTTGGATAGGTGAGAGAAGGATGCTGGAATTATCCACAGAAACTATATAGTCTAATTACTCCTGAGAGAAATAGCTGAAAAGGTCGGTAGGTGTAGAATTTACATTTACAGAATGGACTTGTGATTGTTTAAGCAAGCTGGCGACCAGAGTTAATCAGGTCAGTGTTTTGGGGAAAAAAGCGAGAAAAGAGAAAAAAGAAGAAAAAAAAAGAGAAAAGAAAGGGGAAAAAAAAAAGAAAGAAGAAAAAAAAAAAGAAAAAAAAGGAAAAAGAAAAAAAAGGGGAGGAGGGCACCTCTCTGGCAGGGATGGGCGTGGCGTGATCCGATGCCTCAGGCGGGGGTTCTGCCTTGGCGGTTGTGGGAAGGAGAGTGACGGTGCTCCAGTCCCTTCTTGAACCCCGCGCTGCAGCTCGCTTTTTTTTTTTTGGCGTGTCAACTCCCCGTTTCGGGGACGCAGCCGAAGTTGGTTGCACTCTTCAACCCAGGCCAGTTCCAATCTCCAAATCCCAGCCCGCGCCCGCTGAAGTTGCCTTAGACACAGCTTCCCAGACAACCCCCTCGGGCTATTCCAGGCTCCCTGCTGAGCTCTGGGGGCGGAGTCAGGATCGCTGCTTTCTTCTCTGGTTGGCTCTGGTGCGCATGCGCGGGGGCTTGCCTGCAGCGTCCGCGCAGCCTGAGCCCGCTGGAGTGAGGAAAACCGGGTCTCTCTATGCCTCGTCACCCGAAACACGAACTCACAGGCAAATTTCCCAGTTTTTAGCTCTTTGCCTTCCCTCTCGAGTTCCAGCCAGCCAGGAGCGCGGACGCCTGGTGTCTGCGCGTCTCCTTCAGGGGTCCCAGCCGCCCTGGAGCTACAATGGCGGCAGGCGCGCCGCCGCTGGAGTGAGGAAAACCGGGTCTCTCCATGGCTCGTCACCCGAAACACGAACTCACAGGCAGATTTCCCAGTTTTTAGCTTTTTGCCTTCCCTCTCGAGTTCCAGCCAGCCAGGAGCGCGGATGCCCGGTGTCTGCGCGTCTCTTTCAGGGATCCCAGCCGCCCTCCAGCCGCTTCTTTTCAATAGAGGCAAACCCTGGCGAGCCCTTCAGCTCTGGACATTCTGTAGGGCTGGCTTTGCAGCTGGACCTTTCTCTCTGCCCACTGCTGCTTCCCCCAGTACTTTCCACAGAATCCACATCTCTCTGTTACACATCCTGCAAGTGGCTCTTAGCTCCTGCTTCTCCCTTCTTTCCATTTACCTTCCAGCCACCAAGAGACCCCTCCTCATTCTCTGGTGCCTCCTTTTCCCCAGAAGTGGTGACTTTAAACCATGACCACGTCTGGCTCTACTCACTCTGTAACCAGGGCTCTCGTCCACCAAATTTCTGAAGCTACGCTTCATACTCCTCCACTCAGGATGGGACCCGGGCCTTCTGGGGATGAACCTCAATGGACATCGTCTACGTCTCTGACATGAAGAGTCCGTTGCCCTCTCTTTGATTCTGCAAGAATTCCCATCTGGATCTAGATTCTTTTGGCCTCCTGAGAGGACTTTGCTGTTTTCAGACATGTTCTTCCACTTGAATGTAAATTGAAGCTCTGAATATTCTGTTGCATATTAAAGCTATAGCTGTGATGTATGGAAAATTTTGTTTTCTCTCCTTGCTATTCTGCATGCATTTTAGGAAGCTACAGAGATTCAAATTTAGGCAGCTTCCGTCATCCTCTCTAAATCCCAGAAGTGCTCCCCTCTGATTGACTTTAAACTCATGGAAAGATTGGGCTTATTTTATTTACTAAAGTAGGCTTTATACCCAGAACAGTGCCTCCTTCATGGTCATCATAGTTGAAATAATACAACTATGAAGCGAAAAAGTGAGAAAAGCAACGAAAACACGCTACTAAGCCAGTGAGCTGAAATTCAAATGTGGACAGACTGACTCCCCTAGTCAGTCAATAAATATTTGTTGAATGAGTGAGTGAGTGAGTGAGTGAATGAATGCCTTTTAAACCTAGAAAACATAGTTGTGGTACTTTTGAATGGCAGTGTTATGTAGTTTGTGTCCTGGTGCATTTAAATCCCAGAAGCTAGGGGCACCTCAGTGGCTCAGTCGATTAAGCACTCAACTCTTGGTTTTGGCTCAGGTCATGATCTCATGGTTTCATGAGTTCGAGCCCCACATCAGGCTCTGCACTAGTAATGTGGAGCCTGCTTGGGATTCTCTCTCCCTCTCTCTACCCCTCCCTTACTTGCACTCTCTCTTTCCCTCTCAAACTTAAAAAAATCAATCCTGGAAGCTGACATCTTGGAGCACTGCTATCCTAAACATAAGAATAGGTGAGGAATGAGGGAAGACAATAGTCCAAACAGAATCCACAATGTATGAAAGTCACATTGACCTTAGGGACATCGGCCTAGCACTGTGGCATTTGGAAACTCTGCTAGATCAATAGCAGGCAGAAAAGTAGGCTCAGCAGAAAGTTGTAGGAGCTCAGCTGACAACTTGGCCCACAGAGTCTGCCAGATTCTCCTCTGCTTCATAGCAGGACAGGTAGTCACGGAAAAGAGCACCTCCATGGGGGGAGTTCTAAGGAAACATTTTCAGTGCTCTAGGACTGTAATGTGTGAAGAGGTATTATAAAATATCTGAAGTACAATCAATAAGGTGATTTGTGGCTCGAAATGGAAATTTTTATGAATTCAGTTCTTTCTCACACTCCAGTGTACACAGCTCAGCCACAGTTCAGTACCTCTCTGACAGTTTTAAAGTTGTGTTGGAAGAAACGTTTGCATAGAAGGACTTAATTACATAAAATTCTGCAACTCTGCCATTTGTGAAGAACATTAAGCAGGTATTAAGTGTATTTGCTAAAAGTTGAAAAGTCTGCCTGAGGTCTATCTTCATGGGAAATTGGCTACTACTGAGCATGAGCAGCCATGGACGGGAGATTTTTTTATTATGGTAAATGGAAAATTCAGCTATGAGAGTATTTAAGAGAGGGTAAGAAACCATCTGGTCAGTTGAAAGTAGTTAAGAGCAAAGCCAACTACTAGTTCCCAATTATAAAAGATGAAATCAGGGCACCTGAGTGGCTCAGTTGGTTAAGCATCTGACTTCGGCTCAGGTCATGATCTCACAGTTCATGAATTCAAGCCCTGCATGAGGCTCTGTGTGGACAGCTCAGAGCCTGGAACCTACTTCAGATTCTGTACCTCTCTCTCTCTCTCTGCCCTCCCCCACTCATGCTTTCTCTCTTTCTCACACTCTCAAAAATAAACATTTTTTAAAAATGTAAAACAAAAAGATAAAATCTATTATCTATTAGACTCTATGTCTAATATCTTTAATGTTAAATATACTCATGCAAGGGCGCCTGGGTAGCTCAGTCACTTATTTAAGCATCTGACTCTTGATTTTGGCTCAGGTCATGATCTCATGGTTTTGGGATTAAGCCCCGCACTGGGCTCCCTGCTGGGCATGGAGCCTGTTTAAGATTCTCTCTCTCGTTCTCTCTTTGCTTCTCCCCTGGGTGCATGCTCTCTCACTCACTCTTTCTAAATATATAAATATATTTATAATTTACATCTAATATATAAGACAATCATTTAGGTCAGAATTATTAGACCAAAAATTCTTAGGGCAATGTCTATATTTTGTTTTTCATAGATCAAATTCAATAGTGCTCTACACAAATTAGGCAGACGTTGTTAAATAAATTCACTAATAACAAAATATCGTTGTATATGTGAGCTGAAAAAGTGATTTACTTTACATATGAGCAACAAATACATTGTTAGCAATATATGGAGGACTGTTCATGCTTTGCCTGTAATGTAATAAATTTCATTTATCATTTGTTGGCTTTAAAATAGTTTTAAAAATTCAAAATAAAATAATTACATATATTTATACCTATATAATATATATCCTATATTAATAAATGTTTTCAAATAGCAAATATTTTAAAAATAAATCCCATAATAAGTCTTGTGATAACATCATTTCCACGTATTTCTGAGGGGCAACAATTTGGAAGTATATTATTTCGTATAGAAATTTCTCCTCACTGACCTATTGATTCCAATTCTGTGTATCTGCCCTAATTAAATAAACCATAGAGAAATATGTAACAGAAATTAATAAGGGCATTATTTATAATGACAAAAAGCTAAACATAAATTAATGATCCAAGATAAATTAATGCTTAACTCAACCATGGTATATTCACCTAATTAAATTCTTGAAAACAGTATTTATGAAGCAATTTTAATATAACATTAGAAAATCCAACTATGTTAAATAAACAATGCTGATAGAAAAAAACGCTAACTGTAAATACAGAAAAAATGACTAGGTGTTTGTTGGATTGGAACTACGGATGTTTTTCTTTCCAAATATCTGTACTTCTAACTTCCTATAGTAAACGTTACTATTATAACTGGAAAAGAATAAAATTAATTTTTAATGCTACATTCCCTACTTGCAGTAAAATTACTAAAAACGGAATGAGCAACATAAAGTCAAACCAGTATAAAACTGTGTATGTCCAGCCCCTAAGCTTTACATGTCTTCAGCACAAAAAGCACCTACTGACAGAGAAACAGCCTGCCATTATCTAAGCACTGGCTTTGTGGATGGAGACAGCTCAATTCATAGTGATGTTGTGACTGGTCAGTTTAGGTGATCAGATCAGAATCATAGTCTCTATACAAGCTTTTCCCTAAGTTCTTTTTACTGACAACCACCCCTGCTCCTGTAATGGTGGATCAGGCAGAAGATTATCACCCAGCACTACCACCGCTACCACTGCTTCATGGATTATCTTATTATAAATTGACAACATTGTGAGTTGGATGCTATTTTTATTGCTATTTTATAAATAAGGAAATTGAGGCATGAACCAGTTAAATAATGTTCTTAACACGCATGGTGGGTTAGTAGAAGAGCAGGGATATAAACTAAATCTATTGGTTCTAAAGACCTTATTCTTTATATGAATATGACCTTAAATTATAACAATTGCCACATATTGAGTATTGTGTCAGACATTGCCCTGTGCTTTGCATCAATTATCTCAATCTTTGCAAAAACCCTGGAGATATTCTTTATCCTTGTATATACATAAACATTGGGCAGTTCTGCAGAAACAAATCCTCAGATGTCATTGCCTTAATACAACCCAAAGTTGTCACCCCAGCACAAACTGGTACAGGACAGGAGGCTCCCTTGTGTTGCTTTTCTATAGAGGGTGATTCTGGGATCCATGCTGCCTTCCCCCTAGCAACTCCAGGCCTGCAGAGGTGAAGAAAATGCACTGAGCATCTCAGGGCACATTTTAGGGGCCGTGGAAGTGTTCATTTCCAATTGGTCAGAACCTCTCATGGCCTCACTCCAGCTGCAAGTAGGGTAAGTAAATAGGGTGAAGCATGTGGACTTTTTGTTATCTCATGAGCAGAAAACAGACTCTGCCACCAAAACTGAGACTCAGAGACATAAAGTGGCTCACAAGGCTAATGAAAAGTAGAGCCCAGATCCCCATTCAGGACCACCTGATGTCTCTGTGCATGTGTCCTTAACCTCCAGCCGTACAGCCTCTACATATCATGGGCTAGACACAGGTTTTAGGAATGTTATTCCACAGGGCCTTCCATTTGCAAACCAACAGGTTTCTTCCAAGTCCCTTATTTTGACACTGTCCCCTCTATCTCCCAGTTTGAGGACTGAGGTCCATGGTATTATTCTTCCCAAGCCCTCATCCCTCTCCATATAAAGAGAGTATATATCACTACACCAGTCTGCACATAGCTTGCAGGGCTTCTCAGTTGGTAGCAGATTCTTCCTCAGTCTGAGGTCAGGCTTAGTCATGTGATTTGCCTTGGCCAATGGAGTATAAGCAGCTGTGAAGCTGGGACTTATGCCCTATGTGAGAAGAATCGTGAAAGTGGTTGTGTGTTTAAACACTACCGCATGTGTTTCCTTTCCCACAAGAATGCCACGTCCCAAATGGAGGCTTCTCCTTCAGCCTGGATCTTGAAGGAAAGACCTGCTAAAGCAGAGTTGTAGTTCACAGTTAATATTTAATGTGCATAAGAAATAAACTTTCATGATTGGAAATTACTGATATTTGGGGGTCATTAGTCATCATAGCAGAGGTGCCCACTACACAGACACTCCCTGCCTCAAGTCTCCCCCCTCTGCCACAGCAAACAGCTTTCTCTGGGGCATCTCAACCAGCATTTGAGCCTTGAGCCACATCCTTAAGGATTCAAAGGGCCAATTCTTTATTCAGATTCTTTCTTGGGTGATGACGACATCAGCTGAGTTTGATTATTCCTTAACAAACCCAAAATTCTGTTGATTGCCTCCAAATTAAATACTTTTCCTGTATGTAATTGCTTGATTAAATTCTCAGAATTTTATCCTGGGCTACTATATTTGGTTTGCAGTTTCTCAAGATGTGAGCATCTATTTAAATGTCATCCACCTTCATTGTTCTTTTTTTTTTTTTTTTTTTTGCCGTTCTCACTTTATAAATCTTTGTCATGAAGATAGATTTCACAGTCCATCTTCTCTTATAATCATCAGTGCGTGCAAACAAGTAGAATCTTTTCTTCATTTTTATGAAGAGCAGCCAGGTTATTTTGACCTAACCAGCTCTCCATTTATCCAACCTGGACTTTTTTTAAAGAAAAGAAGTGACCAGCATGTTTGTTAACCATGATTATTAATTTTAGACAGCATCTTCTAGAGCCCGTAACTAGAGATTCCATGTACACAGTTTGTCCTTATTATAGTAAGTATAGAAAACTGATATTTAAACTGGTAGATTTTATGCTTTTTCATGTCCAGGACAGTACTACATTTGTTTCATAAAAGGCATACAGTGACTTCTGTGTGTGTTGCTGTGCTAGGCGTTGGGGCTGTAACAGTGGGAAAGACTTACCCGTATGAAGGTCCTCACAGACCAAGGATATAGATAAGTAAAATGGGAATTTGAATCCAAAATGTAAGTGCTGAGATGAAGGATGTTGAGGCTGCTGTAGGATCACTAAGTAGATGTATTCACTGGCTGAGGCTCAGAAAGGTGTAAGAGAAGCAGGCAGGACTTAAACTAAAACCATGGTGTAACTGAGGCCTGTAGGAGACAATGAATTGTTGAGTTGTGATGGAAAGGAAATGGAGAACAGGAAGACAATGGGGCAGCAGTTGTAGGGCCCTGGAGGCCAGGAAGTCCAGAGACTTCTGATCCTCAAAGTCCTTTTTTTTAATGTTTATTTTTGAAAGAGAAACAGAGTACCAGTGGGGGAGAGACAGAGAGGGAGACAAAATCTGAAGCAGGTTCCAGGCTCTGAGTTGTCAGCACAGAGCCCAACGTAGGACTCGAACTCATGGGCCATGACATTATGACCTGAGCTGAAGTCAGATATTTAACCGCCTGAGCCATCCAGGTGCCACTGAAAGTCATTTTTCTAATTGGAGAATAGACCTAAGGGGTAGAAATGCATATGTGGACAGTGGGGTTGAGATTTAGAGCAGACTGATGACACATGACACTGAAAAGTAAGTAAAGCCATTAGTGTATTTTTTATTAGAGTGACAAAATTATAAACTTGTCTTTTTTTTAAGTTTAATTTTGAGAGAGAGAGAGAGAGAGAGAGAGAGAGAGTGTGTGTGTGTGTGTGTGTGTGTGTGTGACCAGGGAAGGGGCACAGAAAGAGGGAGAGAGAGAGAATCTCAAGCAGACTCTGCACTGGCAGTGAGGAACCCAGTGCAGAGGCTCGACTTGCTAACTGAGATCATGACCTGAGCCGAAATCAAGAGTCAGATGCTTAACCAGCTGAGCCACCCAGGTGTCCCTATAAACTTCTCCTTTTAATAATCTCTCAGATTTCAGAAGGAAGAACGATGAAAAGGGGCCAGCCGGGTGACCAGGGAGAAGGATAGGCATTAATCTAGTCAGAGATGACAGTGTCCGAAAGTACAGAAATGCTACTAGGGACAGAGAGGAGTAGGCTGATTCCACAGATACCCTAAGATAAATTTTTACAGGCCTTGGCACTCCACCAAATGATTTGGTACATGAAATGTGAGCCAGGTAAAGATTCTGAAATTCCTTGTGCATGGGAAAGAAAAGATTAAATCATGTTTTATATAGTGCATCTGACTGTGCTTAATTTCTAGAAATGTATAATGTAATTATCAGTCAACCAGAGTGGTCAATTAACTGTTAATGTTCGTTCCTTAATTGTGACTGAGAAGACAGTGTATATGTGTGAGCTGAGTACTAACCTGTACAATTAATGGAGATTCATGAAGTGAAATTGTTGTGGGCAGTCACTTGTAAATGATTTTGCTGGGGAAAAGAAAAACTATTTACATTCTAATAACACTTTGCTTAATGGGAAATACGTGTAATAGGAGGAGGGGAAGAAAATTCTTAAATTCTGTTAATTAAACTAACTAAACATTTATTCCCAATCACTGATAGAATAGACTCACAGACTAATTTCACAGATATCTACCTAAAACATACACAGAAAGTGTGGTAAGTACTTAGTAGTCATGGCATCAAAGTAAACATGGTTAATATCTGAGATGGATTGAAATGTCAATGAAGTTTTACAAACGTGACCAGTGTAAATCAGTGCTTTTCAAACTATAACGTGTATATTTTAAGTAGTAAAGATATGGACAACTAAAGGATATGTTACTACATAGTTTCCCTTAGTTGCGTCCGTAGGTAGAAAAATAAATGTTACCAGGGACACCTGGATGGCTTGATGAGTTGGGTGTCCGACGTCAGCTCAGGTCGTGATCCCACGATTCATGAGTTTGAGCCCTGCCTTGGGCTTTGAACTGGTATCTCGGAACCTGGAGCTTGCTTTGGATTCTGTGTCTTCCTCGCTCTCTGCCCTTCCCCCACTCACACTTGCCTCTCTCTCTCTAAAAAATTTAAAAACATTTTAAAAATTAAAAAAAGAAAAGAAAAACAGATGTTAACAACATTTGCTTCATTTCACCTCACAATCATGAATCCTAAGTGACAAAGCTGGAAGAGTCTACTCTGTTTTATGCTTGACATGTATTGCCCAGATCTGGCCTCATTACAGACTGAGAAAAAGATTTTGAAAGTTGAAAGCTATTTTCATGCCACTCTTTTTTTTCTCTTCTTCCACATGTATATGTTTATGCCTATGCAGGAGTGGTCACTATTCCGTCAATTGTACGTTGAAAAAGGTAATCAGCAAAATTCATTGCAAGGATGAGAATAAAGTATCAGTTGCTTTCTTTGTTCGCTCCCTGACAGCATCATCTTGTAGATGGAATTATAGGGCTCATGCAACATTCAGAGACTGATGAAGATGAAATTCATGCATCCTTGAATTGATCTTCATCATTTCTGCTCAATCCACCAATCAAGGAAAAGATAAAAAGGTGGCTAACTTGTGGGTCTGCACTTGTTAGCTATTTTAGGATGCCTGATTTTCAAATTCAAATTGCTACTGTAGTGGGGTGCCTGGATGGTTCAGTCGGTTGAACGTCATGATCTTGTGGTTCATGGGTTTGAGCCCAATGTCGGGCTCAGTGCTGACAGCTCAGAGCCTGGAGCCTGCCTTGGATTCTGTGTCTCCCTCTGTCTCTGCCTCTCCCTATCCCCTGCTTGCACTCTCTATCTCTTTCTCAAAAAAAATTTTTTTAAAAACAAACCCCCAATAAACAAATTGCTATTGTATTTTCAATCTTAAAAAAAAAAAAAAAGATTTTTTTAAAGAAATAATGACAGCATACATTGTGTGGTGGTATATCATACTTTTTAGGATTACAAGAGTACGCTGATAATACATATGTATATTAAATATACATAAATATATTCAAGGAAAGAAGTCGTTTTTTGCTCCTTGAGTGTTATTCATGCATAAAGTTATTCTTCAGAGCCTCCTTGGAGGTGAATTAAAAAATTCCAAATAGCAGTATCGGTCCTATAGTAGATTATTTCTGAGATCCAAGTATTTCGATGTCATCAGCATGAGGATTCACACACAGGGCACTGTCAGCATTTGAACTGTGTGTCATAGAATCTATCACAATTAAGGACAACTGCCTCCCTCAACATGGTCTAAATGATTCCCATTATCTCTATGAAAGAAAATGCATTTCCTATTCAAGATTCTGCAAGGAAACATTCAAATGTGCACACTGCTTCCTAAGCTTGGCCAGAGCTGGGTTTTTATTTTCCCAAGGTCTGCTCAGTCCTATAGCATTTCACCTGGCACTAGGGTAGACCATGAGGGGTTTGCCCATGACCCACAGCCAAACTCTGTATCAAGTCTGGCCAACTGATTCTAAGAGTGCAGATGCTCTGCCCCATTTTACAAGGCTCACAGTTCCCAACCACAGAGGATGATCACAGTTATAATTATAGCCCAAACAATGTTAGTATGGGAGTCACCTGTCACCCTTCCACTCATCAGAGAAAAAGCTTAATGTTGAACAGATGAAATCATCTTATTTAGAGAAACACAATTTTCCCATAAATACTCCAGAATAATTGCATTGTGAAATATACTGGATGGCCCAACCCTAGAGAGCTGGTAGTGTGACTCAATGGCATTCTAAAATATATCTGACGAAAATGTCGATTTCAGGTTTGAGTGGTTGACCCCAAGCAATTCTTTCTGTTGCTCTTCATTAGATAACAGAATGTACCCTTTTGCAAAAGTCCCGACAATGAAAATATTTTATTCACTTAAATGAAGCCCAATATTTCTTCTCCGCACCATGGAAGCATCTATTCTCATCTTTTCCAAGTAGCTTCACGTTCAGACACAAGTTAAAAAGAAGTGAAGTCTGAATAACAGCTGCTTTCTTTTTCTCAAAATTATTAGCTTCTCTGTCAAGGGATAGTTTCTGATGGTTGTTTTTCTTAGGACCATATTAAGATTCACCCAAAACAAATGGTCTCGTCTAGATTAGCTGTCAGCTCCACATTTACTTGCATTATCTCCAGAACACAAGCTGTTACTTGGTCAGTTCACTCAAACAATGAATTATTTGAGGAAAGAAAGAAAATCACTCAACCTGGTTTAGGGACATGAGTAATTGTTGGATATGACCAGGAAGCAGAGTGGTAATGAATAAGCCGAGAGAGTCCCAAATGCAGAGGGCCTCCCTGTATAATAGCTCCATGAATAAAAAGCACCCCGTTCCTATGAATACCAGGAAACACTGATTTAGTATAGCTGCAACTCTGTGGGAAAACAGCTAGACCTTTGTTTTTACATGATAATATTTTGTAAATTTGAGAGTTCATATTTGATTATTTTTTCATTTCTAGGAATGTTTGCCATTCCTTGGGCTGTGGTGTTTATGTTGGTTGTGGTTAGGAAGATAGGGGAGGATATGACATGTAACTTAGTAAAACCCTCTCTGGAAGCTGGAGTTCAGAGACTGGGCAGAATATCAGCCATAGAGCAGCATTTTTCAAATTGTGGGTTGTTACCCAATAATGGGGATGAGATCAATTTATAGGGTGGTGCTGTGGGCTGAATTATGTCTCCCTCCACCCCAACATTCAACATTTGTTGAAGCCCTAATGCTCAACATGATGGTATTTGAAGATGGGACCTTTGGGATATAATTAGGCTTTAATGAGGCCATGAGGTATTTGTGCCCATATAGAAGAGACACCAGAGAGCTTACTTCCTTGCTCTCTCTCTCTCTCTCTCTCTCTCTTTCTGTCTACTGTGTGAGAACGCAGCGAGGAGACAACCATCTGCAAGCCAAGAAGAGGGTCCTCACTGGGAACAGAATCTGACACCACTTTGATCTAGTGCTCCTCAGCCCTCAGAAATGTGAGAGATAAATTCCTATTGTTTTAGCCACCCAGTCCGTGGTACCTTATTATGACAGCCCAACAAGACAAAAATAGGTAGATATCACCATTTAAGAAATAGAAAATATCTGTCTGGCAAGTATTAAAGGCAATAAAGAAAAGTAACTTTTTCCCAGCTGATGGGAATGAATAGGTATGTGAACCCAGGGTTATAGCAGCAGGTGTATTTCTTCCTGTGGGATGCATTCAAAAATGTTTGTGTATGCTGACATTGGGAGGCATATGTTATGGTGGATATAAAGATGAAGAGGGTGATAAGACCCTTTCCCCATAGTTTCTTATCCAGATGGTTCTGATAACCATCCAAGTGACTTTTGTCAATAGAATCTCAAAGGCAAACAAAGGGTAAAATTCTAATAAAACACCACAGGAAAAGGAGTCTGTCACATTAGCAAAGTAAGAAATAAGAAGTTTTAGTGTTTGGCACTCAAAATGGTTGAGAGTTGTTAGCAAACCAATTGTTGGTCCCTCGATCTTTATCATTTCACAAAGATTTCAGGCAGCTACTTCCTGGAACTTACACACTGTTAGTTTCCTAGAGGCTGCCGTTACAAAGTATCACAAACCAGGGAGCTTAAAACAGATCCCTGTTGCCTCCCATCTCTGGAGGCTAGACAGCTCAAGTCAAGTTGTATATGGGGCCAGACCCATACTGTCCTTCCCTCTTCCTAGTTCCTTTTTTTTTTTTTCTCTCTCTCTGTTATATTTTTTATTCTCTTTTTAGCCTCTAGTATATTGTTAATAGTTTCATTCTGAAACCTATGCCTACAAAAACATTTTAATTGTGAGAGAAACAAAGAAAAATATTGTCGCTTCTCAGCACTTTCTATAATCCTACCTCTGCTGGTTTAATTAGGAAGGTTTTTTTTTAATTTTTTAAATTTTTTTAATTTTTTTTTTACAAATAGTTTATTGTCAAGTTGGATTCCATATAACTCCCAGTGCTCATCCCCACAAGTGCCCTCCTCCATACCTATCACCCCCCTTCCCCTCTCTCCCACCCCCATCTGCCCTCAGTTCTCAGCATTCAAGAGTCTCTCAAGGTTTGCCTCTCTCCCCCTCCCCCATTTCACCCCCCTTCTTCTCCCCCGTGGTCCTCCGTTAAGTTCCTCCTAATCCTCCTATACGTGCAAACATACGATATTTGTCCTTCTCTGCCTGACTTATTTCGCTCAGCATAACACCCTCTAGTTCCATCCATGTTGCTACAAATGGCCAGATTTCATTGTTTCTCATTGCCATGTAGCATTCCATGGTAGAGATAAACCACACCTTCTTGATCCGTTCATCCGTTGATGGACACTTAGGCTCTTTCCATGTTTTGGCTATTGTGGAGAGTGCTGCTATGAACATTGGGGTACATGTGCTCCTATGCATCAGTACTCCTGTACCCCTTGGGTAAATTCCTAGCAGTGCTATTACTGGGTCATAGGGGAGTTCTATTGTTAGTTTCCTGAGGAACGTCCACACTGTTTTCCAGAGGGGCTGCACCAGGTTACATTCCCACCGACAGTGTAGGAGGGTGCCCGTTTCTCCACATCCTCGCCAGCATCTAGAGTTCTCTGATTTGCTCATTTTAGCCACTCTGACTGCGTGAGGTGGTATCTCAGTATGGTTTTGATTTGTATTTCCCTGATGAGGAGCGATGCTGAGCATCATTTCATGTGTCTGTTGGCCATCTGGATGTCCTCTTTGGAGAAGTGTCTGTTTATATCTTCTGCCCATTTCTTTACTGGGCTGTTAATTTTTCGGGTGTAGAGTTTGGTGAGTTCCTTATAGATTTTGGATTTTAACCCTT
Source organism: Proteles cristata cristata (assembly GCA_017311185.1). Taxonomy (NCBI): domain Eukaryota; kingdom Metazoa; phylum Chordata; class Mammalia; order Carnivora; family Hyaenidae; genus Proteles; species Proteles cristata. Next base: position 912,832 of record JAESUZ010005475.1, read on the forward strand.
AATCTGATATGTCATTTGCAACTATCTTTTCCCGTTCCGTTGGTTGCCTATTAGTTTTGTGGATTGTTTCCTTTGCTGTGCAGAAGCTTTTAATCTTGATGAGGTCCCAATCGTTTATTTTTGCTCTTGATACCCTTGCTTTTGGGCATGTGTCAAGTAAGAAATTGCTGTGGTGGAGGTCAACGGGGTTGTTTCCTGCTTTCTCCTCTAGGGTTTTGATGGTTTCCTGTCTCACATTCAGGTCCTTTGTCCATTTTGAGTTTGTTTTTGTGTATGGTGTGAGAAAATGATCTAGTTTCATTCTTCTGCATGCTGCTATCCAGTTCTTCCAGCACCATCTGTTAAAGAGGCTGTCTTTTTTCCATTGGATACTATTTCTTGCTTGTCAAAGATTAGTTGGCTGTACACTTTTGGGTCCACTTCTGACTTATCAATTCTATTCCATTGGTCTTTGTGTCTGTTTTTGTGCCAATACCATCCTGTCTTGATGATGACAGCTTTGTAGTAGAGGCTAAAGTCTGGGATGGTGATACCTCCCATTTTGGTTTTCTTCTTCAATATTACTTTAGCTATTTGGGGTCTTTTGTGGTTCCATACAAATTTTAGGATCGTTTTTTCTGGCTTTGAGAAGCATGCTGGTGCAATTTTGATTAGGATTGCATTGAATGTGTAGATTGCTATGGGTAGTAATGACATTTTAACTATATTCTTTCAATCCATGGGCATGGAATGTTTTTCCATTTCTTTGTGTTTTCTTCAGTTTCCTTCATAAGTTTTCTATAGTTTTCGTCATACAGATCTTTTGTATCCTTGGTTAGGTTTATTCCTAGGTATTTTATGGTTTTTTGTGCGATTGTGAATGGGATCACCTTTTGCTTCATTATTGGTGTATAAATATGTAACCGATTTCTGTACGTTGATTTTGTACCCTGCAACTTTGCTGAATTCTTGGATCAGTTTCAGTAGGCTTCTGGTGGAGTCTGTTGGGTTTTCTATGTAGAGTATCATGTCGTCTGTGAACAGTGAAAGTTTGACTTTCTCTTTGCCAATTCTGATGCCTTTGATTTCCTGTTGTTGTTTGATGGCTGATGCTAGGACTTCCAGCACTATGTTAAACAGCAGTGGTGAGAGTGGACATCCCTGTCGTGTTCCTGATCTCAGGGGGAAAGCTCTCAGTTTTTCCCTGCAGAGGATGATGTTAGCTGAAGGCTTCTCATAGATGGCTTTGATGATGTTTAAGCAGGTTCCTTCTATCTCGCCTTTCTCTACGGTCTTTATTAAGAAGGGATGCTGTATTTTGTCAGATGCTTTTCTGCATCTATCGACAGGTTCATATGGTTTTTGTCTTTTGTTGATGTGGTGTATCTCATTGATTGATTTGCGAATATTGAACCAGCCCTGTAACCCAGGAATGAATCCCACTTGATTTTGGTGGATGATTCTTCTTATGTGCTGTTGGATTCGATTTGCAAGTATCTTGTTGAGGATTTTTGTATCCGCATTCATCAAGGATATTGGCCTGTAGTTCTCTTTTTTTGCTGGATCTCTGTCTGGCTTGGGAATCAGAGTGATGCTGGCTTCATAAAATGGGTCTGGAAGTTTTCCTTCGATTTCTTTTTTTTTGGAATAGCTTGAGAAGAATTGGGATTAATTCTGTTTTAAACGTCTGGTAAAATTCCCCAGGGAAGCCATCAGGTCCAGTTGTCTTATTTGTTGGGAGATTTTTGATCACGGATTCGATTTCTTCACTAGTTATGGGTCTGCTCAGATTTTCGATCTCTTTCCGTGTGAATTTTGGTAGTGAGTGTGTGTTTAGGAATTTGTCCTTTTCTTCTAAGTTGTCCAATTTTTTGGCATATAATTTTTCATAGTATTCCCTGATAATTGCTTGTATTTCTCAGGGGTTGGTTGTAATGAGTCCATTTTCATTCATGATTTTGTCTGTTTGGGTGCTCTTTTCTTTTTGAGAAGCCTGGTTAGAGGCTTGTCAATTTTGTTTACTTTTTCAAAAAACCAACTCTTGGTTTCATTGATCTGTTCAGTTGTTTCTTTGGTCTCTATGTTGTTTATTTCTGTTCTAATTTTTACTGTTTCTCTTCTTCTACTGGGTTTAGGGCACTCTTGTTGCTCTGCCTCTAGTTCCTTTAGGTGAGCTGTTAGATTTTGCACTTGCGCTTTTTCTAATCTCTTGAAATAGGCCTGGAGAGCAATGTACTTTCCTCTTAGGACTGCCTTTGCCGCATCCCATAGAGTTTGAATTGTTGTGTTTTCATTTTCATTTGTTTCCATATATTTTTAAATTTCTTCTCTAATTGCCTGATTGGCCTATTCTTTCTTTAACCTCCATGTTTTTGGACGTTTTCCAGACTTCTTCCTGTGATTGATTTCAAGTTTCAAAGCATTGTGATCTGAAAGTGTGCATGGTAGGATCTCCATTCTTTTACATTTATTGAGGGCCGCTTTATGTCCCATTATGTGATATATCTTGGAGAATGTGCCATGTACACTGAAAGTGAATTCCATGGCCTCAGGATGTAGAGTTCTAAATAAATCTGTCAGGTCTATCTGGTCCAATGTGTCTTTCAAGTCCATTGTTTCCTTAGTGATTTTCTGTCTGGTTGATGTATCCAGTGCTGTAAGTGGAGTACTAAAGTCCCCTGCTATTAACACATTCTTATCTGTAAGATTGTTTCTGTTTTGTGATTAATTGTTTTAAATATTTAGGTCCTCCTATATTCGGTGCATAGACATTCATGATTGTTAGTTCTTCCTGATGGATAGACCCTGTAATTATTATATAATGCCCTTCTTCATCTCTTGTTATTGTCTTTAATTTAAAATCCAGTTTGTCTGATGTAAGTATAGCTACTCCAGCTATCTTTTGATTTCCAGTAGCATTATATATATTTCTCCATCCCCTTACTTTTAATCTGAAGGTATCTTCCAGTCTAAATGAGTTTCTTGTAGACCGTAAATAGATGGGGGGTTTGTTGTTGTTGTTTGTTTTTTTTATCTTTTCTGCTACCCTATGTCTTTTGATTGGAGCATTCAGCTCATTTACGTTGATTGTTATTATTGAAATATGTGGATTTAGAGTCATGGTGTCCTTTGTGGGATTCATGCTTGTGGTGGTCCCTCTGTGTCCCGTCACCCAAAACACGAACTTGCAGGCAAATCTCCCAGTTTTAAGCCCTTTTCCTCCCCTCTAGGGATCTGGCCGAGCCAGAAGCACAAAGGCGCAATCGGTGTGTGGCCTCTCCAGGTCGAGTTGGCATGCACAGGGATTTGGCACGCACGCAGTTGTTTTCCTAGGGATTGTTTGGGTCATCTGGAGAGCCGGAGACCAGGTCCCTCTGTGCCCCAAGGGTAGGTTTTTCTTTTCCCCAGCGACAGGGACCATGTCTTGAGCAGTTTCGGCCTCTCTCTTTCCCCTCTCACTCCCAGCAGAGGGGGATCGCCCCCATCCCTCTGCGTCTCTGATCCCAGCCCGATTCTCTCTTCACCAGTTTGCACTCACGTTAGAAGGTTTTCTCAGTGGACTCTGCTTCCTTTTCCTCCCAGTGTCCTGGATTCTGTAAGGTCTCCTATGGCTTCAGATCTTTTCCATGCGAGATATGGGGGCGAGGGCACTGTTTGTAGCTCCCTACTTCTCTGCCATCTTGCCCCCTCCCCTGCCTCTTCCTAGTTTCTGGTGCTTGCTGCCAATCCTTAGCATTCCTTGGTTTGTAGAGACACCCCCACTCTGCCTTCACCTTGCACAGCCATCTTCTCCCTGTGTGTCTCTGTCTTTGCATTTGCATTATCTTCTCCTTTGAGGATGCTTGTCAGATAGGATTAAGGGCTCAGCCTACCCCAGCATGACCTAACCTTAGCTAATTATATCTGCCATGACTCTATTTCCAAATAAGGTCACATTCTGAGATATTAGGGACACAGTTCAACCCATGACAATCTTCCCTCCACCCACTCCAAAATTCTTGCTCTTCCTGTGTATAAAATGCATTCACCACACCCCAATATCCCCCCAAATCTTAACTATTTTAGCCTCAGCTCTAAGCCCAACAATTCATCTCAATATCTGTCATCTCAAAAATCCCAAATCTCATCAACTAAACCAGTTACAAGTAAGCCTCAAGTTGACTCACCCTGGGGTAAAATTCCTGTCCATGAAACCCAGCTAAGAAGTGGTCTGCTTCCAAGATACAGTCCTGGGACAGGTGTGGGATGGACATTCCCATTCTAACAGTGAGAAATTGGAAGGAAAAAGGAGGGTTGCTGGTCTAAAGCAACTTCAAGTCTAAAGCAGGGAAACTTCCATCATATTTCAAGTCTTGAGAATATTTATTTGTGGCCCCATGCCCTGCCCTTGTGGCCCTGGGCAGTGATCCTGCCCTTAAGCCATGGGTTGCAGCTCGCCTCTGAAACAAGGAGGTGGTGGCCTTTACTGACCCCTGCTGGGATGGTCGATTGGATCCATACGTTCCAACCTTCCCACTTGGGTGAAAATCTGTCCAGTTTCACCCTTGACTCTGTCTCAGAACACACCATCTGAGATGCCAAGAATTTTCCAAATCCTCAAATGCTGGTTCCTTTTTGCTTAGCACTTCCTTCCTCAGTTGGCCTCTTCCCTCTCACATTTTATTATAAACAGCAAGGAGAACCCAAGCTGCATTCCACCCTTTTCTTGGAATCCTTCTTGGTGAAATATCCATGTTATTCTCTGGCAAGTTTTATTTTGCACCCCAGATACAAGTTCTTGTAATTCTGACAAGGTCTCTGCCACCTTATAACAAGGTTGTCTTTTCATCCAGTAAGCAATAACACGCTCCTCATTTGCAGCTGAGTCCTCACCAAAAGCACTTTCATGTTCATATTTGCAACAATCTTATTAGTGATGATCTCTGTGTTCTTTAAGAAACAGAAGTGATCCATATTTCTGTGTCCATGTTTCTACCATCAGTTTCTTCTAGGCAATCTAGACTTTTACAATCAAGCAACTCAAATTCTTTCAGCCTCTACCCATTACCCAATTTCACAGTTACTCTTATATTTTTAGATACGTGTTAGTAGGAAATCTGTATTCGTTTCCAGAGCTGCCATAACAAAGTATCACAGACTGAACAGCTTAGAAGAACAGAAATGTATTGTCTCACAGTTCAGGAGTCTAGAAATCTAAAACAAAAGTATCAGTAGGAGCCTATTTTCTCTGAAACCTGCAAGGGAGAATCCTTCCTTGCCTCTTTTGGCTTTTGGTATTTTCTGGCAATGCCTTGAATTTCTTGGCTGATAAATGCATCACTCCAGTCTCTGCCTCCCTCCTCATATGGCCATCTTCCGTCTCTGTGTCTCTGTCTTCTTATGGTATTCTCTTCTCTTATGAGGACATTTGTCTTCTTGGATTAAGGGCCCACACTATTGCAGTGTGACTTCATCTTAACAAATTATATCTGCAGTGAGTCAGTATTTACATATTAAGGTCATACTCTCTGGTACTAGGAGATAGGGCTTCAACCTATCTTTAAGGGGTCATGGTTCAACCCAATACTGAAGACAGTGAGTCGCTAGCAATGGGTACTCCTCTTCCTTTTCCCTTCTGTCCCCTAGTAAACCCCAAATATCACAAAATAGGAAAAGTGTTTTGATTTTCCAGCCCTCAATTTATAACTTTATGATCAACTTGTCTTCTGTTCTCAGATTTTAACTGTCGTTTCTGACCCTGACTGTCAGGTTACTACTGTTGCAGAGAGTCATTTTAATGAGAGTTCACTTGTATATAGATGGTAACCTAGAATAATACGCTGTGCTTTATAAGAAAGGCTTACTGTGGGGCTCTTGGATGGCTCAGTCAGTTAAGTGTCCAACTTCGGCTCAGGTCATTATCTTGAACTCGATGAGTTTGAGCCCCACTTCGGGCTCTGTGCTGAGAGCTCAGAGTCCGGAGCCTGCTTCGGATTTGTGTCTCCCTCTCTCTCTGCCTCTCCCCTGCTCGTGCTTTGTCTCTCCATCTCTCTCTCAAAAATAAATACACATTAAAAAAAAAAAAAAAGGAAGACTTACTCTGTAGCAGTGCTCTTCAAAATGTGGTATGTCTGTGATGGGCCTAATTCCCCTGATAGTGGAGTCCCCTGAGAGGACATTAAATGACTCATTTCTTCATGAGCTTTTGCCACTAGATAGTAGGAATGAGTGAGGATCTTTTCCTTCACCCAAATGGGTTGTGGTGCTCTAGATTTAAAATGAGTGGCAGAAGTTTCTAGGCTGGCCTTGAGTCTAAACCATGTTTTCTAATTAGAGGTTTGCTTGGGGATAGCATACATTTTCTCATAGTAATAAAACCCAGTTTTTCAGTATGTTTGTGTGTATACTTTGTGGTCAGAGGAAGATAAAATGAGGAGAGAGAGAAAGAGAAAGCTTTCTTTTACAGCAGAATTCTTAATATTTATGTGAAAATATGAAATAGAAACCTTACTGTTTTCAATCACTGTAGTATTAATGGATTTAAGCACGATTCATTATGGATCTGTGGCGCCTGGGTGGCTCAGTCAGTTAAGTGTCTGACTTCAGCTCAGGTCATGATCTTGGAATCATGGGTCCAAGCCCTGTGTCAGGCTCTCTGCTGGCAGCTTGGAGCCTGCTTCAGATTCCATCTCCCTCTCTTCCCTGCTCATTCATTTTTCCTTCCTCTCTCCTTCCCTCTCTCTCTCTCTCTCTCCCTCGCTCAAGTAAATAAATACTTGAAAAAAAAGATTCATTATGGATCTTAGCTCTGTTGGCAAAAATGTTCATTAAAGAAGCAGAAAGGTACTTTCCTGGTGTAAAAGTGTCTCTTCACATATTTCTACTAATCATAGTAGGTTATTATTTAGATAAAGTGCAGGAAATATTTTATACCATTCTCAATTCTCTCTCTCTGTCAGATCCTGCATAGATTTCATTTTAAATCAGATGATAAATCTAACATTACCAATAATGTCACCAAACAACCTCATAAAATGCCAGATCCGATGCATCGAGGAAGATACAGCATTACTTATGTAGAAGTTTCTGCCAAAGAAGTCATTGCCTGAATCTAATCACAAGGAAGCCAGTGTTACAAAACTGGCTCTTCACTCTCAACTTCACAATACTTTGAGCCCTGCCCGATTCCTAACCCTAACCGTATCCCAACGATTTCAGCTACTCTGCAAGCAGGGCTCCACAAGTGGCCCCAGGCGATTCTGGAATCATTGCCCCTACCCCAGAATCCTCCTAACTCTCAAAAGGAGAACAAGTTCCTCACTGGGTACTGCTAAAGGATAGTGTTCCAACAAACATAAAATTATAACTCTCATGTAGGTAAAAATAAACGTGTTGAAAATAACTTTGACACATTAATAAGGGGATAACTAAGGTATTCAAATTGGTTCAAATGAAGATTTCAGGGATTTATATTCTGTACTGCACAAAATTCATCTGCATTTCCACTATCAGGAATCATTTGCACAGCTAAGAAGAGGAAATATTTGCATTTGCATTCATTTTCTACAAGTTAATGTCTTTCTCTGCAGAATTGTAGAATAGACTGGTGGAAGACAGTGGTGCACATCCCTGTAAAATTCGACAATCCATTCGAGTATCCATTCGACTCCAGCATTCCACTGAATGGATATCTAGTAATCCCTTGTGCCCATTCCAAAATCTTAGGTTTTTCTTTACAGAATAATGGGCAAAAATAGATGATTGATGAATAAATACACAAATAGACTATTGACAGATAGGTGGACTTTGATCATTTGGAAGGTTTTCTAACTCAGGCTGCTGATAACCTTATTTTCAACTGTTTATGAGAATTCACTTCATTCGTAAAGTCATGTCTCAAAGATCTATGCCAGCAGGAAGGATTTTATACATTTTTCCCTGACCAAGACTCAGTGCTCTCTCATGGTATGATTTTTCATACTCTTCTTTCTCCAAGGAGAATTATTTCCACTTTCTTTAGAAAACTTGCTGTATTCTCATTCCTTTCATCATGTAAAATGCCTGAGATATGTGCCCTTGTTAAGCTTCATCTTACAGAATGTGAAACTAGTCCTATATATGAGGAGATTGTATTTTGGAAAAAGAGAAGTCAAAGTTCAGAAATCCTAGTTAGTCCTGAAAAAATAAAAAGCATGGTAATAACCAAAAACTCATCTAAAGGTTGAACAATGAGGAAGAGACAGGAGCTGTGAATAGGCCACAGAAAGATCTGACTTTGTCTGGTAACGGTTCATGTCTCAATGTCTACATTAAAGATGGATGACAGTGACTGGTAGACTTCTCTATTCCTTTTAGTTAGCATTCACTGAATATTATTTTTCAGGAGAAACTAGTTTGGGGTCTGTCTTTTCAATGGGCCACCTCCAAAATCTAAGTTAAATCACTTTAGATGTTATCTTAAAAATAACACAGTGGTATGTTTTCTTACCACCATAATTCCTTTCTATGAAATTATCTCTGAATCACAAACTATCTCTGTGCTAAAGAACTCTACCTCAATAGTTCATTCAATACATCATAAATGATTCTTCTTTCAAAGCCTTGTGGATTTTAGCCCCTATGGACACCAACAACAATAAAAAAAAAAAAAGCCTTGAGAATATGCCTATGAAATTGGCCCATATTTCAAGAAAGGAGAAGTTATATTTACAGGAGGAGAGTAATGAAAATAAGAGCTCAGTTCTCTGTCTGGTCGAAACTAGAAAGATATATACAGAATTGTAGCATCTTTTAAGAAGTATATCTCCCCTTTGTCAGATTCTGGCTTCTTCTATAATGGAAGCAATCACTATTATTTGATAGAAAGTTGTATTTGTGACGATAAATGTCTTTTCAGATGCCCGCCATTTCTCAGCTTCTCTCAAGTTACTAATCCATCTCAATTTATTGCTTCATATGATTTTAAAAATACAGTTAAATGTGATGTTAATGAATCCTAGTTTGACTATCTTGTATTTGATCTATGGGATGTCACTTTTCTGGAACTGATTATAAATTAGGCATAAGTGCCTTTTCTGAAGTCACAGAAACTTTAAAACTCTCGTATTTGATTAGTGTTAAGTGACAGGTTATATTTCACTAAATTGTATGATTATTAAAAGGAATCCATCAATCTCCCTATTTCTCTTCTTTATATGGGCAGAGATTCTGAGCATTGGATTACAATCCCCAGCCTGCATGTCCATGGTGACGGATAAAGTAGGTAGATAAGCCTAAATTTGCTCTTCAAACCTTGCCTGCATGTAGAGAGCCTCTGTGAAGCCCACGTAGGGTGCCCTAAAAGGACCCAACAAGGGCTCTTCCTGATGCACAAGCACTTTCTACACTGGGAGGGAGATAGTTTGGATGCAACTAAACCTAGAATTTGTTCTTTTACCAAAATGCAACAACTTTAGACCCCCAGCACTCAAACACTGATAACATCACTCAGAGAGCATAAGTCAGAGGATATGCAGTGCCAGAGAGGAAAGCCTCATCTGGTGTCACTGGTGGTTACAGCTGACTTGTTATAGAGCATGCGCTGCCAGACAACCAGCTCTCCTCTTATTCTGATGCCAAAGAATGGTATTAATTGAGAGCCAGTTGAAGCCCTTTATGGGAAACATGCATTTTGAGGGACTACAGCAAGAGAGAAATTCTCTGTAGAATGAAGCTTAATCAACATGAAGTACCCATTTTGACACAGAAGCACAGGGAATGGCATGAACTGGGACAAAAATCAGTGACTGATGAACATGAATGTCTTGAAAGGATGGTGACACGGAAAGATGAGGACACATAGGATACAAGGTCAGAATATTTCTACCACAGAAAGTTAGCATTAAAACCACATTCTGCATTAGATGTAATTTGCTAGGTTAACTGTATGGAACACAGCATGTAGCTCACACGATAGAGAGGGTTTAGTCATTCGCAGACACCTCCGTTATTGTTCCCAGAGGAGGATCCACAACTGACTGCAGTCAAAGGTCTGATTCCCAATTAAGGTCAATCCAGTGCTCACCATAGGCAGAACTGTTCCCTGCCTGAGGGTGATACACAAGGACATAGCCTCCAACAGGAGAAAAGAGATAGACATGATGGAGTCTCCTGGATTATAAGAAGGGTCTTAGAGTAGGTATGCTCCCGTGAGTAAATGATAACATGACGGTCAACACTGAAGATGCGTTGACACAGCCCATTTAAAGAAATGTCCTATTTCAACTATTTGACCAGAAGAATTTTACACCCAGTGGAAATCGATACACGAAAAGAAGTTGCAGGAAGAAAAGGATGGGAGGAGCTTTATACAACTTTCAGCAAGATGGGAGTACTAATAATTCATTTTTTATTAAGAAATAAGAGACTTGAGGGTGTTATGCTGAGCGAAATAAGTCAGGCAGAGAAGGACAAATATCATATGTGTGCACGAATAGGAGGATTAGGAGGAGCTTAACAGAGGACCAACGGGGAGAAGAAGGGCGGAAATGGTGGGGGAAAGGGAGAGAGGCAAACCATGAGAGACTCTTGAATGCTGACAAAAACTGAGGACTGATGGATGTGGGGGGGAGGAGCGATGGGCATGGAGGAGGGCACTTGTGGGGATGAGCACTGGGTGTTATGTGGAAACTAATTTGACAATAAACTATTGTTAAAAAAAAAAAAAAAGAAAAAAAAAAGAAATAAGAGACTTGGTCCTGCCTGACTTACTACACCACCATAATGTTAGTTCATCCAAGAATAGGTTTTTGAAAATTCAAAATCAATAGAGGAAGCAAACTAAACAACAATAATCTTCTTTTCCCTTCAGCCCCAGGAAATCGGAAGGGAAGATACTCTGTGTCTTACAAACTCTATGAAGCTATAGGCCTCACATAGATGGTTCTTTCTGTTGAAACTAATGAAATCACTTAGCTGTGCAATCTTCAAAGATGCCCTCTGAAATATCTGTCTCTCCCCTATATTTTTTCTGCCATTTGGGTGCTTTTATTATGTTGTATTTTTATTTTCAGGACTGGGGGGATTTATTCTAAAGTTATATTGAAAATAAAAACAACCAAAAAAAAAAAAAAAAAAAGGAGACACATGTCTTAGAGTCTGTAACAGGCTCTGATGATGGTCTTGCACCTGCTCTGTACCTGTTTTCTGCTTGCTTTGCTGCTAAATACTCCTACCCAAGAAGGTTGCTCTGGAAAGAGGAAAGTGCTTGGGCCCACTACAGACTAACTGATGAGGAGTCACAAAATCTCAGCTCCTTTGCCTGAAAACAAAATCTAAATCTGAGGCTTCGCCTAAAATGGCCCCCTTGCCTGGTGCCTTTCCCATCCCCAACCTGCTTCCTTAGCTGTGGGGACATTTTCTTCTAAATCACTTGCACTGTGGAAGAAACTACCTCAAGCAGAGTCAGAAAGCCCGATCTGAAATCTAGCTAGACTCACCAGCTTTGAGGCCTAGAAACCTATCATTTAACTACTAGGAACATCATTTTCCTCCTCTGTTTAAAAAAAAAAAAATTCCATCTCTCTCCTCAATTTGTAGGGCTCTCGTGAAGATGAAAGGAGGTGATATATGTGAAATATTTGGCATGGGCCCTAGTGTCCAGTAGGCACTTAATAAATGTTAGTTGAATGTGAATATTTCCAGGCATGCCTTGGCTTCCACTCCTTAAAATTGACAGTATTATTTTTAGTTTTCCCCTGCTCCTCTCCAGCTGGTATGCTAGATTCATATTTACTGCACACAATTTGTATCTTTTTCCTGAGTTACACAGCTCTTATTCCCTTGTTTTCTCATTGTGTGAAACAGACTTGAATAGAAGACAAGATTCTATAGTCACAGGCCAGTGGCTTTGACCTCTACATGGAGCTGGATTATATGAATGGCTCTCGTCACTCATGCAGAACTTTAATATAACAAATGAACCAAAGAAATCCCGAAGTTGCATTTGTTTCAGCAAAGTGATGGCCACGTCTCCTTATGAGAAGTGCAATGAAAATTTAAACAATTATGTGGGAAATTCAGGACCAAGAAAAGCTATTATCTTTAATTTTCTCTAGTTCATTACTTTTATAAATTGGGCCTTCAAAAAAAATATTGGTATAGGGGCGCCTGGGTGGCTTAGTCGGTTAAGTGTCCAACTTTCGCTTAGGTCATGATCTTGGGGTTCGTGGGTTTGAGCCCCGCGTCAGGCTCTGTGCTGACTGCCAGCTCAGAGCCTGGAGCCTGTTTCAGAGTCTGTGACTCCCTCTCTCTCTCTGACCCTCCCCTGCTCATTTTGTCTCTCTCTCTCCTAGAAATAAATAAAACATTAAAAAAATATTGGTATAATACAATCCTTGATTTCCTGAGACCCTTTGTTGTGGAGAGTAGCAAAACAAACCTTCCTTTATTTCTGGCCTTGCCTTCTGTTCTGAGATTAGAGCCCTGAAAGCTGAAATATACTCTGTAAACTTTCTTTGGGGACAATTAGAGATCCATTTTCCACTCTTTGAGGAAATGCACCTCACATGAAATATAGGCATCTGAGCAACACTCAGTGGTCTGTGATCTCTTAGCAAGTTGCCCAGGCTTATTTGCATAATTTTCTTCCCTTTATTGCTGGAATAGCTAGGGACAAAAGCAAAAGAAATAATTATTTAATATTCTTAGGTCATATAATTTGGAAGGGCTTAAGACATCGTAGCAGCTTTGAAATGTCACAGTCCTTGAAATAATAATGTGTCCTGAAAATGGGTTTTTAGCCTATGTAAGGGTTTGATGGAATTGATTTTTCAGTTCTATTATAAACACGCTTCCCTTTATGAATTTTATTAGCATGCATTATTCAAATATTTTTATTTACCTTCAGCTGTTGACAGAGAACATAAAAAAGGAAAGGTTTATGAGCATAAAATTGTATTTAAATTGTGGCATACACAGCAAGGAATAATGTTCCTTTTTGAAAAGATAAAAACTTCATATTTAGAAAAGAATTATCACAAGACCAAATTACAATGGGTAAGTGTCTTGCCTTCAGTGATGGGGTCCAAAACAAATGGTAGAAAACAAACATTTGAGAATTGACCATTATTGTTCTGGTTTAATCTCAATTTTTCATACAACATACAGTTGATGGGGCATCTGATTTGGCCATTTTTCTCTACTGCCAAGGCAAATTTCCAAGTCTCCTCATGGAACCAGGGTATTTGACCTGAAGTCTGCCCATCCAGACCTTGTCTCCATGGCCATGACCATCCTACTCTCTCTCTCATCTTATAAAAAGGCAGCAGAATTGAGGGATGACACAAGGCACCAGTGACATTGCCCAGAGCCAGGATGGATAGTGTGAACAAGAGAGAAGGGAGTGGCTTGGAGAAAAACCAAAGTTTTGAATCGTCAGGGAACAATCCAGGAGTCTATGGCCAATTAAGAGTGCAATTACTGTTGACAGTTTTATTGGAATTGGGGACTAATGACCATGATGTCAGTGGAGAGTGAAATCTGGTCATTGTCTCTTCTTCCCTGTGGTTTTGTTTGGTGCAGTGAGGATGACATTATTTTATAAAAGGTACATAGTCTTCAGAATTCAGACAGACGAGGGTTCAAATTGCACCTGTATTCATTCTCAGATGTATGACTATGAGCAATTATTTGGTCCCAAATTTTATTTGGGTTCTCTGAGGGTTTTTATAAACTTTAAATGAGAAACATGTGAAGCTCTTAGCAGAATAATAAGTGTTTTAGGCTCAACAAATACACACGTTGATGTAGTTGTTTTTTTCTCAGCCACCTTTATTGGATGGACTTTTCAATGTCACTGTGGAAAATTAAGAAATCCAGAATCAAATCTTGAATATGCCTCACTTTAACTTTTTCAGATATAAGATAAGAAGACCTTAGCTATACTAGGAGCTTTCACATGGATAACCATCTTAAACTTGAGAGGTGAGGAGGAGGAGGTCATGGTAATGGCAGTGTTTAATATAGTAACCAATAGTTTAAAATTTACTGAGACTAACTCTCCCATACACTAATCCCATGGTGTTTGTTCTTTATTCCAAACACCTCACATACCACCCACACACATACCTGTGACTTGTTTATTTTGTAACTGGAAGTTTATACCACTTTTTTAATCATCACTCACATACACACACACACACACAACCTCCATCATCCTATGCTGTAAGTAGGAAAGGTTTGAGGAATACTTAATACAATGTTGAAAAACATAGGTCATAAATCTTAGCGATCTCTCCTTTTTTTTTTTTAAGTATTTCTTTTCTCCCTTTGATAATAGACTTTTGCAACAGATTTCCAAAATGAGAAGTCTCCTCTTCTTTCCCTCTTCTGTCAAAGAGGAAGCTGTGACGTGGAGTCTGCAGCAGGGCTCAGTGCTCTATTTGCACTCATATAGAGGAGCTACTGAGAAAGGCGTAGGCACAGCCTTCACTGAACTCCTTACCTCATCCCCAAAGTTTCTGGTCATAGGAACGGCAGTTCTCTCTTATTCCTTTTCTAAAAAGTGGGCAGATGCCATAGAGAAGGGAATAAGTTGGAAATCCAGAGTCTCAGGGTGTTGCCTAGAAATAATCTGTAGTCCTAGACTGATCGATTGTCTGGAAGCAGAAGAGAAAACGAGAGGTGGTGGGGAAGGTATTATAAGACGAAAGGGTAGACTTGGAGGGATAAGTGAGCTAAAGCCCCAGAGTCGTCCCATTGGGGAGGGAACAGCGAGCTACCCTGGAGGAGGTCACTTGGAGACCGATTGGAGATCGAGGACCCCACTGAGCTTCTTTTTTCTTCTCACCAGCTGAAGACAAGGGTGGTATTGCAGCGTCCTGCCTTAAGAAAGCACACTCAGTTCCTGCCTCACAGGTGAAGTTTGCTCACCTGTGAAGCTTGGAATGGGCAACATTAGTTTTGAAAACAAAATCTTTTCCAGAGAGAAAAAGGATTCTCAAAGTTCATCTAATTCATCTTCACATATCACAGGAGGAAAGCTTTGCTAGAAGCTGCAGTGTAAACTAGTAGTGAAGCAGTGTGAAGAAACTCCCACCTGACAGAAAACAGGGGAAACCTTTATGGTTCTAGAGCTTGGAGGGCCTTATGCGAATCCTTCCCTTTCCCATAGCCCTTTGAGAGAGAGGAAATGATATAACAGGCCTCGATATGTAGAGAGTAGAGGGAGAAGCTGAGCCAAGAAGTGGCTGTGCCCCTCTTCCTGAGCAAGAACAGGCTCAGAGGAAGCAGCACACAGTTAAATGGGGGTGGGGGTGGGGGTGGTGGTGATGGTGGTGTGTGTGTGTGTGTATAGTGGGGGGGAGTATTTTGGTAGAGAGAAGGCTATAGAAAAGGCACCAGGAGTACCTGTGGCCTCACAGGCGACAGGTCGCTGATGGTTCTGGTCCAATAAATGTGCCCCAGGAGGGGTCATTGCAGTGGGGCCGACTAAGACTTAGAGGCAGATGGGCCAAGCCTGATGTCTGCAGGAAGATGGCTTAGCTCCCGGGGTACAATGCCTGTGTCAAGAGAATAGGACACAAGTTTTGCCAGCCATATACATCAGGTAAGAGTGGGTCACATAGTAGACAAGTACTTTTCCCTCAGAAGTCAGTAGGAACTACAGAACAGACCAAGAACCCATACTGCCAGTAGCTACCTGTGAACTCCAGAGGATGTGTAAGATTTGCCATTCTTCCCCATTGCATCTTGGAGAAGGAGAGGATTTGAGATGAACCTTTGAAAGGCAAACACAGCCTGGTAGGGAAATGAACCTTGAATCCAAAAGAGATGGAACAAGAGGAAACAATTTAATCTTAGCAGAGAATGAGATACATTGAATTGTCAAGATTGTTCTCTCAACACTCTTTCAGAATAAGTTTGTATATATCTTTCAGATCTTTCAGATTAAAATGGTATATATAATTTCATGGGGTGCCTAGGTGGCTCAGTCAATTAAGCATACAACTCTTGATTGCACTTCAGGTTGTGATCTCACTACCATGAGATTGAGCCTCCTTTCGGGTTCCATTCTGACAGCATGGAGACTGCTTAGGATTTTGTCTCTTCCTCTCTGTCTCCGCCCTTCCCCCTTGTGTGTGCATGCGCTCTGTCTGTCTGTCTCTCTCTCAAATAAACAAATATTAAAAGAACTAACTAAAGGGAATGATAGCTCTAGCAATGGACTTCTGTCTTGACCCATTAACTTCTAAGAACAAGTTTAAATAAAAGGAAGCTCATTAATGGCACATTAATCTAGAATTAGTTGTTGGTTTGGTTGATGTGTTTGCTTTTGTAAAATGTCATTTTCCCCTGACACCAAGTAGGATATCAGTCCCATCGCATGGCCATATGGGCAGTGGGCAGTACAAAGCCAGAGAGCTTCAAGCTACCACATCCATTAAATGGTCCCAATTCTTTCATTTCATTTTCTAGTAACTTAATTTTACTAGATTATCACTAATCTTTCTGCTCTAACAGTCTACCAAATTATGATTCAAATATGATAGTGGACCTTTTCTAAAGAGAAAACTGCTCCTCTTCATGTATTTTAACTTTATTTGAAGGGTGATTTGGTTTCTTCTTTGTCTACAGTGAACCATCAGATCATGATCTGTTGACATTCTGTGCTGTCAGGTTATTTGAACCCAGTTAGCGATGAGGTCAGCTTGCCAATGTGGAAGCGTCATTGACTGCCGACAGTTTTCCTTAATAAATCCCCCAGTGATCAATGTGCTCCCCCCACTGAGAAAACCTGTCAGTTGTATAACTCTGCTGTTGCCATACGGGCAAGTGGGAATGATGGAGCGCATAACTTTGCACTCGAAGCTCCTTGCATACTACTGCACAGATTTTCGGCAACCACCCAGGATCCTAAAAGCAACTGTGAACTAAATTCCTATAAGATCTATAAGCCTGCAGAAGATTTGTTTTTCCAAAATTGCCTCTCATGTTTCTTTTCCGTTGCCACTCTGTCCCTATGTTCCCCCACATTCTTGACTATGAAAATAAGAACTTATGGCTGAAGTGAGAAAGATATGCAGCCTCATAATAACACAGTAACATCCAAGGGACAGACAAGAGAACTTTTCAAGCTGCCCAGTAAGAATGTTCTACAGAAATGATCTTACCTTTGATTTTGAGAATTAGAAGGGAATTCAAGATCCTAAGATCCCCCTAGAAAGGAAACCCAGATCTCCTCAATAATCCCTACTTACTAGATGTGCCCAAGCTTGAGTTGCTCGTGAACTCACTTATGGGGCACCTGGGTGGCTCAGAAGGTTAAGCATCTGACTCTTGGTTACGGCTCAGGTCATGATCTCAAGGTTCTTGGGACCAAGACCCACTTCGACCATCATGGAGCCTGCTTGAGATTTTTCTCTCTCCCTCTTTTCTGCCCTTCCCTCACTCATGCATGCACATGGGCTCTCTCTCACTCTTTCTCAAAATAAATAAATAACATTAAAAGATAGGAACTTACTTTCACTGGAGACCACCCAGTCTTGAGTCCTTCTCACTGCTAGGAAACACTTCATGGAACCCAGGTGTTCTAGACTTCACCAGCCAACTGATAGTGCAACTGCAGTAACATTCATTACATGACACTCCTGCTCAGAAGGTTCCTCATTGTTCTTTAGCTAAAAATACTCTCACCCAGGGAGGAAGGTTGACCCTCCTTAAGCATTTCTGAGAATCCTCCAAAGTACTTACATACATAGTCCAAATGTTTCCCGGTTTCCAGAGGTTGTGGGCCTAGATACAGGCGTTGTCCCTTGAGAGGTCCCTAGGTCAGCAAGTTGAAGGAGGCAGTGATACGTCAGCATAGAAACCAAACTACTGCACCCACTTCTGTCATGTTCCCAGTGTCCCCTGGAGTCACCAGTGACCTCCTCCAGATCACCAGATGCTTAATTCCCTGTGTCTTGGAAGGAGAAATACAACTGTTTCCTCTAAGATACCTGCCTCTTTCAGAGGGAGTTGCCCCAGAAGAGCCATTGGGATCTTAGTGACACTGTTACATCTTTTATGCCATCACCCCAGGATTGGACGGCTGGATGCTGATTTTGTAGGATGTCAGGCACTGGAATAAACCATCAAAAACTTCCTTCTGGTGTCTTTACAAGGGGCCCCCATATGAGTTGTGGAACCTCGGGGCAATGAAAATGCCTGCACAGCGCATGTTACATCACCTTGTTACTTGTCCCCGATGTGTCAAGAAAATGTTATACAAAGTTACAGAGTGTGGATGCTGAAGCTCCTGATTTGTGGATAGGCTGAATCACCCACCAAGTATATCCCAGGCCATCCAGGGGGAGCTCAGCTGAGGCTGTGCAGTGGCCTGTGAATGGCAAGTAAGTCTGGGTCACCTCTGGCTCTGAGGCAGTCTGTGCCTGATGTCTGGTTGGGCATATTCCAAACTCTTTTCCTCCAAACAGCTCACATCACAGATGGGCAGTCTGGACCTAGGGAGACTGACTGTGAAGCAGGCTTCTTTCTGAAAAACACTATGTCTTGGTAGTAAGTCCCTCACAGAGAGTGCAGGAGACTTCTCCAGTAGCTATCCCTATGAGCACTTTGAAAAAATACATGTGTAAGATCACTTACCGCATACTTTTGTTGGTCTGTGTGTGATATGCATGTTGCACTCTGTATCTGTAGCTAGAGAACCTTCTGATCCAAGGACCTGCTACTCTCTGCCCACTTGACAGTTGCTTTTGGCTATGAGTGTGTGTGTGAGTGTGTGTGTGTGTGCATTTTCCACTTAGCATGCCTTCTTTTTTTTTTTAATATTTTTATTTATTTCTAGGAGAAAGAGAGAGAGAGAGAGACAGCATGAGCAGGGGAGGGTCAGAGAGAGAGGGAGTCACAGATTGAAACAGGCTCCAGGCTCTGAGCTGGCAGTCAGCACAGAGCCCGATGCGGGGCTCAAACCCACAAACCGCGAGATCATGACCTAAGCGAAAGTCGGACGCTTAACCGACTAAGCCACTCAGGCGCCCCGTCAGCGTGCCTTCTTGAGAAGGATTTAGTCTCCTCCTCACCCTGATCTCTCTGCAAACCTTTGTCTATTCAAGCCACATTCTCTTTCTAACTTTTCAGGAGTCTCTGTGACTCTTCAAGGGATTGCAAAGTAGGCAAATGAGGTTTTCTTCTTACCTTTAGAGTCTGCAGTTTTTAAATGTAATCAGTCAGTGAGTATCTAGTTGGCACCTATTTGTACCCACCCAGGGGGGAGGCCCATAGTGAAAGAAAGAAATAAAAAGCCTGGTCCTTGGGCTTGAGAAGACATATAGTCTACTTGGAAGACATGTTTAGATCAAATATAAGGAAATGTATGATCAAGTATCTAGGGCTTCTTGGAAACAATACTTGGTGCAGGGTTTCAAAAGAAATAGAGTCTACTGGCCGAATTTTACAGTGACCAAAAGCATTTCAAGAAAGAGGTGTGACTTGAGTTTGGCCATGAAAGTTGGTTATGGGTTTGAGTGATCCTGGATCATGTGAAAGAGTACAGCTTGAAGAATGAGTTATTGTGGGAAACAGGAGACTTTGGTGAGGTGTTACCAGGGTCAAACAAGTACAGGACAGTGAGTATACCTGAACCACACTGCTGGCAAAAGAACAAGAGGATGAGTATGTATGGGGTCCATTTACCCCAGATGTGCTCCTTGCCCTTCCTCTGCTCTGATCTGTCCCAGTGTTTCACAGGCCCTAGTGTCAGCTGGCTTCTGTGTCCCTTTGCTCAGTGGACGGACAGGCAGGTGACTATGGATTAGGAGAAGAAAGAACTCTAGTTATTTTTCTCCTCTGCTGCACTGTCCTGGACATTGTCTCCACAATGGTCATCTCTCTGTCAAATAGGCCTGTGGGTTCCGTTTACCAACTGTTGACTCTAGTCTCTGAGCTGCAGTAACCCCAGGTACTTCCTTCATCTCTACCCTGCCCCAGTCTGGAGTTGGTGAGTGCCTTCCCACCATCACTAATCTCTGAGAGAGCTTACTGCTCTCCATGTGCCTCTTAGCCTCACCACAAGTGATACCTGTTTACTCTGTCAACTTTTAAATACAGTGCTTTTTTTCTTTTCTGGGTGAGTCCTCACTGATGGACAGGGTAAACAGTGGATAGAAAACTTTTTGAGGAAGAGGCATTGGAACTTGCTGTTTGATTTCATACAGGAGCTGAAGACAATGATTAATAAAACGGGACTCCAATATCATTGTAACCAATCGATCTCAGTACCAGAAAACCACCTTGGAAGATAGAGCGGTATGAGATGAAGACCGCTATGGGCTTTTCACCAAGAAATTGCTGTGATGCTTGGACAAGTTCAGACTCTGTCTACAACAGGTCATCGGACCCAGCATTTGAGCAGATGTGAGGGAGGAAGGGTGATAGAATAGTTGATGAACCATAAATTATTTAAATAATGTAGACAAAATATCTGAGTAATCAAAGTTAACATAATCAAAACTAAAAGAGTGAGAATGATGAGAAATGACTTGAGAGGCACAAGGTAGGAAAAGAAGAAACTCAGCAGTGCTAAGGACAATAACCTCTAGACCAGAGGTAACAAAGCTACCTATGGCAGGCCAAATCCACTGGCTCCCTGTTTTTGTAAAAAAAATTTTTATTGGAACATAGCCACACCCACTCATTTGTGCATTGTCTATGGCTGCTTTTGAGCCAGAACAACAGAGTTGACTAGTTGCAACAGGTGACCATATATCTCTTAAAGCTTAAAATATATCCCCTCTGATCCCTTACAGAAATTTGCCAATCACTACTCTAGTCTCACCTGTGGTGTCCCACATGCCCCTCGCCATGAACTCCCAAGTTTTCAAAGCAGAATTAATGCCACTTGGATCTGTGCTCTCATGGCTCTTTTTATATACAGCTTTTATAACACCAATCACATTGTAACCTAATCACTGCAGAAATTCTGTTTGCCATAACCATCTCCCCACTGGATTATAGCAGATGCCATTTTGTTGACCCATTTCCATGTAGCCCCTGGGCAAACTGCCAGAATAATCTTTTAAAAATGTGAGTCCAGTTATTTCAGTGTTCAACAACCCCAACCACCAGGAACTCCCACTAATTTAGGATAAAATTTCAATGCTTCATAATGGTCTTTGAGGTCCCTGCCTACATCTTTGACCCCATGTTCTACACAATCTTACTGAGCCACACGGGCTTGCTTTTGGTGTCCCCAAATATGCCAAGCTTGTTCTCTCAGGGCTTCTTTAAAAAGAATTTTTTTGTAATGTTTTATTTATTTCTGAGAGAGAGAGAGAGACAGGGTGACAGGGGAGGGTCAGAGAGAGAGGGAAACACAGAATCCGAAGCAGCTTTCAGCCTATGAGCTAGCTGTCAGCACAGAGCCTGACATGGGGCTCAAACCCATGAACCGTGAGATCATGATCTGAGCTAAAGTCAGATGCTTAAACGACTGAGCCACCCAGGCACCCCTATCTCAGGGCTTTTAAAATTATTGCTCCACTTCATGGAAAATTCCTCTTCCAGATCCTCACAGCTGGCCATTTCCTGATATTCAGATCTCAACACAGATGTCACACTCCCAGAGAATCTGTTCCTAATAATCCCAGCTAAAATACTACCCTCCCTACTCATTCTGTATTCATTCACCCTGTTTTATTTTGTTCATAGCACTTATGGCCGTCTGAAATTGTCTATTTATTTACTTATTAATTGTTTCCTACAATGCAAGCTTACAAAGCAAGGACTTTGTTTCCCAGATTCGTTGTTGCATTCCCAGTGGGTAGAGTAACTCTTAGCACATAGGTGTTCAGTAAAGATTTGTTGAATAAATGAATTAATGAATTGTATAATAAATATTCATTTATTTGCATTTTGCCACAACCAGACTTCAAGCTCTTACAGGCCAAGGATCATACAATTGTTGTATCCTTAGCAGATAATATGGTGCCTGGAATTCAGTTACTGTATTCAATAAATTTTTGCTGAACAAATAATTGAGCTGTTGAGTAGGAATACTTAAAGACAGTGACAGTGCAGGCAACCGTAGAGAAATAATATTTCATCCTATAAATATGCAAACTACGATTGAATTAAATACTAGGGTATTCTTATGAGATGACAGGTATTGATAGTATTGAACTTTACAAGCTTTAAAAGATTTCAGATAATGGCCATGGTTCCAATCTACCTAAGTGGCCAATTATTTCTGCCTTCAAACTACAGCAAATGTCTGCAAACATCTCTGGTTTATTTGTAGTAGTATGCGTTCATCCACGGGTAAAGCCTACAAATTCTCTGAATCGGTAAGAGAAAAGACTACAAACCTGGCATCTTCAAAAGTGGTGCATTTCAGACCCAATCATGGAGCTCGATGTCTGACAGTACTACAGTGAGACAAAATGTGAGTCTCTTTCTCTCCAACTTCTCTTTGATGACACTAATCATGTGTGCTTTCGTTAGTTCAGGTTCGGTTCCAAATGAATAGGGAATAGAGTAGACAGCTGAATGTCATACTTCTTTTCTTTCTAAGGTAATTTACCCCCTGAAGAAGGAGAAGAGTCAGTATTCACAGATGCAAATTCATTCAAAGTCAGCTATCCAAAATCCAAGTCTTCTAAGTGAAGCTAATTGTGCCTTGAGGTTCAGAGCCCAGCTCTTGAAGCTAATTGCGAGCGAACAAAGAAATTGGTCCTGCTATAAGAGAACTTGGGAAGCCTACTTTATATCTGCTCCCATGCACATGTGTCCAGACCTGGTGCAGTTACATGCCGGCACCGTTGCAGCCAGAGAATGGGCGAGTGTGGCGTCTGGGGAGGCAGCTGTCAGGCTTGGCGGGGCACAGTCACTTCTCAGGGTCACGGCATTCCAGCATCTGCTCCGCAGCTTTGCAGATCCAGAAAATGGAATGTGTCAGTGTGCTCGTAGTTGATTAATCCCAGGAATTTACAAGAGACTGATGTACAAAACAATGTGCCAATTTAGCCATTTACACTAAGGAATGTAAGTGCCAAGTGGTTCAGAACATTTATGTCAGCAGGAGAATGCAGCCTCCTAATGGCGCAAGGAGGTAAATCATAACCTCAAGTTTGCTGGTGGAGCATGGCCTGGGAACAGGAGGAGAAAGTTGTGCGTCCTTAAGAACAGATGTCATTAGGCCTGACACGTCCATCTCCAAATTGAGATTTACCTGCCAGGAAGACAGGACACTAGGACTCTCTGGAACACATTGACAATTCTTGTTCACTGGACTTAGTTTTTCCAGATTCCTTGCTGGACACCCACACATTCCCTCTTCACACACATCCATGCCAGTGAACAGGTTATGTCTTTTTTTGTGTTTTCATTCAGTGAGTCTTCATTGCTCATAGGGATAACTGAGATAGAAGAAAGCTGAGATGTATGCTAATAAATCTACAGTCAATTCTGTTCAAATGCAGGTTTTGAAAACACAAGCGATTGATCTATTCATGCAGGTAACATGAATTTCGCTTGCTTCTGTACAATCCTGTCTTGAAGAAGCACTGGGTCAAAACAAAACATCTCGCTCAGTTGAAACAAACCACTTAGGAATGCACACCGCGTGTGCATGCACGTATGTCACCAGCTGCCTCAGTTCCCCCCTGTCATGAGGCAGCTCATCCATGTCCGGTGTCACCATATGTCCTCCAACTTCAGAACCACCTCCCATCCCCCATCCACAGTAACATGCAAGCTGCAACCCTTCCGATACCCAGTTTCACAAACAGATGTCAGGTCTTTTTTATAATACGAGGCCATATTTATTGTAGTATTCACAGATTAACCCTTTGTCCTGTAAAGTTCCATTGCCATCTTCTTTACAGTTTTATTGTTTGTTTTAATGTATGTCATGGATGGTTTAGTGTTATGCCTCCAACCTCACTTTTTCCACGAGCCCTGTGGTTTTTGTTGTGCTATTTTGCACGGCACAGTGATTTTTAGAAATGCATACGTTGTGTTACAGCAGAACTGACTTTACCTTATTATCTTATTTAATCTTACAAAAACAATCACTTTTCCTATGAGGAAATTGAGATGCAAGGAGTTTGGGTAATTTACCCCAGAACAAATAGCTGGTAAGTGGTCAAGCACAGATTGAAACCATCTGCTCTAACATGTGGAGAAAACCCTGGGTTTCTGATTTGATAGAGGAGCCAACCAGCCTGCCTTTTAGGGTGGTTTTCGCCAAGAATGAACACTAGCTACCATTCTCAGTGTAGTGTAGTAGCAAGCAGTATGCCCTCCAGAACCCTACTGCCTGGGTTCAGATCCTGGCTCTGTCACTTAGGACCTGTGTAACAGTAGGCAAGTTACATAATAGGACACGTTGTGGCAGAATGGCCCAAGAATCTCCCCTCTTGTACCCCACCGTTTGCATTACGATTCACCAGAAAGAGGAAGATTTTATCTTCCTCACACCTAGACTGGGCTAGCCTTGTGACCTGATCTAATGAGTCAATTATAGCAGAAATGACATTGCACTGATCCCAAGGTTAGGCCTCAAGGGCTCTTGAATGATCCACTCATTCTCATGGAACACCACCACCACTGTGTGACCAAGCCCAGGCTAGCCTGCTAGGTCACATGAGAGATAATGTGAGAGATCATGTGGCTCGGTCACCCTGGTGTTCCCCGATGACAGTGAGTAAATGCCATAAATATGAGGGAAGCCATCACAGACTCCCCAGCCATCAGTGAGCCAACAGCAAATTTCAAATGCGTGAATGAGGCCAGTTAAGATCAGGTGAGCCAGGCCCACGTTAGCAGAATCATTGTTTTATACTACTAGATTTGGGACTATTTGAAAAAAAAGCCACGTGATGTGTTTAACTTCTCTGTACATAAACTGTCCAGTGTGTAAAGTGGGAAGCATCGAGCTATGGAGCAAATGAGTTAACTACACAGAGAAATACTTAGAATAATACCTCAAGGGGTAAGCTCTGCTCCAGTTATCTGGTGTAACAAAAATGGTGGTGTGAAGCAATGATTTAATATGAATAGGTCACAAGATTCTGAGGGTTGACTGGGCTCAGGTGGTTCGTACTTGGGCTCCACATACAGGTACAGGCAGACAAAGATTAGGGCTTCAGTCATTGTGAGGGCTTCTTCACTTTTGTGGGACCTGGGCTAGAAGATTCAAAAGTTGGTGACTGGACCAGTTGGAGCTCAGATCTCAGTCTCTCCCTCTCTCTTTCTCTGTCTCTCTTCCTCTCTTTCTCAGGTCTCTCCAAATGGAGACCTTGCATCAGCTAGACCTCTTCCTTGGCAGCTGAAGGTTCTTGAGAGTCAGCACCCCAAGAGAAGGAAGCTGCACAGGCTTTTCAATGCTAGAGTCAGAAGCCTTCAGTTGTCACTTTGCCACAGTCTGTTCATCAGGGTAACCGCAAAACTCTGTCCAAGTTCAAGGGGAAGGAACATACATTTTTTGTCATGATGGCAGGGGAATTAGAGATTTTGCAGATGTGTTTTAAAAACACCAGTCTCTTTACATATGTCTATAATCACCTTGTTCTTACAGCCACCCTCATGAGGTGAGTAAGAACAGTATATCCATTTTCTTTATTATTTGAAGATTTATTTTTTAGACAGCCTTAGATTTGCAGCAAAATTGAGAGGAAGGGACAGAGACTTCCCATAAACCCTTGGGACTCACACATGCACAGACTCTCCGGTTAACAACATCCCCCATCAGGTGCTATGTTGGTACAGCTGATGAACCTATACTGACAACGTATCCATTTTCAACACAAGGGAAACTTACGGCAGAGACACTAAGTTTTGATGCAGAACTAGAACCACCCAGTATCCAAAATACCAGGCAGCCCTGGGGAGGCAGAAATCTAGGTGAGAACATTAAGCTGTAGCTTAACCTAGCCTAACCTGACGAATCCAGAAATTGGTATTGGAAGTGGGGTGCTCCCTAATAAAACCCAAACACGTGGAAACTCCCTCTGAAAAAAAATCTCCATCAGCCTGGGTTCCAAGTACTAAGATGAACAGAAAATGTAACGTAAGCAAAAAATAAGTGATTTTAGTTTAAACTGCTCAGATTTTCAGATTGTTTACTCAGCATAATGCAGCCTACCCTGGTTAATACACTGTGCTTTGAAATGGGAAGGGAGAAAACTGTGCCCATTCTTGGGGTAAATTAGTATGTACGAGGCAGCTGTGTAAGCTGACCACTGATGTATAATCAACCACTGTAGGTCTTAGTGGAATGGGCTACATAGGAGCCTTCTGGAGTACCAGAGATATGTTAGGGATATAGTTACATCAGTGTAATACAGCTATAAATAGACAGATGCAGAAAAATACATATATAAAAATACATCAAGATGAACTCTAATACTTTCTGTAGAAATAGAAAATAAAATAGAAAAAGGAAAACAAAAACAAGAAATCAAAAAAGAAAATAGAAAAATAATGGAATAAAATAGAATAATATAATTAAAAAGAAAATAAAAATGAAATAAAATAGAATAGTAACTGTCATAAAATAGAAAAAGAGACAGTAACAATCTAAATCTAAGTTGACAGGACATCTCAACATGGAAGAAGTCTAGGAAGAGAAAGGAAGTAAAGGTATTCTTGTTCTAACTATTAATATTTCCAGAAAAATCTGATTATATATGCATATTAAAAATAATAGAATAAAGTATCTTTGTCATGTCTTTGGTAGGTAAAGAGTTCATAAATTGAACACAAAAAGAGCTAACTGTAAAGGATGAGTTATGAATTGTGCTATATTAAAGTCGAGTACTTCTGGGACACCTGGGTAGCTCAGTCGTTAAGCGACTGACTCTTGACTTTGGCTCGGGTCATGATCTCACAACTCATGAGATCAAGCCCTGTGTCGGGTTCTGACCTGACAGTGCAGAGCCTGCTTGGGATTCTCTCTTTCCCTCTCTCTCTGACCCTCCCCCACTCTCTCTCTCTCAATAAATATTTAAAAAAATAAAGTACTACTGTTCATCAAAAGACAAAAAACTGGAAGGATATATTTGCATCACCTGTGTCCACACATATAAAGATCTTTATCTTTTTCATATCTAAAAAAGAACTACAAAACAGTAAAAAGGCACATAAGACAGTAGAAAAATAGCAAAGATGTAACAAAAATAACAAGAGGAGATCTAAACGGCAGTGAATACAAAAACATACTCAAGTACATAGTCATTAACTAAGGCAATACAAATTAACACTGTAATGTGAGATTATTGCACCCTCACTACATTGACTTAAATGGAAAAAGATGGAAATAAAGTGTGGACAAGGTTGTGGAACTAGCTAGTGTTCGGAGTCCAAGATGGTACACCCATTCTGGAAAACTGGCAGTAAAACGTCTCTACTCGACCTGCTAAAAGCCTCCTGAAGCTGACTATACACAGGCTCTGGGACGCTTGCACTGCCGCTGCGAGGTGTACATACCCAGTTTTATGCATCGTGTGTTCACTGTAAGACGGGTCCAAGCAGATTCATAGCATCGTTATTTATAATGGCAAAAAACGACTCAAAAGGATCATGAACAGTCAACAGTAAACTGGATAACTGACCTGCAGAGAGTTATACAGTGAAATACTATGTGCTTCCTGCTGTACAGAAACCAGGATGAACAAACTACTGCTGCATGAAGTAACCTGGATAAATGGCGCAAGCACTGTGGTGAGCAAAAGAAGCCAAATGCTAAAGAGTATGATTGCATTTATGTCACACTCACACATCAGCACAATTCAGCTAGGGCGTTAGAAGTATGACCAGAAGCTCCCCTTGGCAGAGAGATAGTAGGTGGGAAGGATCTCAGGGGAGAGGCTTCGGGTGGATGTTAATTTTTCATGTTTTGATCTGGGTTCTGGTTACACACAGGCATTCAGTTTGTGAAAATTTATTTGAACACTTCTCTCCATAGATATGAAGTTGAATACAAAGTTTTTAAAAACATCTTTTTGGTGTTTGTTTATTTTTGAGAGAGAGAGAGAGCTTGAGCAGGGAGGGGCACAGAGAGAGGGAGACACAAAATCTGAAGCAGGCTCCAGGCTCTGAGCGGTCAGCATCGAGCCTGACATGGGTCTCAAAATCATGAACTACAAGATCATGACCTGAGCCAAAGTCAGACACTCAACCAACTGAGGGGCTCAGATGGCCCACAAAGGTTATTTTTTTTATTTTTTAAATAGAAATAAAATCAGTGGGATATTAAAGAAATGTAATGAGAATCAATGGAAGAATAGGAAATATGATTTCCAAACTACTACAGGGAAAAATTGCTCAGAGAAAAAAATAGAATTCAGAGAAGTGAAAAAGAAGAACAAGAAGCCCTAGTAAGTAGATAACAAAAACAATTAGAAATATGTAACGAAATTAAGTCTAAATATGTTAGAAATTATAATAAATGTGATTGAACAAAAATCTT
Organism: Proteles cristata cristata; assembly: GCA_017311185.1. Taxonomy (NCBI): domain Eukaryota; kingdom Metazoa; phylum Chordata; class Mammalia; order Carnivora; family Hyaenidae; genus Proteles; species Proteles cristata. The sequence goes on from JAESUZ010005475.1 coordinate 941,237, forward strand.
CTGTTGAAAGACAAAGCTCTCGAAGAATCTGATGAAACACTGTTTACCTTTATGCTGTCCACAAGAGACCTAGGACAGTGACACAGACGGCTTGAAAATGTAAAGGAAGGGAAAACAATATCGTAAGTCAACACTACCGAAAGGAAAGCAAGCACAGCAGTTTTACTTTCTGAGAAAATTAACTGTGAGGTAAAAACAGAATGAAAAGAAAGCCTTTAAAAAGAGAAAGAAGAGTATGTTTTATTGATCGTTAGGTGTGATCCATCAAAAATTTAACAGTTATGAACGTTATATCCTTAATAAGATAGCTCCAAAATACATAAACCAAAACTGAGAGAAATGCAAGCAAAACTTGACAAATCCACAATCACTTTGGGTGATTTTCACACAAAAATCTAAGGTTTTCACTTTGAAAGAGGCTTATTTTGTATACCCCTCTTCAAGAGGCTCTAATGCCTTTGATTAACACCATCACCAAACTCGATTAGAGACCAAGAACTCTGCAGCAGAAAATAGAGATTATTCTCGAATATATATGGCACCTTGACAAAAAATTCTGCATTTAGTAATCTAGGAAGATGAATCTCAATGCAGTCTAAATCAAAAGTCATGCAGGCCATCTTTCCTGACAGTGGAATCACCAGGGAAATCAACAAGAAAGGGATTTTGAAAAAAAGCCCATCTAGTGTGAACATGTGTGTTGGGCATTTAAGAATCCCTCACATTGTAAAGCTTTATTATTTATTGAAATCTATCTCATAGATAAGCCCATTCGCTTCTGCTCATTATCTCCTCCCCAATTCATAGTTGTGAGGTTGCAACTAAGACCCACCATTTGTGCAAGTCACAGGACTAGTGTATGTTACAGCCAAAATTAAAACAAACCTTGTTTCTGCTGGCTCGCTCACTCACTTTTTCCCACAAAGGCCTGTAGATGGGTCAGGGTTGCCAAATCCCTGTGAATTTAGGGTGTCTATGCCTCAAAACCATCATCTTTGATTAAGAAGCCTACATTTAGTTACCAACTCTTATTTGCCTGTTACTAAAAATGAATCTCACAAAATACATAATAAACCCAAGTACAGCTATTAAACCTTTACCCTTTTGGCAAAGGTCCTTTAAAACCATGACCACTTTTATGCGCTTAGTGAAAATTTTGTCCAGAGAGCCACAAGTTACATCTAAGCAATGATATTATTTTCACTATTTGCTATATCTTTCCCTTCTTCCACATTTCCAAGCTCTAGAATCAAAGCCCATTTTTCTCTTTTCCTTTTCTTCCCATATCTCTCCTGCGGAGACTTTGTATTAAGGTTACTTTCCAAGCTGTAGAGAGGAAGTAGGACAGTGTCTATCCCTTTAAACACTTTGAGGAATTCCCCTCCACACATGCACTTGCCTTCAGAAAGGAGTCCAGAAGGACAACTTAAAAGCCTTGCAGATAGCTAGTGGCCATGACCTCTTCCATTTAGTCTCAGTGTGCAAGTCCCGCACATAGTATCTATTTTTATACCAAGGCAATGTACTGTCTTTAGGCTTTCTTTTCTCATTTTTTACTTTATTCTCTTTTATTTTCCATTCCTCATGATATTTATATATATTTTTTTCATTTTCCCCAAACCTGTTCCTCAGTACACTTCTACAACTCTACATCCATCTGGACAAGAAATCGGGAAATAACTGTGTGTTGGGGGGGGTGGGGACAAGGAGAAAAAGGAAAAGACAAGAAACAGGAAAAGGTGATTATTGTACTAAAGTATTTAGAGAAAATAGGTTATGTGGGGTAAGAAGAGTGGAGAATGGAGTTTTGTATAGGTTTTACTGTGCACATTGGGAAGAGAACATGCGAAAGAAAAATCAAAGAATCAAAGCAACGGTAAATTGAGCAGAAGAGTGAAATGGAGTTAGGATCTATTTGGTGGCTTGGTCATCAGTTAAGCTTCTAAATTGTTACTCGTGGACAAACTGCTGGCCTTGCAAAAATGGTGCCAATAGAAAATGCTTAGCCTGTAGCATATAACAACTTGTAACTTCTCATTGCATTTGTTACTTGTGTCTGATTCTACTCACTTTGATAGAAACAACTTTGAAATTGACACAAATGAACAGTAGATTTGATTGGGAAAGCAACCAAAACAACCGCTCGTTTTCATCTCACATGCAAATCTTAGCACTTCACTGACAAAACCATACTGTTTTACAATAACTTTCTCATCTAATGTTGCATACATTGGAAACGATATTCCTCTTTGAAGCGTATCAACACAGTTTTTTCATGCTGGAACCTACCTGCCTACATGCCTTCTTTCCTTTTCTTCCTGTATTTTTGAAGTGGCTAATATATGCATACGTTGGTGTTCCACTCTAAAAAGTGTCTCAAAAAAATGAAGCTGAATGAAACAGCCATATTTTGCATACCCTTGCTTTAATGGTAGTTTTTGAGAAAACAAATAACAGTGTATCTGATTTATAGTTGTAGTGGTCTTATATTGTTGTTATTTTCTGGGCATCTTTTATTTTATGGTAGCAACACCCACACCCCCACCCCCACCCCTCCATCCTCGCCTTGGAAGAATTGTCTCCCTGCTCTGCCTGGTTCAGGCAGAATGGTTTTTGTCTTTGTTTATCTCCATTCTCTGTGGGGTGGGGCACTGACCCAGACGTCACCAGTTTGGTCTTCCTTTCAGTAGACACACACTTGAAGTGTCACTAAGGAGACCACGTGTTATTTTATGCTATTTGAAAGCTCATGTTTAACTTGATTTTCTGCTATAAACCTCCTAAATTTTTTACTAAATGTTCTACCACTCAGTACTTTTTAAAACAACGAACCCTGTGAGAATTTACAACAGCAGAAAGTAATCCTATGTTAGTAATGGCATATTCCTCTATGAGTTTGCCTGTGGCTGGAAAACACTTATGAATTAGTGGCCCAAAGTGACAGAAATATTATCAACAAAAATAGCAGGTGAGCTATGGAGTCATGTTTGTTACATTGAACCATATATTTTGTATATACTATCTATGTATTGTTATATTAGACTGCCAGAATGGTTAGAGTTTGAAGTATGGTTTTCAAATGGTCTTTCACAATTAAAACACTTGGGCATTCTATGCCAACAAATTCTTTTCACATACAATTCAATCTTGAATAGGTGGGGTGATTATTTACATCATTTAGTTACTCACCCACAAAATTGCCTAACAGTCTCATGACTGGACATATCCACAAGTGGCCATTGATTCCTGGAATTTATAAATATAACTGTGGACCAAATTTTCTCTGGAATTAAAAAAAAAAAAAAAGCTATTTCCAGATCAAGCCCCAGCCCTTTATTTTTAGAAAGGTCTGTGTGTGGTCTGGTGTACATCGGAGAATCGCAGGTTAATCCATCTCTCTCCCACTGGTTCACCTTCAACCTTGAAAAATTGAAATTCTAAAAGTGTGTATGCTTATAGTAAAAATCACCTTCCTACACATAAGGTATTTAGTTTCAAGAACACAAAGCTTTGGGATGCTGGGTGGTTCAGTAGGGTAAGCATCTGACTTCAGCTAAAGTCATGATCTCATGTTTTGTGGGTTTGAGCCTCACATGGGGCTCTGTGCTATGAGCATAGAAGCTGCTTTGGAGACTCTGTCCCCCTTTGTCTCTGCTTCTCCCCTGTTCATTCTCTCCCTCTCTCCCCCTCTCTCTCCCTCTCTTTCTCTCTCAAAATAAATAAACTTTAAAAAACAACAACAGCAACAACAACAGAAAGGCTCTCCTTGATGCTTATATGCTGCTGCAACCATTTTGTGGGTGTGATGTTCGTGACTAGAGCACTTGTACAGGCTGCAGGGCTCTGTTTTCCATTTTGTTTGATGGTAAAACTACGAATCTGATGCCCCAAGTGTTGCAGCTTCTCCTTAAGTAGAAATTGCTGGCTACATCACACTTTTAAAAAAAAATTGTATTCTTTCAGATCATTTGAATACCTCTTCATGAAAGTTAGCCTCCCTGGTCAGGGTCAAAAATGTAACATTGTTTCCCAAAACATGTTGAAATTTACATTTTGAGAGCAGTGAGATATTAAAAATCTTGCCTCAGGGAAGAAGAGAGGAAGTAGAAATTCTCCGCTAAGGAGAGGAGACGCTAACAGGGAATGAATGCATAGGCAGGAGAGAAACAGTCTACTTCCATCTGGGACAGAACTTGTCCATCCCTTGAACCCTCTTTCCTCCTTCCCCGGCTACACTACAATCATTCCCCAATCATGCTGCATTGTTTCTCACTCCAGTGCCTTTGAACAGGCTGCTCGGCCCTCTTTGATGAAGCACTGTCTTTCAAGACCCAGCTGAAATGTGACCCCTTCTGTGGAGATTTCTTCAGCTCTCTAGCTCCCCACTCTGCCCTCTCCAACTCTCTCTTTAGCTTCCACGACAGCGCAGTGTGCCTGTTTGGTTTCATGGCAGCCTCCCCTGTCTGGCTATCAATTACATGAGGGCATTTGTGTCTTTTCACTTCCTAGCTCAGTACCTGACACCCACAGGTGCTGAAGAAAAATGCTTATGCAATAAATATAAAAACACTCGCTCAGTTAAATTTCCATTCTACTGGACCCAATCTGCCTCTTAAAATGGCAACCAGAGAGGGCCAGGTGTCCCCTTGAGGTCCTTGACATCACAGTAAATCGGCTGACTTTAAAGAAGCAACAGACGTGAGCCCCTGTCTGGCAGCTGCATTCAGCAACTTGCCAACAGACTTCTGTGACTGGGCTTCTGTGGTTTCCACCCAGAAAGAGACAGAGAAGAAACTTGGAGTGCAAAACCCAGGACTCTGTAACCAGCTCAGCCACATGGCCAGTTTCAAAACCCAGAACGCCAGTTGTATTCCGGCAGTAGCTAGTGATCAAGCCATGTGAGAATTCGCAGCAGGAGAACGTTAACCTCTTTTCTCTAATTCTTAAAGATGCTGTACAGCTCGAAGATACCTGCTTCAACCAAGAGAAGGTAAACCTACACTAGTAATAGCACATTCCTCCATGAGTTTGCTAATGTGTAGAAGACACTTATGAATTAGGGGAGCACAGGAATCAAAAGTTGGGGACATAGCCATGAGAGGAGCCAGGAGAGAGACTGTATAGGTCACAGAGAATAAGGACTGATGGACAGTATTATGCTAGGACTAAGAGACCATAATAGCTAGGACCCTTTAGTTATGAGTGATAAAATCCCAAAGCAAATGTAACTGGCAAAAATAAACAAACTGTATGGAAGAATAGGTGTTCCCCCTCTAGGGTCCCAAGCACCCCCTATGGGTTTCTTTATCATACTGTCTGTTTTCCCTTCCAGACTCTGAGCCCCTCAAGCAAAGCCACTTCAACTCATTCTGTCTTTCTGTCTCCAACACCCACCAGGAACCCACTGTATTGTCTGACACTTAATTTACACTTCACATATTTCTGCTATTGAACTGGCCTCTTAAGAATGGATAAGTGTCTAGCTTTCACCCTCGTATGTCCTAGGGCTAAAGACAAGATTTTAACCCAGTGTGGCTACCACCTAAACTTCAGGTTACTTTTAGGCATTTCTTGATTCTGTCATTATGAGCTATTTTCCCTTTAAATTATGTATGAATACAAGAGCATTATGTGGTGTAGAAATAAAGAGATACGGGTAGAGGAGAGAAAAAAAATGCAGAAAGACTCCTTTTTCTTAGTAATGATACGTTCAGTGTTTTATCTAGTGCCTGAGAAAGTAAAAGCTTATTCAATTACACTGTGGTTTTGAAATGAAACCTGCCACTCTACTGACTGCACTTCGCTCCAGACCAGCTTGCGTGTGCTGCCTGGTATTTGGTGCAGTGACTTTGATACAGTGTAAGAATTCTGAGTGGCAGAATGGTATCAGCTTTGCGCAGAAGTTAGCTGCAATTTTATTGGGGAAAAAAATTATCTGACGAGATTGAGCAGTTGGTGCATATTCATAAAAATGCCCCGGCAAAGAGACGGCAGGTAGAGCCATCAGGTATCTGTTTCATCAGATTGACTTATACATTAGAGGGGGGGAAAATCCAGCTTTTCTTCCAGTCTAATAGATCATTAAATAGGCACTATAAAATATCATTGCTTTCCTTTCTTGCTTTTTATCACTACCAGTACAGATGTTAAGTTTATCCTTAACAGTAAATGGACAGTCCATCCTGTGACATTTCTTCACAAGGAGAATGTCAAATTCTTAACAGTTATCGCCTCATTCCTTCCACATGTATTTAACACATTTGATTGCCTGTTTTGCGGCAGATAGAGGCTTTGGATGTGGAAAGATGAGTAAGTGATAGCACAGCCTTATTTAAGGAGCACAAAATGTACTACCAAAAAAAAAAAAAAAACAGTGACCATATAATACCATAAGTGCCATGGTAAAGATTCTACAATGTACCATATTATCATGGAGGAAAAAACACCTCTAACTTTGCCCTAGGTAGGAGGATGGGGATTTGGGATGTTTATAAAGAAATGCCATAGGAAATGTAGTACAGCAGAAATTTTGGAGGCATTCTCCCTTGGGGGTCTCTGAAGCTCAGTGGGTTTCTTTCGGAGTACTAAATTCATAAAGAGTTGCTTGTTGAATGCAAAATCTACATAATTCTAGGCAAAATGGGCATCTGGAATTGACTCAGCAGGAATCACACCCATAGTCTGAGTGAAGCAAGCCAAACCAATGAATTATTAATTTAGTTCACACAAAGCAAGGTCCTTTTTCCCAATCTCCATGGAAATTATTTCTCCAGAACTTGGTCACCTTCATTTCAGGTTTACTCCCTTCTAAGGACCTAATTTACAAGAGGATACAGGTATAGTTACAAACATGTAAGCACTGAAGAGGTGAAAATTCATAGCATTAGGACACAGTGGCAGTAGGATGTTTCCTACTGGAAACCTGGATGTCAATGGTTGACAATAACACTCTTCGGAAATTTTAAAAATGGTGTGTCTGAAGGATGGGTGATGGTTTGCTTTCCATTATAGCCTCCGATACATGGCTATGTTGTCTTTGATCCAGATCATGACTACTGGACTCCAGGCATAATAGAGGTAGGGAGACAGTACACCCTGTCCCATTCACAGAATGTAAGGACATTTTGTGGCTGTCAGAAGTACATATAGGAATGAAGATGGAGGAGCTTTTTCCTTACTGGAGTTCCCTTGATTTTTCTTTCTGACAGTAATGGGCTTTCAGTTGCACCATCTACCAAAACAGATTCTAAGGACCACTACCCACTATCCTTACTAAACTGATTCAAATGTGAAGTCAATCCCAAAACAAATCTGCTTTCTGAAGAAGTGATTCTGAGCACCAGATACTCCCAATTTTGTAAACAGTTATCATAGGAGATGTTCAAACAAGACATTTTAAGAATAAAATATTCTAACTTAAAACACTAGCGTCTAGTCTTTAGTACTCTGAGGAAGTGTATATTTAAAAGACATGTGAGAAGATACTGTGAGATGAGGAAGTGTTAAGATGTTACAACTGCAAGATTTTAGCTTTTAAGGAGATTCCAATTCCATGTTCTAGAATAAAAATTCTAGTCATGCCCAGGATGGTTGTTGTGGCTTACTCTTTTGCTGGGATGGACTGAGAAGCCGGAGCCATAGCTAAGGGGAAGAGGAAGGAGGATGGAGGGGCAGTTTTATTATGTGAGCACCACATGCTCATTGCAGAAAAAGTAGAGAACACCAAGAAATGGAAAGATCAAAAGGAATACTTATGATTCTATGGCTTATTAGAGAATCATTATGAGTAAGCTTTTAAGGTATATTTTCTAGGTTTTTTATATAGTTTAATTGCCAAAAAAAGAGAGAATTATACCTATATACTATGATTTATGTAACCAACACCCTATTGTAGAATATTTGGATTGCTTCCAATTTTTCCCTACCACTTCTACAGTGAACATCCTTTTAATAAATCTTTGCACACCCCCTAAATTCCATTAGGGTACATTTTTAGAAATGAGATTGTGGGGACAAGCAAAAGGCACATTTTCAAATATTCTCAAAGTATTACCAAATGTTCCTGCAGAATGTTCGTATTAACAGAGTATGAAGCCTGCTCATGTCCGTAGTCAGATTACCTGTACTTTGCTCATCCTAACTTGACACTCATATTGCCCCAATATTCCAGTAACCACTGAAGGACTCTTGGATGTTCCAAAGCTTATCACAGTGGTTGGGAAAAAGGTTCGTTTCCCTAGAAACCTTTTTCTTTTTCCTGAGTAGTTACTTACGGCATCATATAATTTTTTCTTCAGGTTTCTGCAGTCAGTTAACAGCAGTTTAACACAACTGAGAGCATTTCGCTTATCGATCGTCATCACAATAGGCTACAATTTATGCTAAACCATGTGCGAGATTTCTCGATGAGAACATTTATACTGAGAACAGATTTTGAATGATTTGGTATGTAAACACTACCACTCACACACCGAGCCATTTCGATTATGCAAGAACTTGGTTCAGGAGAGAGATGCTTCAAAAACAACTCTTATTTCTCTTTGAGGCCAGTGCTCGAACATGTTTAAATGGTCATTTCATTAAAATCAATTAATTTGTTAATTTCCCCAGCCACAGAGGAAAATGTTGAGAGGAAAAGTCGATTTTCAATCTGTGGGGAAATAATGGCAGTACTGCTTCTAACAACCAATTACAGCAGTTGCCTTCTGGAACACCTGGGCTGCAGTCTCCAGCTAGATTCCTTTCACTTTTTTCCCTTTTTTTTTAACCACTAAAAGAAGAAATTACAGGAGGCAATTCTGTCTAAGGATTCAAAAAGAGAAGGCTTCATTTTGAAGCATCCACAGGACACCGTGGAAAGCTCTCAACACTTGAAAAGAAAATCTCATTCCACAGACATAAATAAGGATAAATCCTCTTGGAAACAGCTTAAGACAGAGGGTGGGGGTGATAAAATCACATTTTTAAAGCATAGGCTTTGCGAGCTGCATGTCCTCAAAAAAAAAAAAAAAACCAACAGTAACTTTAAGGAACTGAAGTAAATTCAGCAGGTGGAGATCAAATCACTTACTCGTATTGTTTTAATGTCTTTTAATATAGTAAAATCTGTCTGTCTGACCTTAGCACAGTTTCTGCCATCTTGACTGGTGAAACATTCTCTCATCACATACATTCTAGTCTATCAGCCAAGGATACAGTTTCCATGACCCAGGACAGAGCTGGATGGAAGAGATGAATAGCTATCATGGGTATAATGGCTAGTTTAACTGTCCTCTGATATCCTAGCCATGGTTCTTTTTGTTTTTTCATTTTTTTATATCTTTATTTATTTTTGAGAGAGAGAGTGCAAGCAGGAGAGGAACAGAGAGAGAGGGAGACATAAAATCTGAAGCAGGCCCTAGACTGTCAGCCCAGAGACCTACCCTGGGCTCAAACTCACAAACCGTGAGTGAGATCATGACCTGAGGTGAAGTTGGCCACTTAACTGACTGAGCCACCCAGGCGCCCCTCTAGCTATAGTTCTTGAATCATTCTATAAGCAGCTTGCCCAATCGCAAATATATTTCAAGCATTTTCTCATTGCAGAAGGGCTCTCTATTTTCAAAATCTCGCAGACCCCCATTTCAACTTAAAGTCATACTTCAAATTATAGTCCACCAAATTAAATTTTAACTTGTAAGTCTTCCAGGAAAAAAAAAGTGAGTGTTATCAGATGGATAATACAATTCAGAATCTTTACACATATACTTTTTGGACTTAGTATAAAAGTAACGCCCACGTAAAAGTTCTTTTTGTCCCCAAATGGCTCATAAAAGTAAATCATAAAAATAAATCACAAATGTAAATAAAGTTTTTCCCTTCAATGAATCAACCATTTTTTACCTGCAAAATTGCCTTTATCTTCATGATAGTAAAATCAAGGTAACCAAAAACAACAACAAAAAAGACAAAAACAGCAAAAACTGTTGTTACATTTGTTTCCACAAGCTACAAAAGAACAAACTGCTTTTAATCAAAATGCTATTTCTGCAGGCTGTAAAGAACCCAAAATCATTTAAAAGAGAAAATGGCTCATCACAGAGATAATTGTGGTAGTCATCTTCCCTTATGTGTGTATTATGTTAAAATATTTAACTTAAAGCTATTTATTAGCTATTGAAGCTGCTAACCATTCTGTGAAGCATTATTCTTTTCCATTTTACATGAGTAAACAAGCTCAAAGATGTTCAGGTACTTACTAGCATGTGACAGAGTCATATATGAACTCAGGTACGGCTCTAAAGCATGCAATAGTTGATGTGTCACGAAAGCTACATCACCAAGCTCTCTCTCATGGCTCCATTTCTCCATGATCACCTCTGCATTCCTCCAAAAATGGTGACCCAATTAGAAAAGACACCAGAACTTCCCTTTCACCCATTTGTCTATTTATAAATTTATTTTTTCAGCAAATAATAACTGATTACTGTATTTGACACTCTAATCAAAATGACGAATCATATGCTCATGACTCCTCAGTTTGGTGAGCAAAAAATATGGACTTTTTAAAAATTAGTTAAAAGAAGCTAGGTAACTATATATGATGGCAGAAGATCTTGTGTGCTGTGGGGCCCCAAAGAAGAGGAGGGATATATTAAAAAGACAGGAAAATCTTCACCAAGGAGACAAACAGTTTTGCTGGGTTCTGGGGCATAAGTAAGAGTTTGCCAGTATTTTCAACTCCCTGTCCTTGCCTCTTAATCATTCAGCATGTAATTAGATTCCAAGTGTCTTTCACAAGTTGTGTCTTCTTTATATAAGTTAAAAATTATGGTTTCAATGGATTTCCTTTGGTTATTTAAATGAGTTGGAATAAAGTAACTTGTTCTAGAAGGTATTGGAGTTTTTCAGGTAGTAGTAGTTGAATGAAACGTAAGAGGGTATTTCTTTCAGAGGAAGCTGGGGGTTAGGGTTAGCTCCCTGTGAGCCATAGATTTTGGGGCTTTTTGTTGTTGTATGTTTTGTTTTGTATCTTTGTCTAGAGTTCATTATTAGCATAGTCTGATTTCCTCAGTATCAGAGGAGCTGTCTACAGTTAGGACTAAGGACTGCATCAGATCAAGACAGGATAAGAAATGTAATTTCTTGAACAAAGTTGTGTTTTGCTTTCTATATTTCTTTTACTCTACTAACCATATGTATCCTGCCCTTTTCAAAATGGGCAGTCTTGTGCTCACTTGGGCAGCACACATACGAAATGGGCAGTCTTTCTTTGGGTCGGCCGAGAGGGAACTCCAGAAGATGCAGAGATCACGTCTTATCTGAGGTTTTCTGGCCTTGCGTTGGGCTTTGCACTGTAGGTGCATAATCAATGTAGGTTGACCACAGGGGAGGTCCCAACCCCAAGCACCCTCCTTTCTGATTTTATTTCCATTCTCAAACAAATTTGCCTACTCTGCCATCTATTGGCAGGAGGAAACATTTTCTGGCCAAGCTCAGCCTGAGTGCTCACACCTCAGCTCAGATGAAGATCATTAACCAGGAAATTGGCATCACCACTACGGGTGTTACAGATCAGGAGAAGGAAATATTGATGGCAAAGATGAGTTTGGACTTTGGAGGATTAACAGACCAGTTGCTTCCCTGTGCGTCACATTTATAGCACTACACTGAGCACATTCACCCTGATTTTTTCCTCCAGGAAGTGCTTCAGTCTCTGAGTCTTAATTTCCTTTTATATCAAAAGGGGACAAGGGTGTTTTCGCTCCCCAGCTCTCACTGAGTTTGAAGACAAGTAAGATAAAATTATATGCCCAGTGAATTATTTAATTATTTATACCCTTAAATCCTCTTGAATCCTCCCCTCTCAAAAAAAAAAAAAAAAAGTCCTTAGAAATAGCCACTACATCCATTTGCCTTGTTTTCCAGAGGAGATAAGACTCCAAGAGAGGAAACGCTCTATGATATGTGAACTTGAACACAAATCACAGGTGTCTTATGGCTAGAACTGAGCAGTAGCTTTATTTAAAACTCAGAACAGAAGATGGGGCGCCTGGGTGGCTTAGTCGGTTAAGCGTCCGACTTTCGCTTAGGTCATGATCTCGCGGTTTGTGGGTTCGAGCCCCGCGTCGGGCTCTGTGCTGACTGCCAGCTCAGAGCCTGGAGCCTGTTTCAGTCTGTGACTCCCTCTTTCTCTGACCCTCTCCTGCTCGCGCTGTCTCTCTCTCTCTCTCCTAGAAATAAATAAAAGCATTAAAAAATTTATTTAAAACTCAGAACAGAAGAGCTGAAGCCCCTCACTTTTTGTATTTTCACTGTGGTTCTTACCATATTCCAAGCTATGGGCTCTGTGTGTGTGTCAGTATAGACGTATGTCAGTATACAAGTGGGTGCTTTATAAATATTAAATGGATACACTGGTGAATAAAAACACTTGACAGATTACTTAGCACCATACATTCACTATTTAAATGGGTAAACTGAGGCCCCAAAAGTCTCAGTAATTTGTTCAGTATAACAGAGTAAGTCAGAATTGAGGCCAGAAGGCACTCTGAGGTCTGACATGAGGCGTCTTACATTTTCCTCCATTGTTCCTCACTTCCAGTGGGCAGTCCAGATTGCTTCAGTCACAAAGTAGATTGGTCTTCTCTGGTCCCCCGATGTTCTGGAGACTGTGACACTTGCTTTCCCCAAAACCCAAATGAGTCGTCAACGGCTGTGTTGGAATGGGGCGGAAGGTGGTACAAGAGTGGAGGGCTATGGGACATGTCCTTGTACGGCCCCAGATGGGAAAAATACTAGGCACAGGGAAATAGCCAAACCAGGGAAATAGCAAATGGTGGAAGGCAGGGGGCTTGGTCTGTGTGGGGCCAAGCATAGCAAATATGATGACCTCTGCTGGACATGACCAGCTTCCATCTAGATAAATCCCAGCTCTAGGAAGGCAACATATTTGGATATTACTTCTTACTAGAGTAAGAGATTAGTTGAAACTGTGCAGGTGGCTTACTGCAACAGGTTTCTACCATAGAAGAGAGAATTCCAGGAGTACCTTTTCTCAGTCACGGCCATATCACCCATGTAAAGAAACAACTTCATCATATGTGTAGTGTTAGTGATAGCTGAGGGACTCTGGGTTAGCTTTATTTCTGAAAGCAGCCCGCCCTAATGTACACACAGAACTGATACATTTTGCAGGTGGTGGGGCAAATTAATTTAAGGGTCAATTTTGTTACTCTTTCTGCATCTCTTTTAGCACAAATTATAATATCAATTATGGTTATAAATAGCATTGTGCTAAATACTCTGTACTCCATTTAATCATCACAACAGCCGTATATAATTGATTTGTATTCCAGGTGAGGAAGCTGAGATTCAGAGAGGTCTAAGGATTTGCCTGGGGATGTAGGTGGGAAGTGGTGGAGACATGCATAGAAACTAAACTAACTGAGCCCTCTCCCTTAACCGATCGGCTATCAAACCCAGCCTTGAGTTTCTGTTGCCTCCGTGTTTGACTTAGTCTTTCCACTGGACTGCAAGCTCTTGGAAGCCAAAGATCAAGTCTTACTTGGTTCCCTCAAAAAGTACTTGATGCGTTGTTCAGGAATGTATCCTAGAATGGCGGGGTGGTCAGAAGCAGATTTTGCAAGTCAATAGATAAATGGATGATAGGGAGGGAGGGAGGGAGGGAAGGCGAAAGAGAAAGGAAAAGTACAATTACTTGGAGGAGGAGGGATAGATGGAGCAGGAGAATCAGCAAACTAGCAGAGGGATGAAGAAAAGACATTTCAAATTTAATACCTGAGTTCTAACTTATCAGCCAAGTAATAAGTTAGTAATAAGACATGTCCTTGCAGAGAAATAGCTAACATCTCTCCTGATTTACACTTACAAGGATTTATTGCTCTACCTTCCTCTGCAAAGCAATGTAAGATCAACAGGATTAGTGGCATTCTCTTGTACTCTCTGCAGAGTTTAATGCCATTTCAGGCTGTTAAAAATTTATAGAAACAAATAAGACAGTCCAGTTATCAGCTGAAGCTCTAATCTCCTCAAAATAAAGAATAGCTTCGTGGCTACCATTTCCCTTGCAAATGTAAACTCAAGTGATGCAGTTTGTAAATTGACATCAGCCTTTCTCGGGAGGCACACCTGGGGCAGAGTGACTGGAGACACTGGGCTGTATCAGTCTGTCTCATTTCTTTATTAAGGCTGTAAATATAGGACATAGGAGGAGAGGGGGTAGGAGTAAGATGATCCTTCCTCTCCAAGGATGAGGCAGAACTGGAGATGAGATAAAACTGCCCCACGAACGTTAACATACAAAATCATCCTAGCAGAGTAGATGGGCAAGTCCCTGGAAGGAGGCACAGTGGCTTCTCGGCCATTATTAATATTTATTCATTCACCCATTTGTGCATTTATAACATGAAGAACAAAATAGGTCTCTCACAAGGAAGACACATTAATAATAGAAGGCTAGAAAACCAAGTGTTTCTAAGGCAAATATACACGGCATCCCACCTGGGGAGCAGACAGTCTGTCCTAAAGGCCCTGACATGTCTGTTCCTAATGACAGTGCCACTGGCTCAGGGAAAGCGATGAATCTGGTCACTCCAACAGGTGAGTCATTTGATTCTCTCCCCCTTTGTCAAACGTGATAGAATCTGAGAATCAAACAATGAATTCAAAGATGTACTTTATTGTAGATACAACTAGAGATGAAAAACTAAGCCATGATTACCCTATGCTATAGCTTTTGAGTTTCTATTACCTGTACACTGACCTGTCCCTTCTGCTAGTCTCCAAGCTCTTAGAAGCCACTCTTATCATTGAGATCTGTTTGGGTTTGTTTGTTTTTTTTTGTTTTTTTTTTTTTGTTGTTGTTTGTTTTTATTCTAAAGCAAAGTGCTGGCTTAGGCTATATTTCATACATCTTCCTGCAAGATCTACCCGCTTCCTTTCTCCATGCTCTGTTTTGCCCCAGAAGGCAGACCTGGATGGGCTGGGCCTCCTCCAGACTTTTGCAGGAGGTACACAAGGTCAAAACTATTTTTACAGTGATACTAAGATATTATTTGTCCTTTCGTAGTGCCGGCATTTGAACTGATGGTGCAAAACCAAAGGTGGGCAAAACTGCTGGAGCCATAGCAGCAGTCCAGGCAGTGGCACCAAACTGGACTAGTGGTCATTGTATTCCCCACTTGCTAACCGCTCTCAATTTAAAAAAAAAAAGATTTCGTTTAAGAAAGTCCATGATAAAACAGCAAAAACAGTATTAATTTTTTTTTAAACATAGTTTATTGTCAAATTAGTTTCCACATAACACCCAGTGCTCATCCCCACAAGTGCCCTCCTCCATGCCCACCCCTCCTCCCCCCCACATCCACCAGTCCTCAGTTTTTGTCAGCATTCAAGAGTCTCTCATGGTTTGCCTCTCCCCCTTTCCCCCACCATTTCCGCCCTTCTTCTCTCCCTTGGTCCTCTGTTAAGCTCCTCCTAATCCTCCTATACGTGCACACATATGATATTTGTCTTTCTCTGCCTGACTTATTTCGCTCAGCATCACACCCTCAAGATCCATCCATGTGGCTACACATGGCCAGATTTCATTGTTTCTCATTGCCATGTAGTATTCCATGGTATAGATAAACCACATCTTCTTGATCCATTCATCTGTTGATGGACACTTAGGCTCTTTCCAGGTTTTAGCTATTGTGGAGAGTGCTGCTATGAACATTGGGGTACATGTGCTCCTATGCATCAGCATTTCTGTATCCCTTGGGTAAATTCCTAGCAGTGCTATTGCTGGGTCCTAGGGGAGTTCTATTGTTAGTTTCCTTAGGAACCTCCACACTGTTTTCCAGAGGGGCTGTACCAGTTTACATTCCCACCAACAGTGTAGGAGGGTGCCCAAAACAGTATTAATTTTATTCAGTCTCCATCTTTGCATCCACATCTTTTTCAGCATCCATATATAAGCTTATTTCTCTATTTTGGAGAAAGGGAGAGAGAGAACACAAGTAAGGGAAGGGCAGAGATAGAGAAGGAGACAAAGAATCTGAAGCAGGTTCCAGACTCTGAGCTGTCAGCACAGAGCCCAACATGGGGCTCAAACCCACGAACTGTGAGATGGTGACCTGAGCTGAAGTCAGACGCTTAAATGCCTCAGCCACCCAGGTGCCCCTGCATCCACATCTTTTTTTTTTTTTTTTTTTTTTTTACAAATAGTTTATTGTCACGTTGGTTTCCATGTAACACCCAGTGCTCATCCCCACAAGTGCCCTCCTCCATGCCCATCACCCCCTCCTCCCCACATCCATCAGTCCTCAGTTTGTTTCTCAGTATTCAAGAGTCTTTCATGGTTTGCCTCTCTCCCTCTCCCCCACCATTTGCCCCCTTCTTCTCCCCCATGGTCCTCCGTTAAGTTCCTCCTAATCCTCCTATACATGCAAACATATGATATTTGTCCTTTTCTGCCTGACTTATTTCGCCCAGCATAACACCCTCAAGGTCCATCCATATTGCTACACATGGCCAGATTTCATTGTTTCTCATTGCCATGTAGTATTCCATGGTATAGATAAACCACATCTTCCTGATCCATTCATCTGTTGATGGACACTTAGGCTCTTTCCATGTTTTAGCTATTGTGGAGAGTGCTGCTATGAACATTGGGGTACATGTGCTCCTATGCCTCAGCATTTCTGTATCCCTTGGGTAAATTCCTAGCAGTGCTATTGCTGGGTCATAGGGGAGTTCTAGTGTTAGTTTCCTGAGGAACCTCCACACTGTTTTCCAGAGGGGCTGTACCAGTTTACATTCCCACCAACAGTGTAGGAGGGTGCCCGTTTCTCCACATCCTCGCCAGCATCTAGAGTTCTCTGATTTGCTCATTTTAGCCACTCTGACTGGCGTGAGGTGGCATCTCAGTGTGGTTTCGATTTGTATTTCCCTGATGAGGAGGGTGCATCCACATCTTTTTAACGTTGCCTGTAATGAAATGGGAATGTGTGTTTGCTTCTGCCGCACATCAAGGTGTAATGGCTGTCTCTGGGAGAAGCGTTTACAAACCTGATTCTTCCTAGTCACTTTTTGCCTAAGAGTCATATCACTGGTGTTCTTCTTTTCCATCCCTTGTGCCATAAAGGTCAGGGTGAGTTCACATTTCCTAAAAGGGCTGTCCACATTTGTCTCCAGATTTTCTCCCTTTTGTGAGCTTTACTGCTGGTGCTTTTGATTTTATGCGTATGCACTTTTTACCAAGCTACATCTCACTTGCTGCCTGGCCAACATGATTGTTGAACAGCATCGTCTAATATATATCATAGTTTTCGAGATACTACAAGGTGATAATATATGTGTCTTAGAATTAATGAAATATGATAGCTTAATTCCATGCTCAGCAAGCAGCCTTCTCATTATTTGGTTCCAGATGACACTTACCAGCTCCCAAATCCTTCCATTATTGCAACATTGGTTATTCATCTCACAGGTGCTTAGAAATCCAGATCAACTTGTCAAATTATAAGGAATTTTGACATTCCCAGCTCTAGGAAAAGAGGGGAATTGCTGCAAGTCCGTAGCTCGGTCACCAGCTTGCACTTGGCATGTTTAACTTTCGGTCTAGGGCCTTCTCACTCCAGGAGAAGATAGGACCCCTCTCCTGGGAGCTCTGAGGATGCATGGCCCCTTCTGGGGAGACCCCCCCCTGCTAAACACAGCCCCAGTCCCCTAAGTGGTATGTTCAAACCTCAGGTATCCATACACAGGGAGTCCCTGCTCCCTCTCTGTCCCACACACCCGACTCCTGGGACAGATTCCACAAGAAGATTCTGTCTTGGAATTTTTCTCAGTTTTTGTCTAATCTTTACTTCTGACTCTCTCTGCTTTTTTTTTTTTTTTTTTGGTCTTTTGATTAAAACAAATATGCCATCCTGGACAGCCAGTACCACTGCTCCTCTTAATTAAATTTATTCTGTTTACCTCAGGCCTTCTCTCCATAATCAGACTGCACTGCTGCTTTCCAGCATCGGCCACCTTTTCTCCAGGTCCCTCTAAATCTAAGATGCAGACTCCTTCTTTTCCAGTTCTTATCAATACATTGCTGGGCCATCCTAAAGCCATCATCTGTCGGGCCTGTCAGGCCTTGTGTCTCGCTGACGCACATAAACTCATTTTTCATGTAGCGAAGAAAAGAGGGGACTTATAATCCAACACAAGGCAACATTGCTTTTAACATTTATTAAGTGCTTACCAGGCACCAGGAATTACTATGCTAAGAACTGTGCATGATTTTAACTCTAAAAAAAATAATAAACAGTGAGGTTTAGAGAGGTTGATAGTATACCCAAAGTCACATAATTAATGGGTCCAGAAGCTGGCTTTGAGTCTGTTTCTGGCCACAGAGCTTAAATTCTAGGCTTTCATACGGTATTTACAGAACACCTACTTTGGGCAAACCGCTGTTCTAGGCACCAAGAAGAGGAATATAGAAAAGCAGGGAAGACGTAATTCCTCCTCTCAAGCGACTTGCGTTCTAGCAGGGGACAGCAGCCATGTATATCACACAACTAGTGCTGGGTAGAATGCGATCTGCACTCTGAAATCCAAACCAAACACTGCTAGAACCTGTTGGAACACAGAGGAGGATTCCAGCCGAGGAGATGGAGTGAGGCTTCAGGGAGGATCTCACATCTGAATGCACTTGAGTGATGGGCAGCATATAATGAGAAAGCTGTTAAAAGGAGCAGAGAAGGGGCCGAATGCCTAAGGGTCTAGGGGAGAGAAGAAAGGGAAGCCAAGGAAGAGTTATTTATCACGGCCTGTCACTGTGTGATTTTGCCTCTTAGATTCATGGTTCATCTAGAGTCAGGACTCAGGAAGGCCGCCCCCACTCACGGCAGCCGGTCAGCTTGGTCTGCTGGCCGTTCTCCGACCAGCTGCAGCCCTGCCCCAGTGCCAGGGCCTGTCAGCCAATTCTTAAAAGGTTTCTTGTCTCCCCACTTGGAATCCCCTCAACTTCAGCTCACGCTCTCGCTGTCATTTCAGACTTCACACTTGCCCGGTCTGAGCAAGGTGGGCTGAGCTGAACGATGGAGTCATCACCACAGATTGTCACAACCAGGGCCCCTTTGCAGGGTCATTGGAACCAGAGGTTAAGAAAAGAAAAAGGAAGAAAACACCCACCTGGTAGCCTGTGGACAAATTTGAGCCCCCGGCTCGGCTGACAGACTATTTAGAAGATTGGCATGCCTCTGGTCGGGCAGGGGTTCTCCATTCCCCGAAGTACTCACCCCTGCCTTTGTCATCTAGCCAGCACTTCACACACTGACGTCTTCACAGAATTCCTGGGACCCCTGAGGGTATGGAGTTCTGATTTCTGAGCGAATCAATACCTGACTTTGAAAATAAGAGAACCAATGCCCAAAAGCCTTGATCAAGATAATACAGTTACTTAGGGGCACCTGGGTGGCTTAGTCGGTTAAGCGTCCGACTTTCGCTTAGGTCATGATCTCGCAGTTCATGGGTTCGAGCCCACGTCAGGCTCTGTGCTGACTGCCAGCTCAGAGCCTGGAGCCTGTTCCAGTCTGTGACTCCCTCTCTCTCTGACTCTCCCCTGCTCACGCTGTATCTCTCTCTGTCTCCTAGAGATAAATAAAACATTTAAAAAAATAAATAAGTTAATACAGTTACTTAATACCAAAGCTGACTGTTAAAACCCCAGAATTTCCTCTCATTCCAATGATTTCCCAACCAAATCATACCAGTCAACCTTGTAAGTAACGCAAGAGCTTGTAGTATTAGCAGAGAAATCTTAACACAATATTCAAATGGCTGTAGATCTTTTTTCTTTATTTATTTTGAGAGAGAGAGAACATGAATGAGAGCTGGAGAGGTGCAGAGAGAGAGAGAATCCCAGGCGGGCTTCACACTTGCCAGGGTAGAGCCTTACGTGGGGCTGGAACTCACCAACTGTGAGATCATGATCTGAGCCAAAATCAAGAGTTGGACACTTAACTGCTGAGCCACCCAGACGCTCCTCAAATGGCCGTAGATCTTACACAGGGAACAAATGAAACACACCTCTGTCTTCTTGCTTAATGCAGACTTGCCACCTGTTGACAGCCATTTTCTTTTGTTTATTGATATCCAGCTATATTCCAGAAAGCATTTACATTATCTTCAAAGATCTATAAGGCACATCAAGATAACAAATTAGGGGTAGATAATGGAAAGGAAGAAAAGGGATCTCTTAGTAAGGAAATACGGCCGATATAAAATACCTATCACGAAGCACTATTTTCCAGCCATAGGAAGGTGGCACGTGTGCTCCCAATTTTCCAACAGTTAACGTTCTGTCTACCCCTTTGGATACCTCTGCTTCCCCAAGATCAAGTCACACTCTTCACCAAGAAGAAAAAGAATACCTCTTAATAAATAAAGCCCAGTTTCACTGAAGAGATTGGGCACTGGGTGATATCATGATCTAGGGCCTTACTCCTGTCCAATAGATTTTTTGATCTCCATCTGGTGATTACACAGCCTAATTAGCTTATGTTGCTTTGTGGCTCCTAACTCGTGCACAGCAAAGCCCTGGGGACACGTGAAGTTTTTGTAAAGGTTCCTGAGGTAGTGCCCATACATTCATTCCATAAATAGGTGTCTCACTCATCAACACGTGAAAAATGTTCAAATATTGATAGATGCTGTTGTGATTATAAAATACACTTATATTGAGCCTAGGAGTTTTGAAGGCTCATTTTCTCATTGTCTTTTCGACAATAGACATTCAAAGTAGAGTGATTGTCAGGATGTGACGGTAGGCAGAGGGCTCCACATGACTTTGTGATGTGGAATGGAGCTTCACTTTCTAAGAAAGAACCAATACAGTATAGTTGTTTGCAGCCATCACCCATTCTCTGGCCGGTGCCAGTATTGCATCAGTTGTCAAGCATCTACGTTCTTGACTTTAATAAATATTAATTTTTATCACTTGTCTTGTTAAGAGAAATTGCGAAGCAATCACCTAGAGGACTTAATAGATTCTCTATCCTACGAGCTCCTCTCTGTAAATATTTTCTCTCAACTAAGCCTTTGAATAGAGCACAAGAGAATTCAGGTTTGTGATTTTTGACAATCACCTGGCTTGGGGCACTTTCCTCTTGTTCCTTAAATTTGAAATGCTGTCTTTCAGCGTGCAGCTGAGCGAGGGGATCAGTTGACATCCTTCGGTGAAATTTCAGAAGCCCAACATGGGTATACACCTCACCTCCGTTCTCAGAGGGGATTCGGGCATTATGTGGGGACAAAGCAAGTGTTAATTCATCTTCATAGCTGCATCTCCCTATGTTAACGTTACAGGCTAAAAGGCGGTCTATCCTGCCTTTTAAAAATATCACTCATGGAATGCCTCATTTTGAGGCATGTCATTTCCTGCTATTTCCTTCAGTGCAAACTATGTGCCAGGAATACACGGTGAGGTGACTTGCTATGCGAAATTATTAACTGAAATTAAAAATTTTTTATTTTAGGAGCTAATTAAAAATTGCTCTCTACAAACTGTTTTTCATTTTGGTACACCCAATCTGTAATCTTCCTCTTTTGTGATAATTAGATGGCATGTCAAGTTGTCAGCTAAGATCTCTCCTATATCACGAAATTGAAAACACAGCAGCCATATGTATATATATATAAAAATGTTCATCCCAATGTGTTATCAGATGATAAGAAACTAATTAAAATGAAAGGAAGTCAGGACATAGCCATGCTTTATCTCACTAGAAAAGCTTGCCTGTTTGATAAAGGGCACCCTTACTCACTTTGAGTCTTGTAGAATATTATATTTCAGACTATACAAGCAGCAGTAGTTGATTGTTGGGGGAGAGAAAGAAGAAGGTTTTTTGAATTGATTTAACCAGCTATTTGTTCAAAAACTTAAAATTGGTGGAAGGTCAATAAAAATGACAGATAGTTCTATATTATTCCTGATAGATTTCTGCATAAAATGAATATATCTTTATAGAATGGTAATAGTTAACCTGACTTCCTCCTTATCTACACTATTAGCTTGAGAAACTAGACTTACAGTTTCAGGAAACAAATTAGCTGAACTTTAGGCCTAACCAAATTGTGCCGTACCTATAATTTGCTAAAGGCAATTAAATCAGCAAGAAACATGGCCCACAATTCAGCAGGTGTTCTGAACTAAGGCTGGTGCCGGCAGTATTTCCTAGATGTTCTGTTTGGTTTCAGATTCATGATCACACATACTGAGGAAAAACAAAGTCAGGGGTTAAGTAACTTGCTCTAAATGGACCTCAGAACTGCAAGGCACACCTTACATGTTCTAACATATAGTCAATGGCTAAATTTTCAAGCAGTCTTATTTTTTCTGTGCCTTCCCTCCCTTGCTTTATCAAAAATACAGCATTACTGCAATGAACTACCACTTCATACCATTAGAATGGCTATTATCAAAAAGCAAAACAAAACAGAAAATAACAAGTGTTGACAAGGATACGGAAACATTGGAATCCTTGTGCATTGCTGATAGGAATGTAAAATAGTGCATTCTGTGTAGAAAACAGTTTCTCAGTCCCTCAAAAAGTTAAACATAGAATTACCATATGATTCTGAAACTCTATTTTTGGATGTACATCCAAAAGAAGTGAAAGCAGATGCTTGAAGGATACTTGTATTCCGATGTTCATAGTAGCACTATTCACAACAGCTGAAAGGAAACAACCCAACTGCCCATCAGCAGCTGAATGGATAAACACACTGTAGTATATCCATAAAATGGAGTATTATTCGGACAGGAAAAGGAATGAAATTCTGGTGCCCGATACAACATGGATAGAGCTTGAAAATAAGCTGAGTGAAATAAGCCAGACACCAAAGGAGAAATATTGCATGATTCCATTTATATGCACTAGTTAGAATAGGCAAATTCATAGACACAGAAAATAGAACAGAGGGTACCAGGAGCTAGGAGGAGGAGGCAATCCAGAGTTATGGTTCAATAGGTACTGAGTATCTATGTGGGGATGAGGGAAAGTTCTGGAGATGGACAGTGGTGTAGTTACATAACTTTCTGAACGTACTTAAAGCCACTGAGTTGTACGCTTAAAAATGACAAATCGTTAATGTTATGTTATGTATATTTTACCACAATCTTAAAAACTATACAGCGCTAGAAGCCACCAGGCCCCTCCCAACTCTCCCTGCCATTCATACAGTGATTCTATTAGCATTTGCTGTATCTAATCTTCGGGCCACTGAAAACACCCCAGGATCCCTGTAACTGCCTGTCCTGGGAAGTCCTGGCAAATCTCCTCTGGGGACAAGCATGTCCCTGGCAGGAAACTCCATGATGGCTCCCAGGTGATGGCTTCAGGAGGTTCCTGAGCACCATAGTTGTAGACAGTCATTTTGGATCAGTGGCTCGGATCGTGTATTGGCAAGAATTGTGCAACTCTTCAGATTCAATGGCCTTAATTAGGTCATAAGAGAATTAGGTTATGAGTATGCACCTGATGGAATAAGTTAAATCTTTAAAGCACTTGAATGTTACTAGTTGACAAGAATGGAAATTTGAAATAGTTGAAACTCCCAAACCTCCCAACCCCTATCTCCAGAAAAATTTTATCTAAGGAAAACATTGTCTATCAATAAATGAAAACCTCCATCGAGAAGCTATATTGGCCTAAGCAAAACGGGCCTTCAGTCATACCTAAAAGGACAGGTAATACATGCCTGGATCTAAAGGAATATTCTCTGCTATTATCCAATCCTGTAGCAGTGAGACACCAACCCCACCCTTCAGACCAGTGACTGCTCCATCACATCCATTCCGCCACAGATAAAACAGCTTTATCCTCTCTAATTTCCCAATTTCCCCTTCTCATCTTAGGGGCAACAGGCAATGGTCAGGCTTCAGGAATGATAACAAAGTACACAAAAGTGCATTGAATTACTAGCTACTGTGTTTCCCTTTGCCACAACAAAAGAGGTTTCTTTTTTTGTTGTTTTAAATGTTTATTTTTATTTTTGAGAGAGAGAGACAGGACATGAGCAGGGAAGAGAGAGAGAGAGAGAGAGAGAAGGAGGGAGGGAGACAGACACAGAATCCAAAGCAGGCTCTAAGCTGTCAGCAAAGAGTCCAATGCAGGGCTCAAACTCGCAAGCCGTGAGATCATGACCTGAGCCAAAGTCCGATGTTAAATGGACTGGGCCACCCAGGTGCCCCAAGTCACTAGGTTCTTAATTACCTAGTGTCTTACTAGAAAACATCCTTTGTGGGGTGCCTGAGTAGCCCAGTTGGTTAAGCGTCCAGCTTGGGCTCAGGTCATGATCTCACCGCTTGTGATTTCGAGCCCTCTGTCCCACTCTGGGCTGACAGCTCGGAGCCTGGAGCTTGTTTTCGATTCTGTGTCTCCCTCTGTCTCTCTCTGCCCCTTCCCTGATTGTGCTCTCTCTTTCTCAAAAAGATAATTAAATAAACTTTTAAAAAAGTTTATTTGGTTTAAAAAAAGAGAGAGAAAGAACCTACTAATATCTGACTCCCTCCCTACAAGATACACAAACATCCCAGTGCAAATTAGAGTGTTTACCACCCAAGTGATACCTGTGTGTCTTTCTCTCTTTCTCGCAGTGGCAGTGAAGCAGGAACAACTCCCCAGCCACATGCCCTGTTCTCACTTGGTGTCCTAGCTTCTCTCAAGGGGCAAAAAAATATCTGCAATCAATCATGACTCCTGTCCTGGAGTAAAATGACCCCAAACCAATAATTCTTAGAACCAGAAGGACCTCTCAGCCTATATAGTCTAACTCTCTCATTTTACAAATGAAGAATCCAAACCAAGGAAAACTGAAAAGACCCACCTGGGGTCACACTTTTCATTAGTGGTCAATAAAAGACTGACCCCAAGAAGTCCCTAGCCCTTGTTTCATGGCCTTTTCTCAAGAATGTGCTTCTGCTGTGGACGCAATAGAAGCATCCAGCCTCTGAAAGCACTCATGGATTGGGTAGGTTTATTCCATTTGAACAATGACTCCAAATAGAGGGAAAATGTGGGTTTTTCTTCTCTTAAAGCTGTTTACTCTGAGTCATTGCTCAGAACAGTGGCTGCTGTTTGAATGATTCATGTCATGACAGCCATTACAGACTTGAAACTTTTAAAATGTCATCGGGCCTATGTTGTATTGGATTCCACTTAAAACAGGGAAAATGCAAATTGTTCAGAAATGGTATTTTTCTCCCCCTTTGTGGCTGAGATTTGATAAGTAGTGTGCCATAAGAAATGGCAAATGGCACTTTCCAGTTCCTTAACTCAAAATTTGACTAGTGATACAGATTTGACTTTCTAGTTTGTTTTGTTAATCCAGTAGTAGAAGATGGCCACAATTAACTCTGTGGCCTAGACTTCACCAGTTTGCCAACGCCATCCCAGTTTTCCATCCCAGTGGACAGTCTTCTCAACAGAGTTTCAGATGTTACAAAGAAGCAGAAGACTGGATTTAAGTCCATGGCTTACCTTCACCACCTCTGTAGCCTGAGAAAAACCACCAGCTTTTCTGTACCTTGGTTTTCTAACCTCTGAATTTTTGATACCAGTTCCAATCCTGGTCTGCTTCATAAGGGATGTTGTGTAGGCCAGCTGAGACTGACTCATTCAAAAATGCCTTCAAATGAATGAAGTGCTATACACATTTAAGAAAACAGATCGCTTAATCCCTCCCTGCCACCAGAGAGCTTGAGAAAATTATTCAGGCAGGTCTTAAAGAACTCAAGCACTGTGATAGGGTAGTTTCCTTGGGTGGAGAGCCAAAAAGAAGAGTAACATCTTCAGTAATTAAATTGTCATGTGTAAGCATTTAGAGAATCTGGATGTGAACTGAGGCTGGAGTTTGGGGACTGAAAATCAGCAGAGGACCAGAGGCAAGTGACAGGAACAGTAGCGTAGAGCTTGAGTAGTAAGATTACCCTAAATAAAGGACAGCCAAAGGAGACAAAATGGAAACATATTTAATATCATTTAGTGAAGTAATGGGAAAGCTGGGAGAATCAGGACAGACAAATAGAAGGAGGCCTTCACCTGCGGACACCCTTTCCTTGGTACTTCTTAGTCTTTACACCTACATTAGTGAGTGATTCGATTAATAAATATTTACTAAGAAGAACCGATTGTATGCTGAGTTCTGTAGTAGGCCTTAAGAAAATTAATTAATGAATAAATCATGAAATCTCTGGGGTGTCTGGGTGGCCCAGTCGGATGGGCGGCCGACTTCGGCTCAGGACATGATCTTGTGGTCCCTGGGTTCGAGTCCTGTGTCGGGCTCTGTGCTGTCCACTCAGAACCTGCTTCATATTCTGTGATCCCCTCTCTCTCTGCCCCTCCCCCACTCAAGCTCTGTCTCTCTGTCTCAAAAATAAAATAAACATTAAAAAAATTTATAAATCATGAAATCTCTGACCTCATAGAACTTACATTTTAGTATTAGGAGGGGAAGGAGAAAAGAACGAGCAATAAATAAATAACTAGACATTTACTGAAGAGGTAATTTTGGAGAACCATCAGTACTATAAAACATAAAATAGGGCAACAAGATAGAAAATGGCAGGTAGCAGAAAGGGCATTAAATTAGCTAAGTGGTTAAAGGAGCATTCTTTGAGGAGATGACACTGAGTTCACAATTCTTTCAGTTGCAAGTGACAAAAATCACTATCAAACCACATAAAGCAGAACAGAGATTTTATTGACCCAGAAGTACAGGATACTGGAGTAGTCTCAGGATTGAATGAGCAATGACAGGGTCCAGGGCCTTGGGGCCTCAGAGATGAGGAATCAGACCCAGAGAACACAACCTTCTCCACATCTCTTTCTCTCTAGTCTTTGCAGGTTCATATCCCCCCATTTGGGCATCCCCAGTAGAAAAGAGACTTTTTTTTTTTTTCCCAGAGATGATCTCTTGACCCCAAAGTACAATTTTGGCCAGATGCAAGTCACAGGGTCACTGTATGGGTGATTCAGAGGGGTAGGGGGACAAGGGAGAAATGGGAGGAAGAAACATTTCACCAGATAAGAGGATGGAGAAACTAGAGGAACAACATGATAGCTATTATAGCTTAATGAACTCTACCCTTTCATTTCCAAGCACACTGAAGTTTCCTTCTCCCCTGGCATTAAATTCAGAAATGCCCATCTATCAAAATGCCAATATCTCATGTACAACAGAAAACACAGCCACCCTTTCCAAAGGGACAACCTAAAATCATATCATCTGCTATATTGAATTCCAAGTCTTCTCATATTCTTGCCAAATAGTAAATTTAACCACCCCAACAGAGCCAATATAAAATTATGAAGGAGTGCATAATGTCTGCAATAAAAACTCCTATTTTGGAAAACACAGAAAGGGGAAGCAACGTCACCTATCTCTGGTCCACAGCACATACAGCATATTTCTGAACCAGGAGATTAAGGCCTCACCTCCCTGGCCACATAGGAAATCCTTGGATGAGTTTCTCTACTTGCCCCTGGATACTTGCCAGAAGAGTTGACCATAGCCATTGGTGTCCTTGGATGAGCCTGAGACAGAATTAGGACTTGATGCTCCTTTTAGGTGTTGCAGTGATTTATCCACTTCCCATTAGTACAATTACAGTGTGGTCATGACCCTTAAATCTGGCCTCAGGTAACAATTTCTATATTTATCAGGACTCTGACTTTTAAAGTCAAAAGTCCATTTAAACTTGGAAACTAAGGATATGGCAACCTCTTCCCCTGACTTCAGCGGACTTTCCCTGTGTTCCTAAAAATAAATACACTTTAATCACTGCATTAGCCAGATCCCATTCAGTTGTAAGAAATAGAAATCAAACTCACATTGACTTAAAAAAAAGATATTTATTGGCCTCCGAACTACAATATATTCTGGGAAAGACATGAGGACAAAAAAAGAAGTGCAAGAATTGGGATCTTAAAACCCTATCTGACTTTTTAGTTGGCTTTCTGATTGGTTTCATCCATAGACTCTATGAAATGGTAGGCAAAGGGGCTGTCAGGGGTCACAGATGCAAATCCCTCAATACAATAACCCTATCAGAAAAGAAATGTTTTCTTCCAATTTCAATCCTGGTGTAGGGCCATGATTGTCCAGGCCTGGGTCCTATTCCCACTCCTCTGGGGGTTATGCAAGGAGTAGGAGAGAGAAGAAATGGGTTTGTTGGACGGACAGGTACTTTAGCCATCAGAAGTTCATGAAAGTCATCAATTAATTAGAAACAACCATGCAGTAGAAAAGATGCTGTGTGTTCTGCAGTTAAAAACAGACATTGTCACAATGATAGGTGAATCCTTTTATGCTTCATCCGGAGAGTAAGGATGAAAGCAAAGCCTGGACCCCCATCAAAATTTCATTCCTTTTTCAACAAACATTTGCCAAGTGGCTATCAACTCCCAAGCATTGAGTTGTGCTGTGCATCGGTAAAGAGCAAAGACACGGTCTCTACCTTCATAGACAGGGAGTTGTACAACAAAACAAGTAATCCCATTAAGTGAGATAAGTGGCACCGTAAGGAATATGCCTGATTCTGTGAGAGAATGCTGTGGGGGTGCCTTTCCTATTCTGGGCATGAGGATGGGGGTGAGGTGTTCAGGGAAGATATCTTGGGAGAAGTCACACTTACATTGACAACTGTAAGGTGAGAACAGGTTAACCAAGTCTGAGGGGCAGAGTGATGTCCACCTAAAACATGCAAATACCCACTGTCAATGTGATCATGGCACTTGTGGAAAAATCAAAAAGAGTTAAAGATAGTTGCCATCCTATTTCTGCTCAATGGCATGATTTTCACTTATTCTCTTCTGAGAAGAGCTAAACACTCTGGCGTATCTATTTCCACTTGTCTCTCCTGCTTTCCCTCCAGGCCCCGTTTTATTTTCCCTAAAGGCAGGAGTGCATAAAGGGGGAAATGTGGCAGTTAAGGAGTCAGTGGAAGTAACCAAACAGGTTTCTTTTCCATTCTCCTCTGACCCATCATTTCAAGTACTGTTCTGTCTGCCTCTAAGAGTCACTGCTCCTACAGTCCTATGAAATGGCCTCTCTGTCTGGGAACAACAGATAGGCAATAGAGCTGGAATTTTCCCTAGAAATAGCTGGCCTTGCCTCAAATGCGACTTTCCCTGAAGCAGCTTGATGCCCATCAGGGCAGTTGACCTGCATCAGAATTGTGTCCTTTCCTGTGTCTCCTTGCTAGATATGAGATGAGCTGTTACTAAGCTCTGTCCAAGTCACTGGGGCCAGGCATTCAAAATAAATAACTGAGCATGACTAAAATGAATACTCTATTATCAGGTACATTTGCATAATTAAGCTTGCTCCCAAACATTGGCAGAGCACAAACCAGCCAAGTGGTGTTGCATAATATCGACCAAAAGCCCTGGAATGTGATTCTAGCAAAACACAACGAAGTCAGAGGTCTGTGTATACAGATTAGATAAGTGCATCAGCTCAGTGACTTGAGAACAACTGCATGCTTAGAATTGTTTTAATGTAGTGGCTTCTTTTTGTTCAGAATAATATGACTTCTGACCAAGAATGAGAGCTTGGGAGAGGCAGCTTACACCAATGGCTAAAAACCAGGCCAGTTGTCAGAAGATCCGGAGCCCAGGCTCACCTTCACCTATGATGCCTTTCATGGCCTCTATCCAAACACATTATCATGCTTTCTTTGCTTCCATTTCTTCATTTCTAAAATGGTGTAACAATGATTCCTCTACCTACCTACTGGATTATTAAAAGCCCAATTAAAACACAGATATATCTGCCCTGGTTCCCATCCCACTGTGAGAATACAAAGAGCCTCTAAAAGCCCACATCTTCACCCTGGAGTTGGTGCTGGCACAGATTTGCTGTATGCTCTGCAGGAATTCATCATGAACTGGAAGGGTTGTCCTTCTGACCTTTCCCTTTTCCCTTCCTGCCCTGTTTCCCATATTGGAGAAAATCCTCAAAGCTGACAACAAGCAGAGGCCTGGAGCTCTAAATCAGTGCTTCTTGTAAAGGAGTTTGTGAGAGGGAAAAATGACTGAGAAAGGTGTGGTCTCCTCCAGTAAACCTGTAAAGCCAGAAGTTGGAGAGTCAAGGGGAGTCTGTGAGGGTATCCCTAATACTGAGGGGAAAACCATATCAGCACAAAGAACATCCTGGATTTCCGTATTTTCTTTTCAACGTGAGACTTTCTGTAACACCAGAGGAGAAAGCATGCAACAGGCCAGGATTTATAGTGCCACTCTTCCTGTTCGATTGTGTGAGAAGAAATTCTGTTCTGATATAAGCATGATCTATCTGTGACATCCATCACCACTGGGTTACCAAGGCTGATTTAGTGTCCTTTTCCTTTCTCATGCTTCCTGCTGAAGCTGCCTTCTAGGTCAGAGATTACTTTCTCAAATGATAAGGACCTCTTCTCTATCAATACTGTATGATATTCACATGTCACTAATTTAAGTGGCACCTTTTTATTCATTATTGTCTGCTAGCTGGCCTCAGATCAGTGAAAATGGCTTCATAAGAGGTCATCTTCAAAGGCCTTCTTTCCCTCAATCTCTGGCCAAATTCAGTGATCAAAATCAAGTTGTGGTCTTGGGGATGGAAACGTATGTCCTTCAGCAGAGTGAGTGGGGGCGGGGATACTGCCGTGGGCCTACGGGAAGAAGGAGGAGAGGAGGGCCACAATGACAGTGAGCATGGGCTCTGCTTGGGCCATGCAGAACCTGGCGGGGAAAGTCAAGACTGGAGGGGCCCCAACTGTATGGTCAGAGATCAAAGGTCTACCCTCAGAGTCTTCTAGAGTGTGTCAGTGTCTTTTTGAGAGAGCGAGACGGTGTCTCAAGAGACTTGGTGTCAGCCTCTCAAGAAAGATGGCCAGCAAGACACACATAAAGAATTGGCATGGGAGAAGCAAAAGGCGAAAAGCAGAAACAAGTACAAGAAGAAAAGAAATGAAAATTGCTCATTTCTTCACAGTGCCTTTTCTATGAGCTGCAGGAATCAAGAAGGAAGGGAAAGAAAACCTTCTGGCAGTGAAGGGTAGGAGAAGGGCACCATTATATAAAGATTCACTGTGATGATCTAAATAGAAAGGAATACAAAGGACTGTGTGGCAAGACGTTACACGGTAGGAATGCCTATTATTGATTCCACTGGGATAGACCCAAGAGACCTGTTTGCAGTAATTCAAATCCCTGGGAATAAGTCATTTCACTGTGCGCCACAGAGCATTAGAAAAATTGGATTTTGAAGAGAGCATTAAAAGAAAAAGATTGAGCCAATAAGAGAGCATCCTTTGAAAGCTAAGGTTAAAAACATGGATTTTTCTCTCCAGGGAGGAAACAATTGCTGCAGGAGGCATTGTGACTGTTTTCAAAGGCATTATGATGGACTGGCAGTCTCAATAACAGGGGCGGCTGACTTGGAGTCTGAACTTGGGAATGAAAAGCTGAAAGGCAACAATGGGAAATGCTCACCAAACACTTTCAACTTAGGGGTCCAAGATTAAAGCCATTATTAAGGGCATTGTTTATATACTAGAGATGAGGCTTAGAGACCATCTGAGAACTTTGTATGGACAGAAGGAATGCTTCCAGTGTAAAAAATATTCCTCCATGTTTATATAAAATTCCTTCCTTCTTGACACTCATAGATTCTGGCTCTTGCACAATTTACCCTTTCTTATCACTGATCTGTTGCCTGCCCCACCTACTCACTGTGTTCACTGAAGATCTTGGCTATGGCTGATGGCCTTACTATCCATGCCATGATGGACCATCATCCTGAACAACTTCAGTTCCCTCTGGACACCTACAAATAGACAAGCCTTTAGCCTCCTCATTTCTGGTGACTTCAGCTCCTCCTCCATTCTGCCACACAGACCATGGCTTAGTATCATGCTCAGAACTTTCCAGCTGTGAAATTCAGTCATTCGTTTACTCATTCATTTTACAAACATCTATTGAATACGTACCTTGTGCTAAGCACTTTGCCAGTCACTTTAAGAGTAGTTATAGCTGGGGGCGCCTGGGTGGCTTAGTCGGTTAAGCATCCGACTTTCGCTCAGGTCATGATCTCGCGGTTTGTGGGTTCGAGCCCCGCGTCGGGCTCTGTGCTGACTGCCATCTCAGAGCCTGGAGCCTGTTTCAGTCTGTGACTCCCTCTCTCTCTGACCCTCCCCTGCTCACGTTGTCTCTCTCTCTCTCTCTCTCCTAGAAATAAATAAAACATTAAAAAAAAAAGAGTAGTTATAGTTGAAAGGTATAATATCTCTTTCTTTGTGGAGCTCATAAACTAGTGAAGGAGACAGAAACCTATAGGCAATTACAACAGATTGTCATAAACTCTTTTCTGGAGTATGCTGGGGGTCCACAGATAGAGCATCTGATCTGGATGTAGGTTGTCAGGCAAGCTGACAGTGATGTATAAACTCACTAAGAATGAGTATGAGCTAGCCAATCAAAGGTAAGTGAAGTGTGGGAGAAGAACCATTGTTCTATACAGAGCAAATAATATTCACAAACATTCAGAGGTAAAAGGAGGGATAGCATATTTAAGGTTCTGAAAGCTCTTCAGAATGGCTGGCCTTGGTAACTGATGGACTGTATGTGGTTGTTGAGGGAGAAGATGCCCCACTATGATACCCAGGTTTTGGCTTGAACAATTAAGTGAGTGTTGGTGTCATCTACTGACAAGGGAATGTCAGAGGAAAAGCAAAGAGTTTAGTATATGGCGTGTTGAATCCTAACTACCAAAGTGACATCCCTGTGAATCTTCCACATCATTATGCCCCACATCCATGCACCATCGTGCCGTACCTCCACCTGCAAAAACACAAGAACATGCAAATGAGCAAATGATTCATTACGAACCTAACTCCTCTCATCCTTTCAGACTCAGCTTAAGTGGTGTTATTTCTAGAAAATATTCTCTGATGACCACTGTCCATCCATGCTAAATCCATGCCATCCCATGTTTGCCTCTATTAGATCATACTGAGTTGCAGTTTCTTCTTTACTTGTTTATCTCCCCTTCTAGTCTGTAAATTTCAAAAGGAATGGGAAGTTTGTTGTTGTGTGTTTTTAATGCGGTACCTCAACAAATGTGTGGTTTTTTTCTTTTAGTATTCATATGTTAGTTTTCTTTTTTAGCCGTTACACTGATTGGAATTTCAAAAGCCCGAGACACATGACTTCTATCTTATTCTAAATCTTCCTTCATAATACAATAAATGCTAAATCATAGCACTGCATGCTAATAGCATCTCTTCAAACGCTGTTCTGACACAACTTTTGCCTTTCTTTTGCATTCCTTGTTTAATGATGCTAAGTAAGTACTTGTTAAAGTTTAATGAATGACTGATTACTTGCATGAATAAGCAAAGCAGAGCTAATAAACTGGCATTTCCATAGCCTTTCAGGGTAGGAAAAGTGAATCTGTATCCATTTGCACTTTGGAAGGATGCACTGCAACAAAGAATTAGCTTCACCACTAGCCATAGGAATCAAACAAGAATTTGGGGCTTCAAGACATGAGGTGCTGAGCCAGTAGGTGAGAGAAAGGTGCCTGGTGAGGAAATCCTGTAGGGGGGGGTAACTGGATATGTTTTTTGAAAATAGAACTCGATACTATATGATTATGATTCATGACACAGATGTCATGTCCAATCTATCTGCTTCCCAACCCCTCTGCAGGTCTAGCTATCCTCAAATGCCTTACTTGGGCAGTTTTTATGCAAATTTATTTCTTTTCTAGATCAAATTGCAGAGTAAAGAGAAGGAATAGCCCTAAGAGAAATGTGTGAGAGAAATAAACGAGTAAAGGCTTCACTGAGAACAGGAACTCAAATCTATAACAGAACCTGGGGAAGGTGAGCCCTGTGGGATTCACCAGGACTTAGATACCTACAAGACATAGATGAGCAGCTGAGGTAATTTTATTTAACTTTTTATGATGGTTAACTTTGTGTGTCAATTTAACTGGGTCCCAGGTGCCCAGATATTTGGTTAACATTACCAAGTTTGTGTCTGCAAGGATGTTTCTGGTTGGGATTAGCATTTGAATTGGCAGACTGAGTAAAGCAGATTGCCCTCCCTAATGTGGCTGGTTGTCATTGACCACGGGCCCATCTGTTGAAGGCCTGAAAAGAACAAAAAGGTTGAGTAAGGAAGGATTCATTCTGTCTGACTGTCTTATAGCTGAAATAGCCATCTGTACTTCCTTTTGAACTTGAATCTTATACCAAAATTATGTCTCTCCTGGGTCTTCAGCTTGCCAAGTACGGATTCTCAGGCTTCTCAGCCTCCATGACCACATGAACTAAATTCCTTATTTTATTATATATTAACATGTATATCAAATACAAAAATATATAGTGTAATAAAATATAAATAAAATAAAATAAGGAATACCACACACACACACACACACACACACACACACACACACACACACACATATTCCATTTCTCTGGAGAACCCAGACTAATATGGTCCCCTCCTTTGTAATCTCTGGACCTACAAAGGTCTGCTGAAGCAAATTTCCAAAAGTAAAGGGAGACCACCCAGAGCATCTGCATAAGCTGGGATCTCATTCTCTCAGCCCAAATGGAAGCAGAGAAGACACATGGGCCAAAAGAGCACATAGGATAGGCTCCAGGAGCAGCTCAGGAATCTATAAGAAAGGAACTTGATATTCAAAGAGGGAAATCAATAAAAGGAAAAGAGGACGAACCTCGGGATGAACAAGAACTACCATAAGAAAATGGTAGGGAGGAACTTGTTCTTGCAGGAGAGAAAAGATAGGGGTACCTTGATGGCTCAGTCTGTTGAGAATCTGACTTTGGCTCAGGTCATGCCCTTGCAGTCTGTGGGTTCAAGCCCCACACCGGACTCTGTGCTGTCATAACAGGTCAGAGCCTGGAGCCTGCTTTAGATTCTGTGTCTCCCTCTCTCTCTGACCCTCCCCTACTTTCACTGTGTGTGTGTGTGTGTATCTCAAACATAAATAAACATAAAAAAAATTAAAAAAAGAAGAAGACAAAAATACTTGCACTTGCCTCAGAAGGAGCAGCTTTGTCAAAAACCCAGAAAGGAAGAATGGAACTGGGGAGACATGGTGCAAAGGGATTAACGTTGGCAGAGGTCAAAGACAAGGCAAGTAACAGGTCCCACTGTAGGTAGAATGTGAGTCTAAAAGAATGCGAATACCTGAACCCGAGAAAGGACAAGAAGCCCAGCAAGTGACAAAGAGGGCGGAGTGCCCAGAGGCACACTTGACAGAGTAAGAAAAATCACTTGAACTTGGGACAAGCACAGTTCAAAACAGGAACATGTAGCCCAAGTGGCAAAGGAACTCCAGGGCCGCAACATGTTGCCTAAAGGGCTCTGAGAAGAAAATACTAACGGAATTTTTGTGAGAGAAGCAAAGTGGAACATGAAAAAGGGAATTTTTTGCTTCCAAGGAGCTATATTGGGGGCTTGTCACCTGTTAATAACATGACTTAGCCACAGTTCGTCCGGTGGTAACAGAAAGCTATTCAAGCTGGCTCAAGAAAGGGGAAAAATTTTTATTAGGAGGCTATTGAGTAATACATTGAGCCCAGGGATAGCTACATCCCAGTAAACAGTTACCAGGAAAATCAGCCATGCTTTCCATCCCTGCTTCTCGCTGAGTGCTCACTTCCTGTTCCCAGCACAGAAAGCGGTGGAAGATGGCGGCCTCACAGCTTTAGGAGTACACATCAGCTCATTTCAAGGCTTCCACACAGGCTGACTCACAGAGAGAAAATATTACTGGACATCAAGATCAGGTGTTGGGCAAAAGGGCAAAGGCACACAATACAAAATTGTTGCAAAGACCCCTCCCTTACAGGGATTGTGGAGACGATTGTCAGAGAAATTAAGTTGTTGTGAGCCTACAGGTCACTACTTCATTGGACAAATGGAAACATAAAAATGAGAAGGTAAAAAAACCATATATTTTTGAAGCATATATAAATTATACCATATAGACAATATCAGAAGAAAAGATGTTGATAATAAAATACAGGAGGAAAATCATGTGATGAAAATAAAATCTAATGGTAAAGAAGCACAAAATTTTTCTGCTCCTGCTGTCTAATTAGTTGTGGCTCTTCAGCTGTAAAACAATTCTACTTGGTGAAATAGAAGCTATAATTACAAAACAAGAAAAGACTGAGTACTTTCAATGCCAGTCCTTATTCTCATGGAGATCCTAGTGCAAGGCTGGCATCCTGTGGGCTGAGGACGTTTGTCACATCATCTTCATGAGGCCTTAGCAGAGCCTTTACCTTGACACAAACTATGCCTAAACAAAAAAGGCACAAGATAAAAAATGATACAGGAGTGAGAGATGTTTGAGTCCCTTAAAAAAGGCTTAGAGGGGAATTATAAAGAGTTGTTAAAGACTATACTTATAAAATAAAAATGGATGCATTTCTTAATACATTTTTATAGGATATTTACCAGAAGAATTAGAACAAAAGGCCATGTGGGGTATCTTACAAAACCAGTTGTTAAATCATAGTATGTGTATTCAACTGAGGAATACACACTTGCCGAAGGAAATGGACAAAAGATTTGGCACTCATTGGACAAGGTCATGGAAATAAATGGCAGAAGTTTACAAAAAAGGGTCACATTAAAAGATAACAAAAAATAATTTAAAATGTTACATTTCATTATGTTCCAATAAGAATTTAAAGTGATTTACAAAATTCATGAGCCAAAGGAAGATAAAATAGATTATGAAGTGGGTAACCACAAAGGCATGGAGGAGCATAATCTGAGTCCAAGAATGAGGTTAATTACAAACCACAAATGAGGTTAAATTTTATAATTACTCATTTTCTATAAATGAGGCAAAAATGGATCTTTGTGATATTTAGCCAGTAACAAAAATTGGGAAGGAAACCTGATCAATTGCATAGCGCATAATGTTCACAGGGTACAAACTGAACAACTTTCCAAGAGAGGCTCAACCATTCCCAGTAGAGTGTAATTGCATTTTAGGACAATTTAAAATAATGCATATAAAATGAGTAATAAGCTCTCACTTTTTAAAAAATGCGTATTCATTTATTTTGAGAGAGAGCGAGAACTCCCAAGCTTGGAAGAGGCAGAGACAGAGAAAGAGAGAGAGAAACCCAAGCAGGCTCCTCACTATCAGCATGGAGCCCACTGCAGGGCTTCATATCACAACTGTGAGATCATAACCTAAGCTGAAATCAAGAGTCAGACGCTTAACCCACTGAGCCACGCAGGCACCCCAAACTCCCACTTTCTGCACAAAATTTGAAATGATGTAGTTTCCCAATTTTTTCCCTTCATTCATAAAAAAATGCATAATAAAATTTTAGTGCCAAGTGAATTATAAACTGTGTTCATGCTATTGATTCCTAGTGGTACCAGTTTAGGTTGCAAACAGAAATATCTCTTATACTCTGTCACATTCAATCTTGAGTTCTGAGTATATCAAAATATGCACAGGATTCATGGAATGTGTGATTTTCCCAGTCCCCTCCTGAAGCTGGCCTATACTAAGGCATGGCAGGAATTTCTGTCTATACCCAACATATAAAGACAGGGTAATGAAATAGAAGCTATCCTCAGTAGCATCCTTTTTGGAATATATGACAGTATATTATGTGAGCTCTTTCTTAATGGATCCCAATGTATGTGCTGATTCCCTCACTCCAAAGTTTAGATTCTTAAAAAGGCCAAAGCAAAAAATCCAGAATTATAACACTCCGCTCCTATAACTGAGTTCAGGGACAAATACGAGAGCATGTAAGAGAGACCATGAACTACAGACTTTTCAGGCTCTCTTCCATATCAGCCAATACTTTCATGGATATCATGTGATATAAACCTATTGATAAAAGGACTTAGTGTCTGTACTTTTCCACATCTTTTTGGTTACAAGGCACTGAAACCCAACTCCAAACAAATTAAGTTCAGTTCACTTAATCAGACTACAAGATGGGTTGACCTGTCCATAGAGACAAATGGATCCAAGAGTTAGCATGCCATCAAGATACTCTTCATCTGTCTCTTACCTCTGCACTTCTGTTGGTGTTCACTACATTCTCTTTTACTACCGTCTTCCCCAAGTGAAAGCGCCTGAACTCATATATTAACTGTTCTATGTCCATAGAAGAGAGGAGCTTTTTCCTGCTGGCAATAGTCATAAACGTGCCAGGGGAGGACTCAGCTGGCCTGGTTTGGGTCAGATGTACAACTCTGAACTGATCACCAGCGCCAGGATGGTAACCAGTGGACAAGTTGTGGGACTTCTTTAGGTTTGACTATTATGTGGCCACTTATAATATTTTTGAGCAATACTAATGATAAAGTGCAAAACAAAGAAAATTTCCCAAAAAAGTATGTACTGTATCATCCTAATGTGTATATATTTCTTAAAATACATGTGTTATACTAAAAGCCAGAAAATAACACAGCTTATTAATGATAACTGGTAGTCAATAGTTTTATACTTCATCATACTTATGTTTCCAAACTTTCTACATAGTACATAAATACATACTACCATTTTAGTTGAGAAAAAAATTCGTATTTTTATAAAATAATTTAAATTCACATGAACAAAGAGACAAATGAACAACTCATTTCTACTCTACCAAGCACAATTCATTAAATATACCATGGAACCCAAGCTAATTCCTAATGTACCCTGATATTCACAGTAAACTATGTTAAAGTTATATACCAGGTTACATGAATAGAGTAACTTGCTACGGAAATTTGTCCATTTACTTAATCTTTATTTGTCGCATATCTACTATGCACCAGACTCTGAGCTAAGTCATAAAGGTGCAGCAATGAACAATTCAAGCAAATTCCCAGCCTCATGAACTTTGTGCTCTGGTATGATGGACAAAAGTAAGAGAATGAAAAACAGGATGACAACTTTTAACAAGTGCTGTGAAGGGCAGAGAGTTCATTAGAAAGTATTACAGGACAACATATGTTGATGGTTAGTGAGGGCCTCTCTTCAGTGACATTTAAGTTTAAGGGAAAGCATGGAAAAGAGGGAACAGCATATGTAAACGCTTGGAAGCAGGAATGTGTTCAGAATACGTGTGGCACTAAAAGACTAGTGCCCGGGGAACAAAGGGAGCAGGACTGGCGTAAAACTGTAGAGACATAGCATCCATAACCAGGTTCCTATCAGGGTACCGCTACCAAGGTCATAACTTCGTTTTTAGAATAGTGGATCTGGGGCCCTTCTCCAGAGTGGGGCCAGCTATCTATTGATGCTGCTGCTTTAACAGTAAAGCCAGTTTCCATCTATAAATAAAATGTTAAGTTTCAAGCCCCACATTGGGCTTTGTGCTGACAGTGTGGAGCCTCCTTGGGGTTTTCTCTTTCTCTGCCTTTCCCCACTTGTGCATGCTTACATTCATTCTCTCTCCCTCCCTCCCTCCCTCTCTCTCTCTTTCCCTCCCTCCCTTCTTCCCTCCCTCCCTCTCTCTCTCCTTCCCTCCCTTCTTTCCTCCCTCCCTCCCTCAAAAATGAACTTTTAACGTTCATAGAAAGAATATTGATCTTGATCTTGAGAGACCTCTCACAGGTGGGCAAAATAGATGCCTAAACTAGGGTAGAAAGAGAAGAAATAGCAAACAAAAAAGAGAGGGAACAGAAATGAAAGTAAAATAATGAAACTTTTTAAAGAATTGAGCATTCTATGAGAAATGACAGTTAACATCACAAGACTAACCAGTATGCACAACTGTTTATGATTGTTTTCATACAATGCTCTCTTCTTTTTTAATGTTTATTTATTTGAGAGAGAGAGCATGAGTGGGAGAGGGGTAGGAGGGGTGGGGTGGAGAAAATCCCAAGCAGGCTCCACACTATCAACACAGAGCCCAACATGGGGCTGGAACCCATGATACCGGGATCATGACCTGAGCTGAAATCAAGAGTCAGCTGCTTAACTGACTGAGCCACGGAGGCACCCCATGATGTGTTCTTCTAGCATCAACTTAATGTCCCTATAATATAGTTGCTCTATTACTGGGAGAGAGGCAGAACGTGGGACATACAATGTTTGTCTTTCTTATACACCTGGTAGTGTAGAAGAACTGTTGAGTACACCATATGTAAATCTCTTCTCCTTTAGTCCTCTGAGAATCTACATAAAAAATATAATACATAAAAGAATTATCAAATGGAAAGAAAAATGAAAATGAAGTGAACAAGGAGATAAATTTTCCCACAACACTCTTCCCCAGTCAAGTAACCCTCTCAGGAACTTGAGAAAAGAACAGAGCCCACCCTAATTTCCAGGTAATGGATACAAAATTCTGAAACATAAATCCCTTGGCTTATTAAATATTATATAAAAATCTTCCTAAGTTGTGTAAACCATTGTTCAGATCCTAGTATCCCTTACCAGTCTTTTTTTTAAGAAATATGAAATAATCAACCTAAACACTATATAAAAAGAGCTCATCTATTTATTGAGATCAAAAAGGCTAATTAGTGGAAAATGCTGGAAGACACTAAAACTCATCTTTCTGTATTGTGCAGCGCCCAAAAAAAAAAAAAATTAGCATGAGCTCTTAAGTCCTGTGCCAAAGAGAATCCTCAATTGGCTGGAAAGGAAATGAGACACAGATCTAAGTCTGCAGCAGAATATTCTACTGCTCTTAAGGAATGTATAATATATACTCTGTGATGAAAGCTAGATGTGGAAGCCTCCCAAAGGCAAACAGAAGATGGGAACTGAGAAATCAGCTGGTGACTCTACAGCCACTCCCACGAAACTGAAATCTTTTCAGTGGA
Organism: Proteles cristata cristata; assembly: GCA_017311185.1. Lineage (NCBI taxonomy): Eukaryota > Metazoa > Chordata > Mammalia > Carnivora > Hyaenidae > Proteles > Proteles cristata. The sequence continues at coordinate 982,105 of JAESUZ010005475.1, forward strand.
ATAAGAAATTATCATTAAGAAGCAACATTAAAATTCCTCAGAGGAGGCACCTGGGTGGCTCAGTTGGTTAAGAGTCCGACTCTTAATTTCTGCTCGGGTCATCTCACAAGTTGTGAATTCAAGCCCCACAGATTCCACTCTCTTTCTCTCTCTGCCTCTCTCTCTCAAAAATAAATAAACATTAAAAAAATCTTTGAGATGTTTAATATTAATGAGAAAGCCAAATAGTCCAGATAGCCAAGAACTTTCAAACCTCCCTTCTTCCCAGCTGTCTGCCGGGGTTCCATAAGGCAGAATGACTGGAAATGGTCAGGCATTTCTATACTGTTACTTCTGTTCCCCCACATAAATGCCTTGAAAACTACTGTTAATATCACCCCTCTGATGAAAATTAGTCAGGCCGATATGATGGACCTCTGTGGCTTTGCAAATCATAGAAAAATCTCAGGACATGACAAGATTTCTGGATAAGGTAGAATCTGAACCCACCACTCTTGTTTTTTAATTGTGTGACTGTCACAATGTGGGGGAATTGGAGAAAGTGGGTGGTTGGGATATTGTGACATGCCGCCTTAGAGATGAACATTCCCTAGGCCCTCCACTTAGGAGAAAATTGGGCCAATGCCATTGCCTACGAATCTTTCATTCCACCCGCCATAGGACCCAAATGACCACAGCTACCAAAACAGGAGGAATAGGGACTGCTAACGAAAAGAATTCATGTTTCTCTCTCTTCATTTCCCTTCTGGTACCTAAGTCAAGGCTCTGCAGAAGAAAACTCAGTATGGGAAAGATTAATGAATTTGTTGAACAAAACTGACAGCCAATTTGCAGAATTCAAACCAGACACCTTTAGTTGCCGCAAATAAATGACATGGGGCCCTTGGCATATAGATAATTACTCGTAGTCCCCACTTTTCAATGCTGACATCCCTCAAATGGAGTTGCCACAGGACTAGACTTGAGCCTGAGAATGCATGTAATTTCCATGAGAGAAGAAGCTCGTGGGAGGCCGAGGCCAGGCCTGTGCCCTTGTCCTCACAAGGGGCAGAGAATGCTTTAGGCCTGGAAAGTTTTGAATGTCTCCTCATAACCCTTGTGGGGAACACTGCTTTATTAATGCCTTATGCGGGTAGAATCCCAACTTGGAAAACTGGTATATATGGGGCTAAGATACCACCGGATTCCTTGAGAAGCAGGCCTCTGCCATGCATTAAAAATAAGATTCCGCATTTTAATGACAACTTTGAAAACTGATGTGCATCGTAAAACAGATCATCAGTGCCCCAGTGACCATCCACCCACCTTTAGGTAAGCCTGATGTTTGATTATCCAACATCTTATTGCAAATATACAGAAAGAAAAACGCCTTTGGATTAGCCACATGTGTACAGTCATTCAAGCTTTGATGACTAGTTCTAGAGGGTTCTCTGATGCCCATGTCACAACCCCTGAAATTACAGATATTTGGTCTGTATTAAGCCTCTCAAGGATGATTTTATTCTTTTTTAATTTTTTTATGTGTATTTTATTTTTGAGAGAGAGAGACAGAGTGCGAGCAGGGGAGGGACAGAGAGAGAGGGAGACACAGAATCTGATGCAAGCTCCAGGCTCTGAGCTGTCAGCACAGAGCCTGACAAGGACTTGAACTCATGAACCATGAGATCATGACCTGAGCCTAACCTACTCAGCCACCCAGGTGCCTGAGGATTATTTTATTTTTAGCTACACTTACGAAAAGATGGTCAGGGGGTGTGTTTGTCTGTGTTTTTATTATAAAAGGCATACATTGAAGAGGAAAATACAAAACTCCTTAAAAGTATTACCTGAAACGAAGAATTAGGATCCTGAAAACTCATTCCTGTGAAGGAAGAGAACCCCTTCAGTGGAAAGGATCCTGAACAGGCTGCAAACATTGGCAGCTTAGCATGTAGCGACACACACAATCCCAGTAACACAATAGAAGACTCATCCTAAAAGAAGTGTCTTGCCTCGAGCTTAGATCTCACTTCTATTCTAATGCACTTGAAATCACTCAAATTCACTCTAAAGAGAAATTGAATTGTTAAGATCTATGAAGTGGGCCCCAAGCTGTGACAAGTTCCCTTGAAAATAGTTTCCTTTGTTCTAGATTCATTTTCTCTCCTGGCTTATGTCCCCTGGATTTGACAAAAGATTAGAAGGTTCTGCCCAGAATGCAATCTCTGCCATTTGGTAGCAGGCTATAATGTGATGGATTTAAAGGCCTCTTTAATTTAAAGCGTCTTGGAATTTAGAGGGTCTGGGTAGCAGACCCTACCTAGAATACTTCCATTCTCCTTTCCTGGTGAACAGTCACTTCATTTCTAAGGATAAATTGGTTTACAAAGGAAAGCAGTATTGACCTAAATTCTCAGTGTCAAAAGCTGTGGAGAAGGAAAAATGGGGAAACTCCTGAAAATTTCCCTCCAGCCCGTGATCTATAGTGTAGAGCCAAGCCAACAGAGTCCTAGATGGTGTTTAGTATGTGTTTTGTTTCTCTGCACCTCGTGTTTATGGCTCATAACTGCCTTGTCCTGTGAGATGTACTCTGCCAAATTATTAGTCAGATTTAGTCTGATATTTGTTAAATGGGTTTTTTCTCCTTGCCTTCTTGAATAAATGCAATCAGATACATTTATTTATGAAATGAGAAAACGCAAAAAAACAAAAACAAAAAAAATCAACCTACTGTTAAAATAACTTCCAGGTCATTTAGATTAATTTGCATCCACTCATCCTGTCCCTGCTACAAGTTGGGAATGCCTATAACCTAAAAATTATATTAAGGTATTCGATGTGTTATCTATCTGAGCCCTCATGAGAGATTATTGTCACTTTTTTAAGGGCTGCATCTAAATCAAATGATTAATAATTTTTTCTAATTAGCTTATGTAATATGTTAAGATCTTAGGGCTGAGAACCGTATCTTCAGACTTCAACAACAACACAGTATCCATAAATCAAAAAGCATTATGGAAGCAAATTGTTTAAGTTAGTTTTCTTGCCAAAGTATATACTGACATTAATATACCTACATTCACTTAGTATTTAAATTGGTTTCTGTGCTCTTTTTTTGAGACACTATCTTGCTTTCACTTCTGTACTCAGAAGTGTCTTTTCCCCCAGAGCACCTGGTTTAATTATGCATTGGCATTGTTGATGCAAAAGGGAAAGATAGCATGTAAATTGCTATATAATCACAGGCTAGTAGCTCTTAAAATGACAGTGGATTGAGAAAAATTAATAGCAAATTTCACAAATGCAATAGAGTATGTAGAAAATACTCTGCTAATGCACATATCCACATTGCTTTCCTTTTCTAGGCAGCATTTAAGTAGAAGGGTGGAATATTCTCTTAGACTCCATTGACTATACTATCCTGAATCCTACTGAGGGCTTATTAAAAATTTCACTGGAGAGTTTAATAACGAAGGGATCTACTGAGGGACGTGTCATTCATTCAGGGAATGTTTATGTAGTACTAAATTATACCAGACTCTCTTTCATGTAGGTTCAGGAAACAACTTATAGTAACATCTAGAACCTAGCATGGAATCTATTTCTGTGGCTAGCCTGTTTTCTTAGAGGAGGGTGCTCATATTCGCAAAGTGTCATTAAAAGGGAGGAAGAATTCCAACAAGGGCAAAAGAGCTTAAGGATTACTATTGTGGGTATATAGCAAGAGTGCCCAGGTTAAGATCATTGCTCTGCTGCTCACCAACTGAGTGACCTTGGGCAACTCACAGAAACTTTCTGAGCTCCAGTTTTCTCATTTGTATGATGATAAAAGTACCTACCTCTTAAGATTCTTGAGCATGAAAAATGACCACATACGTTGTAAGCTTTGTTAGCCTTTATTTTGCAAAATGCTTACTGGTGTCCCATCAGATCCTGGGCCAGTGAAGCGGAGCCTGTGAAGCTGTCTTATTTTTATGGCGGGTCTTTGTGTAGGTAGAGACAATTTAGACAGACTCAGTAACGTATGTCTTCTGCATCCTTCAGATTCTGACTTTAAGCCCCTCTGGCAAGTTAGGGAACAAGGCTGAAGCCAGCCTATTAACCTCAGTAATTTTTATATGACAAAAGAAGAGGCTTGAACTGATGGGTAAGTGTAGAAAATGATGAGGTGCTCTATTATTTCAGCCCCTGAGCAGTCCTGTGCACGAACTCTCTCTGTTTTTAATCTCCAAAGCTTTCTGATGTTAAAAGGAGTTAAAAGTGAACACACTTATACTGCAACAAAAAATTTAAACCTCAGGAGTTCAAAGTCACATATCTTTATATAATTTTCTACAAAGGTTATATTTCATTGTCTTTACAGAATTGTTTCATATAAAGTTCAAAGCCATTTCCATAAAAACTAGATATTAGAATAGACTGGGCTGTGCCCAGGAGACATTACAATGGATAGAGAACTTCAAGATCTATCCAGGTGACCATTTCATTTTTCAACCATCTGAAATATGGCTTATAGTCTTTACCATGGTGGTGGTATTTGTCATGAAGAAGACAGAAATGATCAATACAGACATAGACTATTTCCATACATACTAAAGGTGAAGATTGGACAATCACTGACCTCATTTTATTCAATAAATTCTTCTTAAACTCCTGCTTTGTACTAAGTGCTGGGCTGAATTAAAATAATATACAAAACCATGCCCTCAAGAAGCTTGCAAGTCAAGTAGATACATGGAGCCTATATTATATACAGTTTCTCTCTCTCTCTCTCTCTGTATATATATATATACACACACACATATATATTCTTGATCCTATATATATTTTTTTCTCATGATCATACATATATATGTATGTATGTATATATTCTACGTCTCCAGTTAATGCAAAATAATCAACATGAATTAAATAGAGCAGTAATGCAAATAAGAAAAGAACCTTTGCTGATCTACTCAGCATTCTGATCAAGCTCAGGTAAGATGGTAGCATTCACTGAGCTGTAAAGGATGAATAATTTATCACAGAACATTGCAGGCGTTCAAATAGTACATTTAAAAGAATTATTCATTCACTACTTTTTATCAGCCAAAATGTAAAGTGACCACTGTAAGTGGAGAGACTTGTGGTAGTCAAAGAATAAAGAAATTGTGTCCATCCTTCAAGACCTAACACCAATGGAGTCTCTTCTACAAAGATTTTCCTAATTCCCCTAATACTATTTGTAACTGGTTTCTTCCATTATTATGGTCTACTTGGTATGCAAGTAATGCCTATGTTTATTTTATCCCCCACCAGTTAGTAAATCATAAGCTCCTTAAGAGCACTGTTCTCATCGTACCCATCTTCATCCATCAACACCCCCTTGATACCACCAATTATTTGTTTAAAGATGGAATGAACCCAGGGACAAACTTCAGAGAGTGATAAGTCCTCTAACGATAACCCCAGCTTTCCATAGTTCATGCTATGGTGTAGCTGCTTTTGGAAGAACACAAAATTAAATTGGAGACCACTACAAGAGCAGCTTAGAGAATGGATTTGTTTATTCTAAAGCTTTCTACTGAGAGATGAAATCTCTGAATTGAGTCATATCGTTTGAACCAGTTGATCCTGATTTATCTTTATTATTCTTGGCTCCATTTATACAAAGAAAAGAGAGGAACTGGGCAAAGGCCCAATAGGTTGAATCAATGTCAAAAATCAATTCTGTATGCCTTTTTCTTCCCTTTCAGTAGCAGATTATTTTTATTTTTCCCTGAATTGCTCATATGACAAGGTGAAGCTTCTATTTCACCTTTCCTATGGAAAAGTGATGTCACATCTCTGCTACAGGCACATACACCACCCCAGAATTCCAAGGTCCAAAAACATGTCTCAGAAAGACATGAAGTGAGAATTATTGGTAACTATAGGTCATATAGACCAAGAATGTGAGTTATTCAAACCAAAAATGTTATCTGTCTCCATCATATAGTGTGAAAAGAGCAACTAGCAATTGGGCTTTTGTTTCTGCACTGCCATTCCCTACAGTCTGTAGGACCTGAGACAAATCAGTTAGTTATTTAGTCCCTCAGTTTCCCCATTTATAGAATCTATTTCCTTCCAGTGCTGAGATTTTTATGACTCTAAAGGTGGAATCTCTCCCTGGCAGCTGTCAAAATCAGAACTAAAGCTCTAGGCTTACAGCATTATGGTCCAGCCCATTATACAATCCCTGCTTTTTAATATCTCCCATATGAGGCTTCATTTTGTAAGCCTTTTCATCCGGAAAGCTTTAGAAACCAATCAGCAGTTTGTGTTTTTTTCTTTATTTTGTAACTTTTTTGGAGTTTGACAGAATTGAACAGGAAACAATTTTACATAGCAGATAGCAGAGATAGATCTGTGTAGGCCTCAGCAAAACTATTAAATGGGCCAAATTCGTTTCACTCAGTTTATCTTCCTTCTGTCAGTGTGCGTTTACGCAGATTCAGCTCTCAAGATATCGTTTCACCCTGTCAGCATTACTCTTCACTTAACCCATTAGTAGACCAGGGGTCTCTGTCTCAAATGTTTGCCAGGTCCAGGAAAGTACCGTGATTAGGCTGAGAATAATTTGAGAAAAGGAAGCAGGAGAAGCTGGTGTAGAGGGTGAAGCACAGCCTTTAGACAAAACTTAAAGACATTTAAATCAATTTACAATAAACAAAAACATGCCCGCCAAATAAAACGCTTCTTCCTGTACAATTTGACCAGAATTTATAATCCTGTTATAAACACTTTAAAATCCCCAAAAGCATCCCTGGACGCTTAGATATGCTGACATCTAGTGGTGGGGGAAGGGATTGCTTGTGACCACAGGGTGGAAGCCAGGAAACTTTCTTAGAGCCAACATTTGCCAAATGTTATGCAGGTACTTCATGTTGATTTGCTTTTAATTCTCACAAAAGCTCCAAGAATTAAGTACCATTGTTACTACATTTCAATTGACATAACCAGGTTTCCAGTCAAGCAGTTTCCCAAGGTCAAAAGAATGGGTACTGAGATTTGGTTGGAATTCTGAGACTTACTCTTTTTTTAGAGAATGCTTCTTATAACTGCCTACTCTGACTCCTATAACTCTAATGCTTTAACAGGGTGCCAAGAGTCCCCGCCCCCCCCCAAAAAAAAAGTTGACTCCAAACTCCTCCTGAGGCTTATTTCATGCCACAGTTGAGAATGGAAAGGAGTGAATACCCAATCATGAGAAAGAAGGAGCTCCCCCCATTTGCAGCAACGTGGATGGAACTTGAGGACATTATGCTAGAAAAAAGCCAGACAGACAGATACTGCATGATGTCATTTCTTTGTGGAATATTTTTTTTTTTTTTTTTAGAAAAGTCAAACTCAAACAGTGGAAAAGTGGTTTCCAGGGGTGGGAGGTGGGTGGGTATAAGAAATAGGAAGAATTTGGTAAAAGGGTTTAAACTTTCAACTCTAAGGTGAATGAGGTCTGAGGATTTCATGTAAAACATGATCTCTATCTGGAATTGAGAACGCTGAATTATATAATTAAAATTTTCTAGGGTAGTAGAACTTAAATGTTCTCATCAAGAAAAAAAATAAATATGAGAGGTGATGAATGTGTTAATTGACAGGATGTGGAAGATTCATAATATATCAAACCACCATGATGCACACTTTAAATATCTTACAATTTTATATGCCAATTCTACTTCAATAAAGATGAATTTTTTAAAAACAGAAAGACAGTGGATGAAGGAGGGAAGTAGAGCCTTTCATGACTTGTCTGATTTTCCTTCTAGGTTAAAATTAAAAATTAAAATTAAAATGTTGATCGTCCAGACACCTCCTGCCTGCTAAACATCTGTTCACACAGGTCAGGATGCCTTTTCTTGGGTCTTTCTCCTACTGGACTCTATTAATAGAAGTGTTATTTCAGTTGCAAGTCTCACATCTCATTTGTAGAATTCTCCAGTCACAATAACCCTCCTCTTTATTTTTCCCTTTAAAAAGAGACAGTCACTCCTGATTTTCCTCCTCCTACCTGCTGCTTAATCAACAGAAAATGATTGTAGGCAATTTAGCAGCCTTCCTTAGCTTCGAGCCCCCACGACCACACTGCCAATGAAAACCACAAAGCGGTTTTCCCCTTGATGTCCCAAAGGAAGGCAGTGTAACATGGCAGGCATGTAGGTACACTTTTGAGTCAGGCTGATCTGAGGTTGTACTCTAGCCCTTATTATTTCCCAACTATGTGACCTTGGAAAATTGAGTTTCCTCTGTAAATTGAGGTGATGCTATCTCTCTTGTGTAACTATCATGAAGAGCAAATAAACTCAGATAATGTAAGTGAAGTTCTCAACAGAATGCCTGGCCTATGGGCTGTGTTAAAGAGTAACAGCCATTCTTTAAATGAACAAGAGCAAAAACTTAAAAGTAAGCAAAAACAATATCCCATTCTGTTGGAGTAGAACAGAATATAACACTTTTAGTGTTTTGGAGTTTTGACCAAAATAAATTAGATTGTGATGTGTTCTGCCCTAGCCAAGAAAGTACGAAACGTCTGCCTTCCATTGGAAGTGCCCTGACTTCATTGGTCATGATCCCAGAAGGTCAGAGAGCACTGCCAACATTTCTTGACTACTCTTTGCAGTGTGCTTCATAGTATGAACGTCTGTCGCCCTTCTCCCTTAGATCCTCTTCCTTCCTTCCTGAAGCTGCTTAACACGAGGAGACTGCCATTTCTTCATTCACTAGGCTGTTCCCAAATCCACATAGGTGATCCCATTTTTCCCAAGCCTTCATGTCCTTTGTCGTGGAACAAAAACAAAGATGGATTTCTTCTTTGCTTAAACTTTTCACCTCTTGGGGTGCCTGGGTGGCTTAGTCGGTTAAGCGTGTGACTTTCACTTAGGTCATGATCTCGCGGTTCATGGGTTTAAGCCCTGCGTCGGGCTCTGTGCTGACTGCCAGCTCACAGCCTGGAGCCTGTTTCAGTCTGTGACTCCTTCTCTGACCCTCCCCTGTTCACTCTGTCTCTCTGTCTCTGTCTCTCTCTCTCTCTCCTAGAAATAAATAAAACATTAAAAAAAAAAAAACTGTTCACCTCTTATTGCATAATATCCTGGCTATGCTATGCATAAAATGCCCTTTGCCCACCATGACAGAGGAGCTTATTTTGCCACCGCTGTATTTAGGAGCATGGCCTGCTCTACTTCCCCCAAGCTTTTTCAGGATCTTTCCTCTCATTGCCCTCATAAACAATTTTGATTTCAGTTTTGTTTTGTGGAAGGCAGCAGAAGGCGGTTCAGTATATAATTCTCGTTACAAAAAGACATGGATTTGGGTCTTGCCTTGCATCTAGGATATCTCCTCTATAAAATCTGGCATGGCTATCCCAGCCCCCACATGAGACCATCATGAATTGGGGAAGGGGTTACAAACCTCCTGGTGGACAGAGTCTGGGGCAGGGGGGCGGGGGCGTAAAAGCTGGATCCAGGCTCTCCTTACCTCTTGCCTAACTGTATGCAGCCATCCTGAAAACAATATAGCACTTTATGCATTGAGCATAAAATAACAGATATAAAATAAGATACCAGATATAGCCTAGTGGCTGGCTTATGGCAAGCACTCATCATATAGCTACTTACTATTTCTATGCATCAGACAAAGCACTGCCCTATTTTATAATCTTCTCTAATCTTGTTTCTCCATTTCATCAATGAACAAATACTGAAAACCTTCCTGTAAGTGAAAGGTTTATCAGCTCATCTGAAAAACTCATTGAAAATATTCTGAATGTCATAAAGTAAAATTGGAAATATTTATAAAAGGAATTCATCAGTATTTCCCCAAATTAAATGGCAGTGGAGAGTTGATAAAGAATCTTTTTGGACAGTACAAAGTAGCCTAACATTCCCAAAAGAAGACCATCTGAAGATAATTCAACAGCTCCTTGAAACTAAAGTTTTCTTGAACAAAAGTTCTTATATGAGCTAAATATTAGATGATGTTAAGAAATTACTATTTTGTGTTAGGTATGACAGATATTGTGGGTATGCAGGAAACTATTATTTTTTGAGACGGATGCTAAAAAATTTGGGGCTGAAATATCATGATATCATTAATTTACTTTTAGGCAAGAGTGTATATCATGTCAATTAAAAGTTTACATAAAAGTAAGTCAGCTGAGAAATGATTATGTAAAATATGCTAATGTTTGTTGGCTGTAGGAGATAGATACCCTGTTTTGAAATGTTTCATTAACCAACAACAAAAAAAATAAGATAAGAAACCAAGTGCTTAGTAAAAAGAAAAATAAATTAAAAAGAAATCAGTTTTTAGCTTCAAGCTCTATCTCAGAAAATGTTTAAACAACTTGGGCCTCTTTTGTATGCACCGAGAAATCAAGATTCTCTATCAACCAAAAAACAGAATGCTCTCAGTGATGAATCTTCATAATCATCTAAAATAAGCAGCAGTGACCAGATTGCCTCCATTACTATTTGATTATTATCAGCTTCATTCTTCTCAAGAGAGACTTATTATCAGACATGTGTTTTTGTAAGCCAATTTGTTGTATTATTGCCTGAATACCACTTTTATTTTTAGTTTGTTTTTTTAAATTTGAATATGGTTGGGGGACCTGGGTGGCTCAGTCAGTTAAGCATCTGAATTTATCTTGGTCATTATCTTGTAGTTCATGAGCTCGAATCCCTCTGTGCTGACAGCTCAGATCTGGAGCCTGCTTTGGATCCTGTGTCTCCCTTCTCTTTCTGTGCCTTACCTGCTTGTTTCTCTCTCTCTCTCTCTCTCTCTCTCTCTCTCTCTCTCTCTCTCTCTCTGTCTCCAAAATAAACATTAAAATAATAATAATAATTTGAATATGGTTAACACACAATGCTACATTACCTTCAGGTATACGACTTAGTAATCTTACAAGTTTATACATGATGCTATGTTCACCATAAGTGTAGCCACCATCTGAACCATTATTACATCGCTATGACAATATCATTGACTATATTTCATATGTGTCTTTTATTCCCGTGATTTATTCATTCCATAACTGGAGGCCTGTACCTCCCTCTTCCCTTCACCCAGTCTGTCCATTCTCCCACCCTCGCCTCCTGACAACCATCAGTTTATTCTCTGTGTTTATAGCTCTGCTTTTTGCTTATTTATTTTGCTGGGTTTTAGATTCCGCTTATGAGTGGAATTGTATGATAGTGTCTTTTTCAGCCTGACTTATTTCACTTAGCATAATACCCTCTAGGTCCATCAATGTTGTCTCATATTGTACAATTTCATCCTTTTTTTATGGCTGTGTAACATTCATGTGTGTCTGTATGTGTCACATTTGTGCTATCTATTCATCTATTGATGGACATGCTTCCATATCTTGGCTATTGTAAATAATGCTGCAATAAACATAGTAGTGCATATATCTTTTGAAATAGTGCTTGCATTCTTGGACCATATGGTATTTCTATTTTTAATTTTTAATTTTTGTACATTCCCATCAACAGTGCACAAGGATTCCTCTTTCTCACATCCTTGCCAACACTTGTTATTTCTTGTCATTTTGATTCTAGCCATATTAACTGGTGTGAGGTGATACTCATTGTGGCTTTGATTTGCATTTCCCTGATGATTAGCTAAGATGAGCATCTTTTCATGTTTCTATTGGCCATCTGATGTCTTCTTTGGAAAAATGTCTATTCAAGTCCTCTACCAATATTTTAATTGGATGTTTGGCTTTTTTGGTGTTGAGTTGTATAAGTTCCTTATATATTATGGATATTAATGCCTTACCAGATATATCATTTGCACATATCTTTTCCCATTAAGTAGGTTGTCTTTTTGCTTTGTTGATTATTTTCTTTGCTGTGCAGAAGCTTTTTATTTGAATGTAGGCTCAATAGTTTATTTTAGCTTTTGTTTCCTTGCCTCAGGAGACATCTCTAGAAAAATGTTGCTACAACCAATATTAGAGAAATTACTACCTGTGTTCTTTTCAAAATTTTTATGGTTTCAGGTCTTACATTTACGTCTTTAATCCGTTTTGAGCTTATTTTTGTGTACGCTGTTAGAAAGTGGCTCAGTTTCATTCTTTTGCATGTAGCTGTCCAGTTTTCCTAACACCATTTATTGAAAAGACAGTCTTTTCCCCATTGTATAGTCTTGCACTCCTTTGTCTTAGATTAATTGAACATGTAATTGTGGGTTTATTCTTCGGTCTCCTTTCTGTTTTATTGATCTATGTGTCTATTTTTCTGCCAGTACCATACTGTTTTGATTACATTTTTTGTATTTCTTAACAGTGCTTCATTCTACTTAATTTCATGGTTATTTCCCACTTATGGCAGGTGATTTTTATTTTCCATTTACAGTCATTTCCTTTTCAAATTTATTTGAGTAAAAAAGTGAGTAGATTTAAATAAAACTGTTGGCAGAAATTATGAAAGTCATAACTGAATGGCCAAAGTTTGGAAAATATTGAGCTAAAGGGAAGAGAAAAAAATTAAAATGAGTTTTAACAAACTATATTCCATAAAACATTAGTTTCAAAATATGCTCCCAGAAAGAAAGAAAAAAAACCCTGCTCTGCAGTAAAATGAGTTTGGGAAACATGTATACTACATCACCCTCTAAGAGATTTGCAAGGCGTACTAGCATATTAAAAGCTTGAAGAAGTTCTGCAATAAAGAAACTCATTTGATTTTAAGTCAGCAGTTCCCAAACTTATTGGACCAGAAAACTTTTTTTTTTTCCTAAATAAACTATTAACATTGAGATCCATTTTAGGAAATACTGGTGATAAGGAGTTTTATGTTTGGGAAAGAAGGGCTTGCCAGGATTGATGAGGGTAAACATCACCTGGGGCTCCCTTACTCCCTCTCTTCCTTGCTTGGTCCTTTCAGAGAACCAGAGGGCATATAAGCTGACACAGTAACAGGGGTGGACTAATTTGGAAGAGAGAAGACCAAAATAAGAGATGAGATGGAGACTAGCTCAACAGCAGGTCAGATCCCATAACAGAAATAACTCAGTGGGAATCTCAGAGGTATTCAACTCTGCATAAGCAAACGGGAGGAGAAAAGATTTTAAGACTGAGTTAAGGAAAAGGAGGTGTTGTATTTCAAATACCTTTGAAATTCAAATTTCAAAGGTAGCTCAGAAGAATTCAAGTTTTAGTTTCAGGAGTCTTGTTTGCTTTCAAAATGCATTTTAGGCATTAACCTTCAAACTTTTATTCTCTGACATCTGCCTACTTTTTGCCATGTATTCCAAAATAATCTGGGCATGGGGCGCCTGGGTGGCTCAGTTGGTTAAGCGTCTGACTTCAGCTCAGGTCATGATCTCATGGTTCGTGGGTTCTAGCCCTGTGTCGGGCGATGTGCTGACAGCTAGCTCAGAGCCTGGAGCCTGTTTCGGATTCTGTGTCTCCCTCTCTCTCTGACCCTCCCCTGCTCACGCTCTCTCTCGCTCTCGCTCTCTCAGAAATAAATTTTTAAAAAAACATTAAAAAAAATCTGGGCAATGACAGTTACTAGATAAAAAGTGAAAGAGTGCTTCATGAGATTAAGAAGGAACTTTAAAGAATTACTTTCAATATCTGTTTAACAATTTTCACATATGCTTGTTTAATAAAGATACTTTTAATATCAAAAGGTCCAAAATTCAGAGAGAAATGTATACATAGAATGAAGAATATCATCTTAAATATCAGAGAATGAGTTTATTTCCTAAGATACAAAACAAGACAGAAGACGCTGAAGAGAATTTCATGCTATAAACCCTGCAATGGTAAACACAGTGGGTTTGGACCAGAGACCATGAACTTCTCTGAGATAAATACTAGCATTCAACTAGGAAGGGTTTGATGCATTTCTAGAGTAAGGAAGTAGAATAATTTAGGAGGCAAATTTTGTGTTAAAACCCAAAATACCTATATGGGCCAAACACAAAATAAGTATGCTGTAAATGTCATCCATTAATTCCTTCACAAAGTCTGTTTTGTCCATTCCCCACCCCCAGTATTTCTCAGTGTGATGTGCCTGGGAGAGCTTATATTCTTCCATTATCTTGGCAAGAAAAAATAAATAATATGACTTGAGAAATCCAAGCTTGCTTATTGCAGTAGGCAATAGCTGAAGAATTGGGAAGCAAACCAGTATTTTCCCCAAATACAGAAAATGAAGAAATTGGAAGGATAAGGAAGAAAAAAGTATCCCTTGGTTTTCTAAATACGAGTGTGTTAGAAGCAGACCACACTATGAATTACTGACAAAATGAGAAAACCAACAATGTTAATTGAGACACTGTGCCGGTGATAGAGGTTATGGTGAGATTGTATCCTGACTCTCCCACCTGTTCTGATATGGTTTTCTTCTCATGTGCCCACCCAGTGTGCAGTTATCACTCAGCCAGCCCTTAGGTCTTGTTAAGAGGAAATTGTCACATATACAGCTGTGGACTCGGTGTGTCTGTGGGAGGAGGTGAGTCTGGGATATTCCTACTTGCCACCCTGAACTGGAACTGCGTAGGTTTTCTTCTAATCAAAAAAAAAAGGGGGGGGGGCTTGATCTGGATTATATATTTTTGAATGTAGATTCCACACAGCCACTAGGTTCATAAAGCACTTGAAATTACAAATATATAGATTTTTCTAGAGAGAGGATCCCTAGCTTCTGTTAGATTCTCAAAGGAATCCCTGACCCCCAAAAAGATAAGAGCTATCAGAATAGATTATTTCAAAGCCTAGCCCAGGTGAATATTAATCCAGAACCATTCAAAAAAGAAATAGGTTTATTTGATTTTTATCTTATGAGTTGATTTTTAAGCCATATGTTCCCACTGGCTTAAATGAATAGTTCAATCAAAAGTAGAAACTTAACTGTTTTCTTTAAAAGATTTTTAAAAGATAAAATTCATTTTCTCCTTCATGCTAAAAAACTCCCAACAGACTTGGTATGATTGGGAGAGTACTCAGAAGTTCAAAGCTCAAACAATTATCTCAGTGAGTGCAGAATTGATTTTGAATTCTCAAATTAGAATTGAAGTTGCATTAAAAATTTGACAGTGATTCTACTCTTTGAGTTTTTAACTGATTTCATTTTAGGCCTTCTTTAAGAATAATACTAAGTTGAATGAGTGAAGAATCTTTCCAACTCAAAAAACATTCACAATGTGACCAGAAAGCAAAGGATTGAAGCAATGATGTCAATATATAAGAACTGGCTTAAACAACCGAAACACTTGTCTTAATTGCACACTGGACAAAAATGATTTCTTCTTTAGGGGCTCAAATTGTCTCGTTGGGGTATTTATCCTGATTAACTTAGTTAGACAAATAAATAGTTGCTCTCTACTTACTCTTTCATGGCAATGACCTTAACATATATATTTTTACAGATGTTTCTTCTAACCACTTACAGATAAACTGTATTGATTGGGTAGAGAAATATTTCTCTATGAAAACTCAGTTTTTTCATTTGTTAGGCTCTGACCAGAGGAGTTATTTTTGGAGGCTTCTGACTGTTACTTCTCTGGCATCAAATTGAGTAACCAGGAAACAGGATCAGTGTGTCTACATACCAGACAGTGTTCTGGGTTGGAGCGTACTCTTTTCTTGATCTTCATGTTCCACGGAGCCAGTAGCAGTTACTGATATCCCTTTTAGATGAAGCTACAGGATCTTACTCTTATTGATCTCCCAGAGAATAGCCTGCATTTATTCCTGCAGAGGCCCAATGGGAACCACTGGGATAATAGTTGCCTTTTTCCTGTTTCCTGTCTCCTCTATGGTTGATATGACTGGATGAGAAACTGACTCAGGTGTCTTCCTGAAAGGTATACTTTTCACACCTGATGGCATTATACCTCTTAGTTATCTTGTTTTAGGAGCTAGAGATGCTGTAATATTTTTTATAAGTGATAGGCATAATCAGTAGCTGCTAATTGTGCTGGTGCTGGCTTTGGGTTGCCAAGCCTATCCCAGGTACATGGTCCCATCCCAGGAGCCCATGAGAGGGAATTGGCCATCTGAAGCCTGACAGACTAGGGGTGGTGATCTTTCATCAGTGTTGGGGTATCATATGATGGGTTTTATCATGGGAAATCCTTGTCCTGCTGGAGAGAGAGAATCATGTTTATAAATGGGGGAGCAGGTGGTGATGATCTGAGATCCTCAAATGCTAGGATCTAGAAGGATATCTTCAGTGGTCAGCTGCTCACCACATCAGCAAAAGGAGGTTTGATCCCCAAGAGAAGACAGAAGGGGATTGTTCCTTCAAATACTACCTAGAAGTCACCTCAGTAAGCTTAACCTGAACACACTGTTTAAAATCAGACCCACTGAGGGCTGCCTGGGTGGCTTAGTCGGTTAAGCGTCCGACTTTCGCTTAGGTCATGATCTCACGATTCGTGGGTTCGAGCCCCTCGTCAGGCTCTGTGCTGACTGCCAGCTCAGAGCCTGGAGCCTATTTCAGTCTATGACTCCCTCTCTGACCCTCCCCTGCTCACGCTGTCTCTCTCTCTCTCTCTCCTAGAAATAAATAAAACATTAAAAAAAATTGTTTTAATAAAATAAAATCAGACCCACTGACACACCTGAGCCTCCATTTCTTGCTCCACTCTCCCTTTTTCACACCCCTTATCTTTTCTACATATTGTAAATAACTTATTCATGACTTAGAATTGATTTTCATCATCATGTGTTTCTATCAATGGAAGCTCCACACAGGGCAGAGATTTTTGTCTGATTCATGAAAATTCAGTTGAACTATATAGAATGAAATTTCCTCTTTGGGAGGTTAATACAGTGCTATGTCCCAAGAATACAGAACAGTGCCTGATACATGGTAGGCCCTCAGTGAATATTTACTGAATGAATGATAGAGAAGTAGCACCGATTCTGCATTTCAATAGGACAACAGGAAAGAATATGTGAGAAATATTTTAATTCACGGTTGAACTTTTCCTCACAAGCTTCTTCCAGGGAAAAGAAGGGCTCAAAGTATCCATTCTGTGGCAAGTATTTTCTTGTACATTAAGGTGGATGAAGTGCTATGGGAGGAAGTGACATTAGCACCTATTACCTACACCTCTTCCAAAGGTTCATTTCAAACACCCTGCTCCGGCTTGCCACACTGCTGCCTCCTTTATTCTGGCACTTCTGCTCCAGCAGAGAATCAGAGGACTCCATTCCAATGAGTCCACAGTTTTTTCCTTATCCATTTACTCTCTTACATCCTCACTTCCATCCTTGCTCTTCCTGGCTCATCATTGTGATCAGTCCATCGTAAATGCCCTCTCTCCATCAAACCTTCCTGGAAAACCCTCAACACTGCCTACAACAAACTCTCCACTTCCATCTGAGAAATTGAATCAATGCCTATTTGTTCATATATGGAAACCAGAGTTTAGAATTAGATTTTTTTCAAGGCACATATAGCAAACCATGAAAGTAATCTTGATGTTATTGTCACTTTATTGTTGTTGTTGTTTTCAGGTAAGCTCTACACACAGCATGGGGCTTATACTCATGACCCTGAGATCAAGAGTCATGTGCTCTACCAACTGAGCCAGCAAGGCATACCACCACAGGAGCAATCTTAGTAATAATAACAACCAACATTTATGAAGCAAATGCTTTATGTCAGGCATTGACACAAACATTCTCTCACTTAATTTTCATAACAACCCTCTCCCCACTGTAGATCAGTATGGTAAGGTGAAGGGAGGTTGAATAAGCTGCCCAAAGTTATCCTGCTAGCCAGTAGCTACCTTTCAATCATTTGACAACTGTTTATTAAGCCAATAATCTCTGCAAACAGTATCCTGGGGACTAAGTCTACACTGGTGAGCAGAACCGATACGGTCTTTGCCCTAATGATGACATAGTAATGGCTAGTAGTTATTAAGTTCCTACTAGGTCCTTGGCATTATTTTGTTTTACTCTCACCACAACTTTGTAATACAGACACTATTAGCAGATATACAATTTTCAATGAGAAATTGAGTTTTGAAGAAGAACCTCACCCAAAGTCTAGTGCTGGTAGATGAACTGGTTATGACAGATGTATGAATCCACAAAATCTAACTCATTTTCCTTTGCACTAGGCTATGCTTCTTCCTGGAGCTTGAAGTCTAGTGGGTGAGATGGACACTAACGGTAAACCACAAACATCCCATGACATTTTCAGGCTACCTTATAGACCCCTTGGAAAGATAATCTAGGGCCAGTGGACTTCTTATTATGCTTTGATAATATCACCTTCCTCTGGCCTACCACGTCCGTGGAGGTTGTGGAAGTATGCACGTGGATGTCTGCCAGGTGGTTCATTCTTATAATATGCGTGATGTCAAGCAAACTCAGTTTTAATATGATGGTTTCTATTGAATGTTTAAAAAAAAAAAAAAAGCCTGTCAAGTTAAAAAGAAAGAAAGTGGTTATAAACATTCCAAACATTTGTTTTGTGTTGGCTAGAGCTGGAGTCTAAATAAAAGCTGCAAGTGTGACTAATAATTATAATCTAATTTAGTGCACTGAATTGGAAAGGAGTAATTACTGCTTAGGACTTTTTGGAGTAAATGATTTATGGTTGACCTACAGTAAATTATTATTGGAATTAATAGTGGAAAAGGGAGGAATTTGAATGCAAATTAAGTAAGTTTGGAGCCCTTTCTGCTTAGGTTGATAGAATAGTGGAAAATCCCAGGGTCTTGTGTTATTTGGCTGAATTTGGACTTGAGATAGATGTGGGATGAATGTTCTGTTGGTGTCTGTAGGTCTTGGGTGTGAAGACACAGGGCTCATGCTGGGCCCAGAAGTTTTCTGATCTGATCAGAGAAGAGCCCTGAAAGAAAAATTATTTCCTTTTCCCAAAGAAAAATGTATCGTCATAGAGTGCTTACATACCCCAAGATCGTTGTACTCTCTCCAGTATGTCGGTCTTAAGGCACCAAAGCTACCATCACCACCATTTACTGAGTGCTTACAGTGAGCTTATGTTATGTCCAGGGATTCCCAGTCTCTGTAACATTGACAGATTTGTTGTGGAATGCTGTTCCGTGCATGTGGGGAGTTGAAAAACATCCCTTGCCTCTACACACTAGATGCCAGTCACATCCCCCCACCACTGTTGGGACACCAATAATGTCTTCAGACATTGTTGAATATACTTTAGGGAATAGGGCAGAATTCTCCCCAGTGAGAATCACTTCATCACACCCTTTATGTACATTATCTGGTTCATTCTTTACCCTATAAGGCATGTATATTAGTACCTACTTCACAAATGAAAACACCAAGGCTTAGAGAGGGTATACTCATCCAGAGTCACAAGGTTAATACATGTTGAAGCCAGGATTTAAACATATCTGTATTGACCAAAGCCCCTGTTTTCAGGTGAGTGATATTTTTGATATTTAAATCACATCTCTCATATTTAATGAATAAGCAGCACTTAAGTGATTTGGTCAACATCATACAGTTAATTTGTAGCAGACGCGGGGCTATAAACGAGGCATCCTTAAACCAGCTGATCATAGGAAGTAGAAATTCAGCTGATAAATGAAAAGTGCACTCCCGATAATCTTGGTCTTAAGTTTCTTCTTTTCTCTTTTGAATGTTACTCTTTTATTTATGCAATTTAGATTTTGAGTATAAAGGGATCTTAAACTTCTGTTGATGAACTCTGAAACACATACCGAGATTTTAAAATCTCTTTCTTAACATTGGAAAGAAACAGACCTTGGAATTGTTGCTGCTTTATAATTATGTATAAAGGCATTTCAACCCACCCAAATGTTTTATCAGCCCATTTTTCCACCAGCAAGTAGAAAGAAAGCCAAATAATCCGGCGAGAACTCTGTTCTATTACTAGCATACTCTGGTCCTGCTGGTAGGCCCATAGGTAAAGGGGTAGGTAGCTGCATGATTATAATTAAACAGCACCAGACAGCTTTGGATTGGAACTTTTCAATGGCCATTTCTGCTAGCATTATTATTCACTTCCACGTGTAACACACTGGGACCTGATCTGACATTTCTGCCCAGTGGGTGTCTGGCCACAGAAATCAATGTTTTCTCTACAGTAGACAGGCAAGTGCTTTTAGATTCTGTTAGGCTGAAGAAATCTAATAGAGAAATCTGCATAATTAGCTCTTTGACTAATCTTGCTCTTGCCTTGGGGTAAGAGGCAATTAAGACTGCAAAACCAGTTTCAAATATTTGGACTGTAGGTGGGGTCAGGCGAGAGGAGGGAGAGGGGAGTACACGCTTTTCAGATCTAGAGTGAGAAACTTATATTTCCTGGAAGGTCTACAGCCTTTGGGGATACAGAGCTTTCCTGGGAGCAAGTAGCTTTCTTCAGGTTCTGAGGTGCTGCTGGATTCTAATAAATCTATGCTCATGGACTTTCCAAGGCTAGGGATCCCAATCACAGATGTGGTCAGTGAGCAGGCCTAGACCAAGGAAGACAAGTCAGCAGAGCTAAGAACCAACATCAGCAGGTAAATAATACCTACTTGGTGATCATGAAAGATATAGAGAATAATTTTAAGATTTAAAAATACAGGACAGCAGATTTTTTTTAGACTTTCAGATTGACTCTGCTAGAAGGAACCACTACTGACATAGAGTACAGGGGTCAAAAGCCCATCCATGGACTCAGATCACCTGAGCTCCAATCCTAGCTCTTCCACTTATTGGCCGTGTGACCTGGGATGAGCTGTTCAATTTCTCTTGGCTTTGTCGTCTTCATCATAGGACAGGTTCCTAGTAAGGGCAACCTCATCATGTTGATTATAAGGCTAACCTGAGGGAATACCAAGAAAAATCTAGATCTGGCTGTAACTTAGTGAATTCTGGCTGTTGTTGTACAGTCTAGCCCACTTAGTAATGGGGTAACCAAGGCTCCAAAAAGTTATGGCAAAGCTGGACTCCACGTCTTCTCCATCCCTAGAATCAAAGGGCTTTCCTATGAATCACTGTAGGCTTTTCACAATACCTTGGCAGAGCAGGGAAATGACATGACAAGACTCTAGCTATACAGTGGGTCTGGCACAGATGTGAGCTTTCAGAGCTCCTGAAAAGCATCAAACTCTTCTCCTCATCTGAAGAACATCCTTCTTCAATGCAGTGACATCTAGGACATCTGTGAGCCACTGCCCTTGAACATGGGAAAAAGAAACATTGATAAATATCCCATCTTTGTCCATTCAGGCTGCTACTGTGTACATATATGTTGGGTTTATACTTTAAGATAAACCAGAAAATTCTAAATGTCTATAGAGGAATATTTCTTTCAAAGTGTTGAAGTCAATCACACCTTGAAGAGAGGTAAAATGAGATATCTCTGCATATGTTTAGGTCAATTTTGATTGATCTCACACCTCTTTGAGTACGTAGAGTAAATATAGATTTTTAACTGGTCATCATGGCCATAGATGGTCTGTCTAATAAACATGATCTTTCTAAGCAAGGTACAACAGTTGAGCTGATAATCGTTAGACCTTCTTTGAACAGTCACTGAGAAATGAAGTCACTAAGAAGTAAACCTTGGGGGCACCTGGTGGCTCAGTCAGTTAAGCATCCAACATCAGCTCAGATCATGATCTCCTGGTTCATGAGTTCGAGCCCTGGATCGGGCTTTGTGCTGACAGCTCAGAGCCTGGAGCCTGCTTCCGATTCTGTGTCTCCCTCTCTGTCTCCCTCTCCCTCTGCCCTTCCCCTGCTTCTCTCTGCCCCTCTCTACTCACACTCTGTCTCTCTCTCTCAAAAATAAATAAAAATTTTTTAAAAAATTAACAAAAAAAAAGAAGTACTCCTTGGTTTCACTCACATTAGTAGGTATAGACAAAGGTATTAGGCCTGATAGAGCCAGCGGGCAGAGAAGATGGACTGGGTCATGCGAGGACTGCAGGATGGTCCTTGGAGGTCAACCAGATCTATCTTCTGATTTCCTGAGACCCCGCCCTAGTCTTCCAACTCTTCTCTAACCAAGTGCTTTGTGAGGCAGAGCCCACACATTCATCACGATTTAGAGAGGCCATTACTGCAGCCATCCCCAGCCATCCTCATCTTAAGAAACAGAAGTCCTAGATCACTGGCATATCCTTTGCTGAGACTAGGACAAAAGAATGGGAAGAGGGGGCGCCTGGGTGGCTTAGTCGGTTAAGCATCCGACTTTCGCTTAGGTCATGATCTCGCGGTTCGTGGGTTCGATCCCCATGTTGGGCTCTGTGCTGACTGCCAGCTCAGAGCCTGGAGCCTGTTCAGAGTCTGTGTCTCCCTCTCTCTCTGACCCTACCCTGCTCACGCTGTCTCTCTCTCTCTCTCTCTCTCTCTCTCTCTCCTAGAAATAAATAAAACATTAAAAAAAAAAAAAAAGAATGGGAAGAGATGGATCTTTGATGTAGCTTTTTTTCTCTGTCCACTTTCCTCTTTTCAATTTTCCATTTTATCAAGCCATGTTGAGGTAAAGAGGGTTAAAGTAGCCCCGGATCAATTCCCTACTAACTCAGATGACATTTGTAACGAGATTATTACACATCCAGGGTACAGATAAACTCTTTCAGAGGCTGAGGAAAAAACAATCAGCTTGACCTTACCAGGCTCCAGGGGTGGGACTGAAGGTTATTAGAAACCTGAGCTATTTATGGATGAAATGACACTTTAACTCCAGGAAACTGGAGTTTGGAAAAATGATGTCATTTTTTTCGGACAGCTGGGACAGCTCTTGAGGACTCTGCATATCTCTGATGTGACTGTTTCGTGCTTTGATGAAAGGAAAGGTGGTTTATTTATTCTTTTAACCTTTCCTATTTCCCATTTCATCCTTCCACCATTAGGTTAATAACTTTCCTTCTTCAGTGTTGTGGATGAATTAGGTTGCATCACAGGGATAAACATGCAATCTGCAAAGTCATCATTTTTGGAGACTATGAACATCAGCAAAATTACTGACTTTCAGGAAAACAGAAAGGAAGAATATGACTTATGTTATATAAACTCTTTAAATTGAGCATGCATAGCTCTGAGTATCCTCTTAACCTTAGAAAAGCAATTTGAGAGTTTTGCGAAACTTAAAGACAGCTTAGACAATTGACTTTTTTAAATGGAATTTCTTTCTTTCTAAAACAGTTTGAGGTATTTCAACATGGATCATGTGGGAGCCACCAAAGATCATTAGTTATCCTTTAAGTACAGAAATCCTATGAGGCCTTGTGTTAGTGAAAGAAGTAAAATGTTACCTTGTTGCTAAATTCAAGCACAGTAAGGTTTCTCACCTCAAGAAGGAAAAGAACGTATTTAGAAGTAAAAGCATATCCAAATTCATATACTGACAAAAATGAAAGAGCACATAAAGATAATCAATTTAGAAATTAGTATTAGGGAACACATCCTTTTACCCAGAAGAAAACACTTCCACGTGCTGACATTTTCAAGATATGTGACCTTAGGTGAGGGGCTTAATCTCTCCATGCTCTACTTCCCCCATCTTGAAAATATTGGTAGGAGGCTTAATCGAGGTAATATGTATATAATGTCTGGCATTGTTCCTTTCCCAGAGTAACCACTCTATAAATATTAGTGATTTTCTCTTAATTACTTGCAATTTTTGCTCTCTTACTCAATTTTAAGTGGCCACAAGCCACCTTTCATCTTTTGGGAATAGACAAGAGTAAATTATAATGTAATATGTTCGTTGTGTGGCAGCCACAGAAATGGAGAATGACCCTTGGATGTAGGATTGACTATTGTATTTTAATGTCAAAAAATCACTTCTTGTCCTGAGCCAGAATCAGGGACTGGAGCAAGGGAGGGGACCTGAGAGTGTCCCAAACTGGCAGATGGCTCAGATAAGCTTCTGAGGGGATGGGATAATCCTACATCTGCCCTGCCCAGAACAGTCAGGGCTCATGCCTGTTGTCTTGGCATAATTACTTATAGCCCCTTGACACTAAAGTATTCTGATTGGACAATAAAATTTATGGTCACCATAATGATTACTTCATTGTCCCCGGAAAGAGGACAAGTTGAAACTGAGTAAGACAGGGGCTTTGAGAAAAGCCAGAAAACTCTTCCTGAGGTCTCCACCAAAAAGTTGACCTGTGTCATTTTACAGGAAAGACGTTTTCAATGTCTCAGTCCTAATAAAGATTTAAGAGTCTCTCTCTCTCTCTCTCTCTCTCTCTCCCTCCCTCTCCCTCTCTCTCTCTCTCTCTCTCTCCCTCCCTCCCTCTCTCTCTCTCTCTCTCTCTCTCTCTCTCTCTCTCTCTCTGTGTGTGTGTGTGTATGTGTGTGTGTGTGTGTGATTTCATTAAATATTTAAAAATATAGCTTCCTAAGCACAGTGTGATTATTAAGTCATTTGAGCTTTAACTCTGTTTTTCTTAATTTCAGTATATTTGAGACAAAAGTAAAAAAAGCCAGGGATGTGAGCAAGCTGTTTCTTTGGGTCCACTGGGGTGACTGAGACTCAATGGAGGTCCCTGGAGCTTGGGGTCTGGTCCTCCACTGGGCAGATTCACAAATTGGGTTTTCTAATCCAGTCAGACCTCAGGACTAAGTACAGCAGGAGGAGAGCTATTGGCTTCAAGGTCAATGAAAATGATAAATATCAAGTGTCAAGCTCTATTCTGAGCACTTTGAAGAAGTTATTTGAACTTGTTTGTTTCTAAAGCATAGGGTGTGAAGCAGAGTTTTCCTGTGGTATGACCTGTCCTAATCCTGTAGCAGACACTTAGGGCCATGGTCATGTTGTGACCAGGTGGAGCACAAGATCTCTCACTAAGAGAGGTGTCCATGTATTCCATTAAAAAAAAAAAAAAACTGCTTATGCTTTTTGTTTGTGACCTGTAGCATCCTTTAAAGCTACAGGGCAGGGAGCTCTCTTGCTCAAGCATAAGGATAGAATTAGAGTTAAGGAATATTATTATCTCCTGTTTTGCAGATAAAGAACATGAGCCACAATGAGATTAAGCCAACACTATGTGTTCAGAGTGACACAGATCGCTAATCAGAGGCAAGGTTTATAATCCCAGCAATCTTATCTAGGAGCCTGTGCTTTTAGCTGCTTTGCGGTATTTCAGCCTTAAGTACTTCTTTTTTTTTTTTTAATATTTTTTTAAATTTTATTTATTTCCAGGAGAGAGAGAGAGAGACAGCGTGAGCAGGGGAAGGTCAGAGAGAGAGGGAGATACAGACTCTGAAACAGGCTCCAGGCTCTGAGCTGGCAGTCAGCACAGAGCCCGATGTGGGGCACAAACCCACGAACCACGAGATCATGACCTAAGCGAAAGTCGGACGCTTAACTGACTAAGCCACCCAGGCACCCCCAGCCTTAAGTACTTATGACTGGTATTACTACATTTTATATCCCCATGTACACACATTCTTTGAGCCACAGGAAGCCACAGAAAAGAATGACATGTGTGTCCAAGACAATTCTGCTATAAACACGTGTCCATTCTCTGCCCTTTTTCTGCCACACGTTGTTCATTATCTGTGGCCATCCATGAATTCAACATAATTGTGTACCTACTATGTTCCAGGAACTGTCCTAAGTTCTGAGGAAGTTTTGAGACACATAGACAAAGTCTCTACCCTCAGAGAGTTTACATTCTATAGGAAGGAAAGAGATAATGAAAATGTCAGTACAGAAGAGATACTTGGTTTTTAATCATTTTTATTTTTTACTAAAGAAACTGATGTTAGGCAAAATTTACCTAGAACACTAATATTATTTATCAGTGTATCAGAAAGAATACTGGGTGGTGGAGGCAAGTGCAGAGACTAGAGCGCAAGCCGCCAACAGTCTTCTGTCTTCCTCACCCCCCTGAAGTCCCCTTTAGAGAACACAGTTTGAAAACCATTGATCTAGGATATCCATTGTTAGGGAAATATAATTTAAAACAAACTTTTTTCTCCTAATCCAGAAACATCTCCACAAAAGGTAGAAGAGAAGGAAAACAATTTTATTATTGAAAAGCATGGTACACATCACAGATGGTTGCTAAGAGAGTGCAAAGATGGAAAGAAACCTCAGCCTTGATATAGCCAACCAGATACCACCCTTTACATACATGGTCTAAGGACAAACAATAACTAGTCCTCAGGTAAGAAGTCCTGACAGCAACATTGGTCACAACTAGTTCATCCTAGATTCACCTGTTAATTGGAGTGACTGTCCATGTTAGTTAATTGGCTTTATCCAGAGAGAAAACAAACATCTCCTATTTTTATGTCTCCTATCTTATAGCCCATTGAAATTAGGCTCCTGTCCTCCCACAGAAGCTGGGAAATGATGAGTCTATTTCCCTTGATGTTTATATTTCAAAAAATAGGTTCTGAGTTCTTGAGAAAGACTTCCCAGATCACAAAGTTGACAATAGATTTATTTGGTTTCTAAAAAGATTTATATATACTTCAAAGAAACAGAGAAAGAACTTACAATTATATATTGTATTTAAAATTAAATATTCTGTGGATACCTTGGTAGGTCAGTTGATTGAGGTTCCTGCTCTTGATTTTAGCTCAGGTCATGATCTCACAGTCGTGCTCTCAGGCTCTGTGCTGACAGCATGGAGACTGCTTGGGATTCTCTCTCCCTTTCTTTCTCTCTCTCTCTGCCCCTCCCCTGCTCTCTCTTGTTCTCTCTCTCAAAATAAATAAATAAACATTATTTTAAAAAGTAAATGCTCCAGGTAACGGGTTCTGGGGAAAAGTCTCTTCCCTTTTCAACAGGGAAAGTTAAACCTATTTTTAGTTTGTATTTGTCCCTACGTTATTCAGATATAGGCAGCTGATTTTAAAAATAAAGACAAAAACAAAACAAAATAGAAAACCTTGTTTTCCAACAGAAGGATGTGATGGATGGTTTTGGAGAAATGGGTTTCCAGAAAAATAAATGCCCTCCTGATCTCAGTTCACATTCAGTGGAGTAAAGCAGATGCATCTGACCCTATAACCAGTCTGCGATAAGCCTGCTTCACCCTTTGGCCCAAATTTCCCGAAAACATCACCTGGAGGGTGAACCTTTTCTTCCTCTGGCTCTGAGGACTCAGAAGTATTACTATAGCCCATGTAGCTAGAATGAAAAAGTTCAGAAATGATGATGTTGACTTAGAATCATGCATTGTTGACGCCCAGAGGTGTCTGAGAGATCCTGCAGTCCAATGTTTACCTAACGGTACACTGATGGTATGTGTGTATCTGAAGTCACTTAACCCACAAGGCAATGTCTAGAATAGAACAGAGGAAGCAAGTAGATTATTTCTCATCTTACAAAGAAGCTCTGTGCCCAAATGCACTGTCTCTGGTCTCTAGTGGTGTGGACTCTGGGAAGAGGCACAGAAATGCTGCGTAAGAGCAATTGCATTGGGGAGTCAGCACCCTCTCAGCCCTGTGTTAACTGCTCCCTCACTCCCTCTCCTGTTATGTAAAGCAAGCAAGTTGTGCTGCTGCTAGGAATTACAGAAGACTGTGACATCAGAGAGACTCCTGCTGGAATTTAGAAGGCCTAATGTGAAAGAAAAACAAAAGGAAATGAGAGAAGAAACATCTGTAGCATTAAAATCTTAGAAATGCCTGAAGGATGTCACACATTCCCCACTTTCATTTTGCAGATGGAAAAATAAATGGAGAGAGAACATCTCCCTGCCTCTGCAAGGGCAGGTATATGGCTTCAAAGGACAAGAGACCTTGGCTTATAATATCAGACCATTCCAAATACACAGGGTTGTTTGATTTCACTTGGACCATTTTTGTTTTCCCTTTACTTCAGCAGTTCACGCCCCTTGGGCAAAGCTAAGCACGGTTGATACGATGTATATGAACTCACATATTGTTACCATATCATAGGCTGTACCACCACTGGGACGAAGCTTGCTGAAGACAACCTTGAGTTTATACCTGTTCTAGAAGACAAGACCACTAAGTTAATGAAAGATTATAAGATCTTATGGGGGCAAGTAGGCATCACAATGGGCTCCTGATAAAAACACAGGCTTTCCCCTAAGGAACGAAGGGTTTGAAACCCGTATTGGGCATCCCAACTTTTAAGACATACACTTGAGACACGATCCCCCAAAACATCTAACTTTGAAAACCAGTGAAGCTTAAGTTCTATAAAACTCTAGCAATGTAAGTAACTGCTCTTACAGGGTGTCTGGGCCCAGAGGCAGACCATTGTGCCCAGGTTTAAAGTGAAAAAGGCTCACCTGCTTATATGAAAACATGATTCTGAGGGGCAGGCCTCTAATTTAACACAGGAATCTAGAAGCCTGGTGGGACACTATTCAGGGAAGGAGGCCGGCAGACAATGCAATATCTCTACGCTCCCCTTTTGCTGTGCTCCAGAGCACAGGAAGCAGGAGGAGGCTTTTACATGCGTCTGTTGCCCTGGTTTGTGTGGCCTCCATTGAGGGGAGGCCTCTTGACTGCCTGACTCTGAAGGCCAAGAAAGCTTGCATTCCTGTTCCCATGAGGCTGTAGTAATCGATGTGACCAAGAGAAAGGAGCTCATACCCCTGCCTGGCACCCCAGTTTCTGCAACTGCTACCAGCAGACACCTCCACATCTCCTGCCTCTGATAGCTGGTGGGGCTCACTTTCTTGGGCCCCCCAGAACTGTAACCAACAGAGTTTTTAAACAGCTACCAGCCCCAGGGTGTCATGAAAGGCAGCAGACCCAGGAGCTCTGTCTTTCTGTGAAGGAGGCCTGTTAGGTAATCGTGATGACTGTGGCTTGAAGGGCAGGTTTCTAATTCAACATGATAAAGGGGTCAATCCAACAAGAAGATACACGTGTCTTTGTGTATTTGTATATATCAATGAACGCAGCATTGAAGCACCTAACTATGTAAAGCAAATATTCACAGACCTAGAAGGAAAACTAGACAGCAACATGATAACAGTAGGCAACTTTAATACCTCACTTCCATCGATGGATGGATCATCCAGACAGAAAACCAACAAGAAAATATTGGCCTTAGATGACACATCAGACCAGATGGACTTAACATATGTTACAGAACATTCTGCCCAAAAGCAATAGAATATACATTCTTCTCAAGTACACATGAAATATTTTTCAAGATAGATTGTATCAAGTCCTGATAAATTTGGGAGGATTGGAGTCATATTTTACTTTGATTTGCATAGAGTTTCCCAGACTTATTTGACTTAGAACAATTTTTTAAGACAAGTCTATTTCTATATGTATATATGTGTGTATGTATATCCCAAGTTCACCAGTTGGGAAAACACTACAGTTGTTGCCTAGACACATGTTATCATTGCCTTCATCATTCTTTATAGACTCTTGAGCTTTTGACAATGGCGTTAGTGTATAAGGTTATGGCTGGCATGGATGGCATTAGTTTCATTTGAAGTCTCAAGGGCCCAGGATGGCACCAGGTCACGTCCCCTGCAGAGAGCCTGCTCTCAACTTCCCCTTACCCAAGCCTGGGATACGTACTGTTCTGCAGAGACAGCTGCCGAGGTATCTACCACTACATAACAAATCATCACAAAATTCAGTGGCTGGAAACAGCTTATTACCTCTGATAACTCAGCAAGTTGATTGGATTCTCTGAGTAACACTTCTGTGGGATTTGTCATGCTGTCACAGTCATAGAGCAGCTGGGGCTGGATTGTCTGAAGACTTGACTGTGTGGAAGTCCAAAATGATACCCTCAGTTAACTGGAAGTGGCTGCTCACTTACCAGATGAAAGCTCTATGAGAGCTGTCAGCCACATTACCTACTTGTCATGTCACCAATTGGCTTGGGTTTCTCTGTGAGGGAACATCTTCTAAGAAATCCAGCCAGAAGCCACAAGAAGGTTTTATAGGGGAGGGAAAATTTTCCTTCTACCCTTCTAGGTTTTGGACTGGTCTAACCATTAAAATGACATGAGACAGATTAACAGGAGAAAAACAAAAGTAATTAAGTATATACTCCTGAAACCCCCACATAGATGTGAGGTTCAAGAGGAGCCAGGCAGTTGAGGCTTATACAATATTTTGAGCTAAGAAAAGGGACAGGGCCCTGGGGCTGCAAATGGGAGGGAGGCCATTCACAGGAAGGCAAGAGGAGGAAATATTTGGAAAACACTCTTGTTGCCTCATTACGCAGCTAAGTTTCCTAAGTAAAAAGTTATTTCTGGTAATAAGTTTCTTTCTGGTACAGGCCCCCCTTTTAATGTAAATTTCCTTTTTAATAGCAGGGAAATTTGTATTTCTTTTGCATAGTTAAGCAAGAGGTAAAGAGCTTTTCCTGAGTCTTCTGGGTGTTAATTACCTTTAGCTCAAAATAATCCTCATGCTAAAGTGGGAAATTTTGGGAAGACTTGTTCTGAACCCTTCAGTTTCTTAAGACCTAAGCTGAAATCCCTGAACATCACTCCCATGATGTTCTGTTGGTCAAGCAAGTCACTAAGGCCAGCCTGTATCCACAGGAAGAGAAATTAGACTGTACCTCTTGATGAAGGGGCAGCAAGGAACCTGTAACATTTTATTTTATACCTATCAAAACACTTGTTACTTTGTATTACATTTGCTTGTTTACTTGAACTTCTTTCCTATTGCACTATCATCTCTTTCAGGATATCACTGTTTTGGGAGTCTTGGTCATTGCTGTATATTACTAGTTAGGAGTCAATGAATGTTTGTTGAATAACTGACTGATTGAAGGAGTGAATGAACAAAGGAAACAAGGAATGTAAGATCACCTTACAAAGTTTAACTGTGATACTGATTTGTGAGATTTTTTACATTTTATTCATCATAATGAAATACACTTGAGCATATATAGAAAGACAAGAGCTAATAGAGAAATTGAAATTATAAGGAGAATGGAAGATGGGTAGAACCAAGTTCTTTGTGAGATCCATAGGATATGATCCAAAACAAGGTGAAGGAATTGGTCTTTGGAACGAGGAGAATAATCTCCAGTAACATACAAAGGAGAAAGGAGAGGCTGCGTGTGGTAGAGATAAGCTCATGAGCAGAGAGGGAAGAACTAGGGAATTAGGTCTGATGTCTGATCCCCTGAAACTATGTAAACTATGGGAGGAAAGTAGACTTGCATTCTTGCTCTAAATTCCCCAATTTCTTCAGTGATTTATTCACTCATTATTGACACATTGTGCCAACTATGTACACATGCTATAGCACTGACAATAAGCTAATGATTCCACCAATAGTGCAGTGAGCCTATCAACCCCCAAACATTTTGAAGGACTCCTCAAACTTGATTACAGAAAATGGGTGATGAGCATTGAGGAGGGCACTTGTTTGGATGAGCACGGATGTTGTACATAAGCGGTGAATCATGGAAATCTACCCCCAAAACCAAGAGCACACTATACACTGTATATTAACAAACTTGCTAACTTAACAATAAATTATACTTAAAAAGAATGAAAGAATATGAGCTTGGCACCCAGTTACCTGAGTCAGTAGAGCATGCTACTCTTGATCTCAGGGTTGTAAGTTTGACCCCATGTTGGGTGTAGAGATTACTTAACAAGAAAGTCTTCAAAAAAAAAATTAAACCTCACTCTAGTTATTTAGATATACATTATTTAGAAGAAAAATAAATTTGGAGAAAAATCCTAATGACCTCCCTACTGCCTATCATTCACCCTCTTTATGACGCCTATCTATTACCACAAAGCCACAAAGAAATTTATAGTTGACAGCTTAAAAAAGCACACAGGGAATGAGGGTGGGAGGTGAGTTGTTGAAGTTGATTAATAACAAATGACACTTTGAAAGTAAAATATATACACTAAATTTCTCCTTCTAGAGTCCAAGGCCAAGAAAAACCTTGGAGCCTCTATCTTTCTCTGCCTGACTTATTTCACTTAGCCTAACACCCTCGAGTTCCATCCACATTGCTAGAAATGGCCGGATTTCATTCTTTCTCATTGCCATGTAGTATTCCATCGTATAGATAAACCACATCTTCTTGATCCATTCGTCCGTTGATGGACACTTAGGCTCTTCCCATGTTTTAGCTATTGTTGAGAGTGCTGCTATGAACATTGGGATACATGTGCCCCTATGCATCAGCACTCCTGTATCCCTTGGGTAAATTCCTAGCAGTGCTATTGCTGGGCCATAGGGGAGTTCTATTGTTAATGTTTTGAGGAAACCTCCACACTGTTTTCCAGAGGAATTGCACCAGTTTACATTCCCACCAACAGTGTAAGAGGGTGCCCGTTTCTCCACATCCTCACCAGCATCTAGAGTCTTCTGATTTGTTCATTTTAGCCTCTCTGACTGGCATGAGGTAGTATCTAGTGTGGTTTTGATTTGTATTTCCCTGATGATGAGTGATGCTAAGCATTGTTTCATGTGTCTGTTGGCCATCTGGATGTCCTCTTTAGAGAAGTGTCTGTTCATATCTTCTGCCCATTTCTTCACTGGCTTCTTTGTTTTTCCAGTGTGAAGTGTGGTGAGTTCCTTATAGATTTTGGATACTAGCCCTTTACTCGATATGTCATTTGCAACTATCTTTTCCCATTCTGTCAGTAAAACTTTGCAGTCTCTAATGGACTTGTATTTTTCTTTTAATTGGTTAATGAAATACTGTTTTTTTCTCTTTCCATCACCAATAATATCATCACTTAACTTAGAACATAATTACAATAATTATCTCATCCTGACTATCTACATATATACTTCTCCTTTTTGTATTTATGGTATTCTAAAAATATTTTTATTGTCTTGTTTATTCAGACTAAGTGTGGAAGTTATTTCAAAATTGCATTGAAAGCACGCAAGGTACACATTAATTTTTTTTTTATTTTTTTTATTTTTTTATTTCTAGGATAGAGAGAGACAGCATGAACAGGGGAGGGTCAGAGAGAGAGGGAGACACAGACTCCGAAATAGGCTCCAGGCTCTGAGCTGGCAGTCAGCACAGAGCCCGATGCAGGGCTCAAACCCACGAACCGTGAGATCATGACCCAAGCGAAAGTCGGACGCTTAACCGACTAAGCCACCCAGGTGCCCCGACATTAATTTTTTAAATAAATGCTGAACAGAAGTGGTAGAATGATCTGGCCACTAAGATAGTCAGTCCATCAGTCCTGAGGCAATACTCTTCTTAATACAACTTCATCACACTGAACATATAAGAAAAATGGATGAAATAGAACACTGAAGTAGTTGCTATAGGTCGTGTAAGAAGTTAATTCATGGAGGGGTGCCTGGGTGGCTTAGTCATTTAAGCATCCGACTTTCGCTTAGGTCATGATCTCGCGGTTCGTGGGTTCGAGCCCCGCGTCAGGCTCGGTGCTGACTGCCAGCTCAGAGCCTGGAGCCTGTTTCAATCTGTGACTCCCTCTCTCTCTGACCCTCCCCTGCTCACGCTGTCTCTCTCTCTCTCTCTACTAGAAATAAATAAAAAACATTAAAAATAATAAAAGATATAGAAACCTAAAAAAAAAAAAAAGAAGTTAATTCATGGAGCTATCAACTGTGGTAAAATGAAGACATCTTCCAAAATTCTAGACAGTACTTGAAACAACTCAAAATGAGCTGTCCCATGCATGATGTCATACCTTCATACAAATGTTGGTCTGATCCTATAGAATCCACAAGACATTCTCCATTCAGTTATAGGTAGAACAGATTGAGGCTAAGGCTCCAAAGTACCTCTAAACATAGAGAAGCAATTATACATAATTCATGGAAATACGTATTTCACAACTATTTATGTATTAACCACTATGAACTGGGTACTCTACTGGGAACTAGGGATACTTAAAGACAGGAAAAAGACATGATTTTTCACTTCATGAATCTTAGACACTAAAAGAGCCAGATATTTGATAGGAAGGATGTTACATGCAGTGGGCTAAATGGTAGCCCCAAAGTTATGCCCACGTCCTAATCCTTGGAACCTGTGAATATTACCTTATATGGTAAAATATGTGATTAAGTTAAAGATCTTGAGAGAAGGAACTTACCCTGAATTACTCAAGTCAACCCTAAGTGCAATCACGTGTGTCCTTATTAAAGCAAGGTAGAAAAACAGAAAACAGATGCCCAGAGGAGAAGGTGATGTAAAGATGGAGGCAGAGATGGGGCACCTGGGTGGCTCAGTCAGTTGGGCACCCAACTTCATCTCAAGTCATGATCTCACAGTCCGTGAGTTCAAGCCCCACATCTGGCCCTGTACTGACAGCTCAGAGCTGTGCTGACTGCACAGAGCCTGGAGCTTGCTTTAGATTCTGTATCTCCCTCTTTCTTTGCCCCTCCACCCCTCATGTTCTGTCTCTCTCTCTCTCTCTCAAAAATGAATAAACATTTTAAAAAATACATGGAGGCAAAGATTAGACTGACAGCCACAAGCCAAGGAACACAAAGGAATGCCTATAACCACAAGAAACCAGAAAGGACTAAGAGCAGATTCTCCCACAAAGCTTGCAGAGAGAGTGCAACCCTGTCAATATTTTGATTTTCAGATTCTGGCCTCCAGAACTGTGACAAAAAATTGCTCTTGTTTTAAGCCGCCAAAATGGAGGTCATTTGTTACAGACACTAATGCAGCATACAAATTACTATATAGTTACAATTTGTGTAAGTATCAAAAATGAAGTACACAGGATAATGTAGGAGTATAACATAAAAATCTACTTCTAATTGAGTATAGTGGGGTGGGAATCATGGGAAGCAAAGCAATTATAGACTCAGTGTAATAGAATTTTGGGTGACTAATCATAATGCTAAACAGAGGCACACATTGGTATGTGGCAAATTATAAATAGCAAAAATAATACTATCATGCTCTGAACACAATACAATGAAACTAGTAGATGATAACAAACTTTAAAATGCAAAACCAAAAAGGGTTTCCCACCTGGCCTACATAAATTAATTAATTAAATAAATAAATAAATAAACAGCATGTGTTAAACAGCCTTTGTAACAATGGAGAGATATGAAACAAAACTTTCTAGAAGTCCTAGAAAACAATAATGAAAACAAAACATATCAGAACTTACAGGGTATGGGGTGCCTGGGTGGCTCAGTGTTTAAGTGTCTGAATTTGGCTCAGGTCATGATCTCACGGTTTGTGAGTTTGAGCACCTCATCAGGCTCTCTGCTCTCAGCACAGAGCCTACTTTGGATCCTTTGTCTCTGTGCCTTGCCTGCTCGCTCTCTGTCTCTCTAAAAAAAATTTTTTTTAATTAAAAAAAAACTTGTCAAGTATAGTTTTTAAAAATGCTGAGGAAAATTTCCAGCATTCAATAAAATTTTAAAATAAAACAGCTAAACATATATTTCAAAAAGCAAGACGTAGCACAGCCAACTATAACAGAAGACACCAGAAAGAAGTAACTAATAAATCTAAAAGAATTTAATGACCTAGAAAACAAAACTAACAGTCAATTAATCAATCAGTCAGTGTTGGGGGAAAAAAAAATCAGCAAAATCTGTAACAATTTCTAACTTGATTTTTTAAATTTTAAAGTGAAGAATGTACAAAATAAAACAGAAAGAAAGACATATCTACTGATACATATTTTAAAAATCCCAAGTGAAACTCTACTATAGACAGAAATTACAAACCAATTTTCATTAAAAAAAAATGAGACTTTTTTCAAAAAAAACACCCTTTACAAAACAAAACAAAAATATATGGACCTTAGTGATTCCCAGAAAAATTGTGAAATTATAAAATAAAATTAATTCTAAAGATATTTAAATTGTTCTAGAGTCTAGAAAGGAGAAGGGAAAGGGCCCAAATTCTTTTTAAGAAGTGAATATAGGGGTGCCTGGGTAGCAGCTCAGTCAGTTAAGTGTCTGACTTTGGCTCTTGTCATGATCTCATGGTCGGTGAGTTCAAGCCCCACATCAGGCTCTGTGCTGACACCTCAGAGCCTGGAGCTTGCTTCAGATTCTGTGTCTCCCTCTCTCTCTGCCCCTTTGCCTCTCTCTCTCTCTCTCTCTCTCTCTCTTTCTCTCTCCCTCTCAAAAAAAATTTTTTGAAGAAGTAAATACAATACTGGTACCAAAACCTGATAAAGGTGGCACTAGGCAAATCTGACTTATGAATACTGACACCAAAAAATATCTTACATAAAATACTAGTAAAGAGAATCCAAAATTACAATTAAAAAATAAGTCATAACCAAGTGGAATTAATTACAGAGTACAAAGAGGTCTTAACATAAGGGAATTCATTAATATAACTGGCAGTATTAATGGAAAGAAAGAGAATACCTCCCTATTTCCACAGATGATGAAAGAGCTTTGTGTTTCTAGTGAAACTTTGCCAAATTTGTGTCCCATGGGTATATGTTCTAGAATTCAGATCAGGAGAAAATACTACAGATGTCTGCAGGTATCCCCAAGATAAGGAAAGGTTGCTGACATTTTAGAAATAAGTGAATTCAAAATCACCTAAAAATCTTCTAGATTCCATTGAAGTCACAAAAGTCAACACATACATGGAAAAATCAGCAAATATGTTCTGAAAGATAGTTGAATCTCAATATGGTACTATCTCTTGAGACAAAACAAAACTCAATCTAAGTTGCATTCAGGGCATACAAGGAGCAAGGAAATAAAATCTTATAAGCTTTAGGAGGAGTCAAACCCTTTTCGGGGTAGGGTCTATGTAGGTTAGGGGTCATGGGCGGAGCACTAGAATGAGAATCAGGACCTGAGTTCCAGTTCTGCCTCTGCTACACTGCTGAGCTGTGTGATCTTCAACTGGTCGCATTCCCTCTCTGGGATTCAGACTCTTCACTTGTAAGGAAATCTCTTAGATCTCTTCTAGTTCTTAAATGGTATATTTCTAAATTCTATATTTAAAGGAAACTAAGAAACATTATTAGAAAGGCAGTAAGCAAAATGAAAGGAGAGAGGGAAATCAGTTTGATAAATTGTTTAGCCTGGAATATCAAGGCAGAAGGATAAGATAACTGTCCCTGATAGTGTTCTTCCATTTTCAAAGTCACCATAGCAAAGGAAACTGGGCTTGCTGAAGTGTGTAGGATCAAGGAAGAAATGTATTCTAAGTACAATTATTTTATCCTCAGACTGAAGACTTAAGCTCTGGGTACAACTAGTTCCCCCGGGCTCCTTGAACTTTCCATCTAAGGTACCCCTAACACTTGATAAGAATGAAAGGCCACCCCCAAAGAAAACCAAAGACACAGGGCCAGGACACTGGCAGTAAAATCACAAGACTTTAAAATCTCCTGATTCATTGTAAACTCTGAAATACTATTGAAATTCCATTCGATAATATTCAGATGTTTGTCTTAATTATAAGCCATAATTTTTAGTTGTGAAACCTAGAAAATGTTGTTTATCCTCTGGCTCCCATACTCCCCGCACTCCCTTTGGAATACCTCTCAGTGCACCCCAGTGTACCCCAGTATGGGGTCCAGCAACTAGTAGAGAAATAAGACCAGGCCATCATAGCCTGGTCAGAATCCCATGGGGATAACGACAGAAAGGAAAGCTCAGAGGCAAAGTGATAACTGGGTCCTCTCCCATGAGGAGTTTGAGAAGTTATTTCCAGCTCCTTTCCTGCCTGAAACCTCTGTGGTAGCCAGTTATACCTCTCAAGCTCAAGTTCACACAGCTTGTCCTCAGAAGCAAATCCAAGAGTGTCCCATTGGGGGTTGAAGGAAATAACAATTCCAAAGGATGCAAATTGTAACATCACTGACCCACCCTGCCCTCTTGTGCTCTATCTCCCCATTCAAATGTATTTAATTCAGCCAGAAAATTTCCCTCTAAAGTTCTGATGGACACTTAATAAGTTTTGAGTCCTTTAGACTGATTGCATTCCACCAACTTAGTGAAGATAATATGTTGTCTAGCCAGCAGAGAACACTTCTTCAGGAAGGCCATGCCTGGCTAACATGAGCAATCTTTGGTTGTATCTGGGTTCCAGTCTCTTGACAGCAAAATGAGAAGTTTGGAAAAATAAGCAGTCATATTCGTGCTATAGAGAGTCTACCCTCAACCCCTTTTTATCCCACCCTCCAGCATATGTGCATAGCACACCTGCTTCAGGTGACAAAGGCGGGCATGTGGCCCAGGTTAGGCCAATCATAGTACCCTAATCCCTGATTACAGCAGCTGTCTGAGAGGCCCCATGACCAATTCCAGAGCCCTTCCCAGAAATTTTTCAAGTAGAAGCCAAAAAAGAGAGATGCTTTGTTTCCTCACTGGTTTCCAAGCTGTTGGAATATGGCCCTGGCAGTCACCAGTAGCCATGATCTGTGCCACAAGGGAAAAGTCATTTGACAACAGAAGAAAATCAGACCAGCAAGCAGAGATGAGAGACAGGCAGAGATAAACTGATGGTTTTCAAGACCTAAGTTTTATTTATTGATAGAAATGACTTCAATTTCTTTCTTCAGTTCCGCAAGCTACTCATACTGTTGAGAAATGCAGTCTCATGCATGTCATTCGTCAACTCCAATTCAGCCACGTAAGAATGGGCCATGGTCCCGGAGCACTTCCTTACCAAGAGATAAAGAGTCCCCGTAACCTGTGCTGGATTTATCACTTTGTGTGGAAATAACTTCCCGTTTCAGACTGAATGTGTACTCCTTTGTCTTGCTTAAGCATGTGTGTTAAATGGCACCTGGCCAAGCCCAATATTACATCTGCCTGCTGTGGGGAGGAGATGGAATGCCTCTACCACAGCACAGGAGGCATGAGTGCAGGCCAACGGCCCGGTGTTGGTGTTAGGAGGAACCCGTCAGCCATAGGGCGCTGGCACCAACTGTTGGAGCTGATCTTGCTCTGTCTCTTCTCCAGGGAGTGAAGTGACGTTCCATCCGGTGCTGGATGTTGTTTTCCTTGGAGAATCCAATACCAAGATGCAGTTGGTAGAATTATTTGGATTTCTACTCCTCATAATAGGCAATAGATGGCCTTTGCCTGACACATACCCCTTCCTTGAAATCCCATGTTGGTTTTAGAGTAGATTAAACTAGTCTGTGTCACTTACAACCAAAAGAATCCTGGTGGACATACCTATTCTTCTTTAGTGATTTCACAGCTTCTAGAACCCTGGGGAACTGAGGTTGGGTTCTCTCTAATGGTCATTGGAAGTATTCACCCATGCACCTGCTAGGTGTCGAGGTAAAGGTTTATAAAGATAATACTAATAATCCTAATTACTCTCATTTGTTGACAACTTACCATAGATCAGCACTTTCATCTATTAGCACATTTAAATCACCCTCAGCTCTGCCAAGTAGGTAATATTATAAATTATGTTTTACATATAAGGAAACCAAGGCTTTGGGAGTTTCCACAACTTACTCAAGTTCATACAGCTCATAAATAGTAGAGCTAAAACATGAGTCTTCCTTATTTCAGAGCCATGGTGTTTAGCTACTGCTTTATACTGTATTCACGGGGCCTGTGTACAGTGCTCCCATCATCCTAGTGTTAATAATAAGAAGTTTGAATAGTTCTCTGTAGATATGGTAGTAACCCTTACGAAAGAGACCTCAGGGAGTTGGGATGACACTCAAGCTGTGTAATTACTTTCTCTTTAACTTCTATCAAAACAAAAAACAAATCAAAATGAAACAAAAAATGCAGTCTCTTACCTTGGCCCAGAGGGGTTCCCAAGTTTCCATAGGTTTATATATGTTCAGGCCAAATAGAAAGAAAGAAGATTCAAAGGGCCATTATTGTTTGCAGGCCAAATTCTGTCCTCAGAGAAAATACTGAAATTAAATATTGGAATCCTGAGACACTGTTATTTTATTCAAAGTCAATTTTTTTCTGTCATCTACTTTTGGAAAGATGACTCTCAAGAGAATGTGGAACATCTAGTTGAGTGTTTTCTCTAGGAAGTATTGGGAATAATCAGAGTAGTTTTAAGCCAAAGAGAGAGCATTGCTCTGAGCTAAATGTCCTGAAATGATTCCAGTGATTTACTGTGCTTCAAGTCCTACATCCTAACACCAAGTTAAATTAACAGAATGAGATAAAAAGGAAGCATCTGTCTGTATCCAGGGTGTGTATGCCTGCTATTTGTATATAATATATGATGCCACTGTTACCTTACCATCTTCGCTACAGCCAATAACTCAACAATAACTTTATGCCAGCTGAGGGGACAATAAATGGCAGACCTTAGTATATTTATGCTGCATTAGTGCATCGCTTCAGGCAGCTAATGATCCTGACTTCCCAGCCTACCTCCTTTATTAATAAATCTGAATTTACAGGCAACCACTTTCTCCTAGAGCACAGAGCAACTCCTGTGGCCCAGAATATGTTGTAGCCTCACACCTAAATCAGTCACAGGTATTCCCTCACAATTTGGAAACTAATCCACTTAACTTTTTCAGTGCTGATACCAGCTTTCTCCTTAGTGAGAAATGAGCTATTTAATTAGAGCCTTTCTCTTCCTATGTTTTTCCTAACACTTACTACAGCTCTAATTAATTGTCTAAAATCTGTTTTCCTCACTAGACTATAAGCCACAAGGAGATGGAATCAAATCAGTCTTGTTCATAGAATCTAGCACATTGCCTGGTACACAGTAGATGCTGCTAAACATTTGGGTGTGTTTTTCACCATTATGTGATCATAAAAAAGGTGGGATCACATTAGCAGTCTATTTAGAAATACATCTTGGGGGGGGGGGCACCTGGGTGGCTCAGTCAGTTAAGCCTCCAACTTTGGCTCAGGTCACAACCTCAGTTTGTGAGTTCAAGCCCCACGTCAGGCTCACTGCTGTCAGTGCAGAGCCTGCTTTGGATCCTTTGTCCCTTTCTGTCTCTATATCCCCTCATGCTCTCTCTCTTACTCTCACAAATAAATAAACATTAAAAAATACATCTGTGGTCTTACTATCCTGTCAACACCCATTTTTTCAGTGCCTATCATGTACTATCCCCCCCATCCCCCCATGCAGAGGGCAGCAAACATAAGTAAGACCATCTCTTCCCTCAAGCTGCTTACAAGTTTAGGAATAATGAACCCATTGTAACAGCTGTAATCTAAGGTGAATAATGAAAGACAAATGAAACAAGTGCTATAGGAGTTCAGAAGAGGCAGACAGATATTGTACCTTATTGTTGCAATCTGGAAAGGAGAAGGTGGTTTTTAAATGGAGCAGAGAGGATGGTTAGGATGAAAGATGGGAAGAAAGGAAGAAACAAACCAGAGGGGACAGCAGGAACAAATCTGCAGAAGTCAGAAGGTACAGGATCGTTTCGGGAAGGTCCAGCTGGCGGAAAGTTTGGGTTGTGTATAGGGAGCAGCAGTGATACTGGGGGGCGGGGTAAAGTTGGAGCTACCCGTGGAGACCCTGGATGACAGGGCAGGAGGTGAGGAGCCGAGGAGCCGGGGTGTAATTAAGATGCACAAAGCCTCCTGAATGATAATGGCCTGTAGGGGACCATAGTCATCCTCAAAGCCTTCTTAGACCTAGATGGCCCTGGTTTGCCTTCAATTGCTCCCTTTGGTAACAGTAT
Organism: Proteles cristata cristata; assembly: GCA_017311185.1. Classification (NCBI taxonomy): domain Eukaryota; kingdom Metazoa; phylum Chordata; class Mammalia; order Carnivora; family Hyaenidae; genus Proteles; species Proteles cristata. The sequence continues at coordinate 1,023,568 of JAESUZ010005475.1, forward strand.
TTTTTCCTAAAGCCAGACACCGCTACTTCCTATGCTGCCATCCCCACCAGCAGCAGTATCATTGCCTTTCTTTTCTCTGTTTTCAAACTCACCATAGTTCTCAACCCTGGATGCCTCCCATCAATGGTGAAATGACTCCCTCTTTTGTTTTGGTTTTTCTTGAATTGCTGTGCTCCTAGTTTCCTTGGAGACAAAGAAGAGTTCACTGTGGGTCAGGCACAGAGCTGCTGGCCTTATTAAGTTCGGTTTCTTTTAATTCTCACAATGGACTAATCACTCAGATACTATCACCATTCTCCTTTTGGAGATTTCAAAAATAAGGTCAGACGGCTGGTAAGAATCAGAGATGATTCAAAGTCAGGTGTGTCTGCTTCAAAAGCTGAACCCAATCACTGTACCCTATTGGGTCTCTTAAAGAGCTCATTCCTAGCAGCTTCCCCTCAAAATGTGGTGCTTTGACAGTGGTTTTCCATGCCCCTACAATTATCTCCACACAGGAGTGAGACTTACTTGACTATATAAAGAGAGAAAATCTAACTGCAAATAAATTGGTTTATTCTGCCTATTACACAAAAGATGCCACCCTGGCCCTGTTGTTCACACTGCCAAAGACTATTTTTAAGTCCAGGAAAATTTTCAGATCTGAAGTGCCACCTTTAATTTTCCCCAAACCGAGTAATAGCAACCACCTTGCTTCCAACAAAGATAGAATGACAGAATTGTGTTTGCTTCTGGTTTTTATTTTTTGAGATCATATCAGGAAACACAGAGGGAAACAATAGTCTCAGTGTATATTAGGCAACTTTGCTAGATAATACATTTCTGAAAAGTAGTGGTACATAGCCCTGATGAATAAATATGTATTGATTCAGTTATTTATTTATTCCTTATGAACTAGAAACACAAAAGGCTATCTATAAAATGTAATAACCAATTTGAACAGAATATCTGGCTTGCTGTATTCCCTCAGTCACTGAAATTACAGAGAAATCCAATCCTGAAATAAAGTTTTACCATTGGAAATCAGATGTATTTTATCAAGATAATGCTCTCAGTTGAAAAAGCAGATGATATTCAGTTTGAATCAGAACACAAATTCAAATATTTACTATCTAAAGTGCAGTAGATTTGTCACAAGATAGCTTTGTAAATCAGGAATTCCAAATGTTAAGGGATATTCTTGGACCCTGGCAACCAAATATGCAGGGACATCAACTTAGCCTCACACCTTTGGTTCACAGTTAGCCCTGGAGGCATGGACATGCACTTGGAGAAAACAGAATGGTGTCTATTCTGAAAGAATTCTTCAGAGAAGGTAAGAATTTCCTATTAGAGTCCAGAGTCAAGACACCGATGAGGAATAATGACAAATGATTGATAAAATTTCACCAGCAATAGCATGCTGGCAGAGGGCTGAGAAGCAGAGGTGACCTGCATAGGGCACCCAAGTTTAAGATCCTACCTGAAGATCTACTGAGGAATAAGCTTTAGTGACCTTGCCCGACAGTTGTAGTCACAAAGGTCAATATCTAATCAAGCATGGGAAAACGCTCTGTAGATATTATTATTGAAAAAGACAGATGTTTGCTGAATGTCCATCTTCACCCTCCAATTTGGCTAACCATGTTCATGACTGGCATGAACCCCAGTCTTTCCAGATTTCTAGGAAGTGCATTCATCTCACGCTTTTCTATGCCTCTTGCTTTTTTTTTTTTTTTTTTTTTTTTTGGGTTGAGGATATCCATCATCTTGAGTTGGATTCTTGGTCCATTAATTTTTGGTCTTTCCTAGCCTAAGTGTCCATCAACAGATGAATGGATCAAGAAGATGTGGTTTATCTATACCATGGAATACTACATGGCAATGAGAAACAATGAAATCTGGCCATGTGTAGCAACATGGATGGACCTTGAGGGTGTTATGCTGAGCGAAATAAGTCAGGCAGAGAAGGACAAATATCATATGTTTGCACGTATAGGAGGATTACGAGGAACTTGACAGAGGAACAAGGGGGAGAAGAAGGACGGAAATGGTGGGGGAAAAGGAGAGAGGCAAACCATGAGAGACTCTTGAATGCTGACAAAAACTGAGGACTGATGGATGTGGGGGAGGGGGGGATGGGCATGGAGGAGGACACTTATGGGGATGAGCACTGAGTGTTATGTGGAAACTAATTTGACAATAAACTATTTGTAAAAAAAAAAAAATTTTTTTTGTCTTTCCTATTTCTGAATATGGGCTTTTAAGTCTATGATGTTGCCCCCTAAAATACCTGTTCAGCTGCATTCTCATGTTACTGCGTCCACATTCCAGTCCCTGCTAAATATTTTATAACTTCCACTTAGTTTTCTTTAACCCATTAAGTATTTTGGATTGGGTTCCTCAGTTTCCAATTGTTTTGAGGGAGGGAGATAGTTCTTACTCTGCCATTTTTAAAAATTGATCTCAATTTATTACATTGTGATTTTTAAATGTAATCAGAAAAATTTTCTTTGGAATTTGTTGAGTCTACCTTTGTTGCCTAGAATGTGGTCATTTTTTTATTTTTTATTTTTTTTAATGTTTTATTTATTGCTAGGAGAGAGAGAGAGAGCGTGAGCAGGGGAGGGTCAGAGAGAGAGGGAGCCACAGACTGAAACAGGCTCCAGGCTCTGAGCTGGCAGTCAGCCCAGAGCCTGACGCGGGGCTCGAACTCACAAACCGCGAGATCATGACCCAAGCGAAAGTCGGACGCCTAACCGACTAAGCCACCCAGGCGCCCCATATATATAAATAAAAGCTATTTCCTGTTTGCTGTGGGCCCTGCCTTCCTTCTCTTCCTCCTGTTCACCCTGGTAATGTATGGGTGAGGTGGGGAGTGAAGACCCCCAAATGTATATCAGCCCAACAGCCCTAAGTTTCCTCCTTTATTGTTAGGAAACAAACAAACAAACAAATGGCATCGTGAATATGAACAGCATTGTCAAATGAATTAGTTGAAGTGGTTTTTTTTTTTGTACTGTATCCTCAAATTTAATAGATTAATGTGTCTTGTATATATATAAAAAGAAAACCTCTAAAAATTTTTTTAAAAAATGAAAACTGTTTCACGTTTGCTTAAGAAGAATATGGGAGGAGGGGGTTTGTGGAGGAGGGTGTGCCTGAGTGGCTCAGTGAGTTAAGCATCTGACTTCAACTCAGGTCATGATCTCACAGTTTGTGAGTTCTCGCTCCATGTCCTGCTCTGTGCTGGCGGCTCAGAGCCTGGAACCTGCTTCTGATTCTATGTCTCCCTCTCCCACATGGGCTCTGTCTCTCTGTCTCTCTCAAAAATTAGTAAACATTTTAAAGTTTTTTTAAAAAAATAAAAGAAGAAGATGGGGGTGCCTGCATGGCTAAGTTGGTTGAGCATCCAACTCTTGGTTTAGGCTCAGGTCATGATCCCACGGTTCATGCAGTGAACCCTGTGCTGGGCTCTGCACTGACAGCTCAGAGACTGCTTGCGATTCTCTCTCTTTCTCTCTCTCTGCCCTTCCCTTGCTTTTTCTCTCTTTCCTTCAAAATAAGCAAATAAACTTCAAAAAAAAAAATGTGAATTTTCTGTATGGTAGGTGAAGGAGTCTGTGTGTTTGTATCTATTTAAAACTTGCTAATTATGTTATTCAAATGGTGTCCTTTCTTCATCTCGGTCTTTCCTCATCTTGGTCTTTCAGTTTCTAAAATTTTCTACTTAGTAGCTACATTAATTTCATGTTGCAGTTCTGTTAAATATTGCTTTATATATTTTTAAGGTGTATTGTTCAATGAATACAAAATCATTGTTGTCACACAAGCCATGCAATATGCAGTACTTTAGTGTCATGCTGTTTTTAACTTTGAAATGGTTATTATTTATTATTAATACCTACTTACATTGATCTCAACATGTTTTATGACTTCTTACTTGATTGTTGATACTTTCTTGCCTAGCTTTTTATTTTGCAATAATTTCAAAATTATAGAAAAGTTGCAGGTACAAAGAGCTCACAAATACCTTTCACCCAGATCCCACACTTCTTATTTTTGCTTTATGTAAATTATTTCTCTGAAGATATCACCTCACACCTGTTAGAGTAGTTATTTTGAAAAAGATAATAGATAAATACTGGCAAGGATGTGGAGAAAAAGAAACCTATACACTGTTGGTGGGTATGTAAATTGGCATAGCCATTATCAGGAACAGCATGGTGGTTCCTTAGAAAAGTAAATACAGAACGACCAGTCTGGATACCAGCAGTCTCGCTCCTGGGCTGGTATCCAAAGGTGTGAAATCTGTGTCTCCAAAAGATTCCTGCACTCACTCCCGTATTCATTGCAGTTTTATTCACAATAGCCGAGGTGTGAAGGTGTGAAAACAACCTAAGTGACTACCTATAGATGAATGTATTTTTTTAAAGTGAGATTTTGCACACACACACACACACACACACACACACACACACACTGGAATATTATTAAGTCATGAGGAAGAAGGAAGTCTTGCCATTTGCAACAACACGGATGAACTTGAGGACATTAAGCTAAGTGGAATAAATCAGAGAAAGACAAATACTATATCAGTTATATGTGGAATCTAAATAAGCCAATCTCATAGAAATAGAGAGTGGAATGGTGGTTCCCAGGGGCTGGGATCAGGGCGGGAGGTGGCGGGGGGAGGCGGCGAATAGCAGATGTTGGTCAAAGGGAGCAAACCTTCAAGTTTAAGTGAATAGGCTCTGGGATCTAATAAACACCATGGTGACTGTAGTTAACAACACTGTATTATATACCTAAAAGTTGCTAAGAAAGTGAATCTTAAATGTTCGCACACAAAAAAAGAAATAGTAATTTTGTGAGGTGATGGAGGTGTTAATTGAACCCTACTGTGGTAATCATTTTACAGTACATAAGTGTATTAAATCAACATGCTGTATACCTTAAACTTACACAATGTTATATTTCAATTATACCTCAGTAAAGCTGGGGGGTAAGGGGAGGCATACCCTGTCAGTTCAATGAATGAGTCCTTTACTGGATCTCTTTTAAATGTTGCAGGGAGGATTGTGTGCTCATTTTGAGGACCGATTTAAAAGCACTTAATGAAAATTCATTATGTTTATATCCTATTACTGGAAATATATTCCAGAAAAAAACCCACATACACATAAAGGGATATAATAAAAATATAAAATTAATTTTAAATATATTACTGCAACACTCTGTAATAGAAGGTCTGACGTCCTCTAGATGTTTACCGATCAAAAATGAAAACCAAAATGTGGTATATGTAAATGATTGGGTAACAACACTAAATGCAAAAAATTATGAAGCAGAATAAGATGTTTAACAATGTAACATTTATTGTAAGTAAAGACACAAGAGTGGGTGCCTTTGATGGGAAGAGATGAAAATTGGAACCAGGGATGATTAGCAAAGGAAAGAAAATAAATAAAAACAGAGATCTGCATGAATATATGATAGCTTTCCACAAACCCAGAAATACAAGTAACCCAATTTTGTGCACCTGAGATTCATTTTTAAAAAAATGAAGTGCAACCACTAAAAGAACACAAATATAAAACCATTAGCTTAGAAGCTGCTGGTGGCGAGCCCAGCGAAGCAGACTTGCCGTAAGTGATAGAGACGTAGCCAGCATTTCCCTGCTTCGCTCCCATGCCAATTCACCTCATCACAGCATCGACCATTTTTGCTAATTTAGGACACGATATTAGAGAGATGTTCTTCATTCCTGAGCCATATACTCGCACTAAAATGGTGATCTGGCGATTGTAACAATATAATACCACAGCCAAGCACTTAGCAAAATAAGCCCAGGGTAAAGACCTGGGCATCAAGTGTGTTTGGCCATCCCAATGGTATGGAAGCCTCTAATTTTAGAGAAAATATATGTAATGCCAACCTCAGAATCCCCAGTCCAAACATTTAATTTCCTACCAAAACTTTGGAGTGTTCAAGTAGAGGGAGTGCCAGCCAATTTTATGATTACAATGGGGAAAATTAAAAAAAAACTTGGACAAATAAAATGTCAGCTTTCAGTAGCCAAAAAAGAAGTCTTCTTTACTAGTGAGCTTTGCTCTGGAATTCGTAGCACACAGCTGCACACTTACCTGCTTACACACAGCAGGACATACCTAAGCAGCACAGGATGCAGGCAAGCAGGCTCACGATTCCACCTTCCTTTTCCACTCATCTGTCTCTACTCACCTTAAAGGATTTCATGGCAGTTTTCTGACCTCTTCCTGCCCCAAATCTGCTTTCTGGTTATGCCTGTCACTTGGTTTAATTGAAATCCATTCCTGACCTGATCTTTCCCACAGTTGGCATAGAAGCCTTGGACTCTGAACTTGGCCCACATCACATAGGCCTACATGACCCTAGAATAAATAACTCTGCTCCTGAATACATTGCACAATCTACTACATCCCGGCCTCACCCAGTTCCTAAACCTAATTTTATTCTTCACTGCCCACCATCTGGCCTCAACAAATTGGCCGACAATTTTTTTCTGTTACAATGCATATGTGCCCGAGTTTTGGTTTTTTAAATTACCAAACTTGGAGAGTTAGGATTTTAAGAAGATGTGTTTGAGACTGTGTATACAATGTTTCTCACTAATGACTTCCCACTCTCGCTAGACAGGAAGAAAAGAAAGAAAAGGACATAATTAAAGGACAAAATGCTATTCGAAGTTAAGACAGTGGCTCAAACATATCATGGAGGAGCAGTAATCAGGCATTCTCCTCTGTCCTGGGTCTTAAGAGAAAATAAGCCAGTGAAAAATACAGCCTATGCATGCACACACGAGCGCACCCACAGTTCCTCCCTGGTGTGGCAACCTTGGAAGTGTGGGCCAGTGAGAAGCCGGGGCAACATAAGGTGGGGGTGGGGTGGGGAGGTATGGGTTGGGCTCTACAGCTTTTTTTGCTGGCTTCCTATCCAGGCTATGCCCTAGGACCACCCTCCCTCCCCATGATTGGCAATATGAGCACCGGCCCTTCTGGAAAAAACACTGGCTTTCTAACTCCCATAGCCTATAACATTCACAAGAAAACGTGTCCTCACACCTCTGAGAGCCTTTGACCCCAGGAATTGTTTCCATCCCTTTCCTTTATATGTTCCCAATAAATGGGGTTCCTTTCAGGTTTTTTAAGTGCATTGGGTTAGAGGACGCTTAGATAAATTGGACCATGCAGGCAGGCTCAACAGAAATAACATAAGCTGCAAACTATTGACTTTAATCCCCCCAAATCTATTCCACAGTGTGCGTGCAGACACAGCCTCAGTCAGCTCAGTTTTGTCTTCATGCTTTACTCCACTTCCTCGGGCCTTCACTGCCTTTGGGGGCTTCTAGCTGCAACCTGCCAGTCCTGCTCTGGAGAATGCTCTGGAGAACCTCAACCTCCAGGCAGCGTCCAGTTTACCCAGAGACTTATCTCAATTTTAGACTACGCAAAAGCCTACATCCTCACCCTTAGGGATGCGTGCTCCTTTCTCCTCTTCTATGATGGGCTGTACTGGAGATGCAGTCTTCTTTTTCTCCGAGTTTGCTACACGTATATTCGGAGGAGGGTATGATCCCTAGCAGATTTCTCCTCAGTTTCCCTCTGCAAGTCTGAGAGCGAGAGAGGAGAGTTCATGCCATTTGTTCGTTCGTGCGTTCATTCATTTATTTGACAACGTTTAGCAACCTGATATGTGACTGGTTCTTTGCCTGGTTTCTGGGGTTACAAAGAGGAAAAGAACCACACAGAATGCTGTGGTTATGTGATTGCCTGTTTATAGTCCATCTGTTGGCATACGGAACATAAGTTTGTTTCTGATGATAGTTTACTTAACATCTTTGCTAGATCACAGAGCTCTACATGTAAGCACAACTCAGAGAGCTTTGTGTGTGTGCTGATTGTGCAGAAACCAGTGCATGCATCAAGAGGATGACAGTGACTTTTTTGAAATAAATAGTAAGGCAGAGGACCAAAAAGTGCCCTGGAGTAATCCTGATGGAAACAAGAGCCTGGGATACCCATCAGCCTCTTTGTTTGGCAGACCTCTGCTCCGAAAGTTGGAAGCCAGGGTCTCCCTTCAGGAGAGATGTGTGTTTATTTTTCTGTCGTAGGACTGTGAAAATGCTTTATGCTCAGGCTGTTCTGTGACTTCAAAGAGATTTGGGAAGCTAGAGTTAGCAGGGTCAGCTTTCAAATTGCAGCTAGAGGATAATATTTTGAAGGAGCTATACATGAAAGCAAAGGCAAACCTTGGGAAATGTTGTGAAAATATGTTTTCCGCCTCACCTCCCACGCAGGGGAGCCCAGGGAGAGGGCTCCGGGTAAATGTTTACTGCAGTGGATGCTCCCTCTTCACAGGGACCTGACAGTGCCTAATGCAAGTGTGCAGATTGCCAAATTAGAAATAGAAATGGATTGTCCGTAAAGCGTTTGATTTTGTCTCTGGTTTCTATGCAAAATCGAATGAAATAAGCCGCAAACATTGGAGTGTCCTGAAGCTTGCGCTTACATCTAAGATTCGACAGTCACGCGGGCTCCTCGCGAGTCCCCTCACCAAATTGCTGGGAAATGCACACATCTGTGCTTCTGATGCCAGCGGTTGTGCTAAGGTTGAGCTGTCCAATGGGGGCAGCCACCAGCCACATGTGGCCACTGATCGTTTGGATTGTGACTAGTCCTACCTGAGATGTGCTATGTGTATAAAAATACATACTGGATTTCGAAGACCAAATAACTCCATATAAAATATCTCATTAGTAAATATGATAGGATTGCAGGTTGAAATGATAACATTTTGGATGTATCGAGTTAAATAAAATACAGGACTAAAATGGATTACACCAGTTTCTTCTTACTTTTTTTTTCAATGTGGCCACTAGAAAATTTAAGATGATTTCTGTGGCTCGAAGTATATTCATGTTAGACAGCAGCATGCTAGTGTCAGAACTGAGGGGCAGAGAAGACACATACTTGCCTTTAAGGAACATCTCATCTTGACTCAGGTGATAGACAAGTCAACAAGCAATTAGGGTAGCATTTGTCGGCCCTCACAGGAGAGCTACCTAACTCCATCTGGGTCAGAAAATGCTTCTCGGGTGTGGTAGCAGAATAATGCCCCTGCCAAGGATATCCACGTCCTGATTCTTGGAACCCTGTGAATATATTGTCTTACCCTACACAAAGGACTTTGCAGGTGTGATTAAGTTAGGGCTCCTGAGATAGAGTATCGTGGTGTATCCAGGTGGGCCCAGCGGAATCACAAAGGTCATTAAAAGTGTAAGAGGGAGGCAGAGGGAGATGTGACTGCAAAGAGGAAGTCAGGTCGATGTGATGTGAAGAAAACTCAAACCCTGTTTCCGGCTTTGGAGACAGGCGGAGGATGGTGAACCAAGGATGTGAGTGGCCTCTAGAAGCTGAAAAAGACAAGAAATGGATTCTCTAGAGCCTCCAGAAAGGAACACAGCCCTGCTGACACCTTCGTTTCAATTTAGGAAAACCCCGGGTGGCACTCTGAAACGACAAAACTGTAAGATAATACATTTGTGTTGTCTTAAGCCAGTTAGGGGCAATTTGTTAGGACAGCGATAAGAAACTAATGCATCAGGCAGAGGGATATCTAATCATATAGCTGAACGATTGAGAGGAGTGACACAGGTGAAGAGTGAGGGCATGCGGACGGCGAGTCCCAGCAGGGACACGTGCAGCCTCGTGCACGTTGCCGCCCCGCGCTGCTACCCTGGAAAGAGCCCCTCCCCGGTTCAGTAGCTGTTTTCGCAGCAGCCCGCAGTGTTTTGCAACAAGTACCTGCTGTCTGTCTGGGGTTTCTCCTGTTCTTATAGCTACCAGACACTCCGATGGCTCCCTCTTCTCCGTCCCCCACGGACACCGATGCCACACAGGTTTTGTGGTGGCTGATTGTCTTTGCGGTTTGTGAGGATACCTTGTCACCATTTTATTGTAAAGGCTGCGCATGGCGCTTTTTGTTTTGTGTTGTTTGGCTCTCTAGTTGCTCTGTTTATAGGCGGAGTGGGGGCGATTAGGAAAGATTATAGGACTCTGAACTGTTACCCCTGCCATCTTCAAAGAATCAGACAAGGAAACTGAGGCTGAAAAGTAAAGTGATTTTGGCCACATTTCAAGTAAAAGGCAAAACTGTGCTAGAACTCCAACCCGTCTGACTCCAGAGGCCATATTCTTTCTACTCAGGTCCCACAGAAAAATAATTGCCCAGTTCTGATTTTCACATTTGGGATGGATAGCGACATCACAAAGAAGGATCATAAGTGAACTGTCACGTTCATTCCTTTATTTTGCAGAGACTTACTGAGCACCCTCTGTGTAGCTAGCTCTTTACCAGAGAGAAACAAAACAGGACAAAGGCAGATCAGCCCCTGCTTTCATAAAGCTCCCATTTTACTGGACTATGAGGAACAATTGAATGCAGTTAATGTGCCTGCTGTCTGATGCCCCCGCGTAGGCAGGGAACTCGTGAGTTCTCATCAAATTACAGCTATAATTATTATGTTTTATTTTCTCTACCAGTCCTAGTAAGTATCCTGCTAAGTGCATTTACCTGAGTCCCACAAGTTCTTTGCCTCTGGCCCACACAAGGCTTCAGAAAGAAATGAAATGTTCATTAAACAGCAAGAATGCCCACTCCCTAAATGCAAGGAAACAGCATACCAAACTTATGGAAGCAATTCATCCCCCCAAGCATTTCTTACTAGACCCTTCGTGGGGCTCGTCAAGCCTCTCGAATGAAATGACAAACTTTTTCAAGGTAAGGAGTCCACATTCTTTCTCTCCTCCCTGGCACCCACATGGGCACTGGATGCACCGGTGTTGAGTATTTGGTCTTCCAAAGTTTTGATTCTTCTAACAGTAATGGCTTTAGACACTATGACAAAAATGAGGGATTTTCAGGCAAATGCGCTTTGGTGCCCCAAATCATCTTTACACACAGCAGGTGCTAGAAGCATACTGCCTTCTTTGAATCCTGCATGCACCATTAACTAGCTGTGTTACCATAGCCAATTTACTAACCTCTCTGAGACTCTGTTTCCAGACATGTAAAGGAAGGTATAAAAGAATAATAGTACCTTCCTCCTAGTGCTGAGATAAATCAGATAACACACAAAAAGCACTCAGAACTGGGCCCACCACACAAGAAGCAGTCAGCAAATGTTCACTCTTTTTATAATTATTAGTATTGAAGAAGGTGATGATAAGTACAAAGGCTAGTTTGAGGGCACTGTTGGTATTTCCTGCAGTGGTAGCTTTTACAGCTAAATCTCAGGGGCACCTGGGTGGCTCAGTCATTTAAACATCCCATTTTGGCTCAGGTCATCGTCCCACAATTCATGAGTTTGAGCCCAGCATCAGACTCAGTGCTGACAGCTCAGAGCCTGGGGCCTGCTTCAGATTCTGTGTCTCCCTCTCTCTTTGCCCCTACCCCCACTTATATTCTCTCTCTCTTTCTCTCAAAAAAAAAAAATAATAACAGTAAAAAAACTGGGGGGCATAGGCACCTGGGTGACTCAGTCAGTTAAGCTCTGACTTCAGCTCAGGTCATGATCTCACAGTCTGTGGGCTCAAGCCCCTCAGCAGGCTCTGTGCTGACAGCTCAGAGCATAGAGTCTGCTTCAGATTCTGTCTCCCTCTCTCTCTGTCCCTCCCCTATTCATGCTCTGTCTCTGTCTCTCAAAAATGAATAAATGTTAAAAAATTAAAAAAAAATTTTAATCCTTATTAAAACTAAATCTCAAATTTAGTTTTTGCAAATTAGAATTTTATTTTTTGTGTATCTATGTACCATAGTTCATTCTTAAAATGTGATAGCACTACTTAACCTACTATAATCTGCCACAAGCCCCATTTAGGGGAGTCTGCTAATTATTAAGGGAGGACATTCTAGAACCACCTAGTAAATCTCATCTCCTGGAGAAATTAGTTTAAAATGCAGACTCACCGGGGCGCCTGGGTGGCTTAGTCGGTTAAGCGTCCGACTTTCGCTTAGGTCATGATCTCGCGGTTCGTGGGTTCGAGCCCCGCGTCAGGCTCTGTGCTGACTGCCAGCTCAGAGCCTGGAGCTTGTTTCAGTCTGTGACTCCCTCTCTCTCTGACCCTCCCCTGCTCACGCTGTCTCTCTCTCTCTCCTAGAAAGAAATAAAAAAATTTAAAAAAATTTAAAATGCAGACTCACCTAAGTCTCTGTCATGGTTAATTTTATGTATCAACTTGGAAGGCTTTTTGGAATGATATTAAAATTTAAATTAGTGACTTCTGAGTAGAAGATTGCCCTCCATAAAATGGGTAGGCCTCATCCAATCAGTTGAAAGCCTGACTAGATCAACAAAACTAAAAGGCAGCCTATAGAATGGGAGAATATATTTGCAAATGACATATTGATAAAGGATTAGTGTCCAAAATCTATAAAGAACTTGTCAAACTCAACACCCAAAAAACAAATAATCCAGTGAAGAAATGGGCAGAAGACATGAATAGACACTTTTCCAAAGAAGACATCCAGATGGCCAATAGATACATGAAAAGATGCTCAACAACCAGTTATTGTCTGAGGAATACAAATCAAAACAGTGAGATACCACCTCACACCTTTCAGAATAGCTAAAATGAACAATTCAGGAAACAACAGATGTTGGTGAGGATGCAATGAAAGAGGGACATTTTTATACTATCGGTGGAAATGCAAACTGGTGTAGCCACTCTGGAAAACATTATGGAGGTTCCTCAAAAAATTAAAAATAGAACTACCCTAAAACCCAACAATTACACTACTAAGTATTTATCCAAAGGATACAAAAATGCTGATTCAAAAGGGCTCATGCACCCCAATGTTTGTAGCAGCACTGTCAATAATAGCCAAATTATGGAAAAAGACCAAATATCCATCAACTGATGAATGGATAAAGAAGATGTAGTATACATACATATGTGTATATATACATATATGTGTATACACACACACACACAATGTAATGTTACTCGGTGATCGAAAAGAATGAAATTTTGCCATTTGCAACAATGTGGATGGACCCACAATGTATTATGCTAAGCAAAATAAGTCAGGCAGAGAAAGACAAATACCATATGATTTCCCTCATATGTGGAATTTAAGAAACAAAAGAGATGACTGTAGGGGAAGAGAAGGAAAAATAAAAGATAAAAACAGAGAGGGAGGCAAACCGTAAAAGACTCTTAAATACTGAGAACAAACTGGGGGTGGTTGGAGGGCTGGGGACTAAATGGGGAATGGGCATTTAGGTGGGCATTTGTCAGGATGAGCTCAGGATGTTATATGTAAGACAGTGATGTAAGACATCACTGAGTTCTACTCCCGAAATCAATACTATACTGTATGTTAACTATCTTGAATTTAAATAAATTAATTAAAAAAAAAAAAAGAAGAAGAAGCCTGACTAGAACAAAAAGACCAGCTCCCTGAGCAGAGAGAATTCTCCGGGAGATAGTTTTCATACTGAAACTGCACCATTGGCTTTCCTGGGTGTCCAGCTGCAAGCCCACCCTGAGGACTTTGAACTTACCAGCCTCTGTGATGACATGAGGCAATTCTCTATAATCTCTTTCTATACATATACACATCCTGTTGCTTCTGTTTCTCTGAAGGGAGGCCCTTCAGTAATAGAGTCTTCTGAAAAATTTTGTTATCCATGTTTCTCTTTTTAAAAATCTAGGGCGCCCACCCTCCTACACTGTTGGTGGGAATGTAAACTGGTGCAGCCCCTCTGGAAAACAGTAGAGGTTCCTCAGGAAACTAACAGCAGAGCTCCCCTAGGACCCAGCAACAGCACTGCTAGGAATTTACCCAAGGGATACAGAAATGCTGATGCATAGGAGCACATGTACCCCAATGTTCATAGCAGCACTCTCCACAATAGCTAAAACATGGAAAGAGCCTAAGTGTCCATCAGCAGACGAATGGGTCAAGAAGATGTGGTTTATCTATACCATGGAATACTACATGGCAATGAGAAACCATGAAATCTGGCCATGTGTAGCAACATGGATGGACCTTGAGGGTGTTATGCTGAGCGAAATAAGTCAGGCAGAGAAAGACAAATATCATATGTGTGCACGTATAGGAGGATTAGGAGGAGCTTAACAGAGGACCAAGGGGGAGAAGAAGGGCAGAAATGGTGGGGGAAAGGGGGAGAGGCAAACCATGAGAGACTCTTGAATGCGGACAAAAACTGAGGACTGATGGATGTGGGGGGGAGGGGGGATGGGCATGGAGGAGGACACTTGTGGGGACGAGCACTGGGTGTTATGTGGAAACTAATTTGACAATAAACTATTTGAAAAAAAAAAATCTAGGGTGCCCAGGCAGTTCTGTCACTTGAGTGTCCGACTCTTGATTTCAGCTCAGATCATGATCCCAGGGTGGTGGGATCAAGCCTCAAGTCAGGCTTCACACTTAGCATGGGATTGTCTCTCTCACTCCCTCTGCCCCTCCCCCGCACAGTGTCTCTTAAATTAAAAAAAAAAAAAAAATTAAATCCAGAAACATAACACCTTGCCATCCAGAGCTTTGCCTGGATGCAGGGCGACCTAGTGTGTAGACCTGGGCTTTAAAGATAGATGTGAATTTAAATTCTGGTTGTGCCATTTACTACATGACAAGCCTTGGGCGAGTCACATCAGATCTCCCTCAAATCCCCCAACCTCAGCTTTCTCATCTGCAAAATGGGAATCCATGTCTCATCCAGAGAGTGTCTGTGACAATCTGTCAATGCTTGGAAAGATTCTGGCACATCCTAGACACGCAATAGCTGGTATTTAAACATCACTAATGAGTAAAAATAAGATTTTCTACCCTCCAGCACTTAAAATTGTCACTAACGTGTCGAGGCCTCACTTGAGCTAGAAGAAGAGTACACTTCTTGAATCTCAAAGAAATCTTGGATTTCCTTGATTAATCAATATTCAGCCAAAGGCTCTGGCCTATTTTTGTCATTTCTGTGAATGCTGTAAACCTCAGGTAATCAACCTCATTGTTTAGCTGCTTTTCTCTCTACAGAGTTATTCATAACAAGATGACAATTAGGTGCAATTATCTCCAGAGACTGAATTGTAATCACCACAGAATGGAATTAAATTTCCATATTATAAAGAAATTTAGGAAGCGAGGCATCTTGACACCTTTGTCAAACTATTCATTTGCTTCTCTTTTTGCACAAAATTATAATCTAGAAAACCATTTTTCCACCAAAACCCAAAGGATAGCTTACAGGTTTTCCCCTCAAAACTGGCATATCCCTAGATAGGACTCCTCACAGGGGAAGAATTTCAATTTCTTGAAATTCCAGGCACTGTGATCCTAATGTCACTTCTTTCATCTGCTTTCTTCCTAACAGCACCTCCATAAACTGGCCTTAAGAACCCCATTCTAGGAGCAGCTGGGTGGCTCAGTCACTAGAGCATCTTCCTTCGGCTCAGGTCATGATCTCATGGTTCATGAGTTTGAGCCCTGCATCTGGCTGACTGTTGTTAGCACAGAGCCTGCTTGAGATCCTCTGTCTCCCTCTCTTTCTTCTTCTCCCTTTCTCTCTCAAAAAAAATAAATAAATAAACATTAAAAAAATTTTTTTTAATCCCATTCTAGGGGGTGCCTGGGTGTGTCGCTTAATTCAGCTTTGGGCTCTTGATTTCAGCTCAGATCCTGATCTGACAGTTGTGAGATCAAGCCCAAAGTTGGGCTCCATGCTGAGCATGGAGCCTGCTTAAGAATATCTCTCTCTCCCTCTCTCCCTCTTTCCCTCTGTCCCTTGCTCGCTCTCTCTCGCTCTCTCTCTCTCTCTCTGTCTCTCAGTCTTTCTCAAGAAAAAAGAAAAGAAAAAAAAGAAAAGAAAAAAGAATCCCATTCTAGGACTTGGAAATTCAGGCTCAAAGACATGAGGTAAATTACCTAATCTCTTCAACATTCACATTCAGTTTTGTCTTACTTCAAAGTCCACTATTATCCATACCACACTGCTTCTGTCAGGCCAATAGTGGCGTATTCTTTCTTCTACAAGCTGGTCAGTCCATGAGCCTGATGAGAATTCCACAACATGAGCTAAATAGTTGGTGCTTTTTCATTGTTGAGTAAAGTTGCATAAGGATAGTGTTTGGCTATTTATCTCCTGTTAATATAATTAATATAATATAATATAATATAATATAATATAATATAATATAATATAATATAATATATAATATAATAAATAATCAATGTAATATAATATTACACCTGGGTCAGTGCCTTTCTCCCCAGATCAAGTCTTTCCGGAATCCTGACTGAGTCTAATTACCACTTGGACATTCCATCCTGCTGTCCCATTTCCTGATTTTCTCATCTTCAGTGATTTCAGAGACCTGGCCCCATGGCCATGAGACTCTGTTGCCTAAAAACTATTTTACCACTCCTTCATTAACCATGCATCCCACCATCTGTCCACTTTCTTTTGCTTTAACAATGATTCCCACTTTGACCATTCTTTAACCCCTATGTTTTCTTAATCCTTCTGTCCATTAATCCTTCTGATTTCCCGCAATTCATTATCTGCTTCCTTTTTCCTTTCTTAATTAACTTAGAGTAATAGTCTATCATTTACTTATACTCTTACCAATACCCTATAATCCTTTGTCCCTATAAGTCTATATAAACTTAAAAAAATGATGACAGTGTATTAAGTGGAAAAACAGGCTTAAAACTCACTATGGGGGCACCTGAGTGGCTCAGTCGGTTGAGCTCCCATCTTCAGCTCAGGTCTTGATCTCACGGCTTGTGGGTTCAAGCCCTGCATCGGGCTCTGTCCTGCCGGCTCATCACCTGGAGCCTGCTGTGGATTCTGTTTCTCCCTCTCTCTCTCTCTCTCTGCCCCTCCCCTGCTTGTGCTCTATCTCTCAAAAATAAATAAATGTTAAAAAAATCTTTTTTAAACCCTCACCATTAAACAGGTGTCTGGATAGCTCAGTCAATTAAGCATCTGACTTCAGCTCAGGTCATGATCTTGTTGTTCATGAGTTCGTGCCTCTGTGCTGACAGTTAAGAGCCTGGAGTCTGCTTTGGATTATGTGTCTCCCTCTCTCTCTGTTCCTCCCCAACTCACACTCTGTCTCTGTCTCTCTCTCTCAAAAATAAATAAAGATTAAAAATTTTTTCAGGGGTGCCTGGGTGGCTCTGTCGGTTAAACGTTTGACTTTGGCTCAGGTCATGATCTCACAGTTTGTGGATTCAAGCTTCGCATCGGGCTCTGTACTGAGAGCTCGCTCAGAGCGTGGAGCCTGCTTCTGATTCTGTGCCTCCCTCTCTCTCTGACCCTCCCCTGCTCACGGTCTCTCTCTCTCTCTCTCCCTCTCTCTCAGAAATAAATAAATAAATAACATTTAAAAATTTTTAAAAAAATTTTAAACTATGAAGAATAGCATTGCATTTTATCAAATATGTAGATAGATAAGTGTTTAGCTAGCTAGCAAGATATGGATAAATATTTAGAAGGATATTCATCAAAATATTAACCACAGTAATTTGGGGATTTATAGGTATGCTATATTCTGACTCTCCATAACAAGCACATCCCAAACTTATAATCAGGAAAGACATATTATTTTCAAAATTGAGACTTTTTAATAAAGAACAGAGCAAGGATATTTTGACACCTGTCTTCTTGGGGAGTCAGGGTATACGCTTACTTGTTAGGAAAGTGTTTGACTAAGCAGGCAGAATTCCAAGAGGGGTCTCACTCTGAGTTGTGGCTGTCAGGCAGGCAGATGGCATGTTGTCATTATTCGTACACGAGGCAGTTCTGTCCCCTGTTGAAGGTAAGGGCCTAGACCTCTACCATCTGCTGCTCAGTGATGCAGTTAGGGCCGCCTTGCCAGTCATCATGATGAAGGCTTTTAGTTTCCCAAATTTAACCCACCTGGGAACATTTCTGCTAACACATCATCATTTGATAGAAAAATTTAGACATTTCTTGTTCCTTGGAAGCAAGCTTTCTTACATCAGAATCATATCCATACATACAACAAAACTTAGAAGCAGAAAGGACTAGGAATGAAGTCTGTCCTGTGGACAGAAAAAATATAAACCAACGTACTTTCTCAAATAGATGAACGAGTCATAGAATCGAAGCACAATTTATCTCTTAGCTGACATGAGAAGAGAGAGCCTGTAACAGAAGCCCTAACATTTCCACCATTGCTTTTATCAATATCAAATAATGAAAAGACAAAAAACTTTGGGATCAGATGGACCTGCATTTAAATTCTAACTCTTTCAGAAACTAGTGGTGTGAACTTGTGAAAAGTGTCTACCATTCTTTCTGAACCTCAGTTTCTTCATTCACAAGGTGACTATGGCAGCACTCAGTTCAGAAGGCAACAGTGTAAAAACTCCCAGCTTTGTGCCTGGGACATTAGAGGTGCTCAGTGCACTGTTAGTCACCTATCATTTCCATTCAGTCACTTTTCTTAAAAAAGCCTTGTGTCAATATATGATAGATGTCTTGCTGCCCCAAGATGGGAAGATTGGATTGATTCCTTTATCAGTACTAAATGTCTCTTTTTATCTCATGTAGTGCTTCCTGCCTTAAAAAACAGTTTCAATGATGTTAGTATATCAGTGTTCTTTTGGTTTACTATGAACTCAAATGGAATAATAACAAAGAAAATCAAACCTGCACACATTGTAAAATTGGTGAAAAGCAAAGACAAAAAGAAAAAAAAATCCTCAAAGCATCAAGAGAAGAAAGATATATTATCTTCAAAGGAATAGCTAATGTGTTGTTAAAAAGAGTGGAAGGTGAAATAATTGTGCGTCAATGTTTTGAAAGAGAAGTAACCCGGATTCTACAAAAAAAATCAAGAAAGCACAAATTGACAAAAACTGTCATCAGTGGACCTGGAAGAAATAACAAAGGATGTTCTTAAGGTAGAAGGAAAGTGATGACGGAGAAAGCAAAGACGTGCAGGAAGAAATAAAGAATATTGGAAAGAAAAACATGAGTAAATATGAATGTACATTGACTGCACAGAAATGGGAAAAATGAGAGAGAATTTAAAAACACAACAAAAATGATAAAGGGTGAGAGAGGTCTTTGAATTGTCTGAAAAATGGTAAAAAAAATACCAATTTATATTATACTACAATATGTCAAAATACTGGCTATAATCTCTGAGATAATCACTAAAAAATACCAAAATAGGAGCGCCTGGATGGCTCAGTAGGTTAAGCGTCGGACTCTTGGGTTTGGCTCAGGTCATGATCTTGTGGTTTGTGAGATAGCGTCTGGCACTGAGTTCCATGCTCACAGCAAGGAGCCTGCTTGGGATTCTCTCTCTCTCTCTCTCTCTCTCTCGTGGAAAAAATCCAGTCCTTACCTCTCCGTTTGTTGCTTCTGCTTTAGTTTTTTCATTTCTTCATCTGCAACTACAACTATACACCTACTAGAATATTTTACTATACTCTATCTGCCTTGTATCTATTTTTTGGGATTTTCTATTCTTTTGTTTCATTTTTCTTTAGTCTGAATATTTACTTCCGATCTTTCAGTTCATTAATTTTTTTTTCTGTAGCTGCTAAACATATCCTATTAAACCTATCCATTGACATCTTAATTTCCATAATTATATTTCCTGTTGTACAAATTTCCATTTGAAATAGAATATTTATAATTTCCTGTTTTCCTCTATCTTTTGTATCTTTGTACATATTAAAGATAATAATAATTATGAGATATTTTTTAAAATGGGATATTTTAAAAACATGGGATAATTTAAATATGGGATAGTTTAAAATCCCATGATAGAGAACTTCATCATCTGGATGCTTTGGGAATTATTTCTTTTTGTTTACTTGTTTGTTTTTAGTCAAGTATTTTCTTTTTATGTCTTTAAAAAACTTGGTGGACATTTGTATATAAAATTTGTAGAAGTAAAATGAGGAGAGATCTTGAAAAGAAGAAAGTCTGAGGGCTTCTACTACCAGAAGGTCTTATTATATGGAGTGCCTGGGTGGCTCACTCAGTTGGGCGGCCAACCTCGGCTCAGGTCATGATCTCAAGGTTCGTGGGTTCGAACCCCGCTTCGGGCTCTGTGCTGACAGCCAGCTCAGAGCCTGGAGCCTGTTTCAGATTCTATGTCTCCCTCTTCTCTGACCCTCCCCTGCTCATGCTCGCTCTCTTTCTCTCTCTCCCTCTCTCTCTCTCTCTCTCTCTCTCAGAAATAAATAAAACACTTTAAAAATATTTAAAAATCTTTAGTGACCAAAGGCAGTGAGTTATTTCCACAAGAATAAGCAAACAGACCAATGGAATAGAATAGAATGTCCGAAAACAGACCCTCACACGCACAGGTATTTGATTCATCATAAAGATGATGGCAGTAGAGTGGGGGAAAGGATTATCTTCCAATAAACTGTGCTGAGTCAATTGGATATTTATATTGTGGGAAAAATATAAATCTTGATCCCTGTCTTGTGGAATGCTGGTAATGTTCTGTTCTTGGTCTAGGTCCTGGTTACATGTATGTGTTTGTTTTGTGAACATTCATTGAGGTATATGCTTTTCTGTATATATTTTATAATTTAATGAGTATTTTTGAGTTACCTGTGAAAGCCACTTTTACACAAAACCACAAGTCC
Organism: Proteles cristata cristata; assembly: GCA_017311185.1. Taxonomy (NCBI): domain Eukaryota; kingdom Metazoa; phylum Chordata; class Mammalia; order Carnivora; family Hyaenidae; genus Proteles; species Proteles cristata. The sequence goes on from JAESUZ010005475.1 coordinate 1,044,253, forward strand.
TTTTTAGATCCACATAATAAAAAATCAAATATTAGCTTCCTAAGCATGACCTTATAACCTTGACCTGAGTTGTCCATTATGGTAGTCGGTAGCTATACATGGTTATTGAGCACTTCAGCAGGGCTATTAAGCACTTCAAATATGGCTAATCCAACTGAGAAGCTGTTTTTAAATTTTTATTTAATTTTGAAACTTATCCTTGGGGTACCTGGGTGGCTCAGTCGGTTAAGCATCTGACTTCGGCTCAGGTTCATGGGTTCAACCCCCACATTGGGCTCTGTGCTGACAGCAAGCTCAGAGCCTGGAGCCTGTCTTCAGATTCTGTATCTCCCTCTCTCTGACCCTCCCCTGCTCACACTGTCTCTCTCTCTTTCTCTCTCTCTCTCTCAAAAATAAAGACTAAAAAATTTTTTAAAAAACGAAACTTATCCTCAACACAATTATTAGGGAAAAAATGAGTGTGTAGTATGTGAATTTACTTTTTTAAAGGAAGTAAGTATAAAATCTTTGTATTGAAAAATCTTAAATATAAAGCAAGTATTTCTGATAAAAATTTAGCATCTGAATGGACATGTACTGTACATATACACTAGATTTTAAAGGAAAAATGTAAAAATCTCATTAATTTCTATATTGATTACATGTTAAAATTATAATATTTTAGATACAAGGATTCAGTAACACATTTTTAAAATTAATCATGTATTTATTTTAGTTTTATTTTTCCTCCACATAATTGGTGTATTGAAAGATCTGATTCATTGCAATACAGGTATAGAATTCCTTTGTTATTTTTTTTTCTCTTTAAAATTTAATTCCAGTATAGTTAACATACAGTGTTATATTAGTTTCAGGTGTACAATATAGTAGTTCAACAATTCTATGCATTACTCAGTACTCATCATGGTAAGTGTACTCTTAATCCCCTTTACCCATTTCACCCATCGTCCCACCCACCTCCCCTCTCTATAGTTTGTTCTCTATAGTTAAGAGTCTGTTTCTTGGTTTGTCTCTTTATTTTTTGTTTCTTAAATTCCACATATGAGTAAATCACATAATGTTTGTCCCTCTCTCTGAATTTTTTCTTAGTATTAGCATTATACTCTCTAGATCCATCTGTGTTGTTGCAAGTGGCAAATTTCATTCTTTTTTATGGCTGGGTAATATTCCTTTGTGTATATATACCACATCTTCTTCATCTATTTATCTAGCAGTGGACACTTGGGCTACTTCCATAATTTGGCTAATGTAAATAATGCTTTCATAAACATAGAGGTACATATATCTTTTCAAAGTAGAGTTTTCATTTTCTTTTAGTAACTATCTGGTAGTGGAATTACTGGATCATATGGTAGTTCTATTTTTAATTTTTTGAGACACTTCCATACTATTTTCCATGGTGGCTGCATCATTTTGCATTCCTACCAATAGTGCACAAGGGTTCCTTTTCCTCTATATCCTTACCAATGCTTGTTTCTTGTGTTGCTGGTTTTTTTTTTTATGGTAGCCATTCTGACAAGTGTGAGGTGATATCTCATTGTAGCTTGATTTGCATTTCCCTGATGATAAGTGATGTTGAGCATCTTTTCATGTGTCTGTTGGCCGTCTGTATATCTTCCTTGGAGAAAAGTCTTTGCATATCTTCTGCCTATTTTTTAATTGGATTATTTTTTTTACTTGTGTGTTGATTTGCATAAATTCTTTATATATTTTGGTTACTAGCTCTTTATCATTTAAGCCATTTGCAAATATCTTCTCCCATTCATTAGGTTGTCTTTCAGTTTTATTGATTGTTTCTTTGCTCTGCAGAACCTTTTTATTTTGACATAGTTTCAATAGTTTATTTTTGGGTTTGTTTCCCTTGCCTCAGGAGACATATCTAGAAAAAATGTTGTTATGGCTTATGTCAGAAAAATTACTGCCAGTGTTGTCTTCTAGAATTTTTATGGTTTCAGTTCTCATAGTTAGGCTCTTAATCCATTTTGAGTTTATTTTTGTGAATGGTGTTAGAAAGTGGTCCAGCTTCGTTATTTTGCATGTAGCTTTCCAGTTTTTCCTATACCATGTGTTGAAGAGACTTTTTTCCATTGTTTATTCTTGACTCTATTGTTGAATATTAACTGACCATATAATTGTGGATTTTTTTCTGGACTCTCTACTCTGTTCCATTGATCTATGTGTCTATTTTTATGCCCTACTATTTTGATTCTACAGTGTTGTAGTATATCTTGAAACCTGAGACTGTAATACCTCCAGTTTTGTTCATTTCAAGATTACTTTGGCTATTCAGGGTCTTTTGAGGTTCCATACAAATTTTAGGATTGTTAGTTCTATGAAAAATGCTGTTGGTATTTTAATAGGGATTGCATTAAATCTGTAGATTGCTTTGGGCAGTGTGGCTATTTTAACAGTATTCTAATCCATGAGCATGGAATATCTTTCTATTGGTTTATGTCATTTTCAATTTATTTCATCAGTGTTTTAGAGTTTTCAGAGCACAGGTCTTTCACCTCCTTGATTAAGTCTATTCCTAGATATTTTATTGTCTTTGGTGTAGTTGTAAATGGAATTGTCTTCTTAATTTATCTTTCTATTGCTTCATTATTAGTATATAGAAATGCAGTAGATTTCTGTATATTGATTTTGTATCCTGTAATTCTACTTAATTCATATATTAATTCTAGTAGCTTTTTCGTGGAATCTTTAAGGTAATGTATAGATAGTATCATGTCACCTGCAAATGGTGAAAGTTTTACTTCTTCCTTACCAACTTGGATGCATCCTGTTTCTTTTCATTGTCTGATTGCTGCGGCTAGGACTTCCAGTACTATAATGAATGAAAATAGTGAGAGTGATATTTTAGTTTTTGTTAATGTGGGTCTTAGAAAGTTTCAAATTACACACATGGCTTGTATTGTCTTTCTGTGGGACAGAAATGACCTACATGAAACAGATGTGGGGAAAACATGAAAGAAAGTGTCTCTTTATAGTCTTCACTCATAAACTGTATTAGCCTAATTAAAGATAGCAAACATCAGTAAATATTTCTCAATTTGGATTTAATCCACAGGCCATATTTTTCTCAGTCAAACACTTCTGGAGTGTTGTTGTTGGGTTTTTTTTAATGTAAAAAATGTCTTATATATTTTCCAACCCACCAGGTAGAGTTTGTCATTTCAAATGTATTATTGTCTCCTTTGCTAAACACCAAGCTCCTTGAGACTTGAGACCAAGTTCTTTTACATCTATGCCTCCTTAACAACACTGCTGGTCTAAACCAGTGTTAGGCACTCAATAAATCCTTCCTGGTTAATATCCATAAAGATTCCTGTGTAAAGACTGAAGAGCAGCCATTCTGTGAGAAGTGTTTTATTTGAAAACCTAGGCTCTCATTCCTTGGTGCTGCTATATTAACTGGAAATGGAAAAACCAGTATTTGCTGTTCTTGTCTAAAATTTGTCTATTGCTGCTTTAGAGCCCTGTAAACTATTAAGCTTCTACTGAAATCAAAGCCAAAGTGTAAACGTAGATAATTGGATAATAAAGGAGACCTAAGAAAGGCCTACACTTTGGGCTTGCTGTTTAAAATGTTTACAGATTAATTATTCACATTTACCTCCTCTCTTTCCTAAACCACAACTACATTCCAAAAAAGGGATAAAGACATACACCCATGAGGACAAAAGAAAAAAAATAACATGCAAGAAACAGCAGACAAAGATAGCAGGTTCAGAGCTTGGAGACATATGGATATGGGGCAACTGTTTTGGCAAATCATGGAGTAGAAAGCTAACTGCATGAGCAGCAAAACCAAGAAACAATAGAATTCATGATACAGAACTCCCACAGTCTCATAGATTGGAGGTTCCAAAAACTTCTGAAATATGGCTGGCACAGGGAAGAAGAGAATGGTTCAAAGTCTGCATAGGGAGACTTGAGTTACTTTTCTTTGTTCCTCTTACAGAGGAGAATGTGTTTAACTGATATTTGAGGATCCTCAACAAAACAGCAAGTCTTTGCTTGATAAACCTGTAGTAAAGCCAACCACTTAACCCCATGCATGCACGCATGTGCACTGCTCCTGGAGCAGAACATCAATCTTAAACATGAAATGACAGGCAAAAATCAAAAGATGTTTAAGAAAATCCTCCACATGAAAGACATATTAAACAGAAATGAGTGTAATGAAGAGACAAAACATGAAGCAGAAGAAAATTTACCGCAACCCACACTCACAAATAATGTGCAAGAAGATTCCATCTCTGTAAAAAAGGAAGCCTATAGAAAGGAACATCAGATTTTTTTAAGTTTATAACTCTTAGGGTAAACAGAAGATTTAAGATTTCTCAGCAAGGGAAAAATAGTCACCTGAAAGGATCAGTAATCAGAATTTTATCAGATTTCTCAGTCACCATTAAGAAGCTGGAACACAGAGGACAATGGAAAGGACAGTGGAGCAACGCTTTCAGAGTCTTCAGGAACGAGATGTACACTGCATTTCTCTATGCAGCTAAAGTATAAATTGTGAACAGTGATAGGAAAAGAAACATTTCCAGATATGTGAGGTCTCAAATAATTTACCTCACAACAACTCTTTCTCAGGAAATCAATGCAAGACATATGACACCAAAATGAAGCAACAATCCAGGAGTGGGAAAGACGATGCACTCAGAAGACGGGTGCTCTATCAGCAGAGTATGGAATACAATTCCCAGGCAAGTAGGGAAGGAAAATCCCAGGATGAACACTATGCAGAAGCCCAGGTTCAAACAGAATGACAGAGAGCTCCAAAAGGAGAAAATGACACTGGGTGTGTTTTAACATGCAGAGATGGGGTTTGCTCTTCTAGTGCAAAGTTTGACATGAATGATTGATAGTAGGCACTCAGCAAAAAAAAAATTTAAATGAAGCAACTGGTAACTTCAGGCAAAATAAAGTTTAGTCATTGCAGGAACTTCATGAGTCAGCTCTGAATGATAAGGTAAACATTGAATAATGATTTAACCAAAATGATGACCAGTATATGGGGGTCAGGGAAATGTGTGTGGTGGGGGTAGAGCATGAGACAGCAAATTCTCACTCATCATAGTAGTTTTTTAATAGATGCTAGCATTAAAATATCAATAGGTCTCAGTGGATATCCAATACTGATATCAATAGGTGTCAATAGGAACATGCTATTTAGAAATAATAGATTCCAGAATATACACTCCCAAAAGACTTCACAGTGATTGCTTCCAAGGAATCCTGAAAACTGAGGAAAGTGTGGAGGGTAAGGGACTATTGGTTTAATTCTGGGGTCTTTGGGGGGTGGGGCAGAGGGAGAGAGAGAGAGAGAGAGAATGAATCATAAGCAGGCTCCATGCCCAGCACGCAGAGCCTGACATGGGGCTGAATCTCATGAGTGTGAGATCATGACCTGAGCTGAAATCAAGAGTCTGATGCTCAACCAACTCAGCCACCCCAGCGCCCCTGGCTTCATTATGACTGATAGTCAAGTAGTCAAATAGGACTATTTGTCTCTCAGCTATTTTAATTTTTTTTAAGTAAAAACCTATACATATTAGTCCTCATCAGTTTAGAAATCACATATGCATCACATTTGAATGTGACTCTACCCCTTGGCTCCTTGGGGGTCCCAGCCTCATCAGGTTTATCCTAAACATGTCCCATGCTCCTGGTGCTGGGTAGGTGCTTTCCTGACGCTCGCTCATTGGACCCACACAACAACCGTATGAGCAAGTTCACTGAATCTGTCTTTTCAATTAGGGAAAATAGAGAACCTGAAACAGAATAAAAAACAATTTCCCAGCATCCTTAAAGCTAGGGGTGATTCAGTGACACAGTTCTGTCCAAGAAGATGTAAACAAAAGTCTGCAGGTACTTTATCTTCCTTTTAGCAGGAACGTAGACATGTTGCAACCTTTTTAAAACAAGGACCATAAAAGCCACACACAGAGAATGAAGGCTGGAAAAAGCCTAGATGGCAGACCTTCTCAGCCACCAACCCATTCAGGACTGTCCAGACTTCTTGTTAAGTCAGGAAAATAAGTGTCTAAAAATATGTAAGCTACTCTAGTAAGATGTACCCTTGCACAAACTTGAACACAACCGAGTTGATACAGGCTCCAAGCCTCTTCTCTTTCCCAGATCCTGCTGCCCCTCAGATGCCCAATTAAAACTGTCAAGAGGCAGAGCATGATTCCAAGTACAGATTTCCACCTCGCAGATGTTCTTTCACATTTCTCTCTGAAGGTGCGTGCAGGTGGGAGTTTCCCAAGAAAGTGTTGGTGAATTGCAGTGTCACAGAAGCAGCCAACTTCCTGAAACATGAGTCATAATTTCCCTGCGTTGGTGGGCTAATCAATAGAAACTTCCCTTTTGAAGCCTGTTGATGAGATCACTAAAGATGGCAGGATGACGTGAGGACAGTCATAGCCTACAGCAAAGCAGGAATCACCCCAAACTTATTTGACTTTTTTTTTTTTTTGCATTTTTAAAGTTAACCTATTTTGGTATAAGTAACAAACATAGGAATGATTAAAGAGTAAAGGCAAAAAAGTACCCTTTCTCTACCTCAAATATTTTCACTTTGAGTTTTGAGTTCATTTAGAATCCAGGTACCCATGTATTCTTACTTTTCATCACTGTAACCATCTATACAGATTTTCACTTTGTCTTAACGTTATCACAACAAACCATAAAAGTTTTTCCATACTCTTCATTTTAATAACATATTTTAATAAATCCTACTGTGTGATAAGCACTAATGTGAAAGCTACAATTGAAAAATATTCCATCAAGTAAATGTATCATGGTTTACTCAACCACTCCAGTAAGAATGGATATTTAGTTCTTTTCCATTTTTTCCTTTTATAGATAAAAGATGCTGCAGTTATCAACTTTGTAAGTAAGGTTTTTGGCTTCTAATAATTAGTTCCAATTTTGAGTAGTGAGATTACTGGATCAATAGGTGAGGCTATCTGAAGGCTGTTAAGAAATAGTATCATAAATATTTTCAATGGGGACCTCTACCTTTACCAGAGTTGCACTCTGCTTCCTTATTCAGATCAGATCTTTTGAGTCGAAATCTCAAATGGATGCCTTTGGTTAAAGGACCCCAAATTACATGTCTTTTCTATAGTAGCAAGGAAAGTTGGAGAAGTGACTGTTTAGTTTCTACCTTGAGACACTGAAATATATGGGGTAAATTTCCCAGTGTAGAAATGTGTTTAAAAAGTACCAGCTGTTTAAAAAGTACCAGCTGGCCAGGGTACCTGGGTGGCTCAGTCGGTTGGGCATCCAGCTGCAGCTCAAGTCATAATCTCATGATTCATGAGTTGGAGCCCCACATCGGGCTCTTTGCTGACAGCTCAGAGCCTGGAGCCTGCTCTCTGCCCTTGCCCACTCACACTCTGTCTCTCTCTCTGTGTCTCAAAAATAAATAAATGTTAAAAAAAAAAAAAGTACCAGCAGGCCAAGATTCATGCTATCATTTCATATGACTGAATTGACTGGCTAGTTCTCCCAGTTGACCCTAAAATATGGCTTCATCTTTTACCACTCAACTGAAACTATTCTGACAAAGGTCCTACTTGCCCTTATATCCACCAAATCTACTGACCACATTTTAGCCCTTATCTTGCCAAGTCCTCTTACTTTACTTGGGCAATTCCTGCTCCTCTTTGAAACTTAACGCTTCAGTTTCCATGACATCGTACTTAACTAGATGTCTTTCTTCATATCAGACAATTCCTTCTTGGTCTCCTTTTTGATCTTCCTCTACTGACCCCCAAATATTGGTATTTCTTGACATTTCACATGTAATCATATCTCCTTGCACCTGGAGATAATTTCCACAAGCAATGTCAATTTCCCTCATCCATTTAACTACCGTCTTGTATCAGGCTTTGGATAGGAAAAAAGAAACCACTTTGTGTATGTCAAAAATAAAGGGCTTAAATACAGGAAATAACGAATCTTAGAATGACTATGGGTGGTGAAGTTCAGATAAGCCACCACAGATGTTCTCAGTGGTCATTTTGGCTCTTTTGGCCCTACTAAGTAGCTCTAAAGAGCTCCCCTGGTGGCTGTTTTGAACCTCACATTTCTCCTACATCTGCCTGCATTTGGCTCTGGGAAGTAATGGCCTCTTCTCTTTTGTCTTCCAAATCTCTGGTGCATCCCATCTTGTATCCGTGTACTACACTTTCTAGAGCAGGAGGATCTGGTCACAGAATCCCTAGAAAAGTTGAGATTTACTGTATTTGGACTCCTTTAAGTATCATGTTCACCTCTAAGCCAACCCCCAGCTCTGTAGGTAATGCATGTGACTTGTCTACACTCATCATTACACACCATCACTCAGTGGGATTGATTAGCTTAACTAAAATCACATGCTCTAACCCCATGGAGCCCCGGGGGAGTCAGCTTCCCCAGAACCAAATAGATCCCAGGTAAAATCAAAGTCTCTTGGAAAGGGGGAAGAAGGAAAAGAGATACCCTCAGGTGTCCATTGTCCGTCCCTGCTTCCACTACCTTCATTTTCTCCTGCAAAACTACAATAGTCTCATCATAACCAATACCTCTGTCTCTAGCCCATTTTCCTCACTACAGCCAGAGTCACTTATGTTACACGCAAAGCTGACCCTATCATTTCTGTTAAAAACCATTAATGGTTCCCTTCCACCTAATTCTAGATAAAGTCTCTGTGATCTGGTCCCATTTTCCATAAGCTCTTCTCTTTCTAATCCTGGTCTCACATTTTGTGCGCCAGTAGCATCCAAATACAACATGCATGGCTCCATGCCTGGCATGCGGTATGTGCTCTTCCAGTGGTTACCGAGGAAGTACGCAAACGAACACATGAGACTAGAGGAGATTATTTATTTTCATTCTAAAATAAAACTAAGGCTAAGGTAGACTTCTGGTTCTTTTGTAGCTCACTTCCCTCCCATCCTGCACAGGGGCTCTATGTACAGTAGGGGGTTCACAGATGCCTGTTAGCTAACAAAATTAGCACATTCATCTTGCTACCCAAGAAAGCGCCATTGAATTTTGATTCCTGGCAATTTAAAATGATTTTCTGGGTGTTATAATTATTGGCCCATTGTAGGGAAAAAAGTGGGTGAAAAGAATTCATTAGCCCATTAAAATACAATGAAAGGAACATAATTAAAACATTTAGGCAATTTCTGGATCACAGAAAATGCATAATCAAGAGGTGCAAAACAAACTCTCCGCCAGTCCTTGGCTGCGCAGGCGACACTTCCTGCTTTCTCATAACACTGTCAACTGGCTGGCTCAAAAAGCTCTAGCTCCCCCTCCTCACAGGAGAATTTGCTTTAATGAGCTTTATTCTTAGCCCAGAGCCTGGAAGCAGAGGCAGCATAGGGTTTGGCCAGGAAGCCATTGAAAACCTGAAGGGGAGAGCCTGGCTTTCCTGCTTCTGTCGCCACTCTTAGTGGTTTGATTTTGGCCCTTCCACTGTGCTCAGGACTTTACACACACACTATTTAACTCCCACAAACGAGATATATATGTTTATCTTTCTTTCAGCAGTGAGACTAAGGCTCACTGTAATATGCCCAGAGTCACACAGCCAGCTGCTAGGGTCAATGCAAATAAATGGTTCCAACCAGACTCCCAGGAGCCCCTGCTTCTAATCACTGTGCAAACCTGTAGAGTCAGAGGACTCTCCCTCTGTGATTCCAGTAGCATCTGGTCCCCCAGAGCCCGGCATGGGAAGATTCAGCCTCACCCCCCGCCATCAGACCAGCAGCTCAGCTCTCTGTGCATTGGAGGGGTGGCTGATGTCATTCCTGTTGTCCTCCTAAGTCCTATTCCTCGCAACTTTGACCTCCACACCTCCCGCTGTCCCATCAAATCTTTGCTCCCTCACGTGTCCCCTCACCCCCACCCTGCCCACAAGTTCCCAGTGGTCGCCAGCTGTCCATAAGTTCTTCCCGGTGACATGGACTCTCTGGAGATCTGACGGCACAGAAGGAACAGCAGTGTCTCATCTGAAGGTGCTCAGAGGAAAAGCCCAGGATTGCAAACCTCTGGCAGCAACACCCAAAGGGACAGGTACTGTCAGGCAGGGAGACTGAGACCAGGAAATGGGAACAGGTCCAATTTCTCCTTTAAATAACAGTTTTGAGGACACCTCCTATTAGACACTGTGCCAGATGTTTTCATATTCACTGTATCCTACAATCCACGCAGCTCATCTGCTTACTCACTATCACATGGTCTGATCCACGCACTGAGACTCTGACACCCAGGGCAAGCCAGTCATGTCAGTTTTATAAACAGGGCCTGGTTCTCAGTGGGTGTTAATAAAATCTCTTATCCTCTCATTTGGGTTAACTATTCTTGCTAAGGAGAAAGTAAGCTCTTGTTCATGACAGTATGTAACAAAAATTTTAAGTGTAAAATCTTTTAGAAATATTATATTAAAAAATAATATGCCTCAGTTATTTGTGCCCAGATATAGTTCTGAATCTTAAGGCACAAGACAAAGATGGATTTACTCCCCTCAGCTTGACTAATTTTTTTAAAATTTTTTAATGTTTATTTATTTTTGAGAGAGGAAGAGAGAGAGAGAGAGAGAGCAGGAGAGGGGCAGAAAGAGGGGAACAAAGGATCCCAAGTAGGCTTCACGCTGAAAGCAGAGAGCCCGATGTGGGGACTGATCTCACGAACCATGAAATCATAACCTGATCGAAGTCGGAGGCTTAACTGAATGAGCCACCCAGGTGCCCCTTGTCTCTCCTTTATGTAGGTTTTTTCATGACTACTGGCCCTTGACCCTCCTTTTCTTAGGGCATTGACTTTGGAAAACTTGCAGTTGTAATTTTTTTTTCTGGCTCTTTAAGATATAGATCTTCTCCAAACCTGTTGCCAGTTTTACAACCCAGGAATATCTTTCTCAAGAACCTGGGAGCCATCCCTTTGGAATAGAATCCGGAAAGGAGCTAGCACCCCTGTCTCCTGGTCTCTGTGGGAGGGTACAGGGTTCCGCAGAGGAACAGGAGGACCCAATTCAGTCCATAGTATACATAGACATATCTTTCACACTCTTTTCCTAGACATCCAAAGCCTTCCAAGAGAATAAATGGGAAACCAAGAATGGAATCTGAAGACAAGTTCAAGCAGTCATCAAAAAGCCCAAAGTCAAAATTGCAGCCACCTGAATTTCTGCCTGAAGTCCTGAAAAGAAAAAAAAAAAAAAAGTCTGAAAACATAACAGAGCTACTATCATAGCCGTTCAGTGAAAGTAGACATGCAGAAATGGCAGGAAGAAAAATGTATCAAGGTGAAAAGTGAGTGAGATTCTATTCTTCCAGAAGCATTTAATAAAAGCAGACTGGCACACAGAACTGCCCAACCAGGCATCACCCGGCTTGCTCAGTGCAGCGACTGCCTGGGGCGTCTTATTTCTCCACCCCATGCTTCCCTCCCCAATGACACAGCACCCATTAGACGCTAACCGCTCCATCTAAAAAAGAACAAGAAAAGAAGAAAGGAGGTAAAAGGGATGAAGAAATTCGAGTCCTTCAATACGGTTCTGGGCAAGGACCACATTTCCTGGTAACCAGGACAAAGGCAAAGCCAAGAGAAGGGGGTTCCCTCATGATGGTCCTCAGATCTTCTGGTTGGTGGAGTCCAGGAGCAGAGCCCCATTACCCACTGTTGTAGGCCTCCTGACATCACATTTCTCTGGCCCACTTAAACTTCTTTGGGCTCTGACAGCCATGATGGGGTGGGTCTGTTTCTCTAGGAATCCTCTAATTGTGTGGCATCCAGTTTCTGAGCCTCCCCTCCCTATGCTGGTGGCTTAGCACCACAGAAAGTTTGGCTCCATCCATATTTTTTTCTCGCTTTTTTTAACTAACGTGCCTGCATATAATAAAAAAAAAAAAAAAACATTCCCCAACCTTCCCAGTTTTCCTCCCCAGAAATAACCATGTTCCTTATGCATCCATACATAGAAACTTTAAAGTGCTTAATAATCAAAACAAATGACTGCATTTTACACACAATAATACAACAATCCATCCCCATGGGTACTGGTTATATGTGGACCCACATAACCATCTATTTCAGGTTGCTGTAATTTGTTTTACTATTATAAGCAGACACTACCAGGGTGAATTACATTAAGGCTATAGCTATGAATCAACTTGACATTTTCAAAGTGCTGGACAAATATGTTATCATTTGTTGTTTGTTTTTATTAATAGGATTAAAATTTTATTTTAGCTCCCATAAAGAGTTCTACACAAAAATGAATGGGCTTATACTGCCAGCCCTTGTTTAAAGGCACTTAAGTTAGCTGGAAAAATGATTATAGTGGGAACCGTCTACCACAGTCCTCCTAATCCAAGCCTCATAACTGAATTGAGCGGTTTATAGGGAACAGTATTCTCATTTGTCATGTGTAGTAAACAAAGAAGAAAGTGGTACCAACTTCCCATATTCACCATAACTCCACCCTTGTCCCAGAAAAGGGTCCCTGTATAAATAGGACATTCTCTTCCTTAGAATGTACATGGCCGGTGGGGCACCTGGGTGGCTCAGTCGGTTAAGCATCAGACTCTTGGTTTCAGTTCAGGTCATAATCTCACGGTTTGTGAGTTCAAGCCCCTCATAGGGCTATACAATGATGGTGTGGAGCCTGCTTGGAATTCTCTCTCTCTCCCTCTCTCTCTCCCACTCCCTCCCACTCCCTCCCTCTCCCTCCCTCTCTCTCCCTCCCTCTCCCTCCCTCTCCCTCTCTCTCCCTCCCTCTCCCTCTCTCTCTCTCTCTCTCCCCTCCCCTCCCTCTCTCCCTCTCTCTTCCCCTCCCCTGCTTGCTCTCTCAAAATAAATAAATAAACTTAAAAAATGTAAAACACAAATCTGCATGGCTGGTAACAAATGTGTCTTTCACAACCCTTCCTGAGACTTGATTCAGCTTCCCCCCACAAGGCTTCTGATCAAGAAGGGGAGTCAGAGACATAGGATTGAGACTCAGAGCAAAAGAAAGAGATACCTGAATTCAACGGGGTGTCCTCTCCTGTGGATTTCGGCCCTCAAGCCCATTCACAGGGTAAAAATTGTGTATAGCCAAATTATCCTTGAAAATTCGTTGTAAAGGCATTACTCTGTTGATGTACAATCTCTTCATGAATCCAACAGAACAAATCACTGATTCCTTAGCTGAGCTCCATTTGAAGTCATTGGGTTGTGTTTGCAGCCACATTTGTAAGGAATGCAAACCACTGAACATTAGAATCCCTCTCCGTACAGTGGCACACTCATGCCAAAAGAAGCACTTGCTGGGGCAGCTGGGTGGCTCAGTCAGTTGAGCGTTTGACTTAAGCTCAGGTCATGATCTCGTGGTTCATGGCTTCGAGCCCCGCGTTGGGCTCTGTGCTGACAGCTCAGAGCCTGGAGCCTACTTTGGATTCTGTGTCTCCATCTCTCTTTCTGCCCCTCCTCCCCAAGCTCTGTCTCTCTCTCCTTCAAAAAATAAATAAACATAAAAAATTAAAAAAGAACTAAGAAGAAAAAGAAGAGGCACTTGAGGAATGAGGGAAAAGCAGATTCACGTCTTCCATTCATTCTTTCTCCCGGGCATAGACTCAGTGAGTGCAATAGGCAGCAGAATCACCAGCACTGTGAAATTGTGTTTCTCCTGAGCTCCACTTCCACCCACTTTCAGATTGCTTGCTGAGTTTGTTTGAATACCTAAGAGTTGTAAGCTTAAAAGATGCAGCTGTACTCCACAGTGACCAACAGCCCCAGACTTGTAAATATGGTTCAGATATTTTATAGTGCTCTGCATACACCCTGCACTATTGCCCACCAAAGCCCCCAAGAATCTCCCTCCCATGAAGTGGCAATATAAGAAGAGTGCTTCCTTCTCCCCGGCCTCCAGTGACCCTCTGATAGAAGTGGCAGCCTAATTAATTCTAAGAGTCCGCTGAATCCACTAATTCTAAGAGTCAGCATTTTTATGACCAGGTCATGATAACCAATGTAAAGTCATTTCTGCTTTATTTGATTTCTAATTATTTGTTTCTAATTAAAATAAATTCAATGTTCTACCTCTCCTTGCCCTTGACAAGGTCATCTTTGAATAATATTCTGAAGGTGCTTCCTTTCATCTCCTCCTAATGTGACATAATCACAAATTGAACTTTAGGAAATCTTGGGGTCCCTGGCAGGGTCAGTTAGTGTAAGCGGCCAACTCTTGCTTTCAGCCCAGGTCATGATCTCATGGTTCATGGGTTGAAGTCCTGCATCGGGTTCCATGCTGAAGGTGTGGGGCCTGATTGGGATTCTCTGTCTCCTTCTCTCTCTGACCCTCCCCTGATGGCACTGTCTCTTTCAAAATAAATAAAGAAACTCAAAAAACAAAAAGAACTTTAGGAAATCTTCCTTACAGATGCAAGAGGAATTTTGTGGTCATGGGAGTAGAATATCAAGAGAAAATGTTTGTTCGCAAAGCACATTTTATTCTCTGCTAGATCTGGTGACTATCAGTAAATCACTTAGCCTAACAAACAGAAAAACTAACATAAGCTATGTTCTGTGACAGTATTTTCCAAAATTTGTTCTTTGGAGCACTATGTCCACATAATGTTTACGGGTTAGAAGAAGTAACTTTGGGACATTTTTTGTTTTTGAAGAGTTTTATTTACTGCAGGGCTTCTCAGCCGTTAGTGCGCTAATATTCGAGGTATGTCTCCAAGAGGAGGATGCAACATACTCCCCAATGTATATAGTCACAGAACCCTTTTCACAGAGCATCTCATGGGACTAGCGTTCCAGGAGCATACTTGGGGAAATGTTGCTCAGTCAAATATATTGGGTATAAGCCAGGATAGGAATGGTCCAGAGACCATGGAATCATTGCAGAAGTACAAGTATTAATAACCACTACCTTTCAAAGTCCATTTATGGAACTGGGCCCTGCCCCTTGGATCTACATGAGAAGACAGTAAATGTTTATGGGGAGGGGGTCTTAGATCTACATCAAATAGGGCTAGTTAATGAAGATGACTCACCAGGGGAAAGGTATCAGAAGCCAAAAATCAAAAAGGTTCTGGGAAAAGAAAGGGACAGAAGCAAGATTAGAGAGAGAATGGGAATAAAAATCAGAAAACCAAAAGATAGAGAACAAACAGACAAAAGGAGCAGCTATGGAATTAATTCTGCATGTTATCTGAGCGTCCACAGGTACTTCTCAGGACCAGGCCAGGTACTGGCCTGTTTTTCTCTACTAGGAACCCTCTAGCCAGGTCCATGTTGCCCTTCACAGATCCCAGACAAGCCTCCCCCTCTTTCTCTGTAGCCCTGTCGGCTGACCACAGCTGGGCTCAATTATATGTGTTCCTAAAATCTTACCTTGTCTTAGTCACAGATTGATCCAATTCATTTATTCTTTTAATGTTTTATTTATTTCTGAGAGAGAGAGAGAGAGAGAGCATGAGCAGGGGAGGGTCAGAGAGAGAGGGAGATACAGAATCTGAAACAGGCTCCAGGCTCTGAGCTGGCTGTCAGCACAGAGCCCAACGTGGGACTTGAACCCATGAACCGTGAGATCATGACCTGAGTCAAAGCTGGACGCTTGACCGACTGAGCCACCCAGGTGCCCCAGATTGATCCAGTTCAAAGCCAACTGTATAAGTACAGACTATAATAGGCATCTCTCCAAGATGCAAGATCAGCATGCCAATGATAAGATGTATGATTCCAGGTTGCTCCCCAAATGCAACCAACCAGCTTTTGTCAGCTAGAGCCAGAAACAGGCTCCCAAGAATGACTATCCAGCATCTATGCCCTTCCCACATTGATGGACCTCAAATCACCCTCAACCCTCCAGGCCCTGCCTTTGGTTCAGTCAAGGCTCCTTCCTGACCCCTATATCCAAGTCCCAACTCAATTCCCTTCCAGTACTTCCATCTCTTTTGGACCAGAAGAGCCTTGACTTTTGATTCCTCAATCTCTAAGTACCATTTACCTGAAAAAGTTCCAAAAATGTCCATTCATTACTGCTATGCCCTTCTCATCTGGTAGAATTTAACTATTTAATCTTGAAGGCCCATTTCACTACATCTGTGTCTCTCAACTAAGCCAGTCCCTTACACCTGTAACTTGCTCACTTGAGTCAGATCTCCAGAGCCTAAAAGCTTTCTGCTGTTTTCTTCTCCAATGTTGTTATCCTAGAGTTGTTGTCTAGCTTTCCATACCTGTCCCAAGATGCTAGAGTGTTTCATTAATCAAAGTTCGTTGGTATCACTTTGATACCAGGACTCTCAATCTTTCTTCCAGGATAATGAAGTATCACTGTTCTCTGTTCAAGGTCCACACGGGGTTATCATAACTCTCCTAATGGATCTGGTATTTCCATATCAGAGATCAAGCATTTGCAATTACCAAGCAAAGCTTTTCCAGAAGAACTGGGGCCTCAGTGTCTGGTCACCGCCACCTAATTTACAATCACACAAAAGAAGACATTCACATCTTTTTGTCTCTTCTAGCTTCTTAATTCTATGGGAAAATATACAGGCTTGATAATAACCCACAGCTCATTAAAATTCTTCCGAAACAGGACACAAATCTAATAACAAAATACTACTGTGTTGCCACTTACCTTAGATAAGGTACCTAACTTTTCTAGCCTATTTCTTTTCCTATTGAATGGAGATAATAAAAGTTTTTGGAGGATTCAAACAGATCGGGCCTACAAAGTGTGTGTCATATTGCCTGGCTTATGACTAACATTTGTTAAGCTCTACTGTTTTCATTATTATGGAGAACACTTAACGTCACATTTGTGGATGTGTGGATTTCATAATTTGAGATTATCACTTAAATTTCAAAGATGAGTAAGATAAGAAGCAAAAGTCAGTGATGGAAAGCCAAGTTGAAAAATGGTTATCGATGTCACCTGACTCACTATTTCTCTACTACAAAGATTTCCTTCCTGAAAAACAAGAATAATGAAAGCAGAAGGCAAAAAGCAAACCAGAAAGTGACATATGTTTAGCATTACACCACGAATTGAAGAGGAAGGAAGAAAGGGTTTTTAAAGGACAGGGGAGACCCGCAGAGGTTTGCTGTGATGGGCCTGCTAAGCTGGCTTGAAGAAGTCCCTGGCCAGATCAAGGCAAATTCAGTTACAAATTGGAAAATATGAGGGGCACTTGGGTGGCTCAATCAGTTAAGCGCCTGACTTCAGCTCAAGTCATGATCTTGAAGTTCATGAGTTCAAGCCCCGTGTTGGACTCTGCACTGACAGCTCGGAGCCTAGAGCCTGCTTCAGATTCTGTGTGTATGTCTGTCTCTCTGCCCCTCCCCCGCTCTGTCTGTTTCTCTCTCAAAACTAAACATCAGTATTTTTTAATAATTTAAATGAAAATAAAAATAAAAATTGGAAAATATGAGTCACAAGTACAATGATGTTCTCCAAACATTTTGGCCATGATGGAACAAGAGAAATAAATAGAGCCTTTGAGAGAAATTATAGAACCGTAATGCTGTGTTGGAGTAAGAAATTAATACCAATAGTCCTGGGTTGTTTTGTTTTATTTTGTTTTGCTTTGTTTTTCATGGACAGCTTGTTCCCATAGTCAGTGGAAGGAATGCTGTCATAGCAATCAAGACTTAGTTCACAACTTCCTTTTCCATTTGGACAAATGGATTTTCCCCACCGCCTTCCGCAGCACACCTAAGAATAAATGCTGGAAGCAAAGAGTAGAGGACTCGGCCGCCACTGAGACAAGGCAGACTGAAGGCACCAGACCTCACCATCACTCGCTGCAGCTGGTACCCAGCAACACTGGGGCAGAAGAACACCCATCAGAGAACCTTTCTCCTCTCCTCCCGCTGTTTCTGTACATGGATTGTGTTGGGCAAAGATTTTCATTATGGAAGAAGAAATCTGGTATGTTGCACCTGGAGTCCAGGCCTTCCCTCCACGGCTGCTGCAGAGGTGAAGGCAGTGTGCTTAAATGTGCTCCAACAATTCTTACCAGTCTTACATACTCTACGTTTCCTTGCTCTGAGGCAAAGCCCCGATTCACTATCTAGTGGTAGAATGTCTAATGTTTTCAACAACTTTGGCCCTGTGTGATTCCCCAGAGCTGGGTTTGAACACTTGTTAAAATGCAGTAAACAGTTACTCAGAACTCCCTAGAGATGTTGTTGCAGGTTTTCTGTTCTGATGGCTGTCACTATAATGCAAGCCCTGATGAGCCCAGGCCTGAAACTTGCCAGCACCCCTAATAAGCCTGCCAGCCCATCAGCTGCCACACACAACCCCACTTCTGGGGCCTTTTTTGCACACACACCCCCCACCCCAGCCTCCTAGCTGACACTTCTCACCTCCTACTTTCCAACCCCCTCTCTTGTCCTCAGTTATGCAGAGGACCTTCCCCGCCACACCACCTTCCTCTTCCAGCTTCTGTCACTGCTCCTGCCACCTCGTCCCCCAACCTGTGGGAAGCCCTTACCTCCCCACTTCTCCATCCAACCACATCCCCCATGCCCTCAGAACTCTGCCTGACACTCATTTTTTTAATGTTTATTTATTTGAGAGAGAGAGCACAAGCAAGGGAGGGGCAGAAAGAGTGGGGGACATAGGATCTGAAGCAGGCTCTGTGCTGACAGCAGAGAGCCCGATGTGGGACTCGAACTTGCAAACCACAAACTCAAATGCTTAATGGACTGAGCCACCCAGGTGTCCGTGCCTGAGACTCATCTTTAATCATACATGACCTTCCACTTTTCTGTACTATAGACTGACAGAGCTGTACCTTAAACATAGAGCTTCAAGAGACTCTGGGACATCATGTGTTTGCTGCAGCCATTCTCAAAATGTGCTTGCAAATACCTGCATCAGAATCACCTGGGAACTGGCTAGAACTACCAATTCCTGGACCTCATCCCAGAGCTACTACATCAAAATCTTTGGGGAAGAAGCCCCCAAATCTTCTGTTTTAACAGTCTCCTTAGATCATATGCCCATTCAGTTTGAGACCCATAGATGATTCCAGTCTCCTCATTTAATCAATATTGACCTCCATTCACTAAACCCAGACGGTCTGTGAGGCATGTTACATACATTCATTGATTTACCCCTTACGATGTCTTTATGAGAGGAGTGTTATTCTTCCCTATCGGTTTTTCCATTGTACAGATAAGGAAAATATCTTCTGGAAGATAATTCATTCACCTAAGGTCACACTGGGAGTAACAGAGACAGGACTCAAAATATGAATGAGACCCAAAGAAAAACACTCCTAGACCTGAGGCTGCAGAATGAAAGGTGTGACCAGACCTGGCCAGATAACACTTTAGAAGTCTACCTTCTTATGCTACAAGAGCGGTACTGACAAGCTTGCCTTCAGCCAGGAAAAGAAGAGATTGAGATCACTTGATGGGTTCCTGTAGATACTGTGTCTGGATCATTTAGAAAAACTCATAATGTCGATGTTCTTTCAATAATGGCATCTTTGGTCTTACTCATTTCAGATTCTTGCCTCTGTTTCCCACTTCCCTGGCTATATACAAGTAGCCTCGAGAAGACTTTAAAAAGGAAACAAAACAAAACACCCAGCAAGTGTTTCTATAAGGATCTTCATGCCAAGTAGAAAGTATTTTTGTAATGATGAACAGTTTCATTGCCTCTTCAATAAGGAGGTCCTTTATTAGTAATTGCTTTTGAGAAAATTGCAGACTGGGGTTCAACTCAAGCACCACTCAGAGACATGAGCCAGGCCTCCCAAGTGTGATTCAGAGGGATCTGAGGAAAGCAAGCTTTCTGATAATACAAAGCCCCTCTGAAAATTATTCAGTACACACAAGTTTTCTCCAATGACATTGTTTTTCATCCCAATCTACCTCTTCCTTGGGTCTTATAAATACTGTTTGACTGCAAAAGATAAAATGAGAAAAAGACAAAATGAAAATGACAAAATGAGAAAAAAACAAAAGACTGGGTGGCTCAGAGGTTATAAGTGTCTGACTCTTGATTTCCGCTCAGGTCGTTATCTCATGATTCATGAGTTTGAACCCCATGTCAGGCTCCTTGCTGACAGTGCAGAGCCTGCTTAGGATTCTCTATCTCCCTCTCTCTCTCTGCCCCTCCTGCACTTGTGTTCTCTCTTTCGAAGTAAATAACTTTTTTTAAGAAAAGAAAGAAAAAGTCAAAATGAAGCAATTTGGTAGTTGTTTCATTAATTCAGTGGGTAGATACAAAGATCTGAAATCATTGAATTAAGTATTACACACATGGTTCAACCAAAATGGTAAGAACTTTTGCCTTAAACAAATTAAAAACAAATCTAGGTTAGTTAGGAAGGGCTCTGGGGCTCAGTGGGTCTTATTTTTATTTGATGAAAGCAAAAATACATCATCATATCCCCTATGGAGTCCTCCTCTACCCATGAAGGCTGGAAGCATGATACACCCAATCCCTTGACCAGAGCATCACCATCACAAGGTGGGCATTGGTGGGGCTCAGGCATTAGCCTGGGAAAGCACTTGGGATCTGGGAGAAAAGAAACCCAAATTATAATAATTCCTTTCTTCTTGGGATTTCTGAGGTTTATTTACAGTAAAACTTTTTTCCCACACACCCTTTTGATCTCTTTTGTAAATTTTACTTGCTTTTACTCTTTCTTAAAAGTCAGTGGGTTTTGGCTTCTCTATGCACGGCCTTTTGGGCAATTTCATCTACTCTTAGGACATTAATAACTCCAAGTTAGGGCTGCCTGGGTGGCTCATTCAGTTCAGCATTTGACTTTGGCTCAGATCATGATCTCACTGCTGGTGGGATCAATTCCTGTGTTGGGCTCTGTGCTGATAGCTCGCAGCTCAGAGCCTGGAGCCTGCTTCGGGCTCTGTTTCCCTCCTTCTGCCCTTCCCCCACTTGTACTCTGTCTCTCTCTCTCTCTCTCCCTCAAATATAAAAAGACATTTAAATTTTTTTGATAAAATAACTCCAAGTTAATGATGCTCAAATCTTTGTTTCCGGAAAAAATCTTTGTCTTCTGAGCTTCCAGTCCAAAAATCCTAATGCTTCATGTGCATCTCCGCATAGCCAGCTGGGCCTCACTTTATCATATCTGAACCATCTTCTCCCAGATATGATGTTCCTCTCCGATCCCCATTATCACTGTCAGCACCTAAGCCAGGAATCTGGGCATCACAGTAACTCCACTCTCTTACTGACCACATCTTCCACCCAACCAGACACAGACTGTCTTTCCACACCTGCCTCCCTCTCCTTCCCATTCCCTTCACCCCATTGCAGCTCAGGACTCATCCTGCCCATTTCATTTTTTTCCATCTTTTGACTCTACCATCCTTAGGGCTGGCGACATGGATCAAAATGGCCAAGCGGTTCCGAGCTTGATATCCAGAAATATCCAGAGGAACAGATGCACCATCTCTTCCAGCTATGTCTTTTATAAAGTGAAAAAATGTTCTCTTCACAATTACCCCCGAAGACTTCCCTTCATACTTCGTGTGCATTTCTAAACCATTGTGCCAGCACGTTGCTCAGTCGTCCCAAGGTTCTAGTCAATAAAGTAATAAAGCACGGGGCCTGACCTCCAGGAGTTATCTTCTAACCAGATGACAGGATATCATGTTACTTTTCACAAGAATACTTAGAATTTTTTATTACAAATTTTTATTATGTCAAATGAGTATCTAGTTTGGGGGGAAATAGAAACAAGAAAGAGACTATAGTTAATACCCAGGAAATAATTAATAAGGTGGCCATTCAAGCACCAACAGTTGGTTTCCCCCGGTATTTCCATAGCAACAGCTATCTGTAAGTTGACCTTCCTTAAAACCAAATCTATGGCTCCATCCTGAGTCAAGATCTCTTTCTTTGCCTTAGATAAATGGAGGAATGACAAACACAGGTTGAGAGGTTGGGGGATAGAGAACACAGGAGGAGAAATCTCTAAAATTTACAAAAAGTCACAGCCCAAAGGACAATAGGAAAGATTCATTCTTCACAGCACAGAGAACTGGCACAAGATTTCAGATAAAGATACCTAGTCTTGATTCCCAGGAGAAACTAACAGCACCTCCTTACTCCCTCTGCCCCCTCCCAAAAAGAGTAATATTCAAAATCGTCAGAATCAGATGGTAGCATTTAGGAGCATCCCCTCATTCGCTGCCTGGTATGCTCCACTCTTCAGGTGATACAAGTACAATTGAAGGAAGGATGGAGAAGCAGCTGAGGTGGTGGGTGAATCAAAAGGCCTGGACCTGAAACTGGATTCCACTTCTCAGCAGCTATGGGACCTTAGGCAAGTTGGCTACCACTTCTGAACCTCAGCTTCTTTATTGGAAAGCTTAGGGAAATCCCAACATCATACTTTTTGTTTTCTTTTATAAGATCAGTGAGCTAGCATATGTGAAAGCTTGTAGAAGAATACCAGCCCAGTGCTCTTCTTCCTCTGAGTAGCAGGCCAGACATAGGCCACACAGACTGTCTTCTATTCTGGGCCCAGAATGTGACGGTTATTAATGCCCAGGCTTGGAGACGCCATCCGCTCTTGCAGAGCTGTGACCTCCTTGACCTCTGTGGTCCCAACACATCTAAGCTGCATGGATACTGCGCATGGTTCACACCAGGGGAAATCTGTCTGTATCATTGTGTGGGAAGTTTCCTAGCTCATTTGTTTCAGGAGGCGCTGGAGGACAGTCACAGTCCTGGAAGAAAAAAATGAAATTTAATGTTGTTTACAAAAGAACAGAATGACTCTGACTCTATCATAACACAGATTGAAATCTTTATTGCAGGTTACCACCCTCTCCAGACTTGTCTCGAATAATCTCTAGAAGTTTATCTTAAAAGACCAGTTACTCCAGATTCTTCCTCACTATGAACTGCATAACTCACCATATTTTCCAAACAGTAAATATTAAGCTTATGCATATCCATATCACATTGGCCAGCTTCTCCTTGCTTTTGATATCAGGGAAGACGGACTTATATGAGGGCTAGATTAGCTACCCAGAGCATGATATAGATGTTCACACCATCTATCACTACCCACACATTGGTCAGAAGGTCAAAACAATGCCAAAGCACCTTTATAATATAGAGAAATTTCTGCAAAATGGTATTGACCTTCCAAGTTTCTATAGCTCTTTACATGTGACAGGTCCAGAAAAGAGAGCTCTTTTTAGAGATAACTCCCCCTGATAATTGTTATGTCATAAGTTTGGGTTTGCAAAACTAGTATTTCATGGTTTCCTTACTCTGAAGGCCTGGTTCTATAGCTCAGGTGCCAGCAGTAATGGATCATGGACCTGGTCTATGACTGGCCACAGTCATAGATAACTGGATCACAGAAAACAAAGCAAATGTTTCCATTCAATTAGGCTTCTAAAAAAATTATTAGGGGCACTTGGGTGGCTCCATTGGTTATGCATCCAACTCTTGATTTTGACTCAGTATGTGATTTCACAGTTCATGGGATTGAGCCCCATGTCCAGCTCTGTTCTGACAGTGTGGAGCCTGCTTGAGATTCTCTCTCTCCCTCTCTCTCTGCCCCTCCCCCCCTCATGTGCGCGCACACACACACACTCTCTCTGTGTCTCAAAATAAATAAACAAACTTTAAAAAAAATAAATGTATCAATTAGTCTATTCGTGGTTTACTGAGGAGTTTCATGTCCTTGGAATATACACGTGACAAGATTTAATTTTTCCTCCCAGATAATTTCCCCAATTATGTTATGTAAACTTCCCATTTCCTATCCAGCACTGTCATTTTCTAAAGTTTATTTAGTTATTTATTGAGAGAGAGAGAGAGAGAGAGAGAGAGAGAGAATCTGAAGCAGGCTCCTTGCTACCCAGCACCCCGTTGCAGGGTTGGATCCCACAAACCATGAGATTATTACCTGAGCTGAAGTCAAGAGTCAGATGCTTAACCAACTGAGCCACCCAGGCACGCCTCCAACAATGTCATTTTAGGGAGATTCCATAAGTTTCAAGTCCAGTTTCATTTCACATCGCATTCAAAACTCTTCATCCCCATTGCAAATTAAACATGTAATTTCAGTGGCTCAAAATGACTCACTTTTTACATACCTTCCCTTCCTCCCTCTTCTTGGCTCCTCTAGGGTTAGGGCAGGAAAGAGGGTTAGGAAGTGAATAGTTGTGGCTGCATGACACATAACGCTGAACGCATAGTGATTTAAAACTATCACAATTATATATTACCTTGCATAGCTTCTGAGGGATAAGAATGCAGGAACCCTTTAACTGAATGTTTCTAACTCAACATTATTCATGAGGTGGCAGTCAGATGTTGGCCAGGATTGCAGTTACTTAAAGGCTAGACTCACGATGGTGATCTACTTCCAAGGTAACTCACTCCCATGCTGGCAGGTCTGTGCTGGTTGTGATGAGAGGCCACAGTTCCCTTCTTCATGGGGCTCTGAGAGCTACTCGAGTGTCTCACAACATGGCGCTGGGTCCTCCAGAGAACACCATCTAAGAAACAAAGGTGGGAGCTGTAATGTGTCTTATGACATAGACTAGTCCTTCCACAGAATTCTACAGGTCACACAGACCATCCCTGTTTCCATATTGGAAAAAATGCCACAAGACTGTGATTATTAGAAGGTGAGGATTATTGGGAGCTATCCTGGAGGTTGGCTACCTCAACTGGAAAAGCTGAATGTCTCCTTACTTATCTGAGGGAGCTTTCACACTTCTCTTGTTGTTGATTTTCTTTTCTTAAGATAACACTCTCTGACCATTAGTGTCTTCTGTGTGATAGGCACCCTAATGATGAATATCTTGTGGAGTCTTAGCTATGGTTGTCTGGAGGGTCCTGGGGGGGCTCCCCACCACAGAGCAACTTAACAGGAGATTTGTTTCTGGCTTAACCTCTCTAATCATATCTCCCACCAGCAGTCAATACCACAGTCTTCTGCTACTGAGGTCCCTATGCCCAGAAAGCATCCCTCCCAGGTGAGGATAGGCTAACCATGCCAAGCTACCTTCTTTTGGGTCTGCCCAGTCCTTAGAAAACTCTGTCTCTTGACATGGCAAGTGTCAGCATGCAGGTTCTCTGCTATTGTCCTGTCTCTCTGACCTGCCTCTCTCTCCAATTCTCATTTTCCCTGCTCAGACAGGCACAGAAGCATAAGAGCAAGCAATCAAAATGAAAAACAGAAGTGATTCAGTTTCCATTCTTAAAAACACCTACTACTTTCACAGATGGTCTCTTGGAGTGACATCTCCCCACCTGCAAGGAGGATAGGGCAAGATTTCCCCTAAGTCCCAGAAGACTCATGAATCTTTCCCTCCCCCAAGACCAAGAAGGTAATAGTGATGAGTGGTAAGGGACTAATTTGATGACCTCTTAATAAATAAACCCTGTGAGGGGTTTTCTGCCTTCAACTCCAGGTTGTTGATTCAAAGCTCTCTCTTGAATGTGGGAGTATTTAGCAACTTTGGTGTTCACTTTTGGTCCTGGCCATAATCTAATGGCTATAAGAAAAGTGTCACCCAAGTTAAGCATAAATAATATTTAACCAGCTGTGTAAAGAGAGCATATCCAAATTAGAGTAAGATTTTCTTTTTACCTGACCTTCTCTTTCTCCTCCTATAACATTTCAAAATGCTTTTCAGATGCTTGGATAAAGAAGCCTTTCAAGTCTATTTGAAAGCCTTCTTTGGTGACTTAAACTAAATCACAGAGATGAGTAAGTAATATCTCAGATATGAAATTGTATCACTTTTCACTGGCTACTTGGAAAACACTATTGATTATTACAAAAATAACTATAAACTCAGTGGAAAGGTGAACCTTGATCAGCTAGCAATGTCTGCCAGGGGTACAGATTGGAGAGAAGAGGGAACAGTCACACTGAATATTTGCTAGCTGTAATCTATATTTCTCTGGTATTCCAATGGAAATTTCCCTGTTTACTTCATGTTTTTCTTCTTTTAGAAGCCAGCATATGTGTGGACGATTTGTCCTGGAATAACAATATCCTTGTGTCTGTTTCCACCGATGTCTACAGTTCTTTTTTTTTTTTTTTACTTTCAAATTTTTACCTAAAATTTCTTTGGCCTTCATTTAAAACACAATTATATATTTTATGTATCTTTAGCCTGAATGCAGAACCCAACTTAAATTCAATCAAGTCACAAAGAGTTTCTAAAATGATGTTCCAATTATCTTGCACATGATTGTCAGTTATGAAGCCCATGAGTAAAACCCAAAGCTTCATTTCACCTTGACATCTGTCTGGAGTTTGTTTCAACATATCTCTGGGTTCTTCTTAAAGGGAAAGTTTTCATAAGTATGAACCCTGGGAAAAAATCATAAGACCTCCCCTTAAATAATTAAAGAAGATACAGTTCTCACTATAGTCAGTTTTAAGCAATCCAGTATAAGAGCTGAGGGGCCAAAAGAGTGGGACATCAATTTGTAAGATGTTTCAAAATATGTGAAATACTGTTTCTCAACCTTTTGTAATCAGAATCAGACAGTAATATTCTGCCTTCTTCCTCCATGTAATACCCAGTGTACTTACCAGCAATGTAAGATGCAGAACCATGTCTTCCTTCCCCCTCCCAATTCTTCTCTTCTCTTGTCTCACCTGTTTGGAAGGGTTTTTGATAAGAGAGAGTGAAGAGAGTGCTCTTGGGATAATAGAATAACTCATCAAAGGTAAGCAATGAGAGCCTTTAAGAGGAAGATTGGTTGATCTTATAATTGTTCTCTGAAGACTTAAAGTGCCTAAACCCTACTCCTTTGAAAAACAGAAAGGTCCTATCCTGTCCCTTCCAGGGCATGGCCAGCGATTATCATGACATTGAGAACCATGCGGCCACTTCCAAGATGGAGACTGGATACCACTTCTGGGGAGGGGAGGGGGCAGAAGTGTAAGAAACAAGGTAAAAAACCTAAAGAGGAACAGACAAAAGATGGGAACCAGCAAGAGAAGAGGGATTCATCAACATGTACCAATGACAGACTCCATAAAAGGTTTACTACAACTTTATGGGAAAGGTTTGTTGTTGTTGTTTTTAAAGCCACATATTTTGCACAATGCTTTGGACTGATGATGTTTTCAGCTAGGTGGTAGTTATGGTTCTTTCCTTTCATTTAATCACCTGTACTTGTTTGTTCTTCTAGAAGTTACAGGTGTAACTGAGGGGTTATACAAGGAGAGGCTATCATGCTAGATTCCTTGATGTCTGAAGTTGACTGTGAAGGTATGCTTTGAATGGGTTCCATTGAGCCAAAGGATTCATCTTTCATGGAAAGAGCTCAGGACCCTCAATATCCCCCCTACACAGTCAAGGACTTGGCAAGCTCTTGAAGCCTCCCTCCCATAGTAACCCCTTTACTCTGTCATCTTCTTGCCTTAATCTCTCAAACTTCCTACTTCAGTCTTTCCTGACACATGTTAATCCTTTTGTTTCTGGCCCATCAGATGCTTAGGAACATCTTTTGATTCTCCAGCCATTATTTGGTTTCTAGACTCAATTCCCCTTTCCTCTGCCCTCAGCTGAGGGCTAGCCCCCCACACATGCACCTACCCTGACCACAGTCCAAGGACCCCTTTTTAACAAGAGGTCAATATAAGTACAGACACACTCCTGAAATATTGTGAAATTCCTCATTTCTACATTTCCCAGGCCAGTATTGTGAAGAGAAGGAGAGGGAGAGGGAAGGAAAGAGGGGGGAGGGGAGGGGAGGGAAATTCAACCAACTATTTGTTATCCCTCCCTGTAGGCCCTACACAGGACATGGGTGAATTAGGTATCTATTACCTTGATCTTTTCCAATAGAATTACCTTTTGGGGGTCATTCTTTTTAACAGTCACAGGGTCTGTTTGTCAGAGACTGTGTCTATACAACAGTGTGTTAACAAGTTGGAAAATGAACCCATCAGTTGAAGTGTGGTCTTTGTCTTGCCACATCAGCCAGTTTATTGTTTTACACCAAGTTGACTGAGCTGGCTTCTTTTAACAAAGAGACACAGCTTGAAAATGACTTGGCTTTGTTGGGTGATATGATGTGTTTATTACAAAACCAGCACTGAAAGGAAAGAGAAGCAGCATGTATTTCAAACCCACCCTTTTCCCAAAATTAGCCCCTTGTGACTCATGTAGGAATGGGATGCAATCTTGGTGTTTATGCTCAGAGAGAACATGGGGAGATTTTCCATGCAACATAAGAAAATTATAATAACATCATGGGGTAGAACTAGTTATAGAAAGACAATCTTAATTAACCCCATTCTACAACTGAGTCATTTGAGAGGAGACTTCAACTACTCATGTGGAAAGAAGTCTAAGAATTGTGACCAAGCATCAATCAACAGCTGCTGAGAGTTTTCTCTGTAACCAGGACTGTAATAGGAGTTCCTGTGGGAAAGGGAAGACCCAAACCATGACCTCAAATTGCCTGCAATTTCTTGAGCCAAGATAGACAAGATGAAATATAGAAGGGAGGAACACAGGATTGTATAGAACTTATGTGGATATAAGCTCTTCTTTACAAGAAATTCAGCTTTATTTATAGGGATGTTTCACAGTCCTGGCTGCCTATAGATGACATGTAGTATCTATAATCACATATGTATAGGGGCACCTGGGTGACTCAGTTAAGTGGCCATCTCTGGCTCAGGTCATGATCTCACGGTTTGTGGGTTCGAGCCCTGCATTGGGCTCTGTCGTGTATACACACACACACACACACACACACACACACACACACACAGGAACTCTTCACCATAGAAACCAGAAGTGGCTTCCAGTTGTTTTCATCTCTGTCACCTCAGTCTCTACTTTCATTATACTTCCTTTATTTCCTCGCACACTGCCAGAAGTCCTGTCCTTGCTACCTAACCACCCAACTGGTCATAACAGTAAAGACTGCTGCAGATGTCTCTACACTGCTCCGTACTTTAGAAATCTCTTCACACATGTAATGTCTTGTAATACTCTCGACAGCCATTTGAAGAAATAAGTAACATTCCCATTTCACACATGAAGAAATTCAGCTTGAAGACCCTATTGTTCTCAAGACTGGCTGAGCATTAGAGTCATTCAGAAAGCTTTTAAAAAAAAATTAAAGGGGTGCCTGGGTGGCTTAGTCGATTAAGCGTCCGACTTTCGCTTAGGTCATGATCTCGCGGTTCGTGGGTTTGAGCCCCACGTCGGGCTCTGTGCTGACTGCCGGCTCAGAGCCTGGAGCCTGCTTCAGATTCTGTGTCTCCCTCTCTCTCTGACCCTCCCCTGCTCACGCTCTCTCTCTCCTATAAATGAATTTAAAAAAACATTAAAAAATTTTTTAAAAAAATTAAAATTCCCAGGCCAACTGCAAAGGTATAATAAGTTATTTTGCCATAAACTGCCAGTCTGGGGGGCGGGGGGTGGAGGGGACACCTCATTTGCCCAGGGGCATACAACCCTTAATCTGGCAAAAACAAGTAACAAATATTTATCTTTTATGTTTAACTAAAACTAGACCATCCGATATCCCTGCAAGTCATATTGCTTTTGGCTATACCTCATGTGATCTATTCTGGGCCATAGAGTGAAGGCTAATCAAGGTACATATTGGTGACTTGCTGTGGGAAGGTTTGAGAGTGTGCATGTAAGTTTTATCAAACCCAGAGTTAGAAGGTGAAGGCCCAGATTTGCAAGACCCTGAAAGGGACAAGATTTGTTCCAGTTTATCAATATTTTATTGAAAAGCAATAAAGGATAATGTATTCCACAAGTTTCCAGTGAAAAGAAGCTTTAAAAACTCCTTGAAAAACAAGGCTGCTGATGAAGTAGAATCATACTTCATTTGAATCTCCCCCACCCCATCTCATCATGAATTTGGAACATGAATGGGCTTGTGGGTGACCAGGCCAATCAAGGCCAATGTATATCCATATGCCCTGCCCTAAGATACAAAAATATGGGAAACATTACACCCACTAATCTCAGCCCTTATGGCCCATTGGCAATTCTGCCACCCCAAGGAGGCACGTTTCCTAATTAACATTAAGTCATGGATGTGTTAATTAACTGGATGTTCCAATTGTTTCAATATCTCTATGCATATTAAATCATCATCATGTATGCTTTAAGTGTCTTACCGTTATATGTCAATGATACCTCAATAAAGCTGAGAAAATAAAAATTTTTAATTCAAAATAATTAAGATGAGATAGAAGTTGGCAAAGTACTTCAAAATGCTACTATCGTGAATTATCTGGGGAGCTTGTTAAAATGCAGTTTCTGATTCAGGTTTGGGGCCCTGAGACTCTGCATTTCTAACCTGCTCCCAGGTGATGCTAATGCAGCAGGAGTCACAAATTGCTAAAGTAGACCTGGATGCTGCTTCAGATGAGAAATGGCCACTCCTATATAATGAACTTTTAAACAATTCTTGTGGGAGAAAAAAAATCCTTCACATGTTGGTTCGTTGAACATGTAGAGTGGGCCAAAGGTGTTTTTGAGTCCCAGGCTCCAGGGAGGGTTCTAGGGGCTATAAAATCAAGGCAGTTTTCCTACAAGTATACTTGTATACTTTCTACAAGTATACTTTCCTACAAGTATGTTGGCAGAAATCAACATCTCAAGCATCAGCTGATATCCATGTTCCAACACTTCCTTTGGCTGGATCCGCACCACAATATACCATTGCAGGATTAATATGGGGGCAATAGTGAGAAACCTCTATAGGACTGGGAAGTAAGAGAGACCAGGGAGCAGGGTGGAATTGAGAAATAAGGTGTCTCTGAGAGTTAAACTCTAAGTGAACTGAAACAGTGATCCATGAAGTCACCTTAAGAAGACACCTTAAAAAGCCGCCTCAGCCAGTAACACTTGACCCTACTCTAATTGTAGGAATTATTACATCAGGCGAAAGACTTAATCATAAGGGGCAACACAGAGGCCTGCGAAAAGCCAGGTCACAAAGATAATTTTGTGTCTTTTTAACCAAGGGAGAGAAAAAGCCTGATTCAAGAATAGGAAGTGCCATGGAAAAGCCAGTGTCTCTACCAACATGGTAGAGATGGATGTGTTAGACGTTCAGGACCTGGTGCTACAGAACAGGGGTGGTCAACCACAGCCTGTGAGCCAAATCCTGTTTTTGTAAATAAAGTTTCATTGGACTGCAGGCACTTCCATTCATTTACCTTTTGTCTGTGACTGCTATTGCACTACAGTGCCAGAGTTGAGTAGTCTTGGCAAAGGCCATATGGCCCACAATGCCTAAAATATTGACTCTCTGGCCCTTTACAGAAATTTTGCTAACCCCTGTCATACATCTTTTCAACCATATAACAAATTCCCCTCGCTCCGCGTCTAAGTTCACTAAGCAAACTTCTGATTGTAATTTGGCTTTCTAAGCAGAATACAACGAAGGAGGGAATGCTTTGGCCATTTGTTATTTCCAGCTGTACTTGCCTTCTAGGGTTTTTCAGATTATTTTTGTATCAAC
This sequence comes from Proteles cristata cristata, assembly GCA_017311185.1. Lineage (NCBI taxonomy): Eukaryota > Metazoa > Chordata > Mammalia > Carnivora > Hyaenidae > Proteles > Proteles cristata. The sequence continues at coordinate 1,075,751 of JAESUZ010005475.1, forward strand.
ATCTAGGGCTTCACCTTATCTGAATCATGCCATGAGTGATGGTTTCTTTCTAAATTTGCTTACCAAAAAAAAAAAAAAAATGAACACTTTGTTAGGCGTTTAAGACTGAGGACTAGCCATTGAGAAGGTGGTAGGTTTACTTTTCTTCATACTAATGTACATTCTTAATAATTCTGGTGACGATGTTTGGGAGTTAAATGCAAGTAGTGAGCCTGGGTCCAATCCCACATCCCACAAGAACATTAACTTTGTTAATCACAAGAGCAAAAAGTCACAAAAGCTTGCTTCTACATGGAGCCGCATTGACTGCTTTGCAATTGTGTTCCATTTCTGATCCATATAGGTGTTTACCTCACTTTTAATTCATACTTGCCTTTTTATCCCCTTTTTAAATTTATACTTTATATTGTCTGATATATTTGGAACAAAAGTTCTGTGTCTTATTACAAATATACTGTAATATCTTGACCAACACCCCTGCCCTTGCTGACCTCCAATGGGATTCTTTGTTTAGATTAATTGACTGGGTATTTTATCATTCATTGTTCAGCCAACATTTATTGAGTGTGTACTATGTCATAGATCCTGTGTTCCATTTTGTGGTTTCAGAGGTGACACTTACATGCATTTGCTGTTCTTAAGGAGTTCACTGTTGGAGGTGAGCTCAACCATTTGACCATCCACCTCTAAGACTGAACAGAGTTGCCAGATTGATAGTTGCCCCACTCAGGCTTATTGGCCATTGGGACAAAACTAATCTTTCCTCTTCAGTTAACTTCATGTACCTCTTTGCTCATAGTAAGCCACCCAACCCATCAAAATTTACTTGTCATCTAAACTATTCTTTATTTATGAACATCCTAAATATATACTTCTCTTACAACACCTTTGATAAAATATCCAAAAATTAACATTTTGATAACCAGCGAAAAAATCAGCAATACTGAATCGTTAAGTTTACCACAGTGTCTTTGAAAAGGAGATTGATATTTGCATTTTGTTTTTCATTTATCGTCTTCTGCAAAGTTTAAGAAACACCAATCCTCACAGTGCAGCATCCTTGAGCAGGGCAGGAATAAGTGGGTCTTCCTGGGGTGTACCAAGCCAATTCCTTTATACACTTACCTGCTTCACGCATAACCACTGCCTTATTGTCTTCAACTCCCTGAGGGGACAAACCCCCGGACCTTTCCCTACAGCTCACCACTGAGTTTGGCACATTGCTGACCATCAATACTGGTACCCACCATGGCTACAAAACAGTAGTTTTGTTTTTAGTGCAAGGAGGGAGCCATTTACTTTGAAGTATCATTGGGAACACTCAGCAATAACTTTCCTAATTTTAAGAAAAATAGAAGGAACATGGCAAGCCCTTATTGGAAGCATAATTGAATCAAATTCGATCTCTTCTAGGATTTGCCTACATAAAATAATGAAAAAGCCTTAGCTATTAAATTATAACGTATAAATCAAAATGTATGAAATTACTTTTCACCACATGTTTTTACTGATAGAAATAGGACCACACTGTATATATTTTAAATTAACCTTAATGCCATCTAGTGGTCACTCAGAAATTTTCGTCTCGGAAAACTGATAGTAACTAGAAATTTAAAAAACTATTAGTGATAGCACTGCTGCTATTGAAGAAACTTACTGAACACTTACAATGTTCCGGGACATTGTGCTCAGCACTTTATGTGTCTCACCTCACTTTTCTTTTCATGATAATCGTAATACTATAGCTCCGTTATACACACAAGGGATGTGTGTATACCACAACACACAAGGAATAGAAGTCGGTAAATAGTAGACATTATTGTCAAGTGATTAAGCAACCAAGAAAGCTTGTTTGTATATCTGAAGAGAACTGAAGAAAGTAACAAAGAAAATTACAAAGGCAAAATAACTGCTTACACACATTGACTTTCAATCCCACCCACTTCTGTCTTGAACTATTTACTGGTTTCTACCTCAATGTTAAAAGAGGCTGCAGTAAAAGCTAATGGGCATTTTTGTGATGTTGGAGAATACCAACAAGCCGTCCTAACACCTTGTTTGTGAAATGACGTATCACATTAACACATTTTATGGGCTTACTCTGCCTAATTGAATCATTTAATATTTATACACTAACTTGACTCACACAATTACACACAAGCATATGTATGGATAATCCAAGAACCAAACCTACTGAGTGACTCCTAGTGAGTGACAACAGCGAGAGGAGTTGTAATCAATTACATCTCTGTTCTTCTTTACTTTGAACCTGCTCTAGTGCTTTTCAAGTTGATATTTAGTGACACTTTTGCGAGCCAACTTAAGAGCCATTTGAGTTGCCATTTATGAGCCAACTTCCATCTCTTTGGCATAGGATATTCATTTGTTGTGAAAATGAATTTGAATTGAAACTTTTCTTCTTCTAAGTCAGTTCTGTTGAGCAGGTAAATGCCAGTTTTCCACATGCTAGGACTCTTGGACAGACTTTCCACAGAGAGACATTGATAAGAGACAGACAACACGTCCATTGTGCCATGAGTAAGGATGGTGCTAGAGAAAAGGTGAGCTTTGAACAGTGGTGACTGGACCTTTCAGACCCTTCAACAACCCCCTCACTCCATGCCAACATCTAAGAAGTGTGACTACGTAGGGTGATGCATAGTGACCACACAGATGGATGCCATTTAGCCTGAACCTGATGGAAATGGGATATTTGGGGCTAATAGTGACATTTCAGAGTCACTCACTAGATTTGGTTCTTGGATTATCCATACACTATTACCCTAGGACAAGTAAGTTACTTAATTTTTGTAAGTCACTTTTCTTGTTGTTGTTTTTAATGGAGATAACAGTAGTGCCTATTATATTGTTGAGAGGATTAAATCAAATAATACACTGAAAGCTCCTAATGGAGTGTCTGGCACATAGAAAACACACAATGAATTATTATCATTATAAATATTATTCATTTATATCAATGAGTTAAATATTTTTATTCCATTAGATCAAACTGATGAAGAATGTAATTCTTAAACTTCCTTTATTCTTCTTTAAAATGCTGTCAGACATCTGTTCACCCTGGCACCAATCTATTTGAAATGCATAAGTTGTTGGAAGGGCAGAGGATAGTCAATGAATACCTTAACATGACCTCCATCTACAGAAATATTTCCTTTCATTCATCCCAAAGCTCCACAAAAGCAAGAACTTTGTCTGCTTTGTTGACCCTCAACGAGAAAAATGCCTGGCACATAATAGGAACCTGCGCAGTACATATTTAAGTGGGTAAATAAATAATCCTAAAATAACTCCCCAATTTCATAAATGCCTCCTTCTGAGCTCAATTCAAGTGAACATAGTTTCTCACTTTTTATAGAAGTCACCACAATGGAACGTTTTCATCAAAGTCGTCCTTGACCTCAGATATGCCACTGCCCTCGGTAAACATAGGTAGTCTTAGCTTTCTCAAGAAAAAGCACTGTATGTCAACCTCAGAGAATCCTGTGGGTCTAGCACAAGGTCCACAACATTTTTCTAACCCTTCAAAACAAGTATTACTGGGACTGTTTGGAAGTTGTCAGCTTAGTAAGCAACTCTCCGTGCAAACTGGAGACTGCATTTAAAAATTGAAATTTCATTACATTTGCTGTTTTGTGAGCTCTCATCCAACCGGGACGTTTGTTTGTAGCACTAAGAGGAGATGAAACAGTGGTTGGATTTTTATTCAAACCATTACAAGATGACTTCATGGCATGTCCCTCTAGCAACAACCCAATATATATTATTTTCTATGTCTCCCCTCGTCTAACCAAACAATGTTCCTCTTCCCTTACAAATCTCTCCTCCCTGTGCTGTGTTTTTTCCAAATGCCCACACCAGAGCAATTTATGGAGATATCTAAAGCACATTTCAGGACATTACCCTCCTTCCATAAATTCTGAAATAGATTTCCTGTGATAATATTAAAGGTGCCCTGTATCTGGGGTGGCTACAAAACCTAGTTTGTTGAGAACAGGCCCACTGTTCTAATTGCCCCAGAATTCCATCCACCTTAACATTATTCCGGACTTTTTTCATCTGTAATGAAATACTATTAATAATAATAGTTGCTTTGAAATAGACCTGGATGGAATTGGTCGACCTTTACTTTGAATTTCCAGTTTCTGTCATGCTCTCATTTAGCAGCATGTGAGATGCATTTACAGGGGGAAAAAAAAAAAAAAAAAAAAGACCTTTCATCTTAACTTGTGGTTAAATCTGGAAAAAAATCAGCCATTTTTCTGACCCTTTCCAGAACCTTTCAAGGACAGCAGTCAGGGGCTAAAATGAAGTGCGCTTACTCCTTCTGGTTTCAGGAGGTGGCATTTCATATATTAAGTGCCAAAAATTTTAGCTGTTGAAGCTTTTAGCAAATTGCAATTATTGAAAACAAAGCTGTGAGCAGTAAGACATTTAAATTGATCCTTATAAAAGAAAGGAACAAAACAATTTAAGCAAGGGGTCAAATAGCGTAGCAGATTTAATTTTGAAATTCTGTAATTGCACTTTGGAATATCTGACTTAGGGAATGAAAATTTGACGGAGCCCTGGCAAGGAAAGAAGAAACAGCTCACATATCAAAGACAGCTAAGCAAATAACAAGGGACCTCTCAAAAGCAATATAATTCTGAGCAGAAGTCATTTCCCATCTAGAAATTTAACTCCTGAGGTACAATCAATTAAGTAGGAGATGGAATAAAGACACTTTTGACAAGCAAGCTCTTAGGAAGGTTACCTCCTATGCACCTTCCCCTGGAAGCTATGCTTCACCAAAATGAGGACTGAGAGAGAGAGAGAGAGAGAGATGGAACTCAGGAATAGGTCGTCCAAGATAGGAGAGGAACAAAGGAAATTTCTAGAGTGAGAGTGAACAGACCCAGAATAATACTGAATAGTTGGTCTCAAGAACAATTAGCCAAGACTGGATGATTTTGGAGACTTGGGGAGCTGGGGAAGGCGGAGCAAGGCAGGGGAGGAAGTGGGGGTCCAAGAAGGAAAGAAAAAAATAACTTGATGACTTGATTTGTTGACTATATTGTGAGATTTTTTTGAGAATTTGAGGCAGATTTAGTTAGGTAGAATTAAAATAAGCTTTAAAGAATGAGGTGTTTATTAACTTAGAAAAAAGCAAAAAGTTGAACAAGAAAGAAAATGTAATGATAATACATTGTATGACTGACTATGTTTATACCCAGTTGTGATCTAGGTCTTTTGAGGATTTAGCAGAAGTGGAGGGGGGCATAAGTAGGGGTCCTAAACTTACTAAATTAAGTTAATGGAAAAACAACTGATAATACTAAAATCAAAAAGCAAAAATAAATTGGCACATAAGCAGATTATTTAGAAATGGAGGTAAATGCCAAGAGAAACCACTAAAATACTTGAAAGTGATTGTGTCTGGGTGTCATAAGGAATTTAGGAAGGAAGAAAAGAGGCAGATTAACTTTTTTTAAAAATTAACCTTGGAATAGTCTTTGACTTACAAAAGAATTATGTACATGTATTATTTTGATCTAAAAATTAGCACCTTTCCAATTTCCCCCCTCTGCATCCCCAACTCTTTCTTCTTTAAAAATTTATTAAGTATTTTTTTAATGTTTACTTATTTTTGAGAGAGAGAAGCAGAATGTGAGCTCGGGAGGGGCAGAGAGAGAAGGAGACACACAGAATCTGAAGCAGGGCTCTGTGCTGTTAGCCCTACATGGAGCTGGAACTCACAAACCCTAGTGTGAGGTTTAACCGACTGAGCCACCCAGGCGCCCCCTCCCCAACCCTTTCTAAACTAGTAGTGGGTGAGGCATCTTGCATAGGTTTGGGGAGGGAGGCAGGAGAGGGGATAGATGAAAAGGAACTTGGGACAGCCCTGAGGACAAGTGCAGGAAGCAGGCAGTTGACTCCACAGTTAGCTTGAGGCCAGCCCTGCAGAGAACAGGATCAGAGCATCCGGCTCAGAACCCTGGGCTTGGCACACACATCAGTACTGCCTTCCATGATGACAGCTAAGACAGCAGTTACAGCCCATCATCAGAGCTTCTCCTGCAAGCCATCTGGAAGGGTGAACAAATACCTTGGCAGGCGCGGGCAGTAACTGTTTGTTCTAACCAAGGTTGTCAGTCTGGTCAGGTACTCTCTTTTTTGTGGTAAGTTCCTGCTTGTGTAGCTCTCTTCAGTTTCCACGTGTCCAGTGGTTTAGGAGGTAACTGTCCAAGAACCAGCTAATGGGATGTGAACGTGTGCCAGCACCTTTAGTTTGGCTGTCATCCTTCTTACATTTCCAGCTATGTTTTATGCATTTTAATTTTCCCAATGATTCTTCATTAATGTTTAATTGCAGGTAATAAGGGGAGAGGTCTTCCAAATGCTTAAGCAAGAATCAGTCGGATTATTCAGTAGCCCCTGCATAGGAGATTCCTTCCCATTCCTTTAAAACAACATGTAATGAGCATTATCTTGCTGCCATAAGAAATTTAAAACATACGAATCTGACCTGCATCCAGCTCTCTGGGGACGCACCACCTAAAGAGAGACATATATAGAACTATCTCTATACGTCACAATCTCTTCAGTGCTAAGAGAACATGGCTGGCCAGAGGCTATGGGTGAGATCTTAGCAGGGCCTTGAAGATGGAGTAGGATTTCTCCGTGGAGATGACTTGCATGGAAACCAAGTAGAAGGAATAGTGTGGGAAAAGGCGTGGGGAAATAGAGGGCTTCCGGAGAAGGCAAAGTGGAAAGGTAGTAGAGGACCACTGCGCTCCACAGCGACCCGGGAGTATACATTGAAGACACGAAGAAGCTGAAAACAAAAACTGAGGACTGATGGATGTGGGGGGAGGGGGGGATGGGCATGGAGGAGGACACTTGTGGGGATGAGCACTGGGTGTTATGTGGAAACTAATTTGACAATAAACTATTTGTAAAAAAAAAAATAAAAAGCTGAAAACAGAAACTCTGGCGAGGAAGGATAATGACTTCAGTTTCCTCTTCATTAAATTTTTCTTTTCTACGGAAATCTTGTTGCTTGGGAGACTGAAAGAATGGCCAAGGCAGAAACAGATGAGTGGAAAAGGGGCATGGTCTGGAAGTCAACTTTAGCCATGTCGATTTTGAGAGCATGGCGGTGCTTTAAATGCAGAGAGCTCCAGTGTCTGTAAATGTGACCTGGAGGAGCAGGTGAGAGGGCAGGGGTGAGTTTAAAGATGAGGGAGTCGGTGCTACAGAGGTGACAAACCATAGGAGGAATGAGCTCACCCGAGGAATGAGCAGAGAGGACAGAAGGCCAAAAACAGAGGCTATTAGTGGACAGGAACCAATAAAAGGGGACAAAGAAGTAGAGATTAGAAGGGTCGTTGGGACACCCAGGTAGCTTAGTTGGTAAAGTGCCTGACTCTTGATCTTGGCTCAGGTCATGATCTCATGGTTCAGGGGTTTGAGCCCTGCGTTAGGCTCTGTACTGATAGTGCAGAGCCTGTTGAGACTCTCTCTCACCCCTTCCCTCTGGCCCTCCCCTCTTATGCTCTCTGTGTCTCAAAGTAAATAAATAGACACTAAAAGGAGGAGGAGGGTCACAGCACTGCAGGAGAAAAAGAATGCATCGTGGAAACATATAATGCAGGGTTTGAATTGGTGGGTGGTCAACAAAGCCCTCCAAGCACAACTGGGTAGAGACTCGGAAAAGACTATCAGTCTGGCAATTAAGTGGTCACTGGTACATCATGAAAGTAAAAGTGATGGGGCAGGAGTGAGGTATCAAGGACAGGATAGAAAGAGATGAGAGGAGGGGTGGCTTAGTCGGTTAAGCGTCCGACTTTCGCTTCATGGGTTCAAGCCCCGCATCGGGCTCTGTGCTGACTGCCAGCTCAGAGCCTGGAGCCTGTTTCAGAGTCCGTGTCTCCCTCTCTCTCTGACCCACCCCTGTTCACGCTGTCTCTCTCTTTCTCTCTCCTAGAAATAAATAAAAATTTTTTTAAAAAATTAAAAAAGAAACTTTAAAAAAAAAAAAGAAAGAGATGAGAGGAGCAAGCAGGGTAAACCTCTTGTTTAAGGAACGAATAAGTTGATAGAAACTAGACTTGGAATGAGCCCCTGGGTAACTGGGGTTAATTACATTAAGTGTGGATTTAATGACAACTGGCAGCAAACAGGCAGATGCATCTTCCTATGGTCATAGATATATATTTCTACTCAGTGTCTGTATCTTCTTACTTTACTGCATTCTCTGATTTTACCTGACACATGTTGATTGATTTCAGAGAGCTCAAGCCTAGACAATTTGGGGACTTAATGTGATTGCCACCTCTTTTTTACATTGCTATTATTTAGCAATTTCATGTGGTTCAAACCAGTTAAAAGGGAGTAAGAAATTATTTGGGTAGTAATGATTAGCAGGACAGTAGATAATTCAGCACATTCAGAGCACCGGGGGCTTGAGATTGTTTTCTAGTTTTGTGGTCCACAGACCTTTGTGAGATTAGCCAGCAGATGTACCTGGAGGGTGTGAAGAGCAGCTGGAATGCAAGCAGGGGAACAGAGTGAGTGAGGAGAGAGGGTCAGGGGAGGAGGTCACAGGGGAAAAGAGTGCTGGGCATTTAGGAAGAGCCTCACAGACCATCGGTAGGACTTTGGCTTTGATTCTGAGGGAAACAGTGCTTAGCCACATATGCTGTCCGTTTTCTGAGCCACATCTGTCTTTTGTATCATGACACTGACCTTTCTAGAGATGTTTTTCCCTAGAGATTTTTTTAATAGAGTTTTATCAAGTTCTTAGAAAATTGCCTGCACCCTTCTTGAAAGTTATACTTTATGATTAATAAATTAGAGGTTGTCGACAACTTCAGTTGACTCTTTTTTGTAGTAAAGCACTGTAGCAGTTGTGACTGAGGATATACTCTGGCAGTACTGGAATATTCGTTAAGTTAAGCATAAATTCTGCTCACTGGGATGTTCTCACCTCTGATTTTCTTCACTGTGAAATTTTGAAGAAATTTTGAAGCCCAGATATTTTCACAGGTTCATCTTTTTTGGCTTTCATTCATAGTACCTGTTCCTTGACAAGTATTTCTTCAAGTCAAAAGTTTTTGAGTAACTTGTCTCTGTTTAAGTGTTGGGACCCTGTTATCATAGTGAGATGCTGCAACACTGTACATTGTATCCATGTCATTTCATTCTGGCATAAAATATGGCTTTGCCCCGTTTCGCTAGAAACCCTTTAACTAATATATTTTAGCAACAGTTCTGTGCCAGGCATTGTATTATTTTAGTGGCTTCCCAATGATTTTTAGTATTGCAACTGGCTTTGATGCTGTTTACCTGGATTTAGGTCAAACTGGATATAAGGGCACAGTCCCCCCATGGGACTCACTCCCTTCAGACCAGCCACAAGATCAGGGGTTCCCAGGCCACCTTTCTGACCAACTGGTTTGATAGCCTATAAGTCTGGGTCAGAAGCTGACAGCTTCAGTCTCTTTTTTACTATTCACTATGGCTGCCAAGACCACTCTTTTTTTTAGTGATTCTAGCCCTTTTTCTCTCCTTAAAAGAGGACAAGGGTAAGGAAACATGGTGTCTTGAATTTGTATAAAGTGTGCACATTTTAACTTAGATTTAGATCCCTTTCTCCAACACATTTTTTGCTGTCTTCTCCCAGATCTGTCCCCTCTTCACTACATTGTAGCCACCCACATCTTACAGTCATGGATGAAAGGATCTTTATGCATCCATGGACTGACTGCTGCAAACCTCACCTTCATCCCAAGAGAAACCAGCTCATCAGCTTGCTCTCTCTTGATGGTCTCAGCGTTTACTTAAGAGCACAGGCTTTTGTGGGATTTTCGGGCTTTGGGCCCTCCCATGTGCTCAGCTTCATTAGGCGAAAAAATGTTCAGAATTCAGATTCTAGAGACAGGAGTGTTTCTATAGAGGTAACAGGCAGTTGCTGTCTTGTGACTGAGAGGTCTCTTGCAGGATGGCAGTGAGCAGAAACACTGCATCTTACTGGACCAGTAATGCCTTCAAGTGCCCAGTGCTCAACTACAGAACTTCAGTGGCCTCCCGGCTCTGTGATGATTGTAACATTAGTGAGCAACTGTATTTGCCGTGAATAAAGTGCCCCACTAATTAGAGCCTTTGCCATAATTGTATGCCATGATGAAGCCACTTCTCAAAAATTCAAAATCCATGATTCAAGAAATTGATGCCAGAGGGAAAACAGGCTGACTCATCTTTCATACTTCCTGCCTTGCAGGCTAATGTTTCAGAACTTCAGAATTTGGAAGGCAAGAAGCCTCCACTCCCACCCCAGCCTCACTCCTTCCCAGGCCGAGAAACGAAAGGGAAAGGAAAACCCTTCTGGGGATACAGTTAGGGTGGACATGGAAGTATATTTCAACCAAAACATATATTCTTTGATTTAGGAGGAGGAAGGGAATGTAGAGCATGATAGGTCAAAGTGATAGTCAGTAAGAAAACACCTACACAGGGGTGCCTGAGTGGCCCCATTCGTTGAGCATCTGATTACAGCTCAGATCATAATCTTGTGGCTCGTGGGTTTGAACCCCATGTCAGGCTCTGTACTGATAGCTCAGAACCTGGAGCCTGCTTAGGATTCTGTATCTCCCTCCCTCTCTGTACCTCCCCTGTGGCCACTCTCACTCTCTCAATACTAAATAAACATTTTAAAATTTAAAAAAAAACACCTACAGAAATTTGACCTTTACTTTGACGTTATCTTTTTTATATGGAGAATATGTATGTGAACTCTTCTGAATACTGTCATCTCTGGCAGTTTTTCTCTTGAAGAATCAACCTTCCACAGTCCATCGCAGTTGTGAGTTACGCTGACAATTTTTTTAAAAAATTTTTAATGTTTATTTTATTTTTGTGAGCAAAAGATGGACAGAGCATGAGCAAGGGACAGGCAGAATGAGAGGGAGAATCTGAAGCAGGCTCCAGGTTCTGAGCTGTCAGCACAGAGCCCCACATGGGGCTCAAACTCATGAACCATGAGTTCATGACCTGAGCCAAAGTCAGAAGCTTAACCACCTGAGCCACCTAGGCACCCCTATATTGACAATTTTTACCTGACACCAATCACAAGGAACTCTGACACAAACTACTTTGAGGGAGGTCCACAAAAACACCAAATTCTGTAAAAGAACTAACTATTGGAAGAATAAAATATGACAATTCAGTTATATATCACATTCTGATTATTTTTCCCCTGGTTAATTCAAAGTGCTGGTCTACTCAAAATTGGAAGTATGTTAACTATGTCTTTTCATATCTTCCCTAGGAAGGCTCAATCATTACACTGAGTCCATATTAGCCAGGTAAACTGTCAGGGGAAAAAAATGAAGCCGGTGTGTGTGTGTGTGGTGTGTGTGTGTGTGTGTGTGTGTGTGTGTGTGTGTGTGTGTGTGTGTTCCCAAGAACCCACAGATAAAGAGGAAACTTCAACAAAAATACTTTTGAGGGAAAAATACACATATAGGGATTGAATTTGACTGTGAATGAATTCTTTAGATCATGCTCTATTTCAGCTTGTCTGCACAAACACAGCCAATGGATTGTAATGGAATTTTTAATGCATTCCTTTGAGCTTAAAACTTGTCACTTTGTAATAAGCAACCAAAGAATCTGAAGCTGCATTCGTGACACTGCACAGACAGGCAGTTGTGAGGCTCAGCAACACACACAGATCCTAAGCCCAATACATTGGCCAGAGAGCACAGAAGTCTCAAAGTAGTTCCGCAAATCCTCATATAGAAGTTAATCCTAGAGAAATAATTAAAATGGGAAGATATGTCCATTCAAGGAGATTCAGTGAACATTTTCTTAAACGCCAGCAAAGTTAGAAACCTCCTAAATGTCAGACAATAAGTGATTGTTAAAATATGGAGCAATCGTACAATGGAATACAGTCCTGCCTTTATAATGATACAGAGATACTGATATAGAAAAGCATTTTTTTATTAAGTGAAAAAAGCAAGTTATACTTGCAAAAACTCCTGTTTTTGCTATATGAGTTCTGTGCGTTTATTCACATAGAACATATCAGAAGAATGCATATAAAATTAATATGATCTTGGGGCACCTGGTGGCTCTGGTGGTTAATTAAGCATCCAGCTTCAGCTCAGGTCATGTTCTCACAGTTCGTGAGTTCAAGCCCTGCATTGGGCTAGCTGCTGTCAGCACAGAGCCGTATTCAGATCCTTTGTACCTCTCTCCCTGCCCCTAACCCCCCAAAAATACATAACATTAAAAAAACAAATGGAATTAATATGATCTTATGTACAAGGTAGAAAGATAGGCAACTTTTTTTTTCCTTTTGCTACTCTGTATTTTCCAATTTTTCTGACATATAGATTTCTCATATAATGAGACTTTTACTATCTAAGAAGGATTAGACATGGCAACATATCAACATTAGACATAGCAACTTCAGAAAAGTTATAAGAAAGGACTCTTTTCTTCAGTGGATGAAAAGTAAACACAGTTTTATCAGGAAAAACCTTTTCTTTTGGGCCTTGCCCTGAAAAGCAGAAACCTAATGTAGAAAATGCTGGTATATCTAGTAAGAATTGCCAACCACTTTATGCCTGTTCAGTATTTCTTAAGCTGCTCACTCAATGGTTTAGTCAACCACTGACCCGACAGCAGTGGAGAGATGGCACCTGAGGGCTGATGGCCACCTGGTGATGTCTTCTAGGTGCGCCACTGGTCAGCAGGGCATAATTGTCTTGGGCAGTGCCCACATCAGATCAGCATATTCTGAACCTGGCAAATCCCAGAGTTGTTTTTCTTTTATGATACCCAAAGGTGGCCCAACCCTGAGAAGACTTCTGTTTGCTAAAACTTACCCCAAACTGCAAGAGATGCAGGCAGCTAATTGATTGATTTACAAGAAACCCAGCCAAGCAGAGCAGAATGCTCCAGTCATTAGAACAGTATGTGCTTTTCCCTTAGACACACTATACGGGAGAGCAAGTGACAGGGGCAGACACGTGCTCTAGAACACATACTCTGACAACTGTGCAGGAAAAACTAGAGGGGTGTTCATATGCCCCGGATTGCCTGGGACAGTTTTTGTTGATGCCTCCCTTCAGAGTATAATGTTTAATAACATCCCTGTCTCACTTTCAAAAGTGTCCCAGTTTGGTTGACAAATGATGTTAGCCTTGTTGGAGAAGACAGTAGTGGGACCTGGGACATGTGTTATTAGAAATCTATTGAAAAATCCTCTAAAGAAACAATGAGAGCCAACCCTACATTGCAAAAATAAAATTCGTGAGAATGAGACAAATTGAGGTAAAGCAAAATCTAGGTGGTAGAAGCTGAAGGAATTTGAAGAGCCATTGCATAGGAGTGAAGAAGAGGAAGACTCGGATGGGACCTCAACATTTCTGCCTTGGGGAATGGGTATATGGGAGTTCTAGAAGGAAGTTTGGGAAGAAAGATTTTAAGTTTGGTTTTGAAGTGGTTGGATTTGAGGTTTGTGGGATATGAAGGAAGAGCTTCCTAATACAAGCAGCCAAAACTAGGTGTCCTGAGCTCATAAGGTGACGTCTTACCAGAGACATGTTTGGAAAGTCATCCAACATGTTTTATCTGTATATATCCCAGGACCATTCCAGGAGGATACTTTTGCATACAAGAATGGAGAACCAGGCAGCAGAGCCTTACAGAGAGAAGAATAAAAGGAATTGAGAAAGGGTAGTTGAAATGACAAAAAAATATACTGAGTATACAGCAAAAGGTTATTAAATTAATTATTAATGCATACTGATCACTAAATATGTGCCAGAGAATAATTATACACTTTACTTACAGTCTCTGATCTTATCACACAACAACCTTATAATGAAGGTATTATTTCATGAGGAAAGAGACACACATAGAAGACTCGAAACTTTCTTGGGATTCACTCCAGGCAATCTTGTCCTGAGCCCAGGCTCTTCCCCACCACACTCTTCCACCCTCTCAGGGGACATCTGGGAGCAAAATGAGTATGCTCTTCGCCTCCCTTGCAAAAGTGTACTGAGTCACCAGTGTTTTCCTGCAAAAGGCAAAATAAAGAAATAGCATCTCTCTCTTCTCCAAAGAGGATACACAAATGGCCAACAGCTAAACAAAATAATACTTACCATCACTAATCGTCAGTGAAATGCAAATCAAAATAACAATGAGATATCACTTCGCACCTGTCAGGGTTACTGTTATTAAACAAAAACAGGGTAATAAATGTGGTGAAGATGTGCAGAATTTAAAACACATGTACCATTTGGGTGGGAACACAAAATGATACAGCCACTATGGAAAACAGTATGGAATTTTCTCAGAAAATTAAAAACAGAGCAACTGTATGTTCCAGTGAACCCGATTCTAGCTATTTATCCAAAAGACTTGAAATCAGGATCTCAAAGAGACATTTTCAGTCTATATTCATTGCATCGTTATTCATAATAGCTAATATGTGGGAATAATCTAATTGTCCATTGACAGATGCATGGATAAAGAAGATGTATGTATGGAACAATGAAATATTGTTCTGAATTTAAAAAGAAGGAAATCTTGTATATGTGACAACGTGGAGGAACCCAGAGGAAATTATGCTAAGTGAAATTAGCCAATCACAGCAGGACAAATACTGCATGATACCACTTATACGATGAACAGTAGTTGAGTAGGATGGTGGTTGTCAGGAGCTGAGGGCAGGGGAGAGTGAGATGGGGAGTTGCTATTTACCAAGTGTAAAGTTTCAGTTATACAAGATGAGTAGGTTCTAGAGAACTGCTGTACAACATTGTGCCTGTAGTTAATAATACTGTATTGTTACAAGGGTAGATCTTATGCTAACTGTCCTTACTATAACAGAAAAAAAGAAAAAAAGAAATAGTATCCTCGTAGTCTAAGTAACCAGACAAGTAGGTCTGGTTTTATTGGAAAGGAGAAGTGACAATTCAGTTGAGATAGAGCTGGAAGGACTTTTTGCCATTTATAAGACTCAGTATTATCTTGGAGACCTCAAATACTGCTGAGAAACAAAAGAAAGCATCAAAAGTTTCAGTTAAGAAAAAACTGTTCTTGGAGCACCTGGGTGGCTCAGTCGGTTAAGCATCTGACTTCAACTCAGGTCATGATCTCACAGTCCATGGTTCGAGCCCCATGTCGGGCTCTGTGCTGAAAGCTCAGAGCCTGGAGCCTGCTTCAGATTCTGTCTCCCTGTCTCTCTGCCCCTCCCACATTCGCTCTTTGTCTCTGTCTTTCAAAATAAAATAAAGACATAAAAAAAATTAATTTAAAAATTAAAAAAAAGAAAAGAAAAAACTATTCTTCCATCTTAGGTCACTCAAAAACTTTCAGATTCCATGGATCCAGTCTACCCACAAGATGGGTATTTATAGGGTTTTCCCCCCAGCTTTATTGAAGTGCAATTGGCAAATAAAACTTGCATAAGGTGTAGAACATAATGTTTTGATATACATATACATTATGAAATTTTTACCACACTCAAAGAAATTAGCATATCCATCACGTCACATAGTTACCGTGTGTGTGTGTGTGTGTGTGTGTATGTGTGTGTGTGTTTGGTGAGGACATTTAATATCTACTTTCTTAGAAAATTTCAAGTGTACAGTACAGTATTATTAACTATACCAACCATGTTAAACATTAGATCTCTAGCATGTATTCATCCCACATAACTGAAACTTTATACACTTTGACCAACATCTCCCCATTTCTCCCACCCCCAACCCCTGACAATCATCATGCCACTCTCTTTTTATGAGTTTAACTTTTTAAATTTCCACATATAAGCGAGGTCATGCAGGATTTGTTTTTCTATCTGGTTTATTTCACTTAGGATGTCTTACAGGTTTGTTAATGTCACAAATGGTGGGACTTCTTTCTTTTTTAAGGTTGAATAATATTCTAGCCCTAAAATAGTATAATGTATGTGTGTGATATGTATGAATATAATATAATCACAGTGAAATAGCAATAAGATATAACAGCTGATATACGTATCATATTATTTTGTGTATTGATTTTCATCCTGAAACTTTACTGAATTCATTTATTAGTTCTAATGGGTCTTTGGTGGAGTTTTCAAGGTTTTCTATATCATTAAAATCATGTCTTCTGCGGGGCACCTGGGTGGCTCAGTCGGTTAAGCGTCTGACTTCAGCTGACAGCTAGCTCAGAGCCTGGAGCCTGTCGCCTGTCTTTTGATTCTGTGTCTCCCTCTTTCTCTGACCCTCCCGTGCTCATGCTTTCTTTCTCTCTCTCTCTCTCAAAAATAAATAAAACATTAAAAAAAATGTTTTTTCTAAAAATCATGTCTTCTGCAAACAGAAACTATTTTTTTTATATTTTTATTTATTTCTAGGAGAGAGAGAGAGAGACAGTTTGAGCAGGGGAGGGTCAGAGAGAGAGGGTGTGACAGACTGAAACAGGCTCCAGGCTCTGAGCTGGCAGTCAGCACAGAGCCCGACGCGGGCCTCGAACCCCCGAACCACGAGATCATGACCCAAGCGAAAGTCGGACACTTAACCGACTAAGCCACCCAGGCGCCCCAAACAGAAACTATTTTACTTCTTCTTTCCCAATCTGGATGCTTTTTATACATTTTTCTTACCTAATTGCTCTGACTAGGACCTCCAGTACTATGTTAAATAGAAGTGGTGAGTGTGGGCACTCTTGTCTTATGCCAAATTTTAGAGAAAAAGTTTTTAGCACTTCACCATTGATCTTAGCCATGGGTTTGTCACATGTGACCTTTATTATATTGAGGTGCATTCTTTCTATCTGATGTTGGGTGGAGTATTCTCTATGTGTCTGTTAAGTCCATATAGTCTATAGCGTTATTCAAGTCTACTATTTTCTTATTGATTTTCTGTCTAGAAGATCTATTACTGAAAGTAGAGGGCACTTATATTTTATAGATTTTTTTTGTTCAATTTCTTGATAGAAATTTGTAGTAATGGGTGTTATGGACTGAATATTTGTGATCTGCCTCACCACTAAATTAATATGCGATGGTATTTGGTAGGGTCTTTAGGAAAGAAAGAACTGGGCTTGAATGAGGTCATGAGGTAATTAGGGTTAAGTGAGGATGTGACCCCACTTGTGGGATTTGTGTTCTTATAAGAAAAGATAGAGTAGAACTCCCTCTCCCTTTACCATATGAGGACACTGTGAGAAGGCAGCCATCTGCAACCCAGGAACCAAGTCTGCCAGCATCTTGATCTTGGATTTCTAGCCTCCATAATTGTGAGAAATACATCTGTTGTTTAAGCCCTCAGTCTGTGATACTTTGTTGTAGCAACCAGAGCTAAGACAGTGTGCAATTCATGAAATTCTGAGACCATAAGAAGTCTAGTAAAGGAAACATGCTACCTAATAATAGCTCCACATAACTACTTTGGGGAATCCATTCAAAAAGTGTTACGGTGGGTTGTCCTATGTATAAGGAGCTGAAGGCATGAGTGTCAGTGAGACCACCTAGAACATGAATATGGGCTGAAAGGAGAATAAGGCTGAGGCTGGACCTCAGGAAATATCAATTAAGTAGGAAAGAGCCAAAGGAACTCCTCAAAAGATTTATAAGAAGGATCCAGAAACATGGGTGTCTAGAAATTACAGGAATTAAAATATGAAAATTAGGTTAGCCTGCACTATGAACACACCATAAGCCAAAGTTTGCTCAGCAGATACTCAGATCCCCTGACCCTTTCAGGACTGAAACACTCTTCCCCCAGCTTCTCAAAGTGTTGACAGATGACAGTTCATCACAGAGCTTCACTCCCCATGATTGCTCCCTGCTGAGAAATGTCAATCTGCCCAAAACGAGAGACCCTTTCCAGGGGTCAGCTCACATCCAAAGACTAGTCAAAGCAAGAGTCCAAAAACTCTGAGTTTCCTCTGGGGTCAGCTGAGGGCTTTGTCGTACTGCGTCACAACCCAGATTCTCCCTCCAACTGACCCTTCTTCCTCCACTTCCCCAAGATGTTGTTGATCCCACAGGAGACCCCTGGTTGCCTTACTGCACACACACCTCCTTCTTGTAGCCTAGTTCCCAGGAAACCTGGCCTGTGGCAGCTGCCATCTTGTTTATTATAGAACAAAAATGTAACATAATTTTATCTCTTTTCATTATGAAAATGACTTACTGTAGGTAAGTGAACAGAAGACTTCTTGGCGACAGCAAACGTTCAGCTGTGAGGACAGTAATCATAATGAGTGCAACACTTCCAATACTCCATTCAGCCCCTGACCACCAACTGGATAAATTTCGGAACAAGCTAGGCAATTCAAAAGGCAACGTGGCCACATTTCTTTTCTCTCCTGATTCTGAAAACCATTAAGACCAGACAGTCTCATTAAAATGGTTCAAAGTGAACTACACTTTGAACTGTAACTCCCAGCAGGTGTATTTCTGTTTGCGTACTCACCCAGAACACTGTGCCCCACCCCCTCATCATGCAGTTTCAAGACCCTGTTCAGATGCCACCATCAGAAATGCCAGGGGAAGAAAATGAGTTTTACCTAAATAATTCAAAAGCAATGCATTGCTCTTAATACCTGATACAGATGGCTTCACAAACAAGGCAGAATCACCTTTACTTTTCCAGTGAATCACTGGACCCCCATCCTCACCACCATACCTCACTTCCTTTACAAAGAGCAGAAAATTTTAAGGATGCCATCCTTCTCTTGAATTGTCCAAAAGCTTAGAAACCTAAGTTGAATAACAGAGGCACTCAATCCACCTACCCCACAATGGTGAGAGACTTTTACTTTTCTCTCCAACATGGAATCACTAATGGAGAGAGATCCTGAATCAGTTTGATGGAGGCTATCAAAGTATATCAGAAAACTGACCCTTATTAAAATAAACAATGAACACATGGCAAAGCCTTATTCATCTGACTCATGGGAAATCTGGGTCTAAGACCACTTGGGGAATTTGGGATGTTTAGGATTTGACTTTTTTTTAATTTTAGACTAAGATACTAGGTTGGATATAAAACTGATATGTCTGACAAGGCATTAAAAACATGACCCTTAGGGTTATCTTTTCTGCAAGACAGACCCATTTTTCATCAATGCCAAACAAAATCGACCTGTTAACCTGAAACTTCACAGAATTTGGGTCTTAATCAATAGAAGGGAGGGAGGGAGGAAGGAAGACGCATTCTCCTAGCTAGGTAATTAAGTAATGTTGGGCAAATTTGTCAAGCAATACTTTAACTGACATAGAAAGAACATGGTTCCCTCCCTTTATTGTATACCCAAGTTTTATATAATTGTCAACAGGTCTATGGCCAGCCCAGCTCCCTGCATGGACCACACTGGTTCACAGAGATGAAGCCCCCACTCTCTCAGTGCTAGGCTTAGCCCATAACAACCCATGCTTGGGATCCCTAGCTCTCATGACCCCATTTTTCTACATCCCATCCCCACCCCCATTCAGAGCATCAGCCTATCCAACAGGCACTGTGCCAAAATTGATTCTAGCACTACCATTACATACAACTGAAACCAAAGCCTTTTGCTCTCCCATCATTGATAAACCCAAGAAACCTTCATCTCAACATAAAGGATCTAGCTACATGCCACTTCCATAGAAAATAGAGCTACATGCCCTCTACTGACCCCAGGGGAAGCTCCCCCAAAATCCTGAGTAGTCACATCTTCCCTGCTAGTGTGTGGGATGGATTGTGGTTGCCTTTAGTGATTCCAAAATGATTTTTCTGGCATCTCTCTCACTAGAAGGGAGAGGGAAAAACCTAATCTCTGGAGGCACAAGCTGCTAATGAAGGGAAATGAGATTGTCCTCTGATTGCTCAAAGCACATAATGGACCAATAAAGAGAAATGCGAGGCCAGAGATAATCCTGGGCCAGCAAGGTCTAACTTTTAAATGAGTAAACACTTAATGTACAGTAGAAGCTCCCTGTACTACCCAAACCTCCCTAATGCTGCGTATAATGTGTCTACCTGATACCCCAGTGTGCTGAATGCTCACTTCTGGCCGACTAGCTGTTCCCTAACATACCAGCTTGAGTTTAAGCATAAGAGTCAATTACTGTTTTTCCAAAACATTTGTTTAAATTGTGACTTAATTAAATACTATGTAAACTAATAAAATCTGTGAAAAGAATAATTGTTGTTTCTCTTAAATATAAAGCTTTGGACAGACTGAAAAAGTTGAGTACGAAAAAAATAAGCTACTATCAAATTCAGGGCATGTAAAAAAAACTATAAAAGGCCGGATGATAGTGAGAATCATAAAAGTCTAGAATGATTCTGCCCTCAAATTGCTGCCTAATTATCCTTACATGATTGTAACACACACGAGCCCAAGAAATCATAGAAGCCAAATATTGGGTATCATTGATGCAGTCCAAACCAAGAGTTTAGCAAATGTGATATGATGGCCCTACATTACAAGACTAGGAGATAAATTTACATCAGATATCTGCTAATTTTTTTCATTAGTTATATATGCATCATTTTAAACAATTCTTCAGCTCATTTTATTATTTAGCTGACCATATTTCACTTGTAATCCATCCAGAGAAAAGGAGATTCTGCCATAATAAAAGAATGTATCAGTCCAAAAGGGAGCAGAGGATCTTAGATGAGCCATAGAAATATAAGAGAGAGTTCATCCAAGGCCGCCTTGAGTGGTGCTAGTCTAAACAATGTCAAGAGGAAAATGTTCCATCATGGCTCAAGGATGTATCTTTTTGGGTCCCATCCCTAAGGGAGCCCTCATTAGGAAATGAACCCAACACAATTGGGCATGATACCATTACATACTGAAATCAGATAACTAAACATCCTGATTCTGATTCCTCAACTACAAGTGAACTTCTGCCGACGTAGGATTAATAAGGAAGGAATACTCTGGTCTGGCTAAAAGAAATGCCATGTCCAGAAAGGGTTATAATTCCCATATGAATTAATAAATTGGCATTCTTGTTTAGTGCATTAAACTCTTAGAAGCTTTGTTAAACTGAGCATTATTGAATCCCATCCACTGTGGGACAGTTTGAGAAATTCTGTGAGCTAGTCCCTGGGACACTAGAGACTTCACCAAGGCAAAGGCCACATTGTGAGGCCCTATTTGGGCCTCCAGCCAACACTCTTGTTCTGACTTGCCAAGTGAAACAACGTCCTCTCTATTAAAAATATCTGTAGCTAAACACACAAACACACACACACACACACACACACACACACACACACACAAACTTTCATCTAAACATACTTGCTTCTGTAACAATCACATTTTAGTTGTGCTACTCCTGGGCCTTATGTCATACTGAGCTTTGATTACAACACCCCTAGCCCCTTCCATTATTAGAAGCTATTTAAGGGCACAACTAGGCTTTATACATCATTCTCATCCTGAGTCCATTTTGTACCATGCCCTCAGCATGAAGATTTGAATACAAGTGAATGTGAGCCTATGAATACTTTATTTTTCCCCTATAAGCTCATAGCTTCAGTTAATAATGCAAATTAGGGGAGAATGAATATGCATGAAATATGTCTTCACATATCTATTTCATAAATTTGCAGATACCATTATTCTTGTGCCATATTCTAGAGAGAGCCGTGTTCTCAAAAAACTATGATTTTCAGTTCATTTTCCTCCCAGTAATGCCAAAATACCTTAATTTCTTGCCTGGAAAAAAACCAAAAGGCTTGATTTTTTCCCAACTATTTTCTATATCATTTCTGTCTAAATTATGTCAGTGTAAATTTTCTCTGGATAATAACCACTCTTCATCTTAGCAAAGACATAAAATTACTCCTTCCAACCCAGGGCCCTCAAGGAAGACTTTTGCCTATTTATACCTGGAAGCAATGGTCCAAAGGAATACCAGCCCTTTAAAATCTGTTGCTATTAAAGAGTCCCGTGTTGCAAGAGAACAGTGGGTTGTAGGTCAGTTTTGTGGGCCGAGCACCTCAGCTATTTATTGTAATGCAATTACCATACCAACTCAACCATTACATGATACCGGGTCTGCTTCTTATTAAAATGAGAACATTTAAAAATAGCAGAGAACTTTACAAAACCTAAAATCTTTTCAGGAAAGCAAAAATTCACCGGAAACAATGGTGTCTTGTCGCTCCCTCCACCCTCCCTACTGCAGCTCCCAAGCCGAGAGTTCTTATTTTGTTTGGCAAGGAGGCTCAGCAGGAAACAATGGGAACTTCTAAGAACACTACCGGAACATGAAATCAGCAGCTTTCTTTCCTGGGACGCCATCTCTGGATTCTCTTGGAATGGCCTCGTAAACAGCCCACAATAAACTGATCTTTTCCAGACTCTTCCTTATGCTCAACCAGCAAGCTGGACTCCACTCTGCTTCCTCTGGATGATCTCAGTGGAGCTCTACAGCCAGAACTGTTGTCATCAACCCAGGCCAGCAAACCAGATCCAGAGAAGAAGGAACCCCAGTAACTAGATGCAAGTTAACACTAAAAGATGGCGCTCAGAGTACAGACACTATGTTGGGAAGAGTGTACATGTGTCAGCTAAGGGTGTAACTGGAGAAGAAAGAAACAAGGGCCCGAGACTTTTCTCTGGATTATCCTTCCATTTTTATCTATTACTTTCACATATGCATTTTTGTTTCCAGTGTTTAACATTTGTTAATATGCTCATGGCTCAAATTTAGAAACAAATGAATTCTTAACATGTACTTCTCCCTTTACAAATGCTGTTGGGTGAGAGTTTGCAGACAAGAGTATCCCCGGCTAATTTCTGGGCTGAAGCACAGAAAGTACAAGATGAGCCTGGAACATCTTATTTTATGCCACAAAATAGGAAAATAGGCAATGAATGATAGAAATATGTTACGAAGAGACTCCCACTGTTCAAATTGTGGAAAATGTGAGCATCAAATCAATAATGGAAATAACAAGGTATGAATCACTAAGTGAAATAAGAATCCATGGGTGATGGTTAATTTTATGTATCAATTTGACCAGACCACAGGATGCCCAGATATCTGATTAAATGTCATTTCTTGGTGTGTTGTGACAGTGTTTGGGGAAGAGATTAGCATTCAACTTGGGGGACTGAGTAAAGCAGATGCCCTCCCCAGTGCAGGTGGGCATTGCCCAATTCACTGAGAGCCTCAGTAGAACAGAGGAAAGCTGGATTCGCCCTCTCTCCATCTAGTTGCTAGAGCTGGAACAGTAATCTTGTTCTGCCTTTGTTGATGCTCCTGGTCTCAGGCCTCCATACTTGGGACAGGAACCTACATTATCAGCTCTCCTCATTCTCAGGCCTTTAATCTACAGCACCGGCTTTCCTGGATCTCCAGCTTGCAAGTGGCAGACTGTGGGACTCCTTAGCCTCCATAACCACATGAGCCAGGACCTCATAATAAATAGAGAGAGAGAGAGAAGCTAGCTGTATATACTGTCTGTCTATGTTCTGTTTTTCTGGAGAACACTTATATACCCTGGGTCCATATATGTTAATAATGACCTCTGCTCTGCAATAGAATGGCAATTAATAGTCAGAAGAGTGATAGAAATGGAGAATCGCCATTTGGTCACCATCCTAGAAACTGAATAATATTGCTATGATCTTGCAGTACCTCCCACAAATTCTAATTAAGTACAGAGGCAAAACTGATGGAAAAGCTTGGCAGATACCAACAGGACCCCGGTGATCAAGGTCACGTCCTCACTAGAGGGACGGATCCAGAGTCCTGATATGATACTCTGAAAAGGGACTCTTTCTGTGGTGTGCCCATGAGGAACACCCAACCTGAGTCTGGTTGTGAGGAACATCAGACAGCTGAGAGTCATCCTCCAAAATGAAAGGGCTGTGTTCTCTAAAATCATCAAGGATGTGGAGGACAGGAGAAAAAAATAAAGGAACTCTTCCAGCCTAGAAGAAACTAAATGCTAGGAACACTGCATGTGTCTGATGGGTTCCTAGCCAAGAACATAGGGCAACAGACCAAATGTGATGAAACAGTATCAGTTGGAAAATCCGGATGATGGGCAAATAGCAGTTTTTCATGCTGTTCTGGCAACCAACCAGAAATACTTCTACAGACAAAAGCTTCCTGAGGGCAACCTGGCTTTCCCTCCTCTCTCTATACCTCCCAGCAATCAGAGAGGTCTGTGCAAGAGGAAAGCTCTAAGGCTCGAGCTTCATTGACCTTGTGGTCACTCTGCCTTTAACCAAGAGACATTTCCAGACACAGCCACACGTTTTAGAGTCTGGACGGAAGGCACAACCCTCAGGTGGAGAGTGTCCAAGCAAACAGGGCTTGGAGACATCTCTGTGCAGGAGAAGAACGGGTCTCACATAACACAGAAGACAGATGTCTGGGCATCCGTCACAAGTCTTCTACTTCCAGGTGCTCTGAAGTCACAGGTGAGCAGTGATGGAAAACTGTCCCAGTGGCCTCCCTTTCCCTGTGGCCTTCAGCCAGAACATTTATGTCACATGGGACAGCACTCTTCCTTGTGAAGAACTATCTTATGCACTGCAGGACATGTGCATCTGGGAACTCACCCTGGTTCCCTTGCTATGATCTTGCAATACCTCCCACAAATTCTAATTAAGTACAGAGGTAAAACTGATGGAAAAGCTTGGCAGATACCAACAGGACCCGGTGATCAAGGTCACATCCTCACTAGAGGGATGGATCCAGAGTCCTGATATGATACTCTGAAAAGGGGCTCTTTCTGTGGTGTGCCCATGAGGAACACCCAACCTGAGTCTGGTTGTGAGGAACATCAGACAGCTGAGAGTCATCCTCCAAAATGAAACTCACCCTTCATTCCCAAATGCCCAAGGGATATCAGTACCACCCACAGTTGACACTGCTCAGAGGCTTAGGCCCCAAAAGCAAAAGCAGAATAACCTATGGGGCCGACCTTAGACGGGGACTCCATGTGAGCTCAGGGATGCGCTGTCCCCAGAGTTCCTAAAAGCCTTTCCACTCCTTCTCATCAATGCCTGAGACATGGTCCCAAATTCTCTCATCCCAAATATATATCTCAGGCCAAAATATAAATACTACTGAGAAAGATGACATATTGACTGCACCTCTGACATCCTCAAACATAACCTCACTGATTCTCGGAACTCAGTGTGCAGAAATATCATCTGGGGAGTTGCTGGAAAAAATGGGGATTTCAAGGCACCTGGGTGGCTCAGTTGGTTAAGCGTCAGACTTTTTTGCTCAGGTCATGATCTCACAGTTTGTGGGTTCAAGCCCCGCATCGGGCTCTGTGCCGCATCAGGCTGGAGACTGTGTTTGTGTATTCTGTGTATGTGTCTCTCTCGCTGCCCCTCCCCCACTCGCTCTCTGTCTCTATCTCTCAAAATAAAACAAGGACATAAAAAAAGAAAAAAATGCGGATTTCTTGCCCCTACCCTCAGAGATGGGTAGCTTTGGAGTGAGACCCAGGAGTCTACATTTTTAGTAAGAGCTCCAGGTGATTCTCATGAAAGTTATCCTCAGGTCCCATTTCAAGAATCATTCCTTTGGTGGTTTAAGAGAAGAAATTGGTTTCAATAATAATAATTATCAGGGTGCCTGGGTGGCTCAGTTGGTTAAGCGTCGGACTTCAGCTCAGGTCATGATCTCATTGTTCATGGGTTTGAGCCCTGTGTCGGGCTCTGGGCTGACAGCTAGCTCAGAGCCTGTAGTCAGATTCTGTGTCTCCCTCTCTCTCTGACTCTCCCTTGCTCATACTCTCCCTCCATCTCTCAGAAATAAATAAAACATTAAAAAAAAATTTTAAATAATAATAATTATTGATAATTCTCATTCATTGAGCACCTATTATACATGCATTAGAGCTGGCACTGAGTTGTCCATCTCCATGGCCTCTTTCGACAATAAGATGGTTTCAAATATCTCATAAACCAGTGGGGGAGCAGGAATTAGGGAGTTTGGGGGTGTAGGGGAGAGAGGGGCTTCACGCAGTGAATGAAAATGAATGCCAAGAAAAACTGACCGACTTTAAACTGTTCTTATGATCAGTCAGTCATCTTTACCTCAAACTGTGAAAAAAATAAACAGGAGCAAAGATAATTTTATGGCCTTTTCTGTTGAACATTAAGTGCAACTCCAGGGCAAACCTGGGTTGTTATAATTAGTTTCTTTGGATAGTTTGGGTAATTAAACCCCCTGGAGAGGGTCTGTGGGATTCCTGGATGAAGTGAGGCCTAATACAGTGAGGCCACTGCCTGGTTTCAGAAGGCTTTCTGCTGCAGCTTTTCCGTGGGGAGAAGGAGAGAGGGAGACTGTGGGACTATGTCCCAAGGAGAAGTAAAGTTATTATGTACCCTTCTCTCATTCCGGTTTCTTCTGAGGCATGAAAAGCACTGTATAAACATTCTTTCATAACAGCATTAGAGTAACACCGTACGTGAGAAAAGTTGATCCCATCCATTGCCTTGCACGAGTTGAGTGAGTGAGCCCATTTCTTTCTGATGTGTAGACTTGGTTTGTACCAGAATAATTGCTAATATTTATTGAGACAGTGCTGTGTGCCAGATGCTCGGCCCAGTACTCTATGTGTAAGGTTTTCATGAATCCTAATGTCACCCAGTGAGGCTTCCATTCTAAGCATGAAAAAACCAAGGCTGAGAGGAGTGAGAAATTAGCACAAAGGCCACATGGCTGTCCCTAAGCAGCAGAGCTGGAAGCCCACACTTGATGTGTTGGAGAACCTGGCTGGGTAACTACCCCACAGTATCGCCTCTTAGTCAGAGCCCATGGAAACAGCCGTGGCAGCTGATGGGCTGGGACTGTGCTACCTGGCATGAGTATTAAGGTTGCAAATGTAGGTTTAGAACGGTACCTTGGCAGCTGAGCCAAATGTGTGC
Source organism: Proteles cristata cristata (assembly GCA_017311185.1). Classification (NCBI taxonomy): domain Eukaryota; kingdom Metazoa; phylum Chordata; class Mammalia; order Carnivora; family Hyaenidae; genus Proteles; species Proteles cristata. The sequence goes on from JAESUZ010005475.1 coordinate 1,102,676, forward strand.
TCTCCAAACTCTCTGGGCCACAGGAGACTTCCTGATGGGCAGGCCCACGAAGCGGGAGCTAGGGGAGCCTCGTTCTCTGCCTCATGACCATCTGCCAGCCGGTGGCAAGTAAGCAGGAATCTAACTACCTACCTTACAGGCCTGTCTTCACCAGGGCTAGTTGCAGGGGACAAAATCCCACCTTGATGTAGCTGAGGCAGCACACAAGGAATTTATTAAAAGAATACTGACCTACCTCACATAACCAAACAGCAGGAAGGGCACAAATAATGGGGCCTCGGAAACTATGACAGCCAGAGATGTACATGCCCTTAAGATGCTTGCTTGCCTCTCCCCGCCTCCTCATCTTGCCCTGGAACTTGCATCCTGCAGCGACTGCCACCAAGAGAGACTGATTCACATTCTTTCTTGTTCCAGTAAAAAATCCTTGAGATGGGATGAGATGGGCCCAGCTTGGACCAAATACCTAGCCCTGGACCTGTCAGCAGTAGCCAGTGTAGATGCCTCACTGGAGGCCTTGGGGGCGTAGCCACTGTGATGGGCACCATCCCAAGGAAAGAGAAACCACCCTGACCTGGGCACTCACCCCTTTGCACAGTCACTACAAAGCTAATTGTAATTGATAATTAACTCTGAGCAGCTCAAGCTTAATTCCAAAATGTTATGTCATTACACTGAGGCCTCAATCAGGTTATTATTAAGCAAAACATAATTAATAAAAACCATAATGCTGCACCAATGCCAAAGAAACTCTCTGGGTTCTCTGTGAGGGCTCTTGGCTCTCTCTGATTTAAGAGAGTATAGGTTCTTTTCTTTTTTTTTTTTTTTTTAATTTTTTTTTAAATGTTTTATTAATTTCTAGGAGCGAGAGAGAGACAGCGTGAGCAGGGGAGGGTCAGAGAGAGAGGGAGTCACAGACTGAAACAGGCTCCAGGCTCCGAGCTGGCAGTCAGCACAGAGCCGGACGCGGGGCTCGAACCCACGAACCGCGAGATCATGACCCAAGCGAAAGTCGGACGCTTAACCGACTAAGCCACCTAGGCGCCCCAATATAGGTTCTTTTCTATATGAACTTCCTGATCACAGCCGCCCGGGTGCCTCACTGATACAGTGCTTCAAGAAAGAGCTTGAACTCCTGGCATATGATTATTGAACTTCATGTAACCTAGGTGAACTACTCCTGGAGACTTTCTTTACCCCTAAACCATGCCAGTGGTGGTCAGATTATGGAGATAATAATTTTACTCTTTTTTTTTTTAATTTTTTCATGTTTATTTATTTTCGAGAGAGAGAGAGAGAGAGACAGAGCATGGGCAAGGGAGGGGCAAAGAGGAAGGAGACACAGAATCCGAAGCAGGCTCCAGGCTCTGAGCTGTAAGCACAGAGCCCGACATGGGGCTCAAACCCATAAATGATGAGACCATGACCTGAGCTGATGACAGACACTCAACTGACTAAGCCACCCAGGTACCCCTGGAAATAATAATTTTAAAATAAAACTAAAAATAACAAATGGTGAGGACTGACTGAATGGATTAGGTAATGATATCTGTTTCCAAAATAACAGATACCTAGACTGATAATGTGGCCAAAGAAATTAAAGAAGATGCTTACTCATCTTTCATGGGTCACTTATTTTTTTTTTTTTTTACAAATAGTTTATTGTCAAATTAATTTCCACATAACACCCAGTGCTCATCCCCACAAGTGTCCTCCTCCGTGCCCGTCCCTCCCTCCCTCGTGGATCACTTATGCATCATATTCTCCAAACAGCTTTGCCTGACCCCCTAACTCTGGGTTCAGCTGGTTCCTCATACGGTCTCATAGCACATGTCTTACTAAATTGCAATTGATTCTTGATTTGTCTGTATTGCCCAGTAGCCTGTGTTTAGGCCCTATGCTGACTAGGGCCACATATATACAATTCACCATTGTAGTCTCAGGGCTTAACACAATGCCCAGTATATAGAATCTACTCAATAAACATTTGTTATGTTATTAATCTGAGTATAGATCACATAAATTCAATTCAGAGCTTGGGCAAGAAATTTCACAGTCCTTGGGGCAGTGTGAATACCCATTTCCGTACCCTTGATCTAGGAAAACTTTCTCTGTCCATATATATTATAGGATAATTAAACAAGAGTAAATTGAATACTCTGTTTGTTCAGGTGTTATGGGATATAGATTTTAAAAATCAGCCCTGAGAAGTCTTGGGAGATCAGCAAAGAAGGGAGGTGTGGCATCTATAAATGTCTTCGGGGCTTCTGGTTAATTGAGTTCATGGTCTTTTCCCTCAGACATGCCAAGTCAGGGGATGAATATAATCTAACCTTTTCCTTAGTTAAAATGTCTCCCCTCTGCCTTGCCCCAGTGACGTCACAGCACCTGAGGGCACCACAGTGCTCTTGAGAAGGTGACCTAGTACAATAAAGCATCTTCAGAGAGCCAGTGGCTGCTACAATCCAGTGGGCAGAGAGAGTAAGAGAGGCAGCTTGTTCATGCCAAACAGGAAAATCATCAACATTCCTTCTCTGCTGTTCTCAGTGGAATAGCCCACAGTAACCACAGAGTTTTGCAAGACAGTCTTTTGTTTTTGAAAATGTATTATTCCCCCCACCAGCAGCTCTAGCTGAAATAATCCCAATTCTCTTAACCTTTCTTCAGAAGGTCTGTTTAATCAATTTTTATTGCGTTCCTCTGGGCACTCTCTGAGTCCGTTAGATTTTCTTCAATCCTGAATTGGACAAAGGGCTTTAATAAGGGTTGCCCCCCCGCCCCCACTGCTCCGGGGGTGGGCAGTGGTGATGTCCTGATGTGGAACTGGCAAAAGATACTGCATGTGAAAGCATTTTGTGAACTCTTGAGTGGCACGCAAAGGGAAGAGATGATTATGAGACTGGACATCTCTAACCAAGCTCCTCAGTCCCAAGAAGAAATGACTCCAACATTTATTCATCTGTGCCTTTACCAAAAATGTATGGGGCAGTCCCTTTGTGCCAGACACTATTCTTGGCACAAAGGATACATGATAAATAAGGTATGGCCTCCATTCTCGAGAAATTAATGACACTGGTAATAGAAATCCTCAAAAAAAAAGTGTAATGATATCAAGAAGTAGCCCAGATGTGTTTGCATATACCACGTCATTTGAGCCTTACAACAAGCCCATGTTTAGGCATTTTTATTCCTGGTATTTAGAAGAAGAGACAGACGCTCAGAGATAAGACACCAAAGAGGGTAAAATATGAAGTTGTCAAGGTGCAGTTGTGGTCATCTGGTTGATGTTTTCCTGTCTGCTCTGAGGATGATTTTGTGTTTGAAGCAGCCAGTCCTGTCCCGGTAGTCAGTGGCACAGAAGACATTCTACCTGCACCTGGCCTGACCCTGACCTGGCTTGTCAGGGCTCCACCCATGCCATCCACTGAAAACTCTCGCCAGAACTCAGTCCTTGCCTCAACACCCTGCTAACCCTGAGTGGAGGTCAAGCGTCCAAGCTCTGGAAAACTGCTGACAGGTTCGAGGGCTGCCTCTGTGGCTTCCTGGGATGTCAGTGAGACCCTGAGTATGTTGCCTAGGCTCTGTGTCTTTCCCCCACCTGAAAAAATGACATAATCCTACCAACCTCATTCTATTGTGGTGATTTGTAAAATGCTTCACACAATGCCTAAGTGTTCAATAACTTTAATCGTCAGTAATGGTGTTGCTATTACTGATCTTGCTGTTTTTCTTATTATTATTATGACAGCACTCGTAAATCAAACAGACCAAAGCCTCTTCATATTTTCCTGAGTACCTCTGGACATATGTGGCATCACTGTATCAGAGAGACTTATTAAATACTAATATCAATATTATTAAACAGGAAATGTTACAACAAATGTTAAATACTAATATTTCAACGGCTTCAACTTATTTCCTCTATTTTGAAAAACATTCACCAGCAACTTGTGGTCCAAACATTCCGGAATATAAATTCACGGAACATGGCAAAGATCGGCCAGCTGTTCATCTGAGTGTTTCCTCCTGGGCGCACAGCAAGGCTGTGGTCCTGAGCCTCTCTAGAAGTTAGTCGTTAAGTATGACCATGTGAGTCAGCTCCAGCCAGTGGAATGGGGTAGGAAATAGTTTATGCTTCACTCTCTGTCTTAGTTATTTATTGCTGTGTAACAAATCATCCTAAGCTTTATCAGCTGAAAGCAATCAACATTTTTATGAAAGAATGTCAAGAATTTAATAACTCATCAATGAGGAAACCACTAAGATGGTAAAGCTGGCGGTTCACATGGCATTTTGAGGAACTGGTTATTTATAGGCATTTGAAAAGGAAGGTTAGAATAAAACATGGGTTAATGTCCCATGGAGAAAAAAAAATACATAGGACATGAAGAAGTGGCGGGGGAGGGGCTTTAATCAACAGTAAGCGGAGTATCAAACTATGACACCTCCCCTTAAATAATTAAATAATTCTCAGAGGGCCTGTTAACAATTGAAAGCAACAAACATTTATTATCTTACACCATTTCTGAGGCTCAAGAATCCAGGAGTGGTTTTCCTGGGTGTTTTTGGCCCAGGGTCCCTCATGAGGTTGTAGTCAAGCCATCAACTGGGACTGTGTCATTTTACCATTGACTGGATCTGAAGGATCCACTTCCTGGGTGATCCCCTGGAAAGGCTTTTGGGAGGAGACCTTATTTCTTTGCAGGAAGTTGGCAGAAGGCCTCTGCTCTTCACTACCCAGGCCTCTCTCTCCACATGGCTACCTGGATATCCTTGTGACCTGGCAGCCGGCTTCCCCCAAAGTGAGCTATCAGAGAGAGTGCAAACAGGAAACTGCCGTGCCTTTATGATCTCATCTTGGGAGCTACACGCCATCACTTTCATTTTTCTCTGTTCATGACCTCCACACTCCAGGGAAAGGAAATAAGATAGTCCCTCTTCAAGCATATGGGAGGTATGTGCACATAAAAAGATCGCAAAGTACATATGGCCATTTGAAAACCACCTCATTCCTTTTCACCATCTTCGAGCTGAACAGAGAACTGCAAAGAACCATAACGGGGTGGAACTGTGAGACAGAAGGAGCCCAGGTTCCCAAGTGCCCACCCGCCCAGACCAGTGCCTCCCTTCTGTCCACATGAGGCCCTGATGAGTGAGAAATAAAGGATTCCACTAGGTGAAACCCCTGAATCTGAGGGAGCTCTGCCTCCCCTCACTAGCTCATGAAATTAAAGAAGGAGTAACATGTTTTCCAATAACACTTTGGCAAAAACATTTCATAGTATGCAAGTACTCACTAACTATTATATTTACAAAAGCAATAAACAGAGCAAGAGCTTTAAATTTTGATTTGACATAAAGGTTACATTTGTAACCCTTCCTGCCATTAGGAGCTCTAGCCCTTTCTTTTTTTCCCCCCCCACAAAACCCTGAAGAACCGAGCCCCCAACCTGCGTGCCTTCACTAACCTTATCCAAGGCCCCCCAGGTCTTAAGGTCCTAATGAGTCTGCCGCTTTTCCCACTATGTCCAGTTTCTGCATCCTCAGCCTCTGCCTTACTGAATAATTCCCCCCAAAGATTTTAGTTCACCTGACTTCAAAGCGCTTATCTTCCTTCCATGAGCCTTGACAGAAAGAAAACGCATTGGTTCCTAGAGTGACTTTGCCAATAAAGAGAAGAATTTCCTCCTTCGAGCTGCCCTGCTCCGTTCCCTTAGCCTTTGAAGTGAGAGTCTGCAGAAATCTTAGTTGCTTCAAACTTGGATTTACAACTTTTAAGCCCTGGTTCTCTTCATTTACTGATTTTTGCAGACTTAAAAACCTGCTATTGATTTTTTTTTTTTTAGAAAGATCGTGCACACTCATCAAAGCATTTTTTAATGTGTGAAGAGAAAATAACACTATTATCCAACAGACAAAGAAAAATGTTTCCTCCATAATCCCAATGTAAAAGCCTTAATCTTTGGGGTAGATTGTATTAATCTACCCATGTCCATCAGAGCCATTTATTATTAAAACCTGAAGGACTGCTGTTTAAGCTAACACATTTGGGACAGTTTGTTACACAGCAATAGCGGTGTGATGCAGAAATTAGTGCCTAGCAATGGGTGCTGCTGTATCAAAAACGTAAATTAGAAGTCAGTAGGGTTGGAACTAGATGTATACAGAGGCTGGGGGAAATGGCAAAAAAAAAAGTTGTTAAAGAAAGCTAGAGAGGCTGTTAGAAAACTTACAGAAGGCTAAAGAAATGGTGGCCAGTTATGCAGACATGAAACACTTGGTTAAACTTTCTTCTAGGATAACTTGGAAGATAGGAAATGGATCTAATAAACTTTGAACTTGTCCAAGGAAATGGACTGTAGCCTGAATGTGGAAAACATCAGCTGGCTCCTTTTCACTCTTTATGACCCAATATCACAAGAGAGAGATGAGCATAGACAAAAACTAGACAATTTGCAAAGCTGAGAAGGAGCATAGCCCACAAGGGCAGGAAACTGCTGGTCGGAAAATAAAATGGTTTCTCATAGCCAGCCTTTCCAACCAGGAAGAGATTCTCAAATTGAGATTAATCCTGAAAGCAAAGATCTAGGGCACTGCAGGAAGACATACCTTCGGGTAAAGAGGAAATAAAAAAATTGCACATTCCTCCTTAAATCCTTTGGAAAAAATAGAGTATCTTCTCAGACACACACACACACACACACACACACACACACACACACACACACACACACAAATGATTCTGTAAAGCTTAAGAGACGATCCCACAGCAACCAGTTATATCCAAAATAGGAGTAATTAAACATAGAGAGGAAAACCTGCCTTCAAAAGAAGTGCTGGTGTGGCCTTTGGCACAGAGTGAACTCAAATCAAATATAAAGAAATGCCACAAGTTTGTAGAGAAAGATCTGTTGGTGGGAGCATAACCCTGCTCAAGTTATGAAAGGATCCTTGGGTCCCCAACTCTCTCGGGTCAGGAAGAAGGTTAAAAATCTACTCAAAGGATAGATTTCCATTCCATTTTCAGAAGTGGCCAACAGGTTTATGGAAAAAGAAAGGCATCTCTGAGGGACAAGAGGGGAGGTATAGAGAACAATGAACTGGGAGCCACACCAAGGGAGCAGAACCCAAGCCTAATCTAGGAATATTCCCTACGCTAGAGGTGGGAGGACCTGGCAGCATTTGCCCAGCAAAAATTCAAAGTTTCAGTAAAACAGTGGTTGCTATGTGTCCGCTATCCTAATGCTTTTGGAATGGGTGAATTTCTTGTATACTAATAGTGTTTCTCTACTGCATACCTGTTAGAGAGCAGGACGCTTGTCTTCCTGGCCTTCATAGCAACAAGAGCCTCATCCAGACCTCTGGAAGCCATTCATTTATTCACTCATTGCTTCATTCAGTGAGTGTGTATTGAGTGCCTACCACTTACCAGATACTATGCTGGGAGCTGAAAATAAATTCACAGAGAAAGGGCCTATCTCTGTTCTCACAAAGCCATGTAGGAGACAGTTTAGAAGCCGGGCAGTGACCTTGCACAGCTGGCAAATCTCCAGTCGGAAAACAGTGCTTCAGGAGTGCTTGTGAGCACCACCTCTCAGAGAAGCCCCATCAGGGAAGACTTCTTGGAGGAAGAGACATTGAATCTGAGACATAAAATAACCAATGGGAGGCTGAAGCTGCTTCTCAAGGATGCAGATCCCCCTGGAGAAGAAGCAATGACTTATGCATCCTATGACAAGACTAGTACTAGAAGCTCTAAGAAACCTGTTTCTTGGTCTATAGTAAGAAGCACTCAGTCCTCAATGACAGCTTTTTTGGAATGACAGAAACTGGGTTTTCACATACCTGACATGTTCCCCCAGTGGCAGCCCCTCCTATGGAGAATATGAAAGCCATGGCAGTGACCCTCCCTCTGCTTCTACTGAATCATGCAGAAATTGCTAACTCTGTCATAGAAAGCTTAGAAAAATCTCTTAGGACTATGGAATCCATGGAGAAAAGCTCGAGGACTTGCTAATCTGAGTGGAATTTATATATTCTCACTTGCAGTCGAGAGTTGGGAATTTGCAGGAGAAAGGGAAAAGTGGGAAATAAACAAGTAGCTACGTGGGGAGAGCAGTGGAGGCGTACAAACTATGCTTCTACTTCCTGGACCTGGTAATGGAATGATGGGCTAAAGCCATGAGGCATCACAAAAAGAAAGAAAAGACATATTTTCCCAGAGAGTTGCCAATGTGTTTAAGAATGATAGAAACTAGGGGCGCCTGGGTGGCTTATTCGGTTAAGCGTCCGACTTTTGCTTGGGTCATGATCTCACGGTTCGTGGGTTCGAGCCCCGCGTCGGGCTCTGTGCTGACTGCCAGCTCAGAGCCTGGAGCCTGTTTCAGTCTGTGACTCCCTCTCTCTCTGACCCTCCCCTGCTCATGCTGTCTCTCTCTCCTGGAAATAAATAAAACATTAAAAAAAAAATTTAAAAAAGAATGATAGAAACTAAACATTAGGTAGGAGAGAGAGGATACCTAGATCTTTGTAAAACCACATAAAATGGAAAGTTCTATGTTGGGAAAAAAAAAAAAAACCTGTGAGAGAGAACTCAAGAATCAACAGGAAAAAATAAGCTAGATCGGAGCCAGGCATGGGTTTTGGCTGTAGTATGTAAAAAAATGTTTAACAATCAGCTCTTTGAGGGAAAAAATGTATATATCGTATGTATTCATAAAAAACTTATTGTAAATTTCACTTACATAAAATTTTTATAGCTCACAATTTACAATAATCATAAAACATGTGATACTTTTTACTGTAAATTCTGTCAAGCAAATCGATTCTGACAAAATGCTTCTGTTGGTTTTTGCTGAAATCTTGTATCTATATTCAACCTGTGGTCGCAAATGACAAATGAGCATAATGCTGAAATGAATTTTGGTTGATGTTTTCATTTACACTGACAGGGAAGGACAAAAGCAAAACAACAAAGACTTATGTTGGAACTTTACTCACATGTCAATGATGTGAGTGATTTCCTTGCTGAGTTGGAAAATAGTCTTCAAATACTGGAAGCATATTTCCCCATTTTTTACACTACTCCCAATGAAATGGGTACAGACACAAATGCACTTTGTGTTTAATGTGTTATTTACATTTGCTCCATCACTTTCGTAAGTCTAGATAGCCAACAAGCAATAAGTCAATCTCTGACTCGTGGTGTTTGCTGATTCCCATGGTATAAATATGCCCAACATGGGCAACTTCAAGCTACCAACTTGATGTAATAAACAGGATTGGGAAGAGATATCACACCATTAAATCATATTACCACCATTCAGGAACAATAGAGAGAGCCTTGGGAGTACAGCTATTGTACAGTACAATATAGTAAAATGTGGTAAAAATAATTAAAAAGTGATGTTTTTGAGTGTGTATTATCTTCATATTAAATTAAATTATATGTTTATATAATTTAATTTTTAATATAACTATGTTTAACAGTCAACTTGCAAAATTCCTGAAAAATCAACGGTCAATACAAATTAGCTCCAGCCTTATGTATTTGTGGAAAATAGACAAGAAAACTTAAGATTTCAACCCAAAGAAGGAAATGTAATGATAGGGTTGTTACTGTGACTTGGGCAGAACTCAGAACAAGAAGGCCACCAAGTTCCTTGACTCTACCAGACCTGACCTGAGACTTTCTAGCCTCATCTCCTGACACTCCCTGCCTTGAACTTCATGTTCCATCAACACCAAATGGTTTGTATTTCCCAGACCACATCATGATGCTTTGACTTCCATGCCTTTGCTCATAGCCTCCCCTCAGCCCAGAATACCCGTCCCCACTCCCCAGCCACACCCTCTGCTTTTTTTTTTTTAAATGTTTTATTTATTTTTAGGAGAGAGAGAGACAGCGTGAACAGGAGGGTCAGAGAGAGAGGGAGTCACAGACTGAAACAGGCTCCAGGCTCCGAGCTGGCAGTCAGCACAGAGCCCGACGTGGGGCTCGAACCCACGATCCGCGAGATCATGACCTAAGCGAAAGTCGGATGCTTAACCGACTAAGCCACCCAGGCGCCCCCCACCCTCTGCTTTTATATAGCTAATTCCTACTTAGGGCTAATATCTACTCATGCCCATAGGCTTAACTTGAATATCACAACTCCTAGCACCTTCTCTTATGTCACCTCACCAAGCAGGGTCAGAACTGTCCCTGAGCATTCCCATGAGATTTGTGCCCCTCTTGGCACTGTCTTAGAATACTATATTGGAAATGCTCCTTTGAGTATCTGTCTTGCTGAGAAGTCATAGTGCTCCTGGAGAACAGAGAAAAAAATGTATCTTATTTATTTTTGTGTCTCTGCGCCTGGCACACATTAGGACTCAACAAATGTTTGTTGAATGCGTGAGTGAATGAACGCTATTCTGAGTTGGGATTGAGAGAAACAAGTATTTTTAAGGGGGAGCAAAGAATAGCCCTAAATGTAAAGAAGATATATCTCAACCAAATGATGTACCATTGATAAATACTATCAAGATAAAATAACAGGAATACAGCAAACTGCAAGCTTTCCAGCCATACAGAGAAAACAAAAGGTTTGTGTCCCTGGTGTAAATCACAATTCTGGCACAGAGACAAGATAGAGGAGATGGAAATTACATTCTGTTTGAAGATAGACGTTCTGATCGGCGTTGGACTTGTTTGCTATCATGGTACCATCCCTTTGGAGATAAGAGAGTGAAAGAGCAAAAGTAACTTAACAGCTAATTTTACCCAATTATGAAAAGCTAAAAGAAAATGAAGATGTGATGGAACTCTAGGAGAAAACAACCCTGATGTGCATAAGCTTACAGATTATCATAGACGAGAGACATGGGCTGAGTAGGGCATGTTCTGTCTTCCACAAGCAGACAGAGAATAGATTTATAAACACTGAAATATAACACACAATGAAAGAAGGGAAATGAGATACATATCTCTTATTCTGTGAGAAGTTGCACTCAATACTGGGGGACTTGAGAAGGCTTTACAAGAACATTGAGTTGCATCTTGATAAATGAATAAGCTTTCAATACATAGGAGTGGAAAGAAAGGGTAATTCCAAGCTCCAAAAATGGCAGAGGGAAAGTAAAGTCTGATGAGGAACTTTGTTTAATAAAGGGATTAGAAAATAATATTAGTTTACCAAGATATATTGTTCATAAACCCTTGAGAAGCTTAGTGATTAAAGCTTCCATTTACAAATGTACAGTAACTATCTTTCAATAATTTATTCTAGAGCCCTTACCAATATGAGTCTTAAGGGCACCAAGCTTTGGTCTGCAGATACCATTCTCTTCTTTCTTTTTTGAAAGAATCAAATTTGCCCAGAAATTTGCTCTAATATTTTGACATCTTTTCCATTTTCTGTAGCTCCTCAAAGATTAGAAACTCATCTATGAGTTCCAGCAAAACTCTAGACTATAAAAACAAAATTAATTAAGAGGTGAACAACCCAAACACTGTAGTCAAAAAATAAACATAAAATACATCCTACTGCCTCTTATCCTATAAAAAATATATGGATGGATTGATGGATGGATGTATGGAAGGAAGGAAGGAAGATAGATACATATGTATATAAGTAGATGATGTTATAGATATAAATATAGAGATAGTGATGACTTTAGTCTTAAGCTCCAATCTCCAAAAGTCTAAAATTGTGCAAGATGTTCTCATAATTCATGATAAAATTAATATATGAAAGTTAATATACAAATGAACTATTTAAGAAAAAATCTTATTAAAGAACATATCTTTTTGTTTAAAACAGAGATAAATACCCCACCTTTTTAAATGATAGCCTCCATGATAATTAATATTTTTAGTATATTTTGCTAGCACTGCAATCAAAATGCAATTAGATCCAGTCAACAGCTTTTGAAATGAAAAGAATGTTTCACATTAACAAGTAGGTCATTTGAATAGCAATAAGCCATACTTTGGAGATTATCCTCCACATAATATTCACTTTATTGTCTTGGAAGAAAATATTTTTCACTTTCTTCAAAGCAGTTGCTGAAAGCTTAGAATAAAAATAAACAGAAGCGGAAACCAAGATTCCTTATCAGAATAAACAAATACAATACTAACAAATATTAACAAATAGACACACTCAAAACTCAAGTGTACATTAACCCCATGTTTCTCAGTAAGTGATTCACTGAACATGGGGCAATTCCCACAGACTTTCTGTTCAAACTATTCTAAGAGTTCCACCTCATGGACAATGGACATTTTTGGGGACTTAATAGAGACAGAAGTCACTATAAATGAGGGGACAAAAATGTGGAGGAAATCAGGAGGCTGATCACAGGACCAGGAGGCCAAAGATGATGTCAGTGCTCCCCGTTAGTCCAGGAAATGTTTATTCGTCCCTAAACACCAGCCAGGCATCACGCTAGGCAGCAAGGATTAAAAGATTAATAAGATGTGACCTCTGTTCTTGAGGAGTTTACAACTGAGTGTTTGGAATCATCTGAGCTGTAAAAACTGGTACACATATAGGCTACAACATGGTAAGTACAATGGAAGCACATGGTCGTAGCAAGGGGGGCAAGATCAAGTACAATGTCAGAGAAGAGGCCCGTAAGGGAGAAGAGTTCGTTTTCTGACGAGAAGAGGTGAGAATACCGCAGTCAGGGAACAGGAGGAGCAAAGACCCAAGGCTGAGAAACCCTGGGGAGTGTTGGGGAAACAGAGTGTTGGCAGGGGCCACCATAAGAACCAGGAGGGTGCCCGCCTGGTTCATTTTATCCCTGATGCACAACACAGTGCCTGGGCCACAGTGGGGACCCAACACATATATGCTGAATGAATGAGTCCACACTGGCCGAAGGCTAAAAGCTATGAGAAACTAATGATCTTATTATTAGATGCCACAGAGACCTTGCACACCAAGCCAAGGAGCTTTAGCACTGTCCTGTAAGCAGTGGGGGGCCACCAAAGGTTTGCAAACAACTCTAAAGCATGAATGATACTGGTGGTAACTACTCGAGTCAAGATAATTGTTAGCAACTGAAAATGATAAGCCGTCAATAAATGCACACTCAATGCCCCTGGGAAGTATTTGAGGAAGGTTGGGCTCAGGCAATCATGTGACTTGTCAGATGGGCACATATGATCACCCTTTCTACATGGGCTTCTCCACTTGGCCAAAATCACATTTCCCCAGGGTACTGAGCTGAGCTAGCCTAAAGACAGAATCTGGACAGACTTTGTGCAAACGTGCTTTCCTTCCATTCTTGTTCAGAGGTACTGTGTGACTCCTCTTTGAGGGGAGATGCCCTTCTGATGATGTTTTCTTTCAAGGATTCTTCAAGCAGCATACCTTGCTCAGTGAGATGATGTGACGATAAACTAAAGCAGCGTCCACACTAAATAGACAATGAGTGAGCATTCATTTGAAATTCCCATTGTGCCAGGTCAGGTTTGTTCACCCAGCTACAGACTGGGCCAAACATGGCACCCTCTTTTAGCAGACACACCCACATGAGCAGACATGAGAGTTATCAGCACATGCCCGCTGCTGGATTCAAGTTCAGGCCATTTCTGCTGCCTTCACTGAGAAACTGGGCGCGGAAAGGTCCCTCTCATAGAGGTCAGCTTTAACAACCTTCATATTCGCAGTGCTGGAAATGTGTCAAATTTTATTTTTATGAGTGCTATAAAGTAGGACCATTGGTTTGCAGGAGCATTCAGCCACTAGCAAGGTGATAAAGGGATCTGGATCCGAGTCCTGTCACCGAACTAGCAGAGTGACTTTAGTGAGTCTGTTAATTTCTCTGAGTGGTTTCCAGAAAGGGAATAAGATGAGGCTCCTTTGAGGGTTCATGGGCTTTGGTTTACTCTTGCACTTTGAAACAAATGTGGGTAAAGGAGAAAAATGATGTGAGCCTTTTTTATAATCTCAAAGCTAGTCATTTTCAATTCAGAGGGTGTTGAAATACAAAAGGTCTTTCTTAAGGGAATGTGCTGGGCGAGATTATTCACTCAGAGAGATGCGCTCATGTCACGCTGAGGAGGCTCCGGGAAACTGTCACTCACATCCCCAAGGCTGGGAGAAGTGAGAGAAGTCACCCTGGGTTAACCAGGACAGTGTGGCTGCCCCTGCCCTCTGCCTGGGGTCCACACCAGCCCCCCTCAGACTCTCCCTTTATCAAACAGGAAGTGCCACCATCATCACTGGGTAGTTAGTTCCTCAAAGAGGGAGCGCTAGGCAGCTCTCCCTGTCTCTATGAAAAGGCAACACCTGGGGTGCCTGGGTGGTGGTTAAGCTTCCAGCTTTGGCTCACCTCATGATCTCATGGTTTCTGAGTTCAAGCCCCGCATCGGGCTCTCTGCTCTCAGAGCAGTGCATGCCTCAGATCCTCAGTCTCCTCTCTCTGCACCTTCCCCACTTTCCCCACTTGCTCGCTCTCTCTCTCTCTCTCTTTCTCTCTCTCTCTGTCTCAAAAATAAACTTATAAAAAAGAAAACAGAAAAGGCAACACCTTCCTGTCACCCTAGGAGACCTTCCTAGAGAAATGTCTGCTTGAATCACAATAGTGTAGTTTTGTGTGTGTCGTTTTCACCCACCTTTGAGGCCCTGGCTAGAGGCTGGTCAGTTCCCAGATGAAGTGCACACCCCAAACACCTCCCCTGTGGGGGCTCTTAGGCTTCAGGCCACTCAGTGACCCAGGACCAGTACCAGTCAGCTAGGGGCAGCCCCTATGCCACCAAAGCCCACTGAAATTCTTCGGATTGGCCAGTCGTCAGCCTGTTTGTCCTGCCTTGCCCATTCCTCCCCACAGAAACCACAGTAACCACCCCTCTCTCCCTCTGCCCCATGGCCAACCCTGGTACTTCCCCATGTGGCCCCGCATGGGTGTGTGTGTGTGTGTGTGTGTGTGTGTGTGTTCTCCCCAGGGAACAGTGACAATAACAATTTCAGGTTTCTTTCCCTGACCTCACCATGCTTACTCCAACTCGTACAGTTAAACAATCACACGTGCTTAAACATGGGTGAGCTGAGGATGGTTTTCTGAGGCCTGGGTTGTCCAATAGCTCACATACAGTTGGTCAGTCCCTTGTCTCAGGATGGGACTAATTCTGTGCCATCATTTGTGCTCCAGAATGCTCCTGAGGGATTAGATTGGAGACAGTCTCACATCTAGGCTGGAGGGAGGGGAGGAAGCAGAGATGGGGGTAGGGGAGGCACACAGAACAAGGAAGGAACTAGAGTCACCCAGTGAAAGCCTCACAAAAGCAGGGATCCTTCTGCTGTGAGGGGCATTGTCCAAGGCAGAGTGGCAGAATTAGAGATACCCCGGTTTCTCCCTTTGTCCCCAACACCATCTTCCACCAGTGCCTCCCAGTGGCAGGACCCAGGCAGAGCCAGCTGACGTGGGAGTCCAGGAAACACGGCCTCCACGATTGGAGTAGAGGAGGTGGCAACGTGGGAAGAGACGGGGGCAAAGAAGACTGGCTGCTGGGTGGTCTCTCTTGAAAAACTTAGAGTTCACAGCACGAGCCCTGTGTCGCACCAGCCTCTGTGCATCTGAGCTGGGCCACAGCCGTGTTCCTCAGCTCAGGCAGTGGCTTCTCACTATGCCTCAGTTTTGCACCTCTCCATCTTCTCTCCATGTCTTACCTGCCTGGACTCCCCAGGTATGTGTCCTGAAGCCAGCAAATCATAGAACATGGGCAAGGAGGAGACTGCAGGGACCATCTGGTCCAATCTCACCATGTTTCAGAGTAGAAGAGGGACGTCTGTGGGGGGTGGATGTGGAGTTACCTAACTGCTAGGTGGGAGCGCTTTTTCCTTTGGTGCTCTTTCCTCAACACACCTGTCTGTGTCAGAAGGGATTCAAGTCTTCCCTCCAATCCCAGAGACAGTATCTCCAGGAATGACTGTATTTTAAATGCAAAACACCAATTCAGACTTTTGAAGAAAACAGTTGGTTTAAATCAGGTGGAAAACCCATTTACAAAACGGGTTAAACACACACGCGCGCGCGCGCGCGCGCACACACACACACACACACACACACACACACACTACAACCTTCCAAACCTAATCTAAAAAGATCTTGACTTCCTGGGTTTTTTTGGGTTTGTTTTTTTTTTTACATCTGAACAACATGTTCTTTTCCTCCTAAATGACTTTAGAATGAGTCCCTAATAATGAAGGCTATTACAATGAAGTTTTTTATGAATTAAAATAACTGTTTTGTTGTTTCGGATTGCTACCCTGGTTCTCTCAGTATCTTATTCTATTAGGCGCTCTGGCTTTTATCTAACATAAGAAAATGGAGAGAGGGCATCTTTTCCTGGGTACCATATTTTTCTATCTTTTGTATATTATGCCACACATAATTTGGAGAAGCCAATGATTTGGGGAAGCTCAGGAAGTTGAATTTTAGCAGCAAGAGTTCTGAAACTTCAGCCTTACCAAAGAAGTGTGAACTGGATTTAACCAAATCTTATTTGCTTAAGTTGAAAAGCTAACAGTTATCACAATTCATCAGCTGCTCTCAGCAGGGTTCCCAAGCCTCTTCTCTAAATTGGCCCATTCCCCGCCTCTAACTAAGCACAGCAATTTGCCAGGGGAAATTTCTGGAAATTCAGCCTCAGAAGGTCTACCCTCGTCAGAGCTAAGTAACCTCACAGCCTCCTCTCTTCTCTTTTTAACTGCAGACTATTTGTGTAGGAAAATTCTGCTAGTAAATACGGTAATCACCACAAGTGTTTTATTAGTTGCAGTTACCCTGCTAATTCATCAATAAAATATTAACACTCATTTGGGTTCATTAATTCCGCACTTCCAAGGAGGGGTTCGTAGAATTTTAAAAACAGACTATTAACATGAATATTTCAACAGACATAGTTTCACAGTAGAATGAAAGGAGGAAAAGATTCTGTTTGAAAGGAAAAGACTAGTTTTCTTGGTCTTTCCACTACAGGTTTCCCCCACTATCCAGAAGTTGGCTTTATGCCACTTCATGTTTTACAGAAGACCTACATTAGTACCTGTTTTCACTCACTGAAAGAAATCCAAAGAGGATTTTTGCTTTTACAAAATAACAATTGCTTCTTTGCTTTACAGCAAAGAAAGAGGAAAAGAACTAGGGAGGGGCAGAGAGAGAAGGAAAGAGAGAATCCCAAGCAGGGTCCACACTCAACACAGAGCCTGATATGGGACTCAATCTCACCACCCTGGGATCATGACCTGATCAAGAGTCCGTCACTCAACCAACTGAGCCACATGGACACCCCAGGAATGTTCTACTTTCCAGTAGCACAGGAAACCTGTATATCTCTTTTTCTCAAGCTGAAAAACCTATCATTTAGGAAACAAGGTTACAAATGAGCTCATTGGTTTTCATCAGTTTATTAGCCTCAATCTTTTTAATAATCTCACTGCTCTTTCTCAGACACTGATAGAGAACTGAAGATCACTTTGAGAGATAATTGACTTTTGGACAATAACATGGTCATGTTTTGAGGAATCTCTGAAAGAAAAACCACATACCACCAAACAGTACCAGGATCCTATGATTTCCTTGGGGCCAGGTTATAAACACTTCTGAGTCTCTCCCTTCCTCAGTGATCTTCCTCTTCTCCACCAAATCCAAACCAGAAATCTCAGGCCACAATGTGAGACTGTCTTTCTCACTGTTCCCAACCCAAATGATGCTCCTTCAAGTAAGCATAGTGGTGCAGAACATATTGGGATTTGTTTTAATCCAGTATGAAGTGTCCTGAAGGAAATTTATACTCACAGGTCCTTAGAAACAGGAGGCATGCATATCACTGGTCATGACCCCACACAGAGAAGCAGTGGGGCCACTTAGGATGCAGAAAGGAGAAGACATGGGTAACAAAACATTGTTGTGGTTCTTATGGGAAGGAATGAGTGAGGCAGATTTAGTTAGGATTGACTGGTTTGAATAATTTCAACAGGCTTTAGGGTGTGATGCTGTCTCTAGTTGTCTCATATCTGATCCTCTAATGATTAGGGCATGTGGACAGTGGCCCAGAGTAGAAGAGCTCAAGAACAAAGATAGTTGGGCGGAGGGGAGGGGGGGGGGGTGTCTCTGAATTGGTTGGTCTGCATGTTCTTGCAGGCAAGTTATTTACTGCCTCTAAGAATTGGCTAGCCCTGGGAGGGACAGTCTCTCCAGTCAGCAAGTTCCCAGATATCAATGCACCAAAATAAAGAGACATGCATATCACAGATAGTCTCAACTCTTCTCAGAAAGTGATTCCCTTCTCTCTCATCAGACAAGGCTTAGCCAACCCTCCTGCCTTTACTTGTGCAATACCTCTTATTTCCAGGATGCTGTTTTCTTTCCTTACTACCGACCTTAATTCTGCTCACCCTTCAATTTTATTCTTCCCTGAGATATTCCATGGCAACTGTTGTCCGCACTGATCTCCCCTACATCTGAATCTCTACAATCCACACTTAAGCATACACATCCATTGGGAATAGCTGTTGATAGCAACTTTGACCAGACTATTTCTATGAAAATAAGGAAAGAACAGCAGAATGATAACCAAAACATGCATAAAACTCTGAATTGGAACCGATATCCAGGCCTTTTTTGTGAACAACACTTGATTTTGTTTGGAGGTAGCAATTGCCTAACCCCTGTGGATTAGTCATGGTTGACCTTACCAATAATGGCAATCCTGTTCCTCACTTGCCCAGCTCCTTGAAATTAGACATAGACTTGTGATATAATTCTGATCTAAGAGATACATGTAAGAGTGAACAGATATAGGATCATAGATACCCTGATCCTCCCCCCTTTTCCCTGATGGCTGGATCTACTGCAGCTCTTTTACAACCATGAGGCAACAAACAGGAAAATGGAAAGCTGCTTGCTAAGAATGACCGCACAGAAAGATAGGAAGTACCTGGATCCCTTATGGCATGTATAGTTGAGAGGGTGAGCCTCCAGTAACTGCCTACACCTGAAATGCCAACTGAGGGCGTGGGGGGAATCTAATAAACTCTACTGATTTAAAAACCACTAGAAACTTCCTTCAAGTTATTCTTCCATTCACGCTACTATGAATAAAAGAAAGAAGGCATCTTGTTGTCCATATTCCTGTATTATTAAAACAAAACACACAGGATAAGGATTTTTATTAGTTTAGCACATTTACTGAGTGTTTAACTTACTCTTTTGCCAGAAAAGTCTTGTTGCTGCATCCAGACTATTTATCTGTAACATGAGCTTCTATTTGGGTGACTGTATTTTATTTCCCAATTGCATTTTCTTTAATAGGTAAGATATCCATGTATAAAACCACTAGTGCTATAAAATGACTTGTTATTAAAGATCTAGATCCCTTAATTTATTCATACATAATCCATTATGGTATATAATATGGATGGGATGGGGTCATAGAAATAAGTGCCTTTTAATGTCAGAGCAAAGCAAAACAAAACCAAAAAAAAAAAAATCAATAGATTACAGAAACAAATTTGTCAGCCTTCATATTAAACTCCAAATAAACTCTGCTTTATCCACTTCAAACAAGTGAATCAGGAGTGATTAGAAGATAATTAAATCATTGTGCAGTACAAAGTAGGTGCTAGACAAAGTTAATGGCTCAAAAAAATATAATTCTGACTACTCCAGATACTAGTTTATAGCATTTGATGTTTCAGCAAACAAGTTGAATCCAAGGTGACTCTTAACCTAACTATCCATACCTTAGGTTCTGTAATATATGAGTTCAGTTGCCCAAAATAGACTAATGAAACCCAAAGGAATAATAAGAGCACTGTGTGACTATTTCACAATCTGCCTAGGTTTTTATAAAAGCTTTTACTGAATTAATCACAAAGTTGTTGATAAAATATGTAATGGCACATACTTCAGAGACTAAGGTTCCATGCCACTCTTTGTCACTACTCACTGTGTATTCTTGGACAGGTCAATTCACATGACTGAGCTTCAGTTTCCTCCAGTATTGGATGGAGAGAACATCTATCTTTCAAGATTGTTGTGGTGATTATTTTGTAAACAGTGTTGATCCCATGACCCCATTCAACTTAACAGTAAAGCATTTCTTTTTGAGAGGGAGAAAGAGAGAGAGAAAGAGAGAGCACGAGCAAGGGAAAGGCAGAGAGGGAGAAAGAACCCCAAGCAGGCTCTGCACTGGCAGCTCAGAGCCTGACACAGGGCTCAAACTCACAAAATGCAAGATTATGACCTTAGCTGACGTCAAGAGTCTGACACTCAACCACCTAAACCACCCAGGTGCCCCTAAGGCATTTTTTAAAAAGGTGGGGAGGGGGCCCCTGGATGGCTCTGTTGGTTAAGTCTTGGAATCTTGATTTTGGCTCAGGTCATAATCTCAAGGGTTCGTGGGATCCAGCCATATCAAGGCTCTGTGCTGTCAGAGTCCTTCTCTCTCTCTGCCCCTCCTCTGCTTTCGCTTGCTCTCTCTCAAAATAAACATTTAAAAAAAAAAGGGTGGGGAGGTCACAGCAGATGACAAGAGACTATTTGTGGTACAGCAATTGCAGCTACCATGCTGGATCAAGTATCCTAACTGGCACAGCCTAGACCCTGAACTTGACTATGAAGTGATTGATCTATTACATATACTCTTCTCAATCCCCACTGGTACAGAGATCAAAAGCAGTTTGCTTTTTTTGTGGGGAGAACAGCACTGTACAATCTCAGTCTTGCCCCAAAGCAAATAACCTCCTGCTCTCTATTATAATGGAGTCCAAAAGGACTTTGATCCTCTTTACTTTCTACAGAACATGGTGCTGGCCGACTGTATTGGCAACACACTGTAATTGGCCTTGCTAACTAGTAGTCAACAGAACTCTTAATATTGAAGTCAGACTTGCCATTATATGCCATCCTCTTCTAGAGGAAGAGCTTTGTGACCTTAGGCAATTTAGCCTTATTGAGTTTCAAGGTTATTTCTCTGAAACAGTAGGAATAGCACCTATCTTAAGGAATTATTGAGAGAATGAAACAAGTGCCTGGGTGGCTTCGTTGGGTTAAGCATCCGACTTTGGCTCAGGTCATGATCTCATGTTTCCTGGGCTCTCTGCTGTCAGCTTGGAGCCCACTTTGGATCCTTTGTCCCCTTCTTTCTCTGCACCTCCCCCACTTGAGCACTTTCTCCCTGAAAACTAAACAAACTTAAAAAAAAAGAGAGAAGGAAATGAGATAACATATGTAAGTAGATTTAGTTTAATGCCTAGAATATAGGAGATACCAAAAAAAGTAGTTAAAGAAATAAAAGCTTTTTATACTGATATTTTTAAAAGCCTTAAAACGCCTTAATCTCTCTATTCCAGGGGTGTTGTGTTTGTGTGCGTGCATGTACTAAGGTTTTTGTGTGTTTTTAATTCATATTTTTCTCATAGATTTTACTAAATTAAAACCAGAATTATGTTTAAGAAAAAAAGCTCAAAATGATGACAAATGTGAGTCGTAGTTGTGACCTTCAGGCATTGTTGAATGTTAGTCTCTAATCATTTTTATTTAAATTGAAATTTCTTTGAAAACTCAGTCAAGTTACAACCATAGAAGACAAACCAATGTTTTTAAATAGCTTTTGAATGTCAAAGTGATTTCTCTGCCTAGGGCACCAGCTACATAAAATTAACAGACCTTCCTCTGACTTGTCCCAGTAGAGTAATTTTAAACCTAAATAATTCTGGAGCGCCTAGGTGGCTCAGTTGGTTGTGCGTCCAACTTCAGCTCAGGTCATGATCTCAGGGTCTGTGGGTTCAACTCCTGCATCCGGTTCTGTGCTGACAGCTCAGAGCCTAGAGCCTGCTTCAGATTCTGTGTCTCCTTCTTTCTCTGTCCCTCCCCTGATCGCACTGTCTCTCTCAAAAATAAATAAGCATTAAAAAAATTTTTAAACCTAAGTAGTTCCTACATGCACATGCAAAGCTTTTAGAATATGACAAATATTAATCTTGTAGTTCAAAAATAAACGTTCATACTTAAAGACAAAAAAGATCCTGTTCTATTTTCCAGAGCTGGTATTCCAACAGCACACTAGTTCCGCATAGACCTTAATCACCATTTCAAAGATCAGCGAAAACAGGTTATTTTCCCCGGTGGGAGTTACCTACTCACTAGGCAGTCCCAGCCTAGGTGGCAACAAGGCATGACAAGAAATATAAATAATTTATATCGAATTAACACATCCATATAAGAACCTGTTCAAGGATTTTTCTACATCATTTTTATTTCCAGAAAAACAGATGAAGAAAAAACAACAAAGTAAATATTTTAATGAATTTCTAAATGCCGGGGTACTTCCAGGGATAGGAAACTGTAGTATTAAAATTCAAAAAATTATTTTCTTTCAACAGCTTAGGGGGCAGAGAAAAACCTATCTCTACTCCAAAAATGTTTTCAGGGTATGGGGATAGTTGAAAAGAATGTAAATTTGAAAAAATAATATTAAGTATATTTAAGTGGAAACAAATCATACTATTAGTTCCCTGGATTAAGGTGTAAAATGTTCTTATAGTTTTGATATTTTTAATTATATCTTCTGGCACATTTATCTCAACAGTGTTCCTCAAATATTTTTTCAGCCCCCAAACCTAAGGATACACTCTCAAAAGCAAGAGTAAGTCTCAAAGTTGTTGAGTCTCAGTCTGTTTGAGGGGCGCCTGGGTGGCTCACTCAGTTGGTTAAACGACCAACTCTTGGGAGAAAAGTGTGGTATGGGGGTAGGGGGAAGTTTTGGGGGAGGGAAGGCTAGTTAGGGGGAGTTTACCAGAAAAGTCATGGTAAGTGAAAGTAAGGTTTGTTAAGCAGATTTATGTCACTGCCTTCTTCTTGGATAAGAGATTCTGGAGATTTAGACTCAACCTGCTCTTCTAGGAGCACAGAAGGGACACCCTTAGAAATGGAGATTGCCTGTGTAAGTGTAAGTGTCCCTATGAAAGGGTTACTTCTACTCCATTTTCAAAGCTTCTCTTGTATCTCAAAATAATCTTTATGCCAAAGAGGCATATTTGGGAATGGCATATATGCAACCCTTCATCTGTAAAGAATTAAATGAGATAATATCAGGGAAACATCCAGCCCAAACACCTCTGACAATTCTTCATCTGCTATAATTTCCCGATTGCTCATTTTTTCTCCCCATCCCAGTGCTCTGATTGGGCCACTCTTATCTTACAGTGTATCTGAGTTATAACAGGAATCACTTAACATGTTCAACAGCTAGATAAAGGAGTGTCTATGGCTGATGGAGAACTTTGGGCCAGAACACTCTCATTCCAGACACAGGAGTTTCCAAATGTTTCTATAAAATCAGATAGTAAATACTTTACGTGTTGAGGACAACAGTCCCTATTGCATATGTTTTTTGTTTTGTTTTGTTTTGCTTTTGCTTTTCAATAACGCTGTGGCAAAGACAAACTGCACCAGACAATTAAGGTGACGGTTTTATTCAGGCTATTGGAGTGGGGTCAATGTTTATTAATGAGGAATGTCTCAAAGGAAGGGAAGGGGACCTGAGAGACACAGGAGAACTGTCAATGAGTTTTATGGAAGTCTTGCAGAAGAATAAAGATGCGTCTTGTCTCAGAATATATCAGGATTGGGGCACCTGGATGTCTCAGTTGGTTTAGTGTCCAACTCTTGATTTTTGGTTCAGGTCATGATCTCAGGGTTCATGAGTTCAAGCCCTGAGTCAAGATCCTGCTTGAATTCTCTCACTATCTTGTTTTGTTCAATCCTTGCTTTACAGAAAAGAAACCTGTAGTATAAAAAGGTAACATGGGGCACCTGGGCAGCTCAGTTGATCAAGTGTCAGACTTTGGCCCAGGTCATGATCTCCCCATTTGTGAGCTTGAGCCCTGCATTGGGCTCTGTGCTGTCAGCACAGAGCCTGCTTCGGCTCCTCAGTCACCCTCTCTCTGCCCCTCCCCGGCCCTCGAGTGCTCGCTCTCTCTCTCTCCCTCTCTCTTTGTCTCTCTCTGTCTCTGTCTCTTTCTCAAAAATAAACATTTAAGAATAACAAAACCTGCTCAAGACCACCCAGCTGCAAAATGGCAGAACTAGGCTCCAACCCAGAAGTCTTCAACTCCAGTGCCAGCCCTTACCCACTAAGTAGGATGTCCCCTTCCAAATTCTCGTAATGATTTGACCGGCCAATTGTCACAATTCCTGACTTTTTTTTTTTGCTATGTAGACTCTCTGAAATATGGCTTGGTTGTTTTCCTTTTTTTTTCTTTTTTTTCCTTTTTCAATTTAACAGCTGCAAAACCTTAAAATGACTTCAATTTGAAAACATAGTTCTTTATTTCTTTAAACATGCAAGAACTTGGTACATAACGCATTCACTCAGTTACTAAATTCAGAGAGCAGCATGTGATAAAAGTCCCAAAATGCTCTGTACTTCTTGCCAAAAACATCTTGGGTTCAGAGATAGATTTACAGAAAATTTAAGATATTTATGAGCATTATTTGTAGAAAAACATTGCCCTCAGCAGGTTATAAAATGTTATCAGTGTTCCTGATTCTAATCATAAGTTTCTTTGAAGGATTGAATCTATTAGAGCTGAACTGCTATACTTGGCACAATACCAAATCCAAGTGGCTCTGGTTCAGAAGGGAACTGGATGTAATTATTTATCAGCTTTTTTCTGATACCTACCAGGGAAGCAAGCCACCCTGTGAGTAACGGCCACAGTACAGCTGTCCAGAGTCAACACCGAGCTAATTGAACATCACCTATAAAAAGCTTCTAGTAAAAATGGCACACCCAAGCTGAGCATGAAAAGAGAACTGTATTCATGGGGGGGTACCAGGTAAGAAAGCTACGTGAAATGTACATTTTGCCAGGAATCTAGTGTGTTCTGTGTTTTACTTTGATTCTTCTATTGCAAGTAGCAGACACCAGCTCAAGCTAGTCAGGAAAAACAAGGAGAGATAGGAAATTCTACAAGAGATACAAGAGAATCTCATGGAATCCAATAGCAGGAATATAGCTGGGTCTGAAGAATGAACTGGATGAAGGGACAGGAAGGACATTAGGACTTTTTCCATTTTTCACACTCATCTGTGAACAACCTTCATGCTTCTCTTCAGTCACTGATGTTCTTTGCTTCTCAATCAACATGGTAGGAAATATGCTCCCACATTTATATGTTAAAGGTCCAGCCACATGAACAATCTCAATTTTAAATTCACAGGAGACAAAAAGCCAAAATTTCCTTACTAAATTTCTGCCCTTTGTCTAATCAACCAAGACCAGGAGACCAAGGGTCACATATAAGCAAAATTGCACCTTGAAAACCAACCTTTTTTTTTTTTTAACATTTATTCATTTTTGAGACAGAACATGTGTGAGGAAAGAGCAGAGAGGAATGGGAGACACAGAACCCGAAGCAGGCTCCAGGCTCTGAGCTGACAGCACAGAGCCCGATGCGGGGCTCATACTCACAGACTGCGAGATCATGACCTGAGCTGAAGTCGGACCTTAACCAATGGAGCCACTCAGGTGCCCCAAAAACCAATCTTTATGAAACATGGGAGAGAAGGCCAGTCATCAGAAAAGATAAGGTTATTCATTCCTCAACTAAGACAAACAAGTCCAAAAGTTCTATACACTAGCCACCTCCAACATGTGTTAATTCAGAATGTACCAGGGTCTCAAAATGGTGAAGCACATGGTGAGCCCTTCCTCAATTATTTTACCAACATGATTAATTCCTCACCCAGCAGTGGCTCATCTACTGGTTTCTCCACCATTGCATCTGTCAGCTCACACATCACTGTCAAGCCTACACTGTGGAAATTTCTATTCTACCTGTTATGGACTAAACATCTGTCTCCCCATTATCTCATTTGTTGAGTCCTGCCTGGTCTACCTCCTAAACTTTTCTTGAATCCATCGCTTCGCTCCAAGCCCACCCTCATAATCCAAACTACCATTCCTTCTCACCTAGATTTGAAAAGATTTTATGCCTCTCTCCTATCTTTCCCCGTCTCTAGTCTTGCTCCCTTCAATCATCTTGCCACTCTGCAGCCAGAAGGACCATTCTAAAACACATTTCTGATTAGATCACTTTCCTGCTTGAAGTTGTTCAGAGGCACCCACTGCATTTTAATTAAAGACCAAATTCCTTCCTATGACTTAAAGGTCTTCCAGAATCTGACTTCCTCAGCCTCTGTGCATTTACTCTCTGCCTCCCTCTCTTACCCTCCAGCCATGCTAAACTTCTTTCAGATGCCTGAACATGCCCTACTGTCTCTCACCTCCAGACCTCTGTATGCCCTAGTCCTTCTGCCTTAAACACTCTTCAAGGTTGCCTGTTTCCTTAGTGTTCTCCTCCACAGGGCCAGAAGCTCCATGACAGCAGTAAGCCTTTCTGTGCCGTTTAGAGTTATCTCCGAAGAATCTGTGACACACTGGGCCCTGAAGTGGTACTTATGGCATAAACAGCCTGAAATCTACCTGCACATTTTTCTTTCTATTGGGACACAATCTTTCCAGACTCTTTTACCTCTTTTCCCCACAAAGAAGCATCCTGCTTCTCATTCTCTTCTGGGTATATAGTCCATACACACTAGCCACATGGGACTTACTCAGCACCAACATCAACATGGTCAATTGAAACGGCCCCACCACAGCTAGAGGACAGCTACAGCTGATGGGAGACACGTTTCATCTACCCTATGCTTCTGTCCTGATCCTTCTCGGCTGCCCCCCATCCCTAAGGCTAGATGTTCCATGCAGCACCCTAAATATCCCTGAATGCAAACAGTTCTGCTCCTGAGAACACCGAATACCTCTGACTTTATAAACATCCCTAATGTCTTTTAAAGCCCTCTCAATATCTCAGAAATGAGTTTGGGAAAATAATTTGTATACACACATAGGCTTAAAGCTAAAAAAAAAAATATGTTTGATGGCACCCAGTTCAACTCTTATATTTTCTAGTCGAGGAAACCAAGACAACACAGGGAAAAGGTGCTTCTTGTGTCTTGTCCCAGGTCATAAGCTGTCAAAATAAGAAATCTTGGAGAGGCCCAAGACTAGAACTCATGACTTCTCTTTCGACTAGTGTAGGACTTTCCTAAGAAGAAAGCATGTTAACATGAACCTTCCGCACAAAGCACTCCTCGAATATCCCAGCTCCCCATTTCTTTTATGATATGGGGTACAGCTTTCTCCTCAAAGAACTCAGTTCTCCTTGGCCTCAGCTTTGCAAACAGGTTATTTTTAAAACATTCTCTGATTGACAGAAACATTTTGCTGAAAAGTAATACAATTAAGGTACACCCTGGAAACCAATGTAAGGCTGATCCTGACAAATTAACCTTTCTGAACAAATTGGCAGGTCACTTCAGGAAAATCACCAGTTAATCTGACTTTTTTAAAAAACTGAATTCTCAAAGATGGAATTGGCTGCCCCTTTCACCAAATCTCTTCTTTTGTTTTAATATCATTTTGGCTTACTGTCAATAAAAGTGAAGCATTTTATTTCCCAAATGCTCATCTTATATTCCATGGGGTAACATTTCCACTTTCTGAGATTTTTGAGGAGTTTATATGGCTTCTATCATTTTACTAGGGATTTTTGTTTTCTTTAGAGTTGAAGGAGAAGTAAATTGAATTGACCAGGTATAGAGTATTTCTGAAATTTGATTAAGTTTACACACAGTACTTGCCATCTAATCTTGAGGACCCAAATAATTTAGCTGTGAACACAATTATGTAAATACATCTGCCTACACATATAGGCAAGTAATCTTCCACCAAGAATTTAACTTGGTATATGTATGGGTATTCATGTATGCATTCATTCAAAAAACATTTTATTGAGCACCAAATATGTATCCAGTGGCCCTGTGCTAGTGATGCAAATAGATGAATACCATGTGATGCCTGTCCTCAAGTAACTCACAATCTAAAGCTGAAAAGACAGTCAGACAACCAACAGTTCCAGTAGGTAGGAGAGAGAAAAGCAATTTCTCCGTGCTTCACTTAGATCTTTTATTGCACATTTGTCCAGGGTAGGGTGACAGGGGCACCTTTCATTCTAGACTGAAATACTAGCTCGCAGTGTGAAACAACATGACCAGAGTAACTACTCATAGGTCCAGCCTATGAAAAAGATGATAACTTGGATGATGTTTATATTTAGTCTTATCTCAGTTTTTCCCCATCTCCACTCTGAGCTCCCATACAAACTATCCATCTGTTCCCACATGGCCTCAACTAGAAATAGTAATAATAGCTAACATTTACTGCTGTCTGGCAGCACTGCACTGTGTTCCTGACATATGGTTGTACTTTGCATCCTAATGGCAACTACTAGATTGCGCCATTATCCTCATGTCATATGTAAGGAAAGAAAGAGAAAAGCTCAAAAATTTGCACAAGGAATGTCCCAGAGAGTCTCCTCAGAGCCCAGTGACTCCATCTCATCATTTCCAGGAATCTGAAGCACTAAATCATTTCTCTAGCTCAGCTGCTAGTTTATGGTGTCCTACACTCCTTCTCCCCGCTACCTCCAAAAAGTAATTTTCATTCTAAACAAGAAGTTGAATCCATTGTGTTGGAATGTCAGGCATTGTAGATGATAGAAAAGTTAGTAGCAGGGGAAAAGGGAACAGATCTTGACTATGCCCCTCAAATAACATGGAATCGTCATCTGACTTGTACTTTTATTCAGTTTTATTGAGATATGTTTGGCATACATCAGGGTTTAAGTTTAAGATGTAATGCATGATGCTGTGACTACATGTGTTGTGAAATTATTACCACAACCAGTTTAGGTGGCATCCATAATATCACATAGAAACAATAAAAAGCAAATATATTTTTAAAAAGTGTTTCCTTATGAGAAGAACTCAGGGTCTACTCTCTTAACAAATTGCATATACAGTTATATCATCCCATAGTGCTAACTACAGTCACCCATTGCACGTCACCTTGCTAGTGCACATTTATAACTGGAAGTTTGTACCTTTTGACCACCTTCCTGTAATTCCCCTCTCTCCAACCCCCATGACTGGTACTTTTTAAAAATTTTATTATAGTTCATGTACAGTGTTATATTCGTTTCAAATGTAGAATATAGTGATTTAACAATTCTATACATTCCTCGGTGCTCATCATGATAAATGCACTCTTAATCTTCACATATTTCACTCATTCCCCACCACCTCCCCTCTGGGAACCATCAGTTCTCTAGAGGTAAGGGTCTGTTTCATGGTTTGTCTCTTTTTTGTTTGTTTTGTTTCTTAAATTCTGCATATAGGAGACTTAGCTGGAAAATGGCAGAGTAGGACCCTAAGCTCTCTTTGCCCCATTGATACAACTAGATAACAGGCTCACTGATGTAAATAACCCAGAAAATGATCCAAAGGCTGGGAAAACAAACTGCTCAGCTAAATGTAGAGAAGAGGCCACATCAAATTGGGTCGGAAAGGCAGAGAGGTGGTGGGGAGCTGAAATATGGAGGGACTGTCTGTGGGATGGAGTGACTCACAGGTGAGGAGACGAGAAACAGGCTAGTGAAACAGGGAACCAGCACAAGGAAGACAAGTCCCCATCACATTTGGCTTTGAAACCCAGAGGAGATGAATTTCATGAGTTCTTACAGTCAGTGGGATTTAAAATCTGGAATTAAAAAAAAAAATCAGCAGGCTCTGCTCTGATAGAGAGCCAGAAGGGCAAGAGGAAACTGAGTCCTTGCCCTTAAAGAGATAGCACAGCTAACAGTCTATGGAGATTCACCATAGAAGCAGCAGTTTGAAAAACACCTTAGCATACAGGTGGGAGAGTTGCTTACTCATCTCAGAGCATGTCCTGGAGGGACAGGGATCCTGTGTTCCTTGGAAAGTGCCATTTCCCTCCCTAGACACAAGGCCACTTATGGGAACCACGATGGTGCTCACACTCACTACCTAACTTGCTAACACTATATGTCCAGCCCCTCTTCTGCACTTCAGCAGATCCACCCCCTCCAATATACTCTTGACCAGAGCCCATCCAGGGCCTTGGAGAGGGGAAAAGATAGCCACATGAACAGTCAGGATGTGGCCCTAGCAGTGAGCTGGGAAAAGACAACTTGATCTGACTGCAGGCCCCACACACCAATAAAAGCTTCTAAGGGGACAACATAAGGAAAGGACCCTGCACTTTGGTGCAAGTGCCAGGTCTGACTCAACTCAAGATCAAAGCAAAACCAGACTGGCCCACTAACACTGCAGAGACCAAACGCTGCCCACAACAGGCAGAGAGCTACTGCAGATGACTGGACTGAAGGGAGGAGTGGCTCAGCCACAACAACAGGACACACAAAACACACACAGGAAACATCCCTGAAGCACCAGGTTCTGGTGAACAAGGGACACTGGTCTTCACGGCACTACAGGAGTTCTTCTTCATAAGGCCATTACTTTCAAAAGCAGAAGATGTAGCTAACTTTCAACACACAAAAAAAAACAAACACAGACAGTTAGACAAAATGAAGAGACAGAGGAATATGTCCCAAATGAAAGAACAGGACAAAATCACAGCAAAAAAAACTTAAGTGAAAATGAGATAAGTAATATG
Source organism: Proteles cristata cristata (assembly GCA_017311185.1). Lineage (NCBI taxonomy): Eukaryota > Metazoa > Chordata > Mammalia > Carnivora > Hyaenidae > Proteles > Proteles cristata. The sequence goes on from JAESUZ010005475.1 coordinate 1,133,277, forward strand.
CCTGATATAGAATGTAAAGTAATGATCATAAAGATACTCACTGGACTTGAGAAAAGAGTAGAGGACATCATGGAAACCCAATCAGAGAAGAAGAAAACAATAAATTAAATTAAAAATACACTAGATAGAATAAATTGTAGACAGACCAGAGAAAGCAGAAGATCAAATCAGTGGACTTGGAGGACCGAGTAATGGAAAGTAACCAAACTCAGCAGATGAGAAAAAAATTATGCAAAATGGGAATAGACTTAGGGAATTCAGCAACACTATCAAGTCCAATAACACTTGCCTTATAGGGATTCCAAAATAAAATAAAAAGAGAAAGAAAAGGGAGCAGAAAATATATTTGAAGATATAACAGCTGAAAATTTCCCAAATCTGGGGCAGGAAACAGAAATGGAGATCCAGGATGCACAGAGAGCCCCCAGCAAAAATCAACCCCAGGAGGTCCACAAGAAGACACATGATAGTTAGAATGGAAAAATAAAAGTGGTAAGAGAAGATTTTTAATTTATTTTTAATTAATTTATTTTTTTTACAAGTAGTTTATTGTCAAATTAGTTTCCACATAACACTCAGTGCTCATCCCCACAAGTGTCCTCCTCCATGCCCATCCCTCCTCCCCCCCCCACATCCATCAGTCCTCAGTTTTTGTCAGCATTCAAGTCTCTCATGGTTTGCCTCTCTCCCTTTCCCCTCCATTTCTCCCCTTCTTCTCCCCCTTGTTCCTCCGTCAAGTTCCTCCTAATCCTCCTATACGTGCAAACATATGATATTTGTCCAATAAGAGAAGAATTTTTAAAGCAGCAAAAAAAAACAGTTACATGCAAGAGAAACTCCATAATGTTATCAATGGACTTTTCAGCAGAAACTTCACAGGCTAGAAGGAAATGGCATGATATATTCAAAGTGCTCAAAGGGAAAAATCTCCAGCCAAGAATAATCCATCTAGTAAGGCTATCATTCATAATAGAACCAGAGATAAAGAGTTTCCCAGAAAAATAGAAGTTAAAAGAATTTCTGACCACTAAATCAGCCCTACAAGAAATGTTACCAAGTACTCTTTGAGTGGAAAGACCATAAGTAAGAGTAAGAAAAGTAGGAAGCACAAAAGCAGTAAAAATAAGTCTATCTGAAAAAAAAAAAGTCTATCTGTAAAATTCAATCATTCATTACATAAAAGGATGACATCATATCCCTAAAACATGGGGTGGGAGAGAAGTAATGATTGGATTCAAACTTAAGTAACCATCAACTTAAATAGACTGCTCTATGTGGAATTTAAGAAACAACAAATGGGGGAATCTGGCTGGCTCAGTTTGTTAAATGTCCAACTTCAGCTCAGGTCATGATCTCTCTTCTAGGATTTTTATGGTTTAAGGTCTCATATTTAGGTCTTTAATCTATTTTGAGTTTGTTTTTGTGTATGGTCTAAGAAAGTGGTCTGGCTTTCGTCTTTTGCATGTAGCTGTCCAGTTTTCCCAACACCATTTGTTGAAGATACTTTTTCATATTGTATATTGTTCCCTCCTTTGTCAAAGAGTAATTGACCATATAATCATGAGTTTATTTCTGGGGTCTCTATTCTGTTCTATTGATCTATGTGTCTATTTTTGTACCAATACCGTGTTTTAATTACTACAGTTTTGTATTATGACTTGAAACCTGGGATTATAATACTTCCAATTTTGCTTTTCTTTTTCAAGATTACTCTGGCTTTCAGAAGTCATTTGTGGTTCCACAGAAATTTGAGAATTGTTGTTCAAGTTCTGTTGGTATGTTGATAGGGATTGCATTAAATCTGTAGATTGCTTTAGGTAGCGTGGACATTTTAACATTTGTTCTTCCAATGCATGAGCATGGAGTATCTTTCCATTTATTTGTGCCATGGCTGGTACTTTTAAGAAGCAAGAAGCTGAACAAATTTAGCCTTAGATCAATATGCAAATGACTTACATCACAATCAAGTAGGAAATGCCAAAGTCTGTTCCTGACTCACTCCAAACTCTCTTGAGAGCTGTGTGGTAGGCTCCAGACACTCCAGCATAAACCCAATAATCTCAGCAATTACCAAGCACACATGAGTAGCATGAGTCACCCCAGCTCATGCAAAATGAAGAGGCTGAGGTAACAGCCACAATTTTAAGGAACTTTCAACTCTTGCAAGCAGGGTTTTTGTTTTTTATTGGTGGTGTTTTATAGGTTTTGTTTGTTTGTTTGTTTGTTTGTTCATTTTTGCCATCATTGCAGTTCTTCCCAGGTTAGGAGGTAATTATTGCAAGACCCATTCCAAAGATGAAGAATCTCAGGACCAACAAAGCCATACCCCATATTATACAATTACCAAATGGCAATCTCTTGATAGGAACATCTCTCCCCTGTAATGTGCTCTTCTCCTTGTGAACTGCTTCTTATCCTTCAAAACTTAACTCAGATGACACATCCTCTGAGAACACATCCCTCCCCCCAGGAAGAATTAGTCAGTCTCCTCCGTGCGCTCCCAAATCTAGATAAATAGTGTTTCTGATGCAGTGGTTCTAATTGAAGAGACCTCGTTCATATACCCAAAGTGCTTAGGATAGGAGAGGGGTCAGCAAACCGCAGAGTGCAGGATAAATCCATCCCACTGGCTTTTGAACAACTCTTGGGCTAAGAATAGTTTTTATATTTTTAAAGGGCTGTAAAAGAAAAAGGAGGAAGAGACTATGCAACAGAGTCTATATTTGGCCTGCAAAGTCTAAAATATCTCCTATCTTGTCCTTCACAGAAAATGTTTGTTGAGGCTGGACAGCAGGGCACTGTCATGGATCACTATGTGAAATCATTCATTATCGGGCCCTGCACTGCCTCTCTGGCCATCTTCTCTTTAAACTTCATGCTCCAGACATATAAAACCAATGGAATGTGCCAAGTATAACAGACTTCTTCCACACTTCCATATTCTTTGCTTATGATGGGTTCTCCCCTTGGGCTTGTCTGATAGTGTGTGTGTGTGTGTGTGTGTGTGTGTGTGTGTGTGTGTGTGTGTGTGTATTCTGGCCTCATTTTATTAATTTACTATTGGTATGGCTAGTTCCATTTTGCTTTTTATTCAGGTACAGTTTTTATACAAAGAAATACACTGATCTTAAGTGTACAGAGCAATAAAATCTGATAAAAAAAATACATCCTATCTAGATATAGAATTTTTCCAACGCCCTTAGAAAGTTCCCTCCTGTTCCTTTCCAGTCAATTTCATTCCCTACCCCAAGCCAAGAGACAACTAATATTCTGCATTTTGTCTCTATATATTAGTTCCACCTGCTATAGAGCTTCATATGATTCGAATCATATAGTATTTACTCTTTAGTGGCTGGCTTTTCCACTCAGCATTTATGTGAGATTCATCCCCTGGTGTGCTGGAACTGGCTTATATTGGTCCATAAGAGCTGACTGCCAAATTTTGAGAACCGGTTGTTAAAAACAACTATTTTTAAAAACTAAATGATATAAACTTACAATTAAGTAGACTATATTTAAAAACAAGGCAATACTGGGGGCGCCTGGGTGGCTCAGTCGGTTAAGTGTCCAACTTCAGCTCAGGTCATGATCTTGCGGTTTGTGAGTTCGAGCCCCGCATGGGGCTCTGTGCTGACAGCTCAGAGCCTGGAGTCTGCTTCGGATTCTGTGTCTCCCTCTTTCTCTGCCCTACCCTGCTTGCTCTGTCTCTCTCAAAAATAAACATTAAAAAATTTTTTTTAATTAAAAATAAGGCAATACTGAAGAGCACCTAGGTGGCTCAGTTGGTGGCTCAGTTGATTAAGCATCTTGACGTCGGCTCAGGTCCTATCTAGCAGTTCATGAGTTCCAGGACCACATCAGGCCCTCGCTGTCAGCACAAAGCCTACTTTGGAGCCTCTCTTCCCTTTCTCTGTGCCCTTCCCCTGCTTGCATGCTCTCTCTGTCTCTCTCAAAATAAAAACAAGATAATACTCAACATGCATTATTCCCTAATATTTTACTATATTTCACTATTCTTTATTCTCTTGAGGTTATTTCCGTCCATTCTGTCTGTGCTTCCCAGTGCTGGGTTCAGTGTCACCACGCTGGTAACTTGAAATTGGCTATAGTGGGAGTTAACTACACCATGAAGATCATCAAACACCACATATAAGAATTTCTTTCACTTGTTGGAGCACCAGTTCTTAAGCACTTACCATCACACCACTAGGTACATCTAAGTCCCTGCGGGTAGCAATAGCCCATTCCCTTTTGTTTTGCTGAATAGCACTCTATTGTATATTTATGTTACACTTGTTGCTGTTGATGGATATTTGTACGGTTTCTACTTTTGTATGAATAAAGCAGCTATGAACTCCCTCGTATAAGAATTTTTAATAGTTTCTGTTCCCATTTATGTTGCAGTTCCCATTTTATTGTATCTTGGATTTGCATTATTTTAGAGATTTGAAGCGTAGGTGATATTTGACTTTGTAATTAAGCACCACACTTCTGTCAAAGGGCTGGTGCCATTTTACAATTCCATCAGCAATATGCTAGAACCCCAGCTGTTTACATTCTTAGTTACATTGGTGTCATCGGATTTTGTTTCTGCCATTCTAGGTGTGTAGTGATATTTCCCTGAGGTTTCAGCTTTCCCTGATGACTAATAATGTTGAGAACTTTTTCGTGTGTTTATCGGCCGTTTGTGTATCTTTCATTTCGAGACGTCTGATCAATACTTTTTGCTTCTTTTTAATTGAGTTTTGTGTCTTGTTAATATTGAGTCAATGTTCCTGATGAGTCTATTCTCAATAGAAGCCTTTTGTCTGCTATATGTTTTAAGACTATTTTCTCCCCACCTGTGGCATGCCTATCCTATTATTCATGATGTCTTTTGATAAACAGAAGTTTTTAATTTTGCTGAGTACAGTTTATCAGTTGTCTCCTTTGTGGATTCTGCTTTCTGTGACTTATCCAGTCACAGAAATCATTGCTTATCCAAAATTTGTGAAGATATTTTCCTATGCTTACTTCTAAAGGTTTTATGGAGTTTACATAGTGTATGGTCCATCTTGAATTCACTTTTATGTATGGTGTGAATGAGATAGAGAGCAAGGTTCATTGTTCCCCTAGAGAAATTTCTTCTAGCACTACTTTTCCCATTTAATTCCTTCAGTAACTTTGTCAGAAATTAGTTGACTATATTAACATTGGTCTATTTCTGGTCTCTATCCATTCTTTCATCTATTTGCCTGTCCTTACACCAATATCACACTGTCATTATTACTGTGTATTTTATAGTAAGTTTTGGAATGACTTTTTCTATTTTTTCTTTTCAAGATTAGTTTGTTTATCCTAGGTCTTTTGCATTTTCATATATTTTTTAAAATCAGCTTGTTAATTCTAAAACAAAAAGCCTGTTGAAATCTTAATTCAATTCCATTGAATCTATAAATCCATTTGCAGAGAAGTGACATCTTAACAATATAGTGTCTTAGAAATTGTGAACATATTATATCTCCTTTAACGAGAGAGGCCTTCTTTAAAGTCTGTCTGCAATATTTTGTAGTTTACAGCAGAAAATTCTTACACAGCTTTTGTTAAATTTATTCCTAAGTATTTTGTATGCTGTTGCAAATGGTGTGTGTGTGTGTGTGTGTTTAATTTCATGTTCCAGTTATTTACTGCTAGTTTATACAAATACAATTAATTCTATGATGATTTTTGCATTCTGTGACCTAGCTAAATTTATTTACTGATCCAAATTTCTTTCTTTCTTTTTTTTTTTCACCTTTAGTAGACTCCTCAGATTTTTCAATGTGCACAGTCATGTCAAATGTGAATAAAAGCAGTTTTACTTCTTTCTCAATATGTATCCCCTCTGTTTACTTTAATTTCTCATTACACTGACAGGGACCTCCAGAGCAGTGTGGAAAAGAGATGGTAAGAGTGGGTATCTTTGCACTGTTCCCCATCCTAAGGGAAACATTCATTCATTAATAAAACCATTTAGCTGTAGGCTTTTCAGAGATGCTTGTCACCAGACTGAGGAAGTTTCCTTATACTCCTGCTTTGCTGAGAAGTTTGAGCTTTTAGTGGGTACTTAGTATCATCAAATATCTATTCCTGCTGTAAACCGGTATAACCACTATGGAAACCATATGGAAGTTTGTCAAAAAATTGAAAACAAAACTGCCCTGTGATCTAGCAATCCCACTCCTGGATATTAATCAGAAGGAAATGAGATGGTTATCTCGAAAAGGTATCTGCACCCCATGTTCACTGCAGCATTATTCAGTGTAGCCAAGATGTGGAAAACAACTAAGTGTCCATATACAGATAAATGGATAAACTCCATTGTGTTTTTCTCTCTTTCTGGGACCCCAGTTACATTTATGGTACACAGTCTGATATTGGCTCATAGACAACCAATATTTTAAGCATTTTCCCCCTTCTACGTTTGCACCATTTTTTGTTGACCATTTGTGAAGTTTTCCAATCTATTCTTTTTCAGTGTGCAATCTTTTGTTAAGTCTATTCTGTTCTTTTTTATAATCTTCATTTTTCTCCTGAGATTCCAATCTGTTTATTCTTAATGTTCTTCTATTCATTTTAGACTTTGCACATATTTAGGGGCACCTGGGTGGCTCAGTCTGTTGAGTGTCTGACTTCTGCTCAGAGTTTGCCAAGTTTGAGGCCAGCGTCAGGCTGTGTGCTGACAGCTTGGAGCCTGGAGCCTACTTCAGATGCTGTGTCTCCCTTTCTCTCTGTTCCTCCCTTGCTCGCGCTCTGTCTCTCTCAAAAATAAAGATGAAAAATTAAAAAAAAAAAAAAGACTTTGCACATATTTATAACAGCCACTTTAAAGTTCTTGGCTGCTGGAATGCCTGTGCAGTTCAGTCAGTTAAACGTCAGAGTCTTGATTTCGGCTCAGGTCATGATCTCACAGTTTGTGAGATGGAGCCCTGAAATGGGCTCCATAGTATCAAAGCGGAGCCTCTTGGGCTTCTCTCTCTCCCTGTCTCTCTCTGCCCTTCCCCTGCTCTCAATTTCTCTCTCTCAACTGAACTTTAAAAAAAAAATAAATTTCTTGGCTGCTAATTCCAACATATCTGTTACCTCTGTTCTATACTAGATATTTCTCCTGGTTATGTTTCTGCCTTTTAACAGAAACAACCTAACTTTTAACAGCCTAACTTACTTTAGGATTTGCAAAGGAATACTTACAGCAGTCCTTTGTCTATGTCAAGAGTAGACCCATGCTTAAGGTGTGGCTTTCCTGGGTTCTTAGTTAACTGTCTGGAATGCTTGGAAAGACCAGCCACTGCAGCTTTCCAGAACTCCCATGTCTCCCGGCACTGGGCAACCTCTGCATTTCCAGTCAGCTCACAGGGACTTTCTGGCCAGGCTTATGGAGTCTTGCCTTGCACATACACAGCTTAAAATTTTCCCAAAGACTGAAGAGAACCCCTCACGGATTTCTGGAAGTCCTTTTCGAAGCAGTTTCCTCCTTTTCCATACCCCACCCAGCAAATTTCAAATTCCAGCAGTATCAGATGTAGATCTGCTCCACTGGGATCTCCGTTGGGATTCAGATCTCCTCCATCCACATCTGCTCCACCATAGATCTCTGTGTGGATTTCCTTCCTTGTGCAGTGGCTTAGAAAGCACCCCCCGACCCCCAGCCAAAAGCAGACATGAATGGGAAGCTCACCTCGTGCATTTCCCTACTCTCAAGAATCTCTCCCTTCAGCTGTAAAACTATTGGTTCATATTATTTTTTACCATTTAATTTTTTTAATGATAAAAGGATAAATCTTCTACCTGTTAAACAGGAAGTTGGTATCCCCTGATCTCTTGAGAATCAGTGCAAGATTCTCCCTATCCCTGTCCCCCTGGTAAAATTCTGTTTGGTTCCCACACTCTATATTGTGCATAATGTTTTATGTCTCATTTATATACATCTCTGCCTCTGCCTCTTAGGCCGGGAGCCCCTTGTGAAGGTGGACAATGATTAGCATGGTATGCAATATAGTAGGCATTCAGTAAATGTACTATAATAATTTTTAAAATAAACTGGATAAGTACTTTCTGCTTAAACTATGGCATCCCTGTTGACAGAATCAGCACAAGTATTCTGCTTGCATGAAAACTCTTTGAATTAGCTGAGGAAAAAATGGGAAAAAAATTTGGAGACTGGACATCATGCATCAAGATTTATACAGAGGGACAGAGATAATGCCCAAACTTGCCCTCAGGGAGCAATGAGTTGAGGGGGGCTGGGTCGTATTCTGGGACTCGGGTACTGAATGTCTGGAGGAAGAGGAAATTTGCTTTCGATTAAGGCAGAGGGAGCTGTCTTTTAAAGTTGCTCTGACCCAACCCTGAGAACATTTTCACACTATTTATTGGAGACTAAACACTGAAATAGTGAGTAAAGCTGTCATATAAAGCTTCGGCGTCAGAGATGCTTGAGACAGACTTTGCCCAACTTCTAATACTTGCCTAGCACTCTACATATGCTAAGAGGGTTATCGGTGAATAAATGAACGAGTGACTGAACACATGAAGAGATATTTAATCCCTACTTCCAGAAATGAGGGCCTCTGCTCAAGGTGTGCAGTCAAGCAATAACCACCCTTTCCATGCAGATGCTACTAGAGTTGCAGAGGGCTTTCTCGTGCAGGGACACCTGGCACTTCCCCCCACCCCCATTGGGGCAGCACCAAGTTGACCTGCCTGCCTCAGAACAATGAAAAACAACCTTCGTTAAACTACACCGTTCAATTCAGAATTGAACAAAATCTAGTGAACTCAGGGAGGATCCATAGGAGACCAATTTTTTTTTAAATGTTTTATTTATTTCTAGGAGAGAGAGAGACAGACAGACAGCGTGAGCAGGGGAGGGTCAGAGAGAGAGGGAGTCACAGACTGAAACAGGCTCCATGCTCTGAGCTGGCAGTCAGCACAGAGCCTGATGCGGGGCTCGAACCCACGAACCACGAGATCATGACCTAAGCGAAAGTCAGACGCTTAACCGACTAAGCCACCCAGGCGCCCCAGGAGAGCAATTTTTAAAAAAGGCTTAAACAGACCTTCTGAGGAAAGGTTAAAAAATAAAGATTATTTCAGCTAGAAGAACAGAAGGTGACTATAAATATTCAAACAATGAAAGAATAGCATATGAACAATAGTAGTTAGCTGTGAGTCAAGTCCACGGTGGACAGAAAAAGAGGAAGCTGATAGCTTCAAGAGGGAGATATTTGCATTAAATCTAAGGAAGAGGGGCTCCTGATGATTTATTTGGTTAAGCATCAGACTCTTGATTTTGACTCAGGTCATGATCTCACCTTTTATGGGATCAAGTTCCGTGTTGGGCTCTGTGCTGACAGCACCTGCTTGGGATTCTCTCTCTCTCTCTCTCTCTCTCTCTCTCTCTCTCTGCCCCTCCCCTCGTCATACATGCTTTCTCACTCTCTTTCTCAAAATAAACAAACATTTTCTTTTTAAATCTAAGGAAGAAATGGGAGGAACTATGGGTTAGAAATGATAAGAATAATTCAACACAGTGGGCTCAGTCAGTTAAGCATCCTACTCTTGATCTCAGCTCAGATCATGATCTCACAGTTCACAGGATTGAGCCCCTCATCAGGCTCTGTACTGACAGTGCGGAGCCTGCTTTGGATTCTTTCTCTCCCCCTCTCTGTCCCTCCCCTGCTCACATGTATTCTCTCTCTTCTCTCTCTCTCAAAATAAATAAACATTTAAAAAAAGAATAATCTGACACTTACGACCTAATTAAGTCTGTATTTACATGACACACATAACATAGATTTTTTTTAAGTAGGAAGAACTGTCTATTATTTTTCAGAATGTTTTTCATGTCCCCCTTCTATACATGTAGAAACTTGATTGCAATGTAGGGAATATTTGGACATGAGACTTCCAAGTTTAAGGCTGTCATATAATGAAGTTGGATTTTTCTAGTGTACCATGACCTGACAGTCCTTAGGAGAGATTTGCCTCATTCTAACTTCCATTTTATCATGGAATAATATTATGGAGATGTCAGTGAGTCTCTACCATGAAATTCATGATCATCAGGCTAGTGAGCCTGTAGCTGTCTATATATTTTTTATGCTCTGAGAAAGATATAGTTACCTACCATTGCACAAAAACATAGTCTACTGAAAAGCGCCTCTAAAATAGTTGCTAAGATACAGATTTGACTGGGACAATGCAAACAAGAATTAAGTGGCTTCACACTGCAGAGGAAATCAGCAAATTCAAATCAATTCAATCTAGGAAAAAGAAAAGGAAAAAGAAAATCAGACAAACTTGGCTGTGGGTGGACCAAACATTGGAAAAATTAGCCGAGTCTTTTACGTTTCATCCAGATATTCTGAAACCCAAAAACACTGGCCAATAATTTAAAAGCAGCTTAAAATGAACAGTATTGGAGACAAAACAGCTGCTAGGGTTTAATATAAGGTTCAGAGTGCTGTGAGGGTTTCAATGAAGAAGTGATCACATAAAATTCTGTGAGTCGTGAACGGTGAGAAGCTTGCTGCAGAGGCATTGGATGCTCACTGAAGGATACTGTTGGCAGGGTGGTGGCAATTCCAGAGACTTACAAAGATTTACATAGTAATCTGCGAATAACAAAGGCCTTAATCTGGGGGCCAGATAGCTTTCTATGTGGCTGAATTCATGGTACCTACAATTGTTGGAAGCTACAGAGATAAATTAGGAACAGATACAGGAAGCCTTGAATCACCTACCCAAGGCATAATGAGAGAAACTTTCTTCAGAGAGTGGCTACCATGTCTAAGTCACAGTGGACAAAGAGCTTTCATCCTGAGTACCAAAGTCCATGAATTGATAAGAAAGGACCAGAATGGGCTGCAGAGAGTGATTCTGAGGCCATGGCTCTGGACAGTGGGAAGAATACTATGATCAGTTACTGGTGTCTGCCGTGGTTACTAAAAGCTGTGCTAGTTTAGATTCCACAGGGGGTTAGCTGTGTCACCTCCGTGGGCTCTTCTAAGACGCCAGGTGCTCTGAAAAGCATGTGCTTTTGTTTTAAAAAAAATCATTTATTTCTTTGCTCTTACAGTTAGTTTGCATTTCTGTTTTGTGGAGAGTATAGTAGCCACACAGTTGATTTGGTCTTAAATATCTTAACTCATTGAAATTCTGTTGAAGTCATTAAGAAGGCGAAAGAAAAAAAAATTGGAAAAGGCCGATTTCTGTAGGATGAAATGTCTGAAAAACACCTACAGTTTCCTTTTTTTCTTCCTTATACGTATTGCATTATTTTTGGCAAGTGGTCTAGAAGAGAAAAAGGAATCATATAGCCCTAGTGGCCGCTCCATTTATTCTATTTGTCACTGAAAGAGCCCTGCTGGGGCGCCTGGGTGGCTCAGTCGGTTAAGCGTCCGACTTCGGCTCAGGTCATGATCTCACGATTTGTGGGTTCGAGCCCTGCATCAGGCTCTGTGCTGACAGCTAGCTCAGAGCTGTGTCTCCCTCTCTTTCTGACCCTCCCCTGCTCACACTGTCTCTCTCTCTCTCTCTCTCTCTCTCAGAAATAAAAAAAACATTAAAAAAAAAAAAGAGAGAGAGAGAGAGGCCTGCTTGCCACGGGCACCAGGACTCTGTTTCTCTAAATAGAAGCTACTGGCAAAACAAAACAAACAAAAAACAAATAAACAAACACAACAAGAAAAACAAGAAAACATTTATTTCCCAAACAAAGGGTGTGTTGGTTCTGAAAGGTAGTTCTCTTCTCAGCTGCCAATAAAAAGAAGGGTATTTGGACGGCTCTGTTGGTTAAATGTGGGACTTTGGCTCAGGTCATGATCTCAGGGTTCTTGAGTTTGAGCCCCGCATTAGGCTTCACACTGAGCACGCGAAACCTGCTTAGGATTCTCTCTTTGCCTCTTCCCCCATGCTCTCCCTCTCTCTCAAAATAAATAAACTTTTTTTAAAAAGTATATTTTTCAGTTAAGAGCTCAACTTTTCAGGTATCAGAAAGGTTAGAAACAATACAGTCTGCAAAACTGTGGATGTGAAATTCTTTGCGTGGACACCCTTTCTACCCTCCAAATTCAAAATAGCAACACAGGGGGGTTTGTCCTCGCATTTTCTCTCTAGAGGTATTAAGTTCTTACGGAACTGGAATGCGATCTTTACAGTGTCTACCTACCTGAAGTCAAAATAGTGATAGTATATCGAGTCACACCAGTGGAAGACCCCTCATTGTCTCCTCTTCTCCCTGCCTCCTCCACCTCTCCCCAAACTCACTTTCCGCTTTAGAAGACAGAACAACCAGCAACACAAAATATTCTTGGGAAGGGCGCCTGGGTGGCTCAGCCAGTTAAGCATCTGACTTTGGCTCAGGTCGTGATCTCATGGTTCATGGGTTCAGAACCCTTGTCGGGCTCTGTGCTGACAGCTCAGAGTCCGGAGCCTGCTTTGGATTCTGTGGCTCCCTCTCTCCCTGCCCCATACCCTAATCATGCACACATACACTCTCTCTCTTTCTCTCTCCCTCAAAAATAAATAAAAGCATTTAAAAAATATTTTTAATCCCCTTTGGAAAACTCATTGGATGTCACACATGAAAAAAAGAACCTATGTAAGGCCAGTTACCTGAATGTGAGAATCCTGAACACTCACCTCCCTCAGGGCTCATCTAAGCTGTGTGGGGAGTAGATTCAACTGTCAGCTTAGGATCCTGCTCCCAGGAATGAGCTTGATGGGGTGAGGTGGGAGAGCCCCAAAATTTAATTTCTTTGTGTGGGTCTGCCCATTGACTCAAAAACTCATGTGTATTTGAAACACGTATTGAACCTATACAGTATGCTTGATGCTGTGCCGAGAAGACAAAGCAGGAGGTGTCCTGAGTTCAGGGAACTCCCAGTTAGTGGAAGAAATGGAAACACACAACTGAAATATTTGGTACAGCGAAACATGAGAATGGTCCCCCGACGCAGGACACTCCTGGACGGTCTTTTGGAGCAGGAAAGGCCAGAACTGTGGAAGATAATTCAGAAATGAATGCCCAGCCCCCTGAATTCAAAAATCAGGTGGGTAGGTCTTTGCCACCCTGGGACGCCTGGGTGGCTCAGTTGGTAAAGCATCTGACTCTTGATTTCGGCTCAGGTCATGATCTCACTGTGAGATTGAACAGTCCATTGGGCTCTGTACTGACAAGCACAGAACTTGCTTGGGATTCTCCTTCTCCCTTTCTCTCTGCCCCTCCCCTACTCACACCACCCTCCTCCCAAAAATAAAAAAATAGAAAAATACCCTCAACATTCAAAAAAGGATCAGCATTTCATCTAAATGATGGAATATTGCAGTTTTTAAACATTAAACATTTTAAGTTTCATGTATATATATATATTTTTTTAATTTATTTATTCACTCTTAGAGAGAAAGCACAAGCCGGGTAGAGGAAGAAAGAGAGGGAGACAGAATCTAAAGCAGGCTCTGCACTGCCACTACAAAGCGTGATGTGAGGCTCGAACTCACAAACCGTGAGATCATGACCTGAGCCAAAGTCAGACCCATAACCCACTGAGCCACCCAGGCACCCCTCATGTATATATATTTTACACACGTATATATATATTGCACGTGTACATATATGTAGGTGTGTATACATGCATACATTTTTAATAGACAGGAACTGTTGAAGAATATAAAGGAAAAATTATAACAGGATAAAAACGATATATGTGTATATAACAACTATTGTTTTGGGTCAGTCTCCGCCTGCAGATAATGCTGCTATTGGCTCGAAACGTCCGTGGGCACTCACCTGGGCCCGCACCACTTGCAGTGCACCCCACAGAGCCGGTGTGGTGTCTGGACCAGCCCTTCTGGTTCCTATTGCCATTCTAAGACAAGTTCAGCAATGACCATCAGGACACTGAGAAATCAAGGCGTATTACAAGGTTTGAGGGTACACGGCAGGACTGGGGCCACCCAGGAGACCCACTGAGAGAAAGAGGAGGGGGGCCTGGGGTTCTGCCTTTACTGCCGTGGAGAGTGGGATGCCTAGGGTTTCTTGAGTTCACTACTAGTGATATAAGATCCAGAGTTAAATCCCTGGGAAGGAAAGGCAAGTAGCTGGATGTTTTCCCTTCCCCAAATCCCTAGCTACACTTGACTCACCCTGTCGTTCTAACCCTGTGTGTGGAGGTCCAGAGCCTGCCAAAGACTTCTGCGGCTGCCAGGGGGCGTGGGTGTTAGCGCTCTGGGTCCCTGAGCTGCCACCTCCCCCACCCTCAGGTTTATGCTGCTTGTTTAGGTCTAGAAATGAAATTAACGCCTCCTCACAGCACCCCCAAAAGATGGATTCACACGGTGCAGCATAACCTCTCCCCACAGCCAGCTTCTCCCCACTTCTGAATCCGTTTGGTCAGAGGACACCCAGGCCTCATATAACCCCCCCTCCTATACCAAGGGACACGATGTTCTCCCACGCTGAATCCAGAAAATGTATCCGTTTATTTTCCTCTGAAAAAGAAAGAATTTCACCCCAAAGAGGAATTCTGATGCCAGCTGTTACTTTAATTAAAAAAAATTTTTTTTCAACTCATTACACACTAAAATGCAAACGGGAATTCCAAAGTCCAGAGACTGTAGGCAATTACTTTCTTGGTGATTTTCTGTATTTCCCAAGCTTTCTGTATTTTCCTTTCCAAGTAAGAAACCCAAAAGGAAAAAAGCGGTGTTATTGTTTAAAGCACTCACTTCTGAAGAGAGTGTGTGTGAAGCCCCCCCGCCCATCCCCAACCATGGAGGAGGAAAGGGGACCCGCCCTGGCAGGCCGGCTCCCTAGGGGGCGGGTGGGAGCACGCCCCCTAGTGGAGCGTCCCGATGGAGCCCTCCGCTCTCCAGGGTCGTTAAAGCTGCCTTTGCAAAGGTCACCCCAGGCGCCCCTTGGAAAGCAGTGAAGGATCTCGTCCCAGCCTCTGCGTGGCCCTGCTGCCCCTGCTGACGGGAAAGGAGAGAGGCCGTGGCATTCTGGTGTGCGAGCCGCCACCAAGAAGGGGGGCCCAGGCTGCCAGGTTGGTGCCGAGCAGGAGAGCCGAGGTGCGGACCCGCTTCCTAACGGCGTGTTCTAACCTTCCCTCCCTCCCCGGATTCGTTAACCTCACTTCTAATGAGCGCAGCTCCAGCGTTTTGCTGCCGCTCGTCGTCACAGCTGCTTAATTGCCTGAACAGAGCAGTTTGCCTATTTGGGGCTACAAATTAAAAGGTCTTGTTTCAGTTTGTGTGTTTCCTACATTTTAATTTAATTTGCAGCATTAATCCTTTTCAAGATTCACCAGCAGACAGCTCCCTTTTGTTAAAGCAAACAGCCCCGCCTCAGGCCTCCCCCCCCTCCCTCTGCACCCCAGGGGAGCCCCAGATTTGTTGGGGAGGGGAAGATACACTCCAGGGGGACTGGGAGACGCCTCTCTCCTGGAGAGGACTGCTTTGGTGAGATAGCTCCCACCCAACCACCCACACTCCACCACCACCCTCCGCGAGGCCTCCCTGGTGCTGCTCTTGGCTTCCAGGGGCCTCCTCTCTTCTCTTAGCTCTTCATCCGGGTCTCATAATACTGCGCTCTGCATTCCCACTGTTTGCACCAAACCTCGGCTCCAACTGGGAAAGGGCTGGGGGTTACCCGGTTCCGGGAACACCCCCTGAACTTTTCTAGCGATTGGGACTGGGGGCTCCCCCCAGGCTCCGCCCTCCCGCTTGCAATCAGCCACTGAAAAGCCTCCTGCTCTCCAAGGTCTGCAGGACTCAAGCCACGTCTTTGATAAAGATTGCCTCCCATTGTTCCCAAGCCGATCCCTTGGTGATGCCTTTGATGACTCGTTCAACATGCTCATCTGCGTGACGGCATCGTCTCTCAGCTTCCCCCACTTTCCAATACCATCGCCGTTGGGGGTTAGGGTTTCAATACATGAATTTCCAGGAGGAGGAGTGGGGGCAGACAAACATTCAGACTGTAGCAGTATCTGTGGCTCAAACCATAGGATTGAGACTGAGTACTCTCCACTGTATCCAGGGGAGAAAAATGTACTAGTTTCCCAATTATTACCACAAATTCGGCGGCTTAAAACAGAAATTTATTCTCTCAAAATTCTGGAGGCCAGAAGTCCAAAATAAAGGTGTCTGCAAGGCCGCACCTCCTCTGGACGCCCTAGGGAAGATCCTTCCTTGCCTCTTCCAGCTCCTGGTGGCTCCTGGCATTCCTTGTGGCTACATGTCTCCAATATCTGCTTCTGTCTTTATATGGCCTTCTTCCTTGTGTGTGTCTGAAGTCTTCTCGTGTCACTTAAAAGGACACTGTCATTGGATTTAGGGCCACCCTAAATCCAGAATGATCTCACCTTGAGATTCTGTAAGTTTAATTGCATGTGCAAAGATTCTATTTGCAAATAAAGTCACACTCACAGGCAGTAGGGGTTAGGACCTGGATATATCTTTTACGGGGCCACTGTTCAGCCCCCTGAAGAATGGCTTCTCACCTGGCCAGTCTTCCACTTTGAAGCAAAACAAAGAAGATCATGCAAAAGACACTTAAATCCCAGATAATCAAGAAAGTGGGTACCTCAGTCTCTGAAAGTCACCCTTAAAATCAACACTGTGGGAAAACCCTGGTTTGTTTTTAAGCTTCACTAGCAGGCTGAGGCTTAGAGCAGGGTGCTAGAAACAGATAGCATTTCCTTGAATTTTCTGGAGTTAACAGAAAAAAGAGATGAAGATTGAACAAACGATGTAAAGACTTCTTCCCATTCACTTTCCCCCTCTTCACTTCTGCTGCAACCACACAAACCACCTGCACAGAGACCAAGGCAGAGTAACCGGTAGGTATATATTTGACAAATGAATGCGCAAATGAATTTACAAACAAGTTAACGGCTCTTATAAAGCTGTGAATTTCTAACATGTAATCATATGCAAAAGAAGCAACAAAGGCAGCTAGATAATTCCATTTAATTTGACCATTATTTATTAAATGTCTACTTTGCCAGTGGGATTGAAGTGAGCTTTACAACAAATATGAGAGCTTAGTCCAACAATGGTGGTAGAACTGGTGGTTAAACATCAGTTAATGTCCATCCATCCATTCATTCGTCCATCCATCCATTCATTCATTCATTCATCCATTCATTCATTCTTAATACGGGGCAGGCAATGTGCTTAATGCGGAGTTGTTATCAAAAACATTTTGACATATATGTGTGTCCTTATTTATGCATTACAAGACAAAATCATTACCATAATTTCAAAGCAGCAGGAAGCATAAATGATATTTTGAGAAATACGCAACAACCGTGACATAACGTGACAACATTATGGAGTCTGTTGTGGCAAAGTCATGGGTTCTGCCCCTACTACTGGGGCTGTTGCTGTTCATATCTGAAGGAAATGCGGAATTTCAGTCAGAAGTTAACAAAAATAGGTAGATTTCCCATCGAGGTCTACCAATCACTTGATTATTGTGAGCTCCTGAGTTTAAAGTTCTAGGTACAACCACAACAAGAGAAACTGAGCTCCACCTGCTCCAACTTGGGCCGGGTGCCTTCACTGCCCTCCACCCCCCACCCCCCGGGGCCGTCCCTATGACACTGTGAAGCATGAATGAGGAAAGAGAGCCATTGCCACAAATGATGGGGGAGTGGCAGTACCCAGGGCAGGATGAAAGATAGACACGGTGTGTCTATTTCACTGGAAAATTGCTTAAACTGAGCAAAGACTCACTTGGTTGATCCCACACGTGTAATTCACTCCATTACTGCTCACAGCCTAAATGTGGCTTCAGGCTGGACTATAATAAGAAATCAGTATACTCGGCAAAATGTGTTCATTTCCTCTTCTCAACTAAACTCAGGGACAAAAGCATCTTAGAAGCAATTAAAATCAGCAGGATGGAGGTGAGAAAGAATTGCTCAAATGCAATTAATAATTATTAATAATTAATAACCATTCCACCCACACACTAGGATCCTGCCTTTATTGTTAATAAGCTAAGGACTCAAGGGTTACATATTTTTCTCTGTGTATTTGTTAATTTCTTTTCAAGCATTTTATAATTATTCTCAAATTAGCCTTCAGCATGAGCACAAGTCTACAGGGGAGATTCTTATTCTTTCATAACATTTCACAACATGATCCCAATACACCCCCAGATTCACCTCTACCATTTCCACACACCCACCATGTTCCAGCCACATAGAATATCTTGCTTCTTCCAGATTGAGGAGACATACTTATGCTAAAAATTATCCGTTGTTTATCACAAACTCAAATTTAACTGAATATACACTATTTTTATTTACTACATAAATAAACCCTACCAAGATCACACTTTGTACTTTCAAATGTCCTTGTCATTGTCACACTATCCTTTCCTTTAGGATGTACTCCATTATCCCTTTGGCAAACTCAGTCTTCAAGAACCACCTCAAACACCCTTCCTCTGTAGAACCTTCCCTATTTTCCTACAGTAGATCATCCCAACATATTTTCCTATACCTACTAAAGACTTGAACAGTGAATTGTCAACCTGTCTCCCCCACTGACCGCAGACTCTTCAAGGGTACCACTGGGTCTGGGTATCTTTGTATCTTCATGCCTGGTGTGCAATAGGGACTTAATAAGTGTCTGTGGAAGGAGTGAATGAATTTGTTTGTAAATGAACTGCTGCTGTTCCTATTAAGAGCCTTCCTGCTCCTATTTCCCCCTCACCACACCAGTTCATCTCCTTAAAACAATATTTTTCAAACCTCAAGCTATTCCTCAGTAAGAATAAAAATTTAGAGCATAAAAACCAGCATGAAGCAGAATCGAGTGGGGTAGACAGGATAGTGTATAGCAGAGAGGAGTGGAGAACAGCACAGCTCACACAACAAGGCTAAATCTTGATGAGTTTCAGGCATGTGTGCATATGTATGTGTGTGCCTATGCTGGGTTTCACCAGAAAATGTATTTCTTACTGTAACTGATGGTCAAAATAGTATGAAAGCCCTGTGAGGAACATCAGGATTAGCTGTTAGCTGTGAGTCTCCTAACATTTCTTGTGATTTCTTGGCTGTTCCTTCAAACATCATCAATGGCTCCCCGTCTCCAACGTTTGAGACCTTCTATGATCTGGTCTCAACCAAATGCTTAGGCTTTTCTTGCCACAACCAACTCCACAAACTATCCACCCCAGATAAATGCCTACTGCATGTCCACTCCACCCCCTACGTGGACAAGATGTACTCATTACTCCACAAAGTCTGTTTGCCTTCCCCCCAGCCCGTCCCTTAATGGCCTCTCTCCTCTCTGCTCTTTCCATAGAACTACCTCTGCTTCCTGATATCCGACCCAAAGCAAACTCCTACTTCCTTCAACCCTCTACAGAATCACCTTAAAAGAACTCAAATTCTGGGCACTTGGGTGGCTCAGTCAGTTAAGCGTCCAACTCTTGGTTTCAGCCCAGGTCATGATCTCACAGTTTGTGATTTCAAGCCCTACATGGGGTTCCACGCTGACAGTTCAGAGCCTGCTTGGAGTTTTCTCTCTCCCTCTCTCTCTGCCCCTCCCCCACTCGCTTTCTCTGTCTCTCTCAAAATAAACTTTAAAAAAAGTTTTAAAAACAAACCCAAATCCTGTAATAGTTTCTTTCTAATTCCTTCTTACCGAGAAGCCCCTCTGTTCCTTATGATGTGCCTAACTGGTACCACTACTGATGCATTCATTCCTGGTGGTCTTGGGCTAGAATACATGGACAGTTGGCTCATGCTGGTGAGTACACCCCTAGTGTGTGCTCTAAAATACCATCAAGATTTTTATACCACCACATGATTCCGTGCTTTTCACATGGTGAGAATTATGTGAATTGTGTGGTGAATGTTGTTTGCACAGAGTATAAAGTTGTTTGTGTATACAGTCTAGGTTCGATATGTCAGGTTTGCATAAAGAGTGTCAGGCCAACTGCCACCTAACAGTTCTTTTAATTGGCTGTGGCATGTTCTCACACTCACACAAATGACAAATACCTCAAGATTCTAGCCCCATTACTCCATGACTGATGTCAATAAGCCACAGAACACGGAAGCTGCCAAATACATTTTTTAGACTCTTTGGAAAACGACTTTAAAGCCTTTTGGAGAGAGATGCAGTGTATAAATATATTTCAAAACAAAGAGTGCTGTACCGTTGTATTGCTCTTCATAGATTTCAAAGTTCTCTGACATCAGTTACTTTCCGGTGATGTCCACTCCCATCAGTCATGACTAAAAGTGGCTTATTTACCATGTGTGACCGTCCTGAAATGTATACGAACCCAGGAAACAGATGTTTTCTTTTTCCCGAAGTTCCTATATGTTCCTCGCAAATGTTGAAAATCAACCTATAAGCATTATGTAATCTATTCAACTTGCTCAAATAAATTCTAAATTCCATTCAAAAACTCTCCTCCTCTCAATAGTCCAGTGCATAGCAGAAATCTAAAAAATAAATGGATACACATTTAAAAATCATGTACGAAGCATCTCCTACATACATCTTATTTGATCTTCAGAGAGCTGCATGCCAGCAAGGTACCTGTGAGAAAATTAAAATTAAGGAGCATTTCCGTAATGGTCCAAATTGTATACCTCCCAGTTTCCTATGTTGAAGTCCTAACTCCCAATGTGAGCATATTTGGAAATAGAGCCTTTAAGGAAGTAGTTAGGGTTGAATGAGGTCATAAGAGTGGGGTCTAATCCTCCAGGAATGGTGTCTTTCTAAGAAGAGGAAGAGATACCAGGTCTCTCTCTCTTTCTCTCTCACTCACTCACTCCACACACACAGAAGAAAGCCAGTTGAGGTCACAATTAGAAAGCAGCCAGGAAGAGAGATCTCACCAGAAACCAACCCTAATCTTGGACTTCCAGCCTCCAGAGCTGTGAGAAAATACGTTTCTGTTGTTTAAGCCACCCAGTCATTGGTATTCTGTTCAGCACGAATACAAATTCCAAAGTCAAACACATAATAAACACTGAAGATAGGATTTAAAACCAGATCTCTGGACACCAAGTCTAGCATTCTTTCTAATACACCATGTGTTTGTGAAGCAGCATTGTGGATCTGACTTTAGACTAAGTTCTGAACTTCCCAGGAGCTCAGAGAAATAAGATGAAACGTGTCTCCTTTGTATGCAGCTCAGTTACTGTGGTGGCCATTTTCACTATTTCAAGCTTGCCTGGCATTGGGGAGTTACTCCCAACACTTTGTCTTAACTTTCATTTTAACTTAACTGAGTGGCAGCAGTTCTAAGGCCAGAGGCCACAGCAGGAACAGTCTGGGATGCAAGGTTTGTCTAGTGTCAGGATCTACCCCAGTCTTTCTTCTGCTTTTCTTTCTACTCTGCCCACTGGTAAGGACCCTGAGGCTGGTGGCAGAGGCTCAGAGCAACCAAAACCCACACTTGGTCTTCAGGGTTCACCCCTACTCTCCACTACTTTTATTTTAGCTATTATAAGTAACAACCAAAGAAGTGTATATTCTGCTTTTTTCTTCTTTACCGTGTATTTCCTTATGTAACCCAGGAGGTAACTCCCTGGAAGCTGCATCCATCATTTCTAATTTCCATTGGCAACTTTTACTTTCAGTAACTGATTAGAGCTGCCATTCCATACATGGATGACTCTGCCATCCAGGAATCTAAAGTGTGTCAAGCCTTGCCTTCTCACCCTTTCTCTTCCCAAATCATGTGTTTCAGTGAGACAGGGTTATTCTACTGAATCCTATTTCTCCTGACACCAACTACTTGCTGTTAGCCCAAATGGGAGGTTTGAGGGGATAGATCTTCAGAGTTGCCAAGTCTCACTCAAACTTCTGATACTACCTGCAAAGATAGTACCTTCTGATACTAACTACAAAGTTAAAGGCCATGGTTTCCATGACTTTTCTCACTTCCGACATCAACTGCAAATTTAGGGGGTTTTCAAAACCACCCTCAGCCTTGATCATGCATTTAAAGAATTCACAGAACAGGCTGAAAGCTGTAATAGTCATGGTTACTGTTTATTACCAAGAAAGGATACCAATGAAAATTATCCAAAGAAACACATAGAGAAGAGTCTAGGTTTCCAAACACAAAGCTTTCTATTACCTTCAAGGAATATTACCTTCCCATCACCAGTGTGTGACAATACACAAGGAGTATGACCAACCAGGGAGATTCACCCTTGTCTGCAGTGTCTAGAGTTTTTATGGGAGTTTCATATGAAAGTATTATTGACGAGCCATGGAGTTTAACTCAGCATTCAGCTCCCGACCCCAGAGGTGGGGTTGATATCATGTGGCCCAAGTGGCCACCATGCATCACCTCATTAGCATAAACTATCAAGTGTGACCTAAGAGGCCACTGTAAATAAAAAAGACATTCCTGGCACTTGGAAAATTCCAAGAATTTAGAGGTTGCCTCCCAGAAGCCGGGAACCAAGGCCAGACCTCTCTTTGAGCAAGACAAGTTCTTTACTACACATTGTGCACCTATTTTTGCCTCACAGAAATGCCTTACAAAGACTGAAAAATAAAAATAGTAGCTATATTGAGAGTATATTAGCTGCCACTATACATTTATTTTTGTCTAATTCTTAAAACCCTATAAAGTTGGTGTTGTTAATCCCATTTTACAGACAAGAAAATTGAGGCTCAGAAAAGTTGCCACCGCAAAAAAGAAAAGTTGCCCAAAGTTTTAGAGAGAGAAAGTAACAGATGTGACCATGGTGACACAGCATACCATTTGGACTATTATATCCATGTTGCCAATTACCTTCACTCATTCATTCTACAAACATTTATTTTATGTCTACTAGGTACCAGAAACTGTTCTAGGTGTTGGAGATATAGCAAAGAACAAAACAGACAAGAATTACTGCTCAAATGGAGGAGATATTCTAATGGGAGGGAAACAGAAAATTAGCAAATAAATAAGCAAAATACATAGTATTTTGAATGGTGATATTACTATGGAAAAAGTAAAGCAACATGTGCACCTTGTTTAGACCTTTATTTAAACATATCAACAGTCACAACACATCTTTGAGACAAACAGGAAATTTTAATATGGACTGATGTTATGTGATACTATTAATTTTGTTAGACTGGACGACGGTCGGCATGATGCCTATGTTCCAAAAAACAAATATTTGTCTGTTAAGTATTTAGACTGATATATTTATGAATAAAATTAGATTGCAAAATGTGTTGATAATTATTGATGCTAGATGATATATATGTGAAGGGCCTTTAAACTAACATTTCTAATTTGGGGTATGCGTAAAAATTTCCAGAACACAAAGATTTTAAAAAAGAAAGAAAGAAAGCAGTGGATGGTGGTGGCAGATAGGTCTTGCTACACAGCTTGCAAGACCACATAGGTATATTGGAGAAGACCTTGCTAAGAAGATGACCTGAAACAAATATTTGAAGGAGGCAGGGGACAGGACTATGGGGCTCTCTAGGAAAAGAACATTCAAGGCAGAAGTAGGAGCTAGCACAGAGCACTGAGGTGGCAGTGTGACTGGGAGGGCATGTTCAAAGGAAGAAGTCCATTTGCTAGAAAGGTAGGAGGTGGCATCAAAGAGTTAACAGAGATGGGATACATGGAGAGGAGAGGAACTAGATGCATGGCCATATCCAGCCAAGAATTCATACCAAAAAATGAAGACCACCTATAAACCAATAAGGAAAATGTAGGTAACCCAACAGAAAAATGGGCAAAACACTGGAACAAGCAGTTCACAGAAAAGGAAATGGCCAATAAGCCTCTGATGCTTATTGAAGCAGGTGCTCTACTTTATTTATCATCAAGAAAATGCAAATTAAAACCACAATGCTACGCCATCACAAACCCACAGAAAGGTTAAAATTAAAAGGCAGCAATACTAGGAATTAGTATTGAGGACATGTAAACTGGAACAAATTGCAGTCTAATAAAACTAAACCTATGCATGTCTTTTAAGCAATCAATTCCATTTCTAGGTATATGGCCAACAGAAAACCATGTAAATGTTCACCAAAGACTGAAACAAGAATGCTCAGAGCAGCATTATTCTTAAAGAGCTGAGAACTACCCAAATGCTTAGTAACAGCAAAATGGATCAACGGGCTACAAAAAGCACCTAAGTAACAAAATAAGCCATATGTATGAATCTCACAAAAATAGTGAGCAAAGGAAGCAGACACAAAGAATACTGTGATTCCATTTATGTAAAGTTCAAAAACAAGCAAAACTAATCTATGCTCTTAGAGGACAGATTGTTGGAGAAAGTGACTGAAGAGGAGGATGGAGAGTTGGGGAAGAGCTGATAACATCCTGCTTCCTGATCTGGATGCTAGTTAAGCACATGCATTCAGTTTGTGAACAGCTACCAGGCAGCACACTGATGACGTGTGCGCTCTTCTGTAGACTATGCTTCAATAAAATGTTTTTTGAAAATCACATAGGGCCATCTTGGTTTCATCCTCCAAGGGAGTAGTGACATGTCCAACATTCCCCATCCTATGCTGGAATAAAAGCAACACAGGGCACCGGGATTGTTGCCTGTAAATGAGTAGGAGATGAGCCTTCTCAGCTTACAGCTGCAACCTCTCTGGTTAAAGACGCAGAAACTGACATGGCAAGTTCTCTACTCCCAAGAAATGAGGCAAAACCATAAAGAAATGAAAATATGACAGCCACCTTCCCCTCAGCATTACAGGTGTTGATAAGGCACCTTATTGTACTTATCCAATAGAATATTTTTATACAAGATCATGCCAGTTAAGTTGTGGCATCATTTTGAGACCAATTGCTCAGAGTTTAAGAAAAAGAGATTGAATGTTGCTAAGTGTAGACACTATGAACTCTTCAAAACCTAAAAATTATTACAGCTTTTCAAACTAGATATGAAACGGCCAATGGATCATCCTGCATGTTTTAATTTCTAACACAATAAATACTGATTTCTGTAACCTACATAAACAAAAGGCTCTTTGGGTCCTCAATTTTCTTGAAGAATAAAGGATTTTGAGACCAAAGGGAGTAAATCACTGTGGATGATTCTCAGCCACACTGGGTTCATTTCTTCCTATGACCTCATACGGGATTATTTTTTTGTAATTCCAGCAACCAACTAAATTTCTGTCTAGGCCTAGGTTACCATTCCTACTAGCTCAGGAAGCTGCTTTTCAGTGACCTCGAAACATTAAACAACCTTAGCTTTTTCCTCCTCAGCCTTGTGAGTTTTCTGTCTTTTTTGTTTATTAGTTTTTCTGTTTTTTTTCCTATTCTTATTTCTTTTTATTCTTTTATTTCTACTTTTCTCGGTTTATTTTTCCTTTTACTTCATCTTTGCTTTTTAAGTTCGTTTGTATTTGTTCAGTTTGGATCTTGGGTTTGGCGTGGGGGAGGGGGGATTTCTGGGATTGCATTTTGATTCCATTACAAGGATCAGTTCCTCAGGAGAACTTTGAACTGGTTTTCTTTTGAGGTGATCTGGACCAGGCTTCTCACCAGCTTTTCCCAAATGTAAGCTGACCTTAGGACACCTTGCCTCCAGGTGCAGCCGTAAGTCCGGCATGCGGCGGGGCCTCTGCTGAGGAGGGACTCAGACACCGGTCTCCTCAAGCCACTGGCAAGGGTAACGGGGCTGTGGTGAGGTCGGCCCAGCACATCCTGCCCGGGAAAACGATGGCCGTGAAGATCACTGACGAGACTCCACAGAACTGCCCCAGCCTCCAGAGACTATACCCGGCAAAGCGGGAATCATGAAGGCGCAGCACAGTGAAACACCGGAAGTGACCGGGGCGGAGGTAACGCCCGGCCTTGCGAGGGGCGGCTCTGGGGGAGGAGAGGCGTTTGGGCACCTGGTGGCTCATGACAGCAGGAAAGAGGAGAGGCTGAGGGCCAGTTCCATCACGCGGTGTCTTCTGTGCCAACTGTGGCCAGGGCTGCGCTGTCCATGGCGACTTAAAGGCAGAAAACCTGCCCTCCGAGGCCGGTATGAGTACCGCACTTGCAAACTCTGGCTTCAGCCGCAAATTCACCTTTTCCCACAGGCCGGACGCCTTCCGGGGCAGCCCCCCTTCGTGCCGCCAGCTCCTCCAGGGGAGAAGCAGCGGGAGTCACCCAACACACACCGCTCAACACAGCCCCGCCTTTTGAGGGACGGAAGTCCCAGGAGCGACGGGAGCGGTGCCCAGCAGAACAGAGCGCAGTCCGTGCCCGGCGGTGGAAGGTGGAAGCCTGCTTGAGAAATTGCCCGTTCCCGCCCAGTAAGGGGGGCGGGTGGGGGGTACTAGGAAGGCCCCCGGAGTCACTGTGGGTCATGGATCTGAGGCCCCAAGGCCCAGGTGGAGCCAGCCGCCCTGTGACGACGACAAGGACCTGAGCAGACTGAACTCGGGGGCCCCGTGGGTTACACACGGAAGGAGAGACCCAGGACCCACTCGCAGGCCAGAAATGCAGGGAGCAATGGCCACATGTCTGCTCCTGAGTTATGAGAGGCCCGAGGGCCACCCACGCCCTGAAGCCTGAGCCTCCAGCCGACTTAACCAGCAGCAGCTGCGGTCCCTACCTCCAAGGGACACACCGGGGTCTCTGCCAACCGGCCTGTCCCGCCGGCCCCATCACCAGCCTCCCCACCAGCACCACTCAGAGCAGGAATTCCTCACCTCGGGGGAGCGGCCGGGCCAGGCCTCCATGCAGATCGGCAAAGACAACCCCCGCCAGCCAGGGTCCCCAGCGCTTTGCTTCCGCCACGGTCCCCAGGGCCCTTGCAGGAACCCAAGGCCCAGACGGGCCTCTGGGCGGCGCCCTTGCAGAGTCCCCGCGAGGAGCCACCGTCCAGCACGCCCCGCCCCCCCCCAGCGGGTGTCTGTGGCCTCCCCTCTACCCACACTGTCGCAGGGGCGGTGGAGTCCCCGGTGTCCACAGGGAACGCCCCACGCGGAGCAGCCCGGCGGGGGCCAGACCCAGAGCCTCAGCCCTACGTGCCCGCAGGGGGCCCCTGGGGGCGTCGTCGAGAAGGTCCAGTTCAAATCTCCGGGAGGAACCTTCGTCCGAGGTGGCCGGTTGAAGCCTGAATGAACCTGAAAGCAAAGACAGAGGAAAGGCCCCCTGGCTCCCGGGGCGGCCGCGGAGCCGGTGACACCGCGGGAAGGACCCGCAGCTCCCTGCGCGGCAGGTGCAGGACGGAGGGGACAGAAGTGACAGCTCCGCGGGGCCCCGAGCTGCTTCGGGAGGCGGCCCCCGGGACCAGGGGGGACGGCCACGCCGCAGCCTGGCGACACTGCTCCTCGGCCGCGTCGTCCCTGCCGCCCTGCGCGGAGGGCGGCCGGCCCCGCAGGGGGACAGACACGGCGCCAGTGAGGGCGCCTGAGGCTTCGGGAGCCCGGCTGGGCGGCCCGGTCGCCACCCTCACTGCGTGTGGCGGCGGCTCCAGCAGCCGGGGCAGGGGGGCCTCCCGGCGCAAAGGGGAGTCTCCACTGTGCGCGCTGATCCGAGGGCTTTCCTGCGGGCAACCAGGGCTGAGACCCTCTCAGGGCCTCCCCGGCCCCCTTCCGCCCCCACCCTGTTCTCCCCCTCTTCCCTCCACGCAAAGCACCAGCCGGTCCGGCCCGACCTCGGGGGGTGGAGGTGGGGGGCTGCCACTGCTCTGGGGCTGCAGAGGTGGGGGAGGAGGGTGTACACTCCGCCCTCCTCCTTCCCCAGAGATGGGCGCTTCTCCACCAGGCGCTGGGAAAGGAGTACTTGTCCCCTTCCTCAAGACTGCACCATCACCACCCCCTCCTCCTCCAGGGCTTGGAGTGTGGAGAGGACCATAGGGCTCCTCTGGGGTCCCCTAGGCTGCTTGTCTCCTTAGTGACAGGGACGCTGAGCATGCTCCATTCTAGAGGAGACTTTCTGGAAGCACCCACTGCCCATCACCCTCTTCCCCTTGGTTTGCACTGATCCGCACACCATCTAGTTCCACCACAATGACCTGGTCCCACGCCACCCTCCTACCTCATCCGTCTGTCTCCCTAGCTGTCCCTCCCTGACAATGTGGCCCATCCTTGGGCTGGGGGCAGGTAGGCCAAAGAGGCTCCCTGTCTGCCAACCTCACTGCTGGTGTGGGAACGGATGGTTATGGGGACCGGCCAGTGATGGCTGCGGCGGCCCTCAATTTGTTTCTCTGCTGTTTCTGTCCTTGAGAAATAAGGCTCAGATCTAGGGCTCCCCTTGCCTGCACTGCCTAGTCCTGGAGGGCATGGCTTGGCTCCTGAGGGGGCTGGGGGCCAGGGGCACCCCGGCCAGGGCCCCAACCCACCCAGCATCCCTCCAGCACTTAGTGTCTCCTGAAGATCAAGCAACTAGAAAGAGTATTTGGGTGGAGAAAGGACTCTTATAAGGCTTTTAATCTGAGAGGAATGGGGAGACATTAGAGTTTTCACAGAGGAATGACGTAAGCTGACTGATGTTTCAGCGGGATCTCTGTGTTTGGGAAAGTGTTTAGGGGACCAGGGCAGAAGGCGGGAAACACCAGGAAATACTGCCATGATCCAGGCAAGTGCCCAAGGTGGATTGCACCAGGGTCATGGAAGCGGAGGCGAAGAGGAGCGCGTCCCTGTGACTGGCAGCCTGTACCTGCTGAGTTAGCCCTCGGGGCTTGATTTCCCAGAGGCCTCCTGCAGGGCTGTCTGCCTCCCAGGCCCAGGATGGCCTTCCATCCTCTCCCTTCTCTTCTCCCAGTCCCCCTCCTCCAGCTAATATCAGAAGAGCCAAGTATCAGAGGCCAAAAGAAGTAATCGAAGATGCAAACTGCTAAGTACAGAGCTGAAGGAGACATAACAGAGGAAGAGGAGGCCCCTCAGTTCATGGTCTCAGTTGTAAGCAACAGAAACCAACTCAGATTGGTTCTGGCAGACAAGGAGTCTATGATCATGATACTGAGCAGATCACCAAATTGCCCATGTGCCTGGAGAGCCAGGTTCTACGAAACACAGGATCAAGGCCCACTACCGCACGGCACGGCTCAGCAGGTGTGGACATCCCTACAACCACCGGCAAGGAAAAGACTCTACAGCTTGCGCCATCCACCCCTCTAGCACTGCACCCAGCATGCCACCCCAGCCCCACGGCCACGACTGCCCTAGGAACCCTATCCAGGTAGACGTTCCCAGTACCTACCTCTTTGAGTCACTGGCTCCTGCTTCCAAGTCTATGCAAGTCGCCTGACCAGGCTGTAGCTGCAAGGGAATCTAGGGAAGGAAGCATCTGTCATTTTCCTCTCCCATCAGGGTGGGGGGCACCCTCTGTATCCTACTATTGGTAATCAGATTGGGGAAACACCAAACATACAAGGGATAGCAGATGCTAAGCAGACTCAATATACATACAATTGTCCATAAGAAAAAGTGTATCAGGGGCACCTGGGTGGCTCTGTCGGTTAAGCATCTGACTTCGGCTCAGGTCATAACCTCACAGTTCGTTGGTTTAAGCTCCACGTTGGGCTCTGTGCTGACAGCTCAGAGCCTAGAGCCTGTTTCAGATTCTGTGTCTCTCTCTCTGACCCTCCCCTGCTCACACTGTCTCTCTCTCTCTCTCTCTCTCTCTCTCTCTCTAAAATAATTAAACAAAAAAAAATTTTTTTAAAGTGTATCAGATGGGGACCAGCAAGTATCCAATAATTATGAGATTACCAGACTGATTTCCCTCTGTGGCTAATCCATACTACCAGAAGGAAAATCCAAGAGAAAAATTATTTAAATGTCCCATTCTTTTAGCGAGTAATTTAAACTCCTGAGAAATTTAGTTAACAGTCATTTGGATATTTGTTTGAATATTATCGACAATGTGTTAGAATTTTCATTTTAAAAATGTTGGGAGGGGTGCGCCTGGGTGGCTCAGTTGGTTAAGCATCCCAGTTCGACTCAGGTCGACTCACAGTTCGTGGGTTCGAGCCCTGAGTCAGGCTCTATGCTGACAGCTACCTCAGAGCCTGGAGCCTGTTTCAGATTCTGTATCTCTCTCTCTCTCTCTCTCTCTCTCTCTCTCTCTCTCTCTCTTTCTCTCTCTCACCCTCCCCTGCTCACGCTGTCTCTGACTCTCAAAAATAAATTTAAAAAAATTAAAAATTTTTGAATAAAAGTGTTTGGGGGTACCTCGGTGGTTCAGTCTGTTAAGCATCCAACTCTTTTGATTTCTGCTCAGGTCATGATCTCATGGTTATGAGATCGAGCCTCACATCCAGCTCCATCATGGCGTGCATGGTACCTACTTAAGATTCTCTCTTTCCCTCATCCACTCCCAGTCCTCCGCTCATCTGCATAATCTCCCTCTCTCTCTCTCTAAAAAAGTGTGATTTAGTTGTATCTATACATGCATACAGATATATATATAGACAGAGAGAGAGAATATCAGAACCCTGATAATACCTTTTAACACCCACCTAGATCCAACTATATCTAGAGCTGATTAAACTTTTAGAATTCCCAGGAATTCTAAAAAATTAATTACCTTTTGGGTTTCAGTTAGTTTGAGATGAGTTTCTGTCACTTGTGCAAGAAACTCTAGAATAAAAAATATATGTACTTAAATATTATTGTAAATAATAATGATTTATATATTTATAATCATATAACATGATGATATATTAATAATTTCTAATAATAATTATAAAGAATAAGTATTATTGACACTTAACATTAGTTGATTTTATTAGTTTGGACTACAGACATAGACATATAAGAGAACCTTAAATAAAATGAGTACATGGGGTAATAAAAACTTAAGTGATTATAGACTCATTTTTTATAACCCACCTATCTAGAGCTATGACAAATTTTATATTTTTAAATTTCCCATCGCTTTTATAGTTTCATTTTTCCTAATGTGTGTAGGCGGGCCATAGGCTTGTTTAACAAAAAGAAGAAAGAGGTCCTGATGTATTCTGAAAAAGGTATTTTTAAGTGCCAAGCAAGACAGATTCTATTATTCCTGGAAAGGAAGTTGCTTTGACATAGATTTAATGTCAGTGTGTGAAAGAAAGAATAGATTTTAAAACTTAAGCTATTTATAACATGTGAGGGAAATGAGTACGGAAGATTAAATTTGTGATTTAAATATAGTAATCACACAAAATTAAGGCTCAACTAGGCATCCAAGTCTAGCGCTGAGGCCCTGTTCTCAATACGCACACACACGGCAAAATAGTTACTCTGCTCTAAGGGTTCTGGGGCACTAGATACACTTAAATTAGGCAGTAAAATGTAAGCATTTTGAGACACTTCCCAGCAATCATCAGAAAATGGACATGGACATTTACCTCCTAGGCCACCTATAACTCTACTGAAGTACAGTAAAGCGATTAGACTAAAAGGTCAAACCACAAGGGTAAAGAGGAGGGGCAAGGAGAAAACAGCAATAACAATTTGGAAGCAAGAGGTGGGAGTAGTGACTTTTTAGCAAGCGTGAGGAAGAGAAAGCCCATGGCAGCAGCGGCAGAGATCCTGTGAGCAAGCTCCTTCCTGCTTCGGGCCCCTCTCAGGCTCTGAACGGGAGGCATCAGGGACCCTGGGGGTGGGGCGGGTGAGGGGGGAAGACAGGTGGTTGAAAAGTCAGGGGAGTCCCTGGAAGTGTGAATACAGAGTGGTTAGAAGGCCATATCTGCTCCCCACCGACAGAAGACTAAAGGTTTACTCTCAGGAGACGGTTCCGTTCATCAAAGAAAACTCTGGACTTGAGGACCCCAGTTCCCCATGTAGGCAGGAAGCCGAGCTGAAAACAGGAACAAGTGAGCATCAAACGGTGACACCTCCTTGGCCCCCTTGTCCATTAGCTCCCTGAATATGGTAGTTAATTTAGTATGTTTTCAGGCTACCTTTACTTTCTTCTAAATATATTTGTTTTTAATGCCTACCATAAGTATGTATTTGTATATACTGAAACACAATTTAGGAGGTGAATTATTTCCAACCTATACTCCTAGCCACACTATCAATCTTTTATGATAGATTGAAGGATTGATCTGAGATGCAAATTTATCTCCCAAATACCGTTTATCAGGTGCCTTCTGATACATACTTGACTGAAATGGGGGGAAAATAAGAGGAGGGTAAGGGGGTTGACATGAAATCTCAGAAAATAGAGGACCCAATATATGAGAGAAATGAACAGAATTTTCAGGAAGAAGGTAAAGGGAGATGTCAGGATCTAGAGAACAAGGAGATTGGAGAAAGTGACATCAGGGCTCTTGGAGTGATGGACACCCCTCAGCAGGGCCAACTTACCCATGAGGCACACTAGACCCAGTACCTCGGGCCCATGATACATTTAGGGATTTTCAAAAATTCTTTTTAGTTTCCCTAAAATCAAGAGCAAAATTTAAGAACAGGGACTACAAAATAATGAATCCAACCTGGATTATATTCATCTTTATCCCAACACAGCTATTAAATGTAATTTTTGTTATTTCTTATAGAAGAAGGGGCTTGTGATGGCAAAACTGCCTAGGACCTACAAAAGTAGTAACGTGGCCCTGACCTCCCGGGGGTAAAAAAAAAAAAAAAAAAAAAATTGGACAGCTTTATTTCAACATATGAAAAGGTAGTTTAGACAGAATGGGTTAGTGATAGGTACACAGAAAAAACTAAGCAAAGAAAAATCAAGACGACACATAGTAAAGGAAAAACAAGGACTACAAGGAGATGTAACCCTAATATATATAAGATCAGCATGAAAAATACATTGTCAAAATAGACACTGAAAGCTGATGTAATAAAATACATAGCTCTAGGGGCGCCTGGGTGGCTTAGTCGGTTAAGCGTCCGACTTTCACTTAGGTCATGATCTCGCGGTTTGTGGGTTCGGGCCCCCGTCGGGCTCTGTGCTGACTGCCAGCTCAGAGCCTGGAGCCTGTTTCAGTCTGTGACTCCCTCTCTCTCTGACCCTCCCCTGCTCACGCTGTCTCTCTCGCTCTCTCCTAGAAATTAAAAAAAAAAAAAAAATACATAGCTCTATATCAGGAAAATGAGAAAAGGGAAGAAATGTGCCCAGTAGTAGGAGAGCCAATTCCTCATCTTCTCTAGTAGGAAGGAAATAGAAAATACATAAATTTAAAAATTAATAAGTGTATTAGAGGGTGGGGCACATGGGTGGCTCAGTAGATTGAGCCTCCCACTTTGGCTCCGGTCATGATCTCATGGTTCGGTTCGTGAATTTGAGCCCCACATTGGGCTCTGTGCTGTCAGCGCAGATCCTGCTTTAGATCCTCTTTCCTGCTCTTTCTTCCCCTTCCTCGCTCGTGCTCTGTCTCTTTCTCTCGCTCTCTCAAATATAAACATTTAAAAATGAATAAATAAGGGCGCCTGGGTGACTCAGCCGGTTAAGCATATGACTCGGCTCAGGTCATGATCTCATGGTTCATGGGTTCGAGCCCCACGTCAGGCTCTGTGCTGACAGCTCAGAGCCTGGAGCTTGTTTCAGATTCTGTATCTCCGTCTCTCTCTGACCTTCCTCTGCTCACGCTGCCTCTCTCTCAGAAATAAATAAAACATTTAAAATTTTTTAAATGAATAAATAAATTCATTACAACTGTCCAGCATGTGCATTCCACAATGGTGTCCTATCTCCTTATCCATGAATGTTGGAGCTATGTGATTTTAAAAAGGAGAAAAAAAAAAAAAGAAAGAAATTGGCAAACATACTCTTAGCCAAAACAAAATCAAAGGAAATGGTTCTCTCAGACACAAATCACAAACTTAGATATGCATAAAATATGTTTTTAAAAGTCCGTGTCACTTTAAAGAAGTAGGGGGAAATATTCTGCTGACTATAGCATATTGAAAACAAAAATCCATGCAAAGCCAAGAGTTATGATGAAGGTATGGATGAGCAGTGAGGTACAAGCCAAAATGTTTCAGACCCACCCCCCCATAGCACGTGAGGCAATCTGGCACTTCCCAGGGACTGGCATGAGTTTAGAGGCCCAGGATACCCTCAAATGCTGCACGAATATTAAAAAAGAGTTTTCCCTAATAAACTTTCTAAGCCAGATATTGAAAACAAGTTGTTCATGTACCTTCTCAGGCCACACCCTCTTATTTGAGAATCTGAGTAGTAGATAAATAATATGTGGAGCTATCACTTATTGTGAGCTTATTAAAGGCCAAGTACATGCTTTAGGTCCTTTACTAGGTCAACACAGATTTATTTAATGTCTTCTGAGGCTGTAGTTGTGAACAAAACAGAACCTTGCCTACCTTCCCAGAGTTTCTGGTCTGTTAGCTTATAAAATGAGACCTCACACATGATGGGAGGAGATAAGGAAGGAAAGTCCAGACTGAGGGGAAAGTGAAGCAGAGAAAAGTCACTGTTCAGGCCTCCTGAAGTAGTCACATGAAGGGAAACTGAGAACTTGCAGAGAAATCATGGGAATGGCACATCCAGCTGTAAGAATGAGACGCAGGTGGGAGTTGGTATAGAAGCTATTGCCTCTGCATTATATGGTGGGCTTGGGGTTGCCAATGGTCGACGGGGCAGGTGGGGAGGAAAAAGAGCCAGTGGCAAGACAGAGGAGGGCAAGGACAGGCTTAGAACCCTAGACCAGCATATATACCTGCCTCTCACTGCCTCTAAGCACTACTTAGAGGGAATAATGGTGGCTGCTTCACTTCCACGTCCAGAGCTTGCACATGGATCTCTTTTGGCCAACCCCACCATACAACCATAAAGGAAATGTCACTCCAGTGTAGGCCATTGACACCATCCCAACCCAGCGCTACACTACCCCTCTTCAAATAGGAATCCTACTCACCTCTTTTAACTATACTGAACTTCGTATAGCAAAGTCTGGCTTACACCTAACCTGATGCAGTTATTCCTGGTACAACCAAAAACACCCTAACCCTCCCCCAAAAAGGATATAAAGTCCGGTATGTCACTTTATCTTTGGGGAATGCCCATTCCTTTTCTTGCTAAATGACGCCCCTTTTATAGCCTGAGAGAGACGTTGAACTACTACTAACCCATTTCATGCTCAGTAGGAGGAGAATGGGGAGGTGAAAAAAAAGAGTTGATATAATTTGCAAGGTTGGTACCCAAAATAGGAACCAACCCTTCTTCTGGAATTATCGAATGGTTTCTGATGGAAGGTCAGAGCGTGGCTGGCTTTCTAGATGGCGGTTTGGTAACGTACCATTGTCCTTAACGGCCGCGAAGGGCGCACGCGGAGAGACTGCGGATGGGCGGAGTCCCCGCCTCATCCCTGCCGCCGCCAGCCTCTCCCCGATGTACTTGAGCGGAGCTGCAGATTCCCCAGCTCCAGGGACTCTCTCTCGTTGAAGCGCCAGGAACGACTTCTACACTACAACCTACAAGCTTTCTTTCCAGAACTTTAGCCTAATAAAATTACCATAAATGAGTAGCTTACAGTGGTTTTTAAAATTGGAAATAATCTAAACACCCAACAGTAAGGGGGTTGATTAAATAAATTATTGTACTCCCAAGTAGCAAAATCATAATGCAGCCATTAAAAATAATATTTTTTAAATATTGAATGACAAAGAACGGTTTCTATTAAGTGGGAATAAAGACAGACACCTAAATTATATGCACGGTATGAACACATTTTTGTAAAATTATGTATGCAAAGGAAAATAAGGTTGAAAGTACCAAGGTACCTATATTGAACTAGCATAATAAGTCACTAATAATCAAATCAATTTACAGAAAGGAATTTACTATGAGGAAAAAAACTGAAGAAAATATTTGCCAAACATAATAGGTAATCTCTTATAATAGATAACTGATTTTTTCCAATCAATAAAGATTAACAATCCAATAGAAAAATGGTACTTAGAAAATAAAACATTTTTTTTAAAGCAAGCTTCATGCCCAGCGTGGAGCCCAACACAGGCCTTGAGCTCAGGACCTTGAGATCAAGTCTGAGCTGAGATCAAGAGTCAGAAGTTTAACCAACTGAGCCCCCCAGGCACCCCAAAATAAAGCTGATTTTTAAAGGTATGAAGTGTTTGACCTCAACCACAGTAAGAAAAAAGCAAATTGAAACCAAACCCAAGTACCATTTTTCAATATATAGTCTTGGCAATGACAGAAAGTTTAACACACTGAATTGTCAAGAGTATAGGAAAACAGACACTTTGATATATTGCTGGTGGTAGTACAAATTGCTAAAACCTCCATGAAGTGAAATTGGCAACTCAAAATTTTGAATGCATGTGTCTTTGAATACAACAATTTTCCTTAAAGGAATTTACTCCCTGGTTGTATTCGATCATGTTGTAGTAGCCTATGTGGAAGGACATGCACTACAGACTTTTTCATAATAGGCAAAAACTAGAAACAATTTAGGGACTGGTTAAATTATGAGTCAGCCAGACAATGGAATATTCTGTGATAGCTAAAAATAGTAAGGTCCCTCTTAATGTGCTTATATGGAAAAATCTCCAAGATATATTACATGAAAAATTCAAGTATATAATGGTGTGATTGAACCTTCCTATTTTGTAAAAATAAAAGATGTGTGTATGCATATGAATGTATGATCTGTGTAAACTTCCATGTGTGGCCATAGACCATCTCTGGAATGGTACAACGAAATAAGTGATAAATTGCTTTCCTATAATTTTGAGGGCAGGGTAGACAAGCTTCCAACAGCTAGTTAATTCTTATGCTTTGCCTCCAACTTGCCCCTCCTTTCATTTCTTCATTTCCAAAAAGGTACTACCACTTACCACACTGATTATGTTTTTTTAAAAAATGGGAATTGGGTTTGTTTCCTGTCTTTTCGTCATCCACTCTCCCTACTAAATCACTCAACAAATCCCACAATTTTACCTCCAAAACATATCTCAGTTTTGTCTACTTCTATGGCAGAAGATGCTGGTTATCTCCAATGTTTGTTGTTCCCTTTTCCTTAGTCACAGAATCCTGGCTTTTCAACTAGTCCTTTAGTTGCCCAGAATAACCTTGCCGAGAATAATCATCTAATTTCTCAACTCTCCTTGCGACCACATGGGGCCATGTGACTAAGTTCGGTTGAATGAACTGTAACTAAAAGTGTCATGTTTAATTTCTAGAAAGGACCTCAAAGAAAAGAGACATACCATTTTCTCCCTTCCTCATTCATGTTGGCTGGATTGAAAACATCACTGGGGTTAGAGCAGCCATCTTCAACCAGGAGGCAGAAGTCACATGTTGACACACAGATGGAAACATCTGGTACCTGCTATATGTGAGACCACCAAACTACTTCTAGGCTGACTAGGTACATTCTTCGATTATGTGAGAGAGAAATAAACACATATATGCCCAAGCCATCCTAATATGGGACTTTCTGTCACAGCTACTCCTAATCCCAAATGATAAAATGTCTCTCCGTTTCAACTATCAGTGCTTTGGTCCAAGCCCAACACATCTCACTTGAACTACTGCAACAGCATCCTGACCCTTCCAGCCACATCCAATATTGACCTCTCTCTCTGCTCAATTCTATACACTGCAACCAGAGCCTACTTAAGATTCTCTTTCTCTCAGAGCGCCTAGGTGGGTCAGATGGTTGGGTGCCTTACAAAAATGTATACATGATTAAATCACTCCTTTGTTTACAATACTTTAATGAATTCCCATTGGTTTTAGGACAAGTTTGAAATTTTCAGGATGATCTATTCAGTCTGGCTCATAAAATTTCAGTTCCTCCCTTGCTACTTTTTCATCTCACTCTCCGGGCTTCAGTCACATTAAAGCATAACATATTCTGTACTCTCCACTGTTGTGCTCAGTTTAAATCTTTTCTCTCCAGTCTCTGCTGCCTAACTAATTCCTAGTAATCTTCCAGGTCATCGATAAAATGTTCACTTCCTCAAGAATCATGGTGAAAAGCCATTGCCGTACTTCTTCATGATGTCTTGCACTTTTCTTTATGGTCCCTATCTCATTTCGACCTGCATAAGTATTTGTGCAATGATTCATTTCATGTAGAGGTTTCAAATGGTGTGTATGGGTCTAATGTGTCTGCAGTGCATTCCATGGCCTATGCAGTTGTTAGGGTTGTTTGGTTCGTTTTCATTAAATTTAAAGAACTTTAGTGAGTATATCCTCTTTTGGGTTTGCAACAGGTTCTATGAGTTCATGTCATTTGAAGAACTTAAGTCCCTTTCTTGTGTTCTCTAGACCTTTGTATCTTTGGCCTGTCTTACCCACTACAGCAGAGACTCTGTTAACGTAAGGACAATGCCCGTCTTCCACAATATTCTATGCCCTCCACCTTAACACACTTGGGACATATTAAGGTGCCATAGAAATCCTTGTCCAATAAATGAAAGCAATGAATGAAATGCCCTTACCACCATTAGTAAGAAGCTTTTTCTTCCCTTGGGCTTTTTTTTCTTTTTTTTTAATATCAGACATCATAGGGAGATAAATGTGGAGAAGTATCCATTTGATACTATTGCACACCAAATTTTGAACAAATTTAGTACAAGATTCTGAACTATAAAGCAAGGTTTCACCCTCTTTTCTACTAATGGACTAAGTAGAAAGTAAAATCATGTATTTATCTTTTTGGAAGTTTTGATACAAAAACATTCCATCTGGACCATTCCAGCTCTGCTCTCAAGGCGTAAGGCACCTCGCTGTGCAACCCCGATTCCCTGTTGGCTCTTCAAAACTCAAGACACTCCAATATGTATGTTTATGCAGTCTGTCCTTACCAATGGCAACCCCAAAAATAAATCCACATCACATTGCTGAAAATTCTTATCATATCAAACATAGTATATTAGTATAACTCAGGAATATTTCATTTTTGTCAATAATTAAAAATAAAGATACAAAATAACAATCCCTCTTCTGTCCAGATGCTTAATTTTTATGTTTTATATTTCCTTATCCCTTGAAATGGCAACAGTTTGAGGCTTTTTTTTTTATTCATTAGGTTATGAAAGCCAGAGACTCTGCTAAAGCTCTGGGCCTCCCACAGTTTGACCAAGAACATGGGAGCTAAGTTACTTCTAAAAATTAAATTCCAGGTTCCTTACTCCTACACATCATTATACATTTTCATTACTTTGAAAATTACTTCTTATCCCTTCATACACAAACACATACACACACACACACACACACACACACACACACACACACACACACACACTTTGTTTCACTTGATGAAAACTACAGTCTTAATATACCTAAGAATTTAGAGGTATCTAAACTCTAGGTGAAAATACTAGAATCCTTTTTTGAATTTTCACTTGTACCAAATGAAAGCAAAAAAGACAGAGTGAAAGAGAGAAAAAAATCAGTTAATCTTAAAATATAATGTTCAAAATTGACATTTAAAATAGAATATAAGGGTGTCTGGGTGGCTCAGTCGGTTGAGCATCCGACCCTTGAGTTTTGGCTCAGGTCATGATCCAGGATTGTGGGATTGAGCCCCGTGTTGTACTCTACGCTGCACACAGAGCCTGCTTAAGATTCTCTTTCTCTTGGGGAACCTGGGTGGCTCAGTTGGTCGGGCACCCAACTGTGGCTCAGGTCATAATCTCACAGCCTGTGGATTTGAGTCCTGGGTCAGACTCTGTGCTGACAACTCAGAGCTTGGAGCCCACTTTGGATTCTGTGTCTCTGTCACTCTCTGCCTCTACCCTGCTTATGCTCTGTTTCTCTCAAAAAGAAACACTTTAAAAAAAATTTTTTTTTATTTTTAAAATTTTCTTCTTCTGTCCCCTCCCCCCTCAAATAAAAATAAATAAAATAAAATATAGTTTACTTAACAAAGATATGGATGGAAAATGTTTCCATAAGCAAAACAGTAAGAATATTTATTTTCTGCTATTAAAACAAAGTAAAGCCACTGATGTTAATGAAAGTCAATCATAAGCTTGACAAAAGTGATGTCATGAGGTTTTTTAAATCAATTTAATATCTTACCAAGTATGTAAACCAAAACATCAGACCACTAAATTCATTCTGTGTTTGTTCAAGTAGCTAAATGCTTTGGTGCAACATTATATATTTTCCTATTTTTCTTCCTCTGCCTTCTATGTATCATTCTTAGTTGAATTGATTTGAAGACCAAAAGCAATCACCTCCTCTAACTCAACTCTCCATTTTGAAGTATCTCTACTGGCCTTTTCTTCCAATTCATTGGAAAGACAAATCACATTGTCTCAGTTATGAATTGTGTGCTGCTGTGGCTGTTTCTTTTTTGCTGAGAGCAATCTGTCCAACAACCTCATGCCCTTCAAAAAATGAGTTTCCACAAAACTCAGAGTTCTCTAAATTACCCTCACAACAGTTCTCAGATGATAAGTTTTTCCATGTTTCCATTAGATGTCTCAGAAAATCCAAAATCATTTGACTGTCATTGATGCAGTCACTCATTATAATAATAGCCGCTAGTATGTGTGGAGCACTTTACTCTCCTCCTCCTGGTACAGCATTAAGCAGTTTATGTGAGTAATCTCATTTTATCTTCCCAATAACCTGCTATTAGTCAAGAACTTTTGGGTTGCAAGTAGCAAAAACCCCAACTCAAACATTTTTAAGTAGAAGTAAGAGAAGAATAAGCTCCCATAGCTGGAAGTCTCGGAGTCTTGTTGGCTAAAGATGTGGCTGGATCCACATCACCAGGACAGTTTTTTCTCTCAGCTCTATTTCCCTCTAAGTAGCTTTATTCCCAAGCTTTCTCTATGTTATTATGAGATGAATGCACTTAGCTGCATGCTTGCATCTCATCAACATAACAACCTGCTGCTATGGAATGGCTTGTGTACCTCCCCACTCCCCACCACCCCATTCATATGCTGAAGCTCTAACCAACAATGTGGCTGTGTCTGGAGACAGGGCTTTTGAAGGTAATTAAGATTAAATGAAGTCATGAAGGTGGAGCTCTAATCTGATGCCCTTAAAAGAAGAGATGTCAGATGGGAATGCAAACTGGTGCAGCCACTCTGGAAAACAGTATGGAGGTCCCTCAAAAAACTAAATATAGAACTACCCTATGGCCCAGCAATTGCACTACTAGGTATTTATCCAAAGGATACAGGTGTGCTGTTTTGAAGGGACACATGCACCCCAGTGTTTATAGCAGCACTATCTACAATAGCCAAAGTATGGAAAGAGACCAAATATCCAAATATCCATTGATGGATGAATGCATAAAGAGGATGGATATATATATCCATATATACCACATGGAATATTACTCGGCAATCAAAAAGAATGAAATATTGCCATTTGCAACTACGTGGATGGAACAAGAGGGTATTATGCTAAGCGAAGTTAGTCAGAGAAAGACAAGTATCATATGACTTCACTCATTTGAGGACTTTAAGGTACAAAACAGATGAACATAGGGGAAGGGAAGCAAAAATAAGATAAAAACAGGAAGGGGGACAAAACCTAAGAAACTCTTAAACATAGAGAACAAACAGAGGGTTGCTGGAGGGGTTGTGGGGGGGAGGGGCTAAACAGGTAAGAGGCTTAAGGAATCTGCTTCTGAAATCATTGTTGCACCATGTGCTAACGAACTTGGTTGTAAATTATAAAAAATAAACATATAAAGTAAAAAAACAAGAAGAAGAAGAAGAGATGTCAGAGAGATCCTCTCTCTGTGATGTGAGCATGCAGAGAGAAGGCAGCCACCTACAAGCCAGGAAGAGAGGCCTCACCAAAATCTAATTATACTGGTACCTTGATCTTGCAGTTTCAGCCTTCAGAACTGTGAGAAAGAAATTTCTATTGTCTAGGCTAATGGTATTTTGTCATAGCACATCACTGACTAAAACAACCCTAGAAGGGTGTTCTCAACAACCTCAGCCAAGTTTCAGACCCAGGTCTTGTTCAGGTCACATGTCCATCACTGACCCAATCACTGCGAGGAGGGTTTTCATTACCTGGCCTGGGTCACCTGCTGACCGTTTAAGCCAAGCCGGTATGTGGATTAGTCTTACTTGATCTATTTGGGAAAGCTAACAAGCAGTTATTCCTAAAGGAAAATTACCGCCGGAAGGAGGAGAAAGTGATACAAAGAAAAACAAGAACAGGATGGGAACAAGTGGCTTCCAAACACTGTGGAAAAGGTCCTGTTGTATCTTTTTTCTGTAAGAGGAAACAAGTTGAGCAAAGTCAAGTGACTTGCTGAAAAACTCACATCTGTATGTGGATGGGCTTCAGACTCTCAAACGCTAAACTCTTAGCCACTGCACTATTTAAACTTCTTGATGATGAAGACCTTAGAAAATTATTTCAACTGTCTTCATGACCAACCTGCCCCACTTTTGTTTATCACAGGGAAATTTAATGGGATGCTAAATAAGTAATATGTCTCTTTCTCTGTAATTTTTATCAAAATGATAGAAAACAAAACCCTCTAGCCAAAATGAAAAGAACTTTTCTGGATTGGATCAATGGTGCA
Organism: Proteles cristata cristata; assembly: GCA_017311185.1. Lineage (NCBI taxonomy): Eukaryota > Metazoa > Chordata > Mammalia > Carnivora > Hyaenidae > Proteles > Proteles cristata. The sequence goes on from JAESUZ010005475.1 coordinate 1,175,717, forward strand.
CTCAGTCTAAGTGCATCTTTAACAATACATTTGGGATATAATTTGCCTCTGATTATAATCTTAACAGGAACATCACTTCCCAAGCGTTTCAGTGTCCTTTGCTTATTTATTTATTTTAAATGTTTTTTTTTGTTTTGTTTTGAGAGAGAGAGAGCACGAGTGGGGGTGGAGGAAGGCAGAGAGAGAGAGAGAGAGAGAGAGAATCTCAAGCAGGCTCTGTGGCAGAGCCCAACACAGGGTTCAATCCCACGACCATGAGATCATGACCTGAGCCAGTATCAGGAGTCAGATGCTTACGTAACCAAGCCACCCAGGTGCCCTTAGTGTTCTTATAATCGTGGCTCTTTTATCCATTTTTAATCTCATAACATTTCTCTTGGCTTACTATCCACCAGTGGAAGTAATATTTCCTTTTATTTATCCTAAGCTTGCTTCAGTTAAGCTGCAAAGGAGTCTGCTCTCTCCTGTGTTCAGGGCTTGGTGTTCAGGTCTCTAATGATATCCAGATCAGACTGTTGACCTTAAAGTTTTGCCAGAAGTGTACCTCCCCCTGGATTTCCCCTCTTTCCTAGGCTAGGTCTTGGGCAATTGAGCTTATCCTCTTGAGGCATCCCTCCCATGAATCTTTCCTGAAAAACTGCACTTGGTACTTGAATGTGGATCATAATCATTTAAGGGAAAAGATGCTTTAAGACAGGGCTCCGATGGAGGTGGGGACCAGGCCATCCCAGTGTTCTCAAGTCCAGAATAATTAGGAACAGAAAGCACTGAGGGGTGGAGGAGACAGTGAAGAAGCAGAGAGGGGGTTGGTAAGAGTAGGCAGTTGAGGGGATCCTTGTCCACTGGATATAATCAAGCTGAGTTCCACAGCGGAGATGCAAGTCTAGAGTGTTTATGGAAACCTTTCAGACTGTTTAGTTAGGAGTGCTGTCAAAGTCTATTACAATCTTACCGCAAAGGCAAAAGCCTCCAGTGAGGCATAAAAAATGCACTCTTTATAGGAAGATGTTACAGGGAAATACGGAAAGAAGAATCCTTGTTACAATTTGCTAGATTGTTGAGTGTCAGTCAGCAGGGTAGATAGGTGACTGGCTTCCCAGAACAAGACTCTGTTCCTTTAATGTTTACCAGAAAATTACTTCAACATTTTATCAGGAATGTTCATTTCTTCCCAGAACGGAGGTGGCAAATGACTTCATGTAAAAAGTTTTCTTCTCACTGATGGATGGGATGAGTGGATAAAAAATGTGCAATATATGCATAATGGAATATTATCCAGCCATTTAAAAAATCCTGCCATTTTGCAACAATATGGATAGACTTTGGGGGCATTATGCTAAGTGAAATAAGAGAAAGACAAATACTGGATGTTTTCACTTATGTGTGGAACCTAAAAAAGCTGAACTCATAAAAACAGATGATAGACTGGTAGTTGGCACAGGCTGAGTTTGGGGGAAATAGGGAGATATTGGCCAGTGGGAGAAAATATCCAGTTATAAGACGAATAAATTCCAAGTGATCTAATGTACAGCATGGTGACTATAGTTAACACTGTATTATATACTTGAAAGTCACTAAGAAAGTAAATCTCAAATTTTCTCACTACCAAGAAAAAATGGTAATGATATGAGGTAATGGAGATGCGAACGACTATGTTGGGGTTATCATTTTCATAATATATATGTGTATCAAATTGTCTCATTGAATGCCCTAAATTTACATAAGGTGCAGCACCCCCTTCAGGCAGTACAAGGAATGGCTGCTGGGGATGACCAGGGCAGTGGCCCTGCAGAGGAGCCTCACACCACCAAGTCTCAGAAAAGCCAAGGCGTGGGCTCCCTCCACCCCGGAAGTGCTACGATCCAGACCTCTGAAGCTCTTGAATGACAGACCTGGAAAACCAGGATAGTTTTGGACCAGCCACTGACTCTGCATGCCAGGCGCTGAGCATTGTGCCCGTGAAGCCAAACATAACATCCAAGAAAGTCACATCTAGGAGAGGGAAGAGGTACCCTGGATATGCATGCAGGTGTGCAAAAATGGAATGCTCTAGATTTCTCTAAGTTGAAGGTACATTTTCAATAAGATCATACCTTCAAAATGTTTAAAAACCATCTTCCTTTACTCCTTCAAACATTTCTCTTTCCAGCTTTGGTGGGGCTCTTTCTCCACCTTCTCTCAGGTCCATTAATTGCTCCATTTTAAAAGTTAATTGAGGGACACCTAGGTGGCTTAGTTGGTTAAGTGTCCAACTTCAGCTCAGGTCACAAGCTTACACTTTGTGAGTTCAAGCCCCATTTCGGGCTCTGTGCTGACAGCTTGGAGCCTGGAACCTACTTCCATTCTGTGTCTCCTCTCTGTCTCTGCCCTTCCCCCTGCTCATGCTCATGCTCTGTCTCTGTCTCTGTCTCTCTCTGAAAAAATAAATAAACATCAAAAAAAAAAAAAATTCATTGAACTTCTGGGAGGGCAAAGCCCCACCAGAAGAACGAATCACTTTCCGTATGATCAGGTATTGGTGGTTTGCCTGCAATGGGGAATTTTTGAACAGAAACTCTTCCCAGTATAACCCAGCTTATCTCAGTTGACACAACTGTGTCGACCTGCTTCCAGTCCTTCAATTCCTGGCAGAGAGGACCTCAACCTGCCAGTCAGCTTGACTAACCTTTAGACTTTCTGACTGTAAGCCCCTGAGCCCCTGGCCAGCCTCCCTTTTCTTAGACCATAAACTTTAGAAAATTTGCAATTGTAAATCTGTTCTTCCACCTCTTTGAGATAAAAATCTTCTACAACCCAGAAATCTTTCTCTAGGACCTGGAGCCAGTCCCTTGGAAATATACTCATCAAGAAAGGTAGGACTCTTATCTCCCAGGCTCTGTGAGTGGGTAGGAGCCTGATTTCAGTAAGCATCAATTAGTAGATACAGATGGCCTTATCACATGACCAACCTCCTCCCTGACACCCTCGGGTACCTTCCCCCAGCTCACCTCAGTGTTTAAAGTCCTTCGGCTTTTGTTTCAGTGGAGATGAGTTCACCCACCCTCCCCTACAGACTGCTGCATTCTGTGTATGTGTAGAAATACATTTCCCTTTCCAATGTTCTTGTATCCTGCCACCGAGATCTGGCAAAGAGACAGTGTGAAAGAGAGAAAAGAGTAGCTGGTTCTGGCCCTGGGTCTGCCACTCACCAGCCGGTTTAGTCTTAGGAAAACCCTTGCCCTTCTCTGGATATTGAAGTAGAATTGAGATCAAAGATTCTCCATCTTCTATTACTTATGTCCCACTAATTACCGGGTCAAATAACCAGACTACCCCCACCCTCAGGAGAGGAACCAAACACTCTCGGAGGATAAACAGTCACAGGTTCCCCTGTTGCTGTATTTATCATCTTCTGTGTGTTTAAGCATTGCAATGCTAGAGCCGAGAATAAATTTTATTGCTATCGTTACTAGGCACAAGAAAAATAGTAATGCCATTACTGGTTGCAATTTGTAATAATTTCACTGGCATATATGTTATTGCTACAGTAAATCTAAAACATAAACAGATTTTTAAATTGTAATAGCATTATGTGTAGTAATGGGAGGGGAGTGATGAAGAGAAATAAGAGATAGGTAACAAATAATCCAGCACCAGAGATCTCATACTCATCCATGAACCTGGGGTTAGAGTAAGCAAGCTTTCTAGCAGTGGGGGGTGGCGGGGGAGCAGCAAATGAATATTCACACTGGCTTCTCCTCCTCCAAAAAGTCCAACTGGTCCTGCACTGCGCCCCAGCACCCCCCCACCCCCACTTCCGTGCTTCTTTATGCAGGTGGTCAGAATGGTGAGAAATCAGCAGGAAAGCCCGGATTTCTACAGGAAAGGAAAAATTAATGATGAAAGAAAAGAAGAGTCAGAAGGTGTGGACAGAAATGAATCTGGGCTTGGAAGAATATTTAGGGTTGGGAGTTGAGAGCAAGCCAGAGCTTCTGGAAGCAACTTCTGTCCGCGAGGAGTATATTAAGAGACGTGCTGATCAAGACAAATACTATAGGTTCTATGACATTCTAGGAATATTCTTTGCCACCTCCTTAGACGGAGTACATTTTTTTGTAAAATTACTCCTTTGTTGTTTCGGGTTTCCTTAAAATCATCCCCTTATACAACCTGTGCACTACACAATCAAGAAGCCCAAGAATACCTTGTTTTGTTCAGGTTATAGTTACAGATTTTTTTTTTTCGAACCCTGAGTGCCACTATCCTGTGGTCTAGAATTGATGTGAAATCCTGCCTGCCAGTTCTGATCTAGGCCCCTGGAGCGGACCATCATCCCAAAGGGAACACCACTGAATGTGTGACAGCTGGTGTCTGAAAGGCTGTGATGGACAGCAACACCTCAGAACTGTCTCAGCCACCTTTGTCACCTCCAGGTAGTGGGGATGAGCTATGGACTTTCACCAGTCCAGATGTTCTTCAAGATGTGCAGCTTCCCTAAAAGTATTATAAGGGCTCTTCTTTCTCTTGCACAAGTAGGGAAACAAATCTAGCAAGCACAGTAGTCTGTAGCCTTTGAAATGGACCCCAGGCTTGAGTTCTGACAGAGAAGCTACTGATTCAATGGATTCTTCACATCAGTGTCCAACTATAAAGTTAGCTGTATCCAGCTTCCAGAATATTGCTGCATTTTCCCTTATGGACTTTCCAATGGGGTATAGAGACAGAGATTCTCTCTTTGACCAGACTGGTTGGGCTCCTTTGAGCTCTTTGTCAACTAGACCCCATTCTTGGGCATGTCCTCAAGAGTCCACTTTTAGCAAGAATCCTGCTAAGTCACTTTAGCCAGAACCTCCCATCCTCCATATCCAATCTCAGTATCCAGTCAGATTCTTCATCCTCCACCATCACCCTGGTGATGTCTGATCATCCTGGCCTGCCTTCAGTAAGAATCCCACTAGGTTGATTTAGCCAGAAGCCCCCTACCCTTGATGTTTCCTCTTAGTAATTTTCATCTACCCCCCACCCCCAACACACACACACAATGTTGCTTGGCTATAAATTGCTACCTTTCCTTGTTGTATTAGGAGTTGAACCCAATCTCTCTCTTCTACAGTGAACCCCACTGCATTAGTCCCTATACCTATCTCAGTGGTCCTGAATAAAGTCTGCCTTACTGGTTTTTTAAAAAAAAAAATTTAATGTTTATTTATTTTTGAGAGACAGAGCATGAGTGGGGGAGGGGGAGAGAGGAAGGGAGACACAGAATCCAAAGCAGGTTCCAGGCTCTGAGCTGTCAGCACATAGCCTGAAGCGGGGCTTGAACTCACAGACTGTGAGATCATGACCTAAGCTGAAGTCAGACACTCAACCGACTGAGCCACCCAGGCGCCCCTCTGCCCTACTGTTTTAACCAGCATCATGAATAGTTTGTTCCTTAACAATGATCACAGGATCTCAAAGATCAGATCTGGTCATTTAGGGGCCTGCTTGTTATTAATGAGATGCCAGGATATTTGGTCTGAAACTTACTTCCATCATAATCTCGTAGAGAGTTGTCAAGCAGGAGCAAAATAATCCTCCCCAGCTTCGAACATTGGAAACCGCTGACGTTTGCTGAAAAGAACCTAATGGTTGTACATGAGCAGATTAGTTTGGGTCACTTCACAGCATCCAACTCAAGGGATGACACAGATTGAGGGTCGGAATCTTGAGGATCTCTCCAACTACGACATTCCACAATTTTGCAACTTACCTAAAATGTGTGCAGCGTCTACCTCCCAGGCCTGGCAGCAGTTATAAAATCATGAAGGTGTTCCGTATCTTTCAATCTTCATTTTGGCATTGATCTTTCCCATCAGTAGCAGGTAAGGAAACTGACTAGGTTTTTCCAAAGCCAGCAATCCCTCTTTGCAAAGATGCTGCTAAGTAGTGAAGGCGTAATTGAATGTTAGCAGTCACTGGAATTCGACAATGAGTCTCCCGGGAGAGTGAAGTGGATTTGTTCTCTTGCCTCCCAGTCCAAGGAAGCTTCCCCACTGAGTCCTGCCACCCGAGTGGAGGTATTGTATGAAGAATGAGGCTGGTCCACTACCTTTCTCCTTACTTGTGTGGATTGAAAGCCTCTTGCTGATGTCTCTTCCTGCTCTTTGATGGAGGGTCCTTTCTCTGGCAGCAGGAATTCTGCCCCTGCAGGAGAAAACCAGCTGGAGACCAGGAAATGGGATTTTAAACTCTCTTTGGGTACCTGGCACTGACAGGTGGAGGTGCCTACATGACTGTTTCCATGGAAACATGAGGCAGTTTGGACAGGCGATGTTAGCATTAACCAGCACTGCTCCACGGACAAGCTCTCTCTCTCTTCGAAGGAGTCCCAAATTCAATTTAAACCAATATTTCATTGAATAACTAGTATGAGCCAAGCACTGAGCTCCTGCAAGGATGAAGGTAAACAAAATAGACATAGTCCTTTGCCCTCATGAAACTCCAGTCTAGCTGACCAGGGCGTCAGTCAGAACAATCAGAAAGTAAACTGAGCCCATTAAGCATTCCTTGAGGTGTGAAATATGAAATTCAAAAGATGAGCAGAACGAATAGAACTTTATAAATAAATGCATATGGGACACCTGGGTGGCTCAGTCGGTTAAGCGTCTGACTTTGGCTCAGGTCATGATCTCGTGGTTTGTGAGTTCAAGCCCCATGGCGGCGTCTGTGCTGAGAGCTCAGAGCCTGGAGCCTGCATCCGATTCTGTGTCTCCCTTTCTCTGTCCCTCCCCTGTTCTTTCTTCCTATATCTCTATCAAAAATGAAATAAACATTTAAAAAATAAATGCATATCCATATGTTGGAGGTATATATTTTTAATTTTTTTTCCACCACTAGGGATAAGTGGTCAAAAACGTTCGAAGATCATTGCTCTAGAGTAAATGATCCCTAAACCTCACTGCGCATTACAATCCTCCAAGACACTTATTTAAAGGACAGATTCCAGATTCCTAGTCCTCACCCATAATAATTATGTTTGAGAGATCTGGGGTGAGGTCCAGGAAACTGTTTCGTAAACACTCTGGGGAATTTTGATGAGTCCTGCTCTACAGATCAGTTCCCTACAAAGCTAATTTGTTTCTTCTGTGCCAAGCCCCAAAGGACATCTTTGTCCATGGCTAGCCCACCTTTTAATTTAGGGTAGGGAGTGAACTTGGTTTGTGTCTGTGTGTTTGTGGCATTTGATTATTTTCCTTATTGGTTACACAAAGTAGCCTCAGTAACTGCGTTAACTTTCGGGCTTCCCCAGTAATTGACTAATTCTACTTTGTGACTCTGGGGACTTGCTTCAAGCAGCTAACCCCCTACCTGGACTTCCCTTACCCCTGACCCCAGCCTACAGCTCTAGAGTCTATAAAAGCTGTCTCTTTCTCAATGATTTGTCTCAGTCCTTTCCAGTTGGATAACCGTCTGTCCCAACTGGTCCAAGACAGAGAGTTTTTCAGGAACTCCGACTTCTATTAATATATTTGGGAAAAGTCCATGTAGACCAGAATGAGCTAGTCATCGGAGCAAGAAGCTTGGCTCTCAGTAAATGGGGCATTTGAAGAGCTTCAACGGTGAGCCGTAGTTCATGCTTCCCGGCAGCGCGGGTTTCTTTAGACTGACCATTTCTAAGCCTTCTTTGTTTTCATCCATCTAACATCCACCTAGATCCATGGAAACAGGGATGAGAACAAGGCTATTACATAGAATTTAAAACCCCCTTGTCAATTGTAGCTGCTGGCTGCCTGCGGAGACTTGGAAATGCCAAGTTTTACGTGGCCCTCGTGCAGTTTAGAAAGGAGACTAAGCACTAAGCCAGTGTCCACGGTGGTCAGTGTTGACAGTCAGCCCCAGCAGATCCAGCTGTCTCTGGCTCCCGGTAACCGGAGTAACGTGCCTCCGGTCCTGTGGCTTGGGAGCTCGGAGAGGACCCACAGGACAGGCCTCCCGCAGAGAGCAGCTCCCTTCCTTGAAATCTGTGTTAAAGCGAGAATTAGAAAGAGGGTTAAGTGGGAACTCCCTTTCCCTCCAAGTTGAGTCTCGCCCCTGCACCCCCACGCTTGCTAGATCACCTAGAAGGGAAGAGTCACTCTCTGCTCAGGGAGGAAGAGATGAGCCAATCCACTATCTGTGTTAGGACGTGTCATAGCTATTGTTAAAGCCCCATCTCCCTCTGTCCTCAAATAGGGAGAAGGCAGTTACAACTCCCTTTGAGAAACAGGAGCTCGATGCACGGAGGATTTAGAGTGTGGGCCCTGTCACACAGCTACAAGGTATGGAGCAGAGATCCAGCCGGCAGAAAGGAAGGAACTGTGCTCTCGGCGGTACCTTCTTCTATGCCGCTCCCCACAGGGTCCCTGCTCCTGTCTCATGTTCTGTTTAGTTAACATGGAGAAGGCAAGGAGGGAGCTTTTGAAAACCCAGATCTTAGCAGGAAGCTCTCTGCTCTCGCTCCCTCTGAGGAGCAGCACCTGGACTCGGAGTCAGCCGGAAAGCTCGCAGCGCAGCCACTCTCTCGCCTTTGTCTCCCAAGGAGCAGCCCCTTTTGGCCCTGATGTTCCCTGAGCGCCGCAGGGATAGCACACCGCCTTTCTCCCAGGTGATCCTCCCTTTGCCGAATCCCAGCCCTCCCAGCTGCTCTCCTAGTTTTTTCAGCTGCTGGATGTTTCCAGAGGGTTCTAAAATGTTCCTCTGTGTCTCAGGTTATTCCCATTAAGGATCCCCAGCCATTATGCCCCTGTTTTTCATAGGCTTAGGAAGAAATTGCGCTTCTCTCCAGATTGGCGGATACATGGAAAAGCTGATTGGTCTGTCTGTAGTTTGCGAGCCATATGTTGTTCATCAGGCCCTCGAGCTTAATCAGAAATTAATCTACGCAACCCCACAAAATGCCCCATTTGTAAGCGTTCCCTGGTCTTTCAGTAAGGTAGAGCTTTGGGCCGCTGACTCTGAAACTTAGGGTTCGCTCCATCTAAGGAGCTCTTCCTCTTCCCGCCAGAGGCCAAACTCAGATACTAACTAGGAAACCCGGAAGAAGTTCTCCTCCCCGCTTCACATGCTCCCTATCCCCCTTCCTCCCAGAAGCTGAGGCAGAACGCAAACCGCATTTGCAGTAGGAGCTCTGAGCACCCGTTATCGCCCCCAGGTAAGGACGAAAGTGTGATCTTCATTATAATTGTTATTGTAAAATTAAAATGTGTGCAAGCTTTTTATTTCAACTGTCTCTGTTATGTCCAGGTTAGGTCTGGGGCTTGATAATCAGATGGAGAGCAGAGATATTCAGATTCTTTAATTTTTTTAATGTGTATTTATTTTTGAGAGGGAGAGAGACAGAGCGAGAGCGGGGAAGGGGCACAGAGAGAGGGGAGGGGTACAGAGAGAGAGAGACACCGAATCCGAAGCAGGCTTCAGGCTCTGAGCTGTCAGCATGAGACATGAGATCATGTCCTGAGCCAACGTCAGGCACTTAACCAACTGAGCCGTGCAGGCGCCCCTTTCAGATTCTTATATTGTGGGGGCCATGGAGAAGAAAAACAGGAAAAACCTCTACCGGCAAACAAGAGGAAAAACTTGTACTTTGGATCAGTTTGTTGATGGACAGTTTACTCTCTGTGGTGACATCACACCTAATCTAAATCTTAATTCACATTGTTCAAGTTGCTAAAAAGCAGCCTGCCTTCCCTCCTCTGATACTGGGTAAAAACAATTGCGTCAAATTACATGGTCACTAGAAATGACCTGCTCTTCTTTTTAACTTGGGCGTGTTTTTATCCAGGCTGATTGTGTCAGCAGAAGATGCCTCAAAGAGTATTGGGCCTACAGGCTGCCTCCTCAGATACATCAGCTGTCTCTTGAACAGCAGTGGCATTTCAGACGCATCCGATTCAGGGCAAAGGCCTACTTCCTTATCCTGCCCCCAGATCACCTACCGCAAGACCCAGTTTTATAAGTTCATTCAAAGCCCTCTCCTCTCCTGCCCCGGCCATGTTTCTCTGGGCCTTTCATTCTCCCTCATTACAAGTCAGAGTCTGATTCTGTTTGGTGGTAGGTGTGTTGCTGGTGGTTGTGGTGACGTTCCCCTGGACGGGACTGACAGAGCAAATGGGGCTCGGGACCGACTCCGCTGCTCAATAAGTAAATCCTTGAATAAATCACTCCCTTTTTCTGCGTCTCCTTTCTCACCTGAAAAATTGAACAGCAGATGTGACAAAGGCAGTCATAAATAATCTGTATGCGAGCATAAAATTCACCTTATTTTTATAAATTTTTCTTTCATGAGTACCCATTTATTCTCAGAAATGACAAAACTAGATTTAAGCCAATCTAGAAAACTTGACCCAATCCAGCAATTTTCTATCACTTGGGATTTAAAATGTCACTTTCTTTGCTTTTTTTTTTTTAATGTTTATTTATTTACTTTGAGACACAGGGAGAGAGCATGTGCAGGGGAAGAGCACAGAAAAAAAGAGAGTGAGAGTGGGGGGGGAGAAGGAGAGGGAGGAAGGGGGAAGGGGAGAGGGAGAAGGGGGGGGAGGGAGAGAGAATCTCAAGCAGGTTCTGCATTGTCCCTGAAGAGCCCCACGTGAGGCTCAATCCCATGAACTATGAGATCATCACCTGAGTGGAAATCAAGAGTTGATCGTTTAGGGGCGCCTGGGTGGCTTAGTCAGTTACGCGTCCGACTTTCGCTTAGGTCATGATCTTGCAGTTCGTGGGTTCGAGCTCCGCATCGGGCTCTGTGCTGACTGCCAGCTCGGAGCCTGGAGCCTGTTTCAGTCTGTGACTCCCTCTCTCTCTGACCCTCCCCTGCTCACGCTGTATCTCTCTATCTCTCCTAGAAATAAATAAAAACAAAAACATATATAAATAAATAAATAAAAAAAAAAAAGAGTTGATCGTTTAACTGAGTAAGCCATGCAGGTGCCCCCAAAACTTGATTTATGCCAATCTGAAAAACTTGGCCCAACTTACTAATTTTCTTTCTATCATTTTGGATTTAAAATGTCATTTTCTTTTTCCTTTTTTTCTTCTTTCAGTATTTTATTATTTTTTTATCATCCTTACACTTTTTTTTCTTTCATAGTTTATTGTCAAGTTGGATTCCTTATAACACCCAGTGATCATCCCAACAAGTGCCCATCACCTGCCTTCACCTCTCCCCCCGCCCCCCATCAGCCCTCAGTTTGTTCTCAATATTCAAGAGTCTCTCATGGTTTGCCTCCCTCCCCCCAACTACTTTTTTCCCTTCTCCTCCCCCATGGTCCTCCGTTAAGTTTCTCCTAATCCACCTGTAAGTGAAAACATATGGTATCTGTCTTTCTCTGCCTGACTTATTTCACTTAGCATAATACCCTCAGTTTCCATCCACGTTGCTACACATGGCCAGATTTCATTCTTTCTCATTGCCATGTAGTATTCCATCGTATAGATAAACCACATCTTCTTGATCCATTTATCAGTTGATGGACACTTAGGCTCTATCCATGATTTGGCTTTTGTTTTCCCTGATGATGAGGGATGCTGAGCATCATTTCATGTGTCTGTTGGCCATCTGGGGATGTCCTGTTTGGAGAAGTGTCTGTTCATGTCTTCTGCCCATTTCTTCACTGCATTATTTGCTTTTCGGGTGTGGAGTTTGGTGAGTTCCTTATAGATTTTGGATACTAGCCCTTTATGTGATATGTCATTTATAATTATCTTTCCCCATTCCGTCAGTTGCCTATTAGTTTTATGGATTGTTTCCTTTGCCGTGCTGAAGCTTTTAATCTTGATGAGGTCCCAATCATTTATTTTTGCTCTTGATTCCCTTGCCTTTGGGGATGTGTCAAGTAAGAAGTTGCTGCGGTGGAGGTCAAGGAGGTTGTTTCCTGCTTTCTCCTCTAGGGTTTTGATGGTTTCCTATCTCACATTCAGGTCCTTTATCCATTTTCAGTTTACTTTTGTGTTTGGTGTGAGAAAATGATCTAGTTTCATTCTTCTGCATGTTGCTGTCCAGTTCTCCCAGCACCATCTGTTAAAAAGGCTGTCTTTTTTCCATTGGATATTCTTTCCTGCTTTGTCAAAGATTAGTTGGCTGTATACCTTTAGGTCCAGCTCTGAGTTCTCAATTCTGTTCCATTGGTCTCTGTGTCTGTTTTTGTGCCAATACCATACTGTCTTGATGATGACAGCTTTGTAGTAGAGGCTAAAGTCTGGGATGGTGATACCTCCTGTTTCGGTTTTATTTTTCAGTATTACTTTGGCTATTCGGAGTCTTTTGTGGTTCCATACAAATTTTTGGATATTTTGTTCTAGTTTTGAGAAGTATGCTGGTGCAATTTTGATTGGAATTGCATTGAATGTGTAGATTGCTTTGGGTAGCAATGACATTTTAACTATATTTATTCTTCCTATCCATGAGCATGGAATGTTTTTCCATTTCTTTGTGTCTCCTTCAATTTCCTTCATAAGTTTTCTATAGTTTTCATCATACAGATCTCTTGTATCCTTGGTTAGGTTTATTCCCAGGTATTTTATGGTTTTTTGTGCAATTGTGAATGGGATCAATTTCTTCTCTTTCCATTTCTTTGTGTCTCCTTCAATTTCCTTCATAAGTTTTCTATAGTTTTCATCATACAGATCTCTTGTATCCTTGGTTAGGTTTATTCCCAGGTATTTTATGGTTTTTTGTGCAATTGTGAATGGGATCAGTTTCTTGATTTCTCTTTCTGTTGCTTCATTGTTGGTGTATAAAAATGCAACCGATTTCTGTACGTTGATTTGGTACCCTGCAACTTGGCTGATTTCTTGAATCAGTTCTAGTAGGCTTCTGGTGGAGTCTGTCGGGTTTTCGATGTAGAGTATCATGTCATCTGCGAAGAGGAAAGTTTGACTTCCTCTTTGCCAATTCTGATGCCTTTGATTTCCTTTTGTTGTCTGATGGCTGATGCTAGGACTTCCAGCACTATGTTAAACAACAGTGGTGAGAGTGGACATCCCTGTCGTGTTCCTGATCTCAGGGGGAAAGCTCTCAGTTTTTCCCCGTTGAGGATGATGTTAGCTGAAGGCTTCTCATAGATGGCTTTGATGATGTTTAAGTAGGTTCCTTCTATCCCAACTTTCTCGAGAGTCTTTATTAAGAAGGGATGCTGTACTTTGTCAAATGCTTTTTCTGCATCTATGGACAGGATCATATGGTTTTTATCTTTTCTTTTATTGATATGATGTATCACATTGATTGATTTGAGAATGTTGAACCAGCCCTGTAACCCAGGAATGAATCCCACTTGATCTTGGTGGATGATTCTTTTTATATGCTGCTGGATTCGATTTGCAAGGATCTTGTTGAGAATTTTTGCATCCGTATTCATCAAGGATATTGGCCTGTAGTTCTCTTTTTTTGCTGGATCTCTGTCTGGCTTGGGAATCAGAGTGATGCTGGCTTCATAAAATGAGTCCGGGAGTTTTCCTTCGCTTTCTATTTTTTGGAATAACTTGAGAAGAATTGGGATTAATTCTGTTTTAAATGTCTGGTAGAATTCCCCAGGGAAGCCATCAGGTCCAGGGCTCTTATTTGTTGGGAGATTTTTGATCACTGATTCAATTTCTTCACTCGTTATGGGTCTGTTCAGGTTTTCTATTTCTTCCCGTGTGAATTTTGGTAGTGAGTGTGTGTTTAGGAATGTGTCCATATCTTCTAAGTTGTCCAATTTGTTGGCATATAATTTTTCATAGTATTCCCTGATAATTGCTTGTATTTCTGAGGGGTTGGTTGTAATAAGTCCATTTTCATTCATAATTTTGTCTATTTGGGTGCTCTCTCTTTTCTTTTGGATAAGTCTGGCTAGAGGTTTGTCAATTTTGTTTACTTTTTCAAAAAACCAACTCTTGGTTTCATTGATCTGTTCAATTGTTTCTTTGGTCTCTATGTTGTTTATTTCTGCTCTAATTTTTACTATTTCTCTTCTTCTACTGGGTTTAGGCGTTCTTGTTGCTCTGCCTCTAGTTCCTTTAGGTGAGCTGTTAGATTTTGCACTTGCGCTTTTTCTAATCTCTTGAAATAGGCCTGGAGAGCAATGTACTTTCCTCTTAGGACTGCCTTTGCCGCATCCCATAGATTTTGAATTGTTGTTTTCATTTTCATTTGTTTCCATATATTTTTTAATTTCATCTCTAATTGCCTCACTCAGCTCTTGAACTCTCCTTTCGTGTTCCTAGATCAGTTCATCTCTTTTTCTTGGCTTACTCTTTTTCTATAATTGTCTTCTAATTCAACTATTCTCCTCTCTACCTCTTCAATCCGTGCATTGGCCGCCTCGATTTTATTATGCACCTCACTTATAGCATGTTTTAAATTCATCTATTAAATAAATACAGCTATTTTTAAGGTCTACAGTCTTCGTAGCAATAGCTTCTCTGATGTCTTCCATAACTTTTTCAAACCCAGTGATTAGTTATGACTGTTGTTTTTAATTCGTGTTCAGTTATGTTGTTTATGTCTGTTTTGAGCAATTCTTTAACTGTCACTTCTTCCTGGAATTTCTTTAGAGGAGAGTTCTTCCGTTTCATCATTTTGGCTAGCTTTCTGTCTCTTGTCAGTTTTAAAACCTTGGTATGTGTTCTGCACCTGCGAGTACTGCTGTAGTAAAGAAAGCTCATTGACTGTCCAGGGCCTGTCCATTCAGGAAGTGTTCTTCGAGTGGCGTCTCTTAGTCTCTCTTGTTGAGACTTTGGTTATTTTATTTCCATGCTTGTAATGATATTTGGGACTCTCTACTATGTGTACTTTGGCTTGTTTTTTGAGGTAGCCCTGCAAAGGAAAACAGACAGATAAACACACAGGGAACAAAAGCATGCAAACACACAGACAAAAGCAAACCAAAAGGGAAAAAGAAAAAAGAAAAAAAACGAAAGACAAAGGACAGTCTAAAAGCATAAAACCAGAATTCCAAGCTACAGATAAAGAGCAGGGTATATGCAGTGCTGATGAAAGAGCATATACAAGGAGAGAAATGACAGGGGTGGATAGAAAGTGAATTTGTACATTGACAGGCACAGAGACTAAGAGGCTTAATTGAGAGAGAGAGGAGAATATGGTAGGAGGCAAGGAGAAAGAAATGAAGATAATGTTACCCAAAGAAACTATATAGTCTGATTATTCCAGAGAGAGAGAGAAAGGAAGGTAATGATGGAGGTGTAGAATATGCATCTAGAGAATGGATTAAATGTGACTGTTTAAGCAAACCAATGACCAGAGTGCCCAGTCCAGTGGAAGGGAGGGATAAAAATGAGACAAGGGAAAATCTATCTGAATAGAAAGAATTGATCTAGAATTAATCACAGCAGTGCATCAATGTTGGTCTTGCACATGCTCTGGTTAAAAAAAAAAAAAGGCAGCTCTCTAGTGGGGATGGGTGTGGTTTGATGTAGGCAGTTCTGGCCTCCACTGCGGGTCCCACTGGCTGCTCGCTGAGGTCCCACCTTGGTGTATGTGGGGAGAAAACTGGCGGCGCCCCAGTCCCTTCTCAAACCAAGCATTGCAAATCACTTTTTTGTGTCTGATCTACCTGTACCGTGGGCGCAGTCAAGGGGACCGTGTTCTATGTCCCAAGCCCTGCTTTGTTTCCAGATCTTAGTCCAAGGGCTTTAATGATACCACCTGAAACACAATCCCGCGGGCCGGGCAGCTTCCCATCCAGGGATCGAGCCAGGAGGGCCTCGGACCAGTTTCTCCTGGCGCCACCTGGGACGGGGTGCCCAGCCCAAAGAAAGCACCACAGCTAGAAATAGGATCCCTCTCCATCCCGGGCCAAGGATTTTCTCTTCTCCAGGGACGGTTCTATCAGCAGTTTCAGCTGCTCTCTCTCTTCCCCTCGTCTCTCCATGGCTCTCCGTGCAGGGAGCTCCCCCCACCCCCCTTCGTGTCTCCGGGTCCCGGCGTGTTTTCGTTTTCCCCAGTTCACACTCATGTACCTATGAGGTTGTCTTCTTCGTTGACTCTGTCTCTTTTCCTCCCAGATTCCTGCAGTTCAGTGTCCTATGCCTTCAGGACTCCTGTCTTTGAGAGATGGGGGCTTGTGAAATGTACGAGCTCCCTACCTCTCCACCATCTTGCCTCCATCCTAAAATGTCATTTTCTTAAGTAACATCATCATTATCATCAGGCACCACACAGTGCTAAGCTCCTGGTCAACCGCACCCACCCCCTAACAGTCTGTCAGCTTCCAGGGGCCTCACTCCTGACCCCTGTCCCGCAGTCTGAGTCTCGTGCAGGACAATCCAATTGCCTAGATGCATAGAGGTGATATAGACCTCACTCATCAAATGTTTGGTTGGTTATTCTTCTACTAATTTCCTCCCACCTGGTGAGGTGTCTTGGCTCGTTCTACAGAGACAGTCCTGTTTCCTCCCCTGTCAAGCCTGTGAGTGGCCCCAGCCTGACCTACTGACGGCACAGGCCTCCAGCACTGATAAACAGTGACAAAACTCACTGCTCCCCACTCACTCCCTGGCTTGCTCAGGACCCACAGCGAGCCTCAGGTCACCCTGCCATGCCAGGGCTGTCCCCCTTCCCCTGGTCCCTCAGCTGTGCCTCCACACGATCCGCCTCCCCCCCCCAGTCAGCACTCATGGGGTTCCCACCTTGGAGCCACTATAGCCCGTATCCACTCCCACCCTCTGGGGGATTCTCTTGGGCCTCCTGCCAAGCCCAGCAGCTGCCTCCTCTCAAAAAAGGAAGAAAGAAAAAGAGACTAGGAACCTCAGGGGAAGCCACAACCTCTGCTTACTTCATAAAGCCCCTCACTTCCTTCCAGCACCTTCCCGTCTTCTCCTTTGGTAGAACAGAAGCACAAACCGGCCCAGGTCCCTGCAATCATCTTTGCCTCCTGCTCCCCACCTGGGATGACCCCCGAGATTCTGAGGTAGAACCCTAAGGTCCCAGAGCCCAGCTTGAAAAACCAAGGTTTCCATCCTCTGCTAAAATTGTAAAATGAGTCCTGAGGCTTCCTGACATGACCCTGCTTAGTGCCCACCTCTCTGCTCCCAGCCAGAGACAGGAGCCAGCTCCACGGTCCCTGATCTCGGCGCTCCTCTGTGGGAGCATCACTGGGGACTCAGCGCTGTGGTGAGTGTTCACACAGTGCAGTGTGAGCGTGAATGTGTGCGTCGTGAGTCACAGCGAATAGAGAGGCTGCCCTCGCCACAGTCTCAGCGAGGCTCAAGTTAGGGGACTTTGTCGTCCTGGGGTGCTCTCAAGCAGGAGACGGGAGTAACGGTAACATTGGAAGGAAAAGGGAGTGGGTGGCCCTGCCTTCCTTCCACCTGCAGAACAGGAAGAAGTGAGTCGTGCTCATCAGGTGAGCTCTGCTGGCACAGCTGTGGTTTATAGGCGACAGAAGACATGGGACTGAGGTCTTAGATGGCGAGGAGGCAGACAGCCAGGAACTGATTAGCCACACCACGAGCAAGTCTGCCCAAAACACAAGGTGAAATCTGGCAAAACACGTGGTGAAAGCACGTAGGCTCAGTGTAGATACTTTCTCTGCGAAGTGACCTAAGGAAAGAAAGCACTGCACTCCCCTGTGTTACACGGGAGTTCCAGCACTGTTCAGTGCAGCATTGTTTTTAACAGCGAAAACCTGAGAACCCTAGATGACTGAGAAAGCAGGGAAGGCTAAATAAGTTATGGCCTATGCATCCAGTGGAACACCACAGAGTCTTTAAAGTGATTGAGGAAAAAAAATTTTTTTGGATGTTTTTATTTTAGTTTTGAGAGAGAGAGAGAAAGAGAGAGAGACAGAGTGTGAGTGGGGGAGGGGCAGAGAGAGAAAGGGAGACACAGAATCTGAAGCAGGCTCCGGGCTCTGAGCTGTTGGCACAGAGCCCAGTGTGGGGCTCGAACTCACAGACTGGGAGATCATGATCTGAACCAAAGTGGGACGCTTAACTGACTGCCCCAGAGGAAAAATATTTAATAAAATCAGAAGATGCTCACTATATATTGTTAAATGAAAAAGCAAGGTGCAAAGCCCTGTGTACTTCTATTTTGTTGAAGAAAAAATAGATGGGCAGAGAAAGACAGTCCAAAAGGATATCTTAGATGTTCGTTTCCCATTTCCGCCCCCAGAAGTAGATTTGATATTATATAATATAAATCATATATAAATACATATGAGTTTATATATGATTTTCATTTACTTTTTAAAAATTTGCATACTTTTAAACTTTCCATATCAACAGATATTATTTGGCAATCCATGGAAGAAAAACAAAAACGTTTTTTAAAATGTAAATCCAAATAAAAAATAATGACTGGCCTTTTAGTGCCGTGTCAAAATGTTGGTGTTTGTTCAAACAGCACCTGAGAGTTCTCTGTCACAGACAGACAAGGGCAGAGCAGTAGGTTCAAAGCCCTTGCTATGAGCCCTAGGATGGCTAAGAAGAACTCTTGCCCAAGCCATGCAAAATATTAAAAGGGAGAGAGAGAGAGACTTGGAAAGAGAAAAGGGTGGTGAGGTAGTTGTGGGATGAGCCGAGCTTAGGTGAGCAATTAGGCATGGCAGGGAAAGAAGGGAGGAGAAAAGTCAGGGAATCCTGCAGAATGAGAAGTGGCAAAATTTGATAAGTGCCTCAGCATGTCCACAGGCGAAAATGAGAATAATGTCCAAAATGATCTCTTCTGCCTCAGACCTGGGGATGCATCCCACTGTGGGAGGGGGCTGCGTCTCAGGGGCACCTTTTTGGGAAGAACACATGCTATGACTTTATCATCCTACACTGAGCAAAGGCAGCACTTCTTGTAAATAGTAATATCCTAAATCAGCTAGACAAATTCAGAGATAACAGAGTCATCTTGTTATGTTTTAGAAAAACATTTGAAAGGAAATAGGTTGTTGTGAGAGCAGGTGGGAAGGAAGGAGAATTGTGAGCTGGATCAATGCTCCCTGAAGTATTTCTTAACAAGCCTATCACATAGTGAATCCTAGTAAGTGCAAATGTGATTACTTGTATGCAAGGTTTAGCTCTCCTACTCAATTAAGAGGTCCTTCTAAAGCTTCCCCTTAGTCTCCCTCCAAAGGGTCTGTTGAATACATTGCCTTGTCGGTAGTAAGTGCTCAACCATGTCTGTTGAAGAAATAAATGACAGTAGTTAATAAATCTATTTGGTCCTTCCTAATTGCCACCTTTATTGCTAACAATATCTGTTTTTCCTTCCCTCTGCAGAGAAGGAAAAACAGATATTTGCCACTGTAACTAAGGAAGAATGGTATGATCAACCACCAACGGGACCCTCACTCCCTGTAAAATGATTCACTTGGACTCTGAGACTGTCACAGGTGGAAGGAATCACCAAGTCCTATAGTTTTCAAGCTGTGCTCAGTTCCACCTCCTTGGGATGGGGAGTGACCCGTACTCAGCTTCAACAGCAATTTCGCTCCTCTTTTAGATAGTGGGCTTTCTAATAAAATTTCATTTGGTCAGCTTTTGAAACTGAAAAAATCTGAAAACCATGGACTCTGAAACCCTCTCATTCCATAAGGCGACAGCAGCTGAGAGATGTAAGAGCTGTGGCTAGAAACCGGTTCTTCAGACATTTTCCAAAATGCTTCCTCACTCGTCAAACAGCCCCTAATTTGGGGTATGTTTTATTAAATCACTTTTGTGTAGAGTTGCCAGATAAAACACCTGATGTCCTTTAAATCTGAATATCAGATAAACCAAAAAAAAAAATTGTTTTTACTGTGTCTCAAATACAGCTGCACTTGTCCAGCTGTCCAAATACCAGGGCCCGTGAATGCTTCATCCTAGAGGCTGCTGTGTAGCACCTGGGCTCTCGGCGAGTTGCTCTCAGGAGACTAGTATTTAACTCTGTTTGCATGAGAAAAACCCAGCCAATAAATCATACTCTCCAGCATGCTATTATGGATGGAGTCAGCACCAAACATCCATTACCACAACAATCCCAACCATTCATTAGGGTAAGATGAGAGCTCTCTTATTGTAAGTGGAAGGTGCAGTGGGTCAGTGTTACCTTAAAGATCATGCCCTGCACATGTTCACCATTTAGTAGATCAAGTGCTTATGCCCGTCTGTGATTGATGAAAGTATGTGTCTGTGTAAGGGAGTCATAACCTCTGTGCTGTTGACTTTTGAGGCCAGCTGGACAATCAAACCATAAATCACCAATCGCTTCCTGGTCTTAGGCATCAAATCACATTTCTTCCCAGGTAAGCTATTTCTCCACTTCTGGTTCCACTCAGTGGTGAGCTCCATTATAAATCGCATTTGCCAAGCATACTGCTGGACAGGGCAGTGCGTAAAGCCAGCCCCCATCCTTGAGGTACCCACATTCTAGAATGGCAGGCAAATGTGACATATAATGTAGTACTGAGTACTATAATGAGGGTAAATAAGCATAAACCACTATGAGCACAGGAAGGCCATGGGAGACCAGCAAATTGGAAGTCAGACAAAGATGAGAAGGTGAGGTAGAACCACATAGATGGGACGGCAGGATCAGAGGCTCTAAAGCATGAAATGCCATAATAGTGTGTTCAAGAAACACTAAATAGTTTGGTGTTGTTTGAATGTAAAATTTAAGACTGAGAAAAAAAACGATGAGTTTAAAAATCTAAGCTGACTTTTACGTATTTTTTAATTTTTTTGTTTTTTGAGAGAGAGAGACAGAGCATGAGAGGGAGGAGGGGCAGGGAGAGAGGAAGACACAGAATCTGAAGCAGGCTCCAGTCTCCAAGCTGTCAGCACAGAGCCTGATGCGGGGCCCGAACCCACAAACCATGAGATCATGACCTAAGCCAAAGTCAGACATTTAACTGACTGAGCCACCCAGGTGCCCCTAAGCTGATTTTATAACATAAAATAGAAAACTACCAGGAAAGCTTTAGCCAGAAACATAGAATGGTCAGATACAGGTTTTGGATAAAGCTGTCTGGAGGCAGTCTGGGAAGGGATAGGGGTGGAGACCAGGGCAAGGGGAAAAGTGTACAAAGCCTGGCATCAGTAATGCACGATCCGTACAGAAGATGGAGACAGTCTCAGCGTAATGAGGAAGGGAAAGAGGATTGAGGTTTGAGAAATATTTACAAGGTCAAATAGGCGAGAGGTGGTTCGCTGTGTATAAGTAGTAGAAGGGAAAATAAGAGAATGGCAGCCTATTTTCTAGCTTGGATGATTAGGTGGGTGAAAATTCTGCCAAATGAGACCTGGAGGCCCCCTCCGGTATTCTGAGACCGCATCCTGTGTGCGTTCCCTTGTCATCGTGGGTTGGAATATGTCATTATTGTGTGCTTGTTCAGTGGCAGCCTGCCCCCCAGACTGAAAATGCAGGGGATGGAAGCACGTGTGGTCTGCAGGCCCGGGTGTCACCAGCAATAGGGGTGGCACTGAGCCAGCACACAGTGAATAGTTGTCAGAGAGAAAGACAAATACCAAATACTGCATGGTATCCCATCTGTGTGGAATGTAACAAGACAGAAAACAAAAAACAAACAGGGACCATGGGGAGGGAGAGCAAAATAGGGAGTCAGGGAGAAATTGGAGAAAGGGTCCAGACCTTTTGGAAGATAAACGAGACCTGAGGATCTAATGCACAACACAGTGACTGTGGTTGATAATACCTTAGTGTAATATTGAAAGTTGCTAAGAGAGTAGAAATTCAGTGTTCTCACGCAGACAAAAAAGGTAAACATGTGAAGTGATAGACATGTTAATTAATGGGAGGAATCCTTTCACAATGCATACGTATACCAAATGATCGTGCTCTGTACCTTAAATACCTTGCAACTTTGTCAATTCTATGTGAACAAAGCTGAATAAATAACTAAATGCCAAAGATTACAGACTGAGAAAAGGGACCATACATGAAAAAAAGATACCAATTTAACAAATTGCTTTCGGGACACGGTCAGTATGAAATGACTGTGCAAAAACCCAGGTGTGAATAATCAGAGGCAGCGGGCAACAAGTCTGAATCTGGAGGGAAGAATTAGGTTTGGAGATAAAGATGTGAGAGTTTCCAGCAAGTGATAAAAGCATGAAAATGAGAAGAGAGCATCAGGAACAGACCTAATGAAATTCAACATTTAAAGAGATTTACTTCCTCCTACTTCCTAGTCAATTACCTTTGCCTTCTTGACATACACTTGTCACCACCCCCTGGGCTGCTCACAGAGCTGGCATATGACAGGCTGAGGCACAGGTAGGTTGTGCCCCAGGGAGGGCTCAGCTGTGCCTTTATGACCTTCCCAAGGCAACATCATATGCCTGTAATATCTTTCTCCTCACTTTGCCACGTCAGCTCTCCCAGGTTCTTTAAACAGCCCCTGAATTCTGTGAAATTCTCTTCCATGAAATCCTCCTAGGAACCAAAGGATACCAATTATCCCGAATATCCTAGCCATCAAATCACAAATTGCCACTCTGCTTAATCAAGATGTAGAAACCCTATGATCTACCAGTTCTTTTCCCAATTAGATATCTTTGTCATCTACCTTTAAGATCAAATTAAGCCTATGTTGATGTAAACACCTGTTGCCTATTGTTAGTGGTTTCTTGTTTCTATTCTGTTGTTTGTGTATCGGGCCACAGCGGGGGGGCGGGGGGTGTATGCTTTGACCTAGTACATACCCTGAGGAAACCACAGGCTGTTCCAGGTAGGGTTAACAACATCTTGAGTACTGTTGTGCTGAAAATACTCACCCTATAACCAGGTGATATGTCAAACTATGCATTTTGGCTCCAAAAATATGGTTACGGCAGAGATGCTCTGTAGTTTGTGTGGTATTTACAATTAAGCATTTAATGTACACTTTTTAGAAATAACCAAAAACTGGGGCTCCTGGGTGGCTCAGTTGGTTAAGTGTCCGATTCTTGATTTCAGCTCAGGTCATGATCTTGGCTAGGGTCATGACCTCACACTTTGTGAGATCGAGCCCCATTTGGGCTCCCTGCCTACAGTTCAAAGCCTGCTTGGGATTCACTCTCTGCCCCTCCCCCACTCACAGGTGTACTCCTCCCCCCTCAAAAAAAAAAAAAACTTAAAGAGAATTAACCCAAAAAGAAAGTTGAACTCCTAAATTCCTAGTTTTGTCAAAAGCCAACAGGGTTTCATTTACCTAGAAAGATTAAAAAGAAAATAACTAGAAAGGATAATGTCTAAGGTCAATATGATAAATATATGTCTATATGGTAATATAACTTTTCAGTGATGGATGAGTCAGGAATAAATTTATCTGCAAGTCACAGGAAGCCTCCTTTTCCCTCATAACAAGTTCAGAGACAGGAAGTCCTTGCTAGCATAGTAGTGCCCAGAGGGACCCTTGGAGACCCACGTTCCTCCTGCCTGTCCTCTCCGCCAGCCATAGTTATACTGACTTGTCCCTACTTGTCATCTCATAGAGTGATCGCTGGTTGCTCCACCTCCAAGTTTTGTGTCCCTAAGAAGACAGGGGGAAGGGGGTAGAGGCAAATGAGAGAAGAAATAGAAATAGTGAGAGAATAGTCAGGAAGAGAAGTCCTTCCCAGTGATTTTCACCAGTCATCTCCAGCTATAAGAGGACAGAGATCAAGTTTGTAGCTGTTGATAGCTTCCACGACAGAGCCTGGCAAGAGGTGAGAGAAATAAAAATTGGGAACTGTCAATCAAGTATTTCAGACTTAAGAATAACTCGAAGTCACATTATTATATCTGCATATTTCCTAAAATCTTGTAAGCATATTTTAATCTCATTTACATGTGCTGACGTTGATCTATTTGCATTATTCTTAGAATGATCTTATGTCAAAAATTTCCACTCTATATGAACAATGTTACCCTCCTTTCCTATACTGTCTACTTTATCAAAGTGAGCTAGGAAAAGGATTAATAAATATTTCCAGATGCTAGCTCAGGTAATTGGGTGAATAGGTTTTATTTTTAGCCACATGATATTTTTTAAATTGGTTCCTGGAATTTTCCCCCATGGTAGCAAGAATCTCTCTGATTGGCAAGCAACAGTACCATGGATAATTCTGCCTATCTTCCCACATGTTTGCCCCTGTTCGGTACGTTACATAAATTGGAGTTAGTACAGATGTGAAGTCAGAGAATGGGTTTTTTTTGGTGTGGAGCATTTGCAGAGATGTACTTTGTCTCCATCTGGCGGAAAAACTTATCGTTGCAATGTCAGCTGTGGTTCTCAAGCCTGCTGCACTTCAGGATCACCAGTTGGTGCTTGTAAACAATCAGGATACCAGGCCCCTCCCCAGATCAATTCAGTCCAGTATGGGAAAGGACCAGGGCTTTGTGTGTGTGTGTGTGTGTGTGTGTGTATGAGTGTGCACACTTTAGGTATATAGGTGATACTAATGTGCAATCAGCACTAAGAACCACTGAGTTAGAAGCTCTAAATGGGTGATGGATACTAGACAATCATCCTTGCTGTAAGATTGCCATAAAGGAAAAAGAACAGACTATGCGGGTAAATTCCATAATATTCTAGGGGCCTTTTTCCACCTTCCAGAGGAGAACTTGGCAAGTTGATGCTAAGAATATAAGAAACCTAAATTTAAGTTGCTTCCTGTGTGACTCTCCGTATGATGAGACAGATTGTGCTGAGCAAATCCCCAATCAGATCTGTCCCTGGGTAAAACTGGCAAGCAGTCTCAACCTTATTTTAATTACTTATGTGTTTACAAGTTTTCTACATACTTTCTCATTTAATTCTCTCAAGAACCTATGAAGGTGGGTCTTCCTTCTTCCCTGAGTGTCCACACTCCTCTAGGAACAGAGCCCTAGAGCATTTTAGGTGCCCCCTCAAACCCTGCTTTCCCCTTCATCTTCACTCATTAAAACTTACTTTGCCAAACAGCACTGTATTGTAGAATTGAAATTTCCTACTAGAACTTGTTCACCACAAAAGATGGGGTGGGGGGATATGTATGTGAGGTGAGGGATGTGTTAATTCATTGGCAAGGGGGATCCCTTCACAATGTATACATATATACCAAATTATCACTTTGTACACTTTAAATATCTTACAATTTTGTCAATTATATCTCAAGAGAGCTTAAAAACAGAAGGATCTGCGTGAAGATTCTAAAAGTCTTCAGTGTAATATTCTTATTTGTGCTACTTCTCTGTAATCTTGAAATTATTTACAAATGAAGTTTCTTGAAAATAGTTTTTAAGGGGCGCCTGGGTGGCTCAGTTGGTTAAGCGTCCGACTTCGGCTCAGGTCATCACCTCCTGGTTCGTTGAGTTCCAGCCCCATGTCAAGATCTGTGCTGACAGCTCAGAGCCTGGAGCCTGCTTCTGCCTCTGTGTCTCCCTCTCTCTGCTCCTCCCCAGCTCACACTGTGTCCCCCTCTCTCTCTCAAAAATCAATACATTGTTTTAAAAAATTTAAAAATGATAGTTTTTAAAACTTCTCCAAGGTCTTTCTTAGCTTGCTTTTTTTTCCTCCAACTGATTACCGATTTACTTAATATGCATTTGCCAAACACACAGTTGATAATCTTGAAAGGAAAACACATCAAAGGCATATATACACTTACAGGATACACGTAACATGGAGGATGCATCTTATTTACGGCTCTTTACACATTCCAGAAGACATTCAAATGAAGAGATTCAAACTGGTCACTCTTACTAATTCCCACTGATTTCTCATATCCTCTGAGCCCATTTCCTGACCCCAGCCTTGAAGAAATCACTATTAGTTTTGCCTCTACTTTTGGCTTTGTCTTCCCATGATAACCAATGACTTGGGTATCTTCTCATGTGTGTATTGACCATTGTTTGTATATTCTTTAGTGAAGGGTCTGTTGAAGTCTTTTACCAGATTTTTATTAGGTTGGTTGTGTTCTCTTTACAATTTTCTATAAAATTCTTAAATTTCTCCCAGTCAGTGGCTCATATGTAATGTGTGTTTTCCCATGATTTTCAAGATTGTGATTTTTCTTTCAAAATTTTCTCCTTACCGTTGTTTTTCAGTAGTTTGACTATGATCTGCCTAGGTATAATCCTTTTTGGATTTATGTTAATTGGGGTTTACAGATACTTAAAGTCACTATTTCTTCATAAAACTTATACAATGGCCATTTTCCTTAAAATATACTTTTTCTGCCCTTTTTTTAAATCATCTTATGAATCTCCAATTACATGTGTGTCAGTCCATTTGATATTGTTCTATAGGACCCTGAGGCTCTGTTCTTTCTTCAATCTCTCTTTTCCTGCTTGGGCAATTTAAACTGATTGTTCTTTTGACATCTCTGCTGCTAAATCTCTCCAGTAGATTTTTCATTTCAGTTATCTTTTCAGTTGTAACAACTCCATTTTATTTTTCTTTATACTTGCCACTTCTTTGCTGAGATTCCTTATGTCTACAGTCATTAAGATGCCATTTCCTTTAAATTCCTGAACATGTAGTTATGAGTTGTTTTAAAGTTTTTGCAAAATTCAACATATGGGCCATGTCAAGTTTTGTTTTGACTCTGGTATCACACATCATAAAGCATATGTGATGGAGAATCTGTATTGTATCTTCTTCTGAAGGGTGTTGATTTCTTGTCTCAGGAGGCATTTTGATTACTACTTTCAACCTTACATAGGCTTGGTTCTATGCTTTGTTAGTATGAATCTTTGAAAAGTACAAGGTATATTTCAAGCCCTTCTAATTTGGTCAACTCTGTCTCCCATGCAAATGTTGTTGAGGCTTGATTTCAGTCTATATTCAGGGACGTGGACACTTGTTTACACTCTGAGACCTGAAACAAGAGGGCAGTGTCACCTTGTTCAACCTTAGCTGGGAACATGCATCTTGGGCAACTCAAATTTTTTGCCACTCTGCACATGCCTGAGAAAGGCTACTAAAGAAAGAGCCAAAAGTACTGACTTTGGAATTACAAGGAAATTTTAGCAAACAGCAAATTTCCAAACATAATCTGTGAATGAAGATCAACTGAGTGTATATTTTTAGCATAATAAAACCAGGTAACATATTAAAAACATATTATTGTTTTAAAAGGCTGTGTTAGGTGCACCTAGGTGGCTCAGTCGGTTGGGCATCCAACTTCGGCTCAGGTCATGATCTTGTGGTCTGTGAGTTCGAGCCCTGCATCAGGCTCTGTGCTGACAGCTCAGAACCTGGAGCCTGCTTTGGATTCTATGTCTCCCTCCCTCCCTCTCTGCCTGCTCGTGCTCTCTCTTGCTTTCAAAAATAAATAAAACATTTAAAAAACCTGATAACTTTTTTCCCAACTCGAGGTCATCATTATAATTAAGTAAACAGTGATGAAATCCAATGAAACTTTTAAGGTTTTAGATACATAAATGCATGCTCTTAGATTTAAAAACCCCCAGTTGGCAACAATTAGAGGCCTCTGCTTTGTTTTTTGCTTCTTATTGGTGTCTGTCTTTTTTTTTTTTAAACTGAAGTTCAATATACCTTAGTTATATGATCTTAAGTAAACTTTATGAGTCTGTTTTCTTATCTATAAAATTAAGAAAATGCATTTCTAAGGTCCCTCCAGGTCTAAAATTTTATATTTTCTAGCTATCAGTACTTTTTGGCATCTAGATACTTCCTTTCTTCTTCTGATCTTCTGTGTCCTGGAAAAGTGGGAAAGCGAACCCTATTTTACTACTAACAAGACATTATAATTAAAGACTTGAGATCTTTTCTAAATTATGTGCCTACAAATTCTGGCAATGAGACCTGTACACACCTACTCCCAACAGTAGTTATAGTTAGCCATAATCCAAACATGTAAAATCAGTTGTTTCCTAACAAATGAATAAAAACAATTCATTAGATACTATTAAATAGAAGTAAACCAAATATCTGATCTACGATATATGTAAAAAACAAAAACAGTTTCTTTCCCAAGATCCTCACTGATCCTCATGCCTGAAATAAATAAAACGAAAAGGCAGACAGCATGAAAAACTATTACATAGCACAATGTCTGTCTAAGCTTGTCAAATCACTAAGTTGTACACCTGAAACTAATGTAATATTGTGTGCCAACTATACTCAAAAAGAGAAAAATCTTAGAGAAGTAGACAAATTGGGCTGTTGATATACTGTCTTTATTGAATTAAAATTATACTATGTATAAAACAGCAATGTGTACACAGGGATTAAATGCATCATAATATATACAATTCTCTGAAAAGTCAGCATACAAGTTACAATGATTTTGAACATAAAATTTATATTAAAACATCCTCCCTAAGTGATTTATTTGGCTGTTTTAGTTCGGAGCCGTCGTTTGAGAATCTGATGATCACTCTCCTTTACTTCATGGTCCATCAAAATCTGAAATTAACAATTTCACATTTTTTTTTATAAATTAAAGCTTATTTATAATTTAATAAGATATTCATGTGCTTCATAACTGGAATAATAGGTACATTTTAATATTTTGGGGCCTCTTGGACTGCAGGTATACTAACCTATGAAAAAGCATCGTCTAAAGTAACAGATTTTGTAAAGATTTTTCAACACTACCTAACATAGAATTAAAATCATCTTTACTCTATATTGGATTCAAGACATCTATATCTTGAAGTAATTACTGAAATATTTAGAGATCAGTGCCTCAAACATTTCTTAATAAATGATCTTTCACAGCAACAAGAATAGTAATCCCCCCTTACCTCTGGGGCATATGTTCCAAGATCCCCCGTGGATGTACCAAACCCTACATATACTGTTTGTTTTTTCCTGTACATATACATACTATGATATAGTATAATTTAAAAGCTAGGCACATTATTACATTGACAATCACTAATAACAAAACAGTTACAGCAATATACTATAGTAAGTTATGTGAATGTTGTCTCTTTCTCCCTAAATATGTTATCATACTGTCCTCTTCCTCTTCCTTGTGATGACTAGAAATGGTAAGATACCTAAGGGACAAGATGAGTGAAGTGAATGGTGTAGGCAGTATGATGTAGTGTTAGGCTACTATTGACCTGATAATACATCAGAAGGAGGATCATGTGCTTTCAGGCCATGGATGACCATGGGTTACTGAAATCATGGAAAGTAAAATGAAGGATAAGAAGGGACTATGGTATATAACTCAGAAAAGTAGGAAGAATATTATATTCCAACTAAGAAAGAACTTCAGCAAAGGGAAGAAATTATGTACTAATCAGAAAGATGGTGAAAAGTGACTAAGAAAATAGTATTTCCAACAGCATGTCCTAATTGACCCTAATTCTTTATCACCTGCCTTCGAGTTTGATCTCTACTGTTGCAAAAGGTCTCTCCCCTGATTTCTCTAAGCCACTTCCTGTTGAAGCGTTCTCCTTTAATTACTTTTCTACTGTCACTTTCATCTACTGGGCAAATGCAAGCATGATGGGAAATAAGAACTCTCCCTGTAACAGCACAGACTGTTCTGAGTGAAGAGAATGAGTCATCGAGTCAGGATGACAAACTACAGTCTTTTCTTAAAAGAACTGGAAGGCTTAGAGAAAAGGTGGGAGGAAATGACTGAATGTCAATTCTGTATTTTTACCAGGCCCAGTTAGGCCAGATTTGTACAACTCCTATGATAAAGTTCACAAGAAAAATTGGTGTTAGAGGCAAACAAATTATTCAACAGTGATAATTCTATTGATAAAATTAAAGTTTCTCTGAGGAGTTTATAAATGTAAATGCGTGACCCTTATATACATTAATGCAGCACTTATTTTGATTATGATAAATTTAGCACCTCACATAGCAAAAGTTTAACACTTAAAGCGTATTTCAAGAGATGTGACCTAAAGAATAAAAATTCAAACCATTATAAAATTTAAATTGTATGAATACTTCAGAATTAAAGAGAGGATGAACAGTTTTACTTTCAAGCAACCAAAGGAGTAGCTTACCACCTGGCCAGATATATCGATAGGAGATGAAATTTCATTTGTGTATAATTTCCGCTTCGCCCGTTTCGGTCGAGACACATTTTCTTTACTTACTTCTACATTTGAGAGTTTTGAAGAACTCATCGTTTCAATGATCTTCTTTGCTATGGAAAAAAAAGTTTAAATCCTGAAATAAATAACTCTGTAACTAGAAAGGTTTGAAATCCTTAATAAAGAAAAAAAACATACCAAAGAGAAAAGCACTGCAACTTAGAAATGTGGAAAGGGCAGGACTAGAAAATTCACAGTGAAAAAATTAAATGCCTCATAAACACATGGCATAATGATGAACACATGGCAAAAACAAAAACACAAATAAATAGAACATGATCTGACTAATGTTCAACATGGTGGAAAGTTTGGTAAATTACAGTACAGCCAATAAATGTCTTTAATGACGCGAAGAGGCTTATGCTGTTCTGAAAAAAAAAAAGGATCCATACATACGGGACCGTGCAGCAGTACTCACATGTAGAGATATCCACAATCAAGATTAAGTGAAAGTAGTTTATAATCATGAACCCTCTGCTTATAATTAACACACACACACACACACACACACACACACACACACACACACAGTAAAAGAAATCAAATTGTTAACGGTTGCTTCTTTCTGGAAAGTGGGAAAAACTTTTTCAGTTTCTTACTTTGTACATTTGTTTGTTTTTAAGGTTTTATTTATGTTTACAGAGCACAAATGGAGAAGGGGCAGAGAAGGAGGGACAAAGGATCTGAAGCGGGCTATATACTGACAGCAGTGAACCCGATGTGGGGCTTGACCTCACAAACTCTGAGATCGTGACCTGAGGTGAAGTCAGATGCTCAACCAACTGAGCAACCCAAGGTACCCCTATTTTTCTTTTCTTTTATTTATTTTGAGAGAGAGAGAGAGAGAAAGAGCAGGGAAGAGGGGGCAGAGAGAGAAAGAGAGAATCCCAAGCAAGCTCCACACCAGCAACACAGAGACCAACACAGGGTTTGAACTCATGAAACTGTGAGATCATGACTGGAGCCAAGTCAAGAGTCACACACTTAACCAACTGAACCATCCAGGCATCCCGACATTTGTTTGTTTTTCAACAATGTTGAATCTTATGGATTTTAATAGAAAACATATTTCCATTTAGGAAACCTCCTGGATAGAAAATCCATATACATATGATCTCAACTATATATATATATATATATATATATATTTTTTTTTTTTTTAACAGAAAAAAGATTGAAGAAAATATGCTAAATTGAAAGTCTACTTGCCTAGGGTTAGTCTGGGCTTGAGAGAGCTGAGGTGCCAGGTATCAGAGTAGCCAGTTCAGTTAATAAGCCAAAATAAGCCAAAAGCAAGACCTTAAGGCCTTTAACCACTTAACTGCAACAGAATAAGCAAGAGGCAAACTTGAGAAAGTATCAACTCCCACCCACCTGCCATCTTTCCCCAGGTGTGGTCTAGGCCAAGAGGATCAGCACAGAAGTGGGGAGTCATCGCACTGCCAAGGGAGCACTGAACAGAAAGCTCTTGCCTTTGCTGTTTTATGGACCTTAGGGCAGGAGGCCAGAAAGAAGGTGGAAGAGTGGAAAAGTTAAGTCCAAGTGTCTTCCAGGTCCCCTTCCCTTTTCCTGTCATAAGAAGGTCCGAGGACGAGGGGCCTGAGAAATTTCTCTGCTGAAGGCCCCCAATAAGGAGGCTCTGAATGACGGCACCTTGGCGAGGACTGCAGATATGTGTAAGGGCATGGCTGGCCAGGGTCCTGAGTCCTTGACTGTAACTCCCTTTAGAGACTGCACTCCTTTGGTGTGGGGAGGACAATATTTCCCATGAAAAAGCCATGAGGCCTAACAGATAAAGATTTTCTAACTGCCTATGGGTCAGCCTAAAAAAAAACAAAAGGATCACACACAGGATTTTGGCCTGGAGCCCCAAACTCCCCAGTACGATGTGCCAGCCACAAAGGGCTGAGGAGGTGAACCACACAAACATGTGGCACTTGTGAGGCTTATACTGTAGTGAGAGAAATAAGAACACAAAAATTATAGTTTAAATACTTTGATTTGCACTTTTAAAGGATCACTCTGCTGGCCATGCACTGGAGGGACAGGAGAGAGACAAGAGGGAAAGGAAGGGAGACCAGTGATACCAAGGAATGAAATAATAGTGGTTATCAAGAGCAGCAGAATTCTAAAAATTAATCTCTATTTTTTCCCCTAGATTTCTCAGTGATCAACAACAGACACATAGTGTACTTATAACCCAAAACAGGGGCGTCTTCCACTCTTAGAATTAAGTTTTTAAAAATCCACACTAGGAGCACCTGGCTGACTCAGTCAGAAGAATATGCAACTCTTGATGTCAGGGTCATGAGTTCAAGCCCCGTGTTGGGTGTAGAGATTAAATAAATGAACTTAACTTAAAAACAAACAAACAAAAAAACAACCAAACCTGCTGTACAGGTAGGGAAGCTGTTAGGGAGCTGAGTCAACCAAGTAAGGGAGTCAATTACCATACGGGTGCTCCTTTCCTTGAAAACTTGATTTTCTTTCACTATATAAGTGCTAATCAATGTAATTCAAAAAAAAAATTACTAAGAATCTAAAATAACAAGTCCTCACTTTAAGATACAAATCAGATAAACATAAAGGAAGAGAAGGAAAAATAATATAGACTCTTAAATATGGAGAACAAACAGAGGGTTTGCTGGAGGGGTTGTGGGAAGGGGCATGGGCTAAATGGGTAAGGGGCATTAAGGAATCGACTCCTGAAATCATTGTTGCACACCATATGCTAACTATCTTGGATGTAAATTTAAAAAATAAATTTTTAAAAAGAAGAAAAAATAACAAGTCCTCCCTCTCTACATTTAGACATTTATCAGTTGCTGTCTGTCCCTCCAGATATCTTCTATGCTTATACTAATTATATCTTTTTAAAAAGTACATATCTCATAAAAATATGTATATATATGCAAATGAGGTTTGGTAAGTCTAAAGTTCTCAAACTGTGCATGAAGCCAGCCATACTACGGCAAAATCAAAGGAGCACCTTGAAATATTTTAAATTTTCAGAGAAAACAGTGACACGCAGTAGTTCAAGGTGGTATAGTTTCAAGCAATCACGTGTTACGTTCCTTTTGATGATGATGTAACTTTACAAACTGGATATTCAGAAGCTGAATTTGCAGTGGTTGTTTGGCCTCAGCACTAATGGATAAAATATTAGCTGTTTCTTTGGGTATTGGGTAACAACGAAAAAAAACTGAGACATTAAAGGCACTATGAACCAAGTTTGGGAACCTCAGTAGTAAGTTTCTACACGAAGTGTTTTTCCACAGCCTGTCTGACTCAACTCAAGCATCCCCTGCTTTTAGTCAGTCCCATTCCCTCATGCTCCTCACCGGTAGTCTCAAATTTATCCCACAATCACCCCTGAGGTTAAGTTAATGAAAATCCAGTCCTTGGCCTGCCTCTTGCCCCCACATTCTCTGAGCCAGATGCACATTACTAACTGGAACTGTCTGCACATTCCCTACAGTTTCCTGTACTCTACCTGTGTTAAAACTGTTCCCTCTGGGAAATGTGTGTGTGCATGTGTGAGTACAAATAAATGTGTGTTTGTGTTTATGTGTGTGTGTATATTTAGAAAAAGTATGTATCTTAGTATATATTTATACACAGATAATATGGTTATGTTATAAAGAAGAAACCATTAAGCAACTAAACTCCAGAGATATTTATAGAAACACATATTTTTTATATACATGAATGGGTAATGTTTGTCAATGGATAGAAAAAAAAGCTATTAAGAATACAGGGGCACCTGGGTGGTTCAGTCGGTTGAGCGTCCGACTTCGGCTCCGGTCATGATCTCGCGGTTCATGGGTTTGAGCCCTGCGTCAGGCCCTGTGCCAGCATATATATGGTATATATATATACACCATAATACAGTGCATCTCTAGAGGGTGTAATTCTGTCAGCATCTCAATACCCAAGTTAAACCCCATCTCTTCCCCAAAAAAAAAAAAAAATTTTTTTTTCCCTTAGCCTTGGAATCAAAAGAGCTCTCTTCCCTCCAATACTACCACAGAACTTTCTTGGATCCCTGTAACTACATTAAGCAGCCTGTTCTGGATGAAGTACAGTTGACCCTAGAACAGCATAGAGCTTTGGGGTACCGACCTCCCATAATGTTAATAATCCATGTGCAACTTTTGACTTCCCAAAAACTTAACTTCTAGTAGCCTTACATATCATTGGAAGCCTTACCAATTAACATAGATTTTGTATGTGTTATATACTATATTCCAACAATAAGCCAGAAAAACAGAATATTAAGAAAATCCTACATTTACAGTAACATACTTATCAAAACCCATCCACACCTAAGTGGACCCGTGCAGCTCAAAGCGCTGTTGTTCACGGCCAACTGTACTTCCGTAGTTCTGTCTCCTTCTCTACAGTGAGCACCTAAGCATGTCACCATCTTCCAACCACCCTCCCATTGTACTTAACGCAGGACAATGTCTATTCGAAATAAGATGATCACTGTTGTTGAGTTTATACACTAACCAGATAGAAAGCACCTTATACCAAACATAAAAGTTTTCTGCCAACCTTTTGATTGAAGAATTGTTGGAGAATGTTGTAGGAAGTCTCCAAATTTCTGTAGCGTTCCTTCTTTTTTCTTAGTGGCCACATTTGTACTAACTGTGGATGCCTGACTCCGTAAAGAGTATGTTTTTTTAGATGATGGACGTGTGGAAACCTAAGAAAAACATTTTTTGTTACCATTGATGAAAAATGTTAGAAGGAAACAGTTGTAACCACAGAGGAATTAAAGAGGCCAGACCCAGGTCAGATGTGCAGGCGGGAAGCTCAGGATTAAATATATGAGGAGAGGAAGAGAGGAGGAGAGGAGGAAAGAGCCCAAGAATGGCAAACTGGGTGTGGCAGGCAGAACACTGGCTCAGAAGCATCGAGAAGGGCCTGCTACTGGCCAAATGCTAAAGGTTATATTCTAAGCTGAATTAGATGAATAGGAAATGGAAGATGAGTTATAACTGGATAAAACTGGATTTCTGGGTAATTACTAATCAAGTGTGACATTTTTATTTTTATATTCTACTTTATAACTATAGTTAAGAAAATGGTCAGTTTTGGATCAAACCTTTTGTTCCTTTTTGCCAGAAGAATTTCTATGCTCACAAACAAGAGACTTCAAATTAGTTCTGGGTGTAGCATTCTTCTTATTTTCGTATTTCACCAAGTCCTAAAAATAATGAAATTTAGTACTGGTTAACTCCTTAACAATATTGTCTTTCTCTAGACTCAAAAGAAGAAAGATGATGGCTCTTAACCAAGGGTGATTTTGACCCCAGAGAACACTGACAATGTCTGGAGATATCTTTGGTTGTCATCGCTGGGGGGACGGTTTTACTGGCAACTAGTGGTAGAAGCCAAGAATGCTACTCAGCACCTCTACAGTGCACAGGAGAGATTTCCAAAACACGTATATAAGTCCAAATGTGAATCATGCTGAAGCGGAGAATCCCTGACTGAAGGTATGACTTTTCCCCCCAACTTTATTGAAGTATTATTGAGGTACAACATATGTAAGTTTAAGATGTACTATGTGAGGATTTAATATACACATACATGGCAACATGACTAGACATATGAACTTTTCACACACACCATAAATAACAAAATTATGTAAGTTAAATTAAAAATAGTAGAAGAAATAACATCTTTTATTTGAACCCCATTTCCAAAATACAGCAATACACCTACACTTTACTCAACTCCCAAATCATTCAGAGCATCTACATTTGGCAACATCAAAAACAAAACAGAGCAAGATCAAGTAAAAATCTTCAGTGTAAGCACAGGCAAAATGCTAAAATCAAGAAATATAATCTATCTTCCCTATTAAATAGACTTTACATATTACTTTTCTTTTCCCCGCATCACATCTCTTAGGACACCGTCTCTTATAGTATATTAACTGAATCAAAGTGGTACAAGTCCTAGTTGTACCAAAGATCACAAGCATCAAAGGTAAAACAAGGCAAGAAGAGAAGCAGAGAAAGATCATGACCAAACCTCAGAATTCAAGTTACAAAGTAGACCTCACAGGGGTGTTAAGAAGCAGACTTCCCGAAAGAGGAAAAACAGATGGTAATGCATGTAAAACACAGGAGGAGGAGTAAGTCCATCCTAGTAGCAGTGTGCAATAACAAGCTCTCCAGAGTCTTCAATGGATTAGAATATAGCAGTGTATAAATGATTTTCATGAGGACCTTATTATAACACTCAGTTTATTATTATAACATTGAAGAACTATTAAAAATCAGAAAAAAAATCTTCTACATAATTCTACATTTAAAATGTTCTGCATATCCATCCAAAAAATCATATGGGGAGTATATTCTAATAGTAAAATGAAAAAAAAAATTGTATTTTAACCCTCTGCATACGCAACCAGTTTTTCCTTTTTCCTTGTAAAAACTTAATCAAGGAGGAGCACCTGGGTGGCTCAGTCGGTTAAGTGTCCAACTTCAGCTCAGGTCATGATCTCATGGTTCATGGGTTCGAGCCCCATGTCGGGCTCTGTGCTGACAGCTAGCTCAGGACCTGCAGCTTGTTTCAGATTCTGTATCTCCCTCTCTCTCTGACCCTCCCCTGCTCACACTGTCTGTCTCTCTCTCTCTCTCAGAAATTAAAAAAAATGAATCAATGAAAAATCAACACAGATCATAATAAAATCACTTACTATTTTAAAGTTATTTAAATGTATTAAATATAAATTAAATGTTGAATAAAAAGGCTCTAGAAAACAATCACTAAAGGTGTTCTAGTTGTAGCAGAAAAAATACTCAATAATATTCACTTGGCAAATTTATTACCTGACAGAGAGCCTCAGGAGTATGGTTAATACTATTTCTGCTCTTCCACCAGCTTGAAAATATACTACTCTTTAGAGAGGTAAGAAAAAAAAAAAAAAAAAGTTGAAGAAAAAGTTATTGTGTTAGAGAGCTTAGAATTAGTTTTAAATTTAAAACAAGTTACTATTAAAATAAATACATTTATATGTATCCACCACATGTGGAACAAAAGCTAATATGCATATTAAACATGTTATCTCTAATCCTCTATTTCCAAAAGAAGAAAACTGCAGACCAGAAGTTCATGTGACTGGCCAAACCTGAGTGGCTAGGATATAGTAGGAGGTTTGGTAACCCTACAATCAGAAAGCTTCAGTAAGAAGAACTAAAGAGTTTTTATCCTACCACTAAATAGAGGACCAAATTTTAATACACTGGCTGATCGAAAAAGTAGCTCTTCCAAAATCTACTGTGACCAGAGAGACCTAAGATTTTAGTTAAATAACAAAGATTATATATACTCAAGCAGTTTAGCCATTCAGTTTCTTTAATTTCTTTATCAACTCTTTTCTCTTCCACTGGAGGGAAAGTCCCTAAGTTTGAAGAGGACTGGTATACTGAACTAGCTCTACAGTGAAATCCACCATCACTTGACCTACCACAGCTTCAATGAAACAAGGTGCAAGCATATTTTTCAGTAACCATAAGCTTTCTGTTTGAGGACTATCAGACTACAAGAATATTCTTAAATAATATAAAATATGCCGTAAGTTATGATTTTAGTCTCTAACAGCAGCTTATGAACAGAAGGATAGTATAACAGTTTAACTATGTAATAACTGAGCTTTAAGCTTTGCTTGTTAAATTCACTCATTAGTTAAGGACTTACCTCCTCCATTTCATTACTCTTCCTCTTCCGGGCCTTGGAAATTTTAACCGTCACTGGTAAGGCACAACCAGGGTGTTTCACTGCCATTTTGTTTGGCCGTAAAGGTGTAAACTGAATCTCTAACTCAGGTTTTGGAAATCGAGTAGTTTGATTATTTTCTGTTGACACTTCACAAGAGTCAAGGACTACAGAGCCATCCTATAACGTAATTAAAAAGAAAAGCAAATCTTATTTTCGGAACATGAATTTATGAATTGCAAAGTGTTAACTCTTTCAATTACCCATCAAAGACAATGAACTGGAATACTTAAAAGTGTGCTGGGTCAAGTTTACCACAGCAAGTACAGACAGATGGAGTTACCATCTACTGTCTCCAGGTTTATACATGGTATATTAAAATCCGAGGAAACAGAGTAACAAATTCTTTATTACTCTTCCCACTGAGAGTTGGGGTCTCAATTCCCTTCCTTGAATCTGGGCTGTCCTTAATGACTTCCATGACCAATAGGATGTGGTGGAAATAACATCATCATTCTGAGGCTCAACATAAGAGACCGATTATAAGAGGAAGAGGTAGGCTTGTACCTTCCACCCTCTCCTCTTGGAAAAGGAACTCTCAAGGACACTCTCCCATCTCAGAATCCAGCCGCTGGGCTATGAGAAGCCCAAGCACAGGGGGAGGCCACATATAGGTCCAGCTAAGCTCCCATAATCAATTATCCCTAGAATCAACCATCAGATACACGAATGAATCCTTCATTAGACTTTAAGACAACAGAGCATATTGATTTCATGAAGGCAAGAAAAATATACAAAACAGCATTAACAATACCATTCCCCAAAACCATGGAATATATAATAACTGCTGAAACCTTAATAGGTATTGGAATCAGGAGGTTTTAGGACAGCAATATAAATTTTTGAGAAAGAAATGTTCCATAAGTAACTGCCTTTGCAGGGGTGCCTGGGTGGCTCAGTCAGTGAAGGGTTGGACTTCGGCTTAGGTCATAATCTCACAGTTTGTGAGTTCGAGCCCTGCGTCAGGCTGTGTTGACAGCTCAGAGCCTGGAGCCTGCTTCAGATTCTGTGTCCCCCTCTCTCTCTCTGCCCCTTCCCCGCTAATACTGTCTCCCTCTCTTTCAAAAATAAATGTTAAAAAAATTTTTTTTAAATAGGGGCGCCTGGGTGGCTCAGTCAGTTAAGCATCCAACTTTGGCTCAGGTCATGATCTCTGTTTGTGAGTTCACATCAGGTTCTGTGCTGTCAGCTTAGAGCCTGGAACCCACTTCAGATTCTGTGTCTCCCCCTCTGCCCCTTCCTTGCTCATTCTCTGTCTCAAAAATAAATATTAAAAAAATTGTTTTAAATAATTGCCTTTGAAATCAAGATGAATTTTGCTTATGAATCAACTCCAAACTTTTCTTCAAATGATATGATCTGTCTTAATCTCTAAGGTCAATGCTAAATATTTGAAACTCTAACAAAAACTATGAAAGAAAGGCCAAGAGAAAAGAAAAGGGTCATGCTATTTCCCTATTTTAAAATGCCCTTCTTTTCCCATTCTCACCTTGGTAAAATTCTATTGCCTTCAAGACTCAGTATGATGCTACAGTCTCTAATCCACATCCACAGCCACTCAGGCAAAATTCATTATACCCTCCACAGGCAGTGTTCCTTCTTAGCACTCTCTTCATGAGTTTTAGCCCGTAAGATAAAATCAAACAAATAGTCACTTATGTATCTGTCTTACTAGATTTTTTACTCCTTGAGGCTGGCAATCATGTCTTGTGTTTGTATCCTCAGCGTTTAGCAAGGTTCCCAACACTGAATGCTCCCAATAAATGTGTTTAAAAAATAAACGTAAAAAAGGAATTTCATCTTCAAAACTTTGTCATAAAATACATATTTATTTCATTTGTAATCTGGGAATCTCTGTATTATCCAAGGTGATTCATAGAACCTTAAACCTACTGCAAATTAAGGAAATTCACCATGAGTTACTGAGATTCGGTAACAAAGTTATTAAATGGGTACAATTAAAAAAAAAACACTGTGAATAGAATGCTTAATATAAGGACCTCTTGGGGCACCTGGGTGGCTCAGTTGGACGATGTCCAACTCCTGATTTCAGCTCAGGTCATAATCTCACAGTTTGCAAGACTGAGCCCCACATCAGACTCCCTGCTGACAGCACAGAACCTGCTTGGGATTCTCTCTCAAATAAACTTAAAAAAAAAAAAAACAAAAAAAAAACCCCTCTTATGTGGGCAAATAATCATCCATATGTTATCATTTCTGACCACCAAGTCTGTTCATATTAACAGATCTGATGTTCGCAGTAAGTTTCATTTTGAGAGATTAATATCATTTGGGGATCTAATCTCCCAAAAGAATTTCATTTCTCAAAAGCCATTAGGTTTTCCTTCCCACAGCCAAGAGCACATATAGCTAACTGCACAGCAAGGCACCTACTAACAATAGAAAGTGCTATTTATTAATTAATGGTCACTGTTAAAGAGGGTAAAAAAGTAGATTGTGTTAGCAAATGCCTACCTCTACATCATTCCTAGAAATTTCAAAACTTGCTGATTGAGGTTCACTTTCAACTCTGCCAGGATCCACTGAACTCTTATGTCTAAGCCTGATATCCACATTTCGTTCTTCCTAAGTAAGGAAATATAAAACAACAAGCTACTATAACCAAAAATATATTAAAATGCCTTCACCTAAAGAATAGAAAAATCAAGATTTGGGTGGATTGTAATATTTAAGTAATTAAAGACTTCTTCAATGACCACCTGACTCCCCTTCCTCCACTCTTTCATCATTAGAGACTCAGGAAAGGTTGGGCAACTTGGCAGCCTCTGAGTCTGATTGAAAGAGAAATCTGAAAAATCACTTTCAATTTCCAAGGTGTTTTATGTATATTCTCTCATTTTACTTTCATTGCAGCTCTCTCTGATAGATTTGTCAAGAATCATTATTCCCACTTTCAAGATGAGGAAACAGGGACCTAGAGATGTTAAATGACATGGCCAAGGTCTGCACTAAGCTTAAAGTG
This sequence comes from Proteles cristata cristata, assembly GCA_017311185.1. NCBI lineage: Eukaryota > Metazoa > Chordata > Mammalia > Carnivora > Hyaenidae > Proteles > Proteles cristata. The sequence continues at coordinate 1,216,459 of JAESUZ010005475.1, forward strand.
TTGAACGCCAACTGCTTTGAGAACGTCATTGTGAAACACTAGAAGAGTCTTGAGAATAGAACTATAGTATCAGAGGAAAAAAGACCATAGTGATAACTAAACCTTCTCTTGCTGCATACTTCATCCCATTTTCTCAGTCACAGGGTATGCTCTACTCCTAAACGCTACTTAAGGGATCTATAAAGAAGAATCAGATTACATTTTTAAACTTGACAAATTCTAACATGAGCCTTCTCACCACTGCCATCAAAAGTAGAAGTTAAATAAATATTTATCTCTTATGCTATCTACCCATAATTGTCAAATAAAAAAGATTCTACTGAATCCATAATGCGAAAAGCAACTACCATCTACTGACTTCCACTGTGGTGAAAACTGTGCTAATTGTTTTACAAATACTCTCATCACTTTTCACAACTCTATTAGGAAGACATTACTATCTCTGTTTTAGTTAAGTTCAGATATAATAAGTGATTTTTCCCAAAGATTCCAAAGCCACACTTGACAGCAACAGACACCCAATTTTTCTAAGTTTCTAGTTTGTGCTGTTTATACCACATGCTACTACCTCTTTTTTTTTTTTTTTTTTTTTAAGCATTCTTCCTCTTAGAGTCATGAAGTCCTTTGTTGTGACAGGCACGTACATTTCATTTTCCTATTGTCTGGAGGCTTTAGAACAGCAGATTTTTAAGCGTAGATCATTTATTCTGGAAAGACTAGCTTCAGATGTTCGATTTCACCATGAAATAACAATCCTCTGTGAAATGCAATCCTCCCTCCATTCAAGGTTCCCAACCCCAACGTAGCATTACAAAAGTAATTACTGAATGACTACAATTGTGCTTATTTTCAAAACAATTCATGCCTTTATGTAGTAAACTTAGAATGATCCCAAGTATTTAAATATTACCAAGACTACTATTGAATCACATTTCCACATTTTAAAGGTAGATTAGGGACTAAATCATAAATTGTTTATTTTCTAATTACTCTACCTGGAAAATATGACCAAAATATTGCAAAAGTACTATTTCTTAGTTGGTCACTGGCAAATCAATCATAATGACATACTATGAAAACCTGAAATACGTGATAACTATCCAAATAACTTTTCAAACTCTGATTCCCCTGTGATCTATTGAAACTTACTTTTTTGTCCTCTAAGAGTTAATCAATTATCCTGAAAAATTCCTATGTTCAATAAAAACAGGCACAGAAAGAATTAGATTCTATTCACCGTTTCAGAAGGCTTCAATGTGACCTTTTTTAATTGTTCAATTTCATTATCTTTCTGTATATTACTGGAGATCAGTCCCTTCAGCTGTATTTCTAAAGCTGCGACCAGATGATCCCGTTCTTCTCGCCACTTCTGAAGGTTATCATCTTTCTCCGCCAATTGTGCAGTAAGTACTTCCTAACCAGAAGATAGAAAACATTACAAAACTAAAAAATTTTTGAAATTTTTATTAGAAATAACACAACTATGAATAAGACATGTACCAAATTACATGGGTTATGGCTAGCTACCTGTAAAACAAAATACATAATGCCTTTATATCTTTAATGTCCACATGCTGTATTTATCCCTATCCCACTTCATTTCAAAAATCAGCTTATTGGCCACTTCTTTCAATTCTTTCAATAATTATGGCTTTTAAGCTAATACTAGCATTTCCCCCAATATTTTAGAAATGAAAGGTAAAATTATAGCAAAACAAATGACAAAATTAATAGCAACAAAGAGAAATGAAAATTTAAAATATCATTTTTAATGACTTCAAAAACCATGAAATAGTGAAGTCACAAAAATACATGCAAGACCTAAACATAAGAAGCTGCAAACCACCACTAAGAGAAATTAAAAATACATCAATAAATGGAGAGACAATCTGTGCTCAATTATCAAAAAACTCAATATTGTTAAGATGTCAGTTCTCCCTAAACAGATCTATAGATTCAGAGCAATTTAGATTAAAATCCAGGCAGGTACACATGTATGTGTGCATGTGTGTGACTGTGTGTGGAAATGGGAAAGCTCACTGTAAAAGTTATGTGGAAATGCAAATGACACAGGATAGTCAAAATTATCTTGAAAATGAAGAACAAAGTAGGAGCAAACACACTATGATTTCAAACCTATGATAATCAAGACAGTGTGGTACTGGAATACACAGTGATCAGTGGAACGGAAAAGAGGGTCCACAAGTGCAAGGTCAAGTGATATTCTACAATAATGCTAAAGATATTCAATGGAGGAAAGAACAGTCTTTTCAACAAAGATTACTGAAACAGTAGCCAAATGAAAAAAAAAAAAAAAAAGAATCCCAAACCTAATCTCATACCATACACAAAAACTAACACTTAGCCAACTGACTTATGACAAAAGTGACAGAGCAGTGGAAAAGAAAGTTTTTCCAATAAATACCACCAGGAAAACTGGTAATCCACATTAAAAAAAAAAGTCTTGATGCCTAATTCACTCCAACACAAAACTTAATACTAGAACCAAAATATGAAAGGTAAAAACCTAAATAGGAAATGGCATGAGAATATCTTCATGTCTTTGGGGTTAATAAAGGAAAAGACTGGGAAAATGAACTAAAGTAAATTTAAGAACTTATATTCAGGGGCTCAGTTAAGCGTCTGACATCAGCTCAGGTCATGATCTCATGGTTCATGGGATTGAGCCCCACTGTCAGGCTCTGTGCTGACTGCCAGCTCAGAATCTGGAGCCTGTTTCAGATTTTGTGTCTTCTTCGCTCTCCGACCCTCCCCTGCTCATGCTGTCTCTCTCTCTCTCCCTCTCTCTCTCAGAAATAAATAAAAAAGAATTAAAAAATTTTAAAAAAAAGAACTTATAGTCATAAAAAGGCATTAAGAGAATAAAAAGTAAACTAGAGATTGAAGAAAGGTACTTGAAACACATGACAAAGGCTCCTATCCAGAAAGTATATGGAGCTCCTATGTATCATCTAGAAAAAGCCAGAGTCCATATAGGAAAAGGGCAAGGGGACCTGTAACCTTCAACTTCATTAGTACTCATGGAAAAGCACCTTAGAATCATAAAAAAAAACCCAACACCATCATATGTTGGTAGGAATATACAGCAACTCCAGTACTAGAATATAAATGGGTACAACTACTTTGAAAACCTGACATTCAACCAGAGTTGTACACATACCCTATCATCCAACACTTCTATTCTTGGGTAAATATGCAACAGAAATTCATGCACATGTGCACTCAAAAAAATGTGTAAAAAACGTTTATAAGACAATTTACTCATAATAGCTCACAACAAAATAATTCATATATCTTCAACATTAAAATGAATAGGCTGTGGTATATTCAAACACTGCAATAGTCAGCAATGACAATGGGCTAATTCCAGCTCCGTGCAGCATGAATAATTCTCACAAACATAATATTGACAGAAGCCAAGTACAAAAAAAATGCATCCTGTACATTTCCATTTACATAAAATTCAAAAATGGTCAAAATTAAAATACAACATTAGAAGATCCAAGAGTTGGGCCACCTGAGTGGCTCAGTCGGTTAAGCATCCCACTCTCGACTTCCACTCAGGTCATGATCCCACAGTTTATGAGTTCAAGTTCGGGCTCTGTCCTAGCAATGCAGAGCCTGCTTAGGATTCTGTATCCCTCACTCTCTGCCCCTCCCCCACTTGCATGCTCTCACTCTCTCTCTCTCTCAAAATAAATAAAAATTAAAAAAAAAAAAAAAGAATAGAAAGAAATAGAAGAGGGCCCTTCTGGTTTGCTTCTGGGGTAATGTTCTATTTCTTGAATTGGGTGGCACTTAAGTGGATACTGACTTAATAAATACTTCCCTGAACTATTGTTTGTTTACTTACTATGTTATATGTAATTTTAAAAATTAACAATTTGTATACCTTAATATGGTAGAAACATACATCCTAGATATGATGGTAAAGAAATATACAGGAGAAAGAAGGAAGCTAGCTTTCTCAAGGATTAAAAACTCAAAGTAGGTTTACTTGCTAGCATTGCTGCCGATGACTGGGACCACTGACTGGGAAAGAAAATAGCCCTATTCCAGTTTTTAAATTGGAGTGACTCAAAGCCAATAGTTTTGATTTCACTTCTTCCTCTTACTATTGCCCAGGAAGGTATGATGGGCTGTGAGACAAGAGCAGAGAATCAGAAGCAACTTTCAAGATAAATGTAACAGCAAAATCCTGCTCAACCCGCCACCTCCAATCGCATGGAATTGGCACATGAAATATACTGCCATCTCAGAGCTGCGGTAAGGACAAGTATTAGTCTCACATGATTTAGCATATGACCAAAAGAGGCAATACTCTAAGGAAATAACAACTAATGTCATGTTGTATTCTAGATGATATTCTGGACCCAGAAAAAGACATTAGTGGGAAAACTGATGAAATTCTAATAAGGTCCATGATTTAGCTAACAGTACTATAATAATGTTAATTTGTTGGTTCTGATCATTGTCCTATTGTTATGTAAGGTGCTAACATCAGGAGAAGTTAGTGGTAAGTATACAGGAACTCCCTGTATAAATTTTGCAACTTTTCTGTAAATAAAATGATCTTAAAAAGGTAAAATTATTTTTATTTTTTTTAACATTTTATTTATTTTTGAGAGACAGAGAATGACAGAGCACAAAAGGGGAGGAGCAGAGAGGGAAGGAGACACAGAATCTGAAACTCCAGGCTCTGAGGTGTCAGCACAGAGCCCAACACGGGGCCTGAACCCACAAAGTGTGAGATCATGACCTGAGCTGAAGTTGGACACTTAACCAACTGAGTCACCCAGGTACCCCAAAAAGTAAAATTATTTTTTTTAAATCAGTGGGAAAATCACCCTTACCTTATGGAAAATTAACATCCTATTTTTACAGGAAAGCTTAGCTATTATCTATAAAGTTCTGTCATAAACAAAAAATACCAGCAATGACAGTGTGGTACTGCCAAGTTACTATTATTGTAAAGAGAAACCAGTTTTTCATTTAAAAATAGTGTTAATGTATTCCTCAATAGTTTCCTAGGACCAATGATGCCTTTTAACTTCTTTTCTGTTGGCAACATGAGGTGTCAAACATACTAAGCAGTCAATTAAAACAGGAGGGGAAGAATAAGCTAGGATAGAATCCTGTAAGAGGCACAGCTGGTCAGTGTAAAACTGAAGGGCATTTCTACCAGTAGTCTTCTAGAAACTATTTGGTTGGCTTTTAAGAAGTCCTGATAAAATCAGCTTATGAGATAAAATGTAAACACCCATATTAATAGAATCTATTGTTCAAAAGCAAAATTTTATAATAAAGTAAGGATCACCACTGTGGCAATCAAACAGAAGAGATGTTTTAAATTCTGTATCTAGATACTGAGATGTAATTAGGCATTTTCCCAACTTGCTAAATGGACTGAAAAAAAGTTAAAATAAGAACGTAAGTGAACTTCAAAATTGGGACAGAAAAGTCATCTTACAAATAGACAAAAAGACTGCTTTTTAAAAAAAAAAGCCAAGAAAATCAGGCGACCATGTAAAGACTGATAAGAACCCCAGGGATAAATTTAACAAACCAAGGAAAGCTGGTGAAATACATCGAAGATAAAGTATAATTGTTACCAACCAGTTCATTTTGTTGCTTTAAACAACGATCCCTGTCTTCAGCATATTTTTTCATCTCTTTGTTTCGTAGATTCTCAGCCTCTTTTGCTTGAGTGATAAGCATCATTTTTTCTTCTAGCCATTTCTTTCTATCAGCTTTATACTTATGTTCAGATTCCTATATATATAAATAGTACAAGTAACTATCACATGCTCAAGTAATAAGTAATAGTCGGTAAATGTACCTTTATAACATATCCATATAACCCATCATTTTACCTTTTTGAAAACTTAAACATAAGCATTTTTTCATTAAACAATGGTAAGATCAGAGTTTAATTTGGATTATAAAATGAATGCTGCTGGTTTCCTTTTCCAAGTCGACTTCCTTTTTTTCCTTTTCCAAGTCGACTTCCTTTTTTTTTTTTTTTTTAAATGTTTTATTTATTTCTAGCAGAGAGAGAGACAGCGTGAGCAGGGGAGGGTCAGAGAGAGAGGGAGTCACAGACTGAAACAGGCTCCAGGCTCTGAGCTGGCAGTCAGCACAGAGCCCGACACACGGGGCTCGAACCCGCGAACCGCGAGATCATGACCTAAGCGAAAGTCAGACGCTTAACCGACTAAGCCACCCAGGCGCCCCTAAGTCGACTTCCTTTTATAAACCTTATTTTGCTATGAAGTCCATTTAAGGACTCTCCTTCCTTAAGAAGGAATAAACAACTTCTATTTCTGAGTTACAAAGACCCTTTCTAAACACCATAAAAAAAAAAAACAACTCAATTTGTGATGGTCATTTCTAATTGCATGATATCAAACAAAATATTCCTGGGTATACAGGATGCCAAATAAAAACAACTTGTACAACAGGACATTTATTAATTTGAGTAACACTGCAAATGGCTAGACGGAAGTAATTTCCTTCCCAGAACTACAAAGTTTATAATCTAAGATATGTAATTACATCATTTGGGGACTACATAAAATAAACCAATACTCCTTAAGATGAACATTCTCAATATAATTAATATACATTTTCATAAATAATGGAGTATTTACTTTGAGCTGTTCTGGGGTTTTCCCAGTGGAAAGGGTAAATTCTAGAATACATAATTAACAGTTAACAAAACAAAGTATTCTTTATTTATTCAGTACTTGATTATATATGTAGCATGAGTTTAAGAAAACAATTTAGGTACAGCCAACTTTTTAAAATCATTATTATGCTTTCTTCAATCTCAAAACTAGTCCCTTCTTAATAAAATGTACAAAATTTTGGGGCCCCCGTGTGGCTCAGCTGGTTAAGCATCCGACTTTGGCTCAGGTCATGATCTCATCATTTATGGGTTCAAGCCCCACGTCGGGCTCTGTGCTGACAGCCAGCTCAGACCCTGAAGCCTGTTTCGGATTCTCTATCTTCCTCTCTGACCCTCCCCTGCTTATGCTGTCTGTCTGTCTGTCTCTCTCTCTCTCTCTCTCAGAAATAAATAAAACACTAAAAAAATTTTTTTAATGTACAAAATTTTAAGTAGTTTTGGTAAACTCCATTAAAAAATATTTCCCCAATATGCTGTATTCCATATAGTATTTAGAGTTGAACATGGAAAAAATATTTATGCAAAATAGAGCATCTTCTGTATGACAGTGTTTCAAATATATTCCAGTGTCCACATATACAACTGTATTCTTTACCAACTTCATAACTGAAAATTAAAATGACTGTTTACAAAATGTCCTCTTCCCCACAACAGAATTTGATGACTAAAAAGCTTCAAGAGTAGAAAAATAGGTACAAACAGTAAGAAGTTGTGATTTAAGAATTAGATCTATAGAATATAAAATTGAACACCAAACCTCTGTATTTTCATTGGTACTAATGGTGATCTGTATCTTGAAAATTTCCACCCATGTCATTTCACTGTATACTGAAAAAAATTATACCTATTTGCTAACATTTCCCAGCTTGTATTTCACCCATATCTAAATTAATTATAAAATATCTGCTGAATTCTCTCTCATGAGAAATACAATGGAGAGATCCATACACACACAAAATCATACCTGTAACTCATCTTGAAGTTTACTGAGCTTTTCACTAAGTACATCTGTGTTATCCTCAAATTCTTTATTTGACCTTTGATTACTTTTGGCTTCCAGATCTTTGCATTTTTCCTTCCATTTTTCCAATTCTAATGTGAAAACATAAATTTATTGTTTAAAGTAAATGCAAAAGTTATACCATACAGAGATACATGTAGCATGAGATACAGACAAGAATCAGCAAAGCCCAGAAGAAAAACATAAACCCAGATAAGAACTGAGACAGTTCCAAGGGCTTCATTTTTAAGAGTTCTTACCAAATCCAAATTCTTAGAGAAGAGGAAGTACAAGGACCTTTCAGGAACCCACTGAATAGTGTTCAGAGTATACAGTGTAAACACAACTTAACCTTAATTATATAGGAAACTTCACATAGTTCTCAGAAATGAAAAATAATACAAATAAAATAAAATGTGATGGTATTCTGAAGGACGAAATCAAGAGTATTTACTGAAATAAACATATAAGATGATGCTAAAAAGCTGGACAGAGGTAAAACTCAGATGAGAAGTTTATTCTTATACCTGGAAAACATTACAAGCTATCACTCAGTTATTATCAAAGTGTCCTTATTCTTTCTTTACTACATACAATTTTACTGAGACAAAACAATTTTCATCACATTGGAAAACAGCAAGCGATAAGACATTCTGAAAACACATCATTACTTTTTACTATGAATTATTGTAAATACTCAACTCGTTCTAAAAGGGAAAGAAATCTAGGAAAATACAGAAAAACGAAGAGTAGATCTTGAGATATTGAAGCAACCGTGTTTTACCTGTGGCCAATCTTTCAGCTTCCTCTAATTTCACCTCGAGCACTTGATCTTGTTCTGCCTGAGTCTGTTCCTGTTCTTCCAGTGTCATTCGCATGTCTTCAATTATTTTCTCTTTAACATTCAGATCTAAAAATTTAAGAACATTTTAGAAACTACTAACATGTACATCTAGCTATCCAATTTTTCTTGAGTTCTTCTAAAATTAAAATAGGGGCGTCTGGGTGGCTCAGTCGGTTAAGTGTCTGACTTCGGCTCAAGTCATGATCTCACGGTTTGTGGGTTTGAACCCTGCGTGAAGCTCTGTGCTGACAGCTCAGGGCATGGAATCTGCTTCGAATTCTGTGTCTCCCTCTCTCTCTGCCACTCCCCACCCCTCTTTCTCGGAAAAATAAACATTAAAAAATTAAATATATATACTTTCATTAACTATAATAGAATTGGAGTTCCACATAGAAGCTTTGTCTTGTTCACTACTGCACCACAATGCCTAGAGCAGTACTGGCAGATATGAAGCACTAAATAGGTATCTGATGTACAGATAGATACTTGAATGACTGCAAGAAAGGGTGGACAGAAAAGAAACTCTCTGCAGATAAAATTAACAATTTTTTATAATATTAAACTATTAATACTAATCAACACAAATCTGGGGATTTAGAAAAACCATTATTTGGCAAAACATTCATTTTCAGCGTAATATTCCCAAACCAAATGTAAAACTTTTACCACCTAAGAACAAAAAGGGCTCAATCCCAATTTGCTTTTTTTTTTTTTTTGGGGGTCTCAAGTAACTTTTTTTCTACGAAAATTTCCAAAGCCAAATATTTACTTCTGGTATTTTTAAAACCAGCTCTTCAGGAATGAATGTGCCACTAGCCTTACCAAAATTGTTTCTGGCCCTTAAAAAATGACAATAATGACATAATTCTATTTTAATGCTGCCTGTTAGAAAGAGGGAAAAAGGAAAGGTTACTTTGTTGCCTCTTGTAATGGCCACGTTTGTAGCTGGGCACATTTTAGACACAAAACTATTACTGATGTCAGAGGTAATAAACCTCCAGATGCATACAGTTCAACCTCAGGTCACTAAACATTAAAAATGACAAAAATCTCAAAAGAAGGCCTTCTCAAAATACACATTAAGCAAACTTAAGAAAATAAAGACAAATTTGATAAAACACTAAAAAAATTTTATGAGTAATTTTCAGTATTTCTGTCCATTTATGAAAGCTGCCAGGAGTGCTAATAAATCAAAATTCCTCCTAAGATCAAAGGAGTCTTGGTATTACTATCTAAACTCTTTCTTTCAAAAAATATGATTTGCAAATATATTCAGATTATACAATTAATTAACCAAAAGTTTATTCAAAGAACCCCTTTCCTCAAGATTCCACTCTAGATTTTGCTTTAAACTAGAAGGCTAGAAATAAAAAGTCTTAAGTAGCTAATTACCAATTAGGAAAGTCCCAGGACACCAATGACAATTTCACTAATGACTATGATTATATGAAAGGTAGGTGCAGTTACAAAAAAAACAAGAGAATTATTTTATCAGTCACTACCTCCAATAATTTATACCTCATGTCAGGAAACAATCCAGAAATACACAACAAATAAAACAAAGTAAAGCAACATGAGAACAGCTCTGAGACAGCTATGTCTTCACTGCCAGCTAAAGACAGCTATGAGCTACCACAGCTAAATAAAGGACTGTCAAACCAGCAACCAAGGCTTTGGCGTTCATGGAGAGGATCCCTGGAGCTATGGTACCCTAGGAAGGCTTCAAGGGGGAAAGACTTCAAGATAACATTTGAGAACAATCAGAAAGTAGAAAAAAGGGCCAACACATACTCTAGGCTAGGAAGAGAAGTAAATATAAATGCCAGCTAAGACCCCAGATTAGAAATAGTCACTTAGTGACAGTTAAAATTTATTTCAGAATATATAACAGATGTACATGGAGCAACTACAGCAGTGTGAGACCACGTAGTACCAGTTTCACACATCACACTGGCACTAAGTGTGAAATTTGATAACACCTAATACAGGCAAAAATGTGGAGAAACAGGCATTCTATACATGATTTTACTGTCAATATAAACTAGTTAAACCACTTTAGAGAGGAACTTAGCAATATTTATTAAAATTTTAAATACATACCATTTGGGCCAACAATTACACTGCTAAGACTTTCCCTTATAAATATATTTACATGAAAAATAAATAAATAAATAAATATATTTACATGTATCCACACTTCTGTACAAATTTATTCACGGTTATGTCTATAATAACCAAAAATAATGTCTAAAATAACCAAATGTATTTTTTTTTCATCAGAAGAGGCCATATTACCAGAGGCTAGATTATAAATATGTTGTTAATTTTCTTAAGTATGATACTGTATTTATGTAAGATGATTCCTTACCTTACAAATTTCATGATAAAGTATTTAAGCATAAAGTATCATTGATGCCTGGAAATATTTTTCAAGTTGCTCAGTTTTATACATACATATTAGAGAAAGAGACAGAGAGCTAGAGACAGATGCAAATAAGGCAAAATATTTAAAAATAGTGACTCTCATAAAGGGTATTCAGATCATCTTTACTTTCTGACTCCTTCACAATGTTTATTTCTTAATTAAAATTTGAGAAAAATAGGATTAATGATTCCTACTTTATAAGCAACTGAAATTGTATCTTAAATTAGCATATAACATTCTCTACTAGATCTTGAAATTATGTTTCATTTATGATCAAGACCATGTATTCAGTCAAATCAAGGACTCCACTCCTTGCAATAGTGTATATTAAAATCATTTTTATCTCCTCTACCCTTATAAATTTTATTGTACTATTTAAAGCTTTCTTTCAAAGGAATAAAATTTCTTTTCCCATTTAAAAAAAAGGTCATATTAAATATAGTATGCTATATCAATATCAATAAAATGGAATACTATTTAGCCCTTTAAAAGAAAGGTTAAGGGTTGCCTGTGTGGCTCAGTCAGTTCAGTGTCCGACTCTTGGTTTCGGCTCAGGTTGGGACACCAGGGTCATGGGATAAGCATGGCGCCTGCTTGGGATTCTCTTTCTCTCTCTCTTTCCCCCAATCAATAAATCTCTCTCTCTCTCTCTCTCTCTCTCAAATAAATAAAATGAAAAAGAAAATTAAAGGAAGTGGGGAAGGTAAAGTAAGATCTGTGTGTGATTAAGTTAGTGATGTCTTCTGGGGTATTTTTCTTGAGACATATATTTCCAAAGGAAATGTGTGGTCTTTTATTTGCCTTCTTTAAACAGGAATAGAGGCAAAATAGAGCAGGTCACACTAAGGAAACAAATTAGTCTAGATAGAGCAAAAAAGTTATATTAGGGCTAGAAAAAGGTAGCCTAAAATCTGCAGCTAGAGCAAAGAAATTTGTGTAGACAATATGAAAGGATTGGAAACTTTTAATAAGAAAAATGACACAATGAAAGAAGAGTTTTAGAAAAATTTAATCTAGCTGTGCTGCTATACGAGTGAGTTTGACATAAAATCTGGCAGTGAGCTAGGATAAATATGAGGAGTAAAAACAAGTAAAATAATTTAGGCACTACATCTGAGGGTGTGGGGAAACAAGATTATTTCAAGTCTAAAACCAAAGGTAGCCAAACATTTTCTGCAAAGGGTCAGATGATAATTATTTTAAGGCCTACCACAACTATTTACCTCTGCCACTGTAATGTGAAAGCAGCCAGACAATACAAGAGAATGTGTTGTTAGGTTCCAATAAAACTACTTACATACAAAATTAGGCAGTAAGCTGGATTTGGTCAGAAGACTTCCGTTTCCTAACCTCTGGTCTAAACAGTGGAGATAGTAGACATTAGGAGTAGAAACCCAGAAAGTTAAAGCAGTTTGAGCAGAGACATTCACATTCAGAATTTATTAAGACTTCAAAACCACTCAGCATAGGAAAAGAAAATTGTAGACCAATATCCCATATGAAAAGAGTTGCAAAGCCTCGAGAGTACTAGCAAACTAAACCCAGCAACACATAAAAAGCATTATACACCATGACCCAGTGGGATTTATCCCAGGAATTCAAGTTTTATTCAACATATGAAAACCAATCAATGTAATACGCCTAATTAATAAAGAACAAAACTACATAATTGTCTCGATGGATGCAGAAAAAGACTTTGGACAAAATTTGACACATTTTAATGATAAAAACACTTAATAAACTAGGAACAGAAAGAGGGAACAAACTTCCTCATCCTAATATAAAGCATCTACAAAAACCCAACAGGGAACATTATACAAAATGGTTAAAGAATGAAAACTTTCCCCCTAAGATCAGGAATAAGACAAAAATGTCCATGCTCACCATTTCATTTTTTTTTTTTTAATGTTTTATTTATTTTAGGAGAGAGAGAGACAGCGTGAGCAGGGGAGGGTCAGAGAGAGAGGGAGTCACAGACTGAAACAGGCTCCAGGCTCTGAGCTGGCAGTCAGCACAGAGCCCGACGCGGGGCTCGAACACACGAACCGTGAGATCATGACCCAAGCGAAAGTCGGATGCTTAACCGACTAAGCCACCCAGGCACCCCATCCATTTCTATTCAACACTGTTCTGGAGGTTTTAGCCAGAGCATTTAAACAAGAACAAGAAATAAAAGTCAAAAAGAATGAAAACAAAGAAGTAAAACTACCTTTATTTGCAGATGACGTGATACTGTACATAAGAAGAAAGAGAGGGAGAAAGAAAACCATATTAGAGTTCATAAAGTAGTTCAGCAAGTTTACAAGATACAAGACAAATATAATTAAATCTATTGTATTTCTACATATTAGAAACTAATAATCCAAAAAATAGTATTAAGGAAACCCATTTTCCTTTTTAAAATTTATTTTATTTATTTCTGAGAGAGAAAGAGAGAGAGAGCATGAGCAGGGGAGGGTCAGAGAGAGAGGAAGATACAGAATCTGAAACAGGCTCCAGGCTCTGAGCTGACTGTCAGCATAGAGGCTGACGTAGGGCTCGAACCCACAAACCATGAGATCATGACCTGAGCCAAAGTCGGATGCTTAACCAACTGAGCCACCCAGGTGCCCCAGCAATTCCATTTTTAATAGCATTACAAAGAATAGTTAGAAACAAATTAACAAAAGATGTGCAAAATGTATGCACTAAAAAGTAAAAAATATAACTGAAAGGAATTATATAAGGCCTAGCTAAATGAAAAGATGTTCCATGTTCATGATTAATACTATTTGGCTGGCAATTTCCCCAAACAGATCCTTAGATATAACACAATCTCCATTAAAATTCCAGCTGGCTTGTTTGCAGAAAATGACAAGCTGATCCTAAAATTCACATACAAATGCAATGAACCCAAAATAGCCAAAACAACGTTGTAAAAGAACTAAACTTGGAGAATCCACACTTCTCAATTTCAGAACTTACTATAAAACTACAATAACTATACAGTGTGGTAATGGCATTGAAAGTCCAGAAATAAACCCTTACATTTGTGATCAACTGATTTTCAACAAAGGTACAGAGATGATGCAGTTTGGGAAAGACACTCTTCAAAAATTGGTGCTGGGACAACTAAATCTCTATATGTAAAATTAAGTTAGACACCCCTACCTTACACCATATATAAAATTATTCTCAAGTAGATTAACTCCAGATGAATCAAAGATCTATATATTAAGAGCTAAAATTTTAAAACTCTTAGAAGAAAACATAGGTGACTTTGGATGAAGCAAGTTTCTTGAACATGACACCTAAAATATAATCAGTCAAAACAGATAAACTGGCCTTTTCCAAAACTTTTATGCATCAAAGGACACAATCAAGGAGTGAAAAACAACCCACAGAATGGGAGAAAACACTTGCAAGTCTAACTGATAACTCATGTATCCAGAATATATAAAGAAGTCTTACAACTCCATAATAAGAAGACAACCCAAATGAAACATGGGCAAAGGACTTCAATTTCTTCCAAGATATATATTAAGTGGCCTGTGGCACAAGACAAGATGATCAATACCAATTAGTCATCAGGGAAATGCAAATCAAAACCACAATGACATAATACTTTATACCTACCTTCATGTTAGGTTAAATAGTGTCCTCCCCCCAAACTTCATGTCCACCTACAATGAATATGATCTTATTTGCAAATAGGGCATTTGCAGATACAATAAAGAATAAGGCAAACTAGATTGGAGTGGGCCCTAAATCCAATATGGCTGGTCTTCTTTTAAGAAGAGAGCAATTTGGACAGAGATACATGGGGAGAAGACACCAATACAGACACACCCAAAAGAAAGATGGCCCATGTTAAAACAGAGACAGATATGCTGCCATAAGCCAATGAATACAAAGGACTGCTATCAAACATTAGAAATCAGAAGAGACAAGGAAAGATCCTTCCCCAGAACCTTCAAAAGAAGCAAATCCCTAACAATACCTTTACTTCAGATTTCCTGCTTTCAGGGCCATGAGATAAGAAACTTCCATTGTCTTAAGCACCGAGTTTGTGGTCCTTTCTTACAGCAGCCTGAGGAAGCTAATATAGAGAGCTATAAATTTTTAAATGAAAAATAACAAGTGCTGGCAACAATGTGGAGACATTAGAGCTTTCATTCCCTACTGGCAGGCATGTAAAATGGGAGAGCCACTGCAGGGAAAATTTAATAGTTCCTCAGAAAGTTAATCACAGAGTTATCATATGACCCAGTAGTTCCACTACTGGATATATATCCCCAAGAGAACTGAAAACATATGTCTACCCAAACATTTATACACAGTCATAAAAGCCAAAAAGTAAAAATAATCCAAATGTCCATCAACTGAAACATAAATAAAGTGTGGTATATTATGATGGAATATTATTCACCCATAAAAAGGAATTAAGTACTGATACATGCTACAGCATGGATGAAACTTGAAAACATTATGCTAAGTGAAAGAAGTTAAACACAAAAGGCCATATATTGTATTTATCCATTTATATAAAATGTCTGCAACAGGCAGAGACAGAAAGTATATCAGTAGTCGACAGGGACTGAGGAGTGACAGCTAATGGGCACGAGGTTTCTTTTTTGGCAGACGAAAATGTTCTGGAATTAGATAATGATAACAATTGTACAATGTACACTTTAAAAGGTAATTATTATGTATTATACCTCGATTTTTTAAAAAACAGAATTTTATACTAAGATAGCTAAGTAAATGGCATTCAATGTTTAAATGGACATATAGAAGCCAAGCTGAAAATGTACTTTTTTGTTTGTTGGGAAATGTCTCATGCACAGCTGAAATCACCGGAATGAATGGACTCTCAAGTGAGAAAACAAAAAGAACAAAGAAGATGAGGCCTTCTTTCAGAAAGCTGCCCCAGTGGCTGAGGCTTACTCTGAGAGATGGGCAGTAACTGGTACAGAACAGATCACAACAGCAGAGACAAGTCTCACAAGGGAGGCAGCTACATATCACCATTTTACTTAGAAAACAATACTCTCACACACAATAAATGCTACATAAAAAATAAAAAGGAGGAAAAGGAAGAGAGTGGACAATTACGTAAAAATAACACAAAGGACAAAGGAAAGGAAGGATTGCAAAAAGCTAATAGATTTGAAAATATGTAGGTTACAAATGACTGTAGCAAGTTTCAAGAGCATGGAGAAGATGGAAGTCAGTTAAAATGGACCTCTGCCACAGTTCTCAATACTGTTCAAAGAGAGGAAAAATTAAAATATGATAGAAACTATATCTTGGTCCAAGGGCATTCATTTTCAGAATAGCTAAGATCTGTTCACATTTACCAACAATAACAAAGTAGCCAAAGTAAAGAAAACCCCTAAAAACATAATGGAAATAAGAAGTGTTAAGGGACAAAAGCCTAGAAGGCAGGCAGGAGAAAACATGGCAGTGTGCAGATATATATAGAGTATATTTATGCACATCACACTCAAGTTATCGATCCTAGTTAATCCCACAAATGTCCAAGTCATCTAAAAAAATAATAATCTGGTTGACCTACCCCTTCTTTTTAGTTGGCCAAATACAAATAGCATGAATTAGTGAAAAGAATCTGAAACTTAGGAGTGAAACAGGCCACAGCAACTTCTTACTCAACATGTCTCCAGGGGCAAGGGAAACTGAAGCAAAAAAGAGCTATTGGGATCTCATCAAAATAAAAAGCTTCTGCACTCTGCAGGAAACAATTAGCAAGACTAAAAGGACTCCCCTCTCTCTATCTACCCTTTCCCTGCTCATGCTCTGTCTCTGTCTCTCAAAATTAAATAAACATTAAAAAAAATTTTTTTTTTAAAAGGCGGGGGGGGCGCCTGGGTGGCTCAGTCAGCTGAACGTCCAACTTCACCTCAGGTCATGATCACACACTCTTGTGAGTTTGAGCCCTGCATCAGGCTCTGTGCAGACAGCTTGGAGCCTGGAGCCTGCTTCAGATTCTGTGTCTCCTTCTCTCTCTCTCTCTCTCTGCCCCTCCTCGGCTCATGCTGTCCGTCTCTCAAAAATAAATAAACATTAAAAAAATAAAAATAAAGAAATGTTAAAAAATTTTTTTATAAAAAATTTTTATAGTGTTTATAAAAAACAAAGTGTTTATAAAGTGTTTATAAAAAAACAAACACTAAAAGGCAGCTGACGGAATGGGAGGAGATATCTGCAAATGACATATCAGATAAAGGATTAGTATCCAAAATCTATAGAGCAGTTACCAAACTCAACACCCAAAAGACAAATCATCCTGTGAAGACATGGGCAAAAGACATGAATAGACACTTCTCCCAAGACGACATCCAGATGGCCAACTGACATGTGAAAAAATGCTCAACATCACTCATCATCCCGGAAATACAAATCAAAACCACAATGAAATACCACCTCACACCTGTCAGAATGGCTAACATTAACAACTCAGGCAATAACAGATTTGGTGAGGATGTGGAGAAAGGATCTATTTTGCACTGCTGGTGGGAATGCAAACTGGTGCAGCCACTCTGGAAGACAATTTGGAGGTTCCACAAAAAACTAAAAACAGAACTACCCTATGACCCAGCAATTGTACTCCAAGGGACACAGGTGTGCTATTTCAAAGGGACACATGTACCCCCATGTTTATAGCAGCACTACCAACAATAATTAAAGTAGGGAAAGATCCCAAATGTCCATCGATGGATGAATGGATATATACAATGGAGTATTACTGGGCAATCAAAAAGAATGAAATCTTGTCATTTGCAACTATGTTCATGGAACTAGAGGATATTATGCTAAGCAAAATTAGAGAAAGCAAATATCATATGACTTCACTCATATGAGGACTTGAAGATACAAAACAGATGAATATAAAGGGAAGGGAAACAAAAATAATATAAAAACAGGGAGGGGGACAAAACATAAGAGACTCTTAAATATAGAGAACAGAGGGTTGCTGGAGGGGTTGTGGGGGGATATGGGCTAAATGGGTAAGGGGCTTAAGGAATCTATTCCTGAAGTCATCGTTCCACCATGGATGGAAATTATAAAAAATAAACTATAGGAAAAAAAACGAAAAAAAAAAAAAAAGAGTAAAGCAGACCTATGTTCAAATCCCAGCTCTACTACCCACACAACTAAGAGACTGAGAGGAGTGAGGGGGAGGAGAGTAATGTACATAATATTATGAATAGAAAGATGTATTATCTACAAAGGTAATTTTAGATTTCAAATTTAAAAATAAAATTTGTTTAAAAATAAGCATAATTCAGCACCTAAGATTTGAAGCTAAAGTATTTAATGGTTTTTAAAAACTTAAAAAATATTTTAATTTTAAAGATGCTTTACTTGACACATATTCTTAAATGATTTTTGCTAGAAATCTATTCCATTCACTGTGACCTATATAACTGACTTTATTTTCAGAAAACACTGGCCATTATCTAGAAATCAGTATTTTTTTAGTTGAGTATTTTTTAATGTTTTATTTTTCTAAGAATAAATTTTATGCTGACAAGTTACTCATTAGGATCAATTCTTTTCCGGGGCGCCTGAGTGGCTTGGCTGGTTAAGCATCCGACTCTTAATTTTGCCTCAGGTCATGAACTCATGGTATCGTGAATTCAAGCCCTGCATCAGGCTCTGCACTGACAGCACGGAGCCTGCTTGGGATTCTCTCTCCCTGTCTCTCTTTCTCTCTCCCTCTCTCTCTCTCTGTGTCCCTCTCTCACTTGTACCCTCTCTCTCTCTCAAAACAAATAAATAAACTTAAAAAAAATCAATGCCTTTCTCTTTTGATAAAGTTACATCTTATGTTGACCTTACCTTACAATTTTCAAAGGAAAATGCTAAATCAATTGTTATGCAGTTATTTTAGTACTAGATATAGAGATTTGTTCCTGACCTTTGCACACTCTCTCATACTGTTGTATAGCTTCTTTCACATTCTGATTATTTAACTGCTCCTGCAAAATGAAACAACATGAATTAAATGCAAATGTAACTAAATATACAGTAGTATTTAATAGTGAGATTTAAAAATAGGGTTCAATGTTAGGTTTGAAATCTCTCTCCTACAAGGCTGACTACTAATCTCTAACTTCCAAGTTTTTTCCCCTTGGAGAAAAGGGCAGCGTAAGAGTAGTGATAAAAAAAAAAAAAAACAAAAAAAACCTTGATACCTTTAATCTACCTCAAAGTTACTACCCAGTCATTTTATTTACTCCGTATTTTATGCTACCAGGTTTCTCTTACACACCACAAAAAGCAGAAATGAGGATATGGAGGCTCACTATATATTTAACATACGAGGAACAAGTAAAACCTTAAAAAAAAAGTTCCCTATCAATAAACTTAAAAGTGCTGAAAAAAATAGGGTCCTCCATACCCTCTATGTAGAAAGTAGCTAGAAAGTTTGAAAAAAATAACAGGAGCCACAAAGGCAAGAGTAAATTATGGATGCTGGAAATCTCCCAATTCTAGTTTTAACCTGTCTGGTAATTCAACCTTCATTCCCTATCTCATTCAGTGTCAACACTATCTTCTTACTTTGTAAATTTTACAATGAATCATTACAGAACTTGGAAATTTCTGAATGCTATTATGAAAGTACAGACTGCTTTATTAGGATTACATTCAATTAAAAATTAAATCATGTGTTGGGGCGCCTGGGTGGCTTAGTCAGTTGAGCGTCTGACTTCAGCTCAGGTTATCATCTCACCAATTGTGAGTTTAAGCCCCATGTAGGGCTCTGTGCTGACAGCTCAGGGCCTAAAGGCTGCTTCAGATTCTGTGTCTCCCTCTCTCTCTCTCTCTGCCTCTCCCCCGTTCATGCTCTGTCTATGTCTCTCTCTCAAGAAATAAATATTAAAATAATTTTAAATCATGTGCTTTTATCTGAATATTCACTGGTTTGCTTCATTTAAAAGCAACCATGCAAAGACTACAACAAATCCATTCTTTTTTCTGTTGCCCAATCCACTTAATTGATGTCAAGCAAAATAAAATCCCTTATCAAGGGATTTTGCTTTTTAAGTGTCCTTTTGAAAAATAATTTTTATAAGAACTTGAGCTTCATTTTCCTTTTTACTTTTTATTTTGAAATGATTTCAGATTTATAAAAGAGTTCCAAAGATAGAAGAGATTTTCTATATAACCTCCACTTAGCTTCCCCTAATGTTAACTCTTACACTACCAAAGTACATTTATTTAAAAATTGCAAAACAATGGACAGAAAAATGAGGAGTTGAGTCTCCATTCTCTATTATTTAAAATATGGAACAAATCATCTTTGTATGAAAAAAGAAATTAGCACTGGTGCAATAATATTAATTAACAGTACAGACTTTATTTGGATTTCACCAGTTTCTCCAGTGATGTCCTTTTACTCTTCAGGGATCCCATCCAGGATCCAAGACTGCATTTAGTAATCATTTTCCCTTAGTCTCCTCTAATCTGTGAGAATTCCTTGGTAATCTTTTTCTTTAATGACCTCGACACTTTTTACAGGTCAGGTATTTTGCAGAACATCCTCAGTTTGGGTTTGTCTGGTGTTTTCTCATAATTAGACTGAGATTATGGGTTTGGGGGTAAAATACCACATTGGATGGCTTCCAGTCCTATCAAATCAGGAAGCACATGGTATCAACATGACTTACTACTGGTGATGCTATTCTTAAACACCTGGTTAAGGTGGTATCTGCCAGCTTTCTCTACTGTAAAGGTACTACTTTTTCTTTTCCATACTCTATTCATTAGAAGCAAATCACTATGGCCATATTTAAAGCAATTTAAAAATTTTTTAGATTCCAGAAATAGCCAAAAGAGAATTTGTTATAAAGAATAGATACACCTACGTAGACACTAAAATATACTAACAAAATCTACTTAAATTATTTTTAAAAACAAAACTATTACCTTGAGTTGCTGAATGGTTCGCTGTTTCATATCTATTTCCTGAGAACACTGGTTTTTCTTTTTCTCCAGTTCACTGATTTTCATTCTCAGCAATTTTTCCTCATTGCGCATTACAGATACCTACAAAGTAATGTTTGTAAAACAAATTAAATGTTTTTTATAATACTAACTGCTTTTTGTTGTTTAAAATTCATAGCCAATGGTTCAAAGATTCATATCCTTTAAAACCTATTAGAAAAATTACAGATTCTATCTAAGATGGGGATGAGAATGGAAAAGGGATATGTAATTTGAGGTACACCTGAGAAGTCACTAAGGGAATTTAAGGAGCGAAGCTGCCATTGCTGGGTCTCAGATCCCAGTTGGGGATCTTTAATGAACTATGCCCCACTCCAGGGCACAGGGGTATTTATACATTGATAATCTTTCTTACCGCAGTCAGGATTATCTAAACAGCTGCAGAGTTGGCCCTGTAGGTTATAGGGAGGTGGGTGGGAGGGGTACATGTCACAGCCCCAAGGAGCTTGGAAACAGAGGACCAGAGGAAGAAGATATGGTCAGACAGAGGGCTGACATTATAAATGCCTATTTTTATTTTCTGTTTCAAAACAAAATATCCATGATTAAGTGAAGCAAATGAATCACATCTCAAAAACTTTTATAGAAGGATAATTACAAATCTAAACAATACTCCTACAGATTAAAAATGAGTTGTCTCAGCAGTGCCTGTGTGGCTCAGAAGGTTAAGCATCCAACTTGGGCTCAGGTCATGATCTCATGGTTTGTGGATTCGAGTCCCATGTTTGATTCTCAAACCTGGAGCCTGCTTTGGATTGTGTCTCCCTCTGTCTCTGCCCCTCCCCCACTCACACTCGTAGGCTCTCTCACTCTCTCTCTCTCTCTCTCTCAAAACTAAATAAACATAAAAAAATTTTTTTAGACAAGTTGTTTTGGCGCCTGCACGGTTCAGGCAGTTAAGCGTTCGACTTTTGCTGAGGTCATAATCTCTAGGTTGGTGAGTTTGAGCCTCGTGTTGGGCTCTGTGCTGACAGCTCACAACCTGGAGCCTGCTTCAGATTCTGTGTCTCCTTCTCTCTGCCCCTCCCTTGCTCTCTCTCTTTCTCTCAGAAATAAACATTAAAAAAATGTTTTTAAATAAAAAAAAATTTACAGATTCTAACATACTATGATAGGGCTTCAAATTATAGAAAATATCTTAATACACTAAGGGATAAAAGATCACTTTCTTCTTATAATATTTTAAAAATTTCAAATTCTCAAAGTGCTCTAAAAAAGGATAAACATAGCACCTTGCATCAATAAAATCATTATCACAGAAAAATCAGTGGAGATACTTTATGAGGAAAATACTGGCTCAGATTTCCAAGGTTTACTGAGTAATGGATCAGTAATACAAGAAATACTTTAAAAGCTAATAATGACCCACAGAGGATGAAAATGGAAAAGTTACAAGATCAGAAGTTATCTATGCAAGTGAAGGTCAACTGACTTTTGATGTTACTGGTAACCTAATCCTACAGTTCTCTACCAATCCTAGAGATCTCATAAAATGAAGGAAATAAACTGAAAAAGTACTCCTTCATAAAAAGCATGGAAATGCCATAATATAATAATAGCTCCGAGTGGTTTGGTTTCAGGGAATTTTTATATTACTTCTTAGGCTTTCTGAATGTTCCAAATTTACTACACAATAGATACATATTACTTTTATAATCATACATTAATAATATAATGTTTATTTTGTTTAAAAATATGGGACTTAGAGTAATAAATACCATCCTTATCAATTTTACAGCCATAAACTGTCAGCCAACAATAAATAAAGACTGTGTGTTGCACCAATATGCACATAAGGACCACCAGTTTCCATCATGGCTCTACCATTTACTAGCTAAGTGAACTTGGACAAGTTAGATCTCTCAGTACATGTTTCCTTATCCATTAATGGAAGCTAAAAACAATGCCTACCCCTAATATGTCTGAGAATTAAATGAGATGTTATATATAAACTCAGGATAACTGACCCAGAGTAAGTTATTATTGCTGTTGTCATTATTATTATTTACATTGACACTACACATTATTTTGAAAAAGAAAAAATACCCTTAATAACCATCATTAGGGTAACAGTGGTCATCTATACAATAAAGCATAAAAGGAGATACCCTTGTAAAGTGATGTGAAAAAAAAATCTCAAAAATAAGAGTTAAAAAGCAATATTTACATATAGGTGATTCCGTTTATAAAAAATTAACACATACAGGTATATACAGTAATTACACATACTATGTTAAATGCATACAAAAAAGATCTAAAACAACAAAGATGGACTGTCAAGACTGATCATATTTAAAAAGAAGAGAGAGAGGCGCCTGGGTGGCTCAGTCAGTTAAGCATCTGACTTCAGCTCAGGTCATGATCTCGTGGTTTGTGGGTTCAAGCCCCGCATCAGGCTCTGTGCTGACAGCTAGCTCAGAGCGTAGAGTCTGCTTCAGATTCTGTATCTCCCTCTCTCTCTGACCCTCCCCTGCTCTAGAGAAATGATTGAGGAGAAGGCTTTCACTTGTATCTTCATTTGTTAAAAAATATTTCCAAATAACATACACAATGAAGTTTTTAATTAGAAAAAGCTTTTAATTGGAAAATAAACTATTATTTAAGTAACCGATTCCATGTGAATAGAAGTTAACTATACCATCCTTTAGAATGCTTACTGATAATCATGGTGCTCAGAAGTAGTATGTTAAAACCAGTAAGTTACATGCCTAGAAAGTAAAGAATCCAAAATTTCTGAGTGACAAACAAATGCTTTTCCAAATTATACCACATTGCTTTTAGCCTACTGATCTAAGAATTTTCCTACTATCTAATTATAGTTCAGGTCATCTTTACTGTCTAACATTTCTAATCTAATTTACTACTAAAATATTTATCACATAACTTGGAAACTTTCTGTATAAACATATATCAAACTACATAGGTTTATGCATTTTACCTATGGTGGTACAATTTGTATTTTCCTTCTATTAATTAAAAACTTTGTTATATTTCTCTTATTATAATGAATACATAAGATACTAATGAATCCAACAGAGCTTTTAAAGAGTTACATACGCCATTACCTAAGTTAATCAAAATATATAATATTTTTATATATTTCCTTGCAGCCTATATTTTAAATGCAGATTGTTCACAAACTTTTAATCTTACCATATACACTTGACCCTTGAACAATGCAGAGGTTAGGGATGCAGATCCCCTGTGCAGTCAAAAATTGACATATTACTTTTTAAAATTTTTTTATGTTTGTTTATTTTGAGAGAGTGAAAAAGAGCAAGCTGAGGAGAGTCAGAGAAAGAGAGGGAGAAGGAAATCCCAAGCAGGCTCCACACTTTCAGCGCAGAGCCTGATGCGGGGCTTGAACTCATGAACTGTGAGATCATGGCCTGAGCCAAAACCAAGAGTGGGAGCCATCCAGGCACCCTAACATATTACTTTGGACTCCCCAAAAACCTGACCAGATGCTTTACTAATATCATAGTCAATGAACATATTTGTATGCTATATGTATCATATACTATATTCTTACAATAAAGTAAGCTAAAGAAAAGAAAAAGTAGACCTGCATAGCTCAAATCTGTCTGTTCAAGGTTTTACTGTATATAAAATTAGGTCCATCTTCTATTATTTAGTACTATAACACATTTTCCATATCAAGAAAGCTTAGTTCTTAACATTGTCCTTAAATCAGAATCCTACTTAATATACTGATGATGAGTCTGAGAACTTTATAAATTACAAACTGTGCTGATGAAGCAATGAGAAATACAATTTACACATCTCTACAAATCACTATAAACGAAGCATGAGAACTTAGGCCAAACCTCCCAGGCATCACAGTGCTTAAGGAGCTGTCAGGGATATAAGAGAACGACTATCCACAAAAACTGCAGAGGGGAACTGGGTCCATAGCAAGAGCTTCTCTCCCTCTTCCTTTCCTTTACTATACAGGCCCTAATAATCATGAAAGTTGTTGTTTATTTAATCAAAAAGTTCATACCCATTCTATTTTTCTCATTCATTTTTAATTTACATTACTACGGTCTTATTGCAGGCTTTTATGTTAAATAACAAATTGTTCCAGAACTTCAATTTCAAATGGTTTAGAATAAATGAACCAATCTTCTGTTGAAAAAAAACAAAAAACAAAAACTACTGGATGAAGACAAATAAATTTAATCTTTTTAAATGAATTGAAGAATTAGCAAAAAAAAAAAAAAGTAATAACAGAGATAAAAACTGAGTGAAAATAAGAATCACAGAAATAAGTGGAGTACCAACAGATGCTGGCTTTTGTTTTAAGTACATTTGAAGAATAAGGTGGTCTGGTTTTCAAAAGAATGGTAAAAAAATAAAACTATTAAAAAAAAGAACTTCAGGCTCAGACAGTTAAGGTTCCGACTTTGGCTCAGGTCATGATCTCATGGTTCATGGGTTTGAGCCCAACATCAGTCTCTGTGCTGGCAGTTTGGAGCCTGCAGTCTGCTTTGGATTCTGTCTCTCTCTCTCTCTCTCTGCCCCTCCCCCACTTGCACCCTGGTTCCCAAAAATGAACATTAAAAAAAGATTTTAAATACAGAACTTCAATCATCAAGACAACAAACCAGAAGATATTTGTAACATATTTAAGCGACAAAGAATCAAGTATGAAGAAATCCTACACACTAATAAAAAAAAAAGTACAATTAAAAGAAAATATGAACAAATGATTTCAGAGTAGTAACCAAAACAAATAACCAATAAAAATATGAATACGTGCTGCATTTCATTAGTAATCAGAGGAATGCAATTCCAAATGGCAATAATACCCCTTCACATCCTCTGATGCAACAATTCCACCCCTTGGAATAGAAACTCTCACACAAGTATACACACAGGCATGTATAAGAGAGGAATGCTGCTTCTAGAGCAAAAACAGAAAAAAACCCAAAACGGTCAATAGGCAAATGGATAAATAAATAGCAGAAGGTCATACAAGGGTATATTATACAGCAGTCAAAGTGATTATCACCAACTCAAGAATCTCAGGTATATGATGCAAAAAATAAAAGGTCTCAGAAAAATACAATATACTATTCAGAGATAAAGAATAAATATGGTTTTGAATTATATGTTTAGAAGGAAAGAAACACAAAATGTTCAAGGTAATAACTTCTATGGAGGTAGGAAACAGAAGTAGGGATGGGGCTCACAAGCATTTGCTATATCAATTTCTTCAGACCATACATATTTAGGTATTCTTTTTAACTAATTCAAAGTAATAATAAAAAAAATTCTTTAGAACTGTTTCAGCTTTGGGGCATCTGGGTGGCTCAGTCAGTTGAGCGTCCAACTTCAGTTTAGGTCATGATCTCACAGTTCATAAGTCCGAATGATCTCACAATTCATAAGTTGCGCTTATAGCTCAGCCTGAAGCCTGCCTTAGATTCTGTGTCTCGCTCTCTCTCTGACCCTCCCCTGTTCACACTCTGTCACTGTCTCAAAAATAAACAAACATTTAAAAAATAATTTAAAGATTTTTTTTAAATTGTTTCAGCTTTTAGGGGCGCCTGGCTGGCTCAGTTGGTAGAGCATGCAACTCTCGATCTCGGGGTTGTAAGTTCAAGCCCCACAATGGGTGTAGAGATTACTTAAAAATAAAAGCTTAAAATTTAAAAAATAATTTATTTAAAAAAAAAACTTTCAACTTTTAGAAAACTCTAAGTACAAGACAAAATCAAGGAGTCATAAAAGAAAAATTAATAATAAATTTAAATACATGAAAATCAAAATTTGCTATAAGGCAAAAAAAGAACCTTATCAAAAAAAACAGCAATGAGGGGAAGGGGTCTTCAATTCATATCTTTAGAAAGGCTAATTTCCTCAATATATAATAAGCTCCTATAAGGCAAAAATAATTGCAAACAGAACAAAAATCAATAACCCAAATTAAAAAGCCAAAGATATGAATACACAGTTCATAGAAAAAAATATAAACAGCTTTTAAACAAAAAGATGCTCACTCATAATTACAAAACTACAAATAAAATTATTACCGTGAGATACATACTATTTACCTATCAAATTAGTAAATATCAAACAGTATGATAAAATACTACTTTGTGGATTAGGGTGGGAAAAAAAAGTCTTACTCTCATAATTACTCCTGGCTTACAAATTGGTATAAAGAGGGTAATAAGTATCAAAATTACAAATGTACAAACCAGTGAACCATAAATTCTACTTTTAGGAATTTATACACCACAGAATGACTTGTAAATGTTCAAATGACTTTGCTGCATAATCTCAATCAGCAGAGGACAAAATTATCTGAACTGTCTAATATATAATACAGGACCAATTAACTAATGGCAAATATAGTTTGTACTATAAAATAGTTCATTGGAGGGGTTTTTTCTTTTAATGTTTATTCATTTATGAGAGAGAGAGACAGAGTGTGACAAGAGGAGAGACAGAGAGAGAGAGGACACAGAATCTGAAGCAGGTTCCAGGCTCTGAGGTGCTAACGCAGAATCCGATACAGGGCTTGAACCCACGAACCGTGAGATCATGACCTGAGCCGAAGTTGGACACTCAACTGACTGAGCCACCCAGGTGCCCCTGGAGATTCTTGACATTATCCTGATAGAAGAAGACAGCCAAGATGCACTATTAAGTGAAAAAAACAAGATTCACAACATTGTCTATAGGATATTTTCTTTTTTTTTTTTTTTACAGAAAGAAAAGAAAGAAGGCTAGAAAGAGGAAAAAGTAAAGAGGAAGTAACAGGTATCATTTGATCCCTTGAAGAGAAACTTGATGGCTAGGTAGAAAGTAGTTTTTTCTCACTGTATATACTTTATGGATTTTGTACTTGCAATCAGTGATTGCATTTCCTATTTTAATATTAAACTGTAACAAACTTGTTACAACTATACGACTCATGAATATGATCTGCAAACACAAGTTTGATTTTTACTTTTGGGGGAACTAGAACTTGGCAGTGCTTAAAAGAAAAAAAAAATCTATCTTATATATAATCAGAATCAGCAATTCTATACATTACCCAGTGCTTATCATGATTAGTGAACTCTTAACCCCCTCACCTATTTCACCCATTCCCCCATCAGCCTCCCCCACATATTTTTCTTAATGTTGGACATTCTTCAGTTTAAGCTGGCTAAATTTTCTTTTGTGAAATAAGTGTTCTCATCATTTTAAGAAAAATTATGGAGTTGGCAAATGTTATGTTTAATTCTAAAATCTGTGTCTAAAAAGTGTGCTACATTATGAAAGGAAAACAATCTTTGTTATTTAAATTGGCCATACAACTTTTCAAATAACCTACCTCTTTCTGTACTTGCTCAATCTGTTTTTTTGCATCAGCCAATTTCTCTTTCAGCTCAGCATAGTCCTCTTCCTTCCTCTGAAGATCTACTTTCAGATTCTGGGTAAGAGCAGAGCTTGCAGAGAGCTCCTCTTTCAACCTAAAGAACACAAATCATTTTTCTATAGTGACACACCACTAAACATATAAGATCATACATGTAACTGGTAACAATCTGCAAAATTCCGTATTTTCACAAACTTGGAATGTCCAAATGTGAATGAGTCCTTTACAGAGGATTTCATGTGATTTTATAAACAATTTTTGTATATAACTTTTGGTTCCAAAGGCTTATTTGAACAAAATTCAAGTTCTTTACTCATCATACATGCTGTATTTTATTAGATTAAGTTATGCCCATCTACTATTTAAAAGCTACATAGGAAAATCAATAAAGTAAAGGCTTTGCACACTTTAAAATATTTTAATAACATTTATCTTACTTTTCTGCTTTTTGCCAGTTGGTTTCATTTTCTTTTTCCTTTAACTGAAGCGAATGCTTTACATCTTGCAAATTATCTGTTAATTGTGTGATTTCTTCTTTCAACTTGATTTCCTTTTCATTTAAATCTTTGTTGTTTTTAATAGAATCCTGAAGATTTGCTTGAAATTGCTTCAGATTTCTCTCTAGCTTTGAGATGATAGATTCCTTTTCCACTATTTCTTCTTCTAACTTAGCTGAACGACTATATTCATCTTTTTGAGTTTCTAAGATTGCTTCAAGTTCCTTTATTTTCATCTTATAGCATGTAACATTTTGTGTCAGTTCTGAAAGTGCTCTCTTCCCTTCAACTACATGCTGTACTTGAATATCAAGAGAAATGTTTTTTTCTTGCAATTCTTGTTTCAGCTGCTGAATAAGATTTTCTTTTTCTTTTAGTAGGTCACCTTGATTTTTATTCTCTCTCTCCTCTGTTTTTAGTCTACTGTTTTCATCCATACAGCCTTTTAATTCTGCCTGTAATTTTTCCATCTGTTGTTCCAATTCTTGGATCTGATGACTTTTTTTGGAAGAGGCTTTAACAATCTCTTTACATTCTTCCCAGATGTCTTCAATAGTAGAGTGGAAAGAACTTTCCCTAGTAAGTTCTTGAATATGGTATTTGTTAACCTGCTTACTTACCAAATCATCATTATCTAAAAGGTGTAACTGTGTATTGGGTAAATTATCCTTTTGAGAGCCACTTGACAGATCCCTGAGATTGAGTAAATCTATGTTTGCGATCTGTGAAACTGAATCAAGTGTTCGTAGTTCATCTATTTTTGCTTGCATTAATTTTATTTGTGAAACATTAGTTGTGATATTTTTTCTAACAGCTTCTATCTCCTTTGACAATTTCTCAATCTTTTCCTCCTGTTCTTGATTTATACCTCTCTGCAACTGTAATTCAGAAATTGCATTATCATAATTTGACTGAATTTGTTGGACCTCTATATTTAAAGTAAAATTCTTTTTCTCAGAAAAAGAAAGTTCTTCATGCAAACTAATGATCTTTTTATTTAATTCTGCTTTTTCTTCCTTTTCATTTTTAAGTTCATTCTCAGCCATGAGTAGACATGTTTTCAGCTCTTCATTATTTTCTTGTAAAATTCTAATGCCTTCCTCGTCTTCTGAAACGATCTTCTGCATTTCTTCACTTTTCTTTTCAGCTTCAGTAATAGTTGGACTTATGTGGATAGGTCCTTTAAAAATAAGAAAACTGTTATTAACCTGGCAAACCTTAATAAAACCAAAAAAAATTACCCAATAGGCCAATATTAAAACATAAAATATGAAAGCAAACTTTTGATGAAAAACAGAAATAGGGCATTGAGTGAAAAAGAAAAAACAAGTTGCAAAACATGCAACTACATAAGCCCATTTATGTAAAATTATAGTTCCTTAAAATAATGCAGAAAGAGTTGGCAAAGGAAATACACTAGAATCAATGGTAGCTACCTGAGTAAGATTATTAGAAGTAGAGTAGAAACCAGTTATTTCTATTCTTTTTATAACTTTCAATATTACCTAAATTTTCTACTACAAGTCTTTGTTATCATTATAACATGGGACAGAGGGAAGGAAATCACGTAACAAGACACTTAAGGTAGACATCCCAAATCCTAAAGAACAATTTTAAAGTACAATTATATTACTGGATCCACTAAATTAATGACTTGAAAACTTAGTAACTTATTTTTCATAGCTCAAATTAGGGGGGAAATGGTTGAAATTCTGAGAATACTGCCTTACCCTTCTTCGCTAGGTGTATAACGGTCAATAAACTCCCTAACCCTAAGACCACTTCCTCAAATGTAAAGCAGAAGTAATATCACCTCTCTTAGTTTCCATAGTATACACACAAAAACAAGCCTTATCAGTAAGTTTCTATTTTTCAAATACAATCTGTATTTGTTTTCTTCACCCAATTGTCTAAATGCTCTTGGGTAACTGTGCATTCTCATTATGGAATCCCAAGATCTCTCTTCTTTAATAGAGACCAATATTAAAAGCCCACTAAATAAGGTTTTATTACCTCTAACTCACTGTCTCCTCTGCCTCAGAGAGGGTGGGGAAAACATGGCATTACCCTTGCTGTATAACCTCACTATCTTAAAAGCTGCTAAGTTTATTTTTGAAGCTCTTCTTTTGTTTGTAGTTATATTTTCCCAATTTACTGCCTCAAGATTCTTAATTTATTCTAAGGATTCCAGCTACTCTGGAATCTTAAAGATTTACCCTATTTTTACAACAAACTAGCCCACTTACTCTTATGAATTTTTTTTTTTAAATAATCTTCAACCAATACATTATTCTTCTGTCAGAGTGTCTCCTAACATTTTACAAAGTTGTAGTAAGTCATCCCACAGTGGAATTATCCAGTCTTCTCCATGGTTCAGATTTCTGTTCTACTTACCATTTCATGTAATTCTCTACTTGTGATGCTATATTTATACCTATGACTTCATCAGTGTAAATGCCTAATTAAGAAAACTAAACGAGGATGATAAGAGTCCTGGACTCTTTTTTTTTCATAACTTAGAAATGTTTTTTTTTAAAAAAAGAATCCTCTTGCCCTTTAAAAAGGCAAGTTATAAAATTGTCTGAACCCTTCATGAGAGATGGGATCTAAGCAAGTTTAAAATGAGAATAATCAGAAATTCACAACTCACAAATAGATCCTATCTGTCCTAAGTCGAGAAATTTGAGTCACGCATACCATATGGATATAGTCCCTAAACCCTCAAGTGAATACAGAAAACTTATTAAAATTTTTGTGATCAAATAATGTTGTTCTTTAATTTTACTGTATTTCATGACTGGGATAATTACATAAGGTAAATCAAACTAATTTGTTTTGTACCTGATTTTTTTTCAGATATTCACACTATTCTTTCAGAAAATTTTAAATGTTTTATATCAAAAGATTCATAGAACATATTCAGAACAGCCTTGTCAGGGAGAAATTAAAGTTTTAGTCAAGCAACCAAGATGGGAAAAACTCTTCACTGTCTATTGTTAACTTATAAAAACTAAACATAAACAATAAGAATGCAGTTAACACTTTAATTCAATATTTGCACTATACTTAACATACACTTATACTGCTCACTCTATTTTGTTATAACAGTTACAGTTTTGATTGAACAATCACAAGTAAGCAGGCTCTATCATGTCTCTGTTTTGCCTCCTTTATTGCTACCTGAAGGCTTATTTCCTAGGCTGTTTACATGGTTACCAGCTTCCCCGAAGTATAGACATAATGACCTCAAACAAGCAAATTCACTTTCATAGGAAAATTGCTTGCCATTCCTTTTTAAAAAGAGAAAACATGCAGCTTATGAAACACTATCAACCCCCTTATCCTATCCTAGGGGTTACAGGACTCACATATTTTATTCTAGAGATTTTAGTAGAAAGTAAAGGGGAAAGTGTGGTTTTATCTACGATTTTTATAGGATACCATATATAATCCCTGTAGTCTCTAATAACATAAAAAAATTGAGAAATGGCCAAAGTAGTTGTGAATTCAAGGAGAAAAAAAATATTTTGTTGCATTACATAAAATTACTTAAATCTACCCATATTAAAATTATTTATGCCTAATAACAACAGTTCTTAAATACTCTTCTTCATGAATGGGTTACCTTTAAGATTAGTCCCACTGTGTGTATAACTTGCTCCTGGCCACTTCTACTTTCTAGTGACCTACTGATTCTACATTCTCAGCTACTCTATGGCACTGACCAAAGTGAAAGAGGAAGAGGAACAGTGTGCTATGGAAAATCATAGCAAGGTTATTCTCCCGGTAGCAAAGGCACCCCTCCTTCAGTGGATAACAGAAGGCATATGCTTATTAGTCTCGATCTATTAGCTCACATGAGCACTGCACATCCTATAAACCACATATCTAATGCTATATTATCCTCTACGGCATTTACTTTTGCAAACATTCACTTCACTGAGGTTCTTTGAGATGTTTATTATGTTGGTATAATACCCAATTGTTTCTATCTTTGACAACTCAAGAGACAGAGAGTAACTTATTTTATTAATGACAAAAGTAAGACTTAACTTACTCATTTTTCTCAAGGTGAAACAGCGAGGCAGGAAAGCTAAAGTTTATAAACCTTCTCTTAGAAAGCCCTTATGCCCTCCCTGTACTGTACTACAAAAGTTTTCCCAAAAAAATTATGAATCAGTAGAGACAACATAATAGTTGATATATTCTTCCACATAAATAGGGACATATGCTATACAGTAAGCATGAACCCGCTTTTAAATAATTCTATAGTAAATACAGTAACTCAAGCACATCTGTCTTTAATACTATTCAGCTCAAAGTCTTGCTCTCAAATGTCCTTTATGGAAGGAATAAAGAATGCAAAGGGAGGAAACAATGTGGAGAGATTTTGGCATAAAAAGATACTATAATTATGAAAATAGACTACTTTTAAGAACAGAAGCAAAAAGAATCATAGGCATGCAGACGAGTGATAAAAACACAATTTCTAAAATTATTTTATCAAAATAAAAGACAGCTGTAAACACAC
Organism: Proteles cristata cristata; assembly: GCA_017311185.1. Taxonomy (NCBI): domain Eukaryota; kingdom Metazoa; phylum Chordata; class Mammalia; order Carnivora; family Hyaenidae; genus Proteles; species Proteles cristata. The sequence continues at coordinate 1,249,851 of JAESUZ010005475.1, forward strand.
ACACCCATCCTCTAGGCAGTTTATAGCGTTAGCATAAAAATCAGCAGCATTTACATTTCCTCAGGTTTTTTCCTTAGATAAGTAAATTTCCTCCTATTTGCAACTTTGTCCATTACTAGTTTAGGAAATAACTTTCTTAAAGTCCTCTTACTGACAAATGAAATAGTACCTTTCTTCGCTGGCGGTTCATCTAGTTGAAGCTCATTTTCATTTAGTCTTTTTCTTCCCAAATCAGTTTTGGTTTTGTCATCCTTAAGCACTTGAACTGTCTCATTACAAGCCAATGTATTGTTTATTATTAAAGAAGATGTACCAGCCTCGTCCTATAATAGAATAATTAAGATTAGTTCACAAACACAAAGCTACAATACATGTAAAAGCTATATAAATTATATTTCAGCAGTGTATCATAATTTTATTTTCAAATAAAAACATTTTCCAATTTATTTAAATCTCACCCTAAAATAACTGATGGCTCTGTCAAATGAGTGGTATTAACTAACTTGTACACTCACTAAGGTAAACAAAAACACATATCTTGAAGTCGGTTAAGCATGTAATTTCATCCTGATACCTAAAAACAGAGTTCTCATTAGTAGGTTTAGAGACTTGCATGGGGCTAAATGGAGAACCCTAAAACACTCGCCCCTAAGTCACATTCCAAATGTGCTTTGAAAAGAAAAATACAAAAATACTACCACAAAACTGTTTTCTAGATAGCTGAACTTAAAATCTTGAGGTCCCCCTCTAGAAAGTCTATAAGTGTTTTGTTTTATAAACAAGGCCTCTCAGAGATAAGCAGCACTTTCTTATCTTTATCAACTCCCAGAAAAATAGTTTTGGCCTTAGCTTCTAGCCTAGGTATATTTAAAGATATACAGTCTACATACAGCTTTAAAACTGAGCTCCTAGTTTATCTAAATAAAAACTATTCAGATTTTTATTTTTTAAGACAAATACTATGCCTCCCTAAAGGCTAGTGGAATAAAAAAAAAAGAATATACTGTTCTTCAATAAGAGGAAGGATGAAACTCAGCAGTTAAGACTATAAAGTAATCAAAAGAATGGTAAAGGCAGGGATTTTTTTTTTTTAATGTGGAAGATTACTTTAATCTCTACATGCTGGTAGCAATCCTTTGGAAAAATTGTATGAAAAAAACAAAATGCCATTTTATATCATAAAATCAAACATTTTATTCAGAAGATATAAATGAGATGCCTTTTTTAAATTACAAAGTAACGAGGGGTTTTTTTAAAGGTTTTTTTTTTTTGGTATCCCTAAAAATAGGAGGATGTCATGAAGAAAAATCTCCACACTTTTCACAATTAGTCCCCTGGTGTCATTGGGAAACAACAATAGCCTGGAATAGACAGATCACACTGCTGACAGAGCCTGAGAGTTTTCAAACACTCCATGACAGGTTCAAGTTGTCTCTTTCCTCACTACTATCAAAATGATCTGATCATTTTTTTCTCCTTCAAACTATACAACTTTACAAAAATATAAAAAATTTAAAAAATTTAAAAAAATATATTTTATATATATATATATATATATATATATATATCTCCTCCACAACTCAGTACTGCATGGAGTCTTTCCTGCCCCTAGAGTATGCTTTTGGTTGTAATGATAATCAAGAACCGACGTTCAAAATAAACTTTTTTTATCATTAGGAAGAGTCTGCTTTCAAGACAAGCTTTGAACAGTGACCATAGATTAACAGTTTATCTGTTTTTTTTGAAAGAGGCAATATGGCGGAGAAGTAGGGAGCTCCATGCATTTCGCTTGCACCCATGTCTCAAACAGGCCTGAAGCCATAGGACACTGAGCCACAGGAGTTTGGGAAGAGAAAGAGACAGAGCACATTGGGAAGGCAACCTCATAAGTGTGTGAGTGCGAACTGGGGAAGATAAAAGTGGGCCAGTGGGCCGGGACCAGACACAGAGGGAGGGAAGGAGACCCCTCCTGGGGAGCCACGGTGAGTACAGGAGAAAAGAAAGAGTGGCTGAAAATGCTCATAGAACTGTCTCCGGAGAAGAGAAAAACAGCTCAGACGGAGAGTGTTCTTAGTTCTAGCTGGGGTGCTGACTTTAAATGGGTGCCCCAGGTCCCAGACGGAGCCAGGAGAAACTGCTCTGCTGGTCTCCAGGTTCCATCCCGGACAACTGGAGGGCAGCTGACCCCAGGGTGCGCGGCCACTCCCCCAGCTTGACCACTGGGGGCAGGGAGGCGGCCCACCAGAGACTGCACCACTGCCCTTCAGGCTCAACCCCCTGCATTGCGGAGGCAGCCGACCCCAGGCTGCCCCGCTGCTCCCCGCACTCCACCCCCAGTGGCGAGGAAGCAGGGATCTGCGGGACCTGCAGGATTCTGTTTCAGGCGGTATCAATAAAGTGCACGGACTGGGACCTGGAAACAAGGAGGGGCTTGGGACATAGAACACTGCCCACCTTGGCTGCACCAGCAGCAAAGCGATGTTGGACCCAAAAGAGTGATTTGCAGTGCCTGGTACGAGGAGGGACTGGGGCACCGCCATTTTTCTCCCCATAGCCACCAAGGCGGGGCCTCAGGGAGCAGCCAGCGGGACCCCAGTAGAAGCTAAGACCTGCCTACACCAAAAGACGCCCATCCCCACTAGAGAGCTGTTTTTATTTTTGTTTTGTTTTGTTTTTTTACTGGAGCCCTGGGGCAAAATCAACATGGATCCACAGCCTTATTAATTCTAGATCAATTCTTTCTATTCAGATATATTCTCCCTTGTCTCATTCGTACCCCTCCCCTCTGCCGGACCGGGCACTCTGGTCAGTGTTTGCATAAACGGTCACATTTAATCCATTCTCTAGATGTACAGTCAACACCTCTGCTGCTACCTTTCTGTCTCTCTTGGGTGTAATCAGACTATATAGTTTCTCTGAGTAACATTATCTTCATTTCTTTCTCCTCGCCTCTTGCCATCTTCTCCTCTTTGTCTCTCTGAATTAAGCCTCTTAGTCTCTCTGCCTGGTCATTTCTCTTCCAATTTCACTTCCTCCCTGCGCTGTCATTTCTCTCTTTGTATATGCTCTTCCATCAGCACTGCATACACCCGGCTCTTTATTTGTAGCTGGGAATTCTGGTTTTATGCTTTTATTTTTTTTTAATTTTTTTTTTTTTTATTTATTTCTAGGAGAGAGAGAGACAGCATGAGCAGGGGAGGGTCAGAGAGAGAGGGTGTCACAGACTGAAACAGGCTCCAGGCTCTGAGCTGACAGTCAGCACAGAGCCAGACGCAGGGCTCGAACCCACGAACCGCGAGATCATGACCCAAGCGAAAGTCGGACGCTTAACTGACTAAGCCACCCAGGCGCCCCTGTTCCCTGTGTGTTTGTCTGTTTTCTTTTCCAAGGCTACCTCAAGAAACAAGCCAAAGTACACATGGTGGGGGCGCCTGGGTGGCTTAGTCAGTTAAGCGTCCGACTTTCGCTTAGGTCATGATCTCGCGATTCGTGGGTTCGGCCCCGCGTCGGGCTCTGTGCTGACTGCCAGCTCAGAGCCTGGAGCCTGTTTCAGATTCTGTACCTCCCTCTCTCTCTGACCCTCCCCTGCTCATGCTGTCTCTCTCTCTCTCCTAGAAATAAATAAAAAACATTAAAAAAAATTAAAAAAAAAAAAAAACAAAGTACACATGGTGGAAAGTCCCAAATACCACTACGAGTAGGTAAATAAAATAACCAAAGTCTCAACAAGAGAGACCAAGAGACACCACATTCAAAGAAAACTTCCTGAACGGACAGACCATGGACAAAGAGCTTTCTTTAATACAGCCATACAAGCAAGTGCAGAGTGCATAACAAGATTTTAAAATTAACAAGAGACAGAAAGCTAGCCAAAATGATGAAATGGAAGAACTCTCCTCTAAAGAAATTCCAGGAAGAAATGACAGCTAAAGAACTGCTCAAAACAGATAAAAGCAACATAACTGAAGAAGAATTTAGAGTGACAGTCATGAAATTAATCGCGGGGCTTGAAAAAGGCATGGAAGACATCAGAGAAACCATTGCTACGAAGACTATAGACCCTGAAAATAGGTCTATAAAATGAATTTAAAAATGCTATAAATAAGGTGCGTAATAAAATGGAGGTGGCCAATCCACAAACTGAAGAGGCAGAGAGGAGAATAGGTGAATTAGAAGACACAATAATAGAAGAAGAGGAAGCCGAGAAAAAGAGAGAGAAACTGATCCAGGAACAAGAAAGGAGAGCTTGAGAGATGAGCGATACAATCAAATGGAATAATATGTGTACCATAGGAATTCCAGAAGAGGAAGGGGGATGGAAAAGCACTGAAGGAGTCCTTGAACAATTTCACAGAGAACTTCCCCAATCTGGGGAAGGAAACAGATACTGAAATCCAAGAGGCACAGAGAACTCCCCTCAGACGTAACTTGAATTGATCTTCTGCATGATATGTCATAGTGAAACTGGCAAAATTGAAGGACAAAGAGAGAATTCTGAAAGCAGCTAGCGATAAAAGGGCCCTAATGTACAAAGGGAAACCTATCAGAGTGGTTACAGACCTATCTACCTATCTACTGAATTTGGCAGGCCAGAAAGGAATGACAGGAAATCTACAATGTGATGAACAGGAAACATATGCAGCCAAGAATCTTCTATCCTTCAAGCCTGTCATTCAGAATAGAAGGAGAGATAAAAGTTTTCCCAAATAAACAAAAATTGAAAGAATTCATCACCACTAAACCAGCCCTACAAGAAATCCTAAGGGGGACTCTCTGAGGGAAATGTTGCAAGGAACACAAGGTACCAGAGACACCACAAGCATGAATCCTACAAAGAACACGATGACTCTAAACCCATAGTTTTCAATAATAACAATGAATATAAATGGACAAATGCTCCAATCAAAAGACATAGGGTAGCAGAATGGATTAAAAAAAAAATCCATCTATTTGCTGTCTACAAGAATCTCATTTTAGACCTGAGGACACCTTCAGAGTGAGTGTAAGGGGACGGAGAAATATCTATCATGCTACTGGAAGTCAAAAGAAAGCTGGAGTAGCTATTGCTATTCTTATATCATACAAGCTGGACTTTAAAGTAAAGGCAGTAACAAAGGATGAAGAAGGGCATTATATAATAATTACAGGGTCTATCCATCAGGAAGAGCTAACAATTATAAATATCTACGCACCAAATACGGAAGCACCTAAATACATAAAACAATGAATCACAAACAGAAACAGTCTTATGGATAAGGATGTGCTAATAGCAGGGGACTTTAATACTCCACTTTCAGCAATGGACAGATCAACTAGACAGAAAATCATTAAAGAAACAATAGACTTGAACAACACATTGGACCTGACAGATTTGACAGATATATTTAGAACTATATACCCTGAGGCCATGGAATTCACTTTCTTCTCAAGTGCGCATGGCACATTCTCCAAGATAGATCACATACTGGGACATAAAGCAGCTCTCAATAAGTATAAAAGAATTGAGATCATACCATGCACACTTTCAGATCACAATGCTATGAAACTTGAAATCAACCACAGGAAAAAATCTGGAAAACCTCCAAACACATGGAGGCTAAAGAACACCCTACTAAAGAACAAATGGGCCAATCAGGCAATTAGAGAAGAAACTTTAAAAAATGTGGAAACAAATGAAAATGAAAATACAATAATTCAAACTCTATGGGATGCAGCAAAGGCAGTCCTAAGAGGAAAGTGCATTGCACTCCAGGCCTATTTCAAGAAATTAGAAAAACCACAAGTACAAAATCTAACACCACACCTAAAGGAACTAGAAGGAGAGCAACAAGAGCACCCCAAACCCAGTAGGAGAAAAGAAATAATAAAAATCAGGGCAGAAATAAATAACATAGAATCCAAAAAAACAAGTGAACAGATGAAACCAAGAGTTGGTTTTTTGAAAAAATAAACAAAATTGACAAACCTCTAGCCAGGCTTATCAAAAAGAAAAGAGAGAGCACCCAAAAAGGCAAAATCCTGAATGAAAATGGACTTTATACAACCAATCCCTCAGAAAAACAAGCAATTATCAGGGAATACCATGAAAAATTATATGCCAACAAACTAGACAACTTAGAAAAAATGGACAAATTCCTAAACACACACACACTACCAAAATTCACATGGGAAGAGATAGAAAATCTGAACAGACCCATACCTAGTGAAGAAATTAAATCAGTGATCAAAAATCTCCCAACAAATAAGAGTTCTGGGCCAAATGGCTTCCCTGGGGAATTCTTCCAGACATTTAAAACAGAATTAATACCCATTCTTCTCAAGCTATTCCAAAAAATAGAAATTGAAGGAAAACTTCCAGATTCATTCTACGAAGCCAGCATTACTTTGATTCCCAAGCCAGATAGACCCCGGCAAAAAAAAAAGAGAACTACAGGCCAATATCCTTGATGAATATGGACGGAAAAATCCTCAACAAGATACTTGCAAATCGAATCCAACAGCACATAAAAAGAATTACCCAACATGATCAAGTGGGATTCATTCCTGGGTTACAGGGCTGGTTCAATATTCACAAATCAATCACTGTGACACATGACATTAATGAAAGAAAAGATAAAAACCATATGATTCTGTCAATAGATGCAGAAAAAGTATTTGACAAAATGCAGCATCATTCTTAATAAAGACCCTTGAGACAGTTGATACAGAAGGAACTTACTTAAATATCATAAAAGCCATCTATGAAAAGCCCTCAGCTGACATCATCCTCCATGGGGAAAAACTGAGAGCTTTCCCCCTGAAATCAGGAACACGACAGGGATGTCCACTCTCACCACTGTTGTTTAACATAGTGCTGGAAGTCCTAGCATCAGCCATCAGACAACAAAAGGAAATTAAAGGCATCAGAATTGGCTAAGAAGTCAAACTCTCACTTTTTGCAGACGACATGATACTCTACACAGAAAACCCAAAAGAAGGCTACTAAGTTGCAAGGTATAAAATCAACATACAAAATTGATTGCATTTTTATACACCAATAATGAAGCAACAGAAAGAGAAATCCAGAAACTGATCCCATTCACAACTGCACAAAAAAACCATAAATACCTAGGAATAAACCTAACCAAAGATGTAAAAGATCTGTATGCTGAAAATTATAGAAAACTTATGAAGGAAATTGAAGAAGACACAGAGAAATGGAAAAACATTTCATGCTCATGGATCAGAATAAATATTGTTAAAATGTCATTACCACCCAAAGCAATCTACACATTCAATGCAATCCCAATCAAAATTGCACCAGCATTCTTCTCAAAGCTAGAGAAAACTATCCTAAAATTTGTATGGAACCACAAAAGACCCCGAATAGCCAAAGTAATATTGAAGAAGAAAACCAAAACAGGAGGCATCACCATCCCAGACTTAAGCCTTTGCTACAAAGCTGTCATCATCATGACAGTATGGTATTGGCACAGAAACAGACACATAGACCAATGGAATAGAATAGAGAACTCAGAATTAGACCCACAAATGTATGGCCAACGAATCTTTGATAAATGAGAAAGGGAATCCAATGCAAAAGACAGCCTCTTTAACAGATGGTGCTGGGAGAACTGGATAGCAACATGCAGAAAAATGAAACTAGATCATTTTCTCACACCATACACAAAAATACTCAAAAAAGGGGCGCCTGGGTGGCTCAGTTGGTTGAGCGTCCGACTTCGGCTCAGGTCATGAGCTCACGGTTGTGAGTTTGAGTCCCACATTGGGCTCTGTGCTGACAGCTCAGAGCCTGGAGCCTGCTTCAGATTCTGTGTCTCCCTCTCTCTCTGTTCCTCCCCACTCATGCTCTGTCTCTAAAAAGTAAACATTAAAAAAAATTTTTTTAATAAAATTTTAAGAAACCTCAAAATGGATAAAGGACCTGAATGTGAGACAGAAAACCATCAAAACCCTAGAGGAGAAAGCAGGAAACAACCTCCTTGACCTCAACCATAGCAATTTCTTACTTGACACATCCCCAAAGGCAAGGGAATCAAAAGCAACAATGAACTACTGGGACCTCATCAAGATAAAAAGCTTCTGCACGGCAAAGGAAACAATCAATAAAACTAATAGGTAACTGACGGAATGGGAAAAGATAGGTGCAAATGACATTATCAGATAAAGGGTAGTATCCAAAATCTATAAGAAACTCCCCAAACTCCACACCCAAAAAACAAATAATCCAGTGAAGAAATGGGCAAAAGAAACGAACAGACACTCTCCAAACAGGACATCCAGATGGCCAACAGACACATGAAACGATGCTCAGTGTCCCTCATCATCAGGGAAATACAAATCAAAACCACACTGAGATACCACCTCATGCCGGTCAGAGTGGCTAAAATGAAAAAATCATGAGATTCTAGATGCGGGCAAGGATGTGGAGAAACAGGCACCCTCCTACACTGCTGCTGGGAATGTAAACTGGTGCAGCCCCTCTGGAAAACGGTGTGGAGGTTCCTCACAAAATTAACGATAGAACTCCCCTATGACCCAGCAATAGCACTGCTAGGAATTTACCCAAGGAATACAAGAGTGCTGATGCATAGGGGCACATGGACCCCAATGATCATAGCAGCACTCTCAACAATAGCCAAAACATGGAAAGAGCCTAAATGTCCATCAACTGACGAATGGATCAAGAAGATGTGGTTTATCTATACCATGGGATACTACAGGGCAATGAGAAAGAATGAAATCTGGCCATATGTAAAAACATGGATGGAACTTGAGGGTGTTATGCTGAACGAAATAAGCCAGGCAGCGGATAGATACCATATGTTTGCACATATAGGTGGATTAGGAGAACTTAATGGAGCACCATGGGGGAGAAGAAGGGGAAAAATAGTTGGGGAGAGGGAGGGAGTCAAACCATGAGAGACTTTTTAAATGTTGAGAACAAACTGAGGGCTGATCAGGGTGGGAGAAAGGGGAAGGCAGGTGATGGGCACGGAGGAGGGCACTTGTGGGGATGAGCACTGGGTGTTATATGGAAACCAACTTGACACCAAGCTATTTAAGAAGAATAAATAAATAAACATTAAAGAAAATTTTTAAAAATTTAAAAACATAAAAATTTAAAAAAAGATTAACGGTTTATCAGCACATACAGGTTAAGTTCCAAATGACTTTGCATTTTTTTTTACATATTTACAAAAACAATATCACACGCTGTTTTAACTTCGTTGGTAACACTATCTAGAACCTATCTAAAAAGTTTATTTACAGGCAAGGGCTATTCGATTAGGAATATAGCTTATTTTATATTGCTTTTTTACTATATTGCTTAAACATTACTAACACACTGGTATCCAAACAAACATATTACAGAAATAAGTATAATTCTATCTTAACTTTCTAATAATTCTCTTATAAGTTGTAGTCGCCAGTATGGCTCTCTCTGACTTTTCTTTTTTCTTTTTTTTCTTTTCCTTCACGAAACCAAATAAGACTTAAAATCCAAATCAAGTGATCAGAGCAACAGCATGTGGTGAATAAGAGAAGTGCTGAGAAAGTCTGGAGGCCCAGCAGTTCAATTACTGTAAAAAGTTAGGCCCGAAGTCCCAAAAGGTCTTACCTCCCCTTATTTCACAAGTCAGTTTTCTCTTCTTAATCACCATCACCACTACCCAACTATGCTTAATCAAAATTCTCATCAACTATCACCTGACTCTCCCAAGATGCTTTTCTGGTCTCTCTGCCTCCAGCCTAACTCCACCTCAATCCCATCCTACAAATTTCCAGATAAGTCACTTAAAATAAAAACTCAACTTTGCTACTCCCCTCCTTAAAATTAATGACTCCTCGGGCCACCTAGGTGACTCAGTCGGTTGAGCATCTGACTTCGGCTCAGGTCATGATCTCACAGTTCGTGGGTTCGAGCCCCACGTCAGGCTCCTGTACTAACAGCTAGCTCAGAGCCTGGAGACTGTTTCATATTCTGTATCTCCCTCTCTCTCTGACCCTCCCCTGCTCAGGCTCTCTCTCTCTCTCTTTTCTTTCTCTCTCAGAAATAAAAAAACATTAAAAAAAAAAATTTAATGACTCCTCACTGTCCATAGAATAAAACCCTAAGTCTTTAACACAGTGTTTAAGGACTTCCACCAGCTTACCGCAACCTACCACTCCCAGACACATTTCTCACCTCTCCATGCTTTAAACTTTCTTCTTAAACAATAAGTGGTTGTGCTTTCCTATACTAACTGAAAGACTTCTCACTTCCATGAGTTCGTACATTCTGATTCCTAAACCTGAAAGGCCAGACTATTTTCTTGTCCATCACAGCTACAAACTGTCCCCTTCCCCTACTTTCAACTGGCTGAATTTTAATCACCCTTTATGGCTTAACTTAATCATTTTCACCTCCAGAAAGTATTCCCTAAACCTCTACCTATTCTCTGCTTCTTGCATATACTGACTACACTGTACATTTCATTGTAATTATGTTTCTATGGTTTCTCTCTTACTGAGGAGTCACTAAGGAGACTAGTTTTTATTAACCTATATAATTCTCAAAATTTAACACACTATCTGGCACCTAGTAAATACTCAACAAATGTTTCTTGACTGAAATAAGTTTATGCTTCTTATCCTTTCTCTCTTCCTTATTACAAGGGTGCTTCTCCCAGTTAAGGTACAAAAAAAGTCAGATAGCCTGAATAATGCATCTAATAAATAACAAAAGACAGGCCTGCTACCAGAGATTAGACAGAAGGTAAGCTAGTCTTCTTATATACGTATGCAGTATCAAAAACCGACCTAATGTTGAGATGATTCAGAGAATATTGATGAGTAATGGACCTTGATTGTAAACATACAAAGGGCAGTCAACAGTCACTTTTTACAAGACATGAATCAACCTTGTCTCATCTGGTCAGAGAAAAGACATACAAAAGCACCTCCAAACAAAGCAGAGAGGTTTGGCTACTAGTTACTCATCCTATTATATGTATATATTGTGCCTTTTTTAATTCAAAAAAATAATCTAAAGGAGTTTACAATAACCAATATAAGTTTAAAATAACCAAAAATTATTGTTTAAAAAAAGGATTAAAAGGCATGCTGATTATCCTAAACTAAATATGAAATTACCTAAATTTGTATGTATAAAACCCTTAAAGGCTTTACATGGCAAACAATACATGATGTAATCTTTTAAAGAAAACATCTTAGCTATAAGCATAAGAACATTAGCAAAAATGCATATAATAAAAAAAAGCCTCTAACAAAAAAAAAAAAACATAATTCCATTGAATCTAATTTTTTTTTAATGTTCGTCTATTTACTTTTGAGAAAGAGTATGCATGCATGCGTGAGTTCAGGGGAGAGAGAGAATCCCAAAGAGGCTCTGCACTGTCAGCACAGAGTGGGGCTTGGGGCTCCAGCTCACAAACCATGAGACTGTGACCTGAACGGAAATCAAGAGTGAGATGCTTAACCAACTGAGCCACCCAGGCGGCTCCCACCTTGAATTTCATTTAAAGTTGTACATATTGATACAGAAATACAGAAACAGTGATGGAAATCTTTATGATCTGCAGATATCTAAGCACGTTAAGTTCCATTAGCCCCAGAGCTCCCCTTCCAACTAGCTAAGGCTTACATCTCCAAGGGCTGCTCATTCTTCTCTCTCATAGGTGCCAGCATAGTCTATGGGATACTATGTTCAAAGAGGTCAAATGTTCTCTTGCAAGTTACTCAAAAATTCAGATTTGCACAATGGTAAACTGAATTTCAAAACAAAAATAACAATTCAACATTCTTAGTAAATTAATTTTAGCCATTATAAGCTATTTTAAATTATTTTATTTTGAACCAAAACATATACATGTTAATGTAATTCGTAGGGCAGAAAAATAAAGTTAAATACTTACACTGCTTATAAACGTGTTTTCTGTATGAAATTTTAGGCTTTGAAATTTGTTGATTGTATCCTCTTTTTGAGCAATTATTTCTCCCAACTCTTGAATTCTTTGCTTCTGTGTAAGTATTGTCTTTCAAAAAAAAGAAAAACAGCAATGTTTAGTAAATATATTTTAGGACAGATAAAATACAAATATGATGCAATTTTAGAACTCCTTCAAATTTTAAGACTAAGTAAAAATTACAGTAGCAACACACTAGGCATAGTATGACCTTATTTTTGTTTAAAAAATAACATAAAAAATAACAAGTTAAAAGAAAAACAGAAAAGCAATTTGGTGAACTGGGTAAGAGGAATCTGGAATCAGACTGTCTGGGTTTGAACCCTAGCTTCTCTACCTTCTAGTCGTATGATCCTTGGCAAGTTATTTTATGTCTCTGCACAAATAAAAAATAACAGTATCTACATCATAAAGTTGTTCTGAGATGTAAAACACTTAAAAGAGTACACAATAATGTTCTATAAAAACAAATACATATGAAGTAAAAGTCTAAAAGAGATACCAAAACAACTTGGTTTTTCTCATTTTTATTTAGGAGGAAGATTATGGGGGACTTTTTTATTTTCTATTTTACATAAAATTGAATTTTTATAACCAGGATCTACTATTTTTATAACTGGAAAAAAATAAAGGAAAAGATTAGGAATCGTTTAAACGTTAACTATAGTGATTTCAATGTACATTATTGTGGTTACTTCTTCAAATATTGGATATTAAATACCAAGATCTTATTTATGTCTAATCATATATTAAAATATTTCACTCTTTAGAAGGATGAATATAAATTGATATAACCCATGCCAGAGAAGGTAAGGCAAAATAACAAGTTTGGAATTCATTTCAAGTGCATATATACTTGTAATTTCATATATAGACCTATCAATGTCAAATCCATCTATAACCATTTGGCATGATTATCTGATCTAAAGGTACAGGGCTCCAAAGATCTTCAGAATTCAGTGCTGCTCACTGATCAGGCCGTATCTCATATTTTAAAACAGTAATTTTAGGTGAAATAAACACCATTTAAATACATCAACTGACACTATGCATCTACCAAAAGAATAACACAGATCTTTATGTGCTGATGTACAATTATATCAGCATGATTTCCAAGACAACTTTTGAGGAAAGAAAATAAGATGCAAAACTAATTAACCCCATTTGTGTAAACCTTTAAAAAGATGTGTATATGTGTTTTCTATATATATATAAATATCTTCTGATATATAAATAAATTATCTTCTGGAAAGACTGAAGAAATTTTCTAGTTGCTATCACTAAAAAAAGGCCTGAGGGTGAAAACACTTACAATTTCCAATTTTTCTATCACATTCATTACTTTTTCTTTAATTACTTTTAAGGCAAATGTACCTTGTCATAATTCATGCTCCTTCAATTGCTTAATTATTAAGTTTCTTATCAAGACAACAAAACTTGAAGTATTACCTTATTAGATTTCTCAAGCTCTTGAACCAATGAATTTACATTAATTTTTGATTCTGAAAAAATAAGAATATTAAAAATAAACATCTGAGCATCTAAAAACTATATTACTGAATAATCACTGACACATAAGCTTCTATAGTAGACCTGACACTAGTGTTACAGTCAGAAAAATGATTTTCACAGCACTAGAAGGACACAGGACTCAGCTACTAATTCTACCACCAGAGGGCAATGTTTCTGTAAAAGCCACTTTCGAAATCCAATCCTAGGTAAAAATGAATGACACGCTAAATAGTGAAAAATTTTCTGGTATAATTTCAGAGATGAAAGGTAACTAGAACCTTTCTGGCCCACTTCATAATGTAGAGACACAACTTACCTGCTATTTTCTACCCATCCTGTTTCACACAGAAAAGGGCAGAACATTTCTTCTAACTCTTTTAAAACCCAGATGACAAGACATTGTGTGTATGTCTGTGTGTGTGTGTCTGTGTGTGTGTTTGTGTGTCTGAGCTGGAATGGAGCTCCAATCTAACAAACTTAAATCCACTCCATGAGAGTTACTCTATCCCAAACTTACAAGCCCAGAGCAGAATAACCACACTATGAGAGAACATAAAAAATATAGAACAAAATTCACAGCTCTACAATTTCCTAAGATTTCTTAATTTGCTGAAAACTAATGTTTACTTTGGTGTTTTTTGTTCTTGTTTTTGAGGGCCCACTTTCTACTAATATTAATCTAAAGGTAAATGAAGGCAAAAAAAAATTTTTAATAGTAAATTACTACAAAGCCATGTTAAAATATTAAATGTTGCCTAGATCAAAGAATTTTCTAGTCACTACAGTAAATAAGTAAACAAGTATAAATCTCTTATACTCACCAAATGTTTTTATGTATTTATAACATCTAAATATGGATAAAATATGTCTACTTACCATTTTCTTTCTTTTTTAACTCTTCCTGGGTTTTGATTAACTCTTCTTTAGTGTTAGCTAATTCAGCTTTAACTTGATTAAGCTTTATTTCTAAACAGGCAATAGCTTCCTGGGGGTCAGCAAGAGATGCAATATATAAGTGAGCAATTTCAGCCTGTTTCTTAATATCAGTGACATCATCTTGAAGAGAATCAATAATATCTTCAATTCCTACATAATTATGTGCTTCCTAAAAATAGCAAAAACCACATGCCTAATGTTAACAGTGGCTTTCACTCTTGCAGTGTGGCACTATCTAATTTAGACAGTTTTAAGAAGACATAGCAAAAACTTTCACAACTTAGAATTTTTTTCAATAAATTTTATCAAAGTATCTCCAACTACTAAAAAGCTGTGTTCCATTACTCATTACTGTTTTATGGAACATGAGACATCATTTCCTATTTAAAAAACATCATAAGCTATGAGAAATCCTTCTAGAACAATTATGACTGTCAGTTCAGGTATATGTTCAGTTATATGTCTCCTAAGGCTCTGGTGGGGCAGTTCTGGAAACAAACATCCATCATCACAACTCAGACCAAGAGCCAAACCATGTCTGGGACACATAAAAAGGATCTGACAGCAAGAGCCAGAACATCACCATCCCGAGCCTCTAAACTCAGTTATTAAAAAAACAAAACAAAATCAAACAACCCCCAAAAGACATCAATTGCAGTGGAAGCAGAAGAAAAGTATGTTTTCTCAACAGTAGGGAATGGTCAATCAGCCAACAAGAGCAATCCTTTTTACATGTAAATGTTTTTGTTTTAATCAGGGCAAAATTGTTTAAGATTAACAGGAATCAGACTAAAAGAAATCTACCTACAATCAATACAACTCAAAAGCAACACAAGGATATAAACATGACACACAGTTTCTTTCTAGTCTAATAGCTATATTTTAACTAATTGTGCTTACCTTATTAACAAAACATGCTTAAGTATAATAAAGCTACATAGTAACTGTTTTAATTCTAAAGTATATTAGTGTTTCTCATCACTGAGGTGGTACACTACACACAGACCAAAAACCTCATTAGACTTCAGTTAACATACTTTGTTTTCACCTTTCATGGCACAATCTTCATTTGTTGGTTCTTCTTGAGTGTCACATTTACCAACCAAATCCTTGAAGATAGCCAAACGACATTCAGCATTTTCCTCAAGTATCTCTCGTTCTTGAAGGAGAGTTTCCCTTCATAACACAAATTAATCCCATTAGGAACATAAAAGCATGACTTTGTGTTTTTCTTCTAAATTTCTAAGATTAAGGACACATGCACCCCTGTGTTTATTGAAGCATTATTTACAATAGCCAAGCTATGGAGGCAGCGCAAGTGTCCATCGACAGATAAATGGATAAAGAAGATGTGGTGTGTGTTTATACATACACACATATACATATATACATGCATATATACATGTGCGTATGTGTGTGTGTGTGTACACACACACACAATGAAATATGGAATGGAATAAAAAAGAATGAAATCTTGCCATATGCAACAACCCGAATGGAGCCAGAGGGTATAATGCTAAGCTAACTAAGTCAGGGAAACACAAATACCATATGATCTCACTCATACGTGGAATTTAAGAACAAAACAAACGAGCAAAGGGGAAAAAAAAGATAAATCAAGAAACAGATTCTTAACTATACAGAACTGATGGTTACCAGAGAGGAGGTGGATGGGGGCATGGGTCAAATAGATGATGGGGATTAATAAGTACATTTATCAGGGCGCCTGGGTGGCTCAGTCGGTTAAGCATCCGACTTCAGCTCAGGTCACGATCTCACAGTCCTCAGATTCAAGCCCTGCATCAGGCTCTGTGCTGACAGCTCAGAGCCTGGAGCCCACATCAGATTCTGGGTCTCGCTCTCTCTGTACTCCCTGGCTCATACTCCAGCTCTCTCCCCCAAAAATAAATTAATTAAAAAAATAAGTATATTTCTCATGACAAAAAAATAAATTTCTAAGATTAAATATATTGTAAATTAAAAGCAAAATTTAAATCATTCATGTACAACTCAGAATCAATGTCAGGATTAGCAACAGCACTTTCAAGGAACTAGAAAGGTCAGAATTCAGAAGCCACTTAATATAAAAAAAGTAAATAACTTTAAAATATTCTGAACAAATAATATTCTCAATTTTTACTAGGACATGAAAGCAATAACTTACTTAAAGTCAGCTTCCCGTTGAGCTAAATATTGAGTAAACTCCTGTGTAACTTCATCACGAATTTTAAATTCCAAAGTTAACTTTTCTTTTCTTTCAGTTATCAGTTTTTTCTTCAAGTCTTCTATTAAATCCAACAGTTTCTAAAACATAAATATTAAAATCCTAAGAACATATATATCCCAAGGGAAATATTACTGTCCAAGTATTCAAAAATAACGCTTCATTTAGTTGACTATAATTATGGATCCTTTTAATAATAATATTCTCACTGAAAATTACGTATTTGGATGGACTCATAAATCTGAAAAACCTCTCTACAGTTTAAAAATACACTTAAGAGTAACTCAGATGTCTCACTGTGTGACTACGCTAAGAAAGAAAGTAGAGAAAAAAAGCTGAAGATCCATTATATGCTAGGAACTACTCTGGGGAGGTCATATTTGATGGTTTTCAATCCACACAATCTTCTGGGAGCTTGGTAGCAGCATCCATACTTCGTAGGTGGGGAAAAAAAGGACCAGGTCTGTGGAAAGTCGTAAAGGCTGGATTTTAAATTAGTTAAGAGCTAAACCCTAATTGTTACACAGTTTCTAAGAACCCCCAAACACATTCCAAAATGGAAAAAAGAGATGTTTCATTAACCCATTTGGTGAACAACAACTCCAAGACCTTGGAGAAAGCATAATTATGTAAATATGGACAGTGAATAAATAAAGCAATTAACATTTGACATGGCCAGTATAGATCTGTAATAAAACATTGTAGCATACCAGCCTGGTATTCTTCAGGTTTCTACTTAAATTTTCTCAATAACAAACTAACTAATAAACTCTCTCAAAACTACAGATCTTTCAATGTCTCAATTTGATACTGAAAATATTTCCATAAATATTCCAACTTTGAAATTCTGCTTCTAAGAACCTATATTGAGGAAATACTTCTATAACAGGACTCAGGGTTTTGGCTGTGAAAATGGTTATCACAGTGTTTTTGTTTTATTTAAGCGGTTATACTTAATTAAAGGAAAAGTGAAACCCAACTCAATAGTCAAAAAAAATTGGCTCAATTATGGCACAATGATACAGAAACCTACTGTAATGAACAATGACTTATATTAATAATTCACATTTTGCACAATTTCTTTTTAAGTGAAGAAAGGATACAAAAGACTAACGTATAGGGGTGTCTGGGTAGCTCAGTCAGTTAACCATCCAATTTTGGCTCAGGTCACAATCTCACCATTCGTGAGTTCAGGTCTGACATCAGGTTCTCTGCTGTCAGCACAAAGCCTGCTTTGGATCCTCTGTCCCTCTCTCTCTCTCTCCCCCTCCCCTGCTCACACTTTCCCTCTCTTTCAAAAATAAATCAAAAAATAATTAAAAAACAAAAGAGTGATGTATAGTAAAAATCCATTAATATGAGCAGTATGTAAATAGATCTTCATAGTTTCCCTCTTTTCTTTTTCCAGATTCCACCATGATTAAATAATACTTTTATAATTTCAAACAACCATATTTTCCACTCTTTATTTTTTAAAATGTTCATTTATTTATTTTGAGGGAGAGAGAGAGAGAGAGATCTCATGAACCAGCAGATCATGACCTGAGCCAAAATCAAGAATCAGACGTGGGGCATGTGGATGGCTAAGTAGGTTAAGTGTCTGACTTCAGCCTAGGTCATGATCTTGCAATTCCTGAGTTCAAGCCCCACATTGGACTCTGTGGTGACAGCTCAGAGGCTGGAGCCTGCTTCGAATTCTGTCTCCCTCTCTCCACCTTTCCCCCACTTGCTCTGTTTCTCACTCTCTCAAAAATAAATAAACATTAAAAAAATATTATAGAGGCGCCTGGTGGCTCAGAAGGGTAACCATCAGACTTTAGCTCAGGTCATGATCTCATGGTTTGTCAGTTCAAGTCCCACGTCAGGCTCTGTGCTTACAGCTTGGAGCCTGGAGCCTGCTTCGGATTCTGTGTCTCAGTCTCTCTCTCCCTGCCCCTCCTCAACTTGTACTCTGTCTCTGTCACTTAAAAATAAAATAAATAAATAAATACACACCACTGTTCAATTTTATGTACTTACCGTAAATGTAAGACAACCAACTATCGTGTTTTTGAAGAAACAGAATTGGTAGTGGGTAGACACTCTGAGTGCTTGTACGTGACTGCAAAGTAAGTTTGGTGGATTATGCTAAAATCACTGAGTGAAAGGGTACTGGGGAACAAGATATTCACATGGTCTCAAAGTATCATCCCACAGATGATACTTTTACAATGAAAAGAGGTCTGAAAAATAATACCTTAACCAAATTAGCAAAACTTAGCATCACCAAGAATGGGCAAGTCAGACATCATGTGTCTGCAGATAGGACACAAATGGAAAATTCACAACTTGACCTAAATAATAGGATGTGTGAAGTGTAAAATCTGAATCATGAGGAAACAATCAGAGAAATTGGGATTGAGGCTATTCTGTAAGACAATTAGCCTCAACTTCTCAACAGAATCATTGTTAGATTACAAATAACTAAAGAAACATACCAATCAAATGCAATGTGTTAACTTTAGTTGAAGATCAAACACATAATGGTGGGGCACCTGGGTGGTTCAGTCAGTTAAGCATCGACTCTTAATTTCAGCTCAGGTCACAATCTCATGGTTCATGACGTCGAGCCCCACATCAGACTCTGTACTGACAGCCCTAGCCTGCTGGCTCTCTGCCCTTCCCCTGCTCAAGCATACAAGCATGCACATGCACACAAGCATGGGTGTATGTGCTCTCTTTCAAAATATAATTTTATTTAAAAATATGACTATAAAGGACATACTGGGACCACTGAAGAAATCTCAAAATGGACAGTATAACAGATTATATTATTATGTCAGTGTTAAATTGCCTCGGTGTGAAAATAGTGTTGTGATCATATGAAATATGTCTACATTGTTAGGAAATACATGCTGAAGTAGTTAGTTGTAAGGTGTCATTATGTCTACATCTTGTTTCCAATAGTACCAGCAAAAAAAAATGTGCATTCACATACACAGAGAATTAAACATGGTAAAATGTTAATAACTGGCAAATTCATGTGAAGTATAAGTGGGTTTTGATTGTACTAGTCCATCTGTAGGTTTTAAGTTTTTCAAAATAAAAAGTTGAGGGGCACATGGACGACTTAACAGTTAAGTGTCTGACCTTGGCTCAGGTCATGATCTTACAGTCATGAGTTTGAAGCCCACACTGGGCTCCAAAGCCTGGAGTCTGTTTCAGATTCTATATCCCTCCCTCTCTCTGTCCCTCCCCCATTCCTGCTCTGTCTCCGTCTCTCAAAAACAAATAACTGTTGGGGCACCTAGGTGGCTCAGTCGGTTGAGCATCTGGCTTCGGCTCAGGTCACGATCTCATGGTTTGTGAGTTCGGGGTCTGTGTCAGCCTCTGTGCCGACAGTCAGCTCAAAGCCTGGAGCCTGTTTCAGATTCTGTATCTTCCTCTCTCTCTGACCCTCTCCTGCTTATGCTGTCTCTCTCTCTCAAAAATAAATAAAAAACATTAAAAAAAAATTTTAATAAATAAATGTTAAAAAAATTAAAATATTAAAAAATGTATATAAAGTTGAGATACATAAAAAATTTAGCATATTGTTGAAAAAACTGGGAGAGCCATAAGTATTTTATAACTTTCATAATAATAATAAGCAAGCTTAGAAATATGAGTTCTTAATACATACCTTCTTCTCTTCATGGCTAATGAAAGCCTTATCTTCCTCCAATGTTTTATCTAGATCTTCATCAGTAAGTTCACTTGCCACACTTTGGTTTTCTTCACCTTTTTCTAGACCCTCAATTATATCTTCATCTTCCACCAGGTCTTCTAGACTACTTTCCCATGAAATTGTGGATCTTTTCACATTTAATATTTTATTAACTGAATTATTAATGCCTAGTGATACATCTTGAGAAGACTTGACAGGACCAAAGGCTTTCTCTTGAGAAGAATTTAAAATGTCTGGAACACAAACCTATAAAAAACCAATGTGACTTTTAAAACAGAAAAGGAAAAACTGCCAACTAAAAAAGAAATCCATAAATTTAAGTCAAATAATAATTTTAGTATTTAAAACAGACCTATCTATGCAAACATACAAGAAGGACTCCTAGCAGAAGGGCTTCCTGATTAATCATGAAATGAACCAGACAGATGGCAGAGCAGACAATTCATGGCAATAATACTCGTAATTTGTAATGAGTGTGTATTATTAACACTTATTACTAAGGTTATTTTAATATTTGCAGGGGGAAACTTTCAATTTTTTAAATGTCCTCTGACTTGATCAAATATTCATATTTTTAATTTTCTATTATTTCCCAGGTTTGCAGTTGTAAGTACAAAACGGAATAGCTACACCAAGAAAAAATGGTTCATATTCTAATAAGAAACTTAATAAATTCTTCAGAAACTTGAATATATTTACTTTTTGTGCAATGGCTGAGAATTTCAACACATTGAGGGTTTCATCATAAGCAAAATAACACTGGCTGATGTTGACAATCATGCATATTTTCCCTTTACCATTAAAAAAACTTTGAAAATAGTGAGTCAGTTTACTTTCCCGGAAAGGCACATGCTGTTGAAACCTATGGAAAAAATTTTCAAAAGACTGTAAGTTAAAACAAATCTCACAAAGTCACAATGTTGATAAAATTTACAAAGAAATAATTAATCTAGCTATCATAGACTTAAACTCTAAGTTAGTGTTTAGTTCTGCCTATAAAAGTCATTTTCTGTGCATGTTCTTTTCTTCAAATACTGCTACTAATACGAATACTAACAATAACTCAGTATGCCAAATGTTAAGAAAATCACATTGAACTTGGTTATGTTTTCTAGGATAAAGCAATTATACAATATATGCCATGAAACACATTAACTAAAAATGAAGACTATTTACAATTTACTAGGCCTAACGTGGTAATTAATACAGATATCTATCACATCTAGAACACAATGCATTAGTAAGAATAAAGTGGTTTTAGATGCTAAACCAGGATCCTAAGAAGATTATCTAGTGTCTGTTGATGTATATTTGCTATGGAAAATACTGTGCTTACTTGATGAGTCCCTGGCATCAACTAACATATTTTTTATTTCAATTTTTTAATCCGAGAACTCTAAGTATTTCAATTGTAATCCCTATATAGTCATCACATAAGAAGCAGGTAAAAAACATGGGGCGCCTGGGTGGCTTAGTCGGTTAAGCGTCCGACTTTCGCTTAGGTCATGATCTCGCTGTTCGTGGGTTCGAGCCCCGCGTCGGGCTCTGTGCTGACTGCCAGCTCAGAGCCTGGAGCCTGTTTCAGTCTGTGACTCCCTCTCTCTCTGACCCTCCCCTGCTCACGCTGTCTCTCTCTCTCTCTCTCCTAGAAATAAATAAAACATTAAAATAAAAAAAGAAGCAGGTTAAAAACAAAAAAGAACTTTCTAAACCTTGAGTTGGAAGCTTAAATATTTTAACACTTAATATGCTAATAGCATTTTCAGCAACACTTACTTTGACTTTTCAATGTTTTTTAAAACATTGATACACTTTCCCAGAGTCAATAAAGAAGTATTGATGTTCCCGGTCTCTCTTAACCTTTCCCCTTCATTCTGTGTCTTCATGCTTCTTTCTGAACCAGCCAGATCACATAAACACAATCTGAATTAAAAACAAAAACAAAACTATGAAAAGTTCTTCCAAATGAAATTCAAAATAATTAGAGTTTAAAGAATGTTCGACTTACTCACTGACTCGCATTACACGAGGCGTTTCAGAATCTTCAATATGTAATATTCTAATAGTGAATATGCTGTGACTAAAAGAAATATATAAAAATCAAATGTTATCTTTCATTTTTAATTTCTGCATTCTGTATGGGTGAAACTAGCATCTAAATTGGCAACTATTTACACCCTCATACAAGCCATACCTCCAGCACTGCATTTTCCAACTAGTTGCCAGATATTTCAATCCAATGTTGCATTGTCACCTAAATACCGAACTGCCTAAAATCATACATCTTATCTTTCATTTAGCCCCAAATTCCTTGAATCCTCTCCTTCTCTTAACACTCCAACTTCTATTAGTGGAATCATTTACAATAAAATTTCAATTTGAAACTTGCAAAGATCATATTATTAGTTAAAATGGTACATATACTGCTAATCTTCTACCGAAAGCAAAGTATACATTTGGCCCAAATGCAGGCTTATTTGGACCAAATACTGTCTTTATGTCACACCAAGTATGGGAGTCAGGGCTCTTTCCCTCTTAAGAGACAACCTGTTTTAAATATCGCACTGCTTCAACTTTTTCCTTTTGTCTCTCATGTCCCAAGCCCTTCCCTTAAATATATCACTCAACCTTGAGATGTATATTGTAGGCAACTCTTAAAATAAAGCTTAGATATTCATATAAAGAGTAAAAATATCTAAGAGACTTTGTGCAAATGAGTAAATTTCATATTGGAACAAGAAATAGTCCTGATAATCTTCTGTGTTTTAGCGCTCTTCAATTAACAAGAATATTTTTTATGCCTATGAATTCATCTAACCTATCAGAGAGACTACAGCCCATTTCAATCTTAAATTAGTTGTATTTACAATAGCACAGAATAGCCTGGGTGCTTCAAGCTAACACCACAGTGTTTCTTCTTTACCTTCTACTAGAAGCATTGTTCAGCTTTGTGAAGGCAACACTCTGGTGCTTTATTCCTAGTTTTAAAAGTCTATATGCTTCTTTGGAATCAGATACTTGAATCCATTGTAGATCTTTAAAAAATAAAGAGGACACATATCAACTTATAAAAACACAGCATTTGTTGTACACTGTAATTTCTACAGAGACTTATAACCTCTGTTCTCAAAGACATAGAGTGAAGCTTTTAAATTTTTTTTTAAAGTTTATTTATTTTGAGAGCGAAACAGAGAGTATAAGTGGAGGAGGGGCAGAGAGAGAGAGAGGCTCCCAAGCAGGCTCTGCATTGTTAGCACAGAGCCCAACGCAGGGCTCAATCTCATGAAGCATGGGGCCATTACCTGAGCTGAAATCAAGAGCTGGATGCTTAATTTCATGACTGAGCCCCATGTGCCCCTAAGATGAAATCTTTTAATAAGATAATTCCCCTACATGGAATCTACTCAGCTATTCCATATTCCACTAGCAAAGTGAACCACAAGAGGGGGATATTATAATTACTTTCTAATATTTAAGTTATACAAACACAGACAAAAGTTTTCCAAAACTACGCCAAAGGGAAAATTAAAAATAGAAGAGATTCCTTAGAATTAAACGTCTAGGAAAAAATGAAAAAGACAGAAGACAAAGCACACTAGGGATTACCCCTACAAAAATACCTAGATGTGAGACACTGCAGGTTGCAATTCATTAGTGAATCATTAAGTCAAATTTAGAGTCAACACCAGCAATTTATAAAAATGAAGTGAAATATAGAAAACACCAAAGTGCATTGCCTGTACTAAGGGTAAACGTAATTCATGAAACTTCTGAGTTGTAAATATACGTGTATGTATGTATACATACAACTACTAGGTCATAATGTTAATATATGTAAGTACTTCCTACTTTGAGTAGTGGTTTTAAAAGGTTGGAAAAACGCACTATGGCAAACTCCAATGTTTGTGCACTGCCACAAAGCAGAATAATGTGAATACCAGAACACAGCTTCACCCCCCCCACCCCCAAAACCCCTGCAATGATACTCAAGGAAAAAACTATTAACATTGACCTCTTACATTCAGGTTTGATTAAATGCCAAAACATGCCTGCAAAGTACAAATTTCTCTTATTACGGTGATGTTAAAAATTAATATAAAAATTTTCCATCTCCAGTTTGCTATAACAAAGTCTAGAAAGAAACTTCTAGCAATAAAATAAAAAGCAAACATTACTATACCTTTTATAAAAGAATAGCCCTTTACATCTTGCGAAAGGCGTAGCATCTTTCTCTTTTGGAACTTAGATGATGCAGGAACAAACAAGTCATAAATACATTCATTGTAAATCTCAAAGAAAGAAACCCACACAGAAAATTTTATATTATTATTATTATCCATATTCAAACTGGCTTGTTCACAATCTTTCATGGATTCTTCACACTCTGGGATATTCAAAGAGTTTGTTAAACTTCCTACAAAAAATAAAATCATAAAATTAAGAAATAGAATAAAAATGAAATAAGTCAGACCAAGACTTTTGGACTTGAAAAAACTAAATATTCTTAATCTTTATTTTATTATTTTTTTTAAAGAGAGAGCAAAAGAGAGGCGCCTGGGTGGCTTAGTCGGTTAAGCGTCCAACTTTCGCTTAGGTCATGATCTCACGGTTTGTGGGTTCGAGCCCCGCGTCAGGCTCTGTGCTGACTGTCAGCTCAGAGCCTGGAGCCTGTTTCGGAGTCTGTGACTCCCTCTCTCTCTGACCCTCCCCTGCTCATGCTCTCTCTCTCTCTCTCCTAGAAATAAATAAAAAACATTTAAAAAATTTAAAAAAAAAAATAAAGAGAGAGCGAGAGAGCAGGGAAAGGGGCAGAGAGAGAAAGAATCCCCAGCAGGCTCTCTGCTGTCAGTGTAGACACAGGGCAGAAGGAGGGGGGGTGAAGGGAAAGGGGACAGGGAGAGAGAATCCCCAGCAGGCTCTCTGCTGTCTGCAGACACAGGGCAGAGGGGGTGGGGAGGGGGAAGGGAGGAAGGGGAAAAGGAGAGAGAATCCCTAGCAGGCTCTCTGCTGTCAGCGCAGACATGGGGCTCAAACTCATAAACTCACAAACCGTGACATTATGAACTGAGTCAAAATCCAGAGTCTGACACTTAATCAGCTGAGCCAACCAGGCACCCAAGTAGTCTTAATCTTTTATTCAGCAACAATAAACAGTTTTTTGACCAACAAAATTTATATTAACCAAAGCTTGGCTTCTTTTTATCTTTTTCTTTCTGAAAAAATGCCAATGAACCAAATTGAAGTTACAGGTAAAGGACAAAGGAAAAATAGTAGCTCTCTTGAATTCTACATAAGAGTTACAACTGAAAGGAATTCTCTGTGATATAAAATCCAAATAAAACTTTACGGTGATTGATATTTCATATAGTTTTGTACCATTTTCCAAGAATTACTATCTCATTAAAAAAATTAAATTGCTAGAACTTATGCAAAAATTAAAAGCTATTCAAATGTATTTCACAAAATCAACATTTGAAAAGTGAGAAAAGAAACCTTACCATGAAGAGCATCGTAACTGTCATTTTGCATCGCAACCTAAAAAGGAACAATTTTTTTAAGTTAAAAACCATTTTTAATTAAGGTTAAATAACCAGTGTATTAATTATCTATCCATAGAAGTCACCCATGAAACCACAACCTTTCATCTACTCAATTCAACCTTCTATTAATTCTTCATCCTCATTAAATAATACATTCTCATAATAGGAAATCTGGGATACTAGAGAAGAATATTAAAAAGAATACTGTCAGGGCACCTAGGTGGTTTAGTATGTTAAGTGACCGACTTTGGCTCAGTTCATGATCTCGCACTCCGTGAGTTCAAGTCCCATGTCGGGCTCTGTGCTGACAGCTCAGAGGCTGGAGCCTGCTTCGGATTCTGTGTGTGTGTGTCTCTCTCTCAAAATTAAATAAACATTTAAAAAAATGTTAAATAAATAAAAATAAAAAGAACATCATCATATATGATCTGTCAGAGGCAATTACTATTATTATTTTAATATGTTTTTCTGCTCTTTTCCCCACACTTGTTACCTTGAAAGCTTTTACTTTTACTTGCTATAATTAAAAATTATTTGTAAATATTTGGTGGCTGTATAACTGAATAGATGTAAAATGTCTTAATTATTCCCCTATTATTGAACACTTAGACTATTTACCAATTTTTGCCAGTAAAAATAATACTAAAATAAATACTTCAATTTGTTATGTTTTTCTTCTGCATTCTAATTATTTCCTTAGGATATATCCCTAAATCAGAATAGTGGATGAAAAGATAATGAAAATTTTTTTCTTCCTAGAAGAAAACGTGCTTTCTAAAAACACAGTGTACAATCAATGTATGAAAGCAGGATTTCATTTTTTAAATATTGACAATTTCATAGCAAAATAATGTTTTAACCGAATAACTCATTAGGGAAATTTTTCATTATTGACTTTAATTTTCTCTAAGAATTACCTGTGCAATCATCTACTAATCTCCATAATTTTTATTTATACTAGTTTACTTTCAGAGATCATAATCATGGATTCTGAACTTTAAACTCCACTGAGCAAAAATGAAAACATATGAAGATATATGCAACTATACATATGACTGTGATTGTGTACATACAGAGATATACAGAAAGCTCTACATACAGATATTGTTTTAGAAAAGAATCAAAAATGATACTTTCCAACCTGCTATTGTGATCTACTCTTTAGAAATAAAGTCACAAGAAATTTTCTGTTTATATTTCTCACATTTCCTTGTTTAGATTTTTTGTGTACAAAATATTTTTACAATAAAAAAAATTTTTTTAATTTCAGAGAGAGAGAGAGAGAGCATGCAAGTGGCAGAGAGGGGCAAAGGGAGAAAGAATCTATTTTTGTTCGTTTGTTTGTTTTGAGAGAGACAGAGAGAGAAAGAGAGGGGCGGAGATAGAGGGATAAAGAGAATCCCAAGCAGGCTCTGCACTGTCAGCACAGAGCCTCACATGGGCCTCAATCCGATGACTCTGGGATAATGAGCTGAACCAAAACCAGGAGTTGGATACTCAACTGACTGAATCATCCAAGCACCCTAAAAAGAATTTTTTTAATCATTACATAAAGTACAGTACCATTTCTACAACAATTGAAAGAAATTTCAGAACCATTTACATTTGTATTGTTTAAACATTTCGGCCATTTCTACAATATAAAGCAAGGAGAAAAAAACTTCAAACAAGGTTATAATCCTTTTCTAAAAAAGAAAGACAACCATCATCACCACCACAACCACCACCGCTGCCGCCGCCGCTGCCGCAAAATATTCCAGTATAGACTGAAACAAACTAAAGAGCTTATAAAAGGTCATGACGTATATATATTCCACATACTAGACTATTTCCATACCTCTTTAATTTGCCGAAGCATTGCAACTTTACTAGCAACCTCTTCTTTCTCTTGGTCTGGTGATAACCGTAAGAATTCTCTAGATCTATGTGGTTTAAGGTTCATCTTTGTATACAGTCTTTCCTGAAGACTATCAAATAATACATTCAAAGTTCGCGGCAGAATACCAATATTTTCTTCTGTGCCTGTGAAAAGAATTTTTGTTTTATATTCTCTCAGAGTATTAGCAAAGTGGAAACATTCCTGTATTATTACCAAGTCTCCTTTTCTATCACCAATAGGCAAGAATAAACATCTAAGACAAAAGTGAAAAAATTGCAGCATTACTCAGTTTTCTATCACTTTGGTCTTCATTGTAATAGACATTTTATCAGCTATTATACTGATGCACAACTTGAAATTTTACATTCAGATCAGGCCATAAGATTCACAATCACCCATACTCACAAATTAGAAAAGTAAAATGAAATATAAAATGCTTCTCTAGTTATCCATGCTTAGTTCACTATGTCACATAAATCTTTTTTCCAAATTTTTATCATCTAATTCTCCATCATATGGGTAAAGTAATTTCCCAAGTGAATTAAATCAATCTTAATCAAAAGCTATTAGCAATACACATTCACTATATTAGCATTAAAATTAGAGCAAATGTTCTAGGTAATGGAAACATAACTACATACAAGTATTATAAAAATGAGTGAATATTACTGCTTTTTTCCTTTCCAGCAAAAATAATAGTTTACCTTGAAATGTATATGTTTTTCCTGAATTGGTTAGCCCGTATGTAAAAATCAGCCGACTCTGTCCTTTCAAGAGGTCTTTTACTGGCTGCATAATGCAACCCTGGAAAAACTCCTTCTGTGTAGTTTCTGGGCCAAAAACCTAAACAAGCATTTTTTAAAACAAGTCTTTTTAGAAAATTCAAGTAAATTTTTACAATGAGTTCTATCCTGTAACTCATGTTTTTAAAAACTTTTAAGTTTATTTATTTATTTAAGTAATCTCAACACCCAGCCTGGGGCTCAAACTCATGACCCCGAGATCAAGAGTTCGTACTACCCCAAATGAGCCAGTCAGACACCCCTTGTATTTTATAAATTTAAAACATTTCTTTTACAAGATTCATTCTTAAGGTAGCTGCCATATCTCCAACTCCCACAAAGATACATGATAGTTTAACTACTTCAGGAAGTTTTCAAGATAGAAATCTGACCTAGTCAATCAAGTTTTCATCTAAATTTTGGAAAGTATATCTCCTTACAAAGATTAAAAATTTATACAACAATTTATTCACTTCCAATTATATGTGTACAAACCTCAAATCTGAGTTCTACTCTTAAGAAAAAAATACCAATGCCAACCTAAAACCTATGTTCCTTAAGTAGCAGACATATATAGTTCATTATATACTATAATGCAGCAATTTAGCCAAAGCCAAGTCTCTTCTACTTAAAAGAAAATCTTCAGTTTCACACAGGACTTACCTTGGAAAAACTGAATTTCTGTGCCACCTGCCCAGAGCTTTTCTCACTTAACCGACCAACAACGCTTTGAGGATCTTTCAGCAGAATAGTCTGTGAGTCTAGAACATACACACAGCCCTGGAACACATCAATCAATCAACAAATAAGTAAATAAATGCCCACAATATATAAATAAAAACAATGGCATTTTGCCCACTGAATGAAAGAAAAACCCAATTAAAGTCAATACAAACCTCAGACTCATGCTCTTTTTCTGACGGTGTAAATGGTCTTATTCGCAGACAAACCTGGAGATAATCTTTGGATCCCAAACTATTTGCCTTAAAAAGAACAAAATAACTATATTTAAAAAATACAAAATATGGCCTTTCAGAAACTTTACAGTGACTTTTACAGAAATTTTACAGTGGCTACTGCATAACCATCTGAGATCTGTAGCAATCAGTGATTCTTCTGTTTGTAATCATTTTATAAGTCTAAAGAAAAGCAAATCTGCTTTAAAAACAAATACCGCAAAAGACTTGATTTCCTCTACCTTCTACATTTATATTTGAAGTTTATAATACACCTCTTTTCCCTAAAATCCTGACCTTTATAACTAAAAACAAAAAATAGGGCTCTCCATCACTAAAACATAGAATTTCAAAATAAACTATAAGCAACCAGAATAGTCTATTAACCCAAATGTTCATTTCTATTTAAAAAAAATTTTCCTATACAGCATTCTCTTTACTACTTCCTTTGGGGAAGAAATTAATTCATTTTTTAAAATAATTCTTGGGGCGCCTGGGTGGCTTAGTCGGTTAAGTGTCCGACTTTCGCTTAGGTCATGATCTCGCGGTTCGTGGGTTCGGGCCCCGCGTCGGGCTCTGTGCTGACTGCCAGCTCAGAGCCTGGAGCCAATTTCAGAGTCTGTATCTCCCTCTCTCTCTGACCCTCCCCTGCTCACGCTGTCTCTCTCTCTCTCCCCCCTAGAAATAAAATAAAAATATTTAAAAAAATAATAATTCTAAAGAAATGTGGTTTTTTTAGTAAAAAGGAAACAACTACAATTTACTAAAAACAAACTATAAAAACTAGAAAATCTGAACAGCCTTATATTTATTAAGGAAATTCAACTTAAAAAATAAACTTAACTTATAGCCCTTTAAGAACTTAACTAATAGCCCTTTAAGAAAATAGAGAACACTTTTCAACTAATTTTGAGTATGACATAACCTTAACACCACGATCTGACAAAGATATCCTCAGAAGAAATTATAGAACAATATCCCTAACTGAGATAGATGCAAAAATTCCCTAACACAGTATTAGCCAATATACAAAATAGGATAATACATCCTGACCAAAAATGTTTTAACTCAGGAATGCAAGGTCAATTTAGCATTCAAAAATCGATTTGGGTAATTAATCACATTTAAAAAACAAAGGAACATTTATCTCTAATAAATATAAAAAAAAAAAAAAAGCATTGAATGATGACCGGATATTGACAAATGTATTCAACATCCATTCACAAAAATTCTCAGCAAAGGGGAATAGACAGGAACTTCCTTCACCTGATAAAGAACATTTACAAAAACCTACAGCTAACATCATACTTAATGGTCAAAGACTGAATCTAAGATGGGTAACAAGTAACAAGACAAGGATTTCTGCTCTCACCATTTCTATTCAACTCTGTAGTAGAGGTTCTAGCCCATAATAATCAGGGGAAAGGAGGAGTGGGGAGAGGAGAAAGAGAAAGGAAGGAAGGGGGAGAAAGAGGAAGGAAGGGAGAGAAAGAGTGAGAGAGAGAAAGAAAAAAAGAAAGAAAGGGAAAGAGGAAGGAAGGAAGGAAGGAAGGAAGGAAGAAAGAGAGAGAAAGAAAGAGAGAGAGAAAGAAAGAGAGAGAGAGAAAGAAAGAAAGAAAGAAAGAAAGAAAGAAAGAAAGAAAGAAAGAAAGAAAGAAAGAAAGAAAGAAAGAAAGAGGGGCGCCTGGGTGGCTCAGTAGGTTAAGTGTCCAACTTCGGCTCAGGTCATGATCTCATGGTTCATGGGTTTAAGCCCCATGTAGGGCCCTGTGCTGACAACTAGCTCAGAGCCTGGAGCCTGTTTCAGACTCTGTATCTCCCTCTCTCTCTGACCCTCCCCTGGTCGCGCTGTCTTGTTCTCTGTCAGAAATAAATAAAACACTTAAAAAAATTTAAGAAAGAAAGAAAAAAGAAAGAGAACGAAGGAAGGGTGGGAGGAAAAGAAAAGGAAGGAAGCGAGGGAGGAAGAAAGAAAAGGCATCCAGATTGGGAAGAAATAAAATTGTCTTCATTCACAGACATTAGCATCTACATACAAAAATCAAACAGAACCTATAAAAACATCTCTAGAACTATTAAATGAGGTTAGCAATGTAACATGATACAAGATCAATATACAAAATCTATTATTCTTTTATATACTAGGAAGAAACACCAGAAATAGATTTTAAAAATCAATACCATTTGGAAGAGGTCAAAATCATAAAATACTTAAGGGATAAATTTGACAAAAGATGTGAGAGACCTACACCCTGAAAAACTACAAAACATTGCTCAGAGAAATTAAAGATCAAAAGAAATTAATACACCTTCTTCATCATTTGGTAAACTCAATATTGTTAAGATGTCAATTCTTCTAAAACTGATCTCCATATTCAATGCAATTGCAATCAAAATCCCAAGAGGCTTTTGCTGTGGCAATTGACAAACTCCCCTTAAAATTCTGACAGAAATGCAAAGTACCTAGAGTACTCTGGGCGCCTGGGTGGCTTAGTCGGTTAAGCGTCCGACTTTCGCTTAGGTCATGATCTCGCGGTTTGTGGGTTCGAGCCCGCTGTGCTAACTGCCAGCTCAGAGCCTGCAGCCTGTTTCAGTCTGTGACTCCCTCTCTCTCTGACCCTCCCCTGCTCACGCTGTCTTTCTCTCTCTCCTAGAAATAAATGAAACATTAAAAAAAATTTGTTTTCAAAAAAAAGTACCTAGAGTACTCAAAACTATGAAAAAGAAATTGGATGGGCTAACACTACCTGATTTCAACACTTATTTCAAAGCTACAGTGATCAAAACAGTGGGATATGGCAGAAAGACAAATCAATGAAACAATATTCAGAAATAAACTCCCACAGAGAAGGACATTTGATTTATAATAAAGGTGCAAAGGAATTGCAGAACAGAGAGCATAGCTTTTTCAACAGTCATGCTACAACAATTAGATATCTATACAAAAAAAATAATAAGGATTTGGATACACACTTCACATTGTTTATAAAAATTAAAAATGGATCACATCCTAATGTGAAACTAAAACTGTAAAACTTCTAAAAGAACACATAGAAGAAAATCTTTGTGGACTTGAGTTAGGCAAAGATTTCTTAGGTATCACACCATAAGTACAATCCACAGTAGAAAATATTAATGAAATTAAAAAATTCTGTTTTCCCCTCTTGCATTGTCAGTGGGAGTGCAAACTGGTGCAGCAATTCTGGAAAATAATGTGGAAATGCCTCAAAAAATTAAAAACAGAATTACCCTACAACCCAACAATAGCACTACTAGGAATTTATCCAAAGGATACAGGAGTGCTGATGCATTGGGCACATGTACCCCAATGTTGATAGCAGCACTTTTCAACAATAGCCGAATTATGGAAAGAGCCCAAATGTCTATCAATTAATGAATGAAGACAGAAGATGAAGATGTAGTGTAAAGACAGATACAATAGAATACTACTTAGCAATGAAAAAGAATGAAATCTTGCCGTCTGCAACAATGTGGACAGAACTGGATAGCAGTATGCTAGGTGAAATAAGTTAGTCAGAGAAAGACAACTTCACTCATATGTGGAAGTTAAGAAACTTAACAGAAGATCATGGGGGAAGGGAAAGAAAAAAAATAATATGGCTACAAACAGAAAGGGAGACAAACCATAAGAGACTCTTAAATACAGGGAACAAACTGAGGACTGATGGGGTTGGGGAAAACGGGTGATGGGCACTGAGGAGGGCACTTGCTGGGATGAGCACTGGGTGTTGCATGTAAGTAATGAATCACAGGAATCTACTCCCAAAGCCAAGAGTTAGCTACTTTGACAATAAATTTTATATATATCAAAAACAAAAAAGCTTCTCTTCTTGAAAACCACTATTAAAGGACTACAGGCAACCCCCAGAGTAGGAAAAAAATTTACAAAGCATATATCTGATGAACAAATGCATCTGAAAAATATAAAGAACACTTAAAATTAAATAATAATATAAAAACAATCCAATACTTTTTATTTATTTTTTTTTAATTTTGTTTTTAATGTTTTATTTATTTCTAGGAGAGAGAGAGAGAGAGACAGCGTGAACAGGGGAAGGTCAGAGAGAGAGGGAGTCACAGACTGAAACAGGCTCCAGGCTCCGAGCTGGCAGTCAGCACAGAGCCCAACGCGGGGCTCGAACCCACGAACTGCGAGATCATGACCCAAGCGAAAGTCGGACGCTTAACCGACTAAGCCACCCAGGCGCCCCAATCCAATACTTTTTAAATGGGCAAAGATTTAAACTGACACTTTACCAAAAACACTCTAATGACAAATAAGCACATGAAAACATATTCAACAGCTTTAGTTATTAAATGCAAATACCAACTTGATACCAATATATATCTATTAGAATGGCTAAAACTAAAGACTACCCAGAAAAGCCCAATATAAAATTAAAGAGAGGAACAAAGCTGGAGGACTCACACCATCCGACTTTAAGACATT
This sequence comes from Proteles cristata cristata, assembly GCA_017311185.1. Taxonomy (NCBI): domain Eukaryota; kingdom Metazoa; phylum Chordata; class Mammalia; order Carnivora; family Hyaenidae; genus Proteles; species Proteles cristata. The sequence goes on from JAESUZ010005475.1 coordinate 1,283,826, forward strand.
CTATAAAGCTACAGTAATCAAAGGGGCGTGGGGCGCCTGGGTGGCTCAGTAGGTTAAGCATCCAACTCTTGATTTCGGTTCAGGTCATGATCTCATAATTCATTAGATCAAGCCCTGTACTGGACTCTGTGCTGACAGCGTGCTGCCTGTGTATGATTATCTCTCTCCCTCTCTCTCTGCTTCTCCCCCAGTTGTGCTCACTTGCTTACTCTCTCTCTCTCAAAATAAATAAAACTTTAAAAAATTATCGATAAAGTTTACAAATACAGAAAACAAACAGTGGTAGTAGGTACAGTGGTAGAAGGAAGGATTTTTACTTTTTTTTTTTTAATTTTTATTTATTTCTAGGAGAGAGAGAGAGAGACAGCGTGAGGAGGGGAGGGTCAGAGAGAGAGGGAGTCACAGACTCCGAAACAGGCTCCAGGCTCGGAGCTGGCAGTCAGCACAGAGCCCGACGCCGGGCTCGAACCCACCAACCGCGAGATCATGACCTAAGCGAAAGTCGGACGCTTAACCGACTAAGCCACCCAAGCGCCCCAGATTTTTACTTTTTAAACACTACTGAGTTATTTTAAGTAAGGCTTACAATTCCTAGGGGCATAGTAGAATACTTCATATTTGAGGAAATCACAGCAATACTTAACATATGTTGAACACCATGAACTATTAGCTCAAAATATTTCAGTTTCCACTAGATCACACTATTTCTTTTGATGTCATATCTTGGTGAAGCTGGATTTTTCAGCGGTTGCTATGATTAAAAAAAAAAAAAAAAAGTACTACCCCAAACCACTAAAGAACAGGAAATAAGGTTGGCACTATCTAATCTGATTCCAAAGCTTGAAAAGCTATGACGTGCACATAAGATATGCAAACCCTTACACCAAATAACTGTGGTAATTAAAGAAAGACCTTTTTTTTTTTCATTTACATTAATATTTTCAAATGGCTCTAGGTTAAGGTAGAGTTATATATTAAGTTGCTTGGACCTACTACTTGGAAGAACTGGTATGTTATTTAGGATGCCATGAAAAAATTACTGAGATAGAGAAGGTTGCCTTAAACCCACAAAGTCTGGAAAGCTCTGAACAAACATGTCTGCAAGTGTGTGCACACCACACACATTTGCACTCAATCAACATAATACTTTCCTTGTACTTACCTCAGTATTTGAAGCAACTAAGGAAAATTCATGAGAGAGATTAAGCTTAATGCCATCAAAGTTTATTTCTGAAGGTCTTGCAATTGGGTCGGCACTAAAAACATAAGATGGTCTAGGCACTCCATCTTGATTTAAATTAGATTCCATTCTGCAAGAATTAACAGTAACTTTAGATAATTTTAATAAATTAGCATATAAGCCACCCATAGTTTAAAAAATCTGAGTCTAGCCCACTAATAACCCCCATATAAATAAATTTCTAGAGAAGGAAACATTACATCTGTAACACGATGATGGTCCATGGAAAAGACAAATGATTAAATTATTAAGATTCTGAATCAAGTAATCAAGTGAAGAACAGAGCCTACCACTACTATTCATTCGTATGATCCAACTTATAGGTCAATTCAGCCAGAGATTTCACCAGTAAAGGTAGTCTATTAAGACAGTATAAAACATTCAGTCTCTGCCTGTAATCCTCTCAGAAATCAAATAATTGTAGAGTGAATTATAATCTTGTGTTACTTTAGTTACTTAATGTCTTCTGAAAATGTTACTTACAAGTCTTTGTAAGGTTTTAGCATTTAGGACTTAAATTCAGTTACCTGGACAATTGAAATCTTTCGGCTGAATTCTTCTAAATAATGCACGTGAAAAGTGAAATAATAAATGTGAACACATTCAAAACAGTACCTGACACATTGTAGGTGTCAAAAATTAAGGTAAATATGGAATAATATATCAAACTATTACAACTAAAGAATCAAGTCACTAAACATAAAGGTAAACTTATAGGTAACTTTAAATAAAAAATAATTTAACATTCAAATAGTTATTGACAATCTACTAGGTACATAATGCCAGGGAGAAAGAGAACTCCTTGCTGTTCTTTGACAATATTATGAAATATCCAGAATGGTGATTCCCAAACTAGGGTTTCTGGCTCAAGAAAATAGTAATGGGCATCCATACATATTATATAATATAATAAGGCAAAGACGGCCCCTGTATATTGGTCCAATGTTGTTTACTTCTTCACAGAATGCCAGGAATGTTAGTTCAAAAACCTATTAGGGGCCAGATTAAAATTTTTACACATCAATTTGCTTTTAACATAGCCCAAATAATCCTTTTTTTTTTTTAAGTCAACTAGAGCCTAACTAGTTTGTACATCCCATAAAACTGCACCTAACTTCTGTTCACACAGACCAATTTGGGACTATAAAAATCCAAGCCACTGATGCCTCTTGCCACTGTCTGACTCAGGGACACCCCACTGTGCTTCTGAGTAATATCACTTAAGACAATAAGCCCCCAAGTCTAATTCTCCTCTCCCTCCCCTCCCAACCTCCAGGTTTCCTTGCCTTTTTCTCCTTCTATGGGGTGGTCCTTTACTCTAGTTTCTGAAAGGTTTCACGCTGGGGTGGACCTCTCTCCTGTGTAATCCTATCAAAGTGCTATCCCAATAAAGTTCCTTGTGTGATGCTGCCATACTGTGGGCATATCTTTCTCCTACATCAGCCCTGAAACTCACAAACTCAATACAACAAAGTAGTTTTTTGTTTTTCTGTTTTTCCTAAACCTCAAAAAGACAAAGGAAATTATTTACCTTCAACAAAGCCCAGCAAACTGCAGGATCAATCAACCATACACTTTAGTATCTTGGTTGCTTTTGTCTTTATTGTATTATCAGTGATAAATAAAAATGGGATAATTGCTTAAAATGCAGTTTGATAGAATATTTCAAACACCCAATGTATGCGTGGAAATTGAGAAAAGAGGTTTCTGATAGAGTGGAAATAACAACTGATCTAGAACATACAAAAACATTAATTAAGCACTGGCTTGACATTACATAACTCAGATTTTATGGAAATACCCAGGAAATTGGAAGATAAATTTCACTTTTTGCCTTCAATTAATTTTTGGTTTAAAAAAATGATAAGTCTTCTATTAAATTACTGTATTAAAAAGAATATATCTCTTTTAAAAAGCAAGGTTATAATAGTTGGTATGTATTCACAGTTCAGTTTCAATGAACTAACTCTTAACATTTATAAAACTGCTGACTTGTACCGTCACAATCTGAATTCTGGTTAGGTTTTATTGAAGTGTGAGAAGTTAACTTCTTCCTAACTACACTAGAAACCTATTGAGGACAAGAAGAACTACTCTGTATTCCCTACAACAAATTCAGAGATGTATCAGGATAAAAATTCCCTAATGACTTAAATAATAATAGTAAAATCCTCCATACCAAAAAACTTTGGTACTACTTTTTAGTGATATTATCTTCAGCAACAGCAGGGTTCAAGACCTGTTCAAGACCCGTTTCAAAGGCTTTACCCACAATTGAGAACCAGCATCTTTTTATCTTCTCTCCAGTGAGATCCCATGGCTGAACACTTGTGAAAAATAACAAATATGCTACTGAATCAAGTTTCTGAACGCCATTACAAAATACAGTCTCAAAAGAACCCTCCTCCTAACTGAGGCGTCCTTTATATGATTTTGCAACTTGAAGTCCTGGGTCTGGGACATCTAATAACATATATACATTGTTACCGCTGCTTCTGGGTAAACATGCTACCTTGTTTTAAAAGCAAAAGTAAACCTTGGGTGCCTGGCTGTCTCAGTCTGAGCATCGGACTCCTGGTTTTCCATTGGGTTATGATCTCAGGGTTAGTGGGATCCTCCACGCTGACAGTAGGTAGCCTACTGGGAATCTCTCTCCCTCTCTCTTACCCTCTTGCTAGCCCGCTCGCTCTCGCTCTCTAGCTCTCAAAATAAAGAACTATTTAAAAAATTTTTAATAAAAAAATAAAGTGAACCTGAATCTGACCATCTTAAGCAAAGATTGCTTAAGGCAAGAACTTGGGTCAACTAATCCTTCAGCAAGGAACATTAGAGTTGTGTCAGGCAGGAATCACTAAAGCCGAATTAGAAGGAGTTGGGGGAAAACATTCTAAACTGGGGGATGACAGTAGTCCTCGCATTCGCCGCACACACCCTTTTCCACTTGATACTGCAAAGCCCAAAGGGGCAAACCCTAGGCAGTGACAGCAGCGTGGAAACAAACGAACGTACGGCCACAACAAGGCTTCCCCCCCACCAAAGAAGTCATATCACCTGCTAAGCAAACTGCTCACCTCCGGGATCCAGAAAACAAGGGTTGGCAATGGAGGCCTGCGCCTCAACAACAGCAGCAGTAGTAAAAAACTTTAGGGATTGCAAACACTTGGTGCCTACTATATACTGGCACCGTTTCTGATAAATTTACATCTTATTTTATCTTCACAAGAGCCGGAAGAGATAAGTACTCTTATTACTACACTCTTAACAGAGGAGGAAACTGAGACCCAGAAAGATTAAATACATTGCCTTGCCTCACTCAGCTAAAATGCGGTGGAGACGAGATTTAACACCCAACCCAAGTAATATGGCTCAATCCTGCGATGCGCAGGCGGTGCCCGGGGTGCCCGCGGTGCCCCAGGAGCACCCATTGCTCTGCAACCCAGTTTCCCGAGAGGAACCTCAGGGGCGTCACGATCCCCTGGGAAGGTACTCACACTGCCAGCGCCGTTTCCCAGCCTCGGGTCTGGTATTTGCGCAGTCACCCACCTCGCACCCTCACCTGGGCCCACCTCTTCACCTGCACAAGTTGCCAGGCCTGCCAGAGCTGCGAATAGCACGGCGATGTTTCCTTTTTCAAATTCAAACAATGGCGGCCAAATCACCGCACTGCACGCTGGGAGTGGGCGGGGCTTCCGGAACGGGCCCTGGGAGCGCGGAGGCTAGACTTGGAGGCTTCTCGCAAGTTCCCGGAAGGAGCTTTCAAATCTCGGACGGATGTCGGAATGCCCCGGAGTGATGTGCGATCGGGCTGGTGGGTGGTCTGCGAGCGGAGGGTCGGAGCTTCCCGCGGAGCACTGCGTGCCGCGCGGGGCGGGACGCTGCCTGGTGGCTGCGGCGGGTACCACCTCCGTTGGCACGGACGCCAGTCACGGATACCATCGTGGCGGTGAGACGTAGCGAAGGCCTGGAGGTGAGGCCGCTGCCACCACACTTAGCCCCGCGACTCCCCCAGGGACCGGCCGAGGAAGGGGGACTAGCCTCTGCCCCGGCCGGACCCTGCGGGCGGAGCTGGCTCGCGCCTCCCGAGAGTCGCCCAGAACTAGTGCTGTCCGCACCCGAAGGGTCACTTCCCTCGCTGCGGGACCCCACCTGTCATCCCCAGCCTCCCTATTTCCCAGAAGAGACTCGTATAGCATTTTATTTTTCTTTCTTTCTTTCTTTCTTTCTTTCTTTCTTTCTTTCTTTCTTTCTTTCTTTCTTTCCTTTCTTTCTTTCTTTCTTTTTCATTCTGAGAGTATAAAGTACCTATCGCTGCGAGGCGCTGTGCTACGACAGTCTCAAATTCCATGCATAGGCAAGATCTTTACCCAAAATGTTCAGGGCCAGTACAGCCTCCTCTGCCTCTTTTAAAATGATCCTCTTCTGCGAGTGTGGTGCTGTGATATTCATGACAAGCATTTATTACTGAGGCCATCTCTCCCTGCTGTACTTGATTTTAAAGAAAAAGAACTGCTAAGGTTAATTGAGTGTGTACCTTGTGCAGGTGCTAAGCATATAAAATGGATCGTCTTACTGATTTTGAGAACAACCCTTTGAGGTAGATAGCATCATCCCCGTTTTATAGAATCTAAGGAAACTTGAGTTCATATGGTTAAGTAATTTGCTAAAAAAGCATATGGTTATTAATGGAGGCGCTGGGATTTAAACTCAGCTGAATGACCACCCTCTTACATATGGTCGTATTTTTTACTGTTTTAGTAGTACTGATTAGTAGTAGTTTTCGAATACCTACTTTGGTGAGCTACAGTCTTAATTACCTTATTATTCTATATATCTCCTTCTACTTCCCCCTTCCCTAGCTAACCCACTGCCTCCTCATTCAGTTCACAATTATTCTTTCCCCACAAAATAATTGTATTTGAGGTGAGCCAGTTTGGAGTAGAGAAGAGGATGCAGGGCCAGGAGTTAAAATGAACAAAGAGGGGCGCCTGGGTGGCTTAGTCAGTTAAGGGTCCGACTTTGGCTGAGGTCATGATCTCACAGTTCATAAGTCCGGATGCTGCATTGGGCTTTGTGCTGACAGCTCAGAGCCTGGAGCCTGCTTCGGATTCTGTGTCTCCCTCTCTTTCTCTCTGCGCCTCTCCTGCCCACGGTCTGTCTGTCTCTTTCTCAAAAGTAAATAAATATTTTTTTTAATTTTAAGAAAATCATATTTATATTTTTAGCAAAGAAAACATGCAAAAGAATATACAAAATACACTAATGTTAGTGTAAGAAATAAGAAATTAAAGTCTACATACATAAATATCACACACGCACACATTTTTTTCCTGTTTTTTTAAAGAGATATTCAAAAACTGTAAGTCAGGAAATTAGCTGAAAATGGTTCCTATAGGGGTGGGAATGTTATGCAAGGATTAGTGATGGCAGTTTGACTTCTCTGAGTAACCTTTTTTTTTTGAAATATAGTATTGCCCTTTCAAAACATTAAGTCCAAAACAATGGAAATAAAAGCAAGCCCTGAAATTTAATACAAAAAAAAAAAAAAGACCTGAACATACCTGTATATCAAATTGCCCACCTAACCGTACAGAGTTCATTCAATTAATTGAGCACAGTTCTCCACGAACTGGAGTTAGGAGTTCTGGGATACAGTGTAAGAGCAAAAAGTGCGAAGAAATCAATGAAGTTACTGAATTTAGTAAATTTGATGTTGAAAGGGGTATTGGTATAGTAGTTTTGAAACTACTGTGCATGCATTACTGGAAAAAGTGAACAAGTAAATATATTCATGTTGTTTGGAACCAATTTTCTCACTGTGGGAGAAGGGAGATAACAAATCTGGAATGACAGAAGCTAAGAAAGAATCCCATAGTGTTGGATTTGAATTGGTGTTAGTAGAATAAAGCTGTGGGTTTTTTTTTTTTTTTAATCTCAATTGGTCCATTGACAGGGCCTAGAGCTAGCGTAGAAACTCTGACACCCCAGTAACAATAAGCACACTAGCATCAAGCCACCCAAGTGGTTTCTAAATACCATTCTCATCCCTAAAAGGTATCAGTGCTCCTTGGAGACAAGGCTGATTCACATCCAGAGCAAGGAAATTACAAAGTGAACCTGGAACACTCTTGTCAGAAAGCAAAGAGGTCCTTAGAGATTCATAGAGTCATTTCAAAGGATACTGGACTTGGCTCAAAAAAATTTTTTTGTAGTTTACTCATTTTTGAGACAGAGACAGAGCACAAGTGGGGGAGGGGCAGAGTGGGAGGGAGACACAGAATCTGAAACCGGCTCCAGGCACTGAGCTGTCAGCATAGAGCCTGATGTAGGGCTCGAACACATGAACCATGAGATCATGACCTGAGTCAAACACTTAACCCACTGAGCCATCCAGGCACCCCTGGACTTAGCTTAAAGGACCTTCTGTTGACCATACTTGAAACAATTTGAGCATCAAAAAGAATAATGATAGTGAGAGATTAAAACAGATTTAATTTGCCTAAGTGTCCATCACCTGACAAATGGATCAACAAGATGTGGTTTATGTATACAATGGAATACTACATGCAATGAGAAAGAATGAAATCTGGTCATTTGTAGAAACATGAATAGAACTTGAGGGTGTTATGCTGAGTGAAATAAGTCAGGCAGAGAAGGACAGATACCATATGTTTGCATGTATAGGTGGATTAGGAGGAACATAACGGAGGACCATGGGGGAGAAGAAGGGGAAAAATAGTTGGGGAGAGGGAAGGAGTCAAACCATGAGAGACTCTGAATGCTGAGAACAAACTGAGGGCTGATGGAGGTAGGGGGAAGGGGAAGGCAGGTGACAGGCATGGAGGAGGGCACTTGTGAGGATGAGCACTGGATGTTATATGGAAACCAACTTGAAAATAAACTATTTAAAAATTTAAAAATAAATAAAAGATGAGGTGGCCAAACTGAAAATAAATAAATAAAACAGATTTAATTTTTTTAAGTTCTTTCCATAAGAGAAAGAAGGAGAGATGGAATAAAAATGAAAAGTTCTTTACACAAGAATGTCAGTTAATGAATACAAATGAAACAATAAATGGAAAATCTCCATTTTGTAACTCCCAATGTAAAAATTGATATGAGTAAGTCTTATGAATACATGCTAAAACAAAGGCTAAAAGATGCTAAAATCATGGCTGCAAGGTTGTTGGGGAACAGGACATTAACACTATCTCAAAGAATGTCCTAGAGATTAACTCATAATTAGAAGGGAGATGGGAAGTTTACAGTATAGAAGTTTATTTATTGGACATACCTTAACCAAATGAAACTTTAGCATCACCAATAATTGAGTGATCTATCACCTAATAATTAATAATATTTATGCCACTGCACAGCAAAGGAAACAACCCACAAAACTAATAGACAACCAAAAGAATGGGAAAAGATAGTTGCAAATGACATATCAGATAAAGGATTAATATCCAAAATCTATAAGGAACTCACCAAACTCCACACCCGCAAAACAAACAACCCAGTGAAGAAATGGGCAGAAGATATGAACAGACACTTCTCCAAAGAGGACATTCAGATGGCCAACAGACACATGAAACGATGCTCAGCATCCCTCCTCATCAGGGAGATACAAATCAAAACCACACTGAGATACCACCTCACGCCAGTCAGAGTGGCTAAAATGAGCACATCAGAGAACTCTAGATGCTGGCGAGGATGTGGAGAAACGGGCACCCTCCTACACTGTTGGTGGGAATGTAAACTGGTGCAGCCCCTCTGGAAAACAGTGTGGAGGTTCCTCAAAAAATTAACAATAGAACTCCCTATGACCCAGCAATAGCACTGCAAGGAATTTACCCAAGGGATACAGAAATGCTGATGCATAGGAGCACATGTACCCCAATGTTCATAGCAGCACTCTCCACAATAGCTAAAACATGGAAAGAGCCTAAGTGTCCATCAACAGATGAATGGATCAAGAAGATGTGGTTTATCTATACCATGGAATACGACATGGCAATGAGAAACAATGAAATCTGGCCATGTGTAGCAACATGGATGGACCTTGAGGGTGTTATGCTGAGCGAAATAAGTCAGGCAGAGAAGGACAAATATCACATGTTTGCACGTATAGGAGGATTAGGAGGAACTTAACGGAGGAACAAGGGGGAGAAGAAGGGCGGAAATAGTGGGGGAGAGGGAGAGAGGCAAACCATGAGAGACTCTTGAATGCTGACAAAAACTGAGGACTGATGGATGTGGGGGGGAGGGGGATGGGCATGGAGGAGGACACTTGTGGGGATGAGCACTGGGTGTTATGTGGAAACTAATTTGACAATAAACTATTTGTAAAAAAAAATGTATATATATCTATGCCAAAAATGTTTAACTGAAATCTAATTATGAGGAAACAAAACAAAATGAAAAGAATATAGAACACTTTACAAGACGGCAGGCCTAAGCTCTTCAAAAAGCATCAGGAAAAACAAAAAAACACAAGGTGGAGGAGTACTTTAGTCAGGAGACAAACCTTACAAATGAAATTCATAAATCTTGATTGGTTCATAGATTTTTTTTAAAGAAGTAACTACAAAGAAACATTTTGTGGACAATGGAGAAATTTAAATATGGGCTACATATTAGATGATACTGAATCAGTATGAAATTGTTTTGCATGTGATAATTTGTGACTTTATAGAAGATTGTTTAGGGAAGATGTTTGCTTTGGTATTCAGCAACTTACCTTCAAAAGATTTGGCAAAAAAATGAAACAAAAACAAAATAGGACCTGAGAGGGAACAAAAGAATAAAGAGAATGGGGAAAATAGGACAAAAAAAAAAAGTAATTGATGGATCTAGGTGAAAGGTGTAATGATGCACATTGTGCCTTGATTTCTATTTCTAAAAATAACTGAGATTTTCTTTTTTTTTTTTACATTTTTATTTATTTCTGAGAGAGAGAGAGACAACATGAGAAGGGAAGGGTCAGAGAGAGAGGGAGACACAGAATCTGAAACAGGCTCCAGGCTCTGAGCTGGCAGTCAGCACAGAGCCCGACTCAGGGCTCGAACCCACAAACCGTGAGATCATGACCTGAGCTGAAGTCGGATGCTTAACTGACTGAGCCACCCAGACACCCCAACTCTGAGATTTTCTAAAAGAAAAAGAAAAGGAAAAAAATTCTAATTCTTTACCAGGCCCTGCAATATCACCATCCAGCCAACCTCACTCTCCTCTTTATGCAGTAAGGAGATTTACTCTGGGCACCTCAAACACACCAGCCTCTCTCTCGCATGTATGAACCTTTACATAGCTTGATCCCTCTACCTGATTTCTCTTCTCCCTGTTCATTGTGTGGCTCACTGCTCTTCCTCCTTTAGATTTTTCTATTATAGTACATTCTTAGAGAAGACCTCCAGTCCACCTTGTATCTTTTTTACTTGCATATTTGGGTTTTATGGTTCCCCAGCTTCCTCAAATATAAACTCTATGAGTACAAGAACTGTTTCTCCTGGTCACGGATACTTCCTCAATGTATGCAAATCCATGGTGATCAAATAAATATTTGTTAAACAATGAATGAAGGCTGACGTGGCTGAGTTGAAGATATTGGGTACAAATAGCTGGAAGCAAGTTTGGTGGGAATGGGCCACGGTTGGATCCTGCAAGACTCAGTCAACAAAGTACCCATTTGGGTCCTTATTCTACTAGCGATGAGAAACAAGTGGATTGTTTTCGGCGTGAGCCCAATCCAATCCAATTTGCCTCTGTGTTTTGAAAAGGTCAATCTCCTGGAGCAGGAAACAGAGGCAGGTAAAGAAGAGTCACTGAACTATTGCAGCCAACCCAGCAAGAGATGATAATGTGGACTTGGACGATGGCAGAGCAGATACCCAAAACTGGAAGATTTTAGAGGTATTTTTTCCTTTATTTTCCACTTTGGCATCAGCCATTGGGTTTTCCCTTAAAAGCAGATCCAACTTAACTGGGAAATGCTTAATATTTAGTCCCAATTTCAAATAATTCCATCTGTCCCCTTGAAGTGATCATTAGCATAAAATGAAGAAGTTGTCAAGTTACATCAGGCTGATTTATTTCCCTCGCCACAGCCTCTACTGCTAATAGCTCCCACTCATAGCTAACTTGCCATGTGCCAGGTAGTATTCTGAGCACTTCATACTCAATCTTAACAGTAATGTCTGAGGTATTTTGCTGTTGTTATTATCCCCATTTAACAGGAGAGAAAACTGGGGCATGGAGCTATTAAAGAATAGTAAAGTAATCATAGAGGTTAACATGCAGGTATTAAGTTTAATTCAGGTAATATTTGTAAAGTACTTATAAAAGTGGCACATGTGAAATAGTCACTTTTTAAATATGTATTAAACAATGGGATTGGAATCGGAATCTGGGTAGTTTGGCAGTTAACCACTGTATTCTACTGCCTCTCAAGGTTTCAACCCAACCCCTATAATTCTATTAATCATTTACAGGAAGTGACCTCAGGAAGAATATTTCACTTCTTCAAGTCTCAAAGTTGTGAGGATTAAAATAATGTGTGTGAGTTATTTAGTACAATTTAGACACATAGTAGGTCTCATAATGGTGGTTATTTTTATTAAGTCTGCTTCTTAAGTCACTAGAATGTGAGCTCATGAGTAGATGTCTTGATCCACTATAGCCCTGACATCTCTAACAGTGCCTTGCATAAAACAGCCACTCAAATATTTTTCAATTTAATAAATGTCATCTATCAGAGAAGATATTTTTTAACAGGTTTTTCTCAAGTTGATTGAGAGAGAGAGAATGTGCACACAAGCAGCAGAGGAGCAGAGAGAGAGGATCCCAAGCAGACTCAGTGCTATCCGTGCAGACCCCAGCACAGGGCTTGAACCCATGAACTGTGAGATCATGACCTGAGCCGGACACTCAAAGGGAGGACACTTAACCAACTGAACCGCCCAGGCACCTCGGCAGGGAATATTTATTCAGGTGCCATGTAAGCTAAAATGAATGACTGGTATCTGCAGTGAACTGCAGAGGGATGCCATTTAAGGAATGAAAACAGAAAGCAATGAGAACAAACACAGGAGTACACAAAAGTTTCCAAAAACCACGACCACGTAGTTCAGCAGCACTATGAGGGTCGCTAACATAAATAACAACAGGAGATGAAAAAACTAGGCTGGGCCTAGGTAAAGGGCCCTGTATGACATGCTAAAAAGACTTAGAATTATATTCTGTGAGCCAGAGAGGTTGTAGAGGGAAAAGTGGAGGAAGAGAAGCAACAGGAAGGACCAGGTCTATAACATCTCAGTCTTTCTTAACAGTGTGGGAGTCAAGAGATGAAGGATCAGGACATAGAAGTTTACTATGGATAGGTGCAGAGGTAACCAGTAGAGCTAAATGTTTGTCATTGTAGGAAGTGAATATTTAATATCTATAATTAATAGAGAAGAAATAACATTAGGAGCATGCATATCTTTGACATATATCAAAAATATGTATGGTAATTAACAAAAGAAGTAAAAACAAATTGTAAGAGGGGTTGCCTCTGGGAAGGAGGACTGGATGTGGAGTGGGGGGGGGAGTTGGGGCATTATAAATTCTTTAAATTTAAATAAATGTATTTTAAATTAATGTGTCAGAGGAAAGGTGCATTCCTTTATTAAGCACTTATTGTGTGTCAAGCTGTATAGCCCCATCACCTCCTTAGTGAATGAGGCCCCCCACTCCTGAGCCTGCAGAGATGGTGCAGTTGGCCATCTTTCTAGAATACACTAGACTAGTACTTGTCTGAGAGCTTCTTCACTTTCTGTTCCCTCTATCTGTCCTTTCCAAATGTCTTGGCATGACTAACTCCTTCTCATGATTCAGTGTTCATCTCAAACATATCTTCCCCAATGAGGCTATCTTACCCACCCTACCTGAAGCTGCTCCTTCACCCCCCAATCAGTTACTTTCTATCACAATGGCCTATTTTACTTCCTTTGTAGCACTTATAATCAGAGAAATTACCTTATCTGTTGATGCTATGTCTTCCCCACCACAGCACAAGCTTACAAGACAGGAATCTCATCCATCTTAGCTTGTGTACAAGCTATTATAAATTTTTATCAGGTATTCAATAAAAGTTTATTATTTGAATATATAAATGAATCAATGCTGTATACATTCTTATATGCCATCTCATTAGCCTTAAGACCTCAGTATTTTCTAATAAAAAACATTTAACTAGGAATGGGTTTCCCACTGTCTAGACCCTTCCCAGTGTCAAAGCTGGGGCTTCTGCTTCTATTTCATCTTCAGTGTCCTCTGGTGGGGATGGAACTCACACTGTTTTGAAAAGTGTATCCTATTGGCAAGGGTGAAATCCACAGAGAGCAGCAGTTCAAGTGGGAGCCTAGCAAAGTCTTAGGGCACAGGTGGGCATCCTTCACTTGGGTGATCCAAGAGGCCAAGTGCAGGTGTCCTAAGGGCCCACTGGTGATAACAACAGCACCTCAGGCTCCTCTACGCAGAGTGGCATGCTCACTCATATGTTGGGGGTGGTCTGCAGTCACCGACCAGCAACTCTTTCTTCACATGGGTTCTCTCTTTTTCACTCTGCCCTTTATTGGAAGTCGGTCAATTGGATATTAACTGTTTCTTCTCCTTGTATCTCTGATCTAACAATCTCGGTTCTCTACAAGTTGTTGCAGATAGATCTAACCACATGGAAGTGTGTGGCAAGAAGGAAAAGCTCCACACTAACACTTCACGACCTTTTATCGCTGCTCATAACATAGCAAATGAGAAAAACCACAGCATTGGGGAGCCTGGGTGGCTCACTCAGCTGAGTGTCTGACTTTGGCTCAGGTCATGATCTCACGGTTTGTGGGTTCGAGCCCCACGTTGGGCTCTGTGCCGACAGCTCAGAGCTGGGAGCCTGCTTCGGATTCTGTGTCTCCTTCTCTCTCTGACCCTCCCCTGCTCGCGCTCTCTCTCTCTCTCCTAGAAATAAAAAAAAATATTTCAAAAAAAAAAGAAAGAAAAGAAAAGAAAAACCACAGCATTCCATTATCAGAATGGAATTACTTAAAACCAAAATGACACTATTTATAGATCATATCTTGCATTGTTTTGGAAATAGCACAGGGCAGTGCTAGTGGACCTCACATACATATTCAACAATAATTATAGGCTCTCTGGTGCATTTATCTATCCCAGAGAGTTTTATTTTGATGAGCTATTTCAAGATTCTAGCGTTCTCAGAAGGAGAAAGTAGAATCATGCCAATATCATTTTTTTATTATAGAAAATATTATGCTTGTCAGATTTCAATTACTAGAGAAAATAATGATGTCATGAATAGTATGACTATTTTGGGTTAAGGGAAGCCATTGAATTATCATAATTAATTGATAAATAATGAAACCGATTTTAATAAATCCCTTAAAAAATACAATCTTTGATATACATCAATGGGCCTTAGTGATATTGGGAGGAAGGAAGGAGAGGGAGGGAAGAAGGAAAATGAGAAGGAAGAAGAAAAATGCATACTTAGATAATTGTTGTTTTCAGTTATGTAAAGGAAAGCTTGTGAGCCTTTGGTCACAGAGGTATAGAATATTAGGGACATAAGGGGCACAATGATCTAGTTCAAATTTTTCATTTTATACAGAACAAGGTTCTGAAACATTAAGTGACACACCCAAGCATTCATCATTCGTGAATGGCAGAGCCATAATATGAATACACAGCACACGTAGCCAATTGTTTAAATAGATACACAAGAAAAAATACCAAGTTGTAAATAATTAGCATAGTATGATCTCATATTAGCAATTTCGAGACTAGCACACATTTATTTTTATACATGAACAAGCTCATCTTTAGCAATCAGAAAATTAGCATTGTTTCTTTTTATTTTCTGAACTCCTGTCATTCCATTTCCCCCAGAATTTTACCCTAATATAAATTTACCCTAAGAAGGGTTTGTGTTCAAAAGGCTTTTATTAGTCACCTTATCATGTCTCTCAAGAATTCTTATACAGATTTTTTTTTAATTCCCAGTAAGTTAAAAACACACTTCTGTAGTTAACATGACTATTATTATTATTGTTATTATTATTATTCAAGTAGTTAAAACAATATAAATATATTAAATATTTCCAATATTAATTAAACAGCTAAGTAGAAATTTTCAGAAATGTACCCCTATGGAGATTAATGCGGATTGTTTTTCCTTTAGTTCATGTACTCATGGAAGACTATTATATCTAAAATGGAAAAGAGTACCACTTCTGTTTATGTTTTTCACTTCTCTATATGTAAGCATATAATTGCCTTGTACACAAAAATAATATAGGGGTGGAAAGACTTTAACTATGACAACATCACCAAATTCTTTAAAATTCTTTCGAATTAGATGCCAAATATAAGAGTAACTTATTATCTGAGATTATTTTTGAAGACTTATCACTAAAAGTTCAATTAGGTCCTCTTTTAATTTTGTTGAAAGCTATAAATTAGAAAGAGTTTTATTAGGGCACCTGGGTGGCTCAGTCAGTTAAGCGTCTGACTTTGGCTCAGGTCATGATCTCAGTTTGTGGGTTCGAGCTGGTCATTGGACTCTGTGCTGACATTTCAGAGCCTGGAGCCTCCTTCAGATTCTGTGTGTGTGTCTCTCTCTCTGCCCCCCTTCCATGCTCGTGCTATCTCTCTCTCTCTCTCTCTCTCTCAAAAATAAATATTAAAAAATTAAAATCATGTAAACCTTAAAAAAAAGAGTTTTATCATACAGACATTAGAGTCTCAAGCTCTTAAATTACACCAAAAAGGCTTTATCAAAAATTGACAAGTGACTATTAATTACACCTTTTACTCTTACCCAGAGCCACTTCATTTAAACCAACAAACTCCATAAAAATTGAAATATTGTTTTAAATATCTGTGCAAATGGAATATTTTTTTATAAAATTTATTTCATTATATGTTTGAAATATATTTATGTCAACATCTTTAAGGTTTCATTTATTGAATGTATGGTAAAATGTCAAAAAACATAACTGACAAAGCCTGTCCTCACTGTTAGACTAATCAGTTTGTAAGACACGTTGTAAGATTTATTTTGTCAGAAAAAGCCTGATTTTATTTTTCAGTTTAAATAAGTGTGTTAACGGGGCGCCTGGGTGGCTTAGTTGGTTGAGCGTCTGACTTTCGCTTAGGTCATGATCTCGTGGTTCGTGGGTTCGGGCCCCGCGTCAGGCTCTGTGCTGACTGCCAGCTCAGAGCCTGGAGCCTGTTTCAGAGTCTGTCACTCCCTCTCTCTCTGACCCTCCCCTGCTCACACTGTCTCTCTCTCTCCTAGAAATAAATAAAACATTAAAAAAAAAAAGTTAAAAAAAATTTTTAAAAAAGCATGCTTAAAAATCAGAGATAAAGTCGTTAATTGCATTAGACATCAATCCAAACTTTTCTTGTGTTTAATAGAACATAAATGTATATACTAATTAGGGTAATTAAAGTTAGCTGCTGTAGGGGCGCCTGGGTGGCTCAGTAGGTTGAGCGTCTGACTTCAGCTCAGGTCATGATCTCACATTTCGTGGGTTCGAGCCCCGCGTCGGGCTCTGTGCTGACAGCCAGCTCAAAGCCTGGAGCCTGTTTCAGATTCTATATCTCCCTCTCTCTCTGACCCTCCCCTACCCACACTGTCTCTCTCTCTCTCTTTTTCAGAAGTAAATAAAAACATTAAGAAAAAAAATTTTTTAAAGCTAGCTGCTGTTAAAAAAAAAAAAGAACAAAAACAAAAGAAAAAAACAAAACAAAAAAGACACCCAGCTCCACACTGGTTTATTTATCATTCATTTCATATGTGGCCCCATTGTGAGTAGGGTGACTGTCCTGGGCAACTTCCTTCAAAATACTGGCTTGGTTCCTCTCAGTTGGTAATCTGCAGTATTGACCTCTGTGGACCTATTTGAAGAGAAAGAAACAGCTTGAATAAGGGTTGCCAGAAGGATTTATAACTAGGCCTGGAAGTGGTGTACATTCCTGCTGCTCATATTCCTTTGGAAGGAACCCAACCTAACTGCAGGGGAGAATGGGAAATGTAGTTTTCCTACACACTCAGGAAGAGGAAGCCTAGATAATGAGCATATAGCCAATGTCTGTCACATAGCTAATAACTAATTAGTCCAGCAGCTGGCAAATTCAGGTGCTGTTATTGGGAGATAGTAAAAATTAAATAATTCAGAAGAAATAAAATAGGAATTGACAGTAATCAGAATAAATATCTCATGATCTGATTTGATAAAATAGGTTTCACTACTTTATTGGTTGATACATAACTAATCTGAGAGAAATCTTATAAAAATTTTATCTGTGAGTGCTAACCAATATCTCTTTTAAAAGCGTTTTGAAAAAAAATTTCAGTTACACTAAGAAATCATCAGAATTGGGGCGCCTGGGTGGCTTAGTCGGTTAAGCGTCCGATTTCGCAGGGTCAAGGACGCGCGGCCCGTGGGCTCGACACGCCCTGTGTTGACTGCCAGCCTGGAGCCCGGAGCCCATTTCAGAGTCTGTGGTTCCCCTCTCCCGATCCTCTCCTGCCTGCCTCTCGAAATAAATAAAAATATTAAAAAGAAAGAAAGAAAGAAAGAAAGAAAGAAAGAAAGAAAGAAAGAAAGAAAGAAAGAAAGAAAGAAAGAAAGAAAGAAAGAGAATCAGAATTGCTACCATTACCACTCAGGCTATTTGGAGATGCCTTTTTTTTTTTTAATGTTTTATTTATTTCTAGGAGAGAGAGAGACAGCGCGAGCAGGGGAGGGTCAGAGAGAGGGGGAGTCACAGACTGAAACAGGCTCCAGGCTCTGAGCTGGCAGTCAGCAAAGAGCCCGACGCGGGGCTCGAACCCACGAACCGCGAGATCATGACCTAAGCGAAAGTCGGACGCTCAACCGACTAAGCCACCCGAGCGCCCCAAGGAGATGCCTTTTTTAAAATGTTTTATTTATTTCTGTGAGAGAGAGAGAGAGAGACCGTGAGCAGGGTGGGGTCAGAGAGAGAGGGAGACACAGAATCTGAAACAGGCTCCAGGCTCTGAGCTAACTGTCAGCACCGAGCCCAACACAGGGCTGGAACCCACAAACCATGAGATCATGACCTGAGCCGAAGTTGGACACCCAACCGACTGAGCCACCCAGGCACCCCTTGGAGATACTTTTTTCTTTCCAGCTAATGACAAGTGCTAAGATGGGTATTTTCTAAATAGTGTAAAGGAATGACTTACATTTAAAAAGGGTTTTTTTAAGCTCTTTGCTTTGCTATCATAGAACTCTCTCCCAAGAGCATTGCATTCTTTGATAGTAGTCCAAAAAGAGCCAGAGGCACAGCCACCCCACTGCCCATTCTAATTTAATTCAGAATATCCCAACACTACTGGCCAAAATACCGTGGTTCCAAAACAACACTTAGCCCTTAATAGAAATATGTAGAAGCAAGACAAGCATCAGGCAGGTTTCTATATGTTTTGATTAATTGTTCAAAGAAGCTTCGCCAAAACCAGTCATTTGAACTGTTCTTTTGTTGGGCAACCAGGAAATTTTTACTCCTTGGAACAATGCACCATGAATTAGGAGATTAGACTGTAGTGAAGGGAGAAGTGAGAATGCAGAATGTTTGGTCAGGAGAAAGAAAAGAGTATGTTGAGGTAAGAAAAATAGAGCATCAGAGTGAAATAGGTGGGTAGATTCTTAGCTCTGTCACTAGAAGTTTGTGACACTAGGCAATGTCAACACACCTTTCTGAATCCGATGCTTCTTAAATGCCAGCTTCTCTCTGTGCCAGTCTGACAGACAAAGACACCCAATAACCAGTAGTTTTTATTATAATCTAACAGGAGAGGCCAGTGTTGGAAAATAACACAAGAGTGATATAACCCCACCTAACAAATATGATCTCTTCCACTCTGAAGGTAGAAAATCTTCATTGGATTTTATTCACTCTTGTATTTATTTACTAGGTTTTAAATTCTTCTGGGATGGCAGGACTTGTGCTTTAACTCATTCCATAAACCCCTCCGCCCTAAGGACTACACTTGCACCTAATGAGAAAAGAGAGAAGAACTTGGGACCAAATCAACAGTCTTCAGTCTTCTACAATACAGGCACTCTCCCCGCCCTCACACACACTTTTTTGAAAGTTCACATTTTGCACTTCACTTTTACAAAAGATCTCTATTAGCACCATTTTCACTAACCAAAAGAAATCTAGAGGCACCTACCTCAGTCAGATAAATGACGGAGTCTTGATTTCTGCTCAGGTCATGATCTCGGGGTTCATAAGTTCATCCTCAGTCGGGCTGTGCACTGACAGCTCCCCTCTCTGTGCCCCTCCTTCCTCCCCCATGCGCACGTGCTCTCTCTCTCACTCTCTCTCAAAATAAATAAATAAACTTGGAAGGAAGGAATCCAACGAGGTTTTTTGCTGTCATGAGAAAAAGCAATGATAGTGTTTGCCCTTACAGAAACAGGACCAGCCCCAGCAACTAGAGTGGCGCCATCAAGCACCTCCTCCAGGAACTACACTCAGCATCTCATCCAGCCGCCATAGCTTTGAACTGTTAGTGAGCATCTGTGCCTCATCTGGATTCATTTTGTACATTTGTTAGCTATATCCTAAGGTATTAGAAAAGCCTAAGAGAGGTTATCTTTGGGGTATGGGCACACTCAAAAGATTTTCCATATAAAATAAAGGTAATTGTTTCTATATGCCATTTGGCTTTCAAAAGATTTCATAGGAACACTCCACTTTTGGATAGCAGGGGAAACCTATAGTTCATAATAAGTGTTTGATGAAGATATAAACAAATATGAGAATGATGGGAATGAGTAAGAAAAGCTGGCTGTCCAAAAACAACTTATAAAATAACACATGACATAGGGCCCAAACCACAGAAGTCATTCAAAATTCTCATGAATTCTAAGTTCAAAGAAATATATTAGTGGAATGTATTAAAATATATTTTAATTCTAAACTTGATTAAAAATAATTCTGAGTCACAGTGGGGATATATAATTTGTAGAACAGCTAAAAAACAAACCAAAAACCTTTGAAATGAGTGGATATTTAGGGGAAATTTGTGGGAGTGTTTGGGACGTAATCGGAAATGAACGGTTTTCTTTCATCTTTCCTGATTGCTCATTGTAGGGCAATAAGTGACTAGGCGGATAAGTACCAAACAGATAATTTGGTACAGAAAGAAACATCTATATTCAATTACTGTAAATTTAGCATTTGTAACCATTCCTTGCCAAGACATCATCACATTACTCAGCTATTGACTGTGCCAGTCAAACAGACAAGACTATCAAGTTCCTTTGCTAAAAATATTTCAACTCAAATCCTGGCAGACAGTGACACCAAAACAAAAATCCTTTGTCCAGCAAAGTGACCAAATTTTAGAACACTGCATAGAGGCAGAAAAGACAAATCGTGGTTGCATTGCCTTGGGCAAGTTACTAATCAAGGCTTAGTCTTTCCATCATTAAAATGATATTTTTAATAAAAGTCCATAGTCTGCACTTTGCAATTCCTAAGTAGGTAAAAAAAATTAAATATTAAAAAATAATAAAGAATTTTAAAAAAGTAAAAACTCTCTGAAACCCAGTGGTATTTTCGTGAGCTTGGCACCAGGTCTGTTTGGCAGCAGAGCCAGCCATGGACAAACGTGAAGCCTCAGTTATGTCTTAGCACTCATATTTATCACACATGCCCTCTGCTGTTTGCAGACACTTTGTGACTTAGGGATTAATTTTACTGTGAAAATTCCCAAAAGTGTTAAATACATGGGTAACGGTGAGAAGAAAAGGCAGCATCAGGCTTTATCAATAGCTCAGAAAAGGGAAGATTGGTGGTGGTGTGTCTGTGAGACATCTTACTGAAGAATATGCTGTGGAAACCACCACCATCTCTGACTTAAAGAAACAGAAAGATGAGTTGTTGAAATTTTATGATGCCAGTCATAACCAAGAACTAATGAAAAATAGAAAAATACTGCATAGGGCCAAAAATGAAGATACTGGGTGTGTGTTGATTGAATGAATCCAACAACAAAGAAGTAAAGACATGCCACTGACTGGTTTGTTGGTTGTGAAACAAGCTAGAATATACCATGAAGAACTAAACCTTAAAAGTGAGTATGAATATTCAGAAGGCTGGCTGCAGAAATTTAAAAAGTGTCATGGTATCAAGTATGATATAATATGTGAAAAAGCTCCTACTGATTATGAAGCCACTGAAAATTACATTGATGAATTTGCCAAGGTAATATCTGGTGAAAACCTTAGCCCTGAACAAATGTACAAGGCCGATGAAACAACTCTGTACGGGTGCCATGTTCCTAGAAAAACCTTAACAATGGCTCATGAAAGAGCACCAGCAGATTTCAAAGATGCCAAGCAAAGGTTGACTGTTGGCTGTGCTAATGCTGCAGGCATACACAAGATAAAATTGGCAGTGACTGGAAGAAGCCTATATCCAAAATGTTTAAAAGGTATGTGCAGTCTCCCTGTGCATTATGCAAACAGGAAAGCATCGGTAACAAGAGAAATCTTTCCTGATGGGTACAATAAGTACAAGCTCCCAGCAAGCAAGCTGGACTGCTAGACAAATGCAAAATTTTAGTGTTCTTAGACAACTGTTCCACACTTCTCCCTCCTGAAATCCTTTGAAAAGTAATGTTTTTGGCATTTACTATACCCCGCAACATGACATCTAAAATACAGCCTTGTGACCGAGGAACTCTATGCTCTAGGAAGAGCTATCACTTTTTTTTTTCCACCAGCATGTTTGCTTCAGTTAACAAATGCCTGAAAATTCAATGCTTTCTTTAAAATCTTAGTCTTAAAGATGTCGTCTCTGCAGTTGCTAATGCTTGGAATGATGTTGATAAGTCAACATTAACTAATGTTTGGCACAGGCTGTGGGCTCCAATGATGTTTGAACGTGACCTGGCCAATGAAGATTTTAAAGGATTCAGAGATTATAGTGAGAAGATGTTATCAAAACTCATTACTTATGCCAAAAGTTTATCAGCCAAAAGTGTAAATAAGTTAAAAGAGGCTGACATTGAAGAAATGCTGAACATTGATAATGAAGTAACTGTTGTATGTTCTTTCAGTGATGGGAAATGGCTGAGATGGTATTGAGTACAGGCAAAAAAAAGTCTTAAAATGTGTGATTGATTAATTGCAAGCCTTAAACAATGTGCATTTATCAGTAAGCAAGAGATCATGGCAATTTATTCAATTAAAGAGAAACTACTTCAACAGAAACCTATGTTAAGGAGACTAGTGACACTGGGGAAAGTCTTTAGAAAGGCCCCTCGTGGTTAGTGCCTCTTCATCACTTGAGAATCCCATTCTTGGCTCCTTATCAAATGTCCAACTCCAACCTGGTTTCATAGACAAGGATAACACCAGTGTAACCACTTCTCCAAGATTCTCAAACAACTACAAGTGATGAATACTTATTCTATGTGTTATGGGTTACTTTTCATAAATATAAATTTAAAATTCTACTAAAAATATATATATTTTAAATTTTTTAATGTTTATTTATTTTTGAGAGAGAGACAGAGTATGAGTTGGGGGGAGGGCAGTGAAAGAGGAAGAAGCAGGCTCCAGGCTCTGAGCTGTTAGCACAGAGCCCAATGCGGGGCTCAAACCCACGAACCATGAGATCATGACCTGAGCTAAAGTTGGACACCTAACCAACTGACCCACTCAAGTGCCCCTAAAACTTAAGCAACAAAATTAATAAGAAGCTGAAGTACTTGTGGTCTATATTTATCCTGCCATTCAATTTACCAATAAATTTATTTTACCAACAAATTTCATTTGCCATTTACGTACGTAAATAAATTGTAACATTATTTATGATCTTTATTCCATTTAGTGTGAATTTTCATACATTTCTCTGCAGAAAGACCATCTTCTATAATCATTTGGAGTGTTACAGAGTTAATAGTATATGTACCATATTCCAAATTTCTTTTTTTTTTAATTTATGTTTTATTTATTTCTAGGAGAGAGAGACAGCGTGAGCAGGGGAGGGTCAGAGAGAGAGGGAGACAGAGACTCTGAAACAGGCTCCAGGCTCTGAGCTGGCAGTCAGCACAGAGCCCGACACAGGGCTCGAACCCACGAACCGCGAGATCATGACCTAAGCGAAAGTCGGACGCTTAACCAACTAAGCCACCCAGGCGCCCCTCATATTCCAAATTTCTTTATAAATTCCAAAATATTCTCATTTTCAAAATACATCTGGTCCCCAGGGTTACGGATAAGAGATTGGGGACCTGTGATACTTACCTTCGAGTTCGCTGTGAAGACTCAATAAGATAATTAATGTAAAATGCCTGGCACAGAGTAAATGCTCATTAAATATAATTGCTATCATTACTATTCCATTCCCCTACTCTTAAAAGGAAAATGTAGGACAAGGTCTTTTTGAAGTTAATAAGTTGACCGTGCACAGTAATAGTAAGCATTCTTCAGATTTTATCAGCCTAAGGGAGTCACCAACTCTGACACAGGCTCCAGGCTCTGAGCTGGCAGTCAGCACAGAGCCCTACATGGGGCTCGAACCCACGAACCGTGATATCATGACCTAAGCAAAAGTCGGTCGGACGCTTAACCAACTAAGCCACCCAGGCGCCCCAATAAGGATTTATTCCTAATCCTCTGTGTGTATCCTCAGCTGCTCTCATAAAACCTTGAACATAGCTGAATGAATAAAATTGGCATTTTTTTTATAAATAAAACTATTGTTGGCCTGATGAGTGTCAGTTGACCCCCTATTGGTTGGTCTCCTTTTGTTTTGGTTTCTTTGTAGTGTCTATAAGATTTATTGCTTTTCTTTCATTATAAAAGGCATATGATAACTATGCAGAGCATATGGAAAACATTATTTATAAAGAAGAAAATAAACTCTCCTTTATCTTACAACCTGTGGTAATCACTGGTAACATATGTTTACTTTCAGCTATCTGTTGTCCTAAACTATAAACCCTAGGAGGGTAGATTCATTCCTGTTCTCTACTCTGCTCGACATCCCACAGTAGCAGGCATGTAACAGGTATAAAGAAAACACACGCTCACATAGTCAAGGATCAAGCTATATTCACAGGAGGCTTTTGGCCATGTTATTTCTAATTAACACTATATTGGGAGCATTTTCCCATATCTGTCCTATTTGATCTAACCAAAGCTGATTTCCTACACTGCACTCAGCTTAACCTCTTTATTTCTAGAACTTGCTACTCCCAGGCTCTGGGTCACATTACCCTGCAGCCCCTCTGCCACACCAGCCTTCCTTTCCCTGTTGTCTTCACTGCTGCCCCATCAGAACTGCCCCTCTCTTCCCATTGGCTCATGACCCAGCGGTCTACTAGCTGCTCTTGTAAGGAATAGTTGGTCCTCCCATCATGTGAACCCGTGTATAACCTGACTGACCATTGGCTCCCATTCTCCACTGAGCACTGCTTCTGGATTGGGGTGAGCAAAAGCAGGAGAGGCATGAAATGCAAGGGACAGACAGTCTCAGTGGGGAGGTAGACAGAAGCAACTCCATCTTGTAGGGATGAGAAAGGTGGGCTCTCTGTTGTCCGTATTATCCAGCCTCCTACGATCAGTCACTGAAACCAGTGTGAACTGAGAGATGCCTGGAGTCACTGTTCTGCACTGGAACTCTCAGCCAGGCACACGATTAAAGGTCTGCCCCATTGATATATGTCACCAGAAGACACCTAACTTTGTACTGTGAGACAGACCCTAGGAATGAGGTGTATGTAAATGAATTTATGGATCCTATTCCCTTGTTATTTCAGGCTTTCTCTGTAACTTTTGCAAAATTCTAATGAAAGATAATATTGTTCTTTCTCTCCCAAATAATATGCTTTACATTAGCTGTTAATTTATCTAGGGATAATTTTTTTATTTAATGTCTGCTTATTTTTGAGAGAGAGACAGAAAATGAGCAGGGGAGGGCCAGAGAGAGGGAGCCACAGAATCCAAAGCAGGCTCCAGGCGCAGAGCTGTCAGTACAGAGACCTACCCAGGGCTCTAACCCATGAGCCATGAGATCATGACCTAAGCCAAAGTTGGGCACTTAGCCGACTGAGCCACCCAGGCACCTCTATCTAGGGATAATTTTTAAAAGTATCATCTATCCTTAGTTTTCTAAAATGTTACCATCAAAGGTCTAGGTGTGATCTGAGCGGTTTTTTTCTGTTCTTTCCAAGCAGCATTCATGGGCCCTTTCTTTGGGAATTTCCTGTCTTTCATTGACAATGAGATATTTTATTCTTTTTTTTTTTTTCTTTAATATTTTCTCTCCTCCATTCCCTCTAGTCTGTCCTTCTGGAACTCCTCTTTGATTTTCTTCAGATGTTTGGTGATTCTTCGTTGTGTCATGTTTGCATTTTCAGTTACCCATTAGCCTGCCCTGAGTGCCTGGCTATTTATTGTTTTCTGCTTCCTGTGGTTCTAGCAGAGAGATAGGACATACTACCAGACTGGGTAGATCATTAGCAACTTCTTTGGGCACTGGAACTCCCGTTTTCTTCTGGGATACACACCCCTTGGGTACTTTCTTGCTGGTAAGGCCCAGCTAGTCCTTTTCTTTGGAATTGTCTTTGCTATTTGCTGCATAGCACAGCTGGAAGAAGGAACCTGACTGTACCTACCACTGTAATGTTAACACAGATCACACTAAATGTTAGATTGGGATGGCCTCCTGCTCCCCTTATCCACTTTCCCCAAGACTGAAGCAACGCTGAAGCCTCTCTCACAGTTTACAGGTATCCTCTTCATTAATACTGGACAGTGGCTCCCTCCTTCTGTGTCATCCCAATTCTACTTTCTGTCTTTCAGCAGTTCCCGCAGAATGTTTGGTCCAGATAGAATAATTCGTCTTGTAAGTCAGCATGATCTTCAGATATCTGTATATGTATTTACATATGCACTTGAGATTAGTTTTAGGGTTAAACTAGGAGAGGAAGTCTAGATGAACATGTGTTTGTTTTTCGTGCCTTCTGGATCCAACGTCATTGTAGTTTTCAAACATGTTTAACAGACTTACTACATTCCAAAGAAAATCATATATGGAGGATCAATATATTAAACAGGTAAAAGCAAAACTGATGGAGTAGAGAATCTTGACCTTCCCCAGCCCAAGGCCTTCCATAAGTCCTGGTACCGACTTCTGCCATTTGTACTAGCAGTCCCATCTTGGAAAGAAGTAAAAAAATATTCCAGAGAATCAGCAGCAACTGAGGGCCTAATAAATATGCTTATGCATTCTCCTGGGCCTCGCCTGTTAACCTCGCCTAGTCCCCTTGACCTGTGAGGCACGTGTTTTGATCTCCAGTACACAATGAAGAAATAGAGGCTCAGACACACATGGCAGGAATATGCACAATACCAAATGTGTAAGAAATGTCCGCTTATTTTATGTTTTTTAGTTAAATTAAAATTAGCATGATTCCACTACAATGGTAGAAAATGACAGCCAAACCATTCAGGGGCTTTCCTTGCGAGATTCTGGATCTTGCCCAGCGTGCTGAAGCATGGAGAGGGCCTGTTCTGTCATCCCTCTTTGCTTTGCACGAGAATCTATCTGCTAGATGCCCATTTTCTGTACCAGAAAAATTTCCTCTGGATTGGGACATGCCACGGCTCTGTGGACATAGGATGTCAAGGATCTTCAAGAGGTTGGTCCCAGTCCCTAAGATTCAGAATCTCCAGATACACCTTACCACACAGCCATCCTCTGTGAGCACTGGCTTCCTCCCCCAGCCTCAGCACCGGGTGTGCTGGGATCTGGGGAATCCTCCCTCCCTGGCACCCCTTTTTTTAGTGACAGAGAGGTGTTTGTTCCTTCCTTCCTGTCGTCCTCAGAGTCTCCCTTTGTTCTCTCCTAGGGACACCTAGCAGAATCTAACAGAATTTAAACTTTTCTTTTTTTTTTTTATGTTTTTAAATTTTTACTTTTGAGAGAGAGAGAGAGAGTGCGCGGCTGGGAGTAAGGGAGCGAGGGACAGAGAGAAACACAGAATCTTGGAAGCAGGCTCCAGGCTCTGAGCTATCATCACAGAGCCGGATGTGGGGCTTGAATCCCCGAACCATGAGATCATGCCCTGAGCCAAGGTTGGAAGCTTAACCGAGGGAGTCACCCAGGCGCCCCTACACTTTTCTAAAATAAAAGCTGCTCCATGGAAATGGCTGCTTTCCTTGTGAAAAACACTCTGAGGCAGGAAAATACTAAGACCCTTCTTAGCAAGGGAGTGGTGAGCACAGAATACAGAGAATATGAGGAATTGATTCTCAATAAATTTTCCTGCCATATAAATGAGGTCACTGAATGCTCCAAAGCCCACAGTAGTAAGAGATGGAGCTTGGATCCACAGCACTCTTGCGGTTATGCAAACCACCTGAAGAGAACCCATGTGCACCCCAGTTGCCACAGGACAGGGGTCCCTGGACAAGGGAGGGTGGCAGCTGCAGATCCCTGGCTGCTCTGATGGAGATCAGTGGACGTGATCCTGGAACTTGAGTCTTCACAGAGATGAGCTTGCAATCCAAACCCTGACCTGTCTCAGCCACAGAGGGATGTTCCATCATGTTACACTGATAAACGCAGTGTGTCCCAAGGAAAGAATCCAAATTATTCCAGTCTTGGCATTTCCATATGGTTTACGCTTATGTAAAGCAGTGCTTGCCAGAAACATAGTGACAACACTGTCAAAGAGCACTTAAATGGAACACACCCAAACACCTTCTCGAATCTGTAATACATACATTATGTAAGGGAGAAGTAAAACAAAATGACTTTTTACACATGGGTGTGCTTTCAGGGGATTTTTGAATTATATTCCTTTGAACAATAATTTCATATTTCTAGATGGAAGACTCCTTTTAATCCTGTTCCAACCAAGAATTTTATTTTGTTCTAAATTAATTTACTTGCAGGGTACCTGGTGGCACAGTCAGTTGAGCATCTGACTTCAGCTCAGGTCGTGATCTCACCACTCGTGGGTTCCAGCCCCATATGCTGACAGTGTGAAGCCTGCTTCAGATTCTCTGTCTCCCTCCCTCTCTGCCTCTCCCCTGCTCACACTCTCTCTCCAAAATAAATAAACATTTAAAATATTTTTAAATAATACTAATAAATTAATTAATTTACTTAAAACTTTTGTTATTACTCAAATCAACTTTTTAAAGCCTAAGGAGTTAAGTCACTGAGAACACAACCATTTAATTTTGGGTCTTTATTTTTCTGTGTGCAGTAGTATTTTTATACCGACCTTGACGGTCAAAAACACACTCAAAATAAAAAGGCAGGGATGGAGGAAGTGAAGTGAGTCCTTCCAGCTGCCAAAATACGTGTTGTAATGTTCAGGTTTCCATTAAGGGAAACCCTTGGACCCACAATCTTCGTGTTTACCCCAGTTCACTTGCCCTTACTAAACATTTTAAAACGTATCACATAAATTGTGAGAAAAAAGTCAAGAAAATTAAAAGTACAAAGAAAAATCCTCCTACAGATGTACCACCCAAAGAATACCAATGTTCACATTTTCATCCTTCTTTTGGGATGCTGTTGTATACATGTGTTTCACATTTCCACGATCATTACTGTTGCCCATTTCTTTTTCAGCAATAGTCAACTATTGAATTTTCTCTTTTCTTTTTTGCTTATTGTTATAAAATAAGCATTTCCCCTATTTAAAAAAAATAGACTCTTCATAATGGCTGTCTAATAGTCTTTCATTTCGCTGCATTCCAGTTGACTTAATTAGGGGTGCCTGGATGACTCAGTCAGTTAAGCATCCGACTCTTGATTTTGGCTTAGGTCATGATCTCATGGTTGTGAGATAGAGTCCTATGTTAGGCTCTGAGCTGCATATAGAGTCTGCTTAAGATTCTCTTCCTTCCACTCTCTCTCTGCCTCTCCCCCACTAGTGCCCTCTCTCTCAAAAAAAAAAGAAAGAAAAAAAACAGTGTCTGTATGAATATATAAGGAAATGAAACAAAACAAACCTTGCTTTGCTTTTAGCAGAGAATTTCTAAGATATGTATCTCTTTCCATGCTCCATTTTAAGTATGTGTATCCTGTGCTTGTATTTTGTAAAATAAAAGAAGAAAAGAGTCCTTTATCATTGAGCATGTTGGCATTATTTTCCTCTTTTTCTTTGTTTGCATGATTTGAAATGAGTTTTATTCCTTTTCTGTATCTTTTCTTTATTTATTGGAAACGTATTTTACGTTTAAAAATGGATAGGGGCTTCTATAACTGCTTTTTTCCAAAATTAAAATAAAGATTGTATTGTGATGGAAAAGTACATAACATAAAATTTGCCATTTCAACTGTTTTTAAGTGTATAGTTCAGTAGTGTTAAGTACACTTACGTTGTCGTGAAACAAATCTACAGAACAGTTTTATCTCACAAATCTGAAACTCTATACTCATTGAGCAACTCTTCTTTCCCCCTTCCCCAGCCCCTGGTAACCACCATTCTACTTTATTTTTCTAAAAATTTGACTACTTAGATACCTCATACAAATATAATGTTTATCTTTTTGTGACTGATTTATTTCACTTAGCATAATGTTCTTAAGGTGCAACCATGTTATAGCTTGTGATGGGATCTCCTTCCTTTTTAGACCTGATTAATAATCATAAACATGTATATAATGTAACAAATATATGTACACACACTACACACACACACACACACACACCAAATTTTGTTTATTCACTCATCTGATGGAAATTTGGGTTACTTCTACTTCTAGGTTATTGTGAATAGTGCTGCTCGGAACACAGGTTTGCAATATCTCTTTGAGATTCTACTTTCAATTCCTTTGGATACATACCCAGCAGTGAGATTGTGAGATCATACGATGATTCTATTTTTAACTTTTTGAAAAACCATCCATACTATTGTCCACAATAGTAGAAGAAGAAATGGCAGGGCGCCTGAGTGGCTCAGTTCGTTAAGCTTCTGACTTGGGCTCAGGTCATGATCTCACAGCTGGTGGGTTCAAGCCCCACATGGAGCCCTGTGCTGACAGCTCAGAGCCTAGAGCCTGCTTCGGATTCTGTGTCTCCTTCTTTCTCTGTCCCTACCTCCACCCTCCACCCCCTTGCACTCTATCTTTCTCTGTCTCTCAAAAATAAGTAAACATTTTTTTTTAAGTAGAAATGGCAAGAAAGTATCCTGTTTGTGGGGGGTCATGTTAGACCTTCACCCAAGATTCACAAAGGGCAGGAATTCACTTCCCAGCTTCCATTGTCTCCCATCCCTTTTCCAGACAAAGCCCTGATTGGTCAGGTGTTTACTCTTCCTTCAGAAGATTCAACAGAATTTGACCTTATCCTCAGCTTTGGAAGTGTATCTCACTTACTCTAAACCACTCTTGGTAATCCCACTACCTTGCCATTCAATCGGTTAGGAACTCAGACTTTAGTCATACACAGTACAGTTTTCCCTTGAGGAATGTTATTGGTAGAGGAGTGGGCAGGTGACCTAAGTTGCGTCAGATTGAAGGGAAAGGTTTCTGTAGTGCAATTGGGTGAAAGGTTTTATTTTTCTCCTGTAGAATATGAACAAAGTAACATATGTCCCCATTGGCTCCTATAAGTCACTTTTTAACCATGAAAGTCCTAGTCTGGAGACAAAATTGATGCACAAAGGAAGACTAAACCAAGAGAATATGAAATAAATGGAATGGAGAGCCCTCGTGGCATTGGCCTGGGACCTTTCTGACCTCTGGAGTTGCCTATTAATAAATGTTACTGTTTAAGCTAGTTTGAACTCGATTTTTCTGCAACTGGCAGCCCATAACATCCTACCTGATATAACCCTCTATTCTGTTCCCCAACCCTTGGGGGAAACTGTGAAAATTACGTATCCATTCTCACAACTCTGGGGTCTACCAGCTGCTCCTGTTGCAATTCCTCTTTACACATTGGCTGGTCCCACAACCAACCTGGAGATATCATACCTCAGGACGTTTCAGAATCTGACAGAAGGTTTCCATTCTGTTGCTGAGGGTTGGATGAGGAAAGGGGTTATCCCTCCTGCCAGGAGATGGCCTGTGATGAGAGCTAATGTAGAGGAGGAGAGGTTGTACCCTTGGTGGTAGCTTTGGAAGGAAGTGCCTGCAGGGCTACTGCTCGCCTGGAATGTTCTTTTATGTGAATTAGGAATAAAAATGCCCTTCCCAAGACACTTTACTTCCATATGATCTTAAATTGTCATAATACATTGATTTTGTTAGCACAAAACATTTTTCTTTCATTTGCCAGAAATTTGTCATAATGAATATACAAGTGTATGCTATCTAGGGTGTAAATAGCTCCCTCTTAGATCTGGCACCATTGAGCATGGCACCATCTGGACAAAGAAACGTGACAGCCTATTAGAGACAGAACACAGAATGCAGAACAAACGAGAAAGCTTGTGGAGATGTACTTACAGTCCATTTACTTTTAGCTCAGACAAGATTTTGATAGGTAAACAACTTTTAACAAGTAAACTGGGGAGATAAGGCTTTTTTTTTAAACTTTTCATTTTAAAATAATTTCAGACTCATGAAAAAGATGCCAAAAAGAAAAAAACCCAACCAACAGCTCATCACCAAAAGTAAAAATCAGTCCTTATATATTGTTCGCCTAGCTTCACAACTTACATAAAGATAGTACGATTATGAAAATCAGGAAATTAACTTTGATATCATACCATTAACTAATATACAGAGCTTATTCAGATTTTACTAATTGTCACACTAATGGTTTTTTTATGATCCTGGATCCAATTCAGAATCACACATTGCATTTAGTTCTCATATTTTCTCAGTCTCCCTCAACCTAAGATAGTTCTGCAGTGTTTCTTTGCATTTTATGACATTGACACTTTGGGAGAGCACTGGCCAGTTACTTTGTAGGATGTCCTTCAGTTTGGGTTTACCTGATGTCCTAATGATTCAATTCAAGTTGTACGTTCTTGGCAAGAATACCACAGAAGTGATGCTGTGCCCTTCTCGGTGCATCATTTCAGGAGTCATGTGATGCTAATATGTTAACTTTCATTACATGATTATGGTGCTGTGTGCCTGGCTTCTCCACTATAAAGTTACTCTTACCCTGTTTATAACTAATAAATATCTTGTGTTGAGATACTTTAAAAATATGCTTATATCCTGTTTCTTTTTTTCTAATTTTTTTCTACATTTTCTATTTTTGAGAGACAGAGACAGAGCACAAGTGGGGGAAGGGCAGAGAGAGAGACAGAGAGGGAGACACAGAAACCAAAGCAGGCTCCAGGCTCCAAGCTGTCAGCACAGAGCCTGATGTGGGGCTCGAACTCACAAACCGTGAAATCATGACCTGAGCCAAAGTCAGATGCTTAACCAACTGAGCCACCCAGGCATCCCAACTTATATCCTGTTTCTTATCAAACTTTGTCCCACTAATTTTATCACCTGTTGGTGATTCTCACCTACAGCAATTATTAGTGTGGTATTGGCCAAATGGTGAGGTCAAGATTTCAGCTTTATTTTTTTTAATGTTTATGTATTTTTTTTGAGAGAGAGAGCAAGGGGGCTGGGGAGATGCAGAGAATCCAAAGCTGGCTCAACACTGTCGGCACAGAGCCTGACAAGGAGCTTGAGCTCTCAAACCGTGAGCTCATGACCTGAACTGAAATCAGATGTTTAATCAATTGAGCCACGCAGGCACCCTAAGATTTCAGCTTTAGAATTTAAGTTTGGAAAGACTCCCCAGAAGCAGGTGAGAAATGTCTTGCAATCTGAGTATATAACCTACTGACCAAGAGCAGGAGTTTTGCAGTCAGACAGACCCAAACTCAAGTATTGGCTCCACCGGGTATTTGCTGTGTGACTCTAAGCAAATTAATTTCTCTGACAATTAATTCCCTGATTGGTAAAGTAGAGATTATGGAGTCTGCCATATAGAGTTTTTATAATGAATATAATAAATATAAAGCACTTTGCATAGTGTCTGGCACATGATAAATTTTAGCTATTATTTATTTATATTTAGCTATTATTATCACTGTTATTGTAATGAAGGGGTTCAGGACAAGTCTTCCCCAAAATGTGCTACTTTAGCATGTGGACTGTTTTGAGCTGAAGGCAATCAAGACCTTGTGAGCTCAAGAGAAACTTTTTTTAAAATTTATTAATTTATTTTGAGAGAGGGAGAGAGAGCACATGGGCACAGGTACATAAGCAAGGGAGGGGCAGAGAGAGGGAGAGAAAGAGAATCCCAAGCAGGCTCCACACTGTCAGCACAGACCCTGACACAGGGCCCAAATCACTAACCATGACATCACGCACGACCTGAGCTGAAGTCAACAGTCAGACGCTTAACCGACTGAGCCACCCAGGCGCCCCTCGAGAGAAACTTTTGCCCCTCTTTCAACTATGTAGAAGAATCTAAACAAGGGATCTTTCCCAAAATAAGAGTTATTAGCAGTTCAAATTTTTATTTTATTAGCATTCAAATTTTATTTGAATGCCCCATCTGTATGGCAGGGCAAACATCTAGTACGGATGATATTATTCCTATCATAGAAACAGAGTACAAAGACATTTCTGAACAATTCCTGGTCAGAGAAAGGAATGCCTGCTCTGCAGCTTTGGACCAGTGTTGACTTTCTGTTTTTCATTTCTTCCCTTTCCAAATGGAACACTGAGGTTATTTGCTTCTGTATATTTGGGGATGAGAAAGGAGAAGGGGACAGATAGCTCTTTTTTTTTTTTTTTTTTAGCTTTTACTCAATCAAAAAGAACCACATGTGTACCAGATGGAGATGCTTGAGCATCTCCCAGGGCTTTTAGCTAGATTCAGTGACTTTGGGAAACATTCACAGGGGTAGAGTGAAGACGGATTTACTCTATATATGGGAGGAAGAGTAAAAGGGAAATTTATTGGCTGGAGACTGACCATTTATTGGCTGGAGACAGATTGTAGCAGACTGACCATGTGTTTTCCAAGCTCATTTCTTTTTCCTTCTAAGTACTAAATTAAACTACATTTCTTAGCTTCTCCTGCCATTAGATGGGGGCCACGTGACTTGGGTTATGGCCAATAAGATGTGGAAAAAGTTGCTATGTGATACTCCTAGGTTCTAGTCCACAATCCTCTGAGATCCCTTGTCTCCCATCTGTGAGACTGATGTCAACATCTAGGGCAATACCAGGTTCTAAAAGACTGCACAGAGCAGAAACCTCAGCTGACCACATTGAACTCTTTGTAGGCAACAAATAAACATGTATTGTATTAGGTCACGGAGATTTGGAATTATTTATGATAGAAATTAGTGTTAATTATGCTAAGAAAATCTCCAATGTACAAATTTAACATGCTAAATGTTATACAACAATGAACAGCTAAATATTTATTCAGAGATTCCAGACCTATTAAATACATTATTTCAGTTAGATGAGTTCAGACCAGACAATTTGATAAATAAATTTTAACTTTCTAAAAGTTGCCTCCTGAGCACAGATATACCTGCCCGTAATGGAATAATGGATGTCATAATTGAATGTGCCTGAGAGGTAAGCTAGAAAGGGATGCCAAATGAATGTCTATCATCCAAGGTCCAACCAAGGGAAGAGAAACCACCAACCACCATGGGTGTTTAGAAGAGAGACTCTATGGTGAGGGAAAGAGGAAGAGGCAGAGAAGCTGATCAGAGGACAATGAGGCAACACAGATGTCAGCAACAGCACGAAGTTACCACTACCCTTAGACTGAAAAACAGGGAGAAGGTGGTTTAATTGGAGCCCAGGAGTTAAGATCACCCAGAAAAAGAGGAAGCCATGACAGACACATCCCCCCAAAGGTGCTGGAGACTTTGGAAGAAAGACAAGAGCTTTGGAGATTCCACCCAAGGGAAAGAGAGTAAGATTCTACCGTTCCATTATTAGTGCCACCCAATGACTAATGCCAACTTGGAACCCAAGTGACCCAGGAGCCTGAGAAAGACAGCCTTACAGAAGCCAGTGCACCTGCCTTACTGAGCAGGGTAGGCAGACCACAGACCGAAGGATCTGAGCACACAAAAGCGGACATACAGAAACTCCAAGGAAGAGAGGTAGAACACTCTGTTCTCAGTAAAATCAAAGCTCAAGGGTTAGCGCAACTTAAAAGAGCACTGCAATCAAAGGTGGGACATTTTTAAATGTTCTTCTCAGAGATTCTATTCTAGTTGTTGTGAATAAAGTTATCACTTTTTTCTTTTTATTCTAGGTCATGGAAGAGCCAGCATGTGGGGGAATTTTATTCTTATGCCCAAATATGAAATCTATTCAGATGTAGCTTTTTTCTCCTTCAATTTTTGTAAGCAAATTCGATTAAACATTTGAAAACTGCAGAAGTGAAAGGTGGGACAAAGTTTGCCTCTGCTACTTAGCAGCTCTGTGATATTGGGCAAACCACGTAACTGACTTCTGTAGTTTTATTTTCCTCATCTCTCAAATGGACATATACCTTCTTTCTTATCTCATTTGCTTATTGGAATGACCATAGTTTTTGTTTGTTTGGTTGGTTGATTGGTTTTAATGAGACAACATATGTGAAATACTAGTATACAGAAAAGCATTATATAATGTTAAAACATTATACATATTCATATGCTCCAAATTGTCTCCCCACCATCCCATCCTTTATTTTGAGGATCAGCTTTACTGAGATATAAATTAAATACAATTAATTTCATCAAGGCAAGTGTACAATTCAATGAGTTTTGGCCAATGTATATAGATATGTAACCACTGCCACAGTCACAATACAGAATATATTTATTGTCCCCCAAATTATCCCTGGTGCCCATTTATACTTCTATATTTTGAGTCAGTACATACCCAAGAGAAATGAAAACATACATCCAAAATATTGTACATAAACTTGTACATAAATATTCATAGTAGCATTATTCATAACCCCAAAGTGGAAACAACCCAAAAGTCTATCAATTATCAAATGGGTAAGTGAAATATGGTATATCCTTGCAGCGGAATATTATTCAGCCATAGAAAGAAATGTACT
Organism: Proteles cristata cristata; assembly: GCA_017311185.1. Classification (NCBI taxonomy): domain Eukaryota; kingdom Metazoa; phylum Chordata; class Mammalia; order Carnivora; family Hyaenidae; genus Proteles; species Proteles cristata. The sequence continues at coordinate 1,320,184 of JAESUZ010005475.1, forward strand.
GATGAAAAGTACAACATGGAGAAACCTTGAAAACACTGTGTTAAGCAGAAGAAAGCAGTCACAAAAGACCACATATTATATAATTTCATTTATATGAAATGTCCAGCATAGGCAAATCTATAGAGATAAAAAGTAGTTCAGTGTTTCTCCAAGACTAAGGGTTAAGGGGAAATGGGGAGTGACTACAAGTAGGTATGAGGTTTCCTTTTGGTGTGGTAAAAATGTTCTAAAATTGATTTTGGTGAAGGTTGCACACTTCTGTGAATATACTAAAAACCATTGAATTGCACCGTTTGAATGGATACATTGAATTCCATCTCCATTACGCTCTTATCAAAAAATGAATTCAGGGGGCGCCTGGGTGGCTTAGTCGGTTAAGCGTCCGACTTTCGCTTAGGTCATGATCTCGCGGTTCGTGGGTTCGAGCCGCGTCGGGCTCTGTGCTGACTGCCAGCTCGGAGCCTGGAGCCTGTTTCAGTCTGTGACTCCCTCTCTCTCTGACCCTCCCCTGCTCACGCTGTCTCTCTCTCTCTCCTAGAAATAAATAAAACATTAAAAAAAAATTAAAAAAAAATGAATTCAGGAATTAAAGAAAATCTAAAACAAAGGCAAAATTCCAAACACAATATTTCATTATAGTTTTTGTATACTATTTTTTCTTCAAAGTTACAAGAGCATTTCTATAATAACAAAGAAAGATAGCATCCACAATCCTAATATCCTAAGAAAGCAAGCTATTTGATTATTGTATATCCCTTCCTCACCTCATCTTCGAGTATGTTTGCTTTGTTTACAGTCATAAATGGTCCCGACATGATCAGTTGGTTGCTTTCACGGTTAACATTTTTCCACTCGCTTCATAGTCTTCACTGCGATCATGTTGAGAAATATATGACGTTCACCTAACTGACCACATTCCTCCATCCACTCAGAAACCCACACCAGAAAGCTGAGCTACACCTATGGTGCTTGTCACTACCCTGGTTCAGAACAACATACTCTCTTGCCTGAATTACTGCAAATGATTTCTAACTGGTGCCCTTGCTTTTTGTGGTCTTCTAGCAATCCATCCTCCACTCAGCACCTTCTGTGAAGACACAGAAGAAACTGGTATCTTCAATGATTCCCAACCCACCATGCATCAGAGGCCAAACCACTCCAATGGCTCAGACCCCTTCAAGCTTGGACTCTTGCCTGCGTTTTCAGCCTCATTACCCCCCTATCCCCTACCCCAAACCATATTCCCTGTATTCACTGAAATGCATACAGCATAATGTATGGGGTTTACTCTGCCCAGAATAACTCGCCCACACTGCCCCCTCCTGCCCATTCAGCAAACTCCTACTTCTTTAAGGTTTGGCATAAACATTGCCTCCAAGGAGGGGAGCATCTGCTATCCTCCCCAGAAGGAGGGAGGTACTTCCACCTCCAGACTCCTAGATACTTTTGTATGTATCTCCATTTTATATTGTACTTCCCATCCATGCTGCATGCTCACCTCTCTCCCCAGAGTAGGAATTATGCTGTCTTCAGCTTGTCACTTCCAGGACTCCAGCATCTGGCACATAGTACATCCCAGGAAATGTCATTTCAACAATTTAAAATTTATAACTACTGGGCTGCCTGGGTGGCTCCATCAGTTAAGTATCTGACTTCGGCTCAGGTCATGATCTCCTCATTTGTGAGTTGCACCCCCCCCCCCCCCCCCGGCCGTGTCGGGCTCTGTGCTGACAGCTGGGTGCCTGGAGCCTGCTTCGGATTCTGTGTCTCCCTCTCTTCTCTCTCTGCCCCTCCCCTGCTCATGCTCTGCCTCTCTCTTTTTCTCAAAAATAAATACACGTTAAAAAAATAATAAAAATCAAAACTACTATGCTAAGTCGCCATTTTCAGGCACTATTCAAATCACCCTCCACATATTATCTATTTAACCTTCTAAACAACTTAATATTATTATTATCATTTTAAAGATGAGAAGACTGAAGTGGTTAAATAACTTGCACCAAATCATTACACAGCTAGTAAGTGGCAGGATTAGGATTTGAATTTAGGCAGTGTAATTCCATGCTCCTGACCATTGAACTGCCTCTTGGAGAAAGAAACCATTCTTGGGGCACCTGGATGGCGCAGCCGGTTAAGTAGCCGACTTCAGCTCAGGTTATGATCTTGTGGTTCGTGGATTCGAACCCTGTGTTGGGCTGGAATCTGCTTCCGATTCTGTGTCTCCCTCTCTCTCTGCCCCTGCTCTGTCTCATGCTCTGTCTCTCTCTCAAAAATAAATAAATAATAAATAAATAAACAAACACTTAACAACAAAAAAAGGAAATAAACCATTTTTTATTGCCATATGCATAGGTTACTTGTAATCTATCTGTTCTTCCCTCTCTCTCCCCATCGCTCCCACTGATATAGATGGCACTGGAATATATAATTGTATATATAGCTATTTTCTTATTTTGAATTTGGCTTAAGATAAATCCCTATGAGTAGAATATAAAGATACATGACAGGATGAGGACATTTTTTGGATCTTCATATGTCCAATAACAACTTTACTTACCATGACATAGCTTGTGCTAAAGAGGTAAAAGTTTCAAGGCCATCAGCCATCCCAGCTGATGGGGATCAGGCAGGATCCTGGATCAGGCAGATGGGGTCAAGTACTCTGAAGACTGAGGATGGCTTCAGGACAAGTGCAAGAAGGGACACACTGGTATGAATCCGCCTCGGCTGGCAGCTGGCCTAACTTCACAATCAGCCCTTTGATCTAATTTTAGGATGAAAGAATGGAAAACACTTCTATGTTGCTTCTTCTCAAAATGTCCACGTGTTAATGACTTAGTGGCCAAATTACAGCACCAGTCCTCTCAATGACATTCCTTGATGCCACCAAGTAGGTTAACACTAAACAGTATGAATATACATTTTTGAAGCCGGCCACCACGTGAGTCGGACCACTGTGCGACTCTGTGTTGTGAGGAAGCCCAAGCCAGCCCGGCAGAGGTATCATGTGGAGAGTGACCAGCAGCCCTAGCTGCTCCCACCATCCCAATCCAGGTGCCAGACACGGAAATGAAGCTCCAGGAGATACGGTGTGGAGAAAAACGGAGGAAACGAACTGCAACCAGAATTAAGACCTCAGATACAGGGCCCCAGTTAAACCATCCCAGTCATCTATGGTCATTTGAGCCATCCCAGCCACTTAGGCATCATCATGAATAGATGAGCTATTTCCCCTGAGTGCTGTCCGAACTCCAGATCCACAAAATTAAAACCATTACACGTGTTGTACAAAACCTTTTTTTTAATCCACCCTGAAATTTGAAAAAGATAATTTGAATGAGAAACACTGGCTGAAAATAAGTGCTCTTCCTACTCTACCTAGCCGCTGACTTGGCTCCCGTGTAAAAGCAGCTGCCCACCATTGGCAATGATTTGATCCAAAGTCACATGGGACCTCTCACAGAGCCACAGCAGGAGTGGCAGCTGAAGGCCTCTGCTGGCAGTCTTCTTCCTCTGCTTTATCCTCAAGAGGACCAGGGGTGATCTGTGAAAGCTAGCACTCCTCTGACTTCCAGAGAGTTCACCAGCCACCCTGCTGCCCGTATGACAGGGCTACCCCAGCCTAACTGATAGAGGGAAGACTCCAGCTTTCACAATAACCCAACCTGGGGTCAAATCCCAGTTCCACCACCTAAACTAGTTGCATCAACCTGAGCAGCTTAATGAACGCGGAGGCGCTGGATGTTCTCCTCTTTGAGATGAGGGTAACACCTAACTTAGTGTGTTTTCATACTTCACCCGGCATTTCATAATGATGATAGCTACTGTTTACTGAGCATCAAAATGACTTCACATTCCTTACCACCATCCTCAAGGGGTTGCTAACACTGCCTGGCAGTTTCAGAACACTTCTTGACAATTTCACACGTAAATTGAATGTTGCACTATTTTACCTTCACATCCTTCCTCTCTCGAACTTTCCCCAGACCCTTGTTTTTCTCACTCTAAGCTGATGACCTCAGGTTTGATGACCTCAGCTGATGACCACAGGTTTCACAATAAAAGACAAGAAAGTTACCTTCTCTTTCGGACATGAAACCTAAACTTCTCCCTGCATCTGCATTTACTTCTCCTTTCCTCTTTCAACAACAGTGGAGGAAGGGCCCCTCCTCCCCTGTCCCTCCATTTGTGTTCTAGATCCCTTCCCTTTCCCCCTCTCCACTGATCATTCTGCCAGCATTCAAATGGGCTCTGCTATCTCCCATCTTTGGAAACCTGCACTTTGACCCCTTCACTCCCTCCAAGCACTGCCCTGTTTCTCTGCTCCCTTTCTGGCAAACTCTCAAAGAAGTTTCTACGGACACCATCTCTACTCCATCACCTCTTCACTCACCAGCTCACTTGAATTTGGACGCCAGCTCCACCACTCCTCTGGATTGTTTTTGTCAGAGTCACCAATGTCTTTCTTACTGTCAACAGCAATGTCTGCTTCATTGTTCTCCTTTCCACTTCTCAGCAGCATCAGGCTAGCTTGGACTTTCTGAAATATTCTCCTCTCTTAATTTCAGTGAAACTATAATCTCCTGGATTTCCCCCTCTTTTGGGAGGGTCTCCATCCTCAGGCTCCTTTCCTTTGTCAACCCATGAGTCAATGTTGATACTTCTCAAGATTCAATCCTGGCTCCTCTTTTCTTCTGTCCCTACACATTTCCCTAGATGACTTCATCCACCACAAACTTGAAATATAATATTATGCTGATGCTTTCAAAAGTGTATCTGTAGTTCAGGCCTCTCTTATCACCTCCAGACTCACATAATCTGCCTGCCTAGTTCATGTAACTACTTTGAAGCTTACCTCTTCCAATTTCACTCTCTTACTAAAATCAGGAAACCAGAATTATCCTAGATCTGTTCCTTATTCTAACCCCTCACGTTAATTTAATAATTTCTGTTGATTTCTCTTCCAAAATAGGTCTCAGGACTGTCCTCTTCTGTCCATCTCTGGAGCCAAACTCTCATCACCCCTCATCTGAAGGGCTCCCTCCTCTTGGGTCCCTCCATGCTTTCCCGCTTGCCCCTGCTCCTCCCTATTCCCTATGCAACATCCAGAGTTCCCTTTCTCAACATAAATAAATCAGTTATTGTCACTTGTCCACTTCAAAACTGCCAGAAGTTTCCTGTTATGCTTAGAATGATCCAGACTGTTTGCTATGGACTGCCAGGCCTCTGGCCCCTGAGTCCCTGCCTACACCTTCAACCTCATCTAAACCCACCCTTCTCCCTTGTGATGCTCCAGCAACACCAGCCTTCTAGAAGTTCCAAACTTTCCTATTCCATGGCACCCTCTGTCTTGTTCATCACCTATGTTGCACCTACCTTCTCATATTTTGGATCTCAACTGTATCAATTATGAATGGTCTTTCTTGCCTGCAAATAAAAAGAACGTCATCCAGAAAAGGCTTAAACACATGGAAGTTTATCTCTTATAACAAAATTTCCAGAAGTCTGTATTCTAAGGCTGCCACAGCAGCTCCTTGAGACCAGAGGGACTTGGCCTCTCCCTAGATTTCAGCTCTACCATCCTTCATATACTGACCTCCATGTCTGGTCTCAGCCCTGCTGCCTCATGGTCAGAAGATGGCTCCTGCACTTTTAAGGCCTTCACTCAATATCTTGGGCAGAAGAAGGGGAGCTCGGGGGCAAAGCCTACTTCTTCTCAAACTTTTTATTACCCAGAATTTCAGACATAAAAAATAGGATCATATAATAGCCCCCCCATGGATCCATTATGCAGCCGCCATAATTATCAACTTGCAGCCAATCTTCTTTTCCCTCCCCAACACTTCTCCCTTACCACTTACTATTCTGAAGCAAGTCCCAGACATTATATTACTTTTTCCCAAAATGTTTAACTATATATCTCTAAAAGATAAAACTTCCTTTTTAAATATAACCACAATACTGTTACCACAAAAAAATGGACACTTCCTGAATATCATCAAATATCTAGAATTCAAATTTCCAATTTTCCCAGAAAAGTCATAGTTGTTATAGTTTAAAGCATCCAAATAAGACCAATACTTGCAATTGATGTATTCTTGATGTTTCTTTTCATCTACAGGATCCCCTTTCATCTTTTTTTTCCCTCTCAATTTATTTTTGAGACATCGTCCCCAGAGTTTCCCACAGTCTGGATTTTCCCAATTTCATCCTGATGGTATCCTCTGTCTTTTGTGTCCTATAAACTCATAGTTGGATCTACAGGTTTCATTAGACTCAGGCTTGGTTTTTTTTTTGTTACTGTATCTTTTGTTCATTTGTTTGTGTGTTTGTTTGCTTGTTCGTTTGGTAAGACTACTTTGTAGGAGGTGGTGTGTTCTGCTCCCTGGAGTCACCTAATATCTGATTGTCTCTCTTTTTGTGATATTAATAGCTTTGGATGATTAATGTCTAGATCCATTAATTCATTAGGTTATAAGATGGTGATACTTTATTTCAATCATTCTTTTTTCATTTATTAGTTGGAATGCTTTTATAAAAAGAAACTTGCTCTCTCTATTATTAGGTTACCCAATGGATACAGACAATAAAGGAAAGGTAAAAAATATTTTATTCTTTTCTTTAGTTTGCTAGTTTTCAAAGTAATGAGTTGATTCACTAGCACCCTCCAATGACGACCATTCAGGGATCCTTTTTTAAAAAATTGTCTTTATGGGGGCACCTAGGTGGCTCAGTCAGTTTAGTGTCTGACTTTGGCTCAGGCCATGATCTCGCAGCTCATGGGTTTGAGCCCCATGTCAAGCTTTTTGCTGACAGCTCAGAGTTTGGAGGCTGCTTTGAATTTTGTGTCTCCCTCTCTCCCTGCCCCTCCCCTGCTTGTGCTCTGTCTCTGTCTCTCTGTCTCTCTCAAAAATAAACACTAAAAAAATTCTTTTTAAGAATCTCAAAAAAATGAAAAGTTGTTTTAATGAACTTATGGATTTAAATATATTTGGTGTATTTTAATACATTGCAGTTATTCTCCTTATTGATGCCCAGGTGGTCCCATCTCTGGCTGTTGGGAAGGTTCACCATTTCCTTTTCTATGAGAAAAACTAAAGGTTTCCTGAAACATCACTTGGGCAGTTTCCTTATCTGTATCACTGTCCAGAGTTACATCACATGGTCACCCTGAGCTTGATGATAATGGTAGACGAAGTTTGGGTCATTCACTATTTCTTCAGAGACACTTCCCCAGGTGCCCTATCTAAAGAATGCACCCCCTATTATTCTGCAGAACTCTATCCTGTTTACTTCCTTTACACTACTAGCCAGAAACTGGAGTTATTTTATTTGTCCATTTATTAAGAGTCTGAACTGCCTCACTGGGTTGTGAGCTTCATGACATTTTCCCTAGCACAATACCTGCAGACGTTCTTAGAATATACTCAATAGGTATTTGTTGAATAAATAAATAAATGAGGTAGACATCTATTATCTCCATTGTATACATTGTATACAGTGTTGGCCAATACCGTAACCACTAGTCACAGGTTGCTATTTCAATTTAATGTAGTACAGCTACTGTGGAAAACAATGTGGAGGTTCTTCAAAAAATTGAAAACAGAACTATCATATGATCCAGCAATCCCACTTCTGGGTACATATCCAGAGGAATCAAAATCAGGATCTTAAAGAGCTCTCCGCACCCCTGTGCTCACCACAGTGCTCTTCACAGTTGCCAAGACATTGAAACAACCTAAGTGTCCATCAACAGACAAATGGATTTTAAAATGTTCCATATGTGGGGCGCCCGGGTGGCTTAGTCGGTTAAGCGTCCGACTTTCGCTTAGGTCATGATCTCACGGTTCGTGGGTTCAAGCCCCGCGTTGGGCTCTGTGCTGACTGCCAGCTCAGAGCCTGGAGCCTGTTTCAGTCTGTGACTCCCTCTCTCTCTGACCCTCCCCTGCTCACGCTGTCTCGCTCTCTCTCTCCTAGAAATAAATAAAACATTAAAAAAATTTTTTTTTAAAATAAAAAAATAAAAAAAATAAAATAAAATGTTCCATATGGATACAATGGGATATTATTCAGCTTTATTTAAGAGGAAACCCTGCCATTTGCAACAACATGGATGAACCTAGAAGACATTATACTGAGTGAAATAAACCAGACATAGGACAAATACTACATGACACCACTTACATGAGGAATCTAAAATAGAAACTCATATAAACAAAGAATAGAATGGTGATTGCCAGAGCCAGGAGGAGAGGGAAATGGGAAAGTGTTAGTCAACGGGTACAAAGTTACAATTAGGCAAGATAAGCCTTAGAGATCTATGCCATAGATAGTATAGCATAATGCCTATAGTGAATAATACCATATTGCATACTTACAAATTTGCCAAGAAGGTAGTTCTTATGTTAAGTGTTTTTTTATCACATTAATAATAATAATAATAATAATAATAAAGAGGGCAGAAGGAAATTTTTGCAGGTGATGGATAAGTTTATAGCATAGATTGCAATAACAGTTTCAGGGGTATACACTTATCTCCAAATTCATTAAGATGTACACATTAAATATGTACAGCTTTTTTTTACATGTCAATCATACCTCAATAAAGTGGTTTAAAAAATAAATTAAAATGCAAATCAATTTAAATTAAATAAATTTTAAAATTCAGTTTCTTAGTCACGTTAGCTATATACTAACTACTCAAAAACCACATCTGAGTAGTGACTACCACCATGTAGATACAATGCATTTTATCTCTCACAGAATTCTACTGGAAAGTGCTGGATAAAAGAAGAAATTGGCTGCGAGGTAGATTAGCCACGGTCACACAGCTACTAAGAGAAGGAGTTGGGATTCAAACCTGTGTCTGAGTGACTTTAGAGCTAGAACTCAACACTGTAACATAGTCATCATTCTTTTATTACTCACTTAGTCCTGCTTCCCATTTCAGACCCTCTAAAGGAATTTACAGGGAGTTTCAAGCCTCGCTATATCACAGGATGACCAACTGTCCTAATTTGCCTGGGCATGAGGCTGTTCCCAGGATGCAGAAAACTTCTGGCAAACCATTGTTAGAAAACAGAATTCAACCACATATATTTGAAGATCCAATTGACTTAATTACGCAATTCATGATTTGGGCAGCATCCCATCTAGTCAGCAGAAAGGGTGCTCTGTGGCGTATACAAAATGGAAGGTTTTTTACAGGAAACAGGGTGGGGCAAGAAATTGTTCCCAAAAAAAAAAAAAAAGTCACCTTCCCTTAAGGGGAAGAATGAGGGGCCTTATCAGGTGAATTACCTCATCTTTCTGTGGTGAGTGGAGAAGGTCCATGTGACAAATTACTTTATTGGTGCTGAACAGAAAGTTCCTGACTGACTGGTTAAGATTACATTTCTTTTTTTTTTTTTTTTTTAATGTTTTATTTATTTCTAGGAGAGAGAGAGAGAGACAGCGTGAGCAGGGGAGGGTCAGAGAGAGAGGGAGTCACAGACTGAAACAGGCTCCAGGCTCTGAGCTGGCAGTCAGCACAGAGCCCGACGCGGGGCTCGAACCCACGAACCGCGAGATCATGACCTAAGTGAAAGTCAGACGCTTAACCGACTAAGCCACCCAGGCGCCCCTAAGATTACATTTCTGAGAGAGGTTGAAACTGTAGTTAGGTTAGGTGTTAAGCCTTTAGCATAACTCTAAAATGACTCTATTTTGGATCTGTGGTTTTCTTTTCTTCACTTTTTTTAAGTAGGCTCTATGCCTGACATGGGGCTTGAACTCAGGACCTCGAGATCAAGAGTCACAGTGGCTTTCTCTGAACATCATACTACCTAATTATCAAAATTCTCTATGGAGGTTTGGGGCAGGTAAATAGATGGGCTCACTCAACTCCATTTCAACCCCTTGTAATTTGCCGTATTACAGGCTAGAAGTGAGAAAATTGGAGACTTTATTTCCCAGACTTCCTTAGAGCTTGGATCCCGTACATAGTATCTCTGGCCACGCAGATGCACTGGGGCAACATCCAGAGGCCAGATTGAAAAGGACGCAGCATTTCTGCTGTTTTATCTGCTAAGTAGTGCGGGGACAGCAGAGGTCTGAGCATCTTCTCTTGGATGTCATGGATTTGGAGACACAGAACATAGGCATGCATTTTGCGAGTGTAGACGCAGCCTAGAGCCAGTCAGTCCTGGAACTGGCAATAGTACCAATGACTACCCGATTCCTTGGTTTACTGTTGTATCAGAAGCGGCGGCTCCCGTACCGCAGCTCCCTGCATAGGCACATTCTGTGGCAGGATTCTGGGAGGCATTACAGGCACCCCAGCGTGGAACCTGCTCTTTCAGCCTTTCAAGTGATTTTGTCCTCTCAGTTCTCTGTGTGAATTCACTTTATGCTGAAGTAAGTTAAGGTGACTTTTATTATTTGTGGCTGAAGAACCCTCAGTATTCAGCAGGGACTTCCTCTGGGTAACAGAGAACCTCTATAACAAATCTGAGTATCCTGAATGCTGGGACCCTAATAAACTCTCCCTATGTCTGCTATCATTCTCTACGGAAGGTGCATTCACCCTGGTCACCAGAGTCCTCCAAATACTAGAACTTGATGATGGTGAAATGTCTACACACACACACACACACACACACGCACATTCATTTTTTCCTCTCCCACATGTTGGAATGCTCTTCCAAATCTCTTTATGTGACAGTTCACATCTCAACTCTCTTCAGCCACCAGCATCAACTGTGGCTTCCTCAACTTCCCCCATCTAAACTGGCCCCTCTTCCAGTCATTCTCTTTCACGTCATTTTGTTCAAATTTTATGTTACTTAATGCAGTCTGTATTTATTTATTCACTTGTTTATTTCCTGTCTTCCCCTGTCCCCACCTTCCTCTCCATCCAGAAGAATGCATACTCCGTGAAGGGAAGGACATGTTTTTGTGTTGTTCATTACCATAGACTCACTGCCTGGAACAGTGGCTTGCACATGGTAGCATCATTTTTAAATATGTGTTTAATAAATTACAAAACAGAGATTGTTATGATTCCTAGCTATAAGGAAATTTTTTAAAAAGGAAAAATGTTCTTTTGTAAACAAGATTTAAATGAGACTGCAAAGAAATAAGGAGAACTAAGGAGACATAAGAATTGCAATGAAAGGCAATGTTGTGCAGGTAGCAGAGTATTATAGCAGACATTTGCAACCCTGGTGTAAAACTCTGGGTAATGAGAGATACACTGACTTTTGGGAGGTACTAGGGTTATGAAGTGTGCAGTTTCTAGAGCCACCTAAATGTGAGTTCAAATGCCAGTTCTATGTTTCTGCTGTGTGACTTTGGGCAAGTTCATGAGCTTCTCTCAGCTTCATTCCCTCATCTGGAATATAAGGAGAAAAACAGTACCCCTCACATGCCTACTGTGCTGATTAACAAGATGACACTTATAATGTGCTCAGCACAGCGTATGGCCTGGGCTCCAGAAGTGTTAGATAATAAGAGTATTATAATTTTGCTAAACCCAGCTCTACTCCTGAAATTATGCCCAATACTTGGGGTTACTCTGATTATAGCCTATTACATTTCTAGCAGCCACACCCCACTCCCCTTCACCAAAACGTAATTAGTAGGTGCTCAAAAAATATTAGTGACTGACAGGAAGTTTGCTCATGTGGGGTATATTCCATTTATGTACAAACAGTTATTACTGGTGATGCCAATGCTATATTTTTCCATCGCTGCTGACCAAAAACAAAACAAAACAAACAAGAAACATAAATAGGCAACAAGAATATTGGGTAGAAAATACTCCATCAGCAGAGAGAAGAGCAACCAATATAAAAGTACAGTCAAGAGAAAAGAACTGGCTTAAACCTTCCCAATGATTCATTCCAGTGAATAATTTTTCTTACATTCAATCGTCTTATTGAGAGGGACAGGGTCAATTCATTCTTTCATTCAGCAATATTTATGAATTGCCTACCAAATCTATGATGTAGAAGGAACAGGTGAGGAATGCTTCCTCTAAATTCATCCCAACCTTAGTTAACTTCTATTCAGTATTTAGAATTCAGCCCAGATAGCATTTCCTCTGCTAACGCCTAAGACTAGGCCAGGTCACCCTGGCCTGTGTCCTCATGGCACCGGAAGTCTTACGCTTTCCTCACTTGCTTTTCTGGTGATTAAGTGCTTAATGCATGTCTCTTCTGTAATCTACCCAAGGATAGAGACTTTGGTTTTGTTCAAGAACATACCCTGGTACTTAGCTTGGTGTCTGCTGTGTAGTAGTTCCTGAATATTCTGAAGAGAGGAAAAGATAGAGGCTCTAATGAAGGGGTCATCAGAACCTCGCTGTAACACTCTTAATTCGCCAGAACAGCTTTTGCTTGTTCATGGTGACCTCTGACTCCCCAGTGCAACTCTGCTCTTAGGGCCCTGAAGAAAGCAGTATGGAAACTCACCGTAATCGAAAATAGCACTACACTCAAAAATAGTCTCCTGGACTTCTTGTATGAGGTGGCCTCGTGGTAAATCTCTAAGCAAGGCACCAACACCTATAACAAAAGCAAAAATGAAATAAAGACATTCATATTGGGTCACTATTATTCTGGCAGCTAAAGTTCTAGTAATCGTTTTAAAGAATTTATTTTTTTTAAATAACCTCTACACCCAACGTGATATTAGAACTCACAGCTCAGAGGAATACAAGGAGTAAACATGAATGGCAGGAGATAAAGGCTGAAGCAGGCATGGTATGAAGGACCTGAATGTACCCTCCTGAAGAGTTTAGGATATTATTAACTGTGGAGCATTTACATAGGAATTTAGGTACAAAAATGTGAGAATCAGATCTACATCTTTAAAATATCATCCTTTTTAAAAAGATGTTTATTTATTTATTTATTTATTTAGAGAAAGAGGGAGATAGCAGGGGAGGGACAGAGAGAGAGGAAGAGAGAGAGAATTATAAGCAGGTCCTGGATGTCAGCCTGGAGCCCCATTGTGAGGCTCAATCTCACGAACTGTAAGATCATGACCTGACCTGAAATCAAGAGTTGGAAGCTTAACTGGCTGAGCCACCCAGGCGCCCAAAGACCATCCTTTTTTAAAGTGTAAGGTGTAAGTAAGACCCAAAGAGAATATAGGCAGAAGGTCTTGATTTCATCTTGCACATTGAAACCACTACATCACCAGTTGCCCAAAGGGAAACAGAAATCATCCTAGCCTTACCTCTCCCTCACCCAAGGGCCGCCAAGTCCTATGGATTCTACCCTTAAAAAACTTCTTGAATCTACACAGTGCTCTCATTCCAACTGCTATGTCCTTTCCTCAGACCCTTATCACGGCTTATCTGAACTTTTCCAATAACCCTCTGTCTGGTCTCCATCGATACAGACCTCTTCCCCTAATCCTTTTCCAGGCTGCTACCAGAGATTCTTCCAGAATGCAAATCTGGTAGTTTTTCTATAATCTAAAACTTTTTAGTGGTTTCCCTTGACCTTCAGGAACCCTTTTCTACTGGCAGAAAGCCATCTGAGATTTGGACCCATCTAACATTTTCAGCTGTAAGCGCTCACCTCCTCCCTTGCTAAGCTGTCCTTCAGCCTAGTTGAACTTCTGGCAGATTCCCAAACAGGCCAGAAGGTTTCAAACCTCCCCCAAAGTCTCCACTCCCTCCTCCTGAATGGATTTCCTTTAACCTTCCCTAAAGAAATCCCATTATTATTCAAAATTCAGGTTAAGGGTTATTTCCTCCCTGAAGCCAGTTTTAACCTCCAATTTTGTACCACTTCCCTTCTTTCTCCTTTAAGGAGCTCACTGTCTGGAGTCCTCTGGAGTTACTTCGTGGTAGAGGTCATTGTTCATTGTTTGTTCAAGCCAGGACCATCTACATCATAATCTCGTTGTAGTTGGGCTTTTTAAAAATAATGATTGATTTGTTGATTGATTGAGAGAGGGCGAATGTGAGTGAGGGACAGGGAAGGAGAGAGAAAGAGAGAGAATCCCACGAGGGGCAGAGAGAGTGGGAGAGAGAAGCAGGGCCCACCGGAAGCCAGGCTCGAGCTCACCCACAGCAGGGCTTGATCACACTCGATGAGGAACTTGAACTCATGAAGTTCATAAACTAAGCCCAAACCAGAGGCTCAACCCACTGAGCCACGAGGCGCCCATAATCTCGTTTTAAAACAGCTTTTTTGCTACCGTTTTACTTCTTTAATTTAAAAAATATTTATCATCACCATCATCACCATGCAGACTCCTGTGCTCCACACCTACTGAATCAGTCCATGGACCTGGGCAAAGAATCTGCTTTTAAAAAATCTACTAGATTACTGGTCATGTTCTGTTTCTTGATCAGGTGCTAATTACATAGTGTTTGTGCAAAATTCACTGAGTTCTACCCTTAGGGTATGTATACATTTATGTATGTATGTTACTTTCAATGGAGAGTTTAAAAGAGTAAACACTCCCCAGGTTATCTTTATAACACTGATGGAGAACCATTGACTTCTCTCTTGCTACTGAAATGTAAGCTTCCAGAGGGTAGTGAGAGGGTAGTGTTGTTTCTATATTCCCACCATCTGCTTTAGTGCCTACAGCATAGTACACACTTAATGAATGATTAGCAAATAAATGAATGAATGAATAAAGGGAGAGAAGTGGCTTGAGGTTTCCTTCCTCCCTCACTCTTTTCTAAGCATTTGTTCCCTGCCCCTGCTAGAGCACATGAGAGCTCATACCTCAGAGTTACACTTCCCAGATATACCTCCCCTGAATAATCCTGTGAGATGCCACCTGACTTCCTCTCTACCCACATGCTCGGTGTGACTGATCCAGGGCACCAGCCTGACAAGGGCGGGAGAAAGGAAGCAGGTGGAGGACGTTCTGTCCCCAGTACCAGCACTTCTGCCCTGCCTGGGTCTGAGCCACCTGGCTCAGGCCTTCCTCAACATGCCTGGGAATCCAGCTGGAGAGAGCATGTCCTTGGAGATACTGCATTGCTAAAGCTTCTACTTGCACCTCTGATGTAAATTGCTTCCTAAACTACCCAGCTTAAGTCATGTGGGAATTTGAAAATCTTTGAATATTTAGGAGTAGCAGTAGAGACCTTTTAGCAAATTTACAGCAGAAAGTGAGAGACACCCTGGCTGAAATACCGTGTACGCCATTTATTCAGTCACAGTTAATTACCAAGAGTTTCCCGGGGACACAGTGATGAACAAGAGTCATATGCCTTAACAGAGACCACAGTGTGTGTTTGCGGGGAGGGGTGCCAGTGGAGGAGGAGGAGACAGACAGTCAAATTGTAATATTGAAAGAGGACTTCAACTACCTCCATTTTGACCTCAAACTTATTTATTAGGTTCTTTTTTTACAGCTTATCTCTTAATTCAGGCAAAAGACCCTGTGGGCAAAGCATCCCATGGTGAGACACAAAACTACCCACTCAAGCAACAAGACCCTGAGTCAGCAAGACCCTGCTTGATTGACGCCAACACAATGATCAGCCTGACCTTGACTGCCCAGCTGCATGTAACCACTGACCTTTGCCCCATATTTTCCTTATATAAACCTGGAAGTGTTGCCAGCACTTTAGAGACAGCTTTTGACATGTTAGTCTGCTGTCTTTCTGGTGTTGGCCTCACTGAAATCAATTCCTTTCTTGTTTCCCTGCTACTTGTCTTTTTGCCTTTTGGATCTTGTCAGCGGCAAGTAGCCAAACCTGGTCTGTTTGGGACCCTCGGAGCAGGTGCTCTTGCACCCCTGTGCCCTGGCTACAATATCTGGGTTTCTCATAGCAGTTATGATGTGCTGGGCACTTCACATATGTATTTCATTTAATTTGTTTAAATTCATTTAATTGCATTGAAATTAATTTCATTTAATTCATTTCATCATTATAACAATTCAGTGATGTCTTATTAATATCCCCATCGACAAATAAGGGAACAGATGCTTCCTAGAGTTACAAACTGATAGAGGCACAAAGATACAGTGTAGGGAGTAGGAAAACCTGATCTAGTCCCAAGGGTCAGGGAAAGTTTCTCCAAATATAAGAGGCTGAAGCAGAGATCTGAAGATTGAGTCCAAATCTAGTGGACAAAGAGGTCTGGGGGAAGAGAATTTCAGCCAATGGAAACAACAGATGCAAAGGGAAAATAAATTATTTGAGGAACTGGCAGCTGCCCTATAGCAGGAGCACAGGGAGCTGGAGATGAGACGGGAGAGGTAGAGTATAACACTCAAATTTTGTTTTTTTTTTTTTCCTGTATGTCTCAAATATATGATAAAGTCAGGGATAGAATATTTAAGATTTTGCCATGGTTTTGCTCTCAAGAACCTCAGCCATCTCTCTGTGGCTCAGTTTCCTTATCTGGAAAAATGAGTGGATGGACCAGAGTTCTCAAGTGGCCCCTATGGTTCTAAAGCTGTGGTTCTGGGTAGGGCTCTTCTGGAAGAAATCACCAATTCAAGGCGCAACCCCTGGCTGCTGCTGAAGGCACTGGGGTCCAGGGGCTTGGCAGCCCAGTGGCCCAGCCAGCACTTGCTGGCCTCTGACTCCCCTGTAGATTAAGTAAATACAAATGATGGAGAACATTGCACATAATAAATCACACAGTAAATATGGCTGTGGACATGGTTTGCTCCTCTCACTTGAAATGGCAAACTGCTAATAATGTAATAAGGATAACTACCTGTTTGAAGCATTTACAGGGTGCCAGGATTGTACCGGTTACTCGAGAAAGATTTCTCACAACAGCTCCTTGTTAGATTCAAAAGCCGAAGCCTCAAAGGATTACATAACTTTGGTAAGGTCCTCAGCACCCAAATTTGTCCTGCGTACGGAGCACATCCAGGCCTGTTTCCTATTGCCAGGTGTGTTCACTTGAGCAATGACTTTCTCCAGGTTTGCTCAGTGGCTGAGTTGGAATTTGAACCCAGCTGGGACTCCAAAGCTCATGGAGTTGACCACCCCTCCAGGCTGCCTTCCCTTCTTAAAATACAGGCTACTCCTTACTCTATAAATAGAATCACATTGTCTCTTGAAGTCCTTTCTGGGTGAGGAAAGTGCTTTTTATAGCTTGGGACTGCTTCTGCTTTCTTGGTCTCTTCCAGCACCTGTTAATCCTGCGTGCAGCTGTGTCCTTCCCTGTCCTTACACTGTATTCCTAGGTTTCCTCCCTGCAGAAGACAACTCCGGAAACCACATGGTGTCTGTACGTGTGCCAGTAAAGAAATTTCACTCCCTTCCCTCTCCAAATCGGCCTACCTTTCTATAAATACTCGCTCTCCTCCCTCCACTGAGGCCTGTGAGTAGTTTGGTCACTTAACGAACACACACACACTCACAAAGCAAGGAGAGGAGGGGTGTTGGAGGCGACAACGTGAATGACCTTGCAAAGGTGTCTGGCCTTCTGGGGACAGGATTAGCAAACTTTAAACCTCTACAAATAATTTGTGTGCCTCCGTATTCCTCCCAAATCTACCTGCTCCTCTTGCGCCAGCCTCGATCAGTCCCTCCGCAGCTCCGAGATACAAAGCTCAACCCGCCCATCTCTGCAAACCCAGAGAACTTCAGTCCCCTAGTTGAAACTCGTCTGTGGCGGTGGCGGGCAGCACTGGGCATGCTCAGTAGTAGGGACAGGTCTGGAAGGCAAGGAAGCCGCGTTTGAAGTCGCGCGGCCGGGGAAACGGGGGGAGGGGGGCCGTGGGGGCCCCGGCTTGGGGGGGTCCGCGGGGCTCCCCGATTCCGCGCCCGGAGCCGGCATGCTCCAGGCCGGCGCGGCGGGGCGGGCGAGCCGGGGGCAGAGCGCAGAGGAGAGGGGGGAGCCGGTGGGAGAAGGGGAGGAGCGCCGGGCTCGCCATCCCCCGGCGCCGGCTCTGCGGCTGCTGAATCGGAAACCGCAGGGAGGATCCGGGCAAATAAAGACGCCCGAGAATGACCTCCAGCGAGGCTGCCTGAGCTGCGGCCCGCGCGCCGCCGCACCAGCCCCCGGCATGGGCGACCGGGGCGGGCGGCCCGAGCACTCGCCCACGCACGCCCCGGGGGCTCCCGCCGACACCGGAGCTGCCGCCGTAAACGGGCTGCTGCACAACGGCTTCCACCCGCCGCCAGTCCAGCCGCCGCGCCTCTGCAGCCGGGGCCCGGCGGGCGGTGGCGACGCGGCACCCCCGCGCCTCCAGCTCTTGCCCGAGCTTCAGCCACAGCCACCGCCCCCTCAGCACGACTCCCCAGCCAAGAAATGCCGGCTGCGGAGGAGGATGGACTCTGGGAGGAAGAACAGGCCGCGTAAGTCCCATCTCTAGCGGAGCGCTGGCGCGAGGCAGGCGCATCCCGCGCGCCCACCACCCCCGGGGGCAGCGGGCAGGCACCGCAGCTGGGCCGGTGCGCCCCAGCACCCGCTGTCGGGGGAGTGTACTGGGGGTGGGGGGACTCCCGGGATTCATTCTTTTCCCAGGGTTGCCAAGCACTAAAGATCACTGCCTGAGCCTCACTCTTGCTTGCTTGCGTCTGTAGAATGGGCCGATTGAATGCGGATCCTGCGCTGCTCCTTCGGTCATAGCTCTAGAAAAGGCGAGCGTACTGCCCGCCTTCCTAATTTGTCGGTGGGAAAATGCACGTGTGCGAACATTTCAGGGGGTCCGGGAGTAGGCGGAGAGCAGGAGAGCCCTCTCCCTTCTCCTCGCCCCCTTTGCTTGTCTGAGTTCATCCTTCTGGGGTTGGCGCTCAGGCAGCCACCTTGTCCTTTGAATCGCAGAGTAGCCGCCAGTACGTCGGGTCTATTGGCAAACGCAAGGCCTGGAGGCGTGGAGTTTGACAACCCCCCAAATCACGTCCTATTAAATCCTTTTTCTTCGCAGCCAATGAGAGGACCCATTGGCAGGGGCACACCCACTGATACCATGTGGGCCGGAACTATGTGGACCAATGAGAATTGGAGGTGGATTTTTTTTTTCCGGGAACTGGAGAGGTAGAGTTAAGGGTTTCTAATGGCAGCGTGCGGCGTAAAAAGCTGAAATGCGTTATTTCACAATCTAAAGCGTATATATATGATGTTACTTGATAAAGAGTACCTTCCCTGCAGACGTCGTAGGATGTAAATTTGTAGGTCGAGTTTACAACTGGTTTGTCCCATCTGAGCCGAACCTCCTACTGGTTACCTCTTTCTGGGTGTCTTTAATGAAGCTTATAAATGGCAAAAAGCAAAGTAAGTAGAATGCATACTAATAAGTGATTGCATTCAAACACTCACCATTTGCATATAGGTTATTCTGTTTGATACGGAGAAATTGCTAGTATAGATTTTGGATTTGTCTGTAGAAGTTTGATATTTGGCAAACTTTTTTGTTTCTCTCTTTCGACTCTTAGTTTTTCTGCTCTCAGTTAAAATCTCTGAGACTTTGGAAAGTATTGATGTGGGAGGGGATGACCCTGACACTTGTATTTTGTAGATGTGAAATGTTTAGGTTGAAAGTCAAAGTCTTGTCTGAAACTTTAAAGCCACACAGCAGATTTGGCAATGGTTGTAAGGAAGACAGCTATTTAGCACTTGAATTTGTACTTTTGTTTTTCTGACTTGTTATAAAATTACTTTCTTTATGGACTTGATATTATTTATGATTTATTAACCTGTTTTACTTCTTTGGAAACCACATTTTAGTTACTTCTCTGATCTACGTTTACAAATTGTACAGCAGTTTGCAATGTAAATAGCTGAAGTATATCAAAAGAGAACTATTAAGTTTTTGTAGTATAGCTAGCCTGAATGCTCTATGAGGGTATGTAATGCCTTTTTTTTTTAATGTTTTATTTATTTCTGAGAGAGAGACAGCATGAGCAGGGGAGGGTCAGAGAGACAGGGAGACACAGTATCTGAAACAGGCTCCAGGCTCTGAGCTAGCTGTCAGCACAGAGCCTGATGCGGGGCTCAAACCCACGAACTGTGAGATCATGACCTGAGCCGAAGTCGGACGCTCAACCGACTGAGCCACCCAGGTGCCCCTGTAATGCCTTTTGAAATAATATTTGAGGGATTAAAAGTACACTCTCTTAATAATAGATTGGAGGCAGAGAAAAAATAATTTTGAGGCTTAACTTGAGCTTGCAAACCCATAAGAGGTTTTTAAAAATTTTTAATAATTTTTTAAATGCTTATTTATTTTTGAGAGACAGAGAGGAACAGAGCATGAATGGGGGAGGAAGACACACACACACACACACACACACACACACACACACACACACACACACACAGAATCTGAAGCAGGCTCCAGGCTCTGAGATGCCAGCACAGAGTTTCGCAAGGGGCTCGAACCCATGGACCTGAATTAAAGTCAGACACTTAACTGACTGAGCACCCAGGCACAAGGATTATTATTTTAGAATACAAGAAAATATAACTTTATGCCTGTATGTTTGGTGTCAGAAATTGAAGTGGTTTGTATTTTTTAACAAAAATGAAAACCTTAGAGTCCAGTGACGGTGATACTTACTTTTAAACTTTTGAAAGGGATTCGTCAAAATTGACTTTTCATTATCCTACCATGTTTTCATTTCTCAAATTTGAACAAACATTTCTGAAATAAATTTTACATGTTCTGAGTCACATCTGTGTTCACTATCAAAATTTCTCAGTGAAAACTAGGGTCAATATCTTTAAGCCTTGCCTGTTTACATATAGGTAACTTTTTATTTAAAAAGAAAATGCTCAATCAGTTCATATTTAGGTTCTCTAATCTACTTAAGAGTTAAGTATATCTCATTTTCTAGCAATTGATAGATTTTATGTGAGCAACTATTACAAAGAGTATTTGGGTGCTCTAAATAAAATGTAGGGGTATGTTGGTGGTGGAAGCTTTGAAGCTGGACAAATAATTCCTATTTACCAGTTTACAACATCAAACAACCTGCTTCTGTCTAAACCAGAGGTGTGTTAAAGACGGCCAGATCACAGTGCTCTTAGATAAGCACGTGGAATGCTTATGTGCATAGGTGTGTTTCTGTTTGGCAATATCGTGGATAGAGTGCCATACACATTGGAATACTTAATGTCTGAAAACGATGAATGCAGTGAAACAAACGATTCAGTAGTATCTGATTGTTTTAAAAATGTAAATCTCAGTGCAAGAACTCTTCACAGCGTGTAATCTAAGCATCAGACCAGTGACAGGTTGATTTTGCTAGACCAGCAGAGGGGAATGTTGTCCACCGTTTTCATCGAAAGTACCATCACCTCACCACTTGCCCTTGGAAAGCTTTTGTAGGATTAACTGCTTCCTAAACCTCCTTGGTTACTTTACCTACCTCTGCTACTCAGCAGCTGTATGGCCTCAGCCCAGTCACTAGCTCTCATCTCGAGATCATGGAGTTGGCTAGGTGATCTTCCAGTGTTGTTCCTCGTGTCTTCCAAATTCTGTGGTACTTCAGAGCTGTGGTTCTTCCTATATGACTTCTCCACTACCGCTCTGCCACGTGACTGCACATTTAATTGGTTTTTTCCTTGTGCCAGTTGTTGCCTGTGTATTGTCTTATCCCCTCAATTAAGTTAGAAGTCTGATTATAGAGGATATCGTTTTTTCTCTTATGCCTTGTACCTCGACTCCATGAACATTTGATTGATGTTACAGAGAAAAGATACAAGCGACATTATCACCACTTCATTGAGGTAGTCATTTCCATCCATAAGATAGACTCTGACAAAAGTTCTTCAGTAGAATTTCCGTAAAGTATCAACTGGGAGCTTCCTTTGGTCTGCTTCTTGGTGATTTGATTCTTTGAAGCGTGCATCTCATAGGGTCAGCTCATTTTCCAAATATTTTGGAACTAACGATAGTCCTAATAAAATTCTGTGAGGGCCTAACATGTTGAAGATGGTGCAGCCATTCAAACCTGAGGTCTTGAGTTTGAATTGCCACTGGGTGGCCTGGGCTCAATCATTCACCTATGCCTCAGTTCCAGGATGATAAGATGGAGATAATTGTACTCTTCATTGGGTTGATATGAGGATTACATTAGATAATGTATAGTAAGAACTTAGATTCCTGCTTGGCATATAGCATTTATTCAGTAAATGCCAGCTGTCATCACCCTCATACAGAGTACTGCCCACTGTTAAGCTATAATACAGGACAATTGAGCTCCCAGGTTAGTTAAAGAAAAAAAAAAAAGTAGGCTTAGAATAAGAAAGACCAAAACGTTTTACTTGATTAGCTGTAACACTCTTAGTTTTTCAGGTTTTTTTTTACCCTTCCCCAATAAAAATAGTGGATAATACAAAAATGTAGAGAAAAAGCAGGAAAAAGTGCTTACAGTCCCATCACTTAGAGAAAACAACTGTTTAAAATGTGCCATGATTTACAGGTGATTTGAGATCATACTAAGATGAGACTTTGATAACTTTTTTATTTAAAAGTGTTAGCATAGGCGAGGATGTGGAGAAACGAGCACCCTCCTACACTGTTGGTGGGAATGTAAACTGGTGCAGCCCTTCTGGAAAACAGTGTGGAGGTTCCTCAGGAAACCAACAGTACAACTCCCCTATGGCCCAGCAATAGCACTGCTAGGAATTTACCCAAGGGATACAGAAATGCTGAGGCATAGGAGCACATGTACCCCAATGTCCATAGCAGCACTCTCCACAATAGCTAAAACATGGAAAGAGCCTAAGTGTCCATCAACGGACGAATGGGTCAAGAAGATGTGGTTTATCGGGGTGCCTGGGTGGCTTAGTCGGTTAAGCTTCCGACTTTCACTTAGGTCATGATCTCGTGGTTTATGGGTTCGAGCCCTGCATCGGGCTCTGTGCTGACTACCAGCTCAGAGCCTGGAGCCTGTTTCAGAGTCTGTGACTCCCTCTCTCTCTGACCCTCCCCTGCTCACGCTGTCTCTCTCTCTCTCTCTCTCCTAGAAATAAATAAAACATTAAAAAAATTTTTAAAAAAGATGTGGTTTATCTATACCATGGAATACTACATGGCAATGAGAAACAATGAAATCTGGCCATGTGTAGCAACATGGATGGACCTTGAGGGTGTTATGCTGAGCGAAATAAGTCAGGCAGAGAAAGACAAATATCACATGTTTGCACATATAGGAGGATTAGGAGGAACTTAACTGAGGACCATGGGGGAGAAGAAGGGAAGAAATGGTGGAGGAAAGGGAGAGAGGCAAACCATGAGAGACTCTTGAATGCTGAGAAACAAACAGAGGACTGATGGATGTGGGGGGGGTGGTGATGGGCATGGAGGAGGGCACTTGTGGGGATGAGCACTGGGTGTTATATGGAAACCAATTTGACAATAAACTATTTGTAAAAAAAAAAAAAAAAAAGAAGCATTGTAAAAAAATAAAAGTGTTAGCATAAGCATTTTCTTATGGCATTAAAATGTTTTTTTTTTTAATTTTAGAGAGAGGGAACTTTTTTTAAAAAATATTTTTTAATGTTTATTATTGAGAGACAGAGTCAGAGCACAAGCATGGGTGGGGCAGAGAGAGAGGGAGACACAGAATCTGAAGCAGGCTCCAGGCTCTGAGCTCATCAGCACAGAGCCTGATGCGGGGCTCGAACTCATGAACTGGGAGATCATGACCTGAGCTGAAGTCAGCCGCTTAATCGACTGAACCAGCCAGGTGCCCCGAGAGAGAGGGAATTTTAAGCAAGCCCTACACTCAGGCCTGAATCCCATGACCCTAGATCATGACCTGAGCTGAAATAGAGAGTCAGACACTCAACTGACTGAGCCACCCAGGCACCGCCCCCCCCCCCCGAAACATCATTTTTTAGTGGTTGTACTATATCCCCGAGATTCCTTTATATGGATACACTAGAATTCATTTAAACTTTCTCTGGAAGCTTTAGGCTGCAGCAAGGGCCTCTATATCATAAACATTGCTGCAACAACTCATACATAACTCTTTTTTCTTTTTTTATAAAGTTTTTTTGTTTATTTTGAGGGAGAGAGAAGGATCGGGGGGAGAGGGCGGGGAGAGAGAATCCCTAGCAGACTCCCCTCTATCAGCACAGAGCCTGATTCGGGGCTCAGACTCACAAACAGTGAGATCATCACCTGAGCCAAAATCAAGAGCCAAACACTTAACCAACTGAGCCACCCAAGTGCCCTTGTCCATGACTCTTTCTTAAATTATTGTTGATGAAATGGGTGGACACATACTTTGTAGAAAAGGAACCAAAATGGCACAAAGTAGTATTTAGATGTTGCCTTGAAATGCTGGATATTTTAGAGCACAGGACATTCCTAGGTGAGCCACCCTGCTCACCTAGGAGAGAAATGCAAAGGAGATTGTGGGAGTCACCGAACCGCATGCTGCAGAAAGGCAAGTGTTTGGGCATCCTTGGAAAGCTGGAGATCAGTGCTGCCCTCCCCCTTCCCTTCTCTGTTTTGTGGTGACAGGCAGGAATAAGGACTGGATCAGGGCAGGCAGCCTCCTGTGGGGTGGGAGTGGGTATTCTGGCTTCTCAAATCATTTCAATAGGACACTACTAGCAGAAAATGGGCAAGAATTCATTGCACCCGGGGCGCCTGGGTGGCTTAGTCGGTTAAGCGTCCGACTTTCGCTTAGGTCATGATCTCGTGGTTCATGGGTTCGAGCCCCGCATCGGGCTCTGTGCTGACTGCCAGCTCAGAGCCTGGAGCCTGTTTCAGTCTGTGACTCCCTCTCTCTCTGACCCTCCCCTGCTCACGTTGTCTCTCTCTCTCTCTCCTAGAAATAAATAAAACATTAAAAAAAATTTATAAAAAAAAAAAAAGAATTCATTCCACCCATATCATATTCATAGGTACAAACTGAAGAAACCTAAGTCTGTTACCAGTTTGAGCTAGCCACCATGGTGAAAGCACAAGGCTTCGATTTTCAAAATATTGGGGTATTTAGCTTTGGCATTTGGGCTTTCTACTCCTGATGACTAGTGGAATCAAGCTAATTAGAAAAACCAGGATAAAAAAGATAATAGGTAGAATTTTCTGGTTGTATCTGCATAGAGGGTAGATATAGATGCTTTTTTTTTTAAACCATGCTCAGTTCTTCTACATGGATGGGAAGCATTGCAAATTCAACAACAAAGGACTGAAATGGAAAGAAAGGGCACGCTGTAGTATTCCTACCATCTGGGACATGGTCAGATTCCCAAGTTTGTCCATGAAGTTATGAGTGGTACAATGCACAATTTAAACTGAAGATTAAGACTTTAAGGCCCAAGTGCCCAGCATCTAAGTGGTTAAGTCAGGTATCAGGATCTGTTAGGCATGTGAACACTTTTTCTCAAAAGATCAGTAAGTGCATTTCAACCTTACCACGAAGCATATTTTGTTTGGCACAGTAACCCAAGATGGAAAGAGTGCCGCTAATTTTTAGCATGTGGGACATTTAACAAGTGAATAAAACAAAACCCATCATGGTTTTGGAAACATAAGTAGGGAAACAAAGGAGTACCAATTTAACTGACCAGTTTTGGGGTTTGTTTTGTTTTTGTGATGACGTGTGTGTGTGTGTGTGTGTGTGTGTGTGTATTTAATACAAACTGATTACCTTGAAAGTAAAAATAAATCAAGGTTTGACTTCTATGATATTTAATTACATGTGCTGTAGCTTTATTAAGTAAGCCAGGATTCACCTTGGGATTGGCAGTATTCTGAATCAGATACAGAAACTTCAGTGTACCCAACATGGTGTGTGGAATTTCTAAGAGCCTTCCTCTAGGTAATGCAGCTGTCAAGCTTGATATCTCATTACTTAATTCATGACATCTCTTAGATGCTTAGAGTTGGCTAATCATACGTGTGTGCTTGTATGTGTGTGCGTTTGTAATCTCCTTGGGAATATATTTGAAAGGAACACATGATTTGGAGGGATGAGGTAATGTTATTTTTAGAGGCAGTTACATCAAAATAATGATCTGGGCCTCTAACAGATTTCTCCACGGTTTGGAAAGAGGACGGAAAAACTCATGACGGTAGTGAGTACTTACAGTAGTCACTTGGAGCAGAGTAGCTGTTATTGAGCAACAGCTATGTGCGTATTGAAAACATACACACATACATGTTTCATAAAAACAGCTACGTGTTTTTATGAAAGCATGCACATCACTAACCCCACTGTCCATTTTACAGATGGGGAAAGAGAGGCCCAGAGAAGTGAGGTATCCTGCCCCCAAATCTGTAGTCAGTGAATGACCTGGTCAAAATTCACACCCAAGTCTAAGTCCATTGTCAGCTAGCTGCCTCTTTTCTGCCCTGATACACTTGTTACTTATGTGTGTTCTGTAAAACTTTAAGAAGACATAAGTGTATGCAACCTGTACTCCTTTGGCAAAAAGCTCATCCGTGTGCCTGTGGAAGTAACAGTGGCCGTTAAAGGGCATTTACTGTGTGCAGACACTAGGCTAAGTACTTTATATGGGTTATCTCAGCAAACACTCCCAGCACCCT
This sequence comes from Proteles cristata cristata, assembly GCA_017311185.1. Lineage (NCBI taxonomy): Eukaryota > Metazoa > Chordata > Mammalia > Carnivora > Hyaenidae > Proteles > Proteles cristata. The sequence continues at coordinate 1,346,623 of JAESUZ010005475.1, forward strand.
GTGAGTTGGGTACGGCCACAGTTTGCACACTTGTGTCCCCCCAAAATGCATATATTGACATTCTAACCCCCAAGGTGGTGTTATTAGGAGGTAGGGCCCTTGGGAGGTGATTAGGTCATGAGGGCAGCGCCCTTATGATTGGGATTATTGTCCTTATAAAAGACACCCCAGAGAGCTAGCACCCCCATCCCCACTTCTGCCATGTGAGGGTACAGCAAAAAGATAGCCATCTAGGAGGCAGGCTCTTACCAGACACTGAATCCATGAGTGCCTTCATCTTGGATTCCAGAATTGTGAGAAATACATTTCTGTTGTTTATAAGACACTGAGACTCTGGTAAGGCAGATAATATCATGATCTTCCTTCTGCAGATGAAGAAAGTGAAGGACAGCACAAGGACTTGGGGCAGAACTGTCTGAGTTCAGATTTTGCCTCTGCTGGGCAAGACTTGGGAAGTGTAGGGAATGTTCTGTAGTGGAAAGAGCTTTGGAACCTCCAGACCTGCATTCAGGGCCTCCTGGCACCATTACTAACAGTCTCACCTTAAGGCGAGTTCCTTAACTTCTGGGAATACTTCTTGAATAGAGATAATGGTGCCCGTCTTATTAGCTGTGAGGGCCAAAGGCAGAAAGTGTAGATAAGTTGTAAAATAGAATGACTGGACCCTGGTATGTGCACAGTTAAAGATATTTTACTTCCCAGCATGAGCAACTATTAATAAAGGACATTTAATATTAATATTGTTGGTGTTATGAGTCACAGTGGCTTTCAAAACTTTGTGAAATCTCAGGATTTCCGTGAACTCATCTTGCCCTGCCTAAGACTGGGCTTCATTCAGGGTATCTTCCAACCTGTCCCAACATCACACCCTGAATGGAAGCACCCCTACTTCTGACGTTTCTAGAAGCAGGACACATGGCCGGTGTCACAATTCTTGACCTCACTGTCACTTTCATAAATTGCCCCAATGCAATCCCTGAGATGGAGTACAGCCTGCCCTGTCTAAGGGTGATTTTGGTAACTTGATGACTAAGAAGACTATCATTTACTTTACTGTTAATCTACTGTCAGGACAAAGTGTTTGTTTTTTTTTTTTTTAATGTTTACCTTTGAGAGAGAGAGAGAGAGAGAGAGAGACAGACTGAAAGTGGGGGAGGGATAGAAAGAGGGGAAAACAGAATCCAAAGCAGGCTTCAGGCTCTGGGCTATTAGCACAGAGCCTCACGAGGGGCTTGAACTCACAAACTGTGAGATCATGACCTGAGCCAAAGTCGGATGCTTAACTGACTGAGCCACCCAGGCACCCCGGGACAAAGTTATGTTTAAAAAAGGAAGTTTCTTCCTTTGATCTTTATGGTTTGATACCTCAGTCCCTGAGTGAGATAGATAATCCACGAAAAGAGATAAGGATTGGGAAAGTGAGCACTTTTCCTTCATAAAATTTACAGGAATCAAACAAGTCTGCAGAATTCAGAACAGATGTTACTTCTTAGGCCTTCTTTTTAACCCATAGCCCAGCAAACCTTGTTCTGCCAGACGAGGAGATGGATATTTCTGGGCACTTGTTGCCTTCGAGACCAGCACGTGAACCTTCTGGTACGCCTGGCACTGACTCCATGCTAAATCTGGGCCACTGGGCCCTTAGCTAGTGCCTCTGGACAGTAGTCTGCTTCCACTTGAATCTCTGTGAGCTGTGGCCAGCCTGAGCAGTGCCAGTTGCTAGGAATCCTCTGGGGCTTCTGGACAAACAATTCCTTTATAGCCTGAGGTAGGCAGTCTAGGAGTGAACGAGATAGGGGTGGATTTGTGTGACTTCCAGTTTGATATGGGTCAGCAGTGTGATGAGGCTTCCAGCAAAACAGAAGCACCCAATAAATGTCAGCTATGATGGGTGGTGGTGTTAGATGCCCTTCCTTACCCTAAGTCAAGTCACACTCCCATAACTTCTACCTTGACAGTACAGTGTTGTCCAGTCTCTCTTCTGCATGACAGCTCCTTAGACATTTAAAGACAGCTATTTTGTCTTGACCTTTCCGTGGAGTCCTACCCGCTGAAAAACCAAGACCCACACACTCACTTGCCGGACTTCAGCATCCTTGTGATTCAGTACCTGTTGTGTTGAGCTGCCAAAGCATTAAAGCTTAGATGGGAGAATGGCCCCTTGGGGTTGTCATAAAGGGGATCAGGTAGGTACTGACCTGGGTGACCTTGAACACTGAGATTTAATATGCTGATATATCCCACAGGGGCTAATCAGGATTTTTTTTTAATCTTTTAAAAATGTTTATTTACTCATTTGAGAGAGAGAGAGAGAGAGAGCAAGGGAAGGGCAGAAAGAGGGAGAGGGAGAGAGAGAGAGAGAGAGAGAGAGAGTGAGTCCCAAGCAGTCTCCACGCTGTCAGTGTAGAACCTGACTCCGGGCTTGATCTCACAAACTGTGAGATGGTGACCTGAGCCAAAATCAAGAGTCAGATGCTTAACTGCCTGAGCCACCCAGGTGCCCTGGGGCTAACCAGTTTTTATTCCTGTGGGCCATGCATTGTGCTAGACTCTGCGTGTGATATTCGGCTTCATGTGATTCCAAGCTGTGGCCTGAAGCCAGTTGCCTGGCTTGGTTTTATTCAAATGCTGTAACATTTTCAAGTCACGAAACTCTGTGTGGGTAAGTCCGAGGACCTGAACATAGTTGAGGCTGTCTGTTTGCCATCCATACTTTCCCAGCTACCAATGTTTGCTGAAAAACATCTAAAGACACACTACATATTTAGGAGAAGGAAGGTAATATCAGTTTGGTCAAGGAGATACCACATCTTACCTTTTATGGAAGGGTTTTACTATGAAGAAGTGGCCCAAATGCGATTTTTTTCTTTGGAGTGACTTGGCATAACGTATCATCAACACTTTTAAAGAGTAGTGAGGGGTATCATGAATAATTATGCCCGGATCCCAGGCATAAACTGGGATCAGCCTAGGCGAACCACAAGAGTACAAGTTCCTGTTATGTGACGGGGCCAGCTCTACATGCTTGGGGGAGCTGGTGGTGCACATTCCTTTCTAACTCTGCATTCAGTGCCCTGGTGTTGGTAGCTTCAAGTTGGGTACAGTGGGTGTATTTACACTATGGAAACTGGCAAGCGCTGAAAATCAAGGCTTTCTCTTTAGGCAGCCAGTTGCTAAACATTTACAAGTACGTCACTGACTAGAATACAGGTCAAGGGTCACGCAGAGGAAAGTCCCAGACAGCATCAGTAATACAAGCTGAATTATTCAAGCATTTGAGTCAGAGAATGGGAAGAAAAGATCAACATCTCCTTTGCTAAGTGGATAATGCCAGAAGGTGAGGACTTTGACAAAAGACCTTTATTCTCAGGAAAGAAAGTATTCTACAAATATCTGAGGGCCTGCTATGGTTTAAGGATAGAATTTAGAATCACACTGTTGTCTACCTCTCTTTCTCCCTCCTACGTTCCTGCCCCAAATACAGCTGAGTTCAGTGCCAGATCACCCAGTAGAGAGAACAAGCAGGTGTTAGTGTACCAACCATGCAGCAGGAGAGCTAAGGAAAAAAGAAAATAATATACACGACTTTATGTATATAATACATGCATGCGCCAGAGTACTAATCACAGGAGAAACATAACTTTAGGCTTCTTCTTTATACTCATTTTATGATTCACTCCTGTTTTTCTTTTGAATCACTTGAGTTGTTTTGAACTACATGTTCATTACATGTGGATTGGGAAACACCAACATTTTCCCTTTAAATAGGTGTAAATCTGCCCCCGTGAGCCTTGGGCCTTTCTAGGGTGATTTATAGTTAATTTACTGTTGGTGAAATGGCAGGGTGGGGTTGCCTGAGGGTCTCGATTTCATGTTTTTGGTCAGGGCGGGCAGGCTGAGATTTGTCCCTGCTGAAATTTGTCCCAGCCGAAAGGGAAAGGAGATTGTTTGCTTGTTTCCAGACGCAGGCTCTGTGGGGCAAGAAAAGGGACTTCCCCAGTTCATTCCCATTAGAATTTTACTCCAAAGGTGACTCATTACGCTCCATGGTCCTCTCACTGTCTTGGATGAGTATTTGGAGAGTGTTGGAATTTTAAAGAAATCTTTTTCCTTGGGAAAATTTCATTTGTTATATAAAGCCAGGGTGTCTATCAAATAGCTGCTCATCACTCAGCACTCAGGTTAGCTATCCATTTATGTCCCATCTTATTTTATCTAATACATCCAAACCTCCCCTTTCAAATTGGATGATTTGCAGCAAGTCTCAGCTCTATCAGTTCAATGGTAAGTGTTTTTATATGTGTTTCTAAAAGATAAAAACTCTTTTTAAAAGCATAACCATAAGCTGTTAATTGCTGAAAAAAGTTAACAATGTATTGTTTTCAGTTGAAACTATATAGTAGTTTGTGATGCACAGAGTTATAAATTCGGTCATCTAACTGCGGTTAACATTGTTACAGCCTGTTTGTGGATAGAGAGATGAAAATCTGATACTGTGTTCCCTGGGAGGATTTCATTTGTGGCGTTTTGTTTTGCTTTGTTTTGTTTTGTTTTTGTTTCTTTTGCCAAGACCTGCTACTATTTGTTTATGATTAATTTTTAACCATATCTTCATGGTCTGAGATTTGAAACTTCATTCTCGTAATGAAATAATCCTGTGCCAAAAAAGGTGCTTTGAAATCACCCCAGAATCAGTGGACTAGAAGTGATTTGTATCTCCCATGTAGCTTTTGTCTTGAGAGGGAGAGATTGGGAACAGGATGAAAAGAATTCTGCCTCTGCAGTCACTAGGGTGAGAACAGGCGAGCTAGCACTCGTTCTGAAGACACAAGGGAAGGAAGACTGGTCTCAGGCTGGAGGTCTGGGGTGCTGGATTCAAGTCGAACCTGAGGTTTACAGGAGGTTGCCAGGAGGCGTATTGCTAAAATTTGTGAGATTTGCCATTCCAGGCAGTCTTTAGACCTATGTCCCCATGTTTCAAATGAACCACAAGAACAAAGAGATCCTGAATCTCTCTAGTGTCACTCTTGTTTGTCAAGCATTTTTGAGGAGCAAACCACTTAAACATCAGTGGGTTCTTGTCTGTATAACTTTTAGGATTGCCTTACTCTTGGAAGTTTTATGAGTTTTTCAGCTTTATGCAAAACACGATCCAGATGCATTTTATGCATCCCTGCCTTCTTTGGCAGAATACTGAGAATCGTGGTATTTTCTGGTAATTTAGGGACATGACTAATATCTGGTTTTATACTAGGCTGTAGAAGTCATGGTGTACAGCTGGTTGCTCTTTTGTTTTTTTAGGTAATGGATACTTGTTATGCACCAGCTGTGTACAGGATGAAACTTTTTTTTTTTAAAGGGTACACATATTTACTTCAAAATTCTTTAAAATTACTTTTGTCTAATGAAAAGCCGTAACTAAAAAGCATGTTAAAAACCCTCTAACTAATGTTTGGGTGAGCTCTTTAACTTCTCAGCCTCAGTTCTGTCATCTGTAAAATGGGCATAAATAAGAATGCCTACCTCATTGGGATCTGAGAATTAAATGAAACATTGCATGTAAAGCTTCTGGCACACAGCCTGGCACATAGTAATCCCTTAATGTTAGCTGGTATGGTGCTGCTGCTGGATTAACCCATTTTTTGTAGACCTTGGAATCAGCTTCTTCTGAATTCTTTTTTTTTTTTTTTAACGTCTATTGATTTTTGAGAGACAGAGGGAGACACAGAATCTAAAGCAGGCTCCAGGCTCCGAGCTGTCAGCGCAGAGCCTGATGTGGGGCCCAAACTCACAGAGGGCGAGATCATGACTTAAGCTGAAGTCAGACACTCAACCCACTGAACCACCCAGGCACTGTGCCCCGTTTCTTCTGAATTCTTATAAGCAGAGCATTGATTGGCAAATTTATAGCTCTGAAGTCTTTTAAAAAGTTTGGCCTGGGCACACATATCCACATAAAAGTGTACAAGCTAGTATACCACTTTAGTACACGTGTACCACAGTCAATTACACTCTAGGCAAGGCTTAGTTAGGCATATTTGCTTGGCAAATGCTCTCACTCTGGCATAGGTCAGTTATATAATAACAAGTAAATGAATAACCTGTCAAATTTAGAGTTTTAGCACTTATTGGGGCGCCTGGGTGGCTTAGTCGGTTAAGCGTCCGACTTTCACTTAGGTCATGATCTCGCGGTTTGTGGATTCGAGCCCCGCGTCAGGCTCTGTGCTGACTGCCAGCTCAGAGCCTGGAGCCTGTTTCAGTCTGTGACTCCCTCTCTCTCTGACCCTCCCCTGCTCACCCTGTCTCTCTCTCTCTTCTAGAAATAAATAAAACATTTAAAAAAAATTTAGAGTTTTAGCACTTATTATAAGGTTTAGATGCTTTTGTCTGATTTTTATATTTATTACAAGCAAACTGAGGAGCTGTTAGTTATTTTTAGTGTTCAGCTTTTTTTGTGAAACATTTTCAGTAAATCTGTCCAAACTACTGAATCAGTTTTGATTCCAGAAATCTCCGGATTGCAAGGAAAGCTGTTCAGAAAACAGTTAGGATTTGCACCTACTCCCTGTGAGTCAAACTTGTCTCCATATTGTGTAATCCAAACAAAGTACAAAAATAAATTGGATGCTGAAGTTTATGAGACTGCGACTGTCATCCCTAAGTGACAAGTGTCCAGCCTTTGCATTCATCAAAACAGTGTTGATCTCCTAGATGGACTCCGCATTAAATGTGTAATATGTTTTGTAAAAGAAGCCAATGTAAATAAAATGTTGCTTTTATCTTTCCCTTCTGTGAGTTCCATAGTTAAGATGCAATAAAAAATGCCAGTGCTAAGGGGCGCCTGGCTGACTCAGTTAGTTAAGCATCCGGCTTCAGCTGAGGTCATAATCTCATGGTTTGTGGGTTCAAGCCCCACATCAGGCTCTGTGCTGACAGCTCAGAGCCTGGAGCCTGTTAGGATTCTGTGTCTTCTTTTCTCTCTTTTCCTCTCCTGCTTGTATTCTCTCTGTTTACCAAAAATAAATAAACACTAAAAAAATTCTTTTTAAATTTCAGTGCTAACTTGTTTGAAAATCTTACCTGAATTATAGAGAAGGGCACTCTGTCCCCAAACTAAATGGCACCAGATAAATAAAATACTTCGAATGCTCATATTTATATTTTTAAAGTTTTCACCTCTTTTTCCAGTTAGATATTACATCTTGCTGTGCCTTCAATAAAAATTGCTATAGTATAAGAAAACATTTAATACTAATTACAGCAATTGTCACTTCTGGAAACTTGCCAGGAATAAGCCAGAAGGCAGCTGAGAACCTGGAGGGAAGCTAACACGTCTGAGCAACCGAAATCAGTGTTGGGAAATAAATAAAATAGGAGATGTTTTTGCATTCTACATATAGTGTACTTCCTGTGCTCTCTCTGAGCCTGTTTACTCTTACTAAAGGCAACGTTTTAACAGACTTGATTTTCTAGTTTCGTTGCATTCGTATATATCAGGTTTGGGATACATGTGCTGCAGTAACATAGATAGCAAGAAATTAACAGCATTAGCCTAAAAGCAAGACACAGAGCTCTATAATAGAGACAAAAGAATATTCAAACCATAGTAGCCTTGGAAGCAGAGAAAGGTTCATGTGCTCCCTAAGGGCATCAGTATGTGGTAGGCACAAAAGTTGATTCTCATATGTCCATCAGTCATCAGGAAGATCTAAAATTTTCAAATAAAATCATTAAAAAAATAAAAAATAAAAGGGGGGGGGCACCTGGGTGGCTCAGTCAGTTAAGCCTCTGACTTTAGCTCAGGTCATGATCTCACAGCTTGTGGGTTCGAGCCCGGCGTCGGGCTCTGTGCTGACAGCTAGCTCAGAGCCTGGAGTCTGCTTCTGGTTCTGTGTCTCCCTCTCTCTCTGACCCTCACCTGCTCACACTGCCTCTCTCTCTCTCTCTCTCTCTCCCTCTCTCTCTCTCTCTCTCTCTCAGAAATAAATAAAAAACATTAGATTTTTTTAGTTTTCTTTTGCTTGTTTTCTTTAAAAAATATGGGAAAATCCTTAGAAAGATTTTTTTCAAAAGCAATTATAGTTGGGCATTTCTATTTTAAAAGTTATCTATGAAATGAAAAGATTAGGCCAGAGCTTTATCGATGTATAAAATTGGCTTTATTAAGATAGAATTCACATGCAATTCACCAAGTGAAAGTGTACAGGCAGGTCGTTTTTAGTATATTCACAGAGTGCAACCATTACCACAATCAATTTTAGAATATTCCATCACCCCCTCAAAAACAAAACTTCTTAACGGTCACTCCTTTTTGCCCCCACAAATCCTGACACTAGGCAAGGACTAATATTCTGTCTCTGTAAATACAGATTTACCTATTGTGGACAGTTCATATATTGGAATCATACAACGTGTTTTATTGTGATTGGTTCCTTTCACGTCGCATAGTGTTTTCAAGGTTCGTCTCTGTCTTCATGTATATCAGCATTTAATTCCTTTTTATTGCCAAATACTACTTCATTGCATGGAGACAGCACAGGTTATTAACCCATTCATCAGTTGATGGACATTTGGGTTGTTTCCACTTTTTGACTATTATACATAATGCTGCTATGAACATTTGCATACAACTTTTTATGTGGATGTGTTTTCATTTCTCTTGGGTATGTACCTGAGGGTGGGCTTGCTAGGACACATACAAACTTCCCTTTGACCTCTTGCGGAACTGTCACACTGTTTTCCAAAGTGAATGCACTGTTTTATTTATTTTTAATATCAAACTCTTCTTATTTTTCTATTTTTTAATGTTTATTTATTTTTAAGAGAGAGAGAGACAGACAGACAGAGCATGAGTAGAGGAAGGGGAGAGGGAGTGGGAGGCACAGAATCTGAAGAAGGCTCCAGGCTCTGAGCTGTCAGCACAGAGCCCAACACGGGGCTTGGACCCATGAACTGTGAGATCATGATCTGAGCAGAAGTCAGATGCTTAACCACCTGAGCCACCCAGGTGCCCCTGCACTATTTTATATCCCCACCAGTGGCATATGAGAGCTCCTCACCAACACTTGTTATTTTCCATTTTTTAAATTATAGCCACTCTAGTGTGTTCGAAGTGGTATCTCATTGTGTGCATTTAATATGCATTTCCCTAAAAGAGCTCTTATGTCCCTCCAGCACTAACATCCTGTGATTTTAAACTTTTTGTAGGTTTGAGTGTCATCTCCAGTTTAATTACAAGGTTCTCGAATGGCCAGGAAGTGTCAGGCTTTATACTTTGTGATGGTTATTGTACCTAAGAGGGAACCCTGCTTTGAGCTGCCTTTGTAAATACTAAAAGATTGTTTTAAAGATTTAATTTTTTAAAAGTAATTTCTCTACACCGAACTGGGGCTTGAAGTTACAACTCCAAGATCGAGTCGCATGCTCTACCGACGTAGCCAGCCAGGCGCCCCCTACAGGGTTGTTTTAATTGAGTAAGGTCTGGTTTTTGGACAATGTGTATTTCACTGCTAGCAGTTTTCACTCTTCCATGGTTGTTTTTGATTAACTGTCAGTCCTTGCAGACTGGAACATAAGTGCCAAGGGGCCAGGTTCATTGCCGTATCCCGGCTTTGTGCCACGGCGCCTCTCACGGTCCCAAATCTGTGTTCATGAATCACTGGATCCATAAGCATGCAGTCAGTCTCAGATTATTGGAAGAGGGGCTTGTGACCCCCTCTTTCTTTTAGGTTGCAATGCCACGTGAGCAGCTGGCACATCTTTCCTCAGTCTCCCCTCTCCCCCAGCTCCACTTTACAGACTTGCCAGACTCTCACCGTCAAGCTAAAATAAATGAACAAAGCCCATTTTGGGTAAACCTGTTGTTCCACCCGGTGGTGCCACTTGGCAATGCTGTTCTCCCCGAAGCCTTAATTAACCACTCCCTGGTATTAAATCGTCAGTAGATCCCTGGAGTAAGTAAGCACGCTCTGGTGGCTTGTCAAGACAGAAAGCTAAATCTCTCGGTGATTTGAACTGGGATTTGTTTAAGCAGGTAATGAGATTGCCATCTTGAGCTTCAGTGCAGGGCATTAGGAAGCTGGAGGAACCATTCCTGGGTGGACGCTCAGGTCCGTTCTGGGTACTGAAATGATCACATTGGAGATAGCCTTGAGTGCCACTCAAGAGCCACCAGACACTTGTCCCTTGGCATGTGTCTGTAGAGTCAAAACTATGGAATCTTCTTCCAGGGACCGTATTTCTGATGATGAAGGTGGTGTAATTAAAGGCGAGGACTACATGGAAGGTTGATATTCACCTTCCGTTCCCTCTAAATTAGGCAGGACAGATAGCTGCTTGGTGAGAAATAGAGACAATGATCTTAACGTCTGTAATTGTATTTCTGCCCCACCCCACCCTCACTTCCTCAGCCTCGAAGATGGTTGCAGAATGGGAAAGAGTTTTCATCTGTCTGTTATTTCTACTCCTTATGACCTAGGACAGAAGCCCAGGTCTTGACTGTGGGCGTGACAGGAACAAAATGAGCTTGGTGGTCACTAGAGTGACATCCCTTCTTCTGCTCTGATTTTCCCTCATGAGGGTGGTAGGGAGAGGCTCTAGGACTTTGGGAAAGAAACTGCACCTCACTGAGCTGCTCAGGGACTTGAGGAAGAGACTCAAGGAAAAGGTTTTTAACCTCATGGGTTTGGCATTTTGGGTCCCCTCATCTCTTGCTTCATCTTGCCCCTGTGTCCTCCTGGCCCAGGTCCAAGCTAAGACAAGCTAAGAATACATTTATGGGTGACACCAGAATGGTGCCCTGAAAAAGCTTTTTTTTTTTTTAACCCTCCCAAATCTTAACCTAAAAAAAAAGTAACATAGCTTTCATGTTCGTGTTTCTGTTTGTTGTTCTGATTTCATGTGGTTGTCTGTGTCAAGGTCAGCCACAAGGGTTACAAATCAAAGAACATCTGCCTGCCTGACCTAAATACACCGGTACCATTGCCTGAGCTGATTTCTTTATGGAGAAATGCATGGTTGCCTTAAAAATGGGAGTCACAGGGAGAGAGGAGCCCGTTGCCGAAACCTAATCATGTGTGGAGCGTTTCTAAACCATGGCCAGGGGGGCTCTTGTGGATGGATGATACCTGGAAATTCAAAAGCTGTATTTAAAATTAAATACTGCGGCACTCGTGTTATAAATTGTCCATAAATAATTTCATTAACAAGCAATTAGATGTGTTCAGGTCCCTTGTTTCAGGAATGGGAATCTCTGCTAGGTCATCACCAGGTGCCACTCCAGGGGTCCCCCTCAGAACTGCCTCACAGTTACAAGCAAGAGTCGCCCATTCAAACTCTGATCTCTCAGTTTTAATTTGTTAAAATTGTGGTCCAACTTCGTACAGCATTCATTTTGATTCAACAAGAACAGTGGCTTTGAACTTGACCAGTGAGAATTACAGGGGTCTCTTCGTTGAAAATATTTTCTCCAGTCCTGGTGCATCCCAATCTCCAGGACATTGCGGGAGAGTTCATATTTTTAATGAACGCCTTACACAGTTTTTACAATGAGGCAACTTTAAGAAAGAATGTGGTTGAATATAGCCTGTCATTTTTAAATAAACGTAATTTAAACAGTTAACTTAAAAATTCAGGTGCACTAGGGCGCCTGGGTGGCTTAGTCGGTTGAGCGTCCGACTTTCGCTTAGGTCATGATCTCGCGGTCCATGGGTTCGAGCCCCGTGTCGGGCTCTGTGCTGACTGCCGGCTCGGAGCCTGGAGCCTGTTTCAGTCTGTGACTCCCTCTCTCTCTGACCCTCCCCTGCTCACACTGTCTCTCTCTCTCTCTCTCTCCTAGAAATAACTAAAAAATAAAAAAAATTTTTTTTTTTTAATTCAGGTGCACTATGGGCACCTGGCTGGCTCAGTCAGTAGACCATGTGATTTGTAATCTCTGGGTTGTGAGTTCAGGCCCCATGCTGAGTGTGGAACCTACTGAAATAAAAATAAAAATAAAATTTGGTTGCACGAAATATTAAAATTTAAGTGGCTTTAAGGAAATAAAATTGTAAACAAACTCTAGCAATCCTGCTGAAATTGCAAATGCAAAGCAGACTCTGATCTGGTGTCTTGTCAATTCTAACCTGTGACTGGGTGTGAAGCCAAATGTAAACAGTGACTAACTCTCATGGACTCCTGACACTTTGGCCTTTATAGGCTCTTTCCTAAATAAAATGTTTTTGTTTTTGTTTTTTTTTATTTTTTATTTTTATTTATTTCTAGGAGAGAGAGAGAGAGAGACAGCGTGAGCAGGGGAGTGTTAGAGAGAGAGGGAGTCACAGACTGAAACAGGCTCCAGGCTCTGAGCTGGCAGTCAGCACAGAGCCCTACACGGGGCTCGAACCCACGAACAGCAAGATCATGACCTAAGCGAAAGTCGGACGCTTAACCGACTAAGCCACCCAGGCGCCCCTAAATAAAACGTTTTTTAAAGTTATCATTTTCAACGCTGTTGGTAGAAAGATGAATGTGGTGGTATGTCATGTGGCAACATTTTCTTCAACCTGAAAGTTTGCATGTTTTCTTCTCATTTTAAAAGAACTGCAATGTTTTCATTCACGAGCACTCAGAAAGATCGCAGGCCCTCGGCACTGAGCCTATTGTGTGTCACAGACCAAGAGCCTGCATGGCAGAGTCGGTGAAGTCTGGGCTTTAGTTCTGCTGGCTGATGTGATAATACTTCTGCCTGCTTCAGAAGTTCTGAAAGGAATTCCTGCTATTCTTTTTTTCCCTCTCGCGTATGAGAATATGATCAGCCTTTTTTTTTTTTTTTTTTTAATCAGCCTTTTTGTTCCCAGCGCACATGCCAGGGAGAGAGTTGACAGGATTGGGAGGCGATGTGCCAGTGGAAGGAAGGTTTCTGTCACTCACGGTTGAGTGACCTTTCCCACGGCGATCCTTCCCTGCAAACATCCCTCTGCCCCGCTAAGTATGTTTTGAATTGCCAAGTAGTAGTGCAGGTGGGGAAATCAGGACTCTTCCTACCCTAAATTCCTACCTGAGGGATGCCACGTATCTAACTGGCTAAACAACTTTGCTCTTGGGGGTCAGGCTTTCCTTGTCATTGATTGCCTGTGTCGAATGGATTTCAGTATCAGACATATGAGCAGGGTTCTGCCTGAGCAGGGAAGCGGGGCTGCTGATATGGGGAATGTAGGCATACTCTTTCCCATGGACGGGACCACGGGTCTGACATCGGTGCATTGAAGCAAATAAAACAGCTTCTTTTCCTTTTGCATGGTTATGGTGAAGTTTTTGAGGATTCTAAAGTAACTCTGCTTATTACGATTAAATGTATTCTTGTAAATAACTGAAAAGCCTCACCAGAAAAGCCAAAGAAGAAAAAATCCACCCTAATCCATGACACAGAGATAACAGCAGTTACTATTTCAGCCTGAATTTTCTAGTCTTGTTTTCTGTGCACAAAGAGCTGTTTAATTTTTATCAAAAATAGTAATCATACACGTGTCCCAGTTAATCACCTGCCCTTTTACCTAACAGCATATAATGAGCATTCTCCTCTGATCGTTACATGCTGTCCTACGACATGGTGGCATTTTTGTTTCCCTTTGTGTGAATGGATAATCATTTAATTTACTTAACCAACTCTGCGTATTTGGACAATAATCAATTTCCTAGTTGTCAATGGTAAAAGTTTGGTGATTTTAAATTTTAATTTATTTTTGAGAGACAGAGAGAGATATAGATTGTGATCAGGGTAGGGGCACAGAGAGAGGGAGACACAGAATACGAAGAAGGCCCCAGGCTCTGAGCTGTCAGCACAGAGCCCGAAGCGGGGCTCGAACTCATGTTCTGAGAGATCATGACCCGAGCTGAAGTCGGACACTTAGCTGACTGAGCCACCCAGGTGCCCCTCAGTGATTTTTTTTTTAAGATAAATTTTTGAATGTGTGCATAATTATTCTTTAGGGTCAGGCAGACAGATGTATTAAAGAATATAAGAATCTGGAGCTTTTTAATGGATATTTCCAAAAAGCTGCATGGAAAGATTGCACTGGTTTACATTCCCATCGGTGCTCTATGAGTTCTTGTGTCCTTGTACCCACGCTTGCTAACACAGGGGGCTGCCATGTGACTAAAATTCCAACTAAGGGCACGTAGTGTGCATTAATTTAAAAGAAACCGCGACTCAAGTTTCTTTGCATAGAATATTTAATGTTTAGCAGATTGCTCTGTGTACAATAATTACAAGTTCCTTTACAGTGTTCTTGAAACGCTTTTATTGAATTTTACATTGATCACTTTCTTCAAGGTCCTTAAATAGTTTTTAGGTTTTCAACTCTTTTGTTATAAGCAGTTAAAAGTGTGGTTTTGGAGGACTTTGTGTGCGCGTGTTTAGGAAGACGGGATGTGAAGTGGACAGAAGTTCGGGAATCAGTGAGCCCATCTCCACCTTATAGGTAGTCAATGGCTCAAAGAAGAACCTTGCCCACAGTCATCCTATCTGTGAGGGTACAGTCATTGCAAGTGACAAGCCACTCAACTTGGATGAGCCTTGCAGAATGGGGAGCTTGCTGGCTCATGAAACTGAAAATGGGTTCTGAAGCAACTGTGATAGACCTTGGACAATTCTTTGATCTTTCTGAGCCATAATTTTCTTATCTGTAAACAGGATGTTGGACTTGACCTAAGGTCCCTTTCACCTCCTAAAGTTAAATGTTTCTATGAATAGATAAGCAAAAATTATATTATGCTACCAACTACATTTAGCTATGGGGAGGAGAAGGCTAGCCCTCAGAAAACAGATACTTTAAGAAATACAATTCTATTACACACTCAGATCTAAGTTGACAAACTGTTTGTTTGTTAACGTGTAGAGGTCCTTAAGCCACTTCAACATAATTAGTATTTATGTAGTATCAATATCAGTGCCTTTAAAGTCTTTTTTTTTTCTTATTACACCATCCTCATATCTTTTCTACACATTAGTTTGTTCAACAAATCTATTCACAAATAGTTGGAAAAGAAATTCAGTCCTCCTATTCACAATTAGTTCAACAAATTCCTATTCAAATTAATTCAACAGCTTGGTGGAACCTTGAGAGATGTGTTAAACTGTGCAGGGCAGCAACTGGTTGCTGAGTCAAACCTGTGCCCAAAGGAGCTAATCTTACGTACAGGAAGAAATATTGGTGTTAGCGAACTTTGCCTCACCAGGAACACCTTAAAGCTCTGGCTGGTTGTTCAAGAGGAGATAGATTTTCTAGTATCAGGCTTCCTTAGCCCTTTAAAATTGTTTCTCTGACCTTTTCTGCATTGTGGTTGTTGGAGTTTTTTTGTTTTTTCTTTGAGGGGGTCTTTGCTCTTTGATGCTGTTTGGTCGCCGTATAAGGGCACTACGTAACCCATGAAATTTACTACAGGAAGCATAGGTGCCTCTCAGAGACTATTCCAGTGTTCCAGAAAGGTCTCTAAGAAACAGGCTTTGTTTTAAAGCCTTTGACTGCCAATAAAACTTTAAAATATTTTCACTACAGTGTTTGGAATACAAATTCATTTCACTGTTTTAAAGTACTACCAGATTGCCAGTCTTGGTTTGTGTTTAGAGAAATTTTTAGACAGAGGTAAATACAACAGAACCTACGTACCTTTTTATTAACACTCAGCTACCACGTTTATAGGTGATACTGGCAGTCCCTGGATTTGGTTCCGCAGGAGCCGGATGGTTTCCGGGGCGGTCGGGGGATGAGGGGGTGGGGGTGGGAGGGAAATAGCCGGATTTTGATGTAGGGTATATTACTCAGGATGCCCAAATCATCCTGCCTAACAACTCTGAACCCCAGTGCCTTAAAACAACAAAGGTTTATTTCTCATTCATACTCTAAGCCCATTGAGGAGATGGCTCCGGGCTTCATTCTGACTCATCCTCACTCTGATCCCTCACTATCTTGGATCTTGCTGGTCATGGTAACAGAGGAAGAGATCTGAAGGGTCTCATCCTGGCTGTAAGTGCTCTTGCCTGGAAGTGATATACAACATGTCCATGCACAACCACTGACTAGATTAGGCACATTTCCCAGCTCAATTGTAAAATGTCCAGGGACTGCAGTCTGACCCCACGAGCCTAGAAGGAAGAGAGCCGGAAATACTTGGCCAGCAGCACTAGTGACTACCACAATTTACTTTTCTGATTATCAGGTATTTGGCTTGCTCTCCCAACTGCAGGTGAAATGCAGTCATTCGCACCCCAAAGCGGACAACCCGGGAGCCTCACCCGGTCATGGCGTCATGATGTACAGTAGGATCTAAATGAGGGGGTGATACAGTTGTTTTGACAGCAACTCTGGAGGTGGGTCCTCTTGAGCTGGAGGCCAGTTACCTGCTGCCTCCCTCCCCTGCATTGTGTATTAATATGTAACGGTGAAAGAAAGATTGGAAAACTCAATAAATACTCTTGTACAGAAAGAGGGTGAATGGGAGACATCCATTCATTGGTCCTCAGTCATTCTAAAATGCTGAAGCAGTTCTGAAATCCATCTGGGTGGCCTGTACATAGAGGGTGTTCCTTTGGGGTCTTGATTGTTCTCTCGGGAAGGGGTTCCCCAATCTGTTGCTTCAGGCCTTCAGTTTTTCCAGTAACCTCCTTGATCACAGCTAAAGACTGAAGAATATGCTCTCCAGAGGAGTGGAGTGGCTCTCCCAGCTGAGTTGAGAGGGTTGAGGGGCTCAAGCGTTCAGCTTTTGGTTTCTCTGGCAGTACAACTCTTTTCAAAAGGAAATCAGTTTCCTATCTATTTCGCTGTAACTTATTTCCATATGCCAAGCCCTCAGTCCTTGGCATACTTCTGTTTACTGGATGCCTTTGTGGTTTTGCTCCCAACCTTTCTTTACTGACTTAATTGATGATACTTGGAGCCTGTCACCCTTTGGTTAGGAAGCCACACCTCTGGTCTCTTTTCCCCTGAGGCACTCTAATTGAAAGTATTAACTAAGGAGCCTGTGACCTCAACTGAGTCTTTATTTGGACACTTTTATAACCCTTTCAGAGTGTTAAGATTGAGTGAGATAACCCTTCTCTTTCTTTGAACTTCACCCCAAAGCTAAGTGCTAATTGACCTCTTCCATGCAAAGACTTACTCATTTCATTGTTTATCTATTGGGAAAGAGAAGCAGCTGCTTTTTCCAACACTGCAAGTCTGACTTAAAAGACTCTATTCCTTTTTCTTTTGGTTTATAAGTGACTCAGTTAATTTCTAGGCACCTCTCTTTCTCTTTCTTTTTCTCTCTCTCTTTCTCCTCCCCCCCCTTTTTTTGAGGGGGAGGGGAATTACACCTTTTAAAATGCAGCCAATAGTAGCCAAATGTAACCAACACAGCTACTAAACATTTGACTTTCAACCTCTTCCACAATATCTATTAATTCTTTAGATATAGTATATTCCTTTCAAGCTATCATGCATAATGGTTTTACCAAATGCCTTGCCAGCCTCCAAAATCCACTTCCCCACTCCCTGCTGCCGGGCAGACATTCTGTATCTAGAACCATCATCACTTTTGGCAAACGCTGACCAGACTCTTATCAGTGATCTGGCGGAGTTTATCAAAACATTTGGATATTCTGGATTAAAGAACACATGAATCATGGATGATAGTTACATTGGAGTGTTCTTGCTTCCCTTTGTCTTTTATCTGCATTCACAGCTTGTGGTTGGGAAGTGTAAATTTTAGGTTGACCTTGGTATCAGGAAGATGAATAAAACTGCATTCAAAATCTGACAGCTCCTATAAAAGCAGTAAAATGTGACTAGAAGAGAGTTTATTTTTTCATGAAGGTAAGAAATGAACATAGGTAAGGGATGCCTGGGTGGCTCCGTCAGTTGAGCGTCTGACTTCGACTCCAGTCATGGTCTCACGGTTCGTGAATTCAAGCCCTGCATCAGGGTCGCTGCTGTCAGCGCGGAACCTGCTTCAGATACTCTGTCCCCCTCTCTCCCTGACTTTCCTCTGCTCATGCTCTCTCTCTCAAAAATGAATAAACATTAAAAAAAATAGAAATGAACATAGGTAAGCGAAAGTAATTTCTCTTGCCATTTAAACTTATACAGTATCCCGATCTTTATCCTCTTGTACCTCAAGCAAAACTGCTGATATAACATTTAACAGAATTTTCAGAGCTCTACGCTTTTTTCCACCATTTTGTGGCCAACAAAAGCTTTGAAATGAGCCGGAGGTGAAGCAGGAAGAAGACAGCCAGATTCTGAATAACTTACGAAAAGTTTAGGTCCCCTGCCACGGTTTTAAAAAAGTGAGACCTCTTTGCACTTGCCTGTACTTAGCAGCATCCACAAAAGGCCGCAGAGGGACCCTTCATCACAGAGGGGCTGGGAACAGCTATGGCTGCACGGGGCCTGGATTTCTACCACAGAACTAGATTATTTTCTTGGTTTCACATAGCTGTTCTGTCCATTCTCTGCTGGGAGGTCTCCTATTTTTCACTGTCACTGAATTCTCCTTATTTTTTTACTTCCGCAAGTACCAAAAGGTGTGAGTGTAGAACTTTCTCCGTCTCCTCTCCCAGTCTCTAGCCTCCCCCCATACGGCTGCCCATCTCTGCCACCTCCTAAAGCTATTTACAACCTGGAGGGATAGATGGCCTTCAGTATCTTTCAGCGTATAATAAGCAAATAATCATAAACCCACGGGTCTCCCTTCCACCTGCCTTCCTTCTTTCCTGCCTTCCTTCCCTCCTTTTTTCTTCTTTCCAAACCAAATAGGGTAAATAAATTGTTTACACTTCTGGGTATCTTTTACTTTTCTCATTAACAGAAGCTTAGGGCTCTCTCTCCAGGCAGCTGGTGTAGATCTCATTCATTCTTTTCAATGGCTATCCGGTAGTCCGTGGGTTGGAAAGAACACACTCAGTGGAACAGTTCTCCGGTTACAGGCCATGCAGTTTGTTTTCTGTTTTTTTTCCCTCTCTCTTTTCTGTTTTTGTTTTTTAATTTGGCCACTGTAAAGGGTGCTTCAAGAACATTCTTATACCTATCTTCAAATGCTGTGCTTTTTAAATATGGTTCAGGAGAGGGATTAGCTGGGTTAAAAATGTATATGTACTTTTCATTTTAATAGGTGTTGCCAGAATGTTTCCAAATGAGTAGCCTATCAAAGTTCCAGAATACCCTTCCCCCATCCTGCCCAGTGGGAGGTGTCTCTCCTACTATGAGAAGAAAGGATTAGACCTGCAACACTGATTGCATAGCCCAGGCACCAGTTGACCTGCCATAGGTGTTTCAGTGGAGATTAAAACTAGGGCTCTCGTCAGCCTACGTGGTTGGGGGTGGTTGCGATTTTACTTCTGAAGGGATCCACCGGAGACCATTGTACTGCAGTCCGTCCTTCCACAGATGAGGGGATGGAGCTCTACAGAGGTGGAGGGAGTGACAGTGAGCTGATCCCTGGTTCCCGTGTATGGGAAGCAGTTGTGAATCTTCATCTGAGGCTTTTCCTTTTACGTACACTGTGGGCCATGTTGACAGTTTTAAGAGAATGGAGCAAGAAACGTCATCTGTGAGTTGACTTGACCGGTGGGGATGAACTTTTCACCATTTTCCTATGATCTGCTCAGACAAGCAAGCTTCCCAACTTGCCCTGGGCCATGTGGGGTTTGCTTTGCAAACTTCCACAATTATCATAGGACTTGGTCTTGTTACCTTGGTCTTGTCAGTGGAATCTGCTGCTCTTAATCTTCTGGCGAGTTTGGGATTTTAGTTTTCATATTGTTGAGGGTGAGCGCTTCCGAGTGTGGAGCAGCCAGCTCAGACTACAGCGAACAGGACGGCAGTGAAGCGCTGGAGAGAAAATCGCACATCCAGGGCTGGCTTCCTGCTGTGTCCCTCTGCTTCCACCCTCCCCAACCTACCTGCGTAGAGGGCTAAGTAGTAGGGCTGCCCAGAAAAAGAGAACTTCTGTAGCTCTCACTTATGCTCCTGGCAATGTGACCTCTGGGTGTGGCAGCACAACTTGACCAGGGCTCATAATGGATGCTCTCTAGGGCTGAACAAAATAAACTTATTGAAAGAAGTCATTGTAGCTCCCTGTTTATTTATTTATTTTAAGAGAGACGAAGGCAGTGCAAGTGAGGGAGGGGCAGAGAGAAAAAGAGAGAGAGAACCTCAAGGAGGTTAGTTCCCCACTGTCAGCGCAGAACCTGATGTGGGGCTCGAACTCATGAACCATGAGTTTACGACCTGAGCTAAACCCGAGAGTCAGACACCTAACCAAATCATCCACCCCAGGTGTGCCAGCTCCCTGTATCTTTACATTTTTTTAAATGTTTGTTTATTTTTAGAGAGAGAGAGAGTGTGTGTGTGCGCACATGCATGTGTGTGTATATACATGTGTGTGAGTGAGTGGGGGAGGGACAGAGAGATACGGAGACACAGAATCAGGAGCAGGCTCCAGACTCTGAGCTGTCAGCACAGAGCCTGACGAGGGGCTTGAACTTGTGAACTGCGAGATCATGACCTGAGCTGAAGTCAGTCGCTTAACCTACTGAGCCACCCAGGTACCCTTCCCTGTATCTTTAAACTCAGTTTTCATATTACAGTTTCCGATTTCATGGAGTCTGCTGACGGAAATGAAAAGGGAGACCCCCGAGTTTGGAATCTCACTGGATTTGCTCTGTGTTCATTGCAAAGCATGTGACAGCACAGTGTTAATAAGCTACAAGAGGAGCTATAACTTTTTAGAGTTCTGCCACCATAGGGTCCTCATCTCTTATAACCCACCTTCTCTCACTTTCTCCTTCCTGTCTATTCGGTAGATTAAAGCAGTGGAGTCATGTCTTATAAAGTTGGCTCACTGAGACAAAAATTGAATGCTGTAACAATTGTAACTACAAAGTGCCTGAGGTGTGCGGGGTGGGTTAGAGACCGTCATGCCTTGGGTACACCTAGCATAGCCAGTTTTTCCCCTGGCATTGGAACAGACCACTGTTTCTTTGGCTGAGATTCTGATAAGAGAGCATTTGAGAGCCATGGTGTATGCAAAAAGAGATCTGTAAGGGGGCGCCTGGGTGGCTTAGTCGGTTAAGCGTCCGACTTTTGCTTAGGTCATGATCTCGCGGTTCATGGGTTCGAGCCCCGCGTCGGGCTCTGTGCTGACTGCCAGCTCAGAGCCTGGAGCCTGTTTCAGTCTGTGACTCCCTCTCTCTCTGACCCTCCCCTGCTCATGCTGTCTCTCTCTCTCCTAGAAATAAATAAAAATATTTAAAAAAAAAAAAAAGAGATCTGTAAGTATTGGGATTGTACTCAGGTTGGGGAGACACTCAAGCTCTGAGAAGCCTGGGAATTGAGACTGGCCTAAGGGACTGCAGCGTCTTACTTTTCTTCTCAACTTCAGGTCTGAGGCAGAGTCTAAATGGAATACGGGCAGAAGCACGGGCACCATTTGAATGGTGGATTTCCCCTTGCCTGTCTTCTTTTAGGCACATCTAGCTGAATTCGGGTGGCTTGAGTATTAAATGCACATTCAGATGTGACACCTTCTAGTTCGTTCTTGAATATTCAGAAGTTGAACAGCCCCATGCATGGAATTCAACAGTACTATATTTCTGTCCTCTATCTAGCCTTCCCCTGGTTTGGCATGGACATCGGTGGAACACTGGTTAAATTGGTCTACTTTGAACCAAAGGATATTACAGCCGAAGAAGAACAAGAGGAAGTGGAGAACCTGAAGAGCATTAGAAAGTATTTGACTTCTAACACCGCTTACGGGAAAACTGGGATCCGAGACGTCCATCTAGAACTGAAGAATCTGACCATGTGTGGGCGCAAAGGGAACCTGCACTTCATTCGCTTCCCCAGCTGTGCGATGCACAGGTTCATTCAGATGGGCAGTGAGAAGAACTTCTCCAGCCTCCACACCACGCTCTGTGCCACGGGAGGTGGGGCTTTCAAGTTCGAAAAGGACTTCAGAATGGTACGTCAGGTTTATACTTATTAAACAACAAAACCACCTGGCTTCTCATATGGAAGAACTAGTCTTGGGACTCTGGACAGGTTTATTTCACCTTCTCTGTGCCTCCATTCCCTCCTGTATATGAGTAGTTCCTACCTCATAGGGATGTTACAGGAAGGATTCGATGAGACAATATGTCCCTGGCACTTAGTACATGCTCAAAAATATTAGCTATCGTCATCATCTTTGTTACAGTTACTATTGTACAATATGCTAAAGATGAGATGATATCAATCCCTTTCTGAAGTATTTTAGACTTTTCCAAAGATTCTTCTTACAGTGTCATGAACAGCATAAACATCGTGCTTGTTTTTTAGATAGAGAGGCTTTCTATAAATCCTGCGAAAAATTTTTACGGCCATCTACCTATTATGTGCTCTAAGTGTCTTCTTTTGCTTTGTGAATGTCATTCCGAACTTTTGTTTAAGATGAAAATGAAATACCTGATACTATTTATAGGTGACTTCCTTTCTTAGTGAGTAAGATTGGTTTTACATAAGAAGACTGATGCTGTAGCCTGATGTAGTCCATTCCAGCTCTGCAATGCTCATTTACATTTGACAAATCTGGCTAAATGGAGGACATGTATGAGTAAGATATCTCATGTTTCTCTTTATTTAGCAATCTTTTAACAGCTGTGTGTTCCAATTTCCCCATCTCTGCAGTCAGGAAAATCTCTATACTGTCCAGCCTCAACCTCCAGGAAACAAAATAAGAATAAAGTGAAATAGTGGATATAGAAAATAAAGAGAAAATAAGGGAAGCTAGTTCAACAGAAGTGACTGGACATTAGAGAAGAAAGGTAGGAAGATTTGGGGGTTAGTCTTGCCAAAAAATTGAAAATATAGTGAGATCAGTTATAAAATACACATTTTCAAAGCCTGGAGTACAAAGTACTGGCATTCTGTCTTGGAACTCATGTAAATGATTGCCACAAGGTCTGTCATTAATGAAAATTAATGAATCAATATATTATTGGTGGTATTTAATAAAACTATAAATGCAAATTCTATTTGTATCATCAAAAGTAACATCACTTATCCTACTGATTGTACTAAATAGTTTCCAGAAGAGCTGGCACTAGAGTCTTAGCACAGCATCCTAAGTGAGACTGATGATATCAGGTTTTGGCTTTTTCTTCTGTGTCCCCTTTCCTGATCTAGCAATAGAATTTGATGCTGCCACTTACCTAAATGATTCACGGCATCTCTTTCCCACCAAAGGGACCCAAAGATCAAAGAGCTTTGAAACTGAAAAGGCTGAGATCCAGGGGCATGAAAATTAAGTTTGAATTCATCATTGGAAAAGCATTGAACCTGAATTTTAGTGCTGTCTCTGCATTTAACTAGCTGGGTGACTTTGAGCAAGACACATCCCTTTTCAGCTTCATCATCTGCAAGAAGAAAAAAAAGGCAGGAAAATGGAGAGGAAGGAGGACTTCTAGGACATCAGAACCTGAAGTCACCTTTGGAGACCAGGAAGTATAATATCTTTGGGCTACATGGATAAGAAAACTAAAGCTAAAGAGAGATTAAGAGGCTTTAGTAGTGGGGCACCTGGGTGGCTCAGTCGGTTAAGCTTCCGACTCTTGGGTTCGGCACAGGTTACGATCTCACTTGGGTTTGGTGCAGGTTATGATCTTACCTTCATCAGTTCAAGCCCCATGTCAGGCTCAACGCTGACAGAGCAGAGTCTGCTTGGAATTCTCTCTCTCCTTCTCTCTCTGTGCCTCCCCTGCTCACTCTCTCTGTCTCTCTCTCAAAATAAATAAATAAACTTAAAACTTTTTTGAACAAAGAGACTCTAGTAGTGCCCCCTGGTAAGCGCTAGGGCGTGAGTTCAATTCTGATTCAGGAGAAAATGCTGACCCAGCCCTAGAGCTTCTGCATGTCACCCTATCTGAACACCCCCACTAGGGAGCTTAACGTGAAGCAAGGTGACCTAGAGCATTTATGCAACATCCCTCAATGCCTCCTTTCCTCTTTCTGGGTAATGTATGTTCTGAAAGTTACTCAATGTATGTTAGCGGTGAGCAAGTGTGTTTCTCAAGGTTCTGAAATGAGAAAGGTCGTATCTTATTACAACCAAAATAAAGAAGCCTCTGCTCCTTCAGGCAGGCTGCTGGAGCCTAATGAATAGATTGGAGCAAGGAGCAAGTCTGGAATATTTGCCAAATAGCCCGGCCAGCTGGGGGGCATACATCCATAAAAGAAAGTAAATGGGCCACCTTCTGTTTCCATGCTCAGTCTTAGCCAAAGTGAAGACAGAATTCATCTCTTCCCGTAACCTGTTTGTCAGCATGCTAAGTTATGTGCCCTTATCCTTCCAAAGTCTGTGAGGATGAATAGATGTTACCATCCTCTTTCCACAGTACACAAGTATTTACTGTGCTCCTTCTGCGTGCCAAGCACTGTTAGGAACAAAACAAAACAAAGCCCCTGCCCTTCAGGAGTTATCATCCAGCGTGAGGAGGTGGTCAGTAAGTAATTAAATAAACAAATGAATATAGAATGCACCACCACCAGCACCACCACCACACACACACACACACACACACACACACACACACACACACACACACATTATATATATATTATGGAAGGGGGAAAAAAGCAGGGTAAAGGAGACAGGGAGTGTTGGGAGGATTTTAGTGTGATGAATTGGTGCAGGTGCCAAAAGAAGGAATGAAGCAAACCAGACCAGGATCCGAGGAAGAGTATGTTAGGCAGAGGGAACATTAAGTGCTAAGCCCCTTAGGTGTGCTAAATGCAAGCTCTTCTCTCTTCCCTTTGCCAGAATAGAAAATTGAAGGTGCTTACGTGGTTGGTTGTAAATGATCAATATATATGGTAAGCAATGTGACACCATAAAGCAGTGCATATATATACTATAAAGCCCTGTCGTTGTTCCTGTATAAAATTACTGTTTCGGGTAGACTACAGCTTTGCAGAAATGTGTTTTGAAAACCTGACTAATTAGAGCTAACTGAAAGACGTTCAGCAGACCCTGAAAAGCCAGCAATTGTTGTATCTAATAACTATATCCTTTTCATTTATAGTAAATATACTTAAATCCTCAGGTAACATCAACTAGTCTTCATTCAATTTAGAATATACAAGAAAGAGTTATACACCATGAGATAAGCATTAAGTTAGACCCCTGTGTAGAATACTTTGTTTTTTTTTTTTAAGTATACTTTCAACTGAACAAAGCTACAATTCTTTCTTCCTTCCCCCCCCCTCTCTTTTGTCTCTTCTTTCCTTTTTTCCTTTCTTCCTCTTTTAACATTTTAGGGTCACTGTCACAAATAAACTTCTGACTGCCGAAGTTAGCCTTCTGAATTAATGATACACCAAAATGGAACACAGAGGCAAAACTTAATCTAACTACAAATGGTCAAAACTTGATAAGCCAATGAGGAATCCCACCACTGAAGAAAGTGATCCTCAAGGAGAAGACTTGTCTTCCTCTGTTTCTGTT
The DNA here is from genome assembly GCA_017311185.1 of Proteles cristata cristata. Lineage (NCBI taxonomy): Eukaryota > Metazoa > Chordata > Mammalia > Carnivora > Hyaenidae > Proteles > Proteles cristata. The sequence continues at coordinate 1,372,120 of JAESUZ010005475.1, forward strand.
CTGTTATATTTCTTTCTTTTGAAGAACTCACTAGAGGGGTGCCTGGGTGACTCAGTTGGTTAAGTGCCCGACTTCAACTCAGGTCATGATCTCACAGTTCACAAGTTCGAGCCCCACATTGGGCTCTGTGCAGACAGCTCAGGGCCTGGAGCCTGCTTCAGATTCTGTCTCCCTCTCTCTCTCTGCCCCTCCCCTGCTAGTACTCTGTCTCTGTCTCTCAAAAACAAGGAAAACATTAAAAAAAATTTTTTAGTGAAAAACTTACCAGAATATTTTATGTACCAAATCTAATATTTTCATCCACAACTGCACTTCCTAACTTCAATAAGAGTATTCTTTAGAATGCAAAGTATTCTAACAATAGAGAATTATAGAAAAAAATGATCCTTTTTGTCCACCTAGCTCTTCATTATAATAGATACTTTTTTGTGAGTTTTGTTCAGTCTAAGACTACCATTAATTAAATAAATTAAGAGAGAGCACATGTGCATGGGAGGGTAGAGGGAAAGAAAGAGAGAGAGAGAGAAAGAGAGAGAGAGAGAGAGAATCCCAAGCAGACTTCACACTCAGCATGGAGCCCAATGCTGGGCTTGATCCCACAACCCTGGGATCATGACCTGAGCTGAAATCAAGAGTCAGACACTCAACCAACTGAGCCACCCAGGCACCTAGTCTAAGACTAACTTTAATTAGAAGTTAGAAGTGACTCTTTTCACTACTTTTACAAAAGACCTATCCTCCAGGCAAGCAGGATTTAACATTCTTATTTGGTTGACATGAGATTTAGGGAACAAAAAAGGATCTTCTGGTTGCCTTTATTATATATTTTTTCAAGGTGTGAGGACTTAAGAACTGACCTTTCTTAAACCAGAAATCTCTATGGAAACCATCTAAAAAGTCAAGATTAGTGGAAACATTATCAGGAAGAAGGAGGACAATTGTGGAAATGTGAAATCCAAATCCAAGTGGACCATTCAAGAACATTTATTAGCTTGGTTTCTTTATTAATCCAGGGACCGATTCGTGGTATTGCAGCAGCATAAGGTTTGGAAGACAATGCCATTCTCCACTTGAGTCTGGCTTGACTCTTGACTGCTCACCTATGTCCTCTTTATCAGTGGGCGCAGGGAGGAAGAAGCCATCTTTAAGGTTTTGTTGGAAATTCATCTCTCTCAGGCCTCCTAGGTCTCCTCTGAGAAGAGAAAAGAGCCCAGAGTGAAGTTTGTAATTCAGAATCAACTCTTTTATATGCAAATTATTCTTTGCATAATTCTTAAAAAGTAACCTTTTCTGCCACTTCCAATATGTTTTATAGAGACAGTGTCCTCCAAAGCACCTTGGGAAGTGTAAGGTATCATCCAGCTGTGTATTTTATCCATTTGTGAAATACAGTTTGGCAACTTATTTCTCAACTACAGGGGAGTAATATAATTGGTTTGGGGCAGGTCCATCAAATACCCCCATAGGAGTGGGTGGGGAACCTCTTGGGATGGTTTTTTACCAGATTTATCTATTTAACTCTTTATTTAGTTATTTTTGACAGACTGGGCTGTAGCACATAAGGAGAACCTTTCACAGTTGTATCCTAAGCATGCCTTGTGTTTGGGACCCATATGTTTTCTAATATTAGCATACAGGTATCATAGAACTCCCTCTACAAATTGGAGTCTTCATTGTGGAAATGGTGTTTCCAATAGTGGAACAGTGTCTTTCAGCTCAAGAGAAGTACCAAATTATTTTTCTTCTCACATAATTAGAACCCATGTGTATAGTTCTTTGTGGTAGCCAAAATATTTTCACACAAAATATTTCTTTTTTTTTTTTTTTGAGAGAGAGAGAGAGAGAGAGAGAGAGAGAATCTCAAGCAGGTTCCATGCTCATTGCAAAGCCCCACACAGGGCTTGATCCCACGACCCTGGGATCATGACCTGAGCTGAAATCAAGAGATGGATGCTCTCAACCAATGGAGCCACCCAGGTGCCCCTCGTTTGATTGCTGAAGGTAGCCCTGTGAGTTAGATAGGACAGGTGCTATCAGGGAAAGTCTGTGACCTTACTGAATGAATGCCTGTTCTCACTGTTCTGGGGTCATGGACTCATCCCAGCTCTTCAGCTCCTAATACTGTGTGATCCAAGGACCAGCAGCATCAACATCATCTGGGGTATTATTAGAAATAGAGTCAGAAACCTTGGGAGTGAGCCCAATGATCTGTGTTTCAACAAACTCTCCTGGTGATTCTGATGGGTCCTATAGTCCGAGGATCACATTGCACCCATACACTTGCTTGGGTGACTTTAGTACTGGGCACGATGATGTGAGTTCTTCATAGCTGTAGTCTGAAAGTTTTTTCTACTCTACCTCTTCCACTACTTGCCAGCCTTGGGATCCGGAATAGGTCACTCAACAGCTGATGATGTATTTCATCTGCAAAATAGCTTCCCTGCCTCAAGTCTTACAGAGGAGATCATACAAATTTTTATTAGCTTCCATTATTTACATAGAGTTTGGGTCTTAGGACAAGCTTAAGTTTGTTGCTTTTATATTTGGGGAGTAGTTTAAGCTTAATTATTTAGGAATTGGCAGAACCCATACTTTCTGGAAGTAATAAGGAGCCTTACAAGCAGTGGGGTGCTGGGACCTGTTCCTGCTGGCTTATGAGAGCTCATTGTGTGTCTGTCTTCCCAACTCTGTGTTTAGTGACATCATGTTGGTAGCTTGAAATTAGCCATTGTGGGGACAGTTATGCCACAGAAATCGGTAAATGCTCTAAACCAGGGCTTTTGCTCCCAGAGAGCTGGTTGTTAAACATTTACCAGCACACCTTGGTTACAAGGTTATGTTCACATTAGTTATAGCTTCAACTGAATGTTTGCTGGATCTGATGTTCCAGGTTTGTCATCATTTAAGACCCATTATAGAGATGAGCATTAGAATACATATAAAATTAGTAGAACAGAAGTCAGAATCAGCCCACAGAAATGTTTGGTTGGCCTGCAATATTTTTAAGAATTAATTGCACTGAGCCCCCTTTACCATCTGGCAACAGTGGGCCGCAGGTGAATTGTAACTATGCGTGTATGGTCCTGTGTACAACAATCCCATCATCCTGTTACTTTACATCTACTCAAGGGCTTCACTCTTTTATGGTATCTTACTGTCTCCTGTAGGCATTTGCATTTGTTACCCCCGATACAAGAAAACTAAAAGCGTGTTTTAGAGAATGAGTGTTTTTCCATTGGATCCGAATGTGCCGTTTCAGGCTTTCTACAAAGTTCATGTAGTTGTATTTACAAACTCCAAAGTCTGAGGAGTAATTCCCATCTTGTTCTAAATTTCAGTTGGCCTATTTGAATATCCAAGTAAGGATTTGGCTCATTGCTTCCACTTGGGAGCCTGGACTTTTTTCTAAATGGTGAAGACTTTTGAGGGAGGTCTCTGTAGGTCTCTGAAAGTGACTTATTTCTGTTTCCTAGTTTGGGTTGCATGACCCAGGCTTCGGAAATACCCACCCCTCAGTAAAATGTATAACGGAGAGGTTTATTTGCTGCTAGAACTTTATTTGAAATTTTTTAAATGTTTATTTATTTATTTTGAGAGAGAGAGAAAAGGAGTGGGAGAGGGACAGAGAGAGAGGGAGAGAGAGAATCCCAAGCAGGCTCAGCACTGTCAGCGAAGAGCCTGACATGGGGCCCAAACCCACAAACCTGTGGGCAAGATCATGACCTGAGCTAAAACCAAGAGTCGGACACTTAACCAACTGAGCCACCCAGGTGCCCTGAAAATGACATTGATGCGAAAGATGAGATAACAATGTTTCCTTTCATATCAAAGTTGTATGTGCTTAGCTTATTTGCCTTGAGAGATTTTTCTTTTCCTACAGCATAGGTTCAGGATGTCCAGCCGGACACCCTGTATCTCTGTCTATGTTTGTGACGTTGGCTTTGGGCATGCCTGTCAACATGGTTGATGGGCCTCTGATTAATTTTTAAGCAGGTTAACCTATGGTCCCAAGACTGGCTGATGAAATTGTTACTTTTCAGTTTGGTTTGATCCGAGAAGTGCTAGCTTTCCCTGCCCCATTTGAGAAATGTTTATTAAGCAATTACAGGGACAGGCCTTTGAGCACTGTGCTCGGGGGCACCTGATGAACCAGAAAACAAGCCAGAATGTGATTAATGCTCTAAGCGGAAGAGCATGGGGTTTCCTAGGTGTCATACAATCTTTTCAGGTCTCCAGGTAGTCTTATACCTAAAGCATTACACCCTTAAAGCATGTATAATTACTTGCATCAGACCCCAAATTTTCACTTGGTAAAGAAGGAAATGCCTGGAATCATGTATGAGACAGATTTATCTTATCAGCAAGGTCATTTAAGATGATGTTTCTGGGGACCCCCTTTCTACTTGCTAGATGGTATGCCCCCCAATTCACGAATCATTGAGTAAAGCCAATTAGATCTTTAAATTACAAGATTAAAAAAAACCAGAATGATTGTTTCTTTGTATCAAGAAAACTTATACCACCTTGCTGGTAACCTATTCAAACTAATTCTGCTCTGTAAATATAGATTTAGTGGATTTTGTTGAATGGGAAAATTCAGATGAGTGATATGAAGTCAAAGTTTTTTCCAGCTGCTAACTTTTGTAATGAAGACAGTGCCTTTTTGGCAAAAGATCTAAGTATAGCACTTGTATAGGTTGTTTCCAGATCCCAGAAGCAGTTTGCATCATGGAGACAAGAGAACAGGGAGCCGCTGGGAGCTGTTCGCTAGCTGTATTACCGAGGGAAACCCACTGAGCCATCCAGGCACCTCCAAAGTTGTTTTTTGTTTTTTTTTAATTTAAGTTAGACCTGACAAATTATCTTCCTTCATTGGTTTGGTGTCATGTTGGTGATTATTAGATTTTCTTTCCTTTTTTCTTTTTAAAATTATTTTACTTTTTTATTTAATTTAATTTTATTTTTCTAGTCCATGGGAAATGACCCTCAACCCAGACATTTGGACCAGTAATACTACTACTCTTGGGGGCCATGAATTTAACTTTTGAGGATGCAAAGCAGCCATTCTCCCCTAAGCCTGCCCCCCAGCCAACTCATCCCCCATTTACTTTTTTTCCCCTTTACCCTGGAGAATGGAGTTTTTGTCTCAGAGGAGCATGGAAAGGCACTTTAGGACCACCTCCACTATTAATAAAAGAGCCAACAACTTTTGAGCTCTTTGTACATATATTACTGTCATGAAATCTCTATAGCTACACTCTACAGTGGATATCATTGCCATTTTCAGAGAGGCAGCTGAGGCTTGACAAGTTAAATAACTTGCGCACATCCCTCAGTTAAGGTTAGAGCTAGAATTCAAAGCCAAGTCTACCTAAACCCCAAAGCCCAGGCCTGAGAAAGGAGAGTTGGGTTTTGAGGGCTCAAAGGTGATTGTCTCCAGCTCCCAGGCTCAGCCTGCCTCCCTAAGGACCTCACGTCAAAGAAGTGTGGGGTTCTCTCTGCTTTCAGAACATTCTCACTGCCCGCCCTGGAGGGGAGCCCCGTCTTAGTGCTCTGTTCATTTCCTGTGGCTGCTGTAACAAATTACCCCAAATGTAGTGGCTGAAAACAACAGAAATGGATTGAGTCCTAGTTCTGGAGGCCAGATGATCCACTTTAAGGTGGTGGCAGGACCACGCTTCCTTTAGAGGGTGTTGGGCAGATCCATTCCTTGCCTCTTCCAGCTTCTGGTGGCTGTTGGCGTTCATTGGCTCGTGCCACAGTACTCCAATCTCTGCCTCTATCTTCACGTGGCCTTCTCTGACCATCAGCTCTCTCCTGTGTGTCTCATAAAGAAACCTGTCAATGGATTTAGAGTCCACTCAGATAATCCAGGATGTTCTCTTCATCTCAGGATCCCTAACTTAAGGACCCTTTTTCAAAATTAGGTAACATTCACAGGCTCTAAAAGTTAGGACTCGGGGGGCACCTGGGTGGCTTAGTTGGTTAAGCGTCCGACTTTCGCTTAGGTCATGATCTCGCGGTTTGTGGGTTTGAGCCCCGCGTCGGGCTCTGTGCTGACTGCCAGCTCAGAGCCTGGAGCCTATTTCGGAGTCTGTATCTCCCTCTCTCTCTGACCCTCCCTGCTCACGCTGTCTCTCTCTCTCTCTCTCCTAGAAATAAATAAAAATATTAAAAAAAAAAAAGTTAGGACTCGGACATACCTCTCAGGGCCACCAGTTCAACCCATGGTACATGCTACTGGATGCTTTCCCAGCAAGCAGGCAACTTCCTGTCCCTCACTTCCCACTCTGGGCAGGCACCATGTCCGGCACAGAAGCTTCTCCAGCAGAATGACTACAACCAGATTTCACAACGTGGTGCTTCAAAAATATTGCCACGCTGTTACTGTTAATAACACATTTTAAGCCCAGCTAAAACCCTCGGGAGCTTCCCCCCAGTGGTCACAGCCTCTCTCATGAAGTTTTGTTCTCTTTCAGATTGCTGACCTGCAGCTCCATAAACTGGATGAACTGGACTGTCTGATTCAAGGCCTGCTTTACGTCGACTCCATTGGCTTCAATGGCAAGCCGGAATGTTACTATTTTGAAAATCCCACAGACCCTGAGTTGTGTCAAAAAAAGCCGTACTGCCTTGCTAACCCATACCCTATGTTGCTGGTGAACATGGGCTCGGGGGTCAGCATCCTAGCAGTATACTCGAAGGACAACTATAAAAGAGTTACAGGGACCAGGTAAACGTGGTTTCTACTAGAAGAATCTTTCTGTGCTTAAACCCAGGCCTCTCCCTTGAAGACTGGTTTCATTGCATTGAGTACGTTTCTAAAAGAAAGATTTTACACTCCTCAGCCAACCAGCAAGGGTTTATTGCATGATATGTTAAGATAGTAAGAGAATGCTTTATATAAAGGAGAATAAGACACAGTCCTTGCCTTGCTGGAAACTGGTCAGATTGAGGGGAGAAGGATGAGCACACACCAAAGCAAAAGGCAGTCCGTGTTCAGTGCCAAATGAATGACAGGGACAATAGGAAAGTAGAATCCAGAAGAAAGGATGCTTGGGATGGTCAGAGAGGGCTTCAGAAGAAACCCTGTCTTAGAATTTCCTGGGTGTCTAGCACAGGATGCATGGCTTGAAATAAAACACCCTGGCAACCAGTAAACCAAATGGGGTTTACAAAAAAATGTTTTTTACCCGGAGTTAAATGTTCGAGCTGAAAGCTGGAATGGTTGGCACACGGCACAGAGGATCTGCAAGTGCAAGTGACAGGAAGACAGTGCCACAGCTGCCCTTGGCTGGGGTGCCTTGCTTTTAGTGCACGCACACGCCCAAGGGCAGATGTCCCCAGCTTCCTGTTTGTAGCGATTCAACAGGGGAAAAAGAATCCAGGGCCAGAAGTCTTGGAGAAGTGCTAGTGTCAACAAAGTTTAGTAAGTTTTTCTTACTTCTAAGTGAAGGATTTGGTATGAAGTGTTTCTCCCACTCGTTGGACCACAGAACCCGTTTTTGGAGGAATAACTTAAGGAACCAGTGCCAGGTGGAATGTGCTTTTGGACATGTTATCAAGCCCGTTGTTTTTAACAGATGAAGATATCTTGTAACTTCTCTGGGCCTCAGCGTCCTTGTTTGCGCCATGAAGGGGGTTGTTTCTTAGGTCGTTTCTACGGGCATTTCTAGCACTGAAATCCTGTACCATTACTTCCTCATTAGGAGAAGAACACTGTTTTTTTCTGGTGGATTTCTGTGCTCTGTGATGGGTCAGCATCAGTCAGTGTGATTCATCACTGGGGAAGCGAGGATGTGTTCCTCCAGGAGATTTGTGCAATGTCTGGAGACTTTTTTTTTTTGGTTGTCACAATCGGATGTGGGGTATGACTGGCATCTAGTGGCAAGAGACCAAGGGCACCGCTACATATCCTACAAAGCACAGGGAAGCCCCCCCAGAACAAAAAAGTACTGACCCCTCAAGTCAATAGTACTGCTGTTGAGGAACCATGGCATGTGCGTGCGCACGCACACACACACACACACACACACACACACATACACACTCCAACTGACTCCTCCTTGTGTTCAGAATATAGAATGTTAATCGCTCCTAGACATACATTTTCTCAGTGAGCATACAGAACTAAGCTTCCTCGCTCACAGAAGAATCACGGCTGTCCCACGGCTGCATTAGGACTGTCAGGAGTGTCAAAGACAAATGAATATTTCAACCAAACTGGTTTTACCTTAGAGAGTGAGCTCCTAATACAAGTATAATTTTGAAGAAACTACAGACTTCCTCCCAGAAGGAGTCGTTGAATTAGTCAGAGCTAGTCCCAAGGTAACATCAAGCTAAATAAACACTTTTCCTCAATTAGAGGTATTTATAATTTCATTTATTAGCACTTAGCAAATTAATGAATGACAAACACAGTTCTATTGTCTCAAACTTGGAAGTTCCAGGAATCTGGACCATCTTCTTGAACAGCTGCTAAGGAGCTAATTGTGGTGTTTGGGTTCTATTATATGTGTAATCATGCTCATAAATTCCCATTATTGGTAAGTGCCCGTGAATGACCGGTACGTTGCAACCATCAACAGATCCTGTCTGGATGTCCAAGTTACCCTGAAAGTGTTTTTCAACCAGTAGTTGAAAACCTTCAGTAGACTGAACGTTAATAGAGAGCCCTTTTGGGAGGTTGCCCCAGGTAGGGGAACATAAGTTCTGAGGCCTGCAGCTCCTCCTCATCTAACCGGAGTTGTTCTGACAAAGGCTTTTAAGTTACAAAATCACTGATATAAACTATTATGGCCGGCAGCGAACATCAGTGTGTGAAACCCACTTTGAGAAGCACTGATCTAAGCAAATGGCGTCAGCTTTAAGTTTGCTACTATCGTGAACTGATGGCTATAACTCCAGGTTTCTTGTTATTATGTTATACTCTATTTTCTCAAATATTTTTATTTTTAGGAAGCCACATCATTACAGGAGGTCAGTTTCTTTTAAGCATACGATTTTATTTTATTATTATTTTTAATGCTTATTTATTTTTGAGAGAACGAGATAGAGAGAGAGAGAGAGATAGGGCATGAGCAGGGGAGGGACAGAGAGAGAGGGAGACACAGAATCCATAGCAGGCACCAGGCTCCGAGCTGTCAGCACAGAGCCAGACGTGGAGCTCGAACTCACAACTGTGAGATCATGACCTGAGCCGAAGTCGGAGGCTTAACCAACTGAGCCACTCAGGTGCTGCTTAAACATACGATTTTATTTTATTTTTTAATTTTTTATTTCTAGGAGAGAGAGAGAGAGACAGCGTGAGCAGGGGAGGGTCAGAGAGAGAGGGAGTCACAGACTGAAACAGGCTCCAGGCTCTGAGCTGGCAGTCAGCACAGAGCCCGTCGCGGGGCTCGAACCCACGAACTGCGAGATCATGACCTAAGCGAAAGTCGGACGCTTAACCGACTAAGCCACCCAGGCGCCCCTTAAACATACGATTTTAAATGGTTTGTTTCATGTTATGTGTAATTTTATCTCATCCTAGATTAGGTAATGATGCTTTTTTTTTTTTCTGTTGACACTACTTCAATTTTATTGTAAAAGCCAAAGAAAAAAGAGGACTTTACAGTTGACATTGTTGGAATATGCAGATTATTAAAAGGGGAATGTAAAGAATTTTGGAACTTGGGTGAAAGTAATAGCACAGCTCATTTCATTGTTCTGAAATTTATTTTAAGGGCACAAGCAGTCAGTAATTGAAGGTTTCTTCTTTTCCCTAACATCCCTCACTACAAGGTTGTTGGGTTTTTAAAATATAATAATAATAATAATGCTATTCAACAGCTGCTCCTAGCAATATGTTCTTGTCTCCAGTTTGTTGAGGGTCTTATCGTGTCTGCACAAACAAACAAATGTACCTGATCACGAACGACAGAATCTCTTTGATTAAGTCCTGGTGGGCAGGCTGGGGACATTAATAAAGTGCTCCTTCTGCGACTGTGCGTCCTTTCCTCCCATCTGCAGCGTGCCAGCGATGCAGATGCATGCTCGCTCTCCCCATGCTTTGTCTGGAGCCACAGGTCATCTTCCAGCCACACAAAGCACTCATCCGTTTCCACTCATACCAACACATCAGTTGACGAATTGCCTTCTTTCTAAGTCTGCCAATGTCTTCGGTTGCCTAGACTGAGAGTAGGTTGTTGACGGCCTTGATGAACAGGAATACCCGATGTTCAAAGAAAGGTCATTAGCGTGGATGAAAGCAGCTAGAAGCGTGAGAAATGACTTAAAAATATAGATGGCACGCAAACCAAAAATTGTTCCCATTGAAATACACTAGCTTTGGAGGGCAGGCTGAAACTAACAACATGCATGCCACCCCGTGTTAAACGTAACTAAACTTTCTTAGAGGAAGTCCAGAATGTCTCCTGTGACTGACTTGTCAAGGCGGTGATGTCCATGGATCTCTTTATTTCTTCCTGCTACTGCACCTTCAGTGTGGGTAGCTACCCTTGGTGGTACCTAGCTACGTAATTGTCCACCAGGAGCTATAGTTTCAAGCAAGCATGTGTTTTTGTAAGAATCACTATTTAAGAAATGTCACATACAGTTTCATTTTAGCTATAATTTAAAGAACTGCGTGCCTGTCTATAATCTGTCACTTTCTTGTTGACAGTTATTGACAGAAAATATAGTTTCCCCCTGAAGATTCTTGCTTCAAGTTTAATTTTAAAATAACCTTCATCTCAACTTGAATTTTCTCTCTCTTAGATTTAAAAAGCTGGTACCAAAACACACACATGGGATGCCCAGGGCTAGCAGCTCTTGGAGCTTGAGGACAAAACTGACATGAGCAATTTATTCTTCTGCGATTGCTCATCTGTGTGGTAGAGTGAAACCCAGGCCAGGGTCAGTGACTCCATTCCTGCCAGGAGGTCACTGGTGATAGCTCTATTCCAAGCCTGCTACTCTTTCTTTCACATAACTTTGACATCAATACACAATTAAGTTCATTCTCAACTACATAATTAGTTTCTAATTTTGTCTAAAGAGACTATTTTAGAAGAATTTTCCCCCAAAGAGACTGAAAGCTTTAAAAACATAGTTGAGCATTGAACCCTATTTTACGACCTTTGTTACAATTTTTGACTACTGGGTATTAAGTAAAATATTAATAACCTTTTCCAGAGTCTACCAGAAAAAATCCAACACGTGAGCAATCAGTGGTATCCTTTTAGAAATTTCCAAGAAGGTTCAATGAGATTATATCTGCCAGAGAATCGAGGTCAAAGTAAAAGATATGGCTTCTGGACTGGCTGTTCCTCATAGCCCTAAGTCAGTCTGGCTCTGCATTTGTGAACTTTGTGTACACACAAGGTGTTTTTTTTTTCTGAGTATTTGTATGCAGCTACATTTTTTTTCCCCATAGCAGTCATTTCTCTGGTTATTTGCTGCTTTCAGACCACTCAAATAAAAGAGATGTTGATTCGGCCCCATTTTACAGGTGAAAAGACTCAATGAGGTACTTAGGTTAGTGGCTAGCTGAAGGTCTCACAACGGAAATCAGTGAGAGTTTCTCTGGTTTTATTCTTCAATTCAGGGGCAAGTGTTCCTTGGTGTTTCTTTTTAGCCTCTGCCTTTTTTTTTTTTTTTTTTAAATAATCCAATCTACCTTAAGGCTATTTTGCACCCTCTACAAAATTCAAGTGCCCCTTTGATTTTCTTCTCCTGTTTTTATTAACCCGTATTAGTGACCTTGATGTAGTTGGGGACTCGGATGGGCATATCTTAAAATAAAATTTAAAAATAAACCTTATTGTTCCTTCAGTCTTGGAGGTGGAACATTCCTAGGCCTATGTTGCTTGCTGACTGGTTGTGAGACCTTTGAAGAAGCTCTGGAAATGGCAGCTAAAGGCGACAGCACCAATGTTGATAAGCTGGTGAAGGACATTTACGGAGGAGACTATGAACGATTTGGCCTTCAAGGATCCGCTGTAGCATCAAGGTAGAGATGAAGTAGCTAGGAGCCATAGTATGTAAACGAGGCAACCTCTCCACCCTGGCCATTCACTTAATTATTTTTAAGATGTCAACCCACCAGCCTGGTGCAAGTATCTATGGTCATTGGAGCTCGGACTTGATCTCCCGCCCTTTATGAAGCACTGAGATGTTTAGCCCTTGATGCTTGTGCTTAAAATAGGGCAGCTTTGAAAGAAGGTTCTGGAAAAACGCAACAGTTTCCCCTGTTCCATTCGTGTCAATATATCTAGGGAGCATTAAAATAAATGTTTTCCCCATTTATAGCCATGCTACTTTGCCCCTATTTAAAAAAAAAATGGGGTCAGCCAAACATTCATATCGTAAGCCTGTCTGCTTATAAACCATGGTAGCCAAATCAGGTCATCTGAATCTGAGCAGTTATTCATAAAGGTTTCCACAGTACTTTGGTGAAAGCGGGGGACCTGCCTGGGGATGATTTTGAACACTCTCGCTAATATTTCCAACATAGCTTTGGCAACATGATGAGTAAGGAAAAGCGAGATTCCATCAGCAAAGAAGACCTCGCCCGAGCCACACTGGTCACCATCACCAACAACATTGGCTCCATTGCTCGGATGTGTGCGTTGAATGAGGTAAGGCCTTAACCCAGAGAAAGCCTTGTGTCATTCATACACATCATCTTTAGCAGTACAAAACTGTTGACCCTTAAAAAATTATAGATCCTTGGGAAGGCTGCCCTTTGTCCTAATCACATCTTGTAGAACATGAAGGGTGTGTTTTGGGAAATGGAGAGGAGTATGTGTCTTATTTTTAAGAGGCACTGGATAATAAGTCATAAGCCATCCAATCATGGAAACCAGGTAAAATTACAATGCATCCCACAGCCTCTCTACCCATCATTATTACCACGTACCTACTGAACTGTGAGGGAAAGACTTTGCACATCCTTGCAAATAATTGCAGGTAAAATGTTCCACTTGCAATAGGTGACATTCTCTCTGCTTTCAGCTTCTTTACAGTGTTGCCTTGTGGCATGGAGTTCAAGCAGCATTGTACAGGGCTATCAAAGCATAGAGAGCTTGCTACAGCCGAGGCCCGCCAGAGCCCCAGGCACAAGATGGGGCAGAGCTGGTGACAAAAGTTTTGGTAATATGATTGAAACACTGCAAAATTCCTTCAGGAAAATAGAAACACTCTTCTGAAATTCAAGACCCGTAAAGTAGAATGGTTCTCACTGAGTTGTGTTAGGAAGACAAGAAAGGGGTTAAGGACATGCAACATGCAACAGGTAATAGAAGTTATGTTCAAGAATCACAGTCACATCAGTAATAGAGTTTTTAAAAATATAATTTTAATAGAAGTACATACAGAAGACAGTCAGATCCTAAGTGTACAGCTTGAATGTTCACACACACACACCTGTATAACCACCGTTCAGATCAAGAGACGGAACGTTACCGGTGTTGCTGAAACTGTCCCGGGTCTCCTCCCAGTTGAAGACCATTGTTTTCAACACCATAAGAAGCCATTTTTATGATGGGAGAGACCAGCCCTGCCTTTGAGCTCTCAGGTTGCATTGAATAGAATATGTCACTGGTCTTGTGGCTCAGGGTCACCACTTTTTTAAGTCCCCTTTTGAGATGGAGTTTAAATGTGAGGCTGAAATGGAAAGAAAGAATGTATTCCAACCATGTGCCTTTCAAAGTCCACTTCAGTCATGGGACTCATTTTAACAGAGGATTTATTTTTTGACTTTAACCTTTAAAGGGAGTTTTTCCAAGTAGCCAAACAAGGCCTGACTAATATGTGTGTAGTGGGCTGTCCTCAGATACTCCCAAAGGTCAGTTAGATGGTAACGTCCCCTGCCCTACAGAGGCATAGATGCCCTTTCCCCTGCTTTCCATGCACCTTGAGTGAGCCAGCAGGCCTTTTTACAGAAATCATAACCGCTTTAGGGAGAAGGCAACTGATTTTTTTTTTTCACTTTTGATTTCAACTTCAATACCATTTATTGTTGGAGTATACAAAAATGGTGGTTTTTAAAAGTGTGGCTGATGAGAGGAATCACTCACTGGGCACCTTGGGCAAGGGCTTTGCTGGTCGGTGGCCTGCCAGTGCAGGCTCCCTGTGGGCACACCACAAAGTGGCAGCAGGGTTTCCCGTGAGAGCCGTAGTGTGAGCTCTTTAGTCATTGCTTAGTGCGCTGGAGTCACTGAGTGGAGAGCCTCTGAGCTCAGCTACTTCACAGAGGGGCACCACATTTACTGATTGATTCCGAAGTATTTTTGCTGTGATTATTGGAATCTTGTAAAGTACTTCTGCATCAACATCAAACTTTTTATTTATATTTTTCAATAGAAAATGCAAACACATGAGGCACCTAGGGGGCTCAGTTGGTTAAGCATTGGACTTGGGCTCAGGTCATGATCCCACAATCCGTGAGTTCAAGCCCCCCATCGGGCTTTCTGCTGTCAGCTCGAAGCCCGCTTTGGATCCTCTTCCCTCCTCTCTCTCTGCCCCTGCCCCACTCGTGCACCTGCTCTCTCTCTCTCTCAATCTCTCTCTCTCAAAAATAAACATTAAAACACACACATATCACAGAGTTCTAAAGACACCAAAAGGGTAAATAAGGAAGTAAGTAAGCATTTCCACCCATCTGGAAATGTTAGCCTCACTGAAGTTAGCCATTGTTCTTCACTTTTGGGGTTTTATTCTATATTGTATGCAATAAAGGAGAAACATTTCCTTTCAAAGGCAGCAAACTCTATACAACATTCTTTTTTTAAACAACACTTTTATTGAGATACAATCTCACCTCATACAATTCACCCTGTACATACTATTATATGTCTTGCTTTGATTGTCTGCCAACTTTTAATTACGAAAATTGGTAAGCCTACATAAAGGAGCAGAATGGCATAAAGAACCTCCTTATATCTATTAACCAGCCTCCACGGTTATCAGGACTTTGCCACACACACCTTATTTGTTTTCTTCTTCCTCCTCCCTCTGCTCCTTTTAATCCTCCTCTCTGTTTTGCTAAAATATTTAAAGGTAAACGCCAGACGCTATATCAGTCTACCTCATATACTTTAATATGCCCTTCTGGAAACATTGCCTCTTGTTTTTTTACAGGAGAATACATGTGAGTATTTTCTCTCTCCTACTGCAATGTTATTTTTATTTTTGATAAATGTTTACTTATTTATTTTGAAGGAGAGAGGGAGAGAAAGAAAAAGAGCATGCATGCAAGTGGGGGAGAGACAGAGAGAGAGGGAGAGTCCCAAACAGACTCTGTGCTGTCAGAGCAGAGCCCAACTCAGGGGTCAGTCTCATGAACCGTGGGACCATGACCTGAACGGAAATCAAGAGTCAGATGCTTAACCAACTAAGCCACCCAGGTGCCCCTTCAACATTATTTTTAAAAAATAATTTCCTGAACTTTCCTCTAGTCATTTCTCTCTCTCTCCCTCCCTCTCTCTCTTTTATAGTCCTATCTTTGACCCAGTTGGAATTTATTGGAAATGAGGACTGTCCATCAGCTTTTATTGTCATTCTGTTCCTTCTGGCTCATTACCAGAGTCATGCAGGACTGGGGTTTTGGACAAGTCCCAATTGGACTTCCTTGTTTTAGGGAAAAAGGCAGAACTCCTAAATTTCATTAAGTTCTTCTTCAATCTGAGTTTCTTGCTTTGAGTGTTTCTTTGTCACATCTCAGTCTGGACAGTTTGTAGCTACCGTTCTTACTTATGGAAACTTATTAAAACCACCTCCCACTCCTCCACCCACGGAAAATTTTCACAGTAATGAATGGGCTCATCAACTCACGCTGTCAAAACTGGAGACAGTTAAGAGGCCATGTTCCTAGATCCTGACTCTTCCTGATAGACTGTCAACTTCCAAGACTCTCTTCCATTTGACATAAGTGACCATAGGAACTGGCTCTGTGAATGAGTGCATGGTACCCAGCTTCTGCGTGGTAGACAGGCTGAGCTCCGTGTTAAGTGTGTGTGCAGAAGGCAAATCCATATCCATGTCAACAAAACTATAAGCATATTTTTCTTTTCCATATTTTAACCCACATGCTGACCAAACAGGATAGGCTACCATATATCCTAAGGGCAGAGACTGGGAGTCATTTGTTTTTGTATTCCAGGGTTTGGTATAGAGCAAATGGGGCAAACTTGTTAGATGAAAACCCCATACCACAGCCGTTTTATTTATGAGTTGGTCATAATAATATTTTAGAGCCAGAAGTTTGAGGGATTGGAGGAAGGCACAAACAGATTTAGCTGAAATGGAACTCCAGTCGCCATTATACATATATGTGTTGGTAACTGAATTTCACGTCAGACCTCAGTCAATCTAACACAATATCTGCCAAGAACCCCAATAGAAGTGTCTGCCTCGCCCAACCAGAATCCGACCCTGTCATTCTTGAGGAATGCACTATGAAGTTTGTTCAACTTCATCTTGGAAATGTGGAAATAATTTCACTTAGAAAAAATCCACTGTTGAAGATCCTGGGAGTACACGAAGTGTAGAACACTGGGTCTTTGCTACATGCTATTTTTATAATATCATTTCATTGTTTTCCTTTCATTTTTTCTTCCAGAATATTAACAGAGTTGTGTTCGTTGGGAATTTTCTCAGAATCAATATGATCTCCATGAAACTGCTAGCCTATGCAATGGATTTTTGGTCCAAAGGACAGCTAAAAGCCCTGTTTCTAGAACATGAGGTAGGTCAAGTCCACATGGACTTAGTCATCCTGTGTGGAGTGAATTGGGCATTTTCTAACTTTCAGTGAGTACCTCAGTTTTAAAATTGGTCAAGAGAAAGAGTTGCTATTTAAACTTTGCACTTAGACAAAGGATAAAGAAGAACTATATATAAGATGGGAGCTTTCTTCTCCAACAATCAGGACTTGTAGCTGGTTCATAGTAGTTTTAAAAATCAGATGAAATGGATAACCATTAAAAAATATCTCTCTACTTTAACCATTTTAACATAAAATGTGTAAATGTTCATTCACTCACCAATTTTTCAGGGTAGGACCAAAGCCTATTTTTGAGCATGGGTTCTGCTGACTGGAACTCCCCTGTTATCCTTTCTTTTTTTTAAGTTTATTTATTTATTTTGAGAAAGAGAGAAAGAGAATCCCAAGCAGGCTCTACACTGTTAGCACAGAGCCCAGTGCAAGGCTTGAACCCATGAACCATGAGATCATGACCTGAGCCAAAGCCAGAGGCTTAACCACCTGGGCCACCCTGGCACCACTGCCGTTAATCCTTTTTTTTCATAATCCACAAATATTATATACCTTCTGTGACTTCTGATTTACATCTTTAAAATGGATTAAGAAATTAAAGATACTTATGATGCAGTTTGGTTGCATAATCCTAGATTTTCCCCTCAACCTTTCATGTGTGGTATCCACCTATGTAGAGAGTAATGGTTTGTGACTGCTTTTTTAGATCTTTTTCAAGAATTTAACTGGGGGCACCTGGTGGCTTAGTTGGCTAAGCATCTGACTTCAGCTGAGGTCATGATCTCATGGTTCATAGGTTTGAGCCCTGCGTTGGGCTCTGTGCTGACAGAGCCTGGAGTCGACTTCAGATTCTGTGCCTCCCTCTCTCTCTTTTCCTCCCCGTCTCTCAAAAATAAATAAACATTAAAAAAATGTTTAAGAATGTAACTGGATTTTCAAGGAAATGTCCATTTATTTTGTACTCTTTTTATTGATTTAGATGATACATAATAAAATTAGATTATGACATTAACAATAAAACTGTCATAAACAAATCTGAGGTTAAACAGCTGTCTCTTGGCAAGCAGACAACTCTACTGGCAGGAACAGAAGTGCCAAGGCTGCTCAGAGTAGCCTGGTGGCCCAGAGACGCTGGCGTCCCTAGGCATTGGCAGCCTGTCTGCACAGGAAGTGGAGATCAGTTAAATCAGAGAGTCCCTTATACAGAGTTTCTACAATCCTATAAATCAGAGGTCTCTAACAGTAAGTGAGGGAACTCCCTCTCTTTTCCCCACCTCCTCCGCCACCTTCTTTAAAATCAATACTGTAGAGGGGCACCTGGGTGGCACAGTTGGTCAAGCATCCGACTCGATCTTGATTTCTGCTCAGGTCATGATCTCACCATTTATGAGTTTGAGACTGCATCAGGCTCTGCCCTGATGCCAGATGGCACGGAGCCTGCTTGGGATTCTGTCTCTCCTTCTCTCTATCCCTCCCCTGTTTGTGCTCTCTCTCTCAAAATAAATAAACTTAAAAACAAACAAACAAATAAAATCAGTATAATAGAGAGCAACAGTTTATTTATCACAGGGGGTATGTAGTCCCTGGGGTGTATTGTAGCAGAAAAAAACTTTGAGGGAACCAATATCCCAAACTTGTAATGAATAAGTACCGTCACAGTTTTCTCCTCTCCAAACTGAACTATTTATTTGAAAAGTCGCCATTGCATTTATAAGTTACTTAGAGTTTTCTAAGCCCATATTTTGTTTGCTTAAAGCAACTAAAACAATAGAAATTTAAATATGAAAGAGTTAAGGCTTAGTGATAGAACTTAATACTAAAGAAAGTCTCTTTGTTTGCTTTTTTTTTTCCAACCGAATTACAGCATGGAGTGATAGAACTTTGGGGGTGGGGATGGGGGGAACAGAGTCCCAGAATTTTCACCCCCCTCCTCCCAACCAGAGCAGCTCCATTTTTATCTGCTAATTTATCATTCCCACCTAAGATTTTGTTTGAAAAAGAAAAAAGCACCTCAGCTTTAAAAAAGCAATTAAAATGAAAAAAGAAAACCACTGATCTAGTTCAGCAAAAGTTGCCATATTTAGTGATTAAAAACACAGGACACAGTTATTTTATCTGGCATTTATCTGTATTTTATCTGGCAACCCTAAGTCCAGATTCTCTTCAACTATGGCAGGAAACAAACCCGGGAAGCCATCAGGGATTAAAAGCCATCTACAAGGTCACATGGGTAGTTAATTGGTGGTAAAATAGGGAGTTGAGATCCAGTATTTTGGGGAAAGTGGCTTCTGTAGGTGAAAACGCACTCACCTGTGTTCATTTGTACACTCCTAGGCTTCTGTGGACTATGGCTTTGCTTTGTTATGCACATATCGTAACTCAGTCTTTATGGCCAATGAAAGTGGGGCATTTTTATAGTCCCTTGTAAATAACTCAGAAAATTCTCTGCATTCTTTTTTTTTTTTTAATATTTTTATTTATTTCTAGGAGAGAGAGACAGCGTGAGCAGGGGAGGGTCAGAGAGAGAGAGAGATACAGACTCTGAAATACGCTCCAGGCTCTGAGCTGGCAGTCAGCACAGAGCCCGACGCTGGGCTCGAACCCACGCACCGCGAGATCATGACCTAAGCGAAAATCGGACGCTTAACCAACTAAGCCACCCAGGTGCCCCAGAAAATTCTCTGCATTCTTAAATTCACTCTGGCTTAGGCAGGCCTTCCTGGAGGACACTGGGGAAAGAGAACTTTTGGGAGGTGCTGGTGGGGCAACTTTAGTGAACTGCCTCAGGAGTCCTCACTCATTCCATCTCATTCATTCCACTAGTAGGATTGAGAAATAGCCGAGCAGTTAAGAGCACAGCCTCTTAACTGACTAGGAAACCTTAGACAATAACTCTACCTTTCCATCTTTGTGTTGGCTTTGTAAAGTGGGGTGATAATATTTGTCTCACAAAGTTATTGTGAAGATTGAATGAGTAAATTCGTGTAAAGTCCTTAGAACAATTTTTTACCATAGGAGCGCCTAGGTGGCTTAGTCAGTTGAGCATCCAGCTTCAGCTCAGGTCATGATCTCACTATTCATGGGTTCAAGCCCTGCATTGCAATTTGCAGTGACAGTGCAGAGCCTGCTTGGGATTCTCTGTCTCTCTCCCTCTCTCTCTGTCCTTCCCCTTCTCATCCTTTCTCTCTCTCTCCCTCTCTCTCCAAAATAAATAAACATTTTAAAAAAACTTTTTTTAAAAGAACAATTTTGGGGATGCCTGGGTGGCTCAGTCAGTTAAGTGTCCAACTTCAGCTCAGGTCATGATCTCGCAGTTTGTGAGTTTAAGCCCCATGTCGGCCTCTGTGCTGCCAGCTCAGAGCCTGGAGCCTGCTTGGATTCTGTGTCTCCCTTTCCCTCTGCCCCTCCTTCATTTGTGCTCTGTCTCTTAAATATAAATAAACACTAAAAAGGTTTTTTTCAAGAGCGATTTTTAGCATATTATGAAACCTCAATAAATGTTAGCTGGTGGTAGCGGAAGCGGAGCTCCTCCCCTCTAGTATAAGGCCTGGCATGTTGCTACCCACTTCTGCTGATGACTGTTGACTCAGGCAACATGAGTGGACTCTTCTACCTTTGGGAAACCAAGTTCTCTAAAAATTTCTAGTTTTCATTTCCTTTTGTTTTCACAGAAATATGGGCTTTTATTTTACAGGTGAGCAGAGTGACTCTCTGGCTGACTTAGATGCCTTTCCAAGGTCAATGAGGGAAGCTTAGAGTTCTCTCCTGTGAGACACAACCTTGAAATCAGACAGCCTTAGGGTTGAGCCCTGGCACAAGGATGTGACCCTGAAAGGGAAATTTAATTTACTTTATTACCTGCCATTTCTCATCAGTTAAATGGGGGTAATAACAATGAATTTTGCCATGGCAAAGATTAAAATGCAATAATTGTAACATTAACAATTCCAGCACTCATGTAGTACACACTAAGTGCTTAAAATTCTCCTAAGCACTTTATTGACATCAGCTAATGTATTTAATATAGAAAAACAGGTATACGGGGTACCTGGGTGGCTCAGTTGGTTAAGCGCCTGACTTCAGTTCAGGTCATGACCTCGAGTCTTGTGAGTTCGAGCCCCAAGTCAGTCTCCCCCTCCCCCTCTCCCCCTGTGCCCCCCCCCCCCCACTCTCACTCTTTCTCTCTCTCTCTCAAAAATAAACACTAAAAAAAAAAAGAAAAACAGGTATATCTACTGAATATTATTATTATTATTTTACTGTGTATGGCAGAATTCAGGTTTGAAGTCTTTCTTATCTACAACATTGGGGGGCGGCATTCCTAGAACTATGAAAAACAGGAAGTATTTGGCTGGTTAGAGATAACCATGCACAAGTTTTCCTATTGCTTTTGTAGGGTTATTTCGGAGCTGTTGGGGCACTGCTGGAACTATTCAAGATGACTGATGACCAGTAGCAATGACAGTGGACGGAAGAGGCTTCTGTGAGAACAGAGACCTGAGCCCTGCCGCTGGAGAGGGTAGATGCCGCTATGGGACGGAAGCCAAGCCATTATGGCAGATGAACCTGCTGGATTTGTAAATAATTTAAAATCCTTCTAGCTGATCTTTTACTCTTGGGTTTTGAGCTTATGATTCAAAAATGGGGAATACAAGAGTTTTTTCTGTATACTGTATTTTTTAAAAAACACACACACACATTTGTGCAGAGAGGCCAAACCTATGAATTTTATGCATTAACCTTGAAAAAATTAACCTCGTATGATGTTTAAGAAGAACCTGAAATGTAAGTGCTATTTTATTTTTCTTCTGGGGTTTACTGATCAGTGTGGTAATTTTAACTTCATTTTGTAATTACTCTAGGAGATCTTACCTTTACTTATATTCATCATGACGTTTCATGATTTGCTGTTGGTTTCAAATGAAACTACAAATCTGGCATGCTTTACTGTGAACACAATCTTGTTTGTTTATTTACCTTTTTTTTTTTTGGTCTTGTTTCTTTTTGTTTGAATGTCTTATGGAGAAAGAGAGTCCTTCCCCCTGTTTCTGTCGTCAGATGACCCCCTCTCCCCTCCAATACCTTTCTTTAATGCAATTGTTTGTACCAGTGAAGGGGCTGACCAGCTCACTAAGAATAAAGCACGAGATCGAAAGCTCTCAAAAGTGTTCTTGGTGAGAAAACTCCGAAAGCGTTCATGAATTTTATGAGTCAGGCAAAAGTTGAAAATGATATGCAATTTGTCTTCACCCTTCTGAATACACAATTAATATACAATGTTTTGTTGGGTTTTTATTTTATGTTAGGTTATATTAAATTGAAATGTTCTCTGAGGTGAAATGTCCTCATTCATACCCAGCATATGAGTGGCAGCAAATCCTTATGCAGGACATTGGAACTTCCCAGGTGAAGTCTCCCAGTAGATTAACTGTTCACATTGGGAGATGGGGGAAAAGTCATGGGTTGACGTGTCAGGTAATAACAGCTATATGTTTTGTACACGTATGTACATAGGGGCTTTGTAACAAGGCATCTTAAATAATAACATTTTTTGATTTGAAATATTTCAAACTGAAAATTGTATTTCAATCTCAGTTTCCAATATTAAAAAATCATGATACTGATTTCTCTATACGTATTTTTTCTATCTCGAAAGATGTCATTGGAACCGATGGGTTAAATTTCAAAGGAGAGTCTTGTACAAATATTGAAAACGCATGGGGTCTAATGACTTAGAACTAATTAATCTTTTGAACTGAGCATATTGTTGAAAGGGATCTTTGCAGGCAACTACAGTTTGCCACGTCTTTCCTTCTCTGCCTCCTGAGCGCCATCTTTAATTGCCATATCTTTAAGTCTCGAAGAACTCGATGTTAACTGAAGTATTCACTTGTCTGGTTGAAATAAAGCCTGTTTCTGTTGTGATGTGTTTAGTGTATATGTTATTTTCATTTCTTAATCTTCATGTTCATATTTTCTGCTTTTGTACCATAAAATGAGTGTGTGTTGTATTTTTGCTACTCTCCATTTCATAATTTGAGGCTTTCACATAAAGGTGTCTTCAATAGAAGCTGTAGCTCTAGGCAGGTATCTTTTTTTTAAAATAGCCTTATTGTTCTTATACAACTGACTCATGGCCAAAATATCATAGTAATGATTACATATTACTATGTTTGGTAGTTCCAAAAAAATTTTCAACATTTGGTCATCACAAATACATCTTATCAACTTCCACCTGGCTTTAAAAAATCCAAACAACTAAGATGTTCTTGAAAAAGATAAATGTAAAAATGTACATATTAGCTACATTAGTGCCTTTTTTTTATTATTCTCCTCAATCAGTCCTACTCTCCTCTGTCAGGGAATAGCAGACCTTGGACGATGGTTCTGCAGAAGAAATCAGGGCAAGTTAGTATAATTATATAATTTTTTAATTATCTGGAATCACTTGATCTTTCATTGCCAATGTGTAAAACACTGGTTTAGCTGAAGAAATCAATTATTCCATTATACAAATATCAGTAAATGTTGCCTACATATAGCCAGGCTTTTTTATGATGAGAAACTTGTAGCTTGAGGATCTTTATATTCATCTGAATCATAGAAACTTTCCTTTGGCTCAACGTTAAAAAGAAACTTGACAAGACTCAGGAATTTTTATCTTGAACTATATGAATTCAGGATGGTCAGGTGTTCCAGAGTATGGCTTTTGATCGTGAGACAGCTTCAGTGTGGATCTAGGTTGGCCATTAACTAGCTGTGTGGGTAAGCCACTAACCCTCTCTCTAAACCCTGGTTTCCTCATTCATAAAATGGGGCAAACAATTTTTACCTCCATATCTAAAGAGCTTAGCACAAAGGCTGGCACATAGGATATGTTAGTTGTACTGGGAAGAGAAAAGCATATGTCTTAAACTAACATGTGATGTCAGTGGTATTTAATCCTCTAGAATGTGGGGAGCCCATTTTAGCACAGAGATACAGATCTTTCTGTGCTAGGACAAGTCCACAGCCCTGTGTCCACAATTCCAAGATTCCAAACTCTTAAAATGTATCTTGATAACGCACTTGACAGTAAAAAGCTGACTTCAGCATTATTCATCTCACTCTGTAGGACTCCTCGTGTTTTGTTGCAAAGCTACTGATATGTTCGATTACAGGGTACCGCCACAGACTCTACTTGGGGTGTTAAGCAGTGAACAATTTTGAATTGTGAAAAACATCTGGTGCCAAGAGTTTTAGATAGAGGGATTGTGGAAATATGGTTGTATTCTTCAGCTTAGGTAGCATATGCAGATTCAGAGTCCCTTTGTTGGGAACTGTTATTACAGATCATTTATGCCTGACGTCATCCAGTCATACAAGAAATAAGAAGCTGCTTTGCAGCAGGAAAGGAGCTGAGGAAGCCAAGAGGAATTGGCCATAACCCCTGCAGTTCAGCAAGCGAGACAGTCTCAGACCAATTTGTGTCATGGGGATCATTCACAAATATTTCAATCAGTGAACGAAATGAAGACCCACGCTCCCAGACCTTCCATTCCAGAAGGAAGACAGATAGATAACCATTAAATAAATAATGTTAGATCAGTAATACAAAAAGAAAAGGAGGTGAAGTAAAGGACGAGAGAAGAGGTAGTGCCGTTTCAAAAGCAGGAGGGGAAAAACGTCTTTGGTAGAGTGGTCAAAGACAACCTCTCCTACAAGGTGAGGTTTGAGCGGAGTCCGGTGAAGTTGGGAACACACAGAGTAAATATCTGGGAGAACATTTTTACTTCTGGCAAATGAGAACAGAGGTTTTGAGGAACCGTGAGGATCCCAGCGTGTGTAAACAATGGGAGGCGTGACAGGAAATGCAGTTTCAGGAGTACCCGTGGGCCAGGCCCAATATGAGGTCTGTAGGTGAGGGTAGAGAGAGGGCTGCACCTGAAGGAGGAGCGGGTCACTTCTAGAGGAGGGGGCTCGAGAAGTTTTCATAGAGTCCTGACCAGTGAGTACCGACCACTGGGTGGGCCAGGAGGGCAGGGCTTCCCAAGCAGAGAGAGCAGGGTGAGAGAAGCATTGAGAGAAGAACCAGTTGGGTTTTTCAGGGAACTAGAAGCTGTTTGCTTCAGCTGGAGCCTGGTTGGTGGGAGAGAAACCAGATACCAGGAGAGAAGAAACCAGCCAGATTATGGAAGGAATCATATTCCATGCTAAAGATTCTAGTGTTTTCTGTAGTCAGTGAGCCATCAAAGGGTTTCAAATAAAGTGGAGCTAGAATTAATCTGACTTCAAAGTGGTAACAGAGCAGAATGTCCTACGGAGGTAAATGAGTAAACCAGTTATTGTGCGCTTGAATGTATAACACCATTTTACATCATGTTTACCTCAGTTCCTCTATTGTGTCAGACTTCATGCACTAACTGCGTAGTGGACCACATTTCTCTGTAACTAAAAGGGTTATATAAGCTCTTGAGAATTTTCCCACAGGACAAAGCCTGCTAATAGCTACAACCCTGCTATAATTCCATTTAGTGATTAGGAAGATTTCAACACCAGTGATCACCATTTACTCCATTACTTGTGAGAACTATTTGGAGGGAATGCTCTTTTCCTCCCAATGATCAGAAGATGACCCCAAATGTGTGAGGAAATTTGAATTAATGCCCATTTTCTACTGGGTCTACCAGGTGCCCATTATTCACTCCAACTATTTAATTTTGATTGAATGCCTATGATCTGGGAGGCATTGGGTAAGTTCGGGGATACATTCAGTGTAAGACAGCAAGGTCCCTCCTTTTATCGGGCTTACATTCTCATGAGGGAGGTGGACTTTAACCACATGAACCAACAAATAAGAAAAGCATGTGAACCAACAAATAGGAAAATAGCATTTAGTGATCAATGCTGTGAAGATAAGAAACAGGGCGATATGGTAGAGAGGGAGGTAGGGGACTTCTTTAGTAAGATGAGCGTGAGATACAAATATGAAATGATGGCCTCAGCTCTTGAGGAACAGCCATTAGGTTTATTTTAGTTTCCTTCACTACCGCCTACTCAATGAAAATGAAAGTTGTTTTAGGGAAACAGTTTGAAAGCTAGTTCATTTGCTTTTTATTTTACTTAGAATAATCAATTTAGTTCCCATATGAATTTAAAATTGTTATGTTCCATGAAATAATATTAATTTAGTAATGCACTGTTTTTACTCCTCACTCATTTCATGAAACAATATTATTTGAGCTGTTCACTTGAATCTTTATTGTCAATGCCTTTGTCATTTAGTCATCAGTCATTTAGTGATTTCTAGTACACATGAAGTCTGACACATGGCACTTTTTTGCATCTACTCATGATATTGAGACTGGATTATTTTTTAACCAATTCCACAAGCACTTATTCCACCAATGACCTCAATTATTTGTTTAATTTTTCAAAAGTGTTATATTGGCGATGCCACAGTGTAACCATTTATGTAGTGCCTTTTATGGTTCACTTTCAAGGGTTAGTTTATAAGTATTCATCACTCGCAATACAAAAATAAAAGATACTAATAAAAGATCATTAAAAGTCTTTGCCTCTTTTTGTGCTCACTCTATCAGGTAAACACTAAACATTCCAAAGTAGAATTAATTGAGGTTATTTCAGCTAATGTTGTCTCCAATTCTCAACCAGTCTGCAGTGAGAATTCATCTTCTAAGTATTCTTAGGCTGCCTGGGTGGCTCCGTCGGTTAGGCATCCGACTCTTGGTTTCATATCAGGTCATGATCTCAAGGTACATTAGTTCAAGCCCTGCACCAGGCTCTGCGCTGACAGCATGGATCCTGCTTGGGATTCTCTGTCTCCCTCTCATTCTCTGCAACTTCCCCGTTCACCCTCTATTTCCCTCAAAAAATTAATTGATTAATTAGTTAACTTTAAATAATTAAACTTAAGTATTTTTTATAATTTTAACAAGTTTTACATGCATATAATCTAAAGTTAAGTAGTTCCCGAAGACTGGAAAAATAGCAGTAACCATGCTTTCTTTTCCTTCTTGTTTTTTGTCCCCCTTTCTCTTTATACTTTATTAATGACACATGGTAGTTTCTCAGTAAGTGAAGGCAAAGCCAAGGGCTGGGAAAGGGTACTTGGATAAGTCAGACCACCAGGATTGTAGCTAAGACTCAGAGCCACAGGAACAATCCTGACTGGAGAATAATGGGGAGGGGTATGTTCAGCATTCCAGCCAATGCCTGGGTATATTTTTATCAGAAACTCTTTTTTCAACATTTCCTGTTGGTCTTTCTTGTTTTATCTCACTGTTCTGAGCAAAGCAGCTTCCCAGATAAGGGTAAAGTGACAAGCGGGGATTTTTTGAGCAGTTGTATGTTTAAAGCTTTCCAAAAATATTTTTATTCTATGCTCATACTCAATTGATAATTGAGTATAGAATGTTAGGTTAGATTTTTTTCCCCAGAATTCTGAAGGCATCACCCTATTCTTGTCAAGCTTCTGATGTTACTGTGAGAAAGCCTGATGTCATTCTGACTCCTGATCTTCATTATGTGATTTCTTCCCCCCTCTTTCCTGGGGGGAAACTTTTAGAAACTTACCAATTTCTGGTTTCAGCCCCAACCTGTCAAGAGCTTGGAGTTCATCACTCCCATCCTTATAAGAAAAAAGCTAAAAACTGAAAATCAATACATTTTCTTGGGCTCATCGAGAATTGAGGTGCCACCCTGAAATTTGAAGAGCAAATCACAGCTGAAATCAGTTTACCTACCACCCACAAACCGGTGGGTACACTTACATGGCTATTTTGACAAACCGGTGGAGAATGAGTGTAAACCAGCAGCAGAAAGAAATTCCTGGGGGCCCACAGTCTCAGGGAGGGGTCTCCACACTTTCATAGGCTGTACCTCCAGGAACTTCATCAGGCTCTCATGGTGAAGAGCTGAGAAAAATTCTCTTGTGTCTCTGGCAAAAGGAAAGTAAAAGGAACCATTTTGAAATTAGTCTAGAGTATTTTCCATGAAAAGGGCTGGTTTCCATGGGTCAGTATTTCTTTTTAGTTTTTTTAAATGTTTACTTATTTTTGAGAGAGAGACAGAGACAGAGTGTGAGTGGGGGAGAGGCAGAGAGAGCTGGAGACACAGAATCCAAAGGAGGCTCCAGGCCACCGGGTGCCCCTCCAGAGGTCAGGATTTTATCAGAGACTTATCTCACCTCAGGGGGGAAGGAAATTTCCTAACTTCAGCTTCCTCTTGCCTCCCTATCTCAACTAAGGCTGAGGGAGGGGGTGGGGGAGAGGATACAAGGAGGAGACGGGAAAATGGGAATGCTGGGAAACACTTGAGCCCAGAGCCCAGGACACAGGCCCATCAGAAGACTGAGATTTCATCTTAAGATTATGAATGTTTCCCCTCCTCACATTGTACCACTACATCAACATGGCTTCTATATAATAATAGTAGATTACAGCTCAATGAGAGCTGTAAGGTGCAGATTCTATTTAAGAACTGATTAGGGAAACTCAAAGACAACAGAGGAGTTAAAAGCAAGGACACAGGGGCATCTGGGTGGCTCAGTTGGTTAAGTGTCCAACTCTTGATTTCGGCACAGGTCATAATCTCGTGGTTCGCGGATTCAAGCCCCACCTCTGGCTCCACACTGAGATGCAGGGCCTGCTTGCCATTCTCTCTCTCCCTCTCTCTCTTCCCCTCCCCCACTTGTGCTATCTCACTCTGTCTCTCTCTCTGTCTCTCAAAATATATAAATAAACTTAAAAAAAAGACACAAGGAATTTGAAGCCTCTGGCACTTACAGCTATAGCAACATTAAACACAGCCCAACTCCTACCCAGAGTCACATAAACCTCATCCCAAAAACCACTGTCCCTGTTTGTTACCTAATGAATCCTTCGTAGCTTTCAGTAAAAGATTATATGACAGGCAAAAAGACAAGAAAAAAAAACAGTCTGAAGAGATCAAGCAAACATCAGACTCCAATATGACCTAGATTTTGGAATTATCAATCAGGGAATTTAACATAAATATGTTAAGGATTTTAATGGAAAAAGTAGAACAAGAACTGATTGGTAATGAAACAGAGAGATGGAAAATCTAATGAGGAATCAAAAGGAAATACTAGAAATTAAAAATGCTGCAACAAGAAATGAAGAATGCCTTTGATAGTCTCATCGGTAAACCAAACATGGCTAAGGAAAGGATCAGTGAGCTTGAAGATATGTCAATAAAATCTTCTAAACTGAAATTCAAAGAGAAAATGCAGAATAAGAAAGATAGAACAGAATACCTAAGAGCTGTGTCATAATTTCGAACAATACAACCTATGCATAGTTAGAACAGCAGAAGAGGAGAGAGAATGGAGCTGAAGAAATATTTGAAGTAATAATGGCTGAGAATTTTCCAAAATTAATGACAAATACTAAACCACAAATTCAGGAAGCTCGAGGATTTGGGCAAGAAAAAAATCTGCATCGGGGCGCCTGGGTGGCTTAGTCGGTTAAGCGTCCGACTTTCGCTTAGGTCATGATCTCGCAGTTCGTGGGTTCGAGCCAGCTCAGCTGGAGCCTGGAGCAGAACGCTATCCTTTAAAGAAAAGAAAAGCTGCATCTAGGCATATCCTATTCAGAATTACAGAATATCAAAGACAAAAACTCTGAAAGAAGCAAGGAGTTCCGGGGGGCGGGGAGGTCTTACGTATCAGGAGAACAATGCTATGGCTTACCACTTACCACTTACAGTGGACTTCTTCTCATAGGCCACCCAAGTGACAAGAGAATGGGTTAAAAATAGTTAAACTATTAGGGCACCTGGGTGGCTCAGTCAGTTGAGGGTCTGACTCTGGCTCAGGTCATGATTTCACCTTTCATGAATTTGAGTCCCACATGGGGCTCTGCAATGCAGATCCTGCTTGGGATTCTGTCTTTCCCTCTCTCTGACCCTTCCCCACTTGCTCTTTCTCTCTCTCTCTCTCTCTCAAAATGAATTAAAAAAAAACCATTGAAAGAAACTTCTCTGCTTCACCAGTATTCTGAAAAAAATATATATATATAATACATATATAATGATAAGCCTTAGTATGAATGTATTTTCATTGGCTAAACTAGTTACATAATGGATTCCTTCAAACTAAAAATTTATATCCTTCAGTTCTGAGAAATTTTCTCATATTATTTCTTTGATAATTCCATCCCCTCTCTGATCTCTTGCTCAAGAGCTACTCTTGTTTGGATGTTGGACTTCCTGTACTGGTTGTCTAATTTCCATATCCTTTGTCTTCTAGTTTTCATCCTAATCTTTTTGCTCCATTTCAATTTTATCTTCCAGCTCTTCTAATGAGTTATTATTACTATTTCCACCATGAGGCTGAATTTCCCAACAACTATTTTTATTGTCTGATTTTTTTCATGGCCTTTGTTTTACTTCTCAAAAAAATATTTTGTCTTTTATGTTTTTTGCATCTCTGAATAGTCTCTCTTCCAAGTTGCTTTTTCTATGTGTTTTGGTTTCTGTCTTTCATTTTAGAGGCTTTTTCTTGATGTCTTGTGATCCTTGTGTGACAAAAAGTTGACTGAAACTTTAAGTAAGGGGTGGAACTTGTTGATTGGATGTCACTGTAAGATGATCTAGCTCAGCCATTTCTTTGGAGACACCCACTATCAGTATCTTTGGATCTTTTCTCCAGGATTTGCAATATCCTCCATAGAAGGTGTTTCCCATCTCCTTTCTGGAAGTATAAGCTTGACTGCAACATTCTGGGAGTGAAATGGCGGGCAGAATCTGAACTTTAAGAATAAGAGTCAATGGGGTATAGGTGGCACTCTGGAGCCACCTGCTGTATGAGCTTAAACAAGTTAACATCTCTGTGATTGACTTTCCTCAGCTGTTAAATGCAAACAAAATTTGTTAGGAGAATTGAACCAGTTAGTATATGTAAAATGTTTTAAAGACTACACAAGCACCAGGTAAATGTTGGCTGTCATCATAAATAGACGTACTTAATTCCCCTATTTCAATACCATACCCTATCCACAATAATGCCAAATGTTGATCCGTCCAGGTGTCTCTCAATCTCTCTTTCTCTCCCATGTATATAAATATACATATATATACATACATGTATATACATATACATATATATGTATATGACAACTATATATACACATATATAGTTATTTGTTATTTTGTTTTTACAAAATTATGAATCAAAACAGCAAAAGCAGATTTACAGAGTTACATATCAATAACAAAACCATAAGGAAACAAAATGTTTGAGAGACATCTTAAAAAGTTTGAAAAGAACACGTGAGGCTAAAAGCCTACAGTTAAACTATGGTTGTACAACAGGCTATATTCATT
This sequence comes from Proteles cristata cristata, assembly GCA_017311185.1. Classification (NCBI taxonomy): domain Eukaryota; kingdom Metazoa; phylum Chordata; class Mammalia; order Carnivora; family Hyaenidae; genus Proteles; species Proteles cristata. Next base: position 1,403,225 of record JAESUZ010005475.1, read on the forward strand.
CTTTCATTTTCTCAGTAAGTTCATCCTTATATTTTGCCTTTCTCTTTTTCATCTTGTCAGGATTTGGCTTTGCAGTCAAGAATTTTTTTTCTGATCTTTGTCATGTTTTAGCCTGGTGAGAACTACCTCTTAGGGGTAAGAAAATAGATCTTGCTTTGTGAATGCCCAGTTGCCCCCTTAACCTTCTCATACTGCACCCATTCCATGTAAATAACATATATCTTTCTGTACCCCTGGGCTAACTTGCCAATTTGGTGACCTTTGCAATGTCCTCAAACCATCTGGCCCTCATCAGCCCTGTAGATGGGCTTGGCACATTGTACTTTTGCTGCAGCTTGGCCATTGGGGAAGATTGGATCTTTCTGTGCATGTGCAAGGAGGCCTTGATGGGGTGTTTGAGATTTTTGCTGCAGTCCAAGGTCACAAAGAATTTGAACTTCATGGTAACCATCTGCCTGGCACTGGGCACTCTCCTTTATATTTTATTTTTTGATAGTTACTGCCAATTTGCCCTTCCAGACAGTAAGATTACACACATTGTAGATGATTTTTGGTAGTGCTTACTTTCATACACACGCATCCACATTAGGTATTATCAATCCTTTCATATTTCTAATCATAGAGATGAAAAATGGTATCTCCTTTTAACATGCATAGAAAGTCTTTGAGATCTTACTGATCCAGAGCTTTTGATTCTAATGTTGGGAATTAAATTGAACTTGTCAGGTCAAAAGAGAAGCTATTGTACAGTCTTTGGGAAGGCAATGCAGTTGAGCCTTTTCAATGAGCCTGCTTTGGTTAAAGCCTGTCTTTAAGCTAGAGTGTGACTGTGAGCGAGTCCCCTAACCTCTGAAAGCCTCAGTTTGTTCAGCTGTAAAATGAGGATAAAACTCGTTGTTCCCTCATATGATTGTAAGGATTAAAAGATGATGAAAAAGAACTGAGAGCTGTGCCTGGCTCAGGGGCTCATGCTCAGTAAAAATCAGTCATGGACAATCCCCGGAGGGCGCAGCTATTCACACTGCCTCTGTCTGCCTCTGCCTTTGCCTCTGCCTCCAAGAATTATGTATGTGACCTGGCACATTGTCTTCCTTTGTTGGCCTTCTGTGAATGTTGGGTTTTTTGTCATGTGTGGGCAATCATTTTCTCTTTATGCAAGGTCTGAAGGTTATAAAAATGCACTTGTTAAGTATATTTAATGTCCTAACTGTCTCATTGGCTATTTTATCCTCATGGTATCTTCATGAACTAGACAAATGGGTGATATTATCTCTACTTTACATCAAGAAAATCCAGGCAGAGAAAGCCAAAGCAGCTTCTCCAGGTTAAAAGAATAAGTTGGATGGGGCACCTGGGAGGGTCAGTGTGTTGAATGTCCAACTCTTGATTTCAGCTCAGGTCATGATCTCAGGGTTGTTGGATAGAGCCCCATTCTGAATGTGGAACCTGCTTAAGATTATCTCTCTCTCCCTCTCTCTCTCTCTCTCTCTCTCTCTCTCCCTCTGCCCCTTTCCCCAGTTCACTCTCTCTCTCTCTCCAAAATAAAAATTAAAAAATGAAAAACTAAAAGAATAAGTTGGTAGCAGGTCTTGGATGAAAATCTCAATTTTAATAGTTAGGAAATGCCAAAGTGTGGTTTTATTTCAGGGGAGCTAACTTGGTATAATATATGAATGCCGACTCTAGTAAGTCAGTAAAGATGAATTATAATTACAATAACAGCTATTCATAGACAAACACTTCATTTCTAAAACATCTAATGGTTTTTGGAAACTGTGCAAATAGTTAAAATATTACAAATGCATTGGAATTAATATTAGTAGCACATCCATCTTGTAAAGTAATGAACTAAATTGCTGTTATATTTGTGTTATAAAATAAGGCAAATCAACCTAATTTTGACTATTGTTTAATAGCAAGATGGATCCTTAAAAATAGTTGTCAGCTCAGAGTCTCATAAGGCTTCCTGAAAATTACCTCAAAAAGAATTGAGGCACAGATATATTATCGAATGAGAAATAAAAATGTATAATTAAAAATAAAATAGTAGCATGGTCCCAAATTACATGAAGCAAAAATGGATAGAACTGAAGGGAGAAATAGAAAATTTGACACTAGTTGGAGATTTCAATATCCACTTTCCCATAGTGGATGGAAGAGTGAGAAGATCAACAAGGAAATAAAAGACTTGAACAGCACTGTAAACGCCGTAGACCTGACAAGACATCTATAAGACACTCAAGCGGAGCACAGCAAAGCACCGCTAAGACATAGCGGCGGAGTGCACCTGCTCCTTCAGGGCCCATGGAGCAGTCTCCATGATAGACCACCATACGTGCAGGACCCTGCAACCAGCCCCACGAAGTTTAAAAAGATCGAAGTCATTCAAGTTATGCTCTCTGAGGACAATGGAATTAAATTAGATATCAGTAATAAGAGATACCTGGGGAATTCACAAATACATGAAAATTAATACACTCCTAAATCATCAATGGTCAAAGAAAAATTACAAAGGAACTGAGATATTGCTTTGAGGTCAATGAAAAGGACAACACAAATGTCAAAATTTTATTGGATGCGGTTAAAGTGCTTAAATTATGGCTGTGGATCCTATTTGGCTATAAAAAGGGATGACGTGAGGAGGCCTATGACATGGACGATGCTCAAAAATACACTGAGGGAAAGAAGCCCATCACAAAAGACCACATGTTGTATGATTTGATTTGTATAAAATGTCCAGAAGAGGCAAATCTATAGAGAAGAAAGTAGGTTAGCACCTTCCTAGCGCTGGGGATTTGGGCAAAATGAAGAGCCACTGCTAATAGATACGAGGCTCCTTTTTGGGTGATGAAAATGTTCTAAAACTGATTGAGTGGTGGTTGTACAACACAGCTAGGAAACATGGAGTTATGCGCTTTAAATGGATTAATTAAATGGCATTTGAATTATATTTCAGTAAAGCTGTTTTATCAAATGCAAGTTAAATGTGAAGATTGAAAAAAATACTTTGAATATTACACAAAAGCAAAATTATGTATGTTAATAATTGGATGTCCTTTTTTTTTTAATCTTTATTTTTGAGAGAGAGAGAGAGAGAGACAGAGCATGAACAGGGGAGGGGCAGAGAGAGGAAGACACAGAACCTGAAGCAGGCTCCAGGCTCTGAGCTGTCAGTACAGAGCCCAACACAGGGCTCAAACTTGTGAACCACGAGATCATGATCTGAGCTAATTCGGACGTCCAACTGACTCAGCCACCCAGATGACTCCCCCCTCCTTTTTTTGATCTAACAGGCATCATTTTAAATTTTGTAAAATAGTCTACTTTTTAGACTAACAAGTTTTTTGTTTTGCTTTTCCACCTTCCTTTCTCTGGACATTTCTTGAATTATCACATTTTTAGACACCACCACCAAGCACATTCAGTCAAATTTGTGTAGCCCAAAGTTGATGTGACAGTAGGAGCATTGGGTATAAAGGCAAATAGTCTCAGCTGCCATTGTAAAAATTGCTGGGTGTTTTTTGAAACAAATGAATTTCCTTCTTAATTTTTGCAGTTCCAGGGGCACCTGGATGGCTCAGTCAGTTAAGCATCTGACTTCAGCTCAGATCATGATCTCACGGTCCATATGTTTGAGCCCTGCATCGAGCTCTTTGCTGACAGCTCAGAGCCTGAAACCTGCTTCAGATTCTGTGTCTCCCTCTCTCTGCCCCTCCCCTGCTCACTCAATTTCTCTTCCTCTCTCTTAAAAATAAATAAACATTAAAAATTAAATTTTGCAGTTCCAACTTAAGGAGAGCTTTAAATTTTCCCTTACATCAGGGACTTTTTTTTTTTTTTAATACTTGATTTTTCCTTTCCGCTTCTCTTCCTCCCTTCACTCAGCTCAATGAGATTTACGGTGGCTATTTTAACCAGGCTTGGCATCTGAAGAATTTATGTCATTTGGCGGTCCTGACATGGCTAAGGGATTATGTCTGGGTTAGCACATTCCATAAGTGAGACAGGTTGATTTTGTGTCTCTTTAAGAAAAACCTAAATTTTAATTTTCAAGATAACTTAAATTTTACACTAGTTGTTTTCCATTGGCTACTCAAGTTTATTTACCCTGGCATAGTAAATATCTTTTCATAGTATGTTCTCAGACTGTTTTTTTTCCCACACTGTTCTCTAGCCTTTATGTTGTGTGTGTGTGTGCATATGTGGTATATAGGGGAGAGACCCCAAGTTAATCCTGCAAGTAATGAATCTAGAGTTTATATCAAAACTGTAGTTTTGGCAGAGTGTATTTTTAAATTTGATATCTGAATAGTTTGCCAAATGTCACATTATTTTAAATATAGACCAAAAGTGTTTTTGTATTAAGCTCCCTAAATGTGTGGGTTGGAATTAAGCAAGCTAAACGCAATTGTGGATTTTAAACAGGAACATTTTTAAACATTTTCCTTTGGGGTTTGCTTACTATTGATACTGGATTTATAAATTGAGAAATGAGCACTCACTCTTGTCTATCTGTTCGTGTGCCAACATCAACATTGAACTTATCAAGTAGTTATTTACGCAATGTTTAGACAAGCAAAGGAGAGGAAGGCAATTATTATCTGTAGATACTACCCACACAACTCAAAGCCACTTCAGAGAAATTGGTTTAGTTGTCCAGACAATTGAGTTTTGTTGGCTCCACCCTGAGCATTTATTTATTTATTACCATCTATTTACTTACTATGTTTCTTAATTTTTGAGCCAGAGAGGGGGGTGGCAGAGAAAGAGGGACAGAGGATCAAAAGAGGGCTCCATACACTCTATCAGTACAGAGCCCGACGCGGAGCTCGAACCCACGAACCATGAGATCATGACCTGAGCCACAGTCAGATGCTTAATGGACTGAGCCACCCAGGCACCCTTCCCATGAATATTTAGTTGATGGCACAATTCTTCCTGTTCTTCGGCCTGTGTCTACCATCTACACTTGACCTCTGCTGTCTGTGGCAGTCACAGCAGTGGGGGTTGGGGGGGCCTGGAACTAAGCAGGGGGTCTATCTCGGTAAAATCAAGCTGTAGGGGATCTCTGTTCATCATAAAACTCAGTCTCAGAGAAACCCTAAGGCCCATTTCTGCTTCAGTGGCCATCGAGAAAGATGTAACCTCACTTGATAGAAGAAATTAACCTTTAAAAAAATTTTTTTAATGTTTATATATATTTTTTTTTATTTATTTCTAGGAGAGAGAAAGAGAGACAGCATGAGCAGGGGAGGGTCAGAGAGAGAGGAGGAACACAGAGAGAGGGAGCGACACAAGCGAATCTGACTAAGCAGGCTCCAGAGCTCTTCTAGCTCTTAGCTCAGCACAGAGCCCAACGCGGGGCTCGAACTCACAAACCGTGAGATCATGACTTGAGCTGAAGTCGAATGCTTAACCAACTGAGCCACCAAGGTGCCCCCAAATTAACCTTTTTAAAAGGGTATAGAGAGTTAAGACTGGTTTTAAAAAGAAAACACCGAACTGCCAATCAAATTCAAAATACGCTGGCATGCAAACTCTAAGATGTAGAGATTTATAAACTCATTATGTAATGTGAACTACTCATTAATTACCACTCAGGTGTGAATAAATGTCAGCTCTTACTCATGGATCCAGTGCTGCAGAAGAGCTTGAGTGGACACTCCGAGAGTCCTGCCTTTGAACTCGGGAGAAGTGAACTTTGATCACTCAAGTGGTAAATCGCAAAACTATGCTCAAGGCCTTGCCCAAAGCAAGGTTACCAAGTATAAGAAGTGGAAATTAGACGCTCCACTGTCATTCTGACTTAAAAATTCCTAAATAAATGTTAAACGTCTGTTTAGAAAAAACCCATTAGGAAGGTGCCAGATTATTAGCCTGCTTTGAACTGTCTTGAACTCTCCAAAGGTTCTGACCGGCACAAAAGAAGATGGAGGGCTTGGAACAGAGATGATCTTTAACACCCTCCAAGCCTGAGCTTCTGTGACTCTGAGCATCAGGCACCGGGCCTGCCCTTTACAAAGCTAACACGTGGAAATAAAAGGTGTTTACACAGAAAAGGTTCATAACAATGACAGTGCTGACAGATTAAGCCTGTCATGTGCTCAGCACTCCTGAAACATCTTGCACGGTCCGCAACATCCAGACAATGAAGGAGGCAGGGGTTCCCTTCTTCACTGAACAGGAGAAAAGACCGGGGCTTGAGGAGAGTAAGGAACACGCTCATGGTCACGTGCTAATAATCCTGAACCGGCCTTCCGGAGAAAATCTAGGTTTCTTTGGGTCTAAATGATCCAGATGTTCGCTTCTATTCTCCAAAGGGGATTGTGTATCGAGGCAATGCCTGTGTAACTATCGAGATTTCTTCACAATTTCACATTGGCTGGTCTGAGGTCCTCTCTGAGGTGCCTTCCTTCTTTGTTATTCAGTTAATATTCACATTCTTCCCTTTGGCCTTGTCTCTTTTTCCTTCTTCATACCTCCACCACATTCCCCACCAGCACTGACGCTAGACTTGCACAGGGTAGAGCGCTTCTAAGACAAACTACAAACAAAAAACATATTCACTAAACTTTTATGTGGTTAAAATAATATGTATTTCGCCTTGTCCAGGAAAATATCTGTGACTTTACAAAATACTGACTTGTCGGAGGCCAGCTCCGACAGGTCCAAGGGTCCCTGAAGGATGGACGATGTCGGCGAGAGAGAGTGAGAGAGCTCCGGAGATCCTTTCTGATCACCAGGCAGGCATCTCCGTCCTGTCAGTTTTTGTGTCTTTATTTAAAGATTTTGTGTCTTTATTTGAAGGTTCAGCAACAAGATGAAGTCAGAGAAAGGAATTTCTTACAATGGGAGGCCTTTTGTGATAACAATAGTAGAATTATTCCGACCAAGGAAATAACAGACTGTTCTTAGTGAAAAATAGGATAACATATAGGTCAAATTGTATATAGAAAAGCTAGGAGTATTTTGTCTGGCTCTCAAGAGGATGAATGTTTCTGAATTGGTTTGTTTGTGGAGACTAACATGGAGACCCTGAATGGATCAGTCTTTTGCCCCTGGGTTATGTTTTAGCTACTCTTATCTATCCTCATCCCAGCTGCCAGTGTAAGAGAGGGTGTTTGTGGAAAGTAGGCCTTGAGGAAGGGACTGTTATGTTTCACCAATTAGCAAAGATATATGTGGTAACTATGTTTTGCTTTTAACCCCAAAATAGGCCCTTGGTCTCAGGGCCAGGCTCAATTGTAATTCTTGTGTTCTTAACCCCCTAAATCTCAGATCTGCAAGGCCCATAGGAAGAGTCTTTTGACAATCTTCCCCATAGAGCTTTCATCTAAAATCTTTTTTGTAAAGGCAGGAATATACTTTTCCTTATGAGGTATCTGTATTCAGAATATGGGTCTGATATGGAATATTGTGAGGCCTGGTCAATACCAGCAGGCTTATATCCAACATGAGCTAATGGTAGCAGAAGGAGATACCAGTTTTCATTTCTCATGGAAGGAGCTGCAAACATTGTCACTTCCTTGCTGTGACTGCCATCCAGAGAGGCCGGTGCGGCTCCCGGCACTGACTAGTCATTGCAAAGACCCATGCCAAAATTATTTTTGAAGGATGGAACTATTATTGATCTCTGTATCAATTTTTTGTCTCATGTGTTGAAATAGATGCTTCTATTTTATTCAATAACTTGTATTCTTAGCTCTGATGTTACTTTTGAATATTTATGGTTTTCATAAAAATCAGTTCATCTTGATGTGATTTCTTTTTTTTTAACTAATCTTTGAATTCTAAATTTTAGGAGAGAGGTATATAGAAATTACGGTATTTGTCTTTCGGTATTTCTCATTTAAATTTTTTTAGTGGTAATGCAATTTTTTGTTTCGGGGAATAAATCTTTTTTGATAGGTAATTAATTTTTTACAGATGATTTATTTATTTTGAGAGAAAGAGAGAGAGCAAGAACACAAGGGGGGAAAGGACAGAGAGAAAGGGAGAGAGAGAGAATCCCAAGCAGGCTCCGTGCTATCAGTGTGAGCCCCACAGGGGGCTTGATCTCACAAACCCTGAGACCACGACCTGAGCTGAAATTAAGAGCCCAACGTCCAACCAACTGAGCCACCCAAGTGCCCCAATAGCTAATTTTTAAAATGGCCTATCATTTTATCATGTTTACAATTTATATTATAAAACCCTTGTCTTCTAAATCCATTCCTGTCCTTAAAGATGGCTTTAAAAAAGAATTTTTATTGAATTATATTTATTCCTGTTCAATTTTGTTTTCTCCCTGGAAATGATGTCGGCCAGACAGAGTTCTTTTTGTAAATCATATTCTTTGTTCTCAGGGGCGCCTGTGTGGCTCAGTCGGTTGTCTGACTTCGGCTCAGGTCATGATCTCACAGATCATGGGTTTGAGCCCCGTGTCAGGCTCTGTGCTGACAGCCAGCTCAGAGCCTGGAGCCTGTCTTCAGATTCTGTGTCTCCCTCTCTCTCTCTGACTGTCCCCTGCTCATTCTGTCTCTCTCTCTCTCTCTCTCAAAAACAAATAAAACATTAAAAAAAAATTTTAAAAACAAAAACAAAAAACAAATTCTTGTTCTCAGTAACTTAGTCCAGTGCAGCTGCTTAAGTTACAGTAGCATCTCAGATGTCACATGGCTTTTATTGAAGAAGATTCTTGTAACATGGAGTATCTTAGTGTGGTGTAGACCTTTATGCCTTCATATAACCTGGAGGGTTTGCTTACAGGCTGATTTGGGGACCTCCCAAGACCTTCTGAATCCAAATCTCTGGCGTTGAGGTTTGCATTTTTAAAAATCTCCAGAATGCATTTTTAAAAATCTCCCCAGTTGATCCTTAACCGCTTAAAATTTGAGAATCACTGTACTAAAAGTTATATTGCTTCAAGCATTAAAAACCATATCCACGTTTCAAGTAAACCTTCCTGATTCTCCAGCAGGTGAATCACACCCAATGGTGAGGACAGTGTCCATCTCTTTCATCTGGGAAAACACAGACCCCAAGCCATATCACCCACAGGCACCGCAGGACAGGCTCAAGGGATAGGAATGTCAGGTTACCATTCAACGGAGTCTGTAAGGCAAGTAGTTAATCAGCACTACCCTAAAGATCTAACCAGCAGATGTAAAATTAATATATTTTTCAGATTCCCAGCATTCTGCAATGGAACAAAGCTCCAGGATAACGAAGTGGCATCAGAAGGTGCATCACATCTGCTCACATGACTCATGGACCTGCAATCAACACAGCCGCCTTTTACTCTTAAAAACTCTCAGTGGCAAGCCATTAGGGAGTTCGGGACTTTTGAGCGTCAGCTCCTCATCCTCCTGGGTGGCACCTCACCAGTAGAGAGCATATCTTCTTTCACTGCAAAAGCCCAGTGTCCATTTTCCTTGGCTGCTGCACATTGGGCAGATGAACTCTTGATTGTGTTACCATTGCTGGAAAGCAGCATTGTGTGATGAGCAGCTATGAATGAAACACCCAATTGCTGCTAGTGGCACCACAGTAGTCAACCACCTCTCCTGCAGGATGCCTTGGTTCTTGGTATTGTTCTTTCTAGAACAATACGTGAGGGAGTCCCCCACATTATGTCAAAACAGATTTTGCCAGCACAGTTTTGTAGTCTAGTTTTCAGCCTCTGTTCCACTCCCACACTTTTCCAATACCCCCTTTGGCCTCAGAAGGGAATGTTCTCAGTTCAGTTTGCAGGGGAGAAGGAATATCTTAGCGAGGTGCCTACTCTGCTTCAGTCTGTCTGAGGTTGGCCTTGGGTGAGCCACTAGCCTCTCTCCAAAAGACATCTCCATAAGGTCAGCCTGCACTCACTGTTGCTGTCGTCTCTGAGTACTTAACAGTTTGTGCTTTCTAAGCATGCTGCACACACACTGGAAACTTTAAGAACGAGTTGTGTGGAAACTTAAAAGATTCCATTTTTTCCAAAAAGATGGTTGTCCTGAATGGCAGAGGCAGTGTTGTGGGAGAATTCTTTTAGTCTATAGGAAAACAGCAATCACACTTTTCACCTAGGGGTCCTTCAAACTTTCCCCAACAAAAACAGCAGCAAAAATGATGACAAAAAGCTCACTTTACTAACAGAGTATGCTTATAAATGTTGCCATGGTGGAAGTTAAGCTAAATCCTGTTTGTTAATCTCCATTGCATGAAAGGCTTATTAAATTCAACAAGGATTTATTAACCGCTTCTTGTGAGTCGGGTGCTGAGTTTAGTCCCAAAGCTCATCTCTGGGTTGGCACAGTCCAGAGCCCTCTGATTATCTTGGGGGATATCTTTCCATTTCCTCCAAATTTATACATAAAAGTAATTGAAATTCATTATTTCTTCTTTTAAAAAAAAATAACTAAGCCACTATGGGAAACAGTTGAAGATTCCTCAAAAAATTAAAAATAGAGTTACTGTATGACCTGGTGATTCCACCACTGGGTATTTACCCAAAGAATATGAAAACACTAATTGGAAAAGGGACACATGCACTCCTGTGTTTATTGCAGCATTATTTACAATAACAGAATTGTGGAAGCAGCCCAAATGTCCATCGATACATGAACAGATAAAAAAGATATGTGTCATATATACAAGGGAATATTATTTAACCATAACAAAGATTGATATCTTCCTATTGCAACAACATGAATGGATCTAGAGCATACAATGCTAAGTGAAATAAGCTAGCCAGAGAAAGACAAATACCATATGATTCCACTCATATGTGGAATTTAAGAAACAAAACAAATGAGGGGTGCCTGGGTGGCTCAGTCGGTTAAGCGTCCAACTTCGGCTCAGGTCATGATCTCACTGTTTGTGGGTTCGAGCCCTGCATCAGGCTCTTTGCTGACAGCCAGCTCAGAGCTTGGAGACTGTTTCAGATTCTGTATCTCTCTCTCTCTCTCTGACCTGCCCCTGCTTACGCTGTCTCTCTCTATCTCTCTCTCAAAAATAAATTAAAAAAAAAATTAGAAACAAAACAAATGAACAAAGGGGAGAAAAAGAGACAAACCAGCCAACCAACCAGCCAACCAACAAATCAACCAACCAAACAAAAAATACCCAGACTCTTAACTATAGAGAACAAACTGATGGTCACCAGAGGGGAAGGGAGTTGGGGGGATGGGTGAAATAGGAGATGATGATTAAGAGGACACTTAGGTTGATGAACGCTGAATGATGTATGGAATTTCTGAATCACTGTATTGTACACCTGAAGCTAACATAACAGTTTGTTAACTACCCTGTAATTAAAATAAAATTAAGATTAAAAAATAAAATAAAAAGAGGCACCTGGATGGCTCAGTTGGTTAAGCGTCTGACTTCATCAGGCCATGATCTCACAGTTCAAGGTTTCAAGCCTCGAGTTGGGCTCTGTGCTGACAGTTTGGAGCCTGGAGCCTGCTTCAGATTGTGTCTCCTCCTCTCTCTGCCCCTCCCCAGCTTGTGCCCATGTGCTCTCTCTCTCTCAAAAATAAGTAAATAAACTTCAGGATACAAAGAACCTAGAAAATGAATGTATTTCTTTGTATAGTCAATGTAGGTTTTTGACACTTAGTTAAATAATCAAGTTTATTTGTAAATTTAGCCAACATACATAATTGACCTAAAGACTTCAACAGAAGGTTAATTTTTAAAACCACTTGGAAGGCCATCTCTACAAAGCGATTTTCCCAGGACCATGTATCAGATGCAACCTAACCCGACACCACCTTTACTGCCAGAGGTTCAAAAAGCTGGGGTTGTGTGCCCCTCTTCCACAGCAAGTTTACTCTAAAAGTTTTCATAATACAAACTCCACAAGGAAAAGAACTTCAGTATGGTTTCCTTTTTGTAGAGAAAAAACTCAACCTAGTTATGAGACCAAGCACAATGCAAAGAAAAGCTGCAGTAACTAGTATAGAGTATTAGTAACAGTGCTGGTGTGAATAACTTGTAGTATATTCTAGAGCCCTTATAAATAAAATCCTCTCCCTTATGTTTGCATTATTCAGTTAGAGTGTTAGTTAACATTTGGTAGAATGAGGACTTATACAAGGTATAATTTGCAAAGCAGTTTGCTCTCATGAAAACAAGTGCAATCTAGTTAGGAGAAAATCAACTGGACTTTAGATTACACACACCTTAATTGCAAGATCCCCTCTCCCCATGTGAATGTAAAACATTTAATTTAAAAATGTTGACACGACAATAATAAAATAGCTACTATAAATGCACATAAAGTATTCTATAGTTGCCAGTTTTAATAAAATAAAATTAAATAAAAATAAGTAGTGCTCCCCATGAACTGAGAAAAGGAGAGTGGTTGTTTTAAATTCTTCGGGCTCTGAAAAGTCAAAATTTCCAAATAACTGCAAATCATGTTCTCATCTGGGTATTTAGGTATCTTTACAAAGGTCTTAATTTCCAGGACACTCTGAAACCATGTTACATTGAAAAACTTGTACCATATTGGGAGGGGGGATGGGTAATGGGTACTAAGGAGGGCACTTGTTGGGATGAGCACTGGAGGTTATACGTAAGTGATGAATCACTAAATTCTACTCCTGAAACCAATACTACACTGTATGTTAAGTAACTTGAGTTTAAACAAAATCTTGGAAGAAAAAAAAGAAAGGAAGAAAAATAAAACCTGTGCCACATTAAATTAAAGATTATTAAAACAACGTACTGTCTTCAACTCTTACTATGTAATTACTAAAAATTTTCTCCCCAGGTTCTTTTAATTTATACAGAACCAGAGACTTGTTTTTTTCTCACTTAATGAGGTGATAATGAAGTACAAATATAAAGAAGAAAAGCCTACTTTTTTTCATTCTATAAATATATGCTATATTATTCTGAATAAAGTCCATCAATCTGAAAGCTTAAGCAATATGAAACCATTTTATCGCAAAGATATATATATATATATATATATATATATATATATATATATATATCTACATTTAGGTCAATGTAGCTGTTTTATGAACTTACAATGTGCTTTTATAGATGGATCGTGTATCTTATCATTAATAAACATTTATATTATATTAAAAACTCCATTCAAAGTACACTTTTATTAATTGCTGCATTTCATGCAATTATGATCTCCTAAAGCGTCCTTGTTGCATTTCAATAAAGAGTTAAGGGGGGTGGTGGTGTATACAAAATCCCAAGTGGTTTTGACATCTGAACCAATTACATCACTGGAACCGAGGCTGATTTTTCTTTACAGTGACAGCTTGCTGTTCAAATGGCTGGTGATCACCCCACCCCCACCTTTTCTACTAAGTATAAGTATTTGTTAAGACTTTTATTTTTAATTTTTTTTTTTTTTGAAGCAGAGAGAGAGGGGGAGAGAGAGAGAATCCTCAGCAGGTTCCAGGCTCAGTGGGGGAGACCCAAGCATGACCTGAGCCCAAATCAGGAGTCTGATGCTTAACCTTGGGGGCCACCCAGGAACCTGTGTTTGTTAAGACTTTGGAGGCATATATTCTGCTTCCAGAATCAACACTGCATAGTGATTATTTCTCCATCTCCCTCCCACCCTCTGTCTCACTGTCTATCTCACTATCTTGTTTGTTTGTTTCTTTATTGCCAATAATACTTTCCTGAGGGTATTATAGGGTGAACAGGGTATAGAACAGAAACCACTTCTTTCAAAAAAAGTTAAAATTGGTTTCTGGTTTTTTGGGGTGTTTTTGTTTGTTTTTGTTTTGAAAGAGAGAGAGAGCATGAGCAGGGGAGGGGCAGGGGGAGAGGGAGAAAGAGAATCCCAAGTGGGCTCTATGCCTAGTATGGAGCCTGACGCAGGGCTCGATCTCAAAACCATAAGATCATGACCTGAGCTGAAATCAAGAATTGATCGTTTAACCAACTGAGCCACCCAGACACCCCTAAAGTTGGTGTTTTAATCAATCAAAGGCAGAGACTCTAAAGAACATTCTAATCACATGACTATGCCACATTTTTTCTGTTTAAATCAAATCAGGGTTATGATGGTAATTAATGACACACATTGACTGAAGAAGTCCATTGACGCGATTATGAAAGACAAACTTTTCTGGTTTTAGGGAAGAAACAGAATAAGCACATATCTGACCCTAACACTCCAGTCTATTGGAAAAGGCTTTTTAGCCTTTAAAAAAACTTTATACTTCTGTTGCACATCAAACTTGGAATCATATGCTTTAAAAATATGCTATTAACAAAAGTTCATCTTGGCAGCTGGTTCAAATCCTCGCTGAAGAATATGTAATGGTTGTGGCACTCATGATTTCAGGCAGGTGACAGGACTACACTGGCACGGAGCACTAATGACAAATGTAGTCTGAATTTCCCCAACATTTTGCTGCTTTGAAGTTTGAAGAGACATAATTTACCAACTTTTACTCACTCACTCATTTAGGACACTGCCTTCATTTTCTGGGTCTTTGGAGACTTAGTGCTAAGTCAATTCGTGCTAAGTCTGAACACGGAGATAATTCATTTTCTGCATTAGAAAAGATTAACAGCCTGAGCCTGGGTGCCTCAGTCAGTTAAGCGTCCAACTCTTCATTTTGGCTCAGGTCATGATCTCACTTTTTTGTGAGTTCAAGTCCCACATTGGGCTCTGTGCTGACAGGGCGGGGCCTCCTTGGGATTGTCTCTCCCTCTCTCTTCGGTCCTCCCCCACTTGTGCTCTCTCTCTCAAAATGAATAAACTTTTTTTAAAAGGACAAAAGATAAGAAAAGGATAGAGGGATGTATAAAGGAAAAATACATGTTGCCGCCATTTCTCTCCCCACCTCAGCTATTGAAAACCAAAAGTCTTATCTTGGTAGAATTTTAATGACTGGATCTGGCACAGAACAGGTACTCAGTAAATCCTACACAAATAAATGCTTCCTCCAGTTAGACTTTTCTCAGCTTATTTGGGCTCACTGGTAATTTAAAAAAATATTAATATTTATTTATACTTGAGAGAGCGAGACAGAGACAGAGCATGAAGCGGGGTAGTAGCAGAGAGAGAGGGAGACACAGAATCTGAAGCAGGCTCCAGACTCCAAACTGTCAACACAGAGCCCGATGTGGAGCTTGAACCTACACACCATGAGATTATGACCTGAGCTGAAGTTGGACACTGACTCAGGTGCCCCATCACTGGTAATTTTTTTTATTTGTTCAGTTATATCTCCATCCATTTAACCAGAAGATATTTCCTGAAGCCTTCTAAGTGCTCTCGATAATGGAAGGAATTTGACAAATATTTTGTCTAGACATTTTATTTCTACCCACAAGATTTTATTTTAAAAATAAACATCACTTGGGGCGCCTGGGTGGCTTAGTCGGTTAAGCATCCGACTTTCGCTTAGGTCATGATCTCGCGGTTCGTGGGTTCAAGCCCCACGTCGGGCTCTGTGCTGACTGCCAGCTCAGAGTCTGAAGCCTGTTTCAGTCTGTGACTCCCTCTCTCTCTGACCCTCCCCTGCTCACGCTGTCTCTCTCTCTCCCTCCTAGAAATAAATAAAACATTAAAAAAAAATAAACATCACTTAGGGGCACCTGGGTGTCTCAGTATGTTGAGTGTCTAACTTCGGCTCAGGTCATGATTTCATGGTTTGTGGGTTGGAGCCCCAGGTTGGGCTCTGTGCTAACAGCTCAGAGCCTGGGGCATGCTTCAGATTTTCCTTCTTTCTCTGCCCCTCCCCTACTCACACTCAGTCTCTCAAAAATAAATAAATGTTAAAAAAAATTTAATGAATAATTCAACATCACTTAATTTTTCAAACATTTCTTCTATTTAGTACCCAGTACTTTTCTCACAAGATACTTGTTTTGCTAACGAGGCCAAGAACCATCTAGATGCCTCAGTCAGGTGTTACAGGTCTGCTTAATAGTTTGGTCTGTGATAAAGCAATTAATGAGCTCAGGAATCACTTGTGAGACTTGACAGGGTGCAGGTTCCTTGGCCCTATCTGCAGAGATTTCAATTAATTTGTCCAGAAACAGATCAGGTGGTCAGTATTTTTTTTAACTCTCCCCCAAATGATTCTAAATGTGAAATCAGGGTGGAGAGCCATTGGATTTAAGTCAGCAAAGACTACTGAAGGTAAGTACTCACAATACATCAGCATCAGGAAGCATTAGTGAGAGCTCCTGCCTGAAGGACCCTGTGTGAGGTGAAGGAAACAAGTGACCGTTTTTCTGAGCAGAAGGATGATGTGATCTAAACCATGTTTCTTTTTCGTGGTGGTTGTTCTGCCAATTTAAACATCATAAGAGTTGGGAAACCTGGCTGGCTCAGTCAGTAGACTGAGGTTGTAAGGCTTGGGGTTGAGAGTTCAAGCCCCACGTTGCATGTAGAGCTTACTTTAAAAAATAATTTTAAAAATAAAAATGATAAAATGTAACCTCCTTGTGATAATTCAGTGGCACATCTAATGAGAGGTCCACTTGACTCCCATCCATCCTCCATCTCCCCAGATGTCAGTTTGCTGTACATTCCCATTTTTTCCAACTCATTTGCATGTATAGGTGCTCATGGAAATATGTAATACTTAATGCTATAGATTGGTTTTGGATATATACTTGTATTTTAGAAATAAAAACATAGGACTAACAAACATGAAGTTTAAGATAAGGTTATGAGAGGGAAGAAAGACATAGATGAACATGAGGTAGCTTCATATGTTGAGAAATAGGATGGTTTTGGGGTAGATGTGTGTCTTTCATGTTATTCTATATTTCTATAAATGCATGAAATATAACATAAACCCATATTTTTATTGTGTGTTGAAATACATGTTTAAACATACTTTTATTTTAGAAGTTTTATTTTTTAACAATTTTTTAAAAGTTTTATTTATTTTGAGAGAGAGAGAGAGAGCATGGGAGGGACAGAGAGAGAGGAAGAGAGGGAGAGAGAGAATCCCAAGCAGGCGCCACGCTGTCAGCACAGAATTCACCAACTGGGAGATATGACCTAGGCTGAAATGAAGAATCAGACGATTAACCGACCAAGCCACTCAGGTGCCCCTGTTTTAGAACAGTTTTAAATTTAGATGGAAAAAAATAGGAAGATAGTATAGGACTCCCATATACAGTGTACCGTTTTTCTCTATTAACATATTAGCATAATACATTTGTTACAAATAATGAACCAGTTATTATTATTAACTAATACTTTATTCAGAGTTCTTTAGTTTTACCTAATGTTCTCTTTCTGTTCTAAGATCCCATCCAGGATACCACATTACATTTCATTGTCATGTCGTCTTAGGCTCTTCATGGCTGGGACAGATTCCTTTTCCTTTTGATGACCTTGGCAGTTTTAAGTACTGGGCAAGCATTTTCTAGAGTGTCCTTCAGGTTGGGGTTTGCCTGATGCTTTCTCGTGATCAGTCTGGCGTTATGGGCTTGGGGGAGGAGGACCATAGAGGAAAAGCCCCATTCTTATCACATTCTCTCAAGGGTACATACTGTCAACATGACATCACTGATGAGGCTGGCCTCCAGCACCTGGCCGAGGCAGTGTTGGTCAACTTTCTCCACTCTAAAGTGTCTCTTTTTCCTTCCCTTTGGAGAGTGAACTATTTGAAATGCAAACCAGGCCCCTTTTCCCTTTGGAGGAAAGAGACACGTTAGGAGTGGATATTGCACTCTCTGGAAGGGAGACTGTGTGAAGTCCACGCATAAGAAGTGGGGTGTTATGCTCCACCTCTCAGTAATTTATTTGGAATTCTTCTGCTTAGGAGACATGGCTTTTCTCACCCATTTATTTTTTCATTCATTTATTTAAATCAGTATAGGTTTAGACATATTTATTTGACTCTTTTGGTTATTATCCAATACTACTTTATTGCATTTTGGGGGTCCAAATTGTTCTAGCTTTGGCTGTTGGGAGCTCTTTCAGATGATATATTTGGTAAATTGCTTTTTTAAAAAAATTTACATCCAAGTTAGTTAGCATATGGTGCAACAATGATTTCAGCAGCAGATTCCTTAATGCCCCTTACCCATTTAGCCCATCCCCCCCACAACCCCTCCAGCAACCCTCTGTTCTCCGTATTTAAGAGTCTCTTATGTTTTGTCCCCCTCCCTGTTTTTATATTATTTTGCTAAATTGCTTTCTAAAAACTGCTTTAGGGATGCCTGGGTGGCTCAGTTGGTTAAGCATCCTACTCTTGATTTCACAGTTCATGAGTTCAAGCCCTGCATCGGGCTCTGGGCTGACAGTACAAAGCCTGCTTGGGATTCTCTCTCCTCTATCTTTCTGTCCCTCCCCTGCTCATGTGTGCATGTGCACTCTCTCGCTCTCTCAAAATAAATAAACATAAAACAATAAAAACAGTTTTATTAATTCTACTCCTGAAACCAATATTGCTTTTCATGTTAACTAACTAGAATTTAAATAAAAACTTAAAATTTTTAAATAAAAAAGTAAAAACAGCTTCATTGAGACATATTTTACCAACCATACTATTCACCCATTTAAAGTATGCAATTCAATGGCTTCTAGTACAATCACAGAGTTGTGTGACCATTACCACAGTCAATTTTAGAATATTTCCATCACTCGCCCTCAAAAACCTGTACCTATTAGCGGTCACTTTCTGTCTCCAACCCTTCTCGCAACTACTCATTTACTTTGTCTCTGCAGATTTGCCTGTTGTGGACATTTCATATAAATGGAATCATGTAGAGTGCCTGGCTGGCTCAGTCAATTAAGCATCTGACTTCAACTCAGGTCATGATCTCACAGCTTGTGAGTTTGAGCCCCGCGTCGGGCTCTGTGCTGACAGCTCAGAGCCTGGAGACTGCTTCAGATTCTGTGTCTCCCTCTCTCTGTCTGCCCCTTCCCTGTTCATTCTCTTTCTCTCTCTCTCTCTCTCTCTCTCTCTCTCTCTCTCTCACACACACACACACACACACACACACACACACACAAATAAATAAATAAATAAATATTTAAAAGAACTAAATGAATTAAATCACGTACCATATGGTCCTTGTGACTGACTTTCTCGTAACATAATGTTTTCAGGATTCGTTCATGTTGTGCCATATGTAAGTATTTCATTTCTCCTTATCGCTGAATAACATTCCACTGTATGGATATGCCACATTTGGCTTGTGCATTTATTCATTATTGGATGGTCATTTGGGTTGCTTCCATGTTTTGATTATTATGAATAATGCTGCCACGGACATGCTTGTACAAGTTTTTGTGTGTGCCTGTGCGTTTAAGTTACCAGCATCATGCACCACTATTATTCTGTATTCTAGCTGTCACATCCGTGGCAATTCTACCATAGGCTTAAGCTATTTTATTTTATCTTTTAATGTGATTATGACCATTTACTTGTTGAAGCCTTTTATATTATAAATTACTATCTTTAGTTTTGAGAGAGTGCAAATGGGGGAGGGGGAGAGAGAGCGGGCAGAGGATCTGAAGGGGGCTCTGCGCTGACAGCAGTGAACCTGATATGGGGCGTGAACTCACAAAACCATGAGATCAGGACCTGAGCCAAAGCTGGACACTCAACCGACTGAGCCACCCAGGCGTCCCTACAATGTATTTGTTATTAAAAGGAAGGGGTGTTGAATTTAATAAGATTGGGGAACAATGGTTCTTTTCTTTCTCCCAATCATGCTTAGGGATTCCTTTTCCTGAGCACCTCTGTATGTATCATCACTAAAGCAATTATGTGACCATATGATCATTGTTAACAGATCAGTTCTTCAAAGACTATGAGCCATTTGTGAGCAAGAATACTGTCTTTTATTTTTACATTTCCAAGATCTGGACAGTTTCTGGCACTCAGTAAATCCTTGCTGCATGATGAGTAATGGGGAGTAAATGGGATGATCACCCAAAGGCAGGAGGGAGAGAAAAGTACTAGGTGGGAAGAAGGAATGAGCATTGTGTGTTGACGTCTGAGTCCAGGCTCTGCTCCCTGATGGCTGGTTGAATTCTCCAAGTTGTCCTGCCCAGATCTGGGCTCTGAATCATGAGCAGGAACTCCCCCAAGCCACTGCCTTTCACCATCACCTGCCCCAGCCTTGGCGGCCTGCCTGGAAGCCACAGACCGCCCCTCCCTCTCAGCAATGGTGGAAGGTGGGAGTTCACCTCCAGCTACTGGCCTTGTGCCCTCTAGGTGAGTTCTGCCTTTCAGAGTCTTACTGTGGTAGAACAGGCCTCCGCTGCCTTTGATGGGCTTGACGGCAGCGCATTTAAATTAAAGCTGAGGCTCTCTTTACCAACACCTGTGTGTTGGTTTCCATTAAGCTCTGGCTCTGGAAACTTTGCCAGTGGTCTTTGCTCCAGTTCACCAGAGTAATGCCACTTATCACATTCCACCTTCTACTATTGCTATTTGAATATATGACTCTTCACCACTAAATTGTAACTTTTATGGATAGAAATTGGCTTACATATCTTTATTTCCTCATAGCACCTAGAGCATTACCTCAGTCAACAAATCACAGGCCAAATATGGTTTATTATACATTTTGTGCAAATGCAGCTATTTCAAGTTGATATGTTTCATATATTTATTTTGTTAAAAATATGTCTTGGGGTGCCTAGGTGGTTCCATTGGTTAAGCGGCTAACTTCTGCTCAGGTCATTACCTCACTGTTCATGAGTTCAAGCCCCACGTCAGGCTCTGTGCTGACAGCTCAGAGTCTGGAGCCTGCTTTGAATTCTGTGTCTCCCTCTCTCTCTGCCCCTTCCCCCACTTGTGCTCTGTCTCTGTCTCTCTCTCAAAATAAATAAACATTAAAAAAATTTTAATGTCTTAATGAGAAATTCACATAACAAAACTAACAATTTTAAAGCAAGCAATTCGTGACATTTAGTACACTCACAACCGTATGCATCCACTATCTAGTTCCAAAGGATTTTAATCACCTGAAAAGAAATCCGCCTGTCTACTCCACAGTTACTCCCAATTCTTGCTTTCCCCCAGCCCCTGGCAAGCATGAATGTGCTTTCTGTCTCTATGGATTTACCTATTCTGGATATTTTATATAAAAGCAATAATACAGTACGTGACCTTTTGTGTCTTGATTATTTCACTTACCATAACGCTTTCAAGATTCATCTATGATGTAGCATGTATCAGTATTTTATTCACTTTCATGGCTGAATAAATGCCGTATAGTTTATTTGCAACTTATTGCAGGTACCTGATATGACCACTAGATGGCACTACTTCCTAGGAATTTCCTAGTAGTTGTTCATACAAGTTCGTGAAATTAACTAAACTGAAATTATGTCAGTTCAAGGACTGCTTTCAGTGGAAAGCCTAAGGAATTGCCCATTATGGGTGTTTTGACAGCACAGCATACAAAATGTCATGGATCTAGCCATTATTTGCTGTTGTAAGCTACAGTGGCTTCTGGCAAAGTAGATATTACTTTCCAGATCTGTTTAAAAAGTATCCATTTCATATTGAGTTATAGTAGCATACATCTTTTTATTAAGTTGCCAGTGAATAACAATAGCTATGTCAAGATTAAAATAATAAAATATAATAGAGAAATTTGTAATGTAGTTATAAAATCTGCATGATACTTGACTTGGTTTCAACTCTGGCTTCCACCTAGTAGCTAAGGGATCACGAGCGGAGAAAAGTGTCAAGGGGAAACCTCATGGGTTTCCTTAATCACCCTGAAAGAAATGAAAGTAAAATAACACCCTCATTCGAGGGCTTTCTGAGTATCAAATAAAATACGTCTGTGAAAATGCCCTGCTATCCAGGAAGCACTATGCTAATTGTTACTAATTTTGAAGATTTAAAAATTCACACTCGTTAGTATTTACATCATGTATAAGAATGTTATTTTTTTTCAGGTAGTGTAATTAGGCTCAGAGTTGATAAAGAATTTTAATAATCTTGGGACTGCTGGCTGTCTAAGTTGGTAGAGTAAGAGACCCCAGATCTCAATGTTGTGAGTTTGAGCCCCATGTTGGCCGTACAGGTTACTTAGAAAAAAAAAATAATTTTTAAAAATGTTTATTTATTTATGTTTAGAGAGAGAGAATCCCAAGCAGACTCCTCACTGTCAGTGCAGAGTGGGACATGGAGCTTGATCCCATGAACCATGAGATCATGATCTGAGCTGAGATGGAGAGTCAGACGCTTGACTGAGCCACCCAGGCAGGCATACCCTACCCCCAAAAAAGAATTTTAACAATTTAAAAAGCAATCTATTCTGAGCATTTCTCTGAGACTATCATCAGAAAGAGTGGTTCGAATACACTCTATGAGGAAGTTATAGTAATTTTAAGTAAGTGATCTCTTATACTGGAAATTCCTAGTTTGTTTAATTTAGTTAGATGAGGTAACTTTACATTGACTAAGAGTATTTTTTAGTACCAGAAGCATATGTCCTACCTGTGATAACTGTTCAAAGCTTCTTTGTACCTTCAGTGCCCAACAGAGTTTGACATAGAATAAGCCTTAAGAATATAATGATAAACAAATAAATGAGTTCCAGTCCCTATATTTCCCCCTTATTTGACTAGGAGGGTTTTTTGTTTGTTTGTTTTGAAGAGTTTATTTTTACGTAATCTCTATACTCAATGCAGGGCTTGAATTTACAACCCAAGACCAAGAGATCGAGTCAGCCAGGAGCCCCTGACTAGGAGTTTCTTCAAGGTAACAATCATTTTATTTATTGAATTATCATTACCAAATAGTGCCTGGCCTTCAAATAAAAAAAAATAAAAATAAACAAAAACAAACAAAGATGAAGTGTTCATTGGATGCGTAAGTGAATAGATGAATACATTAGTACTAAAATGCAGAGAATACAAGTTTAAAACAGTTTGCTATGTTTTAAAATTGTTAAAGATCCATTTTAAAATCACAAATTCTCCCCTACTTGATCCAGCTGCTTTGTTAAAAGCTACACAAACAGTTAACATCTCTAATAATCTTTTGACAGATAAAACCAAAGCAAGCAGGTGGTGTTCATAGGCAGGCTTGCAAATGATTCATGTGACCTCAATTTCTTAAAATGTAAGCAGTACAGAGTTCCTTGCATATGTAGCAAGCACTGGGATTTTGCAAGCAGAATGGGTGGGCATGTGGGACAAATGGATTAAAGGAGATTAAATCCACACAAAGCATTCATTCAACTCAGTACCTAGCTCCTAACACCTTTGTGCTAATTGGGTAAACACCTCTCCTGGCAGATGCAGCTTGGGCCCACATCTTGGCAAGCACAGTCGGGATTGGATTTCTGTCCCCATGCTTCCTTATGGGGCAACCTTGTATAAGGAACAACGTGCAGAGCTATTTTTGGAGGTCCTGAGGCCATGACATGACACCAGGTCATGATCTCATGGTTCGTGGGTTCAAGCCCCACATCGGCCTCTGTGCAGACAGCTCAGAGCCTGGAGCCTGTTTCAGATTCTGTGTCTCCCTCTCTCTCTGCCCCTCCCCCAGTCACACTCTGGCTCTCTCTCTCTCTCTCTCTCTTTCTCAAAAAATAAACATTTTAAAATTTTTTAGAAAAAGAAGAGGTGGTGTTCTCCATCTCTTTGTCTCAGATGATTACTTATGAGTACCTCCCCCAATACTGCAGCCTTCTGAAACATACTCTCCAGTATCTCTGACATTCACACACCTCCACTTTCTTCTCAGGAATATTCCTGTTCTGGAATGACAAGGAATACCAACAAACACAAGAGGTCTTGGAGTGCATTCTCCTGGATTTTGAATAATAGTAACATTGCTCATCATAGACTTAAAAAAAACTAATCGACTTTATTTTTTAGAGCAGTTTTGGCTTCTTAGCAAATCGAGAGGAAAATGCGGACAGTTCTCACATACTCCTCCCTTGAGCCTCCTCCGCCGCCAACACCCTGCCCCAAAGTGGTATGTGTGTTACAGTGGATGAACCAACGCTGACACATTATTTTTTAAAACGTTTATTTATTTATTTTGACGGGGGGAGTGACAGAGGAAGAGGGAGAGAGAGAGAATCTAAAGCAGAGTCCATGCCCAATGTGGGGCCCAACGCGGGGTTCGATCTCACAACTGTGAGATCACGACCTGAGCCTGAAATGAAGAATCAGACGCTTAATGGACTGAGCTGCCCAGCCTCCCCTTGACACATCATTATTAACCAAAGTCCATAGTTTCCATTAGGGCTCTTGATGTTGTACATTCTACAAACTTGGACACATGTGTAATGACATCCACCTACCATTATAGTTTCATACAGAACAAAAAATCCCCTTTACATCAACTCTTCATCTCTCCCTCCCAGGAACCGCTGGCAACCACTGATCTTTAACCATCCCTCCTGCAGTTTTGTCTCTTCCAGAATGTCTTATAGCTGGGATCAGACAGCATGTAGCATGCACTTCAGACTGGCTTTTTTCACTCAGCAACATGCATTTAAAGTTCTTCCATGTCTTGCAAGAGCTTCCAGGGCTTGGTAGCTCATTTGTTTTTAGTGCAGAATACTATTCCATTGTGTGGATGTACCATAGTTTATGTACCCATTCACCCGCTGACAGGCATCTTCTTTGTGTCCCAGTTTGGGCAACTATGAATAAAGTTAATATGAGCATTAACTTTTTGCTTTTAAGGTTTGGTGTGGATGTCAGTTTTCAGTTCCTCTGGGTGAGAACCAAGGAATGTGATTGCTAGACTGTATGATACTAACGTGTTTACTTTTGTAAGAAACCGTCAAACTGTCTTCCCAAATGGTTATACTGTTTTGCATTCCCACCAGCAATGAATGAGATTTCCTTTTGCTCCACATTGTCACCAGCATTTGGTGTTAGTGTTTGGGATTTTAACCATTCTAATAGGTGTGTAGTGGTAAGTCACTGTTGTTTTAATTTGCCGTCCCTTAATGGTACATGATTTTGATCATCTTTTCATGTGCTTATTTGCCACGTATATATCTTCTTTGGTGAAGTGTCTGTTCAGTGCTTTTTCCAATAGTAACTGGATTGATTTTCTTATTGAGTTTCATCGTGATTTTTTTAAACAGTTGTGGAGACTTTAGTAAAAGTAGAAAAGCACAGGGGCAAAAAATAGAAACATCTATAACTTAGAAATAACCAGAACACTGTTTTACACTCTTGGACTTGCTTTCTCTGTACATAAGTAATTATTATTATATATGGTATGTTAAAAATTAAGACAACTCTCAACAACTGTACAAATGACAGATTCATAACTGTTCCGCCACACAGTTAACACTCCGGGAGGCGCTGCAGTCTTCATTTGCTCATCGCGCCACTTCAGTTCCAGAGACTCCTCCAAAGTTCCTTGTTGCAAACTATGTCAACATTTTCACAATGGCTCAGCGATTGGCAGGTGGCCTTCCATTTTTCTTCCTTAAAATCCACAGCAATGTTGGGGCACCTGGGTGGCTCAGTCGGTTAAGCTTCTGATTTTGGCTCAGGTCATGATCTCACCGCTTGTGGGTTCGAGCCCAGAGTTGGGCTCTGTGCTGACAGCTTGGAGCCTGGAGCCTGCTTTGGATTCTGTGTCTCCCTCTCTCTCTGCCTCTTTCCTACATTTAAAGATAGGAATAATAATATCTAAGTTGTAGGACTGTTGGGAGATAATAAATAATGACCAATGAACCAATGACAATGTGCCTAATTCAGTTCAATGTCTAGCACCTAGCGACCCTTCATGATTGGTAGTAAGAATTACAGGCCAGTGTGTCAAGCAGTCTGGGTTGGTATTATTAAAACGAGTGATGGCTAATATTGTTTATTCATTCAACAAACATTATCTATCTTAATGATCTATTATGACCCTATAGGTATTTATGCATTGAAGACATTGAAGAAAGGAAAGAAAGAAGGAAGAACGGAAAGAAGGAAAGAAAAATCTTCTTATCCTTGAGAAGCTTGTTTTCTAGGGCATAAGGCAGATAAATAAGCCACCAGCCAGAACGCAGTGATGAAACTAAGCCAGAGCTGTGCACAGGGTGAGAAGGTATTCTGAAGGGATGCTTGTCTAATCAGGGAGGCTCCCACCCTCCCCATTAAGTTTGACTTGAGGTGTGAAGAGGAGTTGCTGGCATAGCCAGAGAAGGCTTGGAGGGGTGAATGAATACAATGTATTTGCAGAACAAGGCAGTATTGTTGCCTTAGGCAGCTGTAGGAGGTGAATCCAAAGGTAATTTCAGCAGACATCATTATCTGGCATCTCATTTCCCACAATTCCCTCCCTGTTCCGATCCCACTGGCCTCCTGGCTCTTCCTCCGATACCCCAAGCACACTCCAAATTCAGGGTCTGTTCCTTTGTCCCTTTGGAATGTTCTCTCTGTAGATAGCCGCAGGCCTGCTGCCTCAGCCCCTTCAGGCTTCTGTGTGTCACTTCCCTGTTGACCATTTACCCTGTGCTGTCTCTCTCCACGGCACTCATCACCACCTGCCATGCCGGATACTTTACCCATTATTTGTCTGTTGTTTATCTCTGCTACTCTACCCCAAGTGAGGTGAACAGTGCCTGACCTGTGCCAGGCACCTCACATATTTTTATTTTTAAGTGAGTGCCACATGATTGCTGTTGAATTGAAGCTGACAGCACATCTCTTTGAATGATGTGTTTGTACATTTCTTTTTGTTTTATTGTCAGGCTAAGGGCTAAAGACATATAGAGTTCTTACCTAGCCTTTTCCTATACACTAAAGCAGTGAGTGTTATGATCAAAATAATTTAAGTTGATCCTAAAAGATGCTCAACATCACTCATCATCGGGGAAATACAAATCAAAAGTACAATGAGATCTCACCTCAGCAACTAAAATCAAGTAACACAGGAAACAACAGGTGTTGGTGAAGATGTGGAGAAAGGGAAACCCTCTTGCACTGCTGATGGGAATGCAAACTGGTGTAGCTACTCTGGAAAATAGTATGGAGTTTCCCCAAAAAGTTAAACATAGAACTACCCTACGACCCAGCAGTTGCACTACTAGGTATTTACCCAATGAATACAGAAATACTAATTCAAAGGGATACACATACCCCAATGTTTAGAGCAACATTATCTACAATAGCCAAATTACGGACACAGCCCACATGAACATAGCTGTGAACAGATAAAGAGGATGTGGTATATATATATATTGTTTATGTGGATTTTTTTTCAGTTAGTAAGGTATATAAGAGTTAAACAATAAACAGTAAAACTACTTACTAGCTCTGTTTCCTTATGCGAATATTTATTTATGAACTATCTGTCTATAGTTTTTGAGAGGATTATATGAGATAACGCATGAGAAGTGCTTAGTACAGTGCCTAGGCATAGAAGGCTCTCAATAAATTGGGCTGTTATGCTAATTATCTTAGGAGGTGGGGAATAAAGCTGAATCACTTTCAAAAAAAACCATACCCTTTCCTCCAGAATAGCTACCGCAGTTTGAAATCCCATATGTATTTGAATCCTGAGCATTTCTCTCACAAGATCCCAGGAGTTGCGTGGGTTTTGCTCATTACTGCTCTCTAGCACCTAGCCTGGTGCCTGGCATGTGCCGCAGTGTGGATCGTTCGAGTATAAAGGCAATGTAAATCCCAGTAGTGAACACACGGGGGTAGTGTTGTACCATTTATCCCTAGCCTGGCTCCTTTCAGAAAACTTGATTGAGGGAAGTGCGTTTTTTAAGCCTACTTTTAGTCAAGAAAGCAAGTTCTTTCTTTAAGGCTCAGGCTCTCTGGTTTTGCTTCATTACTGCCTGAAATATATACCTATCCTCTCTATTGTAATATAAATAAAATCTAAAAGCTTGACTGTATTTGTACCCAAGACTTAATAGGGAGTTTAAACGGCAAAATGTTTAAATCAAAGAGATTTAAGCTGCTTATCCCTTTCTATTGGGTAACACAAAAAATAATGATATTGCAAGTCAGGTAATTAGAGAGGCCCTCTTCAACCCAATTTGCTCGGTTAATCGTTGTGGACACTTTCCACAGGTAATTGCTCACCCTGAATACTTCATTCTACAAATATTTACTGAGTGCCTTCTAGGTGCTAGGGCTTTTTCTGGGAGCTGGGGAATTAAATAGGAAAGACAGACAATAGTTGTATCTTTGTGTTTAGCCTGGCGGATAGTCGTCAGGAGAGGGAGGGAGGGATTTAATCTACTTGCAGAGGCTCAACACTCTTGAAAGAATATCTTAGAAACATTTAGATGTATTCAGAGGAAGAGGGATTTAGAGATTATCTTGTGGAAATTCAGATGCCTAGAGGGACCAGACAAATAATATACATAGATAAAATGGGACAGGTGGGAACTGCTATTAAGTGAAGAGCAGCAAATCAATTTTTTAAGTTTTTTTTTAATGTTTATGTATTTTTGAGAGAGAGACAGAGAGACAGAGACAGAGGGCAAGCAGAGAAGGGGCAGAGAGAGGGAGACACAGAATCTGAAGCAGGCTTCAGGCTCTGAGCTGTCAGCACAGAGCCAGATGCAGGGCTTGAACTCATGAGCTGTGAGATCATGACTGGAAGAGGAAGTCAGATGCTTAACTGACTGAGCCACCCAGGTGCCCCAAGTGGCTTCCAATTTAAAGACCACTCCCTCCCACCTCAGGCTAGAATTTTCCTCAGGCTAGAATTTTCCTCAGGCTAGAATCATCTCAGGCTACAATTTTCCTCTCTCTCTCTCTCTCTCTCTCCCCCTCCCTCTCCCTCCCTCCCTCTCCCTCTCCCTCCCTCCCTTCCCTCCTCCCCCCCTCAGGCTATAATATACCTATCTCTCTCTCTCCCTCTCTCCCTCTCCCTCACTCCCCCCTTCCCTCCCCCTCTCCCTCCCTCTCCACCCAAAAACCCAATCCCCTCCACACCTTTTCCTCAGGTCACCAAACGGAAAGCACTGCTCTCAGAAAAGTGGATTCAGAGAGCCAGAGACAGGGAATCCTCATCTTCTGGTGCTATTATCAGAGGAGGAATGAGGTGAGCAAGCTGTGTCTTCCTCTCTGTCATTCGTGAATGTGAGAAGCCTCTGAGATGTGGAAGGGAGTCTCTGAGGCCAGATTTTTCAAGGGAATTCAGATTTGGATTTTGTAAAAGAAACCAGAATCTGAAACTTCATGAGAAATCTCCGAACTTTAGAGGGTTGCCTATGACTGAAATTTTTGTCAGTGCTACGAGGGCCAATCCATGGGATTCGTGCTAGATAGGAGCTAAATTTGCCTCCTTACCCCATAGTTTAATATCTAACCTAATTCAATCCTCTAATTTCATAGACCAAATAACAGACTCAGAGAGGGGCTCCTGGCTGGCTCAGTTGGAAGAGTGTTCAACTCTTAATCTCAGGATTGTGAGTTTGAGCCCTGCTTTGGGTGTAGAGATTACTTAAATAAAAAAAAAATTGGGGACACCTGGGTGGCTCAGACAGTTAAGCAGCCTGTCTTGATTTCAGCACAGGCCATGATCTCATGGTTGTGAGATGGAGCCCCATGTTGGGCTCCACTGGGCATGGAGTCTGCTTGGCATTCTCTCTCTCTCTCTCTCTCTCTCTCTCTCTCTCTCTCTCTCTCTCTCTCTCTCTCCCTCCCCCACTTGCATGCACATGCATGTACAAGCTCGTTCTCTCTCAAAAAAAAAAACTTAAATAGACTCAGAGAAGCTAATGACTTGTCCAACATCCATATTCTTTCCATTTAGTAGTAAAATAGCTGGGAAACATGGAGCAGATGGATGACAACTACCAGACAGCTCCCGTCAACTTTATGTAAGTTGGAATTAAAAGGGAGCCATGCTACTTGTCAGTGTCGGTGCTGAGACCATTCAGAGCATGCTGTATCCTAACAATGAATGTAGTACCTAATGTGGAAAATGATGATTATCGCCGGGGGGCTAGTGAGGAAATAAAGATGCGCTCCTCTGGCTGGGGGGGCGCTGGGGGGGGTGTTACTAACAGGTACCATGGTGATAAGTACAATACCACCCTGTGTGGGAGACCAGCTGCAGGATAGGGACGAGAAATTCCGGGTAAGTCAGACATTGTATTATTTCACAAATTTAATAAGAGAAGCACATATGGGTTTGACTATTAAATTAAGAAAAAACATGATAGCACATGGGAAACACAGTGAGCGTGTGGGTACGGTGGAGGAGATCTAGTGAACGAGGGGGATTGAAGGCAGCCGGGGCTTCAAATCCTGGGGCCATTTCAAATGCGTCCAGTGCTCATTTCATGGAAACAAGAATTAAACATACTTTGGCACCATTCAAGAAAGTTCCATGTCTTTGTTCACTCCACATGGCTAGGCTAATTCTTGTGTCTTAATATCCTGAGGGGAGAGCCAAGTGCTGATGTCATCCTCTGGTTTCCCGAAGTCTTGTTCACCTCCCATTTATTCCGTGAGGGCGGAGTGGGTGTCTCCTCGCCCACAGCCCTATTCCAGGCATGGCCTCAGGCACTCCAAAGACCCTCCATGACTGGGGGTTTAGTTGGGCTGAAGGGGCTTAGCTGGAATGGAAAGATCAGAAGCCACCGGAAGGGACCTTAGAGTTGGACCTCATCTGTGCACCCACTCCCACCCTGCAAGGGTGACAACACTCCCTCCTGTCACACGGCTGCCGCCACCAGCGATGGGACATGGTGGGTCCTGTTGCCACGGCTGGCCAGCAGCCAGACGCACCTGCTCGAAACCCTCCCCAGACAAGGATGCCTCACTCCGAAATAGATTGTCATGATGTTCCTGGCCCAAAGCCCATACTTTTATAATGAGACTTCATGGGATTCGTGGGTTTTAATATACCATAGTAAGTATTAATAATACATGCTGTCTAATCACTTGGCATTCTCCCACAAAGAGCTCAAACTCTTCCTATTTCTTATTGTGGTATCTTTGTACTTACAGATGAACGTTAATAAATCTCTCTTCATAAGGGGAAAAACAAGAAGTTTCCGGGCACCAGTGTGAATTGCCTCCACTAGGTTGGAAGAGCAACAGGGTTTGGGAATTCTATTTCTTATTTTTATTTTTATTTTTAAGTAATCGCTACCCACACCCAACGTGGGACTCAGACTCATCAAGGGTCACACACTCTACTGACTGGGCCGGCCAGGCACCCTGTGAGCTTGGGGCTTTTAGATCCGTGGTCACAGAGATGACTCCAGAATGGAGTTTAACTTCTGAAGGCATACTCTCACCCCATCTGAAATGAAAATTTCTAGCCTAAGTCAGAGACTTGCACACCTTGAACACTTCGAGTCCTTTTATTCGTCCATCCAATAACTGAGTTCCTAATGTACGCCAGGCACCGTGCTAGTTAACACAGACATGGGATGAACCCCATGGACATGATTCCTGTTTTCGTTTAGCTGTTACTTTAGAGTCAAACAAAATGAAAACAAACAGCAACAAAAAATTCAAGTTGCCAAAAATGTTCTGAAGGGGAAAAAATGTGCTGAGATGGAGGATAATGGAGATTCAGGGAGACTTAGTTTAAATAGAATGGTCTTGGAAGACCTCCGGGGAGATGACATTTAAGCTGAGGTCTTGGCAAAAAAAAAAAAAGATGCAGCACTTTCCAGGCAGGGGGAAGGGAAAATGTAAAGACCTCTGCTTCCTTGACTTGGTGCTGAGAAAAAACCCCAGCAATGGCCACAGCTACAGCGACACCGGGGATGTGGCAGCAGATGATGTGGAGGGGTGCGACGCCCTCACCGGTCACGACCAGAGGAGCCCAGATTTTGTTTCAGGGCTTTGGGAGCCCCAGGAGAGTTTTCAGCTGCAAGGCAATGTGATCTAACACAAGTTTTGAGAGAATGTTCTTGGTGTTGTAATGGGACTGGACTGCAGGAGGCTAAGAACAGACACAAGTATGTGGATTAGGGGACACCGCAGGAGAAAAGACCAGATGCTGGCTGCATCAAGCTGTTGGCACTGCAGATGGAAAAAAAAAGTGAGGCAGATCTATAGTTATACTTTGATGAGGTAATTGATGGGACTTGCGAATAGATTGATGTGGGAGGTAAGGGATGACTTAGATTTCTGGCTTGAGGAATGGAATGCATGGAATCCCAGTGTAATAGAACCATAAATAGAGCTGGTCCACTTAAAGAAAAGGAAAAGGGGTGTCTGGGTCCTGTCTATTGGGGTGCCTTCCCCCTTTCCAACTGCTTTTGAGTCTCCCTACAATACTCATGGATGGCTCTCAATCTTTAGGGTGCTGAGGCACTTAGAAAGTTTATTAAATACTGGTTTATACATGTAGTATTACTGGAGCGAAGCACTTGGAGCAGGTACAGAGCAGAATGGTGAATGTGGACGTGTCTGCTGATAAGAACTATGTACCCGCTGTTTTCAACTGACCTGCAAAGTGTTGGCTGGAAACACCTTAAAGCAACTGGCAAACAGCTGGCAGACTTATGACTCCTTTTTTGTAAGCTTTTTCTTTTTTTAAAGGAGCTTTTTCTTTTTAACTGTATACTTTTCTATTCTTCACACTGCGCTGAAATACAGTAGAACAAATGGCTATTACTTATATTCTTAGAAACTCTACCAGCGGTTCTTCCAGTGATTGGGATGAATTGTACTTTCTTTCTTTGTTTTAAGCAGGCTCCACACCCAATGTGGAGCTTGATTGAACTCATGACCTTGAATCAAGAGTTGCATGCTCTATAGACTGAGCCAGCCAGATGTCCTTGAATTGTACTTTTTTTTTAATGATTACTTATTTATTTTCAGAGAGACCGAGAGTGTGCAAGTGGGGGAGGGACAGAAAATCCCAAGCAAGGGCCACACTGTCACCACAGAGCCTGGCGCAGGGCTCCATCTTATGAATGAGATCAGGACCTGAGCCAAAATCAAGAGTTGGATGCCTAACCAACGGAGCCACCCAGGTGCCCCTGAATTGTACGTTCTTAACTTGATGATGTTATCATAGCATCATCTCTAGCCACAAGAGCTAAGTTATATGGATGTGTAAATATGTGTCTCTGCTCGAAGCAGTAGATACAATAGTATCCTGTAGTGCCGCTTATATAACATTTCAGATATACTTACAGCATATTAAAAAACTACTAAGAAACTAAAAAAGGATTTGGCCTTTGTCGTTTCCCTTGATGCTTTATTTATTTGGATTTGCTTTATCCTCATCAAATATTTTCTTCAATTTGCACTTAGTAAATTCATTTCCTGAATTTACTAAGATGAATAAAAGTGAAGAAGAAATGTGTTAATTAATCCATTAAGAAGATCAACACAGAGTGTCAAAAAGGGTAAATCAGCCCCAAACAAAGCTAGCTGGGTTTTCTTTTTTGCTGTGTAGTTTTTTTCAGTTTTGTTTTTGTTTTTTGCAAATAGAGTGTAATCAGTCTCCTCTGTCTCTGTTGTTAGCAGGTGAGCTGGCCGGATAGCCGGAATCACGCATCCCTGGTGACTTACAGACGCTGGGTGGTCCTGCTGTGAGCAACAGACAGAGGCTGGTTCAGCCCTGCTGATGTATCTCGCTCTCCCTTCTCTGAATGGTTCTCACACTTCTGTGACTCCTCTGGCACATGCTACATCCTGCTTAGCACTCCGCCCTGCATCTTATCTCCCCTACTAGACATTGCGGACATTCCCCGAGGTCCAGGCCTTGCCCTTCTCCTCTGATTTCATCCCGGCTTGCTTGCATTGAAGGTTTTCAAGCCATATCTCTAATTTTGACCTTTTCCCTTGGCCCCTGACCTGAATTTCCAACAGCCTGCTGGGCATTTCACTCCCAGCTCAGGCTCCACATGTTTAAAGAGTTCACCAGCTGCTAGCTCTTCTCTCTCTGTTAATGATCACCATCTTCCTGGCTGGA
Organism: Proteles cristata cristata; assembly: GCA_017311185.1. NCBI lineage: Eukaryota > Metazoa > Chordata > Mammalia > Carnivora > Hyaenidae > Proteles > Proteles cristata. The sequence continues at coordinate 1,437,010 of JAESUZ010005475.1, forward strand.
GACACGTGTTCCTTGCATCTCTTCCACTCCGTATCTCATCAGGCACTTTGTCCTATTGATTTTTCTCTGTTCTCATCAAAATGACTTGTTTACTCTCTGCCAAATACACCTTGCACTTTCCCTCGGCTAATGTTATTACCTTAGTTGCACCTACCAAGACAGCCCTCCTACCTGCTTAGTTGAAGGCTCCAAGAAGGAGTTCCAGACCCACCTGTAAAGTCAGCCTCCACCTGGCCGGCATATCTGCCAAGCATTCCACTTCTGAGCTCTCCTAGCAAGTGCTGACTTCCTTTTTCTAAATGATCATGCCTCTTTCGTTTTTGAGACTGTAAGGGTGTGGTGCCGGTGTTCTTGAAGTCTTTCATTGTTAAGCTTCTCTCGGTTCATGACTACTTACATTTCTTTCTTAAAAATTTTTTAATGTTGATTTATTTTTGAGAGAATGGCAGAGAGACAGAGCATGAGCATGGGAGGGGCAGAGAGAGGGAGACACAGAATCCGAAGCAGGCTCCAGGCTCTGAGCTGTCAGCACAGAGTCCAATGCAAGGCTCGATCTCACGAGCTGTGAGATCATGACCTGAGCCAAAGTCGGATGCTCAACCACCTGAGCCACCCAGGTACCCCTACATTTTAATTACATTGTAAATTCCTTGGAGACAGGAACCTCACCTTATTTTAGAGGCACCCTGGTGGTTCAATTGGTTAAGTGTCCAACTAGGACTCAGGTCATGATCTCATGGTTCATCAGTTTGAGCCCCATGTCAGGCTCTGTCTGCACTGATAGTGCTTAAAATTCTCTCTCTAGCTCTCTCTCTGCCCCTTCTGCAATTGCACTCATGCACTCACTCTCTCTCTCTCTCTCAAATAAATAAATAAATAAACTTTAAAAAACCACTTTGCACTGTGCATAATGTCTACTCAAATTTGACACTCAGCTGATTGATTTGTTCACACTGGATTTATCTGATGATATAAATGAAGGAGAGACACACTGTAGTTTGGTTTCCAATTTAGTGGCTCATTCAATTGGCCCATTAAATGCAAATAATTTCTAATATATTGCTCAGGGTAGGTCTCCTTCCTCCCCTGCCTTGAGTAATTGAAAAGAACAAAATAGCATGATAAAAATCGGAGGGGGAGGGAAAGATTTCTGATAGATGTGTTTGCAAAAACGTATCCCTGAAGGAATTGGTGAATTTATATTCTCTCTTGGTAAAACGAGTAACAACCGCAACCCCCCAGGGGCTACAACAGTAAATCTTTGTTTTTGTGTGAGGGAATGGGTTGGCTGGGCAGGCCTGATCTGAGCTGCTCTCGGCAGGCTCACTAGTGCACCTGCAGCCTGCTGTGGGGATAGTGGCCAGTGTTGCTGATCTTAGCTTGGCTCTCCCGGCATCTGGGGCCTTGGTTGCGGTGTGTTTCCCATCTTCCCACAGGCTAGCCTGGGCTTGCTCTTACTACGATGCAGGGCTCTAAGAGAGAGGCAGGTGGAGGCATGGTCCCTTAAGACCCAGAAATGGCTCACCACTGTTCCTCTTTCCCACTGGCTGAAATAATCAACAGACCACCCAGATTCAAGGGGTAGGGCCACAGGGCCGATTTCTTGATGGGGAAGATACAAATTCACAACACAAAGGCCATGGAAACCATGGTGGAGAAGAGTCCCAGCTGTTTCTGTATCCAGTCTACTTCAGACTTAGACCAGCCTCCACATACTGGTCAGTGCTGTTACCTAGTTGCACAATATTGCACAACTCATTTCACTGCTCTGTAGGGGCCCAGGGCAGGCTGCCCCAAGATGAGGTGCATGGGTATAAAGATTATTTTGAGATGAAGGCAACTGAGAGCCTGAAAGTTCAAGAGAAACTTTTGCACCTCTGTTAACTGCATAGAAGAATCTAAACTGGAGGGGTGTGTCTATCCCAGAATAAGCATTGCTGGAAGAGGTAAATTTTATCTAAGTGACCATCTGCACGGCAGGGCAAACATCTAAATACCAAACATCTGCCCTTCTTATTTCCCTGTGAGTCACATTCCTTTCCCCTTCTCTTTTGTTCCAGAAGACAAATATACCTCATTTTGCCTGACGGCTTCAGAATTTCCATGTCTGTGTGGATTCCCCGTAAGTATGCTATTAAATTTGATTTTCTCTTGTTAATCTGTCTCATGTCAATTTGGTTCTAGTCCAGCCAGAAGGACTAAGCAGGAGACAAGAATCCTTGTTCCCCAAAACTCTGAGTTACCTTCCCTCACTTGGAAAATGGGTGCTGTGAGAATGAGTGAAATATGTTTCACTAGAATGTTAGAGGAGTTCAGTAAATCCATCACAGTCTCCCTCCAGCCATTCAGAAGTGGGAACAAGGTGTACACCAGCTATGGACATTATGGATATTAAATAATTTTATTTAAGTTTAATTTGGAGAACATGCTAAAACCAAACACTTCAGAAAAAAAATGATATAGAAGTTTGAGCAGTAAATAAAAGATTTTTAATAAATTCACTGGGAAACAAAGCTCAGTGTTATTAAAATCAGTAGGGCCAGTCTGCCTGGGTGGCTCAGTCTCTTCAGGTCATGATCTCATAGTTCGTAGGTTCGAGCCCCGCATTGGGCTCTGTGTTGACAGCTCGGAGCCCGGAGCCTGCTTCAGATTCTGTGTCTTCCTCTCTCTCTCTCTGCTCCTGCTTGCTCATGCTCTGTCTTTCTCTTTCTCAAAATAAATAAAAATTAAAAAAAAAAAACAACTCAGTGGGGCCTGTGCGCCGCTCTAATGTGAGCAAGAAAGCATAGGTCATGAAGTCTGTGGGTCAGGCTATGGTGAGTTTCTCATCCCTTTTTTCCATACTCCACTCTGGTGGGGTGCCAAAACCAGTAGCTTTTTCTCTCTTTCCCATTCTTCATGGAAACATTCATTTCCATTCCAGATGTGTTCCCCAAAGGAGTCTTAGCTTGGTCAGAGAACTCTCAAAACTCCACACATAGTAGCTCAGAGCCAGGGAAACTGTTGACTTCAGGGAGAAAGTACTAGGTCAGGACTGAGTCTATCCTGGTCCTGACCATGGTTGCCGATTTTGTTCAGAGTAAATGTTTCGTAAATAGTAATTGAATGAATCTACCAGAGGAATAAAAGCGAGGTGAACAACCAAGGTGACATGGCTACAGTCACTCATTCTGCAAAGATTTCTTAAAATTCCTACTTTGTTAGCATTGGGGGAATTACAAAAGAGACAGAGAGGGTCTCTGCCACCAGAGAGCTTGCACTTTATATGGAAAAGGGAGGAGTGTTTGTATGTTTTTTTCAGGTAACATTTATTTTTATTTTCCCCTCAGCTTTACTGAGGTATTATTGACAAATTAAAACTGATCTAATGTACACAATGTGATGATTTGATATATGCATACATTATGAAATGATTGTCATAATCAAGCTAATAAAACATCCATAACATTACATGCTTTTCTTATATGTGTGGTGAGAACAGTTAAGGTCTACTCGCCCGGCAAATTCCAATATATAATAGGGCACTATTAACTGTAGTCACCATGCTGTACTTTGGATTCCCAGGACTTACTCATAAGTAAAAGTTTATATCTTTTGACCAATATTTCCCCATTTCTTCCACCACCGAGAACCACCATACGGCTCTCTGCTTCTGTGAGTTTGAGTATTTTAGATTCTCAAATATGTAAGGAAGATTATACCGTGATTGTCTTTCTGTGTCTGGTTTATTTCACAGTGCATGATGCCCTTCTGGTCCATCCATGTTGTTCCAAAAGGCAGGATTTCCTTTTTATGGCTGAATAATATTCCATTTTAGAAATAGACACCACATTTTCTTTATCCATTCTCATTAACAGATACTTAGATTGTTTCCATATCTTCCTGTTGTCAATAATTCCAGGAACATTTGCCAAATACTATGCGTCAGCGACTGCATCAGGGACTTCAGGAGTTATGTGTCTCATTTAACCCTCACAGTGGTCCTGCAAGGAAGGTGTTGTTACATTATTTTATAAATGAAGAATCTGGAGCTTTGAGTTGTTATGTAACTTCCTCAAGGTTCCCCAGCCAGCAAGAAGTGGAAACTGGTTTTGAACTCAGATCTAATAGCAGAGTGTGAATTCTTAATTAATATGGGTTTGATGGGAAGGCTTTGATATGTTTGTTTTATTTTTTTAAATTTTATCTCATTTACTTTTATTATGACCGTTTTCAAACAGAAGTTGAAAAATTACATATACACTGCTCCCTAGATCCTAGATTAACATTTTACTACATTGCTTTGTCACCTGACTATCTACATCTCTCTCTCCTTCCATCCAACCATTAACCTTATCTTATGTTTTGGTTTGTTTCGTTTTTTTGATGTCTTTCAAAGGAAGTTACAAACATCAGTAGAAGTTGGGATTTGAACTGAGCCTGGAAGGATGTTATCAAGTCTATAAAGGCAGAAGAGGAGATAGAGGAAGCAAAAGTCCAGGTATCGGGAAAAGTGTGGATGAAAGAACAGGGGCAGGATTGTGCATGATAACCTCATAGAATAAGAAGGAAGCAATGGCAGAGGGTGACAGGCGGGCACATGATAATGACGGATGGGTGGGAAGGCTGGATGGAAGAGAAGTTGGGCAAATGAACAGAGGAGTTCCACTTGAATGAGAGTAAATAGGGGAAACAGGAACTACCAGAGTTTCCAGTAGAAAGAATGTAGGGATAAGCAGTGTCGGGAGGGGTAGGTGTCCAGAAGGGCAGGAGTTAAGGGAACCCTAAACTAATGGCAGTCTAGTAGTTATAGCGATCTGTGCATAAGGAGACCTGAGTCTGGAGAGCAGTAAGAATAGATAGGGAGAGAACAAAAATCACTAAGAAAATGTAATATAAGAAATTTATTTTATTGTTGCTTAAATTCAAAAACATTATTTGCTCGGATAGAACAATAATGTAGAACGACACAATCTAAATTAAGTTTTTTCTAAAAATGGTTTTCACCTGTGATCTCTGGAAAACACATCCACCTGACAGAGCTCATAGATGAGCGGATACCCACGTTCTGCAGATGCTAAGCTAGTCAGGCTCTGTGCTGGCTGCTTCACGTACATCATCTCCTGGAACCCTCACAGACCCACGGGGGAAGGCGCTGATGCTCCTCCCAGAATTCCTCTAACCCCATGGTTGCCAACAGGACGCAGTTTTGCTCCTGCCCAGGGGACATTTCGCAATGTCTGCAGACAATGGTGATTGTCATGACCAGGAAGGTTAATACTGGCATCTGATGGGTAAAGACCAGGGATGCTTCCGAACATCCTATAATGCACAGGACAGCCTCACAATGAAGAATTATCAGGTCCAAAATGTAATTAGTGTGGAGGGTGAGAGTCTAACCTAATTAGCACAGAGGCTAAGATAAGTAGTGGCTCAAGTCATAATTTTTGAAAGGTACTGTTGGTCTAATTTTATTGATGAGAAACACGAGGCTTAAGAGGGTTAAGAAATTTCCCAAGTTCATACTGCCAACGAGTGGCAAAAATACAGTGTTTACTTAGGTCTTTTGATTCCAAATTCAGTGTCTTTCAGTTATGCCATGACTCCATGAAGAAGAAGAAGGGGTAAAATCATTCCATGGCTTTAAGTCACAGGAAATGAGGGAATTTCAGTCCCAAAGACCAAGGCAGTGATGTTAATGAGGAGAAAACAGGATGTCTGGGGTGAACTAATGGCAGAGTGTACCTAATAAGTTCAGTTGCTGACAGGTCGACATTGGATGTGATGGGGTGGGGAGAAGTTAAGTGACAACGTCCACTGGAGATCTGGTAAGAGAACCAGAGCTCAGAGAGAGTACTGGAAACGTCCTGCCCCTGACAGGCAGGTTTAGCTACAGGTGTGACAAGAGGGGCTTGGGATATGGGTTGAGTAAAGAGAACAGAGGAATAGGGCTGAATTCTAAGAAAATGTTCATAAGAAAAGAAGTACAGAAAAAAGGAACCAAGGAATACAATAGAGAAAATGGAATCTGAAAGCTGCCCGTAGGATGTGTTTTATTAAAGAAGGCAGAATAGAAGTTTGAGAAGGTTGTGTTTCGTGGTGTGCTGGGAAGAATTTTCCTGTTTCCCATTCACGTATAATTTGTATGACTAATTTGTATAACTGACAGCAGACAACACCTGTATCTTTTTTATGCTGTTTGTAATTATTCTTAGAATCTGTGTTAGCCATGAAAATAAACTTTAACTTTCACTTAGGCAAAAGCCTCGAGTTGCCAGCCCCAACCCCCAAGCTTCTGGTAGCTTCCAGTCTGACGTGGACACCCCAAATATTACTCATCTAGAGCCAATGTTCTCATTTCTCTCTGCTGAGTCCACACATCCTTGTTTAACCAAATAACGGGAACAAACAATTCCTTCCATAATGGATGTACCCTAAGGTGTCACGCTTCTGAGAATCTCCACTGAAAATTGATTCCCCTGAACTATGGTACCATATGATTTCAGTTACCATACTTGTTACTTATTGGACACAAATGGTAGGGATGTGAGCAAATATGCTGAGCCTACAGCCTAGAATAGTACAGGTAGTGCCCAGCTTGGAACAGGGAGGAAGAAGGGAGGGAGGGGGTTGGAGCGCAGCTATAAATGGTAGCCACGGTACCAGAGCAGCTGACCATGCCAGCGAGAGGTTATTGAACTAACAATGATGTAACTGTAGTACTATGTCTCCCCTAACAACTTTATTTTTTTTTACTATAAAATGATTATTAATGCTTATACTGGTTAAGATTTAAAAAATATTTTAATGTTTTATTTATTTATTTTTTAAATATTTTTATTTTTTTCTAGGAGAGAGAGAAAGAGAGAGAGAGACAGCGTGAGCAGGGGAGGGTCAGAGAGAGAGGGAGTCACAGACTGAAACAAGCTCCAGGCTCTGAGCCGGCAGTCAGCACAGACCCCGACGCAGGGCTCGAACCCACGAACTGCGAGATCATGACCTAAGTGAAAGTCAGACGCTTAACCGACTAAGCCACCCAGGGGCCCCTTTAATGTTTTATTTATTTTTGACAGAGAGACAGAATGAGCAGGGGAGGGTCAGAGAGAGAGGGAGACACAGAATCTGAAGACAGACTCCAGGCTCTGAGCTAGCTGTCAGCATAGAGCCTGACGTGGGGCTCGAACCCACGAACTGTGAGATCATGACCTAAGCCGAAGTTGGATGCCCAACTGACAGAGCTACCCAGGTGTCCCTGATTTTTTGCATATTTACTATATGCAGGAATTGGGTTCAGCACATGGTATGGATTACCCCATTCTGACCCTCACGAGGAATTGGGTTCAGCACATGGTATGGATTACCCCATTCTGACCCTCACGAGGACTTAGCGATCTCGGTTTAATTATCAACCCCTGCCCCCACCTTAGGACAGATGAGGTTCTGACAAGGATTTGGGACAGCTGGAACACTGGCGCTCACTTCCTCATCAAAATCCCGCTGTACACGGCAACTTTCTGTGACGAGGAAATGTTTTGTGCGCTCTCTGGTGCTGTAGCTATTAGCCACACATGAGTGCGGAGCGCTTAAAATTTGGTTAGTGCAACAGACGGCCACTAAAACACAAACACACAACCCCCCCTTGAATTTTAATTTAAAAAATTTTAATTAAATTTTTATTGATGAATTTTAAATTTTAGTTGAAATTATGAAATGTGGTAAACAGCCACATTTCATAGCTATATGGACTGTGCAGATGCAGAACCTTTCCACCCTTGAAGAATGTTCTATTAGGCGGCACAGTTTAGCCTTTTTCCTTTCCTCCCTGGTTGGCTTCCAGGTCTTTCTCTTCCCCTTCCCGGCTCCTCCAAACCTACAACCTCTGAGAATGGAGATTCCTTTCATCCCTTTCCATCTTCCCCTGCTCCCACACTGCTCATCCTCATGGCATCAGCCTGCTCACAGGCAGATGGAAACGACCTTTCCCAATCAGGCAGTGCCTGCAGCATTACCCTCCTCCTCACTGACAATCTGCAATTACTCAACTTGCAAAAGACGGAAATCATTCTGCCAGAGCTACAATCAGGCAGACTAAATCTGAACATTCTAAGAATCAAAAACAAACCCAAACACATAGCATTTAATGAAATAAACAAAATACATGCTTTGGGCTTTGCTAGAGCCTCTCTGTAAGTGATGACTTTAGTTAGAGGGAAGCCTGTGAGGTTTCTTTCTATTCTCCAAAACTTTTTAAAAGAACTGGTCATCCTACATTATTTAAATAGAGAATGGGCCTTATTTGCCCCTGAAAACAACGCTCTGAAATGCAAAAATACCCAAGCCTTGACCCTAAGGACCTTCACAGATGAGAGCTCAGGGCACTTCAGCGCTCTATGTTTAGAATTTCATTTTCAATGCTAATGAATTCTTTTACAAGCCATATTTGCTAATTCCTACGTGTGTTTTAGACATAGATTCGCTAATCATTACTTAGACGGAACCCAGAGATTTTTGCAGCGAAAATAGGACGGGAGTCCAGATTTATAAAGAACAGGAGCTTGGGGGAAGGAGAAGAAACAAAACAGCCCGATGGTAAAATGAGGAAGGACTTAGCTTTTTTTTTTTTAAATAGCCTAAAGTACTGTGTGGCTACTGCTCAGTAACTTTGCAGTCCCCTTTTCAAATTTTCCAAAAGAGTCCAAAATTATTCCTGAAACTTCCTGAAACCGACTAAATGACCTAGGGATTCTCAGGATTTACAGGCGCCGGGGTGGGGGCGGAGATTTTGCATCTCTAGCACGCTCGGAGATGACAGCGATGTTGTGGAGTCGCAAGGGCGCAGAACCCCAGCAGCTGGCATCAGACTGGCAGTTGGAGCCTGCGTCTGACCGACTGAGTCCCAGGAAGGTTAGCCTAGACTCTGCCTTACGTGGGGGTACCTCTGGGCAAACTCGGGATGCTACTTCTCCGGGCCTTTGAGACGGCCCCCCTTCGAGGCAACGTTTGAGGACCTGGGCGAACCTCAACATAATCAACAGCAGTAACGTCTACTGGGGGCAAGTTAACATACGGTGCACCCGCACCTCCTGCATTTTGTCCTCTAGACAAACACATGACGTGGCCACTAGTATTATTCCTGTTTCACAGGTTAAGAAACTGAGGCTCTGAGACTCGCGTAACTTGCGCAAGGTCACAAGCTTTTCCGGACTCCCGGTCCACCTAACTCCAAGAGACAACGCTTTTAACTAACCATTTGAGCCTCAGTTTCCGGTGCCGTGAAATGGGAAGCGTCGGCCTCCAGAAGACCGATCCGTGCGGGATAGTCTAAGGGAGCCCTGGAATGCCTCCTGGAGATCTGCTCGCTGACCCTGCAGGGAAAAGTTCTGCTTGAGGACACGGGGCCCCTTCGGCTCGCCTAGATCGGGGGCGCGCACGGCTGCTAAGGGTCGCGGCGGACCCCGGGGAGGGGAGGGCAGTCCTGGGGCGAGCTGGCTCGGGCCGCGAAGGGCTGACCCGTTACATAACCGCCACGCGTCCCTCCGCCCCCGCGCCCCTCACCCGGCGCCGAGGCGCCGCGCGGAGAGCGGGTCGCAGTGATAAACCCCTGTCGCCCGCCCGGCAGAGTCCGCGGCGCAGCTGGCGGGACGGGGGCTGGACCTGCCGGTGCGCTTCGGAACCCGGGCGCTGGGCTCTTGCCGGCGACTCTCTCCTCCTCCCGCGCCGCCCGCGGGGCCCCGGGTCCCAGCCCCGCCGGCGTCTCCACCCCGAGCGCTCCCCGCCCCTCCTCGCGGGCGTGGACCGCGGCGGCTGGGGCCCGGGAAGGGGCCACGGCGCAGGGACGCGGCCGGGTGGGTGCGCCCCGGGGACATGTCCGCGCGCCACGGCCCGGGATACAGCGGTCCACGCGAGGTGAGGACGCGGCGGGGCCGGGCGGAAGGAGGGTCGCGCACCCTGGGCGGGCTGCGGGGCTCCGGAGCCGGGCCCGCCGGGCTGCCCTGGGCGCACCCTCCCGCGGGCGGCCCTGGCGCCGGAGCCCCCTCGGCTCTCCCTCTCCCCGGTCCCCGTCGGCGCGGGGGCTCGGGTGACCCAGGCATCCGGCGCGGCGGGGCTCTCGGGCTGGGCTTGGTGGAACTGGCGGAGGGCGCTCCGTCGGCTGCCGCGGCCCCAGCGCCCAGCCTCGCGCCGGGAGCCTCCACCCCAGCCCGGGCCCCCCGGGGCGCCTGCTGGGGTAGGAGACAGACGTCTGCTCGCTCGTCGCGTTGGTGTCGGGCTAGCGCTCGTGCAGTTTCTGGGCAGGTGGCTGGAGAGGAAGCGGCTTTGATCTTCATCTCCCGTGCTTTCCAAAGGCAGTCTGCCCGGTGTAATAGAAACCGCTTTTCGGCTGGATTCGGTTTTCAGTGTCTTTTCTTAAATCGTCTTCTGCCTCGGGTAATACTATTAATTTCTCGTGTGTGGTGTACTAACAACACAACGGCCTCAATTGACTGAATTTAATTTCTCAGCTGTTTCTTGTCCTCGAGGAAAGTAATGCAGACTTAGGGGCAAGTGTTGGCAAGCACAATTTTAAAGCACGATCCCAGTAAAACCTGGGACTATTTCGTTAGCCTTGTGTCTTGACAACTCAGCTTTCTGACCATCTTATAACTTTTTTTTTTTTAATGTTTTATTTCTAGGAGAGAGAGAGAGAGACAGCGTGAGCAGGGGAGGGTCAGATAGAGAGGGAGTCACAGACTGAAACAGGCTCCAGGCTCTGAGCTGGCAGTCAGCACAGAGCCCGACGCGGGGCCCGAACCATGAACCGCGAGACCATGACCTAAGCGAAAGTCGGACGCTTAACCGACTAAGCCACCCAGGCGCCCCTAACTTTCTTTTTTAAATGTTGAGATGGAACCTTCTAGAACACTGGTCAAACCATTCCATTCTGTTGGGCTTCTAATTTGTGCATCTTATTTGTCTCTTGGCTGAGAGCTGGGCACGCTGAAGGCGCAGCCAACTTAACCCAGGAAGAAAGACTTAAGGCCTGACAAATTTAGAAACACACTGTCTCCATAGGTCCCTGAGGTCACTGGCTTTTAAAATCACCAACCAACCCTGTAGAATTTGTCTCGCTCCTCCCCTCCCCGCCCAAATGTCATGCCAGACTGGGCTAATGGTGTCTGACCCTCCCAAGGTGCCGGATGTATGTCTATGAAAGAAAATAAACTATTAAATAAGGAGTAACTAAGTGACTGGATTTGATCAGCTAATCACAGGATCTTGGAAATTGCAAAGGGTTTTAGAGACCATCTATTCAAACCCTTCACCTTGCAGGCCAGGAAGCTCAGATTCTGGTTGTCAAGGATTGGCAACACTCCTACAGTTAACTGGTGATGCACCCAACCCCACCATCCAGGCCTTGTCCTGCCCGCTCCGTTTGGCTTTCAAAGCATATTGCTTCTAGGCATTCTGAACAACAGTGATACTACTGGAATCACTTATAATCATATCATTTTACTCTTATTTATTTAAACTGCCGCGATTTTGAAATAAATTGAGAGGTTGAGTTAATCAAATTGTATTTGGAGTACAATTTAAAAAAATACAAACTCTTAATTTAATTATTTTTAATTTTTTAAATGTTTTTATTTATTTTTGAGAGAGAGGGAAACAGAGAGACAGAAAGAGAGGACAAGCAGGGGAGGTGCAGAGAGAGAGGGAGACCCAGAATCCGAAGCAGGCTCTAGGCTCCAAGTTGTCAGCACAGAGCCCGACGCAGGGCTGGAACTCATGAACCGTGAGATCATGACCTGAACTGAAGTCCAACATTTAACCAACTGAGCCCCATGAATCCTTAGTTTTAAATAATATTTACATTCTACTTGAACAGCCGTGAATATGCTGATATGTCATAGGTAAACATCCAGAGAAGAAAAGTAATCAAAACAGGTGGACTAAATTTACTCCTGTTTCTCCCTGGAATCTCTTCTGAGTCTCAACTCCTTATGGTGATGATTGGTTAGAGTAAAAGGTATAATGTATGATATTGGAGCCAACTTGAGGATCATTTGTGTGTTGTAGTGAACACTGTGACCTTATCATAGAGCTGAGAAAGAAACTTTAAGCTGACTTATTTAGCATTCTATGTGTTGTACATTTTTTTTAAATGTTTTATTTATTTCTAGGAGAGAGAGAGAGAGAAAGCGTGAGCAGGGGAGGGTCGGAGAGAGAGGGAGTCACAGACTGAAACAGGCTCCAGGCTCTGAGCTGGCAGTCAGCACAGAGCCCGACGCGGGGCTCGAACCCACGAACTGCGAGATCATGACCTAAGCGAAAGTCGGACACTTAACCGACTAAGCCACCCAGGCGCCTCTGTACATTTTTTATGTTGTTCAATTTAACAAATATTTACCTACTGCATTATATAATGCCTACTGTGTGCCTGGTGCCATTCTGGGCATTTGGGATAGATCAGTGAACACAACAGAGAAATTTGTTCCTGTCAAGCTCAAGTTACAATTCATTCATGAGAATTTTTTTTTCAGATTTTGTTTGGCAGATAGAAGAGAATTTCAGAGGCCCCTGGGTGGTTCAGTTGGTTGAGTATCTGACTCTTGATCTCAGCTCAGGTCTTGGTCTCCAGGTTGTGGATTCAGGCAGGTCGTGGATTGTGCTGGGCATGGAGCCTACTTTAAAAGAGAGAGAGACAGAGAGAGAGAATTTCAGTTTTGCTTAAAGTAGGGAAATGAACGTAAATGTTCCAGATTATCTTCCTTCCAATTTTATTATTCTGCTGATTTTATAATCACTGAAAACAAACGAATTCAGATGAGGTTACTCTGACTTCTATAAACTGATATCCTCCTATACACAAGGAGCAAGTCCCATGTTTGGTTATTTTATGCATGTTCATATGGAGTCCCTTAAATTACATTATCTTTAGTGCAGGGATATGGCCCTGGCCACATTAAACTTGATGAAGCAATGTGGGGGAGAGGGGAGTATTTGTTTTCTCAGTAGTGTTAGGGCACCCATGTTAGTGTTGCGCACTGTAATCATACTAGTTTGTAAGATGTAGATTCTTATTTATTTATGAAGATGATGTTCTGCTTTCATTTGTTTTCACTTTACATTTTGTCCCCCATTCTCCTGAGTATCCCATAGGCCACACAGTGTTGTGACTTCTTGGTGAATCTGTTACCAGGGAAGTTTTTATTCAGACATTCCAGTTTTAAGCATTTTCTAATTCTCTCACTTGCTTTTCCTTCAAAACGTCATGGTTTGCAAGCTTAGGCATGTTTATTGTTTTTAACAAAGGCTTATCAAAATGAACTTGGCAGCTTTTCAGTCGTATACAGCCAAAAAAAGTATTCAGTGCAGGTTTTGGGGCTGTTTATGCATTCCTACCTAACCAATTGCTTTGCTTTTAAAAATCACCAATTTGGAAGCTATTTGCTTCCCATTAAAGTGGTATAATAATTTAATTGACAAAAACCAAATCCACATTTGATGCTGGGAGATTCTGAATACAAAGATTTTTCTCTCTATCTGTTTTTAATTTGTTCTACATCAAAGGACATCAGGAAGTGTCATTATCTAACAATGTCCTGTCTGAAAGTGGTCTCTGCTAAACACTTGGAGGAGAGTCACGATTTCTGATGGCTGCTAGGCACCCAGAATAGTTGATTTTCTTCATTTGCCCACCACTTTACCCCATCAGACACTTGTCTCCTTTCCCCCTTCTTTTTGGCCACATTGATGAATGGGAGGAGTTGCCGTAGCCAGGTAGGAAGTTACACGCCATTGATGAATTACTTAATGGGTTCCTTCCTTACTTAGTAAGTAAGTAATAAACACTTACTGAGCTTCTACTCCTTATTAAATATTTGTGTAAGGATTGTGTTTTGAGCACCTCTTTTTCTTTGCTGGTGGCAGTAGGATGTATAAAGACCCAGAACCTGCCTCTGAAATAGCTTACAGCCTCGTATGGTAAAAAGATGTCACCCGACTGCTCTAATCTTGACTGCCAGGAGATAGACTCGTACTTTGGTAATTAAAGGGGAGGAGGAAGAGTGTGTAGGCACTCTGAGGAGTCAAGGCTTAGGGAAGATTTTGTAGAGGAGGACACGTTTGAACTTTTCCTTGAAAGATGGGTAGGATGGTAAAGCTTTATAGAAGTAGAAGGGTGTATCTATCTTTGTGGGAACATGTCTTTGCCTTTTTTTTTTTTTAAAGACCTGTAGAAGACTTCCTCTTGTGGGGGGTCAGCTAAGGCTGCGTTGGGCTGTGTAATTAGCACTTATCACTTCTATACCCTCTGCATGCTTCCCCTCCATCCTGGGTGATGGAGTACTGATCCACACTAAGACAACACATTGGGTTAGCTGGTACCCTCCTTCCCTCTGAAATACCTATTAGTTGTTGTTCAGAGCACAGAGGCCACTGTGGCAAATAGCTATCATCACAATAAACTGGTGTACTTTGCCTTCATCAGCCCAGGTGCATGCTTACAGCGGTGTTTGCTCATCTTCCTGTTTATTCCTGTAACACTTGCTATTATAACTTTGCAATTTAATGAAATGTCACATAAAGTGAAGTGATGCCAAAGAATGCTTTTTCTGTAAAAACTAAATTGATTTCCATGTAGGCACATAAAAGAAAGTCATTTCTTTTTTTTTGATGTTTATTTATTTTTGAAAGAGAGAAAGTGTGAGCGGGGGAGGGGCAGAGAGCAGGGGGAAAGGGAGAATCCCAAGCAGGCTCCACAATGGGAGTGACAGTGCAGGGCCTGTGAAGGAATTGCCAAAACACACACACACACACACACACACACACACACACACACACACAACCAAAAAACCCTCAAAACCCACACTTTCACAACTAAGTCAGATATGCTTGGAGGCAGAATAGAGTGCGGCTTCTTCAGTCTGATCTTGGTCAACCAGAAAACTAGCCAAAAGCAGTCTTGACCATCATTATTAACTGATCACTAATGGGGAAGCCCAAACTCACAGGCGTCACTACTATCAAAAAGAAGTGGTTTGTCCAGGTGCACCTGGCTGGCTCAGTGGGTAGAGCACACAGCTGTTGATCTTGGGGTCATGAGTTTGAGCCCCAAGTTGAGTGTAGAGATTACTTAAGGAAATTATAAAGAAGGGGTGCCTGGGTGGCTCTACCGGTTAAGTGTCTGACTTCGACTCAGGTCATGATCTCATGTTTTGTGGGTTCAAGCCCTGCATCAGGCTCTGTGCTGACAGCTCAGAGCCTGGAGCCTGTTTCAGATTCTGTGTCTCCCTCTCTCTCTGACCCTCCCCTGCTCATGCTGTCTCTTTCTCTCAGAAATAAATAAAACACTTAAAAAAAGAAAAAACATTAAAAAAAAATTTTTTTTTAAATAAATAAAAAGAAAAATGGTTTGTCCAGGTTGATGCCTGATGACTGAGTGATCAGTCAGGTGATTCAAGACTATATTGATGGTTCTCAACACTAGCTATACATTAGAATCACCTGGGAGGGAAAAAAATATTGGTGCCAAGGAGCCATCCTCAAAAATTCTGATTAACTAGGTCTGGGATACGGCCAGGGCATCAGTGGTTTTTCAGTCTTCCCTCGTGAATCTCATGTATAGGCAGGGTCATGAACCTGATTTATATACTACTTAATAATTTTACACTTTTTCAGACAACTTTTATTGAAACAAATGATGGTTATGATTTCTTCTTAACATAATTGATGAAAAGATTACACATGGGGGCACCTGGGTGGTTCAGTCGTTAAGCGTCTGACTTGGGCTCAGGTTATGATCTCATGGTTCATGGGTTCGGGCCCTGTATCCAGCTCTGTGCTGACAGCTCAGAACCTGGAGTCTGCTTCAGATTTTGTGTCTCCCTCTCTCTCTGCCCCTCTCCCACTTGTGCTTTGTCTCTCTCCCTCTCAAAAATAAATAAACATTAACAAAACCTTTTTTTTTAAAGATTAAACATGAGACTTTTTTATTCTTTTAATTAGTATTGCAATTTCTCTGTACAGTGTGCTGACTCAGTATATGGGAAGCTTTCCCGATGGTCGAATGAATTTTCACTGATTTTCCTTCCATGGGATTCACTGAGCTCATGTCTATACAATGTCAGAATGACCAAATCAAGGGGTGGCTGGGTGGCTAAGTGATGTAAGCATGCTACTCTTGATTTTGGCTCAGGTCATGACCCCAGGGTTGTGAGATTGAGCCCCGCATAGGGCTCCTTGCTGAGTGTTCAGCCTTCTTGATATCCTTTCTCTCTCCTTCTGCCCCTCCCCCCTGCTCTCATGTGCACCCTTTCTCTCCCCAAAAACAAAAAACAAAACCAAATCGACCTAATTGGTGTTATTACAGTCAATCAACCAATAACTGATCACTCAACCTACTTGTTTTATGTTTTGGTGATTGTGGTATCATAAAGATGTATTTCTTGAGGACAGTAATTTGACCTTTTCTACAACAATCACTTTCCTCTATAGTAACTTAGAGATATGTCCTTATTTATTATGCATTTCCTCAGGTTGATAGAGTTGTCAATCTTAATGTTCAGACTGTTTCTGAATACTTTTTGTTTGACTGTATTGAAATAGATCTTGAAAATATATGATTTCTAGGGGCGCCTGGGTGGCTTAGTCAGTTAAGCGTCCGACTTCCGCTTAGGTCATGATCTCGCGGTTCGTGGGCTCGAGCCCCGCGTCGGGCTCTGTGCTGACTGCTAGCCCAGAGCCTGGAACCTGTTTCAGAGTCTGTGACTCCCTCTCTCTGACCCTCCCCTACTCATGCTGTCTCTCTCTCTCTCCTAGAAATAAATAAATAAAACATTAAAAAGAAAATGTAAGACTCATAGAAGAAAGCAGCTTAAACCTTGCCTTACGTGACTTAAAAAATATGTCTTTTAGGTTTTTCCTCATCACTAGGATTTACTGTCTTTGAGAAAATGTGGTAAAGTGATAGACACAGTGACACTGATCTAGTGCACTTCTTAGAACTGACTTTATTTTTAATGACATTTGTTCTTATTTTACTTATACCATTGATGAGAATTCTTACCCACTGTTACCAGTTAGCTGTCCCCAAATGCGCTTTCACTGTTAATTTTTGTGTTAAAAGTAGCACCTTCATGGATCTTGACCAGTCATTTTTGGACTATATTTTGCAAATTTCTGGGAGTTTCAGAGACTCTTGGGGGTTGTTATGGCGCATGGGGACAATGAGGGGGAAAGATGTCGTGCATCCAGCTTGGGGTTCCCTTTGGTGATCTCTTCTGCAACCTAAGCAGGTGTGCTATTCTTGGTTTCACATTTTGGGTTTCCAGGTAAGATTTTATCTGAACAAAGAGTTTTTGGGTCAAAACAAGCTTGTAAATGATGAGGCCATGTGTTTATAAGTCTCTGCTTTCACATCCCCACCAAATTTGGTTTGTCATTCTGGTAGCCCCAGTCGTTTCTAACTACTGCTGCACACCTGTGTTGAAAAAGCATGGGAGGACATTGGTCTTATTAACTTTATATCCTCTGTGCCTGTGCAGAGAGACAGACAAATGAGCAGTTAGATATTCTGGGCAACAAGCATAGATTGGAAGTTATTAGCGTGGAGACTTGGTTTAAGTCCTGGGTGTATGGAAGTAATTGCCCAAGGAGAGGGTCTGTAGAGAGACATGAGGCGAGTCAAAAATAAAATCCCGAGGAATGGCTGTGCTGAGTCATGTACCCTCTGTAGTCACATTTTGTATATGTGTGTGGGTGGGGGTCTGGGTTAAGGTCAGAGCACATAGGCTGTGGAAACCAGTCAAGAATATTTTCTCTTTCTTTGAATAGCCTACATCCTAGAGGACTTTTTTTTTTTTTAATTTGAGAGAGAGAGAGCAAGTGAGCATGCATGCACAAGCAGAGGAGGGGCACAGTGGGGTGGGGGGAGAGCGAGAGAGAGAATCTTGAGTAGGCTCCACACTCAGTGTGGAACCCAACATGGGGCTCTGGGGCTCCATCCCACAAACCTGGGATCATGACCTGAGCCAAAATCAAGAGTTGGACACTCAACTGACTAAGCCTCCCAACTGCCCCAACTAGAGAGCTCCTTCCATATGTGTATTGACATACGGAACCAGAAGATAAACTTAAGTGGTTGCCTCATGGATTTGGAAGTGAGAGAGCCATTGCAGTATTTTTGGCATACAATGATTTGTTAAGAAGCATTATGATTTCTTGACTTTTAAAACCCAAACATTGCCCCCATGTCCTCATTCTTCCTTGTGGAACAAGAGTGGTGACTGCTAGGCTCTGGGTATGGTCCCAGTGAAGCCCCAGGGTGAGCCCGCGTTCCAAAGGGACTGAAGCTGTATTCTGTTTCATTAGGGTATAACTAATAAAATAGGTATAACTGACACATACCCTGCCTTCAATGCTGGCCAACAGTTTGTCAGGTTTAGTTACGACGTCTCAACATAATTTATAAACCCGTGAGCCCTTTTAGAAAAAGTCAAAGTACCATGGTAAAGAACAAATAAATGTCCATGAATAAGATACTGGCAGAAATATTTTATTAACAGCTAGGGGTTCCAATGATAAGGAGATTGGTCATTGTATCAAATATTAAGCACGACACATTTATTTCCTCTCATTTTTACTTCTTTTGGTTAACTTCTTCCCCACTCAAAAAAGATAAAGTACAGAAAGCCATATATTCTCATTTTATTAGAGATGAAGTTCTAATTAAAATTTCAAATGATATTGAATAGCTGATGCATCCAAATTGGCATCTCGGAATTTTCCTGGCACATTTTGCGCTCTTTAGAAATCCTTGCATGATGGTATACCGAATGGGTGGCATACACAGGCAATGTTAAGGTAAAGTGTCAGTTTAGTTTTTTAAATTTTTAATAGTTTTAAGCTGGGAAAAGACATTTGAATTCGATGAAATAGAATTGACTACTTTTAAAGCCCCTAATAAAAAACATATTGGGATTAGGCAATGTTAAAATAACTCAATGAGTTTATCTCTTCATGAGGCAAGTATGTGCTGAGTACCCAGCATGTGCTAGAAGCTGTGTCTGGTGCTGAAGGCCTATGGAGACTAGAGAGGGTTTTACCCAAAGGCTTACAGTCTCCTTCCTAGGGGAGCTAGATGTGTGGACAGATAGTCACGGCATTGTGATGAGTCCCCTAAGTGACCACCTGCTACCTGGTTCAGAGCCAGAGACATTTAATGCTGCCTAAGCTGATCAAACCATTAAGAAAGTATAGAAATTCATGAGGTGAACAACAGGCACAATATGTACAAAGGCACTGGGGTGGGAAAGTCACACTGTGGATGGGACTTCAGGGTGGTTAGGTATGGCAGACCTGCAGCGTATGCATATGGCTAGATGCCAGATAGGACCAGAAGAACCGACAGGAGCAAGATCATTTAGGGTCTTTGTGTCCCACACTACCGACTTCCAGTTTTTCTGTTTGTTTGTTTTTGTTTTTACAAATAGTTTATTGTCACCAACTTTCAGTTTTACTTTAGCTGCTGAGAGTAGTCCTTGTAAGCTTTTAAACAGAGGAGTAGGGTAGGAATGAGGGGTTGGTGATAAAATTAGCTTGTGTTTCGAACATATACATCTGGATGAAGCTTGAAGAAAGGTCCAGGAGGGTGACAAACTAAGGGTCTGTTGAAATGGTACAGATGGGAAGTAAGATTAATACCTCATGGTAAGACTTCTGCTTTATTCATATTTATATTCTCAGTGCTTGGTGCCCTTTAGGGCATGTGGTGGAGATGTCTGGTTAGGCAATTTGATATTCTAGGCCAGCAATCCAGAATGTGGGCATCATGAGCTAATAGGCTCAGTTGAACATGACAGGATTGGATGAACAGGACATAACTGGATGTAATTACCTGGGGAGCATGTAAAGAATGAAGTGTGAAATGGGTCAAAATATTGTGGAGAATAACTGGGGTGTGTTCATGTTATACCCAAGGCACATCTTGGTCATTGTACCTTTCTTTTTCCATTCTAGTTACATGTTGATCTTTTTCAACAGGGCAGGGACTATGTCTTCTTTACAGTGTCACTGCCGTTGTTCACAATTTAAGCCCTGTGTTTGGAAGTAAGCACTGAAGGAGAGTGTTTATAGAGAGACGTGAGGTGGGCCAGAGATAAAAATCCTTGCACAGTTCCAGAAAGCGCTCCTCATATGTCTGAGTAGTTGCGTCTCACAGTGAATAGTGCCTTCTGGAGTTGTGCTTCAGCCATCCCTGCCTAACTTGTGCCCGCCGCTGTTGCGGTGCCTGAGACACGGTAAGAGTTCAGTAGTGTTTGTTGAATGAATGAATAAGTGACATAACATCAAATGAGTGATCAGAGGAAGAAGGATCTAGCAAAAGAAAGTAAGAAGCATGGGTCTGTAGGGAAGAATGATAAACAGGGGAGACTCCTGTCATGGAAATTCAAGGAAGAAAGAGTTTCAGTACTGAGAGTGCCAGGTGCCACAGAGAAGTCAATTAATTACGGATGGCAGAGTACCACTGGCAGTTAGGAGTCACTTGTGACTATGTGTAAAACAGCTTGAACAGTATGTAGGGGAGGCAGGAGGCAAGCTCCATTCCATTGATGTGGGAGTGAGAAAAGGGATGAGGAGACTGTCAGTGTAGACAGATCCTTAAGAAGCTGGGTTTGTGAAGGGACAGAAGTATTGGGGGGAGCTGGAAGGGTGGCAAGGTTAAAGGGGGGTTGATTCCATTGTCTTCTCTCCTCTTCCCTTCTTTCCTCTCACATTTCTCCTTCCTGCTTTCAAGATGAGAGACACTTGAGTAAATGTATGGGCTAAAGAGGATCCAGTATAAAAGTCTAGGTTCAAAATATAGAATCTAGAAGAGGGGATATTGACCTGAGAAATTAAATGTAAAAGGACATGTCTTTCATTGTCAAAATAACAAAAGGGATTAAGGATGCGTGCGGAGAGGGCCAAACTGGGAGGATAAGCTGAAGGCGAAAAACAGAGTAAAAGCAGCCCACATTTTCTCTATAAAACAGTAACTTAGCATCTTTTGGACACTTTAGATGTTCTAAGCGTTGTTAACAGACTACTTCACATGTGTTAACTCTCTGAGTTCTTGCAACAATCATGTGAGGAAGGAATTGTTATCCTAATTTTTAAAACAAGACAACTGGAGCCCGGAGGGGTTAAGCATCTTGCTGAGGTTGTACAGCTGCTACGAGACAGAACCAGGAGGCCTTTAAAGCTGCCCGCCATCCTGTTGAGGGGTACACGGAGTGCTTAAGATTTTGAATAACCACGGTGCAGATGGAGCAGGTACCAGTATTGTTTCTGAGTCACTTTGAGCACTTTGTTTGTGTTGGAAATCACAACTGTGCCATTAATTTGCAAGGTTGACCAATTTCCTTCAGCAAAACTTGCCTTACCAGTTAGAGGAATGGAAAACTTTGGATGGTCTGGACTGATTCAAAATTGAGGATTGGTGGTTTGGAAGGTGTGGGGGTATCAGAAAGAGAGCAATTGACATAATGGAGAATGAGCTCTAGCCTCTAAGGAATGGGATAAGCTGAGGAAATGGGAGAAAATAGAGATGCCTGGGACCTGGGAGCTCAAGGAGGTTAGAAACCAGGTCCAGTGGGAGTTAGGGAACGACGATGGATAGAAGGTTGGAGTTAGGGAGAAATACTGACATCTCACAACAATCGTAGATTTCAGAAGTGAAGATTAGCACAGGTGATGACCGATGATGATGTGGCTTTGGGAGTACACGGCTAAACTGAATGAAGGTGAATCTTAAGGGTCGTGATGAGCTCAAGGTTGAAGCTGAGATCAGCGGAGATGTTGGGGACATGTTGACTAGATCCTTTTCTCTTGTTGGAGGGTGGTGCCCACCCGCCCTGTGGACTGGTCTGGACTTCAGAAAGCTGTAAAACAAGTATGTTACAGTTCTAGGGAGAGATACAAAAGGTTGGCTGATATCTGGCATGCAATAAATATCACTTGATCTCAGTAGAACATTGTCAAAAGACAGTTCAATAGCTTCTATTTTGTACTATAGTTTTTGGAAAAAATAACAACACATTTCACAAGTAACTTCGGATGCTTTAGCCATATTGTCATTATCACCCTGCAAGGAGAGGACCGTGTGCTGTGATGAAACCTCCTCTTCCTCTTCTTTCTCCCTCCTCTTTCTTTTCTCTGGTAATGTGCAGTACAGCACTCTGTGGGCGGGGAGGCAACCCGGGATCATCAGGCTTCCAGCTGTCGAGCTTTGTTGTGATTTGTGGGGGTGGGGGTCATGGGAGAGGGGCCAGAAACTTGAGTGGGACTCAGTGTGGTGTCTGTTTCTATAGTTAGCCATGTGATGGGAACCAGCAATATGCATTCCCTTTGTACAGCTGTGCATACCACTGTCTGCTTTTCTCCTCTGCCCATTCAGGACTTCTGGAAGTCAAAATTAGATCTGATGTAAGCTTAGAATACCCACATGTGAAGATCTGGAGTTACCGCATAGGAGACCGAATACATGTGCTGGGCCATGTGTAAATGGCACGGGTAGATAGTGTATCAGGTGGGCTGTTTGGGGGTATAAGGAACAGAAACTCCAACCTGGCCTGGCTTCAATGGTAAGGAAAAGGATTTCTTTGTGTAGTAGAAAGTCCAGAAGCAGAAATGTCTGGGCTCTGACTTTATTTCTCTGTTATTCTCTTGGCTCTGCCCCTGCCGTTGTCCTCAGATGGCTAGTTGTTTGAAGGGTCACATGGAAAGGGAGAAGCTGCATCTTTCATGTTTGCTCAGTAGTGAGGAAAACTTTGTGAGAAGCTCCCGAAAGACTTCCTTGTCGCTGGCAAAGTTTGGGTCACTGCCCTGTCCTTCAATCAGTCCACGACTGGCAGGCAGAACAGGATTGCTATAGTTCTTGATTAACCACTTGGGGATGGACTGGCTGTTGGGAATCACGTCCATGATAGAGAGAAGGCTTGAGGCCATTATGATAACATTCCAGCCTCTTCAAGGGAAAGGAGCCTCGGATGGCCGGCAAGTCCCCACTTCAACATTTGCTGGCAGTAAGGACTTAGACAAATTACCAACTTCTGTGAGCTTCTGTTTTCTCTTACAGGATCACTGTGGGAGTTGAAAACACTTTACATAAACTTTAAGGAGCTATACAAATGCTAATTGTCATTTAGTAATAATGAGGATGATAATAAGAATAACAGCTTCATTTACTGAGCATGTACATGTTCCAGATACTTGCCACAGGCTTTAATGCATTTTCTTTATTACTCACTAAACACAGATTGAGCAACCGTCATACTCAAGACATCCTCCTAAGTGCTTTATTTCTGATCTGTTAAGTTGAGATCTGGAACAGAAAGGCGAGGGACAGAGAAGGCAGAGCGGCGCTCAGTTTCATGTGCAGATTTCAGTTTTTGGCCTGTGTGACTGAAAAGTGGCAGCTGGCTTGTGGCGCCTCTGACAATTGCTCTATTATCTGCCACTGGTGGTCTTCGGCTAACTAGTCCAGGGCTCACTGCACCGGGGATTTGCCGCACACAGGTGTGCACGTGCTTGATGCTTTTCTTTTATAAGTGTATGCAAACATAACAAACATGCAAGTTTATGCTTTTGAAATCGAGGGATTCACAAGTGTTTAGGGATTCACAAGTGTTTATTAGGTGTTTCTCTGTGCTGTCTCATCTAAGCCTCATGAAGAGGTCAAGCCTGAATTTTTATTTCTACTGAGGCTTTGTGGTCATGAGATCCATCAGGTAATGAAATCTGTAGGTGGTGGGGCATCAGGTGTTTGATGTTGCAAATTGTCCTGCTGTGAGCATCATTGCGAAGTGAACTTTTTCCATATTTTGGTTTTATGTCTTTCAGATGGTTTCCCTGAAGGAGAATCTAGGTCAGAGGGTTTGAAACTTTTTATACAGATTGCCTGATTGGTTCATGGAAGGTTTTTGAATGGTGAAAATGGCACACTTGTGGGTTTTTTTTTTTTTAATGTTTATTTATTTTTGAGAGAGAGCGTGCGCACGTAAGCAAGTGGGGGAGGGGCAGAGAGAGGGGGGACAGAGGATCCGACTCTGGGGACAGA
Organism: Proteles cristata cristata; assembly: GCA_017311185.1. Classification (NCBI taxonomy): domain Eukaryota; kingdom Metazoa; phylum Chordata; class Mammalia; order Carnivora; family Hyaenidae; genus Proteles; species Proteles cristata. The sequence continues at coordinate 1,461,065 of JAESUZ010005475.1, forward strand.
GCAGCGAGCCTGATGCGGGGCTCAAACTCACAAACCCATGAGATCCTGACCTGAGCCAGAGTCGCCACTCAGGCACCCCGGCACACTTGGCGTGTTACTTGGGGATCATGTGTTTTCTCATTCTACGCCATTTTATATGCCTGGGATCATAAAATATGTCCAGAAAATCTGAAGTGTAGCTTATGTCAATTCCTCCCCACTAGTTCCTAACATCCCGCGGAGAAACTAAACTTGTCCATCTTGATTCATCCTCTCCTTAGTGTGTGAGTTGCTGCTCTTGAGGTTTCTTGATCTGCATGCAAATAGACTCCCTGCAGGGCTATCTTTGATACACATCTGTTTTTTATTCGTAGTTCTGGCCCTCATGCTGGGAGCTCTGCTATAGTCCTAGACAATATGTGAGCAAACTGATGGGGAAAATGAAGTGAGATATACTGTGGGGCTTTGCTGCTGCAGTATGAATATGGAATATCTGCCTTGGTGTTGTAGTGCAAGTAGACTTTCATTCATATGACTTGACTTCCCATGTAATTCTCTCAACAGTTTCTAAAATACTTCTCTCCCCAACTCTTCCTACCCCACCAGATCTGTTGATGAATGAAGCTGAGTAGCCAATGGGAAGTCAGGGGAAGAAACTGCCGCTACTCTTAAATAGATTTTTAAAAATCATAATTGCAACCATAGCATATACAATACAAATTGTATTTGTATTTTGTTCTTTGTACATTTCCTCAGCTAGTTATTTTTTTAAATTTTTTACTGTTTTATTTATTTCTGAGAGAGAGAGAGACAGTGTGAGCAGGGGAGGGTCAGAGAGAGAGGGAGACACAGAAACGAAACAGGCTCCAGGCTCCGAGCTGTCAGCACAGAGCCTGACGCGGGGCCCAAACTCTCAAGCTGTGAGATCATGACCTGAGCTGAAGTCGGACACTTCACCGACTGGGCCACCCAGGCCCCCCCCCCTCAGCTAGTTTTTAACACTAGTGTGTCAAGTGGGATAACAGGAAGAAGCAAAAGAATGGGACCTTGCAGAGGACCATCCACTGAGCACACAGTGTGACCAGGACTGGAGGGGCCCCTGAGAGTGCTGTGGCTGCAACTAAGTGGTTTGGGGGAGGGCCCAGGACAACCCTATGAAGCATGCTGTGTAACCTGGTTGGTTACACAGCAAGTTAGTGGGAAAGCCTGGATTTCAAGCCAGGTCTTTCTACATTCAAATGGCACCTTCTTTATTTGCTTTTTGTGTCTTCTTTTTCCAGATTTGAATTTTCAAAATTACCTCTAAAATAATTCAGACTTCACTGAAGGAAACAAGAGGGCATACTGCTTCCCGCACCTACCGCTCACATCTGAGGTTTATGTTATTTTTTCTTGTTTTCTTTTAATTCTAGTACAGTTAACATACAGTGGTATCTTAGTTTTAGGTGTCCAGTATAGTGATTCCACACTTCCGTACATCACTTGTGTTCATCATGACAAGAACAATCCTTATTTTCCATCACCTGTTTCACGCATCCCTGCAGCCCCGCCCACCTCCCCCCTGGCAACCATCAGTCTGTTCTCTGTAGTTAAGAATCTGTTTCTTGTGGTGCCTCAGTGGCTTAGTTGGTTAGGGGTTAAAGAGTCTGACTTCAGGTCACAGGTCATGATCTTTTTTTTTTTTTTTTTTTTCTGGGAGAGAGAGAGAGAGACAGTGTGAGCAGGGGAGGGTCAGAGAGAGAGGGAGTCACAGACTTGAAACAGACTCCAGGCTCTGAGCTGGCAGTCAGCACAGAGCCCGACGCAGGGCCCGAACCCACGAACCACGAGATCATGACCCAAGCGAAAGTCGGACGCTTAACCGACTAAGCCACCCAGGCGCCCCTACAGGTCATGATCTTATAGTCTGTGGGTTTGAGCCCCACGTCTGTGCTGATTGATGGCTCAGAGCCTGGATCCTCTTCAGGTTCTGTGTCTCCTCTCTTGTCCCTACCGCGCTTGTATTTTTTTTTTCTCTCTCTCTCAAAAATAAATAACTAAATAAATATTAAAAAAAAAAAAAAAAAGAGGGCACCTTGGTGGGTCAGTTAGTTCAATGATGACTTCAGCTCAGGTCATGATCTTGCGGTTTGTGAGTTTGAGCCTCGCGTCGGGCTGTGTGCTGACAGCTCGGAGCCTGTAGCCTACTTCAGGTTTTGTGTCTCCCTCTCTCTCTGCACCATCCCTGCTCATGCTCTGTCTGTCTGTCTCTCTCAAAAATAAATAAAAATTTTAAAAAAAGAATCTGTTTCTTGGCATGTCTCTTAACCTTGTCCCCCCTTGTTCGTGTGTTTCTTAAATTCTATATGTGAGTGAATCAGGTTTACATTTTATATTTCTAATTTTTTTAAATGTATTTATTTCTGAGAGAGAGAGAGAGAGAGCGAGAGAGACAGTGTGAGCAGGGGAGGGTCAGAGAGAGAGGGAGATACAGAATCTGAAACAGGCTCCAGGCTCTGAGCTACCTGTTCGTGTCTCGAACCCACGAACCGTGAGATCATGACCTGAGCCGAAGACGGATGCTTGACCGAGTGAGCCACCCAGGCGCCCCTACATTTTATATTTCTAACCTCCCCCTTCCACCAATAGGACTCAAGCTATTTTTGTTTTGTATTTTTAAAAAATGGGTCTTGTGAGCACCTGGGTGGCTCAGTGGATTGAGTGTCCTACTTCAGCTCTGGTCATGATCTCATGGTTTGTGAATTTGAGCCCCATTGGGCTGTCTGCTGTGGGCGCAGAGCCCACTTGGAATCCTCTGTCCCTCTCTATCTCTACCCTCCCCCGCTCACACTCTCCTCTCAAACATAAATAAACATTTAAAAAATGGCTCTTAAACATTTGAATTTTTCTTGATTTAGGCTTTGGCAAGAACTGTTTGCCTGTCATGGATTTAGGGGACTCCTGACCCTTATTGGAAATATCAGATTGGCCACAAAATTCTTGTTGTAACTTGGACAGAATGTTAACCCCAAAGAAGTGCTAAAATTCAAATGGGAAATTGCAGTGCCGCTTAGTTCCTGTGATTCGCCAAATAATATGAAAGGATTAAAAACTATTGCTCATTTTCTTCCTGTCCAAGTGGAGTTCAGTTTGGAGAACCTTCCAAGAGTGAAGACTAATAGGCACTGAACTGAATTTCCCCTTCCAGCTCGATTCAACCAATTTGCCCGAATTACAAGTTTGAAGGAGTTTATAATCTAGAAGGAAACAAGAGAGGCATTCACCTTGCCAGGTAAAAACGGGGTCCAGAGCAAATAACTCCTGGAAACAAGCTCACGGAGAGAATACACACATTACAAAAGAAATCTTACCGGTTGTTTTACAGTATCTGTTTGCAAGGAAATGGTTGGTCATGGCAGGGGTTGCAAAATCACCTGTCTTTAGGAACTCCAGCGTGAAGTGGCTGAGTCTTGACCTAATAGGGAGGGTGTGGGCTGTCACCAAATTGAGAAAAACATTTTTTCACCATCGGACAGATACTCAAGTTCCGTTCTTCATGCCAGGGATATATCAGCCAACAAGGCCGACAGAAATCCCTGCCCTTCTGGAGTTTACATTCTAATTTGTCACTGCCTTAAAAAACAAATAACTAAGCCCGTCAGAACTGTCTCTCAAGTAGACGTCAGTGAGTCAGACAACTGGCGTATTCCTGTAATAAAACTGCACAGATCCCAGCCTTGGTCGCCTGGAGGCCTTTTTCACACAGCTAATGTTTCTGGATAAGTGAGATTGTTGTAATCACAGTAGAAGTCGAGGTGGCTTCTTTTTGGCATTCTGCGTGTTCTATTGCCTTCATTTGCCAGACAGCCATAGTTATAACGTACTGTTGGCTCTACACGGCAGCCCCTGGTCTATTTCGTTCTAGTTTTGCTATTGAATTGAAAGCAGAGCATTGCGAAAAAGGCCGTCTGTCCTTGTACGGATTGTACTAATTGGTGATGCCCTACTGCTGTTTACAACCACCCCGCTCCATTGGGGCTCCCCTACACTGGGAGCTCCCCCCACCCCCAAGCCCACCCACCGGGAGCAGTGTGACTCTGATGAGGTGTCTAGAAAAACAAGCCTGAGATCTTGGACCTTGGAAACCATCTGCCTTTTGTTTGAGCTTCTTGTGGGAAATCGGGGATAAGGAGCATCTGTGACCGCGACTGCTTTTATCTCATTTTTGCAGACGGAACCTCTGCTGGGCCTGCAAAGGGAGGCAAAAACTGATAGTTCGGGAGAGAGAAAGCGCTGGCCCCTGGCAGGGAATGGAGTCCTCTCTTCCGTTCAGCCTTCAGTGCCTGGGAGACTGTCCTTAGCAATTTAACGGGTATTAAGGATGCGAATGGTTGTGGCCCGAATTCCTGTCCTAGGATCTTCTTGGCATGTGCCCCCGAGAGCTCCTGCTTCCTTGCATGTGGGGGTGCTGTGCTGAGCCCAGCCGCAGTGACTCTGCCACACCGGGGTCTCAGCAGTCCCAGCATGGAGCATTCTCCACTGGGGGGACCTGAGAGCCCCAAAAGGCCACGCGTATTACAGAAGTGGTCTTGGGTTGTTATAGCGACTCTGTGCCCTCAAGTAATCACATCACCCACTGAAATTGCTGCCAGACCCCTCATGGGCATCTTTACATCTATACAAAGTCCAGTGGGCACTGTCAGGAGCCAAACGTTTGTGTCTCCCCTTCCTGTGTTGAAGCCCCAACCCTCAATGGGGTGGTGTTAGAGGTGGGGCCTTTGAGGTGTTAAGTTTAAGTGAAGTTGTGAAGGCGGAGCCCCGTGATGGGATTAGTGTCCTTAGAAGAAGAGGAAGAGGGAGGAGGGCTGAGGAGAGGCCATGTGAGAGCACAGCCTGGAGTCGGCCGGCTGCCAACCTGGAGGAGAGCCCTCACCGGAGCCCCGCCACGCCAGTGCCCGCTCTCGGACTTCCCGCCTGCACAACTGTGCTGTTTTGTTATGACACTGAGTGGAGGAGGACAGGCTCAGTGCCTCTTCTTAGAGTCTGACCTGATCTGTCAGTAGGGTGGATAACGCTGTTCCTTTCTTCTTTGACCTCTGACCTCATGCTCGTTCAGATTTATCTTTACCTTTCTCAATATCCTTGCAACCTCCGCTTCTCCTGACCCTTCCTTGAAGATTGAAATTCCTCAGAGTCCTACTGTCTCTTCTCTTCCACCTACTGCCAGGACACCTCACTCCTCAAACTGGGGTCTGTGGACCAGCATATAGGCCTCACATGTGAGTTTATCAGAAATTCGAATCTCAGGCTCCGCCTCAGACTTGCTGAATGTGAATCTGCCTTTAACAGGAGACACTCACAGAAGTCTGAAGGGCCTACTCTTTAACATCTCAGTGAGCAAGGGTGTGCCCCAGCACCAGTGTTCATGGGGACGCCAGACCTCTCCCCTGGGCCCTGGACCGTCCCACAGGGATAGCAAATGTTGCCTATCGAGCGTTTTGCTTCTCTTTTTCCAAATAAGCTCCCCTTCCCTTGGGCAACCAGTAAAATATAGAGGCACTTCAGAAACTTAAAAAATTTCTTTAATGTTTTATTTATTTTTGAGAGAGAGAGAATGTGAGCGGGGGAAGGACAGAGAGAGAGGGAGAGAGACAGCAGATCTGAAGTTGCTATGTGTGGAGAGCAGCAAGCTTGATGCAGGGCTCGAACTCACAAACTGCAAGATCATGACCTGAGCTGATGTCGGACGTTCAACCAACTGAGCCATCCAGGCGCCCCTCTTCAGAAACTTTTACTTTAAGACTTCTGTTTAACCTCATACTCCTGGTTAAATGGTTTCATTGGGGTTAAGAGGGCTAATAGGCAGTATGCTCGGATCTGGCTGGCCCTTTATTCAGCTGGCCCCTCCTCTGAGTGATCGGTGCAGCTAACAGCATTTACTAAATATTTTGAATATTACCCCTGGTATCATGTTCAGTTAGTACCTTGTCTAACTTTTTCCCTCTATAATAAATTTGAAAGTACTCAGTTACTTAACAAATATTTTAAATTACTATTACTCATTATATTTGTTATTGTTAACTATATTAAAGATACTAGTACTTAATATTTTTAATGGTGAGCAAACAGGAAGTTCTCTGAGCGAAGTGCAAGATTTTCAATTTCCTATGGCAGCCCAAAGGAAGATGCACTGGGAATGTAGTGTGACCTGATATGTCACATGATAGACTCATAGAGCATCTTTTTGGGAGAGAAAAGTCTGAGGCAATGCAGTTGTCCAACAACAGAAGATTGGTGACATCGTTTCTAGTACAGTCACACAGATACTTCGCGGCCATTACAATGATCAGAGTACATTTATTAACATTCATGGTGTCAAACAAAATGGAAAGAACAAAGCACAGATAAAATGATTTCACTTTTGGATTTTTTTTAGAGAGAGAGCAAGAGAGTAAGTAGGGAAGAGGTGCATAGAGGAGGAGAGGGAGAGAGAGAGAGTGAAAGAGGCAGAGAAAGAGAATGAATCTTAAGCAGGCTCCATGCTCTGCACAGGGCCCTACATGGAGCTTGATCCCACAACCCTGGGATCATGACCTGAGCAGAAATCAAGAGTCAGACACTGAACCAACTGAGCCACTCAGGCTCAGTTTTGGATTTTTTTTGGAAGTGTGGTAAAACATATATAATGTATAGTTTACTATTTTAGCCATTCTAAGAGTACAATGGCTAATTAAGTACATTCATATTGTTAAACAACTATCACCACCACCTATGTGCAGAACAGGTTTTTTTTATTGTTTCAAACTGAAATTCCATACCCGTTAAACAATAACTTCCCATTCTTTGTCTATCCAGCCCTTGGCAACAACCATTCTTTCTGTTTCTATGAATTTGACTATTCTAAGTACCTCACGTAAGCGGAATCATGTATTTATCCCTTTGTGACTGGCTTATTTCACTTAGCACAATGTCGTCAAGGTTCATCCATGTTGTAACGTGTCAGAACCTCCTTTTTAGGGCTGAATAATATTCCATTATATTCATACACACCATTTTGTTTATTCCGTTCATCTGGACACTTGAGTTGCTTCTACCTCTTGGCTCTTAGGAATAATGCCTCTGTGAATATGTCTGTAGAAATATCTGTTTGAGTCCCTGCTTTCACTTCTTTTGGATCTATACCCAGCAGTGGAACTGGTCTGGCATATGATAATTCTATTTTTAGTTTTTTGGAGAGCCACCGTACTGTTTTCCAATAGAGGCTGCACCATTTTACATTCCCACCAGCAGTGTACAAGTCTTCCAATTTCTCCGCATCCTTGGCTACCACTTGTTTTTTCTGGTTTTGCTTTTGTTTTTTATAGTAGCCATTGTAGTGGATATGAAGTCTCAGTCTTGCTTTTAAAAAGATGTATTGATATGCATATATAATATAGAAAAACATTTCTCCAAAGGATTTACTCCAAGTAAAAACAGTGTCTATTGGGTGGCAGATGTAGATGATTTTTATTATTGCTCTTTTGCTTTATTCTCTCCTTTTCCTGCATGAAGGATGTATAGTACGTGTAATTAAAAATGTCTGAAGCTCAGCATCAAGGTATTTCCATTCAGATGTTGGCAGTAACTCCTGTTTGCCTCTGGCTGTGCAGCCCTCATGTGGGTCCTCGTACTCGATGGTTTTGGACTCCATGCTGCCCGTCATGTTGCCACTCTTCACGTTGAGGCCGTCCACGGATCCTCCAGTGCCTGGGGCCCGGCTACTGCTCATTCCTCTGCCCAGTGAAGCAGAACCAGGCTTTCTTGACATTGGATGAGATGAAGGAAACTGTTATAACCAGGTCTCAGCCTATGGCTTTCTCGTGCCCTGCAAAGGCTACCTTCCTTCCCCATTTGGATTTTTATTTTATTTTATTTAAAAAAAAATTTTATTTCTAGAGTGAGAGAGAGAGACAGCATGAGCAGGGGAGGGTCAGAGAGAGAGGGAGTCACAGACTCTAAAACGGGCTCCAGGCTCTGAGCTGGCAGTCAGGACAGAGCCTGACGCGGGGCTCAAACCCACGAACTGCGAGATCATGACCTAAGCGAAAGTCAGACACTTAACGGACTAAGCCACCCAGGCACCCCTCCCCATTTGGATTTTTAGCATGAAGAAATCTCCTTTTTGGGTGTGTCTACTCAGCAAGGTTTTGGCTGGTCATCTTAGCTGATTACAAATGGAAAGGAAAGTTACTTTCTTCCTCTTCTGAATTATATATTCTGTAATTTTCCAATGAATTTCAAGACTCCTTCATCACAAGACTCTGTGTCGGCTTAAAAAGCAGTAAGGATTGCATATGTACCAGTTCAGAAAGAACCGAAAGAAATCCTTTCATGGAGCAGATTACTAACTACCTTTATGAAAATAAGGACTGTCCAGTTTACAGTGATATAATTTATTCCTTTCCTTTTTTTTTTTCTTACTGTTTTGGATGATATGGAGGCTGAAAGGATCGCTTTTCTGCTTATTTTTTTAGGGATGGAGAGGGAACCAGGGACAGGTGATGAGGAGAGGCTTCAGTTAAAGTTCTCTGTACTTGTAATTGGATGTTTTAATCAGTTACCAGTGACCTTTTGTGGGGACCTTCTTTTGGTTGTTTTGCTTTGAAGGGACGACTCTGGCCACCGAGTTTGAGGGCCCAGATTTTGAAGCAAAGTCCAAGAGACTGTTGGAACAGTCCAAACTTGAGCTGTTAGCACTTGCGCTGATTTTGTGAGATACAAGACAGACAGGAGAGATCTGATAACTGAGCTTGGGGCCTCATAGAGATGGAAGGAGTGGCAGCGGACAAGCCGGGGGGAGGGGGGATAGGGAACAAGAGCAGATCCACGCCTTTGTCACGTTACATCTGGATAAGGCATTGCTGATGCTTTTATCTCAGCCATTTCTTCCCTGTGCTCCGATTTCTCACGGACCTCTCAAAAGAGAAGCCATCGATAACTTTGGGTTTGGCTTCCTGCCACCTTCTTCTCTCACTTCCCACTTCCTCCATGCCTGCCATTCCTTTCCGTCACCATAGCCCCAGCCGGATGCAGGCTTTGGTGGCCCAGGTCCTACGGACGCAACTTCAGAGTCCACTGTAAACACGGTTCCTGCTGGCAGTCTGACTGTGGGCTCATCTCCGGTTGCTCTGGGCACACCCACCCCTGACCCAGCTGGCCCTGTGCTCTTTTTCAGGTCACTGCCTCTGACTCACCTGCTTGTGTCTCTTCTTTCTCCAGGCACATCTAGAATCCATGAACTCCAGCACCCGCTGCACCCTCCCTCCTCTCTTTCCCTACAGTATGCAACCACCTCATTCAAAAAGCTTTTTTATATAAAACAAGGCCATGTTTACATATTGAGGCTAACCAAAGGACCTCCCACTTAGATAAGACTTTTTTTTTTTACATAAAAAAAGAGTCTAACGAGAAAAAAGGTAAGAAGCCAGTTACATGAGAAGCAAGTCATTTTGATATATTTGTCATTTAATAATGTTTGTAATGCCAAGAGAGAGTTGCCTTGTCCTTTTTAAAGCCTGTTGTTGAATGATGTGGGGCTGCTTTTGAGAACATTCACTGGAGAGAGATGAACTGAGTGCTTGTCTGTCATTCACAAGGTACAAAATAGGAAGCCCCTGGCCGTGACCACAGATAGTAATTTTGATTGTGGGCAGAACACACGTTTCCTATAAGCTCTGGGCACTGTTGCTTCTCATTTTTTCAATTTTTGCTGAAGAGTTAAGAGAGACAACTGCTGGCTTCTTTGGACAGATGGAGGTCTAATGGATATAGAGTCGGGGAATTCCTGATCCTTTGCCAGATTAATATTCATAAGTGTCATGTTGGTCTCAATCTGTGGCAACCCATGTGATTTGGCAGCTGGAAACTTCAGTGCACATTCCTTATGGAATGGGTATTGACTTTATCGATGCCCAGCAGATGCATAGCCAAGATGAGTGATGTTTATTTGCTTCTGTAATCAAGTGCTCAAGGCACTTGACACGTTTTTGAGGGCCCTCCAGAGTGTGGCTCTGAAATATTGCAAACCCCTGGGTAGGATGCTGAATTCTCAGGAGCATTGACCGCCTGCTGGTGAACGCATGCAGGATGCAGTTCTCATCGTACCAGGAATATTTCAGTGGGCGTCACTCCTGCCTGAATCCGGGCATCAGATGGAGGTTGTGTGGGCTGCGTACCGCCTCTACTCCTCTTGTAGGCCACTGTGAGTCTGTGAGTAGCCAACCTACATCACTGAAATGGAAAGCAACGTGGTGAGGATCAAATTGTCTTCTATTTATAAGCAAAGAATCTTTCATTTTCAATAAATATTTGTTGGGGGTTTGCTGTATGTTAGGCTTGTTCTAGGTGCTGGGAATCCAGTAGCATTTAACTAAGATAGGTGAGATTCGCTCCCTCATGGGACTTACAGTTTTGTAGTGAAGACAAACAGGAAACAAATTAATGAATGAGAAAACTTCAAATAGTGGTAGCTATATGAAAATTAAAAAGCCTAATTAGTAGAGAGTTACTAGGTATTAGGGTGGGGGACAGGGAATGTCATACATTATTATGGGGGGGGGAGGGGCTATCTTAGAGGCATTTGACCTGAGATCTGAATGACGAGAAGGGGCCATCTGTGTGAAGATGCAGCATGAAGAGGCTTTCTAGGCATGAAGGGGTTTTCTAGGCATGAAGGAGCAAATGCAAAGACCATGAGGTAGAAATGAATTTGTCAAGTTCAGAGAACAGAAAGAAGGGATAGGATACTGCTCCTCCATGGCTGAGTGGAAGAGTAGTAGAAGGTGATATTTGAAGATTGAAAAGGGTCAGATCATTCAAGGCATTTTGTTATAAGGATATTAGGTCATATTCTCTGGGCAAGGGAGAAACCATTAGGGAGTTTTAAGCAAGGTCTGATAAATAGTGTTGCCTTCTACCTGACTTTACACTTGTAGTCGTAGTCTTTCCTTTTTGTATACTGACTTTTTACTATGTAATGTTCCAGATTTTTTTTACATTGATTTATTTTTGAGAGACAGAGAGCAAGCAAGGGAGGGGCAGAGAGAAAAGGAGATGCAGATTCCGAAGCAGGCTCCAGGCTCTGAGATGTCAGCACAGAGCTCGACGCAGGGCTCAAACCCACAAACTGTGAGATCATGACCTGAGCCGAAGTCAGATGCTCAATCTGCTGAGCCACCCAGGTGCCCCCTAGATGTTTTATAAATATATTATGTATATATTTGATAAAAAAGAGATAGATCATGCATAGTTTTACAAGTTAATTCATCCACATATGTATATCTGGAACAACTTTCCTGGTCAGTAATTACATATTACAGCCCGTTGTATATGCATGAGTGATCACAGCCAATGTCATTAACCTCAATCAATTGAACTAGTAAATGCTACTGTCTTTATTTTCTCTGGTTATAAAAGTAATACTTATTTCTTGTTATGTTTTTTTTTTAATTTGTTTGATCTTATATTTTTAAGTAGTACAGAGTTAGATAAATAAAAATTATATCTATTCCTAGCTTTATTTTTTGTAGTCTGAGTGCCCACAGTTACAATTTGGAGGGAATAAATACATAGTTAACATACATACCTAAAATATGGTTTTGACCTCAATAAGAAAATGTTAGTTTATATATTATTGAACAGGTGTTTTTTAATTAAGAGAGACCTACTCTGAATGAAATTATTTTGGGTTTTCCTTTTCTTTCTGATGTCTATACCCTTCTAATTCTTTTTTTTTTTTAAGTAAAAATTTTAAAAATGTTTATTTTTTATTTATTTATTTTCAGAGAGAGAGAGACCAGGAGAGGGGCAGAAAGGGAGATACAGAATCTAAAACAGGTTCTAGGCTTCAAGCTGTCAGCACAGTCTGATTCAGGGCTTGAACTCACAGACTGCAAGATCATGACCTGAGCTGAAGTTGGACAGTTAACTGACTGAGCCACACAGCACCCCCATGCCCTTCTAACTCTTAAATCCGTAATTGCACACAGGACAACAATAGCATGTAGTAGGATGTATGCTACATTAGGAGTTAGGAGATCTGAATTTAGCTCCACTGTGCCTTTAACCAACTGTGCTGCATAGGGAGACTGGGGCTTCTGAGGCCCCAGGGCTCTTTCTCTGCACCATGTGGAATCCTCGCCACATGCCTTTGCCAGGTGGCCCTGCTGCACCAGTGTGCTGTCCTCCTGAAGCTGAAAACACCTGGCCTTTGAGTTTTCAGAAATTTGATACAAACAATGCAATATACAATAGTTTGATTTAAGAATGATACACACTTCTTATTGGTATAAATAGCACATGTTCCTCTGAATTTCTTTGTTTCTACCTGTACTCTTTAAGAATACGTAAATATGGGGCGCCTGGGTGGCTTAGTCGGTTAAGCGTCCGACTTTCACTTAGGTCATGATCTCGCAGTTCGTGGGTTCGAGCCCCGCGTCGGGCTCTGTGCTGACTGCCAGCTCGGAGCCTGGAGCCTGTTTCAGTCTGTGACTCCCTCTCTCTCTGACCCTCCCCTGCTCACGCTGTCTCTCTCTCTCTCTCCTAAAAAAGAAATAAAACATTAAAAAAAAAAAAGAATACATAAATAAAACCAAAGAAGCTTGATACCCAAGGAGACTGTTTGTCAGTGTGGCACATGACCAGATAGATGGATTCTGGGTGGGCACCGCATATGCACACAGTGGTCCCTCACCTTTTACTTGGGGGATATGTTTCAAGATCCCCCAGAGGATGCCTGAAACCAAGGGTAGTATCGAATCCTATTTATACTGTTTTTTCCTTAACATACATGTCTGTGATAAAGTTTAATTTATGAGTTAGGCAAAGTAAGAGGATTAACAGCAATAATTATAAAATATAGCCATTGTAATAGTATACTGTAATAGAAGTCATATGAATGTGGCCCCTCTTTTTCTCTCTCCCTCAAAATATCATACTGTACTGCACTCACCTTCTCCTCGTGATGGTAGGAGATGATAAAATGCCTACGTGCTGAGATGAAGCGAGAGGAATGATGTAAGTACTATCTTCTTAAGGCTTAATTGTTTTGTCTTTCATATTTTAGTTGTATAATACACCTGAAGTTGATGTTTGTGAATAGTGTGAGCGGGAGGGCTGTGGGGTTTTTGGTTAATGTTTTTGTACACTCACGTGTGGGGTATGTTTTTGTAGTGTTTTTCATCATGTATTTTCACTGTTTGGGGGACTATTATGAATGTTGGATCTCCTGAACTAACCCAATAATTTTCTTATTTCTCCTAAGATTCTATATCTTTGTGTTTTCGTCTACTTTTTGGGTAGACAAAACTTTACCTTCCAATTCTTCTATTAAATTCTAAATTCCTTTTTTAAATGTTTTTAATGTTTATTTTTGAGAGAGAAAGAAAGAGACAGAGCATGAGCTGGGGAGGGACTGAGAGAGGGGGAGACACAGAATCCAAAGCAGGCTCCAAGCTGTCAGCATAGAGCCCTATGTGGGGCTTGGACTCATAAACTGCAAGATCACGACCTGAGCTGAAGGTTAGAGGGCTGGCTGCTAGCCAAATGGGGCCAGGGTGTTTCACCATTTAGCATGATCTCTAATCCCCTTGTGTTCATGTGGTGCATCACCTCCCCCTTCTATTCTCCTGTAATCTGCTATTCCCAGCACAGTGTGCAGCGTATCCATTGAGTAAAATCTAGTCTTTCAGAGAAGAGAAGGCTATTTGTCTAGGGGGCAAAAACTTTTAAAGACTTTCCATTAATCCTCCTATTTTAACCCCATCTCATTCTCACTGCCTTTAGAAATCCTCTGTTCCTTCATGCCTGACACTTTCTGAGATTTTGCAGCTGGTTTACTTTTTATTGTATTCCTTCCCTGTCGGGTTATGTTTCGGTTCTCTGTGTTGCCATGTTATATGCCATCTGTTGGGTCACTTCCAGCTTCCGAGAGGTGGTTCACCTCTTTTACCTGCTGTACACTTTTCTCGTTCCCTTTATCTTTGTGGCTTCTTCTTCTTCTTCTTTTTTTTTAAATTTCTTTACTATCCGTGGTGTTTTAGGAGAGAGCACATACAAACATGTGTTTTCAACCTGCTGTATTAAATCAGAAGTTGCATGTACCACAATGTATCCAACTGATTCCCTGCTAATGTAAACTTATTCCATTGTGTTTGCAGTTATAAATAATGCTGATGTGCCCTTATACAAACATATCTGAACACATGGGGGAGCATTCCTCTATGACATTACAAAATGTAGAAGCATTGGGAGTGAAGCTTGTTTAAAGTTTTGACAGATCCTACCTAATATGACTCAAAAAATGGAGTCAACTAATATTCCTATCAACAGTGTGAGGCAGAACACATGTTTTTATTCATGAACTAGCTATACGTCCTCCTTGATCCTTGAGTGACAGATTTCTCTGTTGGATTGAAAACATTCTGTGTAATAATTTTGGCAGATTTTCATATTAGAGAACTGAAAAATTCAGTACTAAACATTACTGTATTATAGTTCTTCAGGAAGAAAAAAATGATACCATGTGGGTGATTAAATTACCAACAGGAATGGAGCCAGTATCATTACTTCGATTTTCTTTATTTCTATTCTATTCTTGTGGCTCATAGTACTTCAGTTTCATAGGCTTCCAGAACTTTAAGCATAAAAGGAACTGGTGATTTATTTGGTAGTAGTCTGCTTTCACAAAATTGCTTTAGTGAGCATCCTTCATCTGTCTGCTTTGTGTTACAAATTCATTCTCCTGGTCCTTCTGCTTCTGACATGGCTGCTGGCCTAGCTGATTATGGGAGTGTTGGTGCAAAAAGAGATAAAAATGCACTTAGGCCTGCAGAACACTGGTCATATAAGTATGTGGGATGGAGAACCAGCTGAGGATTGGGAAGGGCCGCAGACGGAGTGTGACCACTTTGGGTTTGCATCAGCCACAGATTACAGCATGATCTTAGGAAATTAGGTAGGCTCTGAACCATATTTATTAAGACAAGAATAACAATGTTACAAAAACTAGTTAGGACTTTTGGGTGCCGTGAAAGATATCAAATTCAACATGACTAAAATCAAAACACAAATTCACTTATTTACTTAAACAGAGAACCCCAGGAATAGAATTTATACATTGCCAAATTCAGATGTTTCCACAATTTCAGAAATATGTATTTCTCTACCTCTCGCTCCTTCTCTTTCCTGGGTTGGCTTCATTTTTAGGTGGCTCCATTTTTATCTCAAAGTGGAGATAAAAATGGCTACCAGGGGTGCCTGGGCAGCTCGGTCTTTTGGGCATCTGACTCGGTTTCAGCTCGGGTCTGATCTCATGGTTTTGTGGGTTCTAGTCGCTCATCAGGTTCTGTGCTGACAGTGCAGAGCCTGCTTGAGATTCTCTCTGCTCCTCCCCAGCTTGTGCTCTCTCTGTCTCTTAAAACAAATAAATGAACTTAAACAAAACAAAATAAAACCAAAAATGGCTACCAGCAGCTCTCTATATCCATTCTGGGACTTGGGAAGCCCATGCAAAGAAAGCACTCTTTCCCAGCTGTTTCAGCAAATGTGCCACAGCTGACTCCTAACTGCTCTAGCTTGGCTCCTAAGTGTCTGGATCAATCAGTGCCTCCACCCGGCCAGGCCTCTCCAGGAGCACGTAGGTTCCCAAGGCACGTGAACTAAGAATGGGTAAGACGCCCAAGGAGAGCTGCTACTGCTGCCTCTAGGGAAGGACACGATGCTGGGCAGAAGGAAGACAAGAGCTGACCATTACCCTTCCCCGTTTTTGTCACTGGATGGTCTGAGGCTTAAATACAGTAATATTTTGAATAGAAGCTCCATAGTGCTATATAACCTAGTAAGGCATTCTTTTTGTTCCATTTTATGGATACCCAACCCACATAAATTATTTGTAGTTAATTTTAACAAGTTCTTTTAGGCCTGGAGGGGTTGTCCTCAGGCTTGTTCCTAAACTACTCTTGTCCCAGGCCACAGGAGCTGAAGGATAGCTTTAAGGGAACATTAATGGCCTTTAGTGGATAGTCCATGTGCATTTATCATCATCTTTATAGAGTCTTGTTTAAAATGCCTTGGTCAGGGGCCCATGGGTGGCTCTGTCTGTTAAGTATCCCACTTCAGCTCAGCTCGTGATCTCATGGTTTGTGAGTTTGAGCCACGCGTCGAGCTCTGTGCCACATAGCTGTGCGACAGCTTGGAGCCTGCTTCGGATTCTGTGTCTCCTTCTCTCTCTGCCTCTCCCCTGCTTGAGCTCTGCCTCTCTTTCTCCCTCAAAAAACAAATAAACATTAAAAAAGTTTTTAATGCCTCCGTCATTGAAATAATGCTCGTGATAGATTATTCTGTCTTGGTATAGAATGGTTATGGTCAGTTAAGTCATGCACAGTTCTAAAACATTGAAACTGATCTTCTGCTTGTTTGTAAGTATGTCCTCCAGTGGAGGACATGGTTATCATGTTAATGCAAAGTGTGACAGCATCTTCCAAATATTCCCTCTTTCCCTTGGCAGCCTGTTTTGATAATATCTGTGAACTGATCTAAATTTCTTGAATCTACTTTAAAAAAATTTTTTTTTTAATTTTTTAAATTTATTTCTGAGAGAGAGAGAGAGAGAGAGAAAGAGCGAGCAAGTGAGCAGGGGAGGGTCAGAGAGAGAGGGAGACACAGAATCTGAAGCAGGCTCCAGGCTCTGAGCTAGCTGTCAGCACAAAGCCCGATATGGGGATCAAACCCATGAACCATGAGATCATGACCTGAGCTAAAGTCGGACGCTTAACCGACTGAGCCACCCAGGCGCCCCCAAACTTCTTGAATCTACTTATACTGAAATTAGTGTTGCTTCTGAAGATGAGCTCCAAGTTTTTTTGTTAGTCCTATCGATAGACCTTATTTTGTGTAGATGGTACTGTTGTGTGAGCACTACTTACAGAATGTAATAAAGATGCAACTGTATTTTTCATCTTCTATTTTCCTTTAGAACTTGTTCCATGGGGAATAGCCCTCTGCCATCTCTCTAAATGAACACCGGGACAGGTCCCCTGGCTTTCTGTTCATTCTGGGGTAGCAGGTAGCCCCAAGGTCTCCTCAAGTCATGAACATGGTCTCAATTCAGACATTAGAATAGGTAACCCATGCAAATAATGAAAACATAGAATTTAATTTAATGTCAGTCCTCACCTCCTCCCCCAGGCAGGGCCACCAAAATGTTGGCTGTTTGTAGTGGGAGAAGGAGGCATGATTCTTTCCCTTTGGCCAGCCTAATGTGTCTTCCTTACTAGCTTGCTATTATTTTTTAACTCCTCTGGGACCTGGCTCAAATAGAAGAGGGGATTAGGAGAATAAGGCACAATATTATACTTGTCACCTCTATCTTGTGGGTGACATTTGCTGGTTTTTAGATATTGTTTTTTGTTTTTGGGTTGTTGTTGCTCAGCTCTTGGAACACAGCACCATGAGGCATGTAGTACTTCTCATCTGGCTGCCTGGAACCCCCTTGGCTCCTGTTTCTCCATCGATTATGGACCTTTGCTGTTAGAGAACCATCTTTCATCAAAAGGCCCTCCTGGACAGAAGTGTAATAGCTCTAGACAGCTCTTTCCTCAGTGGGATCTGTGCCTAACGCAGGGGAAACTCCATGGTACCCATTGAGTCACCTTGAGGGACAGGGGAGTTCTAGCTCCTTCATGTCAAGGTCAAACCTGTGTTTCGGATTCCCTGGGCCTGGACTCAGATCTTCCTCCTCTGTGTTCTCAAATGCAGAGTCCCAAATAGCCCCCCCCACCCCCAGGTTTCACTGACACCTTACTTTTTCTAAACTTGAGGTGGGGCGGGGGTATCCCCTCATCTCTAACGAAATTGTCTTTAAAAATCCTATTTATTTATTTATTTAGATAGAGAGTCAGCAGGGGAAGGGCAGAGAGAGAGGGAGACAGAGAGTCCCAAGCATGCTCCACACTGTCAGCGCAGAGCCCAGTGCAGGGCTCGAACCCATAACCACGAATGAGATCATGACCTGAGCCGAGATCAAAAATTGGACACTTAACTGACTGAGCCACCCAGATCCCCCCGCCCCCAACCCTCTTTTTATTTCTGCTCTCAGCTCTTTTGTATTTTCAAAGCTGGATGAGGAGGCCAAGAGTTGTGGAATGAGATTTTTGTGTGGAAATTCCGAAGATAGGCATCTGGTCTGTCACAATAGAATTTCACATTTATTTTACCTGGGTGTTTCAGAGGAGACTTCAATGTTAACAGACTTATGGAATGATAAAAAAAAAAAAAAAGAAAAGAAAAAAATTGGTCTTTGTCCCTGGCTCCTGGCACCGCACTCCTAAAACTCTTGGAATTTCCTGAGTGATAGGGGAATGTCTTTTGTTATTCATAAAGAACCACTTCGTAGCACACTGGAGTCTGTGTTAAGGAGGTAACGTAGGGTGGGGCCCTGGGTAGCCTCAGGACGGAGCTGGTCACCAGTGTGACCACGTGATTCGGACTTTCAGCCATACACACTAATCCCCTAGGAGCAGCAAGAAGTGGGGCTGGAGACTGGGCTCTATAGTAACTCAAGTGGGAGTTTGTTTTTTGGTTCTTGTTTTTTGGTATTTGGGGGGGGTTGTTGTTGTTGCTGCTCAACCCTTCAAACACAGCACCTGTGAAGTATTCAGTACTTCTCATCCAGCTGTTTGTGATTCAGAGAGCTTCCAGGTTGGTGAGCACATCCACATGAATTCATCTGCCAGGAGGGTGGCCCACCTCACCTCCACAGACGGAAGCACAGACTCGGGACCCTTCTGGACCTTGTTTTATGTATGTACCTTTTCATCTGTTTCATCTGTATCCCGTATAATAAACCCGTATACGTAAGTAAAGTGTTTTCTTGAGCTCTGCAAATTATCAACTTGAGGGGGGGGAGGGGGGCATGGGAAGCCGAATTTCTAGCTGGTCAGTCAGGAGTACAAGTGGCCCAGAACTTGAGACGGTGTCTGGAGCGGGGGGCAGTCTTATAGACTAAGCCTTTAACTTGTAAATTCTGAAGCTAAGTCTGGGTTGATAGTATCAGAATTGAATTTTGGACACGCCGTTGGTGTAGGATGGCTGGAGGATTTAAGGATCAGAGAATAGTGTATTACACAATAGCCACTGCAGTCTCTTCCAGGCTTCCGGAATTGCTGGCCGGTTCTGAGATTTGTTGCAAGTCCAGATGCATCATACCTACTCGTCACGTTTTTATAATCTTCAAGCCTATCCACCCTTGATCGATTTCTTTGCGTACTGAAGCCCTATGTTTTCATTCCTCTAACTATGAAGACCCTTCATGTCTTCAGGCACTATAGTCATCTATCTTGGACCGTTCTGAAATTGTTATAATTTTCTTGATTTTTCAAGTGGAGGGAACTGTAGCAGCATGGATGCTGATGTTTGATACAAGGGGAATTATATGTTTAAGTTTGTTCCTATTTCCCCTTGATGATGACCAGAAATTATATTGACTCTCTTGATCACAGAAGCCCTTGAACCTTTAGGGACTAGTCAGCAATAAATTTTATACCTTTTTCCCCCATCATTTCTGAAATAACAAATATTACTATTTGTTCACAGATTTAAATACATGTAATACACTATTGACTCAAAAGGAAATATATATCCAAATGATGTTATCCTCGTAAAAGCAGCCACCTTAGGAATTTTTAAGGTCGATCTATTATTCACAATATTTCAGAGCTTCATGTTTTGAAACTACTTAAAACCTTTAGCATATTCTTTTGGCTATCCTCTACAGTGGCTGTTCACTCCAAGAAAGTGACTATGACTTTTGGCAACATCAGTGATATGTGTGTGATACTGATGATTCAGTTAAGCAGTACTGTTTCGGTCAAAAGAGTGTGTCTATAAAATGCTGGACCTGCTTCCCTTATTTAAATGAAAACGATACCAGAAATAATTGTAAGGCTTTTTTGACAATGATAATACCACTGATATCGATATACCCACATTTTGTAGAGATTACTGTTTTAAAGTAAAAAGTATAATCACTCTTTCTTTCCTCACAAAAGACTCCTTCCACGAGGCTGTAAGGTAGCTCATGCCGATAGGGGTTGTGAACCACTCCCCCGTCGCTCTCCTGACATGTCAGTTCTCATTTTGACTCTTGTCACATCACAGCTTCTATTTATCCTGATACTGTGCGGAATGATCTCAGTCAGACCTTGCTATGTCTGGCTGTCACTGGTGTCTCAGTCCCCCATGAGCTGCTGCGCCCTAGGCCATTTCCTTCCTCCTTATTCTCCTTACTTCTTCTACAAGAGGGAAGTGGTCCATTGGGAATCCATACTGCTCAGAAAAGGAGCATCTATAGATTTGTAAGGGATCATTTGGTGGAGGACTGTCATCGTTATTGTTTTGTTGCTCCTGGTATCCCAGGCGTATGTATTGCAATGGCCAAATTAATTAAAGCTAGATTATTTATAAAAAATTTTTAAGGTTATTTATTTATTATGAGGGAGAGAGAGATAATATCAAGCAGGCTCTGTGTTGCCAGCGTGGAGCCCAACATGGGGTTCGAACCCACAAACCTTGAGATCATGACCTAAGCCGAAACCAAGAGTTAGATACTTAACCGACTGAGCCACCCAGGCGCCACAAGGCTAGGTTATTTTAAAACCTCACTGACTCTCCCACAAACTGAGGGTGAGGAGGTTTGGTTGCCAAGCTCTTATCAGCACTTCTATAGGCTTGGAATTAATTCAGAAAGGAAAGGGAAATTCTGCTACGCAAAATCACGGTACCAGGATGCCGCTGACAGTAAGGAGCACATATCCAGATCCTCTTCCGAAAGACTGTCGCACATGTGACTCCCTGAGCACAGTGCCTCGCCTGTAGATTAGTGCTCACAAAATAGTAGCTTGTTGCTACTTTGATGATATTCATGTATAGAATTAAAATGTTGAGTTGTCTTTTGGACACACCATTCTGGGTATTTCCTTTAAATATCCAGTTAGTCAGTCAAATGTTATTTCCCTTTAGAGGAGCCTTGTTGCCTTGCCCAGGATGGCCATGCTTGTTGGGAGGAATCTGACCCTTTGTATAGATCCCACAGAAGCTGTGGCCTCCTTCCGAGCCAGCTGTGGAAGGCATTCATGGTGGCCGTCCAGCAGGTTTCTGAAGCACTGCCCCCGGCAGTGAAGAGGTCGGCATTTCATCCCATACTTGCAAATTTCATCCTTGAGTGTCTTCTGACCTGCAGGGGTCGATTCACTACTAGGAAGCAACAGGGATCTCTTCTGGAAAACAGTGTATCTACTGTTTTCTGACCTAGGACCTTTGAACTGCCCACTGCAGAAGGAACGTGTCCTCATAATTACATTATCCATATTGGAAGCGAAGTTGAGAAGAAGAGAAATAAGGGATCCAGGAGGCCTCTGTTTCTGTAGCCTTCGTTTCCTCTCCCCTCTCTGTTTTTAGATTTGTTTCTACCTATTACATGTCACAGTCACGTAATTTACAGATGTAAATTACAAATTACATTTGGCTCTGGTTTTTTAAAATTTTTCTTCCCTGGAAAGATTTAATGAACTTTTTTTTTTAATTTGTTTTTTATGTTTTATTTATTTCTAGGAGAGAGAGAGAGAGAGACAGCGCGAGCAGGGGAGGGTCAGAGAGAGAGGGAGTCACAGACTCTGAAACAGGCTCCAGGCTCTGAGCTGTCAGTCAGCACAGAGCACCACGCGGGGCTCGAACCCACAAACCGCGAGATCATGACCTAAGCGAAAGTCGGACGCTTAACCGACTAAGCCACCCAGGCGCCCCTAATGAACTTTTTTTTTAAATCCTAAATCTTCTTTGTCTGAGGTTGAGGGGATATCCATTTCTCAGTCTTTGTGGACTTTATCTTTGTTTCCTATAGATAAGTAAACCCTAGGAGGCTTTTCCATATAACCCCAGATGCTCGCCAGAGCCAGGCAGTGAGCTTGCTGCCCACCAACTCTGCAAGACACGCATCATCTCTCCCTTCCATCTTCTGGGGGCCGGACAGCTCACTAAGAACCATTTCAGCTAATTGCCACAAATGCTAGAGATTTCTGCCTCTGCTCTGGTTAATTTTACAAAATGACTCCAAGCTCTTGAATTTTCTGGGTCTTTTCTCTCTCTCTCTTTTTATCTTTTTCTCTTTGATTCTTTTATTCTAGGTTGTCTCTATTGCTCTCAGACTGTTAACAATGATCTCACATTTGGTGACAGATTTGTCTGTGATATCTCCCCCCTACCCCAACACTATGATTACTGCTTATCATTGGTGGGCTTGAAACCCATAACTTGTTCATATAGGAGACATATTAAAAATACACTGGTCTGGTGCGCCTGGGTGGCTTAGTCGGTTAAGCGTCCGACTTTCGCTTGGGTCATGATCTCGCGGTTCGTGTGTTCGAGCCCCGCGTCGGGCTCTGTGCTGACTGCCAGCTCAGAGCCTGGAGCCTGTTTCAGTCTGTGACTCCCTCTCTCTCTGACCCTCCCCTGCTCACGCTGTCTCTCTCTCTCTCCTAGAAATAAAAAAAAAATTAAAAAAAAAATACACTGGTCTTTGGAACATAGACTTCAGCCATTCATCAACCTTTTTTTTTTTAAGTTTATTTTGAGAGGGAGAGTGAGAGAGAGAGAATGGGGGAGGGGCAAGGAGAGGAAGAGAGAGAACCTCAAGTGGGCTCTGCACTTATAGCGGGATGATAGCCCCAATGTGGGGCTCAATCCCATGAACTGTGAGATCATGACCTGGGCCAAAATCAAGAGATGCATGCTTAACCGACTGAGCCACCCAGGTGCCCCCCATCAGCCTTTTTTGCTGTGTTCTTAATTGATTGTGTTTTTGAGAAATGAGAAGCCAAATAAATTGAATTTATATTATTTGACACTCTATTCCAAGTGAGGAATATCAGTTTAAGACATCAGCGATTTAAGTACTCACAAAGCTGTACTTTTCGGTCTTATAGATGATTGTTTTGTAGAAATCAAAATGTTTATTTTCTTTGTTCAGATTATTCTCATTCCAAGATTCTGAAACTATCCAAGATAACTCAAACCTTATTTATTCTTACTCTGAAGATGTTAAGTAACTCCTTCCCTTGCCCCCAGTGAAGACAATTCTGTCATTGTCCACATTCTCTCAAAAATTAGGTCAAAGAAGAGAGATGAGATTCTTATGGGAGACTAGAATGTCCTGAGCAAGAACCTCAGATTCTCATTCCATTCTCATTCCATCCAGTACAGTTGTCCCTAAGCTGGACATTTTCATCCCCTGTTATTTACTCATCAAATATTACATCACTGAGGCATCTGGATGGTTGTCAGTTAACCGTCTGACCTCATCTTGGGTCATGATCTGACAGTTTGTGGGTTCAAGCCCTGCATCAGGCTCTATGCCAGAACCTGCTTGGGATTCTCTCTCTCCCTTTCTGTGTCCCTCCCCTGCATGTACCCCTGCGAGCGAGGGTGTGCCCTCTCTCCCTCCCTCCCTCCCTCTCTCTCAAGATAAATAAATTAACAACAACAAAAAAAATTGCATCACTTTGTAAGAGGAAAACAAACTTGGAAATTATAGTGAAAGACCATGCTGGAATAGATTTATTTTACAAACACACACCACACACACCACATCGCACCACACATACATATATATGAAAAGAAAAACAATAAAAATTAAACTCTGTCAATTGAATTGTTTCCTTAGACAAGCTTAAAATATGATCAGAAAGCTCTTCTTTCCACAAATAGATTTCTTGTTTTTAGCCTCTTGAAAAAAAAAAGTGAGGAGTAACCTTTAATTCACGTATGAGAGAGTGGCCCCAAAGCAAAGCCTTCTCAGGTATGACTAGAAGGATAAAAATCTTGACACGTTTGAATAAAGACAGCAAACGTATGCATGGTAAACATAACAAATGGGAAATGTCATCTCTGTCAAATATATTTTTAAAAAAGCCTATATAAATGTTCGTAATGGAAAAAAACCAGCAAGTACGCACTTAGTTACAACTGTGTAAAAATGGTTTTGTTACTGTTTATAAGAAGGATATGAGTATTATGAGAAGTTCAGAAAATACAGGAAAAGATCATTCATCATCTTACTTTCTTCACACAACTGCTTTCTATTTTTGTGCATTCCTTTCTCATTTTGTCTGTATGCATGGGTATTTTCTTTTTAAAAAAATTTTTTTAGATGTTTTATTTATTTCTGAGAGAGAGAGAGAGACAGCGTGAGCAGGGGAGGGAACAGAGAGAGAGGGAATCACAGACTGAAACAGGCTCCAGGCTCTGAGCTGGCAGTCAGCACAGAGCCCGACGCGGGGCTCGAACCCACGAACCGCGAGATCACGACCTAAGCGAAAGTCGGACGCTTCACCGACTGAGCCACCCAGGCGCCCCTGCGTGGGTATTTTCTGTAGGTGTGCTCAGAGCAGCCACATTTTGTGTTCTGACTATGCGTTTGCCCAGCTTGGGCGCGTTTTTGGTGCTGCCCCAGCCCCCATGACCATCCCTGGGGAAGGCTTCATAAGAATCCATGGCTTGGACATGCCCTCCCTGGACCTCTTTGGAAAGGTCATTAAGAGAGCAGAGAATGTGGCTACAGATATTTGGTATACAGACAATTGCCTGCAAAGAATTCCTGTGTGCATTTCAAAAAAAATTCTTTTAATGTTTATTTCTTTTTTTTGAGAGAGACACAGAGTGTGAGCAGGGAGGGTCAGAGAGAGAGAGGGAGACACAGAATCCGAAGCAGGCTCCAGGCTCTGAGCTGTCAGCACAGAGCCCGATGCGGGGCTCGACCTTACGACCTGAGCTAAAGTCGGCCACTTAACAGACTGAGCCACCCACGCGCCCCAACTGCTGTGTGCATTTCAAAAGAACCAGCTAAACACTGCAAAGAAATGAAAATTGGTTTAAAGGTTCAAAAAACATGGTATTTATTGGATGATTGTTTTCCCTGTCATTTTCTCTGCCACTCTTTCTCTCCATTATTTCACTCTTTTGCACCGTCTCTATAGCATAAAAGAAAGTTGACATCGCAATGTGAAGTCCTTGGGTGACTCCTTGACTTATTTTCCTTTGGATACTCTAGGAAAAGAAACATGGGTACTTTCAGCTATAATGAAGACACTCACTGACTAATAATTTGGTAATCATGTCACTATTGGAACTAGCAACTGGTATAAGTTTAGCTTAGGTAAGCATTTTGTGAGTGTGTACTGTGCTAACACGTGAATTTTTTAGTAGGCACTAGGTGCTTTTACATGTACTTTGCCCTTGAGTCCTCATTAAAGCCCTATTCGAGAGAAACTATTAACTCCCACAGACACAGCAGTAGACAGATTCAGCAAAGCTAAGTCTCATGTCATGGCCACTCAGATAGCAGTTGACTGAGTTGGGTTTCAAAGCCAGAGATGTCTGACCCCACCCCCCACCCCAAGCGCACTGTTGTGCGTGCTTAAAAATGTGATGCAGTGCTGGTCTTCGTGCAGTTTTAAAGGCATCAAGGGCAGTAGTAGAGGGAGAAGGGAAGCCCTGAAATCTTTTAAGAGGGAGAGATCCTGTCAGAGAAATGTGGATTTTTTTGTTTTAAAAATGTTTTTCTAGAGACGCTTCGATGGCTTAGTCGGTTAAGCATCCAACTTGATTTCAGCTCAGGTCATGATCCTCACATTCGTGAGATCGAGCCCCACCGATAAGGCAGCTGAGGCCCTGAGCACTAACTAAGAGTTGCTATTAGTGAGTAGCAAAGAAGTCTAAATAGGGTCACAAAGGGAAACTCAGGGGCACCTGGGTGGCTCAGCTGGTTAAGTGTCCAACTTCAGCTCAGGTCATGATCTTGTGGTTCATGAGTTTGAGCCCCACATTGGGTTCTGTGTTGACAGCTCAGAGGCTGGAGCCTGCTTCAGATTCTGTGTCTCCTTCTCTCTCTGCCCCTCCTCATGCTCTGTCTCTCTCTCTCAAAAATAAACAAATTAAAAAAAAAAAAAAAAAAAGACAAAGGGAAATCCAAAAGGGAGGGCAGATGTGAGAGGCATACAAGCAGAAGTGAAGAGTTGCACTCATTGGTCATGAGAGCTGGGGAGTTGTCAAGGGGACTCGGAGTGTTCTAGCATGCCTAGTTGGAAAATACTGAAAGCATTAAACACACACACACACACACACACACACACACACACACACAGACGTTGTGTTCCCAGGGGGAGAATAGCCTGTGCTCTTTTGGACATGTGAGTTTGAGGTACCTTGAGGCTATTGATTGGAGGTTTGAGTCCACAGCGTGAGGAAGGTTGGCAGCACAGAGGCAGATTTGGGCGTTGTCCCTTTAAAGGTGAATGCTGCCTGCAACAAAGGGAGCAAGAGCTAAAGTATGAGCAGTGAAGGAGGAGGTCAGTCTCACAACTGGGTTTCGTATTTGAAATAAGCCATAAGGTTTGAGTTGGTAACCTTGAGTAACTTGCTCTTGCTTAAAGGCGAGCCTTGCAGTGGTTTAGGAATTGACCTCATCTTTTTACCCAGAGCCCCGGTGCATGATAGGCTTACGGCCCACACTGGTGTGCAGGACGGCTTGCATTTGTCCCTCTGAGTTCACTGTCCATCCATCTCCACCCTGGGAGACTGACCTGTGTGGGCTGCATCAGTTGGGTCCCCATGGGGTCTATGCACTAAGAGAACTTGGAAGGCATCTGGAGCGTGAGGCTGGTGTAGTTGTGCCTTTGGCTCTTTTACTGGCTGCTTTCCTTTGCTCAGGATTTTCTGTGGTGACTTTATAGAAGGTTTCGGTAACTGCTCTCTTCCTCTGCCCTTCAGCCCTGGAGGTGGCAATATCTTCCACTGTTACTACCCCCTGGGGACTCTACTGACCTTTGTTAGAGTTTATGAACACAGCTCACATCTTTATAAATGTCTTTGTGGAAGCCTCCCCAACTTCCTGGCTCCTACAAGGACCTTGGATTAAAAAAAAACAACTAGTAAACCAGAAGAAATTTATGTTCTCCAAGGCACTAGCCCTACCCATCGTAAACAGAGAGGGGCTTCTAATTTGGGGGGGGTCTCTGACCTGGAAGGAGACAAGAGAGTTAATCCAGGGTATGCAAACCTACATGTACATGCAGGACCCTCAACTCTAAACAGAACAATATCTTACACAGTTGTCAGGCTTTTTCAAATGTTTATAAATGGCTTAGTGATTATAAAATTATATATATTTGAAAATACCATGAAATTCATTTTAACTGTTGTTTTATGTATTTTCTTAATCAACAAATATATTAAAAATATAACGATTGCTGGGGTGCTTGGGTGGTTCAGTCAGTTGAGCACCCGACTCTTGTTTTTTTTAATGTTTATTTTTGATGGGGGCCGCAGAGAGAGAGGGAGAGAGAGAAAATCCGAAGCAAGATCCATGCTGTCAACACAGAACTCGAAGGCGGGGCTTGAACCCATGAACCATGAGATCATGACCTGAGTTAAAGTCAAGAGTCAGGCACTTAAGTGACTGAGCCATCCAGGTACCCTAAGTCACTGACTTTTGATTTTGGTTCAGGTCATGCTTCCAGGGTTGAGGAGTTGAGCCCCGCATTGGGCTCCCTGCTGAGCATGATGCCTATTTGGGATTCTCTCTCTTGCCTCCTCCCCAGCTCATGTTCCATTTCTCCCTCAAATAAAATGAGTGCGTGCATGTGTGTGTGTTTATGGCCATGTCTGACTAAGGAGATATTTTATTTTATTTATTTATTTTAGGAAATAGTTTTAAATGCTTAGTGCAAGCTCACACATGAAAAAGTTGGCAGCTGCTTCCAAGGCCTTTGCTGTTAAAGTTCACCAGACTTTTCTGTGGGTCCAAAACTCAGAGGAAGTGGAATGAACTGGTTCAGTCCTAACTCATCCTATCAGGATGGAGACAAAGATGACCACCCACATCTTGAAAGAATTTTTGTAAAATCATTTCTAAGTTTTTTTTATTTCCCGAAAGAAATTCAGGTCCTTGGTCTTGAAAAAAGAGTACACCACATTCCCAGCCTTGGCAACACCTTGTCCTTTCGGTGACCTACCGTGGATCAAGCAGTGAGCAGAGTCTACGGAGCGCAAAAATAAACATCTCTAAGGGCCTGTGGAATTTGATGGCCTGTGCAGTGTGAGGCAGACGGTGGGCTGAGCGCCAGGCTCTGTAGGTGAGCCCTCCAGCAACCCATGTGCAGCTTTAGCCACTCTCTTGGTCGCCAGAAAGGCCATGCCATGATTAGAAGCTTGGGATTTTCAGCCTCACACCCACCTCCCTTTTCAGAGATGGGAGAGGGGCTGAAAATGGAGCCAATTGATCATGTCTATGCAAGGAAGTCTCCATAAATTCCCAGTAGTGTGGGGTTCAGGAAGCTTCTGGTTTGGTGAACACATGGAGGTGCTGAGATAGTGTGATGTCTGGAGATGGCATGGAAGTCCCACAGCCCTTCCCACATACCTTGCCCTATATGTCCCTTCCATCTGGAAGCTCATCTGTACCCTTTACCATGTCCTCTTAAAGTAAACTGGTAGACTTGAGCAAGTGTTTTCCCGAGTTCTGTGAGCCGCTCTAGCAAATTAGTTGATCCCAGGGAAGAGGTCATTAGAACTGCCCATTGACAGTTTGTTGGTCAGAAGCTCAGGTGACATCCTAGGCTTGTGATTGGTGTCTGAAGATAGGGTGAGGGACAGTCTTCTGGGACTGAGCCCTTAGCCTGTGGGATCTGACACTTTTTCTGGGTCGACAGTGGCAGAACTGAGTTGAATTCTTATTGGTGTGGGGGAAACCTCCACACGTTTGGTGACCAGGAGTGACAGAAGTGTGTTTTGTGTGGGCGGTAAAGGAGAGAAACACACAGAGGGAAGAACCGGGTTTTCCCTACTCAGGAAGGAAAACTCTGAGTTTTAATATTACACTAGCCGTGAAGTTGTGTTTCCAGGGTTAGCCTGGTCTGGGGTCAGAGCCTGGCCATGCTTGGTGTACTCAGGGAGATATATTCCCTTGAGGCTCTGTTACCCAGATGCTGAGAAGGATGGTTAATCTGCTAAAAAGAACAAAGAATGATGGTTAATTTCTTGCCCTCATTCCTCAAGCTCCTCTTCCCTCTTCTCCATGCGATTTGAAAAAATGTCTAGAACTCAAGAATTGGGGATATTCATTTCCCTAAATATTTATTGAGTGCCAGTGTCCAAGGCATTGAAGCGTCAAGGGTCCCCCATTCTCAGGGAGTTCACACTCTGTACAGACTTTACTTCTGCCCACAGTGGCCTTCAAACACCTATTCTCCACCACACTACATGACTTGGGGGGTTAAGTTCTAGCCCACCGAAATATCTGAGTGGTTTTCCCTCCCGTTCCAATGACATGGCAGTAACAGTGATTAAAGAGCGAGGAAAATGTGGTGGTGTGGACAGGCAGAACTGTGCCTCAATGAAAGGCTCTCTGTCAACTAACAAAAAGTCCCTGTGAAATTCGTCACAAGCCCCAAGGTTCTCTGTGCAGTCAAGGAGCCTCTGATATAACATATTCTGACCTAATAATTCCATATGCTGTAAGAGTGCAAAATTAGAATTAAAGAGTTCTGCAAGGCCACAGAGTTAGACACAAGAATTTATTCACTAAACCACACAAATGTTGAGTGCCAGCTTTAAAGCAGACACTGTCCCAGGTCCAGGCATCCCTGGAGGGCTACAGCTCAGGCCTGTCCCTTGTTTTACATGCACTTCCAAATAGGAGAGAAAAGAACTCCGTCACTGCAGAGGACAGTAAGGGGGGGAAGCTCCTGGTTATGAGTTGCACCGTCAACAAACTATTAGATGCAGAAGTAAGCATTTTTCTGATATTGCCTAGAATCAGCAGCTTCTGTGGGTTAGGAGGTGGCGAGGAAGGAAAGAATGTTGCTTTCTACTCTCTGTGTCTTATGTGAATCACATGTCATACCTTTTTTTCCCTTTCTGTAGACCAAATACCATATAAATTGCTCTGCTGTTTATTCTAGGTCTTACATAAAGTATTCCTGCCCCTGAAGTCTCACACAGGGTAGGAACTTGAGCAGTGGTGTTACCAGAAGTCAGTGTGTCAGTTTAGTGGCCAAAGGTACCTGACAGACACCCCCAGATTTCTGGTCAACGTCAGTAGTTATTTACTCCCCTGTTCCCAGGATCTGTTGGAGGACTGAGCAGAGAGAAGCAGAAAGGAGAGGGGAAAAAAGTGAATCACTGGTTTTTCCTTACTAAAAACAATATTATGTTTCATAGCACACATGTGATATCATTGAGCAACAAAACTAAATAAATCCATATGCATTAGATGTCATCCCTAAGACCCAGAGACTCCAGTGGAAAAAATAGTTGGGTCCCTGGGCCACAGACTGTGCAAACCCAGGCAGAAAGGACTTTCTTTAACTTCCCTCCACATTCAGTCCTTTTCAGAGCGTGTGTTTGCCCCGGCTAGAAGTCTGCAGGACTGGAATGCTTTGCTCCACCGCCATAAAGGCTGTGCAGAAAAGTGTTGGAATCCTCTCATGGTATACTTGGAAGATTGCCCTTTGGTGTGCATGACACACTCTGCGATTGCTCGCCATTGAAAGTATCAATCAACTTGGGTAAATTTCAGCATCTCCATGGAATGAATGTGGTATCTCTCTCTCTCTCTCTTTTAGGCATTTATAAATTTCTCCCAGCACTGTTTTGAAGTTTTTAGTGTAAAAAATAATCCAAGTATTATGTCGTTTATTCCTGGACATTTCATGATTTTAGATGCTACCATAAAGTAGCATTTTAAAATTTTAATTTGGAATTGCTCACCCCTAATATATAGAAATACTATAATTGGCTATACAAGAAAAAATAATGAATTCCAATTTGTCAAAAGTAATAGCTTCTGTTCTTCAAAATATACCACTAAGAAATGAAGCAAGCCACAGAATGGGAGAAAATATTTGTAATGCATATGTCTACAAAAGACTTGTATCTACAATATACAAAGAATTTTTATATCTCAGTAAAAAGGCAATGCCCCCAAAACATGCATATTCGAATAGACAAAAGAAAATATATGAATAGTTGATAAGTACATGGAAAAACTAGTTAACATCCTTAGTCATCAGGGAAGCACAAGTTAAAACTAAAACGTGGGGCACCTGGGTGGCTCAGTCAGTGAAGCATCTAACTCTTGATTTCAGCTGAGGTCATGATCTCATGGTTCATGGTTTATCAGTTTGAGCCCTGCATCAGCCTCAGTGGAGCCTGCTTGGGATTCTCTCTCTTTCTCCCTCTCTCTCTCTCTCTGTCTCTCCCCTACTTTCTCTCTCAAAAATAAATAAATTTAAGAAACACTACAATGTGAATCCATTATACAGTGGAGCAACTGGACTTCTCATATATTACTGATAATATTGTGCAGCCATTTTTGAAAAACAGTTTGGCATTTTTTTCTTAAGCTAAATATATACTTACAGTATGACTCAACAATTTCATTCCTGTGTATTTACTGAAGAGAATGAAAATAGATGTCCACAAAAAACACATGTATAGAGGATATCACAGAAGCTTTGTTCATCATGGTCTAAAACTGGAAACAACCTTAATGTCCATCTACAGATGACTACATAAGTAAATCACAGCATATCCATTATATAGGTTCTATTCAATAATAAAAAGGAATCTACAGATACACAGCAACCTGGATAATCTCAAAGCATTAACATGAGTGATAAGAAGCTGGAAACAAAATAGTCCATATTGTGCGGTTCCATTTTCATGGAATTCTTGAGTGACAAAACTAATCTATATTGGACAGAAAGCAAGTCAGGGGTGTCATGGTGCTGAGGTTGGTGGAGATTGACTTCAGAGGAGCACAAGGGAACACGTGGAGTGATGAAAATGTTCTATATCTTGGTTGTGGTGGTTGTGAGTGTATACATCAAAAAGCCATCAAAACAAAGACCTAAAAATGGGTGTGTTTTACTGTGTATGAATTACACCTTAATTTTAAAGAGTTTCTAGTAGTCTTTGCAAGTTGAAAGTACTCTCTTTCATCTTTGCTCAGTCTTTGGGGATCAATATTTAGCCAAATCCAAGGTTAATCTCTAAGTAAGTGTTGTTTCTCCTTTCTGTGGTGTTTATCCCTCCCTCTTCTCTATGCCTGTCCGGCTTTGGGAAGAACTCATATGTCCTCATGGTAATGGTGGAGGACATGGTTGGCATGCAGGTCCTTGAGTTCGTACTGGCTTAGGCGCGCCTGCCCTTGGTATTGGTGCCTGGGCATTCTGTTGGCGACTCTCCTCTGGCTGGTCTCTGGGTATTGGCTTCTCTCCCTGCTGTGCACCATGCTGATGCATCTGCTACTGGTGGAACTTACGGTCCGTAGTGCCTTTATGACCAGGACCTGGGGGGAATTCCCCGTCTTTCCTGCTGCAGTTCTTCATGTGAAGATCAGCCCTGATTTCCATTTGGCTCAGACAGTTTCCCCTTTGCCACGCCCTGCCTCTCATCTCTTAGATGTGTTTCGTGTCTCCATTGAGAACATGGGAGAGCATACGGGTCAATTCTGTGTCACGTGGGAGGTGAGGGACAGTCAGTGGGGACTGTCTTTGGCTTTCTCTCTGTCAGACACATAGGCCACGGGAACCCAATGAAGTTGGGTCTTCCTACAGTTACCCACAGGATGCATAGCACAAGTCTCCTTATCGCAACTCCCTGCCCCAAATACCCAGTTTCCCTAATTCTTCACTATACCACTTACCCACCCCTGCTCAAGACTCAAGAGAATGGTAAAGGCAGCTCATCACTCTTCCTTTTAAAAAACCTTTCCCCCTTCATCTCTGGGTAGACTTTTACTTTCCCTTTGTGTGGTAGAATCTTCCCCTATGGTACAATCCTATGGTTCCTTATTTATGGGTGAAATTATTATGGACGGGACCCATCTTCCTGTTTCCTACAACAATAAACTTCTGGGCTTAGCTTTGATGATAGAAGGGGGCGAATGAGAGAAAACCAGCTTGCCAACAAAAGGTAATAAATACCTCAAGAGATATTTCCAAAAATTATCTGTAGTACATGAGTATTTTAGAAATGCCTAAAAAAAAGAGAGAGACTGATAAACTTCATGATTCTTAAGTAAAAACAAAGAGTAGAATCAATCTGAGCTTACTGAGAGTGTCTGGACTACCCGGTAACTCACGTGTGGGGGAAGAGATACTGGTTTGAAACATCAGTAATTCAACTCCCTGGTTTTATAGATCAGGAAATGGTAGCAGAGAGGCGGTGATTTGCACAGTAAATCAAAGTAAGTAGTGTCACTTGCACCCAGTGGTCTTGATTCCCACTCTTGATATTTTTCTCACACACACCCTTATCTGTTTTATGGCTGCAAAGCAATTTATAAAGAAGGGTACTTGACAAAGGTTAAGGCGCCATGCATAGAAGGGATGGAGGAAGGAAAGAACAACAGAAAGACCGTGTTGGGAGCCTAACAAAATGAGTGTTTCCAGGATCACTGTCGACTTTTCTCTAGCAGCGTACTGACTGTAAGAAATATATATGTCTCCTACTGACAGAAGAGGTCACTTCAGAAAGCTTTACTGAGGGCAATATGAAAGATTTGCCCCCAAAGTGTGCTTTATTGAAAAGTTATGGACCATTGGCAAGAATTCCTTGCAAATGTCTAGATTTTTGAAAGCAAGGAGGATGAAGAGAAATGAGCATATAGCCTAATTTGTAATGCGAAGGAGTAATCTTAGAGGCACATCATAATATGGAGACTCTTTCATTCCAAAAAGATTTTTCTGAAATAAGAATGAGATGCAGAATGCAATTATATTTCAGTGGTTGGACGTCAAAATGAAATAAATTGGAGGCCAATTAGTAAAAGGAAGAACTACGTGATGGTAACAGGCTTCCTTTGCATACAGTTTTAGGTGTACTCTTAACTCAGTAATGGACTTTTTCATTATATTCGTGCCGTATCGGGCCAGTTAATTATTTATAAGAATGTGCAGACTAATGCTGTGGGGGACCTGCTGTCTGCTCCAAAGTCTCTGTGCATTTAGGTTAGCCTTGTCCAACTTGTGCTCTTCTGAAGACGTAGAAATCTAGTAAGTGACCTGTTTTGAAAGAAACACGAGTTGTTTTTTGGGCAGTATACCCTCGTGTTCACCTGTGGGCTCCCTCACCCTTTGTTTTGTCATGAGCACTCACCCGAATGGGTGCTCAAGCCTTACCATCGTTTGCACCGCTTGTTGACAGAAATGCCCAATAGCGATTCTGAAATCTGGAGGGTGGATGGGCAGGCGCACTGTCCAAAATCCGCCAGAGCCGCTCTTCTCCACCTGCCTCTCCGCATAGCACTGCAGGGTGAGTCCCTTCTCTTCTCTGGGCTGCGGCATCGTCATCGTGAAGGGGAGAAACCAGTGCCCGGCTCTGAGGCTTGTGAGGCTCAAGTGTGCCGGCTCAAGAGGAGAGATTAATCACAGGACGGCATACCGGTGCCTTCAGACCCGCGTCTCCCCACCCCGGAACCCCGTGAGAATGTTCCTGGTTCTGTGGTTTTACCCAGGTTGACTTTAATTTACAACAGACCTCTGTTGTCTGTGCCGTAAGCACAGCGCTGCTTTTAATTTGGGTTCACACAATTGTATCTTTTGAGAGATCCTCTCAAGTTGGTCCTTAACTCCTAGAATGTGGAAATGCCAAAGAGAGGCTTCCCGATGGAAATAAATGGAGACATCGGAGGCAGAGTTGAAGTTAGTGATGCTTAATATTTGTGCAATGAAACAGAATGTTTTCTTTTGCCGGACCGTGTATCAATAAATGATACGGTTCTTTCTAGTCTTCTACATTGCAGGACTAGATCTGAGTTACCTAAGACAACTATGCATAAAATGGTATGAATACAGTTTTGAAAATGAACCATAAGTTATACCAGCTGTATACTTTTCTGCATCATCTTTGCAACTACATTCCTTCTGGCATGGTCTTCCTATTCTTTGTGACAGTTAGTTACAAGTATACAACTTTTATGTGAGTCTCACATAGCTTCCCTCACAAGGTGCACACAATATTGGTGGCTGCTTTTTGCCTTACCATTGCATCATCAATGTTTTTCCATATCACAATATTGTCTTCTTGTTGATGGTCTTCAAGGAGCGGATACTGTTCCATTTGTTGCATATGTCAGCTCTCAAACACTTACCAGTTGTTGAGCACTTAAATTGTTCCTGTTTTATATATTATTCATATCGCAACTATTATTTTTCATCCATCGTGTCCATCTTCTCTTAAATTGTTTTCTGAGGATAACTTCCCAGCAATGAGACAACTGTTCAAAGAAATTGAACAACTTTCTAATTTCTGATATATTGCGCTGTATTATACTGCCTCTTTGAGCATTCTTTTTTCTTAAGTTTCTTTATTTTTGAGAGAGAGACAGACAGAGTGTAAGCAGCGGAGGGCCAGAGAGAAAGAGGGAGACACAGAATCCGAAACAGGCTCCAGGCTCTGAGCTGTCAGCATAGAACCCAATGTGGGGCTCAAACTCTGGAATGGCGAGATCGTGACCTGAGCTGAAGTTGGACACTCTACCAATTGAGCCACTCAGGAGCCCCTCTTTGAGCATTCTTGAACAGCACTCGGCAGCACTGATTGGGGATGGTCCTTATACATGATTGGGGATGGTCCTTAAGATTTACAGTCTTAAATTGGAAAACAGCTTACCTTCGGGGTTATTTTAATGGGGAAACTTAGAGGCTAGGACCAAACCAAGGCAGAGATTTCTGAGCTTGGCTTCTTGACTTGTACAATTGATTCTGTCATTTCATGACACTTGGCACTTCATTATGTCTAAGCAATGAGCTATTTCATTGTGTGTGTGCAGGTATGGGCAGAACTCAAATGCTAGTCCTGTTAAAATTGTGAGAGAGAGTGTGCTGGATGTCAAGTATCCCATAAATGTAACTCACCTGTGACCATTGAAGAAACTTGGACTTATGGCAACGTGGTACAGGCAGAAGTTCAAACTCTGCTTGCAGGGGCCTGTCAGGTGTTGTCTACAAGCAAAACAGCAGGGGCTGGGCGATACACAAGGTCAGGGCAGGGTGAAGTGGGGAATACAGGCCTTATCCAGGAATGTGCTGGTACGTGACTCACTCTGATAGCTTCCACAAAGGAATGCCAGCCCGGTATCTTTAGCACTTCCAACTTTTCAAGAGAATTTGGAAATCTTAAGTTTTAGGTGTTTTGGTCCATTTGGGTGACTAACAAAACTACCATAGACTGGGTGGCTGAGATAATAAACCTTTATTTCTCACAGTTCTGGAGGTGGACAGTTCAGGATTAAGTGCTGGCAGGATTGGTGTTGGGTGAGAGCTCATCTCCTGGTGCCTAGACGGATTTCTTTAAGCTATGTCCCCATATGTCTCCATATGGCAGACAGTGTAAAGGAACCCTTTGGGCCTCCTGTGTAAGGGAACGGATCCCATTCACTGTGAACTCATAGGCCACCAGTTTGGTCAGGTGGTTTTAAAGATGCACACTGGCAAGATTCTACCATGAACCATTTCCCTCAAAAATTGTGGTTTTAAAGTAAAAGATATTTTAGTAGTTTGATTTGCCCATCATTTACCAAGTAGCACAGAGCCTATGTTCCAAACAATGCATGCTGTCATATTTGAAATGGTGTTGCATTTAATCAATATTATTTCAGATTTCTGGTGATCATAATAAAATCATACCAACAATTGAGTGCTTAGATCAATCCAGTGGAAAAAGTTATCTGTCCTGTCAAAACTCTTACTTTTATCTCTTAAAAAATTCATCCCTAACAGTCATATAAGAAGCCTGTTTGACATGCTAAAGAATACCTTGAGAAACACCTTATATCACACTTCCTGTGAGGCCAGAACCCAGGACAGCTTAACGGGGTCCTCACAGGCTGTCAGGGTGTCACAGGCTGCAGTCAAAATGTTAGCCAGGCTGTGTTCTCAATTAGAGGCTCACCAGGAAAAACAAGTCTGCTTCCGGGATCACTTAGGATGTTGGCAGAATCTATTTCCTTTCTGTCATAGGACTGAGAACTTGGGCTTTCTGCTGTCTCCTGGAAGCTGGCCTCAGCTCCCGCAGGCTGACCACAGTCCCCTCCAGTGACCCTCTCCATAGGCGGTGTGCAGTGTGGCAGCTTGCTCTTCAAGGCAAGCAGGAGAGTGAGAGCAAGTTTTCTAGCATGACTGAGCCTTACAAAGCATGACATAATCATGGGATTCATGTCCTGTCCCGTGTGTCCTACTCTGGTTAGGAACAAGTCACAGGTCCTGCCCACACTCAAGGGGGAAGGATTATACAAAGCCAGGAACTTCAGCAGGTGGCACTCACCATAGGGGTACCTTAGAGTCTGCCCGCCATTTTCAGTGCCCTGAAGTGCTGCCTAGCACATACTAGACACTCAGTAAGTGCTGGTAGTTGAATAAATTAATGTGGCATCTATTACTTCTTTGAACCATGTATTGTTAATGTTTTTCCCCAAGTCTGTGGTTTATCGTTTGGTTTTACTTATTACATATTTTGATATGTAGAAATGTTAAATTTTAATTCAGACAAATCAAACAAATTTTCCCTTGGTTTGTTACATTACTTTACATCTCAAGGAGTCCTTCTCCTATCTAGAGATCAGATAAATATTTGCCTCGATTTTCACCTAGATTTTTAATGATTTTTTTTTTTTTACATTTAACTCTGACTGATCTAGTACATTAAGAACTAGAGGGAGAGTTGTAACATGATATAGTGAGCAATCCTTTTTTTTCCCCCACTAATCTTTGCTACTTTATTTAACTATATTGAATTATTATATACTCACTGCTGGGCTCTCTATTCTGTTTCATTTATTTGTCATTCTCTTCTTTCTTTAATTGCACACTTAAAAAATATAGCATTGACAAGAAAATTTCCATTAAAAAATAAAATTACAGCATCACTAGTCAGAGATGCCAAAGTAGTTACTATCAGATTCATTCAGTGTAAGAATTAGGTACATGGTCTAAGCTGTTATAACAGAGAGACTCCAAAATACAGAGGCTCAAATAAAATGGAAGCATTTTGGTATTTTGTGTAACTGTGTAGAGGTATGTATAGTCCAGAGCTAGAGAGGCAGCCCTTCTCCACCATCATCTAGGGACCCAGGCTCCTTCTGCCCTGTAGCTGTCCAGCCCCCAGGGTGCTGTCCTGGTGTGTGTGGGTAAAGCTGTCTCACCCCCACATCCATGCTTCAGTCTATGGAAGGGAGTGGTGGAAGTCCTAGGAAAGCACCTTGGCCTTTGAGTTCATGAGCCAGAAATGGCATATTATTTTTCCCTGCATTCCTTTCATTTAGACTAAACCATGTCATAAAGAAGATGTAGTATGTGTGTATATATATATATATACCACATACATATATGATATATGATATATATAGTGGAATATTACTCTGTGATTAAAAATAAGAATGAAATCCTGCCATTTGCAACAATGTAGATGGAACTAGAGGGTATTAAGCTAAGCTAAATAAATCAGTCAGAGAAAGACAAATCCCGTATGATTTCACTCATATGTTTAAGAAACAAAACAGATGAACATAGGGAAAGGAAAGGAAAAATAAGGTAAAAACAGAGAGGGAGGCACATTATAAGAGACTCTTAAATACAGAGAACAAACTGAGGGTTGCTGGAGGGGTATTGGATGGGGATTGGCCTAAACGGGTGATGGGCATTAAGGAGGGCACTCGGTGGGATGAACAGTGGGCATTATATGTAAGTGATGAATCACTAAATTCTACTCCTGAAATCATTAGTACACTGTATGTTAACTAATTCACATTTAAAATAATTTAAAACTTAAAAAAATAGACTAAACCATGTTGCCACATCCACCTTCAAGAGACACTAGGAAATATGGTATCAAACTGGGTGGACATAAATTTGGCTAAAATTTGGGAGGATCCATTATTAAACAGAAGGAGAATGGGTACCAAGGACAGCTAATGGCCTTTGCTACAGTCTAGGATTGTACAGGAAAGTAATGATCATTTTTGTCAAGTGAAAAATCAGCCTTTGGATATGACAATAAACTATAAATATGTCCTGATTTTTGGTTTTAGATGGCCAGTAACCCATGTGCCAGGTAGCATTCTCTGCCAGTCTCGAATGCCAACAGGAAGTCACTGGGCAGCAAACTTCTTCCAGGATCATAACTGGGCTATTGGAGTAACTCGAAAACGAGGAAAACAAGAATGGAGGCCATGGCAAAAAGAAATCGAGTTCGGTCTACCTCTCCTCCGGATGGAGGCTGGGGCTGGATGATTGTGGCCGGCTGTTTCCTTGTTACCATCTGTACCCGGGCAGTTACCAGGTAGGTGGGATTTCCTTCTTGATTATTAAGATGACCTGGCTTGTCTTTTCTTCTAAGTCCTCTTCATTCTATTTCTGAACCTTTCATTGTGAAAGTATCAGTGTATATGTATGGTGT
Organism: Proteles cristata cristata; assembly: GCA_017311185.1. Classification (NCBI taxonomy): domain Eukaryota; kingdom Metazoa; phylum Chordata; class Mammalia; order Carnivora; family Hyaenidae; genus Proteles; species Proteles cristata. The sequence continues at coordinate 1,500,569 of JAESUZ010005475.1, forward strand.
GTGTGTGTGTCTGTGTGTGTGTGTCTGTGTCTGTGTGTATTTCCTTTGCCCAGAGGTCTTTTTCTTTGCAAGGAATGTGATTTTCTGATACTTGAAAGTCCTGGATAGTGGTGTCTTTTATAATATCTGGCACATAAACCTGGAGTGTTAGGACATTTTTAGACTAAATGTTGTGGCTATTCTAGCCATTTGTTTTCATAAACAGCTCATCCCAGAAAAGAAAAATACATAAGGTCAAAACCATCTTTGAAAACCTCTTGGCTCACCAAATACTGAGCTGTTGGAAAGCTTAATACCTAGAATATAAATTCTTCTGCTTCCTTTTACATTTGGCTGGAGGCTAAGTTCTAGGTTGAAGGAAAGTAGCAGTGTAAGTACAGTCTTCTCATTCTTGCTCATTTCTCCTCTTTCTTTTCTCCAATGCCCTAGTGTTGAATATGCTTAAGTTAAACTCCTATACATCAGACTCATTTATATATTTGGAGTGTATGTATGCTTGAAGTCTGCATGTGCTAGAGTCTTTCCTCTACTTACGCTTTCATTCAAGGAAAACTCTTTACTCTCTTTGGCAACACACCCTTAGCAGTGAAAAAAAGTAATTTGCACTGAAAACTTTATTTGATGACATCATCAATAAAAGCATCAGTGTTCCCTCCTATAACAAATATATAATGAAGGAAAGAAGCAGGATATTTGGTTTTGGTAAAATAAGGGTTGGTTGATTATGTGTCATAAAAAACTATAGATTGGTTTAAAATAATATGGTATTGAGTCTGATTTTTCTTGTCTGTATCATGGATCTTGTGTTCTTTGTATGAGGAGTCCTAGAGTTGAAAAAGAAGCTCTTGGTTCTTACAGGTGGAAGCTTCCATCATTTCCATGATGGGAAAGTTCTGGGCATGAGTTCATTGTTTACAAGAAGGTTGATATCTTTATAAGAATGTAGTGGAGTCTTCATGATGACTTTTAGCGAGAACAGGTTTATTTACCTCCATGAACAGATTAAGACACTGGTGATCATAAAAGTCAGGTGAGTTACCTACAGTTTTGGTCTAGTGGGACAGAACTGGATTGGATTTCTGGTCTTTTACTTTTTGTCTTCTTTATTTGCCATTGTACATGCACATGTAATCCACCGACTCTTTCCAACACAAATCACATTATCTTCCTATCTCATTATTTCTCATACGTCCATTGTATCTGGCCAGTCTTCCACACACATGTATATATTCACACACATATCCTCTCTCAGTGTCTTTTCATTGCGAGAAGGGACTACTTCAGTCTTCACCTTTGTTCTGCTCTAAGATGTAGGCACTTTGAGGAAGTTCTGTGGCCAGTTCCTTGTTCCCTGAAACACTCCGCACCTTATCCTCTAGAACAGTGCAGTATTACCAGACATAGATTTTTAAAAATTGCCTTGGTGATGGAATCATTGTCTTGAGATCTTACTTCCTAATGTCCATAGGGTTGTCACATCAGTAATGAGAAGTCATGGTGCCAGGGGACAGTTATCTCTAAATTCTTCTTACAGAGGCTCTCTACCCTCCTTGTCCTGTTGGTAACCATTCGTGTTAGCTGTCACCCCTAATTCATATACAAACAATTGCCCATGAAGACTTGGAGACATCTGGATTGTTTGAGTGTTGTACTCTGGAACTATGGAAATAACTTGGGGTAGTGTCTGTAGAAAATTGAGGACTTACATCAGGGACACTGATTTCTTGATAGTCTTTTATGCTCATTGGCATCTTATGTGGCTTGTCTTGTTTGGCAAGGTATTGGATCACAGTTTTTTCTCAGTCATAGTAGAATTACCGTGGAACCCAGGACTGTCACCAAAGGCTGAACGTCTTGCATATTATTTTAGGTTGTATCCTTAAGTTTTCAACTTCAATTGAATGGACATCCAGTCCACTAATATCTAACTATGCATTCATTGTGGACTAGGTTCAATCTAGGTTTTTCTAAAAACACCAAGATGTTGGAACACCACCTGGTAGGTTTGGGCTCAAATAATTGAAATACAGATCCAAATGGGCTAAATATACATCAGGTAAAAACAGCATGTAAAATAACATTGGTGACAGAGGGGTTAATTCTGACCTGGGAGTTCAGGGCAGGCTTTTGAGAGAAGTTGTCCCCGGAGTGAAGTCTTGAAGAATGGATAGTATTTGGCCAGGAGGAAATGAGAGGGAAAGAGGTTTCAAGCTGCATCAGGTCCATGTACTTCATCTGCTACTCACTTTGTGGTAACAGTGGGCAGCCCCCCTTCCTGAACTGCCAGGGGTTTAGCCAGAAACCAGAAGGGGATTGTGGCTGGTAGCAAAGACCTGTTCTCAGGGGCTAATGGGAGAGGCTGAGAGGGGCATAGTTGAGCCACTTAAGCTTAGAGGAGAAAAGTGTGAAGACAGGGCCAATAGTGGAGCTAAGTGTCATGAACAGGCAGCAGCCAAGAGGACCGGAGATGGGGCCAAGGAAAGCAGCCCCAAGGGAGAATTGTCAGTTCAGAGAATCAGTGCCTATTGTGCAATCAAGTCTTTTTTTCCCTATTTAAACTGTGTACTTAAAAATTAAACCATACTTCAGGTGGTAAAAACTTGAACAACACAGAGATGCATAAAATAGTCTTTTTCTCCTCCCTTCCTGAATGCCATTTCCACTACCCAAAGTTAACCTTGTTATTAGCTTCTTCAGGCCTGCGCCGTCCCCCCCCGCCCCCCGCCGCCCCTCTTAATGTAAGAACCTTATATCCATCTGTAAAGCATATTATTATTCTTTTCCTTGACACCAATAGGATCATACTATACACACTCTTTTGAACTTTTGTTTTTTTGCTTAATAATATCTCTTGGAAATATTTCCATATTCAGCACATAGGCTCAACCTCACTGAAAAATAACAGCTTAGAATTCCATTACAAGGTTATATACATACTTTTTTTAAACACATTTTTAAAAAAATGTTTTACTGGGGCGCCTGGGTGGCTTAGTCGGCTAAGCATCTGACTTTTGCTTAGGTCATGATCTCGCGGTTCGTGGGTTCGAGCCCCGCGTCGGGCTCTGTGCTGACTGCCAGCTCATAGCCTGGGAGCCTGTTTCAGTCTGTGACTCCCTCTCTCTCTGACCCTCCCCTGCTCACGCTGTCTCTCTCTCTCTCTCTCTCTCTCTCCTAGAAATAAATAAAACATTTTTTATTTATTTTTATTTATTTTTATTTTTTTTAATTTTTATTTAATAAAACATTATTAAAAAAATAAAAATAAATAAAAAATGTTTTATTTATTTCTAGGAGAGAGAGAGAGAGAGAGAGAGAGACAGCGTGAGCAGGGGAGGGTCAGAGAGAGAGGGAGTCACAGACTGAAACAGGCTCCCAGGCTATGAGCTGGCAGTCAGCACAGAGCCCGACGCGGGGCTCGAACCCACGAACCGCGAGATCATGACCTAAGCAAAAGTCAGATGCTTAGCCGACTAAGCCACCCAGGCGCCCCTTAAACACATTTTTATTGAAGGACTTTTATATTGTTCCCTGGGTTTTGCTTTACAAACAGTACCACAGTCATGATCCAGACCACTTTAAAATCATATTTCAGCACTTGCCTTATAACTGACGATGCTGCCTTTACATGTAAAGTTTACATAAAGCTTAAAGTTGTCTAGGCCATTAAAGCCATCATTCTCATTTATTTACTCTCTCTTCATTAATGTGTGTTGAGTACTTATTTTTTTTCTTCAAGATACCTTATTACCAAACACACTCTCTATTTTAAGAATCACATTTCCTTGTGAAGTTATGTGACATTCTATTTGTAAACTGACAGCTTGACTTGGAGTTGATAGTTGAAAAGCGATTCTTGATTTAGATGTTCAAAGAAAACCTCTAGCTGGTAAAACCTAACTTTTCTCAGGGCACATGAATGGCTTAGTCGGTTGAGTGTCTGACTCTTGATTTCAGCTCAGGTCATGATCCCAGGGTCGTAGAATCAAGTCCTGTGTCAGGTTCTGCACTGAGCATGGAGACTTCTTAAGATTCTCTTTCCCTCTTTCTCTCCCCCTCTTCCCCTCTCCCCCATTTACTCTCTCTCTCTCTCTCAAATTAAAATAATAATAAATAAAATAAAAACTAAAAGTAGTACATGCTCAACAACAAAAAAATCAGAAAATAAAAGGAAAACAAAAATGATATAAAAAGGAGCACCTGATGGGGCGCCTGGGTGGCTTAGTCGGTTAAGCATCCGACTTTCACTTAGGTCATGATCTCGCCGTTCGTGGGTTCGAGCCCCACATCGGGTTCTGTGCTGACTGCCAGCTCAGAGCCTGGAGCCTGTTTCAGTCTGTGACTCCCTCTCTCTCTGACCCTCCCCTGCTCACGTTGTCTCTCTCTCTCTCTCTCCTAGATATAAATAAAAACATAAAAAAAGAAAGAAATAAAACATTTTAAAAAAAATTAAAAAAAAAAAAAAGCACCTGGGTGGCTCTGTTGGTATGTGTCTGACTCTTGATTTCAGCTCAGGTCATGATCTCATGGTTCATGAGTTTGCACACCACATTGGGCTCTGTGCTGAGGTCATGGAGCCTGTTTGGGATCCTTTCTGTCTTACTCTCTCTGTCCCTCCCCCACACTCACTCTCTCAAAATGAATATTTTTAAAAAGTTATATTTTTAAAAAATGTATTTTACTTGACATCTTTTGGATCCAAATTAACTTAGTTGCAGTAGATGTCTAGAGTCCTGTGGAATTGGGGAGCTCTTTTAACAACAGCTGAATTCCTATAAATAGTAGGTAATGTTAGCTGAGTACTTGCTCTGTGCTGGTTAACATTGTTCCAAGCAGTTTTCATTTATTAAATCATTTAGTCCTCGAAACACACACAGAGGTCAAATAATGTATCCAGATTCACATGGTTAGTGAATAAGAGTGCTTAACTACTAGGCTACACTGTCCACTGGGTCACTTCCACATTGATGTATTGGATAACTTCATCAACCGGAGGACCATCTTTCCCAAATACCAGATGTTGTCAACATCTAGCTCTATAGGAGTGAGAGAAGAAGTTTTATTTTTTAAGATTCTTTTTTTTTACAATTTTTAAATGTTTGTTTATTTTGAGAGAGAGACAGACAGAGACAGAGGGCAAGCGGCAGGGTGGTAGGGTGGGCAGAGAGAGGGAGACACAGAATCCCAGCAGGCTCCAGGCTCTGAGCTCGATGTGGGACTTGAACCCATGGACCATGAGATCATGACCTTAGCTGAAGTCAGATGCTCAACCAACTGAGCCACCCAGGTGCCCCAAGATTTTTTTTCTTTTCAAGAAATCTCTACCCCCAATGTGGGGCTCAAACCCACAACCCCAGGGTCCAGAGTTGCATGCTCCATCAACTGAGCCAGCCAGGTGCCCCTTGAGAAGAATTTTAGAGTAGAGTGGCAAGTTGGAGACAGTAGGCATGTTGGCCGCTTGAGAGAAAGTATCTTTGAGAATGTTATTTTATACAGATGACATTTGCATGATAATTTTGTTTCCTTATTCTTAGGAACAGAGCCTATCGACCACTGAAGGATGTTAAGAGTTGTTTGCTACTGCAGCACGGTCTACTGAATGCATTATGACTGATCCAGTTATGTTTATGAACTGCTCATTTCATAAATGAGGAAAAGAGACCCTGAAAGATTAAAAGCTTTATCCAAACTCTCAGTTACTCAGTGTGGGGATCAGCGATCAGGACCGAGCTTTCCTGATGCATCAGATGCACAGATTTTCCAAAGGACAATAAAAATTATTTCTGGAGTGAGCAGCACCCGATAGCATTTATTTTCTTTAAGGTCATGCCTGTGTTTAGAAGCCATAAATCATGGAACTTGACCATTTGAAAGGTAGTTTACCCTTTTGAGAACAAGCAAGAAGCAATACTTGTCTTTTGAAAGTCCCAGTCAATCAGAAGCATTTTTGTGGTTATTAAATTTTGCCTCTGGCGAGCCTACTCACATGGTTAGATAAGAATCTCAGGTGTTATTTTTGAAGTTTGAGTGATATGACTAATCAAGTCAGTTAGGAAAACCATCAATCAGAAAACTAAACAGCAATAAAACAAGATAATAAAAAACTTATAATAGACAAACATAGTCACACAAATATTAAATCCCTCAGAGTGGTTTTGTGAAGAGAAGAGACTGACTTACAACCCCAAAGTGTCTTCTTATCATCTGGGGTGCTTTTTTCTTAGTCACCCCATGATCTTTCCCATCTCCAGCTTCCTCATCTACCTCTCTGATAATTCATTCTGTCAGCTTATGAATTCAGATTCTTCACTTCTCTACTTCACTGTATCTGACTTCGCTTCCTGGTTAGCCACCATCCAGTCTTCCATTTCCCTTCCTCATTCATGTCCTTAAAGTTGCTGTTCAACCTTTTTTACTTCCTTAGCTTCCAGTCACTTCTTTACCAATGCTAATCCTTCCTTCCTTTTTTCTTTCCTTCTTTCAATACATTGAACCTTGAATAATATTTAATGAACACCCAAATAATGATCTTTTGGATTCAGTGCAGATATGGTGTTTGCTGTGACGGAGCAACAGTCTAATGGCGAATACAAACAAATTGCCATATACCTGTAGTGTGGTAAGTGTCCCACACGTCATAGAAACACTTAAGAGAGATATCAAGCCCAGACTCAGGTAGTCAGGGAAGGCTCTCTGGAGGAGTTAACTATTAATGTTTATTTTTGAGAGAGAGAGAGAGCAAGCAGGTGAGGAGGCAGAGAGAGGGAGACCCAGAATCTGAAACAGGTCCAGGCTCTGAGCTGTCAGCACAGAATTTGACATGGGGGTCAAGTTCCTGATCCATGAGATCATGACCTGAGGCAAAGTCAGATGCTTAACCGACTGACTAAGCCACCCAGGAGCCCCTGGAGGAGTTGACTATTATATTTAGACTAAAACAATGAGGGTGGCTGAGGGGTGCCTGGGTGGCTCAGTCGGTTAAGTGTCCAACTTTGATTCAGGTCACGATCTCACAGTTTGTGAGTTCCAGCCCCACATCGGCCTCTTTGCTGACAGCTCGGAGCCTGGAGCCTCCTTCGGATTCTGTGTCTCACCCTCTTTCTGTCCCTCTCCTCCTCTCTCTCTCTTTCACTCTCTCTCTCTCTCAAAAATAAATAAACATTAAAACAAATTTAAAAAAAAAGAATGAGGGCAGCTGAGAGAGCAGCCTGGAAAAGAAGGAAAATCTTTAATGCTCAGATGTGTGAAAAAGTATGGGTGGTGTGTTGAAAGTAAAGGAAAGAAGTTCAGTCTGACTGAAGTGAAGAATGCATGGTAGTAGGTTGGGGGAAACTCTGAGAAGGGTCAACTCATTCAGGGTGTCAGAAGTCGTGTTAGAAAGTTTGAAGAATCAGGACCTATGTTGTGTTCTAGTAGGGTCTCTCTGACCATTGCATGTATAATGTACAGAAAGCAGCCAAGTGTGAATTCAGGGAGATAAGTTAGGAGGGTTTGGGCTGCCGTCCAGGAGAGAGGTATTGGCATGAATTATGAATGATAAAGGGAATGGAGAGCTGTGAAGGCATTTGAGAGATATGTATAAAGTAGAATAAGTAAAACCTGCCCATAGATTAGATCAGTGGTTCTCATCCAGGCTGATTTTGACCTCAAAGGGACAGTTGGCAATGTTTGGAGACATTTGGAGGTGGAGGCCAGGGATGCTGCTAAACACTATATGATACACAGGACAACTCCCATAACCAAGAAATATCTTTGTTAAAGATGGTGACCAAAATGTCAGTAATAGTTGGGTTGAGAAACCCCAGCTAAGGATAACTTGACTGTTTGGATTATGAAGCTATGTCCAAGAAATTATTATTCTCTTCGGGGCACCTGGGTGGCTTAGTCGGTTAAGCGTCCGACTTTCGCTTAGGTCATGATCTCGCAGTTCGTGGGTTCGAGCCCCGCGTCGGGCTCTGTGCTGACTGCCAGCTCAGAGCCTGAAGCCTATTTCAGCCTGTGACTCCCTCTCTCTCTGACCCTCCCCTGCTCACGCTGTCTCTCTCTCTCTCCTAAAAATAAACATTAAAAAAAAAATTAAAAAAAAAAAGAAATTATTATTCTCTTTTAAGTTTATTTACTTATATTGAGAGAGAGAGAGGGAAAGAGCATGCACAGGCATGCACAGGTGAGGGGCAAAGAGAGAGGGCGAGAGAGAACCCCAAGTGCTCTCTGCACTATGAGCACAGAGCCCGGTATGGGGCTCCATCTCATGGATTGTGAGATCATGACCTGAGCTGAAATCAAGATGCTTAGCTGACTAAGCCCCCCAAAGGCCCCTTCATGGAGTTTTTGATTTGCTCTTCAGTGTTGTTCTTAGTAAAGAAAAATGAAAATGTTAACTTACTAGCATAGTTTACATCCTACAGTACCAGTTTTGAACACAAATGTGAGTGTTGAATTCACATGCAGAATCACTGGAGCTCATGCATGCATATGTATTTCATTTCACGAGAACAGGGAAACCCTGCACCAAAAAAACTCCACTGTTTTCACTTCGCTTCTTGATGTACGCACTTCTGTCAACATTCTCTATCTTCTGCTTCCATGAGTAAGAAAAGATGGAGAAGAAAAGGAATAGTGGGTAGCCCTGCCTTTCTCTTTTCCTCCATGTCATGATTTTCAACATAAGTGGTTGGCTAGTAAATTACAGAGACATAACCTGAGTAGGAAAGGATCTAGGAATCCTCAGTCCTTTGGGTTTCTTAGAACACCAGTGCTTTCTTTCTGCATTTGAAGCAAGTTCTGGTTTGAAAGGAAAGTACAGCCTCTCTCAGGAGTGAGAGCCTTCCTCCCCTACTCCCATGCTTACTCAGTTGTAGATGTAACATGACTTACACTCACTCCGAGTCTCACTCTGACACATTGTGAGTCTACCAGAGTTTGCGTGTCTAATACTACGTGTGTCCATGGGAAGGCTGAGAGTCGCAAACACACATTGTGTGTGTATCTCCTCTGCTTGTGTGCATGCTCTATCGTTCCTTTGGCCTTCACTTACAAAACACAACTTCATCTAACAGATGAACTTGTTAGAAATTTTAAGACCATGACAGCTGAAAATTCTATGCTTCTGGGTGTCAGATTATGTGCGATTGCAGAGGGCGCACACTGGGAAAGCTGACCCTGCCTAACGCGGTTGTCCTGGTACTACTTGATTCTCCTCCTCCTTTTTCACCATCACCCACCTTCATATCTAGCAGCCACTAGAGAGGGGAGGAAGAGAGAAATAACAGGTTACCGCGGGCTGCTGAACATGATGGGTTAGATGGTAGCCCTATCCAGAGAGATGACCTCCTGTCTCACCCCACCAAGACCTGATTCTTCCTTGGCTATCACCAAGTACTAAAAGCTCCTGCCCTGAATTAGGAAGTTTAAAATCTGTATGACATTCATTCCAAGTTGTACAGTGATACAAATCATTGGTAAGACAGAATCATTTATGTCTTTTCTTCCTGAGTAACAATTTTTCAATGTAAAGTTTCTCTGTCTCTGTATGTCTCCCTCTCTCTTTCTCTCTAGAGTGATTATTTATAATCTCACCATTCACATATAATGATTGGGTACTTTTTAATTTTTTCTCTTTATATGAACTATGATTTTATCAAAACAAACCTTACTATATAAAGTACTTTGTAACTTACTTTTTAATTAAATATTGTTATTGTGAATTTATTCCCAAATCAATAAATATGTATCAAATCATCATTTTTAATACCTAGAAATGTTTCATTTTATTGATAAGTCAAAATTTATTTAGCCAATCCCTTATTGATGGGCAAATAGGTTGGTTATAATATTTGGCCTTTATAAATATTTCTCAAATATCCTTTTATGTGTATCTATTTATTGCTATTAGTATCATAATAGTATGATTACCTTTTTTTAAAACCTAGAACTGAAATTGCAGGGAGATGCATAACTCCTTTTTTGAGAGAGAGAGAGAAAGGGAGAGAGAAAGCAGAGAATGGGCAGAAAGAACCCCACGTCCTGACATGGTGCTTGATCCCATGAATTATGAGCTCATGACCTGCACCAAAATCAAGAGTGGGATGCTTAACTGACTGAGCCACCCAGGCGCCCTGGGAGATGTATAACTCTTAATTGTCAAATTTTAAGGTTGTGTAACAACCTCTTAGAAGCCACAGATATTAGTGAAATATTAAGATAAATAAGAACCCATATTCTTCACTGCCATTTTTTCTATAAAACCTTCCCTACAGCAGTGATCTTCATGTCTACTTGGCTCCAGGAGCCCTTCTGGTGGATGGATATTACTTCTTACCCTTTAGAATGGCTCAGTAGCCATTGGGCCATTCTGACTTCCCACTTACTATGGTCCAGCAATGTACCACTGAAAACCAATTATACCAGAGACTCAAACAGCTGGACCAGAATTTGAAGCTGTGATTTTGATACATGTTCATTCATTTTTCCATATAAAATGCTTGCACTGTATCTTTCAGATGTATTTCCATTTTTTTTGTGGAGTTCCAGACATACTTCACTCAGGATTATGCACAGACAGCTTGGATCCATTCCATTGTAGACTGTGTGACCATGCTCTGTGGTGAGTATCACCAGGGATAGACAGTTGTTGGTTTCTCTTGAGCTGTACATGACACTGGCCTTCCACTGCTTCTGTTTACCAGCTTTTTCTGAACGGAAGGGCTTTGCTAAGAATTTGCTAAGACTGTATAAAAAGAGAAGACCAATCCTACCTTCAGGCAAGCCCAACCAGACATGCCCTTGGAATGAATGGTCTTTCCTGATGGCAGATAGAACAGGTAGTTAACACTCTCAGAAAGACATATACCGTTTGGTTCTCGCATATAGAGATAGGGTGCTGGACATCACAGGACTCATCCTGATTTGGGAAACAGTTAATCATATAGTATATGCTTGACCTCTCTTTTCTAAATGCTATGGTCCCTTATTCTCCAGTCATGAAAACGGTCATTGGATAGAACTGTGAGCCCTTCCTATACGATCTCCTTAAATGAGTGCCAACAATGTGTGCCTTGCATCTCAAGTCTTGTTTTTATTCTGTTGCCTTCCCAGAGGTTCAAAATTTGTTTCATGGATTTTGTTTTTCATGCACAAGTCTTCATTCTTAGAGAAGTATGAGGGAAGGATAGGATTGTGCAGTCATGAGATAAGCACACTCACCATCACTATAATTTCATTCCGGAAACCCCAAGGGTACTGTAGAGGGTGTATAGAGTAGTCTCAAAATTCATGGAATCTCTCAATCCATCTATGTAGTAGAGGAACACTAACCTTGAGATTTTTCTTTTTGAACATTTTATACCAAAGGTATTCAATGAATGTCTTAGAGAGTTTCTGACACTGGGACAAGTTGAAACGATCTATTTGCAGTCTAGACCCATTCAATCATTTCATTTAAATGAATCCTTAGTATTAAAAAAACAGGCTATGTTTTTGTGGAAAAAAGAAAATACCATATTATTTAATGACTTATAAATAACGTCAACTGATTCCATTCTAGGTACTGATTCATACTCGTTTTTAGGGAAAAAAATGGACATACTTGGGAATCAGTTAAATTGTGCTAAAATGTATTTCCTTTGTTGGGAGGAATTTGAGAGCAATTCTAGGACTAAGAGCAGGTTTCATGAGAAGACTAAGTTGACTCTGTCTACTGATAACCCTGGAAGGTCTTACGGGATCAAAAAAACAATATCTTTGGGTTTTCTACCCTGTTTTTATTTTAATCAGTAATACTTGGTTTTCAGGGTCATGTTATCAGTCACAGCCTTTGTATGAACATGCCAAGTGAGCCATGTTTGTCTTTCTCAGATGACACACACAGGTGACTCATTTCCCTCACTGTTATCTTTTGGAGAATATTTATAATCCCCAGAAGAGGACTAAATGGCCTTTGGTGACCAACATGATCACAATGACTGCATGACAAAGCTGGGTCATATTAGATTTTAAAACTCAAGGACTGGAGGCCATGCAAGGACTTGAGGCCTGTTGTATCCAGTTACCATGTACCCACCTGGTTACCTACCTGGCAACACCAGTCATATATAGGACACCCACTGGGGACGCTTTTCATTGAGTTTAGTGTAAATTGAGTTTACACTTTTCATTGAGTTTAGGGTAAAATTTTCAACTTTCCAATAGCCATAGCAGCAGCAGCCTGGAGAATTAGATATATTCTCAGGAGATTTGCTCCTTCCTGTTCTCCACAGATTATATATACACACAGCCACTGTTTTAACTAGACAGGAGACATCAGGCTGATGACTGGTTCTATCACATACATTTGAATCAGGCCCCAGTTTCAACTTGACCAATACAAAATTATATTCCACAGATACCCAGAGAACTTGCTCTTCTGATCTTCTTACTAGGAACACTGGTCTCAGCATGAGTTGTTCCATAGAAATAATTCTCAGGCTGTCCCCACATCTCTCTTGCCATCAGTCTGGCAGGAGTAACAGGCAGAAATAACCCTGAACTTCGTGTCAGGTGCCCTGAGCTATACTTCTTGACGATCTTGGACATGTCACATTAACCCTGAACTTCAATTTCTCCTTGGTCTATTCCAGCTTTAATTCATGCTATAAACCTGGAAGCCAGCACAATTATAACACATTGTTAAACCACAAATAGAGTGAGACCAATGAAAATGTCACTACAGATGTGAGGCATTTTCCTCGATTTTCCGGGTTTTGATCCACAGGGTTTCCTAAAGCCTGAAAACAGTACCTTATTGTGGAATGGTCCCCTTCCTTGGCCTTTTCATGCATAATACTACTGGTCACACAGTGTTGCCCACTTTCCTTCTCTAGCAGTTAACTGTCATAATTATTGCTCATGGTGCATGATTAATACTGTATGAAACATACAAGGTACATCCCTGTGTAAGTGACATGCAGTTTAGATAAGGAGCTGATTCACTATTTTAAAAGCATCCCCAAGCCTTGGAATTGTGACTTATGTAATAGAATGGAGAAGCCGATGGGTCACGGAAATACAAGTCAGTAGAAACGATCCTAATTCCAGCTTTCCCACTTGTTCTCTGTGTGACCATAGACAAGTTATTTCCTCTCTCCTCTGTTTCCAAATATGTAGAATGGGCGGGATGGGCTTGATGCTGTAAAGGTCAATCATTCTCTGCTCTGTCAATGCAACACCACAGCCTTTTCACAGTGCCCTCAAGGCCTGTCTGTTGAACCTATTTATTATTGTTTTTAAAGCTCCACTTGGGAGTGTTGTCAGTAACCATTTATCCTGTCAAGTGGGAATCATGCTGGGTGGCTTGCTTGCATCGACTGGTCTCATCTTGAGCTCATTTGCCACTAGTCTGAAGCATCTCTACCTCACTCTGGGAGTTCTTACAGGTAAGGGCACTTCATACCACTCATCTCCCCACCCCCTTCAAGTGTTGTCAAGCACCTGAACAGAACTGTAATCCATAAAATAGTCATCTTGTTAGATGCGTAGTTTAAATTTTTTTAATGTTTATTTATTTTTGAAGAAGAGAGAGAGACACAGCATGAGCAGGGGAGGGGCAGAGAGAGAGGAAGGCACAGAATCCAAAGCAGGCTGCAGGCACTGAGCTTTCAGCACAGAGCCCAACGTGGGGCTCGAACCCCTGAACCGTGAGATCATGACCTAAGCCAAAGTCAGATGCCCAACTGACTGAGCCACTCAGGTGCCCCACAGATGCATAATTTAGTTGACCTGGCTTATGCCTACCTACCTAGCAGTTAAAAGAGCTGGAAATGCAATTGATTGCACTTCTATAATGAAAATGTATCACCACTTGGATTCAGCCACATGATATAAGTAACTGCTGGCTTCCCCTCTGGCAGCAGTGGGTGGCTGAGATTCTTACTCAGAAACAATGAGATATTAGCCAGGGCAACATAAATTTTCAGCAGCCATCATTCTCCCAACATCTTTGCCAAGACACTATCTGCACTTGACCTGAGTTGTCCCTGCTTTATAGTGAGGATCATCGTCCAATAAATGAGGGTTTACAATTTAAAAAGAAAGCCTCTCATTGTGAAGACTCTTACATTATACATTCTCTCTCAGTGTGCTGGAAGTATACTTCAGAGAATTATAATGAACCCTGCAAGAAGAGAAGTAATCTATGTGCATTCCATTAATCACACCTAAGGGGACTGCATAGCATCAAGGTGGGGTCAGTTGGTGGCACTGGAGGGGCATTTTGCCCCATCACTCAGAGGGATACGAAATAGCACTAACTCAGTCTGGGCCATAGGGGTAGAATGATCTGGTCAATGAAGGACATAGACTCATAGTGATTTTTTAAATCTGGCTCTGTCTGCTAAAAAAAAAAAGGTATCTGTCCCATGTAACCCAAAGGGCCCAACTGCTAGAGTGTCCAGTCTTCCCAATTTACCAAGGAGTACCCTGGTCTTAGCACTGAAAATCTTGTATCTGGGAAACCCATCAGTCCAGGCAAATCAGGATCATTGGCCACCCTGCAGAGCAGGTGGGAATAAAGCTAAAGGTGGTTCTGTTTTTCCATTTAAATGCCATGAGTTCAAGGTTTTACACTGCTCAGATTTTCTTGACTTAAAAGGAATAGAAGCTGAAAATCTTTAAGAGGCTTTCTGCTGACTTTAAGGAATATGTTCAGGTTTCGATGTGCACATGCTGTGTTCATGTGTAAACTTGGCATGAAGTTTCCCAATTATATGAAATTACTCTGGAACTTTCATGGGATCATATATGCTATTTAAACCCAAATTCTAGAGTGGTCAGTGAAGAGTTGAAGTAATCCTATGGATAATTTAGGATAGAAAGAGGCATGGGGCACCTGAGTGGCTCAGTTGGTTAAGCACCCGACTTCGGCTCAAGTCATGATCTCACGGTTCGTGGGTTCGAGTCCCGTGTCGGGCTCTGTGCTGACAGCTAGCTCAGAGCATAGAGCCTGTTTCAGATTCTGTGTCTCCCCCTCTCTGACCCTCCCCTGTTCACGCTGTCTCTCTCTCTCTCTCAGAAATAAATAAAACATTTAAAAAAAATTTGTTTAAAAAGATAAAAGAGGTATTGGGTAGGGAGAATAAGTTTCTTGGGTCAGCATTATCCTGATTTTCTAGTTCATTCAAATTCTGTTTGTGTTATGGTCTTTAAGCTCTTCATTTCATTTTAAGAAGCCATATTTTTTTTAAGGTTTTCTTCCAAAGAGGAAAGTCCTATGTATATGCTATACTTTCCCAAACTGTGAATGACTGGTCAGGGAGATTGCTCTTCAGTTTGGTGTAGAAAGTAGTTTTAAAAGCGTTTGACAGAAGACCAGATTCTCTTTAATCCAAGTAAATGTATTCTGAGATATTTTGTTTTCTTGGCTCTTCACAGTGTACCAGCGCTCATAGACTTCTCTTCATCCTTAGGTCTCGGATTTGCACTTTGTTACTCTCCAGCCATTGCCATGGTTGGCAAATATTTCAGCAGACGGAAGGCCCTTGCTTATGGGATCGCCATGTCAGGAAGTGGCATTGGCACCTTCATACTGGCTCCAGTGGTTCACCTCCTTATTGAACAGTTTTCCTGGCGGGGAGCATTACTCATTCTTGGGGGCTTCGTTTTGAATCTCTGTGTTTGCGGCGCCTTGATGCGACCTATTACTCTTAAAGAGGACCATACAGCTCCGGAGCAGGACCACATCTGTAGAACTCAGAAACAAGACTTTAAGCGAGTGTCTCCCTGTTCAACTTTGACTAAAAAATGGGTGCAGACCTGCCTCTGTTGCTCTTTGCAGCAGGAATATAGTTTTTTACTGATGTCAGACTTCGTTGTGTTAGCCGTCTCTGTTCTGTTTATGGCTTACGGCTGCAGCCCTCTCTTTGTGTACTTGGTACCTTATGCTCTGAGTGTCGGAGTGAGTCACCAGCAAGCTGCCTTCCTTATGTCCATACTCGGTGTGATTGACATTATTGGCAATATCACATTTGGATGGCTAACTGACAGAAGGTAAAATCTGTGAAACCACAGCTGGCGCTCTACCAGGGTACTCTCAGCTTTCCCTCCTTATCCCCTTACCCTGTAGAAAACCTGAGGGATGTTTATGGCTTTTCAATATCTGAAGGCAACCCACCTGCTGGTTCTTCTAGTTACTGGTTGGAAACCTTTTCCCGGAAAGAGGTAGATAGTAAACATTTTTGGCTCCATGGGTCGTATGATCACAAGTATTCACTTCTGCTGTTGTAGCACAAAACAGCTATAGACAATATGTGAAGAAATGAGAGTGGCCATGTTCCTGTAGGACTTTACTGTGGATACTGAAATGTTAATTTCCCAAATAATTTTTACATGTTGAAATAATATTGTTCTTTTGACTTTTTTCCCCAACCACTCAAAAAGAGAAAACCCTTCTTAGTTCACAGATAGTGCGAAAACAGGTGGTGGTCTAGAGTTGGCCATAGTTGCCTAAATAGTTGTTCTAAATGGTTCAGGATAGTGGGTGTGTGTAAATTGCAGAAACCTGTGGTAACTACAAGTTCTGTAATTTCATTCCATCCCAAGTCAAGTCAGTGCTCAGGCTGGGTGTTGTGGTTTAAAAAAACAAACAAGACAACAAAACAAACAAACAAACAAATAAACACAGAGGCTGGCTGGCAATGGAGAGAGAAACAGAATTCAGTCTAGGCAGGGAGATCAGATGCAATGATAACACATTATTTGTAGCCACATACTTGTGTTTGACAATGCAGATAGCAAATACTTTCAGTATGATTTTAGGCTTAGAAACTCAAGTTATAAGAAACCTACTAAGCAGTTTCTTAAGCTAAGACTTACTGCTTGGATTGAAGAGAGTGAGATACTCAGATTCTCTTCACACTTGAGCTATGACCTGGGAGAGCAATCAGCATGTGGCTTCTTACATTTTATGTCTTTGGTACTTACTCAGGGTTCAACAGCCATTCTCCAGTGCTATCAATATAATATTTAAAATTAATTCCAAAAATTTAATGGTTAAGGAAAAGCAGGGAGAGCAGGGGTATCTATCTTGACAATCGACACAACAAGAAGCAGCCCAGTATAGGTTTGATTGAGGCATCTTGAGGCATCTCTACTCAGGGTTGTACAAGACCTAAATTCTTGTGGTGACTCTGCCCTTACCATCCTTGTGACCTAGGGAAAATCATGGACCCTCAGATCTTTAAGGGTTTTCATTTATAAAACAGGCC
This sequence comes from Proteles cristata cristata, assembly GCA_017311185.1. Taxonomy (NCBI): domain Eukaryota; kingdom Metazoa; phylum Chordata; class Mammalia; order Carnivora; family Hyaenidae; genus Proteles; species Proteles cristata. The sequence continues at coordinate 1,517,803 of JAESUZ010005475.1, forward strand.
AGTATAATATTTTTCTGTTGACCTCTTAGCATTTTGTGAGGCTCAAATGAGACTGTGGGTTGAAAAACATTTGTAAAGCATAAATGGCTGCTGATATTATACTGACTCTTTGAAATAAATGGTATCAATGATGATGAGTTTGGAGCTAAAGAGGGAAAATGTAATGGAAGTACCACTGGGGAAGTCTTGAGATAAGACTTAGTCCTAGTACAAGACTGACATAAGCTCTGGTAAATCATTTTAATGTCTTCATATTCTAGCCTCTTCCTTGTATAACTTGGGTTATTGACCATATATGATGTACTAGATACCCGTGGATGACATATCTGAACAAATCTAATATAGACTGCTAGAAAATATTAGTCTCCTGATACTTGACATGTTATTTAACAACTATCCTTAGGGTAACCGTATGAGATAGGTAACCTTCCCATTACACAGCTTAAAGAAATTGAGATTAGAGTTAAGCAGTTAGTAGGTAATAGAACTGGATTCAAACTTCTGCCTTTCTAATTTTAGAGCATATTTTATGCCACACCATGTTTCCTGGGAAGATGAATTATTGTGTTTTTCTATACCAAAAGAAAGATAGATAGACAATATAGATAACACATCATGGGAAGCCTTCTCTATAAATAACTGCAATGCTTATCACTGCATGACCATGGTTCTAAATCTCTTTGATAGAAGCTGTGCGTTCTGCACTCATTCTTGGTCTTCAAATCCACAGGTGCCTGAAGAATTACCGGTATGTCTGCTACCTCTTTGCCGTGGGACTGGATGGGCTCTGCTATCTCTGCCTCCCAATGCTTCAAAGTCTTCCCCTGCTTGTGCCTTTCTCTTGTACCTTTGGCTACTTTGATGGTGCCTACGTGACTCTGATCCCAGTAGTGACTGCAGAAATAGTAGGGACCACGTCTTTGTCATCAGCGCTCGGTGTGGTGTACTTCCTTCATGCAGTGCCATACTTGGTGAGCCCACCTATTGCAGGTAAGTTTCCAGAGAGATCTCCCAAACACCTCTTCTGTTTGTCATACTGATGTGAAAACAGTCAACTCACACACACACCATGCGTATTGGAAGTTAAGTTGGGAAGAATGAAAGAGAAAAGGATTCATGAGCCATCAAAGTATCATAGTCTCACTTATATCCTTGTTTTATCATTTTCTTCCAACCAAGTAGGGACTTTAGCCTCCTTGGAAAGAAAAAGTCCAAAACTAGGGTCTTGATTCCATTCCACACTAATGATGGGAGCAATGGAATGGAGCAGCTGTTGAGACTTATAAGTGAGGCACATTAGGAGGGAAGTCTGGAGGGAGTACAGGATTCCACTTGGGGATAGTGGGCCATGAGGCTGAAATGGTAAGTGGGTGTCATAGTGGAATGCCTGCCAAAGGACCTAAAGGGGCCCTATATTCTTAAAGACTATGGGTAGTATTACAGTTTCTGTGCAAAGGGGTAATGTGGTAAAGAAAATAGTTTAGAAGATGCAATCTAGCAATTGATCTGATACTTTAGGGGAGAAGCAGTTAGGATTCCATTCTAATAGTTCAGGAGTAAACTGATAAAGGTCTGAACCAAATGGAGATGAGCTCTGGGGGCAAGGAGAAAGTTTTGGGAAAAAATAGCAACTGAATTTAGCATGTGGGGGTGAAGGAAGAGAGAAAATTCAAAGATAATCTAGAAAATAATGGCATGGTAGAAAGAAATAAGGAAGTTGGAAAAAGTAGCGTTGCCAGAAAAAGAATTAAAAGTTTAGAAAGCATCAGATATCTGAAGTACCCAATAAAATATCTAACAGAGCTGTTTAAGGATGAAATCTGAGCTTTAGAGGGAGGCCAGATTTGGATTTAAAGATTTGAGGATCATCGGATAAAGCCTTTAGGATGTTTTGTAAACTGTAAAATGCTATAGAAATTTAAAGCATGATTAAACACATAACTTGACAAATATTTATTGCTTGTGTACACCAGCATTGCTTTCGGCGCTACCATGGCAGCAAACAGGTCAGAATCCCTCCCTCCTCCCTAGAGTAAGTGGTCTGGACCAGAGTTTCTTAAGATGAGGTCATGGGACCCCCTACATCAGAATCCCCTGGGGCCCTTGTTAAAACTGCAGATTCCTTGAGTCTCCCGTTGTGATCTGAATCTTTCCAGGAATCTACATTCTCAACCAGGTTTCCTGTTATGTCATGCACATCAAAGATCAAGAATAATGGGTTTCCATTATTACCTGTCTAAACTAAAACTGAAAGAGTGAAGATCTCTGAAGACAGACAAAAAAAGAAACGAGCCAAACATTTTCCTAGAAGGAAAGAGGGGAATTTTTTGAAGAAGGCAGGGTTTCTGCTTTAGCTGCTGCTGTGAATAAACAGTTTAGAATGATTTCCGAACACCAGCCATTGCTAAAGCAGCAAACTAGGGGAAACCGTGGTTGCTTCACAGCTGCAGATAAAAATTCCTGGTCGGGGTGCCTTGGCGGCTCAGCTGGTTAAGCGACTGACTTTAGCTCAGGTCATGATCTCATGGTTTGTGGGTTCAAGCCCCGTGTTGGGCTCTGTGCTTACAGCTTGGAGTCTGGAGTCTGCTTTAGATTCTGTATCTCCCTCTCTCTGCCCTCCCCTGCTCACGCTCTCTCTCTCTCAAAAATAAATAAACATTAAAAAATTTTTTCTTAATTCTTGGTCAGTTTAAATTCTCTGATATAGGACTATATTTTTAAGGCTTCATTTCTGGAAACTGCCTCCAAAATGTCCCTAGATCCTCCCTTAATAGCTAATTTTTGTGTTTACCAACCTTGGGGGGAGCAATGTAATTCTGTTAAAAAGTCATAGTGCATAAATGAAATTGGGATTCCTGGATCCTTTTCATGATCCATGGCCTTCATTTGGCAAACCAGACATTATTCTCATTGCCAGGCATTGGAGCATTAGGGTGTAAGTTCTTACCGTAATACTTCTTTTATTTGATTACCGTTAAAATGACAACTCTCTACTCAGTCTTTTCTGTTTGGTGCTACAGAAATGCATAAGCAAATCACAGGATAACTAATATATTTGAGAGTAGTTTGGATTACAGGAAACTTTGTGGGGCTTATAACAACTTCTACATACCATTTTTGACTAATGAATTGAAGTGAGTGAAAAGAAAAATCATATATTTTCCCAATGGATTTTCATACAAGTTTAAAGGAGTTTTTTAAAAAAAACTTTTTAATCACAAAATAATTGTCTGCCAAGGTCTAATTTGATCCCATCGATTCTCTTATCATTGTGCCCTACATTTTCCACATGATATGCCCTGGTTCTCCTCAAAATTTAGAGCTGGAATAGATATTAATTTGTTGCAACATGAGATAAAGAAAAAACTGCCATGATTGCAGAATGATACCTTATAAAGTTTGCATTGGCCACATCTAAGATGGCCCAAAGTTCTGATTTTCACTGCATGGGGTACAATGACTGGATCCAGCCAAAAATTTGGATTCTTCTTTATCCAGGAGCATGTTAATGTTACTCAGGATAGACAATATGTGGGTACTGGGAATACTACAAGCATTTGGTACAACTATATTCTCTTAACACCAGGGATACATGATCCCAACATCAATAATTTGACTTATGCTATTTTTATCTTTTCTACCATATTTTCTGGGATTAATAATAATATTTATTGTGTGATTACTAAGAATGGGACACTCTTCCAAGCACTTTACATAGTGATGACCATCTATTTTAGAACTTTTCCTAGAAAACAGAATGCATTTTCAGTTGCTGCACCATATTTTTAGATCTGCTTTTCATGTCAAAATTATAATGGTGATGCTAGCAATCTATTGCTCTTATCCTTAGAAATGATTAGATTTAGGGCACCTGGATGGCTCAGTTGGTTAAGTGTCCAACTTCAGCCCAGGTCATGATCTCACAGTTGGTGGGTTCAAGCCCTGCATGGGCTCTGTGCTGACAGCTCAGAGCCTGAAACCTGCTCAGGATTCTGTGCCTCACTCTGTCCCTTCCCTACTCATGCTCTGTCTCCTTCCCCCTCTTTCTCAAAAATAAATAAACATTTAAAAAAATGATTCATTTTGAGAGTAGGTAAATAATTGAATTGTCAACTTAACAATGTAATTTCACTGTTGCTTACTACAGGATGGCTTGTGGATACGACAGGCAGCTACACTGCAGCATTTCTGCTCTGTGGATTCTCAATGATATTTAGTTCTGTGTTGCTTGGCTTTGCTAGACTTGTAAAGAAGATGAAAAAAACCCAGCTGCGGTTCCTGGCCAAAGAGTCTGATCCCAAGCTGCAGCTATGGACCAATGGATCGGTGGCTTATTCTGTAGCAAGAGAGTTAGATCACAAGGATGAGGAATCTGTGGCTGTCGCAGTGCCTGGTTACAACCCCACATGACCAATGTCCTCGAACCTGGGAATCTTCAGGGCTGAGAGAGGTGGGAGCACCGGATTGTACGTGTCTCTGAAGCATCTTATTTTGGCAGAAGCACTGCCTTCCAAGGAAATTATTATTGTTGTTTTATTAACACGTTTATAGGGGAAAAAAGCAAATAACAAAGCAAGTTGGACTGGCTCAGAGTCCCCATCTGGGATTTGTGCTCACAACTGAACTCACATCTTTCAGGCAATGAGCATCACTCCATGGAGAATGTTGGGACATAGCTGATACAATAAGTTGTAGTTGCGGGTAATTTCAAAGCATTACCAAAGCAGATGACATTGGGAAGCTTTGTCTCAAACTCTCTGGCCCTCCATCTTCCTCAATTAGAAGGTAAACAGAAACAATGACATGTAGGTGAGCTTACTTTATGCTTTTTTGGAGAAGGGCGTCTGTATTAATCACTGCCTTTGAAGAATCTAAAGTATTCTTCAACAATTCTGTTCAAAGCCCTAATGAGAAACTCCACTGAGAAAGGGTTGGCATCTTCAACACCCCCGCATCCAATGAAAGCTTTCTTCCTAAGACTGAGCCCCTCACCTCTGACCCAGCACTCACCTCTATTCCTATCGCTTATGATACTGAGTTTAGCAGAATACACCAAGTTACAAGGGTGATTCCTCAGTCTTACCTGAAATGTTAACACCAACATTTCCTCTTTTTTTCTTTAGAAACAAAGCTTTTCTTGAAATCGCATACACATTCCTGTTAAGAACTGAAAAATGCTGGCAGTACTCCAGCTGGGCAGGAATTGAATTCTCAAATCAGCAGGTCTCTGATGGGAGTTTTCTTTTCAGATCAGACACTTAGGTTCATCATTACCCAAAAAGGAACTTGGGAGGTTTGCCTGAAAAACATTGTTCTAGAGATATTCTAAAGGTGAGATTCCTTTCTGCCTGTGTTAATTCTAGTTCCAATGTCCACTGCCCTTTCTTTACCTCTTTATGGATAATCATTAGAAACTTGATGGATGTCTCCAGATGAATGAGAAGGCTTCAGGGGTTAACCTCAGCATCCTAGTGCTGTCATTAATTAGAGCTTTGTTCAGGGGAGAGGGAGAAGGTTAGGAAGGCTAGTGGTGTGATATTTTATAGTTCAAAGAACTCTTTCACATACCTTTGCTCCTTGGATGAGAATAGTTTTCTATTCTCAAGTATTCTATTTTCCTATAGTTTGGGATAATTTCTGGCTCTTCAGAGGGAGGGTATCAGAGAGAAGAGAAAGGCCAGAGGCTCCAGGTTGCCTCCAACCACTTTAAATCCACAGAATGAGAGCCCTGAATTACCCAGTCATGTGATACCTGTAACTTAGGAGCACGATACACAACTGAAAAGGGATTTTAACTATTGAAAAATATTCAGTCTGAATCTCAAAGAAATATTTTTACCCAGAAGGCCGTTGAATCCCTTGGGCAGTCTCACAAATGCCCAGCTAGCACTGAGGAAGATCCTAGGTTGACCAAGCATGTTCAACAAGAGTCTTTACCTATAACTGGATTATTTCATAAAATTACATATTAATACATACATTGCTTTCAGAATGAAGTACTGACGTGATTTAATGAAAGAAAACTAATATTCCACTGCTGTTTTCTGAAGATAAATTTGAATGTCGCCTGTTATCTTTTTACTTAGCTCAAGAATTTAGTTTTGAACCCATTTACTATGTCATTTGTAATCTAAAAACAATACTTGGAAAGTATCTGTAAAAGTCAAATTTACAGTGAACTTCTGTGTGTTTGGAATAGCACTTTACACTAAATATCATTTCTTGAATCTTTAAGCCTAAAGATTTTTTGAAATATAAATAGTTCTAAATATTCCTAGACATATTTTTTCCTAGTGGCCACAGTAAAATTTTGTTTCTCCTGTTATGCAATATGATTTCTCTGAAGTATTATATGTATTCCTGAAAAATGAGTATAGCAACCAGAGCTTTTAAAATTTTGTTTCAAATATGTGGGATATTTTTACTTTCTACATGCATAAATTTGTTTTTTACTTTCCCATTTGGAGTGCAATTTTAGAAAACCAGCCAGGAAAATGTAGATCTTAGAATCTACCACTGTCATCTCCATAAAATTTTACTGCTAAGTTCCGTGTGCCTATACTGTTTATTTCAAAAGTGAGAGATCCACGGGAATGATGTGTTTTGTGGAATCAAGAACAAAATTGTGGTAGGATGATTCTACATCTTAAATATGTCTTTACATCACTGTGAGCTCTAGTTTGAAACTGACTGAATAGAAAAGCAAAGAAACTAACTTCTATTGATACACTGTACCATTGGGCCTTTTTTTTTTTTCAGATTGTGATTTTACTAATAGATCAGATATTTATGCTCATATTTTCTTATTTCAAAAACATAATAAAATGAGTTTATATTTGTGTTTGGAAAAACATTTTTCCTTGCACAAGGGGTTTGGATTGAATGGTGAGTGAACTTGTCTGGATTATGCTAAAATGTAGCTGGCATATAAAGATGTGGTAAACGATCAAGTAATTTACAAAAACCAAACCCATTTATTGAGTGTTTTCAATGTATTAGCTAGTGTGCTAAGTACTGCCTATGCATTGTATTATCTAATCCCCATAATAACCTCTATTATTACCATTTGATAGATGTGGAATCTGGGGCACCACGTGGCCACTGCACTTTGCTGCCTCCAGTGAAATCTGGTAAAGCTAGGAACCTATCTGATGCTGGCACCTGCCTGTTTCCCCTTGTGCCTACCTGGGTTATCTTTTTATGTGTGTTCAAAGAGCCATTTGGAAACAGGCCCTTCCTCGAGAAATAAAAACCCTTTGGATTATGCTTCAATCTACCAATTCGTATAGATAGGAAGATTCTAGAATGGAAATTTCCAAGAGTTTTCCCTAGAGTCTGGTTCTAGCAAGACCACTACTTCCAGGCTACGTGGTTTAATTTGCTGTCTATTGATCCAGGCCTCTCTTTGGGAGCATTTATCAGTGTGTAGCAGAGAGAGGGAGAAGATTGGGAAGCATACTCTGTCCCAAAAGAGAATTCTACCTTCTGCATTACCAGAGTCATGCGTTCTCAGTCAACAGTTGAATTTTTTCTTATGTGCCTGCACCATTGCCCAGTGATGACAAAGGTGGTAATGTCTATCTGGCACTCACCTTCCTCGTCTCAATTCTGAAAATTGTTTATTGAGCTGAGGTCTAATTCTGAAAATTGTTTATTGAGCTGAGATAGTATAAATTCAAGGTAGATATCTGAGTTTCTCTTCTCATACTTCAAAGTTTGAGTCTTTATTTTTTTCTCTCCACTAAACAAGAGATTTTTATACCTGTTGCCAGAGCAGCTACTGGTGAGAGATGACTGGGATTTTGTCCCATAACACAGAAAAATATTTGGTAGGGGGGAAGGGGAAAATACTAAATCATGATTAAAAAGACTGACATTTAAAACAAAACATTATGGAACTTTTCAAACATGAACAACAAAAAAAACACATTAAAATGAATGTGACATAACCACCACACAGCATCTATAATTATCTACCCTTTACCCTCCCCCTTGATGAAGCTATTTGAAATACATTAACATGCTGATAGGGCATGTCTTCCTTCAGCTGCCAAAGAATAACTGAACCTGGCAAGAATAATTTAAATACCTGCAAACAGAAGGTTTGGGTGGTTTAGTATCACCTGTTAATGGACCACATCATTACAAAGCTGATTGGGTCTGCTTTCTTACTGTGGACTTTGGGCACCTAAATTACAGGTTAAAACCCTTTTTCTGTCTTTCCCCAGCCCCCACATGATCTATTCACATGAAGCTTAAGAGGGTGTCAAATAAGTGAAAAGTGCTTTTGAATTCAGGAAAAAAGTGATGATTATTACTTTCATTATTACTCTTAATTTTTTTTCTATGTTTGTTTTTTTATTTTTGAGAGAGAGAGAAAAAGAGTGTGAGCAGGGAAGGGGCAGAGAGAGAGGGAGACACAGAATCTGAAGCAGGTTCCAGGCCCTGAGCTGTCAGCACAGAGCCTGATGGGGGCTCAGACCCACAAACCGTGAGATCATGACCTGAGCCGAAGTTGGATGCCCAACCAACTGAGCCACCCAGGTGGCCCTACTTTTAATTATTTTAAGTGTCAGAGAGGCCTCTTTGAGGAGTAAAAACAGTGTGTGTATATAGATGCATTTATTTAATATTTATTTTGGGGAGAGCACAAGCAGGTGAGGGGCAGAGAGAGGGGGACAGAGGGTCCAAAGAGGGCTCTGAACTGATAGGCTGACAGCAGTGAGCCCCATGTGGGGCTCAAACTCACTAACAATGAGATCTGACCTGAGTTGAAGTTGGATACACAACTGACTGAGCCACTCAGTTGCCCCTGTTTTTAAGGAATTGATGTATGGCCCACTTAAGATTTGAATTGACTTTAAAAGGCATTAAAATTAACATCTTAGAAGATGATCCTTAGGGCACCTGGGTAGCTAAGTTGATTGAGCCTCAAACTTCTTCGGCGTGGTTCTTGAGTTCAAGCCCCACATTGGGCTTTGCTGTCTGTGCAAAGCCTGCTTCGAATCCTCCGTTCCCCACCCCAACCCCCGCTCCTCCCCCTGTCATGCTCTCTCTCAAAAATAAAAATAAAAATAAATTAAGGAAAATAAAAGACAATCCTTTTAGTGTTCCCATAAAATTGTTTCTCTTGTGATGGCAAGTTGGGTCTTCTCCCACTAACGCAATGACAGGAGAATGAGAGAGGCCCCAGTTCTAGCCGAGGTGTTCCCAGCCATCTTGTTTCTGCAACTCGGCCCTGAGCAGAGTCTGGGTATGGCTCGGGGTGGGGAAGGAGATGCCAGTGAGGGATAGGGCCACGTGGTTACCTTTGATTCCAGCAGACTCTGAAAGCTTCTGGGTCTAAATTTGCTAATCCCTGCCCAAGCAGCAGTGGAAGAATTTGGACATCTGACTCTATTTTCAAAGTTCAGCAGGGAAGAGGAGACCTTGCTTTGGAATCACAAGTTACAGGCCTGGTGTGAGCACTGGGTACGCACACTGGAATATGGCCTAGGAGGTCGTGCAGAGTGTAGCTCCTGCCTAACTGCCTGACCCTACGTTGGGCTACGCTCTTGCTGCTCACTCTACTGCAGAGCCTGGCTCTCCAGGTCCCTCAGGTCATTTCACACATGTCGATCCTTCAGTATCCTCACTTCTCAACTTTTGAGCCACAATTTAAATGTCACTTTCTAGACAGCCTATCTTTAACCACTACCCCATCTAAATTACATATCTGCACCCTCACCACCTTCATTACTCATTTTCATAACACTCTGTTCTTTTTCTTCAAAGACTATGTTTTAATTATAATTAATACTCATTTGTGTGGTTAGTTTAAAATGCCATCTCCTCCACAAAACCACAAGCTTTCTGAAAATAGGGATCACACAGACCGACTATTCACCAGTCAGTCCAGTGCCTAAAATATAGTAGCCACTCAATAGATACTTGGTGAATGAATAAATGAATGAAAAAAAAAAGCAAATGAAAACAAGAAGGAATGAAGAAACTGCTCAAGAGAAGTATAACACAGCAGGGAGGGTCTGATCGAAGGGCTGGGTTTGCTTGAAGTTGCTCTTGCGCCCAAAACAGATAGGACATGTTAGATGTTCCCGTTCGGTTGGCCTTAGTAAGACACTGGTGAGAAGTGTCACATGAATAGTAGAGCTCCAGAGCACAGAGTAGGTTTGCAAAAGCAAATAAAGGTGGCAAAGAGAAGGTTGGTAGATGTATACTATATAACTAAAACTTTCGATTGAGGCCCAAAAGTAAAAGTTATATCACTGTGTTCAACTCAGACAGGCTTACTCAGAAAACTCGGTTGTGCTCAAATTGAATGGAAGGCCCTGGGGGTGGAGCACTGCACAAGGAGTCCTGGAACATTAGGGAAAGGTGGAGCATGTGTGCCTCATCCATGAGAAGAGCGGATTTCAGGAACAGGCACCACACCGGCCGCTTTTACTTTACTGGAAAATGACACCAGTATTTGGCCAGGAGCGGAAGTCTCTGGTTAATTTTTTGTACGGTCCTATGGCTGACCTCTAACTCAGGACATTACTGAAAATTAGCATGCTGGAAAATATTTTTAAGACTTGGTGAGAGGAATTTAATCAACTAAACTATGTTTTAAGTGCCTCATCAGGATTTGATATTGTGTTTTTATGGTGGGGAATTGAAAATACATGTCACACAGCCCCCATGACTTCAAGTTAATTGCCTAATTGGTAAATTGAAGCCGTCACCATGAGAACAGCACCACGAAGTTGTTAAAATGCTGACCTGAGGCTGAGGGCACTGCATACTCTGGAGGTTAGAAGAGGAGGAATTCGTTAAGGGCTGGAAAAATTTAAGGCCAGTCCAAGCAACCCAGGTATAGGACCAAATGGGTTGGAATCAGCCTCTACTCTTTTCTTTTTAATTTTTTTAATGTTTATTTTTGAGAGACAGAGCATGAACAAGGGAGGGGCAGAGAGAGAGGGAGACACAGAATCCAAAGCAGGTTCCAAGCTCTGGTCTCTTAGCACAGAGCTGGATGTGGGACTTTAACCCACGAACCATGACATCATGACCTGAGCCAAAGTCAGACGCTTAAACAACTGAGCCGCCCAGGCACCCGGCCTCTACTCTTATTAAGGTAAGAAGCTGGGAGTGGGGGAAAGGGATGTGGGGCAGCTGCTTTACCTGGCTACTTGAGGTTGCAGCAGATAGATACCTGAGGCCAATACAGCACTAAATTAACGCTAATAAATGTTTTGATGAGGGGAATCATAAGGGTGTCTGGGACTTTTGAAATTGCTGGGATTTGGGGGTTGCATTTGGTGTCTTTAAGTTGAAAACAGGAATGTTCAGGGAATGGGGTTATACTTCAATATTCACTTCCTAACTCTAAATAGGAACCATTTAGGGGATCCTGGCTAGCTTAGCAGGAAGAGCATGTGACTTGGTCTTGGGGTCATGAGTTCAAGCTCCACGTTGAGTGTAGAGATTACTTAAATAAAACTTAAGAAAAAAATAAAAAGGAATCATTTGTAAGTTTTCTCTCTTAAAGTGTCCAGAACTTCAGGTGTTTTGTTTTGTTTTGTTTTGACATGTTATGCAGTACTGCCATCTGCTGTAAGTATGAGACCACTTCCCCAATTTGCTGACTCCTCCAGTTACAGCTCAATTGAAGAAGGATAGCCTTCAAATAAACATTGAAGTTTGTTGTTTCCTTCTCCTCCAGCCCCCAGTTCCCTGCTCATTACCCATCCCACATTTTTCCTCTTCCTCTTGCAGCACAAACAAATACAGGTATAAAGATGTGTTGTATTTTTCAGAGTTTTGATTGTCTAGGTCAGTTTTCTATGTGGAGTATCAAAGTTAATATGAATGATGGTTTTGATGAATTTGAATAAGGATAGCCATTGGAAAATTTAATATAAAAAAACTTTTTTGAGCCTTCTGTCTTCCCTAGGAATCCAGATTTCCATTCTGGGTTCCTTCCCAGTCTCCTACTAGTATGTTAATTGGTTTGATATGAGTTAATAAAGGGTTAAAGTGTGAGACACAGAATCTCACATATCAGAAGTCAAATTTTGAGAAATGGTGAAACCAAGTGATATAGGGGGGTGTATTCTTTGTCAATTTGGAAACATAAAACGTCATGTTTATTATATTGTACACAAATTATGAGATTCAGTGATTGGATTTCGTTAAAAATGTGTAATCCCTATGAAATTGTGAGGAGATGCTATTTGTGTATAAGAACAATTGCCTTCAAAGGGAAGTATATTTGTGTTAAAGACTTACTGAACTACACAGCTGGTTGAGTTTGGCCAAGTATAAGTGGGTCTGTGGCTGAGGTTGAGGATGAGTTAGAGAGAACTGAATTGCTGTTTAAGAAAAATGGAGGAATTGGTTCTTCTTTCAGAGGGAGAAGAAAGGGAAGAGGTAAGGCCTGGAATCATGGAAAGAGGCAGAGACATCAAGGAGTGGCTGAGGGTGTTTCCTTCTTCTCCCTGTCCTTCAATCTCTCTCATGTCTCTTTCCTTCTTTCTTTCTCTCCTCCTCCTTCCCTCCTTTCTGTCAAAAAAAGAGGGGAGATTATCTAATATCAAATTTTAAGTCAGAGATTCCCTCCTCCTGAAACTTCAATAAGGTGTTTTTATATACAAATGATATATAAGTGGTTTTGATTTTTTGTATTTGTTTTAGTTCTTTTGTTTGCCGTTGTTTGTGTGTTTCGGTGAGACTGAAGCATAAGGTTGCTGGAATTAATGTGAGGTGGAGAAGGGAAAGCATATGAGGCTACTCTTACACTAAATCAATGTTGAGTGGAATTCTCATAGCCACTTTCCACAGTCCATAGCTTGAAAGCCCAAGGCAAATTGAGGCCATCTTAAAGGGGAGGTGGTCCTAGCCTACCTCTGGTTGTTACATTTTTACAGCACTCTCTTTCCCTGTCTTCTTGTGCTGCTCTCCACACTGGGAGAAGGTTCTGATTCTGGTTGGTGTAGAAGATGTAGCCTTCCTCCCAAGAATGAAGAACTGGGTGTCCTGGCTTCTAATTGTCTACTAGTTCTTCAGCCTTCCAAAGTAGGTTCATTCCAAATCTCTGTTTTCTAACATTCATCTTGAGATAAGCCTCTCCCTTAGATTTAGTTCCTTGATTTCTTAAGCCATTCTTTCCAGGGATTTCATTTTTTAAAATGTTTTATTTATTTCAGAGAGAGAGAGAGTGAGCGAGCAAGCATGAGCAGGGGAGGGTCAGAGAGAGAGGAAGATACAGAATCCAAAGCAGACTCCAGGCTCTGAGCTAGCCGTCAGCACAGAGCCCAACGTGGGGCTCGAACCCACAAACCGTGAGATCATGACCTAAGCCTAAGTCAGAACCTTAACCAACTGAGCCACCCAGGCGCCCCTCTTTCTAGGGATTTCAGAGCAGCTTTTAATCCTAGCATCAAAGGCAACTGATGTGAACAACTAGTTCTTCTGCATAATTCCTTCCGGGGAGTTTTTGGACCTTATGTAAAACAGTGTTGGGTGACCTATGATTGTAGAATGTCTGATCTTGGTGTGATCCTCTGTAGTATTTTCCTACAGTCTCTGTAAAGATTGGTCCTTATCTTCCCATATCCTTTATTACAAATTTTAAGACTATTTCAAAAACACTATATATGGTGGTTAAGTACTAGATTAGGGTTTGAATTCCTTTTTCTACCTCTTCTTAGCTATGTGATCATGGGCTTACTTAATTTCTCTGAATTTCAGTTTATTCACATGCAAAGGAAGGAATAAAAATGCTGTCTGTAGGGATTTTGTAAGTTTAATACATGTAATGCACTTAGAACAGCACATGGTACATAGTGTATACTATGTAAGAGTTAGCTGTGGTTATTCATGAGTCACCAGCATCTACAGATGTGGCTAAACTGGCTTTCCCTTTTTCTTAGGGCTTTGCTCCAATCTGATGGTTAGTTAGGGACATGTATGGAGGGAACTCATCAATAGGCTGACTTCTGAACTCTTGCATGTTCATCTCTTTCTTTCTTTATGGAAGAAGCTTAGACAGAAATGGCTTTTCCTGAAGGAGAGGAAAGGCCAGTATGTTCAGTGTTTTCAGTATTCAATCCAAGTGACACCAATCCATGCTTGTCCTTCAGAGATTATCTGAGGCGTCTATGTCCTCTCATGAGATACGGCTTTCCCAAAGCTTACACATCTCACCTTCATTATTTCATTGCTTGCTCTGCCTAGGTGCCATCATGAAAGGAGATATTAAGAATTCTAGTTCATTTATAAAGACCTCTAGGTTCAGAGTAGATAGGGAATACATACATGGCATTTCTGTGCATGATTCTAGTAATTAGATGCTGTTTTTAATTCATTTATAGTGAACTACAACAAAATGTGCAATGAACAAATTTTTTTTTTTCAAATAGTTTATTGCAAATTTTTTTTAGTAAATATGAAACTGACAGAGAAGGTGGTAATTTTGTTTGGGGTAGGATGAGGTATATGTGGCTTGATCTCAGGAAAAGGGGAAGGTAAGGAGAAGAAACCACATTTCAAAGATGCAGAGAACTCTGGCTAAGAAAAGAATTGGAAAGGCATGAGATCCTTGGTCCTGGGAGAGAAGTGGGAAAGAAGAGAAGAGGAAATATCAGAGTAGAAAGGTAAATCATAAAAGGTGTGGCCATTAGATTAAAAAAAACAAAAACAAAACAAAACTCCAATGTTCCGTATAGAGGGAGAGCGAAAGAAAGGTCAGGTTTAGAGGAGGAGTTCATCTTAACTGGCAGTAGGTGCCTATGGTGGACTTATAATGCTATTTCTTGATCTATTTAATGTAGACTTTATCGATTGCTTGTTATGTTAAGAGAGGATTTAATTATTGAATTTAAAGAACTCCTATTCCAGTTCCTTACAGCTTTGAGACAGTTTTGGATCAATTCTTAGTTAATTTATCAATTACTTTTATAATGTACAATAACATATTTAAACCATTATTTCTTCTTCCATCAAGTTGTAACTCAACGTCTTGATTTCCGTTTTTGCAAGATAAGGTCTGTAAGGTTTTTCTTTCATTTTGTTTGTTTTTTTCTACCCTTCCCAACCTCTTTCCCCCTTTCTTTTCCAACTCAAAAATTACAAGGTTAGAAAGATTATGTTCTGTTCTTTAACCATATTACCGATTCGAAAAGTTGAACGCACTTAATATTATGCAAACATGATTTACTTTATAGCCAATTAGAGTCATCTAATTGTATTTCTTTCAACAGGTGAGTTAATTTGACCTCTAAAAGCAGATGCCAACATAGGATTGAGTGCAAAAAATTAATTAGGGAAACACCTGTGAGAGAAAATGAACCGGAGCAAGGAGAGGCTGGAGAGCCATCCAACTGTGATTCATTTCTGGCTCCAAGTATAGGAGAGAGAGGAGGAAGAAGAGTTGGGTAGGTGCATCTTAGAGTGCAGTATAGGTTTGCTTTGTTTAAAGATTTTATTTTTTAATAATCTCTACACCCAACGGGAGGCTCAAACTCACAGCTCCGAAATCAAGAGTCACATGCTCTACTGACTAAGCCAGCCAGGTGCCCTAGGGTACAGTCTAGTTTTAAGCAAAATTTGGCAAGGCTGATAGAGAATCCTCAAGCCAAAGTCACCTGTCAGAGGAGTGTGCATCTCCCAGGTCAGGGCCTGAGTGGGTATTCCTGTGGTGGAAAGAATGGCCTCAGTGCAAATGCAATGATGGATGTCAGTGTATAGCAGATGGGACCCTCAGTCTCCATGTAGCTGGAGATCTTAGAGGTCTTCTCATGGCCACCACACTAGGGTCACAATGTTATTGCCCTTGAACTATTCAGAGGGGACTATTCTAATTGTGAAGGCCAAATAAATTTTCATTTCTTATAATCCACCAATCAGACAAAAGCATGCTACATTTTCATTTGTTTTACATTTCTGTCATGTTCTTTGATCTCAACAATAAACACATTCCATAAAAAAAAAAATCCTTGGGTCTGTTTGTATTGTGGTTGATGTCATATAGGCATAGGCACATCATGGCCAAACTGTTAATTAAAGTTTAATTGGTATAACAAATATTATTGATTATAGATAGAAACTGTCAAACAGTGAAGAGTGCTGCTGAACCAAGAGCAAGGAGAAGAAATTGTCGTCCATGACCAGTGAGATCTGGGGTCCCAACTTTCTTATCAATATGTTTGGTTAGGGCAGGGTCCTCCTCGTTCTAAAGTTCTGTGGGTCTATGTGGTTTTTCTTGAACAGTGGTAATTTGCATCTTGGACTTTTAGAAAAGAATACTGCCTGGTTATATTGTCACTGAAAGCCCAGCAGAGGGCATGTGATCAACTGCTAATATCAGCTCAGCACCCAGAGAGGACAGAAAACATGTTTAATTTTTTTAATGTTTATTTACTTCTGAGAGAGAGTGGAGGGGGGACAGATAGAGAGGGAGACAGAGGATCCAAAGTGGGTTCTGTGCTGACAGCAGAGAGTCCAACATGGGGCTCAAACAGGAACTGTGAGATCATGACCTGAGCTGAAGTCAGGCACTGAAGTGACTGAGCCATCCAGGCACCCCCAGAAAATGTTTACAGCTCCATTTCTCTGAAGCTGGTTTTCCTGCCAGCTGATTTGCTTGTTGAAAGGGTTTATCTCAGGATGCCTGGGTGGCTCAGTTGGTTAAGCATCTGACTTTGGCTCAAGTCATGATCTCATGGTTTGTGGGTTCAAGCCCTGCATCAGGCTCTGTGCTGACAGCTAGCTCAGAGCCTGGAGCTTGTTTCAGATTCTGTATCTCCCTCTCTCTCTGACCCTCCCCTGCTCACGCTCTCTCTCAGAAATAAATAAGAACATTTTTTTTAAAAAGGGTTTATCTCAGCTTTTGTGAGGCTTGTAGCATAGCTTTAGTGCTGAACAAAATAGCTTCCAAGAGCACCTTCCATTTGGGAAAGAAGCATTTCTGCCTTCTGGAAGGGAATTACCTGAAGAGCAATTACAATCACCTTCCTTGAGCATATTTTTTGGTTTATCTAATAGGCAAAGAAATAAACTCAGGCCCAATAATTCTGGACTTTATCAGGCCAAATGGTGAGTTTATCCAACTAGTCTGATTTAAACCTGTTTCACAGGTTTTGAGTCACTTGGTAAGGCCAGCTTTCAGAGGTGGGGACAAAAACTATGCAATTCAATTTAGGCAACTTTTATTAGACATATTCTATACCAAGCACTGTGTTATATGCTGAGATAGTCAAATAAAAGCAAATTATTTGAGGAAATCTAGGATCCCCAGAATTAAATCTATTAGCTTAATTAATTTTATTCTGTTTATATTTTCCATATTGTAGACCAAAGGCTCTCAAACTTTGCAGTACAATAATTTCACTTAGGGAACTTAAAAATCGCAATGCCAATTTAGTATATATCTCACATATGTAATCTGGTTTAGACTTTGATGTTTAGATCTTTCCATGCGCACTCTTATCCTCTACCATTGTCACCTTGAATTTGAACTAGTCATGTTCAAGACCTGGAGACCTCACAGCAGCTGGTGAATAAGCTGGTGATAGCTCTTTAAGGGTCTGCTAGCTTTACTGGATATAGGTTATTCAATTAACACAGTCCATAATGTCTCTGGTTGTTTTATTTTTTGAAGTTGTCTGATTTACAGTTGGTAGTCATCACTACAGTACGAATATGGCTTCTTCCCTTCCTCCATCTTCCATACACCACCCCCTTACTGGGCTGCCCTGTGTGATGCCGAGGTAGAGAGGAGATCTGAAGGAATAAAGAAGAGGAATAAGAGAACCAGACTAAGGAGACACAGCACCTGAAATCCCAACAAAAAAAGTTTACTGGGGCTTCCGTAATAAGAATGACTCTAGCTCCTTTCTGAAATACTTAACTTGTTACCAAGAAATGTATAGAGTGGGGTTAGAAGGTATTAATTTGAATCTGTATGTCTGTGGTGTTAGGACTGTCAGTATCCACTACCAATTTTCTTGATAATTTCACCCCCTACACCTTGCAGTCCATATGCTTCTAGAGGAGTCTATTTTCTCCCCATTCTTTGCTTTCAGGGGCAGTTGTGTCTCATTTCTAACTAATGAGCATGAGAACTTCCTCCCTGGCCATGATGCCTAATTTGAGAATGGCACGTACCCTAAGGCAGTTCTATCAGAGAGCACGTCCAGACTTCTTAAGTGGCTAGGAGAGCAGAGATGCTCATTTCCACTGCATTGGGGTAAGAGTCATGTGGCAGCCATCTTAGTATCATAAAGATGGTGCTTTCTCAGAATGGAGCCAAATCTTTTTTTTTTAATGCTTTTATTTATTTCTAGGAGAGAGAGAGAGAGAGAGACAGCGTGAGCAGGGGAGGGTCAGAGAGAGAGGGAGTCACAGACTGAAACAGGCTCCAGGCTCTGAGCTGGCAGTCAGCACAGAGCCCGACGCGGGGCTCGAACCCACGAACCGCAAGATCATGACCTGAGCAAAAGTCGGACGCTTAACCGACTAAGTCTCCTAGGCGCCCCTGAATGGAGCCAAATCTGATCAAAGCTGAGTACACAATGATTATGTCTTGGTCACAACTCTTTAAAAAGATTAGGGCTTGCTTGAAAATATTTGTTTTTGTTACTATTTTATTTTTATTTTTTATTTTTTTTAAATATTTTTTATTTATTTCTGAGAGAGAGAGAGAGACACACAGCGTGAACAGGGGAGGATCAGAGAGAGGGAGACACAGAATCCGAAGCAAGCTCCAGGCTCTGAGCTGTCAGCACAGAGCCCGATGCGGGGCTCAAACCCACGAACTGTGAGATCATGACCTGAGCCGAAGTCAGATGCTTAACCGACTGAGCCACCCGGGCGCCCCTGTTTTTGTTACTATTTTAAAGACAACTTGTTAGGATTTCCATTATCTGTTGATTAGCATTTTATATATAGACTTTTCCTCAACTTCTTTACGGATATGGGGTATCTAAATTGAAGTGTTGAATGCTACCAAGTGACATAAAGCACTTTCAAAAGCCAAATGCTTAGGTATAGGATGTGGGAAAAAAACATGCCTTTAAATGGTAGGTGTGGAAAAACCTACACATGGGTAGACACCAAGGAGATATTTTGGTCTGGACTACATTAATAGAAGTATAGTTCATAGAAAAAAGAAAGGATCATTCTACCATAATCCTAAACCCCAGTTTAAGTTAAATTATGAGCACAAACCATTAGCAAAAAATAAAGACAATTTGGAGAGAACTAAAATTGACCACGATGGAGATGGGCATGGGCTGAAAGAAAATAGCATGCTTAACTTAAAGAATTCTTAGGGGACACGGAGCAATTGTCTTCAAATACTTTTAGACCTGTATAGTAGACATTTGGTTTTGGCTATTCAGCATCACTTGACTTAAAATGATAGCTGATATGTATTCAGTGACTCACTTGTCCCCTCAAATTTATCTGAACCTAGTATGGCCCCTGGACTATTAAATTACAACGATTACATTCCCATTTTTGCTTAGGTCAGTTTGAGCTGGGTTTTCTGCCACCTGCAACCAAGAGTTTTGATACAATATGTCACCTCTAAAAAGGATTAGATCTTTGCGGTCTCTAAAGACAGACCAAAATGTGTAAACTTCAGGCCAAAAGTGTGTAGTTATATGTAAGAACAAATTTCTAAGAATAAGGACTATCTGAAGATGAAATTATCATTTTAGTAAGATAATCCAAGCTCCAAGTGTTTATGGTTAATTGATAAAGGTAAATGAACTCTGAGGTCTTTTTAAAACCCAAGACTCTATTCCATTGTATAGATAAACCACATCTTCTTGATCCATTCATCCATTGATGGACACTTAGGCTCTTTCCATGTTTTGGCTACTGTTGAGAGTGCTGCTATGAACACTGGGGTACACAGTAATGAGAAAGAATGAAATCTGGCCATGTGCTGCAACACTGATGGAACTTGAGGGTGTTATACTGAGCGAAATAAGTCAGGCAGAGAAGGACAGATACCATATGTTTGCACGTATAGGAGGATTAGGAGGAACTTAAAGGAGGACCATGGGGGAGAAGGGGAAAAATAGTCGGGGAGAGGGAGGGAGGCAAACCATGAGAGACTCTTGAATGCTGAGAACAAACTGAGGGCAGATGGGGGGAGGGTAAGGGGGATGATGGGCATGGAGGAGGGTACTTGTGGGGATGAGCACTGGGTGTTATATGGAAACCAACTTGACAATAAACTATTAAAAAATAAATAAATAAAACCCAAGACTCTATGAAATTATCTAACTAGTTTTAAATTTTAGGAAAGCAAGCACAATTAGTGACAAAATTTACAGTTATTATAAACATGCTAATTTTAGTTCAGTATTTTATAGAATTGTATTTTTCATATGCCAATTTTATACTTCCTTGATATTTATGGCTTCTTATATATTAGTATATTATAATATCTAGTGAATTTTATATATTTTAGAGAAGGAATGAGCATGGGGGAGAGGAGGAGAGACAGAGAGAGAATATCTTAAGCAGGCTCCATGCTCAATGCGGAGCCCCACATGAGGCTCTGTCTCATGACCCTGGGATCATGACCTGAGGCAAAATCAAGAGTCAAATGCTCAACTGACTGAGCCACCCAGGCACCCCTCTAGTTAATTTTAAAGTCAGTTAATAGACTTTAAAATCTAAATATTTAAGTAGAGGCTTATAGTTGTATCATTGTTTTGATATCATAACTGTATTACATTGTGTGCTAATTCCTTACTTGGGAATATAGCCTTAATTTACATTACTCCCAGTGGGGGGAAATGACTTGCTGCAAAATAAAACATTTGCTGCAGGGTGTGACAAATGCTTCTACTGATAGATCAGCACTTCAGTCTTGAATTTCTAAAATATTTAAGTAAAGATCATTCTCTTCCCATTCTTCCCCCCACCCCCGTCCCCCACCCCCCGCCATTCTTCCTTCTTGAATAAACAAATGAGGAAAATAAACAAAAACAGCAGGGGCCTAAGTAAAACAATTTTAAAAATTTAATTTATGAAATACATTGTAGCATGGATGTATGTTTGAATATGCATAGAAAAAATATCTGGAAAGATACATATTAAGTTGTTAAGAGATTACCATGGGGGCATAGAATTAGAGAAGGGTGAGAAGACTCCTCTTATTTTAAATTCATATGCTTAAGTTTGAAGTTTTACATTGAGAATTCACTACTTTTATAATAATCAAAACCATAATAGGAAAAAATTTTTAAGTAACAAAAAGTAAAAAACACACAAACATATATACATTAGTTTTAAGAGCTACATTAGAGGTTATGGAGAATTAAATCACATGGCACACTTTCCCACTAATACTGTGGTGGTAAATATAACTGTGTAGTCCATAATCAAAAAAATAACATTACAAAAGCTAATTTTGGCAATATCCCAATTAAAAACATCCCCTGGGGTAAGTGCCCTTAAGCAGTGACCCTTCAAGATGGATATTAAAATGGAAAAGATCTATAGGAAAACATGTCAATCTGAAAACTTTAGACAAAAGAAAAAGCTTGACAGAAGTAAGTTTAGAATACTAAAATAGTTAACCAAAGACCAGAAATTGTTCTCATATGAACAATCCAGTCTAGACCCAAACCCAAATCACTGAAATCTTGGTAATCTAGGGATATATGTTAGGAACATCTATTCTACCCATTTACTTATCATTTCTCCCAGTTTCCCATTTGGTCTGCTTTCTAACTCAAGGATTTTAACCTAAAAATGCTGTAACTTTAATGTGCAGGAATAAAATTAATTTCATCTAGATCGGTTTAAGTTCATTCTTCTAGTTTTGAAAACCAGAGAAACTTGAGATATGATGTTCCATTATTCATTTTTTTCTCACAACTATTTCTAGCTACTTATTGAACATATTTGGGGAGATAATACTTGTGATTTCTCATGGGTCCCTTAAGTTCTGTATTTAAAGAAATCTTTTTTTTTCCTGTTTTAGATTTTTCTTTTATTAAAGTCACCATAAATAACAAGCTTTTTATTATTATAAACATTTTTCTTTCACCAAGAGGATTCTTTAGGTGACTATCAGGTTGATAAATACTCTTATCAAAGTGAGAACATCTGTAACTGAAGGGTCCATCTTTTGGAAGCTACATAGTTGAGCTTAACGAATATATAATTCTGCACTCCTGAAAGAATTTTCCCGACCTGGGTGTCAAGGATTTACACAGAATTATATTATAAATCACTGTGTGAGGAATATGGAAAATTTGAAAAACTTTAATAAAAAATTATTACAAATAGCAAAGATAAAGGGTATAAAGTCATAATGGCCATATTTTTAAGAGTTACAATTGCTGAAATGTTTCTGCTTCTCAAAGGATTATATTAATTTAAAAGAAAACAGCAAAAGATTCATTATATAAAAAAATAGTATTTAGCATAATGCTTAGTACATAATAATCATTCAAAAGAACTAGCTCTATAGTGGACAATGGATTAAAATAAACAAAAAAATATAACCCAAAATGGAGAGAAAAGCTTAGAACTAATTTCCTAGAGTATGTATTTAAATAGAAAGTCGAAGCTCACAGAGAGCAGTAAGGAATTCTGCATTTTCTGGATCTACTTTTTGGGCCCTCTCATAGTACTCAGCAGCTTGCCTCTTTTCTCCTTCCAGCTTATAAACAAACCCTAGGGCACTTAAACTCTGCACATCTGAAGCATCGTGACTAAGTCTCTTGATAGCTAATTTCTTCAGAGCACTTGTCAATTTGGTACGTAAGGAGGACCGATCTTTGACCTTTAAGGCTTCTAAATAATGGTGTATAGCAGTACTTTCTGATTTACAG
Source organism: Proteles cristata cristata (assembly GCA_017311185.1). Lineage (NCBI taxonomy): Eukaryota > Metazoa > Chordata > Mammalia > Carnivora > Hyaenidae > Proteles > Proteles cristata. Next base: position 1,540,647 of record JAESUZ010005475.1, read on the forward strand.
TGAAATTCCTGAAAGCGGCCATAGTGATAGTGGATCTGATGTTTGTGATCATCAGTTATGTTCTCCAGACGAAGGGCTTTCTGGAAAATGTCTTCAGCATTGCTATACTGGCCTCCCTCAGCATACATGTTGGCCAGATCCGTGTAGGCAAATGCAAACATAGAGTCTCTTTCCACAGCTGCTTTGAAATGAAATATAGCAGATGTAATCAGCTCATCAACTTTTAGTTTATCCTTTCCTTTAGGCCTGTTGCGTGTGGCCTTCTTGATTTGGATCATTTGTGCCCTATAGCAAAGTCCCATCTGGTGATGCAAGAAAGAAGAGGTTGGTGTCACCTCCAAGGCCTTTTTCAAAAGTTCAAGAGCTTTGTCCCAGGAATTTTTTCTCCTGTAGAATTTGGCTGCATAACGAAGGACATAAGGTTGGGATGATATTTGGTCCAGAATTTCTTCAATATACCTTTCCCCTTCAGCTTCTGCATGTACATCTTGAAGCTTTAGTGCCAGAAAAACCTTAATGTAAGAATTATCTGGGTTCAGGGTAACAGCTTTCCTCAGGGGGCCCAGAGAAAAGCTCTTTATAGACCCTTCTCTGTCAGAATCATCCAGCCGATACACCGTGATGGCATAGCCAATGTTGAATTCTGGATTGTCAGGTTCCACTTCCAAAGCCTTCTCAAAAGCTGCTTTAGCCTTTTGGTAATACTTTCCTCCAAATTTCAAGAGTGCCCACCCTTTTTCACAGTCAATCTCAGGACGCTCCAACTTGTAGTCAGAAGGACTGGACAATTTCTTGCAAACTTTCACTATCTTGTCTATATACATCTGAGCTTCTTTGAGCTGGTCCATGTGATAATACACCCAGGCATAGTTTCCCCAAGTGACCAGACTTCGTATCTCCTCTTTGTCTGAGTGTTCTCGCCGAATTATTTCTTCTGCTTGTTCCAAGCATTCTAGGGCATCTTGATTTTGGCCTTTTAAGTGTTTCACATAGGCCAATAGGTTATAAAGAGTGAGTCTGGATTTTGTGGTAAGAAATTCAAGCTGTTGCCCAATTGTATCTTCCACATCAAACAGGTCAATGTCTTCCTTAAGTAAATTCCATGTAAAGTGACATTCTAACTCCAAGAGAAGGGCCTTCAAGGAGTCCTTAGGAATTTCACTGCCAAAGATAAAATCCTTTTTAATTTTGAAGAAATAAAAGAAATAATCAATCTTTAAACCTTAAACACTGTTTTTTGCTTAACAACACCTCTATCTTTTATTTGAGCTTACAGTTTAAGCACTAGTCCTCTATAACTTTATACTAATTTTCTTTGTGTAAAGTTAAATTCTAGAAATATTCTCATTATCACAAAAGCAGTTCTGGAGAGATATCAGGGTTTTCTATATCACAGGATATTTCCTTTTGGCAGTGACTAACCCACCAGTATCTCCAATTTTTACAAAGAGGAATTTAAAATGTTTTTATTTACTTACCTTAAAAATTAAGAATACACAGTCAATAATTAATATAAAAATTCCATTTCTGTATTATGAGTAGGAAGAGGGAGAAGAAGGGGTGAGAAATAAGAAAAAGAAGTATACTGAAGGAGACACAGAAGCCATACCAATATATCATTTTTGTGAAGGAAGGAAGGAAGGAAGGACGAGAAGGAGAGAGGAAGGGAAGAAAGGGAGGAAGGAAACCCCACAGAAAGAAAAGTCACAGAAACACACAGTAACTAGTATACCACAAGATGGGAGAAGCATAAGTTTAAGATAGATAAAAGAAGAGTAACAGATATTTCCAGAAAGATGGAAAAAAATGGCAAAAGGAAATTTAGTAAGCTTAATAGATTTGATATAAGTGCTATATCCTTCTGAACTCTGGGGTTGTGGGCGACAGTAGCTAATACTAATTGTTACCTTATCATTGCCCTTAAAATTCACTTCACAATATTTGTTGAGCTCCCTTTGTGCAAGGTACAGTGTAATATCTACAGAGCACACTGGAAGCACTATCTCTGAAACTAGGAAGATGAAGGAGGAAGGAAGGACAAGGAAATATTTATTCATTACTGAGAACCTTTTACGTGTAAGATCTTCTAGACAACCCTTGGTATGTAACTGTAAACAAGACATAAACTGCCTATACAGACCTTATAAGTAAAGAGTCAATTACAACTCAGCATAAAGTTCCTTGCAAGTGACCCAGGAAGTGTACATAGTCCAGATGCTGTGGACATCTGTGGTTTTTACTTGGTAAGGACCCCTTCTTTTGGTTTCCATTGCTGGAACATCTCCCTCTACTCTCAGTCCATGTGATTTGAAATAGGCTACTTACCACTTAGTCTGGGAAGGCACATGATATTCTGGCCATCACCTGGCCCCAGGGATTTATTCAGAGATAGTCCAATTAAAATATAATTTTGTTGAAATAGGACTTCAATGGAACTATCTCCTTTCCTTCTAAGAATTTTAAGTTGGTAGAATATAAGCTTGTATTTGCTGGTGGACATCTTTTCAAACTCAGGGAGAGTCAGCCTGCTTGAGAAAGAATCTAACATAGAGGAATGCAGAGCTTAGACTGGAAGATAACTATATGGCCTTACCTGGATTACCTTGTTTACCCCCGACTTCTATTGACTTAAGGAAATAACCTCTCTCTGCCGGCTTAAGCCACTCTGAGTTAGGTTTCTGTTGTCTGCAACTAATTTGTTTTATCCATTTGTTTTGCTGATAGTGGTGGTGTGCCAGTCAGGAAACAGTTTCTAAATCTACTATTAACATAATTAAGAAATGTAGAGAAAATAAAGTCCTTAAGGACTCTCTCAAAGATGAAAATGCCCTAATTATGTGAACAGTTTATAGGGCATGAGTGTGTGAATGTGTGTTTATTTCCCTTTCTGATGCACACAGAATCCTCCTCCCCCTTGTATGTAAGATATAAATATATAAGTATATACACGTAGAATCCTCTTCTCCCTTGTATGTAAGATATAAATATATAGGTATATACATGTTTATGGGAATTACAGTAATAGTGCCATCAAAATATTTATTGACCACTTCATGCCATATATGCCAGGCAATATTCTAGTTGCAATGGATATAGTAATGAACAAGTGAACAAGAATAAAACAGCCCTTTCTTCATGGCAATTCCATTCTGGGAGAGAAAGGAACAAAAGGAGTTGATGGAAAATATTCAAACAAATTAATACGAAAACAAATGGACAATATAATTCCAGATAGCAGTAAGTGTTAAGCTAAGAAAAAAATCAGAATAATGGGGTAAGGCTGATGGTGGCTAGGGAAGTACTTTCGTTATAATTATGAAGGAATAGCCTTTGTAGAAAGGGGCAATTGAAGTAAGATCTCAACACTGAAATGAAGGCAATCATAAAAGATCTGAGAGCAGAATCTTCTTCTCAACCACAGTGCTTCTGCTCCCTAGGGGACACCTGATAAAATGTCTGGAGATAATTTTGGTTGTCACCACTAATGGAATGCTACTAGCATATACTGGGTAAGGCCAGGGATGCTGCTACACAATGTCTAAGTCAGTCCCAAGAACAATGAATTATCCAGCCGAAAATGTGAATAACGCTGAGATTGAGAAACCCTGGTTTGGTCTTTCAAGGAATTTTACAGGCCACTCTTTCAAGGAATTTTACTATGAAGGAAGTAGAGAAATAGAGCTATATCTGGAGAGAAGGTGGGAGGCTAAGGGAACTGTCAAAATAATTTTTAATCACAATATTTTTAATAACTTAATGATATGCTAATAGGAATGATCCAGTAGTAAGGGAGAAAATGATGTTTGTGGGAGAGAGGTGGGGATAACTGCAAGAAAGATAAAACATGAAGCAGAAGTGAAGCTATACATTGTTAATATTCAAATCTTTATCTTTCTTCTCAAACTTCTAACCATGTCATCCAGCCCATGTCTACTTCTCTGGCATCATTTTGTACAACTTTCCTCCCACTCACTGCATTCCAGGCATACAGGCCTTTAAAAAAATTTCTTTGAGGGCGCCTGGGTGGCTCAGCCGGTTGAGCATGCGACTTCGGATCAGGTCATGATTTCACGGTTCGTGGGTTTGAGCCCCTCATCGGGCTCTGTGCTGACAGCTAGCTCAGAGCCTGGAGCCTGTTTCAGATTCTGTGTCTCCCCCTCTCTCTGACCCCCCCCCTGCTCATGCTGTATCGCTTTTTCTCTCTCTCAGAAATAAAAACACTAAAAATTTTTTTTAATTTCTTTGTTATTTCTTCTGACAAGTATGTATCACCCTAAGTGCATCTGCATGTACTTTTTATTCCCTCATTCTGTGAACTCTTTTTTTTTTTTTAATGTTTTATTTATTTCTGAGAGAGAGAGAGAGACAGTGTGAGCAGGGGAGGGTCAGAGAGGGAGACAGAATCTGAAGCAGGCTCCAGGCTCTGAGCTGTCAGCACAGAGCCTGACATGGATCTCGAACCCATGAGCTATGAGATCATGACCTGAGCCGAAGTTGGACACTTAACTGATTGAGCCGAAGTTGGACACTTAACTGATTGAGCCACCCAGGCACCCCTCTGTGAACTCTTCCTAAGAGAGTTCTTGGGCTTACTTATTTTCACAATTCTGGTCTTGGCTCAAATGTCAGCTCTTCAAAGAGTGGTACCCCTAATGACCTTAGCTAAAGGTGCATCCCCACCTTGCCAGTCATCCTAAAGTCTAGTCTATCACATTTCCCTTTCTGTATAGCACTTACATCAATTTGTAACATCCCAAGTTGGTGGGAGCTGAGGAGGTGAAAAATGCTTTAAATCAAAAATGATGGGGCATCTGGGTGGTTCAGTTGGTTAAGTGTCCAACTCTTGATTTTGGCTCAGGTCATAATCTCACATGCCAGGCTAGTACTGGGAGTGGAGTTCACTTAAGATTGTCTCCCTCTCCCTCTGCCCCTCCTCTGCTTATACATGCATGCTCTCTCTCTCAAAAGAAAAAAAAAATTAGATTGAGGTTTTAAACAGAATCAGGCAGTCTTTATGAACTGGAAAGCCTGTCCTAATAGCCAAAACCGACAGAAGAGTTAAAGACCTGAACTAATTGCACAATTAGTAGTAATGATTGGAAAAATAAAAACATTTCATATTTATAAGCCAATATACTACTCCATGAATTGTTTTCCAATTTTTATAAATACTAAATGTAAAAATTAATAATTGACTTAATATTATATTTAGGAGTTAAGTTAGTTTATAATTATTAATAAAATTATTAATTTTATAGTTTTTTCATATTTATTCTCATTCTCTCTGTGCATACACACACATGAATATCCAGGTCTCACATTCTAGCATATGTAGTAGGTTCTATACTAGAGCTTTCCAAAAGAACTTCCTAACATGATGGAAATGTTTTTACGTGTGCTGTATAATATAATAGACACTAACCACATGTGGCCACTGATCACTTTAAATGTGACTAGTATAGCTAAAGAATCTAATTTTTTATTTATTTTTAATTAATTATAATAACCATGTATACGACTAATGGCTACTGTATAGGACAGGAGAGTTGGAGACAGATAAAAAGGCTTCAAGCCCAATAGGTTAGAGACTCCTTTAACTTGAAATTTTTGCTATTCAAGGTGAAGAGCTAAATTAAATGGCAAACAACAACTTAAGCAAATCACCTGTGCTCACTAGAGTTTCGGTTCCTTAGTATGAATGTTACACTATTTATAACATCCTATCTAGAATCAGATGAATACTCAAAAAAAAAAAAAAAAAACACCCCTGAAGCTGGGGCACCTGGGTAGCTCAGCTGGTTGAGTGTCCATCTCTTGATTTCAGCTCAGGTCATGGTCTCACAGTTCATGAGTTTGAGCCCTGCATCTGGCTCTGCCATGACAGTGCAGAGATGCTTGAAATTCTCTCTCTCTCACTCTCTCTTCCCTTCCCCCAATGCTCTCTCTCTCTCCCTCTCTTTCTCAAGGTGAATGGATAAACTTAAAAAAAGGAAGCAAATATAGAAACATTAAAAAAAACAACCCTGAAGCTACCATTCATTGATAGTTTATTATATTCCAGGCAGTGTGCCAAGCACTTTATACAAATTATATCTAATTTTTATAAGAACCTTTTATTATTTTCCCAATTTTATGGATGAAGACAGGGAGATAAGAGTTTAAATTACATGTCCAAGGTTACACAACTATAAACTGAGACCAGATTCAAACCTGGTTCTGACTCAAAAACTAATGCCTTTTGACCATAATGGTATACTACTTCTTTAATATAAAAATCAGAGATTGTTTACAGAAGAATTTACTTTAAAATATATGATATATAATATATTTAAAACTTACTTTGCCTCGGGAGGACCTAAAAAAAAAACCAAACAAACATAAAGGGATTTTAGAGAGCAGCTTAAAGAGCAAGTAAGAAGTCTGTGTGGCTGCCCATTAGAAAGGACATGCCATGGGGTGCCTGGGTGGCTCAGTGGGTTAAGTGTTCGACTTCAGCTCAGGTCATGATTTCACGGTTTGTGGGTTCAAGCCCTGCATTGGGTTCTGTGCTGGTAGCTCAGAGCCTGGAGCCTGTTTCAGATTCTGTGTCTCTCTCTCTTTCTGCCCCTGCCCTGCTCATGTTCTGTCTGTCTCAAAAATAAATAAACTATAAAAAAAAAAAAAAAAAGGACATGCCAGGTATTTATTTTATTTAAAGGTTTCAGGTTAAGAAAACAATGGTTTCAGATATGAGCCCTCAATCTAAAGTCACAACATTCTACATTGCTGCAGTTGTTTTAGATGAACTATTTCTCACCAGGACTTGTTGTGCAGAGTGCTTTAGATAAGGAGTGGCAGAGAGATTACTTAAGAATAATTAGTGATTTTCTCAAACAACAAAAGCTAGGTAAAAATATATTAAAAATGATCCGGGGGGCCTGGGTGGCTCAGTTGGTTGAGCATCTGACTTCTGCTCAGGTCATGATTCGGTAGTTCGTGGGTTTGAGCCCTGCATCTGGCTCTGTGCTGACAGCTCAGAGCCTGGGGCCTGCTTTGGATTCTGTGTGTGTCTCTCTCTCTAACCCTCCATCCCTCTCGCTTTGTCTCTCTCTTTCTCTCCCTCTAAAATAAATAAGCACTAAAAAAGGAAGTAGTTCAACTGGCATCTCAAATAAACATAGCCAGTCCAGAAATCTGGATTTCTTGAGCCTGTTCCTCAGGACCTCACGGGTTTTTTTGACACCTCTTAGTTCCACAAGCCAAATAATCTAGGAGTAATCTGATTTCTTTTTTTTTTTCCTTCAACCCCTCATCCAATCCAACAGGAATTCCTGTTAATTCTATCACCCAGATATACCACAAATCTATCCATTTTTCTCCATTTCTGCTGCTGTTTTCCTAGTCTAAACCACAATCACCTTTCCTTTGAGATGGGGAAAATATCTGGTCTCCCAGCCTTGGCTCTTGATCCCCTCAGGCTACTAGTAAACTTTTGAAAATGTGAACCAAATTATATCAGTCTCAGGCTTAAAATCTCCGAATGGCTTCCCCACACCCTTAAATATTAATCCAGCCCTTGTCATGTCCTCGAAGTCCCTAAAGGACTTGGCATTGTCTACCTGTCCAACCTTTTCTACTTACTTTCCTCCTCATTCACTGTTTTGGACATACAGACTGTCTTCCTCTCTCAAATATCAAATTTAAGGACTTTTATCCCTGTTGGTTTTACTCTTAGAATGTTCTGCTCCTAAATCTTCACATGATGAATACTCTGGTTTCTCTTCAGATCGCATAGATCTTTCGCCTTTTACTAAATCTTTACATGATTAGCTCTTTTCTGTAACTCAGCTCTAACATTCCCGACCCAGGAGGCCACCTGTGGCAGAACTATCTACAATAGCCCCCTCCAGACATGCCTGGGTGGCTCAGTCAGGTAAACCTCCAACTTCGGCTCAGGTCACCATCTCGCGGTTTGTGAGTTCGAGCTCTGCATCAGGCTCTGTGCTGATAGCTGGGCCTAGAGCCTGCTTTGATTCTGTGTCTCCCTCTCTCTCTGCTCCTCCCCAGCTCATGCTCACGTTCTCTCTCAAAAATAAACATTAAGAACATTTTTAAAAATTAAATAAGAGCCCCCTACATTCAGTATCACTCTCTTAGCTCATTTCACTATTTAATTTTCCTTGTAGCTCTTACCACTCTCTGAATTGATCTATTGTTTATCTAGTTCCCCCATTTTAAATACAGCCCCATAAGAATAGGGACCTTGTTCTGATTTTGTATCTGTGTCCCTAAAATCTATTATTCTAGGCAATTCATAGAAGCTCAATAAATATTTGTTGACCTGAATTCCAGATGAGGGAATTCCTACTAGTTCTTCGCTTCCTACTACTGGCTCCAAACTTTCTCCCACTGCAGTTCTCCCTATTCCCCTTGTCTTTATATCTTGGCATACTCTCTGTCTGGCTCTATGTTTGGATTCTGAAAATAAGTTTTGGACTATTTCTTATGGTCCTAACTGGGAAACCTGGTATGACTGTCCTTGGGTAGTTTGTTCCTTATTCTGGTGTAACTGCACGAAAATCATGGGCAAGACATCCCCTTAACAGCCTGCCCAGATCCGTGACAAATGGGCTAACCAGCCCCCTGCCTATCCTTATAGTAAAGTGCACATCTGCTTCTGTTGTGAAGGTTTACACCAGCCCAGCTCAGGAATGATAAGGAGGGCTGGCTGCCTCGGGTAATATGAATGTGGTTGTGAGATCTCCATGGGATATTCAGTCACTGAAGTGCCTTGCCCAGACTATGGACTTTACGCTCCACTGGATGCCATGAGAAGTGTTACTTTCTAAACTCTGCTTAATTTTTTAAAGTGTTTTATTTATTTCTGAGAGAGAGAGAGAGAGAGAGTGAGAGAGAGAGAGACAGCATGAGGAGGGAAGGGTCAGAGAGAGGGAGATACAGAATCTGAAGCAGGCTCCAGACTCTGAGCTAGCTGTTAGCAGCACAGAGCCCGACCCGGGGCTTGAACCCACCAACTTTAAGATCATGACCTGAGCCGAAGTCCAATGCATAACGGACTGAGCCACCCAGGCGCCCCTAAACTCTGCTTAATTTTTATACTCAGTCTCTGGGAAGCTGGCAGAGAGAGGCTATTGTGTCTGAAAACGCAACATTTATCTTTAGGCGATGTTGGGCTTTTTTCCAGTAAGAAGCAGTCTTTCACCGTCCTTGGAAGACAGTTAGTCCCCACTGGGGTCCACCCCTCTTCCGGCCTATTCTGCATACACATACAGAGCACCCCTCTTTTCCTCCTCCTTTCTTTGGGCACCTTCCTACACCTCCCTCCCTTCCTACAAATGTGAGAAGCAAGGCACTTACTAAATATCTTTTTTACTTAAAATAATAAGCATTTGCATTGTTAAGTACTCCGCCATGCATTAACTCCACAGGCCTAAGATTTGGATGCCAGTAATTTGCACAAATAACGAACAGACTGAGAGCGTTTAAGCAACTTTGCTTTGGGTCACCCAACTAGTAGGTGTTCTGAGTCAGGATTGAGAAGAAAAGGCTATCTGCTTCGGGAGCCCCACGTCTCACCCGTCAACTCACTAACTGCTTCACTAATCGCGCACCGGGCAGGGTGCCAGCCCCCGCGGATACGAAACGGGTGAGAAGAGGACGCCACCACCAAAAAGGCAGTAAGGGAGACAGATGAAGGCACCCCCATAAACTAGCAGATTGGGAGGAACAATAAGAATCTATCTGGACGCGGCACAAAGGCAGCTCCCAGGAAGGGAAAGGCTCAGACCCAGAATCGGAAAGGCAAAATGGCAGTGGCAGACCCAGGTGACAACGGCAGGGCTGCGGCCAAACCGTGTCTGTCCACCTCGGGGAAATGGGAGCTGCGGTCCCGGGAAGAGGAAGAAGGCGACGGGCCTCACGAGACCCGTTCCACGTAGAAGCCGCCCCGGAACGGCCCCGGGGCTGGACGACAACCAAGCACGGTCGTCGCCGCCGCCGCCGCCGAGAAGAGCCGCAGGGAGGGCACAGGCTCCCGGGGCGCGTCGCCTGGTTGCCCCGACCCGACAGTCCCGACCGCGGACGCCCGGGAGGGTCGGGACTCCCGGGAAGCATGCGGGGTCATCCTCCCCCCGCCGGGCCCGACTCCAGAAGCCCGGGACGCGCACAGGGCTCTCAGGGAGCGCTCCGAACACGACGCCCGGCCGCAGGGCTCGAGGGGCTCGGCCCCTTGAAGGGCCGCGGCGCTGCGCTGGCAACGGAATAAAAGAAAAACACCGGCTTGAAACAAAGGCCTACGCAGTCTGAGAGCAGACGCAGGGAAAGCCCTCACCTCATGGTGGCTAGGCGCTGCGGGCCGTCCTGGTGAGCGGCTGTACCCTCGGGGCTTTCTCCTCAGGACTGGGATCCCCAGCTGCCGAGCGGCGGGACGCGCGCGAGCGGACGTGTGCGCGTGCGCGTGCGCGGGCAGTGCGGGCGGGCTGCGCGCGCTTCCCGCGGGGCGTCGGCGGCGCGAGGTCGCTGCCCAGGCGTCGGCTTTGTTAAACGCAGGACCGGAGCGGGAAAGGGAAACTGAAAAGTGAATCTGATCCCGGACGAGGCGGAGTCCAGTTCCAGGAAACGGAAACTTATGCGAGAGCTGAGAGTGGGGCCCCAGCGGGGCTGAGGAACCTAGGGTGGGGGCGGGGAGGGGCACGTTTACTGACCTGCGGGTGGCTGGTGGCTCGGTGTGGAATTTGCAGCTGGCCCCCTGGACTTTGGTCTGGGCTCTCCCGCGTCTCGCTGAGTCTGCGTGGCGCTCCAGCAACCTCATTTATTTTTAAATCAAACGCCAAGAGATTGTTGAGCGTTATTTTTGTCGTAAGGGTGGCAGAGATGCTCTTTCCTGCTTACCGCGTCCTAAGCTAAAACTGAAGTCCCTGCCTCCAGTCTTGATTCAAGAAACAAACAAACAAACAAAAAACATGTGCCATGCTGTGCACCCGTGCAATTATTTCCGTTGGGTAAATTTAAAGAAATTTGGGGGTCAAAATGCGTATACATTTGAAAAGTTAATAGGTATCGCAGAATAGCTTTGCAAAGGGGTTCATACACCCTCACTCCGTTGTGCCAGAGTGCTTGTCTTCTGTGTTTTTGCCAACCATAGTCCCCCTAATAAGATTCTAGTAAAGATGGGGGTGGTATTGGTAATCTAAGCAGAAAATGCCAAATACCCATAAACCAAAAATTTGGCTCCTCTTGAATTCATTCAGTCTCATACAACAAATTATATTGAACAACTGCTAAGAACCAGACATTGTTCAAGGCACTGCCAATTTGGCAATAATGAAAATAGAGGACCTAACTTTATGGAGTTATCTTCTAGCATGGGAGATAAATATAATAAAGAACATATAAAATATATATCAGATGGTGCTATGGAGAAAAGCATAGAGAGGTTTTGACCCAGGGTGATTTTTCTAGTGTAAATATTTGTAAGGGCCGCTTTCACTGAGAAAGTTGCAATTGAGAAGAGATCTGAAGTGGGTGAAGAAGTTAGCCAGGAGCTAGAGAAGAGTGTTGCAGGCATGGGAAACAATAAGTGCAATTCCCTGGAGGTGGGAACATACTTGACATGCATGGATGGTGTGGTTGGAGTGGTGAGAGCAGGGAAAAAGTCATAAGAATATAAATCAGAAAGGTAATGTGGTGGGCCTGAAGGCTATTGTAATGTTTATCTGAAGTGGGAAGCCACATTTTAGAAAAGGTACTGAAAGGTTTTTTTTTTTCCTTCCAAGTTTTTTATTTAAATTCAAGTTAGTTAACATGTAGTGGCATATTGGTTTCAGGAGTAGAATTCAGTGATTCATCACTTAGGTACAACACCTAGTGCTCATTATAACAAGTGCCCTCCTTAATCCCCATCACCCATTTAGCCTATCCCCTACCACCATCAACCCCTCAGTTTGTTCTCCTATGGTTTGCTTCTCTCTCTCTTTTCCGCTCCCATATGTTCATCTGTTTTGTTTCCTAAATTCCACATATGAGTGAAACCATATGGTGTTTGTGTTTCTCTGATTGACTTATTTTGCTTAGCATAATACAGTCTAGCTCCATCCACATAGTTGCAAATGGCAAGGTTTCCTCCTTTTATGATGGCTGAGTAATATTCCAGTGTGTGTGTATATATCTGTATGTATATATACCACCTCTTCTTTATCCATTCATCAGTCAGTGGAGTTTTGGGCTCTCTCCATGGTTTACCTATTGTTGATAATGCTCTATAAACATCAGGGTGCATGTACCCCTTCCAATCTGTATTTTTGTACCCTCTGGTAAATCTGGTGTAGTGAAATTGCTGGATCATAGGGAAGTTCTATTTTTAACTTTTTGAGGGATCCCCACACTGTGTTCCAGAGTGGCTACACCAGTTTGCATTCCCACCAACAGTGCAACAGGGTTCCCCTTTCTCTGCAACCTTGCCAACATCTGTTATTTTCTGTGTTGTTAATTTTAGCCATTCTGACAGGTGTGAGGTCGTATCTCATCATGGTTTTGATCTGTATTTCCCTGATGATGAGTGATGTTGAGGATCTTTTCATGTGTCTGTTAGCCATCTGGAATTCTTCTTTGGAAAAATATCTACTCGTGTCTTCTGCTGCCCATTTCTTATCTGGATGATTTGTTTTTTGTATGTTGAGTTGGATAAATTCTTTATAAATTTTGGATACTAACCCCATTATCAGATATGTCATTTGCAAATATCTTTTCCCATTCTCTAGGCTGTCTTTTAGTTTTGTTGATTGTTTCCTTTGTAGCACAGAAGACTTTTATCTTTTTAAAAATTTTTTTAAAGATTTATCCATTTTGTGAGAGACAGAGCATGAGTGGGGGAGGGGCAGAGAGAGGGAGACAGAATCCGAAGCAGGCTCCAGGCTCTGAGTTGTCAGCCTGATGTGGGGCTTGAGCCCACAACCCTGAGATCATGACCTGAGCTGAAGTAGGCTGCTTAACTGAATGAGCCACCCAGGCGCCCCGATTTTTATCTTGATGAAGTCCCAATAGTTCATTTTTGCTTTTGTTTCCCTTGCCTCTGGCAACATGTCCAGTAAGAAGTGACTATATCCAAGGATTCTGATGGTTTCGTATCTCACATCTAGGTCTTTTATCCATTTCAATTTTATTTTTGTGTACGGTGTAAGAAAGTTGCCTCATTTTATTCTTCTGCATGTTGCTGTCCAGTTTTCCCAACACCTTTGTTGAAGAGACTGTTTTTTTCCATTGGATATTCTCTCCTGTTTTGTTGAAGATTAGTTGACCATATAGTTGTGGGTCCATTTCTGGGTTTTCTATTATGTTCCATTCATCTGAGTGTCTGTTTTTGTGCCAGTACCATACTATCTTGATGACTACAGCTTTGTAATATATTTTGAGGTTCAAAATTGTGATGCCTCAAGCTTTGCTTTGCTTTTTCAGAATTGTTTTGGCTATTTGGGGTCTTTTTTGGTTCCAAATACATTTTAGGGTTGTTTGTTCTAGCTCTGTGAAAATGCTGGTGGTGTTTTGATAGGGATTCCATTAAATGTGTAGATTGCTTTGGGTAGTATAGACATTCTTAAAATATTTGTTCTTCTCATCCATGAGCATGAAATGCTTTTCCATTTTTTTGTGTCTTCCTCAATTTCTTTAATAAGTGTTCTATAGTTTTCAGCATACGGATCTTTTACCTCTTTATTTAGGTTTATTACTAAGCATCTTATTGTTTTAGGTGCAGTTATAAATGGGATGAAATTCCTTGATTTCTTTTTCTGCAGCTTCATTATGGATGTATGGAAATACAATAGATTTCTGTACTTTGATTTTATGTCCTATGACTTTGCTGAATTCGTGTGTTAGTTCTAGCAAATTTCTACAGAGTCTTTTGGGTTTTCTACATAGAGTATCATGTCATTTGCAAATAGTGGAAGTTTGACTATAAACATTGGGGTGGATATACCCCTTTGAAACAGCACACCTGAATCCCTTGGATAAATACCTAGTAGTGCAATTGCTGGGTCGTAGGGTAGTTCTGTTTTTAAGTTTTTGAGGAACTCTATACTGTTTTCCTGAGTGGCTGCACCAGTTTGCATTCCCACTGGTAATGCAACAGGGTTCCTCTTTCTCCACATCCTCACCAACATCTGTTGTTGCCTGAGTTGAATGCCTAATTTTAGCCATTCTGACAGGTGTGAGGTAGTATCTCATAGTGGGTTTCACCTATATTTCCCTGATGATGAGTGATGTTGAGCATTTTTGCGTGTGTGTCTGTTAACCATCTGGGATGTCTTCTTTGAAAAATTGTCTATTTTGCCCATTTCTTAACTGGATTATTTTATTTGTGGGTGTTGAGTTAGATAAGTTATTTACAGATTTTGGGTATTAACCCTCTATCTGATAAGTTATTTGCAAATATCTTCTCCAATTCTCTCAGTTGCCTTTGACTTTTGCTGATTTTTTCCTTCACTGTGCAGAAACTTTTTATCTTGATAAGGTCATGTCAGGTAAGAAGACATGTCAGGTAAGAAGTTGGTGCAGCTGAGGTCAAAGAGGCTGTTGCCTGTTTTCTCCTCTAGGATTTTAATGGCTTCCTGTGTTACATTTAGGTTTTTCATCCATTTTGAGTTTATTTTTGTGTAGGGTATAAGAAAGTGGTCCAGGTTCATTCTTCTGGATGTTGATGTACAGTTTTCCCAACACCATTTGCTGAAGAGACTTTTTTCCCCTTGGATATTCTTTCCTGCTTTGTCAAAGATTATTGGCCATACATTTGTAGGTCTATTTCTGGGTTCTCTATTGTGTTCCATTAATCTATGTGTCTATTTTTGTGCTGGTACCGTGCTGTCTTGATGACTACAGCTTTGTAATACAGCTTGAAGTCCAGAATTGTGATGCCTCCAGTTTGGTTTTCTTTTTCAGGATTGCTTTGGCTATTCAGGGTCTTTTCTGGTCCCATACTAATTTTAGGATTGTTTGTTCTACCTCTGTGAAGAATGCTGGTGAAGAATTTTATAGGGATTGCACTGAATGTGTAGATTGCTTTGGGTAGTATCGACATTTTAACAATATTTGTTTTTCCAATCCATGAGCATGGAAGTGTGTGTGTGTGTGTGTGTGTGTGTGTGTGTGTGTGTGTGTGTGTCTTCTTTAATTTCTTTCATAAGCTTTCTATAGTTTTCAGTTACAGATTTTCACCTCTTTGGTTAGGCTTATTTCTAGTTATTTTATGGTTTTTAGTGCTATTGTAAATGGGATTGATTCCTTGATTTCTCTTTCTGCTACTTCATTATTGGTATATGGAAATGCAACTGATTTCTGTACATGATTTTATATCCTGCAACTTTACTGAATTCATGGATCAGTTCTAGCATTTTTTTGTGTTTTCCAGATAGAGCATCATGTCGTCTGAGATGAGTAAAAGTTTGGCTTCTTCCTTGCCAATTTGGAAGCCATTTATTTCTTTGTGTTGTCTGATTGCTGAGGCTAGGACTTCCAGCACTATGTTGCATAACAGAGGTGAGAGTGGACATCCTTGTCATGTTCCTGACCTTAGGGGGAAAGCTCTGTTTTTCCACATTGAGGATGGTATTAATGGTGGGTCTTTCATATATGGCTTTTATAATCTTGAGGCATGATCCTTCTGTCCTACTTTCTTGAAGGTTTTTATCAAGAAAGGGTGCTGGGGACTCCTGGGTGGCTCAGTCCATTAAGCATCCGACTTCAGTTCACGTCATGATCTATCTCATGGCTTGTGTGTTCCAGCCCCATGTCATGCTCTGTGCTGACAGCTCAGAGCCTGGATCCTGCTTCAGATTCTTTGTCTCCCTCTCTCTCTGCCCCTTCCTTGCTCGTGCTCTGTCTCTCTCATTCCCTCAAAAATAAACATTGAAAAAAAAAGGTTGCTATATTTTGTCAAATGCTTTTTCTGCATCTATTGAGAGGATTATATGGTTCTTATCCTTTCTTTTATTAACGTAGTATATCACATTGATTGATTTGCAACTATTGAACCACCTCTGCAATCCAGGAATAAATCCCACTTGATCATGGTGAATAATCCTTTTAATGTACTATTGGATTTGATTAGTAGCTTGTTGAGAATTTTTGCATTCATGTTCATCAGGGATATTGACCTGTTATTCTCCTGTTTACTGGGATCTTTGTCTGGTTTTGGAAACAAGATAATGCTGGTCTAGTAGAAAGGATTTGAAAGTTTTCCTTACATTTCTATTCTTCTGGAACAATTTGAGAAAATAAGTATTAATATTTCTTTAAATGTCTGGTAGATTCTCTTAGGAAGCCATCTGGCCCTGAACCTTTGTTTGTTGGGAATTTTTTTATTACTGATTCCATTTCTCTGCTGGTTATGGATCCGCTCAAATTTTCTTTTCTTTCTTTCTTTCTTTTTTTTTTTTTGGAGCATGTTTTTTATTTTTATTTATTTTTTGTTTTCTTAATAGTTTATTGTCAAGTTGGTTTCCATATAACACCCAGTGCTCATCCCCATAAATGCCCTCCTCCATGCCTATCATCCCCCTTCCCTTCCCTCCCACCCCCATCAGCCCTCGGTTTATTCTCAGCATTCAAGAGTCTCTCATGGTTTGCCTCCCTCCCTCTCCCCCACAGTTTTCTCCCTTCTTCTCCCCATGGTCCTCCGTTAAGTCAAAAAAAAAAAATCAGATTTTCTATTTTTTCCTGTTTCAGTTTTGGTAGTTTGTATGTTTCTAGGAATCTTTGCATTTCTTCCAGATTGCCCAGTTTGTTGGCATATAATTTTTCATAATATTCTCTTATAATTGTTTGTGGTTCTGAGGCATTGGTTGTGATTTCTTCTCTTTTATTCATGATTTTATTTATTTGTGCCCTTTCACTTTTTGATAAGTCTGGCTAGGGGTTTATAAATTTTGTTAATTATTTCAGAGGACTAGTTGTTAGTTTCATTGATCTATTCTGTTTTTCTTGTTGTTGTTGTTGTTGTTTCTATATTGTTTATTTCTTCTCTAATCTTTATTATTTCCTTTCTTCTGCTGGCTTTAAGCTTTATTTGCTGTTCCTTTTCTAGCTCCTTTAGATGTAAGGTTAGATTGTATACTTGAGAACTGTTTTTGCTTCTTGAGGTAGAATTGTATTGCAATATACTTCACTCTTTTAAAATTTTTTCTTAACATTTATTTATTTTTGAGAGAGAGAGACAGACAGACAGAGTGCAATTGGAGAAGGGGCAGAGAGAGAGGGAGACACAGAATCTGAAGCAGGCTCCAAGCTCCAAGCTATCAGCACAGAGCCTGATGCAGAGCTTGAACTCACAGACCTTGAGATCATGATCATAACCTGAGCTAAAGGTGGATGCTTAACTGACTGAGCCACCCAGGTACCCCACAATGTACTTCACTCTTAGGAGTGCCTTTGATGTATCCCAAAGGTTGTGTTTTCATTTTTTTTTTTTACTTCCATGTATTTTAAAATTTCTTATTTAATTTCCTGGTTAACCCATTCATTCTTTAGTAGAATTTTCTTTAACCTCCATGTATTTGTGGTCTTTCCTAATTTTTTCTTGTGCTTGACTTCAAGTTTCATAGTGTTGTGGTCTGAAAAATATTCATGATATCAGTTTTTTTGTCCTTGTTGATTTGTGACCCACTATGTGATCTATTCTGAGGAATGTTCCATATGCACTTGAAAAGAATGTATATTCTGTTGCTTTAAGATGCAATGTTCTGAATGTGTCTGTCAAGTCCATTCAGTCCAGTGTGTCATTCAAAGCCATTGTTTCCCTGTTGATTTTCTGATTAAATGATCTGTTCGTTGCTGTAAATGGAGGGTTAATGTCCCCTACTATTATTGTGTTATTATCAATGAGTTTATGTTTGTGATTAATTGATTTATATATTTAGGTGCATTGGGGACATAAATATTTACAATTGTTAGATCTTCTCTTGATGGTTAGACCCCTTAATTATGATGTAATGCCCTTCTTCATCTCTAGTTACAGTCTTTTGTTTAAAATCTAGTTTGTCTGAGATACTTATGGCTACTCTGTAGCCATTCATTAGCATAATAGATAGTTCTCCATTCCTTCACATTCAATCTGCAGGTGTCTTTAGGTCTAAAATGAGTCTCTTTAGGCAGCATGTATATAGGTCTTGGGTTTTGTTTTTTTTTTTTTTAATTTTTTATTGTTTTATTTATTTCTAGGAGAGAGATAGAGAGACAGTGTGAGCAGGGGAGGGTCACAGAGAGAGGGAGTCACAGACTCTGAAATAGGCTCCAGGCTCTGAGCTGGCAGTCAGCACAGAGCCCGACGCGAGGCTCGAACCCACGAACCCCGAGATCATGACCTAAGCGAAAGTCGGACGCTTAACCGACTAAGCCACCCAGGTGCCCCTCTTGGGTTTTTTTTTTAATGCATTCTAATACCAGATGTCTTTTGATTCAAGCATTTATTCTATTTTCATTCAGAGTGATTATTGAAAGATACAAATTTAGTGCCATTGTGTTACTTGTAAAGCTGGTGTTTCTGGTGATCTTCTCTGTTCTTTTCTAGTCTTTGTTGCTTTTGGTCTCCCCTTGTCCCTACTCGAAAGAATCTCCTTTAATATTTCTTGCAGGGCTGGCTTAGTGGTCACAAACTCCTTTAGCTTTTGTTTGTCAGAGAAACTCTTTATTTTTTAATTTTTTAATGTTTATTTATTTTTGAGAGAAAGAGAAAGCACGAGCAGGGAAGGAGCAGAGAGAGAGGGAGACAGAATTTGAAGCAGGCTTCAGGCTCTCAGCTGTCAGCATAGAGCCTGATGTGGGGCTCGAACTCAAAATCCCATCATGACCTGGGCTGAAGTCCGACACTTAACTGAGTGAGCGACCCACTCACCCCTTGATTATACTATTTTTAATTTCAGCCTAACTAGATTTTAGTTCTTTTATATCTGCAGTAAAGGATTTGTTAGTGTCTACTATGCTTTTTTCAAGCCCAGCTAGTGTCCCTATAATTATTTTAAATTCTAGTTCAGATATCTTACTTATATCTGTATTGATTAAATCCCTGGATATTACTTCTTCCTGTTCTTTCTTTTGGGGTGAATTCCTCCATCTTGTCATTTTGTCTAGAAGAAGAAAAGAAAAGAAAAGAAAAGAATAAGCTACATCTGAGGTGTGTTTTGGCCTGCTTGATGAAAGAAGCTAGGTCCAAAAAGTAAATTTAAAAATTAAAAACTAAAAAATTAAAATTAAAAAATTAAAAATTAAAATATAGCTAGATCGTGTTTTTCCTATAGCTGAAGCTTTGCAGCACTCTATGATCAGTAGATTTAGCACACGTGAAGGGTTTGTGCTGGTCCTATAGAGAAGGGGCCTGTTGCACTGATTCCCAAGTGGACTTGCCCTAGTGGGGATGCATCTTCAGGGTGCAGAGGGGCAGGGTTGGGTGTAAGTGTTTTGTTCACTAAAGTTTGTCAGTTGCCTGGGTCTCTCATCCCTGGAGTGGAGAGTTCATTCCTACCTGACCCTCTTCAAGAAGCCCTCACAGGAGAGCAAACAGTCACCCCTCTTGTTTCCCCAGCTTCCATCAGATCTGTCTGTGAACCTTCACCCTGTCTTCACCCTGTCTGTGAACAAGCCTACCAGATGGCACAGTACTCCTGTGTTTTATCTCAGGTACAGGGCTGGATTTCAAAACTCCAAATTTTAGGGACTTGTGCAGAGTGGCCCCTTGCTGATCCTCTGGTGGAGGGTCTTGCTGCACTTTTGCCATTTTCCAGTTTTTCCTGGAAAAGCAGTTGTGTGAGCGTGCAGCAGCTTGGAGTTTTTGGTAAAGCACAGCAGAAAGCTGGCACTGAGGCTCACTGACCTCAGCTGGTGTTCCCATTCCTATGCTGGGGAACAGTGTAGCATCTTGGTACCACCAGTTCTTCTGTCCCCAGAGAGGCCATGCTGCTACTTCCAAATGCAGTCCAAGCAGGGGAACTGTTTCTCCCTGTGTGACCCAGGGTATCCTCAGACCGTGCTCATCATCAGGGAAATACAGATCAAAACCATGATGAGATACGACCTCACACCTGTCAGAATGGCTAAAATTAACAACACAGAAAACAACAGATGTTGGCAAGGTTGCAGAGAAAGGGGAACCCTGTTGCACTGTTGGTGGGAATGCAAACTGGTGTAGCCACTCTGGAACACAGTGTGGGGATCCCTCAAAAAGTTAAAAATAGAACTTCCCTATGATCCAGCAATTTCACTACACCAGATTTACCAGAGGGTACAAAAATACAGATTGGAAGGGGCACATGCACCCAGATGTTTATAGAGCATTATCAACAATAGGTAAACTATGGAGAGAGCCCAAATGTCCATTGACTGATGAATGGATAGAGAAGAGGTGGTGTACACACACACACACACACACACACACACTGGAATATTACTCAGCCATCAAAAGGATGAAATCTTGCCATTTGCAATGATGTGGATGGAGCTAGATTGTATTATGCTAAGCAAAAGAAATCAGTCAGAGAAATACAAACACCATATGGTTTCACTCATATGTGGAATTTAGGAAACAAAACAGATGAACATACGGGAGTGGGAAAAGAAGAGAGAGGGAAACAAACCATAAGAGAACAAACTGAGGGTTGCTGTAGGGAAGTGGGTGGGGGGTGGGCTTAATGGGTGATGGGGATTAAGGACGGCACTTGTTATAATGAGCACTGGATGTTGTATGTAAATGGTGAATCACTGAATTCTACTCCTGAAACCAATATCCCACTACATGTTAACTAACTATAAATTAAAAAATTGGAAGAAAATAAATAAATAAAAAAGGACACCAATGGGGTTCTGCCAGTCATTGTCATGGGAGTAATAAGCTCATGAACTTCAGCTGTTAATTTAAAGAGACCATTTGTTAGTGCCTGGAAATATTCCTGTGGAAGTTTAGCAATAGTATTTTCAATACCAAAGAACATCTGTTTCCCTGGATTTGCTGCTTGTCATTCTCTGCAGACCTCCAGCCTTTCCCACCCTTTAGAGTTACTGATCCCTGAGTGCAGAGATCTTTTCCAGAGTAGGGTGGGATAGAATAGAGACATGGTATTAGGCTATAACACACCCTAGTAACCATGATCTCTGGAGACTGTCCAACATGCCTCACACAAACACATCACATAATCCAGAGATTTATTTTGCATCAATGAGCTCTGCTTTCTGGGTGCAAATGATATATAACAATACCGGGAAGAGTTGTCTAATAAAGAATCGAGCCATCACCCAACAATTATTTACCTTTAATATTTCTCACTCTGGGAGAATTGGCAGTACATGGAATTCTTCCCCAAACACATGCATTTTAAGATATCATTCTTGTTAAATCTAATAAATCTTTGTTTTAATGATAAAGCAGTTGGGCAGATGGCTTCTATTTGACTCTGATGCCTACTCTCAATGATATAAAGTTTGCTTCCCCTGCAATTCCTGTAGAATATTTCAAATATTTCTCTGAATTCATTAGGGATTTGTAATCTTGTGGATTAGGGGTCCCCACCAAGGAATGCAGGGAGCTTCTAGAAGCTGGAAAAGGTACAAGAACAATTGTCCCCTAGAGCCTCTGGAAGCAGTGTGGCTGTACCAACACCTTGATTTCAATTCACTGAAACACATTTCAATCTTCTGACCTCAAGAACTGTAAAATGATAAATTTGTATGATTTTATGTGATCAACTTTGTGGTAAATAATTACAGCCACAATAGGAAATTAATACATCCTCCCCCAAAACAAATACAAAAATGAAAAAACAGTAACATTGTTTCCTTCTTTTTTTCCTTTTAAAAATATTACTTGGTGTGCAATGCCTTTTAATAAAATGTCATAATCAAAGTTGATTTTTAGTGATGGTCTCTCAGATCATATAGCAACATTTTCATTTTTTTTTATGTAATTAGATCAATACAAGCAAATGACTGAATAAATAGTGCTTCAAACCAGATGGCATAAAACAAGAAAACTGCTTGGAACAATTCAACAAATTAAATTCCAGACTTCTTCACGGAGAAAGCTTAACTTTGATTGACTCTGTTCTTGTTTTACTGTTTTTCTCACTAGATTGTAAGCTGCATTAGGTTTGGGGAAAATGTCTGCTTTCTTCACTAGAGTTAGTTAACTTGAGGTAGACCATATCTGCCCATTCCTAGTTCCTAGAAGAATGTGCCAACCCTCCTGATAATCTTATGACCACAAAATATGGTTTAGATACATGTGTTCATTTCCAAACCCAACAAATCAAGATTACCTAAATAACTAGAATCCCAATCTCACTCCCTAAGTATACTTAATTATAGAAGTAGGCTGTAAAACTGCAAAATGGGAGCATAGAAAAGGAGAGTAGAACTACCCAACGGAACAAAAGAAAGGGAGGGGACCATGGGCCCACTAGGGAAACCTAGGTTCACGTAGAAGGAAGAGTGGCTATTAGACAAACCTTTTCCTTCCTGGAGGTGAGAACCTAAGGCATGAGAACCTCTTAGACCTGTCCTTGACAGAACTATCTGACATATACCATCTCACTTTACGGCAATGTGCGCTGCATACAAGACGGTAAAGCTTCATCACAGAACAATCTTTATTGCCAGGTATGAGGCCAATGAGACATTTTTCCCCAAGATTCCCTTAACTCCTTCCCAGCTTGGGCACAATGAGAAATATTACAATGTTTCACCTTCATTTGTTTTTGCGCTCACAAGACAAGTGGTAAAAGCCACCTGGAATCATACTGGTTTCAATAATGAGCTTTGCTACTTGCTGTGTGATCATGAGCTGGATGGTTCACCATTTTTTAAAGGTTGTTTGTTTGTTTATTGTAATCTCTACACCCAATGTGGGGCTCAAACTCACATCCCTGAGATCAAGAGTCACATGCAGTTTCCCCTGAGCCAGCGAGGCACCTTCGTTCACTTTTCTAAGCTACAACTCCTTGCCTATGAAATCAGGATAGTAATAGATCTTTCCTCATGGGGTCATGGTGAACTAAAATGGAATAACACTTGGAAAGCATGTCTCATTCTTCTCATACTGAAGAGCATTCAGTAACTGTGGGTTTTATTTTCATGATGTATGATAAGTCCCTCCCTCCATCTGTGCAGTGGGAAGTCTGTGCTAACTTCCAGCTGGAGCCCTTCCCTGTTATAATTTGGGGAATTATGTCATGTCTCTGTGCAGCTGCTAAGGCAGAGTACTGTGCTGCGATCCGCAGGCAAGGGCATTCTAGATCTTCCCACCTTACGGACCAAGTTAGGAAGCCCTGAGCACGCCCATACAGAGAGCCTGGCAAAGCCTCTTGGACAGCAAGCATCCAGCCCTTCCCTTGCAGGGACTGACCTGTGTGGGGCAGAAGAGGTTTTGGAACAGGGATCACTTCTCATCTCTCTCCTAGTTATCAGATGGGATGCTTCTAGCAGACCAATTGAGTTTTCAGGTGAAAACATTTTCTGCAAGGCACCAGCTCTAACCTAACTCTGAAATAAAGGAACAGAAATGTAAGCAGATACTGAAAAAAAGGGTAGAAGTTTGCACTATCTGTAGTATGGCTTTGGAATTTTTGTGTGCAATAATAAGATTATTGCACATAAAAATTATTTTTATTTTAAATGATTGGCATATTATATTAATTTCAAGTGTAAAACATAGTAATTCAGCATTTATCTACATTATGTAATTAATGATTGCCACCATGAGTCTATAACAATCTGTCACCATACAAAGTTGTTACAATATTATTGATTATATTCCTTGTGCTGTACTTTCTATTCCCATAACTTATTCGTTTTATAACTGAAGTGTTTAACCACTTCATCCTCTTCACTTACTGGCACCAAGGGACAGTGTGTCAGAGAAAGCAAATGTTTATCTTGTGATCACTGTGAATTTGGCAGCAAACCCGGGTCTTTGGGGCTCTGACTTAGTTGATGAGGTATGCAGAATATTACCCACTGTGTCTTTGGCATAAATACACCCACAGACTACACAGGACAACAGCGTTAAGGAGAGAGGAAACAGCCATTATAAGTGTGTGTGTGTGTGTGTGTGTGTGTGTGTGTGTGTATTTACAAATAGGAAAGAGCAATGGAAACTAAACAGGGAATCTCACTTTATTTTTTTTTTAATTTTTTAATGTTTTATTTTTTTCTAGGAGAGAGAGAGAGAGAGTGAGCAGGGGAGGGTCAGAGAGAGAGGGACTCACAGACTCTGAAACAGGCTCCAGGCTCTGAGCTGGCAGTCAGCACAGAGCCCGACGCGGGGCTCGAACCCACGAACCACGAGATCATGACCCAAGCGAAAGCCGGACACTTAACCGACTAAGCCACCCAGGCGCCCCTGGGAAATGGATAGGGTTTTTACTTGAAGAAATAAAATTTAATGAGTCCAATATCAGAATTTCAGGACCACTTTTGTGTTTGATTGACAAACTGGGTGAGTCAGACTCTAGGAGCTGACTTATCAGTTAAATAAAATGGTTAGCTTTGGATAGGAAACTTCTTGAGAATCTTTAAAAAGAGAAGAGGAAAAAACTGACATGTGAGCTAATCTCTAGTCTAATGAATCAGAATCTCTGGCAGTGAGACCCAGACATCAGAATTATCAGTAATTTATTTTATTATTTTTAACGAGATAGCACTCAAGCAGGGGAGAGGCAGAGAGAGAGAAAGAGAGAGAGAGAGAGAGAGAATCCCAAGCAGGCTCCACACTGTCAGCCCAAGCCTGATGTGGGGCTCAAACTTACAAACCATCAGATAGTGACCTGAGCCGAAATCAAGAGACAGACACTTAACTGGCTGAGCCACCCCGGCACCCCAAAGATATTTTCTAATTGCAACTGAAGTTTAGAATTCTATATTGGGCTGAAAAGGATAAGTTCCACTACTCATGTCATTTTCATAGCTCTGTGAAGCCCTCAGATGTTTAGGGAGCCTGCAGTTCAAACATGTTGCTTGCATTTCAGAGGCAGCCTTCATTGCCATTAGCTCCTTATGTTTTTCAAAAGTCAGCAAGCCATGAATGATCATTAGTTATATGCAGGCTGCTCTTTCGGTATCTGAATATGACATATTTCCTCTTCTCAGGTGACTTGCTATCTAGATGGAGAGACAGATTCATAAGCGTTTATTCAAATGCAGTAAACATTAGTTGCCCTATGCATAGAAAAACCATTCTTTGGTTAACTCTTGATCTTTCAGCTGAAGCCTTTGGCAGAATCATAGTTCTGCTGGTGCTCCACTTAGAGAATACTACCAAGAACATCTGCTGTCCCAAGAACATGACTGGACCTGGCTCTGCTAAGGGAGGTTTTTGAAGCTATTCGTGCAAGGTGCAATGATGCTGGCTGCACATACTAAGGCTTCCAGAAGGCCCTGGCCTGGGATCCCCAAACCAGATCTGTATCTCAAGTCACAGTAATCCTGCAGAAGCAGATAATAGAGAATGTGTGTCTGTGAAAGTGCTGGCTGACCACCAACTTGGTATTCTAGAATAGGAAGTTGTATACAATAGGGCCCAATATTCGGTGTATGTCCTTAGTGTCCACTCAAGTGTAAGTTTGTTTCAGGTGTCTTGGTAGTTGTACCTCCTGAAGGTCATCAATTGTTCAGTGGCCTGTAGGTGAGATCCAGTGCCTTACTTTTCCAGGCAAATACCATCTGGGGACAGAACAGACTCAGAGAAGCAGAAGTATAGAGTTAGATCATACTCATTCCCTCTCAGGGAGTTGGCTGATCAGGTACTCTTTATGGTGGCAAAATTGAATGTTCTTCAGCAGGTGAGGGGATGAATAAATTGTGGTACCTCCATACAGTGGAGTATTATTCAGCAGCTAAATGGGTTATCAAGCTACAAAGACCTGAAGGAACATTAAATGCATATTGCTACATGAAAGAAGCATCTCAAAGGGCTATACATTGTATAATTCCAACTATATGACATTCTGGAGAAGGCCAAACTATAAAAGTAGTCCTTGCCAGAGGCTTAGGGGGAGCACAGGGCATTTTTAGGACAGTGAAACTCTTCTTATGATAGTGTAATGGTAGACACTTGATGTTATGTACAATACAAAGAATGGACTGTATTGAAAACTATGGACTTTAGGAATAATGTATTAATATTGATTGGTTCATCAGTTGGAACTAATATACCACACAAATGCATGACATCAGTATAACAGCTCTCCAGTAGGTCTTAAGGATTAACTTGCTTCCGGTTAATGTTCCTTATTTACTGACCTAAATCCCTTGATCTGCAACAGAACTAAATTAGTTTCTTTGAGATTTGCAGACCACTGGCCTTGAGGAGTGAAGAACCAAAACTTTTCCCAGGCCCTGGAGGCCAGCAAGTCTGTTTGAGGCTGACACAGCTTTCAGATTAGCCCAGCAATTTTTTTAGCAAAATGTTTTTCTTTTTTTTTGGTCACACAAATGATTTTACTGATTTCCCTTTGTGTATCCCCATTGCCTTCCTTTGCAGAAGGAACAGAGTACTCCTGAACATCATAAAACAAGAACCAGACTCTCTCACACAACCCCCAAGCACTAAGATAACTTTTGTAGCTTACATCATGGAATCTGCACATAATCAAGAAATGTTGCAGGCCACTGCACTCCCTTTGCTGATTAACTACCCTAAACCCCTTTAAAAACCTTTTGAGCCAGGCAGAAACCTCAGAGTACCTTCTCCCTAGATTGCTGGCCTCCTGAATCTTTTATTCTCAAAGTCCTTTCCAGGCAAAAACTCATCTCATTTTTTCTTTTCTTTTCTTTTCTTTTCTTTTCTTTTCTTTTCTTTTCTTGTCTTGTCTTGTCTTTTCTTTTCTTTTCTTTTCTTTTCCTTTGAGGGTGAGAGAGAGCACACAAGTGGGGGAGAGGGGTAGAGGGATTAAGAAAGAGAAAATCTTAAGTAGGCTCCCAGCTGGGCACTGAGGCCAATGTAGGGCCTGATCCTACGATCCTGGGATCACGATCTGAGCTGAAATCAAGAGATGGGCTCAACCGACTGAGTCATCCAGGTGCCCCAAAAATTTGTCTCTTGAGTAATGGCTTTTACAGGGACTGGCAGCCAAACTTGGGTTCCGCTGCATTAATAAGAGGGAAACTGTAGAAGAGGGAAATTAATAAGAGGGTGTGGAGGAAGCAGTTATTTAGAACTTTGTACTTTCTGTGCATTTTTTCTATAGCCTAAAAGTGCTCTAGAAATAAAATAAGTGACAAAGAAAAAAAGACTATTGCAGTAAGGGAGGGTGACTACTGCAGTGGGAGAGGGTGACAATAGCAATATGGAATCAGCTTTGAAGATCTGCAGATGTCTGAAAGATTAGTCACACATTTGTGCACAAATACATATACAAATCTCACACACACACAGACTTGTGTGTGTGTGTGTGTGTGTGTGTGTGTGTGTGTGTGTGTGTATGTCTTTACAAATAGGAAAAAACTCACAGAGTAGGCAGTTAGAGCTGGAGACAAAGGTGGGGATAAGTAGAGGACACAATAGAAGCCTGAGGGCACAACATCCTGACTTTGTGACTTTTAACATCCTGGCCATAGGGATTCTAACACCCCAGGACTGACAGACCAAGGGTCACCCTCAACCTCTACCCCAGGGTAACCTATGGTTTCATGATCATGTAATTTACATTGTGGCTTCAACCCACCCCTACCCAAACTGGTGAAGACGGCCAGAATAGTTCCTGCAAGAATCTTGTAGGGCCAAAAACTCCACCTCCCAACTGGCAGGAGTCCCTTAGATGAATAGAAACAACTCCTGTCAGAGACTGCCTGAACTCTGACTCATAACCTCTGCAAACATAAAAAGAAAAGACATCCCTAACCCCCATGGGGTTGCCACCTCTGGAGCTGCCCAGTCTCCTTCCTTTTTGAGAGTGTACTCTCCTTAATAAACTGCTTTGGGTTTGCTACTTTCCTTCTGGCATCTTCATTGGAGCACTGATCCTCACAGGAATCTTTCCTGGGTAATCCAAGAACCCATATCTCCATTCACATAATGCAGACTCCCATTGGTAGCAGAGAAAAGAAAACTAAAGAGGGAATCCCCGTTCTTTTAATGGAAGTGTAAACAAGGCTAGAAAGAACTGGGTGTCAGGAGCAGGGATTCGGGTGGCAGATCAGGAAATAACTCCTTATTTTCAGCCAAGTTTTGAGAGGGATTGTTTGGCATTCCTATACTTGTTAAACTTACTAGTTAGTAGGAAGTCAAATTTGAGGATCGTGTGGGAGAGAAAAGAAATCTAGTTAAGTTAAATTTACAAGTATTTTGTTCTGATTGGTCATGGGGACAAATTGTTCAGCTGATCATTTATGAGACATAGAATGGGAATGTTAGGTTTTGTGTCTGGTTTTGTAGTAGGTAAACAAGGGGTCTATGGCAAGTCTTATTTAAGTAATATGGAAAAAGGTGGTTTTTTGCAGTTTAACAAAAGACCACAAAAGAAATTGAAATAGACACGTTTGTTCTCAAGGCCCTGGAGCCACATGGGGGGGGTGGGGCAGGCATCACCTTGGGCACAAGCTTTTATTGTGTTCTTTGAATAAAGCATCTTGGAGTTCCTGGGGTAAGGTAAGGCTGGGTTTACCAATTCAAACCACAAAGAGCAGGTGAAAGGGGGGAGTTTGGTAAATACCCAAAAATTGCGGGATCAAGGACTTATGGGAACTGTAGTTTCCACCCTGGTGTTGGCGGTCCGGGCTGCCTCTGCGCGTGCTCACTCCCTCTCAGCGTCTGTAACTTTCTTTCCCCAGGGCACACCTTCTTCTAGGGGGCGCGTCTCAGATCACGGGTTCTTTGCGCTACCTAGGAACCAGCGCGACCGGACAGGGGAGTTTGAGGTTGGCCGAAGGCAGACGAGGGTCTGCAGTGCTCGGGGGCCGGCGGGTCTGGGGTTGTGGGGGACCCTGCGTCCCCCCAAGGACGGGTGGGGTCGGCCTCCGCCTGGATGAGGGAGGATTGGGCCAGGGCGCTCAGCGGAAGGGGCCGGCTCCGCGTGGGGACGTGGAGGCGCAAGTCCTGGGAGGTGGCAGGGTCCGTGTGCGACCCGCGGTGGCTGCTGCAGTGGGCGCGGGCGGCAGCAGGCGAACTCGGTTCTAGTTACTGAGCAACCCTGGGAACGACATTCAGTTTTGTCTTCTGCAGAATGAGAATGTTTTTATACCTGACCCATGCGATTGTTCTGCGCTGCTAATGTCTATGCTAGATATATGTAGATTTTTGCCATCAAGAGCTCTCACAGCCGTATTTGAGGTAACCTTAGCTGTCTCCATGTTAAGAGAACAGTAAAACTGAGGCTCAGAGATGAAGTGATTTACCCTAGATCACACCGCCAGGAGCGGCGGGAATCTAGTTTTCAGTCCATTTTTCTGCACATCTCATGTTCCTTCTAATAAACCGCCTTGCCTAAAGCCCAGCATTGTTATTCATAGCACTGAGCACTGATAATGTCTTTACGGTATCAGGAAAATAATTGTGAGGTATATGGGGACTGAATAATTTCTTGGCCCTTCTGTTTCTGGGATATTTGATTGTTCTTATTCTTCTGAGCACTTGTGTCACGTAGCACAATTTCTGGGCCAGGTCTGCCCAGTCTAGCTTTTGTCTTTGGAGAACTTCATTTGAGTGTGTTAATAGCAAAAGCCCTTGATTCTTGGGGAAAGTATGTGCTCTGAGAGTCAGATTGGGAGCCCCGTTTGCAAGTTCCAACCAATTTTAATTTGTCCCCACTGCCCAGGCCCCAACTCTTATGGATCAAAACAGCTCTTGTACTTTTTTTTTTTTAATTTTTAAAAAAATTTTTGAGAGAGAGAAAGTGAGCACACCAGGGATGGGCAGAGAGAGGGGGACAGAGGATCCGAAGTAGGCTTCCACACTGACAACAGTGAGCCCCACACAGGGCTCAAACCCACAAACCTTGAGATCATCAACTGAGCCAACTGAGCCACCCAGACGCCCCTGGAACAAAACAGCTCTTGAGATGAGAAAGAGTAGTTCCCAGTAATGTGGGAAACAAAGGCAGAAGGAAATGGCAGATAAAATTAAATTTCCTTATTACCTGCAGCCCATGGACAAATACTTGAGGCTGGCCCAGTAAAAAGTTTCTCCAGGAACTCCCTACTGTCTTTTTTTTTTTTTAATTTTTTGTTTTATTTATTTCTAGGATAGAGAGAGAGAGAGACAGCGTGAGCAGGGGAGGTCAGAGAGAGAGGGAGTCACAGACTGAAACAGGCTCCAGGCTCTGAGCTGGCAGTCAGCACAGAGCCCGACGCAGGGCCCGAACCCATGAACCGCGAGATCATGACCTAAGCGAAAGTCGACGCTTAACCGACTAAGCCACCCAGGCACCCCAACTCCCTACTGTCTTAATGCTAATGCCTTGCTAGAGGGAAGAGCAACCTTAGCTTGGCAATAGCTAGGCCTCCAGTGTCCCTGTCTTCTTTAGCACATGAAAATCTCATTGGAAACTTCCCCTTGACTTTATGTCCCCCAACTCCCAAGTATATAACCGATGTCTTCTCATGGTCCCAGGGCAGCTCTTTCTGCCCATGGATCCTGTCCCTGTGCTTTAATAAAATCACCTTTTTGTACCAAAGAAGTCTTCAAGAATTCTTTCTTGGCCGTCCCCTCTGGACCCCATGAACCCCCCCATCAGCCCCAAAACCTCATCACCCAGGAACCCTACCTGGAAAATCACCCCTTTATCTGAGGCCTCTCAACAGAGGCTCAAAACAGAAGAGGGCCAGGAAAGACTATATCCTCAAACTGCCAGGACAGAAGTAATTCTTTGTCCTCCTACAGAATGAGCAATGCTTGGGGGATATCACCATAACCAGAAATCAGCTTTAAGATCCACTGAGCAGCTTTGAGAATTGAAATAAGGCTGGTAGCATGAGCAAAGAAAGGTAGGCAGCACAGCTGAGGGTACCTCACAGAAAGTTGGCGAGGACACAGTTCAGGGAAAGGAATCATCAGCCACAGGAAAAATTGCGGTTGTTCGCTCTCATCAGCTACACTCCCTTCACTCTGCTCATGCGGTACAACCTAGAGAGGTGCATCATTCTGTTCTGACAGCAAAACATCAAATAACTAACGTATAAAGAGTCTGAAGATTTTAAAATTTTGCCTGTATTTAAGAGGTGGAAAAAAGGTGAGCCTAGAAAATAAGTGAGTGACTTGTTTGGAGTCACATATTAGTGGCAACCGCAGGGAACTCCTTTCTGTCCACCCTTAACAATGAGGTCGCATCAAATTTTTTACTAAGAGATCCTTTTGAGAAACTGTAACCAAGTTAGAATAAACAAAATACCCTCTCCCTTTTCAGGAAACGGTTGATGAGGATTTTCTAACTCAAGGGCCAAACACTGTCCCTTGAAATGCAGAGAAATAAAGGCAATGTCTTCTCTGTATTGTTCTTTGTTTAATTAGTCCTCGGTTGTTATTGTTTGCTTATTTATTTTAGTCACTATAGGGGGGAAGGTAAAGTCTTTTTTTTAATTTTTACTTTTTAATGTTTTTTTTAAAACTTATTTCTGAGAGAGAGAGAGAAAGACAGCATGAGGAGGGGAGAGTCAGAGAGAGGGAGACACAGAATCTGAAGCAGTCTCCAGGGTCTGAGCTAGCTGTCAGCACAGAGCCCAACGTGGGGCTCGAACCCACGAACCGTGAGATCATGACCTGAGCCGAAGTTGGCCACTTAACCGACTGAGCCACCCAGGCGCCCCAGGTAAATTCTTTTTAGTAGGAAGTTAGTAGGAAATGTTTCTATTCACCTAATGAAAAATTGCATTCTCAGCTGTGACCCCTCAAGAGTCAACATAGACAGTGGGTGTTCCTCCTGCCCTTAGTGTTGAAGTGCCTGTCCCACAGAGCTTTGTATGTAGCTGCTGTGTGAAGCTTGCTGGGCGGATAATTCTGCACAGCTCACCTGGTTGCATGGGACCTCATTTTCTTTCCTTCTTTCCCAGCTGTACCTTTATAATTCTCTTCAGTTTTCCAAGAACAACAGGAAATGACCAAATCACTGGTGAGTTGTTTATTTCTGCTTGTTTTGCAGTGGATTTTGTGAGGTTTGTAAGGGAACAGAAATTAAAATAGAAAAACAGAAGTAGATGAAAATCAACATCAGGTTAACTATAGATGATTGGGTCAGTAGCTGAGCAAAGTCAGCATGTAGATATATGCTAGTCCTATAAAGTCCCAGAGTTATCAAAGTTGAATGGCAAGTTTGCCGTTCTGATCTTTCTGACAGCAAAGGAGAATGAGAAAAATGGTTCTTATAGGCCACTAAAACACTGGCACTGCTGTAAGAAATTATCATAGACTGGTGGCTTCAGCAACAAGCACTTATTTCTCATATTCTGGACTCTGGGAAGTCCAAGATCAAGGTGCCAACACATTTGGTTCTTAGGACCCTCATCCAGTTTGCGCAGGCTCCTTGTCTCATTGTAACTTCACATGGTGGAGAGAGACTAGGGGGCAAGCTCTCTCATGCCCTTTCCTCTAAGGGCACTGATATCATCAGGGCTTCATACTAATGATGCATTTACCTCCGAAAGGTCCTATCGCCAAATATCATCACACTGGGGATGAGGGCTTCTACTTGTGAATTTTGGTGTGTGTGTGGGCGGGGGGAGAGGGGAACACAAGCATTCAGTTCATAACAGAGTTTGAGTACATAGTTTTCTAATGGTTGTGTTTGGTCCAGCGGTATAGAATATCTGGAAGACGACTGAATGGTCAGCATGTCCTTTAAATGGCTCTGCAGAAATATTTCCCCCACCTGGACTGTGGCACTGTACTTGTGACTGTACTTAGCTGCTACTTATGTACCAGTGCCTGGTGTTGTCAGACTTTAGACTTACTGCCAACCTACCTTCTGACAAAAACTCATCATTTTAATTTGCATTTCTGAGATTACTGATGAACTTGTACATCATATGTTTATTGGCTTTTCATTGTTTTTGTGAATGATTTCATTTTTAATCATCTTTTTATATATTAATTTTTAAGAATACTTTATGTATTTTGTACAGTAATTCTTTGTCTATTATATTTATTGTGAACATTTTCTCTAAGTCTGTCCCTTGACCTTTACCTATGAAGTGCCTCTGGCCTTATTGGAGTTTTATATTTTTCCACAGACCAATCTTTTGAACTTTTCTGTGTTCTTTTTTCTTTTTGAATTTTAACATTCTTCCCTAACTTAAGATAAAGATCTTTAAAATTTTTTGCTTAATTAATATTAGTATCATTAAAAATATTTAAGCCTCGAGTCAATATGGAAATTGTTATTGTACATAATATGTGGAGGTTATCTACCTTCTAACACACAAAGAACCAATTCTTTATTAATGTTTTTCTCAATGGATTATAATGCCACATCTATCTAGTATATTACTATGTCTGCATACATCAGTTTCTGGACATTCTAATTCATTCCATTAGTCCTTAATGCATTCTTCTTTAGGTTCATCATGTTCTTTCTTACGCTTTTTCAGTCTTATTTCATGAAACCTGGCATCCTTAACTTGTACTTGATTTTTCAGGGATAACTCAAGTAGTATTAGCCAATGCTGGAATAGTCTTTGTGGGTTTTTGGTACACACCAGTTATCCCATTAAAGAAGTTTCTTCCTACACCCTAAGTTTTGAATGTCCATTATACCTAGTGGTTTTTCTACATGATTTAAGGATAGATTTGATTACTAATTTGATTTTTTAGATGGCTTATAGTTTGTTTCCCATGTTTTCTGAACTTCTTGGTTCAATTTTGGACACATTTAAAAAATTTTTTATTGGGGCACCTAGGTGGCTAATTCGGTTGAGCATCCGGCTTTGGCTCAGGTCATGATCTCACAATTTGTGGGTTTGAGCCCTGCGTTGGGCTCTGTGCTGACAGCTCAGAACCTGGAGCCTGTTTTGGATTCCGTGTCTTCCTCTCTCTCTGACCCTCCCCTGCTCACTCTCTCTCTCTCTCTCTCAAAAATAAATAAAACATTAAAAATTTTTTTAAAAAATAAAATAAAATAATTTTTATTTATTTATTTTGAGAGTGAGAGAGAGTGTGAACAGGGGCGGGGCAGAGAGAGAGGGAGAGAGAATCCTAAGCAGGCTCCATGCTGTCATGCGGAGCTCTAGTGTGAGATCGTGACCTGAGCCAAAATCAAGTATTGGGCGCTTAACTGACACCACCTAGGCATCCCTTAATTAGTTTATTTTTATCATTCTTTTTATTATTATTATTAATATTTTAAATGTTTATTTATTTAGTTTTGAAAGAGAGACAGAGACAGTACAAGAGAGGGACGTGGGGGAGACACAGAATACGAAGCAGGCTCCAGGTTCCGAGCTGTCAGCACAGAGCCCGATACGGGGCTCACGAGCTGTGAATATCTCACAAGCCATGAGATCATAACATGAGCTGAAGTCTGATCCTTAACTGACTGAGCTACCCAGGTGTCCCTATTTTTAATCATTCTGAAAGTTCTTTAGTTTTTTAAAACTTTTTAAAAAATGTTTTATTTATTTCTTAGAGACAGAGAGACAGCGTGAACAGGGGAGGGTCAGAGAGAGAGGGAGACACAGAATCCGAAACAGTCTCCAGGGTCTGAGCTAGCTATCAGCACAGAGCCCGACGCGGGTCTTGAACCCAGGAACCATGAAACCATGACCTGAGCCAAAGTCGGACGCTTAACTGACTGAGCCACCCAGGCGCTCCAATTTTGAGAGTTCTTTATATACACTGAATATAGACTACTGTCAGATACATAATATATAAATATTTTCTTCCATTCTTTGGATTGTTTTTTCACCTTCTTGGTAATGTGTTTTGAAGCATAAAAATGATCATTTTGTTGATGTCCATTTTATCTTTCCTTTAGTTGCTCATGCTTTTTCGTATCTATGAAACCATTGCCTAATCCAAAATCTTAAAGATTTAAACCTGTGTTTTGTTCAAAGTAACAATTGTTGTCTTAAAGTCTCTTTTACTTGATATTAATATAGCCTTTCCAGCTATCTTTTGGTGACTATGTCAAGCAGAAAGCCAGGCACAAGTTGCCAATGCAGAGGGAAGAACAACCATGTTGGAGAAAGCAAACATTATCACTATGCCAGTGTACAGGAATAGAAGTTTAAATACTTCTGCCACTGCATCTTGGTTTCAGAGTTACCAAGAAGACACAACAGAGTCAAGTAATGGATGGAACAATGTTTTTACACACTTAAGAAATAAAGCAAGATCAGTTCTGATAATTTGCCATTGGAACCCCAAGGGTAGTGGATGCCCCCAGCAGCTGATACAGGACAGTTGGCCTATACACACACCTCTTATGCCACAGCAGGAGTCCAATCCCACTACTGTGGAGTTCAGAATACTGAAAGCTAAGGTGCCAGAGAGGCATTTAGTATATGCTTAATCAGAAAAAAGGAACACTTAAATAAAAGATATTCTGACAAGGTGAATGGCTTATATAGGCTGTGTGGTCTCTTTATCTCTTGTTAAGGAAGGTTCCGGGCCCAAGGCTCATTCTTATATAACTGAGTAGGGGTTGAAAGACTGCACATGTGAGACTGTCTTTCTCATCATGGCGTATCTTTGTCCATCCTTCTTTTTCCTGTTTTCATCCTTGTATCTCAAGTGAGTCTGTTTCAGACACTGTTTACTAGGATCATGTTTTTTTTTTAAAATCCAGTATGATATCCACCACCTATGCCTTTTAATTAGAGTGTTTAAACAATTTACATTTAGTGTAATCCTGATAGAGTAGGTCTGTTGTTTTCTGTTTGTTTTTTTTTTTTTTAACTTTTAATGTTTTTTACTTATTTCTGAGAGAGGGAGAGAGACAACGTGAGTAGGGGAGGGTCAGAGAGAGAGGGAGACACAGAATCTGAAACAGGCTCTAGGCTCTGAGCTAGCTGTCAGCACAGAGCCCAGTGTGGGGCTCAAACCCACAAACTGTGAGATCATGACCTGAGCCGAAGTCGGACACCCAACCTACTGAGCCTCCCAGGTGCCCCAGGTCTGTTGTTTTCTTATTTGTGTTCTAGAGCTTTTTTTGTTCCTCTATTCCTCCATCACTGCCTTCTTTTCTGTTCAATAGATATCTTTTAGTGTACCATTTTAATTCCTTTGTCATTTCTTTTGCTGTATTTAGTTATTTTCTTGATAGTTGCCCTGGGATTTACAATTAACATCTTAATTTTTAATAATCAAGTTTGGATTGGCTTGCATGGAAGTGCCATGGCTGGATGGGAGCCCCTGAATGGGTGCATTGTGGTCAGTGTACCCACTACTATGCCATTGTCGCTACTGCGTGTGGTGGTGGTGTGCTCAAGCAACCAGAACCGGAGCATGATGGTGCACAACATTATCAGCAAATGGAGATTCAGTGTCTGATCCTTTGGAACAGGAACTCATTTGAAGCTCCCAGGGCCAGTACCTGACAAGCCAAAAGTTTACAATTTCAAAACTACATATGATCAGATGGACCGCGATCTCCTTAGGAAGGACAGAGAACTCTTATGTGCAGAATGGTATTTTACATGTGTTGGATAGAAGTAAGAAGATCAAGCCCTCGCCAGAAAGGTTCCAGAAATGCAGAGACCTATTTGATCTGATTCTCACCTGTGAAGAGAGTGTATGATCAGGTGGTAGAAGATCTGAATTCCAAACAGCAAGATACCTGACAGCCGGTGCGTGTGATCAACATGGACATCCAGGACAACCGTGAAGATGCCACCCTGGGCTCATTCCTCATCTGTAAGTTGTGTCGTTGCATTCAGCACACAGAGGATATAGAGAAGGAGATTGATGAGCTGCTGCAGGAGTTTGATGAGAAGAGTGGCAGAGTCTTACTGCACATGGTCTGCTTCTACTGACCAGTCTGGCCACCCTCCTGAAGACGTCTTATTGAGCTCCCTTTTGTTAATACGTTTTCCTTCCTGATATGTGGTTTTACTTGTATGTAGTCTGCTGGCGGTGGGTAGTAATACCCAATAAACTGTACATGTGAAATGAGAAGAAACACATAAATGCCAGATTAAAAATAATAGGAGTTTTTTCTATCCCACTTTTACTTGTGAGTGGAGTATTGCCTATCAATTTTTTTTCTTTAACCAAAAAAGTAAACAATAGTTTATAGTACATTTCATCTATTAAAACAAAAACAATCAAGTTTGGATTAATATCAACTTAATTTCAGTAGTATATAAACACTTTATTCCTATATAGCTCTATTCATCCCTTTAGCCCTCCTTTGTGCTTTTATTGTTCTGCATATTATTTCTTCATGTATTGTGTACATCCACACAGATTTACATTTTTTCTTTACAAAGTGTCTTTTAAATTAGGTAGGAGAAACAAAGAATTACTGAATACATTCGTTTATCCTGTCTTTTATGCACATAGTATTACCTTTACCAGTGCTGTTTGTTTCTTCATGTGAATTTGTGATGCTGTCTTAGTGTCCTTTCATGTCAGCCTGAAGAACTTGCTTTAGTATTTTTTGTGAGGGAGAGGTGGTGACAATGAATCCTCTCAGTTTTTGTTTCTCTGGGGATGTTTTAATTTCTCCTTCACTTTTTCAAGGAATGTTTGGGTTGACAGTCTTTTTCTTTCTACTGCCTTCTTGCCTCTGTGGTTTCTGAGGCAAAACTAGCTCCTAATCTTATTGAAGATCCATTGTACACAAAAAGTTGTTCTGGTCTTGCTGCTTTCAAGATTCTGTCTCTTACCTTTAAACAGTTTATGCTATGTGTAGTTAATTTTTCTTGAGTTTTATTTGTAGTTTGTTTTGCTTTGTGGATGGGCAGATGCATATCTTCCATCAAATTTGGGAAGATGTTGGCCATTATTTCTTCAGCTGTCGTTTCTGCCCTTTCCTCTTTTCTTTTTCTGGGTCTCCCGTTATGCACATTTTTTTTCCCATTAACCATTTTTTTAATTGTTTATATTTTAGTTAGTTAATATACAGTGCAGTATTGGCTTCAGAAGTAGAATTCAGTGATTCATCACTTATGTAACAACAGCCAGTGCTCATCACAACAAGTGCTTTTCTTAATACCCATCACCCATCTAGCCCATCTCTCACCCATCTCTTTTCATCAACCCTCAGTTTGGTCTCTGTTGTTAAGAGTCTCCTGTGGTTTGTTTCCCTTTCTTCTCTTTTTCTCTCTCTTCCCATATATTCATCTGTTTTGTTTCTTAAATTCCACATATAAGTGAAATTATATGGTATTTGTTTTTCTCTATTCAACTTATTTTGCTTAGCATAATGCATTCCAGCTTCATCCGTGTTGTTGCAAATGTAAAATTTTGTCTC
Organism: Proteles cristata cristata; assembly: GCA_017311185.1. NCBI lineage: Eukaryota > Metazoa > Chordata > Mammalia > Carnivora > Hyaenidae > Proteles > Proteles cristata. Next base: position 1,579,013 of record JAESUZ010005475.1, read on the forward strand.
TTTTTTGATGGCTACATAATATTCCATTGTATGTACATACCACCTCTTCTTTATCCATTCATTAGTCAGTGAGCTGATGAGCTCTCTCCATAGCTTGGCTATTTTTGATAATGCTGCTATAAACATTGGGGTGCATGTACCCCTTCAAATCTGTATTTTTGTATCCTTTGGGTAAATATCTAATAGTGCAGTTGCTGGATCATAGGGTAGTTCTATTTTTAATTTTTTGAGGAACACACTATGCATATGTTTGCACACTTGATGTCCCACAGGTCACTGAGGCTCTGTTCAACATTTTTCATTGTTCTCTTTCTGTTCTTCACACTGGATAAATTCAGTTGACCTGTCTATCTTCAGTGAAGTTTATTTATTATTTCTTCTGCCACTTCAAATCTGATGTTGTTCCCTTCTAATGAAATTCAAATTTCCAGTTATTGTATTTTTCAACTCCAGAATATCTTTTTGTTTTTTTAAATAATTTTTATTTCTTTATCAATATTGTCTACATAGTAAGATGTTTTTCTATTACTTTCCTTTAGCTTTTTTGATGTGGTTACCTTTAGTTGTTTGAGCATATTTAAGATAGTTGATTTAAAGTCTTTTGTCTGGCAAGTCTAATATCTACACTTCCTTAGGGACAATTTGTATCAATTGCTTTTTTCCTTTATTATAGAGTCAGATACAATTCCTTTTTTAAAAAATTTTTTTAACGTTTTATTTCTGAGAGCCCAACGTGGGGCTCGAATCCACCAAGTGTGAGATCATGACCTGAGCTGAAGTCGGATGCTTAACTGACTGAGCCACCCAGGCACCCCAAGTCAGATGCAATTCCTTGTATTCTTTATAATGTGTGGCCACTGAAATCTCTGCTCAGTAGGTTAGTCAGCCAATGACTGACCAGATTTCCTCAAACGCTTGGCGTTAATAAGTCTCCTGGTCTGTGCCCAGGTGCTCTCTGTGCATTGGTGGCACATACCTTCAACACTCAGACGTGCTCTTGACAATTCTGCCTTAGTCTTTACTTTCGGCATGTACAAAGCTTCTCAGGTCAGCTGAGAATAAAAGTTTAGGGCTTTCTTAAGTCTTTCCTGAGCATGTGTATGTCCCTGGGCATGCATGTGGCTTTCTAGATTCCCAGGAATACACTGAAGCTTTCAAAGTTCTTATGAGCATTACTTGATTTTCCTTTTCTGGCTTTTAAATTGGCCTCTTGTGGTGTTATGCTGAGTGAAATAAGTCAGGCAGAGAAGGACAAATACCATATGTTTGCACGTATAGGAGGATTAGGAGGAACTTAACGGAGGACCATGGGGAGAAGAAGGGGAGAAATAGTGGGGAGAGGGAGAGAGGCAAACCATGAGAGACTCTTGAATGATGAGAACAAACTGAGGACTGATGGGTGGGAGAGGGGAGATGGACATGGAGGGGGGCACTTGTGGGGATGAGCACTGGGTGTTATATGGAAACCAACTTGACAATAAACAATTTGTAAAAAAAAAAAGAGAGATGGTAAAAGATAAACATTTTTTTGTTTAAAAAAAAAAAATAAATTGGCCTCTTGCTTGCTCCGTTATTCAGCACTTCAGGTGGCTGTGAAGTTAATAACTTTCCTCTAATTCTTTTCCAAGCATGTCCCCTGGGGAAATGGTTGTTTGCACTGTGGAAGGTCTGAGTTAGCTTAAAGATAGTAGTGTCTTCCAAGGTGCCATCAGAAGGTAAATAAGGACAGTTCTCTGGGGATGAGGCTTTGAAAGAGCTCCATCCCTATTCTGCTCTCTCTGGTGGCTGCCTGGTTGCTGCTTTTCAATGTGATTACAAGCTGTTTGTTTTCAAGATTTCCGTGGAGCTGGATGGTAAAGGGTGGAAATGGAGCAAGTTAAAATCCCACAGAACTCACTTCAGCAGTGTTGCATGAGACCAGCAGTGTTTATTGAATGAATGCTCCCTGGATTTATGCCAGACTTCATTAGTTTCAAACATTTTAAAAAGTTTATTCTTATAAGTTTTGCTAGTTTTCTTTTTTATTTTATGGAAGAATTTTTGGAAGTCCTGATTCTGCTTCTTATTTCTTTTGCTTCTCATTGTGTATAGCTGCATGGTTTCCACTGTATGCATGCATTCCACTGTATGCATGGTTTCCACTGTATGTTATTTTTTTAATTACAAAATTATTTATTTATTTTGACTGAGTGAGAGAGAGAGAGCGTACACAAGCAGGGAGAGGCAGAGAGAGTCTAAGAGAGAGAATCCCAAGCACTTTCTGTGCTGCTAACATAGAGCCTGACATGGGGCTTGACCCCACAAACTGTGAGATTGTGACCTGAGCCAAAATCAAGAGTTGGACGCCCAACCAACTGAGTCACCCAGGTGCTCCTTTCATTGATTATTTAACCAGTTCTCTGTTGAAGGATATGTATTTATAGTTTTTTGCTGATACTAACAATGTTTCATTGAATAACCTTATGTAGATGTAATTTCATATGTGTGAATCTTAAGGAAAAATTCTCTAGAATTAGAATAACCAGGTCATAGGTTGAAACTAGGCCATCTCTTAATTTTCATAGATACTACAAAATTGTCCTGAACAGTGGTTGCATCATTTTGCACTTTTGCTGGAAATTAATTTGTATTCCTTAGTTGTTTAACTGTTAATTGAGCTTTGTTTTTAGCAAGGCAATATTTTATGTGTTCAGGATACTGTCAGTGGTGTGCTGGTAAATGTTTAACAACTAGTTCTCTTAGGAGAATCCCACCCCCTGGTTTGTAGTGTTTTCTGATTTCTGTAGTGTTAATGCATCACACAACAGTCATTTATAGTGACGCGGGGTTGGGGAGAGAAATACACATCAACCCTTTTAAGTACTTTTTAAAAATTTATTTTGAGAGAGAGAGAGAGAGAGCGCACAAGCAGTGGGGGGAGGGTTAATAATACACCAATATTAATTTCTTAATTTTGGTAAATATAATGTTAATTAAGATCTTAACATTGGGAAAAACTGGGTGAAGGGTATTCAAGGACTCTACTATATTTACAACTTTTTGTGGAGTCTAAAATTATTTAAAAATAGAAAGCTAAGAACTGCAAAGAAATCTTTAACTTAGTAGATCTGTTATTGGATTGGTAGTATAATTCTAAAACTACTTTGTATCAATTGAATGGGCAAGTATATTGAAGTGCTTAGGAATCAGGGTTCTATTAGAAGGGAATTACAGATATGGAATGGGAAAATTGTTGTTGGATATGAATTGAGAGAATCAGTATCCACTCATGATATTTTAAAAAATGAGTATTTTTTTTGCTCTGGCTTCTGAAAGGGCCTAGAAGCACTAAGCCATCTGTTGTACACTGAATAGCCAAATCTTAGTTTCCAAATACTCTTTTCCACTGAAAGAAATCTAGGTCTGTGACATGTAAGGTATAAATTAATTCTGGAATATAATTTTATGCTAGAAACAAGATGTATTGAAAGATTTGATAAAAGGACACTGAAACCCATCATTGACCAAATTAGAGCAGCTTGGCACCAAAAAGAGCGACTGGTTATTATTACACACTGACCAAAAAAAAATGTCCATGAGTTTCTAGTGATACAGAAGAGAGAAAAAGAAGAAAGGGAAAGCTATTCTTTACTTAAAAAAAAAAAAAAAAAAGCCAATTAGCAAATATGGAAGGAATAAGAGTAAGAAAATAACCATTTTGTAAACCCTAGGGTAATAATTAATTTGGCAGGAATCATCCATTGATACTAAAACCACTGATTGAAAGGTTGACGGTGAACAGGATGATTGTATGGTCTCAAAATATTGATCACTCCCCATGGATTACTTATCAATTACTTGGAAAATATGCCTTGCAAAGGAGAGAACTGGTGGCCAGCACTTTAACCAAACAATCATACTAAGTGTCACCAAGAGAAGGGCAATGGGATATTTAGTTCTCCTATATGTTGCAATAAGAGGAATGTGATAGCATCCCTTGTGTTTTTGTGCACAAGACAAGAAGTTCTGCATTTAATCATGAGGAGACAATCAGACAAATCCAGTGTATAGGAAATTCTACAAGACAACTGGCCTGGATTCTTTAAAACTATCAAAATAAACAAAAATGGTAGAGAGGCTTCTTCTAGGTTAGAGAAGATGGAAGAAGCATAGGAACCAAATGGAATGTGTGAGAATTGATTGAATTCTGGATTGAGGAACTATTTTGAAGCACTTGAGAAATTTAAATAAGGGTTGTGTTTTAGACAATTTAATTGAGTTAACTTTAGTTTCTTTAGGTGTGAAGGTGGTGTATGATAACATGACCTTATTGTTAGGAAATATATGCTGAAATATGGAAGGGTGAACTGTTATGATAGCTGCAACTTTCAAGTGATTCAGCAAAAGATACAATCATATATAGGAAGAGGTAAAGCAAGTATTGCAAAAAGGATTTAGGTGATGATAATTCCAATGTTCATTTTATGTTCTTTCAACTTGTTTTCAGGTTTGAAAATCCAAATTAGAAAGTTAGAAATAAAAACCAATATCATGGCATTCATGTATGATCTAGAACTTGGTGTCTAATACCACCCCCCACCCCCCCAGTGAAAGGAACCAGGCCTCGATCCTTGGAGAAATGGCTGATTCCAGGGCTGAGCAGGGTGTATATGAGATGAGCGTGGAACATCATTTTATTCCAGAAAGTAGAGAAGCACTCAAAGAAATCATGTTAGCATGCCATCTTGAAGGGGCTTCTACTGGCCAACTCTGGGACAACGTGAAGACCAAAATAACTAAGTATGGTAATGAATTATAAACCATTGGAAGAAAATAGAAATTCATGAGACTATACTTAAATAAATGGGACTGAAAAGAGCCTTCTTGCTTATGGTAGAATGCTAAGAGCTACCTGGTAAATGTGGAAGAAGTGCAGGAGTTTGAAAAGCAGCATTTTCTATCTGTCACAGTAGAGATCACATCAGGCAAGAATCTCAACTGATGCTAAACGTAGGGGACAGTCTAATGAGGATCAAGGAGTTTGCATGGTCTTAAAATCTCCCCACAGACTGCTTATTTGTTCTCAGGGAGATAAAAAGGCAGCAATTACACAGTGGAGAGATCAGACAGCCCACTGCCTGGATGATGAGAATTAATTAGCATTTCCACTGAGGGAAAAATGACAGTATATGCCACGGATGGGATACCTGTGAAGGAAACATCACCTGTGGATCCAGATCCCAGTCTAGATCATATAACCTAAATCTAACCACAAGGAAACATCAGGCAAACCAAGAGTGAACATTCTAATTTTTTCAAAAAGAGTGGAGAACCATATTTTTCAAAGATGCCAGTGTCCAAAGATAGAAGATATGGAAATGTTCCAGATTAAAGGAGGCTAAAAGAGACATGACAATAAAATGCATGGACTCTAGATTGGATCTGTACTGGAAGAGGGAACATAAAAGAAGTTATTGGTTCAACTAGCAAAACTGGCATAAGGAAGGTTACTTAGATAAAAATGCCTTGCTAATGTTAAATGTACAGAATTTGATAACTACCATGATTGTATACACACCTTGGATTAATTAGGAATAAAAAGCCATGGTGTGAATAACTTCACCTTCAAACATTATGGAAAAAAATTGTGTGTGCATATTTGCTTATTTTTGTGTTTGTATGTACACAAGAAAAGAGAATGCAGATGATAAATGATAAATGGCATCACGTGTTAACAATAAGTTAGTCTGGGTCTATGGGTTTTCTCTGTGCATATTTCATTTGCATCCTTTTTTAAGTTTGACGTTTTCCCATTTAAAAAATAACATCATCAAGTCTGATTTTATATATTTTCTAAGATGATTCAAATGTGCTGCCAGAGTTGAGAACCACCCTTGCCAGAAATCTGAAATCCAGATTTATGTGAATCATCCAGGGCTTATTCACATGTCTTGACTGGTTCACGTTTTCTGGAATGGGGGTTTCCAGAATAGAAGGTAGGCATCCCAGGAAGTGTGCAAAAGTATCCTATCAGGGTCTCTGAAAAGTGTTACAATTTGCATTTTACTTTTATCTAAAATTAAGAAAGTAATTAAGAAATAATGCTTTGATTGTCAGTATATGTACTTATATACGTAAGTACAAATAGCATCAGTTCAAATGATGGAGTGGTGATCAAAGGGTATTTGGAAACCATTGATTTATAGAATCTGGTCCAAAATTATTCCATATCTGGCCCCTGAATACCTGTTTAGTATCTTATCTTATGATATCTGCTCAGCCTGTTCATATAACACACTCTGCTATTTGCTTTCCCCTATACCTAACTTTTAAAAAACTTCCATGCATTTTACTATGTGGAGACTAATGTATATTTTTGCAAAGATTTTTGGACTCATAACATCCACCTAATAATATGGAACAGAACTAACTTTTCCCTCTTTCTGTGTACATGCCTATATGCCTTGTGAATGTTTCTAATCTAGCTCCTTTAATATCTTATTGTAAAGGTGTTTGTATATCTACTTTTACTACCAGAATGTTATCGTGAACAGGAACAATGTTAATGCATCTTGATTTTTCACAACAGCAATAGTGTTTCCACATATAGAGGCCTTTTCTCTCCCCCAGCAATTAGAATGGTGACAAGATATTTCTAGTATAATATCTATTTCTCCCATAAAAATGAAAACAGAGTACATCATATGCATCAAATAGAAATTTTTTGTAAGCTCTATCAATGCATGCAGTGAGATCTGTTGCTCAAACATTTTGCACTATTCCCCAGTTGTTCATTCAGATTAAACAGAATGTGCTGTTTTTACAGGGATTAGTATCATCCAAGGATGTGTCAGTCAGTTTCACCCAGGTGGAGTGGCAGTGGCTGGACTCAGCTCAGAAGATCTTGTATAGGGATGAGATCCTGGAGACCAGCAAACCGGTTTCAGTGCTAAGTAGAGTTTCCCTGTAACTTCCTAGAGCATGAATTTCCATTCTGAGTTGATGAAACATGTCAAACCTCTAAAGACTTGAGTTGTTTTTACTTTTTTTTTTTTCTAAGTGAGAGAGAGCACATGCGAGTGAAAGGAGCAGAGGGAGAGAGAGACACAGAAACAGAAGGAGAGAGAATCCTAAGCAGGCTCCATGCTTAGCACATAACCAGATGCAGGGCTCGATCCCACGATGCTGGGATCATGACCTGAGCAAAATCAAGAGTTGGACACTCAACCGACTGAGCCACCCAGGCACCCCTTTTATTTTTATTGGTTTATTGTGTGTGTATATGTGTGTGTGTGTGTGTATTTTTTTAAATTTGAGTATAGTTGACATGAGTTGAATTGTTTTTATTGTTTAAGGGTTTGGTTTAAAAAGTTCTTAATTGCTTTGGAGCTTCAGAAAGGATGTCAGTGTCTTTACCTCTAGTGAGAGGTACTGCTCTGCTGAGGTTGAAATAAGCAATGTCATCGTACATGATAGTCCTTAGGCGTCATGAAGCACGAGGTGTGTAGATGTGAGCCTTGTGTCATTTCTCATTGACAGGGTGTCTTACAACCAAACCAGATGTGATCTCCCAGTTGGAGCAAGGAGAAGAACCATGGACAATAGAGGTGGCATTCTCAACCAGAGTCTTCCAGGTGAGTTATTGTATACCCAAGAGATGGAAATTAGATCTTAAAGTGGCCAGTTGGTTGCTTGGCACTTGCATTATTCTCCTAGGGCCATTGAAATGGAATACCACAAGCTGGGGTGCTTAAAACAACAGAAATGTATTGTCTCACTTCTGGAGGCTAGAAGTACAAAATCAGGATGTCAGCAGGGCCATACTTTCTCCACAGCCTCTAGGGGAAAATCCTTCCTACTTTTCTTAACTTCTGGTGGTTGCTGGCAATCCTTGTCATTTGCTGACTTATAACTGACTCTAATCCCTGCTTCTGTCATCACCTAACCTTCCTTCTTTGTGTTCTCCTCTAATTTAGGGCCGACCCTAATCTAGTATGACCTCATCTTAACTAATTACATCTACCAAGATCCTAGTTCCATATAAGGCCACATTCTGAGGTTCTGGGTGGACATGAATTTGGGAACATTATTCAGACCACAGTGAGATCTCTGAAATGTTTTTGGAAATCTCTTTTTAAAGACCTCATACCTTTGCAAATATTCGAGGATATCTGACCACCATTCCTATGATATTTAAATTAACATTTTGTAATACTATCCTCCTCTTACAATGTGTTCATTCTCTACTTGATGTTTATGACACACTTTGCACTCTGACATTACCCAACTCTAATTTCTAGTTATTGTATCTTCAATATTTATTTCTTCATTATTCAATTGCCCAATTTCCCCCCCTGTTTATATACTTCTTTTGATTTTCATCACTTTTGGATGTCTTCTTTTTTAAAATTTTTACACTGGGTGTTATATGGAAACCAACTTGACAATAAACTATTTGTAAAAAATAAATAAATAAATAAAGTGCTTGATAACATTTGGGAAAAAAAAGCTACATTACATAGAAGAAAATAAGGTAAAGCTATATAAACTGACAGAGGTCTAAGTTGTAATTTTAATGAAAAAAGAATATGTAAAATATAATATGTGTAAAAGGGAGAAGTATTACCTCACACAAAATAAAATTGCATATTTAAAAAAAAAAAAAGTTTATTTTTGAGAGAGACAGACAGAGCATGAGCAGTAGAGGGGCAGAGAAAGAAGGAGACACAGGATCCAAAACGGGCTCTAGGCTCTGAGCTGTCAGCACAGAGCCCAGCATGGGTCTCAAACCCACGAACCACGAGACCATGACCTGAGCTGAAGCTGGATGCTTAACCAACTGAGCCACCAGGTGCCCCAGTTTTGGATCTCTTCTTTAGGAATAATTAAATGTCCGTGATTTATAAACATCTGTGCTCCATCATGTTACTCTACTTCTTCCTTCTATCCCTTCATAGTGAAATGCCTCATGTTTTTCTGTGTTCAGACTCACGATCCATTTTCTCCTTTGCCCCCACTGCTAAGATTTCATAGCCATTAGTTTTTTGGTCCAAATTGACAATTGCCTTCTGTAACTTTGTGCTTTATTTGGTAGTGCTCAATATCCTCTGTAAAATACACCTAAACTTGGTTTTGGTAAGTAGAACTAATTTGGTCACACCCACCTTCTCTGAATATTGATTCTTCTGCTGTTTGTCTAGTTTACCACCCAGCACCAGTGCTCATCACATCACTGGCATACAGGAAATATTAAATCAATAAATCTTGATGTATGCAATCATTGCATTCAATCTAAGATTTCTTTAAAGGCCCTGTTTTATACCTTTTGCTCTTCTTAGATGTTTTGGATCTATCAATCAGTTTTTAAGGCATAGCTACCTTTATGTTCATGGCTCCAAAATTGGTGGCAAAATTACAGTCATCACAGTCAGCATTTGCATTACAGCCTGTGATATGCAAGGCACTGTTCTGAGAAGTTCACATGTATTAATTCATCTACTTCTCAAAGCAGTCCTCTGGTACATATACTATTATTATTTCTGTGGATAAACGAGCTGAAGTTGCGAGAGGTTAAATAATATGCCCAAGGTCCTCCAGTAAATAAGTGGTGCCCCTGGATTTCATACCCAAGTTATCTGGTTCCAGAGACCATTCTTATTAAAACTGTTCTGTGCTGCCAGTTGTCTCTAGTACATTTTGCTTCTGCCTCCCAGAGCAGCATTTGGCCTGTTGGAAGGTCACTTCCGGTAAGAAGTTCTACTTGCTTCATTCTCAGAATGTTAGAAACTAAAGTCATTGGCTTTCCAATTTAAAATGTCTATTCACTTTCCAAAGTCTCCTTTTATTCGCTGGGCTCTGTTGTTCTCCTATTTTCATGAATTGAGTCATCCTGAAATTTTCATCTCTCCCATCCTCTCATACATTTTATCTCAGTATCTTGTTATTATTTTTTAAGTGTTTATTTATTTATTTTTGAAAGAGAAAGAGAGACAGAGAGAGCACAGGTAGGGGAGGGACACAGAGAGAGAGGGAGACACAGAACCTGAAGCAGGCTCCATGCTCTGAGCTATCAGCACAGAGCCCGATGCAGGGCGTGAACTCATGAGCTGTGAGATCATAACCTGAGCTGAAGTTGGACACTGAACCGACTGAGCCACCCAGGCGCCCCATCTCAGTATCTTATTATTATGCTTTCAGTTCCCCCAATGAGCTCATTTATCATGCACTTCGACCAGAACCATATTATCACATAGGTGGAATTTTATTTATATCTGTCCAATTTGATTATCAAAATTGTCTCCTTTATCTTGATACTAACCTGAGAAGATAAATCTAATACTTACTATATAGTTCTGAAATCTACAACTTTTTCTTAAAATAAGGACTATCATGATAGCCTTATGTTGCCTATCCAAATTTTATTTTTCTCTATTTGCCCAAAACATCCTAAATTCCATCTAATCTGTATTTTTAAATATCCTAAAACATATCTAGACCTTTCATTGAATGGTGTTTTGCCTCCCTAGAAACATTAAACTTCAAGTCCTAACTGTTTTTCAGGAAACTATTCCTTACCACTCTAGGTGTATGACTTCAGACAAGCTGCTTAATCTTCATATGCCTTGGTTTCCTCATTTGTAAAACGAGGATAGTAATAGACCTATCTGAAAGGGTTCTGAGGATTAAACAAGTTAAGTGTGAATTAGTATTAAATATTGTTATCATTTATTAGTATCAGATGTTATTGTTTTTCCCTCGTTTTCACTTGCACATAGGTGTTCTGCCAAAACTTATCTATGTTGATTCATGAGTTTCTTTTTCTCAACTTACTTATAATTTCGCTAGATAAGTGCCTCTATTTTTCTCTTCCTCGTGTTTATATGTACCAGAACTATATACTCAGTGATTATCTAATTAGTTGGTGAGCTGGCTGAGGGAAAAAAAAACAAACCATTTTTGCCCTCCTAAAATTAATAGAAATCACAGATGTGTGAACTAAGATATTAGCTTGAGTTAAGAAGTAAGATTATTATAGGAACAAGACTGAAAAAAAACCAGTAAGTTAGAATATTATAAAGAGGAAAAAATAGGAATTTGTGATTTGTGTGGATTCAGTATTAATCAGTACTAACGGACTAAAATAACTAAATCAGCATTCAGAATAAAACTATTATTTTGGCCTTGATGCAAGGATCACCACTTGGTCTACGTATTTCTTACTCAGTATTAAAGGTCACATTTGGACAATACTGAAGGTACTTGTATTATATTGCCTGTCTTTTCTACTTTTTTGATGCTACAAAACGTTCTTCCCCATAGATAGATCGATTGATCAATAGATAGAACACTACCAGTTAAGAGGAACTTGAATTTTCTTCTGGGAGACTGCTTTTGAACCAAAAACTTAACCACATTTAAGTACAGTTGTAGAGCCAAGTCACAACCAATGTAATTCATCAGATGTGAATAATTTTCCTTTATTCTTGAAAAAGTCTGGAGAGGCCAGAACATCCAAGACCATCAACTCAGGCAGCTTATAATAATAAAAAACAAAACACCGATTAATGAGAAAAATGCGTCATGTGGGAAAGCAGTTAACGTGGGTATGAATCCTATAGGTTCAAGAATAGTTCACTATAAATGTGACTCATATGAGAAACGTTTGAAATATGTTTCAGAGCTAATGATTGGTAATAGAAACTGGGTACGAAAGGTGACTGATGGATGTGATATATGTGGAAAGTCACTTTTCGATATTAAGCTTGAAGAAATGTCTACTGAAATTCATGAATATAATCAAAATGGGAAGGATATCAGTCATAATGAATATCTTGTTCAGCTTCAGACTTTGGATCAGCTGTGAGTTTAATGGTTCTGGAAAATACTTTAAAAAGGCAGACTCTGGTACGCAAAAGAGATCTCATGCTGGGGGGAAAAATACCTTTGAATGTAGTGAATATGGAAGCACTTTTATCCAAAAGGCAACTGTCAATGTGTATGAGAATACTCCTTTGGAAAATCAGCCCCATGAAAGCAACAAATGCAGGCAATCATGCACAATGTCAAAAATTGTAGAACAGACAACACATGCAGGAGAGATGCTTTTTGAGTATGCTTCATGTGTGAAGGCCTTTGGTTCCTTACCAACTATTATTGTACATCCAAGAAGTCAATCAGAGGAGACATCCCATCAATATCTTCAAAATATGAATGCTGTAATCCAGACATCACAACCCACTGAACATCAGAGAGTTCATGCAGGATAGGCACCCAGTGAATATAATGAATATGAACAAGTATTTAGGATTTCAAACTTTAAAAATAAAAGAAACTACACCCATATTCAGAGAATTCCCATAGAGAAATCCTAGAATGTAATCAATGTGGCAAAATATTCAACAAAAAAGCAAACTTTGAGGTACCTGGGTGGCTCAGTTGGTGAAGTGTCTGACTTCAGTTCAGATCATGATCTCATGGTCTGTGAGTTCAAGCCCTGTGTCGGGCTCTGGGCTGACAGCTCAGAGCCTGGAGGCTGCTTTGGATTCTGTGTCTTTGTCTCTCTGCCCCTCCCCTGCTCACTCTGTCTCACACTCTTGTCTCTGTCTCTCAAAAATAAGTAAACATTTTAAAAAATTTAAAAAAGGGGGCACCTGGGTGGCTCAGTTGAGCATCTGACTTCAGCTCAGGTGATGATTCACAGTCTGTGAGTTCAAGCCCCACATCGGGCTCTGTGCTGGCAGCTCAGAGTCTAGAGCCTGCTTTGGATTCTGTGTCTCCCAGTTTCTCTGCTCTTCCCCCCCCCACCCCCCCATCACACTCTGTCTCTCTCTCAAAAATAAATAAACATTAAAAAAAATTTTTAGTTTAAAAAAGAATGTGGCAAAGCCTTTTGCAAGAATGTACAACACACTAGGCATCAGAAAGTGCACACAGAAGTGAAACCCTATGAATGTGTTGCATGTGGGAAAGCCTTCTATATAAAATCAAAACTTACTGTGCATCAGAGAACACATAGAGGGGAGAAATCTTATGCATGTATCAGATGTGACACAACCTTCAGCCGCAAGTCAACACTCACTGAACATCAGAGAAGACACACAGGGGAGAAACCCTATACTTGTACTGAATGTGGGAAAACCTTCTGTGTGAAGTCAAAACTGACTGTACATTGGACAATACACAGTGAGGAGAAACCTTATCAATGTATCAGTGTAGGAAAACCTTCAGTGGTAACATCTCACAGCACATTGGAGAAAACACACAGGGGAGAAACCCTACGAATGCATAGGATGTGGGAAAACATTCAGCAATATTTCTTCCCTTCTTGAAGATCAGAAAACACACACAGGAGAGAAGCCCTATGAGTGTCCTGACTGTGGGAAAACCCGTGGTAACAAATCAAGTCTTAAGGGACATTGCAGAACACACACAAGGCAGAAGCCCTGGGAATGTGATGCAGTATCATTCTGCCACAATTTGGTCCATAGTAAATGCCAGAGAATTTGAAAAGGAAAGGAGCACTGAGTATAATGATTGTAAGAAATCTTTCCAGGGGACATCAGATAGCACACATGGAAGAAAAAATCGTTAACTATTTTAAATGTTAAAAATCCATAAGTCAGATTCATTGTATGTCAAAGAATTGGTGAGATGCAACATTGAGCGGCAAAGAATGATAATCAACAAATGTAAAAACAACAACAACAACACAAAAAAACCAAGAATTCTTTATGTAGCCATAACTAACTAATTGAACATCAGATTATTGGTCTATGATTGCAGCTTTGTGGACAGTTTGAATATGTGTCAGTGTTTGACAAGATTTCAAAAAATTGTATATCAGAGAATCCATTTAGAGGAATCTTCACATGGAAATATATAAAGGAATAATACCACAGTTTTAATATCGGGTATAATGTGAAATATTTTATAGACTATAAGCCAATATTCTGATATATTATGGGTACTCACACATATTCACTAAAGAACAAGAAGCCCTTTAAAATTTGAATAAGTTAGAGGCATCTGGCTGCCTTAGTTGGTTAAATATCTGACTTCGGCTCAGGTCATGATCTCGCGTTTTGTGAGTTCAAGCCCCGCATCAGGCTCTGTACTGACAGCTCAGAGCCTGGAGCCTGCTTCGGATTCTGTGTCTCCTTCTCTCTCTCTGCCTCTCCCCTGCTCACACTCTGTTTCTCTCTCTCTCAAACATAAACATTTAAAAAAATTGAATAAGTTAAATGACCTAGACAATAGAATTAGACATTTGTAAACAGCCTTTGACATCATATATGTATATGTTTCAGCACAGGGATGATACATATATTGGATTTGGATATATAATTCCAGAATAAATGGGTTTGGGATTTATATACTCTTAGCATAATAAGAATTATTCCCACTGAGTGTTCCACATCAGTTTGCCTTATTATCTTTCAACACACTATATATTTATTACATTTGGCAAGTTTAAAATATTATACTTAATGCCAATATTATCCTTAATATAAAATTAAGTATATATAAAAATTAATATACTTAATTTGCCAATATTTTACTGACCTAATTAATGATATTGGCCATTGCTATTGAACCTTATTTTATTTTAACTTTAAAGATTATTTATTTTATTTCTTAAAAAAATTTTTTTTAATGTTTATTTATTTTTGAGAGAGAGAGAGACAGACTGTGAGTGGAGGAAGGCAGAGAGAGAGAGGGAGACATAGTATCCGAAGCAGGCTCCAGGCTCTGAGCTGTCAGCACAGAGCCCCACGCAGGGCTCGAACTCAAACCTCAAGATCATGACCTAAGCGGAAGTCGGCTGCTTAGCCGACTGAGTCACCCAGGTGCCCCTGGATTATTTATTTTAGAGAGAAAGAGACAAGAGACAGAGCATGAGCAGGGGAGGGTCAGAGAGAGAGTCAAATGCTTAATTGACTGAACTATCCAGGTGCCCCTATTGAACCATATTTTAAATAAAGAGGCTTATGCCGTCATCTGCTTTTTTAGCAATTTTTTTAAATGTTTTTATTTATTTGTAGGAGAGAGAGAGAGAGACAGCGTGAGCAGGGGAGGGTCAGAGAGAGAGGGGGATACAGAATTGAAACAGGCTCCAGGCTCTGAGCTGGCAGTCAGCACAGAGCCCGACGCGGGGCTCGAACCCACGAACCGCGAGATCATGACCTGAGCGAAAGTCGGACGCTTAACCGACTAAGCCACCCGGGCGCCCCGTCATCTGCTTTTTTAAATAAAAATTTAAATTATTTTGGAATAATTTTTAACTTAGGGAAAAGTTGCAAAAATATTCAGACATTATCATTCAGTTTCCCCTAATGTCGTCTTATGCAACTTGATATATATGTCAAAATTAAGATACTAACTAACTATTAGTTGAAGGCTCTATTTGGATTTCTCCAGTTTCTACAAATGGTCTTTTGCTGTTCTAGGATCCTGTCCAGGATACCACATTGCATTTAGGTATGTTTTCTTAGTCTCTTCTGGTCTTTGACAGTTTTTCCAGCTTTCCTTCTTTTTGCTTATGAAGAATACTTATCAAATATTTTGTAGAATGTCTCATGTTTTCTCATAGGGATTTGGGGGAAGAATACCGCAGAGAAGTAGTATCCTGGCTGCATCATATGAGGGTGTACATGATACCACCATGGCTATTCACTGGTGATGTTAACCTTGAGTACTTGGTTAAGGTGGTGTTTACCTTGTTTTTGCACTATAAAGTTACTGTGTTTCCTTTTTCATGCTCTGTTGTTTGGAAGTGAGTCATTAATCCCAGCCCACATTCAGGGATAGGGATTTAAGGTCTACCTCTTGGAGCAGGAATTATCTATGTATATATTGTTTGGAATCTTTCAAAAGGAGGATTTATTTCTTCTCATTTATATCAGTATGGTCTCATGGATATTCACTTTATTCTTTGGGATATTCATCTTATTGTTCAAATCGTTGCAGCTTTGGTCATTGGGAGCTTTTAAAAGGGGACGATCTCCCCCATAGCATTCTAGAAATCTCACCACATCTCCATGTAGGCCATGTAGGATGGGCTCTGCTGCTGACTGACCTAAGTGTGGGTAGATAATGCACTTTGTCGGGAGCTGGTATGAGGCTGCGTCTCATTCACCTATCTTGAGGGAGGCTGCCATGACAGTTTCTTATATGACTGACTGGTTCCAGTTAGGCATGGGACTTTGTACCTTGTCTCCTTCACCCTTGGTTACAGCTGCAGGCTATAAAGCCACTTAGCTGTAGTCTAGAATTGACTCTCCTGCATGAGAGTGCCTCAACCACTTGTGCTGCCTATCTTATGGTCCCATTGGTTTTGGTGTCCTCCTTGGGGACAGGTGACACAGGCAGCTGACACTACAGTGATCTTGTGTACTCTGTATAAGTCATAAACGATCTTGATATATCTCTGCTTGTGGTTTTACTGGACAAATCTGCGGCATGGGCCAGCCCACCCAACAGCTGCAGTAGTCTCTGCTGTTTAGAGACTGCCTGAGAGAGCTCTTTCAGACCTGAACTTGGCTCCTGTGTCCTTTTCACACATTCCCCATACTTTTGTTGTCCTTGTTGTTTTATTTTAAAGGAGTTAAAGTGTTGCCATTTGTAAAATTAATTTAATTCAAATATTTGTTGCCTCTCTTTTATTACTGCTTTTAATTATTTGGGAGAGGGTATTTACTCTTCATAATGAAAGCCACTAAAATCCATCTGTCTCACTTCCATTGGTATGGTGGCTGTTTCAAGTTCAGCAGAAAAGACGGAGACTTATCTCCACCTCTTCAGTTAGTATATGAGAAACAAAAATGCACAGCACAGAAGAGACAGGTATTGCATATACCTGAAACTGATCTTGTGTTGAACCTCCTAGACATTGACTTAAAATCTTTTATCAGTTCATTCTCATTTAACAGAATAAATGACTACTGACATTCTATGGAAAGAAATGACAAAATACAAGAGAGGTACATAGGCCAGTTTTCAGGCCCAAGATGAGAATTTGACTCTTTGTTAGAGTTACAATATGTTTATACAGTATATTTTCAAGAACTCTCTGAAAGCAAAGCTCTTTTTTTACCCTCCAGAATTAAAACATCTTTTTTTTTTTTGGTCATAAGCTGCATGAACTAGTACTGAATAATGGTTAATGAAAAGTAGAACTTAAGGGTGCCTGGGTGGCTCAGTTGCATGACCGACTCATTATTGACTTTGGTTCAGGTCATGATCTCATGGTTTGTGGGATCAAACCCCATGTTGGGCTCCACGCTGACAGTATAGAACCTGCTTGGAATTCTCTTTCTCCCTCTCTCTCTCTCTCTCTTTCTCTGCCCCTTCCCTGCTCATGCTCTCTCTCACTCTCAAAGTAAACAAACTTAAAAAAAAGAAAAGTGGAACTTAAAGTCATGATGAGGAAGATTGTACAAGTATGAGCATTATAGTTTTGGGTGAAAATGAACAGGGTTTTATAGGATTGACAGGTGAGGAAGCCAGTGCTGTTGAATTAGCATTTTAAGTCCTTTAGAATGTGTGTCTTGACTATGTAAAATACCTTGATCATTTTCACCATTTATCTTTTTGGTACAATGAAAAAAAATACAGTATCAGTTTCTCATAGTAGTTGTATTTGGGAGATCATTACCACCAAAATGATAATGGTCACTTAAAATATTTTTAAGTGAATCTTCCAATGTTGCAGTGGCATTTTAAAATCTTTGCTTAGTTTGAGCATTTTCGTTTTCTGTCATTTCTTTTAACTAATTGCTATTTCAAACTGTTCCTATCTAGAATATTTACAGATAATTTAGCACAGGAGCAAATTTGAAGCCAGTTTAAAATAAAAAAGGAAGTTCACTAGCCAGAAAGCTATTTATGAAACAGGAAAACCCCATGATAAATGTTAAGCAGCATCTTGCTACAGATTTCCAACCCAGTAGATACTGCAGGTATTGGTCAAGGTAGCTTTAAGCACAAAAGAAAGAGAAGATAGGCTTCTAGTTCATTCATTTACTTCCTACTTCCATAGTTTAAGTGCTGAGAGTGTCCTATAATTTAAGGATTTCTTAGTAAATTAACCTGAGGAGTTTTTTTTCTTTGTTCTAGTCTAGAGGAAATATTTGTCTACTGGGAAATATTTTTACCATCTGCATAAAATTTGTTTGCATCTACCTGTAAAGAGATGAACACAGGCTGATAGTCTGTTCCCCAGCCTCCTAACTCAACTAATAGAGTCCTGTTTTGAGCTGCCCATGCTGAATACCTAATAAGATTCCAAAAGGGATATGTACATTTGACATTAGTGAAAAGATTATTTTCACATTTTGTTGGAGAAAACTTCCTACAGTAAAGAAACACAGTGATGCTAATTGCCAGTATACTGTTGCTCTGGTAAATGGATGGAGCTCTCTTTGAGGAAAAGGTTAAGGGACTAACTGTCACAGTTACATTGCTGTGGCATTGAGAACCCCCAAGACAATCCTTCCTTCCCTCCCACCAAAAATTGTCTCAGAACTGGCTCAGGGAGAAAAATTGGGTGAGAGATTGTGATTATTGTTCCATTGCACCCGCTGATACCAGTTCATTCACTCTTGATCTGATTTTGGTTATGTAAGCCAAGTGCTTGGGGACGTCACATTGTGAGCTGTCTTTTCAATTTTATTCATAGTGTCATTTGATGCAGAAAAGTTTTTTTAGTTTGATAACATCAATTTATGCTTTCCTTTGGCTGGTTTTACTTTTGGTGTCATATCTAAGAATGCATTGCCATATCCAAAGCCATGAAAACTCAGCTCTGTTTTCTTCTAAAAGTGTTATGGTTTTATATCATACTTAGTTCATTTTTTCATTTTGAGTTAATTTTATTAAATATTTTGAGGGAAGGGGCTAGCTTCATTCTATTGCCTGTGGAAATGGAGTTGTCTCAACACCATTTGTTGGAATCCCTGAACTTTCCTCATTGAACAGCCTTGGCACCTGTGTAGAAAATCAGTGGTCTGTAGAAGCAGGACTTTATTTCTATTTCATTGGTTTCTGTGTCTGTTCTTATGTTAGTCGCACACTGCTTTGATTATTGTAACTTTGTAGTAAATTTTGAAATCAGGAAGTGTGAGTCTCCAACTTTATTTTTTGTTTCAAGATTGTATTCCAGCCCCTTGGAATTCCATATGAATTTGAGGATAGGCTTCTCCATTTTTTGAAAAACAGCTATTAGAATTTTCTGGTTTTGTTTTTAGTTAATTTATTTATTTTGAGAGAGACAGGGGGAGCAGGGACGGGGCAGGGGGAGAGAGAGAATCCCAAGCAGGCTCCACACTACCAGCATGAGCACCTTGAGACCATGACCTGAACTGAAGTCCGCTGTTAACCCGCTGAGCCCCACCAGGCTGGCTAGTCCAGCTGTGCCCCGGAACATGACTCCTAGTCCTCATGATTTCATTTGAATTAACAAGATGGATGCCAGCTTCAAAATTAAGGTGTCAGCAGAGGGTCTAAGAAGGAATCTGTTCCATGCTTCTTTCCCAGCTTCTGATGGTGTTTGGCAGTCTTTGACACTCACTAGTTTTCAGACATCCCCGTCCAATCTGTCTCCATATGCACAAGACATTCTCCCATGCCGTTGTCTCCTCAGTATTTTTGTAAGGACGCCAATAATTGGATTAGGGCCCACCCTAATCCGGTATGACCTCATTTTAATTTAATTAATGACATCTGCGATGATCCTATTCAAAAATAGTCACATTCTGAGGCTCCTGATGGACATGAATTTGGAGGCAAGGATATACTATTTCTACTTGGTACAATGGACAAAAGTAACCATTTTATATTGTAACCACAAAGTTCACCGTTCCCTAATGGTCCCCAACGCGTCCTTTACAGTTTATTCTCTTAAACAAGATTCCTTCAACGACGTCTCATCACCCTGCATTATTTTGCAACGTCCTGGAGCTCAGAATGAACCAGGCCCACCAAGCCCCAGGGAGAAGCCCTAAGAGCGACCTCTGCCCTTCAGGGTAAACTCTTCAGATGGGGCGTGGGGCCAGGGCTTATGGGAAACGTAGTCATAGGTTTCCTTGCCCAGCACAGCGCAGGTTCCGGCAAGGGTCTTCTGAGGCTTCTCGTGCGCATGTGTACTTCGGTCTTCAGGCGGCGCTCGCGTTTCCACTCCCAGCGGAGGAAATCCCGGAGCGCTCGAGGCGCGGGCGCTGCTCGAGCGGCTGGTGCGCCCAGGTAGGGTGGGCGAAGATCTGCGGGGGCTGCTGGAGGGAGGGACGGGGGACGGGGGGAGGAGCCCCGCGGCGTGACCCCCGGCACTTGGGCCAGCCTGAGGCAGGCGGGGCGGCGTCGGCCTCGGGGGTGGACTGCAGGGCTGGGCGCTTCTGTCTGCCGAGGGGCCGGGCGTGCAGCGTGGGGCCGCAGTGTCCGCGCAGTTGTGGGAAGAGGACGTGAACTTCGGATCCCGGTGGAGCCGGGTGTTAAGTTCGTTACTGCAGCAAGATGACTGAGCTACGTAGTTGCCTCATCTGTGCAACAAGAATATTACGTGCCACGTGGGGTTGTTCTGAGGATTCTATTTTTTACATACGTTTTGAAAATACGTATAAAGTTTCTAACATACGGAACAAAGCTTGTTTAATATTGGCTGTTAAGGTATTTGGGAGATACTGTGTTCTTTTCATTGGCTAAATTTTATTTAATCCTATTAACAGCCTTTATGTCACTGCTTTCTGTTTTGGCAAACGAGGAAACTGAGGCTGAGAGGGCTCAAGTGAAATACTCAAGGTCTCGCAGCCCAGGTAGACAACCCCGTCTAAAACCAGCATCGGATTTCTCACAGCACTTATTTCAGGGCCCAAGGAAACAACCCCAAAGTGTGTGAGCTGAATCTCACCTTGTGATCATGCATTTTGGGATTTCTTGGCATCTCAGAACCCTCGGTTCCAACCACATTAACTACTGTTGGCCATTTGCATTGTCCAACCTTCAGCATCCTCAGTGGCCTTAGTGTTTAGGCAGATAAAAGTTCTGTGAGATTTGGATCTCTGCATGAAACCTCTAAATAAAATGATTTTGTCTTTTAAGCCTAGATTCCAGCTCCCTTGGAAGAAAGGAGCTTTTGTGAAGTAAGAAGGAGGAGGCTCCAGGAATAGGAATCCCACTTTGAAGATCACTCCTCTGACCTCAGACATCTCACCACAGCCTTTAGAGCAGACGCAAGAAACTGCTAAGAAGGAGCATGTCCTAGGTTTGCATAGTCTGAAGTAGCAGTTCTTCATTTTGCTCAGAATGAGCACTGTTTCACTATCACCACATCCACAGGACTTCACCATGATATGAAAGGTTTGGACCAAGTTTCAGAAAAGATAGGTGAGTGGAGCACTGAGAGTGGTGGGCGAGGGGCAGCCTGCATGGGAAATATTAATTCATTAGAGGGTTCATGTCCACATGGTCTGCAGGGAGAGATCACTAGGCACAACTGTCTAAGGAATTCTATCTGCAGCCTTTAATAAACGTGCCGTCTTCAACCTCCACTCACTTTTTCTAGATTTTGAGATGCTCTTGTATGTCCCTCATTTTATGTGTCCTCTAGAGGTATGCTACTGCTCCATCTGTCCTGCCTTTACAGAGTCACAGAATAGGGTCCTCTGTCTGCTTAATTTCAAAGCTGAGAAACCTTGACTCTGAATGTGTAAGTAACCTGCCTAGAGTCACCCAGGTGGTTAGTGTCACTACCAAGACCAGAAAACTGTCCATGAGGTAAGCCACCCACCAAGACTATTGCAACTGAGTTAGAAACAGCTTTTATTTTTATTTAATTTTTTTTGTTGCTCTTTATTTGTTTGTTTTTATTTACATCCAAGTTAGTTAGCATATAGTGCAACAGTGATTTCAGGAGTAGATTCCTTAATGCTCCTTACTCATTTAGCCCATCCCCCCCCCCACAACCTCTCCAGTAACCCTCTGTTTGTTCTCCATATTTACGAGTCTCTTTATGTTTTGCCTCCCTCCCTGTTTTTATATTACTTTTGCTTCCCTTCCCTTATGTTCTTCTGTTTTGTATCTTAAAGTCTTCATATGAATGAAGTCATATGATATTTGTCTTTCTCTGACTAATTTCACTTAGCATATAATACCCTCTAGTTCCATCCACATAGTTGCAAATGGTAAGATTTCATTCTGTTTGATTGCTGAGTAATAAATACTCCATATATATATATATCACATCTTATTTATCCATTCATCCATGGATGGACATTTGGGCTCTTCAGTTAGAAACAGTTTTTAAGGTAGACCTGTCCATAAAGCAACCCCATTCTTTTCTGCAGAGTGACTTCTCTGACTCTAAGGGTAAGCAACTCAATAGGAATATAAGTAAACAAATATCTTGAGTATTTTTCCTAAAACATTGATGAAAAATAACGATTTGCCTTTTGATACCGTGTAAAATTCTGGATTGGTTCTAAATGAAAAATGAAATTAATAAATCATTCAGAAGTAAACCCAGTGAAAAATTGCTCAGCCAAGCTCTACAGTTCCTGTCAGATTCACACATGTGAATTCTACCTGCACTTGGTTCTTGCTGACTCTTCTCAGGGGCCAAAGAACTTTTTCCTACAGGGTAGTGTTTAACCACCTGGTGTGCATAGGGTTTTAGAAGCTGAATCTCAAAAGTCTGTAGCAGCCAAATCTCACATGACCTTCTACTGTTTTCTTCTCCTATAGCTGTGCATTCAGCCTCCATACTTCCCCAAGAAGAACAGAAAAAGAACAAATCCCAGGTGAGCTTTTTTTTTTTCATTTTTCACATTGTTTTCCATTGCATAAAACAATAAAAGATAAAAATGATAAAAGTTATCAAGGAATGGATAGAATTAACAGGTCTAAAGCAAGGAAAAGGTCAGGATGTGAGTTCTATAGAGATAATTATAATTGTTGTATGTTAACATATGTTACACACTATATTATGTAACAGCACTTTTTATAATAATTATGTGCAAATATGATACTCTGTCCAAAAGGGAAATGCTTTGCTTTGACCATAAAAATAAAGAAATGTAATTCTTCATGGAAGTCTGAAAAAATTCTTAGTCTTCCTGAAAGACATCCCCTGTGAAGTGGGGGCTGGTAAGTCTAAAATTTGAAGGGCAAACCAGCTGGAAACTGGAAACTCAGGAGTTAATGCTGCAGTCTTGAAGCAGAATTCCTTCTTTTTGGGGAAACTTTAGTTTTTGCTCATAAAGGGCTTTAACTGTTTGGATGAGGCCCACCCACATTATTGAGGGTAGTCATCTTTACTTAAAGTCAACTGATTGAGATATTAACCACATCTACAAAATAGCTTTATAGTAACAGGTAAGTGCTTTTTTTTTTAAAGTTTATTTATTTATTTTGAGAGAGACAGAGACAATGCAAGTTGGGGAGGAGCAGAGAGAGGAGAGAGAGAGAATCCCAAGCAGGCTCCATGCCATCAGCACAGAGCCCAACAGAGGCTCAAACTCATGAAACTGTGAGATCATGACTTGAGCTGAAATCAAGAGCTGGATACTCAATTGCCTGAGCCACCCAGGCACCCCAATTAAGTGCTTTATCAAATAACTAGATACAGTAGCCTACCAAGTTGATACATCAAAGTAACCATCACAGGTCTGATAAGAACGGAATGAGTAACAGGGCACCTGGGTGGCTCAGTTGGTTGAGCACTGACTCCTGATTTTGAATCAGGTCATCATCTCATAGTTTGTGAGATCAATCTCTGCATCAGGCTCTGTGCTGGCACTGCAGAGCCTGCTTGGGATTGTCTCCCTCTTTCTGCTCCTCCCCTACTCACATACATGCACACTCTCTCAAAATAAATAAACATTTAAAAAAAGGAAAGGTATGAGTGAGGTGCTGATATATTTTCTATATTGTATGCATGTATTGTGTATAAATATACACATGTGTATTGACATATATGTGGTATGTGTATAAATAAATACATGTATAAATATAGACAGACTTATTTTATAATCATGTGACTAGTAAACAGTACTTGGTTGGATTATTTTTGTGCATGACCTGAGATTTCCTTTTTTATATTGGAAATTTTAACCCCTTCACGTTTATTATGGTCATTGATTATGTTTAGTTTTAGTCCCTCTGTCTTTATTTGTATTTTTATTTATCCCACCAATGTTTAGAGACAAAAGGAAGTCAGTGAGTTAACACCTTGATCTTAGGCTTCCACCTTCCAGCACTGTAAGAAAATAAATTTCTTTGCTCAAGGCATCTAGTGTGCGGTACTTTTGTTATGGGAGAGGGGCGCCTGGGTGACTCAGTTGGTTAAGCGTCCGACATTGGCTCAGGTCATGATCTCACGGCTCATGAGTTCAGGCCCCACATGGGGCTCTGTGCTGTCAGCATGGAACCTGCTTCAGATCCTCTGTCTCCTTCTGTCTCTGCCCCTCCCCTGCTTGTACTATTTTTCTCTCAAATGTAAATAAACAAATTTTTTAAAAATACAGATAATTTTTTTTCATAAAAAAAAAATGTTTGGGGTACCTTGGTAGCTCGGTCGGTTAAGCGTCCAAATTTGGCTCAGGTCATGATAACTTGGTTTGTGGGTTTGGGCCCTGCATTGGGCTTTGTGCTAACAGCTCAGAGCCTGGAGCCTGCTTTAGATTCTCTCTCTCTCTCTCTCTCTCTCTCTCTCTCTCTCTCTCTCCCTCTCTCTCTCTCTCTCCCCCTCTCTCCCTCCCTCCCTCCCTCCCTCCCTCCCTCCCTCTCTTTCCCCCCTCCCTCCATCCCTCCCTCTCCTGTTCCCCTGCTCTCACTTTCTCTGTCTCTATCAGAATTAAATAAACATTAAAAAATTTTAGAAAAAAATATTTAAGTTGTAACAGGAAATACAGAGGCCAAGTACATGTTTTTTACATTTAGCACAAATCTGAATTTAAGGAAGCCACTGTGAACAGTAAGCTCATTGCACTTATCACCATAAAATGTGTTCATTGAGAAAACAACTTTCATCTTTGGGGCACTTGGATGGCTCAGTTGGTTGAGCATCTGACTTCAGCTTAGGTCATGATCTCATGGTTTGTGAGTTTGAACCCTATATCACGTTCTGTTCTGACAGCTCAGAGTCTGGAGCCTGCTTCAGATTCTGTCTCCTTTCTCTCTGCCCCTCCTGTGCTCATGCTCTCTCTCTCTCTAAAATAAATGAACATTTAAAAAAAAGAAAGAAATGGGGCGCTTGGGTGGCTTAGTCGGTTAAGCGTCCGACTTTCGCTTAGGTCATGATCTCGCGGTTCATGGGTTCAAGCCCTGCATCGGGCTCTGTGCTGACTGCCAGCTCAGAGCCTGGGCCTGTTTCAGTCTGTGACTCCCTCTCTCTCTGACCCTCCCCTGCTCACGCTGTCTCTCTCTCTCTCTCTCTCCTAGAAATAAATAAAAAACATTTAAAAAAAATAAAAGAAAGAAAGAAAGAAAGAAAACAACTCCATCTTTGAATATCCTGAAATGTTTAATTGGGAAATCTTAAGTAGGTTTGAATATGCCAAACCCAACTTGGACATAACCTGGGAACTGTTTGTACCATAACATGTCGTATATTGTTCTTTGCCTTTATTTCCTAGTATTAGCAACCATGACATGGTGGAAGAGTTGATAAAGGTTTTCTATAAAAGGCCATATAGTAAACCTTACAGGCTACATATGCTTTCTTTTACATTTTTTTTTCCAATCTGTTAAAAATGTAAAAATAATTCTTAGCTCATGGGCTACTGAAAAAACAGACTTGGCCAGATTCAGCCTGTGGGCCATAGTTTGCTGGTCCCTGATATAGTGGACTCTGGAAACTAGACTTCCTTGGCTCAAGTTCCCAGTTCTGCTGCGTATTGTGTGGCCAGGGACAAACCCCTTAACAATTGTTCCTCAGTTTCCTTATTTGCAAAATGATGATAATGACATAACCCTATCACATGGAGTTCTAGTGAGGGTTCAGTAAATTAATATAACACACTAGACCATTGTATAGAATGTTAACAATATTAGCTATTATATGAGTAGCAATATATTTGTTGGAACTTTTATAGGCTTTTGATTATCTACATAACAGCTGTCCCTCACTCCATGCCAACAGCCATTTGGTTTTTGTTTTTGTTTCATTGTCCACCTTCCCTCAGTATGATTCAGGAAATGAATAAAGCTTGATCTAACCTAATTTTTGCCCAGCTTATTGAGGTATAATTGACAAATAAAATTGTGAGATATTTAAAATGTATAATGTGACGATTTAAGTATACATTGTAAAAGGATTCCCGCATCAAGTTAATTAACACAGCTATCACCTCACATATTTACCACCTCCCCCATTTTTTTGGTGAGAACATTTACATTCTACTCTCTGCAGATTTCATTTATACAGCATACAGCGTTACCAACTCTAGCTCCATGTTATACATTACATCCTTATGGTCTAACCTAATTTTGAAAAATGTGTCCTGATTGATGATTCGTTTGAAATAAGCATCCAAGTGCACGTGGGTGGTTGGGTCTGTTAAGCAGCCGACTCTTGGTTTCTGCTCAGGTCATGATCTTGCAGATCGTGAGTTCGAGCCCTATGTTGGGCTTCATGTAATGAGCACAGAACCTACCTGGGATTCCCTCTCTCACTTTGTCTCTGCCCCAAACCCCCTCTCAAAATAAATAAAATTTTAAAAATAGTTTTAAAGAGAAAAGGAAATAAGCATCTGACCCAGTTCTGGCAGGGGAAAAACTTAAAAATAATATTCAGTGAAATATGGGGGAACAGGATTCCCCAGTGGTTAACAGACATTTGATATAAAAGTCCTTTGATTTTGGTGGATATTTTTATGATGAATGTGATATCCAGTTGTATCTTTTGATCCTAAGGTAGTATCTGAGGATGGCAGAATACAAAGCTGTGAAGGAGTTGGGTCAACAGTGTCTTGAGCAGGTGAATTAACCACCCCAGGAGCTTCTTTATGTAAGGTCTCTTTTTTTCTAATTATACCAGTTGAGTTGAGATTTTGTTTCTTTTTAAAAATTTTTTTTTAATGTTTCTATTTATTTCTGAGACAGAGAGACAGCATGAGTAGGGGAGGGTCAAAGTGAGAGGGAGATACAGAATCTAAAGCAGGCTCCAGGCTCTGAGCTAGCTGTCAGCACAGAGCCCGACGCAGGGCTCAAACCCACGAACCGTGAGGTCATGACCTGAACCAAAGTTGGCCGCTTAACTGACTAAGCCACTCAAGTGCCGTGAGATTTTCTGTTTCTTAGAGCGAAGGTGGTTTAACCAACTTACAGGTATACCTTTTTTTTAAAAGGTTAATTAACATTAACATTAATCAGCCTCAGGGGAGAATATGTTCTTATGAGAAACTGATTCAGGGGCGGCTGTTTTTCAGCCCTGTAAATCTCCATGTAGTGAACCTAACCATTAGAAATAAAGCTATTTGGGGACGTCTGGGTGGCTTAGTCAGTTAAGCGTCCGACTTTCGCTTAGGTCATGATCTTGCGGTTCGTGGGTTCAAGCCCCGCGTCGGGCTCTGTGCTGACTGCCAGCTCAGAGCCTGGAGCCTTTTTCAGTCTGTGACCCCTCCTGACCCTCCTGCTCACTCCTCTCTCCTAGAAATAAATAAAACATTAAAAAAAAAAAAGAAATAAAGCTATTTGGAGCACTTGGGAGGCTCAGTTGGCCAAATGTCCTACTCTTGATTTCAGCTCAGGTCATGATCTCACAGTTGTGAGATCCAGCCCGTCTGCCCCTCCTCTGCTCACATGCTTTTTCCCTCTTTCTCAAAATAAAGAAATAAACATTTTAAAAATACTTAAAAAAAAAAAAAGAAATAAAGCTGTTATTTCATTATATGAAACAAGTGTCTATTTCATTGAGCTTTCATTGCATTTGTGCAAGAGAAGTACTTGGAAAATCATTACTTCATGTGTGTCTTACATTGAAAATATGTGAAATAAACATTAAATTAAATTTGTCCAATGATCTGTCTCTATGTTATTACTTGATTATATATGGTGTGAGATAAAGATCTAATGTTTTCCCAAATGAATAATCAGGTCTCAATCAAATGAAGTTTGAAGTACCATCTTTATCAGATGTTAATTATCATTTGTAGGGAGTATTTTTGCTCAAGACTCCATCCCTTTGTTTTTTTAGTAACCAAATTGCCCTTGTGACATAGGAGCTAGTAGATCTCCTGAGCATTCTTGGCTTCCCATTTCTTTCTGGGAAGGACATTTGATCCAAATGGGTCAACAAGAGCCCTACCTGGGACTTTTGTAATAGGAGAACATCATGTTCTGTGGCTTGGTGACCTTGGGACTTAAGCAGCCATGAGAAGGTGTCTGTGTGAAGGAAAATAGCCTGTGGAGAGAAACATTTAAGAGGCACATGAGATCTTGATGTTGCACAAGATATTCGTGCTTGACTCCCTTGTTCTGCATGTTCCAAAGATGCACACTGTCCTGTTCTTCTCACTTCATTATTAAGCCAACAAATGTTAACATTCTCTATGTACAATGATCTGTTTCTGCCTTCTGTTTGACTAAATTATTTGTTTATGCTCATGCCAAAGATAATGTTTTCTTTACTATGGCTTTATAATGCTTTTATTATAGAGCAAGTCCTTTAACCCATTGTTCTATGGATCTGTTAACCTTCAGCAAAGGAGAAAAGAATATGCAATGGGAAAAAGATAGTCCTTGTTGAAATAAGGGTTAATGAGGTATAATTTCACATAAAATAAAATTCACCATTTTAAGCATGTACTGTCAGATGAGTTTTGACAAATATATGCAATTGTGTGATTACCTCCATGCTTAAGACAGTTCTGGCAGCTGTTTTCTACCAGAACTGACCTGTTTTCTACCCCTATAGCTTTACCTTTGCTCAAAAGTCGTACAAATGGAATCATGGATGATTTAATCTTTTATGTCTACACAAATGCTTTTATATAGCAAAATTGAAGTACATTCTACAAAGTGACTGGATTGTAATCCTCAGCAATGCCAAGGTAATCACAGTCCAGGAAATTGAGGAACATCTCAGATTAATGGAGTCTAGAAAGAATGGACACCTGAGTAAACCACATGACTCTTGAATGATCCTTCTTAAAAGAGCATTATTAGAGTAATTGGTGAAACTTGAATTTGGTCTCTGAGTAAAATATATACATGAACTTTTTTGTACTGAACTTTCCTGAAGGTTCAAAAATTTTTCACTATTAAAAGAAAAAATATAGGGGGGTGAACATTAACATCATGGCAGCCCAAGACATCCCTTGTTTTCATTAATCTTTCAACACCTAAAATTCAGCATCTATTCATGACCAAAAGTGCCTTTGTGAGAACTATGAGATCCAGTACAGTCCTCCAAGGGACCCAGAAGGAGCCTTACCCACCTGTGAATCACATAAGTGGACAGATCCCCATATGGGCTATAGAACTGACAGGAGCCTATGAAATGATTCTGATGCCTGTTGGCTGCCATCCAGGAATACCTAGAAAACACTGAATTGGGCAGATACCCACTGATGAGAGATCTTTTGTAGAAGCCCAGGTCTCTAGAGGAGGAATCCTGTATTTTCTTGCACCCAAACCAAAACAAAACAAGTGAGTTTGGACATATTTGTAAGTGGAACTTTCCTACCTCATCCCTTTCCTCAAGGTAGCACTGCTTTGAGAAAAAGGAGGTTGGGGATCCCTCCCACGGGAAAAATGGGAGAGGAGCGAGTGAATGCCCTACTTCCCCAGCTGAGTGAGATGCTGCTAAAGAAACCCATGTCTCTAGCATTACCCAGAGAATTAAAGCTGAAGCTCCAAGAAAGGGAGAGCGAGGAGATCTGGAAAGATGCAGATAAGAATATCAAAAGGCATTAAAGAGATGCATTTCCTACTGACTGCATTTTAGACTCTAGCCCACTCTTGAATTTCTGGGAAAATGTCACCTGGAGTCCCTCCAACTGGTGTGTGGGCACCACTAATGCCCCAGGTGCCAAACTCACACCTTCCCCCACTTGCAGCCGGCTCCTACGTGGCTTCCAGGGACAGTAGCAAGAGCAAGATCAAGTAGATGGAGTATATGCAGAAAACAAGCCAATGTCTGCAGGTAAGGAAGAAACCACAAACTTAAGCTCTTTTGCCACTTTTGGGAAAAGAAAGGAGTCACCAGTACCTAACTTGGTGAGTTGTAATATGAAAAGGAGATCGGGGCGCCTGGGTGGCTCAGTCGGTTAAGCGTCCGGCTTCATCTCAGGTCATGATCTCACGGTTCGTGGGTTCGAGCCCCGCGTCGGGCTCTGTGCTGACAGCTAGCTCACAGCCCGGAGCCTGTTTCGGATTCTGTGTCTCCCTCTCTCTCTGACCCTCCCCTGCTCATGCTGTCTCTCTCTCTCGGAAATAAACATTTTAAAAAAAATTTTTAAAAAAAATATGAAAAGGAGATCTACACACTTAAGAATTTTGCCACAAGAGAGGGCAAGATATGTGGAGCAGATGTGTTCATACAAGACCAGGGAAAGTTCCAGAATATAAACAGGGCCTAGAAAAAGTATCTCTCATCTAAAGGCAGCTAATAAAGATCGGAGGAGATGACTTCTACTTCAAATGCAAACACAGCAATGCAAAAACAAACAAACCCTCCAAGGAGTATGAAGAATCCAGGAAACAGGACATCACCAAAAGATCATAACAATTCTCCAGTACCAAACCCAAAGACATGGAGGTCTGCAATCTATCCGAGAAAAAATTCAAAAGAGCTGTTTTGTGGAAATTCAATGAAGTAGAAGAAAACACAGAAAGACAACTCAGCAAAATCAAGAAATACTACGTGAACAAAGTGAGAAATTAAACAAAAATAAATAAAAAGGACCAAGCCAATTCTGGGACTGCAGAATTCAATGAATGAAATAAAAAATGCAATAGAGAGCATCAACAGTAGAGTAAGTCAGACAGAAGCCAGAGGACAGGTACTTTGAAATGACTCAGAGGAGAACAAAGAAGAGGAATGAAAAAGAGCCAAGAAAGCCTATGTGATCCTTGGGCAACCATCAAAAAAAACCAATAATAGAACTGGGGTTTCAGAAGTAGAAAAGAGGGAGAAGGGGACATAAAACTTATTTAAAGAGAATAATGGCTGAGAACTTCTTAAACCTGGGAAAAGACTTGGATACCCAAGTTCATAAAGCTGATACATTAACCCATTATTTCAATTCCAAATGATCTTCCCCAAGACACATTATAATTAAAGTGTCAGAATTCAAAGAGAGACCCTATAAACAGAGAAAAAAAGATTAGGTTATCAGCAGATACATTCAAAGTATTGCTGAAAGATACTGCTGAAAGAACAAAGTTACCAGTTAATAATATTCTGTTGGGCAAAGATATCCTTCAAAAAATGAAGCAGAAACCAAGAATTTCCCAGACAAACAAAAGCTGAGGCAGTTCATCACCACTAGACCTGCATTACAAGAAATGGGGAAAGGAGATCTTCAAACTAAAATGAAAAGACACTAATTAACATGAAAACATAAAAATATATAACATACTGATAAGGATAAATATATAGATTTAGAAAGCTCCAATTCTGTAATATCATGTGTTAACTGCTTAATTATAGCATAAAGATTTAAAAAAAGCATATTAAAAATAACTATAGCTACTGTAATTTGTTAATAAATATACAACACAAAAGGGAAATTTTGGTATTAGAAACAAAAGAGAATAAAACAGAATTTTTATATGGAATTGAAGATAGGCTGCTATGTAAATGGACTATTAATATCTATAAGGTGTTTTATGGTAAGCACAAAGCAAAAACCTAGAGTAGATTCAGAAAAGATGAGTGAATCCGACCATACCACCACGGAAGATCACCAAGGCACAAAAGTGTAAGGAGCGAGAGGGTGAAAAAAAGAAGCAGTAGAAACCTGTGAAAAATGTACAGTGATCACCATGTTAAATGTGAGAGACTGAATGCCCTTCTCCAAAGATCAGTACAACAAAAATGTTTGCTCTCATCACTTCCATTGAACATGGTACCGGAGATTTTAGTTAGTAGAATAATGCAGAAAAGAAACAGAACTCATCCATATTATGTAAGTAAAACCATCTTCACAGAAACATGATCTGTACAGAAAAATGGAGTCAACAACAACAAAAATCCATATAAGTGAGTTTCACAGGATTGCAGGATAAAGGTCAATACACAGAAATAAAATTTCTTAGGGTACCTGGGTGGCTCAGTCTGTTAGGCATCTGACTCTTTTTTTTTTTTTTAATATTTTTATTTATTTCTAGGAGAGAGAGAGACAGCGTGAGCAGGGAGGGTCAGAGAGGGAGTCCGGAGGCCCAGGCCAGGCTCAGCATGAGAGCCCAGCGGAGACGGGAATCGAACCCACAAACCGCGAGATCATGACCTAAGCGAAAGTCGGACGCTCAACCGACTAAGCCACCCAGGTGCCCCAGGCATCCGACTCTTGATTTTGGCTTAGGTCATGATCATGTCATGGTTCATGAGTTTGTGCCTCACATTGGGCTCTGTACTGACAGTGTGGAGCCTGCTTGGGATTCTCTCTCTCCTTCCCTCTCTCTTTCTCTCTCTCAAAAAATAAGTAATTAAACTAAAAAAATACAATACTTGGCAATACTTATGTTCTATTTTTTAAATTATAGTAATCCTAGTAATGTAAAGTGGTATCGCATTGTGGTTTTTATTTTAGGGAAATTTACATTTCCCTAGTGACTAATGACATTGAGCATTTTTTCTATGTAGTGTCAAAGAGCAACTGAAAGCTGAATATAGAAATATAATACCATTAACAATAGAATTAAAATACAGGGAATACTTAGAGAGAATTCTGAGAAAAGATAAGTAGAATCCATACACTGTAAAGTGGAAAATGCTGATGAGAAAAACAAAAGACTAAAGAAAGATACGTATATACACACTGTTGATACATTATATGAGTCATTATTGTTAAAATGTCAGTTCTCCCCAAATTGATTTGCGGATCAAATGAAATCTGAATTAATTCAGCAAGTTTTTTTAATAGGCACACTATTTATTATATGCATTTTATATATTATTTTTCAATAGCTGGATGTTTACTATGTAGTACAGTCTTTAAAACTTGCTGATTCATAGTTTAGAAAATGAAAATCTTAAAAATTCATCAAAACTCACAAGCTGATTATAAAAGTGTTTTGGAAGACTAGGGAAAATACTGTCTGAATTATGCATTACACAAACAAAGTCTTTTTAGTTATACAACACCATTAAGCACATCTGGAAAAGTGAAACAGGGGTAACTAGACCAAACAGATTTCTGTATTTTCATTCAACTATTTTTATATCCTATTAATAATGCAAATAAAATTTTAGTACAAATAGTTTTAAACAAGATAGTTTTGTTTGGAATCATGGTAAACCAAGATGTGTATCTGGGGGAATTACCTTGGTTTGTAACTTAAACTATAAAAGATTCCATTTTTGGTCTATTTTAGAATATTCAAAGGGTTCCAAAATGTATAGTTTCCCTTAGCACATTAATGAAAGGATGTAAAGATCAGCAAAAAGTGAGATAAATAATAGGTTGTTATCTAGATGGATAATCCTCAATATGTAAACTTGTAAACACAGTAAGATGTACAAAGTATAACATAGTGATAGGATGCCAAGATTAGGTTTTGTTTCATTTTAAGATTTTTTTCTAATTTTTTGTGTTTTTTTTTTCTTTATTTCTAGGAGAGAGAGAGACAGCGTGAACAGGGGAGGGTCAGAGAGAGAGGGAGTCACAGACTGAACAGGCTCCAGGCTCCGAGCTGGCAGTCAGCACAGAGCCCGACGCGGGGCTCAAACCCACGAACCGCGAGATCATGACCTAAGCGAAAGTCAGACGCTTAACCGACTAAGCCACCCAGGCGCCCCATCATTTTAAGATTTTTTTAAAGGAATTCATTTGGAGTATTAAACCCCACCATTTCATTAAAAAATTTTTTTAATGTTTATTTTTGAGAGAGAAAACGCAAGTGAGGGAGGGGCAGAGTGAGAGGGAGTCACAGAAACTGAAGCAGGTTAAATGCAGGCTCTGAGCTGTCAGCACAGAGCCCGATGTAGGGCTGGAACTCAAGAGCTGAGATCATGACCTTTTTCTATTAAAAAGGAAAAAACTTAAAAACTAGGATTGTATTCAAACATTTTGTGCAACTGATGCTAAAATATTTTAAGTTGAATTTTTAAGCAAAATACATTTAAAAGGAAACCTGGCATTCAACTGATAAACAGATCGTTAAGAGGCAAAGAACCCACTTCCTCTCAATAAGAGTACCACATCCTAACCCTAAGGCAGCAGGCACACAGAGTCCAAACTAAAAGTCTTTGTGTAAGATTGGACTCCATATTGGCTTAAGACACATAAAAATCAAATATATATGCTCAGTTCATACCCAGTACAGGACACCAATACGGAGCCTTTTCTTTGTTCCACAATTTATAGTAATCACAGTTAAGTGAATGAGCCAGACATCAAGATGTGATTTCCACTGATTTATGCCTGCCCCAAATAGTCTTCACCAGACAGATCACATGTAGTTTCATAGCAGTACCCTGTTTGATGGCAGTGATGCAGACCCTCTTTCTGTCTAAGCAAATCTGTTGTTATGATGCAAGTTTTTGCTGATTCACCACAGATACTTTGGCAAAAGTATCAGCCCCTGCACTGGCAATGCATGCTTTTGATGGATGGCAAGCAACATAATATGTTGATTTATCCAGTATCTTCGTATGTGCTGTCTAAATGCCACAATCTAAAGAAATAGCCATGGCTCCAGACATGAAATAGATTCCATCAGGATCTACTGCTAGAGTTGTAACAGCATCCAAAGGAACTACCATAGAAAGGATCATTTTACCCATTTTATTGTCAAAAATTTGATATATCTCTCTTCATTAGCAGTTTTTGTAACAGGAAGTATGGGGTGATTTACTACTCTGTTAATGTGATTATTGAATTGTAAACCAGAATCTATCTGTGATGATTTCATCACCAATGACTGATACTTGTAAATCATAAATTAACTGTTCCTCCAGTGTTGAAAGAGGTCACCACATGAACTGAATCCCAGCTGGAAAGTGAACCGATGTGAAGTATTGCACACTCCTTGTCTCTATTAGTAGTGCAAATACCTGGCAATTTTTCTTCCAGATTCTGTAACTTAACAGTGCCACCTGCTGACCAAGACAGTAACTGACTTTATTTATTTATTTGTTTATTTTTAATTCCAGTATAAGCAAGAGCATCTGTATAAGCAATTGAAGTTCCAGCTAGAACATTTGGTTTATATGTATCTTGGATCCACATTTGGACCAGGCATATTCTACCACCAGATGGTTGCATCAGTACTACCACTACACCACTGTTCTCCATTAGAACTAATAGCTAATGACAGAACATGGCCAGTGTGGACCCTAAATGTGTAGGTAGGCTCTGCATCTAAAGGGACACTCTTTTGGGCAGGAGCTATTTTTTTTCAAGTTCCAAAGTTGCAGAGAAGTCCTCAGAGACAGTAGGCAGCACAAGTTCCACATGATGAAAAACAAATGCCCGTACTCCATCAAAATGCTTACATAGTATATAGGTGGGGTTCCATGTCTTTTGAAAGGCATCTTTATTGACAGCTAAACAAGCCATAACTATAGTCTGCATGATTTATTACTGTCAAGTCTGCAAGGTCTCCAAGGCTCAATACACTTAACAAAACATCAGAACCCATTAAAAAATGACTAACCTCTTCCAGATAGAAACGTGATTGGTTCCACCCATTCTGTACCATCCTCTGCACCTCCGGCTTCTGCAGCTCCTTCACCGTCTTCAGCAGTCCCTAAAAAATCAAATTCTTTCGGTTCTTCCTCAGTATCAGGATCATTAGGTCAGCAGCTAAACCTTCATTACCTATTTTGTCTTTTCTTTCTGGAATGCCTTTGGTCATGTCTTTATCGTCTTCTTCATCACTCTCATCAGCATTTTCTAAGACATGGTGTCTCAAGAGCACCACCAAAAGACCTTTGGGTTTGTCCTTTTTGTTTAGGAGACTCACCTCCATTTAGGATCTGTTTTAAATTCTTTGTTTCCAATGATCCATTTGCTTCTGAATCAGTTCAAGCAATGACCTTATCTGCTGACACTGTGCATAAAATGTATCCATGTAACCTGCTTCCTGAAGATGTTGTCTTAACAGTTGTCTGCCTTTCTTCCACTCTGACTGGATCTTCTGAGGTTCCGTGGGAGCCTCTGTATCTTTGGTTTCTTCTGATTCAAAGGTTGGCATTTTCAAACTGTAATGGTTCAATTTTGTGCCATATTTTAAATTGTGATATTTTACCCTCTCTTGTTTTAGTGCATATACTAACACCTTTATTCTAAGTACTTCAAGTTTTCTTGATCTTTTCTTTCTCTTTGCAAAAACGCTATCTGGGTTTGCAGCTTGGCCCATTCCACCTTCTAGTGTTTCCACTCTATCTTCAGACAAACCCACTAGAGCTGGATATAGGGCAGCATGCCCAGATAGAGTGCCTCTGTGTCTGGGACAGCTTGGGGCCTGCTCCAGGCCTCTCTCCTTTACCCACTCCCTCTGAGAAATTTCTCAGGTTCATATTTCTCCTAGGTCCCAGGCCCCTCCTGCTACAAGGGCACAGGGGGAGATGCGTACAGCTGGAGGGAAGGTGGTCCTGTGCTGGCCAGGGTAGAGGCCAGTTGGGAGAGGACTGGGGAGGGAGGTCATTGCTAAACCCTGCTATGAATCAGAGCAAGGAGCTGCTGGCAGATGGCATAATAGGCCCTTGTCCGTCTGCTTCAGCAGGCTTTTGTAAAAAAGGATAAAAATTGAGAAGCTGATTCTAAAATTCATAGAAATATAAAGGACCTAGAATAATGGAAAGAACTTTGAAAAACAAGAACAAAGAGGATTAAAGTTTCCTAGTTTTGAGGGGCACCTGGGTGGCTCAGTTGGTTGACACATCTCACTTCCGCTCAGGGCATGATCTCAGGTTTGTGAGTTAGAGCCCTGCATCGAGCTGTGTGTTGACAGCTCAGAGCCTGGAGTCTGCTTTGGATTCTGTGTCTCCCTCTCTCTCTGCTGCTCCTCCCCTGCTCACGCTCTTTCTTTCTCTCTCAAAAATAAACAAACATTAAAAATATTAAAGCATTTCCTGGTTTTGAGTTTTATAACGCTACATCAGTCAAGACAAGATGGCGTGGCATAAATATTGACAAATATATTACTCAGACAGAAAACAGAGTCCAGAAATAGACTAGTGTATATATGGAGAACTGTATGAGCAAAATGCAAAGGCAATTCAGTGGAGAAAGGATAGTATTTTCCACAAATGGTGTTGGAGCATTTAGATATTTTTATGCAAAAAAAACCCTTTGCACCATTATTTAGACCCATATGACTACTGGGGGTGTGCAATGTAATTGTCTCCCTCAAGTACAGCTCTAAATACAATGCTTATCTCATCATTAAGCTATCCAAAAGATCTCAAGGTTATTTGTAAATATTGACAGCTTAGTGAGTGGAAACAGATGTACTCATTGATAGAGCAAATATGTGGACTGTTTTTCATATTATATCTGAAGCCCCTTTGATGTCCCCTACACCAAGCCACATGAGTAAGGGGAGATAGCTATGTAGTGGGACTAAGGGAGGTAGGTATCTTCCATAGGGGAAGACTGGCAGAAGCCCCAGGGTGACGGTACTTGTTTCCATGCGCCAGGTAAGCAGGTCCCTGTGATTAATTTTATGTGTCAATTTGGCTGGGCCATAGAATCCAGGTACTTGGTCAAATATTATGGACATTTCTGTGAGAGTTTTCTGGGTGAGATTCACATAAATTGGAGATTGAGTAGGGCAGATTGCTCTCTTAGTTGGGCCTCATCCAATCAGTTTAAGGCCTAGATTTAAAAGGAATTCTCTAGGGGCTCCTGGGTGCCTCAGTCGGTTAAGCACCGACTTCAGCTCATGTCATGATCTTACGGTTTGTGGGTTCGAGCCCTGCGTTGGCCTCTGTGCTGACAGCTCAGAGCCTGGAGCCTGCTTCAGATTCTGTGTCTCCATCTCTCTTTGGTCTTCCCCTGTGCTCTCTCTCTCTCTCTCTCTCTCTCTCTGTCTCTCACAAACAAAAAACATTAAGAATTTTAAAAAATTAAAAAAATAATAAAAGGAATTCTTCAGAAGACTGCCTTCAGAGCTCTTCTGCAATATTGGCTCTTCTTGTATTTTAAGCAGATAGTCCTCAGACTCAAACTGCAACTCTTTCCTGTCAGATTTTGGACTTGCCACACCTCCAATATCACATGAGCAGATTCCTTAAAATAAATCATCTTTTTCTGTCTACTCTTGGTGCTATTTCTCTGGAGAACCTGTCTAATACAGTCTCCTAGGATGTCTTTCTTTGAGGGAGGCATGATCTTAGGATGGTGGAAAAGTTTCCAGTCTAGGGGTTGGGTATTAACACATCACCATCCTTTGTCTCTCTCCCTGGATTTTTGAAAGTCCTCTCATCATCTATTATATCCACATATATTTCTCTCCAGCATATGCTCAGGCCTTATGAAACTCCCTTGACTAAACAGAAGAGCATTGAGGAGAAAAATCTAAAAGGTGGTGTTCTGGGGCCCCTGGGTGGCTCAATTGGTTAATTAAGCTTCTGACTTCTGCTCAGCTCATGATCTCACAACTTGTGACTTCAAGCCCTGCATCAGGCTCTGTGCTGGTGGCTCAGAGCCTAGAGCCTGCTTCAGATCATGTCTCCCTTGCTCTCTGCCCTTCCCTCGCTCATGCTCTTCTCTCTCTTAACAATAAGTAAACATTAAAAAAAAATTTTTTTAAATAAATAGTGGTGTCTGGTGAAGAAGAGAATGTATGTTGGGAGCCAAGTGACATAGGGTAGATGCAAGTTTGGGGCTTTACTTCCATTGCAGGTGCCATGTAATTTCATGCCTATGGAAGTCTCCTCTTTGATGTCTTTACTTAGATGTTTATTTCCTAATTGGAAAGGATAAAAAATTTTAAGTACAATATTATGTGATCATTTTAACAGGGAAAATAAAGTTTTGTGCTGGGTTCCTGGGGTTCTAGCACTTTAGCTCTGGAGAGGATTGGCATTAGAAAGGTTACGACACCTTAGCTAGAGGAGCCTGTGATCGATAATTATGTGAAAAGATTTTTCTAAAGGTGGGAGGTTTTGTTCATAAATATTTATGTATAATGAATGTTCTAAGAACAGGTAGGGATAGAGAGATGAAAGTAACACTATCCTTACCCACCTTACCTCATGTTTTAGTTTTTAAACCATAGCAGGAGAATGTAGTTGTGAACTAAATGGATAAGAGAAAAAAATCATTCTCAACTGAAGGATCCAGACTGTCACTCCTAAATCATTCAGCACCTAATCCTAACTTCTCTCTTTAACACCCCCAGGTAAGAGAAGGGCAAGAGACGTTCTCCAAGTTTTATAGGCAATTAGATTGTATTTGACATGTATTTAGGGCTAAGAAGAAGCTAGTTGCCAGGTGTGTGTTTATAATTCTATGTGGTCTAAATAGGAATATGCTAAGTTGGCTCTGTGCATTTTTTCTTAGCTACAGAGAAAAAGCCTTAATTCCCATATTTTACTAAGGTTGTCACTGTAGATATTTATACGGTTTTTTGAAATTAGTTGTAAATATGTCTTTAGGAAAAGTAGAGATTCAGGTTTGGCCAACAATTGTGTTGCCATCACTGCCAGAAGATTCTTTGCAGCTTGTGGATCTCCCCCATCACCACCATTAGTCTTGGGTGAGGGCACCCCAGCATTAGGGCTACAGCCTCAGGCCACAATCTAGCTACACCAGATGCAAGACATCTGGGAAGGCTGGCTCTGGCTTCATCTCAGGAAAGGACAACGTATAATGGGGGGAACTCCCAGAAATGAAAAGTGGACAAAAGAATCTACACAGTCCCAAAGCCGGACAGATCTGCCCCTGTGAGCTAGGGACGCCCTGCCTCCTGCCTGGTCCACTGCCCAGAGGGCCTGTCTGGGGCTGGACACCTGCTCGTCTTCCTGCAGGAGAACTACTAAAGATTTTAGAAGTAGATTCTAGAAAACTTTAACCTGGGCCATGGATGGCTTTCATGGAACAAAAATGTGTAAAATTTTAACAACTGTATATGAAGGTGAAAAAGTGAATTTTTCTGGATGTGCATCAAATTCTCCAAGGGATCCATTGCCCCCAGTAGGCTAAGAACCACTTTTTCTAAGAGCCCCTCAGCCATCTCTGGAAGGCTCCTAAATATAAATGGGGAATCTTAATCCATAAGTAGGTATTAAAGGGAAAGAAAAATGGTCAAAGAACCTAAAATGGAAATTTATTGACAAAAAAATACATGATTTACAAACACAAATAGAATATACCTTCAGAAAGTACACAAAACTCAAGTGTATCACTGTATAATTACAAAGTCAACAACCCATCAACTAGCACCAGATGAAATAACAGTACATCACTAGGTGCTCTAGAGCTGTCCACAAGACCCCTCCCACTCATATATGCCCATCCTCTACAAAAGTAACCATTATCCTGACTTCCATTGCTGTATGTCAATTTTGCCTAGTTTCCAACTTTATATAAAAAGAAATATACATGTTCTCCCTTGTGTCAAACTTTATATAAACAGAAACATGTATGTTTCTCCTTGGTTACTGGCTTCTTTTGCTAAATATCATCTATATTGCTGCTCATCGTAGTTTATTTTCATTGTTACATATTATTCCATTGTATCAATATACTACAGTTTATTCATGCTTTTGCTGATGGACTTTTGGAGTTTTCCCAGTTTGGACAGTGCCATGAACACTCTTGTACATGAATTTCTTTTTTTTTTTAATTTTTAAAATTTAAGTTTATTTATTTATCTTGAGAGAGAGAGAAAATCCCAAGCAGGCTTTGCACTGTCAGGGTAGAGATTACGAGCCAAAATCAAAAGTCAGACTCTTAACCAAATGAACCACTAAGGGGTCCCACGGTTGTATTTTGAAGGTAGAGTTAATAGGAATTTCCTGATAGGTTGGATATGGAGGATAGAAAAAGAGAGGCGACAAGGATGTATCTGAAGTGTTTGGCCTAATCAACTTTATGGCTAGAACAGTCATCAACTGAGATTAAAAAAACAACAACAACAACAGAGCAACCAGTTTGAGAGAGATCATGAGTCTTATTTGGGCATGTTACATTTAAGATGTCTATTATACATCCAAATAGATATGTCAGGGAGGCAGCTGGAGTTCAAGAAAGAGGTCTGAGTCATTGATATAAATAAAGGAGTTGTTGGCAAATGATAGTGTATTTTAAGGGTCTAAATAGGAAAGAGAAACTACACTGTAATTTGAATGGGAAAGTTTACATTAAAGCTTATTAGCTACAACAGGGGATTGGAGCAATGGGGTATGGCTGGCTAGTAAGAAGAGAACTCTAGAGAATATTAAGAATAGCAGATCTGAGGAGTAGCCCCTACCCTAGGACAGAGTATACTACAGTTTATTCATGCTTTTGCTAACAGAGATAGAGGGCCCAGGAAGAGTCCCACTCTTCACCCCTAACCTTCATCTGCTGAGTTCTAGACCTCATTGAAGGGATATGATGCTGCACCACTGGAACTTGGAATTTCCTCTCCAGGTGCTACCGAAAAGGTAGGTGTCTTAGGGAGTCACTCCATGACATGACAAAAGTACCAGGAGGCTGGGAAAGGGGAGAAACAGTAGGGGCACTGCTGGCCACCACATGCTGGAGGAGCTGGCCCTGGAGAAATGACCCATCTGCAGAAGTCTGGCCAAGGAGCAAAGCAGAACCAGAAAGCTTGCTCCTACAAGGTCTCTCCACTGCCCTCTACTGACAAAACAACGGATATGCCAGAGTCAAAGGAAAAATGTTTGCAAAGGAGGCAATGAACAATGAATTTGTAGCCGAGATACAATAAAGTTTTAACTGATACAGGTGACATATAAAATTACACGACAGAATGAGATCACCTAGGCAATAAGTATAGACATGGAAGAAGACCAAAGGTTGAGCCCTGCGGGCTGCCTTTAACTTAAGCATGTCAGGTAGGAGTGGAAGAATCTTTAACAAAGGCTACTGAGAAGGAGCAGCCAAGATTGTGGGTGGTGTGCTGGGCGCAAAGAGAATCTAATAGAGAATAGGAGAGGAACTGGAAAACATACTGACAATTCTTTTGTGAAATTTTGCTACAAAGGGGCACAGAAAGTGTGTAGTATCTGTTACAGGAAGTGGGGCCAAGAGGAGTTTGTTTTGGAAAAGGAGAGAAATAACTGCATGTTTTATGATGATGGGAATAGTCCAGTAAAAACTGATGTTTGTCGCTTCCCTGAGCCTGTTGGTACTGACAAAAGCCGGGGATTACAGCACTAAAGAAGTCCAGGAGGAGCACCTAGATGGCTCAGTTTGGGATAGGACTTTGGCTCAGATCATGATGTCGTGGTTGTTCGAGCCCCGTGTCAGGCTCTGTGTTGACAGCTCAGAGCCTGGAGCCTGCTTCGGATTCTGTCTCCCTCTCTCTCTGCCCCTCCCCCGCTTGTTCGTGTTCTCTCTCTCTCTCTCTCTCTCTCTCTCTCTCTCTCTCTCTCTCACACACACACACACACACACACACACACATAAATAAAACATTTACAATTTTTTTTAAGTCCAAGAAATGTCCAGCTCTTGTCATCTTTAAGGATGAGCAGGCAGATGTGTCAGAGAGACTCCCAACCGTGGGCTATTCCATTAGGCCACGGAGGGACCCGATACCAGAGGCATTTGGAGGGGACTGGTGCCGTGACTCCGCTGACCAGGGCTACATATATTACTTCGTCTTTCGTCCCTCACCAAAGAACGGACCCAGGTCGCCTTGTCAGCACAGCGCCGGAGGACCCCGTGCGTGCGCGGCTCACGCAGCTCTGAGTCCCAGTATTTGCAGCGTGGCTGCCGTCCCCGCCGGGCGGGGCTTGCGGCGGAGCGGGGCGTGGTCTCAGGTTGGTTCTCAGCGCGCAGTCTTCTCCAGCGCCCCTCCTCGGCCAATCAGGAGTCTTCCTTCAGGCGTTCCCTTAAGTCGCCCTTTAGTCGGTCTCTTTCTTTTGCCTCCCTGTTTCCAGCCGGCGTGCATAGTCCGCGCGTACGGTGCACTTCCGTTTCCGGCGCTGTCCATGCGGGCCTGAGAGGCAGCAGTTGTGAACCCGGTAACTGCCGGGGCTAGGGGAGGCGGCGGTGGTTTTGGGGTTTCGGGGTGTGGGGCTCTGAGAGCTTTGCGATTCGCACTTGGCGAGATCCTTCAGGACAGTCTTTGCCCCCGAAGAGGGTCTTAGGTGGACAGTCTCACGTCGTACTTGCCGGAGACTTGCTGCGAGGTCGTTGGGAGTGGCTGAAGAAATTCGTGCGCAGAGTCGGGACTGGGTAGGGAGGTGACAGGGAGAAGTGAGAGGTCGTTTTTTTGGGAGGGTAATCCTAGCAGGTGACTCAGAACTCAGCCACATG
Source organism: Proteles cristata cristata (assembly GCA_017311185.1). Taxonomy (NCBI): domain Eukaryota; kingdom Metazoa; phylum Chordata; class Mammalia; order Carnivora; family Hyaenidae; genus Proteles; species Proteles cristata. Next base: position 1,622,587 of record JAESUZ010005475.1, read on the forward strand.
TGTTGATTCCCAGTTGTACTTTTCCCATCCCTCTCTCTGCTTTCCCCAATCCCCACTCAAAGTGCGAAAAGTGTTAGTACAAGTGTAAAATAAAAAAGAGAAGAAAAATAATGTCCCAAAATCAGATAGCTGTTTAGTTTCAAAGCGTTCCAGGAACTCGGTTCCCCTAACTCCTGGGTAATGTTTCTTGACGTTATGCTGGTATATGTGGATTTTCTGTTTGCGCTGATGTGAGTCCGTGGGAAATCTCTGATCGCCAGAGTGCAGCCTTCTGGCATCGCGCTTAATGCATGGCATGGAAGATACTAGTTTGGATTTCCTTTGCTAGTCAGATAACAGTCCTCTCCGGGCACAATGCCTAGTACATCATGGGCAGACACAAGTATTTACTGAGCTGAAATTAATTCAGTACCCTAGCTGAAGTGACTTTGTTTTGTTTTAATTAACCAAGCGTTCAGATTGTATACAGCCTGGTTTTCTAAAAAAAGCTCACTAAATCCGGTGGTTCTCAGTTTGTGGGCCATGAATTCCTGGTATGCTCAGAAATCTTTGTAAAGGTTTCTGCAAAATCCGTGTGATCTCCAGGCATCATCCACAGTCAACCATATCTCACACATCTAGATGTTACTGGTTGTTTTTAAATGTATATGCATGATTATTGTAATTTAAAAGTTTTACAGAATCAACAGGTACTAAAAAGTAACACTGCTATCATGTTGGAGAGTCATTAAAATGCTTTAAGTTTTAAAAAGAAAATGTCTTAAAAAATAGTTTAAGTTTGGAAACCACTTCATTAGTCCAATTGATATTTAATGTTGTGCTGTCCAGTATGGTAACTACTAGTCACATATGGCTATTTAAATTTAGAATGGAATTAAAAATTATGTACAATTTCAATGTCTCAGTTTCACTGGATACATTTTAAGTTCTCAGAATCCACATGTGATTAGTGGCCACTCTGTTGGAAAGTATACTATAATCTAGTATTTGCCTCATTGAAGAATTAGACAGTGCTGATATAGACACTTAAGATGAATAAAAAGTAACTTAAGCAGAAGTAACTAAGAAATCTAATTCTAGCATAACAGAAATGAAATTAGGGATAGTATTAAGCAGTTTCTATCCTTGCGTGAATACATATCTCTTCATAAATAAATGAAATTTACTGTTTTCCCTTGGGTGTTGTCTGAATTGTAAAATGCTTTCCCATCCCTGCCTCATCAGTGAGAGTTACTTGCGAATTGGTAAAAAGCCACTATGGAGACTAAGGATCAGAAGAAACACAGGAAGAAAAACAGTGGGCCCAAAGCTGAGAAGAAAAAGAAACGGCATCTGCAGGATCTCCAAATTGGAGATGAGGAAGATGCCCGGAAGAGAAACCCCAAAGCCTTTGCAGTCCAGTCTGCTGTGCGGATGGCTCGATCCTTTCACAGGTATGTTTAGCTGGGGTTGAGTTGTTCTTCCATTTATTCTTTTTGTTTTTGTTTATTTATTTTTAAGTTTTTGTTTATTTATTTTGAGAGAGACAGAGATAGCACAAGTGAGGAAGGGGCAGAGAGGGAGTGAGAGAGAAAATCCCAAGCTGGCTCCTGCACTGCCAGTGCAGAGCCTGATGCCGCACTCAAACCCATGAAACTGAGATCGTGTCCTGAGCCGAAACTGATTTGGACACTTAACCTACTGAGCCACCCAGATGCCCTGCCCTTTATTCTTTTTAAATAGTAAGAGCCTGCCCAGATGATGCTTGGATTCATGAGTCTTTAACAGCTTTGAAGGACATGAAGATGCATGCGATATTCCTTTTACTAAAATGTGAGCATGTAGTTTTCCGTGTGGAAGCCACTTTGCCTCCAGTATTAGCCCATTGATTGGCTTTTTTTTGCCCAAGAGAAAAGCTTAAAAGTTTTTCTTTATAGAATTTGTTTTGTGGTAAGAGGAATGCTTGTGTTTTTTTCTGAATTTCTTTCATATTACACATAGTAATAAGTAGCTTTATGTAATGACTTCTTATTATATGCCAGGCAGTGTACTTTAAAATTATTGAATTAAATTCTCCTTAGAGGAAAGCCAAATTTAACTCAAAAGCCTCTGCTGCTACTCATTGTGATCTTCTGCCTGCATGTTTATGTTTTTTTTAAACAACTGTTTTTTTAAACAACTATTATAGTCATCTAATAAAACAATCAGATTTAAGGTGTGTATAGTTTTCAATACTCTGTATTGTTGAAGTCAGTCTGTTATGTATTTACTGAAGGGGTCATTTGGATTGGGCCGAGAAGTTAACCGTTAGTTGTGTCCATGTTGTCTGTTTCTGCTCTCTTTTAAAAATCTTTACTGATAAGGATGATGCTTTTCATATTTTGAAAGTGGATTTACTTTTTTTTTTCTTGTTACAAATAGGACTCAGGATTTGAAGACAAAAAAGCATCACATTCCAGTGGTTGATCGAACTCCATTAGAGCCCCCACCAATAGTGGTAGTGGTGATGGGGCCTCCAAAAGTTGGAAAGAGCACTTTGATCCAGTGCCTAATTCGGAACTTCACCAGGCAGAAGCTGACAGAGATCAGAGGCCCTGTTACAATTGTGTCAGGTAGGAGTGTGCTACCCCAGGCTGATATGGCATATATTGTCTGAGGGACAGGCGTGTCTTTGTTGAACATTTCTAAATGGTAAAGTAATATTGTCACTTCATATTACCTCTCTTGTGCTAAATTGACTGTAGCTTCAGAAAAGGATAGATTCCCAAAGATAATAACAGTTTAGATGTATACCCTGTTCTCACTGCTACAAGGATTTGCCATCCATGAAAGGTTTGGTAGGCCTGGGCACCCTGGGTTGGTCCTAGTAACCGCCTTTTTTTTTTTTTAACAGGGAGTGAGTTTCTATAGTGTGTCAGGCATACCTGCTCCCCTCATGAAGCCACGTTATGGAAGTGAGGGGGTTTTCCTCTTTTTCCATGAGAATCTTCCTGCTCTGGGAGATGGTGACATTTCTGTTTGAGGGAAAGTGAAACAAATTCCCCAAATGTCAATGGAAGATCTAGAATTTCTTTTTGTTGTTGTTGTTTTTAAAGATGTTATTTTTAGGTAATCTCTTCACCCAACATGGGGCTCAAACTCACAATCCTGAAATCAAGAGTCACATACTACTTACTGAGCCAGCTAGGTGCTTCTGAAATTCTTATTATAGCAGCAACGTAGTTGGATCGAGACTTTTCTTTGTCTTAAAGTCATTCCTATCATTTTAACTGATTTCTTTTCAATTTTCTTTTTTTTTTTTTAAAGTAAACTCTACCCCCAACGTGGGCTTGAACTCATGGCTCTAAGACCAAGAGTCGCATGCTCCAGCCAAGCCAGCCAGGCATCCTTTTTTTTTTCTTTTGAGAGAGAAAGAGGGTACAAATGAGTGACGTGCAAAGAGAGAAATGGGGGGAGAGAATCCTATGAGGGATAGTGAAAGAGAGAAGCGGGGCTCCTGCGGAGCCAGGCTCATGTTCACCCAAAGTGGGTCAAGAGCTTACCCGAAGTGAGGCTTGAACTCACCCGAAGAGGGGCTTGTGCTCATCTGATGTGGGGCTTGTGCTCACCTGAAGCGGGGCTCAAACTCACAAACTGTGAGGTCATGACCTGAGCTGAAGTCAGATGCTTAATGATTGAGCCACCCAGGTGCCCTAGTTTTTTTTTTTAAAGTAATCTATAACCCCAACTTGGGGCTCATACTCCTGACTCTGAGATTAAGAGTAGCAAAGTGATTTCTTTTAATTTAGAAATAATGATCGTTCCATGAAGATTCTGTTACGTTAGGTTTGAGGATGTTTTTAGCTATCATGAGAACATGGGGAACTTTGACAAAGATAGAAGGGTTGGACTGCTGCTGAACAGCAGGATCACGGTCAGCATGAAGCCTGCTCGTCTGCCCATTCCAGTCAGAATTTTACCTGTTTGAGCACTTTATTTGTGTAGGTAGACCTTTAGTACCATTTCAAAATTAGAGAATATAGCAAGAAAGACAAGGTGGAATTTATCAGTTTTCTTTTATAAAATTGAATTTCTGGCATACTTCCTTTAAGTGTGTATGGTGCTTTCCTGTATACAATTAAAATAAGTAATTAGAGTTAATGGCTATATTTTTCCAAGATTTTTTAAAAAGTAAACTCTGTTTTTTACAGGTAAAAAGCGCAGACTTACCATCATTGAATGTGGGTGTGACATTAACATGATGATTGATCTGGCTAAAGTGGCAGATTTGGTAAGTCATTAGGGACAGTGTGAATTTCTGATGTGGACTTAACAGCAGTGTGGTAGATTATTTATCCTATATCTTATGTTGAAGGAAAGAAAGGCTTATGATTATTAAAGGAATGATAAGTGTGATCAGGGATACCATAGATGGGTTTGAACTGTTGATGATGATGATGATAATATTATAATAAAAATACAATATGCACATTGAAATGTATTCTAAAATCTAAAAGCAAATTACGGAGAAAACCTTTAATGATCATAGTTAATTAAGATACACATACAGATAGACATACTGACATACAAATATATAATAGCAAATACTATTTCTTAGACTCTAATGAGGCACTGTGCTAACACCTTTCTAGAAATGTAGCTCATCTAATCCCCCAGTATGCCTGGAGGTATGTAGGTATTTTTTCCAGTTTACATAGGATGAAATGGAGGTCCTAGAAGTTAAGTAGTTTGTCTGAGGATGGGGACTCTGCTCTTGATGGTGCCAGTACCTCTGTTCTTTCTCCTTTTTTCTTAAAAAAAAAAAAAAAATTTTTTTTTTAAGTTTATTTATTTTAAGAAAGAGAGAGAGTGCACAAGTGATTTGGGGCAGGAGCAGAGGAAGAGAGAGAGAATCCCAAGCAGGCTCTGCACTGTCAGCACAGAGCCTGACACAGAGCTTGAAACCATGGACCGTGAGATCATGACCTGAGCTGAAATCAAGAGTCAGATGCTTAATTGACTGAACCACCCAGGTGCCCTCAGAACCTGTGTTCTTAATGATTATGACAAAATAAGTACATGACTTGCCTTTGAGAAGTTGTCAGAATTTATACTAGAAAATCTAGACAGTATGCAGCATATGGAAATTGTGTAGTTTTGATTGCATTTAATGGTAATGTTTGTTAATTTTGTTTTTAAGTTTATTTATTTTGAGAGAGAGAGAGAGAAAGCATGAGCAGGGGAGAGGCAGAGAGAGCTGGAGAGAGAGAATCCCAAGCAGGCTCCAAGCTGTCAGTGCAGAGCCTGATGTAGGGCTCGAACCCACAAACCGTGAGATCATGACTTGAGCTGAAATCCAGAGTCAGATGCTTAACTGAGTGCTCCTAATTACATTTCAAATAAGCAAAAATAAATCCAATAAAAAAAAATGTAAAGCCATATTGATTAGGAAGATTGGGGTAACAGAGGTCTTTGTTTTTGGTTTAACAATTTCTGGAAAGCTGTTTGGTGACAAAGAGCTACAGATTTTATCCTTTGGCCTAGGAAGTCTTCTAAAATAGAAAATAAAAAGTAATTTAATATGAATATTATGGCTGTGGGATTATAATATTAGAAAAGTAAATACTATTCAAATTTTGAACATATAATGCTACTGCTAATAAAAATAAATGTTATTGTCAATACAAATTGTGTAAACTTACTAAATCTTGTGGTTTTGAAATGAATAAGGTAGTTTAGCTTATGAGTCATTGGCTTGTTTTTTATGTAAAATATACCAAATCCCTAATTATAAAAGCATACACATATTAAGAAAGATGTTTTTCATATACATCTTTTTAATATTTAGGAACCCATGTATTTGGTAAAATATTCAAACTATACTATAGGGTACATTGTAAGTTTTTACTGCCCTGACCCCAGGTCTCTTGGTTTTTCTCAAAGTAGTATTCTTCTAGATATGTATACAAATATACATGCAACTTTTTAAAGCACACACTGTTTATTGTATACACTATTCTGTACTTTGCTTTTTTCCCTTAATGTGTCTAAAGGTAAGTAAGTACTATAGCTCAGCATCATTCTTTTTAAGTATTTTGTTGTATGTACCATAATTTATTTAAGCTGTCTTATGTTGATTGCTCTGCTCTGGGTTATCATAAAGCCTCCTAAGTCATAGCAGAGACACATACAGAACATGATTTTATAAATATGTTGCATGTGTGTGCATTGAAGGAATAATACAGGTTTCATTTATGTTTAGTTGACAAGATTGTCAGTTAAGGAACTGTTTGCTACCTATTTTTCTGATTGTACAGTGAACCACTTGCCCCTTGGCACACTATCATGTCAGATGGGATATAGGGATATGTCAATGCAAGCTTAGTCACCTTCAACCCATTCTGGTGCAGTGTAAGAACTCTGTGTGCCAGCTTGGCCTGTGGTCTGCAGTGGCAGCTGCACTTTCTTGTAGGGCTTGGTGGCCCACCTTCATGTATTTTGTGCTTTAGGATTATGAATGTTCCTTAATTTAACCAAAGATAAGTTTTTCTGTTTCTGTGTGTGTGTGTGTGTATTTTTAATTAGCTACCGAAAAGTGAGAACAGAGATGTCTTTAATATTTTGTTAAAACTGGAAGTTTCTTACTTCTCCTAGAAAAATCAACTCTGAAGTTATTTTGCTTATTTGAAGAGTCAGAATTTTATTATTATTTTTTAATGTGTATTTATTTTTAAGAGAGAGAGAGCCAGTAGAGGAGGGGCAGAGAAAGGGAGACAGACTCTCTAGTGGGCCCCACACTGCCAGTGCAGAGCCTGACATGGGGCTCAAACTCACAGACTGTAAGATCATGACATGAGCTGAAATCAAGAGTCAGATACTTAACTCACTGAGCCACCCAGGTGCCCCTAGAGAGTCAAAATTTTAAAACTTGGTCTTATATGCTTATATTTTCTTAGTATTCATAACTTTACTATTTTTGGCTTAATTCTAAACTGGTAACTTTTTTTTTTTTAAGTTTCTGAGCAACTGCATATTACAAATTAACATAGAAGATGGAGCCTTCCTGCTATATACCTCCCAGCAAAAAAACCTTTTTTTCCCCCTTTTAGAAGACTGAAACAAAAAAATTTGGGTTTCTTATATTTTTGCTATTTTTCATTGGTTGCCACTTTGTCCTATTTTTTGGATGTCAGAGATCTTTTATTTGGTTTCGCTGTCAGAGACGTGTTATTTGACTTAAAAATACCTTACACAAAACTTTATTTCTTGAAGTGAGGACTTTTCCAGGTGAAGGCCAAGTTAGACCTAGCTTTTTCTGAGCTATTTCTAATAGATCCAAATTCTTGAAATGAAAATTTATATTGTGGTGGTTATTGCCTCATGGTTGCCTTTTGGAGAAAGTCAAAGGGTGGTATTTTCTCTGTCATGATGATCCCTAAGTAATCCTTTAATTTAGTCTAGAATAGGAGTTGGCAAACTTTTTCTGTAAAGGGCCAGATGGTAAATATCTTAAGCTTTGCGGGTCATACTTTGTTCCAACTACTTAGCTTTGTAGTTGTGATGCAGACGCTGGTGTCGACAGCACATAAATAAATTAATGTGGCTCTGTTCCAATAAAACTTTAGCTATAAGACAGCTCTTGGGTCAGATCTGATCCATGGACCATAGTTTGCTTATGGTCTGTTTTGGCTAGTTTCCATGAGTAATTGTGTTTTCTGTTTTTAGGTTCTGATGCTTATAGATGCCAGCTTTGGGTTTGAAATGGAAACATTTGAATTTCTAAACATCTGTCAAGTACATGGCTTTCCTAAAATTATGGGCGTTCTCACTCACCTAGATTCCTTCAAGTATAATAAACAACTGAAGAAGACAAAGAAGCGATTAAAACACCGGTTCTGGACAGAAGTCTACCCGGTAGGAAGAGAATTAATGATTGAATACTAACACGTAATCTTTAAAAAATAGGAGGAGTAGGAGAGCTTAACACATATCCCTTCAAGATTCACCTTTGGAGTTTCCTTTATACATCTGTTCTTAGTCCCTGCAATTTTTTCTCAAAACAGTCTGTATTTCAGAGCTCTTCGTGTATCTTGTCTCCATAGCCCCCCAGCACCAGGCAGTATTTTAGATTTGTGATTATTTAATAAGTTTGTCTGAAGTTTCTCCTAATTATAGGACCAGCAACTACAGTGCACACATACTGCCTTTGCACCCTCCCCTGCACGCTGTGTGGCTCAGTGGTCATAGAATTTTTCATGTGTCTAGGAGCCTCCCTGCCCTCTCTGTGTAATACTCTCGACAGACACCACTGCTTGACCTGAGAGCAGTCTTGAACAAGCTCAGTGTATTTGCACTTCAGACTGTACTAAGCCTTAACAAGATGAGTCCTGAAAGAGGCAGAGAAGTTCAGGAAGCATTGATAAGTGGCATGTGGTCCCTTAGGGTTGCTTCTTATTTACATGTCTTTATTTTGATGTAGTATTGATAAGAATTTAATGGAAATTTAATTTTTTGCTCTTTTAATGTTTAGGGTGCCAAACTGTTCTATCTTTCTGGAATGGTACATGGAGAATATCAAAACCAAGAAATTCACAATCTGGGCCGTTTTATCACAGTTATGAAGTTTAGGCCGCTTACGTGGCAGACCTCTCATCCCTATATCCTGGCAGACAGGTAAAAAGTGCATCTGAAGTTTTTCATCCTGGCCCATATATTTCATAGCTACAAAGGTTAGAAAAAGAACAGTAATAGAGCTTACTTTGTGCTTATTTTTTAATAGTAAGGGGGCATTGTAGTTAGTGGAAGATAACCTACATTTTTGTATTATTACCTAATAGGTGCTGTGGCTTCAGTAGTAAAGTATGAAACATTTAGAAAAATGTGAGCAGTTTAGAGCATTTAAAGCTACAAGATGTGGTCCTGTCCTGCTTTTTGAACTTTAATTTTCAGTGATAGCCGTCTTTGGATCATTGTGCTCTGGTCACCCAGATGTGTTCTGTGCTTTCTTTCCTTTATGCCTTTTTTCAAATTGTCTTCTCAGCCTGGAGTCCCTTTTCTCTACTTGCCAGAATTCAAGGCACAGCAAAAAACCTAGATTATAGCTTAATCTTCTTCCATGAAGGGTTTTTCTGGATATGTTCTAGTCTCTTCTTGACCCCCTGGTGCACGTTTGTTTTCCATTTCTGGTGTCTTACTCTCAGACTGTATATCGCATAGAGCCTGAGAGCGATACAGTCATGTGTTTGCTGCTTTTCCTCTCGTAGATGGTGAACTGTGTTTCATTTTTTCTGTATTTTCTGTAATTTTCTAAACTATATGTTTAGTGATCTAGTGAATTTGATCCGTCTTTGACACATGAAGGCAGGTACAAGAACTTTGACATTTATTTCTGCCATATGATTGGGTTTTATTTTTCTAGGATGGAAGATTTGACAAACCCAGAAGATATTCGAAAAAATATCAAGTGTGACCGAAAAGTATCTCTTTATGGTTATTTAAGAGGAGCACACTTGAAAAATAAAAGCCAAATTCACATGCCAGGTATCCTTTTGTTATGAAATATACTGTATTTGTAGAACTATTGGGATGACTTCCTTCGTTTCTCAGGAAAATTGAAAAATGACTAAGCAAGATAGAGTCACATCGCTAGTTTTAAGACTAACCCAACTCTGCCTTAGCTCACAAAGGTGTTGAGGTGACCAAATCCCCTCTGTTCTGATGGTGTCAGCTAGCACCCTTGTCGGTGAAGCCTTCCAACTGGGCCATTTTTGCCAGCAGTTGATACATGTATAGCTGAAGCCGTCTTTCTGTGTCTGTCTTCCAGGTGTAGGAGATTTTGCTGTGAGTGACGTCAGTTTCCTCCCGGACCCCTGTGCGCTTCCTGAACAACAAAAGAAGCGCTGTTTAAATGAGAAAGAGAAGTTGGTTTATGCACCTCTCTCTGGAGTCGGTGGTGTGCTATATGACAAAGATGCGGTCTATGTTGATCTTGGTGGCAGCCATGGCTTCCAAGAATCGGTGAGAGGAAAGTCACGGAAGTAATGTAGCCAGCTTTTATATACTGAAGCTTTTTGTCTTTATTCGTATTTATGGGTAAAGGTACAATGCATACTGTAAATATACAGAATATGTAATAGTACCAAGGAGGAAGAAAGAGTCACATCCTCCATTCTGTTACCAAGACACACAGGCGATCTTGGGTCTTCTAGTGTGAGCATTGCAAGCAGTTTGGTGCTTGTACTTCCCGTCTCTCATTTTATTGTGCTTTGCTTTACTGAGTTTCACCAACAAATTGCCTTTTTTTACAAATTGAAAGTTTGTGGCAACCCTGTAGTGAACAAGTCTGTTGGTGCCATTTTTTCCAGCAGCATTTGCTTACTTTGTGTCTCTGTGTCACATTATGGCAATTCTAACAATATTTCAGATGTTTTCATTATTATGTTTGTTACAGTGATCTGTGACAAGTGATTATCGCTTACTGAAAGCTCAAATAATGATTAGCATTTTTTAGCAATAAAGTATTTTTAATTAAAGTATGCACATTGCTTTTTTAGACATATGCTATTGCACACTTAATAGGCTACAGTATAGTATACACATAACTTTTATCTGCACTGGGAAACCAAAAAAATTCATCTGACTCACTTTATTGTGGTAGTTTAGAACCGAACCCACAGTATCTCAGGGTATGCCTGCACAGTATTGGTGTGTTTTCTAGCTCTTTGGTCTTTCTCTCTTTTTTTTTTTCCTCTCTAAACACATACATCTTTAGCTAGATTATATTATGTGTAGACTATTATATATTACATGTAAATACCACATATTGGTATCCATACATGGTCTTTGTGTGTAGGAGTGTCTGTGAGAAAGAGAAGTAGTATTATACGGGCTCCAACTTTAAATGCCGTTGCAGCTTTTGGGGAGCACTAAAAGAATACGTGATACCATTGTCCCCTGTTAGTATTTGTAGAACTGCTTTGGTCTCTTTTAGAGCTATGTGGTATTTTGCTGTATGGATAAACCTTATTTATTGAACCAACCCTTGGAAGTCTATGACAGGAGTACACCCCCAGATTCCTCTGGTTTGAACATTGCCAGTTATTGCCCTCGAGCATGCAGTTTTACTCACTAGGATGGATCTTTCTAGGCAGTAAATTCCTTGAAGTGAAAATTTTGGATCAAAAGGCAGAATTTTTTAAATAGACTCCAGATTTTCATTTCTTTATTCTGCAGTGGGGTTTTATTGGGCCAAAATAAATGTTTTCAGCAGCATTGACACAGTTTGTAAAGCTAAGTATTTAGGTTATCAGATTGTATACTACTTGAACTTTGGAAAAGTTTAATGAAGACAGCAGTCTTCAATTTTAAACTTTGTTGTAAGAATTTCCTATATTTTTTTATTTCTATGTCTATTTTGGGGCAGTAAGAAATGTTTTTAGGAACTATGTTTAGGATAATTTTGAGAAACTGATTGAAACCAGTGTGTCTCTCTTCAGAATTCTTGTATATTCCTCATTTTCCCTTTCTTGGTGGCCTTGACAGGACGAGGTGAGGCCCACCCATGAACTGGTACAGAGTCTCATTTCTACCCATTCCACTATTGATGCTAAGATGGCTTCGAGTAGAGTGACACTTTTTTCTGATTCTAAACCACTGGGGTCAGAGGATATAGATAATCAAGGGTAAGCTTGCCATTTTTTTGTTTTTCATTTAAAAAATAGTGTATTACAGAAGACTATATTACCTTTAATTCTGCCATCAATACAGATTTTGGTGGGATGCATTCCAGGCTGTTTTTTTTGTGTTTGCTTTGCTTTATATGTTCTTACGTTTCTGAGGGCGTTTCATTTGTGTGACATGACATGGAGGTATTCTTGAAATATTATACAAGATTTTGTTTTTAGCAGACTCAGAATATTCCTTAGATGTCACAAAATGTTTTCTGTAGGTTGCTTTTGGTTTCTTAGGAGACCTGAGGCCACTTGGCTTTCTTTTAGTGGCCAAATACTAATACAGGCAGAGTCAAGGAAGCTCGTTCAGGTGGCTGTTGAAAAGCTACATACTTGTCTCTAAAAGGATTCCTTAGATGTGTTGTATTATCTCCTAGGTCAGTATCCACTGATATCTAGCTCATGTGAATTATTTTAAGTCTGGGCTGGGAATTTGTATACCTTATACATAATGAGTGGTCTGGTTTTATTTTATTGACTTCTGTATGACTCCCAATAAAAAATCAGTCTGAAAATGATTGAAATTATCTAGTTTATAATTTATTATAAAGGTATACAAAGGAAAATTTCTTGGAAAAATTCATCTGCTGCCTTCTAACCAGCAGATGGTATAACATGGTAGTTCATTTTTTTTTTTTTTTTGAGAGAGAGACAGATAATGAGCAGGGGAGGAGCAGAGAGAGAAAGAGGGAGAGAGAGAATCTCAAGCAGGCTCCATACTGTCGGCACAGGGCCCAATGCGAGGCTCAAACTCACCAACCATGAGATCATGACCTGAGCTGAAACCTAGAATCGAACACTTAACCAACTGAACCACCTAGATGCCCCAAGAATAATATTCTTAATATGTTATTCTTTCTACGTTTGTTAGCTGACATTCTTTAACAGGAAGCTCTTCCACCTTTTTATTTAATATCACTTTTGACTAATTGACTTTTAAAATTCCATTTGTTATTATCCTATTGCTATCATTCTTTTTTCATGCCTATATGGTCCTTTCAGTCTGACTCCTGTGTCCTTTTAGCACTACTTCAGACACAACAGAGTGTTTCGGGCTTACTTTATACTTTCCTTGCCTTGGATCTGGAGTCAGCCATTTAAGGATCATCTGTTTCAAGCTTGAAAATGATCAGTCTTGGAATGCCTGAGTGGCTCAGTTGGTTAAGCGTCCGACTTCAGCACAGGTCATGATCTCATGGTTCTGTGAGTTCGAGCCCTGTGTCTGGCTCTGTGCTGACAGATCAGAGCCTGGAGCCTGTTTATGGTTTTGTGTCTCCCTCTCTCTCTGCCCTTCCACTACTCTCTGTCTCCCTCTCAAAAAGAAATAAACATTTAAAAAATAATTTTTAATAAAAAAATGATCAGTCTTCTAAAAGATTGATTAAACACTCACTTCCTTTTGGAGCAGTTTTTCCCTAATGTCAGAGTTTTTGTTTTTTAAAGTTTACCTTTTTATTCTCTATAAGCTCCTTTGAAGAGAGGTGTTAGGAAACTGTGCATGAGTTTGCTTACCATATATTCCAGTATTTATAAAATAATTCCTTTCTGTGCTATGTTATTTATAAGCATTCTGTGATATTATCTTCTTTTTCTTTGCATAATTATTGACTTGCCATTTCTAGAGTGGCCAGTTCTTGTATAAATTGAGTTATTTTGTGTTTACTTGGTAATATAGGCACTGGATGCCAAAAGAAGAAAAACAGATAGATTTGGAAACTGGTCGAGTGCGTCGGAAAGCCATTTTTGGAGATGAGGAAGATGAGTCTGGAGATAGTGATGATGAAGATGATGAAGAGATGTCTGAAGGCAACAGGTTGGACAGTGGCTCTAGTGCTTATGAATTGGAAGAGGAAGATGCTGAGATGTACATGGCGGGTAAAGGTGTCAAAAGGCAGAGACTTGAGGAGATGGAAGAAGACAATGAGGTGGATTTGCCAGCATTTGCTGATAGTGACGATGACCTTGAAAGGAGCTCAGAGGAAGAAGGAGAAGCAGAGGAAGCTGATGAAAGCAGTGAAGAAGAGGATTCCACTGCAGGAGAGCAGGATATTTTAGAATCTAGGGTTGTTGGAGACCACAGTAAACCGAGACTTTTACAAACTAATGGTTTGAGTGACAGTTTGAATCTAAAGAATCCTTTGACAATCAAAAAAGCAACCCTCACGACTTCAGATTCAGGTCATTGCACAGCTGAAGAGGCATTTGCATCTGAGGAAGAAACTGAAGAAAGCTCCTCCGTCGGTACAGAGGGCGAGGACTCAGAAAATGAAGAGGTTATTAGGAAAAAGTTTCCAAAGTCTTCTAAAGTGGCAGGTGGTCAGAGGCTGAGGTCAGAGAACTTAATTGATGAGACCAGTGATGTGGAAGACTTACTCAAAGAGGAAGAAGATTACAAGGAAGAAAATAACTATTCCACAGAAACTTCAGGTTTGCTTAAGTTTAATGTAACTGTTGTTATAAACTTGGCACTGAAAATGTTCTACCAATAGAACGTCTACAGGGGTGCCTGAGTGGCTCAGTCGGTCCAACTTCGGCTCAGGTCATGATCTTGTGGTTTGTGGGTTTGAGCCCCATATCAGGTTCTGTGGTGACAGCTCAGAGCCTGGAACGTGCTTCAGATTCTGTGTCTCCCTCTCTCTGTCCCTCCCCTGCTCATGTTTGGTCTCTCCCTCAAAAATAAATAAGCATTTAAAAAATTAAAATAGAATGTCTACATTTGGGAGTCTGCTGTTTGGAGATTTTTTTTGACTTCAAATACTGCACCTCATAGAAGGATTTCAGGATGAATGCAGAGAGGGCAAATAAACAGACTTAACTGATGTTGGTGCTCATCTTTTTAGGTGCTCTCAAATGGAAGGAAGACCTTTCCAGGAAGGCAGCTGAGGCCTTTCTGAGGCAGCAACAAGCAACTCCAAACCTTCGAAAGCTTATTTACGGGACAGGTAAGAGCTCTATTTCGGATCCAGAAACGCTTTAGTTTCTTAACTGTTTTCTGGAAAGGAGATGAAATTGATTGAAGGATTTGGGTGGTTCTTTTGATGTCTGTATGATATCCCTGGCTGTCGTAGTTTGTATGTGGCAGGTGTTTTTAATCATTAGTTCATGGGTTTGCCATAAAACTCTTGAAGAGAATACTCTCCAGTATGTCATTTTATACCCTCTATACAAGGTCCTTTATGGGATTTTTTTGGGATAGAATTTAGTGCCAGAAAAGAACAAAGTAGTGCATTTGTTTTTAATTATTATAGTTTGTTGTCAAGTTGGTTTCCATATAACACACAGTGCTCATCTCAACAGGTACCCTCCTCCATGCCCATCACCCATTTTCCCCTCTCCCTCCGCCCCCCATCAACCCTCAGTTTGTTCTCACTATTTAAGAGTCTCTTATGGTTTGCCTCCCTCCCTCTCTTTAATTATTTTTTCCCCTTCCCCTCCACTATGGTCCTCTATTAAGTTTCTCCTCTTCCACATATGAGTGAAAACATATGGTATCTGTCTTTCTCTGCCTGACTTATTTCACTTAGGGTAATACCCTCGAGTTCCATCCACGTGGCTACAACATGGCCAGATTTCATTCTTTCTCATTGCTATGTAGTATTCCATTGTATAGATAAACCACGTCTTCTTGATCCATTTGTCAGTGTATGGACATTTAGGCTGTTTCCATGATTTGGCTATTGTTGAAAGTGCTGCTATGAACATTGGGGCACATGTGCCCCTATGCATCAGCACTCCTATATCCCTTTGGCAAATTCCTAGCAGTGCTATTGCTGGGCATAGGGGAGTTCTCTTGTTAATTTTTTGAGGAACTGGGTCATGGGGAATTCTATTGTTAAATTTTTGAGGAACCTCCACACTGTTTTCCAGAGCTGCTGTGCCAGTTTACATTCCCACCAACAGTGTAAGAGGGTGCCCATTTCTCCACATCCTCACCAGCATCTAGTCTCCTGATTTGTTCATTTTAGCCACTTTGAGCGGTGTGAGGTGGTATTTCAGTGTGGTTTTGATCTATATGTCCCTGATGATGAGGGACGCTGAGCATCATTTCATGTGTCTGTTGGCCATCTGGATGTCCTCTTTGGAGAGGTTCATGTCTTTTGCCCATTTCTTCACTGGATTGTTTGTTTTTTTGGGTGTGGAGTTTGGGGAGTTCCTTATAGATTTTGGACACTAGCCCTTTATCTGATATGTCATTTGTAACTGTCTTTTCCCATTCCGTCAGTTGCCTATTAGTTTTATCGATTGTTTACTTTGCCATGCAGAAGCTTTTTATCTTGAGGTCGCAATAGTTCATTTTTAATTCCCTTGTGTCAAGTAAGAAATTGCTGCAGTTGAGGTCAAGGAGGTTGTACCTGCTTTCTCCTCTAGGATTTTGAGGGTTTCCTGTCTCATATTCAGGGTCTTGATCCATTTTGAGTTTATTTTTGTGTATCGTGTGAGAAAATGATCTAGTTTCATTCTTCTGCATGCTGCTGTCCAGTTCTCCCAGCACAATCTGTTAAAAAGGCTGTCTTTTTTCCATTGGATACTCTTTTCTGCTTTTCAAAGGTTAGTTGACCATACATTTGTTTGTCCAATTCTGAGTTCTCTATTCTATTCCATTGGTCTTATGTGTTTGTTTTTTTGCCAATACCATACTGTCTTGATGATTACAGCTTTGCAGTAGAGGCTAATGTCTGGGATAGTATGCCTCCCATTTTGGTTTTCTTCTTCAGTATTACTTTGGCTATTCGGGGTCTT
This sequence comes from Proteles cristata cristata, assembly GCA_017311185.1. Taxonomy (NCBI): domain Eukaryota; kingdom Metazoa; phylum Chordata; class Mammalia; order Carnivora; family Hyaenidae; genus Proteles; species Proteles cristata. The sequence goes on from JAESUZ010005475.1 coordinate 1,639,014, forward strand.
TTGTGGTTCCATACACATTTTAGGATAGTTTGTTCTAGTTTTGAGAAGAATGATGGTGCAATTTTGATTGGGATTGCATTGAATGTGTAGATTGCTTTGGGTGGTAATGACATCCTAACATATTTCTTTTTCTGATCTGTGAGCATGGAATGTTTTTCCATTTCTTTGTGTCTTCTTCAATTTCCTTCATAAGTTTTCTATAGTTTTCATCATACAGATTTCCTATGTCTTTGGTTAGGTTTATTCCTAGACATTTATGGTTTTTTCTGCAATTGTGAATGGGATCAGTTTCTTGATTTCTCTTTCTGTTGCTTCATTGTTGGTTTATAAGAATGCAACTGATTTCTGTATGTTGATTTTGTACCCTGCAACTTTGGTGAATTCATGGATCAGGTCTAGTAGGCTTCTGGTGGAGTCTGTTGGGTTTTCTATGTAGGGTATCATGTCGTCTGCAAAAAGTGAAAGTTTGACTTCTTTGCCAATTCTGATGCCTTTTATTTCCTTTTGTTGTCTGATTGCTGATGCTAGCACTTCCAGCACTATGTTAAACAACAGTGGTGAGAGTGGACATCCCTGTCGTGTTCCTGATCTCGGGGGGAAAACTCCGTTTTTCCCCATTGGGGATGTTAGCTGAGGGCTTCTTATAGATGGCGTTTATGATGTTTTAAGTAAGTTCCTTCTATCCGACTCTCTCTCGAGGGTTTTTATTAAAGGATGCTGTATTTTGTCAAAAGCTTTTTCTGCATCTATTGACAGTATCATATGGTTCTTTTCTTTTCTTTTTTTAGTTAATGTGATGTTTCACATTGATTGATTTGCGAATATTGAACCAACCCTGCAACCCAGGAATGAATCCCACTTGATCATGGTGGATAATTCTTTTTATGTGCTATTGAATTCAGTTTGCTAATATCTTGTTGAGGATTTTTGCATCCATATTCATCAGGGATATTGGCCTGCAGTTCTCTTTTTTTTGGTGGGGTCTGTGCCTGGTTTGGGAATCCGAGTGATGCTGGCTTTGTAGAATGAGTCCAGAAGTTTTTCTTCCATTTCAAATTTTTGGAACAGCTTGAAAAGAATGGGTATTAACTCTGATTTAAATGTCTGGTAGAATTCCCCATGGAAGCCTTCTGGTCCAGGGCTCTTATTTTTTGGGAAATTTTTGTTGACTGATTCAATTTCTTCACTAGTTATGGGTCTGTTCAGATTTTCTGTCTCTTTCCATTTGAGTTTTGGTAGTGTATGTGTTTAGGAATTTGTCCATTTCTTTTAGGTTGTCCAGTTTGTTGGCATATAATTTTTCATAGTATTCTTTGATAATTGCTTGTATTTATGAGGGATTGATTGTATTAAATCCATTTTCATTTGTGATTTTGTCTATTTGGGTGCTCCCTCGTTTCTTTTTGAGAATCAATTTTGTTTATTTTTTCAAAAAACCAACTCTTGGTTTCATTTATCTGTTCAGCTGTTTTTTTGGGATTCTATATTATTTATTTCTGCCCTGAGCTTTATTATTTTTCTTCTTCTTCTGGGTTTGGGGTTTTCTTGCTGCTCTACCTCTAGTTCGTTTAGGTGCACTGTTAGATTTTTGTATTTGTGCCTTTTCTAGTTTCTTGAGATAAGCCTGGATTGCAATGTATTTTCTTTTTAGGATTGTTTTTGCTGCATCCCAAAGAGTTTGGATTGTTGTATTTTCATTTTCATTTGTTTCCATATATTTTTTTAATTTCTCTATTGCCTGATTGACCTATTCTTTAGTAGGGTGTTCTTTAATCTCCACACTTTTGGAGGTTTTCCAGACTTTTTCCTATGGTTAATTTCAAGTTTCATAGCATTGTGATCTGAAAGCATACATGGTATAGTCTCAATTCTTTTATATTTATTGAGGGCTGCTTTGTGACCCAGTATGTGATCTGTCTTGGAGAATGTACCATGTGCACTCGAGAAGAATGTGAATTCCATAGCTTCAGGATGTAGAGTTCTAAATATCTGTCAAGTCCATCTGGTCCAGTGTGTCGTTCAGGTCTGTTGTTTCTTTAGTGATTTTCTGTCTAGTTGATGTATCCATTGCTGTAAGTGGAGTATTAATGTCTCCTGCAATTAGCACATTCTTATCAATAAGATTGCTTATGTTTGTGATTGTTTTATGTATTTCAATGCCCCCATATTTGGTGCATAGACATTTATAATTGTTAGCTCTTCCTGATGGATAGACCCTGTAATTATTATATAATGCCCTTCTTCATCTCTTATTACTGCCCTTACTTTAAAGTCGAGCTTGTACGATATAAGTATTGCTACTCCAGCTTTCTTTTGACTTCCAGTAGCATGATAGCTATTTCTCCATCCCCTCACTTTCAATCTGAAGGTGTCCTCAGGACAAAAATGAGTCTCTTATAGACAGCAAAGAGATGAATCTTGTTTTTTTTCTCCATTCTGATACCCTATGTCTTTTGTTTGGAACATTTAGTCTATTTACATTCAGTGTTATTATTGAAAAATATGCGTTTAGATTCATTGTGTTCTGTGTAAGATTCATTTGTGGTGGTGTCTCTGGTACTTGGTGTTCCTTGCAACATTTCCCTCATAGAGTCCCCCCAAGATCTCTTGTAGGGCTGGTTTAGTGGTGATGAATTCCTTCAATTTTTGTTTGTTTGGGAAAACTTTTATCCCTCCTTCTATTCTGAATGACAGATAGAGGACCTGTCTCTGGATAGAGGATTCTTGGCTGCATATTTTTCCTGTTCATCACATTGAAGATTTCCTGTCATCCCTTTCTGGCCTGCCAAGTTTCAGTAGATAGGTCTGCTACTACTTTTATGTGTCCATCTTTGTATGTTACGGCCTGTTTATCCCTAGCTGCTTTCAGAATTCTCTCTTTATCCTTATATTTTGCCAGTTTCACTATGATATGTCGTGCAGAAGATCCATTCAAGTTACGTCTGAGGGGAGTTCTCTGTGCCTCTTGGATTTCAGTGTCTCTTTCCTTCCCCAGATTGGGGAAGTTCTAGGCTGTAATTTGTTCAAGTACCCCTTCAGCCCCTTTCTCTCTCTTCTTCTTCTTCTTCTTCTGGGATTCCTATGATATGGATATTATTCTGTTTGATTGCATCACTCAGTTCTCAAATTCTCCTTTCATGTTCTTAGATCAATTTATCTTTCTTTTTCTTGGCTTCCTCTTTTTTTTATAATTGTGTCTTCTAATTTACCTCTTCTCCCCTCTGCATCTTCAATTCATGCAGTGGCTGCCTCCATTTTATTATGCACCTTGTTTATAGCATTTTTTAATTTATCATAACTATTTTTAAGATCCATGATCTTTGCAGCAGTAGCATTTCTGCTGTCTTCTGTGCCTTTTTCAAGCCCAGCGATTAATTTTATGACTATTGTTCTAAATTCTTGTTTAGTTATGTTGCTTGTATCTGTTTTGATCAATTCTTTAGTTGTCACTTCTTCCTGGAATTTCTTTTGAGGAGAGTTCTTTTGTTTTATCATTTTCGCTAATTCTCTGTCTCTTGTAAGTTTTAAAGACTTGTTATGCACTTTGCACCTGTGAGTACTGCTGTATTAAAGGAGGCTTATACACTGTCCAGGGCCTGGCCATTCAGGAAGTGTTCTTTTAAGGGTTCCCTTGGTCTCTCTTGATGTGACTTTGGTTATTTTATTTCCCTACTCGTAGTGATATTTTGGACTCTCCACCATGTGTGCTTTAGTTTGTTCCTTGAAGTAGCCCTGGAAAGGAAAACAGACCAACAAACAGGGACCAAAAACACACAAACGGACAAACAAATCAAACAAAGAAGCAAACTGACAAAAATAATTTAAAAAAACAAAAAAGCAAAGGACAGTTTAAAAGCATAAAACTAGAAATCCCAGCTACAAATAAAGAGCAGGGTGGAGGCAGTGCTGATGGAACAGCATATACAAAGAGAGAAATGACAGGGGTGGGGAGAAGGAGAAAATGAACATTGACCAGACAGACAGACTTCAAGGCTTAATCTAGAGAGAGAAAAAGGAGAATACAGCAGGAGGTGAGGAGAAGAAAACGAAGATAATGTTACCCAGAGAAACTATATAGTCTGATTATTCGAGAGAGAGAGAAAGGAAGGTAAAGAAGGAGGTGTAGAACATGGATCAAGAGGATGGATTAAATATGTCTGTTTAAGCAAACCTATAACGAGAATAACCAGCCCAGAGGAGGGGAGAGATAAGGTTGAGAAAAGGGAGAATATATCTGAATAGCAAGAATTGGTCTGTAGTTAATCATGGCAGTGCAGCAGCGCTGGTCTTGGGGGAGGGGCCGTCTGTTTCTGTAGAATCTACAGGCTCCCAGCAGCTCCCCAGTGCAGATGGATGTGGTTTTGTGTAGATGGGTCCTGCCTCCGCTCTGGGTCCCTTGGATTGATTCCTGAGGCCCCGCCATGGTGGTTGTGGGAAGAAAATTACCATCCTCTAGTCCCTTCTCCTTGAACCTGGTGTCCCAAATCACTCCTTTAGATTTCTCAGTGTGCTGCCGGCACAGCTAAGGTGGGCCAAGGTGCCCCACGCCCAGCCATGTTCCAAACTCTCACTCCGCGTGCATTAATGATGCTGCCTGAAATGTAATCCCGTGAGCTTAGCACTTCAGAGCAGGGGATCAGTTCCTCCTGACTCTAGCTGGGTCCCTGGGGTACCGCCTGACCTAGAGGGAAGTTCTTTTGTCTCCCGGCATGCAGCATAGGATAGGATCCCTCTCTGTCCCGGGCTGAGGTTTTTATCTTGTCCAAATACAGTTCTACACCTCCCCACCCTCTCTTTCTCTTCCCTTTGTCTCTCCACAGAAGGGGCTCCCTCCCCTCTGCACCTATATGTGAAATGTGGGTAGCTGCCAGTCAGGCACTGCTTCACACATCCAGAGTGGTACATTTTGTACTGTGGTTACTGGTTACTGTGTGATTAGAACAAGCAAGGCCAAAGGAACATAAAGGAGCGTAAAGGAGCTAAGAGCATTGAATCAAAGAGTTGGTGTGTACTGATTTCCATTCAGGTTTGCCTAAGTACTGTTGGTGATGAGAGACTCAGCAGTCTTTAAGAGAAACTCTTTATGCTAGTTAAAAGTTCTGCCTTTAAATGTCCTTTCCTCTCTCCAACCCCTAATGTTTTGTCTTCTTACTGGACTCTTTGCTGCTTCCTTACAGGAGGGCCTAAGTCCTCCAGACATGGTGAGGAGTTCCCTGGCCTTTTCTTAGCTTGCAGCTAATACACTCAGGGGTACCACCGTACCTGCCATAAACAGGGACCCTCAGTCCCAGGTCCTTTAGGGTGAAGATTTGTTCTCACTGTTTCATCATGGTGTCTCTTCAGTGACAGAAGACAATGAAGAGGAAGATGGTGATACCAGGGAAGAACTCGGAGGATTGTTTCGTGTCAGCCAGCCTTCAAGAGAATGTAAGCACAAGATTGATTCTTTGGACTGCTCCAGATTTCATGTGGAGGCTCCCCATGATTGGGATTTAGAGGAGGTAAGGCAGAATATAAATAATATGTTTGAGTTAAGAGACATTTAAGGAATTGTTCTAAAAGAAGATTATGGGATTTCAGTATTGTGTATTTGTTACTGGCTTCTCATTTTTGTAAGATAATAGGACATTCCCCAGATATTGGACTAGATATTTCATGCATCCTAAGCAATAATGTGTTTGGAGATTAGGTAGACTGTGTATGTGTTATGGAGAAAAGGAAAATATGGATGGTAGTGTTAATCTTTATCTTGAAGCTTTGCATGTAAGTTTTCATATATTTGAAATACTTTGTGTTTTATCACTAGGATATATCCCATGTCCCCGAGTTAACATAATTTCTACTATTTGTAAACAAACAAATCCGTAACACTGATTAATTTTCTTCCCTTGCTCACTATTCTTTAATCACACCAGAATTCATTAAGTTTTCAAACTTACTAGGCTTAATCCCATCTTAGACCTCTTGCCCCTTAGTTTTCTCTTCTGGAATGTTCTGATGTTCTTAAGGCTGGCTTCTTTTGATCATTCAGTTTAACTTAAATATCACTTCTCAAGAGAGGCCTAATCACTATCATATTCCTAATTTAATTCATGGAATAGAATTTAAGCACCTTACAAGATTTTATGAAACTTTTTTTTGCAGTAAAACTTCACACAGATTATAGAAAAACACATAAAAACAATTATTTAACTTAATGGATTAGGTGAGGACCCTGTAACCACTCTGTATCTGTCCTAGTCATAGTCCTCCCTACAGAAGGAACCATGACTCTTAGGATAGCCATTTCCTTCTTTTCTTCATAATTTCATCCTCCAAGTTTGCATTAATTAACATCATAAGTTAGTTTTATCAGATTTTTGGGGGGTTTATTTTTCACTATGTCTTTTCAGTCTGTTAATATGCAAATCCCCTGCATGCATCTCTTTTTTTTCTCTTACGCTTTATTTGTTTAAAAAACTAAGTGTTTGATATGTAGTTTCTCATATTTTGGTTTTTTTGGATTGCATTGCATCCTTAAGTGCAGATTATCAGGCTCCTCTCTTCTGTATGTCCTATAAAATGGTACAAAACAATACCAATACAACTCTGTGATGATAGAAATGATCTGTGTATCATTGAGCTGTCCAGTGTGGCTGCTTGTGGCTGTTAAGTACTTTAAATGTAGCTAGTGAGACAGAAGAACTAAGTGTTTAATTTTATTTTAGTTCTATTTAATCTTAATTAATTAAAATGTAAATAACCATGTGGTTATAGCTACCCTATGGACAGCACATCTAGAATATGATTAGATTTAGGTTTGATTTTTTTTGTTGTTGTTTTGTCAAGACAGCTTCCTAGATTGTGGTGTTTGTTTTTAGGAAGCACATAAAATCATATCATGATTTTAAAATCTGTTGAGTCTCAGTGCCTAGCTAGATCCATTAGTTTATTAAGGCTGTAAAATGGTGATATTCTGTTCAAATTGCTCTTAATTTATTAGCTGGAATACCCCTCTAAAGGGAAACTTACCCTCATCTATTATTTGGTTACCCTGTTCCATATAAGCAAGATAAATATTTGATTCTTTTTATTAGTTTTCAGAATGATTCTCCAAAGTGACTTTTTTTTTTTAGTATAATTTTCAACTCATAGAATTTAATATCATTGAGTGTTTTCCTTCCACTGAACTTGTTTTCCTTGATAATCTCTCATATTTATCCCATATCTGGCCAGTGGGTTCCTGGATTATTTTGACTCGATCCTAGTAGTTTTGGTTGCTGTATTTCTATCTGATCCAATGAGGTGTTCCAGCATCATCTCATACACTTCCGATGCCACACTTGGAAGCAGCCATAAGAAGTCCTAACTTCTTTAAGAAGAAAATGGTATTTCAGCATCACAATCTAGGCATAGGAATATACACTGCTATGGACTGGTCATTGTTTGTAGGTCTTTCAGTGACCAGAGCTGGGAGAATTCAGTTTTTTCCAATTCGGATTCAGAACTGCAGAGTTCTTATTTAGCTTCTTTTTTACATTTGTATCTCCATTTTTCCACTAGAGAATTAATTCCATTTGATTTTGAAGATGATGAAATTAGAAAATTACTATCCCACCTATGCACAAAACAGTGTCAGAATAACATTACACATGTTACTATTAAGATAATTACTGAAAACGAAATTATTTTCCTTATATGTTTCCCCATTACCCTTTAAAAGTGGCTACACAGGTTTACATTCCCATCAGCAGTGTATGTGGCTTCTGATTTCTCCACATCCTCACCAACACTTGTTATTATCTGTATTTTTAAAAAATTATTATTATAGCCCTTATGTTGGTGTGAAGTAGTATCATTGCATTTTTTTTTAAATATTTTTATTTATTTCTAGAAGAGAGAGAGAGAGACCAGCGTGAGCAGGGAAGGGTCAGAGAGAGAGGGAGTCACAGACTGAAACAGGCTCCAGGCTCCGAGCTGGCAGTCACCACAGAGCCCGACATGGGGCTCGAACCCACGAACCGTGAGATCATGACCTAAGCAAAAGTCGGACACTTAACCTACTAAGCCACCCAGGCGCCCCAGTATCATTGCAGTTTTGATTTGCCTTTCCCTGATAGCTTATGGTGCTGGGTATCTTTTTTTTTTTTTTAATGTTTATTTATTTTGAGAGAAAGATAGAGCGTGAGCAGGGGAGGGGCAGAGAGAGGGAGAGAGAGAATCCCAAGCAGGCTCTGCACTGTCAGCGCATAGCCTGACACAGGGCTCAAACACACAAACCATGAGATCATGACCTCAGCCAAAACCAGGAGTTAAATGCTTAACCAGGTGAGCCACCTAGGCACTCCAGGCATCTTTTCATGTGCTTACTAGCCGTTTGAAGAAATGTTTATTCCTTTTGTTTGCCCATTTTAAAAATTGCATTGTCTTTTTGTCATTGAGTTGTAAGAGTTGTTTATATATTCAAACTGTCAGATATAAGATTTACAAATCTTTTCTCCCATTCTGTCCGTTGTCTTTTCTGTGCCCTTTGAAGTGCAAAGTTTTACATTTTGATGACTTTTAACTTGTTTATATTTCTTTTGTTTCCATGTTTGGTATCCTATCTAAAAAACCCATTGCCAAATCCAGGATCATGAAGCTTTACTCCAGTGTTTTCATCTAAGAGTTTTATAGTTCTTACATTTAGGTCATTGATCCATTTCAAGTTAATTTTAGTATTTGGGGTGAGAAAAGTTCAACTTCATACTCTTGCATGTGCATATCCAATTGTCCTAGCACCATTTGTTGAAAAAACTATTCTTTACCCATTGTCTTGGCACCCTGAATGTAAATCACTTCACCATAGGTACATGGGCTTATTTATGGACTCTTAATTATATTTCACTGACTTGTATTTTTCTTTATGCCAGTACCTTACTAATACTTTGTGTAAGTTTTGAAATTAGAAAGTCTGAGTTCTCCAACTTTAATTTTCTTTTTTAAGATTGTTTTGACTTTTCTGGATCCTTCGTATTTTCTCTGTTTTTGAATCAGCTTTTCCATTTCTCCAAAGAAACCATTTGGGATTCTAACAGGGATTGCGTTGAATCTGTAGATCACTTTGAATAGTATTGATATCTTAACAATATTATGTCTTCTGTTACATTAACATGGGCTACCTTTCCATTTATTTAGATCTTTCATTTCTTTTTTTTTTTTTAATTTTTTTTTTTTAATGTTTTAAACATTACATTCCCATCACAATCTAGGCATAGGAATATACACTGCTATGTATGTAAGCGAAAGTCGGATGCTTAACCGACTAAGCCACCCAGGCGCCCCAGATCTTTCATTTCTTTTAAGAACATTTTTTAGTTAATCAGGGGATAAGCTCTGAACTTCTTTTGAATTTATTCCTAGTATTATTTTCAATACCATTGTAAAAGGAACTGTTTTCTCGCCTGCACTTTTGGATTGCTTATTGCTAGTATCTAGAAAATAAAATTTATTGTTGTTATTGATTTTGTATTTTGCAACCTTGCTGAACTTACTTATTCTGATAGTTTTTCAATGGATTCCTTAAGATTTGCTCTATGTAGGATCATATCATTTGTGGCTAGAGGTACTTTCTTCCTTTCTAAACTAGTGCCTTTATTTCAGTCTCTTGCCTAATTGTCCAGGATAGAACGTCTAGTACACTGTTGAATAGAAGTGGTCAGAGGAGACATCCTTGTCTTCTCATCTTAATGGGGAAAGCTCTCAGTTTTCACCATATAGTATGATGCTAGCTGTGGGGTTTCTTTATGGACACTCTTTATCAGGTGGAGGAAGTTCCCTTCTACTTTTAGTTTGTTTAGTGTTTTTATCACAGAAGGTCTATTTTTTTTTTAATGTTTTATTTATTTCTAGGAGAGAGAGAGACAGCGTGAGCAGGGGAGAGTCAGAGAGAGAGAGAGGGTGTCACAGACTGAAACAGGCTCCAGGCTCTGAGCTGGCAGTCAGCACAGAGCCCGATGCGGGGCTCGAACCCACGAACCGCAAGATCATGACCTAAGCGAAAGTCGGACACTTAACCGACTAAGCCACCCAGGCGCCCCAGGTCTATTTTTTTTTTTTTTTTTAGTAATTTGGTCTTTGGTTCCCTTAAGTCAGTTGTTTATCTTCACGAAAGTAAGGATTTTCTCCTAACAGTTTTTCATCCTTCAATGCCTACAAAGCTTCTGGGCACAGAGCAGATTTTCTTTAAATATTCAGTGAGTGTTATAGGCATTAAGGAATGAGTAAATGAACGAATTTACTTTTGTATCCATTGTAATCATGCTAGCCTCAAGGCTATTCTTTGAGAGTAAGGTTGTGTATGAGAAACATGATTCATGACCGGAATATGGTTGAGGTGAAAGCCAGGACCTATCTGAAGATTTCTATAAGTATGCTTTTGAAGCCTCGATAGTGAATGACATGTGCTGTCTTAGGTTCCCCCAGGAAACAGACCGTGAAACAGAGAGTTATGTATAAGGTTTTACTCTATATTTAAGAGAAGTACCCAGAATCTACTACATGTATATACTAGATGATCCAGCAGGTCTGAGACTGGGATCCCCATCAGTACTTTTTCTCCTGTTGTGCTCATCTAAGGCATTTTACCTTTGTGAGAATATTATCATTGGCCAAGGAGTTAAATTTTCAAGTAGCCTTAATAAATCTGGATTAACAAGTAGTAAGACCAACTGCCTAAATGCTATCCAACTGCATTGCCTTAGGAACACTAATAAAATTTGAAAATCAGTTGCATTAGGAAGTATCTGTTTGTTTACTTATGAGGTCATCGGGCTAATAGTACTTCTCCAACAATTGCTTAATGTTATGACACTTAAGTTTATCTCTATGGTTATACTAGATGAGAATTTCCAAAATAAAATGTCTGGAAAAGTATTTAAAGGAAAGTTGTCACCTATTACTCTTTCTTAATCGCAGTTGTTTCGTTGACTCAACTAAGTGTTGACTTTTCTGTATAAGGTTATGAACAGTATCAGAGATTGCTTCGTGACTGGGAAGTGGGAAGATGATAAAGATGCAGCCAAGATCTTAGCAGAAGATGGTAAGTAAAGGGTTGTATTCTTCAGAGAAGACTGTGTTATCTGTACTTTGTCTTATTCCATATCTTTAACAGTTGGAAATAATAGGCAAGCGTGAAATGTTTTGAGGAATACTGACAGAGGAGTTTATGGGTAGTATTCTGGTTCCTCTTTATATGGTGATCTTACTTTCTTCATCTGGTTAACTGACTTATGGACCTTGAAGAAAAGTAGGAAGCTTTCCATAAATTTTATCATGTGTTTATTAAAAATGGATTTTTGTGTATGTGAAAAATATACTCAACATTTTTCTTTTAATGATGAAGGTAGTATGCATTGTAGAACATTTAGAATACAAAGTTCATATCAAACCATAACTTCCACCATCTGTTTAAAAAACCTTTTTTAATTTTTTGAGGTTTATTCTAGTTTTTTACAGATTTTTTGATTTTCTAGTTATAATCCTACTTTATAACCATTGTGTCATTAAATTTTTTCAAAGGTTTCATGTTTATGGTTTTATTGTATCATATCCTAATTCAATTCATAGTTTGTCATTCAAGCAGTTTACTTTGCCCATATTATAATTAACTCTACACTGGGCCACCTTGAAATAACTCTTGGATCACATTTTTTTTTTTTTTTGGTTTTTTGTTTTTTTTGTTTTATTTATTTCTAGGAGAGAGAGAGAGACAGCGTGAGCAGGGGAGGGTCAGAGAGAGAGGGAGACACAGACTGAAACAGGCTTCAGGCTCTGAGCTGGCAGTCAGCACAGAGCCCGACGCGGGGCTCGAACCCACGAACCGCGAGATCATGACCTAAGCGAAAGTTGAACGCTTAACCGACTAAGCCACCCAGGCACCCCATAGATCACATTTTTTATTTTAATAGTTAGATTCATAAAAGTTAGAATTATTGAGTGATTTTTATGGAGCACACAACTGCCAGGTTTTTCAGAAACTTGTTCTTACATATGTGCCCGTAAGCAGTGTATCTTAGTACTTATATTTTACTACTTTCATTCAATATTGAATACCACCCATAATGTTATTTTTGACTGTTTGTTAAAGGAAAATTGTTTCTTCTTAAATTTATAACTGGCATTCTTTTGATTACCAGTAAATGAGAATATTTATTTCAGGTATGTTGGACATGGCATTTCTTTGGTGAATTCTTTGTGTTCTTTGCTCATTTTTCTAAAGGGATATTTGTTTTTTTTTTTACTGGTTTGTAAATTATTCTTTAAAGGATATTTATCCTTCTTCATTGATTACACATATCTTTCTGTTTTTAACCACTCACCTGCTTTCTGTCACTATACAGTGATTTATACCCTCTAGAATTTTATATAAATGGAATCATACAGTATGTACTTTATTCTGTCTAACTTCTACTCAGCATAATTATTTTGAGATATGTTCATGCTGTTACATCTTCATACCTTTTTATTGCTAAATAGTTAATTTCTTTTCATTAGTAAGTAGTATTCCATTGTATGATGCACTGCAGTTTGTTTATCTGTTCACCTGTTGGTGGACATTTAGGTTATTTCTGGGCTTTGGCTATTACAGATAAAGCTACTGTGATGAACATTCTTGTACAAGTTTTTGTAAGAACAACTGCTTTGATTGCTCTTGAGTACATACCTCACAGTGGGTTAAATGGATATGATAGATGTATGTTTAGTTTCTTAAGACATAGCCAAATTGTTTTTCCAAGTGGTTGTGTCATTTTGTATTGCCATTAGCACTTTATGAGACTTCCGTTATTCTACACCCTTGCCAATACATACATAGTTAGTCTTTTTAGTTTTAGACAGTCTTTTAGATATAGAATGATACCTCATAGTTTTAGTGTGTATCTTCCTAATGACTGTGATATTGAGCATTTTTGTGCACTTATTTTCCATCTGTTTCTTCTTTGTTGAGGTGTCAAATCTCTTGTCCAGTATTTTAGTCTATTTAATTTATTTAAGTCCTTTATCATGAAATCTTTGCTCTGCTCAAAGTCATGATTTTCTCATATATTTTCTTCTGTGACTCTTACGGTTTTAGGTTTATATTTAGGTCTGTGATCCATTTTCAGTAATTTTCTGTGTGGTATTAGGTTTGGATAAAGGTTGCCTCTTTTTGTTTGCTTATGGATATCCACTTTTTCTGGCACTATTTGTTGAAAAGACTGTCCTTTACTTGCACTGAATTGCCTTTCATTGGTTGACCATATATGGACAAGTATTTCTGGACTCCATTTTGTTCCATTCATATATTTGTTTATTTTTATAGCAATACTGCATTGTTATATATAGCTTTATTTATTTTTATTTATTTATTTTTAAAGTTTATTATTTTGAGAGAGAGAGAGAGAACATGAGCAGGGGAGCGGCAGAGAGAGGGATAGAGAGAGAATCCCAAGCAGGCTCTTCACTGGCAGCATAGAGCCTGACACAGGGCTCTAACCCATGAACCGTGAGATCATAACCTGAGCCAAAACCAAGAGTCAAATGGATGCTTAACCGACTAAGCCACCCAGGAATCCCTGCACTCTTACAGCTTTATAATTAATCTTGAAATTAAGTCATTTAAGTCTTCAAATTTTACTCTTTTTCCAAAGTTGTTTCGACTATTTTGGGTCTCTTGCACTTTTTAAGATGAGCTTGCCAATCGCTACCAGAAACAGCCTTTTGGATTTTGTTTTGGGGAAATTGACATTTTAACAATATTGAATTTTCTGATCTATGAACATAAGTAAATCTATTTTGTTTTTTAATGTCCCTCAGTAGTGTTTTTAGGATGCAGTTCTCATCGCTTATCTTTTAACAAATGTATCCTTAAATATTTTGTGTTGTCATTAATATTTAAATGATATTTTAATTTCAGTTGGTACTTATTAATACACAGAAACAGGGTTGATTTTTGTAGATTAATTTCCTATCCTGCAACCTTGCCATATCATTCATTAGTTATGCATAGCTTTTTTAGATATACTTCATACAGATTTCTTGTACTGTGTACTATATAGTATAAGACCACAACCTGTATATTAATGTTGATAACATCCACTAATCTTATTTAGATTTCCCATTTTACTTATGCTCATATATTTTGTTTGTGTGTGTGTGTTTAGTTCTCTGTATTTAGTTTGTGCAGGTTTATGAGACAGAACATTTCCATCACTGTAGGAATACCTTGTATTGCTCTTTATAAATACATTTAGCTGCTTTCTAACACCCATACCCAAGTTCCGACCTGTCAAGCCCTTTTTTTTTCATTTCTACAGTTTTATCATTTTTAAGAATGTTAAGGAAACAGAATCATAAAGTATGTAACTTTTTATGATTGGTTTATTTTCCCATTCATCATAATTCCCTACAGAGGTCCATCCAAGTTGTTCCATGTGACTGTAGTTCATTCCTTTTTATTGCAGAGTAATATTCCCTGGTAAGGATGTAGTGGTTTATTTAACCATTCACCCACTGAAATACATCTGGGCTGTTTCTAGTTTTGGGCTGTTGAGAATTGAACTGCTATGAACATTTGTGTATAGGTTTTTATATAAATCCAAACTTCCTACTTTCCTGGGATGAATGCCTAAGAATACATTGCTGGGTTGTATAGTAATTGAATATTTAGCTTTATAGGAAACTGCCAGAGTAGTTGGGCTATTTTATATTTCCACCAGCAATATATGAATGATCCAGTTTCTTCACATCCTTAGCCAATCTAATAGTGATAGTTTTCACTGTGGTTTCATTTTGTATTTCTCTAATGGCTAATGATGTTGACCCATTTTGCAATTTTTGATGCATTTTATAATTTGCAATTTATTCTTTTACAGTGTTTCTGGATGTCTTTTGCCCTTTTTCTTATTGGATTTTTTAACTGTTGAATATTGGGACTTCTTTATATATTTTATTCCATTATTTAATATATGGTTTGTAGATAGTTTCTCCTAGTGTATAGCTTGTCTTTTCATTTTCTTAATATAGTTCTTTTCCCAGAGCAAAAGTTTTTAATTTGATGAGGTCCAGTTTATCGTGTTTTCACTTTTAGGGATCATTTTCAAGTCTAGGAATGACTTTCTGTTCTTAGATCCTGAAGATTTTCTCCTATTTTTTTTTTTTAAGCTTGTTTATTCATTTTGAGAGAGACAGAGCATGAGCAGGAGAGGGTCAAAAAGTAAGGGAGAGGGAGAGTCCCAACCAGGTTATGCACAGTCAGTGCACAGAGCCAGATGCAGGGCTCAAACTCATAAAACCGTTAAGACCATGGCCTGAGCTGAAATCAAGAGTTGGAAGCTTATCCGACTGAACCACCCAAGGTGCCCCTCCTATGTTTTCTAAAAGTTTTAAACTCTTTCTTTCAGTTTATGACAGTGATCTATTTTGATTTCTTTGTAAGGTATGTGGTTTAGGTTAAGGGCTATATTTTTGCTTGAGGTGTATATTCCTCCAGCACTTTCTCTTTCATTTATTTGCTTTTGCACCTTTGTCAAAAATTAGTTGAGCATCTTTGGGTTTGTTTATGGGTTCCATTGATTCATGTGCAGTCCCTCTATCCATACCACACTATCTTGGTTACTGTGATTATGTAGTAAACCTTAATAATACTGGGTAGAGTGGGGCGCCTGGGTGGCTTAGTCGGTTAAGCGTCCGACTTTCGCTTAGGTCATGATCTCGTGATTCGTGGGTTCGAGCCCTGCGTCAGGCTCTGTGCTGACTGCCAGCTCAGAGCCTGGAGCCTGTTTCAGTCTGTGACTCCCTCTCTCTGACCCTCCCCTGCTCATGCTGTCTCTCTCTCTCTCTCTCCTAGAAATAAATAAAACATTTAAAAAAATTTATTTATAATCGGTTTATCTATTTATTTGTCATGGTAAGTGTACTCTTTAATCCCTGTCCCCCTAGCTGCCTCACCTCTGATAACCATTGGCTTTTTTCTCTATCACAAAAGAGTCTATTTCTTGGTTTGTCTTTTTTCCTTTACTTGTTTGTTTTGTTTCTTAAATTTCACATATGAATCAGATCATATTTATCTTCCTCTGACTGACTTATTTTGCTTCGTATTGTACTCTTCAGATCCATCTGTTGTTGCAGATGGCAAGATTTCATTCTCTTAAAAAAAAAAAAAAGATTTCATTCTCTTGATGGCTGAGTAGTTTTCCTGTGTGTGTGTGTGTGTGTGTGTGTGTGTGTGTGTGTGTGTGTGTGTGTGTACATGGGCGCATGTACCCTTTGAATTAGTGTTTTTGTATTTTGGGGGTAAATACCAGCAGTGCAATTATAATTATATGTATATTAAATGTATTTATATTTTTAATATGTAATGACTAGGATAAGTGCTAAGAGGAAATCCTGCCTTGTTCTCAGTGTTTTTCACTGTCATGTATGATGTTAGTTTTTTCTTTGGATGCTCTTCATGTGCTCTATTCCTCTATTCCTGATATACTGGGAGGTGTTTTTCCTTTTTTTTTTTTTCTCTAAATTATGAATGGGTAGTAAATTTTGTCAGATGCCTTTCGGTGTCAGTTGATATGATCATAATGAATTTTATTCATATATGAATTTTTTCATGTGTGAGTTTTGATATAATAAATTACATTGATTTTTGAAAGTTTTTTAAAGATTACTTATTTTGAGAGAGTGAGTGGAGGAGGGGCAGAGAGAGAGGACATTAAGTGCCTTCTCCAAGAAGTTAGCTTTGGTATTCTGAGTATGTAGTATTCAGAGTGTTCATCTAATAATAACCTTTCAATGACTGCAGAATCTGTTGTGATAATCCCATTTCATTCTTTTTTTTTTTTTTTTTAAGTTTATTTATTTTGAGAGAGCAAGAAAACATGAGCAGGGGAAGAGCAGAGAGAGAGGGAGACAGAGAATCCCAAGCAGGCTCTGCATTACCAGTGTGGAGCCTAACATGGGGCTCGAACTCACAAACTGTGAGATCATGACCTGGGCTGAAATTAAGAGTCAGATGTTTAGCGGACTGACTGAGCCGCCCACATGCCCCCATTTCTTTCTTGACTTTGGTGATTTGTGTCCTCCTTTTTCTTTGTCAGTAAGGTTTATTAATTTTGTTGATTTTTTTCAAATGATCAGCTGTTGGTTTCATTGATTTCTATGTTCTAGTTTTTTCTTTTTTTTTTTTTTAAATTTTTTCTTTAATGTTCCATTCATTTCCAGGAGAGAGAGAGAGAGAGAGAGACAGCGTGAGCAGGGGAGGGCCAGAGAGAGAGGGAGTCACAGACTCTGAAACAGGCTCCAGGCTCCAAGCTGGCAGTCAGCACAGAGCCTGACGCGGGGCTCGAACCCACGAACCGTGAGATCATGACCCAAGCGAAAGTCGGACGCTTAACCGACTAAGCCACCCAGGCGCCCCATCTATGTTCTAGTTTTTAATTTTGTTTGTTTCTGCTTGTATCTTTATTATTTCTGTTCTTTGCTTGTTTTAGGTTATTTTGTACTTTTCAGTCTTCTTAGATTATTGGTTTAAGGCCTTTTCTCATTTCTACTGTGAACATTCAGTGCTGTAAATTGCTCTTGCAGTGTTGCTTAGTTGCTTCCCCCAAATTTTCATATGTTGTATTTCACTCTCATTCAGTTGTGTGCATTTTTATATTTCCTTTACTTCTCTTTGACCCATGCATTATTTAATGTATTGTTTAACTACAAAATGTTTAGAAATTTCTTTTCTTTCTGTTCTTGATTTTCAATTTAATTACATTATAAGAACCACCTCTTACAGTTTCAAACCTTTTACATTTGTTTAGATTCACTTTATTACCTAGACTGTGTACCATGTCTTGGTAGATGTTCTGTGGTTACTTTAAAAATCGTTGGGTACAGGAGTACCTGGGTGGCTCAGTTGGTTAAGTGTCCCACTTCGGCTCAGGTCAGGATCTCACGGTTCGTGGGTTTAAGCCCCGTATTGGCTCTGTGCTGACAGCTGGGAGCCTGGAGCCTGCTTCAGATTCTGTGTCTCTCTCTCTGCTCCTCCCCCGCTCATGCTCTGTCTCTCTCTCAAAAATAAATAAAACTTTAAAAAATTTTTAAAAATTGTTGGGTAGAGTGTTCTATATATGTTAGTTAGATTCTGTTAAGTTGACATATGTTGTTTAAATCTTCTATATCTTTGGTGATTTTTTAAAAAATGCTTATTTTTGTCAAAAAAATGTTTATTTTTGAGAGAGAGAGGAAGGGAGGGAGAGAGGATGAGTGGGGGAGGAGCAGAGAGAGAGGGAGGCAGAGGATCTGAAGTTGGCTCTGCGCTGACAACAGAGAGCCTGATGTGGCGCTTGAAATCACAAACAGCAAGATCATGATCTGGAGCCGAAATCAGGCACTTGACTGACTGAGCCACCCAGGTGCTCCATCTTTGGTGATCTTCTAACTAGTTTCATCAGTTGCTCAGAGGAAGTTGTTCAAGTTACCGTGTATAATTCTGGACCTATCTTTTTCAGCTCTGTCAATTTTTGCTTCTTGTATTTGGGGTTCTCTTTGATGCACACACATTTAGGATTAGTATGTCTTTCTGATGGATTGATCTTTTTATTGTTATGTATTATGGTCACCTCCTAATTTCCCCATTGGTGAGGGAGAGATTCTAGCTCTAGGGTTGTGAAGAAGGCCAAACAACAACATCCAACACTGTACAGATGCGATTGACAACAGTGTATCAGTCATATGCTCACAGCCTAAGGGAAGAGAACACTACATGCCACGCAGGCACTGAGCAACCAGGGGCTTTGAGAGGCAGGGTTTGCACAGAAATGAGCATAGGATAACCACTGGTTCCCTTGGGATGATGTAATTAATGTTTGAATAAACTCATGGGCTGGCAGGGAGGTGAAGTGAAATTTATTAGGTTGAGGACTAGGTGGGGTGCAAGTGGTTCAAATGAAAAAGAACTGACAGGGTGGAGAGCCTTTCTTACAGGACAGGAGCATGGTGGCAGGCCTACTCACAACTAGATCTTTGAAATCTATAGTTAAGAGTACGGCTTTTGGTTTGTCTCTTTTTTCTCCCTTTATTTATTTGTTTTGTTTCCTAAGTTTCACATATGAGTGAAATTATATGGTATTTGTCTTTCTCTGACTTATTTCACTTAGCATTGTACGCTCTAAATTCATTCATGTTGTTGCAAATGGCAATATTTCATTCTTTTTGATAGCTGAATAATATATTCCATTGTATATTTATGCCACATCTTCTTTATCCATTCATCTACTGGTAGACACTTGGGGTGCTTCCATAACCTGGCTATTGTAAATAATGCTACAGTAAACATAGGGATACATATTCCTTTAGAATTAGTATTTTCATATTCTTTTTGTGTAAATCATATGGCAGTTCTATTTTAATTTTTTTGAGGAAACCTCCCTGTTGTCTTTCTATACCAGTTTGCATTCCCACCAACAGTGCAAGAGGGTTCCTTTTTCTACACATCTTTACCAACATTTATTTCTTGTGTTTCTTATGTTGTTGATTTTAGGCATTCTGATACGTATAGGGTGATATTGTGGTTTTGATTTGCATTTCCCTGGTGATAAGTGATATTGAGCATCTTTTCATGTGTCTTTTGGCCAACCATCTGTATGTCTTCTTTGTAGAAATGTCTGTTCCTAACTTCTGCCCACTTTTAATTAGATTATTTGGTGGTTTTTTTGGGTGTTGAGTTGTGTAGGTTCTTTATATATTTTGGATACTAACCCTTTACTGGATATGTCATTTACAGATATCTTCTCCTGATCTGTAGGTTGTCTTTTTCTTGGTGGTGGTTTTTAATTATAACTGGTGAAGGGAGTTGTCTTTTTCAAATATATGGTAATCTTTGTTTAGTAGATAACGTTAATAACACCTATGTAAGTCATGTTAAAGAATGTAGTTAAGATATGTAAAATACTTAGAGTAGTGCCTTGTATAAAAGCACTTGAAAGTTTTAGCTAATGTTATTCCATGTGTTCCTTGGTAGCATATTAATGCTTTTTAAATTTATATTTATATTTTTTAAATGAAGGTCCAGCACATTTCTCTTTAAGTTTATTACTAAGTATCTTATACTTTTTTGTTTTTATTACAAATGTAATCTTCTCATCTATTGTATCTTTGGCTTTTTGGTTCTTTGGCTCATTTTAATATGAAAATGTTTTATCTAAATATTGCTTCCTAAAGGAGTTTCAACATCTTTTTCTTTAAAGGGTAGGACCCATAGCTAAACTTAGAGTTCCAAAAACAAAAGGATGAGTGAATTAATGAGAAGTTTGTGTGTTTTTTTTTTTAAGCTACCACTCTAAATGTTATATTTTATATAATCTGAGATTTTTACTAGATATGACATTCATTGTGTTGTGTTGGTCTTACTATTCAGATTCTTTTTCCTATGTGCTATTTAGTAATCAAGCCATGTTTTTTTCATGTCACTTTTTGGTTGCTGTTGATCTTGGGGACTCACCTGCAGGGCAATCCATGCATCTCTGTATGCATCTCTGTGTGCATCTCTGCTTGAGAGTGTTTCTCACCTGTGTTAGAAAAATAGCTCTTGGCTAAGTGGGATATTGAAGCAAATAAAGTAAGGAAATATAGGTGTCCGTTTGCTTCATCTAAACAGGTGATGAAATACTGATAATTTAACAAGAAAAAGAAGCCTGTGTAAGTATAGGATTCTCCTGGAGTGTGTAGCAATAAGAAGGGTAAAAATGAGCTTTGGGCTTCAGAGTGGACAGTGCACATGGTAATGCTAGAGTGTCACATGCTGGCTCTATTCACAGAGGATTTATTTGGGTTTATTTCTTTTCCCAGAAGAGCTCTATGGTGACTTTGAAGACCTGGAAACAGGGGATGTGCACAAGGGAAAACCAGGCCCAGATACTCAGGTATGACTTTGCTACAGCTGGCTGTGAGTCATGGTCCCTGATCTGTGATCATTATGTTCTGTGAGCAGCCCATATTAAGAATGCACATCTTACTTCTTATCTGAGTAGATTACAGAGTGGATGGATTCCTTCCTAAAAATATGGAGGTTGGGGACATCAAAGTTGTTAATTATGCTTGATCTTTTGGATGAGACCTATCTCTTGTTGTCATTGTAATTCTTCAGTCACAGAAATTTATCTCCTGAGTCACTGTCTCTCCACCATTCCTTTTGCCTCTTCTTCAGTTTAAGTGCCATTTAAAAAAACTAAATCCCGGGGCACCTGGGTGGCTTAGTTGGTTAAGCGTCCCGACTTTCGCTTAGGTCATGATCTCGCGGTTCGTGGGTTCGAGCCCCGCATCGGGCTCTGTGCTGACTGCCAGCTCAGAGCCTGGAACCTGTTTCGGAGTCTGTGTCTCCCTCTCTCTCTGACCCTCCCCTGTTCACGCTGTCTCTCTCTATCCTAGAAATAAAAAAATAAAAATTAAAAAAAATAATAATAAAAATAAAAAATAAAAAAACTAAATCCCTATTCTCACCAGTATTTCTTTAGAACAGTTTCTGGGGAGCATCTGGGTGGGAAACCTCGTTGTTATTTTTATTTATCTTTGGGATTCCAGCCAGATTAAGGAGTGACAGTTTATTGTACTACAGATGCCTAAAGGACTCTTGTAGCAGTACATGTTATTTAGAGCCAAAGTCTGTGTTTTGGTTTGTTTTATTTTCATGATGATCATAACCAAGATTTTTGCAGCTCAGATAGAACTTTCAAAAAAAATCTGGGGCACCTGGGTGATTCAGTTAGTTAAACATCTGACTCTTGATTTCAGCTTAGGTCATGATTTCGGGGTTCATGCTCGCTCTGTGCTGATAGTGTGGGGCCTGCTGGGGGTTGTCTCTCTCCCTCTGTCTCTGCCCCTCTCTTGCTTGTGTGCTCACTCGCTCACAAAAGAAATACAATAAATATTAAAAAAAAAAAAAAAGAACTTTAAAAATCTGCTTTAATGTTTAAAGAAAAGATCCCCACAAACTTTTACAAATCTTTCTCTTATGGAAATTTAAGATTGAAGATGTAGAAGAAGTTAAGGAAGAAATTGACCCCAATGCAGAGGAAAGTGCCAAGAAAAAGCATTTGGATAAAAAGAGAAAATTGAAGGAGATGTTTGATGCAGAATATGATGAAGGAGAAAGCACGTATTTTGATGATCTTAAAGGAGAAATGCATAAACAAGCACAGGTAAGAAAACTTGGTTCTTATCAGCTTCATTTCAAGGCTATATAATACGGTGTTGTGAATACATAATTTTGTTTAAGTCTCTGCTCCCTGACCTGCTTCTGTGCTTCCTGTGTGGGCTCTTGAGTCAAGATGCAGGTGAGTGTTTATTCATGTAGTCATCTGATTGTTTCGTCAGTCAGAAATGGACCAGAAAGATATCAGTGTCTATTTTGTACCAAGCATTGAGGAAGCAAAAGCAGTTGAGATAGGCTGCAGCTGTTGAGGAGCTCACAGTGTAATGATTTGTTTATTTAAATACAAGCACGACTATAGCATTCTGACTACAGCTTCCTGGAACCATAAAATAATTTGAATGGGCAGGTGATTCTTGCACACACCAGTGTTAGGCACATACCAGTGCTCTCCAGGGAAGCTTTTCTAAAAACTCACCTTGGGCAGAGTTCACTGGATATTTCAAGTGTCAGGTCAGATGTGGAGATAAAGGGAGCATGTGAAATACTGCAAAGGATGAAAAGGATATAGTCTGGCCCTCCTGCCTGCTGTGCTGAAAAGACCGAGCTGATGAAGTCACTCTGAAGGACACACAAAGATGTGTGTGCAGGTGATGACGAGTGTTTGAATTGTGCTTTGACAAGGGTGGGGAATATCCAGAATTCCTGTAAGCTAGAACATACCCAAATGCATCTTATACAGATTAAATAGATGATTTGTGAAAATCTGGTCATCAGGCTTTGCCCAGTCTAGGCCTGCATCTATTCAAGAAAGTATCTCCTGGTAAGTCTTTAATGTATAGGTTCCAAGTCTGTACTGACCTTTGATAGAAGTAAATAAGACATGTAAAAGCTAGTTCTGAAGTCTTTTCTTCAATCCATTTATTACTTAAAATCACCTTGAATCTTGTAGGCCATTGTAAAGGACTTTGAATTTTTTATGCTGAGTGAAATGGGGATCTCTGGGGGGTTTTGAACAGAGGAGAGGCATGTGTGACCTGCTTACCTTTGAAAGCATTGCTGAGGCAAGAGTTCAGTAAGATTAAGGGGACTCACACCGTGGAGTGGGGAAGTGTGTGGCAGTGGAGGAAAAAGAGTCAAATTCTGGATATGCTTTTGAAAGGCGTATCAAAGGTAGATTGAGTGTGGGGTGTGTGAGAGGAAACAGGATGACTTAGTAGAAGTTGAGTGGTCAGGAAGATAGGAAAGCCTCTAGTTGGCTGGTGCAGGTTTGTCCAGGAAGATGAAGTTTAGAGCTGTTGGGTTTGAGATCTCTTTCAGACAAGTGGAGCATCAAGGAGTCAGTGAGGAGTCTGGAAAGAGGTTGGGACCAGGAACTCAGATGTACAGTCCTCAGCATCTAGATGCTACTTAAAGCCAAAAAATGGATGGGATGACCCAAGGAGTGAGCAAGAAGACAGGAGAGAGGACCGGGACTGACAGTGGGTGCCCCATTGTAAGAGACCCGGTGGAGAGTGATCGCTGACCAGTATGAAGAGCTGCTTTCAGAGTTGTTTGCGTTTACTGTGCTTGGAGCAATGAAGAAGAAAAACAGTTGGGACATATCCTGAACAAACTGTAAAGATGAAAATGTTATTTTTTTGTCTAGGATAAAGCGTAAATGATTTCTGTCCATATTCCTTTATTGAGACATTGCTCTTTTTTAAAATGTTAACCTTAACATTTATTAAGATAACAGCTTTGTGGTTTGTTTGTTTTTTTATCGTTTTTTTTTTTTCCTGTCTCATATACAGCTTAACCGAGCAGAATTTGAAGATCAAGATGATGAAGCCAGAGTTCAGTATGAGGGTTTTCGACCTGGGATGTACGTTCGAATTGAGATAGAAAATGTCCCCTGTGAATTTGTGCTTAACTTTGACCCCCATTACCCAATTATTTTGGGTGGCTTGGGCAATAGTGAAGGCAATGTCGGATATGTACAGGTAGGTACCCTTTGTTGCATGCTTGACAATCGGGGTTTTTTGGACGTACTTCCACCAATAATCTTATTGAAATCTCTTCTCCCCTCAGATGCGTCTGAAGAAACATCGTTGGTATAAGAAAATCCTCAAGTCCCGAGATCCAATCATTTTTTCTGTGGGGTGGAGGAGGTTTCAGACCATTCCACTCTATTATATCGAAGACCACAATGGGAGACAAAGGCTTCTAAAATACACCCCACAGCACATGCATTGTGGAGCAACTTTTTGGGGTATTATGCGACTAGAATAACTTGCTTGTAGATTTAAACCTTTTATACTTTATCATTATAGTTTTGCTTTTCTCCTTTAAATTTCAATTCATAAGGTTTTTTTTTTGGATTGGAGTACATATTTAAAATAGAATCCAAACTTTGTGATTCACTGTATTTCTTTCTTTTTTTTCCTTCTGTTTTCTTTAAGGTCCTATTACTCCACAGGGAACTGGGTTCTTGGCAGTACAGTCTGTCAGTGGCATAATGGTAAATATCTTGAATGTTTTATTTTCCAGATCATGTTTGAGAAATATATCTTAAATACAGAATATGTGCATGAAACTTTAAGTTGAAAATGACTTGTTTTTAGTATTTATAGTAAGCTTCTCTCTGCTCTTAATTTTCCTACATCTTTTTTAAGCAAGGTGTGACAATGGAGAAGGGAGAGGTAGAGGAATTTTTATGGTACTGATAACATTTTATATTTGTATACATTTTTTGGACTTTTCTAAAAATATTTAAGCGGTGCTCACCATTGTACTTGGCGCTAGGGATACATCAGATACCAGCTAGACATAAGACTACCTCTTGGTAATGCCGGTGTAGCAAAGTATGTTCACACAGTCTTCGTTTGATTAATTGGAGCAGGTTTTATTGGCCCTTTTTGACAGAAAATTGAACAATGAGCAGATGGAATCTGCCCTGGGGGTCCAAAATTTAATTTCTTAAACATTGTAACCAGATTTTCATATTGCTTTCCATTCTGAATTGCTCATTGTTGTGAAATTATGTTATTGTGAAATCACCCTCTGGAGAATATTCAAGACATCATCATTAGTTTGGCTTATTAGATGTATTACAGTTTCACATTGGCTTTTGTTAAAATATTGCTTTGCATGTTCATGTATTCTTTCATGTTCTTTCTTAGCTGATTGTAAGTGAAATGCACTGTGGTAATTTACTGCATCATAGACAGAATTATAGTTTTTCTCTTTGATATTATTCCTGTATTCAAATTTTGGGGGTTCTTCTCAGCCTGATTTCCGGATAGCTGCCACAGGAGTTGTCCTTGATCTGGATAAATCCATAAAAATTGTGAAGAAATTAAAACTAACTGGTTTTCCATATAAAATTTTCAAGAATACATCATTTATTAAGGTCTGTATATCTGTATATTACATGTTTATGAATGTATATTTTGTTAAAGGAGGAATGATACTTCTAAAATATAGTCTGATGCTTTCAAAAGAGTATTATGCTTAGAAAATTTTAAGGTGGAGTCAACAGATATTTACTAATTGAGGCTATTCCTTATTCCATGTGAGACTGTGACAGAGCTAAATATATAGTCTCTTTCACTGGGTTTTGTTTCCTGCCTTTTTGGTTTCTGTTAAGAAAGGGGGGAAATCATAGGTTTGTTAAATAGCGCAATAGAAAAATAGACAAAGTATTTTGTAAAATACTTGTTGGCAGGGTTACAGAGAAATGGACTCTCTGTTCTGCAGTGTAACGTGGGAGGGTAGTTTGAGTGACATTTATTGAAAATTTTATTAGTAGGGGGTTTCCATTAAATATACATTGTTAAGATGCTCATAAAATATTCTTAATATAAGGTAATAATATTACCAGCATTTATCCACCACTCTTTATTTTCTGAGCACATGCACCCAAATCATAGGATATGAGCTGCAGCCCAGCCCTGTGAGATGATAGCAGAGGCTATCTAGGGCTGTTCAGTCTAGTATATATCTTTTTGATCTTTTCTTTTACAAAGATATCAGTGATGAGCATGCTAATGAGTCTACAATAGAATCTTAATGTTATTTGGGGGGAAATGAAATAGAGTTGTATTCCTTTTGACCTAGTAGTTCCACTGTTAGTGGGGAAAATACATTTTGATTATTTAATCACCATTAAATGAGTTTTTTTTAACCAAGGATTTATTTACAAACTAGCAAGTAAAGTATCTGATTTTGTGTTATGTGGTGTTTTTTTTTTCCCCATATGCCCCTAGGGCATGTTTAATTCTGCTTTGGAAGTGGCCAAATTTGAAGGTGCTGTGATTCGAACTGTCAGTGGCATAAGGGGACAGATCAAGAAAGCGCTTCGAGCTCCAGAAGGAGCTTTCCGGGCCAGCTTTGAGGATAAGTTGCTGATGAGTGGTAAATATAATTGTAGTGTAATCATAACAGCATGTTACCATTCGTTATTGATTTCTAGCCAGTGTGGATTAGAGGTTGTAGTTTAGGTTTCAGAAAATTGGAATCAGTTCCAAATCTCCCCAGTTGGAGTACCTTAGGCCGTATGCTAAGTAAGTCATGCTGTGTGTGGAGCCATGTGATTCCGACCCAGTAAAAGTTTTGTGATATTTGAGAGTCGTTTACTTGGTGAAGTCTCTCTTCAAATACCAGGCACCCAACCAGAGAAGTTTGGGATGAATGTTTTGTTCATTTGTCTGATGAGATTGTTACAAAGTTTCTTTTGAAAATGTTAAAGTAAATTACCTCTATTTCCAGATATTGTCTTCATGAGAACTTGGTATCCCGTCTCCATTCCCGCCTTCTATAACCCAGTGACTTCTTTGTTGAAACCAGTTGGTGAGAAGGACACCTGGTCAGGAATGCGGACCACTGGTCAGCTCCGGCTTGCCCATGGTATCCGACTAAAGCCCAACAAGGATTCTTTGTATAAGGTACAGTCACACGTGTGCTCTGTAGATGGGGGTCATCCAAATGCTTTGTACATAAGGTTTTTGAGTGTTTTGAATTTTCAGTTGGGAAATCTAACATTATATTTGAATGAACATGTATATTCATAGAGTATTTTGGAAAGAATTCAGGAAAGGTGGTAATAGTTTTCATGGGTTGGAAAGGCGACAAACTTTTTCATTATATACTCTTTTGAACTATTTTTTTCCTACCATATACATGTATTACTTTTAAAAACACTAATGTGCTGATTGTCATTAAAGCAATGTGGGTGGGGGTTTTTTTGAAGGTTTTAATAAACTTTGGAGTGAAGGTTAACATGCATGCAGAAAAATACACAGATCTAAGCCTACAACTCATGAATTTTAACACACCCAAAATTGCTATCGCCTGGATCAAGCAATAGAATTACCAGCACAATACCAGTCATAAAACCCGCCTTATGACTACTAGTCACTACCCCATCTCCACCTCAAAGACATCCACTATCTCGACTCCTGACATGTAAATTAGTTCTGCCTGTGTTTTGAGTTTTATAAAATACAGCATATACTATCTTGCCTGATATCTTTCTTTTGTTTTTATAAGATTCGTTCATGTTCTTGTATATAGCAGCCATTCATTTGTTACTGTCAAATAGAATTGTATTATGTGACAATGTCAGTTTATCCATGGATGAACATTATTTCCAATTTCTGGTCATTATAAATGCTACCCTCAGCACTTATATGTGACTTGTTTGGTGTACGTGTGCACACATTTCATTTACATGGATCCCCCAGGTTGGGGTGGCCAGGCACAGGATATGCAAGTGTTCCATGTCACTGGATGATGCTTACAGTATTCTGGAGCCATACCAGGGACTCCTACCAACAGTAGTTGCCAGTAGTTGGCGTCATCAGTATTTTTTTTTTTTAAGTTCTCAGTACCTGTCAAAATCCCATTTCATTTGGATTTTGGTCTTTGAGAACCTTTATTATTTTCTTCACAGGTTAACAATGCATTTGAAAAGATTTATTATTTTAATGCTGGATATCGTGTGGTAATAAGAGAGTTGTTCAGGATATCAGTCTGTGATTCCACCAGAAACATGTTTCTCAGTTGTTACTTTTTTAATAAAATAGTTAATAATACAGTTTTGAATTATGTAACATGAATTTCTGTTAAAATGTATTACAGGACATGGTACCTGTTGTCTAGCTCTCATTGCTTACTCTTCTTTCGGAATGTGACTTCTCCAAGTTCCTTCATTCTAAGCATTTTAGGTCCCTAAACAGAGAATATTAAATATTATCATGGATGATGTCTTTAATAATAAATTTGAAGACCTAGCAGAAATATTCTCTGTATAATTGATGTTGGCCTTGGTAAAGACCTAGGGCAAGACTTTCAACTTATTAACTGTTTTTGAGGCAGTTAAGAATTTTTTTTTTTAATATTTTTATTTATTTCTAGGAGAGAGAGAGAGAGAGAGAGAGCATGAGCAGGGGAGGGTCAGAGAGAGAGGGAGATACAGACTCCGAAATAGGCTCCAGGCTCTGAGCTGGCAGTCAGCACAGAACCCGACGCGGGGCTTGAACCCACGAACCGCGAGATCACGACCTAAGCGAAAGTTGGACGCTTAACCAACTAAGCCACCCAGGCGCCCCTAGGCAGTTAAGAATTTTGGTCATCTCAATTTAAGCAGAAAAATTAGACTCTTATAAAAATTGAATGTAGAGGTTGTTTGGCCTTTATCTGTCATTGAAATCTCATTTTTCTCAGCTGGCCTTCCATTCAGAATAAAGTTAAAGTTTTTAATGATAATCAAGGATGGGGACACTGCTGCTGATTGGAGGAAGAACTATGTCCTTAAATCCACAGAGGTTGATTATGAAGATGAACAGCTAGATTATTCTTATTCAGCTACAAGAAACTACCTCAGTGTCCCAAAAATAAGGCATGGGTTTTCCATTAGAAGAAACTTTGGATCTGTTCATCTGCTCTGTTGAGATCCCCATAGTTCATACCATAGACATGGATACAGTTGATTTTTTTGGAAGAATTGTAAGTATATTCTATGTATTTCTCTGTTTTGCAACAGAAAAATGTATATCCATTGAGGCAATCTATATGTGATAGGTGATTGAATCCTCTTTTCTGATGATCAGCATACTCTGGTGTTACTGACCATGTGGAAAAGTCAGTCCACTGAGAAGATTTTAGGCAAGTTTTAAATACATATAGATCATAATTCAAATATATCACTGTCTTTATTTTTCTTTTCAGCCAATCGTGAGGCAAAAGAAACATTTTAATTCACTGCACATTCCAAAAGCCTTGCAGAAGGCCCTGCCATTTAAGAACAAGCCCAAGACCCAAGCAAAGGCAGGCAAGATACCGAAGGACAGGCGGAGACCGGCTGTCATACGGGAGCCACATGAGAGGAAGGTACTGTCGACAGTGGCTTCCTGCATGTTGCATTTAGATAGAAAATAGCGCTTTCAGTAGCACACATGGTGCTTCTAATGCATTCTCATTTTTCATCAGGAAAGGATAAGGGCCAGACTTATTCAAGGCACTAGCACTAAAAGGAGAGGCCAGAGTCCATTCCCTTTTGTTCCGTCATGCTGTGCCTTATACATTTTAATGGGGAGTAATGGGAACACCCACCTGGCAAATCACTCTGTCGCAGTTTTACATAGTATTCAGAGTGATTAACAAAGGTGGTATTGTGGTAAAGGCTGTTATTTAAATATTTTGCTTAGTAGATATGCTCCTATTTCTGCTTTCATGCAAATTATAATGTTCCAGTTCAGGATAAATTTTCCCTAGGCTAATGTTCATTTGGATCATGGATTGCTTCTGGTTTTGATACACCAGATGTTTAGGCCCCTGGAAACCTAGAAGGAAAGCGTGCTGTAACAATATTCTGACCCTTACCGGCTTTTGTCCTTGTCAGGTCCTTGCACTGCTGGATGCTCTAAGTACGGTGCACAGTCAGAAGATGAAGAAGGCCAAGGAACAACGGCATTTGCACAATAAAGAACACTTCAAGGTGAAGCAGAAGGAGGAAGAAGAGAAACTGAAGCGACAGAAGGACCTCAGGAAGAAGCTCTTCCGAATTCAGGGTCAGAAAGAAAGAAGAAATCAGAAGTCCAGCCTGAAGGGGCCTGAGGAGCCATCAAAATAAGCTGTCATTGTGCATCTGCAGAGGTGGATTACAGTCCTTGTAAATGACAGCAGGCACCGGAGCCCAAGAAAGACCCCTTTGTTGGATTTGTTGCCCAGACTGTGCCTTTGAGAAGAGAAATGGAAACTGCTAATAGGACATACCTATTCATTCTCAGAGCCTAGGCTGTGTCAAGATTTAAAACAATATTATTTATGCTTTTGTAGATTCCTTCACATTCCTCTTACCTTAGTTTCATTTGTTTGTGCTACAAAAATATTATTAAAATACTTTTCTGTTAATTTTGGCTTAATAGTTTTCATTAGGGATGAATGCTTGATGATTGTGGATAAATTGCTTATTTTGCCACGCTCATGATGAGTCCTCCAGAGGGAAAAGATACTAACTTGAAAACTCAGCTTTCAAATGTTAGGAGTATATGGCTCAGTGCACAGCTGAGTCCCCAGAGGCCATGTGGTGTGTAATAGCGCGACAGCCTGACCTGACTGCAGAGAGAAGAGTCCAGCTGCTTCTAGTAATTTGTCACCATAGATTGGGCTGGTTTTGGTCTTTTAAAACAAATTAATAAAAAATATATTTAAAAACTTTCTCTGCTTTCATTTCTTACCTAGTAAAAATTGATAGATACAACCCACTTGAAGAAACTCTTTGAAGTCCTTCAGTCACTTTTAAGAGTTTAAGGATCTGGTGCTCCAAGCCCTAACCTCCTCCCTCCTGAGGTGACCACCTGTGCCACTCACTACAGTGCACCCAGAACCAAATGCTCTTGGTGCCGGGCGCCTTACAGGAGTACAGTAAGTGCATTGATGGAGTCATTAAATTCCTGCTCTATCACTAAACGCGCTTCCATTTTTCCATAGGCCTGGCAGCAAAGCATTCAGGGAGACAGTGGGAGCTGCCACCGAGATGTCTTCCTTCTCCCTTTGCCTTTCTGAGCACACTTTACCTGCCTGAGACCCCAAAGGCAGTAGGTGGCTTGCCAGTCTCTGAAGTGGGAGCACTTGATTGTGATCATGTGCTTGACAAACTAAGTTCTGGCAAAGGTAACCATGTAATGAAAACTTGGTAGCGGAGTTGTTACCTAAGTGGAGCTATATTACCGTCTTACGTTTCTTTTCCTTCCGCTGGGCTTCTGACTGAAGAGAGAACTGAAGACTGGCCTTGTGCACAAGGCTGGCTCAAATCAAGGAGACAGGTCCCAGCCCACACGACCTGCCCTCCACTGAGGATAGGCAGCAAGAACCCCAGCCTGGAGGGCCGTCCATGCCCACTCTGGGTGATGCCCTCTGCGTCTGGTAGAAATACGGTGTTACCACATTCACTAATGCAAAGGAAAAGGAAACAAATGAAATGAATTTTAGTATTTTTATTTTTAAGCCAATATATTGAACATGTTGTTATAACCTGTAATCTGTGTTTTTATAAAATGAGATATTCGGCATTTCTATTTTTTGCTGAGTCTTTGAAATTTCATGGGTGCTTTATGTGAGTTCCTCTCAATTCAGATGCTGAATTTTGTGGAAATACTTGATGTGTATTTCGATTTCATTAAATTTATAGCTTAAAAAATAAGATTCATATACCCTCGTTTTAAATATGACTGAACTTGGTACCAGTTTTTAAGTTGAAATTAATTAAAATTAAACGAAATGTCCAGTTCTCAGCAGTAGTAACACATTTCAGTTGCTTGATGGCCTGCATGGTCAGTAGCTATGTTGTGGACAGCGTGGCTCTCTGGTGTAGAGGTCAGGAAGGTTTTCTTAAAGAAAGCAGATCAACTTGGCAAAAGGTAGGAGTGGGAAGGGGAAGAGTGTATCAACCAGTAGGAATGTACGTGCAAAGGCCTTGGGCACAAGACAGCTTGACTGATACCTACTGTTTGAGGCCAGGATGGACAGGGTTGCAGGAAGATGCAGAGGAAGATAGAGAAGGAAATGGAGAGACAGGCAATGAGGCTACATTAAGATACTATTTTTATCCCAAGATACTGGAAAGCCCTTGGAGGATACTGAGTTGGACAATACGGTCAGATTTGTATTTTTGAAAAATTCCCTTTACTGCTGGGTAGAGACTAATTTGGAGGGAATCCAGGGATAAGTCTTGGAAGGAGGCTGACACAGGAGGTGGTACAGAGATGGGAGAAGTGGCGGATGCTAGACTAGGAGCTTCAAGAGGTAACATTGGAGGTCTGTTTCTGAGAGTTGTAGGGAACAAGGGGTGTTCAGGAGACCCCCCCTGATTCCTAGGTGTCTGGCTTACACTGAGGATTTTTGCTGGCTCGGCTGCTGGGTAGTGAGGAACTTGGCTTTTAGGGCATGGTGCCTGTGGGACAGCCATATGGAGACATCTGACTAGTTAGGAATACTGTCTAAAGCTCAGGTTGACCTAGTATCTGAGCTTAAAATGCATTGCTAAGAGACAGCAACACCTTCCTGAAAGTGGATGGAGTTATCTAGGGAGGGGTCAAAATTGGACACAGGTGGGTCTTAGTCCAGCATTCTAACCATTAGTTCAGTATTTTCAAGTACCTCAAAATCACCAAGTCCAACCCATATATGCAGAGCAGCCCAAGAAGCCCATGCAGTTCACATGACTAGAGCTAAGCAGGTCCAGCCAAGCACGGCTGTGCACAGAAGCCAGACATATAAGTGACATCAACAAACAGGACAACCTGTCTTTCTGCAGACTGCAGGTGACATAACCATCCCAGGGCTGAGGCATAGGAAGTACACCTACTTCCATCTGGGTAGTGGACTCCGAGCTCTGCCACTCACTGTGATGTGACTCTGGGCGAGTTCTTGAGTATCTCTGAGTTTCAAGTTTCTAGTCTGCAAGGTGGAGATAATAAACCAATTGTGCAGTCTGTGAATATTTAATGAGATTACATGCAAAGTGACGGGTACAGAACATTTTCAAAGTTGGGTTTTCCTGTCTGGTCCCATTTTAAGGAGGTGTGTAGGTCTACCTATTTTAACATGTATATAGATTCATGCAACGAGTACCACAATTAAGATACCAAAAAGATAGCCCTCTCTCTCCCAAACACTAACTTATGCAAAGTAGCCCTCCCAACTGTCCCCCACCACCCTGATAACTACTGACATTTTTTTCCACACCATAGCTTTGTTTTGAGAATGTCATGTAAGTGGAACCATAGGCACATAATCTGTTGTAATTGATTACCTTTGCTGAGCATCGTGCCTTTGAAATTCAACCCAATTGTTCTGTGTATCATTGATGCTTTCCTTTTGATAATTAAGTAGTATCCAACTGTATAGATAGACCACAGCTGGTTATCCATTCACCAGTGGAAGGACAGTATGGTTTTTCCAGTTTTTTGCAATTATGAATATAGCTGCTATAAACATTTGTGTGGAGGTTTTTATGTGAACATAAGATTGCATTTCTGCAGTGTAAATACCTAGGAGTAAGTCATATGGTCTAATACAGCCATCAGACTCTTCCAGAGTGGGTGTTCCATTTTTACATTCCACCAGCAAGTATTTTTGCATCTGTGTTTATAAGGGGTATAGATCTATAGAGCTTTTGTGTCTTTATCTGATTATGGTATCTATCAGAGTAATGCCTTATACAATGAGTTGGGAAATGTTCTCTTCCTTTATATTTTCTGGAAGTGATTGAGTAAAATTGGTGTTATTTCTTTAACTGTTTGATAGAATTTGGCAATGAAACCACCTAGGTGCAGAGATTTTTTAAAAGATGTTTTTAAATAATGAATTAGGTATCTTTAATAGTTATAGGGCTATTCAGATTATCTATTTCATCTTGAGTGAATTTTGGTAGATTATGAAATGGAACTTATTTAATCTAAGTTGCCCAGTTTATGGTCATAAAGTTATTTGTAAGATTCCCTTACCATCATTTTATTATCTTTGAGATCTATAGTGACACCACCTCCTTTATTCCTGATATTGGTAATTTATGTTTCCTGTACTTTTGTTGTTTGTCAGTCTTTCTAGGGGTTTATTAATTTTATTGATTTTTTTTTAAAGAATGACCTTTTATGAGTGCCTGGGGGCTCAGTCAGTTTAGCATCTGACTCAGCTCAGGTCTGATCTCACTGTTGATGAGTTTGAGCCCCTCATCAGGCTCAGTGCTGAGAGCTCAGAGCCTGGAGCCCACTTCAGATTCTGTGTCTTCCTCGCTCTCTGACTCTCTCCCTCTCCCTCTCCCTCTCCCTCTCCCTCTCCCTCCTCCTCCTCTTCCTCCTCCTCCTCCTTCTTCTTCTTCTTCTTCTCTCTCTCTCTTTCAAAAATAAGCATTAAAAAAATGAGCTTTTGTTTTTGTTGATTATCTCTATTCTTTTGCTGTTTTCAATTTCATTGGTTTTTGCTCTTTATTATTTCTTTTCTTGTGTTTGCTTTGATTTTATTCTGCTCTTCTTAATGTCTTAAGGTTGAGGCTCAGATTAGTGATTTGAGACCTTTCTTCATTTCTAATACAAGCATTTAGTGCTATACATGTCCCTGTAAGCATTGTTTAGCTGCAAGTCCCAACCAGCCTTCTGTGAGTTCTGACAGTAGTCAGTTCCATGTACAAAGCTGTGGTGGTGTTATTTGGGTCAGTTTCACATGTGCATTATGCAGTAGTCTGTGTGGGACCTGGACATTGATCTATCTCTTAGGTCCGTTTTTAAAGTCAGTGATAATGCTGTTTAGGGTCAGGTCTATGTATCCACAGCTCAGGAGGGAGCACAGGAGCTCATAAACAGCTTTCTGCACTTGCTGTCCTGAACTCCTTCCACTCCATGATTTCCCTGGTACTTTCCTATTCCCCAGGGCTCACCTTTTTAGCTCTCCACTTCCCTAATGGCTAATGATGTTGACCATACTTTCATGTCCATATTTGCTATCTATATATCCTCTTTGGTCAAATATTTGTTCATTTCTTTTGTACAGTTTCAATTTCATTTGTTTAATGTTGAACTCTGAGGGTTCCTTATATTCTAGACACAAGTTCTTAGATATATGATTTACAAGTATT
Source organism: Proteles cristata cristata (assembly GCA_017311185.1). NCBI lineage: Eukaryota > Metazoa > Chordata > Mammalia > Carnivora > Hyaenidae > Proteles > Proteles cristata. The sequence goes on from JAESUZ010005475.1 coordinate 1,674,257, forward strand.
TTATCCTAGTCTATAATTTGTCTTTTTATCATCTTAACTGTATCTTTTGCAGAGCAACAAAAAAATTTATCAATTTTTCCTTTTATGGATTATACTTTTGGTGTCAGATCTAAGAACATTTGCGTAGTCCCTTCCCTTCCTTCGCCTTTCCTTCCCTTCCCTCCCCTTTCTCCCTTCCACCACCTTCTGCCAGTGCTTTGATCTTAAATGTCCCAGCCTCCAGAACTGTGAGAAAGAAACTTCTGTTTGTCAAGCCACCTAGTTTATGGTGTTTTTGCTATGGTAACCCAAATGGACGACGACAGTGGGAGGTAAAAAAACCCAGGAATTTATCCCTCAAGTCATTCCTCAAGTTTTGTGCTTCCAGCCAGTCTGCCTTCCTCTTCCATCTTATAGAGTCCTTTTATGATTGTCTGTTAGATTATTTCCAGCACAGTTAGTGATATATAGAGGAAAGAAGCAGAGACAGGCAAATCTACACCATCTTGTCATGGAACCTTCCAATCAAGCTTTTAGACATTTGGGATATGCCGCCGCAAGACCTGTCCCTCAAAGGGCACAACACTTCAGACTCCTACCAGCAATGCCTGCACGCATCCATTTTCTTTAGCCAGGAAAACATCCGATGTTAGGATTTTTGTTTATAAATTTGCTTCTGGTTCCTAATAAGGTGATTAATTAATATGGACTGCTACCAGTATCCTATGAACCCAAACCTTAGAGAAGTCACAAAAGGGATAATTCATAGAGCCCAGATCCTAAGCTAAAAACCCGTGAGAGGTCTCTGGGGAGACAGAGCATGAGAAGAGTAAACCCAGAGAGGAAGAGACCACAAACTGAACACCAGAGGGAGCAGATAAATAGGCAAGACAGGAAAAGCATTTACATGTGCATAATGAATACCCCCAGGAGGATATTGGAAACAGGAGGCTCAATGAGACAGTTCTGAAGAAGAACCAGCTGGGGATATTGAGTATGAACAATTTAAGTGCTGAAATGATTGATGACTTGATGGGAAGGTTAAAGAGCAGAAGAAAAAAAATGAATGAATGGGGATCAGGTTGGGCCTCTTCTGGAAAAGCTGAGGAAGGGGCAAAAGAGGTGGAGAGTTACAGATAAAGGTGAGAAGAAGTGTTCACATTCATTTAATATGAGTGCAAGGGAGGAAAAGATAGATAAAGAGGAATGAGCTGAAAAATAACAATGTTCCCAATTCCTGCCAGTGGTAAACGTGTTCACTACTTTTAATTTTTGCCAGTCTGGTAAGCACAAGAAATATTTCATTATTGTTTAAATTTGCATTTTTATTAAATAACCAGAAGGCTGCAGCATGTTTTCCAGTGTTACTGGTCATTCTCATAATCCTCTGATTTGCACATATCATTTGCTCATTTTTTTTGGTTGGGTTATTTTGCCATATTAATTTTGTAAAAGCTCCTTATATATTCTGGATATAAATCCTGTGGTTGTTTACAAATCTTACAAATATTTTTTCCCTAATATGACACTTGTCTTTCGACAAGTCCATGATGCTTCTCTTTATATAGCAGTTTCAAATGTCCGTACAGTCAAATCTAATTATTTTCCTTTATGGCTTTGAGGTTTTGTGTCCTGTTTGGGTGAGTCATTCCTACTTCTCTAATTTAAAAAGTGACCTTGGGGTCACCTGGGTGGCTCAGTTAAGCATCCAACTTTAGCTCAGGTCACGATCTTGCAGTTGGTTCAGGCCCCACATCAGGCTCTCTGCTGTCAGCCCCCTCTTCTCCCACCCACCCCTTGCCCCTCTCCCACTCGAGTGTGCTGCTCTCTCAAAAATAAATAAATAAACATCTAAAAAATATAATAGAAACATGACCTTCTATTTTAAATCTTCTATTATGAAAGATCTTTCCACATTTCCTAATTTTTAATTTTTATTCTTTAGCCTAAAAATAGTCATTGTTAAACCATTACTTTTCTTTTCTTTTTTTTTTTTAATTTTTTTTTTAATGTTTTATTTATTTTTAGGAGAGAGAGACAGCGTGAGCAGGGGAGGGTCAGAGAGAGAGGGAGTCACAGACTGAAACAGGCTCCAGGCTCTGAGCTGGCAGTCAGCACAGAGCCCGACGCGGGGCTCGAACCCACGAACCGCGAGATCATGACCTAAGCGAAAGTCGGACGCTTAACCGACTAAGCCACCCAGGCGCCCCTAAACCATTACTTTTCAAGTTAATATTACAAGTTGTTAATTATTGGTCTTATTTACTTTTTTAAATTTAGGTTAGTTTTTTAATTTACATCCAAGTAGTTAGCATATGGTGCAACAATGATTTCGGGAGTAGATTCCTTAGTCCCCTTACCGGTTTAACCCATCCCTTCTCCCACAACCTCTCCAGTAACCCTCTGTTCTCCCTACTTAAGAGTCTCTTATGTTTTGTCCCCCTTCCTGTTTTTATATTATTTTTACTTTCTTTCCCTTATGTTCGTCTGTTTTGTGTCTTCAAGTCTTCATATGAGTGAGGTCACCTGATCTCTGTCTTTCCCTGACTAATTTCGCTTAGCATAATACCCTCTAGTTCCATCTACCTAGTTGCAAATGGCAAGATTTCATTCTTTTTTGATTGCCCAGTAATACTCCATTTTATGGAGAATCCTCTTTCTCTGCATCCTTGCTCAACATCTGTTGTTGCCTGAGTTGTTAATGTTAGCCATTCTGACAGGTGTGAGGTGGTATCTCATTGTGGGTTTGACTTGTATTTCCCTGATGATGAGTGATGTTGAGTATCTTTTCATGTGTTGGTTTGGCCATCTAGATGTCTTCTTTGGAGAAGTATCCATTCATGTCTTTTGTCCATTTCTTCACTGGATTATTTGTTTTTTGGGTGTTGAGTTTGATAAGTGTTTTTTTAAATTTTTTGTTTAATGTTTTATTTATTTCTGAGAGAGACAGCGTGAGCAGGAGAGAGTCAGAGAGAGAGGGAGACACAGAATCTGAAATAGGCTTCAGGCTCTGAGCTGGCTGTCAGCACAGAGCCCGACACGAGGCTCAAACCCACGAACCGTGAGATCATGACCCAAGCTGAAGTTGGACACCTAACCGACTGAGCCACCTAGGAGCCCCTGTCTGGGAAACTTTTAATCTCTCTTCTATTTTGAATGATAGCCTTGCTGGATAAAGAATTCTTGGCTACATATTTTTCCAGTTTCAGCACATTTAATATATCCTGCCACTCCTTTCTGGCCTGCCAAGTTTCTGTGACTCGGTCTGCTGTGAACCTGATGTGTCTTCCCTTGTAGGTTAAGGACTTTTTTTTCCCTTGCTGCTTTCATGATTCTTTCCTTGCCTGAGTATTTTTTGAATTTGACTATGATATGGCTTGCTGATGGTCAGTTTTTGTTGAATCTGATGAGAGTCTTCTGATTTTTGGTGTCTGTGTCTTTTCCCAGGTTTGGAAAGTTTCCTGCTATGATTTGCTCACATACCCTTCTACCCCTTCTTCTCTCTCTTCATCCTCTAGGACCCCTATGATTCTGATGTTGTTCCTTTTTAATGAGTCACTGATTTCTCTAATTCCTAAATCATGCTTTTTTACCTTAGTCTCCCTCTTTTTTTCTGCTTCATTATTCTCTAGAAGTTTGTCCTCTATATTGCTGATTCACCATTCTGCCTCATCCATCCTTGCGGCCGTGGCATCTATTTGAGATTGCAACTCAGTTATAGTATTTTTTATTTCATCCTGACTAGCTTTTACTTCTTTTATCTCTGCAGGAAGGGATTCTAATCTTTTTTTTGACCCCAGTGAGTATTCTTATTATCGTGATTCTAAGTTCTGGTACAGGGGTGCCTGGGTGGCTCAGTCAGTTAAATGTCCGGTTTTGGCTCAGGTCATGATCTCATGGTTTGTGGGTTTGAGCCCCGTGTTGGGCTCTGTGCTGACAGCCAGCTCAGATCCTGGAGCCTGTTTCGGATTCTGTGTCTCCCTCTCTCTTTGACTCTCCCCTGCTCACTCTCTCTCTCTCTTTCTCTCTCTCTCCCTCTCAGAAATAAAAAACATTAAAAAAATTTAAATTCTGGTTCAGATGTCTTGTATTTGTGTTGATTAAGTCCGTGGCCATCTTTTCTTCCTGCTCTTTCTTTTGGCATGAATTCCTTCATTTCGTTATTTTGAAGGAAGAAAAGGAATAAGGTAAAAACATTAAAATTAAAAAATTAACAACAACACACACACACAAACATCAAATAAATGATGCTAAATCCTAGGTGTGTTTTTGTATGCATGTTGAAAGGAGCTTGATAAATTAGAGAAAAAAGGGAAAGAAAAAAAGGAAAATGTTTGAAAATTTGAAAAAATAAATACAATCAAATAGAATAAAATGAAATGATGGAAGTAAAGTAGGATTTACAAAATGTAATGTAAGTAAAATAGAATTTACAAAAATGTAAAAAAATATAGTAGAAAAATATAAAAATGTACTAGAAAAAATTAAAAATATTTTTAATAAAAATTAAAAATAATTTTTTCTCTTTATTCAAGGAAAAGAAACATAAAAGAAGAATAAAGAAAATGAAATAGATGGACCAGCGAACAGACTGAAATACGATTGAAATTACATCATTTTCCCCTAGAAGTCAAACTATGAAGCACTTTATAGTCTGTAAACTAAGGAGGCAGAGAGACTTGTGGTGTTTCTGAAGAACGAGGTTGGCCCAGGTGGGTGGGGCTTAGTGTAATGGCTCTGTTCTCCACTAGATGGTGCTGCTTACCTTACTGGGGTGGATTGTTTCACACCTGTAGATATTTATGTGCATGTGCAGGAGTGAAAATGGTGTCACTCGGGTACCCAGTCTCTAGTATCAGAACTCTGTTCTCCCTGACCAGCAATCTGGCACCCATCCTATGTCTCTGGCTTCTGTCGACTCCCTGCTTTTATACTGTCCGTGACCAAGCCATCAGATTGCCAGGCAGCACCTCCCTCCTGAATTTTATCTCAGATGCGTCTGTTTCGCAACCCCTCACTTCTGAGGGACTGTGGCTTTGACCGGCGCAGACCTTCTGGGGGAGGGTCTCGCTGAATAATGGTTGGATGCAGGCACCCACGTTCGTGGACCGTGCTGCTACCATTGTCCAGAGATTGCAGCTGGGTGCCAGCCCGCCCCAGGGAAAGTTCACTGATCATGTAACAGCAGCGTTTCTGGGGTTATGGTAAGTCACAACACACATCTGGCACCAGGCTTCATTCTATTTTTTTTTTTAAATGTTTTATTTATTTCTGAGAGAGAGAGAGACAGCGTGAGCAGGGGAGAGTCAGAGAGAGAGGGAGACACAGAATCTGAAGGAGGATCCAGGCTCTGAGCTGTCAGCACAGAGCCCGATGCGGGGCTTGAACCCACGAACTGTGAGATCATGACCTGGGCCGAAGTCTGACACTTAACCGACTGAGCCACCCAGACACCCCAGTAATGACCTTGTTCCAGCACCAGTGAACATGGCTGTTCTCCGGGGTCTGCTGGGTCCTTTGCGTGTGGGGCGGATGCACTGTCTCTACCAAATGTCCTCCCAGCAGGGAAACTGCCTCTCCCTGTGTGGCCTGAGGACACCTGGACTTCACTCTGCTCCTGGGGATTCACCCTTCCCACCAGAGCACTACCAGGCACCAAGCTGCAGAGTTCAGCCTCTGTGCTCCCGTTGTTTATAGAGTCTTAATGGAATTTAAACCCTCTCCTTTCTTCTTTTTCCCTTTTTAGTTTAGTCCCTGCGTCTGTTTCAGCTTTTCCACTTTCTCTCAGCTGATTTGGGGGAGGGGTGCTTTTCCTGTCCTCTCCCGACTCCCATTTCTGTCTTTTCTCTGCAAGCAAAAGCGGCTCCCTGCCCTCCGAAGCTTCTCTCTCCCCCAGATCACCTCTCTGCACCACGTGGCTGAATTCTGTGGTTGAGGTTGTACAGACTGTTGTGCTAATCCTCAGATCAGTTTTCTAAGTGTGCAGGATGTTTTAGTGCTGATCTGGCTGCGTTTCATGGATGCGAGACACAAAAAACTTCCATGCTATTCTGCCATCTCGGCTCCTCCTCTGATTTTATTTACTTTTATTGACTGGCTTACATTTAATTTCATTAAATTATTTTGAAGTAATATATGAATATGTAGTTTGTAAACATTCCTACAATATAGGAGTAATGTAAACAGAACCAGTCTCCTCTGTAATTCCCTCCCAAATCTCTCATCTCATTATCCTCCGCACAGCTGACCATACAATTCTGTTGTGTATCTTCCAGATCTCCTTTGGATACATTTATATACTATTTTCCTTCATGTGGTTGCCAGTTTTTTAAAAAACAGACACATAGAATTGTTTTGTTTCGAAACTTTCTGTTTATAACCATATTAATTATCTTAGGGGACCTTCCTATATCATTGCATTGTGTACCTGTGTTTGTGGCTATGCATGCATACATGTGTACATGCGTGCTCGGGTTGCAGGCTTGTGTTTGTGTGTACACGTGTGTGTGTGATCCTGTAGAAAGTTTGTTAATCTCATAGAAACAACTGGGGAACTTCCCATTTTTTCCTGTACTTTGGTAATACCCATAACGACATTCCCCTGTCTCTGGAGGCTGAAGGAGCCCCTGTAATACCTTCGTTGCCTGCTAAGTTTGTTCTATGTTTATTGTTGTTTTCAGGTTTTCTGCCTCCTGTTAAGCCAATTTTGGTGATTTATGCATTCCAAAAAAAGAATCTTCCACTTCTTCCAGATAAAATCAACCACAATGAGGCTGTATCTACTATCTTTTTGTGGTTTAAAATATCTCCTTCATATCATTTTTTAACCTAATGTTTTCAAATTGATGCCTTTTCCTTTTTTCTTTTGCTTGACTTACCAGAGGTTTGCTTAATTTAATGATTTTTCTAAGAAACCGTTTTTGGATTTTATTTATCAAGTCTCCTTTTATTATGGTTGTTTTTAAGTTAAATTACTTCATTTCTCGTTTCTTCCTTTTTTATCAATCTTGTGTTATTTGCTTCGTTATCTCTTTCTTATAGTATTTAGGGAGATGCATACATACTTAAGGATATTCAGTTTTCCCTGAATACTTCTTTGGAAATATCCCACAGGTTTTGATGGGTCATGCTCTTATAGTAGTCTGTTTCTAACGTGTTTTTTAGTTTTTATTTTCTTTTTAATCCATTGGCTTTTTGCCTTCAGCTTTCTCCTATGTTCCTTTCATCCTGTTTATTACAAATTCATTTAATAATATAAATTTCTCAATGAATACCAATTTTGTTGAATGCCATAATTTTTATATGAACACTTTATTGTCATTGAGTTCCGAATGTTTTGTAATTTCCATTGTGGAAATTAATTTTGTTTCCAAAATGTATTTTTAACATTGTCTTCTTATTGTTTCTAAGTTTATTGAGTCTGGTGAGAGACTGTGGTTTGTGGAAGGTGTTGAGTTTCCTGTTCATCCAGCACAGTGTCAATGTTTCCAAAAACTCTACCGGAGCTTAATGAGAACATATATTCTCCACTGGGTAGGAGTTCATATATTTCTGTAATGCAAGTTAGAGATATTCTTCTGTTTTTTGACAGCCTTATTTGTTTAGATGCTCCAGATCTTTGGAGCTAGTGAATCTTTTAACTTTTTTTTTTTTTAAGTAGGCTCCATGTCTGATGTGGGGCTTGAACTCCCTGAGAACTAGAGTCACATGCTCTACCTGCTGAGCCAGCCTGGCGCCCTGGAACTAGTGAATCTCTTAACACATTCACGTGTTTCTCTGTTTGCTTAGGCTGAAGGGAGTGGAGAGACGCCGAGATCTGTTTGTCCAGGCCTGGAACATGGTCATTTGCTCCCGTTGTGCCTTGCCAGGTAAGTGCTCCCCTGTTTTGGAGAGCACAGTGAGTGCACTTGGCCATTAGTTGCATAGTGAGGTACATTTGCCCTGGGTTGGAGGGGTCCTGCTTCTGTTTGTTGTTACAACTGAGACACCCCTCCTCCTCTGCTTCAGGGTAGATTTTGCTGGTCACCTGCCTTCCACCTGGCCCAGCTCCTGGCTCCCCACTGTGTGAAGATGGGCCTAGCAGGAGTGAAGAGGAGGACAGGCTTCCGCAAGCGGCAGAGACCCGCCCCCACCTTTGGGGCCGCTGCTGCTCTGACAGGAAGGTGCTCTGGCAGGTAGGCCGCACACCTGTGTCCTGGCAGTCTTCCCTCCCCCTGTGGTGGCTTTCTGGGCCACCTGCCTCTCTTGCACCAGATCTTGTCTGGCTCTTTCACCTCTCCACACTGACCCATCTTCCCTGGGGTTTATGAGAGCCGATTCTGCTAGGTGCTAAGAGCATGCAGTCTTTGAAAGCAAGGATATTTGCACACCCATGTTCACATAGCCAAAAAGTGGATGCCACCTAAGTGTCCCTCAGTGTATAAAGGGATGAATAGAATGTGGTGTATCTAGACAATAGAATACTGTTCAGCCTTTAACAAGGAAGGAAAATCTGACATACTACAACGTGGATGAACCTTTTTTTAAAAAATATTTTTATTTATTTCTAGGAGAAAGAGAGAGAGACAGTGTGAGCAGGGGAGGGTCAGAGAGAGAGGGAGTCACAGACTGAAACAGGCTCCAGGCTCTGAGCTGGCAGTCAGCACAGAGCCCGACGTGGGGCTCGAACCCACGAACCGCGAGATCATGACCTAATGAAAAGTCAGACGCTTAACCGACTAAGCCACCCAGGCGCCCCAATGTGGATGAACTTTGAAGATATTGTGCTTAGTAAACTAAGCCAGACACAAGAGGACAAATACTACATGAGTCCATTCATGTGAGATGCCTAGGATAGGCAGATTCAGAGAGACAGAAAGTAGAATAGTGTTTGCCAGGAGCTGTGGGGAGGGAGATAGGGATCTGTTGTTTAATGGGTTTGGAGTTTCAGTTTGAGAAGATGAAGTCCTGGAGATGGTTATGATGAATGCAGAACAGTGGGGATGTACTTAATAATATTACTGAGTTGTACGTTCAAAATGCTTAGGGGTGCCTCTGTAGCTCAGTTGGTGAAGCGTCTGACTTCAGCTCAGGTCACGATCTCATGGCTCATGGGTTCAAGTCCTGTATCAGGCTCTGTGCTGACACCTCAGAGCCTGGAGCCTGCTTCAAATTCTGTGTCTCCCTCTCTCTCTACCCCTCCCCCATGCTCACTCTTTCTCTCTATCAAAAATAAACATTAAAAAAAATTTTAATGCCTAAAACGGCATGTTTTATGTATATTTGACCACAAATCTTTTTAAAAAGGGTATTGGAGCTAGTCTGCCTGTTTCAAATCCTGCCTTAGCCATTGCTAAACCTCCTTGTTCCTCATTCCTCATCTGTAAAATGGGAGTACTAGATATATTAAAGCACGGCTCTGGGGATTACCACTGGCACAGCTGTGGGAGTGTGCCTGGCTCAGTGGTAGGTGATGGCTGCTGCTGCCTTCCCTGGGTGCTTGTGTGGAGATTGGGGGAAAGGGAGATCAACTACCATCCTGTTAATCCCTAGCCTTCTTCCAGGAGGACTTTGCCATGCTTCTCCTCCCACTCAAGCCACAACACCCTCCTCCCAGCCCATTGTGCCCTACTTGTTTCTTGATCTCCAATAACACCTGGTTTTTCATGCTAAGCCCTGGCATCCCCATTACCCGCCCCTGACTGCTGGGTCCTGGTTCCCATGCGCTCTGTGATGGTGTCCATCTTATCTCTGATAACACTTTACTGCATCTGTTTGTTGAGACACCTGCTTTTCCCAGTGGATGCTAAGGTCCTGGAGGAGCTTACTGGTCTCAGGATGCTGCTTTCTGGACCAGAAACTGACCACAAATGGCATGTTCCTTGCTGCCCTAACACCTGGCCATGGTGGACAGTCAGCAAATGTCTTTTGGAGTCTCAGTTTCCCCATCTATACAGTCAGCAGTGAGGTCACTATAGCTCTGATACCACGTGCTTTTTATGATGGTAATTGGGGTCAAGTCAGATGTGAGCCTAGGAGACCCTCCCAGGTGGGAGCGAGACTGCAAGAGAGTGTGTGGTTTGTGTGTTCACACAGGAGACAGTCTCCGGTCCTAGCAGTGTGGAAGACTTCTTTCTCTCATGATCGTAGGGCTAAAGGTGGAGGGCCGTCCCACCTGTCTGAGTGACTGTGGACATCCAGGGTAAGTGCGCTATGTTTGGGCTCACCTGTTGTCGCTCAACGCCGGGAATTACATGCAGAGGCCAGGAGGGGGCGCCAACGACAAACAAATACGAAGGGACAGCAGGTGGGCTCCAAGCTCCTCCTCCGCCTGATTGGGAGGGAGTGGTTAGTCCTGGTCTCTGTTCCAGGCCAATGGCTGACAATGGCAATGATAATGATCACTCGCTACAGTTGTTGGTTATTTAGCACTTATATTCTCAGCCTGACTGCATACTATGGATTCTCTCACTTTATTTCCCTAACATGCAATCCTGTGTTTTGTAAACCTGTTATTTAAAAACACCCAGAGTAGAGCTCAAAGCACTAGAGACCCGAGTCCTGCAACTCAGTAGTTGTGTGACTTTGGACACGTCATTGAGCTTGAGGTTCTTCTACATAAGGTAGATTTTTTAGCATAGTTGTGTGTGTTCACGCATATGTGTGTGGGAGTATGTGCATGAATACGTGCATGTGTTTGCACGTATATGTCTATGTGAGTGTGTGCACTTGCACATGTGCATTAAAGCCCATGAGGATGGAGCTGAGGAGTGAAGGGGACATGCCCAGAAGGCAGCTGACACTAGGACTTTGGTGTCCATGAGAGAAACTGAGATCCAGATGCATCCTAGGGGTCATGTTTTAGGAGAGGGGCCCAGGGAGCACCTTTACAGTACAGAGAGGGGAGCACTGTGGGCAGGCCTAGGGCAGCCCTCTGCCTCAGGAGAGGTGGAGGGAGCAGAGGTGAGAAGAAGGAGAGGTGCTTGCACAAGGGAGTGGGAATCGGAGGCATCAGACATGCACAGGCATCTTGGCACCTGGGTGGAGGCTGTCTGTTGGGAAGGAGACTGCCACAGTGCTGTGCTCAGGGGATGGACCAGGGCTCTACAAGGGGGCCCATCGGGGATGGACTAGCGGGCGTACAACAGCGGTGGTGCCGCTTCCAGGCCCCACTGAGACGGGAGAGATGAGCTATTCAACAAGTGTGCTTGGGACAACTAGTTAGTGCACCGAAAAAACAAAGCCACTCCTCACACTACAAAATCAACTCCAGCACTTTACATGCAAAAGAAAGAGAGGAAAACATAAAAGTTTTGTGCTCAAGTGTTTAACTTGAGAGAGATCCCAGGAAGCAGGGGTGAGGGAGTGGAGACAGGGAGGGGTGGACAAGTTGCTGACCGCAGAGACTCTGGATGGGGGCCACACAGAACACACTGATGGCTGGCGTAGGGGCTACTTCCACCCCTGCCCCCAGGAATTCCTGTGAGGTGTGGGTGCCTTGCTCATCTAGGCTCCCTGAGTCAGAGAAAGGAACACTGGTGACACAGAACGTTTGAAATCACAGGAGCCACCAAGACTGTCCTGGGCGCAAGTATCACAAACAGGTTTGGGGAAGAGAGAAGAGTCCCAACGCTAAGACCAAAGTCTAAGGACTGATATGAACTTGCTTAGACCCTTCCATGCTTTTTTCAGGCCTGCATGTGTTTCCATAGCTGCAGTCATGGAAAGGTGTACTTCTAAGTAACCTTGTCTTACCTGCTTAATTTGAATACTTGGATCTTTCTTCAGTGGTGGCACTTAGTCCTGATACAGCCGTTGCTGGAGTCCCCCGGGGCCGGCCATTCCGTTCTCGTCAGCATTCTGCACTCACTGCACGCAGCCACTCTTGCTGTGCTTGTGCGGCCATTTCCGTCCCAACCCTCTTCACCACCCTCACCATTGTCCCCGCACGGATGGGGAGCTATCCACATGCCGAGCCCAGTTTCAGGAGCCTTACAGGCATTTCCTCTCAGCCCTCTTACTAGAAGTGAAGGCACGGCTGCCCCCGGCTTACTGATGAGGTGCTGCAGCTCACAGAGGCTGAGTAACAAGACCCACGGCTCACCGTTTCCATCCTCCCCTCTCCCGTCTGCCCCAGCCCAGCCCTTCTCCCTGTGCCTGCTTCCCCTTTGATCCTAACAGGCACACCACCAGGGCCTCCTGGGGCCCACCCAGGGGACTTGGGGGGCTCTGTCGGCCCCTCGGCCCCTGGGATTCCCGGAGGTACAGGAGCTGACTGGCTCTGTTGGCTCTGAGGAGGCAGACTGCCACCACGTCTGTCTTCAGGGTTTCCACAGGGCCTGGCACGTGGCCTGATCGCCAGTAAAGGAGCCATAAATGCCTCTCCCACTGGCTTTAGGCTCAGGGTGAAGTTCTAGAGAGATCTTGTTCTGTGAGCTTCACAGGGCACTCGGCCCCGGCACATGTGCACACACATGCATGCGCTCACACGCACACACACGCACCCCACACCCTCTTGTCTCTGCTCCCTGAACTACAATCCGCCTGCCTGCTTCTCTATCCTTCAAGGCCACGCTCAAAACCTGTCCCAGCACCTCTGGTCCTCTTTCCTTCCCTCCTCTTAGAAGAAGCAATGCTCTCCTCAGTCACCAATATTCATTGAGCACTCAGGATATGCCAGGCCCTCCTGTGCCGTGCCAGCTGCGGCTACTGAGTGTGTTCTGTGTGCCGAGGCCAGACTCCTCTGTAAGTCTGGGATGAGGTGAACCTCATCAAACAGATGAGGAGACGGGCACAGAGAGGCACTGGCAGAGCCGGCTTCTCATTCAGGCTCCAGGGCTGAGCCCTGTCCGAGAACTCGGGTGGGCAAAGTGGACACACATTCGGGGAAGTGTGAGGCTCGGAGGCGTGGGAGCAGACCGCAGGAAGTTGTGAGCATCAGCAGAGGAGTCCTGGCGTCCTGGGGCAGGAGCTGGCAGGGGGGAAGAGAAGAGGCATGAAGGGGGCTGGAGGCGGGACAAGACTGGCCCAGGTGACAGAGGCTGTGCCGAACAGGACAGGGAAGCTAGGGGTCCTGCTGGGTGGGGCGGCCCACAGCGGGCTTGCGCCCTGTGCATCAGCAAGTTGACTGGGCTGCTCTGTGCCATGGTCTCTGGGTGTGTTCCTTCATCCTGCGTTTGTACTTTTGTTCAGCAAACCTATGCTGAGAAACTCTCATATACACTTTCTTTCCATGGTCCAGGACATGGGAATATAGTTAGCTGCCCTGTAAGTTATTATAAAGGTATTCTCAGAAAAGAAGCCAGGGGGCATCATTGTAGGATGTTGGCCTCGAGGGTATCCCTTAGTCTTCTGTGGTTGGGTTAGTAGGAGTTGTGCCCTGAGAGTGCTGAGGCTGCAAAGGGAGGGAACAGACTTTGAAATCACCACCCATGCCCCAGTGCTCACTCCGGTGGGAGTGATCTCATCTTTTCTTTCTAAGCCTAGCAATGGTCACTACCATCTTCTGGGTGCTTTTTCTAGGCAGTCTCTGGATTTAGTGCCTTACATCTATTCTTGAACCTTAGAACAACCCTATGATTATTTCATGGGCAAGGAAACTGACCCCCAGAGAGGTCAAACAGATTCCTCAAGGTCTCTTAGCCAGTAGTTGGCCCAGCCCAAGGAGCTCTGACACTTACAACCACAATCCCCAGTCATATAATCCCTGTGCCTGAGTTTTCTGTGTTCCTCACAGCAATTTTGACAACCAGATATGATTGGTTCTGTCCCACTGAGGTGCAGACAGGCTGGAGGTGGGAAGGGGTGTTGGAATGAGAGCTGGCTTTCTCCTGCCTCTGAGCCAGAGCTCATTTCCCTGAGCAGGGTGACCATGCTCTGGTATGAGAGGGCGCCTCTCCCTACCCACAGCACCCACAGCATGCAGTTTTTCTGGGCACCCTCCTTAGCTGTAACACTAGGAGGGCCCTGGTATGGGGCCACTGGATGGGGAACTGGGCCTTCAGTGCCAGGCGCCTGCACATGTGAGGGCTGGACGACCAGCACTGCTCAATGGCCCTGTGCCACCCACAAGCCCTAATGAGGTGGCCCATCCACCCTCCTTCCCTGGGTCCCAAGCATGGGACTTCCCTCATCTGCTGTGTCTGGCCCTTGTTGCCCTAATTCTGCCACGTGTGAGCAGCAGCCCTTCTGGAAGCCACGTTCTCCAGGGAGATTTGATTATGTCCTGGTGGTGCCACCTCGTTAATGCAATCAGGAAGTTTCCTCAAGACTTCAGCTGCTTTACTGGTAGGCTGGCCTGGCTCCCGGGACATCCACGCTGCTCTTCTGCTCACAGCTCCTCTCCAGGCTAGCAGGGACTCGGAAACCCTCCACAGACCACACAAGTGCCCACAGGGCAGGGCTGGCAACTTCACTGGTGCATTGCTGTCACATTCCTCCTTCCTTTGAGTGATGTCCTTGGCTCTGATTTTATTCAGAATCATTGAGAACCTTCATCTGTTTAGAAAAAGTATTTACCAATGAAGAATCAGCACTTTGGAGAACATTCCAGAAAACAGCCATTTTCCATTAAGGTTAGGCTCTTAATTGAAAATTTTTAGAGCAGAGGAAATCTGGGGAGAGTCCAGAAATTCTCTCCGTTATGGTAATAAGCTGTAATCAGAACCAAGGAGTGTGTTAATACTCGTGGGTGTGGGTTCTCTTCCCAGGATTGCCTAGAGTGTGCCATCAACAGACACTGGGAGTTGGGGTGAGGGAAGTAACAGGCCACATATCCCAGGAAATAGATACAGGCAGGGTAGGGGGCGCATCCTGCTCCATGGTGGTCCTGCACCCAGACCAGCCCACTCCAGGCTGCACCCAGGACTGACCTCAGAGGCAACTCAGCGTCATGCAGTTTGAAAACATGGGGACCGGACCTTGCAGGCAGACGGTGAGCATGAGGTGTGACTGGGTGAGGTAGGGGTGCTGGGAACGGTGCAGGGTGGGCAGTGGTCAGGGTCCGGGGCTGAGTTGGGGGTCCGAGTTTCCCAAGTGAGGCAAGGGCCTAGATGCTGAGGGTGAGGGTACTGTGGGAGAGCAGTGCCTGTGGGCAGGGCCGGTTTCCCAGGCAGTGGTCAGAAGGACCACTCCTCCAAGTGCATCTGAGTGGCTGGGTGTGGCTCTTGGGGGACACAGGAGGCCTCAATGGCTCCACGTGTCCCCTCCATGTGGGGTCAAATGTAGTTCCTTCTAAATTAACCTGGCCTCTTCTTTACTCCTATACCCTCTGGCCAGCACCCTGTGGTTTTTGTGAGTGGAGCTGTCAGCAAGGAGATGTCCAGCGATGTCAGCTGTCCCTGAGGGGCTTCTTAGAGCCTGGGCTCTGGGCCTACATCTGCCCCATGGGCTAAGGGTCCCCAGACAGATCTCATGGCTTCAGCAGAATTCCCCATAAACTGTGCATAGTAGCTTTCAGTTAGATAGGGAACTGGGCGGGCCTTGGATGCGGGGGAAATAATGGCAAGGAGGGTAATGATGACACAACCACATGGTCACTAATTTCCTCCCTGCTCAAGGCCCACCTGGGACTTTCCTCCCTTTCCTACTTAATACTCCTGAGAGCTCCCCACCTGCAGTGAGCAGCAGGATGCTTCCCCTCTCTGTGGGTCAGAGTAATCCAGGAAATTAGAAAAAAATACTATTAACATGTGTTGAGAGCCTACTGTGTGCCAGGAGCTTCACATGTCCTCAAATCCCTAATAATCTTGCCAATTATATTCCATTGCCCCCTGGTGACACAGCAGGAAATGGGGCTCCAAGGCGCTCGGTGACTAGCACAAGTGCCTTGTCCCAGATGACACAGCCTACGAGAAGTGAGGCCGGGATTGGAGACAGGTCTTCCTGGGCCCCTGCCCCCTGCCCTCCGCAGGACTGAGCCACGTCCTGCCAGCCCCTCTCCCTCCTGTTGCCTACCTGAGTCCTCTGGGCATCTTCAGGTCACAGGCAGCAAGGACTTCTGTGTCTCAGAAGGGACCAGGATCCCTGAGAGGCAGATATCCACCCACCTCCTGGCTGAGGAGCCTGAGTGCCGTTTGCTGCTCTTGTCATTTCATTCCTCCCTTATATTCGTGCTTCTCATGGAACAAAAAATAAAGCTGTGTCAAGAAACCAGGGGTGGGAGCCAAGATTGCTGTTCATTTCTGACAGCATTCACTTTTCATTCATTCAGAAAGTGACCTATCTTGATTACCTTACGGAGTTCCCACAGAAATGTGTCAGTGAACCCAAACTTGACACAGCATTTTGATGAGGCTGGGTAAGATCAGGTCACACAAAGAATGTTCCTGTATTAGCTGGGAAACCGCTGGGAAACCACTGGAAACCCTGGAATATCTTCAGGACCTTTATAAGGGCAAACACACAGTAATAGGTCTCCTAGAATAGGGTTAGGAAAACACTGGTCTTTCCCAACAAATGATTATGGCTTTTTGTCCTGGAAAATGAGGGTTTATATTAGATCCTATTTTCCTTTTTATCTTGGCTTCCAGGAAGCTCAGTTTTATGCCAGACCCAGACCTACTTTCCTTGGGCTGGTTCTTTGGCACAGGGTCCCCTCTTCATCACAGGACCCTGTTGTTGAACTTTTGTACATGCTTTCCGTGATTGCTAATTGTGGGACATCCTTTCTACAGAGAGGTGGAGCATAGAGAGTGGGTAAGCAGTGTCCTGGAAAGGCTCTCTGCTGAGGATGGGTTTCACATGTGAGCTGGCAAGGAGGCCATGGGACTGAGGCCGGGGGTGGCAACTAGGAAGCAACGGCCAAGGAACATGCACCTATAGTGACATCCCAGCATGTCATATTACCTGGATGCTTGAAATAAACAGAAGTGTGGCAGGTTAGCATCAATGCACCTCACATGCGCAGAGGGAAAACCCATCTCCAGCTCCTTGTTCGGTGGTTGCTGCTTTCATATTTCTGGGCCGTCTCAGCGTGCACCCGAGGCAGTGTTGACTGTGTCTGTATTGTGCTTTGCTCACTAACCTTGAGCCAGAAAGAGAAGACTCGAGGTCTTCATGCGCCCATGTCTCCCCCTACCTCTCGTTGGCACTCACTTAGATAATCTCGGGGTTTTTTCTCGCTGATGAAGACAGTGCCACGGTGAGCTTGTGAGTGCACACAGCTTTTTCCATCTCCTAAGTCATTTCCATGGGGTCATGGCCCAGATGTGGAGCTACTGCAGCAGACAGTGAGCATGTGAATGCAGGATGCAGGTAGTGTGTGGTGCCAGCCAGTTTCCAGGCCAGCGGCCCCGCGTCACCTGCTCCTGTACCCCAAACCTGTCACCGTTAGGTTTGCCACACAGACATTAATTTGCCACAGAAATGCACCTTATCACTCGGTCTGAGATTCTTCGATTGCTCTGTGGCCGAACCGTTTGCTCTGCTTTCTGCTGTACTTTTGTTGTCTCTTTTGCTTGTTTTTGCTTTTTGCGTTTCATCCTCATGAACTAGCTCTTATACTCACGGCACCTTTATCAGTCAAGGACTTGGTGAAGGAATTAACACTTGAGGGAATTTTTAAATGCAATAGGAGCTCTAGGTTTGTCATGTTTAATATAAATATCATTCTAGCCTGTTTTTCTTCTTTTAGGTTTTTTTTCCCCCCTCTCAAAAGTTCAGATTGTTTCCTAGTCAAGTCATGGCCCTGATTTTGCTGGTTGTAGTTCCTCACCCCGAGGAACTGAGGTTGGAGACCACACCAAGAGGCTGCCAGGCCTTGCTGGGAGTGGGCCTTGGGGGCATAGCTTGTGCCGTTGAGGCCGTACCTGGACGCTGCATTGTGCTTTATTCTTACTTGGGCCCCAACACCTGGACACAGGTTGCTGGCAGGGCGCCAACCTCAGATCTGAAGGACCAGGGTAGGTGAGCACCCGGCGCAGCCCTGGGGGGTGTTCACAACCACTCCTTCCCTGGGCTATGGGGCTCCCCAAGACCCCCCATACCTGAGAAGGGAGGTCCCACAGATGTGTTCCTCAGTGGCTGCATGCCACCCTCCAGGCTGGTAAGTGCTTTGTGAGCCCCTGGGGACCTGGTTGTGAGCTGTCCTGGGGGTGTGATGGGAGCGCTCACTCCACCCCTGCAGAGGGTTCTGTGCAGTCAGAGATAGGGAGGGGCTGTATCACAGGTGTTCCCTCCCAGCTCTTCCCGTCTGCACACCCTCACGTCCGGCCTCTCCTCAGCCTCCTGCCCACTGTGCTGTCCCCTTGGGGTGCCTTGGTCACTTGTCGGTCCCGCTGATCATGCAGGAGCCTTCCCTCGCTGCCGGCTGCAATCAGTTCCCAGACCTCTGCACAGCACTTCCTGGAGGGGCACTTCCTGAAGGACTCCCTGGAAGAGGTGTCCCCACAGGCATAGGCTGGCTATTCCTTGGCCTGCAGAAAGGCACAGCGTTGTCAGACTGCATGTTGACAACAATGTTGGCTGGTCCGACCCCAGGCTCTGGCAGACAAATGAGTCCTTCTGGGAACCCCGGGGCCTCCTTCAGATGTGAGTGTGGAGTCTCAGGGTGTTTCAGGGGGGTGGGGGGAAGCTGGGAGATGCTCCCTTCCTGCCTCCTGGAAGAGCCTGGGCAAATCTTGGGAAGGCAGCCAGCCGTCCCCTTGTCTCCGGTCTCCTTTGTGTGTGAGTCACCATCTGGAAGTCGCCTTCATTTGTTTTAATTTAGCGGGACTCGGCTCAGCTTGGGAGCACTGCCACCGGCTTGTCCTTCCTTCCACTGTGTCTTCACGCTCTATGAGGAAAGGGGGTGGGGTGCAGAGTGCTTTGCAATAAAGCACTTTCTCCTCATCATCTTTAAAAAAAATTTTCTTAGCAGAAGCAATGGGAGAAATTTACTGGCCTGTCAGAAAAGCCATTGCTCATCAGACTGGAGAAAGGAAAAGCAGAGGTCATCAATTCATGGGCAGTGTCTCAGGAAGGGATTAAATCATTTAGCAGCATGTCCTTAAGAAATCATTGAAGGCTCATACTGCCATTTGCTTTTCCTGGACCTTCCCATCAAGTACATTTTCCAAATGCAAAGCAAGTCGGACGCCGATGGTCATCTTCCCAGTGGTTCAGAAGGCTGTGCCCGCACCATTTTTGATATAAGAACTGGCAGACCTGTGTGTGCAAGGCTGTTGGATGACACACACACGTGTGCCTATGTGTGTCAACCAATAGGTATTTGTGGGATATAGTTACGTAAATACACAGCCATTGTCTAGCTGTGATGGTTTTCAGTTTTCTTCTGTTTGTGTTCTGTTGTGAATTGCCATAAGTACATTCAGATAAATTGAGGTGGAAGTATATTTAAGTCCCCAGCGGCAGGATTCCAGAAGGCTCATTAGAGTTCCCTGGCATGTGTCACCTCTGCCATGCACAGGGCTTGGCAGTGCCTGGCATAGTCTCATCAGGTGACCAGGCTGGTGTGCCCCTTGAGAGTCAGTGGTCTAGTGGTTGGGAGCCTTGGCTTTGGAGCTGGCTGGACCTGAGTTCACACTGCAGTTTCTCACCAGCGAGTTGTGTGGCTTCACCCTTAAAGCTGTCCAGCCGTAGGTCCACATGAGCCTAGAACATGCAGAACATCTAGATCGATAGATGGAGGGTCCTTTTTGTTGTCAATGTGCCTGAGTTTCCCGCAGCCTGTCTCACCAGGACACTCGACCAGGCGCAGTGCACGAGGTGTGGTTCACCAGGATATCGTGATGGTTAATTTTATATGTCAACGTGACTGGGCCACGGGGACTCAGGTTGAGCATTATTTCTGGTTGTGTCTGTGAGGATGCTTCCAGAAGAGATTAGCATTTGAATTGGTAGACCAAGTAAAGCAGATAGCCTTTCCTAGTGTGAGGGGGCCTTATACAGTCAAAGGCCTGAATGGAACAAAGAGTGGAGGGACGTATCTTCTCCTGCCCTGGGACCGGGGCTTACTCCATTGGCTCCCTGACTCTCAGGCCTTTCGGCTCCAAATGGAACCAGACCATTGGTTCTCCTGATGAGAGATCGTGGGACTCAGCCTCCCATAATTGCATGGACCGGTTCCTCATAATAAGCCTCTTTTAAAAAAAATTTTTTTATTGTTTTTTATTTATTTCTCAGAGAGAGACAGTGTGAGCAGGGGAGGGTCATAGAGAGAGGATCAGAATCTGAAGACAGGCTCCAGGATCTGAGCTAGCTGTCAGCACAGGGCTGGATGCAGGGCTCGAACCCATGAGCCGTGAGATCATGACCTGAGCCGAAGTTGGACACCTAACCGACTGAGCCACCCAGGCGCCCCTATATGCCTCTTTTTTATTATGAGGAACACTGACTAATGCAGATACAAAGGTGGTCAATACAGCTCAGCTAGTCATGGAAACAATCAAAACAAACAGATGAAATATCCCTGTTGGAATTAAATAGAAAGGCTTTCTAAGCCCTAACATTCCCTTTTGTTCATCTAACAAACACTCAACGAACAGGTGCCCTGTATTGGGCCCTGGTACAGGGTCACAGGGGTGGGCCAGCCACTTCTCTGTCCTCACAGGGCTCGGTACCTGTGGGATATGCCTGTCAACCGGTGGGTGAGTGGAGACACGCAGAGGTGGGCAGTGGGTGGGCAACGGCAGGGCCGTGGCAGCAGGGGCTGAGGACAGACACTCCCCTGCACAGGGCACGGAGGCCAGAACGCTGTGGGCACAGCTAATCTCTCAGAGAGGGGGTCCCAGCGGGAAGGTGGAGGTAGCTCTGCAGCTCCGTGGAAACGTAGGGGATTAGAGAGCTGCTAGCTCCTAGCAAGACCTAGCCCTCACTGGGCCAGGCAGCCAGAGCTCAGCAGGCTGACAGACTGCATCTTCAGAGCCTTATTTCTGTCTTATGGACAACACTGAGGGCAGAGACCACACAGGGCAGGGCAGGTGTGCACTGAGGCCCTAACAGGGCGTGGGACTCTGACCCGGAGACTCTGAGGGCCTGGAGCAACCTGCTTGGGTTGCTGTCCTTGCAGTGCCTTCCATGTTCCTCTCCATGTGACAGTATCACACTCCACCCCCACCTACCTCAGAGGGCCCAGCCAGCGCTAGGCTGTGCTCCTTACCTGGCTCCCCAGTGTTGCCTGCAGTCTGCCTGGCCCCAGTGGGTGTTGGGAGCATGCGCTACACTGAGGGTCAGGCGAGGGATCTATGGCCTCGGCCAATGGGAAATAGAGACCCCTGGGGCAGCTGTAGTGCTTGGAGATAAGCCCCAAGGCCACCTTGATTGACATCACCTGGGGACTGGCCCATCCTTGGCCCATCATCACCCCTGGGAGGTTCATGGGACAGCTCTTGTTCCTCCTACAGCCACCACCACGCCCCTTTCACTTGTTAAGTGGTGACAGCTGGAAGTGGCCCTGGGGCTGCTGGAAATAGTGGTGGGTGGGCCTGTGGCAGGAACTGGTCCTCTGGGGTGGCTGGTGGCGTTCTTATGTCAGAGGACAGTGGGGCCTGGAGTTGTGGGACCGTGCTTACTCTCTGCAGGGGACAAGGGGCCCTCTGTATTGGCCACAGGTTCCATTCAGGCCTGTCCTTAGCTGTGACCAGGGAAAGAGGGAGAGGATGAGGCCCCTTAGATGCAAACACTATGTCTAATCCCCCTGTTCCCCTAGACCTACTTCCTGGAGCTCTGAGCCACTGCGCCCACTGGAGAGGCAGGCAGCCCTGTCCTCTGTGTGCCCACCCATGCCCAGGAGCTCAGGGCAGAACCTAAGTCACTGGGGCTCCTCACACCTCACCAGGCCCTCAGGGGCAGCAGTCACACTCCATAGCCCAGGCTAAGAGCCTCCTTCAGAGGTGTCATTGTTGTCCCTTTCTCCACATCGCCCTCTCCCCGTAGGTGTGCATGAGACTGTGCACCCAGCACTGATCTTTACCTTGTTCTCTGTGATTCCGCTTCCCTCAAGAGAGACTGAGGGCTGAAGTCAGAGACACACCAGATCCGTCGAAGTGCTGCTGCTTCTCCACCTCCTCCACTTCTTCAGAAAGAGTGTGAGCAAGGAGGGGCAGAGGGAGAGGAAGAGAGAGAGAGAGAGTGAGAGCGAGAGAGAGAGAGAAAGAGAGAGAACTTAAGCAGGCTCCACACCCAGCACAGAGCCCAACATGGGGCTCTATCCCATGACCAGATCATAACCTGAGCTGAAATCAAATGCTGGAGGCCCAATCAACTGAGCCACCCAGGCACCCTAAGTGCCTCTGAAATAGGTTGTAAGTGAATACCTCCCTGTGCCCACAGGCCAGCTAGATGGTGATGCAGTTAACAACTGTGGTTCCATCCCCGGGAGCCCAAACCTTTGGAGATGAGTGCTGAGTCTCAGGGATGCAGGCGCACACAGGGGCCTTGCCTCCAGGGCGGGGTGGGCCCCAGATCTCCCTGAGTGGGTCCTGCAGCGGGGAGAGCAGGCCTGGAAGGAGAGGGGGCAACAGCTAGCATGAGACCAGGGGGCAGGGACATAGTGACCAGCTGATCTTTCTGGCCAGGACTTCCCCCAGCTTTATCACCAGACCCCCATGGGTGACTGAAGTGTTCCATCCCGGCGCAACGGAGACTGCTGGTCCTCCTGCTAGGAGGAAGGCATGGGTGTAAGAGGAGAGGCCAGGAGAGCAGGCCAGGCTCAGAGGGTGACAAACACACCTGGGAGCCTAGACTTTGCCCTTGGGGGTGGTGTGGAGCCACAGAAAGGTTTGATCCAGGGGCCCACAGGGCCAGACTGAACTTATGCAATCAAAGACAATGGTCAAGGGAAGGCAAGGGTAAGTCAGAGGGTTCTGGTGATAGAAGCCAGGCTTTGAAGGCTTTTAAGCTGGGCTGCAGTGGGGGAGGGGAGGCATGGAGGAGACAAGACCAGGGACTCAGGACTCAAGGCGTGTTTGGTGAGGTAAGGGCCCTGCTTAGGGTCACGGCCTAGGCTTGGGTGTCCAGGGCTGGGTAGATGGGATCCTTTCTCCCAGGGGAGCTGAGCAGCTTTGTGTTGGACCCATGGAGCAGGAGAGCCACGGAGGGACAATAGATGGAAGGATCTCCTTCAGCTTTGCCAGTTCGCCGCTTCACGAGACCAGTATGAACCAGTGGAGAGAGTGGATGTGGACGTTGGTTTCCCCAGTGGATTCCCCAGTTGGGACACATGAGTGACATGTGGGACATGGCACTGAGCTCAGTTAAGTTTGGAAATGCTGAATTTATCTTGCTAAATAAGCCTCCTCTCTGGCTGACCACACTGAGCTGGACCTTGGCACTGCCATGGGCTCACAGGAGTCAGGGAGTTAGTGATAGTCAAGGGACGGGTGGAAAGAGCTGGCATGGACTCTGCTGAGACATTGGCCGCAGTAGGATGAGGAAGGGGGGTTAGAGAAAAGTGGGGGGGCTGAATGAAGGCCAGGGAGGGAGGAGCAGGCCAAAGGGACATCGAGACCCGTTCTCCCATGAGGCCCAGCACCGTCCAAGAGGTAGGGAGATAGGCCAAATGACGGGAGCCAGCACGGCGCCCGGCCTCGCACCTGCTCCTGGGCCTCACTGGGCTCTCCCTTTTCCTGATCCACCCGCCCTCTTCTGTGTCCAATTTCTTCCCTGGCTTATTCCATGCATCTTTCCCCAACATCTGGTGTGGAACATAGAGCTCATTAATTTTCATTCTATCTTTTCCTTAACATAGCACCTAAGGTTATAAATCTCCCTCCAGTGCCATTTTACCTGTATCCCATGAGAGTCAATATCTGTTGCTTCTATTATTGCTTGGCTTATGCCTTTTGTATTTTCCATTATCATTTTTCCTTTGGCTCATGAATTATTTTGGTTTCCAGATGTATCTGGATCTGGGGCCTGTCCTGTGATTGACTTCTAGTATTATTGTGTCTTGATGAGAAAGCGTGTTCCGTATATTATCTTTGGTATTTGTTGAAGCTTTCTTTGTGGCCAACTACACGCTCAATATTATAAACATTCCATCTGTGCTAAGATAATGTGAATGTGCAACACATTGGTTTCAGAGTTCTGTATCTGCCTAGTATGTCAAACTTAAAAATTGTGCTGAATTTCAGGGGCGCCTGGGTGGCTCAGTTGTTTAAGTGCCCAACTCTTGATTTCCATTCAGGTTACAGTCTCACCCTTTGTGGATTTGAGCCACTCATCTGGCTCTGTGCTGACCCCTGGGAGCCTGCTTGGAATTTTCTCTCTCCTCCTCTCTCTCTCTCCCTAACCCCCTCTCAAAATTAATAAATAACTTAAAAAATTGTTTTTAAATCTAGCCAGAGAATCTGTTTTTTAGTGATATATTCCAAATTACTTTTACTGTCTTATTTTCTGTCTTACTTTTTTTTTAAGCATTTCCCTCCCCCTCCCCCCCCTTTGTCCCTAGTTGATTCAGTTTTCTTTTTCCCTTCCTTGCTGGTCTAGAGGTTAGAAGACCTATTTCTATTGTAATTGCACTTTATTTTTTGTGTGTGTTTAGTGGCTTTTGGGTGTACAAACTCGAGCACTCCTCAGTTCATGGGGTCCTCCCCACTTCCCTCCTCCTCTCCTGGCTCCCTCCTCACCATCACCAGCCCACACCGGGCCCCCTTCAGTCCTGGATGGTGGTGGCATTTGTTCCCTTTCACTCTGTTTCTAACCCAGCTCCTCCGATGTCCCAGCCCCTCTCATGGACATATCTATTTATATCTCCTGGGAGGTAAGAAAAACACAAAGCGTCATATCATGTGTATGAGCCTGTGTGTTGCATTCATGATATCTGGCTGGAGGTCTCATCCTGGTTCTTCCCTTTCTCATGGGCACCGCTGTGTCCCCATCACCCCTCCTGCCTGCTGTACCATGCTGGCCAGTGTCGTTCACCTGACTGAGCCTTTTGTGCAGCTTTGAGTGGTCTAAGGGCATTCTTGTTTCTCCGTAGTTACTTTTTACCCCTGAATTATAACTCTCTTGGGGTTGGTCTGTTTGACACTTGACAAATACTTCCATGTAAAATCTTACATCTCTCATTCTTGGAACTTCTCTGTCAGCATTCCTTCAAATCTTTTCTCCCCATTCACTCTTCTTTCTCTTTCCAGGACCCCTGCCTGGTATGGGATGGGGACACTTCTTTTTCTATCTTCCACACCTCCCAACTTCCCCCTATGCCTTCCCCCTTATCCCTCCTGATGCTTTCTGGAAGAGTCCCTCAGTGAGATCTTTCAATCCATTTCAACAAATATATTTTTCTTTTATAAAATAATTTTTAACATTTATTTATTTTTTGTGAGACAGATGAGACAGAGTGTAAGCGGGGGAAGGGCAGAGAGAGAGGGAGTCACAAAATCCGAAGCAGGCTTCAGGCTCTGAGCTGTCAGCACAGAACCTGATGCGGGGCTTGAACTCACAAACTGCAAGGTCATGACCTGGGCTGAAGTCAGATGCTTAACCAGCTGAGCCACCCAAGAACCCCATCAACAAGTATATTTTTCTCATCCAACATCTCCAGTTGGTTCACCTTCATAACTGCCTTTGAGCTTGTGTTCTCAATCTGCTCCCTTATGACTCTGAGCACTTCAGTTGCTTAAGTTCCTGCTCTGTTCATCCCATCAATCTGTCTCCTTGGCATAGGTGGCTCGCTTCGGCTCTGTTCTTTCATGCAGGCATGTATGTTTTAGGTCAGGAAGTTGTGGAGGGAGTTAAAGAAAGTGGAACAAAACAGATTGGAGTTCCACCTATCAGCTAGGTGGGACCTCTGGACCTTTGCACAGGATGTTCTTTCTATCTGAGAGATGCCTCCACGTCTCTTGGCTTGGCTAATTCCTATCCATGATTCACATCTCAGTTTACAGTTTGGAAGCCTTCTCTCACACCTCTGGTAGGACAGGTATCCCTTCTCTGCTGCCGTGTATCCTGGCTTTTCTTCAGTTGTCACACTGGTCATGCTATACTGTGATTATACACACACACACACACACACACACACACAACTTTTGCTATAACAATATGTGAAATAAACATGTGGAAGAATCCATGCAACGCAAATGTACTGTTTACATAATAATAGCACAGTGAATACCTCTGTACTTGTACCCAGTTTAAGAATAGAATATTTCCGGTAGCTTGGAATATGCCCTCTCCCTCCCAGAGGAAGCCACCATCTCTAGTTTGGTGATAAGCATCTTTGCTCTTTTATTGACATATGTAATGAACTTAATATCATTGCAATTTAATTACATGTATTCTTTTGTGATGCTCACTCCCCATGAAGTTTTTGGAATTTCTCTCTCTTAATGCTTTTAATTTTCTAGAATTCATTCATTTTCACTCTTGTGAAATTATATCCCATCATATCTACATACTACAATTTATTCTATTGCTGAAGAGCAGACGGATTATTCCCCCTCCCTCTTTTTTTTTTCCTACTGCTAATAGTGCTCCCATGAACCCTACAGGACACATGGGCAAGAATTTCTCCAGGGGCTGTGTCTATATATATTTGAAGGAACTATATATATCTGTACAGTATATTTATTTATTTATTTATTTATTTATTTATTTAAAATATTTTTATTTATTTCTAGGGGAGAGAGAGAGACAGCGTGAACAGGGGAGGGTCAGAGAGAGAGGGAGTCACAGACTGAAACAGGCTCCAGGCTCTGAGCTGGCAGTCAGCACAGAGCCCGACGCGGGGCACGAACCCACGAACCGCGAGATCATGACCTAAGCGAAAGTCGGACACTTAACCGACTAAGCCACCCAGGCGCCCCTGTACAGTATATTTAGAGTGAAAGTGCTGGGCCACTATGCATAGTTCATCTCTTCTAGGTAATACCATGCTATGACTCAGTGTGGTGGGGACCAGCTCAGGCTCCACCTGCAGCGGAGGAGAGTTCCTATTGCTCAACATTACCAACACTGTACTGCCAACCTCACAAACTTCTCTCCCTCTGGAGGGTTTGAAATGGCATCTTAATGTGGTTTTGACTCGCATCTCTCTTATCAGTAACATGGCTAAGCATCTTTTCATATTAATGTTCATTCAGGTTTTCTCTTTTATGGCTTTGTAATGGTCTTCTCAAGTCTTTTGCACATTTTCCTGTTGGGTGATTTTAATATTTTCTTACTGACTTTTTTGATGAAGATGCTTATAACCAGCTCATGAAAACCAATGGTGCCCGTCTCTTCCCATCTCCCACTTCGTGATCACGTGTTGGTGGCTTGAAATTGGTCACATGGGAGTATTTACATCATGAAGGTCAGCAAATGCTACAAGTCAGGACTTTCTTGGGTCTGGAGAAGCTGTTGTTAAATATTTTCCAGCACACCACTGCTTACAGGAATTTTTTTAAATCTAGGTTCTAGTCATTTGTTAATTATATGTGCTACAAATATTTTACCTCAGATTGTAGCTTTTAAAAACATTTCCTTTGAGTAAATTTTGATTAATAGAAGTTCTTAATTTTAATGTGGTTTCATCTTTAAATTTTTTCCTACATGTGTAGTATGTTTTGTGTCTGTTTAAGAACTCTTTCCTATCTTAGGGCACCTGGGTGGCTCAGTTGGTTAAGCATCTGACTTAGGCTCAGGTCATAATCTCATGGTTCATGGATTTGAGCCCCGTGTCTTGGTTCTGTGCTGACAGCTCAGAATCTGTAGCCTGCTTCATATTCTGTGTCTCCCTCTCACTCTGTTCCCCCCCCCACACACACACACACTCACTGTCTCCTCTCTCTCTCAAAAATAAACATTAAAGGGGCACCTGGGTGGCTCAGTCGGTTAAGCGTCCAACTTCAGCTCAGGTCATGATCTCGCGATTCGTGGGTTCGAGCCCCACGTCAGGCTATGTGCTGACAGCCAGCTCAGAGCCTGGAACCTGTTTCAGATTCTGTGTCTCCCTCTCTCCCTGACCCTTCCCTGCTCACGCTGTCTCTCTGTTTCTCTCTCTCTCAGAAATAAATAAAATATTAAAAAAGAAAAAAATAAACATTAAGAAAAAGAAATCTTTCCTATCCTGAGGATATTAAGAGATCCTCTCATATTTTCTTCTGAAAGTTTTGGAATTTTATCTTTTACATGTGAGTCTTTAATGTACCTGAATTTGTGTGGGTTGTGGGGTAATAGGACCAGTTTTCTTTCTTTCTTTCTTTCTTTTTTGAAAATTGAGATCACATATTTCTTCACAGACATAGTAGAAGGCAGTGTAATGATAACTGTGGTGAATTGGGTGAGATAAGGCAAATAATCCAATAACTAGGTTAGAATCAACCATAATGAGAAGATATCAATGCATTTTATGATTTTGTGTGTGTTATTTGGATGAATTATCCCAACACACAACTATATGATGCCCAGTTGTGGTAGATTAACTGCAGAAGCATGCCCTATTGTTTATGTATACCAAAGCAATTCACTTAGGAAGAGCCCTCCCAACTGATGCTCGGCTTAGTGCCATGACTTGCTTTGGCCAACAGGGTAGTGGCAGAGGCTTAGAAAAGCACGTATACATTTTTGTTCTTTTCTTGTACTCTGTCACCACCTTGAGAACAAACCTGGCTTTGCCTGCTGGAAGGACATAATTGACATGTGACAGAGAGCTGAGTCATTACAGCTAAAGCCATCCTAGACCAGAGAGTTCTCAGCCAACCCATCAGCTGATCAGCCACAGTCATCCAAGTCTAGTCTAGAGTGCAGAACTCCCCTACCAACCCATGCGCTCATGAGAAATAGTCAGAGGTTACTGTTTTAAGCCACTAAGATTGGGGGGTGGCTTGTTATGCAGCAGTATCTAACTGATATGTTAGTTATTGGAAAGTAGTCCAGATCCTTAAGATTTTCAATGGCATGCCCTTATTTATTTAGGCTGTAATACTTTTTGAATACTTCCTATGCATGATTCCTTATGGATGCTTCTTTAAAATTTTGGTCAAATTTTACTGTGTATGGTTATGTTTTTGTCATCTCTGACAGGGTGTAATATTTCATCCCTCCAAGGTGCCAAAGTACTGTGTTATTTAAGCATGCTAAGAGCTTAGCAGCACTTCGGAAGAACCAAAATGTAATAGTAATGGTTAATGAAAATCTCTTTTAAAATTTTAAAGCCATTTTAAACTATTAATATACTACTAAGCAAAGTTTTGGTGTTCTTTCTTTGGCTCTAAAATATTTGTTTTTATCATCTGTTCTTTTATTCCAAATTTATTCTTTGATGTAAAAATTATTAATAAGGGAATCTCATTCAGTCTGGCTATCTAATAGTAGTTGAAGAAAAATGGTGCATTCTGCATTCCACATGGAATCCTCTTGTCCTCTTTTCCATTCTGGTAAAATCATCTACCTGCTTTCTTCCTGTTTCTCTAAACCACCCACCTACCTGGCTTAGCTCCTCTCTAAGAAGGATCACATGGAAGATCCTGGTGAGACTAGAACCCAGTGTTTAAAAATCTTTCCAAAATCAAGGAGGACTCACTCTCTGGATATGAACTTACCCAAATTCTTTTAAATAATATAGAATGGAAGTTTACTTTATTACTAAAAGACAGAAGCAATTAGAGGATTGTTTTTGTTTCCCCTCTAATTAATAATAAGTATAATAATTATCATTTATGTCTGCTTACTGTATGCCACCCAACCTTGTAAGCATTATAGATATACTGACTCATGTTAATTTTCAAAACAATTGTAGAAGACAGCTACTACTATTATACCCATTCTACAGATGAGGGGACTGGACCAGCTTCAACAGTCAACAAACTTGACTAAGATCACAAAGCTTGTGAGTGTAAGAGGGATCCAGTTCCAGAGACTGCAGTCTTAACCAAGACAGTAGTAAGCTATGTTTAGATATCACCTTCACTGTTTAGTCCTGTGATAAGTGTGAGACCTGGCTTCACACATCCAATAAGCCTTGAACCTCCAAGTTGGCTTGACTCGCTGGTTTTAGGATAAACAGAGAGAAATGTATTTGCCACCCACATTCCATCTCTGTATACCCCTCACCTAGAGTCACCAGTTAACATTTTGTCCTCCTTCTTTTCTTTTCTTTAAAAATTTATTTTGAGAGAGAGAACACGTATGACTGAGGGAGGGTCAGAGAGAGAGGGAGAAAGAGAGAATCCCAAGCAGGTTCTGCACTGTCAGCGCACAGCCCTGGGGCTCAAAATCACGAACCATGAGATCATGACCTGAGCTGAAACCGAGAGTCAGTTGCTTAACCAACTGAGCCACTCAGGTGCCCCTGTCCTACATTCTCTCTCTCTCTCTCTCTCTCTCTCTCTCTCTCTCCCTTGCTACCATTTGAGGGAATAAGTTGCAGATAACACAGCCATTCCTATTTCAATGTCACTCTAAAAAATAAGAATATTCTTTTTGTAAAATCATAATAGAATTATCTAATTTAACATTGGTGGATTTTGGGGGGACATTTTTGAAGTGTATAGGCCAGTTGTTTTGTAAGCTGTATTTTATTTGAGTTTGATGTTCCTTCATGATTAGATACAGGTTGTATGCATTTTCCTGCAGAATATTCCAGGAATGATATTATATCTTTCTTAGGGCATTCATCAAGATGCTGGTTTATCCTATTACTAGTGATATATTAATATCATTTAAGTCAATATCAAAGGTAGTGTCTGCCATATTTTCTATTTTAGTAAAGGAATTTTCACCCTTTAAAATTAATAAGTAATCTGCATAATAATCTATTCATCAGTTAGCTCTTCCATTTAATGGTTTAGCATCCATTGATATTTCTTTCCTGAATCAATAATTACAATGGTGGTTTTAACTCTGCATCATTCCTTATAAGAGGACTCTTCATCCATTTATTCATTTTATTACTTACACTAACACTGTGATACCATGTATTCTATTTTTATTTGCTCTTTTACAATTCATTGCTGTCATTATTCATTTTCATGCGAAATCATTCCAGATTTGGCCAGACCTCAGGTTTGGGGACCTCATCTCCAATCTGGATATTGTGTCCTTTGTCATACCCTGATCACTTTTCCAGCACTTCCTTCCTAGCTTAGCACAACGTTTCTAGCATAGCACAACATTCTAGACTCAGAAGGTACATTTTCTGTTCCAGTCTTGGATTTAGCTGTTTGTTGGCTTATGATTCAGTTTAGTGGGGGAATGGCATTTAGAAACCAAGATCAGGGTCAGGTTATACTCATTGGTTTCAGAGTATCATGCTTCCCAAAGTCCCTTAAGCAAACAGGGGTAGGAAATACATGGGTTCGTTTGTTTCTTTCTTTCTTTAAATAGGAATCTATCTGATTACCTATATTCAAATCCAATGTCACAGGATTCTTTTTCTTACCTCATTCCATATTTTATTTCATTCTCCCCAAAGAGTAATATCCTTACTCATTTGCTGAATCCTATACATATAAAAATAGTTTCAGAGTTTCTTCTCTAAAGAAACTTTAAAATTTATTGCAAGTAATATCCTATAATTTTTAAAATTTTTCCACTTTAGTGATTTTTCTTACTCCCGTATTTTCTTTATATATCATCTTTTTCTCCTGTTTTTCAAAAAGATTTTAACAACATATTAGAATTTCAGTTTATTAATTAGTCCTACCATTTTTCTGTTTTCAGCCTCAATAATTTTTGCTTTTTATTTTATTATTTTAACCTTTCTGTTAATTTTTGGTGACTTTGTTCACTTTTGGCTTTATGAGTTACAGTTTATTCACTGCTTTTAATTCTTTCAGATTATGAATTTTTATCCCACAATGCTTTAAGGAAAACATTTCTATTATCTTTATTTTTTAGGCATTCTATTTTATTTGGTTTTATTTTTCCTTTCATCTAAGACTAGCTTAACGTAAAGCTTTTAAATTGTCAGGGTGAAAGGCTTTTTAAAAGTATGCTATTAATTTCCAACTTTTATTGCAAAATGATAAGAAGTATTGGTTTTCACCTTGTGATGCTTTCTTTGTGAACCAGCATGTGATCAATTGTTGTGAATGTTCCATATGCACTTTAGAATGTCTATTCTCCATTACTAAAGTGTAATAGTCATATATCCATAAGATTTGCCTTATCAGTTATATTGTTTAGATATTCTTTATTCCTAGTCATTTTTTGTCCACTTGATCTCTTTTGTATGTTAAAGTCTTCTACTGTTGGTATTTTTCTATTTCTCCTTAAAAAATATCATTTTGATGACGATAAATTCATCAACCTTTGCCTATGGTTTGTGACTTGAGATTTTGTTTAAGAAGTCCTTTTCCCATACAAATCAAAACCACAATGAGATACCACCTCACACCAGTCAGAATGGCTACAATTAACAACTCAGGCAAGGACAGATGTTGGCGAGGATGTGAAGAAAGAGGATCTCTTCTGCACTCCTGGTGGGAATGCAAACTGATGCAGCCACTCTGGAAAACAGTATGGACATTCCTCAAAAAATTAAAAATAGAACTACCCTATTATCCAAAAATTACACTACTAAGTATTTATCCAAGGGATACAGGTGTGCTGTTTCAAAGGGGCACATGCACCCCCGTGTTTAAAGCAGTGCTATTGGCAGTAGCTAAAGTATGGAAAGAGCCCCAAATGTTTATCAACTAAAGAATTGATTAAGAAGATGTGGTATAGGGGTGCCTGGGTGGCTCAGTCGGTTAAGTAACCAACTTTGGCTTAGATCATGATCTCGCGATTTGTGGGTTTGAGCCCATGTTGGGTTCTGTGCTGACAGCTCAGAGCCTGGAGCTTGCTTTGGATTCTGTGTCTCCTTCTCTCTCTGCTCTTCCCCCACTCCCACTCTGTCTCTTTCTGTCTTTCAAAAATGAATAAACATTAAAAAAATAATAATAAAAAGAAGATGTGGTTCACACACACACACACACACACACACACACACACACACACACAATGGAATATTACTTGGCAATCAAAAAGAATAAAATCTTGCTATTTGCAACAACATGGATGGAACTAAAGGGTATTATGCTAAACAAAATTAGTCAGAGAAAGATAAATATCATATGACTTCACTCATATGTGGAATTTAAGATACGAAACAGATGAATA
This sequence comes from Proteles cristata cristata, assembly GCA_017311185.1. Lineage (NCBI taxonomy): Eukaryota > Metazoa > Chordata > Mammalia > Carnivora > Hyaenidae > Proteles > Proteles cristata. Next base: position 1,707,242 of record JAESUZ010005475.1, read on the forward strand.
TAACAGAAGAGAAGCAGAAATAATATAAACACAGGGGGAGACAAAACATAAGAGACTCTTAAATATGGAAAATAAACTGAAGGTTGCTGGAGGGGCTAAATGAGGGTGGGGAAATGGGCTAAATGGGCAAGGGGCATTAGGAAGGACACTTGTTGGGTTGAGCACTGGGTGTTATATGTAGAGGACGAATCACTGGATTCTACTCCTGAAATCATTGTTGCACTTTATGCTAATTTGGATGTAAATTAAAAAGAAGTTCTTTCCCATTGAAGCTCCTGGGTGACTCAGTTGGTTAAGTGTCCAGCTTCGGCTCATGTCATGGTCTCATGGTTCGTGAGTTCGAGCCCTTAGGTTTTGTGCTGACAGGTATGGATCTTGAAGCCTGCTTCGGATTCTGTGTCTCCCTCTCTCTCTGCTCCTCCCCAACTTGTACTCTGTCACTCTCTCTCTCTCTCAAAAATAAATACTAAAATATTTTTTTTTAAGTCCTTTCACATCTTTAGGTCATAAACATAACCCTTTATGTTTTATTTTGTTGAATTCAGAGTTTAACATTTTACAGTTTGTCTATTATCCATCTGGATTTCATCTTTGTAGATTGTATTAAGCAGTAATTCAATTTTATCATTTCAATTTTATTATTTCCATAACAGTTTCCCCAACACTCTCTACTAAACTGAAATTGTTTATTTAAATTTCTCTCTATATATAGGTCTGCCTCTGAGATTTCTATTCTGTTCCCTTGGCCTATTTGTCTGCTCCTGCATCAGTATTATAGTATATATCTTTGTGGTGTTGCTTACTATCTACTTAGTAAAACAAGTTACATTTTATTTCTCTTTTATAAACTTATCTTATTCATAGCCCTTTATTCTTTCATATAAGTTTTACATTGTTTAAGTTTCTAAAAAAATGTAACTATATTTATTGGGACTGTATTAAATTTGTACCTTGGCAGAGAAATGACATTTTGAAAATTAATATTGTCTCAGACAAGAGCTTGAATTGTCCCTCCATTTTTCAGATCATCTTGTCTTTTGATAGAGTTGTTAGGAAATTCTCATCTGTCTCTCTTTCTCTCTATATATATGACAGAATATATATATTCTGTAAATAATACCTTATATCTTACCTTCTAGGCATACACTTCTTACTTCCCCTTATTTCCTTATAGTCTAAACCAGGAACTTGATCCTTTGCTTATTATTGATATTAAAGAGATGGGACACCTGGATGACTCAGTTGAGTGTCCGTCTCTTCATTTTGGCTCAGATCATGATCCCAAGGTCATGGGATTGAGCCCCACACCAGACTCTTCACTGAGCTTGAAGCCTGCTTAAGATTCTTTCTCTCTCCCTCTCCTTTGCCCCTCTCCCCCACTCACATTCTCACTTTCTCTAAAAAATTTAAACAAACAAATAAATAATTGATGTTAAATAGAATGCATAAAGTGTGATGTTTGCTGCAGGATTTTAATATGTAATCTTTATCAAATTAATGAAATTCCATTATACTTGTAGGTTAAACAGTGTTTTTTTTTTTAATTCATAAGTGTTAAACTTTATCAAATGCTTTTCTGCATCAGTCTAAAGAATCACATCTTACTTCTAATTATTAAATATTAAGTTATGTTGAAAGATTTTACAATGTTAAACCATCCTTGCATTATAGGTTATGCTGCTTATTTTTTATAATATATGACTAGATTTGACTATTTAATTTAGGTTCATAATAAAATGTCTTTTATTAAATAATGTCTTTATAATTAACTTTTTTAGGGCTGTCCTTAACTAGTTTGGGCATCAAAATCATATTTGCCTCACAGAATGAACAAGGGAGATTTATCTCTTTAGATATATCTTGGAACAACTTGTATAACTTGAACATGTGTATATAATTTGAAATTTTTATAGTTTTTACCTTTAATACCATTTTGGTCCAGATTTATTTGGTTTTGGAATGGGGATGGGGTAGAAGGGAAAGTTTTGACTACCAATTCAATTTTGTTAGTGTTTCCTGGCTTATTATTCATATTCGTCCCATAAAACTTTATTTTTCTATATTTTTATGGAATTTTATTAATTTTATTTATAGTTTCAGATTCTTTTCACATGTAATCAAGTACTCCTTTATTATTTTAAAAAATATCGAAGTGCCTGGTTGGCATAGTTGGTTGAAGTCTGACTTGATTTCAGCTCAGGTCATGATCCCAGGTCGTAGGATCGAGCCCCACATGGGGCTCTGCACAGAGCATAGAGCCTGCTTGGGATTTTCTCTCTCTCTTTCTCTCTCTCTCTCCCTCTACCCCTCTCCTCAGTTCACACGTACTCTCTCTGTCTAAAATAAAAATATATATTCACAGTTCACAAGTGGAAGTAAGAGTTAAGTGGAAGAAGTAAGAAGTTATTACTTCTTTTTGTTCTGTATTTTCTCTCAATTTTCTCTCATGTTTTGCTTTTATACTTTTTTCCTTGATGAGTATTATTAATTTTTATAATAATTCCATTTTTGCTTTTGTTAATTGTCATTGTTTTATTTGATTGATCTCTGTCCTAAGAGTTAGTTTTCTTCTATCCTGTTTGTTTTTGTTTTTGTTTGGGTTTAGTTGTTTTCAGGCTTTTTTTTTTTTTTGACTTTACTTTTTCTCTTTTTCTAGTTTCTTAAGCTTATTTGTTCTTTTTTTTTTAATATTTTATTTATTTCTAGGAGAGAGAGAGAGAGACAGCGTGAGCAGGGGAGGGTCGGAGAGAGAGGGAGTCACAGACTGAAACAGGCTCCAGGCTCTGAGCTGGCAGTCAGCACAGAGCCCGACGCGGGGCTCGAACCCACGAACCCCGAGATCATGACCTAAGCGAAAGTCGGTGGCTTAACCGACTAAGCCACCCAGGCGCCCCGAAGCTTATTTGTTCTTAATCTTACTTTTTAAAAAAATGCATTTTAAATTACAGTTTTCCCTTGAAAAATGCTGTTTTTGATAAATTGTGTTTTCATTATCATTTAGCTTTAAGTATTTCCCTAATTTCCTTTTTAACCCAGGGTCTATTTGGTAATATCTTATTTACTTCCCAAATATGTGTTGTTAAGGGAAAATCTCTTTTATGTTGTTTACAGTTGCATTGTATTATGTTTAGGAAACATGTTCTGTGTGAAATTCATTCTTTGGACTTTATGGAGGCTTCCTTTATGTCTTTGTGCCTGGTCAGTGTTTGTACATGTCCCATGTACGCTCCAAGTCAATGTGTATCATCTGTTTGTTGGGTTTAAGTAGAATTCTCTATATATCTGTTTATTATGGTGTTTAGATTTTGATATCTGCTTATTTTATTTTGTCTGCTTGATTTATCAGTTTCCATAATGGTAGGTTAAAATATCCTAGCATAATTATTGGTTCATGTGTTTATCTGTATTTTGTCCATTGTTGCTTTATATATTTTGATGCTATAATAGTGGAGACACATCTTCATGATTGTAATATGTATATTTTATTTTTTAAGTAGTTTATAACATCTGTATTTTTTCCCTAGTATTTTATCCTAAATTCTATTTTGTGAGGTACCATATTTCATTGTTTCTAAGTCAGGTATCTTTCCACATTTTAACATCTCTAAATCGAGTTGCTTCTTACACTTGCTGTCAGAGAGGCAGCAGATGTGACCTAGTTGTCATTGTCAGTGCTTATATGAACATAATGATAGCTGTTCTCTTCGTCATTACTTCAAATGAATTATGTGCTTTGTCGGTACTATATGTGTTTAGTTTAATTGTTGTTTAAAATGTTTTCAAAAGCTTATGCTATGATTTGGCACTGAAATGAAAAGTATTAATATAAAAGTTTAATAATATAATACAGAAAGACATGGAAATAGAGCAAACAGCATACATTTGCTGTTAAGAAAACAACAATTTGCTATTGGAGAAATGACTGCAATTTCTAGTTTTTCATGCAAAGCAATAATCAGTGCCTTATTAAACCAAGAATTGAAGATACCCACAAATAGAAGGCGGTACATCACTTTTATTTCTAAGATTCATGCAAAAGGAATGCCTGTCACACCAAGTGCTCCAACCAGAGAGAAGATAGTTTTCATATCCCTCTGGAGTGGATGAAAGACAATTAAAACAAGAGTCTGTTATGCCTATTCAAGGTGTCCAATGGAATCCTATAACATAATTATATATGATTATTACATATAATCATATAATACAGTCTTTTGTGACTAGCTTCTTTTGCATATCATAATGTTTTCAAGGTCAGTCATGTTATACCATGTATCTGTGCTTCATTTTTTATTGCCAAGTGATTCCATTGTACAGCCATACCACGTTTTGTGTATCCATTTATTAGTTGATAAACATTTAGGTCATTTCCCCTCGTGGCTCCTATGAATAATGCTACTATGAACTTTCATGTACAAGTTTTTGTGTGGACATGTGTTTTTAATTTTCTCAGGTATTTAGAGGTTCTGGAACCAATTCTAATGTGTATGTGTGTATGTGTGGGAGGAGTGGTTTCCATACCACCAAGCAATTCTTGGACACCAGATAAGTATCTTACAATTTAATTCCATTCTGACACTATCTACCCAGATATAGCATCACATTCTGTACGTGAAGCACTCAGTCCTGCCTGCAACACTGACCCCACCCCCACTCCACTTCAGCTCCCAATCACCAGTCCAGGTTGTCACCTTGGCTTTGGACCAATTGGTTATAGATTGAAGGTTCCAATGACCCCCTCCTTGTGTTCAATTAATTTTCTGGAATGGCTCGCAGAGCCTAGAGAAACATTTTATTTACTGAATCACCAGTTTATTTAAAAAGGAAATAACTTGGGAAATATATTTAAAATACATTTAAAGTAAATTGACTAAGTAAGTCTTTATAATTCTTTAAATTTTCTGTTTCTGGTTGTTTCTCCCATGTTATTTACTCTTATGGCATTTTAAAAATTTTCTTTAGGTGACTAAACACATTTATTTAAAAAATAATTATGCAAGAAAATTAACTTTTTAATTCTTTTGGTGTATAAGTCTATGAACTGTGATAGATAGATAGATAGATAGATAGATAGATAGACAGACAGACAGTTCTGTGTAAACACTATCATAATCAGGATACAGAATGTTCTGTGATCTTAAAGAACAAAACTCTCATGCTATCTGCATTCTCCCCCCATTCTCAGCCCCTGTCAATCACTGATCTGTCTGTATCACTGTGATTTTATCTTTTAGAAAATTACATATTAAAGTAATTATACAGCATATAACATTTTGAGACCAACTACTTTTACTAATCACAATGCCACTGAGATTCATCCAGTTCATTCCAAGTATTAGTATTTTTTGCATTTTATTGTTCAATAATATTCTATTTTATGGATGTACCACATTTATCCATTGGGGAACATTTGTGATATTTTTGGTACCTGCTAAGGTACCTGTATACAGATGTTCGGGTGAGCTTAACTTTTCTTTTTTGTAGGATACAGTCCCAAGAGTAGGATCGCTGAGTCATATAGTAAGTATACATGTAGCTTTTTTTTAAATTGAAGTATAGTTGACATACAATGTTACATTCATTTCAGGTGTACATTATAGTGATTTGTCAAGTCTGTATGTAATGCTATGCTCACCACAAGTGTAGCTACCATCTGTCACCATACAACACATTCCCTAGGCTGTGCCTTTTATCACAGTGACTTATCCATTCCATAACTGGAAGCCTGTGGCTCCCACTCCCCTTCACTCATTTTGCCCATCCTCTCCTGTTGGGCAATGATCAGTTTGTCCTTTATTTATGGGTCTGTTTCCGCTTTTTGTTTGTTTATTCACTTTTATTTCTTGGATTCCACATATAAGTGAAAGCATGTGGCATTTGTCTCTGTCTGACTTATTTACTTAGTATAATACTCTAGCTATAACTTTTTAAGAAAATGCTACACTGTGTTCTAGGTTGCTACACCATTTTGCATTCACATCTGAACTACAACCAAACACTTCTAAACAGCTTTCCAAGGTGACACTATGAGACATCTTTAAACACTGCATGAGAAGATGAGCATAGAGTCTTCTCTGTGAAGCACTGTGGTTAGAAGTATGTGGTTCTTATATTTCATTCTCCTGTGAGACATGTTTAAAAAATATGCTTAACAGAACTAAGTGTATGAGTGCATGATTTTATTTATTTATATTTGTCCAGTACATTTGTCCATCTTTTGGTGCTTCTCTGGCGTTCTGTGCTGATTTGGGTTTCATTTTGTGATTTATTCTGAAAACCTTTTCTAAAAAACAGATGGGAGGACTCATTTGCAGTTACCTATGGGCCAGATATGTTACGTCAAAGCTCCATCTTAAATCCTTTTTGTCTCTCAAATTCTTTTTAGCTCTTTAAGTGTGTATCATTTTGGTTGCCTGTCTCATTTCTAACTTCCATGTCCCTTTATAATAGGTTTTACTCATGTCTATACTTTCTCTTATTCACTTTAGTATTTTCACATCTTGTATTTCTGCTTTGTGACCTTCCTTCATGTATGTTGTTGCTTTACAAAGTTTTGGGTTTTTTTTTTTTTTTAATTCATAGAAAGATGTTTTGATATTGACAATTTAATGGCAACATTTTGTAGATGGGCATTCTTTCCTGTTAAGTTTTGCTGATCTTACTCACTTTCCCCTCTGTTTTCATCTTTGTATTGATGCCATTCCAGCAGTCTTTTACCTCAGCATGTCTTGAATTGGATTTCCTTGCTTAGATATCTGAGTGTTTTTCACTGACAATTTCTGGGAACTGCTGGTCTCACTCACTCTCGGGATGTTTTAATAGCATTTCCTCCTTTGTTCTGTATGTTGCTTCCTGCTCATGCTCCCTCCCTTCCACAGCTTGTGTGGGTCTGGTTATAGGTCTGTTACTCTTAGTATGTCCCTTACCCATAGGAAAGGAGATGCTGTTATTGTCTCCTGAGAGCCGCTGGAAATGGCTGTCCTCCAGCTTCGGCTTCTCCTCCACTTGCCCCATGTGGTTTCTGTGCAAAAGTCAGTTTATTTTAATCGTCCTTACACAGATTTTGAGTCTATAGATTACTGTGCCCTCCTTTTGCTGAAGGTGGAGTCTACACCTTTTTTCCATTATCCTGTAATTTTTGTAGTCTGCTTGGGAGGAGGCAGGAGAAATTACTGTCAAATACCACTCCCATGGTTGTTCCCCAACTCTCAACACCCCATTCTCTAATGATTTGGTAAAGGCACTTGTGGTCTGTGTGACCACAGTCATCATTTCTAAACTAGGTCCACAGTCACCCACAATGGCTTGTCTCCAGCCACCCATCTTTTTTTTTTTTTAAGAAATTTTTAAAATGTTTGTTTATTTTTGAGAGAGAGACAATCAGAGTGCAAGCAGGGGAGAAGCAGAGAGAGAGGGAGACATAGAATCTGAGGCAGGCTCCACCATCTGAGCTGTCAGCCCAGAGCCTGATGTGGCACTTGAACCTACAAACCACAAGATCGTGACCAGAGCTGAAGTTGGACACTTAGCTGACTGAGCCACCCAGGTGCCCCATCCAACCACCCATCTTATATGTCCAGGCATCATTTTGTGTGGTCTCAACTACGTTGTCATTCCTAACAACAGATAGAAGAGTGGGCTCTGGATATTCAGGTTGTAGGGTGTAACATCTATCATACATATTTGTTTTGTTGTGTTAATTCATCTGCCATTAACATTTCCTTTCCTTCACCCTGACATTATGCTTTTCCAACAGGCCTGCCTGGTATAGAAACATTGCACTGTGGGTTTCTGAGTAGCTAATGCAAGGGCGCGGCTGCCCTCTCTAGGGTCATCTATTTCCTGGACAGTGACCCTTCTTCCCAGTCATATTTACAGGCTTATCCACTTCAACAGAACATATTCTTTAGCACTCTCTATATTTTCAGATCTTACCAGAGCCATTGCTTAAGTGCCATCATCGTCATATGACATGTTGTTCCAAATTTGTCAAGTACCTTCACAGGGTTGTCTTTCCCTGAAGGTTTACTGTCTTAGAACATCACCACATTATGGACTGCATAACATTTGTGCATCCCAAAATTCATATATTGAAACCTTAACCCCAGTCGGATGGTATTAGGATGTGAGGGCCTTTGGGAGCTAATCAGGTGATGAGGGTGGAGCCTGCATTATAAGAGGAGGATATGAGCTAGCCTTCTCTTTCCCTGTCATGTGAGGATACAAATGAGAAGTCAGCTATCTATAAACCAGGAAGAAGGCCCTCACCAGAGCCTAACCATGATGGCATCCTGATCTTGGACATCCAGCCTCCAAAACTGTAAGAAGTAAATGTTTGTATTTAAGCCACCCAGTCTGTGGTAATTTGTTATAGCAAACTGACTGATAGATGCCAGTGGGTGATCGCCCCTGCCTGGAGCCAGCAGACACTGGTGAGGTTTTCAAGATCCCACCGCCTTCTACATTGTCCGTGTCTCCTTCCTTGGTGGTCAGGCTCTCAATCTACTCCTACACCCTGATAAGGACCAGGATGTTGCTAGGCTGGAGGCCCAGAGCAAGCTTGGCTGTGGTTGGGGAATAGGTGCAAGGGCTCTGACACCCACAGGGCCAGTCTCTGGGGCTGCCTGCTCACCACCCCCTCCCCAGCCACCTACCTCTGAGTGGGCCAAGTGCTCAGGCTCTCTAATTTCTAATAGAAACTTCAAGCAGCAAACACTCATAATTCCTGACAAGTTCCTGGTCTCCTCCCTCATGACAGTATCTACAATTTATCTTCTGGGAAGGAACACAGAGCCTTTGGCACAGCTTCCTTAAGAGTCCTAATTGTCATCCATTCCAAGAAAAAGGAAAAATCATTCATTACAGAGTGGGTACTGGGAGTGAGGTGAGGTGGAGAATTTCAACCCTCGAAAGGGTAACTTGGCTGAGGGTCCCCATATTGTCCTGGACATGTGGCTCCTGGCTCCACCCTTACCTGACAATAGCCCTGTTTTATGGTCCTCTGGACTTCCCATGTCCTGACCTCCCTACTGCCTGTAGTCAGAGGGCTCTTATGATGCATCCCATGGGCGGGGGGCGGGGGAGGGAGGGTTGCTCCATTTTATATGGCTTGGCCTGTCTGCAGCTTTTAACTGTTTTTTTTTTTTATTATTACAAGTGTAATACATGCTGGTTACAAAAAAATGCAACTAATAGGTATATTAAGTGAAATACACAATTTCCTTTTCTCATTGCCTTCCCCCAACCCTGATTTCAATTTTCAGAGGTGACCACTACTGACACCTTGGTGGATATTCATCCAAATTATTTTCTGTGCACCTACAAAGATACACACATACCTATATATCTGTATTAGATACTGTTGGTGCTGCCTAGATTTTCTTCCTCTGGCCAGTGTACCCATCCAGGCTGCTGTTGGTTCAGAGTTGCACCCTCTTTTGGAGAACCACCCTCAACAGAAATGATCTGCCTCATCCAGCAATGTCTGGAAATTCTTGCCCATCCCATGGGGCAACCCCCAACCAATGACTGAAAAATAACAGGTACAAAAGCCTGACCTCCTTGCTATGAGGTAAGCAGTTCTGTGGTGTCCTTTATGTGCCAGAGCTCCTAGTGGGATCAAGTGAGGCTGGATCCATGATCTTGCCTGTATTCTTCCCTTACACTTCCCTGTTTCCCTCATCCCATATGAGTGCCACCTAAGAGCACTCAACAACCCCCTTGCACATAAATGTACATGTATAATGTATAACACATAGGTATAGATATTTTCAGAAAGGAGTCCATGCTTATCCAAACCATTTGGTGATTTGCTTTTTTTCACTTTACAGCATACCGTAGGTACCTCTGAATATAAGTCTATCTTATTTTTTGAATGGCAACAGAGTTCTCACTGGAATGGATTTCCCATAATTTAGTCAATCAATAGTCCTATTAATGAAATTGAGTTTGTTCTTCATTCAGTGAATGGCATGAAGTACTACTGCATGCCAGGTGCTGCTTTAAGCCCTGGGGTTGCTTCCAATTTTTCTCTTTTACAAAAAATATTAATATTTTTGTCAGCATATTCAAGCATGTGCGTAAAAGTGGTTTTGAAGGACAAGTTCTTAGAAGTGGATTTGTGGATCAAGGGGAAACTGCATTTACAGTGTTAATGGTGAACTCTGGTGATACCTCCTCTATTTCCTCTTTCTACCCTTGTCTGCAACCCCTCCTCCTGGGTGCTTTACCACTTGCTCACTGAATGCCTAGAAACCCTCAGGAGGGCAGGGCTTTCTGCTCAGCCCTCCTTGCCTTCGGACTGCTCTTCCCTGGGCTGTGTCCACCCACCCTTCCTGTAGCATCAGGCATTTGGATACCAAGAGCTCCTAGACCAGCTTTCTCCCAGGTCCCATTTTACATATGAGGTAATTGGGACTCAGGGTAAGTGGCTGTACTTGTCAGAGTTCTCCAGAAAAACAGAATCTTATATATATATATATATATAAAATGCCATATATATATATATGAGAGAGAGAGAGAGAGATTTATTTATAGGAATTGATTTATGCAGTTTTGGAGGCAGAGGAGTCCCACGATCTGTCACCTACAAGCTGGGGAACGAGGAAGGTTGGTGGTATAATTCAGTCTGAACCTGAATGCCTGAGAAGGAGGGGGCTGGTGGTGCAAGTTCCAATGTGAGTCTGAAAGCCTGAGAACCAGGAGCACTGATGTCCAAGAGCAGGAGAAGATGGATGCCTCAGTTCAAGGAGAGATCGTGAATTCACCCTTCCTCCAGCTTTCAGTGGAATGGATGATGCCTGCCTCCACTGGGAAGGGCATTCTGCTTTATTCAGTTCACCAATTCAAATGCTATTCTCTTCTGAAAACACCCTCAGAGGAATACGCAAAATAATGTTTTACCAGCTATCTGTTATCCCTTAGCCCAGTCAAGTGGACGCATGAAATTAACCACCATAGTAACCCACTTTTCTGGACCCCCTTGTCTAGGTTTCCACCAAGCATCTCCCTGGGCTGTTCCAGAGGCCCTTCAAATCACCATGTCCCAAATCATACTGGGAAAGGTCCCATCATCTTAGAAGTAGGTTTCTCAAGATCTAAGAGTATTTGGAGAAATCTGGAGAGAACAGACCATTTTTATCAGGTCTTAGTTCTTTTCTGAAAGGTGACTACATTGGGTTGTGCCCCTCCAGTGCCTGCTGCTACACCTCATTGCACAGGAGGTAGTGGATAAATGTGAAGTAAATGAGGGAGTGAGAATCCATGCTTTTTCACGAGGAAAACGTATGACTTTTCTGATGTAGCAAAAACTGAGACAGAAACCTGAGGCTGTCCTTTGATTTTCTTTCTCTGGATAATTGTTTAAATGAGAGTGACTGGTACAATGCTGGTGACTGTGTTTGTTGATAAACCTTTCTGGAGAGCAGTTTGGTAATCTCTGTGGAAAGTCCCCGAATTATGCATGCCCTTAATTCTACCTATTGAAATTCTAAAGAAATAGTTTAGGATGTCTGAAAAGGTTTAGTCATAAGACTTATCTTTTCAAGGGCTATTTAATATGGAAGATAAATTGAAATGAACCCATGTGTCCAACAATAGGGTGGCTAAACTCTGGAGCTTGCATACATTGGAATTCTGTGTAGCCAATACCAATTATCAAAGTATATTTTTTATATGGAAAGGGAATCATAATAAGTTATTAAATTCAGTCCTGTTGCAAAAATAGTATGTTCTCTATGGGAAAATTTTAGAACCAAAATGTATATACAGGCATATTTGAAAATATCTGGCAGGGCCTTGCTACTCAAAGTGTGGTCCCTGGACAAGCAGCGTCCACACTGGTGGGGCCCTGGTGCCCTGCAGCACAGCATCCACTCAAATGCGATGTCTGTGTGTGGGACCATGAGGTTTTGTCTTTCTGTCTGTCTGTCCTTTTGCTTAGTTATTGGTGATAAATGTATATCATTGGTATAATGAAGAAAGAAGAGGGATGGATATTCTCTCAAAGCACATTGGTGGGCTTCACTGTTGTTGAAACTTACTTGGCTCCTTCCTATCTGAAAGGGTGGTGGGTGGGCCGGGCAGCTCACTACAGTCTGGGTTCCTGCTGATGACCCTCATTTTAAGCTTCAGGCCTTCTTGGGTGCATTTCACTCTCCCAGGTTGGCTCTTGTCTTAAGAAGTAGTGTTTTCAGAGCCACTGCTGTTTTCAAAGGTGCTCTGCTGCCTCTGGGGCAAGGCATGGGGTGGAAGGCACTTAGCACCCACAGTTCGGGCACAGACAAGGCCCTCTGGCCGGCCTTCCTACCCTACTGCATGGTCGTCCCATTAAGATTCAGGCTGGCTTGGTGGATTAGGTCATTTCTTTTCCAGTAAGTGAGTTGGCTACTTATGCATTCTCCTGTGGCACCGCTGCCAGACATGTTTCTCAGTCCTCTTCTGCTGGCCGGACAAGGCCAGGAATAGGCCAAGTCCACCTTCCTTATGTCAATCTGTCAGGCTGTGGCAGGTGGCTCCCTTGGAAGGCCACCGCCCTTGTCCCTGGCTGTCCAGGAGACCGTCCGCCTCCAGCTCCAGTGACGTCAGGCAAATGCTCCACCTGCAGAGGAGAACAGCTGCCTCTCTGGAGTGTGACTCTTCCGGTTGGAATCCCAAGACACATAATGAAGGCATGACAATAGTTGGCGGCTCTCAGTGTACATTTACATGGGGCGGGTGATGTTCTCCAAATCCTCTGAAACAAGCAAGAATTTCATCCCCCTGGCAGAGGGGTAGACCAAGCCCTCCTGTTTCTTCTACTTGAGCAAGGAGGGACCTGGGTTCCTGTCCAACTGGAGTTCTAACAGCTGGTGACCAGAGAGTAGAGATGCCAGCACAAATATTTGATTACAGCCTACAGTTTCCCATAATCAGAGTGACCATCATTTTTCAGATCCTAAGAAAATGCTGAGACCAGTTACCTGATCTCACTTACTTTATTCATTCCTTACTGAGCACCTATCTCCCTTCAGATTTTGGACAACTTATGTCGGTGGGTTTGGGGGAGGGCAGAGAGAATCAAGATACCTAAAATGGGTTTGTACTTCAGTGAGTCTATCACATGGATGGGAGGGTGGTCTTCACTGGATAGCACGTGAAGATCACGTGAGATCAGCCCTTCTCACACCTTCATGCACAAATCTCCTGGGGACCCTGAGGGAAATGCAGATCCTGACCTGGGGGCTGGTCTGGGCCAGGCCAGGCTGAGCTCATGGTGTGAATGGTGTGGCTGCACCAAGGACATACACTGAGGACCAAGGCCTGAGAGGACATTTGGACTCATAAGCCCATTTTCAGAAAAGTCCACCCAGGAAAGGAGAGGTTCTATGCACACAGTTGTGATTGGAGGAAGCTGGGTGGGGTCAGGCTTCTCCCTGCCCTCTCCTCCTCCATCTTTGTCACCCTGTCACCTCTCATGTCCAGCACCCTGCAGTTGGCAGATGCTCCTATGTAGCCCATGCCAGCCTAAGGGACTTTAGGGGATTTGCCCCCCTCAGCACTAGCACAGCTGGTCCCTACTGCTGACTCTAGGGACCTGGCCCTGCACCAAGGTCCTCAGGGCAGTACACATTATTCTGCTGACTCACCAGAGTAGAGTATGCATGCAGCCAGCATCATCAGAAAGACATGGGGAGAGTATACTATATTGTTCTAGCACTTTCCTGTGTTCCCTCCAAAATGTCTAACAAAACCAGAGGAGAGCAGGATTCCTTGATGACTCCACCTCTCTCCTCTTTGGGCTCTTTTATTTTATTGTCTTTTGTTTCCTTCTCATCCCCATTTCTCACCACCCCTGAGGACTCTGTGCTGACCCTTGTACAGCCTCGGTAGTTCCTGAGATGATGGCTCATCTCAGGGCTGAACTTTGTACTTCATTAAGTACATAGTTCTAACGAGCCCCCAGATATAATCAGCAACATTCATTACCCTGATAAATATGACCCCTTACAGTGTGCACATGACGATGGCCTAATCCCAGAGCTCCTGTGAAAGGTACTCCCAGACGTGTGTTCTTCCTGGCCTCTTGGGGCTCTTCCCAGAGTTAAGATGGAAGAGAGGGAAGCAGTGATTTCAACATTTATTGATTGCTTGATAGAAATATCATCAGACCAGCCTTGTGTGCAGTCAGGATGAGGTGGGGTTGGAAGGGATAAAGAGTCATATCGGACTTGGAACTCTTCCTGAAGGAGTACTCTTTGGGGGAGATGGAGAGTGCCTGGCTGAAGGCAAGAAGGGGTAATAAAGAAGCAATGCCCATGTGGAGTGAGTCATCCTGACTGAGATCAAGAAGAACTTCATAGAGGAGGCAGCTTCTGAGATTTCAATGATGAGTTAGAATTGAATGGATGGAAGAAGAGATGGGAGAGAGCACTGGAGAAGGGCTGGAACAGAGGGTCAGAGACCTACCACTCACGCTGTGTTTAGAGAGTGCATAGACATCAGGTGGGCCTGTGTGCTGGGTGTGGTGGAAGATGAACCTAGGCTGAGAGTTCAGGGCCAGGCGAAGCAAGGGAACTGTGTCCTGAAGGCAAGGCAGGAATGATGGAGGTCAGTAGGACAAAAAGCACTGGTGCATGGAGGCACTCAAGTGTTGAAGGAAGAAATGATCAGATGTGTACTTTAGTTAGCTTTTCTCAAAATGTGTTGGATGAAAATGACCCATGATCAAATAGATGTAGGAAACACTGCATGACTCCAAATTAAATGTGTTTATTTGCTGCGGAGGCTCTATCTTCTCACTAGCATAGTGAATCTGTGTTAGAATTAAGAAGAAAAGTTGGCAGTGAGCAGAGGGGTAGGGGTGGGGCGTGCACAGCCTTTTCCATTTACATGGGACTTTGTGGGTCACTGATCCACAGAACACACTTCTGGGAACTGCCACTCCCAGGGTGTACCCCCTCCAGGCTGCTGGAGGGCAGCCTGAGAGGGCCTGAACCAAAAGGAAGGGGTGATGTGGTTATCAGAAGAGAACGCAGAGCCTTCTCAGGACAGTGGCCCCGGGGATGCTGGCGAGGTGAATGGTCAGTGGGCAGGGCACGACCTGACTTCTAGTCACTGTGCACTTCCTGCTCCTTGGTGGGACCAGGCACCTTAGAATAAGACCACTCGACCGAGGAGGCCTGGAGGCTGTGAGCTGGGGTAGGAGGCCTGGAGCACCAGCCCTGCAAACCCTGGCAGGGACCCCATATCCATCCCTGCTGTTTCCTGTCATTCTGGTCATGGCTCTCCTCTCCCAGAAAAAGGCAGAAGGCTGCGCTCAAAGAAGAAAGGCTTCACACCCGCTTGATACTAATCTTGACCACAGCTCTCCAAGGGGATAAAATGCCTCCTGTCTCGGCCCTGCTTTCCTTCTCTCATCACCCTGTCCTCCCCTCTGACCCCAGGCTTACTGGGTCCCAAGCTGCTCATCTTCCCCTGTCACTGCTTCTCAGAAGCACACAGGATTTCAGTGCTTCTAACCCCCTCGGTCTGCCCATCTCCCCCACCACAGGCTTAAGAACCAGGTTAGCCATGCGGAGGCAGCGCCCTCGAGGAGCTGGGGAGGGGTTAGGGGAGGGGCAGGGGTGTCCCCGCAGCAGCTGAGAGGAAAGCCAGCACTCTAGTCCTTCTCTGTCGTCTGGTAACTGCTCACCTTAGCAACCTGGTTGAAGGCTCCGCCCTGGTCCCCGTGCTGGCCTGGCCGATGCTCCTCCCCACAGCGTGTCCCACACACTTGCCATCCGTGTCCCCTTGCAGCTTCAGTCACAGTCCGTGGCTCGTTCGGCCTGCGTGTACGTGTGAGTTGTGCTCACATCCACGCACCGGTGCCCGGCTGCCCCTGCGTCCGTCTCTGCAGGCCCTGCGTGGTGACCTGGCCTCTCTCTGCAAGATGCATGGAAGCGACTAATTAGCTCCCCGCCCCTGAAGCAAAAGGAAGTGGAGGCCAAGGTGATATCTCTGGAAGGGCCTTGGGAAAGTAGGGGAAACCGTGACTGCGAGGGGAGGGGAGCTGGGGCCGTGGGGCCGAGCTTTACCTGACTTCGGGACTCATGGGCAACAGTGGGAAGGAAGAAACAGCAGCGGCCGGAGGTGTGTGCTGCTGTCGGGGGTGAGGTGGGGGACGTGGGTGCGGCGCTCAGGCTGTGGAGGCAGGCCACCAGCCCCATCCCTCGCCTGGGCCCCATGGGCTCAAGAGGACATAGAAGGACACATTGCGTCCTCAGAGCAACGGGATGGCCCGCTGCCTCCTCCCCGTGCCTCCCCCCTACTCTGCGCTTTATTCTGAGGGAGAGGAAGCTCACAGAGCAAGTGAGCAGGTGTGGGCTTTTGCTTTGGAGCCTTTCTCCCTACTCCGGCATACAGGGTGGTGTAGAGGGGAGAGGCCAGAGGCAGGGGAGGAGGGGAATGGCCTGGGGGTAGAAAGGAGGCACCTGGGCTGCAGAAGGTAGGTGTGGGCTGATCTCCAGCCCAAATATGACAGGGGGTGGGGAGGGGTCTTCCTTCTGTAAAAAAGGAAAGTGCCCTCAAGCCTTTCTCCTGAAAGGGATGTCTGTGGGGAGTTTGATGCCCTTGACCTGCAGTGTCCCTGTGGGCCTGCATGCTGCATGCGGAGGCCCAGGCACCCCACCCCCCAACACACTCACACGCTCAGAGACAGCCCAGCTGTGCACAGACCCTTCCTGAACACAGAGCTGGGGTCACAGCCTCAGACAGCTGCACGAGGCTTTGTCCTCCTGCCCAGACCCCCTTAGTAATCAGGAGCAGTGTTCCTGGCACAGCCCATACTGTTGACGCCATCTCTAACCCCCATCCCCAATGACTTATTTGAACTTCTGACGCCCTCCACCTGCAGGGCCAGCCCAGTGATGTCACCAGCTGATGTCACCACTGTCTCTCTCTGTAGAGGAACAGAGGCACACTACAGTTTCCTTGCCTTCCTGCACCTGGCCAAATGCCCAGGTATGCGCTCCACCCCCCCCCACCCCCCCAGCTGCTGGAGTGCGGTGGCTGGTGGGCAGCCCCGAGGTGGCTGGTGTTGCCTGGGTTGGGGCTGCAGGTGGAAAGTCTGAACAGACTTCAGAAAGGGCACACATTTGCTGCTGGGGGCTGCTGGGAGGTCAGAGATGAAGCCTGTCTCCTCCTCCTCTTCCTCTTCCTCCTCCCGCCCCATGGACGGCTCCAAGGAGCCGGGCCTGCCACATGTCATCCATGTACATCTGTCCCAATGCAGTCTCCCTGGCCTCTGGCTCCTGCTTATCTCAGACATCGGGAGGCA
Source organism: Proteles cristata cristata (assembly GCA_017311185.1). NCBI lineage: Eukaryota > Metazoa > Chordata > Mammalia > Carnivora > Hyaenidae > Proteles > Proteles cristata. Next base: position 1,724,532 of record JAESUZ010005475.1, read on the forward strand.
CCATCAGGAAGCAGAGAACGACGGGGGAGCATTTCTTCTCCCTGTTCTTCCACCTCCAGTTTGTCATGGTGGGACTCTACTAAACGCCTGGCTTCTGTCAAGCCCCATCTCCAGGGTGACAGCTACCCACCTTTATCCCTTCATACCTCAAGAGGTCACTGGTCATTGCTCTTTTAGTCTCCTTAGCCCCTTCCCCACCTTTATAAATAGACTATCAGATGCTCTCCCATTGGACTGCACTGTGCACTGGTGACACTGGCTGGATGCTGCTTGTTCGTACATGGCTCTCATTGGATTCGTTCCATTTTCTGACAAGTGTTGATTGAGCACCTACTGGGTACACTAGGCCTGTGTACGTGCCAGGAAGACTTGGCTTACAATAGGCTGAACCAAAAATAGGGCAGAGATGTGGTAGAGAGAGTTGGGAGCCTCTGGTCCCAACTGAGCCACCCAGATACCCCCAAAAAAGTTTGTTTCTTGTTCATGTTACATTTTCATTGTGAGTTGACTCAGAGCTTTATTCCATGATGTCCTCACCTTGACATCCAGGTGATGGATGCCCAACAGTGGGCTCCCCAACATCTAAATGCATGTCCCAGAAGGGGGAAATGGTAACTGTTGGCAATATTGTGTCATGGTCTCTAAATCAGCTGTATCAACTGAGGACATCAACTGGATGGAGGATGGAGGATGGTGGCAAAAGGGGGGTTTAACTTTATCTGTAAGGTCTGAAGTTAACAAAAAAATGTGTTAATGTATTCCTTGAGTAATTAAAATGCAGTAACTTAAAAGAAAATCTAATGAGTAAGAGATGCTGTTCAAAGATAACATCCTATGACATTAAACATCTCTAGAATGCTCAGGAATTGTTGAAAAGCCAAACAAATAATAAGTAACTAGGTAGGAAGGTATGTAGATGATAGATAGATAGATAGATAGATAGATAGATAGATAGATAGATAGATAGACGGACGGACGGACAGGCAGGCAGATAACTCTATCCCTTCTTATCCAATCAGGTCTGTTCAGTCACTGTTCATTGAGCTTATAGTCTGAAGAGGAAGATGGACATCAGCCTTCTATTATGGTGTGTCCCAGGAGGGGGTGTTTGCAAGCCCAGGCAGGAGAATGCAGGGGAGGCTTCCAGAAGCTACTCTAAGCAGAAACCAAAAGGCGAGTACAGTGCAGGTAGAGGCAGGAATGGGAAGGGGAGAAGCAGTCTCGGTAGAGGAAGAAGCACAAGAAAACCCTATGGATGGAGAGACCTACTGCTCTCATCACCTTCCTGTCCTGGAGAAAGTGGTCCAGACCCTGACCACCACAAGCCACCATGGTTTGAAGAGAGGCAGGCTGCAAGCAGGATGCCACGAGCTGGACCCGGGACCTCATGTCACCACTTGCTAGCTGAGCAAGGTGCTCACTCCACCTCTCTGTGTCTGAAAGAAGGATCTAGACCAGATGATTTACAGGAACCTCTTGTCCCTCTCTGGAAGGGGCTGGAGGCTTCTTAGGTTGTTTATGAGGCCCAGAATGTGGCCCTCCTGGGTCCATTCTGTCCCATGGCACAGGCCTGCGTCTCCTCCTTCTCAGCCCCCTGTGGTGGTTCAGCCCAGTCTCAGCCCCCTCATGAAAGACATCAGGAGCTCAGGGAGTATCTTTCAGGTGGATGGAAATGTCCAGTCTTGGATGATGGACTTGGCTCTCGATTGAGGCCTCCACTGAAGGAAAGCTGGACCTCTCAGCCATCTTTCTTCTCCAGGGATCCTGTAATCACAGCTGGTGAGAAACCTATTTTTCCTAATTAGCTCTTTAATACCTCATGCAAGCCATTAACAGGCTGGTGTAGTGGATACACATCTTTAGATGTAATTAGTAATGTCGTTAGCCTAATCCATAATCAATACGCAGGTAATTACTTCCTTGGGTTTTTATTTAGTCCTTGGGGTCTTGGTGCCACAAGGAATATCCATCTGCAGACATGCTAATGGGTGTGTGTCGGCCACTGACAGCCCAGCTCACCCAAAGACCCCTCAGGGGCACGGCTCAGCTGAAAGGACACTGATGGCCAGGTAGTAGGCTCTGGCCCTTGCGCACTGAGGACTCTTTGAAGGCTGTAGCTGCAATGCCTCCTGGGTCCCTACAGGACTTGGGCCCTTGCTCTGGGACTTCACGGTCCACTTCAGAAGTAAGGTCAAAGGATGGTCGCAGGGCCTGGGAGATCTCAGACCATGGGCAGTGCCCCCTGCATTGCCACCCTTCCAGAAGCTTCCGTGGAGGGTACTAAAGATGCCAAGTTGTCTTTAGTCTTTCCCATTCCTCCTCCATGTGCTTCCACAGCTCTCCCTGTCAAAGACCAGCACACCAATGCCCTGCATCCTCAGCTTGCTAGGAACCGGGGCTAAGCCCAGAGAGTTTTCCTCCCTCTTTGAGGCTAGCGGCAGCAATGGTGGCTCAAGGTCAGACCAGAGCGACAGGAGAAGAGCTTGTCGAAGACAATCCTTATGAATGGGCTCTCATCTAACTATAATTGGAATTAATATTGAGGCTCCGCTTCCAGGAACTTCCCCAGCAGACGAATCCAGGCCTCAGAGGTCTGGGCTGGAATGCTCCAAAAGCCAGCCATAAATCTCTCCCCAAAATGACGATGCACAAGCTAATTGCTCTGGAGGCACACAACATGTCATTCTGCGTCCTCCCAGGCTCTCTCCGCTTGCTGGGAATGGGGCCAGGGAGAGGTGGACGGGAGTTGGCAAAGTCACCGTGAAGGAAAACATTTTAATTCATTTAATTATGAGCCTCTCAGAAAACGGAGCTCTGTTTCTTCTTGAGCTGGTCAAAGGAAATGAGAAGTGACACTTTCCCACCCCCACTCTCCCTTGGCTGAGGAAGCTCTGAGTTGGAAGTGTTGGGTGTGGACAGCACCAGGCTGCGTACATCCAGGAGCAGAGCCCTGGGAGGCCGGTAGTACTGCTGGAGCATTGTCTCCCCCCCTCCCACTCACCAGCGCTGCCCACCCCCCAACACACACACACACACACACACACACACATACACACACACACACACACACACACACAGAGTCAGCATTATCTCCTCTTTCCCTCCATAATGCACATGGCTCCATGTTGGATGTAACCTTTGGTAGTGTGCTAACCTTCTGAACACTCTCTTCCTTTTCTAAGGATGTGTATGATAGTAAGATGGTTATAGATATGGAACTTCAAATAATAATCACAAACTGTAATTAACAATAAGCCTTTAAATAATAACCATAAGCCTTTTACCAGGGTATCTTTACCTCTAGTCACTCTGTCTAGCTACGACATGATGTGTGTCAGCGTGTCCACAATGTGCCCCATCTGGGTACCAGGCACCATTAGTTATAGAGAATGTAGACATGGCCATTGTCACTCTGGAGTTTACATCCCTTGGGAGATGGCCGTGTGAAGACAAATGTCTAAAGAGTGGGAGTGGGAGACACGCAAATAAAGCTGCTCTCCAACCAACACCTGACTGTGTTGGACACCCAGCCCCTCGGAGGGAATAGACTGCATGGAACCCATTTGTGCTTCTCCTCTACCCCATGGTACAGATGGGAACCTGGGGGCCCAGGAAGGGTGTGGGGCTGGTCTGGGTTCAGAGAGCACTGGTAGAAGAATGCAGATCTCCCAGCTCCTCCCCCAAGATGAGTCTCCCAAGCCATGCTGTTCCATTTTAATAGCTATTGTTGGGTCTTCCTGTCTGCCAGCCCATGGCAGCCAGTAGACTCCAGGACGCTGCTGACCATGGCTCTGCCCAGGCCACGGACTCTGGGCAGCTGTAGCCACGTCGGGGGGTGAGACATGTACCAGAAGAGCTGTGGGAGCTTTACACCTCACTTTATAGGGCAGCTAGTGGAGGCCAGCAAGGGTAAGACATGTGGCCCGACTGTGCAGGAGCCAATCAAGGAGCCAGGTCTTGGTCCCACCCTGCACTGCCAGGGCTGGGACCACCTGTTCCAGGCAGGCAGTTGGGGGTTATAGTCAGGACTAATGTGTGTGTGAAGGGCCACAGCTGGTTTTCCCTAGGAGGGGTGAGAGAGAGCCCTACCCTCTGGTCAAGGCTGAAGCATGGAGGAAAAATGGACGCTTAGCAGCTTCCTTAGTTCCTCTGCCTCAGTGTGTCTCCTGCTGACAAGCCTGGCTTCTACCCCCATGCTGCTGCTCCCCTAGCACAGAGGCCCCGGCCATCCTGGCCTGCACCATGGCAGGTCTGCAGAGAGCACCCAACAGTGTCCGAGAGGCCGGAGCCAGCCAGCCCTGAGCATGCAGATGTCTTTTGTGTTGCTTACTGAGCCTGAGCTGAAACAAGACAAGCCTGTCCCATGGGGACACAAAGGAGACTGAAAATAAACATATAAACAAATGCACATCAGAAAAATTTAGAGTGAGATGCATGCTATGAAGAAAATGGAACAGCACCCATGAAGCAGAAGGGAAAAAGATAGCTTGATCTTGATTTTCAGTATGAATATAGATCTTGAAAGCAGGGCCTAGTGAAAAACAAAAAATTTTAAAGGAAAAGAAAAAAGAAAGAAAGTGAAACAGTGTAATGGGGACGAGAGTGACCAGGGCTGGCAGGGGAGGGGCACCATAAAAATGTAGGTAGGCTTCTCTGCTGAGGCTGTGACAAGGAGAGGCCAGTTGTGCAAACAGCTGTCTAGGGTGAGGGAACAGCAGAGCAAAGGCCCTGTGGCAGAAATAGGCGTGGAGTGTTCCAGGCAAGAAGAAGAAGGGGCCACACAGAGTCAAGTGAACCAGGAAAACAGGAAGGCCAGAGAAGCAGGTGGCTGGCCCCAAGGGCATATGGCCTACGTTCCATTCCAAGTGCTGGACACTAGGGTTCAGAGCAGGAGTTGACCTGGTTCACCCTTTTAGAAGAGTCAGTCTGAGGGGTCCTGGATACCAGCCTCGGGAGGTAAGACTTTCTCCTGGAGGAGACAAGAAGCCAAAGTGACTTTTCAGCAGGAAACTAGCAGATTGTTCTTGCTCATCTTTGGCCTCTTGCCCTGCCCAAGCACAGAGCCCTGCAGGCAGCTGTGGGAACCAGCCCCTCCTCAGGGAGCTCACCGATCTGTGCGGATGCTGGATGTTGCCATCAACATTGCTCCACTCCTCCCAGCTGGGAGCCCTGGGACAGAGTTTCCCTTCTCCGATTCCCCATTTCCTTCTCTGCAAAAGAAAGAGAAAATTTTAAACAATAACCGGTGACTCTAGCCAAACACCACACAAAAGATTGTGGCTCCATTGCCACCTCTGTCATCAAAGGCTGAGTAACCTAGACTTCCACTGTCACCAGGCTGTAATGAGGTGCCCCAGCCCCCTGTGGGGGTAATGTGAGAGAGGCCAAGTAGAGAGCTAGGACACTCATTTCCACTGGTCAGGAATGAGCTCCTTCTATCCCATGGTGTCAATAGGGGCCACACAGGAAGATTTAGGTTCAAACTCTCAAAGATGAAATGTCAAAAGAAGTAAAACTTAATGAAATAAAAATGTACTGTATTAAAATTAGTAAGAAAAAAAATTAGTAAGAAACAGCTAAAGTATGACTAAGAGGAAAATGTATAACACTAAGTGTACACATTAGGAAAGAGGAACCAGGGTGCCTGGCTGTCTCAGTTGGTAGAGTGTCATGGATCTCAGGGTCATGAGTTCAAGCCCCACACTGGGCATGGTGCCTACTTAAATAAAATAAAATAAAATTGGAGTTTAAAAAGAAAGAGAGGAACAATATTAAATCAGCCATCTATACTTCTTCCTCAAGAACTTAGAAAAAGAAGAACAAAATAAACCCAAAGCAAGTAGAAAGAAGAGAATAATAAAAATGAGAGCAGACATCAATGGCATTGAAAACAGAAAGACTATAGAGAAAATCAGTTAAACGGGGCACCTGGGTGGCTCAGTCGATTAAGCATCCAACTTCAGCTCAGGTCATGATCTCACGGTTCGTGGTTTCAAGCCCCATGTCAGGCTTTGTGCTGACATCTAGCTCAGAGCCTGGAGCCTGCTTCAGATTCTGTGTCTCCTTCTCTCTCTGACCCTCCCTTGCTTGCACTGTTGCTCTCTCTCTCTCTCTCAGAAATAAAAAAATAAATAAAAATTAAAAAAGAAAAAGAAAAGCAGTGAAACAAAAAGTTGATTCTTTGAAAAGGTCAATAAAATTGATAAACTTTTTGCAAGACCAACAAAGAAAAAAGAAAGAAGACACAAATCACCAGTATTACAAATGAAACAAGATATCACTACAGACCCTGAGGACACCAAAGGATACTGAGGGACTACTATGAAAAACTCTACACACAGAAATCTGACATTTCATATATAAAATGGTTATGTTCTTCAAAAACCACAAACTACTACAACTCACTGAATATGAAATAGGTAATTTGAATAGCCCTATAGCTAGTAAGGAAATTGAAGTAATAACTTAAACCTCCCAGAAGGGAAATCTACAGGCCCAGATGATATCACTGGAGAGTGTTATCAATGCTTAAAGAAGAATTACCTCCAATCCTATACAATATCTTCCAGGAAAAACAACAGGAGCAAACTCTTTCCAGTATAATTGCTTGTATTACCCTGATACAAAACCAGCCTAAGATAGTACAAAAAAGAAGGAAAGCTGTGGGCCAACATTCCTCATGAATATAGATATAAAAATCAGGAACAAAATACTGGCAATTACAGTTCAGTAATACATAAGAACAATTTTATACACTATGTCCAAGTGGGGTTTATTCCTGAAATACAAAAGCTGTTTCACTATGTGAAAATCAATTTAATCCACTTTATTAACAGGCTCAAAAAAGGAAAATCACATGAGCCTATCAATTGAGGCAGAAAAGGCATTTGACAAAATAATACCATTGGGAGAAAGAGCATATGGGGGGGTGACTGCTTAGTGGGTATGGAGTTCCCTTTCAGCATGAAAAATATCTGGAAATAGATAGTAGTGATGACTGTACAATGTAGTGAATGTCCCATATGTCACTTTAGAATTGTTAAAATGATAAATTTTAAGCAATGAATATTTTATGACATTAAAATTTTTAAAATATTGAATACCCCTTCATGGTAAAGTGCTAAGAAAAATAAGAACGGAGGGGAACTTCCTCAACCTGATAAGAATATCTATAAAAAACAGTTATCATAATATCTAATGGTGAAAAACTGGCTTTCTTCCTAAGATCAAGAAAAAAGCAAGGGTGTTCACTCTTGCCACTTCCACTCAACATTATAACCAAAGGTTCTAGACAGTGCAATAAGGCAAGAAAAGGAAATAAAAGGCATTCAGCCTAGGAAGGAAGAAATAAAATTGTCCCTGTTTGTGGGTGACATGATTGTAAGAAATAATAAAAATTATAGAAATTATAAGAAATAATTTAAAAAATCCCTCTCAGAACTAATAAGTGACCTTCAGCAAGGCCACATGATATAAGATAAACATACAAAACCCAATGTATTTCTATATACCAGCATGAACACAGAGACACTGAAATCAAATTAAAACTAGACTGACCACATGATCCAATAAACCCCTGTTTGTGTTTATAACCAAAGGAAATGAAATCAATATCTTGACAGTGATATCTGCACTCCCATGTTCATGGTAGCATCACAATAGCCATGTATGTACTGTAAATAAAGAAAATGTGGTATACACATATACAGTTATTTAGCTATAAAAAAAGAAGGAAAGCCTGTCATTTGTGACAACACAGATAAGCCTGGAGGACATTATGCTAAGTGAAATAAGCCAGACAGAGAACAACAAATACTGTATGATCTCACTCATATATGGATTTTTTTTTTTTTTTAAGTCAAACCCAGCAAAGCAGATAGTAGAACAGTGGCTGCCAGGGGCTGGGGCTAGGGCTGGTGGAAGAAGTATGGAGATGTTGGTTAAAGGCCACAAACTTTCAGTTATATCATGAATAGTTGTTGGGATCTAATGTACAGCGTAGTGACTATAGTTAATGACATGGTGCTGTATACTCTAAATTGCTTACTGAGAGTAAATTTTAAGCTTTCTCACCAAACACATGCAAAAAGGTAATTCTGTGAGGTGATAGATGTGTTGATTACTTGTGGAATCATTTCACAGTGATCTCCATGTTGTATGCTTTAAGTGTATACACTTTTATTTGCTAATTAGCTCTCAATAAAGCTGGAACGGTTACCTTACCATTTAAAATCACTCAAATAAATGAAATGCTGAGGTGTAAATCAAACAAAAACCCATACAGGACCTGTGTGCTGAAAACTAGCAAACACTGATGAAAGAAATAACAGAAGATCTAAATAATGGAGATACATATCGTACTGATGGAGTGAAAGACTCAGCATAGTGAAGATTGCAATTCTGAACCTGATTTTCAGGTTTAACACAATTCCTATCAAAATCCCCACAAGTTTTTTTTTTTGTAGATATAGACAAAATCATTCTAAAATCAATATGGAAATGCAAAAAACCTGGAATAGTTAAAATACTTTTGAAAAGTAGGATAGAGTGGGAAGAATCAGTGTATATGAGTTTAAGACATTACGTAACTACAGTTATCAAGACTTGTGTAGTATTGGCAGTGGGTTAGTTACATAGATGACTGTGGCAGAATACAGAAGAAGCCAGAAATAAGCCCACACAAATAAGCCCAAATGATTTTTGAAAAAGGTGCAAAAGTAATTCAGTAGAAGAAAGATCACTTTTTCAACGAATGGTGCTGAAGGAATCATAGGCAAAAGAAATCCCCAAAAAACAAAACACAGAAAAACCCCATAACCCACAACCAAGCCTCAACCTCACACCTAACAAAAAATTAATGTAAAAAGGATAATAGACTTAAATATAAAACATAACACTATAAAGCTTTTTGGGGAAAAAATGTCAGCATCTAGGACTAGGCAAAATATTCTCAGACTTAACATCAAAAGCACAATTTATTTTTAAAAACTGATAAAGTGGACTTCATTAAATTAAAAAGTTTAGCTTTGCAAAATATCCTATTCAGAGAAGGAAAAGACAAACTACAATCTCAGGAAATATATTTGCAAGCCACATACCTGCCAAAAGAATAGTCTAAAACATACAAAGAATTTTCAGGGTTTTTTTTTTTTTAATGTTTTATTTATTTCTAGGAGAGAGAGAGAGACAGCGTGAGCAGGGGAGGGACAGAGAGAGAGGGAGTCACAGACTGAAACAGGCTCCAGGCTCTGAGCTGGCAGTCAGCACCGAGCCCGACGCGGGGCTCGAACCCACGAACCGTGAGATCATGACCTAAGCGAAAGTCGGACGCTTAACCGACTAAGCCACCCAGGCGCCCCCATACAAAGAATTTTCAAAATGCAACAGTGAAAGAAATAACCCAATTAGAAAATGGGCAAATGGCGTGAAGAGATATTTCACCAAAGAGATGGCAAATAACTACGTGAAAAAGATGTTCAACATCACTGACCATTAGGGAAATGTAAATAAAGCCACTACACACCAATCAGAAAGGCTGAAATAAGAATATAGTGACACCACCAAATGCTGGTGTCATACATTGCTGGTGAGGATGTCAAATGGTAAAGCCATTCTAGGAAATGTTTTGGCAGTTTTTTAAAAAACTAAACATGCAACTAGCATAGGACCCAGTGACTACATTCCTGGGCATTTATATCTGAGAAATGAAAACTGATGTTTATGCAAAAATCTGTGCAAGAAAGTACATAGCAATCTTGTTTGGTTGGTTGGGTTTTTTTGGTTGTTGTTGGTTGGTTTTTCGGTTTTGGGTTTTTGGGGGTTTTTTGGTTTTTTTTGTGGGGTTTTTTTTGGTAGTAGCTGAAAACTGGGGACACACCAAATATCCTTCAATAATGAATGGTTAAACAAACCATGGTACATTCCTACCACGGAATATTACTCAGCAATAAAAAGCAACACACTTTTGATACAACCGTCAACCAGGATGAATCTCTAAAGAATTATGCTGCATGAAAAAAGCCCAAGCCAAAGGTTACATACTTTATGATTTCATTTGTATAACATTCTTGAAATGACAAAATGATAGAAATGGAAAAGAGTTTTGTGTTTTCAGGGGTTAAATATGGGGTCAGATTAGGGCTCAGAAAACTCCTCTCCTTGGGGAGCTAGGAGGAAAGTGTGTGTCAATAAAAGTTTCAACATGAGGGATCCTAGTGGTGATGGAAATGTTCTGTCTCTACTGGATCTGTGTCAATTGTGACATTGTAGTATAGTTTTCAAAAGATGTTATCATTGGAGGAAACGAGGTAAAAATACACAAAATCTGTCAGTAGTATTTATTAGCAATGCATGTGAATCTGTATTTCAAAATAAAAAGTATAATTTAATTTTAAAAGTACTAAAATGGTTGCCTAGATTTAACAAAATTAAATCTGTGAACTTAATGACATAAAACATCAAATCAAGGACTGTCATTAGTTATTTTAAAATATTTATCCAAGTGATATGTACACATTGTCTAAAACATTTGAACATATTACAAGGTTTATAAAGAAACATGGCGGCTCCATGCTCTAACCCTCCCTGCTCCCGGAAGCATCCCGTGTAAGCCTTTTGGATCTTCCTTCTGCAATTTACTTTTCTGATTCCAACTAAAGTGCCTACACTACTATTTCTTGATTTTTGCATTTTAAATGTTGTGTAAATGATGGACTTCCTTCCAAGGAGACTGAGAGTTTCCTCTCTACTTTTTTCTTAATGGAGTTAGCTCATGATATCCACTTAAATTCATGCTTTCTTTTTAACACATGGCTAAATAAATGTCTTTCACAGCTGAGCCCGATTCTTTTCGGTTCATTCATCCAGTCATATAGTGAGAGTTTACTGGCACCTACTGTGTGCCAGGCACTGCTCTAGGTGCTGGGGACACATATTGAACAAAGTAAATGAAACCCCTTACATTCTTGAGGGTCAGGGAGCTGAAAAAGAAACAAATGCATCCATAGTTTTCTGCTGTTAAATGCCACAGAGGAGCAGCAGATGGGGTGCAAAATGCTCTTCAGCAATAACCTAACTGCCAGATATTATATAACAGATGAGTTGCCAAGAATTCACTGCATCAGTTAAAAAAAGGAATATGTCAATACAACAAATACTTACTGTGCGTCTATTATTCTAAGTGTTGTATTAGAATCTGAGTTTAGCCCTTGTCCCAAGGAAGCCCACAGTATAAAAGTAATTCTCTGTGTCAGATATTTCTTTGAGTGCTAAGTATTATCAAGCATGTTGTGACTTTCATGTGTGAGTCAAGAAGCAGTGCTAACTACCAGCACCATCTTTGGGGGATAATTTGGCCTTTGTGATGTTTCTTTCTATGCATTTTCACTTTTTCACTTTTCCAAAATCATGCAATGTCTCTTCTTGTTAGGGTTTTTGGTGGAGCTTTGATTAAAATGTTTCTTTGATATTATAGGAGACATAAATATATTCTTTTCCAATTCACATTGTAGTTTTCCTTAGATATCATGAGTAATGAATAAAATAAACTTTGGGTTTATTTAAAACAAAGGTGGCAAGGTTTAGGAAGAAGGGAGAGAAAACAATTCTAACATAAAAGCACGTAGGAAGCATCTCGAATTTAAAAAAAGAAAAATTAAAAAGGCAGTGAGGGGCACCTGGGTGGCTTAGTTGGTTAAGCGTGTGACTTTGGCTCAGGTCGCAGTCTCACGGTTCATGAGTTCAAGCCGCGCGTCGGGCTTTGTGCTGACAGCTCAGAGCCTAGAGCCTGCTTTGGATTCTGTGTCTCCCTCTCTCTCTGCCTCTCCCCTACTTGTGCTCATTGTCTTTCTCTCAAAAATAAATAAACATAAAAAAAATTTTAAAAAGGCAAAGAATGAGGCTATTATATATAGTAGTCGTTCCCCCTTTATATGTGGTTTTGTTTTATATGCTTCAGTTACCCAGCAGTGGTACAAAAGGAGATGATCCTCTTTCTGCCTTAATGTCAGAGGGTCAATAGTAGCCTAACGCCGCATGACATGCATATGTCATTCCCCCACTCATCTCATCCATAGGCATTTTACCATCTCACATCATCACGAGAAGAAAGGTGAGTGCAGTACAATAAGATATTTTGAGAGTGAGCAAGCGAGACCACATTCACATAATTTTTATTACAGTATATTGCTATAATTTTTCTATCCTATTACTTAGTCATTGCTGTTAAATTCTTCCTCTGCCTGGGGCACCTGGGTGGCTCAGTTGGTTAAGCGTCTGACTCTTCATTTCCACTCAGGTCATGATTTCACGGTTTCTGGGATCAACCCCCGTGCGTGGAGACTGCTTGGGATTCTCTCTCCCCCCCTTCTCTCTGCCCCTCCCCCACACACTCACATGTGCTCTCTCTCAAAATACATAAGTAAACAATAAAAAATTCTTTGCCTAACTTATAAGTTAAGCTTTATCGTAGGTGTGTATGCTTAGGGAAGAACTTAGTATACATAAAGTTCAGTACCGTCTGTGGTTCCAGGCATCTGCTAGGGGTCTTGGGTAAGGGCAGTGGTGGGGACTACTATACAAACTTGACCTTGATTGATACGTCAGGCATATTTCTTTTAGCCAGTTGGCCTATTCCTGTATTTCATGTAACTGTGTCTCCATTTCCCAAGAAGAGTTTATCCAGTGAGCTCATTCCAGAGAAACTGAGGCACTGGAAATCAGAACTGCGGGATCACCAGCATGGTAGCAAATCCAACATTTGGCTTTTGGGGGTCTGATTACCATCCTTTACAGTGGCCTGAGACATGTGAACCATGGCATTCTTTCCAGGCCAGGACAAGGCAAAGGGTGGACATTAAAAAGTTTCATGGTTTAGAATTAGGAAAAGAATGGTCAAAGAGGGAAGGAGGAATCGAAAGAAATGTTCTTGATCTGATGCCTTCGATTTCAGCTACTTCTTTTCCTGGTCATTTTTATCTTGAGGTCTTTAGTTTTGGTATATTTTGTTTAATGTCATATGCTTGTATATTATAGCTGTGATAGTGCCTATGTATTAGAACATAGCATAGTTTGATCTCAAAGTTAAGCTAATTTATACCATTAAAAAGAGGAACAGACCTAATGCTCAAGTACTGTACTTTTTAAAAATAGTTGCCTTGCTCAAATATTGAAGACGCAGAGTTCACCTGGTAGCAGCCCTTCTCAAAGGGTTCAGGAAAAAAGACTGTTAAGGGTTGCCAACCCTCAGATCTGTACAGTGTGTGTGTGTGTGTGTGTGTGTGTGTATAACAGATGGTGAAAATATTCTATAGGTGCTAAAAAGGGAACAGCGTTTTGCACCTTGTCAGTCTTTAAACAAACATAAGGACATAGAACACAGTATTTAAAACTTAAAGTGGAATTTAATATCTGTGCAGTTATATCCTTTAAGTAATAATAAAAGCTGAGATACAGAAGTTAATTGGTGCCAGGAATGAAATAATGGTTCAGATAAAGGGCTGCTGACTCTAGACTCAATCATCCCAGCGACTGTTGAACCCCGCATGAGTCTCTCCGCAGAGCCTTCCTGGCCACTGACAGGACCAGCTACGGGACTGCTTCTCTCCCCTCATGGCTGTGTGAGGAGGACACACCTAGAGGCCTGGCAGGTGTGGGCGAGCCCCGTGGGTTTCTAGAAGAGGAGTTCATCTGGGCAGGGGGGACACCTGTGCAAAGGCCCTGAGTGGGCGTAAGCTTGGTGTGTCCCCAGGCCAACATGCTGGAGCTGTGGGAGCAAGAGGGAAGGTGGAGATGACAGCAGAGAGCCAGTGGGCAGCCAGCTTGCACCCTCTCTTGTCCCCGAGGGTCTCTTCTTCCTGGGAAGCTGGGCTCGGTTCCCGCCTATCGATGCCCTATCCCCACACGTTGGCCGCTGAGGTTCAGCGTTTCCTACTCTGTGAAGTCAGGCACCACCCATCCTCCTGGCTTCTGCTTCCAAACCTCCGTGGCCCCCCTCGCCTGCTTGCAGCTTCCCTCTCCTCCAGCGTATGTCCCAGGGGGACACGCTCCAGCCCGAGGAGCCGTGGGGGCGGCAAAGACCCGGGAGCCCACATGGAGGGCTGAGGCAGAGGCACAGACTTCTCGGGGGAGATGGGCTCAAGCTGAATTTGAACGAGTAGGGAGGAGGTGAGGATGCTGCCTTCTTTAACAGCTGGGCTGTGTCGTCCTTGTCACGCTCCGGTTTCCCGGCCCAGGCTATTTTGGGTCAAGCCGTAGGGACCCGCAGCGGCAGCGCCGTGGGTGGTGAGTGGCAGGCTCGCCTACCTCTTCCAGCTGGCCGGGAACAGGGCCAGGTTGGTCCCCGCTTGGGCTGGACGAGGGGTCACCACCCTCTGGAGGAGTGCAGGGGGGAGCCTTGGAGCCGGGGTAGAGGCTGTAGCAGGAAATCGGTTCCCGGTTAACATAGGCTTCTGAGGTGCTCAGTCTGCGAAGGGGACAGGTATCCAAGCAGATTCCTGCCGGGCCAGATGAAGTGTGCACAGGCCCAAGGAGGCCACACTTATGGCCCTCAGGTGGGCTGGGATCTGGGGAAAGGCTTCACTACAAGCAACGGCTGATCAAGCCCTAAAGGGTGAGGAGTTTGTCAGGCTGAGCGGCTCTGTGTAAAGGGCAAAAGGCGGGGAATGAGGCTCTGGGACCACTGGGGAGGTGGGAGCCTCACTGGTGGGTGCTGCGGTCACACAGTGGGGCCGGGAACCAGGGTGCCTCCCATGATAGGCACACATGCTTTTCTTATTTCCACACAGCTTTACAGCATCCAGGGATGTGGCCTTCTGCCCCACCTAACCCGTGTCTGGCCGGTTCCACCCTCTCTGTCTCAGCAATCACTACCCCTGACCACTGAATGAAGTACTCTTAACATAGACCTTTTGAAAAGTCAGAATGCCCCCCGCCCTGACCTGGATGCAGGGAGCAAAAGGGAAAGACAGAAACGATACTAATACCCACTCCAGTCTCCCACCCCTGCCCCATGGCAGAAACTCCAGAGTCCCAGGGCAAAGGTCAGATGGCATTTAACAACCGAGGGACAGGAGCAGGCACCTTCGTCCTGCCCAGCCAGGGCTGCTCTCAGAGACCCGTGGGGTGTGACAGCTGCACTGGTTGGAAGGCTGACCCTCACTGTGGTCACTGGGACAGAACCTGCAGCTGTCCCTCAGAGCAGGGTCATGTCTGCCAGTGGTCAGGCTCCTCCTGGAATTCAGCAGGTCTGCAAGAGGGTGATGGTAAGGATGGTACGTGTGGTCTCTGCTCTTGGTGGCTGTGGCCTCCTGCATGTGTCCCAGTCCGTGGAGTAGCGTAGTATGCCCTTCGTGGGCTCGCCCACACCATCCCAGCCCTGCTGATTAATTGCATAATTAGCTAGAAACTACATGTTGCCACTCAGGAAGAATTTGGTCTAAAAATATTTTCTTATGAAAAACACAATAGAACCTAAAAATATCCCCGCTGCAGTTGCCCAGGGATGCCTCCTACTTGGGCCACCCCAAGCTGTGATTCAGTTTCTTGGAGAGTCTGGAATCCAGAGGCAGCAGCTGGCCAGGCCCTGCTTCCCTCAGGGCTTGGGTGAACTGAGATCGTCCATCCTGTCCCCGTGTTGCCAGGTCTCACAGATGCCTGCTTCCCACTGTGCCCAGAGACTGTCCAAGAGGCTCCTGTTTGCGGACAGAACTTGCAGAAGCCTGACTTCAGGGAGACCCAGGTCCCATGATACGGGATCCCGGGAAAGGGCTTCCTTGCCCTGTCCGAGCCATCAGGGAAGGCCCACCAAGGACTAAAGCTGTGCTAGTGTGACTTTGCAGGCTAGAGACACAGGTGTGGGAGGCAGGCCATGTGGAAGGGACAGCTGCGGCCAAGTTCAGAGGAAGAAGTCCCTGCTGACCTGTGCAGGGCCCTGGAGGGGGAAGGAGTGGGCAGAGTGGGAGCGTGTCTGCAGCTGAAGCCCCTGCTGCCTGGCTCTGTGTTGACATGGGATTTGGCCAGCTGGCTGCATGTCTGGTGGCCAGTGGGACAGGCAGTAGGAACTCTTTGAACACATGCGTTTTCCAGGCTTTGGTGCATAAACGCCCACAACGCCACTCTGGCACATGCATCTCGCCTGGAGGGTGTATTGAGGGGGATCAGGACTCACTCTCTTGCCCTTCTCTTCTTCCTTTATGGTCTCCTTAAATTTGGGCCACCACTTTCTGCTGCTGGGGCAATGTGAAGGATCCCACTCACCTGTCCTGCCCCAGGCCGGTGTGCCCTCCATCTAATCCCGGGTGAGTACCTAGCCCTCTGTGCCCCCAATCCTTCTTCTGCCTAAATGGAGCATCTGAATACACATCTGAACCCTCCTTTCTGGTATACGTCCTTTCATACAGAGAGGTGGGTGCCAGCCAGGGTGGGCACTGCCCTTTCCTGGGCCAGCTTATGAATGCTCTGGGGGGTCCCTGGATGGGCAGAGCAGGTGTGGGCCCTCTGCAGCCCGCCCAATGCTGAGTCTGTCTCAAGCCCAAGTTGGGGACAGAGATGGGTGTGGAGTGTGGCCTGCTAAGGAACACATAGCTCAGAGGTCACACCGAGCTGAGCTTGACCATGGGTCCTGGCCTTGGCCAGTGTGTGAACTTTGACACATTATTTACAGTCATTGAGCCTCATCTTCTCCATCTGTGAAAGAGTGATATTGCCCGCTGCTTAGGGTGTGTGAAGATAAAACTGACAGTGTGTGTTGGTAAAAGGCCTGGTGTTTGATAGGTTTTGATAAATGGTGCTATATAGTCATTACCTGAGTAAATCATCTCTCCAGAGATGCCCATGGAGATTCAGCTGCAAATATTTACAAAGATGTAAGTATAAGAGCTCAAACTGTTAAAATCTTAGCAGATATGGGTGTGATTTTTCATGTTATTGGATCCAGCAATGGTTTATTAGATGTGACATAAGGCAGGCACCAGAGGGAGAGGTTACAAAGGGAAGTTTTAGGTGGGGGATGGTTGAGTTCATTATCTTGATTGACTGTGGTGATGATTTCATGGGTGCATACATCTGTCAAAACATCAAACTGTACACCTTAAATAATACAGTTTATTGAATGTCAATTTTGTCTCAAGAAAGCTGTTTTTTTAAAAAAGATATCTGGGCATCCAGATGTTTGCATCAAGTCAGACAGGTGACTCTGTTTGGAGGAGAGTTTTTCAATGAGCCAGTTTCCTCGTACAGTCACATATTCTTGACTCCAGCCCCATTAGAAGAACTGACTGAGAAAGAGGCTCACAGCTGATAGCAGTGACCATAGATGCAAGGAGAGAGAACAGGAAACCTTTAAAAGCTGCCTTGACACATAAATCAATGGAACAGGAAAGAAAACCCAGAAATAAACCCACAACTATATGGCCAATTAATTTTTGACAAAGCAGGAAAGAATATCCAATGGGTTAAAGACAGTCTCTTCAACAAATGGTGTTGGAAAGACTGGACAGTGATATGCAAAAGAATGAAACCAGACCACTTTCTTATACCATACACAAAACTAAATTCAGAATAGATTAAAGACCTAAATGTGAGATCTGAAACCATAAAAATCCTATAAGAGAGCACAGGCAGTAACCTCTCTGGCATTGGCCATAACAGCTTTTTCTAGATATGTCTCCTGAGGCAAGGAAACAAAAGCAAAAATAAGTATTTGGACTACATCAAAATAAGAAGCTTCTGTACAGCAAAGGAAACAATCAACAAAACTAAAAGGCAACTATGGAATGGGAGAAAATATTTGCAAATGACATATCCAATAAAAGATTAGTATCCAAAATCTATAAAGAACTTATAAAACTCAACATCCATGGGCACCAGGGTGTCTCTGTCGGTTAAGTGTCTGACTTCGGCTCAGGTCATATCTCATGGCTTATGAGTTTGAGCCTCACATCAGGCTCTGTGCTGACAGCTCAGAGCCCGGAGCCTGCTTCGGATTCTGTGTCTCTCTCTCTCTCTGCCCCTCCTCTGCTCATTTTCTCTTTCTCTCTCTCTCTCTCTCTCAAAAATAAACATTGAAAAAATACCTCACCATTCAAAACACCAAATAAACCAATTAAGAGATGGGCAGAAGACATGAACAGACATTTCTCCAAAGAAGACATCCAGATGACCAATAGACATATGAAAAGATGCTTATTATCACTTACATCATGGAAATGCAAATCAAAACTATGCTGACAGATCACCTCACACTTGTCAGAATTCAACAATACAAGACACAACAGGTGTTGGCAAGGATGTGGAGAAAAAGGTATATTCATGAACTTTTGGTGGGAATGCATACTGGGGAAGCTGCTGTGGAAAACAGCATGGAGGTTTCTCAAAAATTTAAAAATAGAACTACCCTGCGACCCAGCAGTCACACTACTGGGTATTTATCCAAAGAATACAAAAACAATAATTCAAAGGAATATATGCACCTCTATGTTTATAGCAGCATTATTTACAATAGCCAAAATATGGAAGCAGCCCAAGTGTCCCTAAATTGATGGATGGATAAAGACGATGTGGTATATATACATACATGTATGTGTGTATGTATATGTGTGTGTGATTGATATATATATGTATATGTATCTATATATATTTATATATATGATGGAATATCATTCAGCCATAAAAAGAATGAAATTTTGCCATTTGCAATGACATGGCTGGAGCTAGAGAACATAATCTTAGGTGAAGTAAGTCAGAGACAGACAAATAGTATATGATTTCACTCAAACGTTGGAATTTAAGAAACAAAACAAATGAACATAGGGAAAGAGAGAGAGAGAAACCAAGAAACAGACTAACAAACTTAACTATGATGAACTATGATGAACTATGATGAACAAACAGACAGATGCCAGAGGGGCAGTGTGGGGCTGGGGATAGATGAAATAGGTGATGGGGATTAAGAAATGCACTTTTGCCATGATGAGCACCTCTGATCTGTGATGTGTAGAACTTTTGGATCCCTATATTGTACATGTGAAACTAATATCATCCTATAAAGTAACTGGAATTTAGATAAAAATTTTTTAAAAGAAAAAGAAATAGAAGCTGTCTTGAGAAGAAAGTCATGGGGGCCATTTGGTACAAGGGAGCCAGCTTGAGAGGTCTGGCAGGTATCCTTACTATTCTACATGATGAGAACAGTACCTGAAACAGAGGTGCCTTCCAGGAAGGAGATTCTTTTAGAAAACATGAAATAAATGCATTAAAAATCTATTAAATAGAGAACTATATCTGCACCATCAGGAAAGATCATTTTTAAAATCACTGAATGTAGTGTAAATGTACATTATCTTCTTTTAGTTTGTAGTCTATATTTTTAGTCTCCTGATGATACTTTTAATGAACAAAAGTTCTCAGTCTTCCTGTAATCAAATTTCTCAATAATTTCCTCACATTTATGATTTTTATTTCCCGTTTAAGAAATCCTTCCCAGCTTGAGTTCATGAAGATAATTGCACATATTCTCTTCTAAAAGTCTTATATTTCTTTCATATGTAGAATAAATTTTTGTGATGGTATGAAAAAGGGATATAATTTTACTTTTTTCCATGTATTTATTTGCAATTTCCTAAGGACCACTGATTGGTCCATTCTAAGGACCAATTCTAGCCCATTTTGCACCGATCTGCCATACTAGCTCAAGCATATGCAGGTGTCCATGTTATATGGTTTATTTCTGGGCTCTCAATTCTGTTCCTTGATTTGTGTTTGTGTTCAGTTATTTTTGACCATGAACATTTAATTTTCTTAGTGTCTTAGTTTGTTTGGGCTTCTATAACAAAAATACCGTAGACTGGGTGGCTTATCGACAACAAACATTTATTTCTCAAAATTCTGCAGGTGGGAAATCCAAGATGAAACACTGGAAGATTCAGTGTCTGGTGAGTGCCTTCTTTCTAGTTCATTTTTGGCAAGCTTTTGACTGTAATTTCACATGATGGAAGGAGAAAGGGGGCTCTCTGGGGTCTCTTTTATAAGGGCACTAATCCCATTTATGAGGTCTCCACCCTCATGATCTAATTGCCTCCCAAAGCCCCACTTCCAAATACTATCACTTTAGGGATTCCGTTTTAATGTTTGAATCTGAGGGGAGAGGGATGCAAACATTCAGTCTGTGGCACTTGGAATATATTATTTGTGGGTTCTTCAGGGAGAATTTGCTTTGTACCTTCCAAGTACCTGAGGGCACCACCACTATGCATACTGAAAATTAAGTTACCAGCTCAAAGTTTCAGACTACCAAAATCTTGTGAATTAAGACGAAAAACCTACAAGAAAGCCACTGGCTTATGTTTATAGATTCTCAGCAGGGCTTTTGTTTTGTTTTATTGTTTCTTTTTGTCTGTCTCCTCTCAGCCCTGGTGATCAAGGTACCTGATTTTATTATTCCCTTGAGAGAAGGCAGGTTTATTTCTACTTTACCCTTCCTTTGAGAATGTAGCTGATTAGGGTACAGCATTAAGGGGATATTCTGTAGGAAGCTGGGTTTTGACTTCTGTCCACTGCTCACCAGGAAGTCGTGAAACTCAAGGTTCAAGTTTACTTTGGCAAATTCCCTCAGGCCAAACGCTGGCTTGCCTTTCTGGGTTTTTGTATTGTCTGAATGTTATGACTTGAGATGTTCTCACTTTTTGGCTAATTCTTTAATGTATTTTAGAAGATTATTTTTATATTTCATCCACATTCTTAGTGGAAGAGCTGATCTAGTTACTTAGCCAATAATATTATCAAGAAGTGTGCAGAATGATCCAATTTTTAAGTTTCTAAATTATAATTTGAAAAGTATGCAGTGCATTTGTCTTCTAAGATTCTGAAATATTTGCAAGATCTGTTTTATCCACAGAGGGAACTGACATCCCTTCCTTTCTTCCTACTCCCACCCACCCTATCCGACTCCACCCATAACATGTGCTTGTAGCCTGTGTGGGGCCAGGGAGTCCTGAAGCCCTCTGTGTCCTAGATCGTAGTTCTGACCTTCTTTGGGTCATGGGCCTCTTTGAGAATCCATGAAAGCCAAGCAAGGACATACAGACCACAACACAGCAGACAGTTTTTGTTGGATACAACTTCAGGAGGCTTGCGGACCCTGTGCATTGGGATCCCCTGATTCCGGGACAGGGACTGCCTCCACCCCTCTCTGTGGGATGGCTATTGGCAGGACAAGGGGGCAGCAAGGGCTCAGCTGTGGGTGAACCAGCTGTGTCTTTGTCACATGCCAAGGCCATGATTAAGGGCTGCTAATGCAGAGTCAGAGGTGGCCCGGCCCTGGCCCGCAACTCCTCCCGGGCTCCTCTGAGCCTCAGCAGAAATTCTGGCCAAGGAGTAAGTTCTCCGGCGGACATCTGGACCTGTGAGCCATGCAGCGCACTGTCCTTGGCAGTAGCAAGATGGTGGGTCACAGCCCGGCTCACATAAGCTTTTGTCAGGAGGGAGCTTCTCAGGCCAGGACCTCTCTTGTCCGTGTCGCAACCGTGCCTGGCACCAAGCACCTTGCTAGAGGCCTCTGTCCAGCTGTCAGAGTGGGAGTCTCTTCCCAATCCTGGGCAGCCTTTGTGGACTTGATGAGATCACATGGTAGAAGAGAGGCTTTCATTTCTGGGGCTCTAGGACAGATAATCGGGAAAAAAAGAAAACACTTTGGGTGGCCCGAGTGCCCACAAGGCCCGGAGGAGCAGAAGGGCCCAGGTGAAGGGAAAGGCCTTGCAGAGCCAGTCCAGGAAGGGCCAGTACAGCCTCCACCCCACCCCACCCGCGCTGTGCCTCACTCACTGGGAAAACAGCCACCCCTGACCACCTGCCCACCGGCCCCTCCTGCAGAAGATACTCCAAGAAGCAACTGTTAGAATTTTCTCAGGGCTAATAGCAGTTGCTGGCTGTCTCCAAAGCACACTCAGCTGTCCTTGGGGTTCAGCCAGCCCCCCACACAGGAGGGATGAGGCCCCCAGAGGCAAAGGCTCAGTCACGCAGTGCAGGCCTTCCGTCCCAGGGCCTCCTAAGCCTCTTTTTAGAATGTCTTTCTGTTGATGGAGTATTAGCTTCGCAATTGTTTACAAAGATCATCCTGATGGTATATTAAAACCCACATATTGTTTTTCCAATGTAGCCTCACTCAGAGGTGGTCCGTGCTCCAAGGGTGATGGTTCCAGAGCTGCTGCCCGGTGCCTCGGAGCCGACTCAGACTCAGCCTCCTGACCATCATTCCCCTCTCCGAGGAAGACGAAACAGTCTCTGAGGGCCCTACACAAGTCCTGCCCTGGTCTGGCTGCCGCACGTGTGACCCTGGGTAAGACACTGGCCCTCTCTGGGCCTCTGTTTTCTCCTCTGTAATGAGAGGAAATAATTTCTGCCTCGCTCAGCATGCCGTGATGGTTTACCAGAGCGCCTAATGTTTATGCCGTATCATCGTTCTGTCTAGGATGACCCCAGACAGCTAGTTCTGAGGCCTCCCACAGACCGTCCCCTCCCTGACTCCCAGCAGGCCCATCTCATGTCCACACTCTTCTACCACCCTGTCTCGGCGGGCTCCTCTGCTGGGAATTCTCTTTCAAGGACCAGTGCTGCCGTCCTGGGGGAACGGAGAACTGGGAAGAGAGTTCTCCGCTGCCCTCATCTGCCAGACCCCACCCGAGCCCCTGCCAGGGCCTTACCGGGGCCACGGATCCTACCTCAGCCAAATGGGAGCTGGGAGAGAGCAGGCCAGTTTGGGCCATTGTGCCTTGAGCCCAGTGTGTTGGCCTAATTTATTGATCAGCACTGGATCAGCCGGGGTGCTGGAAACCAGAGCCTGCTCTGTGCTAGTGTGGGGAGCCCAGCTGCTCCCCGCTAGCCCCAGTGAATATCCTCTGGACCCCCAGCAATGCTTCCCATAAGCCCTGGCCTTCTGTGCCCCCGTCCAGCGTGGTGCTTATTCACAGGCATGGGCCCCACTTGGGCTCTGTGTCTCCCTGACAGACCTAGTCTATTGCACACAGTCCCTCCTCCAGCTGGGCCCCTTCCCCTCCCTTGTCTCTGCCAAGACCCCTTTGCCCTCCCCGCCCTCTTCCTCGAGCTGGGCTCCCCATGTTTCAGGGCTTCTGCGTCTTTCCCCCGGGGCAGGCTGGGGAGAGGTGGGATGAGGGGCTGCAGCTACGGCTGTTATGTCAGGATGGGGACCAGGAGTCCCTGTGAGGGAGGTCTGCCAGGCAGGAGGCAGTTCCTACGGTGCGCTGGGCAGATGCGTCATCCTCAAGCCGAGGTTTCCCGGGGACAGCAGCCGCGGCCAGGTGGCCAGCTGTGCTGGCTCGCAGGCTCGGAGATGGAGGGAGCGCTGACGTAATGGGGCTCCTGCCTGGGCCAGAGACCCCCCATGATGAGCATGATGAGGTGCCTGCTGTGGTGGTGAGGGGTCACCCCAGAGCCACAGGGAGGAAAGAGCTCTTCTCTCTCTGGGCACCCTTCCTGGCCATCCCTGGCCCGAGGCCCCAGGACCTGCCTTGGCCTTCTCTCCACAAAACAGCAGTGATCCCCACAGAGAAGGTTTCTGAGTGCTCACTGCTGCCAGGGCTCATCCCACGCGTCATCAGTGCTCAGACTACACTCTTCCCATCACACACAGCCAGAGAGGCCC
The DNA here is from genome assembly GCA_017311185.1 of Proteles cristata cristata. Taxonomy (NCBI): domain Eukaryota; kingdom Metazoa; phylum Chordata; class Mammalia; order Carnivora; family Hyaenidae; genus Proteles; species Proteles cristata. Next base: position 1,748,185 of record JAESUZ010005475.1, read on the forward strand.
GTGGAATAAGGCTGGTTCATAGCCTTTCTCTTCTCCTTCAGAGTAAAAGTCAGACTTCTGTGTGGCCTGTGAGGCCTGACAAGGCTACCTGCTGCCACCCACCCCAACACTGAGCTGCAGCACCCCAGGAACACCAGGCCCAGAGCACAGCACCACCTGCAGAGGCCTGTGAGCATCAGGGGCTGGGAAGTCCAGCACCCACTGTGCCCACCTCCCAAGAGCCCCGTTAGGCATGTGGCTGGGGCAGCCCAGGGAAAGGAGGGAAGGACAAGGGAGAGAGACCACAGGGCCATCTGTGTGGGTGGGACTGTGGACCCGGAGGAGGCCTCTCCACCCACACCAGCCTTTGGCCCATGGCAGACACCAGCCTGCCCATCCACCCATTCTCCTGCACACCAAGGAGCCAGACGGGCTGAGAGTTGGCATGGAGAGCTGACCACAGTTGGGAACCATGTTGGGAGCCATGGGGCCGAGAGGGCTCAGCTGGCCCAGGCTGGAGCAGTCCCGCACAAGCTGGGTCAGTTGTCCAACCAGAAGGACAGAGGGATTGGGACAGTTTTGGGTGGGAGAGTCAGGTTTTGGTATTTACATTAGCCACATTAATGTAATTCACATTAGCCACAGTGGTAATTAAGGCTCTCAGAGTTTGCTCATCAGAAAATGGGGATGATATACTTGTCATGACGGGTTTCTGGGAAGACAAAATCTTCTGGTCTCAGGGCATGGTTCCTGCACGAAACAGATCTTCAGCAAATCTTCCTGCCCCAACAGCTGATTTTTTTTTTTATTAACTTACAAATAGCTTTATTTTACATGATTATAAAATAATTACATTTTCATTGGAGAAAATCTGTAAAGTCCAAAAAACTGTAGTGAAAGTAATATATTTAAAAACCTTTGCTCAGGGCACCTGGGTGGTTCAGTTGGTTGAGCGTTTGACTCTTGGGTGATGGTCCCAGGGCTGTGGGATCGAGTCCCACATCTGGCTCCACACTGACAGTAGGAACTGCTTGAGATTCTCTCTCTCCCTCTGCCTCTCTCCCATACTTCTGCTCTTTCTCTCTGTCTAAAATTTAAAAGAAAAAATTAAAAGGACCAAAACAAACAAACAAAAACAAAAAAGGTGCCCCTTCCACCACTCCTGATTACCACTTTAGGTCCCTCCAGGCTTTTCTGATATGAACTTCTTTTTTTTATAAAGTAGTTTATGTGTTTTGAACATATTCTCTTTCATTTATAGTAGTAACTCAAGCATATCTTTGTGTTCCTAAAGAGTTTTTAAAATATAATTTTAACATATGTTGATATACTATAATTCCCCATTAGTATACATTTAAATTTGTTTTTAATTTTTGCCTTTATGAGTTGAACTACTTGGGTGTGTTTCTGATTATGTCCTCAAGATAAATTTCTAAAAGAGGAACTTTTGTGTCAAAGGATATGATCATTTTTTTTTTTAAATGTTTTATTTATTTCTAGGAGAGAGAGAGAGAGACAGCGTGAGCAGGGGAGGGTCAGAGAAAGAGGGAGTCACAGACTGAAACAGGCTCCAGGCTCTGAGCTGGCAGTCAGCACAGAGCCCGACGCGGGGCTCGAACCCACGAACTGTGAGATCACGACCCAAGCGAAAGTCGGACGCTTAACCGACTAAGCCACCCAGGCGCCCCAGGATATGATCATTTTTAAGATTAGCCTCTAGAATATTTATGCCCCAAATCCACTTTCACCCAGGAGTATGCCCTACATTCTCCTACATGGAATGTTCAATTTTTTTTTAAATACTGCATTTGCCTTTATTAGAGGTGAGATCTTATACTTTATTATTTTAATATGCATTCCTTGCTGAGTAAATCAAATATTGACTCTCAATGCATAATTCACAAGTATGAAGAAAGAGCTCATCTTTTTCTCTTTTAAAATCTACTTGATTTCATTTCAAGCTTGGAACGTCTGTGTGGGGCAGCTCTGAGGTCCTGGGGTCTCTCGTGGAGACTTTCCAGACTCAGTGGCTAGTTGACACCAGTCATCACTGGGGCCCCTGAGGCCCTAGCATACACACACAACCCTTGAGGGTTTTTTTTTTTTTAATTTAGATTGAAGTTAGTCAATATACAGTGTTGTCAAGGCTTCAGGAGTAGAACCCAGGAATTCATCTCTTAAATATGACACCCAGTGCTCATCCCAACAAGTGCCCTCCTTAATGGCCATCACCCATTTACCCCATCCCCCACCCCCCTCACCTCCAGCAGCCCTCAGTTTGTTCTCTGTATTTAAGAGTCTCTTATGGTTTGCCTCCATCTCTGTTCTTATCTTATTTTTCCTTCCCTTCCCCTATGTTCATCCACTGTGTTAGATTCCACATATGAGTGAAATCATATGGCATTCTTCTTTCTCTCCCTGACTTATTTTGCTTAACAAGGAAAAAGTCAAACTTTTCACTTTTCACAAATGACATAATACTCTACATGGAAAACCCAAAAGACGCCACCAAAAAAACCTGCTGGAGCTGATCCATGAATTCAGAAAAGTCACAGGGTATAAAATCAATGTACAGAAATCCATTGCATTTCTATACACTAATAGTGAAGCAGCAGAAAGAGATATCAAGGAATCGATCCCATTTACAATTGCACCAGAAACCATCAGATACCTAGGGATAAACCTAACCAAAGTGGTAAAAGATCTGTATTCTGAAAACTGCAGGGTTACAGGATTTCCTGTTCCCCTCCTTGGCTGTAAAGGCCTCCTCAGCAGCCACAGGGCCCTCTCCTCTGAGCAGGAGCCGGGCTCTGGATCGCTCTGCTGGTGAAGCACCTGGACCCCAGCCAGTGCCACTCCCAGGTTCTGCAGAACCCCTGCCTCCTTTCTGCTTCTCCAGTGCTCTCTGTGTCTGCTCCTCTCTGGACACCCACTGTTATCCAATCAGGGATTTAAGCTCTTGGGGATTGGCTGCCCTCTGGGTGCCACGCAATTCCAGAGAAGGCATACATCAAGTAGCAACACAAAAATCACCCTGCGCTCTGGCCGGGATCTCCTGGTTTGCCACGTTTCCCGGGGCTGCCTGCCCGCCTCCTCTGTAACGGGACCACTTCTGTTCCCCACTCACGTTCATCATCTCCTTATTGAATTATAAGAGCACTTTATACAATAAGGGCAACAATCCTCTGGTTATCATACATGTGACAACATTTCCCCTGAGAGCGGCATCATTTGCCTTTGAACTTTGCTCAGGAGCCTTGTGTGTTCGTTTTGTTTTGCTTTTCAGTTCTGATGTGAGTTGAGTCCTTCATTTTTTAAACGGTTTTCGCTGGGCTTTTATAGTTGGAAATGCCTTCCCCACCCTCACCATTTAGCTTTTTATGGTTTCTGTGTTAATTTTATAATTTACATCGATCTGGGGTGCACTTTGGGGCATTAGAGGGCAGGGGTCTCCCATTTTCTCCCTAGATAGTGCATGAACCAGTGCCCACTACAAAAGCACCTTCTGTCTACAGTTGGTGGCTGAGCACAAGGCCCTGGGCCTCCTGAGGGGAAGGAAGGGCATGGTCTCAGAGTCAGAGGCACCAAGGGGCTCTCTGGGACTTGGGGTTCCCCCAGCACAACCCCTAGTGGTGTTGGTCTGTGGTGGCTGGGGCCCAGCACTCACAGGTGCACTGGGCCCTGAGGAAGCCCCTCATTTCTTCCTTCCTGTGACATAGAAGATGGGGTGCTCATTCTCCTCTGACATTAGGAGCTGCATAGCTGACTCCTTCCCCCTGTATGAAGTCTCCTGAAATAGTTTCCTTCTCCCTCCCAGGCCTGGCAAGCACTCCTGGTGCACAACAGCATTTGTCCTAAACAAAGGGATCTTGTCACCTAGGGCATAACAGAAACCGTTAGGTGACAGCCCCACAGCAACCAAGGATTAGGCCCCTCATCTCCTGGCTGTCAAGGGCCAGGGTCCCCTAGGACAGGGAGCCAGTGTCCGCTCCTGGTCTGCCGCTCACTAGCATCTTCACCAGAGCCGCGAGTGAGGCTGGGTGGGGTGAGGGGGGATGAGCAAGGAGCTGATGCAGGACAGAGGCGGAGGGCAGAAGCTGGGGTCTTTGAACGGTTGTGGAGGCCCGCACTTGTCTTCCCAGGGCCCGTGATGGGGAGCGGATGCCATCCTTCTTAAGATGTCATCTGAGGGCCCTAAAGTAAATTAGGAGGCACTTTCAGTCACTGTAATTAAAGGGGAGACAATTACCCAGACAAGGAGCCCTTAACCCCGTGGAGTCAGTCAAAGACACGCGGCTGTGCCGGAGGGTCCCGCCAGTGCGGTCATCACCCCCACCGCTGCCCTGCCCTCCGGCTCTTGGTGACTGTTGCCCAGTGCTCCTATGGGGGCCCGGCCCCTCAGCTGAAGCGGGGGAGGTGGTGGGGCTAGGCCCCCAAGCCCTCCGTGTGGAGCAGTTATTTGCTGACCCCAAAGCACCAGCTTGGGGCTCAGATGCAAAGAGGGGGCGGCTATCTTGTGTCTGGCATCTGAACAGAACGAAGAGATCCATCAAGTGCAATTAGGTGAACAGCTCCTTCCTGCTCTGTTTAGCTGACTAATTCAATAGGAGCCAAACCAGAGGCCTGGGCCCGGAGAGGCCCTCCCAAATCGAATGAAGGCCTTGCTTCTGCGTCCCCGGCACGCCAGCATTAACATGTCAGCTTCCGCTCAGCCCCAGACTCGCCCGCAGTCAGGCCCGGGCCACCCCCACCTCCAGAGGTACTAGGGCCAAGACGCCACCCACCGGGCCTCCTCCCCACAGGCACCCTTCTGTCAGGCATGGTTCCCCTGCGTGCCTGGGAGGGAAGGGGTCTTGTAATGTCACAGACTGGGCACCGGACGCACCACAGCCCCCACCCGCGCTCACGGCTCCAAGCGCACCTACTCCGTCTGTGGACCGACGTGACCAGAGCTGGCCAGAAGCTCCTGAAATGATTTACTATTCATAGACTTTTAGGATAAATAGGTCCATACCTTCAGCACCCTCTGCTGAAGTAATTGGGGTTTTTATTGTTTTGTTTGTGCGTTTTCATTATTGTTGCTATTTTGGTTTGGTTTTTAATAAAAGTAAGACCTGCACATGATGAATTTCAAATAAAACTGACTTGGTAAAATATGTAAAATTAAAAGTCAGTCCTCCCCGCAGTCCCTCCCAGAGTCAATGCTGTTAACCACTTATTGTATTTACTTTCAGAAAGAATGTTTATGCATCAGATTATCTGCTTTTTTGATAGAAAGAGAGAGGGAGAGAGAGAGAGGTGTGTGTGGAGGGGCAGAGGGCAAGAAAGAATGTTAAGCAGACTCTATGCCTAGCATGGAACCCAAGTTTGGCTCCACACAGGGCTCGATCTCACAAGCCTGAGATCATGACCTGAACCAAAATCAAGAGTCACTTGATACTTGACACAAGAGTCACTTGACACTCTAACAGACTGACCCACCCAGGTGCCCCAGATTATACACTCTTCTGAATCATAATACAAATGGAACTTCTTTTTGAAGGTTTCATAGTGGATTGATTCCTGCTCTGGATCCACATCTCATGACTCACCAAATTCCCCCGATGGACATTGGGGTTCTTTCCAGCTTTCGATCCCTGCAAATGACACAACAGGATATTTCACTCATACAAATTTACTTGGCAAATTTTGCAAGTGTGTTCTTAGGATAAATTCATGGTAGTACAACCCCCCAAAAAATCCGCATGCTCCCAAGGATACATGGAAATAAATTTGTAAAGGAAACTTGCCAAATTGCATTTGAAGTAGACTGTACCAATTTGCATATGTTTCAACAGTGCAGATTATCAGTGCTCTCAAATGAAAAGAGCATCTCATTCTATTTTGCATTTATCTGAGTGAAGTTGAGTGCTTTTTAATATTTTGGCCCCACTTGTGGGGATGAGCACTGGGTGTTATGTGGAAACTAATCTGACAATAAACTATTTGTAAAAAATATATATATATATTTTGGCCCCTTTTTCTATTAGATTGTTTTTTTCTTATTGGTGTATGAAAGCTCCTGGTCAGCTTAGGAAATAGGACCTCTCAGTTGTCATATGTGTTGCAAACATTTCCCCTTGTCTGTTTATTTTATCAAACTAATGTTTTGAAATTTTTATTTGAACAAATGTATCAATAATTTTAAAATCAATTTTGAATGTTTTATTTTTGAAAGAGAGAAAAGAGACAGAGGATCCAAAGTGGGCTCTGTGCTGACAGCAGAGAGCCCAATGCAGGGTTTGAACCCACAAACTGAGATCATGACCTAAGCAGAAGTCAGATTCTTAACCAACTAAGCCATCCAGGTGCCCCCAAATCAATTTTGTTTGGTGTTGCTTAGAGAGGCCTTAATTACTTTTTGAAAAAATTTACCTTTACTTCCAGTAACTTTATGGTTTTATGTTTTAGGCTTAAATTTCTTTTATGTTGGGAACTGAGAGTAAAATAACTTTATTCTATCCAAAATATAGCTTAATTTCTTCCAAATGCACATCTGAGGTCACATCATTATTTATTGAGGGGTCCCTCATTGCCCCCGTTGCTATAATGCAACCCTATCTCCTACTGAATTTCCATACATTTTGACGTAAGTCTGGACTCTGCCCTGTAAACCTCTAATGCGGTATCTGTCTCTCCTAATGACTGTAATTGCAGAGTGGATGTAACTCTTCTCGTACAATCCTTTCCCTGTCTTTCCACAGCAGTTCGGTTTGCTTCATGCAGGTCCCATGTATTTGTGGTTACGACCCTTTCTGGATGACTTGCTTTTATGAACTACTTTGTGTATGGGATGTTTTATTCCATTATATCTTTATTTAGTTGCCATTTAGGTATTGGAAAGCCCCTGATGTGTGTATATTATTTTTGTTCCTTACCGAATTCTCCTACTTTCAGCTGATTGGTTTTGGGTTTTTCAACAGCCAGTCCTCAATCAGCATTAAGGATCACTGTGCTCCCCTCCCTTTTCCTATGTCCCTCTTGACTGGCTGCTTCCAGAACAGTATCACAAACCAGTGGCCTCACTCTTAGGCATCAGTTGCTAGACAGATCTGATTCTATTGTCTTTGGGGTTCGTGCATGTGTGCAGGGATCCCCACCTATTGCCTGTGGGTGATGGCTGTTGAATTGTGTCAAATGCCTTTGTAGCATTTGCTAAAGTTTATGTTTTCTCAGGGGCTACATCGGGCATTTATATATTCCTCAACAATCATTCTTTTTATCTAGGTATTCAACTTTGCATAGCAATTTGTGAAGAAAGCCTTTTTAAATTTCTCTTGCCTTTGCAGTTATTCTCTTGTTCATGTCTACTTTTCTCTCTCATCCCACTGCCAACCACGCTTCCTCTTTGTCTTCTGTGTTGAGAAGCAACGGTCTCTGGCTGGGCTGGCCTCTGACTGCAGGAGCAGGGCTGCCGGGTATGTGCTCTGTTCCTGCCTGGACTGGTCACACCCCACCCCTGCACGGTCCAGGCCAGTGAGCTGTTTCCTGGCGGGTTCCTGGGCACAGGGCTGTGAGAACTGAGCCAGGGCTAGAGAATGGGCTGGAAACACTGCTGCCAGGGGCCGCTGAGGAACATCCCATAGTCCATTTGTGGTCTGCCTTGTTTCATTTTACTTTATTAACTCTCTGTTATGGATAACCCCAAACATACATAAAAGTAGACAGATTGTATGATGAACCCCTGTGGACCATCATCCTGCCCCCAGGCCCACGATCCTTCCTGCTCAACCCCATACCCCAGCTACTTCCCCTTTTTATTATTTTAAAGCAAAACCAAGATATCACATCCTTTCATCCATAAACACTTCATTCTGTATCTTGAAAAAAGACACTTTTTTTTAGATTCTTTTTTTAATTTTATTTTTTTTATTACAAATAGTTTATTGTCAAGTTGGTTTCCATATAATACCCAGTGCTCATCCACACAAGTGCCCTCCTCCATGCCCATCTCTCCCCTATCCCCCCACACCCATGAGTCCTCAGTTTGTTCTCAGCATTCAAGAGTCTCTCATGGTTTGCCTCTCTCCCTCTCCCCCATTTCCCCCCTTTTCTCCCCCATGGTCCTCTGTTAAGTTCCTCCCAATCCTCCTATACGTGCAAACATATGGTATTTGTCCTTCTCTGCCTGACTTATTTCACTCAGCATAACACCCTCAAGGTTCCTCCGTGTTGCTACCCATGGCCAGATTTCGTTCTTTCTCATTGCCATGTAGTATTCCGTCGTATAGATAAACCACATCTTCTTGATCCATTCATCTGTTGATGGACACTTAGGCTCTTTCCATGTTTTAGCTATTGTGGAGAGTGCTGCTATGAACATTGGGGTACATGTGCTCCTATGCATTAGTATTTCTGTATCCCTTGGGTAAATTCCTAGCAGTGCTATTGCTGGGTCATAGGGGAGTTCTATTATTATTTTCCTGAGGAACCTCCACACTGTTTTCCAGAGGGGCTGCACCAGTTTACATTCACACCAACAGTGTAGGAGGGTGCCCCAAAACAGACACTTTTAAAACATCACCACAATAATGTTATCACGTCTGACAGATGAACCATAACTCCTTTATTTTCATCAAATATCCAATCAGCATTCAACTTGCAATTGTTCCTTTTTACAGTTTATTTGAACAGGATCCGAGTAAGGCCCACTTCTTCAATCTAGCATCACATCTCCTGCTCCATCTTTTTTCTTACGTAAGATTCACTGAAGAAATATTTGCCTGTAGAGTCCCTCCATTTGCATGTGGCTGGTTGCAGCCGTATGACATGTCCCTCTGTCCTGTGTATTTCCTGCATATTGGCAGCTTGATCCAAAGGCCACAGGACTTTCAAGACTGAGACAGTGTGTGCTTCTAAAATAGGGGCTGGCCAGCTTTGCTTTCAGTGGCGGGACAGTCAATGGGTTCAGCTTTGCAGGTCATACTGGTCTTTGCTGCAGTTACTCAAGCGAGAACAATCACAGACAACATGCAAATAGATACGCACAGCCATGTTGCAGGTACATTTTAGTTATAAAACTGCCAGCCCCATGGGAGAAGCCCATGGATTGTCCTTTGCCCGTCCTTGAGCATCAATCACACCAGCAGGAAAAGTCTCCTTGGCTCTGCCTGATGCAACCCTATGCCTACTGGGAATGGCATCCGGTAGGAGGGCATGGGGTCCAGCCTGTCTTCCCCTGCAGAGAGGGGGCTTGGGGTCCCCACAGTGCTTCCCATTTCTCACATCTGATATCTACCTGCCAGAAGGACCCCAGGAATAGAAAAGTCTTCTCTCTCTGGACATATTCCAAGAGCAAAGCTAAAGCCTAGGCAAAGGGCTGTCTTGAGCAAGTTGACAGTGGTGACGGGGACAAGAGACTGATTCCCTGGCCTTGTCCCCTGTGCTCTGAGGTGGAATGGAGTGGACTTGGCTCTCTCCCCCTTCAGCCCCAGCACAGTCACCGTATAGTTCTAGCCTTCCCAGGGCCATCACAGGTGCGGTTGGGACAGCCCTTCTGGGTGCCCAGTATCCAGTGAGCCCACCTCTCCTTCCTCTGCAACCTGGATCCATACATCGTGGACTGTGGGAAGGTCGGGCTGCTCGGGAAAGGCCAAGGAGAGTCCCAAAGAAGTCACTTTGGTGCATTGTTCCTGACAGGCTCCAGGGAGTTCCAGGGTAGGCACAATCAGGGTCCAGGTGGACATGCGGTAGGTGGGAAGCTGTTGGTGGTCTTTCCCTGATGTGTGAAGCCTATTCCAGAGGTGATGGGGAAAAGGCCAATTCACACACTAGTCCACTCCCTGTACCCATGTGCCCTCTAGGACCCCAAGATGAACAAGGCAGAGCTGGCCCCTTAGGAGCCCTGACTCTTCGCTGGCAGACAAGGCTGTGGAGTAGATCCAAGTGAGCAACTCAGAGACCAGCGGGGCCCCCAAGGATCTGACTCACCTGGTGCCAGATGTCCAGGCATCCTAACTCAGGCGGCTCAGTGCCCAGTAGAGGCTCTTAGCTTTATTTGTGAAGGGCTGTGAATTCTGAATCGTGAATATGGATGGTATCAGCAATCAGCACCACATACACATACTACACACACCACACATGCACACATACATGCATGCCACATACATGTGCACGCACACACTAGACACACCTACTTACACGTACACACACCACACACATACATGTGTGGCACACACACACACTACAGACACACCTACCCACACGTGTACACACACCACACATACACATGTGCCACACATGTACACATACACACACTACAGACATACCTACCCACACATGTACACACACCACACACACCACATGTTTACAGACCACATGCATCATGTACACACATGCCCTGGGGTGCTCACTTACCCGGGGTGTGCTGGGCCAGGTGCTGTGCAGGGTTCACCTCAGCCTACCCTCCCGAAAACCTAAACAAGTCATTGTTTGGGTTATCCTCACTTATAAATGGAAGAGAGGCTCAGGGAGGTCTCCTGGGGGGAACATAAGCTGGGGCTCTGTTGCAGAGAGTGCTGGGGCCAGGTTTCTGACCTGTGAGTGCCTGCCCCTGCTTGGAATCTTAGTCACTTAAAATCTGGCTTCTTCTGCTGAGCAGACTCAATCCAGCCTGAGTCAGAATGATTTTGAATAAGAGGGACCTTACTCAAAATGGTGAATTAACTCACATCAGTTCACCATTGCACAATAAACCATTAAAGTGGACCCCTTTGGCTCGCTCACCCCCCCCTCAACCCTGAGGAAGGAGGGCCCAGGGGCACCCTTCTGGCTTACCAGGAAACCAGGAAGCCTGTGCTTCCTTTATCAGAGAACTGCCACGTTCCCCAGTTGGAAGGACTGGACATCATCAAATTCAGTTCTGTTGAGTTCTTTTCAGAACATATTTAATTTGTGCCAAATGAAAAATACCCTTGACTAGGGTGCTGTGCCACGTGGAACTGCTCTTGGGCACCACCAGGTGCTTTATGGGGAAAGGGACAGCAGGAAAGCTCACCTCTCACCTCCGAAACACCCACCCACCTCACCAAGGGAGGAGGGGCCAGCGCGGGTGGGTGTGTCCAGAGCCCAGAGGAACACGACTTTGTTGGCTCCAGGACTCACCTAGGACGTTCAGGCTGGCCCTTGGTCTTAAAAGCAGCATCTGGAAGAATATGACCAGGGTGGGAAATGAGTGATGCCGAGGTCAGGTGGATCACATTGGCCTGGGGAAAGGCCAATTCCATCGAGAGGGAATGGCCCCATAACTGCCGTTGGCTGCCCCTCCCAGTGTCCCCAGTCTCTCCAGCGGGCCTGGCAGCTGCCATTACTGGTCTGGGGTCATCAGATCCTGGTCTAGTAGACAGCAGTCACCTGTCATCCCCTCAGCAGGCATGGGACGCAAACATAGCCCCTGACAGTCTGGTGGAGAATAAAGGGGTCATCGAGTGAGAAAGTCCAAGACCCCCTAATGAGGCCATGCCAGCCCCATCCAGCAGCCAGGAAAGCCTCCTTGGTGAAGTGATGTCTACAAGGGTGACGGGTGGAGTGGGGGCGATGGGGTGGGGCTCCAGTCAGGGAACAGCAGGGATGACACTCTGAGGCCAAAGGCACCAGCTACACATAGCAGGAGTGACAGGAGGGGCATGGCAGACGGGAAGTGAGAAGACAGCAGACAGGCTGGCTCCAGCTGGAAGAAGAAGGCTACCCTTGGGGGAGAGGCCAGCAGTGTGTGTCCTTGGAGGGAGAGCTTTGTGTCCAGTGGAGCTGACCCATGCTGGTACTTTTGTACCCCACGTTTTATTATGAAAATTATCAAGCACAGAAGCTGGCAGAGTTGAAAGACTAGTGTAAGCACACCTGCCTGGGCAGCTGTAAAAATTGGTAATGTTTGCCATGGTGGCTTTTCGCCTCCCTCCCTGTCCCTCTGCGTGCACAGACACACATCTACATATATATAAACACACAGGCACTCAGATTACTCTATTGAATGATTTGAAATTAAGTCGCAACTATCCTGACACTTTACCCCTAAATATTTCAACCTGCATCACATAAAAGTGAGGACGTGTCCTTATATAACTGCAATTCCATGTGGTACCTAAGAAAATTCAGAATCACTCCAAAATATCACAGAATCTCCACTCCATATTCAGATTTCCCAAATCAACCCAAGAATCTATTCTATGGCCTTTTAAACAGTCCAAATTGGGGTGCCTGGGTGGCTCAGTCAGTTGAGTGTCTGACTTTGACTCAGGTCATAATCTCACTTCGTGGGTTCCAGCCCTGTGGTGGGCTCTGTGCTGATAGTTTGGAGCCTGGAGCTTGCTTGGGATTCTGTGTCTCCCTCTCTCTGCCCCTCCCCCATTCGTACTCTCTTTTTTTTTTCATTTTTTTTTTTTTTTTTTATAATTTCTAGGAGAGAGAGAGAGAGACAGCGTGAGCAGGGGAGGGTCAGAGAGAGAAGGCGTCACAGACTGAAACAGGCTCCAGGCTCTGAGCTGGCAGTCAGCACAGAGCCCGATGCGGGGCTTGAACCCACGAACCGCGAGATCATGACCTAAGCGAAAGTCAGACGCTTAACCGACTAAGCCACCCAGGCGCCCCCCATTCGTACACTTTCTCTCCTTGTCTCTCTCTCTCCCTCTCTCTCCCCCCGTCAAAAATAAATAAAAATTAAAAAAAATTTTTTTAAGTTCAAGTCAATTTAGGACCATGCTGTCATTTGGTCATGCCTCCATGGTCTTTTGAGTTGAGAACAGCCCTTTCCGTGATGTGGTCTTTTAGAAGAATCCAGCCTGATCATCTCACAGAAGTCCTGTGTCCAGGATCCACCTGATCATTTCATCATGGTGTCATCAGACTTGTTCCTCTGTTCCCTATATTTCCTATAACTAGGGGTTAGCCCTGGTCAGGGCTACTTCCTAGCCTGTTTGGGGGAGACTGTCTCCTGGGCAGGCACTGCCTTGGTGGTGACCAGGAAGCTCTCAGCAAGATTGTCCACCATCAGTTTGACTTCATGGTGAGATGCCAACTGCCAGGTCTCCCCAGTGTGAGGGTTCAGTTGCCTTGAAGGAAAGTTTTTGGTCTTCTTCTCTTGGACTGTCAGAGCTGTGGCCCACCAGGAACTTCCAACTTGGGATCTTGACATTCCTGACAGGGGCCAAGAATCAGGGCCTCCACTGACGACTACCCAGGACACCCTGCCAAGGGACAAGTGGAGGCTGAAATCCAGCCATGTGTCACTCTCCAAGTTGGCAAGTGGCTCAAGGCTGGCTGGGTCCAGGTGGACCCAGATCAGGATGGAATTTCCTGTCCACTGTGGGCCATGTCATTGTCTCTGACACCCCTGCTTTTCCCTTGGGGCCAGGAGAGTCATGTCCCAAATTTCCTGCTCCCCAACTTTTAAGGCCCCCTCACACCATCCAGTGGACTCAGTACTATCTGAGCCCACACTTGAGAGAGGGACACCTTCCTCTGGTGTCGAGTAGAGTGGAAGGTAGCAGGGAGTCAGGATTTACTGCTGCTCCACATCACCCCTGATTCCTCCCACAGATATGCACACAGACCTGGGCAGGGTGAGCAGAGGGTGGGCTAGGGGGACAGCAGGCCTCAAGGAAACAGGCCTCCACACTGGGGCATCCAGGAAAAGGAAGAGGCTGGTAGAGTCTGCAGTCTTCTCTTTCTCTTTCCACACCCTTGCCCACCGGTAAAACAGGGAGTTCGCTACCAAGACCATGATGCCACCTGTCTGTCTGTCTGTCTGTCTGTCTCTGTCTCTGTCTCTGTCTCTGTCTCTGTCTCTCTCTCTCTCTCACACACACACACACACACACACAGTGGCAGTAAGGGAAACACATTCAAGCTCTAGTCACATTTTACAAAAAGGTCTGAAGTTCAAGGGAGGTAGCCTCAGGTGGCTCTGTCTGCACATTCCATCATCTCTGACTTCCAAAACCCATGGCCTTCCCATCGGCCTCCCTTAGTACTTTCCAGAAACCCTGTCCAAGCAAGGCCAGGAGGCTGGGGCTAAGCACCCCTCCATGACTGAGCAAAAGAGAGGAACAGGTGAACACAGAGGGCTCAGTCCCTCATCCTTGCCAGACTCTGAGTGCCTGGGAGTGAGGCAGGGACCCTGGGTGGAAGACGCTAGGTCGCAGGCACATCAACTGGGCCACCTGCAATGGCAGCTGGACCTCCCCTAGGACTAAGAGGCCTGTGTGGAAAAAGGAAGGCCAGCTTCTCCAGGCAGGGGTGCCATCCTCACCCTCCAAGCTGCCCTGAGCTGACCCTGAGCCATTTGAAAGGGACGCTGAGATTTCCTGACAGTCTATGCCCCGGAGCTGAGTGTGGCCCACAGTAATCAAGCAGGCCATCAGTCACAGGAGCCTTGAGAGCCCTCATCCCCTCCAGTCTTCCCACACAGATAGCCCCCACCTCTGCAGAGCCCCAGGCACCCCACATTTCCTTTCCGAGGCCCTGTGCCTGTGAGAGCCTCCAACACCAGCACCCATACCAGCTCAGAGCCGATTTGGGGAAGACAGGTATGGGGCTTGGAGGGAGGGGGCAGAGGGCATAGGGAGGCATAGAGGAGGCACCACCTCATTTTACAGATTTACACATGCAGAGACTGAGGCAGGGGGCCTAGCTGAGGTTCTGGAACAGGATTTGAAGCCAGAAGCCCCTATCCCGTCCCGCAGTGCCAGTTTGCAGGGCTCACCCATCCCTGGGGACACCCACAGCGGCACCAGCAGCCACGTCAGTGCCCAGGGTCAGGTATGAGCATGGTGGGGGGGCACTGACCAAGCCAAGGTTGGCAGCTGCCTGGGAGGGAGCTCAGGGCTGTGAGATGCATGTTTCCTGGGTAGAGGTAGAAGCTTTCCCATGTTTCAAAACAGTCCAAGGATCTAGTCTTCCAGAAGGGAACACAACACCTCCTGTGAGCATAATGAGGCCATTTTTACCAGGCTGCAAATATGGATGGGGTCGCAGATTGGACCTATTGATTAACATTCACTTTGGGGACACATGGTGAACAGATGAGAAATTCCCGACGGCTTGATGGTCGGGGTCCCTGTTCCCCTATATATCAAGGGAAGGAAGCTGGATTCCCCCACCTGCGGCCTCCATATTGACAGCCCCCGTGGAGGATGACTGATGGGGAGCATAACTACTGCTGCCGCTGCTTCCAGAGCCAGCCCGTAGAGCACAGGGAAGATTCCAGGCTGGATGTGGGGTTAATGCAGTGCTCCTTATCTTCAACTCCTTTGGGAGAGGATGCTTGTCTGTAACGCAGCCGCCAGCTCTCCCTTCTGCTGGCTGATGAGACTGATACAGGGCTGTGTCCCTGAGAAGCAAAGGGGGTGGGGGGGTGGTGAGGCTCTGAAGGGAAGAAACCAGTGACTGCATGTCCCTGCCAAGGGGCAGAGGCTGAGCCAGGGGGCAGGGGCTGCCTTTCCATCTGGGGGGAGGGCCAGGGCAGAATGCGGCCAGTGTGTGAGAGTGGAAGCTGGGAGTCTGAGTGCCCCATTCAAACCCCCACTCCATCTTACCTCGCTGGGCTCCTGGGCAGGTTCTCTATCCTCTCTGAGCCTTCGTTCCCATTCCCTGACTCACGAAGCAAGGGGGGATGATGACGAAGCAAGGGGGGATGACGGTATCTCCCTGGGGATGGCTGATGAGGAAGTACACTCACCTGGGAAAGTATTTCGTGGGGAGCTTGCAGCAGGGTGACATTTCATGGAAGCTCTTATTAGGGAGCCTGAGAAAAAGCCAGGAGAGTTCGGCTTTCCTCTGAGAAGACCCCAAGAGGCAAGCCTGGGGGCAGCCCCTCCTCGATACAGATCCCCTGGCGGGGACTTCCTCTTCCTACGACCCCTGGAGTCAGAGCCCCTAGATAGTCTGGGCAGGGCTGGAGGCCACAGCTGGACATCACCCTGTCTTCTTTTCCACTGGGGCGGGGTGGGGGGGGCTCTTCTTCACATTCAGGGGGACAGGAATGCAAAATCCAGGTTCCATTTCCCTCTTCCCAAGCCTGGCACAGCATATGGCAGTGCTCATCCAGCAAGCTGCTTGCCGAAGCTGAGCAAGCGTTCATTCGCATTAAACTTCTAAACACGTCACTTCACATAGAACCTCACCTGTTACACGGAGCTTTGTGGTTGACCAGGTGCTTGATCATCCCCAACTCTCCTCTGCTTGTGTTACATCCCTGGGAAGAAGGCAGAAGGCAGGGTAGAGACGGGCAGAATTACTGCTACTATTGTACAGAACTGCAGGGACTTAGCAAGCATCCAGCTAGCCTGAGAAGTGGGTGGGGAGGGGCAGTTCCATCAGGATCAGAAGACCACATCTGGCGAGACAGCACTCGGGTCCTCAGAACAGGGTTCCTTCCTTCCTTATTGATCAAATTAGTCTTTAAAAACACTAGAAATAACTTTCAGCCTTATAAATGTTCTTGTTACTTTTTAAATTTTACATTAATGTCTGCTTTTTAGCAC
The DNA here is from genome assembly GCA_017311185.1 of Proteles cristata cristata. Taxonomy (NCBI): domain Eukaryota; kingdom Metazoa; phylum Chordata; class Mammalia; order Carnivora; family Hyaenidae; genus Proteles; species Proteles cristata. Next base: position 1,764,681 of record JAESUZ010005475.1, read on the forward strand.
TTCTTTTTAAAAATTTTTTTTAATGTTTATTTATATTTGAGACAGAGAGACAGCACAAGCTGGGGAGGAACAGGGTGGGGGTGTCACAGAATCCAAAGCAGGCTCCATGCTCTGAACTGTAATCACAGAGCCCGACGTGGGGCTTGAACTCACAGACTGCAAGATCATGAGCTGAGCTGAAGTTGGACACTCAACTGACTGAGCCCCCCAGGCAGGCACCCCTAGCACTTCTTTACTTACTTTTCCTGTTTTTTAATTTAAAAAATTTAAAATCTTTATTGCTATCAATTAATGTGTTTGAGGCTATACATTTTCCTCCAAAGCCTGTTTTAGCTACCTTCCTCAAGTTTTGATATATAGTAGTTTCTTACCCTACAAGAATCAATCCTGAATGATTTGAAATTTCATCTTGATTTCAGTCATTTAGGAGTGCATTTATAAATTTTCAAGCATGCTTTTATGAGAGTACTTCTTAATGGTTAGTTTCCAATTTATTGCACTGTGGTCAGAGTGCAGCCTATATGCTATCATTCTTTGAACTTTCCTGAGACTTCCTTTCCTTTTACTTACCATTTTTTGTCTTCTTGAGCTATCCATTCCTGATTTTAAAAGTGTTTTAAGGCTTCCAGTGAGTTGGAGAATTTGTCAGTTTTATCCAAATTCTACTGAATGTGCAAGATTATGTTATTTTATTAAGTGCACACAATTTGTGGTTGGTGAATCTTATTGATAGTTCTAACTCTAGTGTCCTTTATGCTCATTGTTTTCTGCCTCACATTGGTATTTCTGCTATCACTATTCTAGTGTCAGCTTTTTTCACAAATTGGTCCAGGATTTTCTGGATATAACTTTTATCCCTTTACTGTCCTCTATGGTCTGGTTTTAGGTGCATCTGTGATATCTGTTTCTTTCATGAGGAACCAAGATCTGCTTTGTTATAGTCCCTAACTGTCCCCAGTCCTTAGGAACAGAGAGCCTAGAAGCATCAGTGTGGTGTTTGTGCTATACTTGCACACCACACCTCACAGACACACCTTCTCACACTCACACATATACTTTTTTATTTTATTTTATTTTATTTTATTTTATTTTATTTTATTTTATTTTATTTTATTTGAGAGAGAAAGAGATGGAGCAGGGGAGGGGCAGAGGGAAAGAGAGAAAATCTTCAGCAGGCTCCACACTCAGTGAGGAGCCCGAGTCAAGTCTCAATCCCACAACCCTGGGGTCATGACCTGAACCGAAATTAAGAGTTGAATGCTCAACCAACTGATCTACCCAGGTGCCTCTATACTCTTATATGCACATGTGCATACCATACACTCACATGCACACCTACATGTATACCGGTACCCACATACACACACCCTCACACACTTGAAGCAGGTTTAATAAATAAGAAATTTCAGTTTTAAAAAGATAAAGGTTCCTACTTGGGTATTATACACCCTGGAGAAGATGAAGGAGCTGACTGTCATTAGCACGACTCATTACGCACACAAGGAGCCTTGGTGAGCAGGCTGGGTTCTAGTCCCTTGTGTGACCCTGGCTGACTGGGTGAGGCCTTTCTCTGGCGCCTTTGTTTTCCCTTCCCTAGATTTAGAGGCTCATCTGAGGGCATTTCCTGCTGAGCAGTTTCTAGCCACCCTGAAGGGGCCGCTGGGAGGGGAAGTACTCCTTGGGGGCTTTTGTTAGGAGGACATTAACTGGGGAGGAGGGGCAGGAGGGGCCTTTAAAGCAAGTGGCCAGTGGGATCTAAGGTCCCCTTATCAGTCCACTGCACACCATGGACACAGGGACACAGGGTTCTCTGTCTCTAGGTGTCAGACCAGACAATTTAATTAAATAGAAACTGAGCAGCCAGCAATGTTGACATCGTCGTTCCTGGAAACTAAATTGTAACCATAATTCTAGTATCCCTTGACGTCCTTCAGGAGTTTTAAAAATTTCCTTACAGGTATATCCTTTCAATGCTCTGCACTTCATTTGGTTACCTTGGCAGAGGCTAGTCCTCGCAGGTTCGGTTCACCTGCTTGTTTGGAGCCCCACTCTGGCCTTACTCTGTTCCCACCAATAATTAAGCCATTTAAAAGATGTGGGAGCTTCAACATCAGTAATTCAATCTCCCTTGTTTACTGATCTCTGCCATTAGTACAGTTGAAAGCAAAACGTTTTAATTAAAAAGATTGGCAATAAGTTGGTGTAAAGCCATAATTTGCGCAGGGCCCCTTCTAGAAAATGACTTTGCCCTGTCTTGGTTGCTATGACAACTAATGGACCTGATTGTTCTAGTGAGAAGCAGCGGGTCTGGCGGGACAGGGAGTGAAAGAGGGGCTTCTGCCCGGGACAGAACCAAGAGGTGAAAAGGCCAGACCTCTCAGTAGGCACAGGGGGGGGTCTTTCAACTCAGATTCTGACTTGCATTTTTGCTTCCCTCTTCTTTGGCTTGGAGAGGCTGTGCCCCTGTTGCAGGACCCGCCAGAGTCTATAGGTGCTATGGCTAATGCTGTTGCTGGCCAGTGCTGTCTGCCCTGGTGTCCAGCCTGGAGCAGAGGGTGAGAACAGCAGCAACCTGCCTTGGAGCAAGCCGAGGGAGCCTTCCTGCCTCTGAGCTGCGCAGATATGTCAAGACGCAATGCAGCTTTGAGTAAACTCACTCTGAGTTGAATCCTCCCACACCCCTTCCCCAACTCAGAGATGGCAACAGCCAGGCAAAGGGATGCTGGCACTGGTACCTGGCCTCAATATGCTGAATAGTGGCCGGGACACCCAGGGAGCTAGGATGCTGGCCTGGAAAGAGCAGACTGGCCCGAGGGCACATTTCACTCAGTGTCTAACCATGAGGGCAGGTCCTTCTGGAAGAGGCGAACCCCTTGCGGAGCAAAGGAGAGGCATCATGGAAAGGAACCAGGAGGTACTGAGTCTTAATTCCTCAACTGCAAACTGGAAATAAAAAAGTATCTTTATCTCGGTCCCTCTAAGGATCGACTGAGACCCCATGTCTAGTCCAATGTGTTCTACAGTCTTGCCGGTGGGTATGTTGGTGGGGAGGGGTCAGGGGCCATCTGCCACTCAGACTCGAAGTCTGCACTGAGGGTCACTGGGCAAAGTAGGGGGACTCTGAAAGAGCAGGACACAAACCTCAGGACATCTGGGCTTGAACACCAGGAGAAGGGAATGTGTTCTGTCCAGCCAGGAGGGGCTGAGGCTTTGGGGGGAGTGTAAAACGGTGCAGCCATGGGCCCTCACACAACAGTACCTGTGGACTTTGCCCTGGTCCTGTGGCTTCCAACCTGAGGCAGGTCCTCTGTGCCCTGAGCCACAGCTCAGACTGTGAAATGGGAGATGATACCACATTTTCACACTGTGCTACACCTCTCCCCACCCTGCTAGGACAGGGAGCTCTACCCTGGCAGTTCTAGGCCAGGTGACACTCTCCAAGGAGCAGCCCTGACAAGGGTGAGTGGGATAGTGACCCCCCCCACACAGAGGATGACTGGTGGGCAGAGGCTGAGCTATTTCTGGATGGTGAGCTCAGGTGTGGGGTCCAACACATGAAAACAAGTAGCTCTCACTCAGGAAGTGAACAAGAGGTGGCCAATGGGCATCAGCCATCCCAGCGTCCTCCACTGCAAGGAGAACAACCTCATTCCCAGACCAGTCCCTAGATCAGATGCCAGGATCTGCTCTGTCCCCACTTTGTGTTGCCCATCACATATTCAAGAACATTCACCACCTCTCCCTTCCAAGAGCTATCTCAGAGTGGGGGTGGAGGGGGCAGACTGGCAAAGGGTAGAGTTTTCTGGAGCTGGGGAATTGGAGAAGCAAGGAGGCCTAGTGTCCTCAAGCCCTGGCGCCTGAGTGCTTGTCTGACCAAGCTGAGGGCGCTCCTTATCAGCAGCCAGGAGGGCAATCGATCATGTGCCATGGTACTGGTGTGGAAGGACAATAAAATAGATATTAACTGTGATCCTAATCTGGCATACTCATGACTCTCAGCCCCACAGACTAGAGTGTGCTGAATGGTGGGTCCAGATGCAAGTGAAGGCAAGCCCACTTCTGAACAGGAACGAGATAAGAAAATGATCTGGTTTATTTAATTTAATGAATCAAGCATTCAGAGCGTCTATTATTTGCTAAGTGCTATGCGGGGTACAGAGATATATAAAATACAGTCCAGAATTTTCTGTCTGACAGGCTGGTGCAAGGCCCCGCCCTGGTGGGGATTTAGAGGGGGCATGGTGGCAAATATCCTGGGGATCCTTGGGGGCCAGACTCAAGGCAGGGAATAGAAAGGCAGCATGTGAGATGGAGAGAGTTGTATTAGCTGTGTAGAGGAAGCACCAGTCCTAACCCAGCCCACACGGAGTTGACGACCTGGAGCTTGGGGCAGACAGGCCTGTCAGGAGGCAGCTCCTTCAGCACCAGACTTCGCCCTCCTCTCCCTCGATCACAGAGGTGGGGCACCCGAAATCCGTCCCTCACCTGTGGTCTCATTCAGCCCCTCCCTGTCCTTTGCCACACTTCAGACTGAAGCACACCTCTAAGCTTTCCCCACTCAGCTCAGAGGGGCTGGCGATTCAGACCCAAGCTCCGTGCCCCTCCTCTCCCTGGCCCCACCTCTCCCTGGCACAGCTGCTTTCTGGCCCCGCCTCTCTTCCTGGCCTCGCCTCTCTCCCTGGGACCCTCCTCTTCCTGGCCATGCCGCTGGCCACGCCCCCTCTGGGCCCCGCCTCTCCTCAGCTCCAGACAGGCTCGCCAACTCCTTCCATAATATGTCCCCTTGCCGCCTACAGCATCTGGTACCCAGGAGCCAGAAGTGAACCGGGAGCCACCCCGGTCTCCATGCCTGAACTGAGAACCCCGGTGAGTCTCCTCACCACCGTTCCCTCACCCCCCCGACATTGAATCCGAGGATGCCCTGTTGCCCATCTCCAGACTACCTGAACATACTTTCACCTGGACCTCTCCCTCACCTGGGCCCCTCTCTCACCTGGACTCCTCCCCTTAATCACCTCAGCTGCCAATCACACTGGCTCAACCAGACTGAGCTGCCCCTTTCCACAGTCACAATCTTTTTTTTTAAGCGCGTGTTGGGTCCTGTAGTTCTGGCCTTAATCCCCAGCTGATGCTATGGCAGTCAGGCCGAGCCCGCCCTCCTCACTCCTCCGCATTACCGTCTACTCGCTTCTTCTCACCCTCCAATTTCATCTCCTCTCCTGACTCAGCACCCACCGCAGATGCTCCAGCCACTACTGGCCTTGTGACCTCACCACAGGTGTCCATTTTCCGGGCCTTTGCTCAGCTGTGCCTTCTCTTTGGAACCCTTTATCCGGTATCCCTGTGGGTTGTCTCCGTCCACTCCAGCACCCCTTCTGGGGCTTTCCCTCCTGCCCACCTACAGCCCCTGCCCTGATCCGTCTCTCCACTCGTAGGATTGACCCAAGGATTAAATGAGAGATGCATCTAGGTGTCTAGGACCTAGATGTGATTTTTACTGATGTCATTGACATTGAGCTACTGAATCTGTTTGGGATGATGCAGTTGGGGAGGTTAGGGAAGGCAGATGGCACAGGGCTGTGTGGCCACTGTAGACTTGGCTCTACTCAGAGCAAACTGCATCTTTTGTCTTTTTTTTTTTTTTTAAGTAGGCTTCATGCCCCATGCAGAGCCCAGTGTGGAACTTGAACTCATGACCCTGAGATCAAGACCCGAGCTAAGATTATGAGTTGGACGCTTAACTGACTGAGCCACCCAGGTGCCCCACAGAGAGCCAACTGTCTTAAACAGAGAGAGTCCTTCTTTCTTGTGTTTCTCATGCCTGCCTGCCATTTCCCCCCTTACTCAGCAGTGTCCTTGCTCACCCCACCTCTGTTGGCTGGGGCTCCAGTCTCCTCGGTTTGGGCCTGGGGCAGTGACTGGGGTGGCACAGTCCATTGGTCCCCACTTACATATGTGCCACGTGGACCCCAGTGCCAGACGCATTCCAAAGAGCCAGGCCCCTGATTTGATTTATCTCTGGCCCCTTGGCACCTCTCGCCCATATCCTGGGGCCTGTCTTTTTAGAGGATAATTGTAGGAAGTAATTCTATTTGAGGAACAATCGCTCCAGCAATATGACGGTGCTCTCAAAGCTAATGGATCCAGTGTCCTTGCATACTAAGGACGAGTTTCAGCTGAACACAGGGTGTTCTTCAAGAAAGGTCTCATTACCTATCAAAGCTCTGCTCTCACTGAGCTCTCAGCAGGCAGGCAGAGAACATGAACGTTGAAGGGAGGTGAAGGCTCAGAGATACTGGGTGCACTCGGGTCCTTCTGGGGGACCAGGAGGGAGTTGGGCAAAGGGTCAGCTTGCAGGAGCATGGGCTCTAGGCAGGTGCTCTGCACACCTACTTCATCTAACTTCAGTCTCCCCTTGGAGGACTGTCATTGCTAGCCCAATTTACAAGTGAGGAAATTGAGGATGGGAAAAATAAAGGAATATCCCTGAGTCTTCACACCTGGTGAGAAGGGAAGCTGGGATCTCTCCAGAACATTGCTCACATCTTCCCCCACTCCTGCTTTCCTTTTGTTGACTGTTTTCCACTTCTGTGTGGCTCGTGGCACTGCCTCCTCACTGTTCTCCCCTCCAGTCTATTCTGCACCCACCACCAGCTTGACTCACAAAATACAAAGATGATGTTGTCACACACACCCCTATTAAAATTCTGCACTGCATTTCAAGAGATGCTGGGGCTCCATGATGCTGTCTGTCCTGGCATCCTGTGCCTGGCCCCTGCCTGCACCCCAGGCGCACCTTCACCAGCCCTATCCTGGCACACTGCCTTGAACCTAGCCCTTTGTGCATCCTGTGCGGTGTCCTTTCAGGCATGGACACTACATGCTTCCCAGCCTTGCTATCTGCTGCTCTGTCAGGCTGGAAAGCCTTCCGATGTCCTGCCCAGGTAACACCCCCTTATCCTTTGGGAAGGATTCTGCTGGGGCATGTCTTCTCCTGGGCCCATGTCCCAACACTTGCCACTCTCCCAGAAGCTCTTGCTTCAATGGTGCTTCTCATCTGCACTGGGGGCTTCTCCAGGCCAGGAGAGAGTGGGGTACAGGTACTCAGAGGGCAGTTCTCAGCACCCAGTGAGCTCATGCCCAGCACTGTGCCTACGCAGCCTGTTCAGCCTTCTCTGTCACTCATTCACATATGGATTGAGGGTCCACTATGTGTCAGGTCTGGCTCTGGGCACTGGGCCACGGCAATTACAAAACAACATGAATCCTGCCCAAAGGGCTGCAGCATTCACTGAGGACAGACATCATTCAGGTACCAGGTGAGTGAGTAGGGTATCAGAGCCAAGTCCCTGGCTGGGGAAGGCCTGGTGGATTAGAGATGAGTGGCAGGTCAGCAGAGCAGAGGGAGCTTAAGGAAGAGCAGAGTGAAGTCAAAGAAGTTGCATAGGGAAGGATGGATAGCTACTGCAAGGTCCTGACTTATGCTCACGACTGTGGCTTCTTGGAAAAAGACTGTAGGGCAGATGGCACAGAAGAAGAGGTATAGACCAGTGCAGGGACTGCGTAAGAGACAATAGGGACTTGGGCAGGGTGGGCTGGGAAGCCAGATTCCAGGTAGGTAGGAAGACAGGGAAGGGAAAGGGAAAGGCCATGGGATCTGCTAGAAGGTGGGATGTGGAGGATGAGAACAGGAGGCACCTAGGGAGACAGCAGGACTTACAGCCTAAGAAACCAGAATGATGGAGGTGTCATCATCTGAGATCAGGGGAAGGAGGGAAGCTTGCTGGGGAGGGAAGTCAGAACAGCTGACTTTTGAATACCCACTGGATATCAAGGGAATGTCTATGATTGGACATTGGATCTGTGAGCCTACCATGGTGGTCCCACCTGGGACCCTGTCCCTGGCCTCCTCACAGGATCAAGGCAGTGACAGCAAGTGGCATGTGCCCTCCAGAATCTGTCCTAGGGGTCTTGGCAAACAGTGACAGGTCCTAGCACTGCACACGCACACCATTCACACAGGGATGCCTAGTGCACATATTGTCCCAGACGGCTGGCCCCTGCTTCAGTGGGCATTCCCTGGGAGCCACACACTGGCCTATGTGGAGCAAGGGTCGTGTCTGTGCCTTTGATGGGAATAGGGGGAGGGCAGCCTGGAGGCTCAGGAGAGCTGCTGCATGCCTTCCCTGGAATCAGTCCCCCGAGGGGTGAACTCCCTGCCTGTCACTGCTATTGAGGGATGACTTTTCTTCTCTCCACAAGCCAGCAAATTAATTCATGCCATCTATTTTCCCGACTCGGATCAAAGGTTGTCAAATTCCTTTACCCACTTAATGATCTGTAATATACCTTTCCATTTCCTGACCAAGCTATTAGATGAAATAGAATTCATAATGGCCTCCCAACAGCATCTGTGCACCTGTGTACATATGCAGGGTCAGATAGGAGACCCTAGGAGCCTCCTATCCAGGATACCACTTTTAATAACAGATTCTGCAAACCTTATGGTACTCTTGGTGCTAGATTCTGTGGGTCATGTGAAGCTGCAAATATGACCTATGTGCCACTACTGCCCCTGCCATGGCCATGGCAGATATTATTAATCAGTTATAAGCACTCTTCACCATTGAATTCATACATGGCTTCCCTATAAAGTCATCAATAGATGATATCAGTCCCAGCCTAGACTAAGAAACTGCTCGACCACCCAGATGAGAGAAGCTTTTACCACACTGCCTCATTTCTTCCCTTCCCTTCCCTGTCTTCCTACCTACATTCCTTTCTCCCTTCCCTTCCCTTCCCTTCCCTTCCCTTCCCTTCCCTTCCCTTCCCTTCCTTCTTACTTTCTTTTTAAAAAAGTGCATTGTGCATAAAAAGAATCATCCACCAAGATCAAGTGGGATTCATTCCTGGGTTACAGGGCTGTTTCAACATTCGCAAATCAATCAATGTGATGCATCATATCAATAAAAGAAAAGATAAAAACCACATGATCCTATCAATAGATGCAGAAAAAGCATTTGACAAAATACAGCATCGCTTCTTAATAAAGACTCCAGAGAAAGTTGGGATAGAAGGAACCTTCTTAAACATCATAAAAGCCATCTATGAGAAGCCTTCAGCTAACATCATCCTCAATGGGGAAAAACTGAGAGCTTTCCCCCTGAGATCAGGAACACGACAGGGATGTCCACTCTCACCACTGTCGTTTAACATAGTGCTGGAAGTCCTAGCATCAGCCATCAGACACCAAAAGGAAATCAAAGGCATCAGAATTGGCAAAGAGGAAGTCGAACTTTCCCTCTTCGCAGATGACATGATACTCTACATAGAAAACCCGACAGACTCCACCAGAAGCCTACTAGAACTGATCCAAGAATTCAGCCAAGTTGCAGGGTACAAAATCAACGTACAGAAATCGGTTGCATTTTTATGCACCAACAATGAAGCAACAGAAAGAGAAATCAAGAAACTGATCCCATTCACAATTGCACAAAAAACCATAAAATACCTGGGAATAAACCTAACCAAGGATACAAGAGATCTGTATGATGAAAACTATAGAAAACTTATGAAGGAAATTGAAGAAGACAAAGAAATGGAAAATCATTCCATGCTCATGGATAGGAAGAATAAATATAGTTAAAATGTCATTACTACCCAAAGCACTCTACACGTTCAATGCAATTCCAATCAAAATTGCACCAGCATACTTCTCAAAACTAGAACAAACTATCCAAAAATTTGTATGGAACCACAAAAGACCCCGAATAGCCAAAGTAATCCTGAAAAATAAAACCAAAATGGGAGGTATCACCATCCCAGACTTTAGCCTCTACTACAAAGCTGTCGTCATCAAGACAGTATGGTATTGGCACAAAAGCAGACACATAGACCAATGGAACAGAATTGAGAACTCAGAAGTGGACCCAAAAGTATACAGCCAACTAATCTTTGACAAAGCAGGAAAGAATATCCAATGGAAAAAAGACAGCCTTTTTAACAGATGGTGTTGGGAGAACTGGACAGCAACATGCAGAAGAATGAAACTAGATCATTTTCTCACACCATGCACAAAAATAAACTCAAAATGGATAAAGGACCTGAACGTGACACAGGAAACTATCAACACCCTAGAGGAGAAAGCAGGAAACAACCTCCTTGACCTCCACCGCAGCAACTTCTTACTTGACACATCCCCAAAAGCAAGAGAATCAAGAGCAAAAATAAATGATTGGGGCCTCATCAAGATTAGAAGGTTCTGCACAGCAAAGGAAACAACCCACAAAACTAATAGGCACCCAACGGAATGGGAAAAGATAGTTGCAAATGACATATCAGATAAAGAGTTAATATCCAGAATCTATAAGGAACTCACCAAACTCCACACCCGAAAAACAAACAACCCAGGGAATAAATGGGCAGAAGATATGAACAGACGCTTCTCCAAAGAGGACATCCAGATGGCCAACAGACACATGAAACGATGCTCAGCATCCCTCCTCATCAGGGAAATAGAAATCAAAACCACACTGAGATACCACCTCACGCCAGTCAGCGTGGCTAAAATGAGCTCTAGATGCTGGCGAGGATGTGGAGAAACGGGCACCCTCCTACACTGTTGCTGGGAATGTAAACTGGTGCACCCCCTCTGGAAAACAGTGTGGAGGTTCCTCAGGAAATTAACAATAGAACTCCCCTAGGACCCAGCAATAGCACTGTTAGGAATTTACCCAAGGGATACAGAACTGCTGATGCATAGGAGCACATGTACCCCAATGTTCATAGCAGCACTCTCCACAATAGCTAAAACCTGGAAAGAGCCTAAGTGTCCATCAACAGATGAATGGATCAAGAAGATGTGGTTTATCTATACCATGGAATACTCCATGGCAATGAGAAACAATGAAATCTGGCCGTGTGTAGCAACATGGATGGACCTTGAGGGTGTTATGCTGAGGAAAATAAGTCAGGCAGAGAAGGACAAATATCATATGTGTGCACATATAGGAGGATTAGGAGGAACTTAACGGAGGAACGAGGGGGAGAAGAAGGGGGGAAATGGTGGGGGAGGGGGAGAGAGGCAAACCATGAGACTCTTGAATGCTGACAAAAACTGAGGACTGATGGATGTCTGGAGGAGGGGGGATGGGCATGGAGGAGGACACTTGTGGGGATGAGCACTGAGTGTTATGTGGAAACTAATTTGACAATAAACTATTTGTAAAAAATAAAATAAAAAATAAAAAAGTGCATTGTGGCTTCTAAGGTGACAGGAATCCTTCAGCTGAAACTCCAAGCTGTTCAAGTATGCCCAGCCTAGAAGCCTATTCCAGGGCCAGGAAAGAGTAGCCCCAAGCCTCCTTACCTCCCACTTCACAGGGCTATTGTGTAGACCACCCAAGCTCCCAGGCATGCAAACACCTTGTCAGACAACGCTGGGATTGGCAGTCTGCAGTGACCAGGTAATCCTTAGAAGACACACACTGAGTTATTAGCCTCACCCCACTGGCTTTGTGACATTGAAGAGTGAACATGAAGACCAACCGTCAAAGCTGAGAAAACCCCATGGCCACCTCACCTGGCCTTCTTTCCCTGCAAAGCAGGCTTTGCTTCGAGAAGGAAAGAGGAAGACAGTTAGAAGGAGGATCAGGCTTGAGAGTGATCCTGAACTGGTTGCCTCGGAGGCCTTCCAATTTACCACATGTCCCTTTGTCACCCAGCCTCTCCCAGACTCTGGTGATTTTCATCAATCACAGTGTGGTCTTCCTGGACCTTCAACCATGCTCTGGAGCAGTGAGGCCCGCTTCCCTCACCCCTGCCTCGACCTGAGCCTTTTAAGCAAATCAGCAATGTAATTATTGATCTGTAAGAGAAAAGGAATTAATACGGCCGCCCACATCCTTTGTACATAAGAGTATTTAACAATGAACTCTGCTTAAACTTCATAAAAGCCTCTTCAGCAAATCAGCACACAAGTATTGATCTGGAAGCCCGCCTGTGAATCCCAGCTGTCTGCCTCTCCCACTGAAGGACCATTAGTTTGTCTTGCTGGACTCTCCTTTTTACGTTTATGGCCTGGCACTTACTCCTGGGACAGTTTCCTCTGCTTCTCAGCAAGGGCTTGGTTCCCCGATTTTGCTGACCCTCCCTTTTCCTGGAGTCCAAAGTATCGACTCCAGAGTGTGCCAGGTGGGGTACTCTCAGGCTCACGTTCTGCAGGCTCATGCTGGGCCCAGCCCCACAAGGACCAGCCTGCCCAGGGGTCTCTCTGTAGCACAGCTCAAGTTCTTAATGATCATCCTCAAGTTCACCCTTGCAATGAGGCCAGACATTCCCATCTCCACTTTGCAGAGGAAAAAAGCAAGACCTGAGGTGTATGACCCTCCACAGTCACATAGACAGTAAGGTCCAGGCATGAAATTCAAACCAATGGCCTGAGCAACTCCCTTCCTGGAGATGTAAGCCAGAGGCTGGCATTACCCACAGTAGAGGAAATTGGGACAACTGTCCATGATACCACGGGCTCTAAGGCCAGAGATGTATCCCTAGAGGCCTCTTTCAGGCACCAGATGAGGTCAAGGAGTGCAGCAAGGCTCAGCCATAGCACCCACTAGACTTGCCTCCCACAGGATGGCACCTTGACACCTTCTTGTCCACCATTGACCCAGGCTATCAACCCACCCATGTGCCTGTGACTGTGTGCTCATGACACAGGGGCTGTGTTCTGTGTAACTGGGGAGTGGCAGGGGCCAGCGGTGGGAGGGTCAATCGTACCTTGCAAAGCAGTGCTCTCAGTTCCTGCCAGCTGCATGGGGCCCACAGCTGCCCAGTCCTTGGAGGAGGACAGCCTGGGTCTGTGGCCTCACATCCGCCCTCTCAACTATGGCTTTGGGGCCTGGGCATAGAATCAGTGTCTCTGGGTCTGGTCTGGCTCAGAACTAACCTCAGGGGGCCCCAGAACCCCTTCTCTTCTGGCCACAATAGCTACCTCTGTGAAATGGGCTTTGGCCTTGGTCTCTAGGAGCCCACTAGCTGTGGCACCCTGCACAGCAGCAGAATACCGATGGGAGAGCCCCCAAACCACAGACCCCAAGTTCCTCAAAATGCCTGGCATCTATAGGTGCCCAGCCCTGACGTGCCAAGAACTGGCCACCACAGTGCCCACTTCAGCCCATCCTCTGCGGCCACCAGCCTGCTCCTTGTCTCTCTCTTATCTTGGCCTGGGCCTCAGTGCTTCTCTCACTTCTGGTCCCTCATACTCTTCTCTCTTTCTGTCTGTCTTCAGTCTTTGCCTTCTCTTCCTGTTTCTGTTTTCTTCTCTGCCAGTCCCTGTTTTCCTTTTATCAGTATCTGCTTCCTTTCTGACATTCTGTTTGTCTGTCTAACTGTCCCCATAACCACCCATGTGCAGAATTCGCTGGACCCAGATTGGTGATGGTCATGGCCAAGTCTTGGGAAGGCCCTCGGCGCTGGGACACCACTTTCCTGGAACAGTGGTGGGCCAGCCTGTGTGGGCGCCTCTGCTTCAGGGACTCAGAAAATGTCTCCTGAGAGCCTGCTTAGGCTGGGCCTCACATCTCCTGGGGCCCTGTGGGGTGAGCATCACTGCACCTGGCAGGGGTCCGCACTGGGCACAGCTTCCCTCAGGGAAGCTCAAGTGGCGCCTGTCCTGCCCTGCAGGCCTCACTGGTCCCACTGCCTTTCACAGTACTTTGCAGACCTACATGGTCAGGGGCTTGGGGAGGGCTCTACTCAAGAAGGTTCTCGGGAAACCAGAGGACCCAGTGTGCCACGTTTTACAACATCCCCTCCCCACCCCATTTGACTCCTGGCTCTTGCTGTTAGGGAGAGGCTCAGTGCGTTGACCAGGATTCTGCCTCTAGGTAGACCGTCCAGGAGCTGAGAGTCATTGCCACCTCGCCTCCAGCCCAGGCCTGGCTGGGTAAGGTGCTGTCCTCAAGCTCAGACAACTTTGCAGAGTGTATACATCTTGGAGAGAGAACGTTCAAGGACCGTTTGTGCATCGGTACTGTACCCCACTGGGTAGCGGGGGCTCCACTAGACCATAGGCTGGGCGCTCAGACTTTAGTTACCTGCACCCATAAGGGCAAACCAGGGTGAGCCAAATAGGGGCAGCCTGAATGCCGGGTTCTGTCCAGGGCCTGCAGCTATGGAGAGGGGGTGCTGTGCCTTGGAGTACCCTGCCAGCTCAGGGTGTGTCCTCAAGCTTCATCAGGATCTTCCTTAAATGCAGGCTCAGCACAAAGGGGCAGAGTGGGGTCAGGTCCTCAGATTTTTTAAGAAGTTGAGGTGGGGCAGCTGAGGGGTCCTGCTGGTGGGGGCAGTGCAGAGGTTAATGCTCCCAAATCCGTGGCCCCAGAGCTGCAGCGCAGGAAACATTTTTAAGGAGCCTCAGTAGAGCTTGTTCACTTCTAGCTCCTAAGGGTTGTTAACTATTGCAAGGGCAGGAACAGCTCCCAGGGGGATTCTGGAAAATGAAAGACCCCACTCTCCCGGAGTTGACCACACCCATACTGGGTCAGGGCATACTAGGCCCACTGAGCTCCCTCTGGGGCACCCGCCTCAAGACAGCCCTGGGGCTGTGCTCTTCCTTCTGCAGAGAGCCCCACCCAGGTAGGACCTTCCCCTCCCCTCCCCCTACTCTGGACCCCAGCCCTCCTGCCCCCTTGCCTGCCATCCCCTAGGTCTGGGACACTCAGAGAGCCGGTCAACACCAGCTGTGGGCTGTCAGAAGGTAGCCCCCCACCCCCTTCCTGACCCCTTTGCTTCCTGCTGCCCTGAGATCAAAGGGTGTCTCCTGGGTGGCAGATCTTGTCATCAGCCTTAATGGAATCTCTCTCTATTAGTCTAGGGGCTGGAAGGAGAGGCAGCCAGGAGGGAGGTGGGAACATGAGATCTGGGCTCCAGAGTGGAGGGAGAGTGCAGGAAGGCTCATTCCCACCTCAGGTCTGGCACGGGATTTGGTAGGGCTTGTGCTGTGGGCCTGTATGCGACCCTGCCCCTCCCTGGGCCCCTCCCACATGTCTCAGAGCCCTCCTATGTGGAGGTGACATGGGTGACAGAGTAGGGGGTTGACACCTGGACTCCAAATATGTCCTGCTTCTCCTTTCCATAAGCCTCAAAAGAGCGACCATGCCCCACAGTGTCCCTCATGAGTGTTTGAGGAGCATGGGTATAACTGAGAGCCCAGGCCTGGGCCTGCATCCTCTCTGACCTGAGGCCTGTGGTCCCACCTTCCTTAACTACTCTCCCTTATGATGAATGCAGCTCCAGGCCTATGAATCTAGAGAGCCACTGTGCTTGCCCAAGTCCCTTGAAAGCCTATAAGATACACAGGCACATGGAATGACAAGTCTCCCAGGGAGTGGAACCCAGGCCAGGTAGCAGAGAGATGTCTGGCTCATGCCTCAAGGGTCCCCAGTCTGGCCTGGACCAGCTGGCTATGTGGCTTGAGTAGACCACCCTCCCTGAGAGTCATTCTCCTTGCCAGGGCATGAGGGTCTTGGCATGACCCCATCCTCTGGACACTGTGTTGGCCCAGGGCGGCCTGAAGCCCTTTTCTTTGATTCCTTCCCTCTGGGCAGGGAGGTTCGTGTCTGTCAGCTCCTAGCACTTTGCTACCCCTAGCCAGATCCTCTTCATAATTCAGTTTAATGAAATATGGCGACTCTTTTATTGACAATGCTCCTATCAGGAGACTGGTGAGAGTGATGACTATCTGCACCTTCCTCACATTGCTG
Organism: Proteles cristata cristata; assembly: GCA_017311185.1. Taxonomy (NCBI): domain Eukaryota; kingdom Metazoa; phylum Chordata; class Mammalia; order Carnivora; family Hyaenidae; genus Proteles; species Proteles cristata. The sequence goes on from JAESUZ010005475.1 coordinate 1,780,445, forward strand.
GGCCAGGGGCTGGCATCCCATTTTCACAGACCTCTGGGGCACCCCCAAGGACGAGGTGTTGACAGAAGCCTGGGTGATTATCTCGGTGGGCCTCCTTTCATTTCCTGGGAGTCGGGTTGGGGCAGGGCAGCCTCTGGTCTCTGGTTTCCCAGAGTCCAGAAAGCCTGAACCCCTGCACTGGGCTGGCTAGCAGCTCGGGTCCAGGGGTGAGTGTGGAAGCTGTGCCCTGGCACTGAGGGCCAGGTTGAGCTGAGAGGCTCGAGAGCCAGAGGGCCTGTGCATGGTGGTGAGGCAGCTGCTATTCAGAACTTTGCTGTGGAGTGGAGAACATGGGCTCCAGTCAGCCATTTAAGCAAGGCCGCACGTCTCTGCCACACAGGGTAGGTGCTGGAGCCTTGGACCTCCTTCCTACATCCCCCTCACGCTGTTGCCTGTTCTGAGCCACAGCATAAGCCCCATGTGTTTTTGGGGGGCCAATATCACTTCCTCTGAAATACCAGCTCAGAAATACCCACTTGAGAGCTTAACTCCCAAACTGAAGACCCCTGGATGGACCAAAGATTTTTAATGACCCCTTGTCACCTCTGGGCAGGGTTAAGCCCAGTGGGACTCCCACTAGGTGGGTAGATACACACAAGTCCATGATAAAAAGAACACCGTTCAATGGCCATATTGCCTCCTGTGTTAGCCAGCCTAGACCTGGCTTGTGGGAAAACATCTGCTAGTGGAGGGTTGGGTGTCTCCATGGGGTCCACACTGCAGCACCACAGACCTCTGTCTGGCCTACATGGGATGTGTACCTAGAGATGTCCATGCCCATCCAGTCTGGCGGCCATTCCAAAGAGATAAACAAACAGCAGACAAGGGGCTGCTGAGGGGCTTGAGCTGGCCAAGGACCCCTAGAACTGCCCACGTCTTCCCACCAGGAAGTAAGCCCTCACCTTGTCTCTGTCACAACAGGTCCAGGAACAAGGCAGTTGTAACTGTGGGAAATGTTGATCAGAAGCATGATAGAGCCTGCACCGCTCTGCAGGCCACATGGAGAGTTCTGGACGGAATAAAGTCTACAGGCCAATATACCTGTGACAGCTCCCCTCCCACACCAGGTAAGATCTGCCTGGTGTGCCACCCACTCATGGGGACAGTCTGTGACGCATGTCATCTGAGGTCTCTCAAGGTGGGGGTGAAGTTCAGTGGCTAAAAGAATGGCTGATAGAGGCAACCAAGTGGAAGCTGGAGGGGTGGCAGAGAGGGGTTAGTGCAGTCCTGGGAAAGAGTGGGTCAGGTGAGATGGGTCAGAACAGGTCATGGCAGGCTGTGGCCACCACTCCCAGAGAGCAGAGCTCAGAGCCAGTCCACATCCGTCTGGCTCTGCGCTACCAGCTGGGAGTAGCTGTGCTCCACTTCACAGATTGTGTGGCTCAGGTGGCCTCAGACAAGGCCATGCCCATGAGCTGTGGCCTGGGGCGGAAGGGAGGATGATCCTCCTCGCACAAAGCGTTCGGGGCAGCAGCTCAGCCTCAGCCCAGCTAGGCCTATCGGAGGTGCAATCGACCTGCCCCGCTGAGCTAATGGGACCCTCTGGGCATTGGGTTCAGAGGCGGGGTTGCCTGTAAGCAAGAATCGCGGGTGCTTCATCAGCAGGCTGCCTCATGCAATATGTAACAGCACATTAACCTGCGCTCCAGGATGGAACCAGCACGGCAGAATCTGCTGGTACTTGGAGGCAGAGGCACAAAAATGGGCCTGGATGGTTCCATCATAGCATGCCAGGCCGGGGACAGGGGGTCTGGACCCACACGCCCTGTGCTTGCTGCCCTCCCTTGGCTTCCATCTGTGGAGCTTCCACTCACACCAGCATTACTCCAACCTGCCCCGTGGAGGGCATTGGTAACCACACGCAGCTCTCCCTCCCACTGAGCCCACATGAGTCCTCAGGAGCATTCTCAGCACAGTGCTTCGGGCAGCCACACCAGGCTACCTGAGCAGACAAGGCCAAAGCTATTCTGACGCTTCCAGCTCTGACCCCCGTAATTCCAGGAGGCTCCTGATAGTCCCTGTACCTACATCTGCTACCTGCTACCCTCTCTGGACATTCACAAAGTCTGCACTAACACCTTCTTGGCACCTGGGGAAACTGGATCCAGAATAGTCTGTATTTAAGGCACAGAGCAGGCAATTTGATCCTATTTTATATGCCAGGAGACTGAGGCCCAGAGAGAGCCCAGCATTGTACTAATTTGCCCAGATACCCATAGTGGGAGTCCAGACTTGGAGGCAGCTTCCTGACCTGGTTTCAGATTTCCTATATAGGTTCCCAGCATCCCGTTTCCTCAGGCCTGGAGGTGACACCTCCACTGCTTTTACCCTAAGTGATGGAGATGTCTCTGCCAACAGCTGTTGCTTCTCGGGTCTGGGCATCCCCTGCCTTCTGCCTCATGGGCCATCTTGTGCCGGAGTATGAGACGTGGAAGGACACATCCCTCTGGAGGCCACCAGACTAGGAGTTAGGGGAATGGATTGGTGTTCCAGCTCTGCTGTTTGCCAACTAAGGGAAGATAGGGAGCCATTTTGCCCCTTGGAATCTCAGTTGCATTGTCTGTAAACGGCACTGATAGTGTGGTGGTATACCTGCTGTGTGAATCCACTGAAGTGTATGTTTTAGATGTCCAGGGTCCTGGCAATGGGTAGAGTCAACACCTAGAAAGTTCACATCCTCTCCTCTTCAAAGCCACTTTGTGAACCAGGAGGAGGACTCAAGTATACAAAGGAAGATCCTTTGCCATCGCCTCAGGAGGCAGCAGGAGGTTGATCCAAGTTCAGATCTCAACTCTGCCCCCAGGTGCTACATTGCAGTCATCATTTGGGTTTCCTGTTGCACACCTGTTCTTCCTGGTCTGTAAAAAGGACACAACAGGGTCCATTTCAGCAATGCTGTGTCTTGGAGATCCTGGAAATCCTCTCCACACACACATCCACAAACACAAACAGCTTAGAAAAACTGGGAAGAATATAACAAGCAACATTTAAAAGCATGGCTGAGGTTTTAAGAAAATGAGGGACATTTCCAGGGAAAGAAATGAAGAGAGAGCCCCATTCACTTACCTGATGTTGCACTGATCAAGAGGGAGGCAGGGGGATGGCTTGGGGAAAGACTGCGGCTTGAATATACTCACAAAAAGACTGACTACACTGTGTGATCTTAGCATCCAGCTACCTGGACCTTTCTTAAAGGGCTACCATGAAATAAAGCAACCAGCCAGTTAAAACTTCACAAAAATCTTTAGAAACTGTTAAAACTATATCACCCAATAATTGCATACTTTATTATCATCAAAGAAACAAATGTTTCTTAATTTGGCAAATTTTGTAAATTGATCATCTGACAAGTTCTGTCTTCAGCAAATTGCTTTTTGAAAAATAGACTTTTGGCAAATTGGCTTTCAGTGAATTGGCACTTTGGTGAACACGTCGGCCTGCTTCTAGTTTTAAAGGTCCTCAGAAGAGAGGAGTCAAAGGCTTGGGCCCATGAGAGGCAGAGAGTAGGAACTGAGACCTAGAGAGTAGGAAAATTCCAGGAAGAGATGACTTCACTGCTAAATTCCACCAAATATTTAGAGAAGAATTAGCATTAGTTCTTTTCAGACTCAGAAGAGGAGATAATACATACTGACTCTTTCTGTGAGGCTAGCATTATCCTAATAACAAAACCAGATAAAGACAACATGAGATGGCAATGAGAAAAAATGAAATCTGGCCTTGTGTAGCAACATGGATGGAACTTGAGGGTGTTATGCTGAGTGAAATAAGTCAGGCAGAGAAGGACAAATATCATATGTTTGCACGTATAGGAGGATTAGGAGGAACTTGATGGAGGACAGTGGGGGAGAAGAAGGAGGGAAATAGTGGGGGAAAGGGGGAGAGGCAAACCATGAGAGACTCTTGAATGCTGACAAAAACTGAGGACTGATGGATTTGGGGGAGGAGGAGGGGGATGGGCACAGAGAGGGGCACTTGTGGGGATGAGCACTGGGTGTTATGTGGAAACCAACTTGACAATAAACTATTTGTAAAAAAAAAAAAAAAGACATCATGAGAAAAGAAATTACAGACCAATATTCTCTATGAATATAGATATAAATATCCTCAACAAGGGGCACCTGGGTGGCTCATTCGGTTAAGCATCCGACTTCGGCTCAGGTCATGATCTCATGGCTGAGGAATTTGAGCCCCATGTGGGGCTCTGTGCTGAGAGTTTAGAGCCTGAAGCCTGCTTTGGATCCTGTGTCTCCCTCTCTCTGTGCCCCTCCCTCACTTGTGCTCTGTCTCTCAAAAATACATAAATATTAAAAAAATCCTCAGTAAAATATTAGTCAACCAATTTGAGCAGCATATTAAAAGGATTATATACCATGACAAGTGAGATTTATGCCAGGAATGCAAAGATAGCTCAATATAATAAATCAATCAGCATAATACAGCATATTAGTAGAATGAAGGAGGAAACACCCAACATAATCATCTCAATTAACACAGAAAAGGCATTTGACAAAATACAATACTCTGTAACAATAGAAACACTCAGAAAACTAGGAATAGGAAGAAGCTTCTTCAACGTGATAAAGGGCATTTATAACAAACCCACAGGTAACAGCTGATGGTGAAAGACCAGAAGCTTTCCTCCTAAGATTAGGAATCAAAGATGCCCACTTTTACCATTGGCATTCAACATTGTACTGGAGTGATTAGTCACTGGGGTGATTAGCCAGAGTGATAAGACAAGAAAAAGAAACAAAGACATCCAAATTGGAAGGGAAGAAGTAAAACTATCTCTATTTACAGATGGCATGATCTTATGTATAGAAAATCTTAAGGAATCCACAAGAAAACTACTAAAACTGACACATGAGTTCAGCAAGGTTGCAGGAGACAAGATCAATAAACAGAGGTCAGTTGTATTTGTATTCTTGCAATGAACATTTGGAAGATGAGAGTAAGAAAACATCCAATTTATAAAAGCATCAAAAAAGAATAAATTATTTAGGAATAAATTTAACAAAGGATGTATAAGACTTGTTCCCTGAAAACTCTAAACCATTGTTGAAAAAAATTAAAGACCTAAAGAAATGAAAAAATATTTCATTTCATGGGCAGGAAGACCTAATATTGTTAAGATGTCTTTACTACCCAAATAGTACCCAGATGCAACACAACCCTATTAAAATTCCAAGAGCCTTGTTTGCAGAAATGGAAAAGCAGATACTCAAATTCATACGGAATTGCAAGAGGCCCTTAATATCCAAAGCAATGTTGAAAAAGAAAAAAAAATCAAAGGCTCACACTTCATTGTATCAAAACTCATTGCAAAACTATAATAGTCAAAACAGTGAAGAGTTAGCATAAGGATAGACACACAAACCAATGGAATAAAATTAAGGGTACTGTTTATGGGGGTGCCTGGGTGGCTTAGTCGGTTGAGCGTCCGACTTTCGCTTAGGTCATGACCTCACAGTTTGTGGGCTCGAGCCCCGCGTCGGGCTCTGTGCTGACTGCCAACTCAGAGCCTGGAGCCTGTTTCAGTCTGTGACTCCTTCTCTCTCTGACCCTCCCCTGCTCACGCTGTCTCTCTCTCCTAGAAAGAAATAAAAAAAAAGAAAAAAAAAAAGTACAGTTTATGGCCAACTGATTTCAGCAGAGGTGCTAAGCCCATTCAATGGGGAAAGAATAGCCTCTGACAAATGGTGCTGGGACAACTGAATATATACATGCAAAAGAATGAAATTGGATTCTTACCTCACACTATATGCAAAAAATTAACTCAGAATGAATCAACAACCCAAATATAAGAGCTAAAACCATGAGTCTAGAAGAAAGTATATAAGTAAATCTCATTACCTTAGAAATGGCAATGGATTCTTAGTTATGACATCAAAAGCCTAAGTACCACCACCACCAACAACAAAAACAGATACCTTAACTTTACCAAATTTAAATGTATAGTGCATCAAAGGATGTTATCAGGAAAGTGAAAAGACAGCCTACAGATGGAAGAAAATATTTGCAAATCATATATCTGATAAAAGTTTAATATCCAGGGGCACCTGGGTGGCTAAGTCGGTTAAGCATCCACTTCAGCTCAGGTTATGATCTCACAGTTTGTGGGTTCGAGCCCCACATCAGGCTTTATGCTGACAGCTAGCTCAGAGCCTGGAGCCTGATTCTGTGTTTCTCTTTCTCTCGGACCCTCCCTTGCTCACACTGTCTCTCTCTCTCTCTCTCTCCTCTCTCTCAGAAATAAATAAAACATTAAAAAAATTTTTTAAAGAGTTTAATATCCAGAATGTAAAAAAGAACTTCTAAAACTCAACAACAAAAAAACAAACAACCAATGTAAAAGTGAACAAAGGACTTGAACAAATGTTTCTCTGAAGAAGCCATACAGATGTCAATAAGCACACGAAAAGATGCCAAGCATCAATAATCATTAGGGAAATTAAGTAAAAACTTCAATTAGTTACCACTTCACACCTACTAGGTTAGCTATAATTAAAAGCAAATAAACAAAAAATGGAAAATAACTGTTGGCAAGGATGTGGAGAAATTGGAATCCACTTACATTGCCTGTGGGAATGTAATATGGTACAATGTCTGGATAAGAATTACCATATGACCCAGCAATTTCATTCCTACATATATACTCAAAAGAATAGAAAACAGGAACTCAAATGCTTGTATGCCAGTGTTCATAGCAGCATTATTTGCAAGAATCGAAAGTGGAAACAACCCACATGTCCATCAACAGATGAATGGATAAACAAAATGTGATGAATACATACCATGGAATAGTATTTAGCCTTACAAAGGAATGACATTGTGGTATATGCTATTACATGGATCAACCTTCAAAATATTATGCTAAGTGGAATAAGCCAGACATACAAGGGCCAGTATGGTATGATTCCATTATATGAGATATCTAAAATAGGCAAATTTATGGAGACAGAGAAAATTAGAGTTTATCGAAAGTTGGAGTTGGGGTATGGAGAGTTATTGCTTAATTGCCATAGAGTTTCTATTTAGGATGATGAAAAAGTTTTGGAAATAAATAGTGGTGAGTTTTGCACAACATTGTGAGTGAAATTAATGCCACAAAACTGTACACTTAAAAATGGCTAAAGTGGCAACTTCATGTTGTAAATATTCTATTACAATAAAAAAATTTTAAGGGAACAGTGGTGAGTCAACCAGTTGGTAAATGTGTGAGGAGATCCAATAAAGCATTGACAGTTCAAAGAAACACAATAATGATTAAAGTAATAGAGATAGAAAATATGGCTTCTGCATTTGTTTCCTGTGGTGGCTGTTACAAGTTACAGTGAATTATAACAATGGAAATGTATTCTCCTATAGAGAAGACAGAAACCAAGGTGTCAAGAAAGCAGGGCCATGCTCCCTCCTAAGGCTTTAGGGGAGAATCCTTCCCTGCTTCTTTCAGCTTCTGGTGCTTGCAAGGGCTTGTGTCTCAGCACTGCAATGTCTGCCTCTGTCTTCACAAGGCTTTCTCTTCCGTAGGTCTTTGTCAAAACGCCCTCTTCCTCTCTGACATAAGGGTACATGTGATTACATTTCAGGCCCACCTGGATAACCCAGGATAAGCCCCTCCTCTCAAGACTGTTAATTTAATCACATCTTTGGGGGAGCCAGCTATCAGCTTACCTCAACTTCCAAATATCAGGAAGAGGAAAAGGAAATACAGAAAACTCAGTCTCTCAAGCAGAGGTTAGGAAAGCAGAGGGAAAACGGAGGTCTAGAAAAATCCAGGACAAAAATTAAGTGGTGGAAATAAATTCTCATATTTCAATTAAAACAATAACCACAAACGTACTGAACAGCAACTGTCAGATTGGACACAGAAGCAAAATCTAGCCACAGGCTGCTTACAAACTTCACACTGGAGCACAGGACGTGAGAAGATGGAGGGGTTCCTGCCACATAAATACTAATTGTGGCTGTGTTCATCTGCAGGCAGCATGGACATAAAGGCATCAAGTGTCACTGGAGACGAAGAAGGCCATTTCTAGAGAGAGGACCAAATAGAGAAAGCATAGCCTGCTTGAATGCATTGAACCCTCGCTCTTGTGAGGCCACCTAAGTCAGAGCATGTGACCCGGATTTATGAAGAAAAAGGCGTTTTCCTGAAGGTTGTGGGGTTGTGTTCAGAATCAGCCGAATCCAGCTTGGCTCCCGGAGAACAGACCAACCTTGTCCTGGGTGAAGCCGCCTCAACAGCCCAGGGGCAGCCCAGTAATTAAGCATGCCCTAACTCTCCAAGCCTCAAACTTCCCAGATCACCTTCATGGAGAGTGTGGATGGAGGGGGAAAGGAACCCAAGTACATTGAATGCTGTCATTGCTGAGGATGACTCTAGGTAGGAAACAAAGTTGATTTACAGCCAATGGTGACACAGCTACTGTGTGACAAGGCAGAAATGGAGAAAGAAGGGCCGACTCCCGGGATCCCACATGAGGCAGTGGCCAGAGCAGAGCCTGACTGGTCTTGATGTCAGGAGCACAGTGGGCTTCTGCTTCTTTCCCTCAGGGCCTTATCTGAGGGACAGGCGTGGATGTGCTGATCCCTGAGGCCTGAGGAGGGTGAACTGTGTATGAGGTGGAGTCTCCCTGTGAGTGGCCCAAGGCCAGCCCTTTCCCTGCCACAGATGCTCCTTCTTGATCCCAGAAGCCTCTGTCTCTTGGTTCTCAGCCTACAGAGACCCTGTCAACAGATTGAGCAGAAATCAGAATCTACCCTTGAGGACCTCACAGGCCATCCTGTGGGCTGGAAGTCTTCTCAAGGCTGTTTTAGACGATAATCTCTCTCCAAGCTCACCAGCACTCTCCCTGCACCACCCCTCCATCACACACACAGACACACACACACACATGTGCGCACACACACATCATGACTTTGGACTCAGTTCCACAAATCTCAGCATGTATTTCAGTATTATAAGAGCTTGTATCGATTTTTGGATGAAGCCATTGTTAAACTGCATGTGAAGACCATTCTGTCTGGAATCTTATGCCAAGTCTAGGGGTCTCCATATAAGGGCCATTTCACCAGGGAATGGAGAGCTTTGCCCCTTTCAAGGCCACCCAGCATCCTTATGTCTTTCCTGGACACCCCCTCCCAAGGCCAGCCCCTGATTGGTTCCTGGAGAGATGTGGTTCTCTCTTGGAAGGAGAGGGGCTTCTTCATCACCCTTAATGCCTCCCACTCAGCCTCAACACTATACTGCACATCTAGGATTGCTCCAGGGACCCTAGGCTGGCAGACCACTCAGCTTCAGAAACAGCTACAAGCCACAGGAGCGGGGGAAGCATCACAGCCCCCTAGCAGGAGACAGGTGGCTGGGTGGTCTGGGGCTGGGAGCCAGATGGCCTGGGTTGTGATCCTGACTGGCAGCAGGCCCTCTCAGAGTCCCAGTGCCCTAGTCTGTACAGAAGATGAAGGAGGCTCAGAGTGTGAAGGGCATGCCCAGGGGACATGCTGCTAAGTGGTATCATCCGCATCCAGGCCACACAGCCTAAGCTTGTCCCAGAGCAGGGTGTGTGAATGGAAGCTGGGGCACACTTGGGGCTCCTGGGCCTGGAGTCTCAGAGCCTGTGAGAGTTAAGATTTATGTGTCATCTTGACTAGGTGCCCAGATAATTGGTCAAACAGTATTCTGAGTGTTTTCATAGGGGTATTTTTGGATGATATTAACATTGGAATCTATAGGCTGAGGAAAGCAGATTTTCTTCCCTAATGTGGGTGAGCCTCAACCAATCAATGGAAGGCCTGCATACAACAAAAGGCTGACACTACTAGGAGCAGAAGGGAACTCCTCCTGCCTGACTATAGGAGCTGGGGCATTGGTCTTTTCTGGTCTTCAGACTCAAACTGAAATATTGAGTTGGCCTTCAGACTAGAACTTATACCATCAGCTTTTCTGGATCTCCAGCTTTCTGGCTGTAGATCTTGGGACTTTTCATTCTCCATAATAATGTGAGCCAATTTCTTACATCGAGAGAGAGAGAGAGAAGAGAATATCCTATCAGTCCTGTTTCTCTAGAGAACCCTGACTTATACATAAGGGTGAAGTGTGGCCCTGGGGTCACTGTGTCCAGGAAGGATCCACTCCTCCTATGCTTTCAGGCAGGGCTCTTCCTGGAGAGCAGGACCACACTGCTGCCCCAGCCAGAGCTTTCTCAGGCTGAGATCAGCAGCCATGGACTTAGGAAACTCACCCTGAGGTCTGTACTGCTATGAGGAGAAGCAGCATGGACTGTGAAAATCACTGGGTTGAAGTGTATGCCTGACTCAGAAACTCAACCAGCTATGGCCTGGGACAAGCTACCTACCCCCTGTAAGCCCCAGTTCCCTCCCTGTAAAATAATGACTTAAAAGCACTTGGCTTGGGGTGCCTGGGTGGCTCAGTTAGTTGAACACCTGGCCCTTAATTTCAGCTCAGGTCATGATCTCATAGTTTGTGAGTTCAAGCCCCACATTGGGCTCTGCACTGACAGTGCAATGCCTGGTTGGGATTCTGTCTCTCTGCCTCTCCCCCCTTCCCTCTCTCTGTCTCTTTCAAAATAAATAAACTTAGAATAAAAAAAAAAAAAGATTCTCTCCCTCTCTGCCCCTCTTCCCTGCTTGTCTACCCTCTTTCTCTCAAATAAAAAAAAATTTTTTAATTAAGTAAAAGTAAAAGCACTTGGCCTTGCAGGATTTTAAATGCCCAGCCCAGTGCTTGGCACATAGGTGACATTGGATAAATATTAATTGGTGGCAGAAAAACTAGAGAACAGACAACTTACCACCATAAAAGGGTTGTGCCCTGTAGCTTAAGAGCCTAGTGCCCAGAACTGCATGCCCAGAGGCCCATGGCCTAGAAGACTTGCAACTGTCCACCAAATGCCTCTCATAGGCACTCTGTAGCGCTTGCCCCAGCAACAGTGCTCAGTACTCAACCCTCCTTAGACTGCCCTCCAGGCTGCCTGGCCCAATATGGAGCTGGGCCCAATAAGTACGTTCTCCATGACCAGCCCAGCTTGTAGCTCCAGGCTGAAGTAGAGGTGTGGGGTTAAGGGTGGCAGCAGGAGCTAGAGTCCAGAGCCAGCCTGTGCCTCCTGGGCCACTGAGCTCTCATCTTGCTGATGCTCTGTATTCAGGGCATCACGTCCCTTTGGATAGGACAGCCATGGTGTATGGGGTGCAGACAAGAAAAAAGGCCTCTGGCCAGCCTGCAGAGCAATGGCCCTTTGTGTCCCCCATGTCTTGTGCACAGTCAGAAGCCATTACCTCCTTTCAGAAAGAGCTCTTTGAAGAGGGAGGCCTTTAGAAGGAGGAGTTTCCCAGCAGAGATTTCAAATCAGCCCCTGGTGTGGGATTTGGATCATTGATTTTATTGATAAACAGAGAACACAGCTTGACAAAAAACAAGGGAGGGCTATTATAAATACATGAAGATGGAGCGGAGCTTGTTTTCTGAAGGGAGCAGAGTTGTCAGACTTGTGCTGAGATGCACCTTGCTTTTTCTTGCCTGGGCCTGGGCTTTGCATGGAGAGGCTGTGACACAGCACTGTGGGCATGACTTCCTCTGGCAGTCTCACCTTCCTTCCTGTGAGGGTCTCCAGGTCTGCTGCTGGGGTTCTGCCCTTGGGAGGCTTCTTCCCTGTGTAGGCAGCACCTGGCAGAAGCTAAGGCATATTTTTAGTGCTAGAATGCAGTGAGGGGGAATGCCCTTAGGGAGTGTTTTCTGCAGGGCCCTGGCAGGAGAGGACATGCTGCAAAGGGGGACATGCTGAGGCCATGGGCCAGATTGATCCCATAAGGGCCAAGTGGAGATGGACATACGGGGGAAGGGACTGCCCAGAAGGAGCCAGGCCTTGGCAGAGGAGCACAGCCACTCATCCCAAAGCCAGTAAAGCACTGCAGCAGGATGCCTATCGTCCACTCTGGGATCATGCCCACCTCCCAGGGTTGCATGAGGGCTTGAAGACATAATAGTGCCCTCCAGCCCAAGATGTGAGAGGACCCCCTGACTTTATATATTTTCCTTACTATGAGATGCTGTCACTGCTGGGAGGAGAAGGCCTTTCAGACTGACACTCTGCCTGGCCCCAGTAGGGAGGAGACACTCTACCTCAGGCTCTGTGTGAGGATGGGTGGGGGTGAGGCATGGAGATGGCAAGTTCCAGGCCTGGTTGTCATCCTGAGAAAATTAACAAAATAAGCAATGGAATAGGGAACATTATTACTAACCTTACAGAAATACAAGGATTCGAAAGGAATAATATTAATAATTATATGTCAACAAATTATATGCCTAGATGACATAAACACATTCCTGTAGAGACAGAGACTACTGAAATGGAGTCAAGAATAAACAGAATGTCTGACTAGACCTCTAGCAAATAAACAACTTGATTATTACTCCAATTATTACCCAGAGAACTTCACTAGCGAATTATACCAAATATTTTTAAACGAATTACCACCAATCCTTCACATACTCTTCCAAAAAATAGAATAGGAGGGAACACTTCCCAACTCATTCCATGAGGCCATTTCATGATTCCAAGACTTGATGAGGACACCACAATAAAAGAATAGTACAGTCTAATATCCCTTATAAATATAGACACAAATATACTGCAAATCCAGCAACATATATTTTTTAAAAAAAGGAATATATACCATGAGCAAGTGAGATTTATCCAGGAATGTAAGGTTGGTGTAACACTCAAAAGTGAAGTGGTGTAAAACACCATATTAAATAGAATAAAGGGGGGGAAACCCACATAATTATCTCAATAGATGTAGAACAAGCATTTGATAAAATACAACATATTTTCATGTGACAAACAATCAATAGACTAGGAATAGAAGGGAACTTCTTCAATCCTCTGAAGGGCATTCATGAAAAGCCCACATCATACTTAATGGTAAAAGACTAGTGTTTTTCCAGTAAGATAAGGAACAAAACAAGGATGTTTGCTTTCACTACTTCTATTCAATATTGTACTGGAGGTTTGAGCCAGGACAATTAGATGAGAAAAAAAGCCATTTAGATTGGAAAGGCATAAGTAAAATTATTTCTACTTGTAGGTGTTATAACATAATCTATAAAAAAATCTTAAGGAATTCATAAGAATGTAAATATTAAAACTGATACATGAGTTCAGCAAGTTTTCAAGATAGAAAATCAGTAGACAAAAATCCATTGTATTTCCATATACTTGCAGTAAACAATTTGAAAATGAAGTTAAGAAAAATTCCATTTACAATAGCATTGGAAACAATAAAATAGTAAGGAAATTTTTAAATAAAATATGTGCAAGACTTGTTCACTGAAAACCACAAAACATTGCTTCAAGATGTTACAAAGGATCTAAATAAATGGAATGGCATCCCATGTTCATGGATTGGTAGACTCAATATTGCTAAGATGGCAACTGCCTACAAATTAATCTACAGATTTGATGCAATTCCAAATATAATCCCAGATATTGTTTTTGTTTTGCTTTTGCTTTTTTGCAGAATTAATCTTAAATTTTATATAGAAATTCAAGAAACCCAGAATAAAAAAAAAAAATAAAACACAAAAATTTGAGGGAAAAAAAGAGTAAAATTGGAGGACTCCCACTTCCTGACTCCAGAACTTACTACAAAGCTACAATAATCAAGAGACTGCGGTACTGGCTAATAACAGACATATAGATCAATGGAATAAAATTGAGAGACCAGAAATAAGCACATACATTTATAGTCAATTGATTTTCTACAGTGGTGCCAAGACCATTCAATGAAGAAAGAGTAATCTTTTCAACAACTATTAAGAACAGGAATAATGTATATCTACAAACAAAAGAATGAATTTAGATCTCTACCTCATACCACGTACAAATTTAACTCAGTTGGGTTATAGACCTAAATGTAAGACCTAAAACTATAAAATTCTTGGGAAAAAACCCACAGGAGTATATGTTCATGACCTTGAATTAGGCAATGTTTTTTTTAAAATATGACATCTAAAGCACAAGTGACAAAGATAAATAGAATTTCTTCAAAATTATAATCTTTTGGACTTCAAAAGACACTATCAAGAAAAAGAAAAGACAAGGATGGAATAAATGTTTGTAAATCATATATTTGATAAGGAACTGGAATCTGGACTATATATAAAGAACTCTGACAATAATAAAAAGACAAACCTAATTATTAAATGGGCAGAGGATCTGAATAGACATTTCTCCAAAGAATCTATACAAATGAATAATAAACATGGGAAAAGAGATTTGACCTCATTAATTATCAGGGAAATAATCAAATCAAAACCACACTGAGATACATCTTCACACCTGCTAGGATGGCTAGAATCAAAAAGTCAAATAACAGCAAATGTTAACAGAAGTGTGGAGAAATCACAACCCTCACACAGTGGTTCAGCTGCTTTGGGAAACAGTCTGGCAGTTCCTCAGAAAGTTAATATAGCTACTATAGGACCCAGCAATTCCACTCCTTATTATCTATCCAAAAGAACTGAAATGTATTTCCACACAAAAAAGTACACAGATGTTCACTGGCAGTGTTATTCATAAAAACCAAAAAGTGGAAACTACCCCAGTTTCCTTTAACTGATAAACAGGTAAACAAATCTGATATATCCATACAGTGGAATATTATTTGGCCAGTAAAAAAAGTACTTGGGTGCCTGGATGGCTCAGTCAGTTAAGCATCCAAATTCAGCTCAGGTCATGATCTCATGGCTTGTGAGTTCAGGCCCCACGTCGGGCTCTGTGCTGACAGCTCAGAGCCTGGAGTCTGCCTCAGATCCTGTGTCTCCCTCTCTCTCTGCCCCTCCTCTGCTTTCTCTCTCTCTCTCAAAAATAAATAAACGTTAAAATTTTTTTGAAAAGAATGAAGTACTGACACATGCTATAATATATATGGCTCTTGAAAACATGCTAAGTAAAAAAAAAAAAAAAAAAAAAAAAAAGCCAGTCATAAAAGATTACATCTGTATGTTTCCTTTTATATGAATGTCCAGATAGACAATCTATAGAGACAGAAAGTAGATTTAGTGCTTGGCAGGGACTGGGGAGTAAGGAGGGAATGGGGTGCACTGCTAATTTGGTTTGGTACTTATTTTGGGGGTGATTAAAAATGTTCTGAAATTAGATAGTGTTGGTGGTCGTACAGCTCTGTGAATGTACTAAAACCCACTAAGTCTATACACCCTTAAGGGGTAAATTCTATGATATGTGAATTATAGCTCAAAAAAGGACATTATTTTAAAATGCCATGTGTTTCAACAATTAGTTTAAAATTTCTCTGTGCTATAAAAAATATTTTTTTTCTTGGAATCTGGCTAGAGCCCAGTGGAAGTTGCTAGCCTCTGACTCATTGTTTCTCTTTTTCCCCTTGCTTGTTTAGGCCAGGTCACTGGTGACTTTCCCAAAAAATCTCTTCAAAAACCTAGGAGTCTGGAGATCCCCCGCTGGGCCTCCCATTCTGCAGCCTTGGCAAGCCTCTGCTGTGTCCTTGAGTAGTGCCTGTCCCTGAGAACCATCACACCCAAGGTCCACTGAGCTAACCTGAGCATCAGGGGGCAAAGGAGTGAGGGGCCTGGCCCTGCCCTTGCTCTGCCTTTTAGCCCCAAGGATAAGTGCCTACTTGTCCTGTGAGTGGGGGACCCATCCTGCCTACCTCCCAGCTCTGACACACTCAGTCCATGGGCTTGTCACACCACAGATGTCCTGGACTCCCGGGACTCACTTTTTAAAGCATCTGAGTATCCATGTTTCTCAGAAATCACTCTTAAAACTCCCCATTTCTCCCTAATGAATGCTCCTGGCATCTGCTGGTGGTCATGAAATGGGCCACATCACTGAAAGACCCATTTGTCAACTCTGTCCTGACAACATCACTGGGGCTGCAGGTAAGTGGATGCTTAGGGTCTGGGGTCTGGGGTCTGGGATCTGGCCCAGCTCTGCTGAGGACTCCGAAGGGGACTTTCTCTGTGTATATCAGAAGGTATCTGAGTTCCAGTTTCCACAAAGGGAGATCCTGAGACAAGGATTTGCTTCAAGGCATCTTTCTGGGAGGTGTTTTTGGGAGGCACAGCCAGGGAGGCAACAGAGGAGGACGGCTTGGGATCCCGGAGAGCATCCAGGAACAGCAGGAAGCCTGGCTCCAGAGCCCAAGTGCATGACACGACTGTCCCCTTGTCCCTTGGTCAGTTAAACTCACGTGAAGATCTAAGATGTAGCAGTGAAAATCTCTAGCAGAGAGTCAGCGCTCTGGAAACAGCAGCTGCTATGATAATAGTTATAAGAACCCAAGTGAGAATTAAACAACACAGAGAGAGCCCAGTCCTGCATCGCCTCACAGGAAGGCTGATTTCTCTTCATTCGTACCTTCCTAACCACCTGCCCAGCCCAGTCCTGCCCAGCCCCAGCTTGCTGATCTCCCAGAGGAGGTTGTGTGTGTGTGTGTGTGTGTGTGTGTGTGTGTGCGCGCACGCGTGCCTGTGACTGGTGCCTCCTCCCATAACTCCTACCCCAGCCTGCCCAGGACCCCTGCGAAGGACCTGAAGCAAGTGCATAGGGAGGCAGCCGTGTTCCACTTGGCCCCAGAGCTAATGGAGCCGCTTCCATCACCACCGGCCTAGGCTTTAATCATCCACGCTTTCAAGTAGAAGGCTGTACTCCCCAGACACCAGACAGGCCATCATCTTCCAACTGGGGGTGCAGAGCAGGGCTGATGAGGAGACACGCTGGACCTTCCTTGCAGACAGTCCCCCTGAGGGGCCAAGATCACCTCTAGGCTGGGGGTGGAGCATGACAGTGTACAACAACCAGAGGCAGTGAAATCAATCGCTCCCCATGACCACAGCTCCCACAGACCCAGGTGGGGAGGGACTGTCCCCCACCTCCAGATGGCTCTGGGATGTAAGGCTGGCAAGGCAGAAAGCCAGCCCTGAACTGGGACTGGCTACTCCATGGTTCCCCAAATACATCTTGGCCTCAGAGCCTTGTTCAAGTGAAACATTACATGGAGACCCAATGCATAAAATTGTCTGGTTGACATCAGTCAAAGGGCTGTTCCCTTTCTCCCCTGCACCCCCACTCCACTCCCAGGCTGTCCCTAAGAGAACACTGAATAGCACACTTGAGTGGCCCCCTGTCATGCTGCCCTACCTCCCTACAGTGACCACGACCTGGTGGACAGCCACCATCTCCCCGGACCACACCGGCCCTTCTCACAGCCTCCTCTCCGACCATTCCCTTCTCCCCCACATCCTCCCACCTGCCCTTTCCACCCGCCATGTCCCCCCAGCCCGGTGCAGAATGAGGCAGGGGAAGCCTGCAGTTTAAGGTTGTGAAGCTTCTTCCTTTTTTTGCCTTCCTTTTTTTCTCTGTGTTTTAATTTGATATTTAATGTTCTAAGTAAAAAATTAAAATGTTTAATTGTTAGTATGAATCTTACCATTCATCTTTCTATGGTCCAATGCCAATTTTGAATGCAAATATAAGAGCATTTCATTCATATGCAGAATCAGCAAAATTTCTGTAACTTTCACGTGCCTTTTAATGATGTGAACATGTCACACAATGAGCCCAACTGTTTCACCCTCACTCCTTGATACCAGGGCACATTCTAGCAACACTCTCCACCTCAGCTTACTGGTAAGATAGGAAGGAAAGTCACTCTCTTTTCCTCTCCTGTTGTCATCACGGCCCAGTGATTCTGGTTCTAACAGAAAGCAGGGCCTCTGTGGCTGAGCACCCTCCCCCCTCCCACACATACGTACCTTATCCGGCGTCCACGTGACAAGCTCTGAGTCCTCACTGAATCCTAGCCCCACATAGTCCACCAGCACCCTGTGCTTATGAGACTTCCTGAAGGCATATACTATCTCCCCGATCACCCATGCTCCCTCGGCCCAGGACAGCACTTAGAGAACACAAGTTCAAAGATAAAATTATTAAGACTTTCAGGATTGCTAGAGCCAAGCATTGAACCCAGCACAGGCCCTCCTGAGCCCGGGACCCTGTACCGCTGTGAGGTCACGCCTGTTCCCCGTTCGCTTTCTCCCTTGGCTGACTGATTCTGATTCCACATCACTGGGACTTTAAGGGACAACAGCCCTCCCAGTGACCCAGGGCCTCCTCTCTCAGGGGCTCCTACTGTCACCCAGGCTGCTGTTTATGGGTCTGGCTCTCCCACTAGAACACAAGCTCCCAGGGGCAAGGCCATGTTGGTCCAGCTGGCCACTGGCCCCAGTCCAGAGTCTGACACCGTCACTGAATAACTATTTGCTAAGTGAACATATCAACCACTCACTATTTGTTGAGCACCTATAACGAGCCAGGCACGAGATATAGACCCAAAAGCTTTTGCCCTCGGGGCCTTCCAGCCTCATTCCCACATGGATAACTTCTAACTTCAGCCTCTGTGAGGTGAGTGGGGTCTGCAGGGTTGACCCATGTTGCTGACGTACAGGCTGAGGCCAAACAGGTAAGACTTGTCTGCAGTAGCCTGGGAGCTGGGAGCAGAGCCTGGAAATGTGACAGCTGCTCTGGATCCGGGCCCACAGAAGCCTGGGAATGAGAAGGGCTGGGCCGGCCCTTGGCCTGGGTGCCACTCTCTCCCAGCCCTCCCCTGCTGCCCTGGGGCCCCTGTGGTGGGGAGAGGCAGCCTGTCCCCAGAAGGAGGCCTCTCTGACTTGGAGCTGACCTGCTTGTCCGCATAATCGATTTTCAATTGACCTCCACCCTCCACTTTACACTTCAGAGCCTCTGCGGCCTGAAACCTCTCTGAACAAACCTTCACACCTTGGGAAGACCAGCTGGGTACCCGGGTCAGGTCGGGTCAGGTCAGGTCGCAGGGTACCCTCACCTCCCCAGGGGCGTCCTCAGGCCTTTAGCCACCAACACTCAGACTACAACTTCCTTCCTTCCTTTTTTAAGTTTTTATTTTGAAAATCTCAAATCTGCAGAGAAGTTGAGAGAGTACCATGAATTCACATATACCCTTAAATGCAACAACTGGTGACAAGGTTAAGTGTCAAGGTAAGTCCTCTTGCAGGAGCACCACACAATGATTGAAGCCAAGAAATTTAACAGTGGTGCAACTCTGCTGTCTAATATTCA
Organism: Proteles cristata cristata; assembly: GCA_017311185.1. Lineage (NCBI taxonomy): Eukaryota > Metazoa > Chordata > Mammalia > Carnivora > Hyaenidae > Proteles > Proteles cristata. The sequence continues at coordinate 1,799,644 of JAESUZ010005475.1, forward strand.
GTCCATATTCAAACTTTACCCATTGTCCTGACACTGCCCTTTATAGCATGGGTGAGGTTTTTTTTTAATGTTTTGTTTTTGTTTTTGTTTTTATTCATTTCTAGGAGAGAGAGAGACAGTGTGAGCAGGGGAGGGTCAGAGAGAGAGGGAGTCACAGACTGAAACAGGCTCCAGGCTCTGAGCTGGCAGTCAGCATAGAGCCCGACGTGGGGCTGGAACCCACAAACCGCGAGATCATGACCTAAGCGAAAGTCGGACGCATAACCGACTAAGCCACCCAGGCACCCCATAGCATGGGTGAGTTTTCTTAATAGAGGATCCAGCTCCAGATCCCACATTTCATTTACTTCTCAGGTCTCTTCATTAAGGACCTTTTCAGAGAAAGGAAAGAATCACAGCCCTGTCATTCTGCCAGATGTCTTTCTTTGTTCTCATCCCCATGCTTCCCAGGCATGTGCATGTATATGCACACACACACACACACACGCACACACACACCCACTGGTCCAGCGTGGGGTCTTGAGGTCTGTACATCAGGCCCTGTGTCTGCCACCTTCTCACACCTGTTACCCCATCAGGCAACTAAGTCTCCGCTCATGTCTGCATTACAGACATGAGTCCTTATGGTAGATGTGCTGTGTTTTGTTTATAGATTCTTCCAGAGAAGGAGGGATATCCCTGACTTCCATGATTCTTTGAAATCATAAGGCCTACTGAGTCTGGGTCAAGGGATCCTCTGAGTGGCATCCCTCTGGGTCACAGCCCAGTCATCTCTGCCGTGGGTATTCTCCCTCAGGTCAGCCTTGTTTAGGGCCAGCTGGCATGTGGTATGGGAGTTGACCCTGCCTCCAGAGACATCGCCAGTACAGAAGGAATGGGTCTGGGGCATGTAGCAGTAATCCTGACTTAGCAGGAGGCTTCAGCCTTGGGTAAGGCATTTGAATCTAGAAAATCTGTGATTCTTAGCTCCATGAGACCTCAGGCAGGTTCCCTAGCCTATCAAAGCCTCGACTGTCCCCATCTAGAAAATGGAAAGAATAATATCTATCACATGAAGATTAAATAGGACTCATCCTCAAAATAATTTTTCCTGTCATTCTGGAAATGTATTAGGTGCTCAGAAAAACTTGGCTACCACCATTATCATTCTCCCTTCCTTCCTTTCTGAGAACACAGAACCCAGAATAGGCATGCTGTCAGCAGGGCACTCAGGCACTTTGTGCATCTGCACTGCTTTCTCCTTTACATCAAACGAGGCCAGGAGCCAACTCCTGTACCAGCAGAAGGGTTTCTTGCGAGGTTCCCAGGCCCTGCAAGCACTATACCCCCTTGGCAGAATTCCCCTACTGTCCATGTGGAGCCACACATAAAGGACCAGGAGAGGGCCTGAGCCCCAGCCCCACGTGCTCAGTAGCCTCAGGGCACAGGGTCTAGCCTGGCAAACAGCAGCATGAAGCCCAGGCCCCTGCTCTTGGCATCTAGGAGAGGCTTCCTCTGGACACCACCTTCCTTGGCAGTGGAAAGGACAGGAGAGGTGCCTGTTAGGGGCGTGGTCCAACCCAGTGACACTGCCGAGTTCGTCTCAAGCCCTATGGGCTGCACACATCCCCTGCAGAGATAGTAAGGGGCACTGTCCATTCACAGTGATGTGCTCACGGTGACCTGTTGGGTCAACTGGTGAGGCCAGGCCTCACTGCCTCCAGAGGAATCAGACGTGCACACTTGGATTTTCACACCGAGACCAAACCCAGACCCCATCACTCTGGCCCCTGGGGCAGCCTTTCTGTGCTGTCTTCCCTGTGTGTCAAGTCTGTGCCCCACCCAGGGTCAGTCACATCACTGACACTTGGGGATTCTGGGGCCACCTTGCTTCACTCTTCCCAGGACTTTCTTGGTCACAACCCAGATAGTCACCAGGTTACATCCAAGCCTACAGAAGACTGGAATGTGGCTCTTCACTCGGATTTTGCAAACAATCGGCATTTACTGATAGAGGAGCTGCTGGCATTCAGCTGCCCTCTTTTCCCTGCCTGTATACTTTTTCTTCGCAGTGCAACCTTGTTTTCCCAAAGATGATGATGACTATTTCTAACATATTTGCATTGATCAGATTTACTTCTCATGACTCCGTTTGGAGACACCAGGTGTGTAGACGAGACACCGTCTGAGATCAGAAGAGCCTGCTTCTTACAGGGGCAACCAGGCAAGCAGACATCCTGGGGAACGTGGCCTTGGAGCGGGACCCTCTGGCTCAGAGACAGGTATACTGGGACGAGTGACCTGTACAAGCACAGGTGTGAAGGTGGGAACGAGCACAGGTGATCCAAGTAATGGTTGTGGGGGGCACGGCAGGAGCCAACACTGGACAGATGGATGGAGTCAGTCCCAGCAGGGCCTCAGCCACGACAGGGCCTCCCCACCCAGCTCCGTGCTGGGGTCACAAGGCGTGAACATGATACTGTGGCAAAAGCTCTCTGCACGCCGTCTCTCGGTGGTGATTGTATTACTGTCCTTTCAGGCTTTCCCCAGTAGACGCAGTGGTTCAGAGCCTCCCTCCCTGGGGTCTACTGTGAGCAGACACCATGACCAGCTTCTTGGGGTGGGGGTGGGGAATGCAGGCCCAGAACAACGACCCCAGCTCAATTACCCCTGCACTGTGACATGCAGTCATGGACTGGCTCTGGCAGGAAAAATCAGACCTGACCACAGAGAGCACGGCATGGTGCTGGGTCCCCAGAACTTATTTTTGTTCATACAGAGTATGCTTGTTAGAAGCCAAGAGTGAAGATCCAGCCTGCTGTTGTCACGGCACACCTCTACCCCGGGCCCCTGAGACCTGAGTAGGCCAACTGGTGGCCAAGGTCAAGTGGAGCCTCTGGGTGCCCATGCCATGGGCTGTGAAGAGAGACCGGAGCTGGCAGGTAAGGGGACCAGCAGGCGACGTCCTAGAACACCCACAGGGCTCGAATTTCTCATCCAGGGGCGCCCCTCACAGCCCTGGCCTGCACCCTGCCCCTCCTGACCCTAGGATAACTCTTCTCCCCCCCCACCAGCCCCTTACCCCCAAAGCAGGAGAGAAGAAGAAGGGAAGTTACCAGCCCTGGGAAGGGGGCCCACCGGAGACCCAGCTGATAGCTCTCACTCATTCTTACAACCGCTCAGATATAAGGTCATCTTACTGTCTGTGTGGCAGAGACAAAACCAAAAAAATGTCAAGATAATAGTACCCCTAGATTTTCCCCCCTCTCCCTGTCTGTTCTGGGCTCTTTCTTTGCTCCTGGGTCTTCACTGGGCTGAAAGGAACACGGATTTCCTTTGTGGGGTGTCCTGGTCTCCTGCTGTTTGCTCCCAAAGAGGGTGGTTGGTTGTGAAGGGTGAAGCAGATGACAGAAAGCAGCCAGCACCTGCCAGGTGAATTCTAAGCATAGCTCTTGTGTAAACCTACCCCCCCCCATCCAGCCAAAACAGGAGGGGTGTGTAGAGGGTTGCATGCAGCTCCGAGTTGGCCTGAGTTCTAGAGTCAGACGTGGGTGGGAGTAGACAGGGGTGACCTCTGGCTGGGGCCAGGGCCACCAGATCCTTGAGCAGCTTCCTGGTTGAGGGCCGAGCTGGAGACCCAAGTGGCTGCCCAGAGGCCAGAGCTGGCCTGAAGTGAGAGCCGGCATGGCCTGAGCAAACTGTGACCCAAGGTACTGTGGGAGCCATCCTCGGGGGCGGTGGGGAACCTTTGTGGGCTCAGGGCCAGTCATGGGCTGAGCAGGTTGAAGAGTGTGAACCCTGAGATTGGCCCCTGCCAGGGGCTTGTGCTGCTCTGGGAGTAGCAGCAGCTGCCACCTTCTCCAGCATGCCTTTATTTTTTAGTGTTTATTTATTTTTGACAGAGATAGAGAGGGAGAGAGAGAGAGCGTGAGCACATGAGCGGAGGAGGAACGGGGGGTGGGGGGCAGAGGATCCGAAGTGGGCTCTGTGCTGACAGCAGAGAGCTGACGTGGGCCTCGAACTCACAAACGGTGAGATCATGACCTGAGCCGAATTCAGACGCTTGACTCGAGCTACCCAGGCACCCTTCTACATGCCTTTTTTTTTTTTTTTTTAAGTTTGGGGTTTTTCCCCAGTTAATACCTTTAGTTTTCTTTTGTTGGTTTTTTTCTTTCCTGCTTCAGGTTTACTATAGAAAAGTACAGAAAATAACAGACACCAGCATCCGAATTTATAAATGTTAAGACCTGGACATGTTTAGTTTTGAAGTTTTCAATTCATGTAAAAGCAATAAAACAGTGCAGATGGCTCTCCCTTCTGACTCAAGAGACTCTCCCTCCCTGCCCACTAATGCTGGCATGGGCTCGAGGACCTCTCTGCAGTCTACGTTTTCATATTTGTGAGATATCTAGACTCACACATGCACATATGCATATGAGCAAACATGAAGGAACATGTACACGGGCCCATGTGTGGAAACTGCTATCTATTTTTGAGCTTATCCACATTGATACAGATCTGATTTATTCATTTGAACTTCTCCATAAGGATCCTCATACATATCTCACACTTTGTTTATCCACTTCCCTAGTGATTTACATTATTTCCAATTTTGTGCCGTAACAAGTGATACCATAATGAACATTCTTTTTCAGCCTCCCAGTGGTACCCAAGTGTATGTACCCAGAGTGGGGACTTCAGCATCTTTCGGAAATGCATTGTTTCAAATTCACACGTTTTTGCTCTCCGCTCCTCCAAGTGGTTGGATTCATTTACACTCCTGACCATGGGCGTGAAATTTCCCACTGCTCATCGTTTTATCTGCCCTTGGGATTATCAGACACAATCTTTTCCTAAATTGATGGATATAAAATGATATTTCATTTTTACTAATTTGCATTTTCCCGATAATGAGTTGAATATCTGATTCCATATTTTCATTGGCAACTCACATTCCCTCTTCTGTGAATTGTTCATTTATTTCATCTACTTTTCCTATAGGTTGTTTTTTTTTTTCTATTGATTTTTATGTTGCTAATCCTGTATGTGGTGTATGTACCCCAAACATCTTCTCCCTGTTGGTTGCTTTTCTTCTTAAATTGTTTTTGAACACCACAGCGACTGCATAGCTCCTGACTGTGCTGCAACATGAATTTTTCAAAGTGCATGTGTCCATGTCCCTCCCTAGGTCAGTCGTTGCTGGGCCCTGAAGCCCCTTATGCCCATCCAACCACCATCCACCATCTGATCCATTAATGAGTGGACTCTGTTAATACCTTTCCCAACACTGTACACCCTTACCAGAGGGACGCCCTCCTGGTTATGGAGTAATTATCCTCTTAATGTACTGGGCCTCTGTTTCCTAAGGGTCTCCTTGAGCTTTTTGTATCTGCCTTCAAAAAGGAGAGTGGTCAGTGGCCTGGGGTTCTCCATTTTTTGCTGTCCATCAAGTTAAAGCATTCATGATGGACTGGCTCTGTAGTAACTGTTTTTCAAATATGAGTTTATTATTAATCTTGGAAGCTGTATTAGGGATAACAGGAAGCAGCAAAGGAATGAGGTTCAAGGAAGGGTATCTCAGTGGTACCTGAGGCTATAGCTGGGCATCAGGAGAGCCATGATGGGCCTCACTGGTTCATCTGGGCTCTCTTCAGGCAGGGCATAGACTCCCCTCCACTCATAACACCCTTAACACCCTCTGCCCAGTGCTGCCCAAGGGGAATCTCCAGGATCATTGGCTTTATGAGTTATCAGTGAGGTGTGGCATCACACTCCTTATATTAGTCAGGGTTTTATAGAGTAACAAAGCCAAAAGGATATATAGTATACACATAGGAAAATATTTATTATAAGGAATTGGCTCATGCAAAGTTAGAGGCTGAGAAATCCCACAACACCCTCTGCCGCTAGAGACCCCAAAGGGCTGGTGGTGTAATTCCGTCTCCTCCAAAGGCCTGGAACCAGGAGCCCCGAGAGCAAGACAAGATGTGAAATCTCAGCTCAAGCAGTGAGGCAGGCAGGAAGAAGGGCTAATTCCTCCTTCCTCTGTGTTTTGTTCCACTGGGGCCCTGAAAGATTGCCCCTTCCCCCCCACATACTCACACTAGGGAAGGCAATCTCCTGAGTCCACCAATTCACACACTAATCTCATCCGGGAACACCCTCACAGTTACCCTCAGAGATGATGTTTATTCTAGGCACCTCCTAGCCTAGTTAGCTTGACACATAAAATTAACCATCACACCCACCAAAAAGTCTCAGGGATCCCAGGCGTTTGGGACATGCTGGGTTCTATTGAGCTACATAGGCTTATGCTCTTGTGAGTGGGTTTCATCTTGGGGCTTCTCAGAACTTCTCTTATGAGTCTGCAAAAAAAGGACAGGCAATGACGCTCCTAGACATCTTGAGGCACAGGCCTCTGCTTTCCATGGGACACATTGGATGGTCTGGACTGGCCTGGACACCTTCTCCAAACCCATCCCCCCACACCTCCACACCCGTTCCAAGCTCCCTCTTCCCCATTGAGGCCACTCACTGCCCCACCCTGGTCTCTCAGAAGACATAGTCCTGGCCCATCTAATACGGGGCACAGAATGATGGATCCATCACATCACATCAGCAGTAGACTTCGGTCAGCTGAGCTCCACAGCAAGTTGGGCTGGGAGCTCAGGACCTTGGGACTGTCCAAGAGCAGAGAGCACCACGTGTGTCCTGCCTGTGGGCTTCTGAGCTCATCTGTCCACATGATCCCTCAGGCAGAGAGGGAGATCTTAGCCCAGCAGATGGAGTCTGTGATTCTGACCTCATCACCAGGTCTGTGTGACCCACCAGCCCAGCCCAGACACCTGACCGCTGGGCATTCATTCATTCAACTTGCCAACATGGAGGCATGGAGATGGGAAAAGTGACCTGCAGCCCTTCCCTGTAGAACAGCAGGGGGACACAGAGAGGTGGGGAGCTGGGCCCCTCCCTGTAGGCAGTCGCAGGAAGTCTCACAGAGGAGGAACAGTTGAGGGCACAGAAGGGACAGCAGAGGGCACAGCAAAGACAAGGCCTAAGGCCTGGACTGATGCAATCTTGAGACAATGGGGTGACCCAGGATGGCAGGGGGAGGGGCCGGGGGGTGGGCTGGCCAGGGGATGGGAGCTTTGTGTGGCCTGATGGGGCACTGACCCCACCTCTGAGGGAGCTGGGTGGCCTGTGTCCAGCCCGTGTTGGCTCAGCCTCTCTGCACAGGAGCCCTGGAGCTCTGAGCTGGGGTGGGAGCACCAGTACCTGCCCAGCGTGCAGTGGTGTAGTGAGGTGGGTGTCAGAAACCCGTGCCCTGTCTGCAGTCCAGGCCCGTGCTGAACAAATCCCGCCAAGCAGGCGGCATATTCAGGTATCACTCAGGTTGGTAGCTGGTTTGTCGCATGCTCTGGGGGATGTGGCCAGGTCATAGGAAACACAGGGTTCTGGTTACAGCCTTTTCCAGCTCCCATCCCGAGACAACATGTGTACCTAGAAAGCTAGAACAATCCATGCCATGCCTCAGGGAGAGCCAGCTGGGAAAGATACCGGGGAATATAGAAAAAAGCATTGCCCAGTTCTGAACAGAAGAGAGCTCTGAGGCAGCCCCATGCCAGCACTTCATGTCATAGAAGGGAAAACCAAGGAAATGAGGGCAAGGCTTGTCCACAGTTGCACAGACAGGGGCTGGGGGCCTGCCTGCCAGGTGAGGACTGTGGAGCCCCAAGCTGGGTTTCTGGTCAGCCACGCACAGGGAATAAACTGTGTCAACATCTTATTATATAGAAGGCATTCAGCTCAGCCCAGAGCCAGCAAAGTCGGAGCAAGGACATGGAGGGTGAAATAATAACATGAACTGGCTTGTTTTTATCGTTTTTATTACTTTGATCCTTTCCCACAACACTGCAGCTTGGACCTCGGGTGGCCCCCGGAGTAGGCAGGGCAGACGATGCTGCTGAGAGACATCTGAGGCCTTGGGGGGTGCAGGGGACTGCCCTGACCCAGGGGCCCCCACTGCGGGTGGCTAGAGAGCCTTTCCGGCTGGCCACTCTGGTTTTTAATCCTTCCTGCATGCTAGGCCAGCTGCTGAGGGTACAGTGGGAACACCTGGAGGGCGTGTGGGCCCTGAGCCCCCTTGGGTGGCAGGGGGGGATGTGGGGCCTACCCAGGGGGTACCAAGGGGTTGGTGTGTGCTAGTAGCTGCGCCGGGGGCAACCTTAGAGACCACCCCCCCCACACACACACACACACACCAGGCTGGATGCAGGGCTCGGTGTACCCTCTCCCTGCAGATGGGCAGCTTTCAGAGTTTCTTGCTTCTCTCCAGCTCCCAGAGAATCCACAGGATTCCTGAGGGCTGATGCGCTCCATCTTCCCAGGCTGGAAAATCTCAGGAGACTCCAGGAAAAAGACAGATCCCTGAGATCTGCTCACAGCCAACAGTCAAGGCCAGAACAGGCTCAGATTTCAGCCATGGTAGTACCTGTTTCTCTAACTCCTGGCACCGGGGTGGGCTTCTCAGGTTCACGTCATTATCACGGGACACTTACAGCTGCTTCCTGAGGTAGTTGGGAAAGACAGTTTCACCTCCTAGTTCATTAGCTTGCCTGAGGTCCCTCCACTAAGTGGCTGGATTCCAAGGGCCCCTACGTGAGCCCCCCCCACCCCCCAGTCCATTCAGCACCAGCTACTCGCTGCTCAGCAGCAACATTTTCTGGCACTTTCTCTGGGAAGACTCAGCCCTCAGCACTTGACTAGCATTTAAGTCCTCACAGTGAGCCTGAGAACCTGGTAGTTGTTCTCCCCATTTTACAGGTGAGTATACTAAGACGCTATAGAGATTGAGCCATCGTTAGGGATGTGCACCAGAAGTGGGACCTCTGAGTTTCCACAGTGCTTAAACTATCCATGACACTGTCTCTTTAAAACACAGAGCGAACTGTGCCGCTTCTCTGCACCAGACCCCTCAGTTCCCGAGAACAGCTGCATACCCTTACGAGCACGCGCACACTCGCAAGCAGGCACACGTGCACGCGCGCAAGGCACACGCGCACCTGCAGGGGAGCCCCGCCCCGAGCCCGCCCACAGCAGTGGGCTCCCCAGGCTCCGGGAGCTAATTACCTCACAGGAAATCTCAGTGTGAGTCTCACATCATCGGAGGTGTCCCCCGCGGATGGCTCGAGACAGAACACCTGTGGCAGAGCCCCTGGCCAGGCCCAGCTGCAGCAGATGTCCGCCACAGCTGGAGGGCAGCCAGGCATCAGGCCACGTGCAGCTAGTCCAGGGCAGGCCCGCGGCCCGGGGTTTGCGGAGTAGCCAGAATACAGGCCTAAAAGCTTCTCCACTCGCTGACTCCAGCCTGCCGCACAAGGCTTCGCTCTTTGAGGCAGTGTCCCGCCTGCTCCACGGGGTCACTGTGACCCTTAGTGAACTGAGCCCCTGCATGTGTGCAGCCCGGAGACACAGGGAACGGTGTCTGTCCCGGACAACAGGAAACAGGACGTCCACCCTCAATGAGCTGACAGCCTGCTGAGGGGGAGGACACAGTCGGCCAAGCAAGGACCACTCGGTGCATGTGCCAGGCGGGTGAGTCTCTGCCTCTCTTAGGGGAGAGGCAGCAGCGACCGAGTCAATAAAAACGACGCTAGCCCCCTGTGACAAACAGGCTAGGTGGAGGGGACAGGTAGGGCAAAGATGGCGGGAGTGCCCTCTTTGGAGAGACTCTGAGCTGAGCAGAAAAGGGCAGGGGCCCCAGGTGGCAAAGGACGAGAAGGATGAACCAATAGCCTGGTCCCAAGGAAGGAAGCAGCTAAAGAAGGAGCAGGGGATCCTGGAGGCCATGAAGTGCCCTGAGGGCCATCGGAGGGAAAGCGGGATTCTACTAGCACCAGGAAGCCACTGGGGGTGGCGCACCACGGAGTGGCAGGATCTGACTGTCATTTTGGAAAAGTCGCTCTGGCTAATGTGTGTGTGAGTAGGGGTGGGGTGCTATGGGGCCCTCAGGGGAGCAGGGAGACCCGTGAGAGGCTTGTGCTGCCGTCCAGCATTGAGATGGTGGTGACCAGAATGAGGGTGGGGGTGAGGGTGGAGAGAAGGGAGGGGTCCAAAGGAGTGGGCTGGGGACTGGCCTCCAGGTGGCAGGAGCCCACAGGAGCTGCTGGTCTGGCCCGGGACCGGAGCGCTGAGGCAGAAGTAGGTAGTGCAATCCCGGCCAAGACCAAGGAGGAAGCGGCTTAGGGCAGGGAGTCAAGAATGGAGAAGAAAAGGAGAGGAGGTTCAAGACAGGATCAGAGTCAGAGAACCTCAGAAAGTTCGCTGGAAAAGAATTCTGTGGTTTTCAATCTCCTGCAGTGAGATGAGAGGCCAGAATTGGCCCCCAACCTCCCATCCACCATAACCCATCTCTCCAGAACCCCAAAGCACCTCCTAAGTAACCACAGGGTCCACGGAACACACTTTGAGAATGCTGGAGGAGGCCAGCTGTATTGGTTTGGAATTCACCTAACTGTAACCGGTGCCCAGAGAGGGGAAGGGAGTGGCTTGGAACACACAGGGAGTTCGAGGTGGGGCAATCCTAGGACAACAGACACCAGCCCAGAGCTCCTCGTTTGGCTGCCAGAGTTGCCTCCCACTGCTTGGCCCTCCCTCACCTGATACCTTACCTCAAGTCTCTCCTTCCCTCTCCAGGGTCCCTGGCTTTGTCACCAGCTCCAGGGGCTTCTCCTCCCTCCTCCTGGGTGTACGAGGTCAGAGACATGGCAGACTGTGGCGGGGGCAGGGGAAGTGTGTTGGTGGGTGCGGGAGAGGCCTATGCCTTAGGAGACCCCGACCAGGTGGACTCTTGTCCCTGGATGAGGCCCCCTGACCTGCTCACCTCCCGGCACTGAAAGCCCCCTCAGCATCTCAGCCATGAGGCCCCAAGGGCAACTTCCAAGGGCAAGTTCAAGGCAGGCAGGGATAATGCCAGGCTTCACCACCACCATAGAACCCCAGGAGGTGCCAAGCTGGCTGGCTCCCCGCAGCTGGCTGCCATGTCCAGGAGGCTTACACCGAGCTGAGCTCCCAACAGGAATCTCTACGTGAGCATGTCTGAGCCCAGCGCAGCTCTGGCCTGGGGATCATGCCACCTGAGGAATTCTCAAAAGCTGGAAAGAGGGCTCTGCCTTCCTCCCCCTCGTCCTGCACCTGCCCCCACTATGGCATCACTAACGTCTACTCCCGGTCTCCTGAGCAACCCACATCTACTTGTCTGACCAGCCTCAGCCACTGAGGGGTTATGCACCCCAGTCCCTGCCACCCCAGTCATCCGCTCGTGTGCATGGAGGGGAGAGGCCCAGCAGCCCCTCACTCTGGCCTTCACTAGACCTGGGGCAGAGGCAGAAATGGGGCAACCCCTGCTGGCCCCCCACCTCTTCGCCTGGGCCCAGGCATGGAGGTGCCTCTCAGGATGGGGGCCGGCAACAGCCAGCATTCAGGAGCCTGACCCTCCCATCTCCCTCCAGCCCACCCTACACTTAGGGGTACGTTGGCTTGCTGATCTGGGTATCTGTGAGGGCACTGGCACTGTCTCAGGACACCCCGGCCCCACCTCTGGCCACCCCTAACTGTAAGCACAAACTGAAGGGGAAGTCAGGGCCCAGAAATGACAGCTCCATCCAATCAGTACTTACCTCTTAGAATCTAGGATCCTTGCCAGGAACTTGTGGGTCCCATTCCCTGGTCAGGAGCCTGATGGGGCCTCAGTCACTCACTCACAGGGCCTCTGGAAGCCCAGGCGACGCAGAGTCTTCTGACCCCCACTTAGATGTGTCTTTTCTCCTCTGCTCCAGGTCTTTGTTCTACTCCCGAGTGTACCCAGAGCCTCCACACCTCTCTGGTCACAGGTCCAGGACCTCCAAGTTGCGTCAGAAGCCTCTGCCATGGTACATACCTTCCCACTGTCCTCCTTCCTCGCCTTTGGCCTTCCTACTATAGCCATGTCCCAGACCTTACCCAGGAGCCCGAGAGACCCAGGCAAGAGACTTCTAGCTCCCTGTGCTGAGAGAGACTCCTATTGCCCCCTCCTCCTCTCATTGGCCTCTTTCCCTGTCTCAGAGACTTCAGTGGCTTAGCTTCTGTATGAAAAGCGAGCCCAAGGGGTGCCTGGGTGGCTTAGTCGGTTAAGCATCGGACTTTCGCTTAGGTCATGATCTCGCGGTTTGTGGGTTCGAGCCCCGCGTCAGGCTCTGTGCTGACTGCCAGCTCAGAGCCTGGAGCCTGTTTTGGTCTGTGACTCCCTCTCTCTCTGACCCTCCCCTGGTCACGCTGTCTCTCTCTCTCTCTCCTAGAAATAAATAAAACATTAAAAGAAAAAAAAAGAGAGAGCCCAAGAAGGGACAGGCAGGGTGGGCACTGGGCCTGTGAGATCCTATTCTCCTGCTCTGTTAAGAAATATTTCACCCACTAATCCAGGCAGGTGCCCATGCCTCTCCCTCTCCCTCCTCCTGTGTCCCCTTCCTTCTCTACGTTTCCTGTGAGGCTGCTGCAAGTGTCATGCCCGGCCTCCCATTCTGTATGAAAAAAACTCTGAGTGCCCACAGAGTAATTCCTGGCAGGAGGGACCAGCCCCACCTCTGGCAGGTAGAATCTGGGCTGGGGGCCCACAGCATCCACGCCGCACCCCACCTGCCCAGCTAGGCCTGGCGGTGGCCCACTGGGCAGCCCGAGGCCTAGCTCCATCCCGGGAAGAAGGTGGCTGTGCTCTCCTGATCCACAAAGACACACAGCCCTTTCGAGGTGATTGAGGATGACGATGACTAATTGTGTCAGCAGTTGGTCTCAACTGGAGCCTTGCCCCAATTAAAATGGAAATGCTTCCTGTGATTTGCGGGCTTGAGCTGGAGTGGAGGGTATGGGGATGTTTACACAGATTTGCAGGGATACTGCCCGAAATGGATCCACGGAGTAAAAGCAATTTATCTCAGCGAGTCAGGGCCTGCGGGGTGATTTAATTAAGGCCAAATCAGCCACAGTCTTTGGCTCTCCCATACCTGGCATCACTGGGTGGCGGTGCTGAGCGGGCTCTCCTTCTCTCTTCTCCAGGACCAGGGAGGTCAGAGCACAGTCCTGGACTGAGTGGATGCTCGCTCAGCTTGCCAGGCCTGTGTCCAGGACCTTGTACCTGGATGGCATCCCAGGCACAGTGGGGAAGAGCAGGACGCCTACAGTGTGGCCCTGGGGAGTGTCAAATGTGTACAGTCACCTCCCTAAGGGCTTCCCACACGGGCACTCATCACGCCTCATAGCACAGCCAGGTCAGCAGCTGCACAGAGGGTTTGTGAGGTCACACGGTCAGTAAATGACAGTTGGGACCCACACCCCACTCAGTGTGACCTGTGACACCATGATCCGGGGCTGAGGAGGACACAAGACTCAGAGTGTAGTCTACCTTCTCAAGAATGCCTGGGTGAGGACCGAGGGGGAAGAATATACTTTGGGCCTCAGGTGGGTCTGGTTACTGATGCTTCGTCTTTGAGAGAGGTCCTAAATGATAATGGCGATTATTAATAACAGCATCCACCAGTTGCCACCCCACCCCTGGCAGATGCAGACACAAAGGAGAGGGAAGGACACACCAAAGCCCAGGACAAATAAGTGCAGGGCACAGCCATTGGAGCTGGTCAGGAGACCTGTGTGGGTCAGCAGGCATCTGCTCCATGAACTGTAGCCCCGCCCATGACAAGGGGAGGGGTCTCACATGGCCCCCCATCCATCCGCCTCTCAGAGCCCAGCGCAGGACCAAGCAGAGCCTGGAGGATCCTCGCGCCTGCCGGGGGGGGGGAGGGCTGCACAAAGAAGGGGAGAGGAGAGGCTGGCACCCCTGCATCCTTGCCTGCCCTTGGTGTGCAGACCCAGCCACGCTGGGGCGCCGGGGGCCTGAGGCAGAGGGCATAAGCTCTGTGCAAACATCCTGCCTTCTCCCCAGGATATTGTCTTTAATAAAAGACCATGGAAATGTCAGCTAGTCTAAACAAATAGCCAAGTTTTATGGAGGATGAGCAGCCTGAGTACATGGGCGCCTCCAGGGCCTGCTTTTCAAGGTGGCTTTGGAAAATTGTGTGCTGGCAAGAAAATGTGGCATCTTTCCTGTCAGGGTGAGCATCTAGGACCGTGACAACTGAGCCCAGAAAGGCAGGGCTTGCAAGGTCCCTGGGGAAGAAGGGGCAGGTAGACCTTGGGCCTGGTGTGGGGTGGCTGGCCTTTAGGGGCTAGGTTCCCATCAGATGGGGGCTCCATCGTGAGGACCCTCAAGCAGGGCTGACCAAGGCCCCGGGAGCAATGGGGTTGAGGGTAGTTCTGACCACAGACACCTCTTGGGCCTGGCGTCCCTTCCCCCCTCTTCTCCCCTCCCCTGCAAGGGTCTACTTCCTGTAGCCTCATCTTTCTCCTTATCCATTATGCAGATCTCTGTGTTAGGAGAGGCACAGTGAAGGGGGTGGGGAGAAGGAGACCCAGAATAAAGAGGGAACTTACAACCAGCACCTGACGAGCTGAGGCCTGGGTCCGGCTGGGAGCTGCTGAAGCAGCTGCTGGCTCAGTCCCCGACAGCAATCAGGATGCTGAGTCCATTCAGGGTTTGAGGCGCCCCCAAGGTCCTGATGCCAACAGCAGGCTGTGAGTGCCCACACTCCCCGAAGAGCAGCTCCAGTCATGCTCAGAGCGGGCATGCAGGCTGATGTCACAGACTAGAATGGTTTCCAGGGTGCTCGGCCCTTTGTTGGTTCACATGGCCTCCGTGGATTGTGGCTGCTTGCAAGGAGAACCACTGAGTCAGCCCTGGCTCAGGAGAGTGAGGCCCTGAGAGTGAGCCTCAGAAGGCTAGTGGGTCACTTTTAGGGCAACAGTGAAGGTGAACCACACTCATTGCAGGCACCCCCTCCTCCCCATCACTGACGAGAGCAGTCAGGCTCACGATAGACAAGGCTACCAAGGCTGTGTAGGTGGACAAAGAGCCAGCACCAAAGCTAGTGGCGAGCTCCCCAGCTAAGGGATGGCCCCAGGGGGTGGCCATACAGAGAGAGAGGCACAGGCTCTACAGTCCTGTTCAGGCTTGAATCTCAGCCCTGCCCCTGCAGTGCCAGCAGGGAGACCTTGGGCAGTAAGTCAGGGCGCCACCCAGCTTCCCCATTCCTCACCTGTGAAGCTGGGGAGAGTGGGGATGAGGAGCTGGGTGCCAGGCGCTGAGCAGAGCACTCTGTCAGTGGAGGTCCATGCCCCTTCTCAGGCTCCCTCTGAACTGGGTGCCAAAGCAGGCCCTTCTCACTGTGGAGGACTCCAGCCTCAGGCCTCTAGGAGAGGGGTCCAATGTGGCAGATGGTAATTTCCCAAAAAGGCAACAAAAATAATTCTGGTCCCTTGTGTTCTCTTGGAACCTGCCAGTCTTCCACCAGGAGGGGGTCTGTTTCCTCTCCCATTGACCTCAGGGTGAGGTGGGGATTTGGCGAGCAATGGGGCCTTTGTGGCTTCCTGGATAAATAGAAATCTGCAGAAATGATACCAAGTGAAATCAGAGACGAGGTCGGACAAGGCAATTTGTTTTCTCTTTCTCTCTGTCTCTCTCTCTCTGGAGTTTCACCCTTGGTGGCCACCATATTGTGAGAAAGCCCAGGACTCCCAAGGGGCCACATGGAGGTGGTCTGCCTGGCAGCCCAGCAGGTCCCAGCAACAGCATCCATGGCCAGACCTGGGAGCCACAAGTCTTCAGATGACTCTAGCTGCCCCAGCTGATGTGAGTAGGACAGAGGCAAACTGTGCCCATCAAGCTCTGGGCAGTTTGCAGTTTTGTGAACGAAATCAACATTGTCATTGAAGCCGCTAATCCGTGGGGTGATTGGGTATGTACCAAGAAGTACCTCAGCATTCTGGGGCTGGGTCTTTTCTCCTGGACTCACAGAATCAGGGCCTGAGCAGAGGGGCTGAGTGCCAACGTCATCCACTCTGCCTCTCGTCAGATGAATGAAGCCCCTGACCAGTGAGACCTGTCTCAGGAGACAAGGCCCCAGCAACCATCCTGTCCCTCCTAGCCCAAGGCCTCGGGACCAGGCTCAACTTGTAGTCTAGTTGCCTTGGGCAAGAGAACCTTGTGCAAGTCAGGACTACTATTTTTCACATGAGAAAACTGAGGCTCCAGGACCGACAGAGTCCCTTGTCGATGCGTCCCCATTCGACCTTGGAAGAGGCACACTGGGGAATGATTTAAAAGTGTCTGCTCTAGATCACCCCCATGCCAGCCATGGCCCCACATTGCTGGGGCAAAGCAGCAGCTCTCAGCCACAGGCGCCCCCATCAATCAATATTTTTAATTACTTACATGATTGACTAATAAAATTCTCCACTGACTAATTGATTTTTTGATTAAGCGAGAGTGTCTGTTTTTATTAAAAGGCTACTTAGATGGTTTTTTTTTTTTTTCATAAAATGGGAGGTTGTATGTCTTTTGGTCATTTTGGAAGAAGAAACATGAGAGGGGGCAAGACGAAGGGAGACCTGGAGGCCAAGAGTACAGGCCCAAACCAAGAGGCCCAGTGATAAATTAATCGACAACCATGCTCTCCTCTCCATCTGCCTGGCCAAACACCCAGAGTCTCCCGCAGTGGGCTAAGCGCTGGCCAGAGGGACCCTCGGACTTGGGCAGGCAGTGCTGAAAAACACACTTTACCCAAGCCAGGCTCAGCCAGACCTGCTTCCAATGTTTTTTTAAAGTGAACTGTGAACTACCCTTTGCATTTTAATAAAAGTATTGGTTTTTATTTTTATTTCTTTTAAAAAGTTTTAATGCTTATTTATTTTTGAGAGAGAAAGAGCATCAGAGCATGAGCAGGGGAGGGACAGAGAGAGGATGACACGGAATCCAAAGCAGGCTCCAAGCTCTGAGCTGTCAGTACAGAGCTGGACACAGAACTTGACCCCACAGGTCATGAGATCATGACATGAGCTGAAATCGAAGCTTAACTGGTTGAGCCACCCAGGTGCCCCAAAAGTATTGGTTTCTAAATTATAAAAGTAACTCATTCTTCCTGCACAATGTGGAAAAGACAGACAAATCTAACAAAACAACAAACAATAAGCTCTCAACCTTGGGCTGTGGCCTGCAAGGGCAGCTGATGGGGGTGCTGCTATAAGAAGGACCTCAGGGCCAAATGTGCTTTCCCAGGGGTCCAAGGCCCTAGAGAACTGTCACCATAGAAATCAGGGCCCAGAGAAAGCTGCTCAAGGCTACCACATTGGTGGGCCTGCTTTGCCACACCTTTAAAACTGTGATGTGTATTTTTAAATGTTTTTTTAAATTAATTTATTTCTTAATTTACATCCATGTTAGCATATAGTACAATAATGATTTCAGGAGTAGATTCCTTAATGCCCCTTACCCATTTAGCCCCTCCCCCCTCCCACAACCTCTCCTGCAACCCTCTGTTTGTTCTCCATATTTAAGAGTTCCCCTCCCTGTTTTTATATTATTTTTGCTTCTCTTATGTTCATCCATTTTGTATCTTAAAGTCCTCATGTGAGTGAAGTCATATGATATTTGTCTTTCTCTGACTAATTTTGCTAAGCATAATACCCTCTAATTCCATCCATGTAGTTGCAAATGGCAAGATTTCATTCTTTTTGATTGCTGAGTAATACTCCAGTACACACATACCCCACATCTTCTTTATCCATTCATCCATTGATGGACCTTTGGGCTCTTCCCATACTTTGGCTGTTGTTGATGGTGCTGCTATAAACATTGGGGTGCATGTACCCCTTTGAAACAGCATTCTTTTTTTTTTTTTAATTTTTTTTCTAGGAGAGAGAGAGACAGCGTGAGCAGGGGAGGGTCAGAGAGAGAGGGAGTCACAGACTGAAACAGGCTCCAGGCTCTGAGCTTGCAGTCAGCACAGAGCCCGACGCGGGGCTCGAACCCACGAACCGTGAGATCATGACCTAAGCGAAAGTCGGACGCTTAACCGACTAAGCCACCCAGGCGCCCCTGAAACAGCATTCTTGTATCCCTTAGGTAAATACCTAGCAGCACAATTGCTGGGTCTTAGGGTAGTTCTTTTTTTAATTTTTTGAGGAACCTCCATACTGTTTTCCAGAGTGGCTGCACCAGTTTGCATTCCCAACAGAAAAAGTTCCTCTTTCTCTGCATCCTCACCAACATATGTGGTTGCCTGAGTTGCTAATGTTAGCCATTCTGACAGGAGTAAGGTGGTATCTCATTGTGGTTTTGATATGTATCTCCCTGAGGGTGAATGACATTGAGCATTTTTTCATGTGTCAGTCGACCATCTGGATGTCTTTTTTGGAGAAATGTCTATTTATGTCTTTTGCCCATTTCTTCACTGGATTATTTGTTTTTTGGGTGTTGAGTTTGATTAAGTTCTTTATAGGTTTTGGATACCAACCCTTTATCTAATATGTTGTTTACAAATATCTTCTCCCATTCTGTCGGTTGCCTTTTAGTTTTGCTGATTTTTCTCCTTCATGGTGCAGAAGTTTTTTTATTTTGATGAGGTCCCAATAGTTCATTTTTGCTTTTGTTTCCCTTGCCTCTGGTGATGTGTTGAGTAAGAAGTTGCTGCGGCCAAGGTCAAAGAGGTTTTTGCCTACTTTCTCCTTGAGGATTTTGATGGCTTCCTGTCTTATGTTTAGGTCGTTCATCCATTTTGAGTTTATTTTTGTGTGTGGTGTAAGAAAGTGGTCCAAGTTCATTTTTCTGCATGTCACTGTCCAGTTTTCCCAGCACCTCTTGCTGAAGAGACTGTCTTTATTCCCTTGGATATTCTTTCCTGCTTTGTCAAAGATGAGTTGGCCATGCATTTGTAGATCCATTTCTCTTCTGTTCCACTGATCTGGGTGTCTGTTATTTTATAGAGGGAGGGAAGGGCAGAGATAGAGACAGAGACAGGATCTGAAGCAGACTCCACACTGTCAGCAGTGAGCCTGATGCGGGGCTCAAACTCACAAACTATGAATTCATGACCTGAGCCAAAGTTGGATGCTCAACCAACTGAGCCTCTCAGGTGCCCCAAAAGTGTGTTTTTAAATGGTTCCAGAGGAGCCTGTCCTGCCGTGGAGACATTGTCTTATGGATGCTTATCACTGACCAGGGAAGAAAAGGATAGGTCATCGTTAGACTGAGGAAAAGTGGTTGTTTGGTGAAGGAGAGACAGGGAGTAAAAAGCAGGCCTGCGCTTTAAAGAAGGGCATCCACCATGGCCATGAGCTGTCCCTTCCCTCCCCAAGTCCCCAGGTTCCTCACCTGGAGTTCAGTGCTTCTGCAGGGGTTCTCCAGGGCCTGGCCGTTCCCAGGTCTCAGCTGTGGGGTGTGACTTCTGATGGGGAGAGTGCTGCACTAGCTCAGCTCTGGATCCCAGGCCCCCCTCTGCCAATCACATCCATAGGTACTGCCACACTGCTGGCCCTGATCCCACTCTGAGGATCTTTTATTAACTTTTATTAACTGCTACATACCCAGCAACCAAAACAGTAGGCAGCATATGGGGACTCAGTGACAATGTGAGAACTGAATGCTGAATAAATCCACCTTACCCATGAACACTCCTTCTGAGCTGCCCCTGGAGCTATGAGATGATGACCTAGGCACCTGCCCCCTTAGGAAGGTCATGGTAGATATACAGATGATGGGTGATGGTACCCCTCTGCCTCATGCCAGCCCTGTGCACAGAGGCCATTGTGATGTCCTCATGGGCAGAGTAGGGGCCTACCACCCAGAGGTCTTGTCCCACCTAGCCAGTGACTGGGTAACCTGCCCTCAGCTGGATGGGATGTCCCTAGACCCATGCAGGGCCCAGAGACTCTCTCAAGCTGACCCCCTTGCCTATGGGACCCAGAATATCTCTGAAACTGAACTCTACTTTTAAATAAAATAAAATTCACTGGGTTTTTTTTTTCTTATACAAAAATAACATCTCAAAGAAAAAAACCATAAAGAGATCACCTGTCCTCCTCCCCTAAGTACTAATGACATGGAAAGGAAAAGTGGGGACTTTTCAGGGATGCAACAGCTGAGAAGAGTGTCAGCCACTCCTCTCTGGATCTCAGCATGTCCAGGGGACACATTCACATCCAGGTGCACTGTGACCTCCCATGACTGGGACTCAATGCAGTGAGTCACTCCCTTCTGGACATGCTTCCCTCCCTGGCCAGGGCCAGAGACGCTGGAGCAGGTGGCCACAGTGGGATTCTGGCCCATTTAGGAGGCCCTGGAGTCTCACCTCACCTGCCACCCACCCCCAGAGTCTGGTCCTCTGGCTGGCTCCACCTTCTCATCCTGATGGGTGGACTTTGGAATGTCTCGGGATCCTTGGTTCTTGGTCTTCTCTGTCACACTGCTTCCTCAGTGATGTCATCCGAGCTGTGGTCTGAGTGCATCTGTGTGCTGCTGCCCACGAGGATCACTCTGACTCTCTCAAAGTCACCTCAAGGGTAACTTGAACCAGCTCCTGACGCATCCCAAATACTCATGCCAGTTCCCCCAGATCTCCTCCCCATTGTAGCAGGTGGCTACCTCATCCTTCCAGGTGCTCAATTCAAGGCCCTGGGAGCTAAGTGACTATGACTCTGCCATTGTCCCCCAGCCTTTTTCAGCAAACCCTCTAAACCCACCCAGGGGCTCCAGCCATGCTAGTCTGCCTAGATCACTGCAATTGCTCCTAACTGGTCCTCGACCCATTTGGCACCTGGCTGATGCTGTTAACACGGTGATCCTGAGAAAGCAGAGGCTGCTCCCTATTTCCTGGCTCACTAGCCTCCATGCTTCTCAACCTCCATCCTCTAAAGGAAACCCATCACGTTTGCCATGGCCTTCAATGCCCACAGAACCTGGCCTTTGCCTCCATGCCAACTGTGTCTCCCCCACCCCCCTTCTCCCTGTGCTCCAGGCACAGTGACTTCCTGGGGCTCCTGGAGCCCACCAAGCATGTTCCTTCAGACCCCTAAAGCAGGGCAAGCATATTGCTTCAGACCCCGAAAGCAGAGCCTGAGATAGGACTTGGGGCAGGCTGTTGATTTGGAAGGTGATGCCAAAAGGCAGAATTGAGAGAGAAGAAAAAAGCCAATTGGGATATGTCATCAGTGGTGGATGGGGGCTGCTGGGACCCCCTCAGAAGCTTCTAGAGTCATCCACCTGGAGGATATGCAGCTGGGGCATTGTCCATGCCCCTGCCCCACTGCATAAAGGCTGCTAGAGTTTTACCTGCCCACATTCTGGGTCTGCCCTTTGGAAGACCCCAAGAAAGAAAAGGGAGAGACCCAGGGCACAGCTTGAGGGGAACACCATACTGCAGAGGGTGAGTCCAAGCACACAGAACTGTCTCCCATAGCTGTGAATGAAGACAGGCAAGCCAAGGGCTATACCGGGGACACCTGAAATCTTTGCTGTCTGAGTGCTGTCTTAGGGTCTGGCTCAGAATGTCCTTACTCTCTGGCATCATCCTCCTCATTCCTTTCAGGTCCCTGCTTAAAGTCACCCTAGAGCCATCCCTGAGGCCCGATTGATGGAGGAGCCCTGTTGCCACCACTCTCTATCCTCCTGATTCTGCACTAATAGGGATATGAGAGCAGCTCTCATCACCTCTCACATAGTTTATATTTATCAGTTTAATTACCAGCCTCTCACCAGAACACAAACTCCCCAGAGCAAGAACCACTCTGCTCTGTTTTGTTTACTATTCCCAGTGCCTAGAGCGGATCTACACACAAGAGACACTGAATATATCTTTTTTGATTGGACAAGTGAATGAGTTTTAGCAAAATGAAAAATGGATCCAGAGGAAAGATGTAGAATAAGGGAAACAGCAATGGTCACACTTAAATAATTTGTAGGCATTTATTACAGAAAATATTCAAACATACAAAGTAAACAGAATAGTACAATGAATTCCTATGTACCATCATCCAGTTTCAACAGCTATCAGATACCTTTTAGCATTCTTCTATCATCTATAACTCCATCAACTCCACATACCACTCAATTACTATTTTTATAGGTAAAATTTGCATACATTTTATAGTAATAAGCAAAGAGAACACAAATGAGAAAAGCAACAGTTACTTATTCTGAACTTGCTATAGCAAGAGAGTCAGCCATGGTCACCTGCATATTGGCAGAGACTCAAAGGCAGTGGAAAAAAGAAAAGGCTCCAGGTTCATCCTGCTTGGATGCTGTTAGCCCGGAGAAGCTATAGGTAAGCTAATGATAAGCAGGGCATCTTCTGTGATTGCTTGGCGGGGGAGGAGGAGGGTGGCGGGGGAGGGGGGCACATTTGGCTTCCTCTTCTTGGTCCTAAGTTGTAATGGAAACCAAAATTAGGGAAGGTGTCAGTTATTAATCAGAGCCTTGCCATTTTGGCCCAGTTGTCATCGAAGTTATTGTTTAGCTTCTTGGATTGTCACTAGAAAAAGCGATCTGGCCCCTGTAGGACTGACTGATAGTAGGTTGGCTTTCTAGGCTGGTTATTCCAGATATGGGGTTGCTGTTCTGGGAAGGTTGTTGCAGGTTGTGGGCCAGAGTTCTATTTTTTAATATTTTTTAATGTGTATTTATTTTTGAGAGAGAGAGAATGCATGCATGAGTGGGGGAGGGGAGGGGGTGAGACAGAGAATCTGAAGCAGGCTCGGCTCTATCAGTGCAAAACTTGACATGGGGCTTGAACCCATGAGCCGTGAGGTCATAACCTGAACCAAAGCCAGATGCTCAACTGACTGAGCTACCAGGTGTCCCCAGAGTTCTACTTTTATATACAGTCTGGCCATTGTCTATTTGTACAGTCCATTCCTCACTTGAGATATACAAATATTAGCTGTATAATTTTGATAAGTGGATATGCCCATGTCACACATTCTCTTGACATGATATAAAACAAGGCTTAAGTTGTTTTTAATTGCTAAAATCTGTGAAACTTAGATGTCCAATTAATTCTGTGTAAATGAAAGGAGGATGAATGAATGAATGAAATTTAAATCCTAGATCCTTGCAATATGGGAGGTTGCAAGAGGGAGAAGAGGAGAATAGATGTGCACTACAATCCTTACTTCTTTTTTTTAGTTTGTTTTTGTTTTGTTTGTTTTTGTTTTAGTTTTAGTGAGCAAGAGAGAGCACAACAAGAGAAGAGGCAGGGGAGAGGGAGAGAAAGAATCTGAAACAGGCTCCATGCTCTGTGCAGAGCCTGTTGCAGAGCTCAGTCTCACAACTGGGAGATCATGACCTGAGCCAAAATGAATAGTAAACTGAGCCAGCCAGGCACCCCTATCATCCTTATTTCTTGATAGAGGAGATATAGTGCTGATTAAATTCAGACGTGATAGAAAAATATAAATTTAAATATCTGTATGAAATTTAAGAGTAACTACTAGAAAAATAAAAATAGAATGGGTGGCTTTCAGCAAACACTAAAACAAATATAACTTAATTCTATCATTTCTTTGAATAGCTTTTGAGGTCTCACTATGTCCTAGGCACTTTTCTAGGTGTTGAAGGTATAGCAGTATACAAACAGATAAAAGTTCCCACCCTCCTGGGGCTTATATCCTGATGAAAAAAATGAAAATAATCAAAATAAACAAGTCAGTCTATAGCATATTAGCCAGTGATAAATGCTATGGAAATAAGGCAGGAAATGGGATGAGGAAGTGCCAGAGGTGGTATGTAGTTTTAAACAGAGTAGTCAGGAGACTGGGCAAAAACATATTCCAAATATATACTGTTTACAAGACACACATATACACAATATATTACACAAAAGATCTAAAACATAGAAATAGAAAAAAGTATACTAGACAAATGCTACCAAAAATGTAGATATTCTCATGTGAATTTTAGACAAAACAAAAATCAAGATGAAAAGCATTAAAAGGGACTAAGAGTGATAATTCATATTCATGAAAATTACAATCTATCAGGAAAGTGTAATAGTCATAAGTATTTATGTACATAACAATTTACCTTCACAGTCAGTTTCCTTGACTGAAAGACTGAGAGAAATTGTGAAATTCACAATCATAATGGGAAATTTTAGGACATATTTTCAGAAGTCAGCACATAAGAGACACCAAAGAGAAAAAAATACAAACATTTTGAATTACTATAAACTTAACCACAAATATGAAAAAATTTACCAAAAAAAACAGAATATTCACTTTTGCTTCAACCACAAGTATCACATATTAATCCTCAAAAAATTTCCAGTGAATTACAAAATCAATATTCCTAAGACTGCTATTTGTAGCAATGAAGTAAAAGTTGAACTTTGATAATGTGGGAATTAAGTTCCAAAGTCTGTCAACCTCAAAATGTTTTTAAAAACTTTCTAAGTAAGTCTTGAATTATGTTCTGATAAATACAGGTAGAAAACAATGTCATTTTATATTTAAACTGCCTCAAAATAATGCCGCATATGTCTTATGAGTATATATGCATGTACTAAATGAGCAGCCAAAAATCTGAAAATGCGCCATTATTCCTCCTGCTAAGCACAAGTCAAACCCCTGGATATTAAATATAAAACAAATAGAAGAAGACCCAAAAAAGTGGAGTGAGGAAAGCAGACTGTCTAGGAGCGATAGTGGTGGTTTCCCTGGATTTTCTTTTTGCCTCATATAACCCAGACTTGGAGCTGAAGAGTCAGCAACTCAGAAAGCCAAAGCTCCAATAAAACTGGCTTAGTCTAGCCCAAGAACAGGAAAGGAGTAGCCTACTAAGACAGAAAAGTTTAGACAATCACTGCTCTAATCCAAGCAAACATCACAGGAAAAACTACACCCACACCAGCCAATGCCTAGTCCTCCACCAGTCTCAGAAAAGGCCAAGTGTGCTGCTGGGAACTTCCATTCCAACTAGCTGTGTCAGTGAGGACCACATAGAAGCCAGAACCCCCGCCCCCACCCAGCTCTAATGAGGAGTGCCCATCCTCACTTCAGGAGTCAACAGAGGCTGAGTGAGGAACCTGAGCTTCTAAGTCTACCTGGTTGCATGGAGGAGCTGCTCCCATTTTCCTTGCTAGAGAAGTGACAGGAAGACCCAGCTAAAACAGAATGTTTAAATAAGATCCAGAGTCTCACAACATAATATGAAAATGTACCAGTTTCTGCAGAGAATTACTAGTCATACCAAGAACCAAGGAAACTAAATGAACACAGACATTCAACGGATGCTGACAGCAAGATGACAGAGATGTTAGAATGATCTGGCAAAGATTTTAAAGTAGCCATCATAAAATGGCTTAACAAGCAATTATGTGCATGCTTGAAACAAATGGAAGAACAAAAAGTCTCAACAAATAAATAGAAGATATAATGAAGAACCAAAATAAAATTTTAGAACAGAAAAATACAGTAAGTGAAATACGTGGATAGCCTAACAAAATGAAGAGGACAGAAGAAAGAATCTGTGAACTGGAAGGTAAAATAGAAGTTACCCAACCTGGACAACAGAGAGAATGTAGAACAGAGCTTCAAGGACCAGGAATATTGTAACAAAAGATATAACATTCATGTCATTCAAGTCCCAAAAAGAAGGGAGAAAGAGGGTAGGCTGGAAAAAGTACTCAAAAATCGCCCCCCCAAAAAAAAGAAAGAGAGAGAGAAGAAAGAAAGAAAGAAAGAAAGAAAGAAAGAAAGAAAGAAAGAAAGAAAGAAAGAAAGAACGAACATAGGGGCTAAAAACTTACCAAATTTGGCAAAAGAGATAAACCTGCAGATTTAGGAAGGTGAATAATCCCAAACAGAATAAAAACAAAGATATCCATGTCAAGACACATGATAATTATAGTTGTGAGATATTGAGACACAGAAAAAAATCTTGAAAGCAGTTAGAGAAATGACCCCTTCAAATGACAGTGCATTTTTCACCAAGACCATAGAAGTGAGCATGAAGTGAGCATAGTATTTTTCAGATGCTAAAAGAAAAGAGTTGCCAATCCAGAATCCCCTGGTGAAAATGTCATTTTTACTTTTGTTCCCAATCTCAGATGAAGGAAAACTAAGGGAATTCATCACCAACAGAACTACCCTGAAAGAATGACTAAGGGAATTTTTTTTAAACAGAAAATAAGCAATTAAAAGAAGGAACCTCTTGGAACATCAGGAAAGAAGAAAGAATGTGGCAAGCAAAAATATGGGTAAACACAACAGATTTTCTTTCTCATCCTGAGTTTTCTTTTTTTTTTCTTTTTTAATGTTTATTTTTGAGGTGAGAGGGGCAAAGAGAGAGGGAGACACAGAATCCTAAGGAGGCTCCAGGCTTCGTGCTCTGAGCTATCAGCATGTAGCCCAATGCGGGGCTCAAACTCACAAGCTGGGAGATCATGACCTGAACCAAAAGAACATGATCTTAGCTGAAGTTGGACACTTAACCAACTGAGCTACCCATGCACCACTCTCATCTTGAGTTTTCTAAATGATGTTTAATAGATGAAGCAAAAAAAAATTACCATGCAGATCTAGTTCTAAATGTATGAGAAGGAAATATTAAAGGCAATTATGTTATATATGAGAGAGGGTAAAGGATGTAAACAAAGGTAGATTTCTATACCTCATTCAAACTGGCAAAACAATGATGCCAGGAGAGTATGATACGTTACGTATATGTATGTTTTCACTCATATGTGGAACAGGAGAAACTTAACAGAGAACCATAGGGGAGGGGAAGGGGAAAAAAATAGTTAAGGAGAGGGAGGGAGGGAAACCACAAGAGACTCTTAAATACTGAGAACAAACTGAGGGTTGATGGGGCGTGGCAGAGTGGATAAAATGGGTGATGGGCATAGAGGAGGGCACCTGTTGGGATGAGCACTGGGTGTTATATGGAAACCAACTTGACAATAAACTATTTTTAAAAATGTTATGTATATGTAATGTGATACCTAGAGCAACCACCAAAAACGTTATACAAAGAGAAATACTCAAAAACACTAGACATACATCAAAAGGGAATTCTAAAAACTGTTCAAGTAACCTAAGAAAGTCAGTAAAAATAAAACAAAAATTTGAAGCAGAACACAAAAAATAAAATGGAAGACTTAAGCTCTACCATGTCAATAATTGCATTAAATGTAAATAGTAAGGATATACCAACCAAATGACAGAGACTGGCAGAGTGGATTTTAAAATATGACCCAGCGATATGTTGTTTGAAAGAAATTCCCTCAAATATGATATAGGTAGTATGAAAATAAAAGAATAGAAAAAGACATACCATGCAAGAATTAATCAAAAGGAAGCAGTAATGCCTATATTATATCAACTAAAGTATTCTTCAGAGCCAAGAAAGTTAGTAAAGGCAGAGAGAGATGTTATAGAATAATAGAATCAATCCACCAGGAAGACATAGCAACACTAAATGTATACACACCAAACAATAGAGCTAACAAAATACTTGAAGCAAAATCAAAAAAAAACTGAAAGGAGAAATAGAAAATTCCACAATTATAGTCAGAGACTTCAACACTCCTCTTTCAACAAGTCATAGAACTACGAGACAGAATTAGCAAGGATATAAAACTCAACACCATCAACCAGCAAGATCATATCAGCATTTATAAAACATTCCAACCAACAACAGCAGAATTCACATTTTTTCAAGTTCCTTTGGAACATATACCAAATTCACCATATCCTAGACCACAAAACAAATCTCAACAAATTATAAGAACTGAAATCATACAGTACTTTCTATGACCACAATGGAATGAAATTAGAAATCAGTAACAAAAAGACAACATAAAAATCTTGAAACATTAGAAAACCAAACAACTCAGTTCTAACTAAACCATAGGTTAAGGAGGAAGTCTCAGGGAAATTTAAAACACACACACACACACACATGGAAGTGAGTGAACAGAAAAATACAACCTATCAAAATTTGTGGGACACAGCTACAGTAGTGATGAGAGACAAATATATAGCACCAAATGCATATAATAGTATCAGTTTACTAAGGCTGTCATAACATATACCACAACTGAGTGGCTTAAACAACAGAAACTTATTTTCTCAACGTTCTGGAGTCTTGAAGTCCAAGATCAAGATGGCGGCAGGTTTGATTTCTTCTGGAGCCTCTCTCTTTGGCTTGCAGATGGCTGCCTCCTCACTATGTCAATCTCTCTCTCTCTCTCTCTCTCTGTGTGTGTGTGTGTGTGTGTGTGTGTGTGTGTGTATCTGTGTCCTAACCTCTTCTTACATGACTGACAGTCATATTGAATTAGAGTGCCATCCATATGACCTCATTTTACCTTAATTACTTCTTCAAAGACCCTATTTCCAAACACAGTCACATTCTGAGGTACTCAGGTTTAGGACTTCAACATATGAATTGTTGGGGTGGGGGACATAATTAGCCCACAGCACTTTTCAAAACCCTAGAAAAAAGCAAAACAACTGCAAAGCAAGTAGAATGAAGGAAACAATAAAGATTAGAACAAGAGTCAATGAAGTTGAAAACAAAAACAATAGAGAATATCAATGAAATAGAGTTGGTCCTCTAAAAAGGTCAATAAAATTGAGAAACTTCTAATCAGACTGACAAAGAGAGAAGTCACAAATTACCAATTAGGAATGAAACAGACGGTATCACTACAGACCCTATAGGCATCAAAAGGATAATAATTGTGAACAACTCTACACACATAAATTTGAAAACTTAGACAAAACGGACCAACTCCTTGAAAAACACAACTACAATAACTCATCCAAATAAAACAGATAATTTGAATAGGTCTGTACCTATTAAGGAAATTAAATGTGTAACTTTAAAAACTCCCTCAAAGAAATTTCCAGGCCCTTATGGTTTTATTGGGGAATTCTAACAAATGTTTAGAGTTAACACCAATTCTAAACAATCTCTTCCAGAAAATACAAGAGGAAGGAACTTCATTTTATGAAGCTAGTATTACCCTAATGCCAAAACTAGATGAATTCAAAAACTATATAGACCAATATCCTTCATGAGTATAGATGTAAAACTCCTTAACAAAGTCATAGCAAAGAGAATTCAGCAATATAAAAAATTTTTAATTTATTTTTTAAAAACTTTACTTATTTATTTTGAGAGAGAGAGTGAGCATGCACAAGCAGGGGAGGGGCAGAGGGAGAGGGAGAGAGAATCCCAAGCAGACTCCACCTGCCAACATGGGACTCGAACTCACAAACCGTGAGATCATGACCTGAGCTGAAATCAATTTTAGGGGTGCCTTGGGTAGCTCAGTCAGTTAAACATCCAACTTCAGCTCAGGTTATGATCTCGTAGTTTGTGAGTTTGAGCCCTGCATGGGGCTTTCTGCTGTCAACACAGAGCTGGCTTCAGATCTTTTATTTCCCTCTCTCTCTGTCCCTCCACTCTTCCATCCCCATCAAAAATCAATCAATCAATCAATCAATCATCTTAAAAAAAGAATTTTAGGGGTACTTGGCTGGCTCAGTCAATAGAGCATGTGACTCTTGACCATGGGATTGTGAGTTCAAGCCCCATGTTGGGTGTAAAGTTTAGGTAGATAGATAGATAGATAGATAGATAGATAGATAGATAGATAGATATAGATACAGATATTTTTAGTTAAAAATTTAAAAAATAATAAAAGAATTTTCTACTATGACCAAGTGAGTTTTATTCCAGGAATGTAAGGCTAGTTCAACATTTGAAAATCAATCACTGTGATCTACCATATTAATAGGTTAAAGAAAAGAAATCACATGATCATCTCAATTGATGGAGAAAATACACTTGACAAAATTCAACACTCATTCCTGAAAAGAAAGATACAGAAAAAATAGTAACTGAGGAATTTTCTCCACTTGATACAGAGCATGTACAAAAAAAAAAAAAAATTCAACAGCTAACATTATACCTAATGATGAAAAACTGTGTGCTTTCGTCCTAAGATTAGAACAAAGCAAGATTGTTCAACATAGTGCTGGAAGTTATAACCAGGCAATAAGAGGGTTGGAGGGGGGGAAGGAAATAAAAGACATGCAGATTGAAAGGGGAAAAAAACTATTGTCCCTGTTTTCAGATAACAAAAGGTAGAAAAGCCTAAGAAAGGGCTGCCTGGGTGGCTCAGTTGGTTAAGTGTCCGACTTCAGCTCAGGTCATGATCTCATGGCTTATGGGTTCAAGCCCCATGTCAGGCTCTGTGCTGACAAGCTCAGAGCCTGGAGTCAGCTTCAGATTCTGTGTCTCCCTCTCTCTGCCCCTCCCCTGCTCATGCTCTGTCTCTCTCTGTCTCAAAAATAAACATTAAAAAAAAAAGCCTAAGAAATCAACATTAAAAATCTCTTAAAACTATTAAGTGAGTCCAGCAAGTTTACAGGATACAAGATAAACATACAAAACAAACAAACATACAAAGTGTTATTTCTATACATGAGAAACAAATACCTGGACATTGAAATTGAAAATAAACCATTTACAGTAACTCAAAAAAAGAGATATTTAGATGTAGATCTAACAAAACTTGTTATCCTGAAAACTATACAATATTGCTGAAAAAGATCAAAGAAGACCTAAATAAATAGAGAGACATGGAATAGGAGACAACATACTACAGATATTGATTTCCTTCAAATCAGTATATATGCCTAAAACAATGCCTATAAAACTCTCAGCATATTTTGTACATATACATGAGATTATTTTAAAATTTATATAGAAAGACAAAGGACCTAGAGTAGTTTAAACAGTCTTGAAAAAGAAGAATAAAGTGGAAGAAATCAGTCTACCGAATGTTAAGATTTTTATGTTGCTACAATAATTAAGACTGTGTGGTCCTGGCAAAGGGAGAGACACATAGATTTATGGAACAGAACAGAGAACACAGAAATAGACCCACAGAAATACGCCCAACTGATTTTTGACAAAGGTACAAAAGCAATTCAATGAAGGAAAGATAGCCTTTTCAACAAATGGTACGGGAATAATTGGACATCCTTAGTCATAGATCTGAACCTTGACCTAAGTTTCAAATCTTATACAAAAGAGAATTCAAAATGGATCACAGAGATAAATGTGAACCTTAAAACCAAAAAAAAAAAAAAAAGTAAAATTTTGAGATCTAGGGCTAGGCAAAGAGTTCATAGACCTGACATCAGAAGCATGACCCTTAAAAGGTAAAATTAGTAACCTGAGTTTCATCAAAATTTAAAACTTTTGCTTTGCAAACGACCTTGCTTTGAGGATAAAAGGTAAGCTATAGAGTGGGAGAAAGTATTTTGTAAACCACATATCCAACCAAGAACTGATATCTAGAATATATCATTTTTTGCCATTTTGTAGGACGTTTTCCTACTTAAAGAACTCACAAAACTCAACAAGTAAAAAAAATTTTTTTTCAGTTAGAAAATGGGCAAAAGACATGAACAGACATTTCACTGAAGATGATATATAGGTGGCAAATAAGCATTTGAAAAGATATTCAACATCATAAGCTGTCAGGGAAGTGCCAATTGAAACCACAATGACATCTCATCATCAGAATGGCTAAAATAAAAAATAATGACAACACTAAATCTTGATGAAGATGTGGAGAAACCCGATTACTCATACATTGTTGGTGGAAATGTCAAATGGTAGAGCTGCTCTGAAAGACAGTTTGACATTTCTTAAAATAAACAAAAACAAAAAAAACTAAAGAGGCACCTATTACACAACCCAACAGTTGCACTGCTGAGTATTTATCCCAGCAAAATTAGGACTTATGTTAACACAAAAACCAGTACACAAAAATCTGTAACAGCTTTATTTGTAGCAGCCAAAATCTGGAAAGGACTCAAATGTCCTCCAATGGGCAAATGGCTTAAGCAAAGTTCAGGACAGCTATACCATGGAATATTACACAGTAATAAAAACAAACAAGCTATTGATACAGGACAAAACCTGAGTGACTCTCCAGAGAATTATGCTGAGTGATTAAAGAAAAAAAAAATCCCAAAGGTCACATACCGCATGATTTTATTTCTATAACATTTTTAAAGTGACAAAATTGTAGAAATGGAGGACAGATTAGAAGTAGCCAGGGGTAAGGAAGGATGGGGTGAGAAGAAAGTGGATGTGGTTATGAAGGACATGAGGGATCCCTGTGGGGATGGAAGTGTACTGTATCATGACCGTATCAATGTCAATATCCTGGTTATGATGTTGTACTAGAGTTTTGCAAAGTTGTACTGTTGGGGAAACCTAGGTAAAGAGGATATGAGATCTTTTGGGCACCTGGGTGGCTCAGTCATTAAGCATCTGACTTTGGCTCAGGTCATGATCTCATATTTCATGAGTTTGAGTCCCACATTGGATGAGCTTGAGCCTTGCTTTGGGTGAGCTGGAGTCCCACATCAGGTGACCTTGTGCCCCGCTTCAGGTGAACATGATGAGTCCCGCTTCTCTCTCCCCCTCTCTTTCCCTCACTCCCTCTCTCCCCCTCTCTCTCTCTGCCCCTCCTGGGATTCTCTGTCTCTGCTCCCCTCACTCACTTGTGCCCTCTATCTCTCTGAAAGAAAGAAAGAAAGAAAGAAAGAAAGAAAGAAAGAAAGAAAGAAAGAAAGAAAGAAAGAAAGAAAGAAAGAAAGAAAGAAAGAAAGAGATCTTTCTGTATTATTTCTTAACAACTGCATGTGAATCTATAATGATCTACAAATAAAAAATTTAATTTTAAAAAATGATGATGAAATTAGAGGCAGACTTGAGCTCTAGCTATACTGTTTAATTACAACAGACTCTACGTGGTTCACACTCTTGCAGGGGTAGGGAAAGATGATAGATTTGATTTGTAAAAATGTAAAACATCTATATAGCTAAAGATACCATAAAATCAAAAGACAAATGATAAAATAGGAGAAATCCTTACCATGTAAAAAATAGAAAAGAACTTTAATACAAGTTCAGAAAACATTCCACTTAGTGAAACAGAAACAATCTAATAGAGAAATGATTCACAAAATAACTAGAAATGACTAACGTGTGAAAATATGATCAACATTGCCTGTGATAAAGTGAATGCAGATTAAAATACCTGTGAGATATGATTTTGTACCTAACACATTGGAAAAAATCATTTTTCTCTTAAACCTTTTATTTGAAAACAGTTCTAAACTCAGTGCAAAGAACTCCCTTACACCACTGATGCATATTAAAAAAATTTTTTTTAAGTTTATTATTTTTGAAAGAGAGAGAGACAGAGCATGAGCAGAGAAGGAGACACAGAATCTGAAGCAGGCTCCAGGCTCCGAGTTGTCAGCACAGAGCCCGATGTGGGGCTCAAACCCACGAGCTGTGAGATCATGACCTGAGCTGAAGTTGGACGTTCAACCAACTGAGCCACCCAGGCACACTGACACACATTCACTGGACTGTTCATATTTTACTCCATTTGTTTTCTCTCCCTCTTTCTCTCTGTGTGTCTCATATACATACACATATATATATGTACACGTATATACATATGTGGTTTCTTTTCTGAATGATTTGACAATAAGTTGCATACCTCTATGCCTCCTTACTCCTAAATATTTAAATCTTTGTCTTCTATAAGCAAGGACATTTTCCTACTTGACCATGATACATTTATCAAGTGCAGAAAAGCTAGCATGGATATAGCTGTTATCTCTTAGTCATACTTTCATATATTATCTGAGACATACTTTAATTCTGTCAGCTGTCTTGATATTGTCCTTAATAACATTTTTTCCCAGTCCAGGATCACTAATTGTCATGCTCAGTAGACCCCTGTAATCTGAAGAAGGCTCTGCTTTTCTTTGCTTGCATAACATTGACATTTATGAAGGGCACTGTCCCTTTATGTTGTTCAATGTGCCTCAGTTTGGGTTTAGTGATGTTTCCCAGGATTAGACTCAGATCATCGATTTTTGGCAAGAAATACACAGAAGTGCTGCTGTGCCCTCTCAGTGGGTCACCAACATGGCCATTGGGATTTGTTTCATCACTGGTGATACGAATTTTGATAATTTGGTTAAGCTGATCGTCATTGGGTTTCTCAATTGTAAAGTGGCTTTTTTCCCCTTCTGTGATAAAGAAGTATTTTTATAGGAAGATATGTTGGGTCTATGGTTCTTGTTTAAACTTTCACCCCCAAATTTAGCATCTGCTGACTATTCTTGTCTGATCAATTATTATTATAGCTGTTGCCAAATGATGCTTTTTCTAAATTCTGTCTACATGTATTAGCTGAAATTCTACTGCAAGTATAAGCTTTTCTTTTTTGTTTAATATCGTTATAGACTCATGGAGTTTTCATTTCAATCACTATAATTCATTGCTATAATTTATTTTGATGCTCAAAACGTCCCAGTTGGGTCAATGGGAGCTCCTTCAAGTTAGCTTGGGTCCCCTTGGCATGCCCCCATCATTCTTTGAATACTTCCTTACTTTCTGTCACATCAAACTGTTCTAAGCTCTTTGTGTGTGTGTGTGTGTGTGTGTGTGTGTGTGTGTGTGTGTGTGTGTGTGTGTGTGTTCCCCGCCCCAGCCCTGGAATCAGTCATTTTTCCAAAGAGCCATGATTCCTGGTTCCTTTTAGGGGAGACAATACTTAGACACCAAGACTTGGGCAACTGGGGTGTTGGCAAAATTTGTAAGGATTAAGTGTATCCAGGTTTAGTGAGGGAAAGAGCACTCTTGTTCTCAGTCAGGGAGAGAGTAGTTGGTGCAGGAGTTTAGGAATGACATTTGGCCACATCTGTCGAATGCAGGCTTGGACACAGCCAAGCCACCTGTAGGAATCTCTACAACCCAAACTAGCATACAGGTTCATAAAAGCAACAGATTGGAAACAACCACAGTGTCCATCGACACAAGATTAGCTAAAGAAATCATGGTACTTCCTTCCTGAGGAAAGGTCAGCATATGTTGGAAACAATGAGCCAGATTTAAGTCCATGAATTTTACTGGATAAGAAGTAACTTATAGACTGCCCTGTGGAGTCTGAATTCTTTCTCTTTAAAATAAGATGTGTGCATCATACATAGTGAGTGTGTTTGTGTAGGGGAGGCTCTGAAAGGACACACTCTAATCTCCTAGGCGATGTTATCCCTCTGAGCTATGGGGAATGCGGTGTGGGGGTTGAAAATATGGGAGCAGAAAATTACAGTTTTTATTTCATAAACTTCTGAACTATTTGAAGACTTTATAGCAGCCTTGTATTTCTTTGATAACAACAACAACCAAAAAAAAAAAAAAAGCATTAAGAGATAATAGGTAAAGAAGAGACAAGCCAGCTCCCAGCCTAGGAGACTCACCAGTATTGCTGAACAGAAAAGTAGCTTTAAAAATAAAGAAAAAGATGCTCATCACAAGTGGGATCAATCTGCTTTGGAAACAGAGGAAGAAATAAAGAAAGAAAATCTTGGCAGTGTTTGCCCATACGTGCCCTGGAGCAGAGGAGGGGCTTTGGCCCGAGGACTTGGCTCTCTGTGGAGTAGCCCGACAGGCTCTCCCAGACTCTTGAGGATTCCAGGTGTCCAGTTCCCGCCTCTGATCCTGGCCCCCCACCCTCCTTCGGAAGATAACTGGCTTTCCTGGAGTCGTGCATGGAGGGAGAGCATGCTGTGGCCAGGAGGCTTAGGACAAGAGGCCTGAGAACTGGGTAGTGCGTTCTCTCCTGCCTCCTGATCTTATAGATAGACAATCCCACCACATGCAATTATGAGCACATAGAGCCACCCTTTCCAAAGTCACATCCCGGGTCGCTGCTTACTAACTTGGACAAGTTCTCTCAATCACTCGATGCTTTCGTTTTGATACCCCCATGGGTTTGCAGGAAGGTAAAATAAGTAAATATGCCAAGTGCTTAGGAGAGTGGCTGGCATGTAGTAAACATTAAAAAAAAAAGTTATTTGTATTAGCATCAATCCTAGCTGTTAGAGCGGGCACGCCCTTGTCTCAAAATGTAATGGAAATGCCGCTAGAGTCTCAGTGTTACTTGTGATGCTGGCTGATAGTTTGCCGTAGCGGTGTGCGTTAGCGAGGAATGCTTTCTGTTGCAAGAATTCCAGACACAGAGGCTTAAACAAACAAGGCTTTGTTTTGCCTCAGTTTACAAGAAGGCTGTAAGTAGAAAGATGCTGGCTGGTGTTCAGCACCTCAGCCGTGTCAGGGCCTTGTCTCAGCAAGTGCTTAGCCTCTCGTTCATGCGTACTGCCTCAGTGTTGCAACATGGCTGCCCCAACCCCGGGCATCACAGTCACCTTCAAGTTAGGAAGAAGAGAAATGGAGCGAAAACCAGAAGCGCCAGCCACATTTAGCTTTTCTATTAAGAAAACAAGCTTTCTCAGAATCCCCTAGCTGAGTGCCAGTTATGTCTCATTTACCAGAACTGTGTCATTTGACCACACTTAGTTCAAGACAGGCCGGGAATGTAGTTAGCTTTTTCAGCCTCAGCAGTGCAGATCATAATGGAAAGGAGGTCGGGAATGACCTCTGCAGAGCCTACCACGGTTTCTTTATCCTAGTAAAGAAAATTCTGTGCGACCGTGTTTTGGTGAATCAGGAGCAGGTGGTGGCAGTCAGCAAATGTCTCCTCAGCAGTGAGACCTTTGTGGTGTTTCTGTCCCTCTCTTGCTCTCGGGGTCCATCTAAAGAGAGGCCTACCTGCTGTGAAACAGGAGGGGAACATCTAGCGACATGGGCCAGCTGGGAGCTCTCATTCTCTTGGGAACTCAGCAGAGCGAAGAGTCACGCAGAGCAGGATCCAGGGCATCCAGAATCTTTGGATCCAACTTCCCAACCTAGCCAACCGTCTGCCAGAAACTGCCCTCGCTGCTGACTCCGGGCCGGTGGAGGGAGCCAGAAGCAGTCAGGCTGCTGGCCCCAGCCCTTGGCAGCAAGGGCACCTCTGCTCATTTCCTTCTGGGCTGGAAGCTGTTTTCCATCTTCCGGGCTCCCAGGAGCACAGGGCAGGCCGGCTGGAATTAGGCGGCTCCCATGTGTGACAACCACAGCCTCCCTCCACATCCGCTGGGCAGGCCAGGCTGATGGTATCTAGTTCCTGAGACCCCACAGTGAACTCAGACCCCAGATACTCTCTCCTGATAACAGCTTCACCTTTTTCATCTCTTTTAACGAAGACCAACCACTGGCTGAAACCCAAACTCCTGGCTGAATACCAACTCCTGGCTGAAAACTCCTTGCTGCTTCCCAGAAACAAGCCTGGCTGGAGACGGATGGTGGAGGAGAAGCCGGCTGGGTGCCCGGGGCTTTCTCTGCCCAGGGAACTGAGCTCCTTCTCTGGGGCCCTGTTCCTCATCAGTAAAGTGAAGGGAGCAGACCAGAAGCTTCCTGGGGTTGCCGTCCTCTGCGCACACTCGGCAGTTCCCCCGGCTCACCCATCACAGCGTGTGGGCTCTGAGGCCAGCTACGGCCACCTTGGCAGGAAAGCCACAGCT
This sequence comes from Proteles cristata cristata, assembly GCA_017311185.1. Classification (NCBI taxonomy): domain Eukaryota; kingdom Metazoa; phylum Chordata; class Mammalia; order Carnivora; family Hyaenidae; genus Proteles; species Proteles cristata. Next base: position 1,837,057 of record JAESUZ010005475.1, read on the forward strand.
ATCGTCCCAGGCCTTGAGGAAAGGCAGTTTGCTATTTCTGAGTCTGTGGGAAGTGCGCTATGAACACATTTGTACCAATGGAGGAAATAATCTCTCTCCCAGAATCCAGGAAGAAAAGGAAAATTCAATTTGCCCTGATATCCAGACCTCTGTTTTTGCTCCTACTACCTGCATTCTTGGCCATCAAGAGGCAGCAAATCCTCCGGATGCACGGATGAGGAGGAAGGGGAATAGAAGCTGTTTCAAACAAGGCATTTTTCCTCAATTCAGTAGCAAGTTTAAGCTTTCTGTCAGAAGGACTTTAGTCCCCCGACAAAACATACTTTGACTGTTCAGGGCACCTCATGTCCTATTTGCAGCACCTTGATCCACTCCTAGTGGATGGCTAATCCCTTTCTTCCATGAAGTCATTGCCCCACACTGGCCTTTCTCACACACAGCTCACACGGCCTGTGAGAGTATGCTGCCACTCACTCCATTCTCCAGATGAAGAAACTGAGGCTTGGGAAGGTAGTCCCTTGCCCGAAACCATGGCCAGAGCCAGGGCCTGAGCCTCATCTCACAGCCGGGATGTTCAGCTGCCCACTGCTCCCTCGGTGGTGACCAGCCACTGTGTCCCCAGAGTCCCTGTCCTGCCCCCATCACCTCCGAGGGTCAGTCAAGGGTGTCTAGGGTTGGCCTCCACTCTCCTCTGTAAAGCTTATCAATCTTTATTTCTTTCAGCTTCTCAAACACCACATGAAACAAGGCTGTAGATGCAACATGAGATTAAAGGCTGAACCTCATCCAGGTCAGGAAATTCCAAGAGCAGTCTCCCAGCTCGGCTCCAGCTCTCTCGGTCACCCCCAGGGTGACTTGTCCGCCCGGCCAGCATGGTGGGATGTCAGGGGACCGGAGCGCGCCACAGGGGCACCCGCATCCTCCGGAACTTCCTGAGGATTTGATGCTCTGATTTTCCAACCGGCTCCTAAGGACATTTCCAGCTCCCTCTCTTGGGACAACTTCCCCCCAGCCTCCCTCGCTGCTGGGTCCTGGTGATTCCCTCTCTAGCCAAACCATTCCCGTTGGGTTTATACATTGCTATTTAAGACACCCCTCTGTTGAACTCACTTTGTTCCTTCACCTGCCGCCCTATTTCTTTTTTTTTTTTTTTTTTAATATTTTTATTTATTTCTAGGAGAGAGAGAGAGAGAGAGTGAGCAGGGGAGGGTCAGAGAGAGAGGGAGTCACAGACTGAAACAGGCTCCAGGCTCTGAGCTGGCAGTCAGCACAGAGCCCGACGCGGGGCTCGAACCCACGAACCGCGAGATCATGACCTAAGCGAAAGTCGGACCCTTAACCGACTAAGCCACCCAGGTGCCCCTATTTCTTTCTCCTCCTGACAGTAAAACTGGTTCAAATTGTGTTCCTATATGAGGTTTGCCCCTTGAATGCTCTCTTGAGCCCTCTGCAAAAATGTGTGACACCCTCACTGCCAATGACCCTCGAGTTGCTAAACCCAAGTCAGCTCTTGGCCTCGCCTTACAGACGTCAGGGTGACTGAGCTCCCCAGCCCCTGCTCCTCCACACTGTCCTCACCTTCATTCCAGGCTCCCTACCCTGGCTCTGCCACCCCCGTTCCTCTCCTCCACTCCCTCCTGCCTCCCATCTCATGGCTTAAAAAGTCTCTACATGCTGCCCTGCCCAGCTACCTCAAGTTCAGACAGGCGTCCAGAGCTTGAACCCCAACCTCCTGGCCTCACCAGACCTACTTGCCTCTACCTTCTTTCTGATGCAAAACAGCTCTCTTTCCTTACACACACCTCTCATCTGGAAACCCAGGACCTGATACCTCTGGTCATCTCCCTGCCACCTCTCACCTGCCCAAACACTCTTATAACCACCTGAATCATGTTAAAATGTGCAACTCTTCAGAGATTGTAAGGCTCCCATTTGGAGAGCTCAGAGCAGGAGCCCAAATGCTAGCATGACGCCCCCAGCTGCTCTCTGCGCCCCTTCTGCCTCTTGCCCCTCTTGCTCTGTTTCTACAAACCTTGTCTCCTGAGCTCCCACAAAACACATGTCCTCAGTTCTAGCTCTGCCCCTGGAGCACCATGGCTCTCCCTTCTTCAAGTCTTATCTCAACTCCTTCCTTGGTACCCCATTTTAAACTGGACCCCTTACTCTGGCACTCTCTACTCTTCTCTGCGTTAGTTAGCTATTGATGAGTAACAAGCAAGCCCAAAATTTAGTGGCTTAAGAAAACAACATTTGTACATTTGCTATTTCACAGTTTCTATGGGTCAGGGATTGGGTGTGGCTCAGGTGTCCCTCTGGCTCAGGGTCTCTTGCAGGTTTCAGTCAAGGTGTTTGCTGGGCTATGGTCACCTCAGGGCTGGATCTGCTTTAGGCTGCCTCATGAGGCTGTGGGCAGGAATTCGCTCCTTGTGGGCTGCCCTCAGTCCCTTGCACACTGGCCCACCATAGCACTGCTCAAACATCAAAGTGAGCGAGGGAGAGAGAGGGAGTGCAATTAAGACAGATTCTCAGGCATTTGCAACCTAATCTTGGAAGTGATTTCCATCACTTCTGCTTTTTCTGTTCATTAGAAGCAAATTCCTGGGGCACCTGGACTCAGGAAGTTAAGCATCTGACTCTTAATTTTAGCTCAGGTCATGATCCCAGGGTTGCAGGATCGAGCCCCAATGTCGGTCTCCAAGATAGACATGGAACCTGCTGGAGATTCTCTCTCTCCCTCTGTCCACTCCCCTACCCCACCCCCATTTGCTTGTGCTCTCTCTCTCTCAAAAGAAGAAGCAAGTCCTCAGTCCAGCCCACATTCAAAGGTGGGGGTGGGGGGAGAGGGGAATAGCACAAGTATGTGTTCACCTAGGGGTGTGAATACCTGGAGCCACTCCTGGCACTGGCTACCACACTGCTGCTGCTGTTCTTCTCATTGCATTTCTTCTCGTCTAACATACTATACAGTTCGCTCCTGTATCCCCTTCATGGTTTGTCTCCCCAGGTAGAATGCAAGCTCCCTGTGGGCAGGGCTTTTTTGTGTTGTTGAAGGCTGTAACCCTACCACCTTTAACAGCACCATCACAGCACAGAGCAGGTGCTGAGTAAATGCTTGTCGGGTAGGTGCTGGTGAACTTCAGGAAGCTCTTTACAATGTAGCCTGAGTAACAGCCATCCAACCTCAGTGAGGGTACTTTCCTTGCATTATAAAGTGATCTGGTCACAGGCACTGAAGATTGGTTCTGTAAGAGTAGGAAAGGTGGGGGCCATCCTGATAACCACGGCCATGGCGGCCAAGAGATCAGTCCCACACCCTCTCTGAGGCTGGGCGTTGCCCCCGAGAAGTGAGAATCAGCCCCAGGGCTTGAACTCATAGTCTCAAGGGCTCTGTAAAGGAGTGGTGCTAATTTCATTCTTTTAAAATGTGTGTTTTCAAATATTTTTAAAAATCATAATTTGTTAAAAACATACTTATGAGACAGTTTGGCACTATCTACCAAAGCGTTAAATGCACCCAGCAAGTCCAAAGCCTGGAATATTGATTTTTCACTATATTCACATATGACTGCAAACACAGGTGTACAAAGATGTGCAATGCAACTTTGTTTACAGTAGCAAAAGAATGAAAATACTAAATGTCCTCAAGCAGGGCAGCGGTTAAGTCAACAGTGGCACAGCCACACAGTGGAATTGCACCCGGCTATCAGGAAGACCAAGGTAAACCAGATGTCCTGATGTGGGTACATCACCATCTTGGTCATTCCTTCAACAAATATCCGTTGAGCACCTACTGTGTTCCAAATATTGTTCTAGGCACTAGGGATGCAGAAGAATGAGCTCCCTGCCCTCAGAAGCTTACACTATAGGATAAAACCATATACATGCAAATGAATACAACAATGAACTATAACAGGGCTCTAAGGAAAGCAAAGTAGACCAGGGATAGTGTGGGAGCACAGGGCTAGGAGAGGCCTGCTGAGGAGCAGCATCTGAGCAGATGCCTGGGCAAGTGAGGGAAGGGCCAGGGCATGCAGGACCAGTGCCCCCAGATAGAGGGAACAGCCAGTGCAAAGTTCCCAAGCACAAACAGCCTTGCTTTATTCAGGGAAGAGCATAGCAGGCCAGAGGGGACCAAGTAGAGTGAGGAGGAGGAAGAGGGTGAGGTCAGGGAAGGTGGGTAAGCTGGAGTGGGGGGCGGGAGAGACAACCTTCCATCATAGAAGGCTCCACTCACCCCCAGGCTGCAGTCTTGGTCAGACAAACTGGTGCTTGTTGCTAACATATCAGGCCCAATGTGGCGAGGGGAAGGGGGTGGGGGGCTCCTCCATGTGATAGGGCCTTGCTACTTTCCAGTATCACTCTGGGGCTGTGGGGAGGACAGATTAGGAAGGGGTGAGGACAAGGGTAGGAGTCCCAGAGGAAGCCACCATAATGGCCTAGAGAGGACAGCAGCTTACCAAGGTGACCATGACCAAGGTGAGTGAGTGAGATTCCAAGTAAGTTCTGAAGAGAGAACCAGCAGAATATGCCGTTGGATCAGATTTGGGGAATGAAAGAAAGAAAGAAAGGAGCCATGGGTGGCTCTGGTTTTTCTCCTGAGAAACTGGATAAATATGGGAAGGCTGAGGGAGAAACAAGATGTGGGGGATGGGAAGGATGCAAATCAAGTTTCTTTTGGATGCATTAAACTTGAGATGCCTGCTTGGTGTCCGTGTGAGAGAGGCCATGGAGGGCAGGCAGCTCTGGAAGGGGACTTCACAGGGAGGGAAGGCCGAGGAAACGACCAGGCAGCAGCGTCACCAGCCAGGCCTGGGCAAGGAGGCTGAGGACTGGGTGTGGGGTAAGCAGAGGGCCCAGGGTAGGGATCCTTGGGGACACTTTCACATTTAGAAATGGAGGTGAGGAAGGCACACAGATGAGAGGAGAGCCAGAGGTGGTGGGAGGGGAACGAGTATCTGGGAAGCCAAGTGAGGGAGGCCCCGGAGGAGGATGGGTGGGCGCATCCAACACTGCCAGGGGCTGGGTGGGTGCAGAGGGTCATTGCAGGCCCAGCTGAGTGGAGGCCTTCTGCCCTCAAGCTCCAACAGAGACAAAACCAGGGGAGTGATGGGGGCCATGAGGAGTGCAGGGGCCAGGAGAGGAGGCAGTTAAAGAACATAACATTGTCAAGGGAGCAGGGAAATAAGGGAGAGGCAGGGGGTCCTGGAGTTTGGATTTCCTTATGAGGAGCACTCCAGGCTGTTTGCATTCTGAAGGAATGTTCCAGTAGGCTCAAGAGGGGGTATTGGTAGGAGTGGGGTACAGCCAAAGGACTGGAAAAGTGGACAGGGCAGGCTCAGGAGCCGTGGCTAAGGGCATGATGCTTCTCCTCCAGGGCTCAGGTTTTGCCAGGTGAGTAGGAGAACATATCATTGTTGGGGTTGGGGTGGAGATATACATGGAACATCCTTGTCACATTCACTTCCCAGGGCCCTTAGCCGGGCCCTGCTCTGTGGGTTGGCCGCACCACCACGCTGGGTAGGGGGCACCACTTTGAACTGGTTTTATGGCCAAGGACATGAGGCTTGAGCTGAGTTATAGGAGCTGGATGTGCGTGAGATGCAGCTGAGGAAGGCCTCTGTAAATGGACAGATTCTCCAATGAGGGCCCCAGGGATTCGTGACGGACAGGCTGACCTGGAAAAGAACGTGGGGACTAGAGCAGGGATGGCTCCAAATGGTCCAAGACCCCCACCTTTTGAGAAGCTCCACACCTGGCAGGGTTCAGAAAATGCTTACTGGGTAAGTGAACAATGGAATCCTTCTCCTTGTTTTCTAGACCCTGGAGATGGATGACGCCCCTTCCAAGTCTCAAACCCAATGGTTTCAATCCAGAACATGGACATTTAGAGGGAACTCCAGCCAGATGAAGGAAGACGGGAGCCCTGCCCACTCCACCTCCTCTCAGAGACCCTGGGGTTCCAGTTCCTCCTCCAGTCCTGGCCAGCCCTAAGTTTGACCACAGGTCAGTCCTTGTTCTAAGAATGACCGGGAGGCCAGAGAGGACTAGGACCCCAAGTATGTCCAGCACTCTGGTAGGCCTCGGGGGAGGACTGAGAGGAGACAGCCAGCACTCCTGGGCCCGAGCCCTTCAGCACACACACAGTGCTCCAAGGTGGGTGTCGCCAGTGTGACAGGTAAGGAAGGAGGCCTCAAGTGGGCCCGTGAACCTTGTCCCTCAACAGGCAGCAGAGGAGCAGGATGTGGGTGCAAACTACCGTCCCAGCACCTCATCGGCTCCTCCCTTGTCGTAGGTCCCAGAGGTAGCCGGCTCAGGGTACGAGTCCCTTGCACTGTCCCTTGCACGAGTGTCACAGGTAGAGAAGGGCAAGCTTGTTGGTATGCAGACCCCACCCGGATCAAATGTCCTGGCTGTGAGGAGCTGACCACCGAGGGTCTCCTGCCTCCACACTTCTGGGCAGGTGAGCTCCGGAGGTCCCTACTGGAGAGGAAGCAGCCAGGGCACAGGTCCCATGTCCCTCTCCACTTGGCCTTGAGCAGTGTCTGCTACGACATCACCTCATGCTGGCTGTGCTGTTACTAATGGAATTGCAGCTTGCCAGACCCAGCGACAAGATTTATAAAATGCCCCAGGCATGACAAATCCTCTCTTTGAGTGGGTCATTTGCTGAAGGAGATTCCACTGATGACTCATTTCAGACTAGAGAGTCCTGACATCACCGACGGTCATTGCTGAGAGGGCTTGAGGGAGGTGTAGGGCTGGTCTCTTCGTGCTGATGGACCCATGAGGCTGAGAGAACACAGACGTGCCCCTGGGGTATTGACTCAGCCTCACTTCAGTGGCAGTGGGGAGGCGTTTTCGGGCTGTGTCCCCAACTCCTGGAGGTAAATCATATTTGGGACCTGCCCCTTGGCCCAGAGTCCCCAGTGTGACTTCTGGCCCAAGGTGTGGCAGGCCGCATTTTCCAAAAATGACCATAGCTGTATTTCTGCCCTATCGGCTCTTCCAGAATCTCACCAGCCCCATTAATAGGATTCCATTCCACTTTCCTTGAAACTGGCCAGGCCTTTGTGACCTTTGTGATGAAAAGAACATGGCAGAGGAGTGCAGGGTGATTTCTGAGGCTAGATCACCCTATGGTTTTGACCACCATGTTGTAAGGCCCTAGATCCCAGGGGCCCAAGTGTCTGTGTTCTGGCCAACAGCTCCAGCAAATGTTGAGGTTCTGGGCTGCCAACCAACACGAGCCTCAGCCCCATGAGGGAGCCTTTGGATGATTCCAGCCCTGCCTGCAAGCCACCCCAAGCTAAGCAGAGTAGAGAAGAGATAAACTACCCCAGCCAGCAAATTCTGCCCCCATTGCAGACTTGTGAGCAAAAGAAATGATGGTGTTGCTTTAAGACACTCCATTTGGGGATGGTTTGCTCTTCAGCAATAGATAATGAGAACAGTGTCCTGGGTGATCCCTAGGACTTCCAGGGATTTCTCCTGTCCCGGGGATGCAGCACTGGCTCTGTAGATGGCCGAGAGAAGACTCTGGGTGAGCACAGGGCTCCTTGTCCTGGGGGAACTCCAACTGGAATGGATTTGTGGGAACTCCACATTCAACTGGACCCACCATGCATTGGGGGGAGGGCAGGGTAGCGCTTCATGCCCAGAAACTCTGGCTGGGGTTTTCTATTCAATGGGAATTGTTTTCATGGTAGCCAAATGCTAGGCATTAGCCTTCTGAATTAGATATTTGGTCATTTTCCCAAAGGTTGTGAAGCCTCTGAGTCCCTTCTGTGAACCTACAGCAAGCTGAGTTCTGGCCTGAAGAGAAATTGCTTATTTTAAGCCTCCACTGAAAAGCAATGGTAACGGGGCTGCTGTAAGAACAAAAACTGTCACTAAGCTGAGTGGGTCAGTGGGGCTTTAAACAACACATTGACATTCTCTGGAATAAGCTTCATCAAGTGAAGGTCTGTGATTTTATTTAAAATACATGTTGTACAATGACGCCTACACCAGTAGTTCCCATGAAGTTCTTTTTGTTAAAATAACACTGACCTACTATTATGTGAAAGGACAAGCAAGTGCTCAGTAGCCTGTTCCCTCCATCTCTTTGGCTGGATGGTGGTGCCCTAGTAGGGTTGCCATGGGGTTCCTGATCAATGTCACTGCCATCAGGGACACGGGGGGACAGAAAATGTCACCAAGACAGTGGGAGATGCGGGGCTGTGGCTCCCTATCTGCTCTGCGCCTCCACAGCCCACACACCCAGTAATTCTCAGATGCCCATCCCAGCAACTGTGGACCCAACCTCCCACGTGGGCCTCTGCCCTTAGAATGCACCACACAGCCTTCCCCATCAGCATCTCCTTCTAAACTGTGGATTGCCAATAAATACATTCTGATTTGTGAATCCATAAAACAAAGCAAACTAAAAAGAATTAAAAGCACAAAACATTTCTGAAACACCAACCTCCTCACTAAAATAAAAGCCAAATAAAAGTAATAGTGCGCTGGGACACCTGGGTGACTCAGTTGGTTAAACCTCCAACTTCAGCTCAGGTTGTGATCTCCCGGTTTGTGGGTTCAAGCCCCGTGTCAGGCTCTGTGCTCACAGCTCGGAGCCTGGAGCCTGCTTCGAATTCTGTGTCTCCCTCTCTCTCTGCCCCTCCCCTGCTTGTACTCTGTCTCTCTCACAAAAACTAAAGACACATTTAAAAAAAATTTTTTTAAGGGGTGCCTGGGTGGCTTAGTCGGTTAAGTGTCTGACTTTCGCTTAGGTCATGATCTCGCAGTTCGTGGGTTCGGGCCCCGCGTCGGGCTGTGTGCTGACTGCCAGCTCAGAGCCTGGAGCCTGTTTCAGTCTGTGACTCTCTCTCTCTCTGACCCTCCCCTGCTCACGCTATCTCTCTCTCTCTAAGAAATAAATAAAACATTTAAAAAAATTTTTTTTAAGTAATAGTGCTCTAAGTTCATGATCATGAACTTTATCATCTGTATCAGTTTCCTGGGGCTGCCACAACAAAGTGGCCCAGACCACCACATAAATGTGTTCTGTCACAGTTCTAGAGGCTGGAGTCTGAAATCAAGGTTGATTCCTCCCAAGGGCCAGGAGGGAAAAATCCATTTGAGGCTTCTCTCCTCAGTTTGTGCCTTTTCAAGTCATCCCTCTGTGAGTGTCTCAGTGTCCAAATTTCCCTCTTTTTATAAGGACACTAGTTGTATTTGTTTAGAGCCTACCCTGGTGACCTCATTTTAATTTGATTACCTCTGTAAGGACCCTATCTCCAAATAAGGTCTCATTCTGAGGCACTGGGGGTTAGGAATCCAACATATGGATTTGGAGAAACAGATTTCAACCCATGACAAAATGCAAAGAATAATACGTGGATTTATGTTTACCTCCTTAGTATGGTTCAATACCACACTGTGGTAGCCCAGACCAGCCTCGTGGATAACCTGCAGCCATCTCCAAGAGGCAGAGGGCAGAGGGCACTACCCTGGAGACTGGGAGGCCTGCTTTGTTCTGTAGCCTTGGCCAGTTTCTTCAAAGCCTCAGTTTCTCCATGTATGATGAGGCTTAGATTGAGTGCGGGGCCTTTCCATCCCTAAGATTGTTCAGGGTCACTTGTCCCTACTATTAGGCTACAGAGTGGGGGCTTGCCCTGGGTTGGCCTACTGTGAGCATGGGCAGCAGTGTGGGGGACACACGGGCTCTCTCCTGGTCTGCTCAGTGTGGGGCACACAAAAGAGGCATCTATAGGCTTCCCTGGGAAGGGCCAGGTTCTCATGTCATCAAAACTAGGAAACCAGGCCTTTCCCCCTGAGTTTCCTTCCTAGTAGCCCTGCAGGAAGTTTCCTTGGCGAATGTGTGGTTGGAGCCCAGCAGAAGCAGAGGGCATGCCTGAAGGGCAATGACTAGAGTTCAGTGCAAGAGCAGAGGGCTGAGCAGAACATGGTGAGGGGCTGGCATGGTGGGGAGCTGGCATCCCCAATCCCGGACACCTGCTAGGAGTCCAGATCTGGTACAGTGTAGAGGGAGAGGGACGCCCAAGGGGAGGAAGGGCTTGGCAGAAAGGGGCATGGGGATAAACCCTCTGTCCTCCTTGAATTGGTCTCCTCCAGGGCCTTGGAGACAGATGGCAATGTGCTCCTCTGTCCCTCGGGAGCAGGTATGAGAAGGGTGGAGAGCAGGGAGCCAGCTGGGGGGCGACGGGGGGAGGCAGATGTCTCTGTGTGAGGCTGGAGCCCAGCTGGCCCTGATACCGCTTGCCCACGTGGCTGCCCAGGTGCGGCATAAGCACCGTGGGGGTAGAATTGAGCTAGTATGTATGGCCTTCACCACGGAGGAGTGAGTGTACCTCACCGCTCAGCCAGCATGGCAAGCAGACCAGACCGGCAGCCACAGTGAGCTTCCCTGCAGAGAAGCACCCCAGGGACTGGCCAGAAGGGCTTGGACTTAGGTCTCCTGGAGGGAAAGAGTGGGCCTCAGATTAAGGACAGTGGGAATGAATGGTTGCTTAGGCAAGTGTCACCTAAACCTAAAGTTTGGAGCAGTCATTCTTACAGAGCAAAGATGGGTGTGTGTGATTGGTTACCATCAGGAGGTTCAGGAGAGCCCTGGGCCCCTGGGAAGGGGGAGGGTCCCACCGCTCTGGTCTCAGGCAGCACCTGGCCCAGCCTGTCCCTGCCCTCTTCTCCTCTGACCCCTCCTGTAGCCGGGAGGGGTGGGGGTAGGGTGAGTCCTAGTGAGAGGGTGTCATAACTCAGACCACCAGAAGCCTTCAGCCACTGGCCTGGCGCTCACAGGACAGGGAGAGGAAGAGGAAGACAGGAGGGTGAGTGGGCTTAGATGTGCCCCCTGCTCCCAGCAGCCTCCAGGGCAGCTATGTGCTCCCTTGGGCTCCTTTCCCCAGCCTGGAGGCAGGAACAGCTGAGTGGCCCCATTTCTCATCCCTATTGATTATGCCACAGAGCCCTACAGCACAGAACGTAAATCATCATCCCCAGGGTATTTAACCCAGGGAGGGTTAGTTGGAGGTGGCATCCCTTATAAGTCCTGCATCTGATGTTTTTATATTAATTCCTATAGTGGCCAGATTAATTTTTATTCCACTGACTGTTATCTCTTCTTCATTGACTAGGAGACATTTCTAAGCAGTGCATATCTTGTTGAGTATCAGTCATTTAGTGGGGTGCTTCCTCTCGCTGCAAGGTTTTCATTAAAGAATGAAAATTCCTTTGTTACAAAGCCTTAGTCTTTGGAAATATCCATGTACAGGCCAGCCAGAGTGCTTGTCGCTGCTGCCGCCTATGCATGCTGTCCTGCAGGGGCCTAGGTGCCCCCAGCTAAGAGCCCAGGAACCCCTGTCCCCCTCTCATCCCTTGGCTTCCCCAGGCCCCCATTGACCATACACAGGTCATGAGTCAGCCTTTATCAAGTGACCATGGCTTGGCAAAGTCAGTTCTCGAGCTGAGTATAAGGTCATCAGGATGATGGTAATTAGCCATCTTGCTCTACAGACCAGAGAAATGCATTTCCTGTAGGTTCCCCAAAGCCTAATACTGTGCACGGATGGGTCAAGTCATGGATCCTGCATTGAATCCTGTCCAAATGTGGAAATGAACACCCTATATGCCTGTACAGTGAAGGTGTTGGACGCTCCCCATCCCAAGTGGACTCCGAGGGGTCTGAACCTCACATAGGGGCCTTGCTGAAGAAATGGGTGTTAGGAAGAGACAGAACTTGTGGGTCCTTGCAGAGGAGCATGGCATGTGTGATGTGGATGGGCCCCCAGCAAAGCCAGGCACGTGGGCATAAGTCCTGGGTGGGCAGAGGCCGGAAACCAGGAGGTGATGCAAGGGAGGTGGAGAAGCCCGCCATGGACACAGTGCACTGGTCAGAGGGTGCTGTGTGTGGGTGCCTTCCACACTGAGACTGTCACCCACGTCTCTGCCATTCCACTTGCTCTGGAGCAATGGACCCCACACTGTGGGCCTGGAACTGGCAGCACTGGCAGTTCCTGGGAACTGGTTATGAGTACAGTCTCTCGCCCCACCCCATATCCAGAGTCAGAACCTGGGGGCAGGCCACCCTTTGTTTGACCAGCCCTCCACCAGAGTTTTGGAACCAGCAGCAATATGGAGTAAGGGCTCCAGAAAAAGAACACCTGGGCTCGCACCTGAGTGACCTCACCTGTAAAGCGGGACACTGCTACCACTTGAGCAGGTGCTGTGTCCCTGAGTGAGTTGGAGGTTCCAGGTCAGGGCTTCCCACAGGTAGTTTCTCAATAGCTACCTGGGAGCCATTCTTATTCAGGACCCTCTGGGGCTTGCTTCTTTCTCTAGGAGAGATGATTCAGCTGTGCCCCCCCCCCCCACCAAAGATTTGCCTCCCAGAGCATCTCATTCAGCCTTCCCTTCAGGGGTCAGACATACATAATCAACCCCTAAACCTTTAGGATTTGGAGAACGCTGATAAATTACAGATGTAAATAGGTAAAGAGCCAATACCCCTGATCCAAGCCTGGGTGTCAGCCTGGGAAATAAAACAGAGGTCATTGCCTTCTGCCCCACACAGGCAAGGTCACAAGAGCCCTCAAAGATTATACATAGTTTATGGGCTGCTTTCAGCCTGTGGGCAGCTGCTTCCAAGACATAACTGAAAAAACAAAAAGGGTTGTAAATGGTGCTGTGAAATCAGCTGCATCCAAGTGCCTGGATCCTGCAAGGAAATAAATTATGAGGGAGGAGCAAAGCTTTAGAAGATTGTGGGTACTTTGTCTAAACTGTTTTCACCTACCCATTAGATGGACTCCTGATGAGGGCCTTAGAAGTTCCCAGGGGCTGAGGAGGTGAGTTCAGGGCTCCGGTGGAAGAAGGTGACCCTTGGGGATGGAAGAGGCACGCAGGTCCCAGCCTCTCAACATCCACCTCCATTCACAGCCCAAGACAGCAGGACAAAGCGACAGGGACTGCTGACCACATACAATCCCATTTACACACGAACTCCCATCTTGGAAGATGGGGAGATACTCACAGGTGGGGTCTGAGGCAGGGTGAGGGTCTGAGACAAGTCCCTGAGGCCCAGAGCTAGTAGGCAGAAGATGGAGGGGCAGGGTGGGAGGGCAGAATACCCTCAGAAATGGAAAAACCTAGGCCAGGCTACTCCATTATAGCAGCCGGAATTGTTGAAAATGTGCTGAAAAAGTCACCTGGGCGATCAATGTTGAGTCTCGGTGTATTGATCGAATAGAACATTTCTGCTGCCCCTGGGAGGACAGCACAGACACAGCTGTCCCTTCTCTCTTGTCCCCTACCATCCCCAGTGCTCATCAGACAGCTGTACTAGGAGGCAGCTCGCCTGTGTCCTCAGAGCCTGCACTGCCTTGAAGCCCCCATGGGCTTCTTCTCAGTTCCAGCCGCCTGTTTACTGGGAGCCATGTCATGGGTCACAGTGGGCCCCTCCAGTTCCTGCCTGGGCTCTGTGTGCCCCCAGCCCACCCACAATGATGAAAGACAAGCCTGAGTTCAGGCCAGCTTGGCCAGCGACATCCTTCTCCCAGCCCCCACCCCAGTCTAAAGCCACAGCACAGGTGATCTGGGGCATAGTTCTTTGGTGCTGGCCTCATTCAAGGATGGGTTACACGTCCAAGAGGGCATCCACCCCTCATAATGCAGCCCTTGTCCTTCGGGGCAGGGCAGGGGCTGAGAGCAGGGCAGCATGCACACAGCGTAATGGAAACAGCCCCACGTGTGACCACTTGGTGTCCAGGCCAGAGCTGGGCATAGGGCAGCTGCAGGACCCAGGGGTCCAGGAAGTCCTGGGGCAGAGCCTGGGATAGGCAGGTGGGGGCCTGTCTCTTAGCCGGAAGGGAGAAGCTTCCAGACATGACTGTATTTGACCTTCTTCTCTTGTCTCCTCTCTCTGGCATGGGGCCCGAGGTGAGCTCAGCTACTTCATACTCCTGGGCTTCAGTGTGGGGAACTTCGTAAGGCTTCCAACCCATAGAAAATTTCCGCCAATCTCTGGAGGCCTCAGGGCGACCCATGTACTCCACACAGAGCTTTTCTCCTTCCTGAGGACCAGCCATCCAGACTGCTCCAGGGGGAGGGGAGATTGGGGTGGGGAGGGAGCTGCTCTGAATGAATGAAGAGGACACTTCTAAGCTTCTAAATCAGCTTCCCAAGAGACCACTCCCATCCCCCATCCCTGCCAGCCTGCAGCACTGAGGTCTTAAGAACCTTCCTGAACATTCCTCAGTTGAGCAATCCCAGCCCAGGGCAAATCCCTAGAGAACCTGAAAAGGAAAACGCTCCCCTGGCTGAGGATCCCTATATCCTTATGTTTAAAGGGCCAAAGGGAAAAGAAGGATTCTGAGCTTTTTAAGAGGAAGTCTCTCAACAAAACACTTCCTGATGCTTGTCTGACACTAAAAACCTATTAAAGTCATAAACTTCTCCAACGGAACACTTCTCAAAAATGTATTTATCTAAAGGGCATCTGTGTTTGGTCTCAAACTCAAACACTCCAAATGTCAGGCCCCAAATGATTTATTTGGGGCGTCTTTTTCTCTCCCTGCAAGTTGTTCTGCAGCTCAAGCCCATGGTCATGTAACTCCTTCCACTGATTTTTACAAATGGCTTCTATTCACATGGAGGGAGGCAGCCCAGAGGAAGAAGGGGCACAGGGGCACGGGAGTGCACGGGGGAGGAGGGCAGCAGGCCTGATGCTGTCTCAGCCCAGGGCCTCGTGCCCCCCCACTTACCTTCCTGAGCACACCTTCTTGCCTTGCCCAGGCCGTCCCCACCGCCTGGAGGACTGTTTCCTACAGCTGGACATTTAACCAGTGCTCTGAATCCAGTGGGTCCCCAGCCAAGGGCTCAGAGATAAATCCAGCACGGTTAGACCAGAAGGCACACCGGGTCCCCTTTGGAGGATCTTTGTGGGTAGGGAAGAAGGTGCCTTGGAGCCAAGACTTCTGAGTGACAGATAGGAGTTGAACAAGAGAAGGGGCCAGGAGGAGGTGGGAAGAATGTTCCAGGCAGGAACAGCCAAGGGAGAACAGTGGCCAGGCCACACGTGGGGAGTCTGAAACCATAGTGGGGGTGGGGGGAGCTCACTAGCAGAGGGACAAGGGTCATGGAGAAGGGCCAGGGGCTGAGCTCCCAGCATCAGCGAGTAGGCCCTTGGGCCTCAGGCTGCTGCACAGAGTCCCCTGACAGCCCTTCATCACTGCATCTTAATATGCACGAGCTCATCAGCCCCTCTCCGAAGAGGCCCCTGAGAGCTGCTGCACTCTGCCTGAGGAGGCCCAGGGCTTCAGGAGGGGTGGTCAGGCTTGGGGCTGGACCTGGAGGGGAGCAGCCGTGTCCCAGGGTAAGGGGTACCCACGGTGTGCCCCAGCAATGCTGCCCTTCTCCTTGGGGCTGTGGCCTCTTCAAACCACAGGAAGAAGGCTGCTGGATCAGAGAGCCATTGGTACTGCACTGGGCACCCGCATGGCCTCTGGCTAAACAACTCAGTAGGCTCTGGTTTCTCTGCCTTCACTCCAGTAGGGGAGGTTTGTGTCAGGAGGTCTAGGGAGGGGCTGGGAGCTGTTTCTTAAAGCTTCACTGCCCAGTAAGTCTACTGCTCACATGTGACTATTTAATTTTACATTGTTATAAATACAGTACAATTAAAAATTCAGTTTTTCAGTCCACACTAGCCAAATTTCAAGTGCCCAATAGCCACACTTGGCCATGACATTGGACAGCACAGAAGAGAATGTTTCCATCATCACAGAAAGTTCCACTGGATAGCACTATTCTAGGAGATGAAGGTCAGCCTGGCCAACTTCTCAGCAAGCAGAGAGAGGACCCCATCTGGCCTGTGTGAGGGGTTTGTAGCAAGGGTGGGAGCTCTGGGCAGGCCTCGGCTCAGGGAGTAACCTGGAGGAGAAGCAGTCATCTACCTGATACTGGCTTGGGGCTTCTGAAAGAGACTAGCAAGTTCCGCAGGAGAGCTCCAAGCTAGTGGGCAAGGAGGTGCTGTGTTCCTGGGCCTGTCTGCAAACACAGGGGCTGTGGGAGCCACTCAGTCTATACCTCTAAGTTCTGCCAGCCCCCCTCCCCCAGCCCATCCAGCTCACAGCATACTACTGCCTCAACACCTGCAGCCAGGCCTGAGATGGACCTAGAAGTTGCACACCATGCCTGGAGGGGCAACCCACGCCATCCTGGGCAAGGATCCTTCAGAAGCCATTACAGGGCATTAAGTCAATGGACTTCCTATTTGTCAGCGTTCCAACAGCACAGCGGGTGTTTTTGGAACAAAAGACTGCCCAGGCCAGAGTACTTTCAGATTCTGCCCTGCAGAGACCAGAGCTGCAGCTTCCAGAAGGCAAGGGTGAGGCTGCTGAGGAGATGCACTCCTAAGAAGACCAACTATGGCATCTCACTTTTGCTGGAGCAGAGCTCCAAGGTGCATTCCAACATCCAGCACCATCTCCAGGGAGAGAGCAGCGCTCTCCCCAGCAGCCTGCCCCAAGTCGGCTCCCTGGGGCAGCCAGCTCTGACAGATGTCCCCCCACCCCCACCCCGCCCATGTACTTTCCTGTCTGGGGTCACTTTAAGATGTACTGCCTATGTGCTTTCTATGTTGGTAACTGTCTGCAAGAAGCACCATGAAGGGAGAGCCTTTGGTTTATTCACTTTGGAGCCTCTACTGCTGAACATAGCACCTAGAATATGGTGAAGGGCCCAGTAAATGTGTGTTAAATAAATGAACTCTTCAAGAAGGAGACGAAATAGGAAATGTGCAGATTGGGTAAAGTATAGACTCATGCATGAGGTTTTGAATGAAAACAAATCTCGACTTGATGATCCATAGATCACTTTAGGTTCTGTGACTGGGTAGGGAAATAAGAACTTTGGGGACAGTAGGGGCTCAGGGCACCTCTCTCTGTGGGACCTCATTGGCTGCTAGGGTGCTTCTTCCTCTGCTTCCCCTTCCTTCCCACAGAGCAGGCTTTCCCGCTGGGCCCCCCGGGCTCAGACCTCCTGGCCTGGTGATTCTGCCTTCCTGTAGCACACCACTACCTTCTCATCAGTTTGACTGTGAGGTTTTTTTTTTTGTTTTTTCTTTTTCCATTTGGGCCATAGACCAAATTGAGAAGCACCATCCATCTTACTTGAAGGTTTTGCCATTTTAGTCTTGGAACCAAAGGAGAAGTCGTAAATAAGTTTTGCTCTGGTAAAGATAAGCTTAATTTTTCATTCGCCTCCAGCTAATAACTGATGGGGAGGTCCTCCTGCGCTTTCAGAAGCAAAAGGGAAAAGAAAAGGCTTCCTAGTGACAGGATAATTTGTCAGAAAGTTATGAGTGAGTACCAGCAAGCCTGTATAGGAAGTGTGTATTGAATAATATGACACACTGGCTTCTAATTGCTACTGCCTTTCTGATCAATAATACATGTTTTCAAAAAGCCCTTCTGTTTGCATTTACACAATGGGCTGTAACTACTGCAAAGGATCCATTAAGACCTATTTTAAAAAGTGCATTCGTAAAAACTTGTCTAAATCTGCATTACACGGCAGATTATGAAACTGCCTTGGGAGATGTTTTTTCTAAAAGGCATTCAGGCCACATTTGCTGGACTTGCCAATGTGAGCCCCCGAGTATCTCCACAACTTGCCTGTGGGCCAGGATGGGCCTTCTCCTTGGCATCCACATGAGGCAAGAGGTGGGCACTGTCGGCCTGAGGCCCCACCAGGCTCCAGCGGCCTTAGGCCAGCGGTGCCCTGGAGCTGGGGACTCCGTTGAGGTGGGGCACAGGCATTAGTCAACCCAGCACTCTCGGATGTATAATTACATGGCCAGATAAGTGCTGCAGCGGCCAGAGGACTCTGGGGTTTCAGGGCTCGCTCTCTCTTTCCACTGAGAAAGCAGCTTGTCACGTGGGGTGGGCGAGAGCGGAGGGGCCAGGCTCACGCGGCCAGGTTCACGTTCGGCCAGCCCCATGCGGGTGTGAATTGTTCCTTATGCGGGTGGGAGCCAGAGCACAGAGAAGCAGACAGCTCAGGGTTAGGAACCACCTGCTTCCTGTGCTACTTTAGTGATGTCCACTGAGCCCTTTGGCCTCTTAGCCTCAGCTTCTCCAGCTGATGGGAGCCAATGACAACCGTCACAGTTCACACTGACTGCGTGGGGGACTCACTTGTTCTTGGGTACCTGGGGAACTCTGCTTTCCCTCCCACCTAGCTCCAGAGACACTGGGAACATGCTGCTGGGAACACCCCCAGGTCATACAGACAAGAACATGACTCAGAGACCACCTGCAACCTTCGCAGCACGCCAGTGCCTCTGGTCTACCACCCAGCTGGCTCCCCTGCATCTCAGAGGAGCCCCTGAAAGAACAGTGAGAAAAATGACCTTTTCCTGCTGAGCTAGGATCTGTGCTGATCCTGTCAAAACCTCGTTTGGGTTTAACTTCACAACCCTGCATTATTATGACTATTTTCATGTAACAGATGGAGAACCTGGGCCCCACTGATGCAGCGAACCTGGTTCTTGTGCTGGTTGAAAGGAATGAAGGATGGGGCACCTGGGCGGCTCCGTCAGTTGAACATCCGACTCTTGATTTTGGCTCAAGTTGTGATCTCACGCTTTGTGAGATGGAGCCCAGCATTGGGCTCTGCACTGACAGTGGAGCCTGCTTGGGACTCTCTCTCTGTCTCTCTCTCTCTTTCCTTCTCACTGCCCCTCCCTCCCTCTTTCTATCAAAATAAATAAAATAAACTTTAAAAAAGGGAAAGGAATGAGAAGAGATTCCTTTGAGAGAAGCGGGAGGGGAGGAGGCAAAGAAGGAGAGGGGAGAACAGAGGAGGGAAGGGAGTTGGGGGAGGAAATTCAGAGGAGAAAAACAAGTTTGTTGAGGGGGCCCACGGAAGAGGGAAGGGGGAGTCGGGGCAAAGAGCTGAGGTCAGGCCCTCTGGGTGGAGGTGAGTGACACGGGATCCCTGACAGACATGCAGGACCCAGCTGCTCGTGCTAGGAAGCCCTGGGCTAGGGCCTCAGGCACCTGCTCCTTGTCAGGCCCGCCAGCCAGATTGAGGCCCTGTCTGCAAATGCCAGCTGCGGGTGGCAAGGCAGGCAGGCGGGGCCTGCCCAGGGTAAGGTGAAGAGTGTCCCTGTGCCATGCCCTGCCAGCCTAGTCCTGGGGTGTTGTGAGTGACCTGTGGGGACAGCATATTTACATATGTGGCTGGGGAGACCCACTATGGGGCCCTCAGAGCCAGCTGGGGGGCATTGGCTTTTTTTGCAGCTGTGCCTAGCTGAGGGGAAACCGGGTAAAGACAATAGACCTGCTTCCATCTCGACACCCCACGGGGGTTGCAGAGTGTAGTGGTAGATACTATTATTACCCCCATTTACAAGAGGGAAACAGGCACTGAGTAGTTAGCTAACAGCACCCACAGTCAGTCTCAAGGTCTGTGCTTCCAGCCACTGCATCATGCTGCCTGCAGGAGGGACTGAGACCCCCTGCCACGCTCGCTCTGACCACATCTGCCCCCTCCCTCCCGCCCCACCCACTGGCAGGAGCTGGTAGTTCTAGGAATGGCTGCCTGGTCTTCAAGTGCCCGCTAGACTGGGCTGTGCTCCTGTCTTTGTGTCCCCTTCCGTGCAAGGCCCCCCAGGGCCAAGGTTTCCTGTCCCCGCACTCAGCATCCACCCCTAACAGCTGGACTTCTCAGCTCCCCTGGACTTCTCTGAGTCCCCATAGCCATGTGGGTCATGGTCACAGAGCATCCTGCCTCGCCTCCTTCTCCCAGTAGCAGCTTCTCCCCACTTGGGCAAGCCCGTGCTGGGTGAGATCTGTCTCTGTGTTGGGCTTGACCTCCACCCTCCCTTCCTTATGCGTATTTGGGGCCCAGACCCAAGGGACTCCAGGCAGGCCTCACCTGCTCAGAAGCAAAGATTTCCCTTGGGATCACATGTGAGCTGTCTGTCCGTTGAGCACCTTACCCTGTGCTGGGGGCAGGGCCTTGCAGACACTATTCATTCCTCACAGCCACAGGTCAGGGGGCACTATTTCAGCCCCCATTTTATCCATGACCAAGGCTCAGAGAGGTCAAGTACTTGTGCAATATTATTTAACCTTAAGTGGCAAAATACAAACTCAGGTCTGACTCACTCCAAAGCAGAATCCCATATCAGAATCTCTTGGGGAACTTTAAAAAAAATTTTTTAATGTTTATTTATTTTGGAGAGAGAGAGAGAGACAGTGCAAGCAAGGGAGGGAGGGCAGAGAAAGAGAGGGAGACACAGAATCCGAAACAGGGTCCGGGCACTGAGCTGTCACTGCAGAGCCTGATGCAGGGCTCAAACTCACAAACCATGAGATCACGATCTGAGCCGACATCAGAGGATTAACCAATTGAGCCACCCAGGTGCCCCAAACCTTTTCTTTAATGTGGATTTTTTTTGTGAAGGTGGGGACCAGGGATCTATGTATTGATTAAACTTACCCTGGTGATAATCCAAAGGGGTCTGTGGGCAGCAGTGGGGAGCACTGACAGTCAAAACAGTAATGCACCCCCTCCCCAGATCCCAGAGAGCCTCTCAGTGCCTGTGGGAACC
Source organism: Proteles cristata cristata (assembly GCA_017311185.1). Classification (NCBI taxonomy): domain Eukaryota; kingdom Metazoa; phylum Chordata; class Mammalia; order Carnivora; family Hyaenidae; genus Proteles; species Proteles cristata. The sequence continues at coordinate 1,857,671 of JAESUZ010005475.1, forward strand.
CATGTCCCTCAACAGTGTGGTCTGTTGGGGCAAGGACGCTATAGCCAACTCCTAAACCTGGGCAAGACAATGGCCATGATTTATTGGGCACTTACTGTGTGTACCTGGCACTAAGGTCTATCCTCATGTGTACTCCCTCTTTTTATCTTCACTTTTCCTTCTGAGAGGGGGATGTTTATGTTTGGGGAAACTGAGGCTCAGAGAGAGATGACTAGGGGAAGTCAAGACAGGGAGCAGGAACCTCCTGCAACTCTCCCGGGCAAATGTCCCAGGGGCCCCTGGGACAGAGAAGCTAGGAGAAGGACTTCCTAGGAAATCACAGCCTGGCATCTTTGGATTGTACCTTAGCTTGACCTCTGACCTCCCCTTGCGGGTCCTCAGGGAGACCACATCTATTTCCTCTCTGCTGATTGAAGAAGCTCCTTCCTGCTGCTCTGATGTTAGGGGTCCTGAGCCAATGCCCAGGCCCAGACACGGCTGAGTCACTCCCACCCTGCAGCTCTCAGGCTAGCAGGACCCCAACCTCTACTGGATGCCACTCTGGTCAGGTCCCTGGACGTGCAGTGGGAGAGGGTAGGAATGTCCATGAATGTGAACACAGGCATATGCACATATACATACGTGTACCTGCACCCGCACAGGAGTTTACATATGAAGCCTCCCAGACCTTTTTCTAAGAAGAGGGCACTGCCCCACCATAGTGTCAGTTGTCCACTCACAGCTCTCTGAGGGGGCCCAGACAGGACCACAGCCTGCGCCTTTGAGACAGTCACACCGAGCACAAGCATTCAGCCTGTCCGGTGTCAGCCACGGCCTGGCCCGAGTGGTCCCTCGGAGGTGTGGGGGTGAGGCTGGTTGGAAGAATGGGCCAGGCCGCCCCTCTCCTTCTGCATTCTCCTGCCATGGGAGATTTGTAATGAAGAAGTCCTCCTCAGCCCTTCCTTCCTCCTCAAGACCCTTCCCTGGGAGAATGCCTGAGTATACAGCCTTGGCAGTCCTTATTAGCACCAGAAGTAGGGCCTGTCTGCACCCAAGGGAACTCTCCCATGGGGGTGTGTGGAAGCAACAGAAGGTCTGGTGGCCACAGGGTGGCTCTCCTGAGCTGGCAGCACTGTGCCCTGGCCTCCCGCCAGCAGGCTCGATAGGACATCTCAGCTGGCAGAGCCCCCAGCCAGCTTCTGTCTTGGCAGCTCCTCCTGGCCTGCGAGGGTGACTTCACTTTGACTTCATATCTGCAGAGTGATGTGCTGATCTCTTACTCAGCCCTGAAAAGGGCGGGGCTTTGCGCACAGCAGGAAGAAGAGACACGGAGGCAGGGGCTCCCCAGGCCTGGAGCCCTGGACCCTCCCACCCCAAAGCTCCATGGGTCTCTATTCCTCTCTACCTAAGTGGAGGCCATTCCTCAAAAGACAGCTCGGAGTGGTAGGAGAGCAGTGGACGTTTCCCACAGAAACCTAGAATCCAACTCCAACTTCACCCCAGGACCCTCCATGTTAGGGGCCCAGAGTCTCCCCCTTTATGGGATTGGATGTGTTCATGGGTTCATGTGTTGGGCAAAAATTAAATTACTCTGGGCTCCAGCTCCTTCCTGCTACTTGCTCTCCTACCCCGCAGTCCACATCCTAAGAGTTCTTCTGTTTGGGAAAGAACACCAGCCCTCCAAGCACGCCACTAGGCTGCCAGTGCCAGGCCTCTCTGGAAGGTGTGCCCAGAGCCAGGTTCCTGCTCCCATTGGTTGGAGCAGTCCTAAAGAGAGGGGGATCACAAACTAGCCCCAGGAGACGTTACCCCGTCCCTGAGCGCGACCGCGGACTTTGTAAGCCACGCGCCAGGCTCGCTCCCAGGAGTGCGCAGAAAGCGCTCAGGCTCCCCTTGCCTTGTCCAGGCTCTTCCCCTCCTCCCGCCCGGCCCCAGGAGAGGCCGCGCTCCCACCGCGCCTCCCCCCTCTGAGAAATGGCGGAGGATGCGCTCCGTGCTAAGAGCCTGGAGGCGGGGCGCCCGCCTAGTCTCGTTGTCGGATCGGGCGCACCCCTACCCAGTCCGCCCTGACTCCGCATCCCCGCACGGTTTTCCAGCCCTCACCGCGCGGGCGGCCGCAAAGAGCCAAGGGCAGGGACTGCGAGCGGGCGCACAGGCTGAAAAGAGTGGCTGCGCGTGCAGAGGTGCGCGCACTGGGGCTGCGGGTGGCAGGCCCGCATCCCGCGGCCGGCACCTTGCCCCTACTCGCACCCCGCCCGGCCCGCATCCAGCGACCCACACGGATTTCCTACACGCGCCCGGCGGGATCCCAACTGGGCACCCGCAGCCGGTACCCCGAGCCCCGCCCTTACCCCCGCACCCCGCCCGCACCCTGGCCCCGCCCGGTCCGGCCCGCCCCCGGCCCGCCCCCCTCACCGCCCCGCCCCGCCCCTGCCCGCTCCTCCGGCGCAGCCCGCGCCCGCCCCGCCTCAGTCCCGCGACCCGAGCCCGGCGCGCAGCATCGGAGAGGAGCCGGAGTCCGCGCCCCGACGCTCTGCGCCCGCAGTGTCCGCCGCGTCCGCCGCGTCCCGGGCGGGCATGGGGCGGCCAGGCTGAGCGCCGCACCCCGCCGCCGAGACCCCCAGCCCCAGCCAGCAGCCCTCTGGCCGCGGCCCCGGCGTACGCGGGCCATGGCGAAGGCGACGGCGACGGCCGGCGCCGCGGGGCTGCGGTTGCTGCTGCTGCTGCCGCTGCTCGGCGAAGGTGAGTCCTGCCCGGCGCCGGTGCCCGCAGCGGCCGCGGCGAAGTTGGCTCCCGGCGCGAGCGGCGGAGTGGACGCGCTCGGAAACGCCTTTCTCTTTGCCGCGGGCAGCGGGCTGCGCACTTGCCGGCCGCCTGGGCTGGGCTGGGAGCGAGGTGGGGCGGCAGACCCGGCGCCTCGAGGCCCAGGCTTGGGCGGGTCTTCGGCCGGAACGGGACGCGGGCCGGGCCGGGCGGCCGGGGTCGGTGCGCAGGGCCTGAGCCGCCGCGGCGCGTCCCAGCCTGGTCGCGCCTCACGCCGCGGCCGCGTCTCGAGGCGACCCGGACGGATCTTGTCGACGTTTTCGGCGCAGGTGGGGGGGGAGGGGGCGGGGGAGGTAGCCCCGGTAGCCCCAGAAAGCCCGCGACTTGCGCAAGGAGTTCTGTCTCTGCAGATTGTTCCGTCCTGGTTTCCTTTCCTCGCTCCACGTCGGGGCGTTCCTCCTGCAGCTCCGACACCCTGGTCCGCCAAGGGGTGCCAAGGGGATCTGCTCTTTTGTAAAAGGTTGCTTTTCCCTCGTGCGTTTCTGCCGCCCTAGTCTTTAAAAAATCTTGAAGCCCATGGATTCTGGGAGGCTGCCCTCTAGGGCCCACTCCGACTGGCCCCGCGCATCCTTGCTGAGGCCCCGCCATGGCCAGGGTTCCAAGAGGCAGCGTTAGAGCCCCACGCCCCTGCCAAGCAGGGCCACCTAAGGGTATGGCCTTTGGGACCCGGAGACCGCCCTTGACCAACCTTTACCAAGGGATTTTGACCATTTTAGAGTGGGGCAGGGCTTCGTGCCACCAGGCCAGCGTCGGTGCTGGAAGGATTGGATGTGGCCTTGCAAAGGCTGGTCACCGCCCCGACGCCAGACTGACAGAATGAATCCTGAGGCCATAGAATGTTTGACCCCCTTGGCTATACATTTTAGTGTCCTTCCAAGAGCCGTGATTTGATCTCTTCTGTCAGTGCTTAGGTATGCATCAAGTTTCTCTCTGACAGGGAAATCTGCCCTCCCCCACTGCTTAAAAAGGCTTTACCTCCTTGTGTCCTTTGGGAACAGAAGAGGCAGTAAGGTCCCCTGCCTCTAGCCCCTGGCCTTGCAGACTCTGGATTCACCAGTCTGCCCCACGGCTTCATTTGTGTGACTGGATCCTGGGTTCCGCTGGTAGATACTGGAGCCAGAATGGGTTCCCAGCCGATCATGGGAAGAGCAGGGGAGAAGCTCTTTCCTTGCGCTGAGGAGGGATGTGGGGGAGGGAGTCTGTTTCCTGTATTGGAACTTTGGGGTTACTGGGCTGCAAGGGGAGGGCCCCTAGGAGGCTGCAGTCAGGGCAGAAGTAAACAACAATGTTCTGAAGATCTCTTCTAACTCTGAGATGCAACTTTGTAGCTGTAGGCATGTAGTCCGGTGTGAGCCGAAGCCAGTGCTCTTTGGGCAGCCTGTGGTACCCTCTGTGGCTGCTGGGCAGCCTGTGCCAGCCTCCACAGCCTGCAGAGGATTTCCCCTGTGCTCTTCGACAGCCATTAGTTTAACTGGGGTGCCTGGCAAGGCTTCAAGGGCTAGACTGTGGGGCCCAGGCTGCAAGAGTCGACCTGTGGCACTTGGCACGGATGCAGTTGGCTTTTTCACACCTTTTTCACACACAGGCCAGAGACCTGCTTTCCAATCCAGGGAAAGGGAGCCTCCCCACCCCACCCCACCCCCGCCCACCTTTCACTTGGGATGACCAAGAAGCCATGGTTGGCTGGCGCTGAGGGTGGAGAAGTGGGCCTGCAGCACCCAGGAGGAGACAACTGGGGCCTTCGAGGAGGCCTATGCGCACCCTTCACTTGAAGCAGCATCCCTGGAGCTCCTCATTGAGCTGCACCGGATGAGCCCTGATGCTGCTACAGGACCCACCCAGGCTGAGAGCAGCTCAGCCTCTGGGCGCCCTCTTGTGGCTGTAGCACTCCAGTGACCGGGCCCATCGTCCAGGGGAAGTGCCCGGTCTTTAGAGGATGAGACCTTTCCCGTTTGGCCAGACAATTCCTCAAGGCAGGAAGCTCTCTTCTGTGCTGGGGGGCTGACGGGAGGGGCAGGGAGGTGACCCAGATGAAAGGCAGTGGCCTAGACCAGAGCACAGAGGAAGGAGCCCCACTGCTTCAAGGCTGGCCAGGCAGGGGAAGGGCAGGGATGCCTAGAGCATAGACAGACCCCTGAGACTTGTTCCCCCTCCACATGTGCCCACTGTCATTGTGTGTGACCGCATACACCTTAAGAAAAAAGTGACGACACAGACTCCTCTCTCACATCCTGGTAGAATGGGTGCACACCCACAGGGTCACTCTCTCTCTCTCTCACACGTACACACACTCACGCACACACACTCTCTCTCTCCCACAGTTGCTCATCACTAGCCACACTCCTGCCCTTTCTCAAGGATATGTGATCGTGACGCCTATGGACACCCACACACTTCCACAATGAGTGAGGCCTGACCCCACTCACACTCCACCCTCACCAGGGAAACCCAGCCCCTATCCCTGCCACTCACACATACTGGGACCTCGTGTATATACATAGGGACCCCTGCCCTTCACCCCCTCATATGCTCAGGGACACAGCCCATTGGCCCCAGGGATCCTGGAACCAGAATTGGGAACTTCCATCTAAGACTTGTTCTTAGAAGAGTCTCTAGCATTTTGCTGCTCAACACAGGTACAGCCACCCTCGTGGCGTGGAAGAGCAGTCGCGTCCCAGCTCGGGGCTCTCCCAGCCTGACTTCCCCTGTGGCATCATTCCCCTGACTCTTGAAGTCCCTCAGCAGGCCTCACAGCTGTCGTCTTTCTGGCCTGGCTTCTTGGGTCCCGTTTTGCTGAGCACCTGTGGCTTCAAGGATGGACCTGCCCCTCTCCCTGCAGACCTCTGGGACTTTCAACCCCTGACACCAAAGAAGGGAGAACTTGCTATGAGTTGGCATGCTCCGCCCGCCCCCTCTCCCCACAGGGTGGCAGGCCCAGCCCTCTACAGTGTGGCCTGGGTGGGCCGCTTATGCCTGGGCCAGTAGACATCAGAGCAGCCATGCTGGGAAGCTGCCTCACCCACTTCTTCCTTTCTTTTGGACCCTCCCTCTCTTTGGCCGGGGGCTAGTCGAAGACATGTCCTGCTTCAGCAGCTGATGTGGGCCCCTGCCCTCTTCCTCCTTCACCCCAGCCTGCGTCCCCACTAGGCCCCTCTCACCTCTGGGAGCTGCTTGCGTCCCGCAGTGCCTGCCCTGGGCTCTAACAGCACCCGGCCTACCCAAGAACACAGGGGACAGACGGGCGAGCTGGGCTCTGAAGGCTGGGGCCTGCAAACAGAGAGCAAATGGGGAAGTTTATTGAGCCCGTTGCTAAATTGCTTTATTCTACAGAATTGCTTTAGGGATGGCTAAGTAAATCGCTGTTTCCTTGGTGGTGTGAAGAAAATGGGATGCATTCACCTAATGGGGAGCTAATGGCCTCTTAGCCAGGGGAAGAGAAAACTAATTAAAAATTATGGTATCTGTTAAAATGGAGCCCAGGGTGCCAGGGGGAATGGAAGGCCCGGAAGCTGCCACTTCCCCTCAGGCCTTACCCCTCTCTGTGACCTGAGGGAGGACTCCTCTTTCCTTTGGTCCTAACTGGATAAGGCTGATGGCGGCCACCCCCAGGGAACTCACAGCCTGCTGGCCGTCTGCTGAGCACTGCCCGACTGCTAGCTTCCTGTCACCTCCCGAAACCCTGAGGGACATGGCTGTGGTTTCCCATTTCACAGGTGAGGAAGCCGTGTCGCACATCACCTGTGGACTCCAGCCTGTGGAGCAGACTTAGTGACTCCTCACCCCTGGTGCTCCGTCTTTTGGCAAGTGCCTTCTCTGAGCCAGCGGTGGTGCGGACCAGGGATGGGGCTGAGGACGGATCTGGGAAAGAAAAGCACCGGGCCTGGGAGGGCGTGTGGCAGTGTGCTTGGAACAGTTCATCTGGGCCGCGGCAGATTTCTTTGGCCGGACCATTGCTTTAGCAGATGTTTAGGAGTCTTATGATCTGGAGACAGCCACCAAGCATGGCCCTGTCAGCTGGCCCCAGGAGAGGGGTGTGTGTCACAGCTGGCCCGCAGAAAGGGGTCTCTGTGAGGGTGCAGCCTCTGCACCCACTCTCCTCCTGGGGACCCAGTACCTGACCGAAGCTGGGCGGGGGGCGGGGTGGCGCTGGACTTCAGGAGGTTGGGGTACAAGTGTGTCTCCTAATCCAGAACAGGGCCCTCCTCCTCAGAGCTCCAAGGCAGATGGGGAGGGGAAAGTGCCCGCCCAGTGCCCAGGGAAAAGGCAAAGCTGGAGAGGCACTCGCCCACTCCCATAGCAGCGCTCTTCTGTCCTGTGGAAGTGGCTGCATTTCTACTGTGGAACCATCTCCCCTTCCTGTGGGTGTGGGGGAGGATGTTTCCTGGTGTGAGGGTCGTGCTGTGGCAGCACTCAGGTCAGGTCCCCCATGTCCTCCTCCTCCTCCCCGTGTCCTCCTCCTCCTCCCCGTGTCCTCCTCCTCCTCCCCGTGTCCTCCTCCTCCTCCCCGTGTCCTCCTCCTCCTCCCCGTGTCCTCCTCCTCCTCCCCAGGTCCTCCCTCTCCCCGTGTCCTCCTCCTCCTCCCGTGTCCTCCTCCTCCTCCTGTCCTCCTCCCTCCCTCCCCCCGTGTCCTCCTCCTCCCTCCCCGTGTCCTCCTCCTCCTCCCCCCGTGTCCTCCTCCCTCCCTGTGTCCTCCTCTCCTCCTCCTCCTCCCCGTGTCCTCCTCCTCCTCCCCGTGTCCTCCCTCCTCCTCCCCGTGTCCTCCTCCTCCTCCCCGTGTCCCCCTCCTCCCCTCCCTCCCTCCTCCCTGTCCTCCTCCTCCTCCCCGTGTCTTCCTCCTCCTCCTCCCTCCCTCCCCGTGTCCTCCTCCTCCGTGTCCTCCTCCTCTCCACCTCCTCCTCCCTCCCTGTGTCTCCTCCCCTCCCCGTGTCCTCCCCTCCTCCCCCGTGTCCTCCTCCTCCTCCCCGTGTCCTCCCTCCTCCTCCCCGTGTCCTCCCCTCCTCCCGTGTCCTCCTCCTCCCCTCCTCCCCCCGTGTCCTCCTCCTCCCCGTGTCCTCCTCCTCCCGTGTCCTCCCTCCCGTGTCCTCCTCCTCCCGTGTCCTCCTCCTCCTGTCGTCCTCCTCCTCCTCCGTGTGTCCTCCTCCTCCTGTCCTCCTCCTCCTCCCATGTCCTCCTCCCTCCCTGTGTCCTCCCTCCTCCCCCCGTGTCCTCCTCCCCCTGTCCTCCGTCCACTCCCCTGTCCTCCTCCTCCTCCCCGTGTCCTCCTCCTCCTCCCCGTGTCCTCCTCCTCCTCCTCCTCCCCCCGTGTCCTCCTCCTCCTCCCCGTGTCCTCCTCCTCCTCCCCGTGTCCTCCTTCCTCCCCATGTCCTCCTCCTCCCCGTGTCCTCCTCCTCCTCCGTGTCCTCCTCCTCCTCCCCCGTGTCCTCTCCTCCTCCCTCCTCCCGTGTCCTCCCTCCCCTCTCCCGTGTCCTCCTCCTCCTCCCCGTGTCCTCCTCCTCCTCCCCGTCCTCCTCCTCCCCGTGTCCTCCTCCACCTCCCGTGTCCTCCTCCTCCTGTCCCCCGTGTCCTCCTCCTCCTCCCCGTGTCCTCTCCCTCCTGTCCCTCGTGTCCTCCCCTCCTCCCCGTGTCCTCCTCCCCTCCCCGTGTCCTCCTCCTCCCCCTGTCCTCCCTCCTCCCCGTGTCCTCCTCCTCCCGTGTCCTCCTCCTCCTCCCCTCTGTCCTCCTCCTCCCCGTGTCCTCTTCCTCCGTGTCCTCCCTCCTCCCTCCCCGTGTCCTCTCCCTCCCCGTGTCCTCCTACTACCCATGTCCTCCTCCTCCTCCCCATGTCCTCCTCCTCCCCCGTCCCCATCCTCCTCCCATGTCCTCCTCCTCCTCCCCATGTCCTCCTCCTCCCTGTGTCCTCCTCCTCCTCCCTCCCCCGTGTCCCCGTGTCCTCCTCCTCCTCCCCGTGTCCTCCTCCCCGTGTCCTCCTCCTCCTCCTCCGTGTCCTCCTCCTCCCCGTGTCCTCCTCCTCCCTCCCCGTGTCCTCCTCCCCTCCTCCCCCGTATCCTCCTCCTCCCCGTGTCCTCCTCCTCCTCCCCGTGTCCCCTCCTCCTCCCCGTGTCCTTTCCTCCCGTGTCTCCTCCCTCCCGTGTCCTCCTCCTCCTCCCCGTGTCCTCCTCCTCCTCCCCGTGTCCTCCTCCCTCCCCGTGTCCTCCTCCTCCTCCCCGTGTCCTCCTCCCTCCTCCGTGTCCTCCTCCTCCCCGTGTCCTCTTCCTCCCCGTGTCCTCCTCCTCTCTTGTGTCCTCCTCCTCCCCGTGTCCTCCTCCTCCCTGTGTCCTCCTTCTCCTGCCTCCGTTTTCCTCTTCCCCATTCCCTCTCCTTCCCCCTGGCCTTGTCCTCTGCCTCATTTCTGCAGTTTCTCTGAGTGGGTGATTTAATAGTAATAGTAATCCGATCTACAAACACTCCCTGAGGGACGTCTGCTGCCCAGAGAACTTCTCCAGGGCTGGGAATGACCCTGGGGAGATGACAGAAGGGCCCTTTGACCTCAGAGCTGTCACTGTGCAGGGAGGGCCAGTCCGTAAAGGAAGCACTAAGTTGTCACTTACCTCAGAAGCACGTGTGTGGTGTCAGAGGTGCTCAGGAGGAGGCAGGCTGAGGGCAGGGTAGGAGAGGGCGCTGGGCTGCCCGGCAGGCAAGGGGCCCTCCCAGCCGCGGCTGCAGGGTGGTGATGACAGCAGGGGATCGACCCCCTCCGCGTCCCTGCCCCCTCTCCCCAGCCTCCCATGGGTCTCCAAGGCCTTTCCTCCGTGCTCTGTGGGTGAGGGCTCTTCAGCCCCCAGAAGGCTGGGGGCTCAGTCTGACTCGGAGAGCCATGTCCAGGGTGGCCCTCTGGTGGCCTGGGGAGCGTGCTCCTGGGAGGCCTGAAGGGGTGGGAATGCCCAGGCCTCCCAGAGCCCACCTGACCCTCCCTGGAGCCCTGGGCCCTTCAGATCACAGACATCAACACCCCATGTCACATAGGAGCGAAGGCCCAAGGTGGCCATGAGGTGCAGCATCCAGTGCCTAAACTTGGGAAGAGAGCTGGGGCCCCAGGACCCGAAACTGAGTTGAGCCCGGAACTGAGCCCTGCACACCCCACCCTCCGGGCTTTGATACTGTCATGGACAGCTTGCACCAGCCAGCCCCCCAGGTAGGCACACACCTGTTGAGGTGCACAGGTGACCTCTCTGCGGTGGTGCCCGGGCTGTTGTACTTTGTGGAGCCACTCATAAGGCAAAAGCAAACAGAGGTGTTTGCTCAGGGCTGGCCACCTGCTCTCCTCTGGTCTCCCTCGAGGTTCGGTTGGTGTCATCTACTGCACAGCCGCATTTTCTAGGGCATCAGCTGCAGCTGAGGGAACAGTGGCACACTGCTGCATCCCCTTGTCCCACCCCCTCCTTGCCCAGAGTCTCAGAGGGGATAGTGCAGGGGCCCACTGGCTTCAGAGCCTCCAGCCTTAGGGACAAAGGGAGGTCCCAGGGGCTCCTACAACCACACAGCTGTGAAGCCCGAGCTTGATGGGAGCCCAGGCCTCGTCTGGTCCCCGAGCCCAGGAAAGGCGGATGGTAGGAGGATCAGGTGGGGAGGGACGGCAGGAGGACCCAGTCTATGGGGCCCCAAGTGTCCTGGAGCGCTGGCCCAAAGACGGCCACATCTTCCAAGGTCTTCCAAGGTGAGGTGGCACCCTGCCTCAGAAGCCACAGCCTCCTTCAAACCCACAAACACCAGGCCGGGACGGCCACTCTGGGGCCGGGCAGGGAAAGTCAGGTGGGCTCTGGGAGGCCTGGGCATTCCCACCCCTTCAGGCCTCCCAGGAGCACGCTCCCCAGGCCACCAGAGGGCCACCCTGGACATGGCTCTCCGAGTCAGACTGAGCCCCCAGCCTTCTGGGGGCTGAAGAGCCCTCACCCACAGAGCACGGAGGAAAGGCCTCGGAGACCCATGGGAGGCTGGGGAGAGGGGGCAGGGACGCGGAGGGGGTCGATCCCCTGCTGTCATCACCACCCTGCAGCCTCGGCTGGGAGGAGTACTTAGAAGGCAGTATGGCCTCGGGGGGGCGGGGGGGAGGAAGGGGGTGCAGGATGCAGGGGAGTCAAATCCTGAATCCTCCCCTAAGCACCAGCCTGACTGATTGGAGGAAAGGGTTCTGCTGCTAGAATAAGTTAGAAGGCCCCTGGCAAGGTAGTAGCCACCAAAGCTGGTTCCAGTGTCCCATAGGTGGCTATGTGATCACCAGAAAACTCCAGTGATCCTCAGCCTTCCAGAAAGGGGAAAAGAAAAAATGTGATTAATGGCCAAAAATAATTAATGACCTACAAAACGCTCGGGGAAATGTGCACTCTGTGTGCCGGGACCTGGGGGTGGGGTGGGTGAGGGGTTGAGCTGGAGGTGTGCAGAGTGACGGGCATCCACGAGTCTAGCCAGTTTGGTCCTTCCATTTCTCTTGCCCGTGAAACACAGAAACAGTGAAATGGTGAAAGACGGAAGCTGGGGCTGGTCCTGGCTGGGCACGGGTTTCTCCTCGGCTGCTCCCCGTCCTGCCCTCCCAGCACTGGCTGTGCGGCATCTGCTGTGTTCTGTCCTCCCTGGGCAGGAGAGAGGGTGGAGGCGGGGAGCAGGGCCCCTTCCCAGCAGCCACTTAGCCCTGGGGTAGCCGCCCGCCATCTCGCCTGTGGAGGCAGGGCTAACATGCACTTAGCCCTGTGGGGACGGGTGTGGCCCCCAGAGGGATGACCCTTGTCGGGTAGGCAGCCCGCAGGGTGGTCTTTGCAGGAGACTCGTCCAGCAGGACCACAGGCCCTGAAGGCTCTGGAGTGAGAAGCCCGTCCAAGTTCTTTGCTTCCAGCCTCCCACCTGCTCCTGTCTTTGAGGGCAGGTGAGACTGTACTTGGTAACAGAAACCCCCACAGTCTCAGTGACTCCACGCCATCCGTTTGTCTCTTGCTTATGGACCCTCCCGCGACCCCTCCATGCCCAGCTGTGTGCTCAGGGAGGGGCACAGCCAGGCCTGGGGGCCACAGCACTCTGCCGTGTTCCACAGGCTAGAATCCCATCGCACGGCCCTTCTCTCTGCAAGAGAGGCCCGGAGTACAAAGGAGGGCATGGCGGGTAGGAGGGCACACACGGGGGCACCTGCCTACACTCTCGGGGGTCCCCCTCTCTGGACTTGGCACCCCTGAGCACTGACTCTTCATGTCAGTTCTCCTGGTCAGTACAGCCAGAGCCTGTGTCCGGCCCAGCAGCCGCCAGAGGGAAGGGTAGCAAATAATTACAGTTTGCTTCTTTTTTTTTAATGTTTTTTTAATTTATTTCTGAGAGAGAGAGAGACAGCATGAGCAGGGGAGGATCAGGGAGAGAGGGAGACACAGAATCTGAAGCAGGCTCCAGGCTCTCAGCTGTCAGCACAGAGCCCGATGCGGGGCTCAAACCCACAAACAGCGAGATCATGACCTGAGCCAAAGTCAGACGCTTAACCGCCTGAGCCACCCAGGCGCTCCTGCCTCTTTTTGGTGAGGTAAAATTCACATAACATCAAATCAAACATTTTAAGTGAACAATTCAGTAGTATTTAGTACATTCACAGTGTTGCATAGGTATCACTTCTATGTTGTTCCAAAATGTTCTCATCAAGGCAGAAGGAGACCCCAAACGCATTTAGGCATTGCTGTCTATCCCCGCCAGCCCCCAGCCTGTGGTCACCACTGCCTACGTTCTGTCTCTATGGGTTTATCCACTTTGGAATTTTCATACAAATGGACCTTGGTATCCGGCATCTTTCTCTTAGCATGATGTTTTCAAAGTGCACCCACATTGTAGAATGTATCCGTGTTTTTTTTTTTTCTTCGTAAGGGTAGTATTCCCTGGATGTAAATATCACATGTATGTACCTGTTCATTGTTTCTACCTTTCAGCTATTGTGCAGAATGCTGCTGTGAATATTCACGTACAGATACCTGTTTGAGTCCCTGGTTTCAGTTCTCTTAGGTGTGCCCCTAAGAGTGGAATTGCTGGGCCGGATGGTAATTCTGTTTTATTTTTTGAGGAATTGCCCAGTTGTTTTCCGGGGCAGCTACACCATTTTACATGCCCACCAGCAGTGTGTGAGAGCTCCAGTTTCACCACATCCTCAACAACACTTGTTATTTTCTGGATTGTTTTGTTTTGTTTTAATTATAGCCAGTGTACTAGGTACGATGTGGTATCTCATTGTAGTTTTGATTTGCATTTTTCTAATGATTAGTGATGTTGAACATCTTTTCATGTGCTCATTAGCCATTTGTAGCTTCTTTGAAGAAATATCTGTTCAGGTCCTTTGCCCGTGTTTTAACTGGGTGGGTGTCTTTTTGTGTTGGGTTTACACTGCTTTATCAAGGCTCCACCAAGTCTTGCTAAGAAGCTGTTTTGTGTCATTAATATTTCATTGTGTCAGTGGCATTTCTGTTGGTGTCTGAGCCCCAGATCCCTTTTGAGGAGAACTTGGGTTCACCTGATGTTCAGGGTGGGAGGCTGAATCACCATAACCCCACTGGGACCCTGAGGACATTCTCAGAAGTCCTGGACCTGAGGCCACTTTAGGCTCGAATGCCCCAGAGGCAATGGGTGTGCAATGCCCATGCCTCAAAATCACCTTATGAAGGACCAGGGAAAGGAGGGGTGCCGGGAATCAGCAGCCCACCCAGCCTACCTGACAAGCCAGGACCCAGCAGCAGGGGAACCCAGGGCTGCCCTGTCTTGCTAAACCTCAATCCTGACTCTAAAAATAACCAGGCAGATCCGGTGTAAGTTGATTACCATAATTGTAGCTGTGTGATGTCATGCTGCCAGTCCCTTGAAGCCATTTTCCTGGGACAGCAGTATGTACTGAGGCATTGTTCACCCTTGCAAGAGGGCTGGGCAGCGGCATGGGGGCTGGAAGGCCTTGACTGAAGAGTGGCTGGAAGGCTTTGTGGGCCCCAGGCAGATCTGATTCCAGACTGGGAGACAGGGACGGGAGGAGAGCGAACAGAGGAGAGCCGGCTTTGGTCAGCAGGTGCTCTGTGTCTGGTCTGTTCCAGCCATGCTTCCAGGGAGGAATTCCTGTCCCAGTTAACAGATGGGACCAGACCCAGAGAGGCTATATGCCAAGCCCGTCACACAGTGAGGTGAAGGAGCATGGGCTTGGGCTCAGCTCTGCCCCTGTCTTTCCGCTTCCTTGTGCAGAGACTAAAATGTCTCCTTTGGATCTAAGGCCCATGTCTTTTTGCCTTACCACTGGTGGTCCAGGGAGATACCTGTGATCCTAATCCTATTCCACCCCATGTCCAGAGGCCACCTAGGTCAAAGCCCATCCCAATTTCCATCATGCCTACCATCTGCCTCCTGGTCCCAGGTCAGGAAGTTCATTCAAGTGAATGCTTCTGCACAGACATCACATAGACTCTTAGGAAAATCAGTATGAAAAGGAGCCTTAGCATCAGATGCAATGTTATCATTTTATCAACGGGGAAACTGAGGCCTGGAGGGAGGCATGAGTTGTCACCCATGTGAGAGGCATCGACTGAGGACTAGCTTGCCATGACCTCTTCCACACACAGCTGCTCCAGCCCTGCAGTTAGGTTCCTTTTTACTCTTGAAGTTGAGGTCTTCAGGGTCTGGTGCTCCCGTGGGCTTGATAACAGCAGCCAAATGCAGGTGCATGTGCCCCAGCCCTAGGCTTCTCTGGCCCCAGGTCCATGCTGTGCTGGAACCTGCCTCTCTCAGAGGCTTTCCCAGCTCTCTCCCTTCTACCCTCCCAGCAGATCAGACCCTTAGGCCTTCTTTGAAACCCCCCACATCCCCAGAGAGAACCCAGCTTCTCCATCGTGGTGGCCCTGGCTGGGGTCCTGCCTGCCATTTACTCTGACTACACCTGCTCTTGCTTCTAGCGGGAGTAGGGAGAGGAGGGGGCAGCCCAAATCTGCAGGAGGGACTGAGGGGGGCTCCCAGAGGGAGCACTGTGACATCCTGGCCTGCCCCGCATGGGAGGGAGTGTGTGCTGGGGGCAGGAGGGCAAGCCTGTTCCCTCAGTCCTTGAGGCAAGGAGCTTCCTTTGAGAGGGCCCCTTCTGTTCCTCTCAGACTTGACAAAGAAGCATGTCCAGACCGCAGGATGGCCTTCCGGCCCCCCACTCGGCTGCAGCAGTCCCAGCAGGCCCTGCTCTGACCGACGGGCTGCTGCTGGCTTGTGGAGGTGCCTTTGTCCCAGCCACCCTGTGTGGATGCTACCTTTCCGGAGCTGCCCTGTCCCCCCACTCAGGAGGTACAAGTCATGGGTCATTGTCCACTTACAGAAGCTGGACTTTGCTGGTTCCACCTTTTTGAGTATTTGGTGATCATAGAACTCAACAGGGATGGAGGGAAGGACAACTTGAGGCTCACTTCTGTGTCCAGCAAAGATAGACATGTCAGGCCCATGACATTGGTGGGCCCCTGCCACGTGCTGCCTCTGCGTTCAGCAGCCATTACTGTGTCTGTCCCTGTCAGGCAGATCAGACTCCCACCCAGTCACACTTTCCTGGGCCTTCATCCCATTTCATTGAAATGTCAACAAATTTATACCAGGAAACCTCTAGGGACACTTGCTTTTTAGAAGAGGTAAGGGAGGCATGGATGGTTATTTATGATGGCATCGTCAGCCTGGCCTGTAAGCAGGTAGGTGGATGGTGCAGAGTCCCAGGTCTCAGTACCCTGGCTTCTCTGCACATGGGTGTACGGCCATCACTGAGCAGAAGAGCTTGGTGGCCACGCACACCACCCTAGGCGGGACCCTGGCTTAAGTCCCGGCTCACTGTCTAAGTGGCCTTGGGCAAGGCACTTAGCCTCTCCCTGCCTCAGTTTCCCCCTCTGTAAAGACAGGGATCACAATCATCCTGCTTCTGGCAGTTGTGTTAATTCAGTGGGACAATTCATGTGAAGTGCGTGAGAACAGAGCCTCTCTCAAGAGTGCACCAAAGAAGTCTTGCTGGCTAATGTTGCACAGGAGTGCTGGGGGAGGGGGGTACAAAACGGGACAGGATCTCTGTTCAGGGGGCTCAAGATAGGTGAGGTAACAGGTTTGTTTAAGTCTGAATCACAGTGCTCTGCTGGGTACATGAGGGACAGTTCCCAGGCGGAGGCACCCAGGTCAAAGCCAGTAATGTCCTGGCCAGTCACCCCCAGGCCAGAGCCAGCACACCGGAAGTCACTTGGGGCCTTGCGGATGGGAGTCCTGGAGCTGAGGGGGCCTGGTGACCCCCACACAGTCATCAGCAGGCCACTTGGGTGGCCAGTCTTATTCCAGCCAGGCCTTGCCCTGGGTAAGAAATTAATTGTAACCTAATTGGCAGTTTCCTTTGCATAGAAGCCGGAAGGAACTGCCAGTGAGGCTGGTGATTAACTCAGCAGCAGCTGGGAAATCACATTTGGGCAGGAGCGTCCATCATCTCAGCGAGGCCACTGCAGCTGGCCTGGATGGGTGTGGACGTGTGGATGGTAACTGGGGGTGCATGTAGGGTGCAGCCTGGGGCCTGGGCCCCTCGGAGCAGAAGGGTGAGTGTGCAGAGGGTGAATCTGGCCTGCTGGTTCCCATGATGCCTGGGCTATAGACCTCAGTCATTGACCTCACTCACCCAAACTTCAGCCATGCAGAAACCCTTTCCGGTCTTGGCAGAGGGCTACCTGGATGCTGTCAGGAGACCTGGGCCCTGATTGCACTTACATGAGTGTGAGGTGAGCCGCAGCTTCTGTTTCCTATCATTGAATGGGGGTAGTGATGTCCCTGGCTTACAGCAAGAGCTCAGGCGAGGGGCACAAGGAAGAGCTTTTCACAAAGGTAGAGGGGTGTGCCTGTGTGTGAAGAGTGGTATCCCTGAGTCAGGGGCCGGCTCCCAGCTCTCTCCTCCTCCATCCAGCTGCTCTCCCAGGATGCCAGCCACCTTTCCCAGCTCTCTCTGGGGAGAACATCACATTCTACATTAGGTCTCCTGCGCTTTCCTACTGTGAACCACACAGTAAGGACTTAGGCTGCATGGATGCTAGTGGACCTTGAGAGCTGAGCTGGTATGAATCCCCTGGCCAGACAGGCAGGCCGGAGCCCTGGGCTCTGTGCTAGACAGAACCTTTGGGAACATGGAGAGCCCCAGAGTGCATTATTGAAAGCTTGGGCACCAAGTGTGTGCCAGGAGCCCCACTTGCTCCTCCCTGTATACCGGGCCTATCCAGCTTGCCCTTGCTGTGTGCCCAGGCCCCCCAGGAAGGCCACTCAGCCTTGTGGCCATAGTGGCACAGACTGCCTCCTGAAGGCTGCTGGCAGCATTTTGGGAAGAAGGAATAGAAGACTGGAACTGAAGTTGCTCTGCTGTGATGGTGACTAATGTCCTCATTGGGCACCAGGGAAATAGCTGGCCCTCCTTCAGTTCCTTCTTAAAAAATAATTAAGATGGTGGGGTACCTGGGTGGCTCAGTCAGTTGAGCATCTGACTTCAGCTCAAGTCACGATCTCACGGTTCATGGGTTCGAGCCCTGTGTCAGGGTCTGTGCTGACAGCTCAGAGCCTGGAACCTGCCTTCAGATTCTGTGTCTCTCTCTCTCTCTCTTTCTCTGCCCCTCCCCTGCTCATGCTCTGTCTCTGTCTCTAAAATAATAATAATAATAATAATAATTAAGATGGTAAATTTTAGGGCCGCATGGGGTTCAAGCCCCGTGTCGGGCCCTGTGTTGATAGCTCAGAGCCTGGAGCCTACTTCAGATTACTTCTCTCTCTCTCTCAAAAATAAACATTGAAAAAAAATTTTTTAAAGATGATAAATTTTATGTGTATTCTACCACAATTAATTTTAAAAACTGGGATTCCCTTTATAAGTCCTCCCCTGATTTGTTATTTATAAATTTGATTTGCAATTTGATCTGTACTTTTTTCCTAAAAGCAGAATTAGATCATAATCCCTTGTAAAAGCAGGGCCTCCAGCTAAGACCAAGCTCAGTGATTGCAGGGTGCCCCGCCTGTGCATGCATACTTGTGTGCATGTGTGTGTGTGAGTGAGCACACACATTCTGGCCACCGTCTACAGTTGGCAGTGCTCCTCAGTCACCACTAAGTTATTCACTGAGCTAGGATCAGAGGTTTTGTTCTCAGCCTGGTAGCTGTTTGCTCAGCATCCACCAATGGCCTCACCAAGATGACCAGAGGGCTCTCCACGTCCCTTCTGTGTTTTGTGCCTATGGCTTTCTCTGGCTCATCCTGCTGCTGACTGTCCACCTGTGGCTTCCAGTGCCCATCAGACCAAGCCAGAGTATCGTAGCTCCACCCCATCTCCCATCCCAAATTTGGACTCTTTCCCCAAAGCACCCAGCATCTTCTCCCCTATAAACCCATGTGTATATTATTGGTTTGCTCCTTCATTGTTGCACATTGGTTCACTCATCAGCCTGTTCTTTGAGCTCGTATGTGGTGAGTTGGCTGATGTAGCTGGAGGGTGGGTGCCCAAGAGAGTGGGAAGGAGGAGAGTTGGGGCCTCACCCCTGGTGAGGAGCTGTGTTTTATTCTCCAAGCAGCAGACAGTTAACACAGGGCTCTGGGTAGAGGGTGACGTGAGCCAACTTACCCTGGTTGCCCCATACAAGTGGCCTGTGGGGTTGCGAGTGAGTGCAGGAAGGCCACTTGAGCAGTGTGGTGTCATCCAGGTGAGCATGGCGGCTTCGGATGGGGATGGCAGGGGGTGGCCTGTGGGCTGGTGGAAGACGGACAGCCTCCAGCTGAGCCTCAGGTGTGTGTCCTGAGCCCTGAGATAGGTGGTGCCCTGACTGGCATAAGAAGATGTGAGGAGCAGGCTGGGGAAGAGGACTGAGATGTGGAGGGGCTGGAGCAAGACAGTGGAGATTCACACCTGGCACTGAGGACGAGGTCAGTCGGGGCTGGCGAACATGGCAGTTGTCAGCACAAGACCCATGAACCTGGTCACCAACACTGTGGGACTGGCTGCCGTTTGGTAGTGGAGAACAAGGAGAGAGAACGAGGAGCTTCTGACACACAGACGGATGGCCAAGGGGAGGAAACCAGTGCAGGGGCTTGGTGAGCTGGCTTATTGTAGTGCAACGGGAGAGAACACCAGACAGGAGCAGAGAGAAGAGAGAATACCAAGGAGTGACAAGTAGAATGAAGATAGCATTCTCAGCAGCAGCAACAAAAGAAAAAAAAATCCTTTGAAGGGCTGAGAGAAAATAACTGTCCTACAGAATCCTCTACACGGCAGAAGTACCTTCCATGAATGAGGCAGGTTTTTTAAAAAGACAAAAAAAAAAATTATTTTTAAGGCGAGAGAAACCCAAGACCCAGGTTCGTGTTCGAAATGAGTGGGATGAAGTGGAAGGTGGGGACTGGGGAGAGGCAGGAGCATCTCTAAGTGTCCAGTAAGGTTGGCCTTGGGCTCCGGGGTGTGTGTTGTATTTACTTTCGGTGTAAATGTTCTGCATGACGTATCTGTGTATATCAAATACACAACAAGAATAAAGAGGGAATGTGAATGTGATAGAGAGGAGGGGCCCTGGTGTGGACAAGCCACATACTGAGAGGGTGACAGTGCCAAGCACGGGTTTCAGTTTCGGGGCTCAAGGGACCCCCCACAGGGACAGCTGGCCTGCAAGGGAGGGGCTGCCCCCTGGGGAGAAGTCAGTGAGGTCTGTTTCCCATTCCCAACAAAGATGATGGCATTAGGAAATCGTCTGTTAAGGAGATTCTGCTGGGTTATAATAAAACTGTCATCTGCACGATCTGGCGCTCATCAGGGGCAGGAGCCAGGGCTGTCCAGAGAGTGGATTCTGCAGGAAGGGCTGCCCTGCTCACAGATGCCCGCACTCTGCTAACCCTGCCCACGGCTTAGATCATACCGTTTCAGTCTTTTTTTTTTTTTCTTTCTTAGGAGCCCTGAATTCCAACTTTCATGTTGCAATGCCAGCAGTTTTAGTTGTTAGGGGCTCTCTGCACTTCTCTGGCAAGTCGACTGTGTGCCACAGGGAGTGTGACTCACCAGTGCTCATAGCAGCCAGGAGGACAGGCCCTGAGGTGGGGTGAGAGACCAAGGGCACCCGGCCAGGAAGTGCCTGCCCAGATACGGACTGGCACCGTCAGAGGGCGGCATGTCCACTGCAGAGGGTGGCGTGGAAATCACAGGCACGTCGGGTGAGCCATGTGTGGCCCTGATGGCCAGGGCTGGCCAGGACCATGGAGAGCTGGTGAAGGTGAGCCCACAGTCAGGACTGGGCTACACTACACTACTGTACACTAAGTGAGCCACAGGGCGTGTGTGTGAGTATGGAACCGTGTGCATGTGAGAGAATGAGTGTGTGCATGAGAGACATGTGTATGAGTGCGGGCTCACCAAAGATTCAACGTTCACACAGCAGGGGAAACAGGAGAGGCGAACATAACTCACGAAGCTGTGTTGAGAGAACAGCAGTGGGCATAGAAGGGCTCTGTGGTCTGCCTCAGGCTGAGGGCGCCCAGGGAAGGACCCCGCTCCCCGGCCGGGGGTCAGAGCCTGCTGGTGGAGCTGGATGGCAGCCCCATGGCTCCTGGGGAAGTTGGCCATGTTACTTGGCCCAGGACTGGCCTGCAGCCTTGAGCCGGCTGAAGATGACCCTCCAGGACACAGGGGAGCCAAGGCTGTGGACAGGTACTCAGAAGGGTCTGTGGGCAGATGTGGGGACGTGATCAGGTGTGGGCCGTGCAGGCACCGAGCGACTGTGTGCTCTGGGCATGTGGAGGAAGCAGTCCCCACACCTCTCTGCTGCTGGCCGCCTGGGCAGCAGAGCCAGAAAAGGCAAGGTGATGCAGCCAGAAGCGGGAGCACGGCCACTGCCCATCCGCAGTGTCCTCCCCAGTGAGGCTCGGCTTCCTGCTCACTGTGGAGGAAGGTGCTCAGAGTCCATGTGGGCACGAGGATGTGTGCACGTGAGACAGCGTGTGCGTAAGAGCGCACGTGTGTGTGCGAGCACATGTGACCTTGTAAAGGGTCAAACGTGGGCAAGGGAGGAGGGGGCGTGGGCCTGGCTCCATCTGCACCCAAATATGAACAAATTAAATATCCCAACTGAATGTGGAGCATTGGAAACTCCCTTGCCAGGCTACAAAATGGTACAAGGCAAAACCATGGCCAGGTGACTGAATGCACTGAATGTAACCATCAGTATCCACCTGGCAGATGCTGTGGGGATGTCAGGGGAGGCCCTGCTCAGAGCAGGACAGCGCTTTTCATCTGTTGAACATGAATTCCACACATTTTCCCTTTTGGGGTCAGGCAGGGTGAGAGCAGATGGGATCTCTTTGAACAAAAGCAGTGACTTGAGCCTTGGGCAGGTGTGCCATGAGCAGCGTGGGAGGGACCCACCTGTCCTATGTGAGGAAAAGCCAGCTGCTCACCCATCAGCATGGTGCCATGGAACAGGGCAGTCATGAGGTGTCCCTGGATGGTGGGGCTGGCCAACCCTGTCCAGATGGAAACGTTAGACTAGGTGTGGAGGAGGATTCTCACACCCTGTGGCATTCGCAGGTAAGAGGGATGGCTAAGGAAGGCTTTGCAGGCCCTGCTGTGTTGACCCACCCAAAGTGCCAGGGTTCACCCTCAACAGAGGCTGGTCTGAGCCCACAGGCCAGCCAGCCCTTCCTGGCAGAAAGTTGCCAGCAGTGAGCCTCCTGGTGGGTGCAGCATCTGCTTTTATCCTGACTCCCACTGCCACTTTGCTAGCCATTATACCAAATCCTGAGACTCAGAACCCCCTGCTAAGTGACCTCGGTAAGGCTTCTCACCTCCCAGCCTCAGTGTTCTGAACTGTGAAATGGGGTGGTAAAGGGATCTGCACACAGTGGTTGTGAATCTAAAGTTCACAGCTTTGTGTAATACATACCTGTGCCAAGGTGAACAACCTTCACTGGCTGCTTCTTTCCCCAGTGTGTCCTCCTCTGATTCTCAGTTGGAGAAACTGAAGCTGCAGAGGCCGCACTTCCTGTGGAAGTGGACACCAGTGGCCTGTCTCAGGCTCTCCTCATTCATCTGCCAGCATTGGCTACATCATTTGTAGGGCCCTGTGTAGAATGAAGGTGTAGACCCCTTGTTCTAGAATGGTGACGAATTTCAAAACAGTAACATCAGAACATTAAGCCAAGTGTGGGGCCCTTTGGGACTGCCTAGGCTATACCCCCCTGAAGCTGGCCCTGCACCTACCTCCTCAGTTCCCTGCCTTGGACCATGTGTTTTTCCATCTAGAAGTGTCTGTGACATTGAAGAGCATTAAGGGAGCCATGCCCTGCGTCAGGGACCACCTGGGAGGTATTTTAAGTGAATTTAAGTCTGTTTCTGCTTACAATCATTGCCCAACCCACAAATCCCATTTGGCAGCAATAGATTGAGCCCCACACGGACCCCGTAGGGCTGGGCTCTGTGAGATGAGAACAGGCAGGGCCCATTTTCTCCTGCACATGTGGGCTATGTGGTGGGGACAGCACCAGCCTGGAGGAGGGGTGGGAGTGGGCTCTGGAAGCTCAGGCTATCCTACCTTCCAGCCCCTGAGGTATGTGCACTCAGGGAGGCCCCCACAGAGGGTTCTGGAGCTGTACCCACCTACCCAGGAGGGGGGCGCTCTGGGTAGAGGGTCTCCCCCTGACAAGACCTGACAAGATCCTCTGCTGCCTCAGGTGTCACCACCCAGAAAGGCCCTCCCCACAGTGGCTCCAAGGACATCCAGGTTCTGCTCGGTTCTACCGCGCTGAGCAGGGCCAGGAGTGTGTGTCCTGAGAGAATGTCCAGCAGCTGCTGTATTGTGTCTCATGACATAAGCTGGGTTGAAATGCAGCGTCCCCTCGCTGGTACTGTGGAGGCAAGAACGCACACCCCACCTCTCCACAGAGGGGTCAGGCACCCTAAGGAAAGCCGGTGGCCTGGTGGGCTCCAGACGACACAAGCTGCCCTGGCTATGTCCAGTCTTGTGGATCCAGCAGTGTTCCCTGGCGCAGGAGCCCTGGGAGCGCTGGAGCTGAGGCCCAAGGGCAGCATCTCAGAGTGTTAGTGGTTCGTGACTGCCCTTCTGCCACGGTGGTGAGGAGATCGGCAGCGCTCATCCTGGCTGAGCCCCCTCTACCTGGTATTGGTGTCACAGGCCTAGGCTGCCCCTGGCCACCACCCTGTGAGGCCTTTGGAAGCAACAGTCTCTCCTCCTTCCATTCTGTGCCCAGAAATGCCAAGCTGCCCAGAGAGATGATGAGTCACCGGGGACTGCCTTCCCCCTCGAACTGGTATTCCTGACTTGCAGTGAGCCTCAGGCACCACCGATGGCTTTGTCGAGGAACAAAGCTTGTTCCAAGTGGCCCTGCCTGGTAGGGGATGGGGGGGTCCTGTCCTGGTCCTGGGCCTGGTCAGCTGGGGGGTCTGGTCAGCTGGGGGGTCAAGAGCATGGCAGCTGTGGGGGGCCCTGGGAGCTGAGTGGGCTGGAGAAGGATGTGCCTCTCTAGAAAGACGGCTTTACGAATTCCAGCTCTCTTTCTGTCTCTGTGTGTGTGCCCTTGAGCAAACAAATGCCTTTCTTTCTTTCCGCCTTAGTGTCTGTGTTTGCAAAGGAGTGGTCCTGACAGTGCCTCTGTCTAGGGCTATGGAGAGGATGGAAGGTCAGTGCGTACGCCTGGGGGATTGACCATGTACTGTGTTGCCTCCCAGAGATCCAGCAGGGCTGGGATCACCCCACCCTCCACCTTTGAGAGGCAGTAGGAGGCTGCAGGGGACCAGCCCCTTCAGAGAATGTCATGGGGGCAGGACAAGGTCCAGTCCGGGGAGGGGAGAGTTGTTCTTTCTGTCCACAGGGCAGTGAGCATAACTTGCCCTCACCGCCACCTCAGCCCCTCCCCCAGAGCTCTTGCTGGATGCTCTGACTTGGAACCTTCATGGAATGTTGGAGGATACTGATGCTCATGATTCAGGCCCTCATCATGGAGCAGCAGGGCTATTCCGGCTCTGATCCCCCTTCTGAGCCTGCCTTCTGGGACGTGGCCATGCTGGGGCCAGGGCAGGATGCTGCTGTGTATTGGGAGCTCCCATAATACCAGATTCCTGTGGAGGAGGCTGGATGGCCCCGCTGAGGAGAGCAGGCCAGGGGTCCCCCTGCCAGGTAGCACAGAGGGGGCTCCGGCACACCCCTAGTGGGAGGTGGCTGCCAACCCCCATCAGGGACTCCTCCACCACTGCCCCCTCGCTATGAGTGAGGAGACACCCTACTGGGGCATTCCAGTCTTTGTCTGCATCATGACTTGAGCAGCTAGTAGGGTCCTCTTTGGGCCCCCACGCTGTGGGGAGAGTGAGTGCCCTTTCTGGGAAATGCAAGCCTCTGAAGTGGATCCCAGCTGTGTGGGGCCCCTCAGAGGACCTGGCAGTCATGGTCCCCTCACTCAGCTCTTTGCTGGTGCCATGAGCAGCCCTTCAGCAGGAGCAGCAAGAGGCCAGTTTTGTGGCCCTTGGAGGCCAGCACAGCCCTCTGAGCTGCCCTCCTGTCCCTGCTCGGTTCCGTGGCTAAATCTCAAGGAGGTCAGCCCTGAGTGCATCTGAGAACCTGCGGCCTCCTGGGCCAGTGGGGAGGGCGTGGGGCAGAAGGGTGGCATTCAGGCATCCATGGGTAGCTCCTGCCCATGGTCTCTGCCAGTGAGACCCCAGGGTGGGGGGAGTGTGGTCTCAGCGCTCCCTTCCCAGAATTCTCCAGTGTGACTTCTTCGTGGTGCTCCACTAGCTGTCTCTCCCTTGAATGGCAGCCCGTGTGACACTCTGGAGTGGATCCTTCCCCCAGGAAACTGCAGCTCAGAGCAAAAGGCAGGCTCCTTGGAGGTCCTAGCCTGCTCCTGCCTGAGCTGCACCCACAGGGACCGAGTAACTCTAGGCCCCACTCCAGGGACACCTCTCCTAGGGAGGTGCTTTCCAAAGGTCTGAAAGGCCACACTCTGGGTGTTGTCATCATCCCCAACTCCCCCCCACACTCCCCCCCCCCCATTGCTGTGTTCAGTGTGGGTTGTGTGTCAGGCCCTTGGCTCTGACCAGAGCATTTCTCTCCCCCTCCTCCCCCTTCTCTGCCTCTTTCTCATTACCCCATTCTCTCTCCCTTCCCTTACTCCCTCCTTTCTCTCTCTCTTTCTCCCTTCACTCTCCCTCTCCCACCCCTCCCCCTTGCTCCTTCCCAGCCCAGGCCTGTCTGGCACGGCAGCACCCACACTGGAGCAGGCAGGGCCAAGTGCAGGCTTCCCCCCACCCTAAGTTGGCACCTGCAGCCTGGCTGCCTTTCGAAATCATCCTGGAGAACATTCCATGGTGTGGGCAGCCCTCCTGCTTGCTTACTGTCTTACCACTTCAGGATGGAGGGCCGCAAGGGGTTTACCTGTTTTCACCTGACTCCAGTTGGCACTTGCTTGCTTCCCACACCCAAACGTGTCCTTGAGGGCCCAGGCAGTAGCGGGGTGCCCTCTGCTGGCAGCAGACTGGCCTGGCTGCTCACCCTGAGAGCTGCGAGAAAAGTGGGGTCCGATGGAAACGAGCTGATTGAAAAGAGACATTGTCAAGGCACCTGGGTGACTCATTCAGTTAAGCATCTGACTTCAGCTCAGGTCATGATCTTAC
Organism: Proteles cristata cristata; assembly: GCA_017311185.1. NCBI lineage: Eukaryota > Metazoa > Chordata > Mammalia > Carnivora > Hyaenidae > Proteles > Proteles cristata. The sequence continues at coordinate 1,883,130 of JAESUZ010005475.1, forward strand.
CGTTTGAGCCCCGCGTCACATCATATTGGGCTCTCTGCTGTCTGTCAGCATGGAGCCCGCTTCGGATCCTCTGTCTCCCCACACCCAAAATAAATAAACATTAAAAAAAGAGAGAAATTGACTACAAGTGCATGAATAGTTCTAATGTTTGTGTTGTGTGCTGGGTAATTTCTATGCATTGTAGAGTATTTTCAGGGCTTTAGTGGTTTTTAAACATCGTTTGCCTATTTATCCACCTCCTTGAAAGTTCTTACTATTTTTAAAAACTTTTTATTATGAAAAATGTTGAACATACACAAAGTCAGCAGAATGGTGAGCTTATTCAACATGGACTTAGCCAACAAGGCCTCTTCCTCATGGCAACCACAGCTCTATCCACAGCCCCTTGGTGATCAGGTGATCAGGGAAAATTGACAGAAGTTGAAATGCACAACTCTCAGCTGTACATTGGCCGCAAATGTATGTGCCCATGTGACCCACACTGCTGTCAGGATGTGGAACCTTTACATTCCCCAGAATGTTCCTTCCTGCCCTTCCCAGTCTTTTGTCTCCTCCTGCCCCTAAGCAGGTAGCCAGGCTACTTTCTGTCACCTGAAATTAGCCTAGAATCCTGCCATGTATATTCTTTTGTGCCTGGCTTCCTCCACTTGGCATAATGAGGTCTGTGAGAGCCTTCCAGGCCGTGGTGTATATTGATAGTTCATCCCTTTTTGTTGCTGCATAGGAATCTGTGGTGTGAAAACCACTTTTTGCTTATCCACTCACCCGCTGAAGGGCATCTGGGCTGTTTCCAGTTCTCGGCTATGTGAATGGAATAACCCTACCATTTGTGAATAAGTCATTTGATGGACATATGTTTTCATTTCTCTTGGATGAATTCAGTAAGATTTCTGGGCCCAGTGGTAGTAGTATGTTTAACTTTAGATAAAGATTTCTCTTGGGGCACCTGGGTGGCTTAGTTGCTTAAGCGTCCGACTTTCACTTGGGCCATGATCTCGCGGTTCGTGGGTTCAAGCCCCGCATCGGGCTCTGTGCCGACTGCCAGCTCAGAGCCTGGAGCCTATTTCAGAGTCTGTATCTCCCTCTCTCTCTGACCCTCCCCTGCTCACGCTGTCTCTCTCTCTCTCTCTCTCTCTCTCTCTCTATCTATCTATCTCCTAGAAATAAATAAAATATTTTTAAAAAAAAAAGTTTCTCTTATAAAGTGCCCTGGTTCATTTTTGGTGACTATTGCCAGCCCTGCTTCTCTGACATCATCTTGTATACTTGAAAACTCTGGATCCGGAGGCACCTAGGTGGTTCAGTCGGTTAAGTGTCTGACTTCAGCTCAGGTAACAATGTCATGGTTTGTGGGTTCGAGCCCCGCGTCTGTCTTTGTGCTGACAGCTCAGAGGCTGGAGCCTGCTTCAGATTCTGTCTCCCTTCTCTCTCTGCCCCTTCCCTGCTTGCACTCTGTCTCTCTCAAAAATGAATAAACATTAAAAAATTTAAAAAGAAAGAAAGAAAGAAGCCTCCAGATCCAGGTGATTTGCTGAGAAACTTGGGGAGTGTGAACTCCCAGCTCTGTGCGGTTCACATACTTAACAAACTTGGGTAATTGAGAATGATTTCACAGTTGTCTTATACGGCTTCCTCCTCCTCTATTTTCCTTTTCCCTTTTAAGGCAGTCCATTTTCAGCTTGTGTTTAGCTACACAGATCGATAGTTGTGTGCTGATGTTATTAGGACTACAGGTGAGAAAGTCCTACTAAGATCAGAGTTTTATTATGTATTTATTTCTGCATGAAAGACTCAAATCCTATAAATTATGGAGGATGATATCTCTTTCTTATAATTTAAGAATGAGAAGACTTACCTGGATCTGATTTTGCCTGTATTCCTTATGCTGGGTTGGAATTTTAAATTAATAAATTTAAAGAAGCTTTTACCAAGGTGTGAAATAAAGCTGCTGCGGAATGCTGGTCTGCCTGCGATGCTTGCTCTGGCCACGGCCATCACCCTCCCTCCCTCACGTGCTTCCCTGCCTTCTGCAGCTCCACTGGGACTCTACTTCTCCAGGGATGCTTACTGGGAGAAACTGTACGTGGACCAGCCGGCCGGCATGCCCCTGCTCTACGTCCATGCCCTGCGGGACGTGCCCGAGGAGGTGCCCAGCTTCCGCCTGGGCCAGCATCTCTACGGCCTCGCCTACCGTGCAAGGCTGCATGAGAACGACTGGATCCGCATCGAGGAGGACACCGGCCTTCTCTACCTTAACCGGAGCCTGGATCACAGTGCCTGGGAGAAGCTCAGCGTCCGCAGTAAGGGAGCCGCTAACCCCCAGCCTGTCTCCTCCTCCCACAGCCCACCTCCCACCCCCACACGGAGGCTCCAGAGGGCAGTTGCTGTGCAGTTCCTGTTGTGTCAGAGTGAAGGGTGAGGTGAGGCTGGCCTGCCTCTGCGTCCAGCCAGGCCAGGGTACCTGGACGTGTTTGGGGGCCGCTCATGACCCTCGGACCCAGTCCTTCCTCAGACTGTTGGGATTTTGGAGAACCCCTGGGAAGGATTGGGTGCTCTTTCCATGCCTTTTCCAGTTGGGTGATCAGGATTTGGGGTTATGAGAGAGGGGTTAAAAGAGGCTAAAAAAATCAGAAGGTTTTTGATTTAGCAGATGATCTGGAACTTCCTGGAGAATGAGTAGTTCTGCAGAAAGCTTGTCTTCCCATCCACAGCAAGCTGCCCTGGGTCCCTGGTGGGGACGCGAGCCTGGTGTTGGGGAGGGAAGTGGCGTGGAAGGAAGGCCTGGCCAGCTCCTCAGAGCAGGGGGCAGAGCAGAGTGGAGGCCACACGTGACCGTGGTACTGGGGGGTGGAGCAGCTCTGCCTTGTGCCACAAAGTGGTATTCACATACCCAGTAACTCCCTACCTCCAGGCATCTCCGAAGACATGGCCTCGCTGCACGCTCACACCAGCCCTGCGCCCCCTCATATGGGTAAGAGGCAGGTGGCATGCCTATACACGCAGAGTGGGCGGCACTGCCCAGCAGGGGTGGAATGATTGCACCCCTGTCTGCCAGGTAAAGCCAGGGTCACGTGACAGAGCCCCCCACCGGGTACCCCCAGTTCTGGAGGAGGTGGCATCTGAGATGGGTCTCAGTTCTGCTCGCACTTAGCTGCTGCCATGTTCATCCCAAGCCCCTCTGGGGAACTTGAACTAGGGCTCCAGGGGCAGAGGCCAGAGTGGAATTTGTCAAGGGTCCACTTTTCATAGGAGGCCTGTTCTGTTCATGGTTGTACCTGTTAAGTTCAGTCAGGAGAGAAGCCACATAGTAACTTGAACAGGGCAAGCTTGTTTAGAGAATGAATAACTACAGCCCAGGATTGAAGCAACAAAGGACAGGCTGGTAAGAAGCAAAGAGAACTCTAATGACTATGGGAAGAAGCAATGGGGGGGAGGGGGGCAGCCACTACTCTAGGGCTGAGAGAGAGAGGGCCCCGGAAGAGTCCCTGCCACTCTGGCAGAGAGATCCAGACCTTGTTGGAGAAAGAGCCTCCATAATGGAGTTTGCTGGGAGTTTCCCCTCCAGGTGCTGGGGGAGTCTGTCCAGGGGGATGTCCCTGCAGAGGCGGCTCCACGATGCAAGCCCTTGAGGAGGGCGTAGAAGGGAGTGGACTGCTGATTGCTGCATGCAGTGGGAGCCAGCCTGGGGAGGCTCTCTACCTGGTGCTAGACCCGGGCTCAGGGCACCCCTCTGGGAGGAGCAATGATGTGATGAAGGCTGGTGGGGAGACATCAAGGGAACAATACACCCCAGTGCTCAGGGCACCTGAGGAATGGGATTTGAGCTGAGACCTGAATGACAAGAGAGGTGGGCTGTGAGGCACCTCCAGACAGAGGGAGGAGAACCATAGGACCCCGAAGCAGAGACATACCCCAGGTCCAGGGAAGTGGGGGGCAAGCAGAAGGTGGCAGCCAGGGCAGAGAGCCCAGTGGAACCCTGTGGACAACAGTGAGGACTGGGCTTTACACTAGGCCTAGAACAACTGTCCCTTCCCCGCTCCATTCCCTTTCCGCTCCCTGTAGATGTGGCTGATGCCCCATCTCTTTCTGCAGATGGCGGCTTCCCTGTGCTCACCATCTACCTCCAGGTCTTCCTGTCACCCACATCCCAGCGTGAGGGCGAGTGCCAATGGCCAGGCTGTGCCCGTGTATACTTCTCCTTTGTCAACACTTCCTTCCCGGCTTGTGGTTCGCTCAAACCCCGGGAGCTCTGCTTTCCTGAGACAGGCGTCTCCTTCCGCATCAGAGAGAATAGGCCTCCTGGCACTTTCCACCAGTTCCGCCTGCTGCCTGTGCAGTTCCTCTGCCCCAACATCAGCGTGGCCTACAGGCTCCTAGAAGGTGAGTGCTGGCCTCGGAGGGCCATCCTCGGTGCCTGCTGTGTGCCGGACACAGGACCGCCAGCCCTTGACATGGGCCATCTATCTGGTGTACTCTCTGCCACCACCCCACCCCTTCATTTAGTATTCCAGAAATAATTCTTGTATGTCTGTCCCGGACCAGGTACTGTGCTAGGGGCTAAGGATGTGACAGTGAACTAAACAGGTCAAAATCCTGCCTGCCTGCAGCCTCCTTTCCCCTGGGAGATGGAGACCATGCACATGCCAAGGAAATAGGGTGGCCTCTGGAAGGTGCTAGGTGGGAAGTAAAGCTCCAAGGCTGTAGAGGGGTAGAGACTGCGGTCTTAAATCTCGTGGCTGGGGAAGGGAGAGCTGGGGCAAAGGTGGGTGGGCACCAGGCAAGCTGGGCTGGCCCCTGGGAGGTCGCTGCAGTGGAGCCGCTGTACAGCTGGAGTGGAGTGAGTGACGGGACAGTGCAGGTGCATGGGAACAGAGAAATTCTTGAGGGTCCCCTTGAGGGACTGGGGAGTCGTGGAAGGCTTGTAGAGGATGGGTGGCATGACAAGACTCGACTTCCCCCTAAAGGATTATTCTGGCTGCTGTGCTAGGAATGATTTGGTATGGGGCAGTGGGGGATAGAAGCGGGGAAACAGTTAGGAGGCTACCTGACATCCCTGAGCAGGAGGTTGGAGACTGGAAGAATGGTGAAAGCCACAGGGCAGCGAAAAGCAGTCAGCTTCCGGGCATGCTTGAAGGAGACCCAGCAGGATTTCTTGAAGAGTTAGATGTGGGTGTTGAGGAGAAGGGGGAGCTAGTGTGGCTCCAGGATTCTGCCTAAGCAGCGGACTTTACCACAAGATAGCCCTGGGGAGGCCGGAGGTGGGGACAGGGGTGAGTCCCCGTGGAGGTGAGACGGGGCACCTGAGCAGACCTCCGGTGGGCAGCACGAAGAACTGGGACCCGGAAGGTAGAGTGCTAGTAAGTGGAACCTGGCTTCATGCCAGGTTTACCACGCATGTGCACGCACACGGTAATGAGGTAATGACGTGACAGAAAATCTCAATAAGGTAAGAAAAGTAGCCATCCCCTCCCCCAGCATTCTCACATTGCCCCGCATCAGGGATGATGTGTTTGTGCAGGATTGTTAGCCAAACATCAGGTTTAGCATGCTCCCTCCTCATAAAGATTACATAATTAAATTTTGTTGAGCATGTTTTTTGTAACTGTAAACATTAGAGAGAAACGTTATATGATAAACATTTCCCACATGTAATCCACATGTACTATGTGGCTCTGAGGAGAGGGAAGGGGCGTTCGATTCCCCACCAAATGGAGATGGCCTAACCCTTCCTGGTTGGCTGTGGGGGCACTCAGTGTTGACCTTCCAGCCTGCAGCATTTCCCCTTTTCTGAGTTATTCCTGGAGGATGAATTTCAGGACAGGCTTGGGCTGAAGAGTGTACCACGATGACTGGCCCTCCCCTCACCAGGTGGCAGGAAGATGCGTAAGTCACTGGCCATGCAGCAGTGCCTGGTGAGGGGCAAGCACGTAGCCTTCATCATCCCATCTCCTGGGAAACAGAGTCACGAAGAGGCGGAATGACTGGTCTAGGATCACACAGCCAGAGATAACAGCTGTCCCCGCCACCGCCCACCCCTAGAGAGGCAAGGTTGGGGGTTGGGCAAGTAGGGTGAGCATCCCTCCCTAGGTTATCAGGGTGAGGACCTGACGCAGGCCTTCTGGTTCCCACGCCTCCCCATCAGCACAAGTGAAGGTGGCAGGCACAGGAAAGCCTGTTTGAGCACAGTCATCACTGCAAACCGGTGCTTGAGTTCCGTACCCACCACCGCTAGAGCCGAGGAGGAGGAGGAAGAGGAAGAGGAGCATAAAGTGGGCCGGCATGCTCCCCAGCTCTGACCCACAGAGCCAATCTCCCCTGCCATCCGGCGGGGCCCCTGAAAAAGCCACCTCACCCTGCCTCCTTCCCTACCCCAGAGTCATGTTGGGATTCCTTGTCTGCTTGGTGCCCAGGTGAGAACCTGCCCTTCCATTGCACCCGGGACTGCCTGGAGGTGAGCACGCGCTGGCCCCTGGACCGCGAGCTGCGAGAGAAGTATGAGCTGGTGGCCGCGTGCACAGTGCGTGTCGGCGCACGCAAGGAGGAGGTGGTGATGGTGCCCTTCCCTGTGACCGTGTATGATGAGGATGACTCGGCGCCCACCTTCCTCGGGGGCTTCGACACCGCCAGCGCTGTGGTGGAGTTCAAGAGGAAGGAGGTGCCTGCCTGCTGCCCTTGTGCTTGTCTGTTTTCTGCCGTCCATCTGCCCTTCTGTCCACCATTTATTCCTTGGTCTATGCAGCTGTCCATCCAGCTGTGTGGCTGACCATCCGTCTAGCTGTCCATCTTTTATTTGTTCATCCAGCTGTCTGTTGGGGCTTTCCACCTGTCCTGAGGGTAGCTGAGGAGGAGACGGGAGGTCAGCCTAGCTGTCTCCTGATGAGTGTCTGGGCACCCTGAATGCCTAACCTGTGTCTGACCAGGCTGTCAAAGCCAAGGGCGGCATCAAGGCCAGGGGTATACCTGTGCCTTTGGACGGGGGCACAGCGGTGCTTCCCTGAGTAGGAGAGGATGGCTGCCAGAAGGGTACTCCCTTCCGCCGTGTCAGCTGTCACTGGAGGGCCATAGAGGCTCATGGAGGGGAGCCCCGGAGTGCAGAAAAACTGGCAAGTGCCTCTCTGAGCGCAGCACCGCCCACACGGCCCATCCACCTCCATGCAGGTGGAGCGTGACTGCCACCTGCTGGGCAGTGGGCCGTCCTGCAGCCGGCTGGCCAAGGGCTCAATGGGAAATGTGTTGTCCCTTCCCTCCCTGGGCACCCCAAGCGGTGGATGGACCGGTGGGAGGAAACCACATCTCGTTGGTAAAGGTCGCATGAACTTGGAAGGGCTGCCTTGGGGGTGACAGCAAGGAGTCTGGTTAACAGTGGAAGCAGAGATGCCCTGTGACTGCTCAGAACTCTCCTCATGATTCCCTCCAGCCTGGTATATAGAAGGTCCTTGGAAGAGAACATTCTGGTGTATAACCGGGCTTGGATCTGGCTCTGCCATCTATCACTAGGTGACAGTGAGCTAACTCCACCCTGTGGGGTCCCGCTTGCTGTGCTCTGTGGATACCTGGGTGAAGCCTGTCAGCAAAGCACCTGGGCATCTGCTCTAATCCACTCTTATGGGAAATCTGTAGATGTCTGTCACACCTGTTGCACAAGTGAGGCACAGTGGCCCAGGGAGGGTGACTGGGCCAAATTGGCAAGGGACCCTATGGGAACTTGAACCCAGGGAAGTGTGTCCTTAGAGCTGGCTCTGACTGCACATTTGGTCCACCTGTGGTGCACATGCCCTCCTGAAGTCTCAGGCTACAGGGTCTCCAAGGGGTCCCCCTCCCCAGCTCTGACTGGCACCCCCTACTTTCTGCAGGGCACTGTGGTGGCCAAAATACGTGTCTTCGATGCAGACGTAGTACCAGCATCGGGGGAGCTCCTGAAGCGATACACAAACACGCTACTCTCCGGGGATGCCTGGGCCCTCCAGACATTCCGTATCGAGCACGCACCCAACGAGACCTTGGCCCAGGCCAACGGCAGCTTTGTGCGGGCAACTGTGCATGACTACAGTAAGAGGGGCCAGGCGTGGCCTGACTGGGCCCCCTAGGGAATGCCACTCTTGCAGCGCCCTACACACACAGACACCTGTCCTCTGAGTCCTAGGATAACGATCCTTCTACTCCACCCAGCCCTTCCTTGTGTCTGCTGGGCTCACCTTGGCCACCCTGGTGGGGTTTTACAGGCTTTCTTCTCTCACTGAACTGCCGCGTGGCAGACCTTGGCAGGACCTTCCCACTCTTCCCCATGCTGACCATGCCAGGGTTCACTGCCCACTACAAACAAATACGTCATTTCCTGAGGCCTTCCTCTGACTCCTGGCGTCTACTTTACTGCCTCCAAGATGCCCAAGTACCTGGGGATTATTTCTCCTTAGTCCCCATAATCCTTTACTGACAGAGGTTAGTATCCAGTAGCAGCTCTGTGTGCTTGAGCCAGAGGATCCTACAATGATTGTCCTGTCCAGCTCCTGGGATGTCCCACAGGGCTGAGCTCCAGGGGCCTGCTGGATGCTCACTTGCAAGGTGATACATCTTCATCAGCTGCCTTGCCTCCCCCCACCCTCCTGCCCGTGTTTTCTGGGATCACCTTCCAAGTACCCCAGTTGCTCTTCAATACTTGTTTTGGGATCTGCTTCTGGGCCAACCCAGAATCGCTGGTCCCTTTACCCCTTTCTGCCTGGCCTGATCCTGTGTGTTTCTCATTCTCCCCACCCACACTGAGCCTGAAGGTCTCCTGCCCTGTACAAAGGGAAGTGTCGTCCTTGCCCCGGCTCACTCCCTCTAAATACCCTGTGTACCAAAACCTCCCGACCTTCATCTGCCTGTGGCGCTGTGAAACTAGAACCACAGCCATGCCATTCAACAGGTGCACAGAAGTGTGCAGGCTCCGAGCCCAGGGGGGCTGTGCAGTCCAGGACTCCACTCAAAGCTGCTTGCAGTCAGGAGTTCTCTGGGGGAATGGAGGCCGGTATGGTTTTCCCAGGGCCTCAGTGGTGGTAGATCTTACCTCGTGTACACCCGCACATACATACTCCACATGTACACACTCCACACACATACCCCGTACTACCACATGTACACACGTATACCCTATACACAACACACACAGCCACCCCATAACACACACATACAGGTACCACACACACAGGTTACCTCCCAGCTGAGGATTTTCTCAGCTTCCAGCTCAGCACAATGGTTACATTTAAACAGTGGTTCTGACTTAGCCATGTCTGTTATCCGTGCACCCTCTGTATGGAAATCTGTATTTGCCCACGTGTGTATGTACCTGGGACATGGCTGGGAGGTGGCGCGCGGTGGCACGGGGCGGTGCGCCCCGGCAGTCATCACCATGCCCCCACCCACAGGGCTGGTTCTCAACCGGAGCCTCCCCATCTCGGAGAACCGCTCCCTGCAGCTGACTGTGCTGGTCAATGACTCGGACTTCCAGGGCCCCGGGGAGGGCGTCGTCCTCCTCCACTTCAACGTGTCCGTGCGACCTGTCAGCTTGCATTTGCCCAGCACCTACTCCTTCACCGTGAGCAGGCGGGCCCGCCGCTTTGCCCAGGTGAGCCCACAGCCCAGTGCCTACCTCGGGAGGGGCATGGAGGGACCCAGGACCCCCAGGGTGGGGCACTCTCTTTAACAGATTGCAAGCAGGGCTGGTGTTGAGAGACACTCCCTCCCTGGCCTAGCGCTTACACTGGGTGGCCCGGGGGAGCCATGGGCACAGGGCCAGGGAGGCTGGGGCCATGGCAGAGTGGACAGAATCACAGGGGCAGGGCTAGTGGACAATTTGTAGCCCTCTCCCTCCTTGTTACTTTTAAAACATATTTTGTCCTACTGTGAAAGCAATGCCAGCTAACTCTTCGTAGGCTGACTTGGAAAGATGTTCCTGGTGGATTATTAAGTGAAAAGTGATTTGTAAAAATACTGGCCTCCCGTGACTGTGCAAAAACAAATTTTCATTGATGAAATTTTAAAGTGTGTGAATGCAGGCAGCAGTTAACAGTGGTGCCCTCTGCCGGGAAAGGTGGGGAGTGCTTCCGCTTTGCCTTCTGCAAGTGCGTTTACTCTAGCTTGTCTTTCATTTGTCATTGAAAAATAACAATTAGAGGTGGAAAAAAACATAAAGTAGTAAGTATCCGCTAAAAAAGAGGAAGGACGGGGAGACCCTTTCTCTCCTTATTAACTAGTATTTAGCATTTTAGTATAGTTCTACCTAGAATGTTTCTCTTAAGGATTTTTGTAATTTTACTTGCCGTTAGAGCATGCATGAGACTTAACATACTGCTCTTTCCTAATGGAGCAGCTTCAGATACATCCTCTTCAGAATGTCATGTCTTAGGCCGTCTCCAGTTGTCCGCATTTCTGTTGTTGGCTCCCATACACCCTCCACTCCTGACAGCCACCCAGGCCCAGCACACAAAGGACCCCACCCTTGGACATATCCAAGCTCCCTGACCTGCCATGCACCCCCAGGCTTTCCATGGAAGCAGAGGTCAAGGATGGTGGGAGGTGACAAGGCAGAGGGGTCCGAGGGCTCTCTGAGGGGGTGCCAAATGGAAGCAAGCACCGCAAGAGGTATGTCACCTGTGCTCCGGCAAACTTGAGATCAGAGGGACCTGAGTCCCGATCCAGCCTCAAACTCACTATGATCTTTCACCCCCCTCCCCAGTCTTTATGATTGTTAAGTTGAGGATAGTGACCTTGGGCAATTTTGAGGACCACAGGGGAGAGTGGAAGTAAGCAGGTTTTATGTGGGGGTGTGCTGGGAGATCTAGGAGGTCATAGTTTTGTTGTGCTGTTGGGCCTGGGTGTCGAGGAACTGGCTGTGCCTTGGGCCTGAGCAGGGCTGAGCGAACACCTGCTAAGTGGCTGCAGGCCAGGCTCCACCCTGCCCTCTGTCCCCCAGCCTTGACTAGTCAGAGCTTCTGGTTTTAACCACTAAAATCTTTGTCTAATTCTAACTGAAGTAGCCAAGGGGTAAGAAGGAGAGTTCCAGCCGCCCAGCACCGGGCCCCAGCAACGGCACTGCCTGCCTAGCATCCCCTGGAGAAGCATCCCCTCTTTCCAGGCGTTCCAGCCAGAGTGCCAGGAACGGTCTCATGTGAGACAGGCAGAATCATGTGGCCTGGGCACGGTGCCCTGACTGACCAGGCAGGTCACCTGGAGTACCCCAGCCACATGCACTGAGGATGGCAGTTGGTGGCCCCTGGAACAAACCTGGCCTGGCCAGAAGCAGTGAGGGAGGGGAGGTGGAGCGATGCAGTCGGCCTTCGTGCCTAGAGGAGATGGGAGAGTGGACATCTGTCTGGAGGCAGGGCCCTGAGTTCTGCTTCTGGCCCCCAGGAGCAAGGGGCAGGTGGTGGTGTGATGGGCAGGGCAGGGGAGGGCCAGGCAGGTGGATGGGTCTGCAGGTTCCAAAGGTGTGCAAGGACTTGAGGGAAGGTCTGTCATCCCTGGACCCCGTAGGGGGCTATTCCAGGACTCAGGCTGTCACCAACACAGGCCAGTGCCCAGCCCAGCTGAGGCGTTTCCTATGCCCCATCCCTAGATCGGGAAAGTCTGTGTGGAAAATTGCCAGGAGTTCAGCGGCATCCACGTGCAATACAGGCTGCAGCTCTCCAGCACCAACTGCAGTGTCCTGGGGGTGGTCACCTCAGCCGAGGACACCACAGGGAACCTTTTCATCAATGACACGGAAGCTCTGCAGCGGCCGGATTGCTCTCAACTCCGATACACTGTGGTGGCTGCCGACCGGCCAACCCGCAGGCAGACCCAGGCCCTGCTGGTCGTCACCGTGGAGGGGACATGTGAGTGCCAGGGCCCGTGGAGGATCGGGACGGGCAGGGTGTGGTAGAGCCATGGGCATCCCCCACGCAGAAGGGGCCTGGGCCTGCCCCCTTCACCTAATGGCAGTGCCCTTGAGCCTGAGTCTCCTTCCCTATAAAATGAAAATGAGAGTGCATGCTGCATAGCCAAGCTGGAAGGGTGACAAAGATAAAGTATAAAACAGCTTAGCCCAGAGGGACTGAGTAGTAAATGGTCGCTATTCCCCATCACCACTGTCAGCGCATTCTATACATGCCCTTGCTATAGGACTGCCAGATAAAATACAGGACCCTGGTGAGATGTAAATTTCAGGTAAGCAACGAGCGATTTTCTGTTCTAAGTGTGTCCCATCCAACCTTTGCAGACTTCCAAGTATGTCGATGCAGTGTTAGGGATGTACTTACAATAAAGCAAATATTCACTTTTTCTCTGAAATTCAGGTTTAACTGTGCATGTGTAGTTTTGGCTGAGTCTACCCACATCACATCCTTCTATACTTATTCCAGCCCAGTAGCTGCGCCACCCCTTGCTGTGACCATGGTGCCACCCCACTTCCTCAGCGGGCCCCATCACTGCCCTGTGCCCTGATGCAGAGGCACCCCCACCCCTCTGGGCTCACCCATGAGAGGCTTGGCCAGTGCTTCCCTCTGCCCCTGAATGCTGGCAGGACCCTGCGCCTAGGCCAGCCCCCTATGACCAGCTTTCTGCCACCCCCAGATGTGGCTGAGGAGCCAGGCTGTCCCCTGTCCTGTGCAGTCAGCAAGAGACGCCCTGAGTGTGAGGAATGCGGCGGCCTGGGCTCTTTGACGGGCAGGTGCGAGTGGAGACAGGGAGATGGCAAAGGTAGGCCCCATGCAGAGCCAGGGTTGAGAGGGGTAATGGTGGCTGTGTGCAAATGGGGTCCATGTGGGCCCTCCTGGCCACTGTGATGGCCCTCCCCACTCCACATGTGTTCTCTAGAGCTTTGCCCCCATTTGTGGTTCGTGATGTCAGGAGAGGGTGAGCGTCAGTGCAGAGTGTGGGTGGCACAAGGACATTCAGGCCATTGGACCACAAGTCTCCTTGGGTTTTGGAAGAGCTGGCCCAAAGTTGGGGTGTGGCCCCAGGCAGTAGGGCTTGGGTATAGCAGCCAACTCCGAGCTGTGCCCACCACCCCAAGGATCCCACTCACGGATTCTCTGCTTGGGCATCAGTTTGCTCCTTTGGAAGGGACAGGGTTGGCCTGGGAGCCCTGGGGTGCCGCCCTTCTGGCTCTGGCAGTCCGACCATGTGGTAGTGACCAGCCTGCTGTGTGTCGTAGGAATTACCAGGAACTTCTCCACCTGCTCCCCCAGCATCAAGACCTGCCCCGACGGCCACTGTGATGCTGTGGAGAGCAGAAATGTCAACATCTGCCCCCAGGACTGCCTCCGTAAGCAACTACTGGGCCTGCAAGTTCAGGGGCCCAGGGTGGATGGGAGTAACCAGCGGGAGAGTCTTGGACTCCCACCTGCACTTCAGCCAGACAAGCCTCATTCCTGGATTTTATGTGCCAAGGCTTTTTCCAACATTTTGTTTGCACAAAGGGCTCTACACCCCCCTCCCACTCCCCAAAAGAAACCTCTGGAGACTGGTGCCTGGACCAACACTCTCCAGTGTCTCCCTGGGCAACTCACATGGGTACTCCCAACCCCTGAATGTCCTGGCTTCCTGCTGCCTCTTGTCTGCTTCTGAAAAGTAATATGCGTGGACCTCAGTGAGGGCCCCGGACAGACTGGGGGGTGGGGGGTCCTCCTCCTAACTGCTGGGACCAGGGAACTGATTGGGGGCAGGCCATGCTAATTCCTGCCCAGGTAATCCAGACTTCAGAGCTCACTACCCCTCCAACCCCCCACAACCCCCACGTCTCCCACCCACCCCAACCCCAGCCTAATATGCTGACATCATGTGGGGAGGGACTGCTCATGCTCCTTCCTGGATAGTCCTGGTTTGTCTGGCCACACCAGGAGGCTTAGTGGGCTACATCTGTCACCAGGCGGCGGCAACATCATTGGTGGGCACGAGCCAGGGGAGCGCTGGGGGATTAAAGCTGGCTTCGGTATCTGCAACTGTTTCCCCGAGGAGAAGAAGTGCTTCTGTGAACCTGAAGACAGCCAAGGTGAGTGGGTGGGGGGCACTACGGGGGCCATATGCAGGGCAGGCTCCCATACCTCCCTGAGCCCCAGCGAGCCAGGGAGGATAGTACAGGAAGGCAAGTGAAACCCCAAAAGACCAACCTCCTTCCCTCTGGGCCTCCCGTCTGTGCAGATGCATCTAGGTCAGGGCCTCTACAGAGTGACTTCTGGCCCAAAGTTTTATGGTAAAGATGGAGTTGGAAGGTTCTTCCACCGAGTAACTCTGCATCTGTTCACTTTGTCCTTGGGCAGAGCCTTCTCTGGGCCCATGGCACCATCTGACTGGAACCACACCCTCCCGGCTGTAGCCTCCAGATGCTCCTTCTGGGCCAGCAGGTGCCGGTGGGCAGCATGGGCCTGAGCACACAGGGAGCTCTCCTGCCTGGGCCCAGGGATGTTTGTCTCGTTTTTGAGTTGTTGCTGCATGGCACTAGGCCCTGAGCCACTTTCTTTCCCTCTCCTGGTTTTATAAAGAAAATAAGGAATACACTGGGAACACAGCAAAGGAGCTCTGCCTCCCCGCCAGCCCTCTGGCTGGCTTTGGTGCAGCGTCCCACAGCTGGCCCTGTGCATACACTCCCTCTGTTGTGTGGCCTCGGGCAGACTGCTTACACCCCCTGGGCCACCTGGCCCTTCAGTAGGAGGGTGATAGCAACCCCCCACAGTACCTACAAACAGTCAGTACCATGTGTCTGCATGATGCTCATGTTTTCGTGCCACCATACTTGCCAGGCCGCTCAGCTTGTCGCAGCAGTCCTCCAGCTGCTGTGGACATGCCGCGCCGGCGCCCGCTGGTACCAGGGCACCCTCGCAGAGCACTGTCCCTCACGGCCACCCCTGCCCGCAGAGCCGCTGTGTGACGAGCTCTGCCGCACGGTGATCGCGGCCGCCGTGCTCTTCTCCTTCGTTGTCTCCATGCTACTCTCCACCTTCTGCATTCACCGCTACCACAAGAACGCCAACAAGCCACCCATCGCCTCTGCCGAGATGACCTTCCGCCGGCCCGCCCAGGCCTTCCCGGTCAGCTACTCCTCGTCGGGTGCCCGCCGGCCCTCAATGGACTCCATGGAGAACCAGGTCTCTGTGGACGCCTTCAAGATCCCGGTGAGGCTCCGAGCAGGGCCTCCGCCTGGGAGGCAGCCCTCCTGGAGGCCCTGCGGATGGCAGACGCCTCTGGCCTGGGGAAGCTGGGAGGCGCGGGGAGGGGCAGACACAGCTCCCTAGTGCCGCATTCTGTAGCCCACAGGTGGCGAATGCATCCTCACCCACCAGGAGGACATCACAAGCAAGCCCCCAGCCTCCGCAGAGCTGCCTTCCAGGGAGGGCAGAGCACATGGAGGCAGTTTAGATAGACTGGGATTTGGGAGGGTGGGCCCTGCCATGCCTGATAGGGAACTGTCCTTCAGATCCCCCAAGGGCTGCGGGGAGGCCCTGAGGAAGAGTGTGGATTTTATTCCCAGAGTGTGGGGCCCTGGGGGCTGGGGATTCCGCAGAGGAGGCCCATATTCTGCCTTCATTTTTGCCGGCTGCTCTGCTGGGGAGTCCCTGGGGTGAGTGCAGAGGTAGGAGCCCTATGGGGCATCTTGGTGGCTCGGTCATGATCTCACGGATCGGGAATTTGAGCCCCGCCTGGAGCCTGCTTTGTATTTTGTGTCTCCCTCTCTCTCTTTGCACCTCTCTAGCTCATGCTCTGTCTGTCTTTCTCTCAAAAGTAAATAAACATTAAAAAAGAAAAGTGGGAGGCCTGTGATGAGGCACTGTCCTCATCCAGGCTAGCGATGGCAGCAGGCAGGGGCTGGACCAGGGTGGCCACAGTGGGGAGGGGAGTTCATTTGTGGAGTGGAAAGAGGGGTTGCCATGGGGCCTCTGGGCCAGCTGTGGAGGAGGCAGGCCCCAGGACTGTAACCGGCTGGCTGATGGAGAGTGCCAGCCAGAGCTGGTGGGCTCCAACCCACCTTCTCCATGGGAGAGCCTGGGCCTGCAGTCCTTATGGTTCTGAGAGCCCCTGTCCTGGCCAGGCCCTCTGTCACCCTGCCATCCTTCTGTGTCCCTGCTGGTCGGTGCCGAGAAGCTGGAAGCCAGGCTCTAGGAGGCCCTGAGAACACTCAGAGCTGAGGGTGCATGTGAACAGAAGCTCCACCCCCAAGGCCTGGCAGCAAGCATTGCAGAGTGTGCACCTTGACAGGGGTCTCCGAGCAGGAAGTTCGGGAGTCACAGGGCCTTTGGCAGTACCCAGCCAGGGCTGGGAGGTGGCTGGGGCTTGTAGGAGGTACTGCTCAAGGGGTCTCACCCTTCGTGAGGGTCTGGGCCATGGAAGCCATTCCCAGCTGTGGCAGACACTGTGGCCTCCGTCCTGGCTTTCCTAGTTCTAGTTGCTTAGCAGACAGGGGGTCTGTGACCCCTGTCCCAGGAAGCATCTCAGCCTCCACAGCAGGCCTATGGAATGAGCCATTTGAGTCCTTTATAAACCTAGGCAGTTTATGGTGAGATGCACCAGAAGGGCAGTGCCTGTGAGCTGTTGTGCAAGTGAACACACACCACCCTCGGCCCACAGCAGCTTGTGCCCACAGCACAGAGAAGCCAGAGCCCAGCCTGGGGCCCAAGGGCTACCCCGACCAACTCTAAGAACACATCACTCAACTGCTTGACCTTAGTTGTCTCTTATATAAAGTGGGGAGAAATTTTAATGTCTTTTAAGAGGATCAAGTTACTATCTACACATACTTACCGTGGCTTCCACATGCAGTGAACACTTACCCAGTGCAGTGTGGAGGTGAGGACACCAGCATAACAGTGTTGATGTTGTCAGCTCTGACCCTAACTGTGGGTTCCTGGGGAATTTGAGGCAACACCAGGTTACCCAGCAGCTGGCCGGCAAGGACCCTGGACACAGTGCCGGGAGGAGGCTGCCTCTGCCCACGAAAGCACACACACATCTGTGCATGGGTGTTGGAAAACATGGCTCTGCTCAGCAGGGCAGAGGAGCCCAGTGGGGTCATCTGTGTGGGTCAGACAAGTCTGGCAGGTCCCATCATAGCAGCACCCCCCAGGTCACACCCACACCCAGCTGCAGGGAGAGTTGGGGCAATGGACACCCAGTGCTGGACCAGGACAGAAGGTTCCTGATAGGTTTCAGCATCTGCAGTCAAGAGTTCAAGGATGCAGGGCCAGGCTAGGGCCTGGGAAGATATCCTAGAGTAATCTGAGTCGGATTTCAGCAGGAAGGCAGGGTGGGTAGAGGGGTTCATGGTGAGCAGGTAGAGGTAGGTTCAGGGAAACAGCCAGTCCCATGGGAGGAACAGCCTCTTCCACAGGGCAGAATGGAGGTTCCCAGTGGTACCTTTTCTGGGGCACCATACAGGGAAGTTTCCCTGGACACTTCCATCCATGGCTGGGGGTCCTTGGCCAAGAGGCAGCTTGAGCCACTGGTGCCAATTCAGTCCTCTCAGGGCCCCGGGAGCTCTCTAGAGAGGACAGATTGGAGCCTAATCTATAGGACGTCAGTGTCTTATGGGCCTGGTGTCCAAAGCAGAGGCAGCACCAGGAGGCTTGGGCTTAACTCTCAGGGAAGAGGCCCCACTCCCATGTGAGTACCCCCAGGTGCCAGGTAAGCCCTGAATCCCTTGTTTAAGAGATGAGGACACAGTTCTGGGAGGGCCCAGGGCATGTTCAATAGACCAGGGACAATCAAAGGTCCAGGCATCCAGAGTCCAGGCCATTTTGTGGCAGCACCTATCTTCCCATAAGGTGTGGGGTCCTGCCCTCAGTATAGGTGGGTGCCCATTGCCCACTGGTTCAGGTGACCATTGAACAACAACTGGAGCCTGTCCACAAGGCTTATTTACCGGCCTTGTCATCTTCTTTTCCTCTTGCCCTCACCAACTTTCTCCCTTCTCTTATTCTTCTCCCAACCCCACATAGGAGGATCCAAAGTGGGAATTCCCTCGGAAGAACTTGGTTCTTGGGAAGACTCTGGGAGAAGGCGAATTTGGAAAAGTGGTTAAGGCAACAGCCTTCCGGCTGAAAGGCAAAGCAGGTTACACAACCGTGGCCGTGAAGATGCTGAAAGGTACCTGTCCACGCACTGTGCCCAGTTGGCTCTGCAGGAGCCCTGAGGGCTGGACGAAGCCCCCTTGACAAGCAGGGTGCTGGCAGCCAGCCTGGGGCCTTCTCCAGAGCCCCCCATTGCTATTCTTGACGGGCTGCATTCTGGATGACATGGGTCGGGGTGGTCCCTGGACAAACAGGGCAAAAGGACTTCCCTGCTTGGAAGGTTCTAGAGTGGTATTGCTTTTGTATCAGTATTAGGCAAAGATCTGAGTTTTTATAAAATTAAAAGCCCTTTTGGCCTTGAACTGACAGCTCTCCCTCCCTAGTCTGCCCCATTCATTCCTCTCAGCCAAGTCCCCCTGCGGTCCAGGTGAAGAAGCCACCTGTAGGGACTGGCCCCTGCCCTGGGGCCCTGCCTGTCCCGATCTCTGTGGCCCTCAGTGAGGGCCCTGTGATCAGTCATGCTACAAGTTTGGCTCTAAGTGGGCACATGCTCAACCCCACACACACAAACCCTGGTGTTTCTGAGCGGAGTGGGTAGATGGCCCAGTGGCCCAAGGTTCCAGTGACCATGCAGTGGGTGCAAGTTGGCAGATGTACATGAGAATTCTAGTGCAGCAGGTGGGTCTCCATGGTGACAATGGTCACCTGAACCAGTGGGTGCTTCTGAATGCTTACTTAGGCCCTCAGACTGGGGTCTCTCCATGCCACCCTGGAGACCCAGGCACTAAGGGGGGCACACTGAGACCAGCCTCAGGCCACCACATGTGGGACCTGACTCCCTATCTCCCAGCTACTCTCTCACTTCCAGACAAGCGTGCAGCCAGAAGAGGTGATGTGGCCCAGCTGGGCAGTGGGCTGTGGGGCAGCTGCCCCAGGAGACCTGCTGAGCCCCAGCTTCTGACTCCATATCTCTCTACTTGGGCTTCAGCTCCTGCTGGGAGTCCAGGCACAGCTCTGCTCCCCCTCAGGATGCACGTGCTCAGTGTGTTAAGAGGCCACCTCTGTGAAGCCTCATCGTCTTCAGCTTTCTCCAGGGCCTCACCCTCCTGTTGAGTGCTTGGTCAGCAGGTGTTTCAGGACACGGGACAGTCCCCTTACCTTCCCAGGATTTATGAGGATGGTCTCTGTGCACAGTGTCCTTGAAAGATGGCAATTGCAGGGGAATGCAGCCACTTACACACACAGCCTGGTCCCAGGAGTGTTTCTGGGGAAAGAGCCCGCCGATAAGGAAGTTTGCTCCTCAGGGTTATTATCTCCAGAGGCAGACGAGGCGGCTCTTGACCAT
This sequence comes from Proteles cristata cristata, assembly GCA_017311185.1. NCBI lineage: Eukaryota > Metazoa > Chordata > Mammalia > Carnivora > Hyaenidae > Proteles > Proteles cristata. The sequence continues at coordinate 1,902,492 of JAESUZ010005475.1, forward strand.
CCTACAGGCTGAGAGAAGCCCCGAGCAGCAGGGTCTTTGAGGGCCTTGTCTAAACCTGGGGAGGCTGTCTGGGAAGGAGACAACTGGGGTCTGTGCAGAATCATGATGTAGGTTGGAGACCCAGGGTGGTCACAGATGGGGCTTCTAGAAGGGATTGGCTTGCAACCTGCTCTGTTTACGTGCATTTCAGAGAACGCCTCCCCAAGTGAGCTGCGGGACCTGCTGTCAGAGTTCAACCTCCTGAAGCAGGTCAACCACCCACATGTCATCAAGCTGTACGGGGCCTGCAGCCAGGATGGTAAGGCTGGCCAAGGGACTGGCAGCTGCCCCGTGCAGGCCGGAGGCTCTAGGCCACTTTGTTTTTCCTCCTGCCCCTTCCTTGTCGTCTCTGGCCCTGGCCTCTGCCTGAAGCTTGCATCCTCCTGCATCAGCGAGAGGATGAGGAGAGACTGCAGTAGGGGTGCTTACATGAGGTTCCAGCCCCCTGGGTCTACTGCAGCTGCTCAGAGGTCTCTGGTGACATTCCGGTCTGTCAGCACCCCGCTTCAGGCAGAGCCCCAGGGCAGGGAGCCCTAGAAACAGATGGTGTGTCCTGAGCACCTACTGGGGGCTAAGTGTGCCATGACCTCCAGGTGACCCCAAGCCCAGCCCTGCACGGCGAAGGCACCGTCACCATCTCTCACATAAGGACACAGGAGATTGGTCTGACCTGTGCTGCTCAAGGCCTCTCGCTGTGTGTGCACACCTGTGCACAGATGTGTCTGCTGGGGGACCGGAAGGCAGGGTGCACCAGGGAGAGGGCAGCAAGGACACTGGTGGGCACCAGCAGGACTCAAGGCCGGGCCTGGGACAAGACTGCAGCCCAAGAGCCGCTGAGAATAGGGAGCAGATCCTCTGCCTCCATCGGCGGTCCCCAGCCATCCCCAGCCTGAGCTACAGCATGGCCAAAGATCTAGAAAGACGTGACTTCCTGGCAGCAGGGGGCTGGCTCCCGGGACCGCACTAGCGTAGTAGCCACCTGCCTTGGGCACCCCAGGGGAAAGTTGTGCTCAGCCACCCAGGAGCCCGTTTTGGCATGGCCAGCACGAGGAGGAGAGCACGCTGTGCAAGAGTGAGCTGGGACTGAAACACGTGCTGCGTGGCACCCAGGCCACTGGCCAGAGAGGGCTGTGTCCTTGTGCCCACTGATTGGTAGGGTGCAGAGCCTGCCTGGGGCCCTGGGGCCTCCTCCAGGCCCAGAGCCCTGCAGGTAGCCAGCTCACAGCCCCCTCTCTGCCCCCAGGGCCGCTCTTCCTCATTGTGGAGTACGCCAAGTATGGCTCCCTGCGGGGCTTCCTCCGAGAGAGCCGCAAGGCAGGGCCCGGCTACGTGGGCAGCGGAGGCAGCCGCAGCTCCAGCTACCTGGACAACCCCGAGGAGCGGGCCCTGACCATGGGCGACCTCATCTCCTTCGCCTGGCAGATCTCTCGGGGGATGCGGTACCTGGCTGAGATGAAGGTGTGTGCCACGCCAGCCTGGGCCCCCACTGCCCGCGCCGGGGCCCACGCTTCAGGCGTCCCTGCCGCTGTCTCCCTTGCAGCTTGTCCATCGGGACTTGGCAGCCAGAAATGTCCTGGTGGCTGAGGGGCGGAAGATGAAGATTTCGGATTTTGGGCTGTCCCGAGATGTTTATGAAGAAGATTCCTATGTGAAGAGGAGCAAGGTACCGGGTCCCCCTGGGGGTGTGGCCCAGGGCTCCCAGGGTGGTTGGAGGGCAGGGGTCCAGGGTTCCCACCGTGGGTCGAGGCAGAGCCCTTAGAGCACCTGAGGAGGAGAGAGCAGATTGTTTTAGAGTATAAACTTCATCTTCAAATCCTTCCCTAATCATGGGCCCCCAGAGACCCAGCTCAGGACCCGTCCCTGTGTCTGTTCCTTCTCTTCCTGAGGGCCACACCTGCCCTTTCAGAGCACCCCTGGGAAGCTGGGCCCACAGCTTCTTTTGCTTTTAATCACCATCACTTTTGAAGGTCAGCTAGCGCTGTGGAAATGACAGGTCTCTCTGCAGTTGTTCCTCTCCCTTCTACAGGATGAAAGGGCCCTTGCTTCCTCTGTGTACCTTTAGCTCTTCGCTCAAAGGAGAGTGAAGTCAAAAAACCTGAGTGTGGCAGTCATTCTGGGCAGAAAGGAATGAACTGTGTTGTGGGTGGAGGGTTCCCCTGGAACAGGGACCTGGGAACCCCTGGCTGGGTGAGTGTGGAAGGCTCACAGGGAGGCCCTGGAGTTGGAGTCCAGAGACACAATGTAAGGTTCTTTCTTAGTCGCTTTCTCCAAACCTCTGACATAGGTGGTTAGGGGCCCTTCTGGGGAAACCTGTGTCCCTGTGTTGTCCAGTTCCCTGTGGCATGTCCGAATGATGTGTAAGTGTGGGTGTTGCCTTCCTGGGGTCAAGGTTACATGCTTGGGGCACCACGATGCCCATCTAGGCAGCTTGGCTGGGGACAACTCTCTTAGTTCCACTGCCCCTCAGCCCCTCCCCTGCTGCCTCCTTGTGACAGACCAGACAGGATCACTCCCATGGCCTTTCAAGAGCCACAGCTGACTGGCTTCCAGAACAGACTCACTGCTCAAAAAAGAAAAATACAAAAAGTGACCACATACACTTCAGATTTGCTCTAAGGGGTCTGTGTCACCACAGACTGTGAGGATGATGTTTCATTTTTCCTGGAGTTGCTGTTGTTTTGTTTTGTTGTTTAAGCTTATTTATTTTGAGAGAAAGAGAGCGTGCGACCTGGGGAGGGACAGAGAGAGAGAGAGAGAATCCCAAGCGGGCTCCCTGCTGTCAATACAGAGCCCAACACAGGACTTGAACTCACAAACCATGAGATTGTGACCTGAGCTGACATCAAGAGTTGGTCGCTTAATGGATTGAGCCACCCACGTGCCTCTGGGGTTTCCGTTGTGACAGCATATCTCAGAACTGCTGAAGGGGAAGTGGAGAGGGCCTGCTTCCCCTGTGGAGGGATGTGGACAAAGCCTTTCTATATATGCACTGGTCCCCCAAGAATGGCCTGTGTCAGGGAGCAGAGAAGTATAGACTTACAAGCACATGGCCCCTTAGAGAGCAAAGGCAGCAGGCAGTATTACTATGAACACACACCCCAGAAAGTGACACTTCATGAAGGATGAAGGATGAAGGATCCTTCCATGAAGGATGGAAATCCTGAAGAATGCTTTAAAGAAAAAGAAATTGCAGTAAATTCTGCATTTAAATCTATGCACACATTTTTGGTTGATTTGTAGCCTAAGACTTACCTACTGAAAAGCCGTTTCTCAAGTTGCATTGGAAAGCACTTGTTAGGTCTGACCCCAGCAGCTCTGCAGTGGGCAGTCTCTCAGAGGATGCTAACAGGGCTCTGGGATAAAATGATAGGGAAAAAAACAGCCCCAAGGCATGGAAACAGATTTCTTCACTCAGAGCTTCTCAGAAAAGCCTTTAGCGCGTTGGTTTGCCTCAGAAGTCCCCAAGGTGGAAACACTGGAAGTTGGTTTCCCGAACTCATTCACCCTCAGAAATCAGGAGACCTTGCTGGATGGTGTTCTTGGCCCACACATTGGGCATCACCACCCAGGGTACCCCAGAGCCTTCTGGACCTGGCCCTAGGGAAACCTGGCTTGGACGTGGTCTTGATTCCTTGGGTTTCTTCTCAGCAGGGATGTGATGCGTGACAAGCACACCCTATGTAGCTATAGGCAGGCCCGCTGACTCCCTCCAGCATCTCAGCCTACCTGGGAGACCAGATTAGAGTTCCAGCCCCTCTGAGGCCCTGCTGCCAATTCTGTGCCTGGGAGCACTCTGGACGTCCCTCCAGAGCTGGAAATGCCTGGGATGTGGCCCCAACCTCCTCCACACTCCCCGACCCCAGTTCCCAGGGCGTCAGAGCCATGTTAATGTCTTTCCATTGTTCCCTTTTTAGGGTCGGATTCCAGTCAAATGGATGGCAATTGAGTCTCTTTTTGATCATATCTACACCACCCAAAGTGATGTGTAAGTGCGGGTGTTGCCTTCCTGTGGTCAAGGTTACAGTGCATAGGGTACCACGATGGGGAGACAGCGCGGGCCCCAGGTGCCTATTGGCTCATACCAACCATCTGCAATGACCACCCCCCACCCATGCAAGTTGAGAGGCCTTCATGTATTCATTCAGCAAACAGCAAGGTCCTACAAAGTGGCTCTGAGAGTCCCAGTGGAATGTGTGAGAACAGTGAAGGGGTAACTGCAAATTTCCCTCACTGCCCCCCTTGCCAGCCCCTCCTTCTCCTCCCTGGGCATCTTAGTGCCACACAGGCCCAACCCAACAGTTCCCCTCTGTGGGCCTGAGTGTGGGCTGGGCTCAGACACGTCCCACCATAGGTAGGATAGCCTTGAGTGAGTTGCTGGGTTGGTGTATCCCAAAGTGCTTGAAGAAAGGAAACAAAACTTGACCTTCCACGTCAAATCATAAGACCTGAGAGTTTTCAAAAACACAGTAACCTTGCTTCTGAGTGTTCTGCCATCAGTGTACACACATTTCTTGAATTATGTGGGATGAGAAAAGGCAGTTCCTAAACAGTTTTAAGCAACTGTGTTCAGATTACATAAAGCTGACTGTAGACAGTTGGGAAATGCAGAGAAAATAGTACTGAGGACACTGCACATCACTTGAGTCGCTAAGTAGCTCCTGCAGCTCCTAACTTCCATGACCATCTAGTGTTTTCTGTCGTGTGCAGGCATATGCTTCTTATCACTGTACGTGGGCTCACGTGATGATGCGATTTTGCAATGTGATTTTGTTCCCACTTCACAGTAAATTCTCCCTCACAGTTAAATATTTTTCTGTGACAGTGCTTTTTTTCTTCTGAGATTTTATGAACATTTCTAAGCCCACAGAAAAGGCAAAGGAATTGTGCAGGCAGCCCCGTGGCCTCGGTCCCCACCTCGCGTATTGGTGCACTTGCTCAGCCGCTCTGTGCTGTCTCTGGTGCTTTGGTCCATCTCCACAGGGCCAGCCAAGTGCCTCTTGTGGGTGTGGGGGCCAAGCTCCGGTGGCAGCGGCCTGGTGGGCCTTCAGCGCAGCAGGGGTGAGAGCAGGGCAGGGAGACAGCTCATCCCCACCTCCATTCCACGTCCATTCACACGGTCAGGCCCCGGCTGAAATCCATGAGCGCTTGGCTGGCTCTTTGCACTGGGGGCTCATGGGGTCAACAACTGCTGGGGTGATGGACGTCTGGTCTGCTGAGAAGGGGACACCACTGGCCCAGTACCACCACCCACTGGTTGTCTCACTCCCCTTAGGTGGTCCTTTGGCGTCCTGCTGTGGGAGATTGTGACTCTGGGGGGCAACCCCTACCCTGGGATCCCTCCCGAGCGGCTTTTCAACCTTCTGAAGACAGGCTACCGGATGGAGAGGCCTGACAACTGCAGCGAGGAGATGTGAGCAGGCTTTGCCTTGGCCCAGCCTCCCTCAGTCACAAACACTGCACTCATGCCCTCGCTTTTCCTGAGCCCAGGGTAGACCAGGGAGTAGGTAGTAACAGGGCAGAGTATGCCAAGGCAGAAGTCCGAGCACCACCACTGGGCACAGTGGCAGGTGCTGGGGCCCTGACTCTGCTGGGAGCTGGGTGGGCTTCCGGGAGGTGGGGGGAGGCTTATATGGATGAGGGGGAGTAAGGCCAAGGAGAGGTGGTGGAGAGGATAAAAGGGTGCTTCAGACCCAGGGAGCAGCTTGAGCCCGAGGCCTGTCCCCAAAGGACACCTGGGGAGAGCAGGTAATTCAGAATGACCCTAGGGGTGCGTGCTGGGGAGGGCTCACATGGAGACACAGAGGCGGGCAGGGGGCAGGCAGGAAGACTGCAGCACAGCCCGGGAGTGCCAGAGTCTTCACATGGTAGTTCCAGCAGATGATTCACAGAGGCTCGGCTGAGAACACATGAGAAGGTGCCACCACAGGCAGAAACAGGCTGGTCCGTTCATTCCACAAAACCCGTTGTGGGCCTGGCTCAGGGCTAGATGAGGGAGTGTAGGGGTGAGTAGGTGCCGTGCGTCTTGGCAGCCCAGGGCACACCCACGTGGCAGCCCTGGAGGCCCTGCAGCCGAGCCAGAGCCCCAGGAAAATGAGGGAGAAATGAGGAAGTGAGGACATAAAAGGCAGAGGTGTGGTTGGCAGAAGCTTTTTGTTTCCATTCACACTTGATAAGAGTTTCAGGACTAGCATTTCCCCCTCAGCCCCATAGCGGGCATGGCGTTCTGTCAGCTGTTTACCAACATTTTTGAAAAGGAAGGGAAAACAAATCTCTTCAAGGGAAAGGAGACACATAAGATCCTGGACCACAGCACCAGGCACACTGAGCCCCTAACAACCCTCGGGTGTTGGCTCAGCTCAGAGAAGGATGTCCAGTGACGCAGAAAGAGCTTTGGGGTTTGAGAGCAGAGCTCTGTGGGCCCAGGGCACCGTGCTGGGTATGGCGGCTATGATTGGGCCGTCCACGCCGGGTCATAACTGCTCATCTGTACTTCCCGCCAGGTACGGTCTAATGCTGCAGTGTTGGAAGCAGGAACCAGACAAGAGGCCGGTGTTTGCTGACATCAGCAAAGACCTGGAGAAGATGATGGTTAAGAACAGAGTGAGTGCCTGGAGCTGATTCCTGGCGTTGGCCACCTGCAGGTGGAACATGGCAGTGAGGGGACTCTAGCCTCACCCCTGTTCTGTGGAGTCCCCAGTGCAGGGGCAGGGCAAGGCTGTACAAAGGGAGATGGCCATGCTGTCCCCTGAAGGCAGCCAGCACCTGAGCCCTTCTCCCTGAGGCTGGCCCCTTCTCACATCATAAAGAAACCAAGGTTCTTCCCTTTATACTTAGAGCTCTCCACAGACGGGTGTGGGAAGCAAATATTCCAAAATCAAACAAAATCATTTTCAGTAAAGAAACGAGTCATCAGAGTAGAGCTGCGAGGGCCCCGACTAAGGAGTGGTGGGGACTGCAGCAAACAGGAGAGCACCAGCCCCTCTAAAGGGCCTCTCGCTGTAGCCACACTTAATCTATAGGAATACGAGGACCACAGTGCCTAGTCTTCTGGATTTTAAAGGATATTTATGTGAAGTTTTCCAGGTTTTTGTTAATGTTTATTTATATTTGAGAGAGAGAGAAACAGAGTGTGAGCAGGTGAGAAGCAGAGAGAGAGGGAGACATAGAATCTGAAGCAAGCTCCATGCTCTGAGCTGTCAGCACAGGGCCCGACGTGGGGCCCAAACTCCAAACCATGAGATCACAACCTGAAGCTGAAATTGGATGCTTAACCCACCAAGCCACCCAGCTGCCCCTGAAGTTTTCTAGTTTTTAATGTTAGTAACTCATTTACATTTCCAACAGCTGGGGTGCCTGGGTGGCTCAGTTGATGAAGTGTGAAACTCTTGATTTCAGCTCAGGTCATGATCTCATAATCAAACTCAAGCCCCAGGTCAGACCCTCTGCCCCTCCCCTACTTGTGCTCTTCACTCTCTCTCTTTCAAAATAAATAAAAATAAAGTTCCAAAAGCTCAGTCTGGTCCAAATAAATCCTATCTGGGAGACTAAGGTTAGCCTATGTACTACTGGGTTACAACTCTAGGTAAATGAGAAAGCCAACAGGTTTCAATTAATATTTACTGAGCAACTGCTATGTACCATATTCTGTCTCAGATGCTGAGGATACAAGTAAACAAGACAGACACAGATCTTACCTTCAGGGGTTCAGGGCCCAATCTTTACCTTGACACATTTGCTAAAAGTTGGCATTTCTTCAAACACAAAAACAAATGTTCATGGTGTAGGCCACTTGTAATAAAACCTAACATCAGGGTACCATTTGGTCCAAGCCTCCAAATGCTGTGAACACAGGATTGCCTTAAATAAAAATCATAGATGATGCCAGTATAGCCAAGAATGCCTAGAGAAACAGCCAGGAAAATGCTAGAACTTTTCTTTACACACTTAACGAGGGCAGTGGAAGTTGCAGGCCCTGGGAAATCATCATAGTTGGGAGCCGAAGCCCATAGCAACCTCCTATGCAAAACCCACATCAGTGACTTCAGATTTCTGAGTCCTGATGCTCTGTTCTAGATGGAGGTCCTCAGAGGAAAGCTGAAAAACATCTAGCAGGTCAGAGATGCTTCTTGACACTCACACAAGTGATGGGGCTGCAGTGAGCTCTCCCAGAGCCTTGGGTTTGGTAAATGAGCCAGTTCCCCAGTGCTGGATGTGGTAACCCACCCCCTTCCCACATGGTGCAGAGGTAGGACTAGGCAGTGAAGGAGCACATTTCTACCCCAAGCAGGTGACTTTCTAGAGGGAGCAGTGAGGGCTGTGGAGCAGGGTGGACGAAGCAGAGGCTGGGAGAGCTCAGCGCCGGCTGTCTGGCAGGTGGCTCAGGGCTTGAGGAGAGGCTAGTAGGCCCGCATGAGGTGGGACTTAGCCAGCGAGTCTGCCTTTGGGAGGGGAGGAGCAGGGGGCATTGGGTAGTGACCCACACTGAGATGACCAGCCGTCTCTCTCTTCCAGGACTACTTGGACCTGGCTGCCTCCACCCCATCCGACTCCCTGCTTTACGACGATGGCCTCTCAGAGGAGGAGACACCCCTGGTGGACTGTAATAATGCTCCCCTCCCTCGAGCCCTCCCCTCCACGTGGATTGAAAACAAACTCTATGGTAGAATTTCACATGCATTTACTAGATTCTAGCAACATCGTTCCTCTCTGCACTATCCTTACGCTCTGTAATGCTTTTTAAGAGTGTTTCTGGTCTGAATGAAACCAAAGTGCTCTCTGAACCTTTTTATTTGTAAATGTCTGACTTTGCATCCGTTTACATTCAGGCATTTTTGAAACTATGGTTTTTTTTTTAAAAAAAGGATGTGAAAATAAGTATAACTACCACACTGCCCAGCAACTTATGATAATAGAGAAGAAAGAGAGCTGGGCAGGATTCTCAGGGGATATTGAGAAAATGATAAACAAGTCGTTTCTGGGTGGGTATGCATCAAGTCATAGTACTTCTAGTTTAACTACTGGGATAAGTTTACCCCATCTGGACAGGCATATAATTCAGACAGGAGGAGCCAACACCACCCTGCCCGCTCTGAGGGCACAGCCTGTGGTCACTCCCATACCCCATCTCGAGGGGCAGGTGGCTCTTGGGAGGCTACTCCACACTATGGAGCTCACCCCAGCCCACATGCCCACCATCAGGCAGGACACATGCCGACTGCTGTTTTCACATCCTTTGCGTTACACACTGTCATGACAGTTGTCACTTACGAAGTCAGTGCTAAAAGCTGGAGCAAATGCTTTTGAAAGAACATAGTCTGTGGTGCTGTGTCTTGCAATGGACAGTAAATACGGTTCTTGCCAAAACTCCTTCTTTTGTCTTTGATTAAATACTTGAAAATTTTTTTCTGTTTCCTAACTTGATCATTGATTGCTTTTAAATCTTGGAGTGTCAAGCATTTTCTAGCTGAGATTGTTCCTTTTGCATGCCTCCCGCGTCACTGATCCCTTGCTGGCTTTGGGTCTAGCGCCACACACCACTGTCCTGTCGATGCTGTGGGGCTCGCCTGTGCGCACCATTGATTTGGAAGATTCTCTCCTCTGCGGTGGGTTTGGATGGAAGATGAGTAGGCTTCTTTACATTAGAGAACTTTTTGTAGAAGCTTCCCACTGCCGTGAGCCCTTTAATTCAGCAGTGCTTTATGCTGGCTTAGGAAAAAAAAAAAAAAGACTTAAACAGATCAACAAATATTTATATCAGATTTGAGAGTCTAAAGCTCATAAAAGTCAAAACGGGGAGTTTCTATTAAGTTACAGTTACCAAGAGAGCACGTGATATTTCCCCCCAAAATACGGTAGTGTTTTGGAAACCTGGAGCACAAAACCACTCATGTAATTGGCACAGAAAACCAGAAAGTTTGGTTTGAACCTCAAAGGGAGTTTTGCCAAGGCCTTACTGTCTGCACATGAAGTTTTGGTTCTTCAGTGCAGAACAAATGATCTGTTTTCATTTTTAGGCATGTCAGACCCGAACTGGCCTGAAGAGAGTCCTGTACCACTCACGAGAGCTGATGGCACTAACACTGTGTGTCCAAGATATGCAAATGATAGTGTATATGCTAACTGGATGGTTTCACCCTCAGCGGCACAATTAATGGACGCATTTGATAGTTAACATTTCTTTGTGAAAGGTAATGGACTCACAAGGGGAAGAAACATGCCGAGAACAGAAAGTCTGCCGGCCCCTCCTTTGTGCACTTCACACTGGCTGGTGATTTTCCCTCCTGGCAGATGTAGCGCGCTGGACCAGAGTTCCGAGTCCAGCCTTTAGGTGTTCCTTCCTCTCCAGCCCTTGGCAGTGCCCTGTGTTGGTCTGTGTTCATCAGTGACCACCACACACTCTGCTCACACATGTGGGTCCCTCACTCACTACCTGAGCGGTCTGATTTTTCTTGTTGCCAGCAAACAAGGCAACACAAATTAAACATGAAGCACACACACAAAAAAGGCAGCAGGAAAAAAAAACCTGGCCCAAACAACACATCCTTGTTCAGAACAAGAAGCCCAGCAAGGCTCTATCACGGCATCGAAGCCTTGGCCAGGGCTGGAGGGGATGAGGGGACCTCGGGACAGGCCTCAGCTCAGCATTTGAGATCCTGGGAGTGGGTTTTTATTTTTAAATCATGTAACCTTTTCTTAGGAAGACGTTTGATTTTTAGTGATTTAAATGATTCTTCAATTTAGCACAACAGAGAGATTTGATGCCATATTTGCTATGTAGATAAGCGGTGTGAGAGGACAAGGCTCCCTGGACACATCACTGTTGTCCCCATCACTGAGTGAGCACTACCCCCTGACAAGAACAGAATGAAGAAGAGGGGTTTTTGAATGGAGCGGCCTCCCATCCCGGGATTGCTAACAGCCGAAATTCGGCTGCCGTGAATCCCACCCCTGCCGGCCTCCAGGGTGCCACATGTCCAGTGCCAGAAAGCGGTGGCTCGTCTCACACATTAGGAGTGGGTGGGGTCAGTGCTCAGTTTAAAAGGGACAGTTCAGCTAGTTCCATTAGAAGTAACGTTAACAGTAACCGAAGATTGCTACCCCTCTGATTACAATTCTGATGTGGGAAAGACAATGTTTTGGCTCTCATAGAGCTTGTGTGAAAAGGTACGTGTATCCACTCTTTCTGTGTTTGTAACTTACTGCTGCTATATAGCAGGACACTTTTGTTTATTAGATTCTGACCATGACTCATAAGCTTCTTGTCATTCTTCACTGCTTGTTTGTGGTCACAGACACACAGCGCTCCTCCCATCTTGTGGAGGCGGCTTTCAGGAAGTCCCTGACAGCTCTTCTGTGTAACTTTGCAGGAGAGGGTCAGTTACCAACACACTGCCTGGCCTTCAGACTTAAAGCACTGTGAAAGATTGACAGTAGTCTCATCCAAATACTATATCCTACAGGCATCCCACAAAAGCAGTCAAACGGGGGCATTTTTGTGGCCAGGAAGGCTTGGACGAGTATGTATCAGAGCCTCATGGGGGGGGTGTGTATGTGTGTGTGTGTGTGTGTGTGTGTGTGTGTGCGTGTCTCACCCAGAGAGAGCTGGAAAAACAATTACTGGAGATACAACATAGCTTTAGTTTAGGCTGTTTTTCAAACACACTGTGATAAGTTCTGTTACAAATATCTAATTGTGGTAAACTTTTGATTTTCAGATGTGCTCAATGATAGTCTTAGTAATGCAAAAATAAGGAGAAACTCTCTCAAATAATTAAACATACCTACCCAATGAGTTGCCACAGTAGGTTTGTTCTTGGTAGGGTGAGAACTCCAGGCCGAACTGGCTGACCCAGTGATGGGGAATTAACCCTTGACCAATAATCTAATTGTCTATTCCTGAGTTTTAAAAGCACTCATATTTACTAGTCCTATCAGACAATTTTCATATGCATATACACAGAAGTTATTAAGTATTAACTATTACTGGGTATAAGTAGCAATCTGTCAGGCATTAAAATTTGTGAAATCTATTTATGAAAGGTTATTAAACCATACCATGTTAATTTGCTTTTGTAATCAAGGTGACTAAGAAAATAATTTCAGTTATGTAAATAAAATCATGTGTCATAAAATGTGTATACTTCTTTTCTCTTTTTAACTTCCAGTTGGAAACCTCAGGTTTCTGATTTTGAAGTTTCAGTATAAGGATTGAAATATTGCAAGGAAACCTGTTGTATCTATTGACTTGTCTTACCCAATATGTAATATGATTAGGCACATTTATGGCAACTGTTAAAACTCCTCTAATTTCACCATTCAGGGAATTCCTTCCTTTATGTTTCCTTCCCTAAAATAGAGCAGCAGCCATGTCTAGTTGAGATATTTGTGGCTCTCTGGCAGTTTGCCTGTGGCTTATTTCTTGAAGCTGCAGTTGGACAGTTGTATGAGAGAGGATATAAATGCATAGCCATAAGTGAAGGTCCATTACAGTCAGACGAAAAAAATTTGCCCCGAACCACCATGAAGCTTTAAATACTAAGCACTTCTGTTTATGCCTTTCTGTTGGCCTGGCGAGGAGTAGGTGGGTCAGTTGACAATTAATGTTGTTACCAACATAAATCTGATTTATGGTTGTGTCGTGTGCACACGTGTGCACACACGGGCTGTCCCTGGCCCTCAGAGCTATAGCTTCTGGCCCTTGGCACCTGTGTCTGCTCTTGGTGTCCTCCTTCAATGTGGCCACAGGGACTAGAAATAAATAGAATTTCTAAGGTCTGTTATTTGCTACAGCCTTTCTCTCTGAACGTTTAGAAACCTATGTCAGGAAAAGTTCATACTGAAATACTAAAAGCCCCTTTTTCAAGAGCATTGAACTTCTATGAAGAACGTTTGCATGTGTGTGTTTGGTTTATTTGTCTTTAAAAGTACATTTCTCCACCAACTTCCACAAAGGATGCTTTCCCTCCACAAGGACAGCTTATTTGGGTGGAAATTTAGCTGAATATAATGTCTGAGAAGGGGGCCCAGACAAATACTTCTCATACAAAAGAAAATTGAAAGGAAAAGCATAATTTCCCCTAGTATAAATAAAGCATTTTTCCCCAGTGAATGGTTTCCTCTCCTCCTTTGAGCATATTTACTTGTAGGATACTTAGCAAGTGGTATTTAAGGTGGTTCTAGGAGGTGCCTGAGAAGCCCTTACCTCTGTGGCCCCAGAAAGACATAGTCTGGGTCTGAAGGGCACGTGCAGAGGTGGGGGCCGGGGGGGGGGGGCGGGGAAGGGGCGGAGAGCATGCCTCATCTCTTCAGCGTGAAGCACAGAGCTTACTTATCCCCTGCTCTCGCCCCCATGTATACAGAAAACACCCCGTTCCACTGAGGATGCCTGCTGTGTCCTCGCTCCTTCCCCAGCTGCGGCCTCAACGGCCTTGTTAGTACTGTGTTAGGAATTCACATGAAGGGTTCTTAGCAGGCGTCATGAAAACATCAGAACCTGTATGTAGAGTTTTTCAGTTTGGAGCACCTCTCTATGTCTGCATCCGAGGCTGGATGGGTGGCAGGCAGTGTGACAGTAGGAAGAATAAGCATCACACCCAGAGTTAAAGAGGAACACGCTATCGATGCCCAAAAGAAATCACGGTTAATCTTGGCAACTCAGTTTTGATTGCTGTGTCAAGGGATAAGATATTTTTGCAGATGTTTCTGCGATGTGCTAAATCACAGGACCTGGCCAAGCAACGTCTCTCAGCGGGAGCCCAGGCCCAGAATCGCCACAGGGAGGCCATCTACAGGAACGTGTGGCTGCAGGAACATTGTCCCGGGGAACTGGGCCAGGCAGCACGGAAGAAGTCACAACCCGAGACCACCACAGCCACTGTGACACCAGGAGGTACCATAGTCCTGCATCCTTTCAGAGGACACTGAGCAATTCAAGTTCAAAGTTAGCATGAACAGGCAAGGTAAGGAAAGTGCATTCTAAAACTAAAAAATATTTTTTGAGAAAGAAATCATTTTGGTATTTCATATGCAGACAATACTTACCATGAAAACTGTCAATTTCTTGAATAAAACTGTGACGCTTCATTCTAAGCATCCCTGTTTTTATTTACCTTGGTCAGTTTTGTAAACAATATCAGAGTAAACCATATGCTCTTTGGGTGTTCTTGTGTCTCACTTCCACACCAGTCCTCTTCTGCACGTGTCATTTCTCCCACGGGGGAAAGCCGTTCTTGTGGGTCAGGAGAAGAAAGAATATGAGTCTGCCTCTTACTACCTGACGCAAAGGGCTTGGGTGGCAGGATGGCAGGGAGCCCACACAGTGCCTGTATCACTGCCCCTTGTCCTCAGAATCATCATTCACCAAGAGCCTCTGACTTGCTTCAGAGTTTGTGCCTCCTGAGTTTTAAAGAGTTTGAGGGGCACCTGGGTGGCTCCAGTTGGTTAAACATCCAGCTTGGTTTTGGCTCAGATCATGATCTCACAGTTTCATGAATTCAAGCCTTCATTGGTCTCTGCACTGTCAGCGCAGAGCTTACTTGGGATTTCCTCTCTCTCCCAGCTTTCTACTCCTCCCCCATGCACACTGTCACTGTCTCTCTCAAAATAAAGAAATAAACTTAAAAAAATAAATACAGAGCTTGAAAATGTTCCTGGAGGCTCTGTGGCCACAGCAGGCCAGGAGCATGCCAAGAGTTTGAGGGGCTCCGTAAGTGTGTGGAAAGAAAAGATCATCAGACGTGATTTTTAGGAAAATCCTGACACAGAGGTTGCCAGGATTTTGGTGTGTCATAAGATAGTGATTGAAAAGTATAAGTGTTGTAGTAGAAAATTGTATCTTTGAAGAGAAGTCCAATTATCCATAATGTTTAGTTTTGTAGAAATAAGTAAAGAACATCCAAATGAGAACAAGCAGAGGATATTTATTCTGAACTTGCTATGCAGTAGGGGAGTCAACCACCAGCAATAGCTTTTGACAGAAATGCAAAGGCAGGCAGAGGAGGGAAAAGCTTTATATTAGAAAAGGGGGTGATGGAGAGAGGCCTCAGGCATGTGGTGATGGGAAGTGTTGGCATGGGGAAGCTGGAGCTAGGCTACCTGGAAACCAGGAATCTTATGCAATTCATTTTGGGAACATAGTTGGCTTTCTCTGGTTGGTCCTGATTTGGAAGTAGGAGCAAAAAATAGGGAAATGGGCAGTCATTGACCACGCCCTGACCATT
The DNA here is from genome assembly GCA_017311185.1 of Proteles cristata cristata. Lineage (NCBI taxonomy): Eukaryota > Metazoa > Chordata > Mammalia > Carnivora > Hyaenidae > Proteles > Proteles cristata. The sequence continues at coordinate 1,917,749 of JAESUZ010005475.1, forward strand.
CCGGGCTGGTTCCTGCACAGGTGTGGGTCAGAGGTTCTCAGTGTACCTGTGGTCTGATCATTGTCTGCTTGCACGTTCAGTCTTTCCATCCTCCTCTCGGATCATTTTCTTGCTTGTGAGAGGTTGATGAATTTAGGGAAGTCTAGAAATCCAGATCTTCACCGCTTTGAGACTGATAGTCCAATCGTCGCCATGGCCAAGTATCTTCTCAGACTTTCTGTTGTACATCATGGTTTGTTCCATCTGACGAGGAAGTGTCTGTGCAGAAGCATTTCAGACCCTGTATAGAAGGCAGTGGACCAGTATCACGACCACTATAGCCAAAACAAGAACAACCAATAACCCCTGTAAGATGCTTTGAATCCACAACCCTAACCTAGACTAAGGATGAATCCCACACAGGTTATGAGGATCAACCTTACAGAGCAAATAGTTTTTGCCCTTTAAGGCATGGTACAGCCTGCCCCACCTCACTTGTGTCACTGATCCAAGTACAGTACTAGGAATGGTGTTCCCCATTTCTAACCTACATGAAATTTAGAACAATGCCACCCTCTCTTTACAGCTTCTCCAACAGTGTTGATGTAAGGTAGTAATCCATCTGCGCTCTACGAGTGGTTTCAAGGAGAAACGTAGCTGTTTGGTATCATGAACTGCTATGGCATTTTCTTTAGCTTCAACCTTCTCTCTTTTGCACGGTTCTTAGACTTGATAATAGCCACCTCTGTGGTAAGTAGAGTGCATCTAAAAGTTGCCTAATTTGCTCTCCATTTTTATGCAGGTTCTAGCAACCCAAATTCGTGTAGCACTCCAAAAGCATACTTCCTATCTGTATATATGTTCCCTAGTCTTGGCTAGTTAAGCCAGAGTTAAGCTCTAGTAAATACAATAAGTTCTGCCATTTAGACTGATTTTACATCAGGTAAAGGACTATACTCTAAAGGAGACCTTCAGTTAGTGATAGTATATGCTGCTTGATAATGACTAGCATTGAGAATGACCCATGAACAAACGGGATTAGCTCAGGGTTCTCAACATGAGACTATAATAAATCTGAGTTAGGTGCTGAGAGTTCCCAAATTATCTGAGGTAACACCATCATAAGGCTCCCCTTCTTCGAGGAGGAAGGTGAGTGCCAGGATTCGGGGTGTTGTAGCAGTAAGTAGTACTTGAGAGGGACAGAGTAATAGAATTTCAAAAGAGCTTAATCAGCTGCCTGAAAAGTGCTGTGTTCTCAGTCAGTAGTAATGTCTTTACTTCAGGAAGAATCATGAGGTCAAGCGAAGAGCCTGAAACTAGCTCAGCAGAAGCATCAACAAATTTTGCAGCAGAGCACTTGCCCTAACACTAGGGAGAGATGTCTTTACAGCACGTCAAAGGAAGGCTATAGTCAGTGATGGCTTTTGGATAGTTCCCATGAAACTCCGAGGGCTTGTCTGAATTGCTCATGCACAAATAGACGAAAGGGCTTTCTGTTGTTTGGAATGTCTAGGAAAGGATACCATTGAGGAGCCACTTGCAGGTCCCAGATAGCCTGTCCCTGTTTGGGCTCCCAGAGGAGAGAATCTCTTACTAAGAACATACAGTTCATTAAAAAGTGTCAGAATTACATGGGGCGCCTGGGTGGCTTAGTCGGTTAAGCGTCCAACTTTCGCTTAGGTCATGATCTCGCGGTTCGTGGGTTCGAGCCCTGCGTCAGGCTCTGTGCTGACTGCCAGCTCAGAGCCTGGAGCCTGTTTCAGTCTGTGACTCTCTCTCTCTCTGACCCTCCCCTGCTCATGCTGTCTCTCTCTCTCTCCTATAAACAAAAAAATAAAAAACATTAAAAAAAAGTGTCAGAATTACAGAAAAAAATTAGCACCCATTGTCTGCAAAATCTAGTTAAACCTTTTAATCGTCTCAAACGCCATTTTGTCAGGGATCGACCATTGATTTGAGGAGTTTTTAGTCTATCAAAAGAGAATGGTTTCCCCCTTCTACATGGATCACACCCTAAATAACAGACTGCATTCTGGCAAAATGGTCATTTATCTTTTGAAAAATTTTTTTTCTAAATATTACTTATTGTCAAGTTAGCTAACATAGTGTATAGAGTATGCTCTTGGTTTGGGGAGTAGATTCTCATGATTCATCGCTTACATACAACACCCCGTGTTCATCCCAGCAAGTGCCCTCCTCAGTGCCCATCACCCATTTTCTCCTGCCCTCCACCCCCCCTTCAATCCTCAGTTTGTTCTTTGTATTTAAGAGTCTCTTATGGTTTGCCTCCCTCCCTCCCTGTAACTATTTTTCCCCTTCCCCTCCCCCATGGTCTTCTGTTATGTTTCTCAAATTCCACATATGAGTGAAAATGTATGATATCTGTCTTTCTCTGACTGACTTATTTCACTTAGCATAATACCCTCTAGTTCCATCCACATTGTGGTAAATGGCAAGATTTCATTCTTTCTAGTTGCCAAGTAGTATTCCATTGTATATATAAACCACATCTTCTTTATCCATTCATCAGTTGATAGACATTCAGGTTCTTTCCATAATTTGACTGTTATTGACCACACTGCTGTAAGCATTGGGTTACATGTGCCCCCTACGAATCAGCACTCCTGTATCCTTTGGGTAAATTCCTACTAGTGCTATTGCTGGGTGCTAGGGTAATTTTATTTTTAATTATTTAACCCCCTTCTTCTAAGGCTGAGGATAAGTAAATGGAATCCTTTCCACCTATTGTGTCAAAACAATCACAAGGGAAATTTAGATCATTTAAATCTTGATTAATAACCTGGGAAAAAATAGAAGGGCACTGCAGTGAAACCTTGGAGCATGACTGTCCAGAAAGATTGTTGTCCTCCCCAGATGAAGGCAAGAAAGGTACTGTCATCCAAACACATATTCAAAATACAAATATTGTGTGAGTCCATTCATATGAGATATGTAGAGCAGTCATTCATAGAGACAGAAAGTAAAATGGTGGTTGCCAGGGGCTGGGAGAAGGGAAAGTGGGAAGTTAGTGCTTAATGGGGAAAGAGTTTCAGCTTGGGATGATGAAAAAGTTCTAGAGATGGGTGGTGGAGATGACTGTACAACAATGTGAATATACTTGATGCCACTGAACTGTACATTTAAAAATGGGTAAAACTGGGGCTCCTGGGTGACTCGGTTAAGCGTCTGACTTCGGCTCAGGTCATGATCTCACAGTTTGTGAGTTTGAGCCCTGCTTCGGGCTCTGCACTAACAGCTCAGAGCCTGGAGCCTGCTTAGGATTCTGTGTCTCCTTCTCTTCCTCTCTCACGCTCTGTCTCTCTCTCTGTCTCTCAAAAATGAATTAACGTTAAAAAAATTGTTCAATAAAACAATGGGTAAAACTGTAGATTCTATGTTATGGAGCTTTTGCTGTTAATGAATACAAAAAGTTATTGACTGTCATGTTCTAGAAGCACACTGAAGAAAGCTGAGCAAAGATTCACTACATCCAGTGGCTTCAGTAAGTGGCTCACAGGATGGTATATGGGTTAGAAAGTGAGGAATAATAATTTTGTTAATGTCTCTAAGTTCTTAAACAAATGGGTATTTATGTTCACTTGGTTTCTTTGCTGCCAGGATGGTCATATTACAAGGGGAAGGGATGAGAAGACCTTTGGATATAAGGCTTTCAACTATAAGTTTGATACCTTCCTTTGCTTCTGACTTTAAGGAATATTGGGGAAGTTTGAATAATGGTTTGGCAGGTTCTCTCTGAACTTTAATAAGTTCTGCTCCAGTTATTTTTTCTTCATTACAATAAAACTTTTAGCCCATAAAATGTCAAGAAAATTATCTGGGATATGTATCAAATATAATGGAGAAGACAAAGGTATATCCAGAGCAGAATCAACTTGCTTATGAATAAAAGTATCCTTTGGAATCTCACAAATAGTCCCAAGTAGTCTGGTGTGCATTGAATATTGCAGAGTAAAGTGTCTCCCTGTTACATTTGCAGAGACAATATTACAGAGCAGGAAGAAACCTTTTGCAATCAAGAGCTCAAGGCTTACAGGTAAGGTTTAGGAAATAGAGAAAATCTGTGGGTTTTTAAAAATGCTTATCATCTGCTGTATGTTTACTCCCAGGAAAAGGGTGAGCAAAAGTGGCAGGGTTTATACAGAAAGAGTAGCACCTGAATCTTACCAGACATTGGTGAGGTTGCCATCTATAGTGGGTAAAATTGTGTCCCCCAAAAGATATGTTCAAGTCCTACTCCCAGAGCCCGGGAGGAGCTCTTTGTTGAAAATGAGGTCTCTGTTGATGCAATCAAGTTAAGATGAGGTCATACTGCACTAAGGTAGCCCCTAACCCAGTGATGGGCACCCTTCTCAGAAGAGAGAAATTTGGACATAAGGAAGGCACACAAGGAAGAACATAAAGATGGACGCTGGTCTGGTGAGAACCCCAGACTCTTCAAAGTCTGTGAAGCCAGCTGAAGCAACAGGATTCTAGAGCCTGTGACAGTGTTCTACCCCACGATTCTCCATATGACAAACAACACTTATAGACAGGACACAAACTAGTAATGTAAAAGATGGCAAAAAGGGATGAAAGGATGGACTGATTCCATCAAAGATGCCAAACAAATGGAAATCAGTAACAAAAACTAGATTCCCACACTGAGAATAAATACCCAAGGAACTCAGCGCAAAGCAAAGCAAAGCAAGCAGCAGGCCCAATGCCAATTTACTATATCCTTATAGGCTTGATAAACCAAGAAACGCAGGGCACAAGGAGCTTGTGTGGATACCACACTTGATTGAAGGCAACAAGCAGGGAAGACTATATCTTGGTGGAGCCACTGGGAAAACTGGAAACAAAGATGGCCCAAATGAGAACAGGCAAAGGCTAACCAGAGCTTGCGACAGCAAGGGAGTCAGCCTCCATCACTTTTTTTTTTTTTAATTTATTTCTAGGAGAGACAGAGAGAGAGAGACAGCGTGAGCAGGGGAGGGTCAGAGAGAGAGGGAGACACAGACTCCGAAATAGGCTCCAGGCTCTGAGCTGGCTGTCAGCACAGAGCCCGATGCGGGCCTCGAACCCACGAACTGCGAGATCATGACCCAAGTGAAAGTCGGACGCACAACTGACTAAGCCACCCAGGCGCCCCAGCCTCCATCACTTTCATTTGGCAGGAGCTCAAAAGTAGACTAGTGGAGTGGGAAAGGTTTATAGTTAAAAACAAAGCTTCAGACTGGAGATTGGGGCGGGAGGGAACACTATATTCTTCTGATATTAATATGCCACAACTGTCCTTTAGTATTTTTCTCAATGGAACTACTTATTTTATGCTCCCCAGTAGATCACCTATTAGCTGCCAAAGGGTTTGAATTATTCATTGTCTTCTCTCCAAATTTAAATTACACACATTTAGTGTAACAATTTAAAAAATAATAAAACACTAACAACTTAGCGGCGCCTGGGTGGCTTAGTCGGTTGAGCGTCCGACTTTCGCTTAGGTCATGATCTCGCAGTTCGTGGGTTCGAGCCCCGCGTCGGGCTCTGTGCTGACTGCCAGCTCAGAGCCTGGAGCCTGTTTCAGAGTCTGTGATTCCTTCTCTCTCTGACCCTCCCCTGCTCACGCTGTCTCTCTCTCTCTCCTAGAAATAAATAAAAACATTAAAAAAAAACCACTAACAACTTAAATCCATTGGTGGCAGAATCTCAAATATTTTAAAAACAACAGTTCTAATGCAGGATTCGAATAACAGTTTACAAGTGACAACAAACCCTAACCCCATTGCTTCCATTTCATGTCAGTTTCTGTCCTGGGAGAGCCTTTGCAGTTTCCTCCCAGAGTTTCTGTCTTCTCCGCTGTAAACGGAGGACCATAAACTACTCCACGGGGATGTCAAGAGGATTAGAGCGATTAAAACGGAAGGAGCACTGGGAAAACCAGCGCTGCTGAGTGCACCCTCAGCCTGTACCAGATCTGGCTACGCAGAATGATCAGTAAGGAAAGTATGGGATAAAGGAAGAAAAACAAACACTATGAATAAAAAAGAAAGCCCAGAACTTAGAAGCCTAGTGGAAGTAGAGAAAGAGTGGAATGTTTAACATGGAGCGGAGTGATTTTACTGTGCATTGCAGCACATTAGGAAATGAGCCTGTTTTGCATCTGGTTAGTGAAAGTATAGACTTCTCGTGCTGTTACTTTGGCCCCCACTAGAGGAAAGTTAGAGCTGTAGAATTTACCGTTATGCATTCATTCATTCATTCACATATCCGTGGGTATGCAGTGAGCACCTGTAATGGGTCAGGCCCTGTGTCTGGCTTAGGGGTGCTGTCCCTGCCCTAGGAGACAGATAAGCTCAGCCAATTTAAAGTGTCTAGGGACAACATAAAGAACAGCCTAAGAATTTGCCATTATTGGATATGAGGCTAGAGGACAAGATCCAGATACTCTTTTTTTCTATGGAATTCCTAAGGGCCATCAGCAGGAATGTCAAGTACAGGCTGATTATAACATCTTAACTAAGAACATGTAGTGAACTTGGATTGAGAACTTCAAAGCTGCCAGCTTGGGAACATAATCCCCAGACAGTTCAGTGGCCTGCCATTTATATTTACTTGAAATAACACCTTTAAGCATTTAAAGAATTTCTGCCTTGGAGCGCCTGGGTGGCTTAGTCGGTTAAGCGTCCGACTTTCGCTTAGGTCATGATCTCGCGGTTCGTGGGTTCGAGCCCCGCGTCAGGCTCTGTGCTGACTGCCAGCTCAGAGCCTGGAGCCTGTTTCAGAGTCTGTGACTCCCTCTCTCTCTGACCCTCCCCTGCTCATGCTGTCTCTCTCTCTCCTAGAAATAAATAAAACATTAAAAAAATAAATAAAGAAAGAATTTCTGCCTTATCCTCTCAAATCCACCAATGCTGTGCTCTGTACCCACCCTCTAATTCTCCCAAGACAAAATACTTCACCTCTGCATTCACACTCCCAAGTTGGGAGCTCAGACTTATAGGACAAACACTCATGGCAGGTTTTAGTACTAGATAACTAATTTAGACTGAGTAGACTCACACAAGGCTGCTTGCCATACTAGAGCATAGCCAGGCATCCAGACAGAAAGCTTAATTAGCAAAATTAGTCACTCATGCCATCTGCCCAAGGGGCTAGTCAAGTGGCAGAGATTCTGGATAAGGGAGAGACCCTTGTGTGTTCTTATTTTAATCAATTCCACTCACATTTATTGAACATTACTATGTGTAAAGTGCTGGTAGATAAAAAAAAGACATGGACCTTATCTTCAGAAGGTCACAGACCCATGGAATCTATGACTAGATGAATTATTTACTCTTGGACCAGGTTAGGAGGAAGGAGTGTTAAAACTATAAATGTTTAGGGAGGTACAAATCAAAACCACACTGAGATACCACCTCACACCAGTCAGAGTGGCTAAAATGAGCAAATCAGAGAACTCTAGATGCTGGCGAGGATGTGGAGAAACGGGCACCCTCCTACACTGTTGCTGGGAATGTAAACTGGTACAGCCCCTCTGGAAAACAGTGTGGAGGTTCCTCAGGAAACTAACAATAGAACTCCCCTATGACCCAGCAATAGCACTGCTAGGAATTTACCCAAGGGATACAGAAATGCTGAGGCACAGGAGCACATGTACTCCAATGTTCATAGCAGCACTCTCCACAATAGCTAAAACATGGAAAGAGCCTAAGTGTCCATCAACAGATGAATGGATCAAGAAGATGTGGTTTATCTATACCATGGAATACTACATGGCAATGAGAAACAATGACATCTGGCCATGTGTAGCAACATGGATGGACCTTGAGGGTGTTATGCTGAGCGAAATAAGTCAGGCAGAGAAGGACAAATATCATATGTGTGCACGTATAGGAGGATTAGGAGGAACTTAACAGAGGACCAAGGGGGAGAAGAAGGGCGGAAATGGTGGGGGAAAGGGAGAGAGGCAAACCATGAGAGAGTCTTGAATGCTGACAAAAACTGAGGACTGATGGATGTGGGGGGGAGGAGGGATGGGCATGGAGGAGGACACTTGTGGGGATGAGCACTGGGTGTTATGTGGAAACTAATTTGACAATAAACTATTTGCAAAAAAAAAAAACTATTAATGTTTACAGTTGCTCAGAAATGGTATGAGAGAAAAAAATGATGTGAGTAGTGACACCTTGAAATTGGGAAGAAGTTGCATATTCAGCAAGCCTGACTTAGAAGTAGAATATCCGGACTCTCTTACTGGTATGATTTCCCACAAGACATATCTGAGGAGAACAGCTGTGTTAAAGACATCCCAATAACCATCGTCCAAGGAAGACAGCAGTGATTAGGAGCAGATACTCCGAAGAATGCCACTTCTACAGGATGCATCCCAGACTCACTTCAGTCTTCTGCTCTGACTAATGTGCTTGTTGGTGACAGTGAGCTCCAACTGCCTGCCATACGCCAGGCACAATGCCAAAGACTTCAAATACAAAATTGTATTTAACCCTCACAACCACCTTAGGAAGCATATGCTGTTGTTACTACAACACCGCTGAGGAAACAGGCTTAGAGAGGCTAAGTGTGGTAACCTGCCAAGGTAGCCCTATAACGAAAGCAGAACCTGGTGAGAGGCAGACCCCAGAGCTGCTCTTAGCGCCTCCAGGTCCTACCCAGACATAGGCAGGGGCCGCGCTGTCTGGCATCCCCTCCTCTGCTCAGACCATTATTCTCCAGGGCTGGACAAATTGCCCTGGGGATGTCCCTAAAATAAGCAGTTGAGTGGAGGGGGTGTTAGTGAGGGCTTTCTTTTTTTCCACTCACTAAAATCATGCAATATCAGATCTCACGCCGTCTTCTAGAATGTCTACCTCTAATCCTTCGTTTCGCATATAAGGAAACCCAGGTCCAAAGAAACGGAACGGCTAAAGGTTCAGTGGCAGCTCAGGACTTCCTCGCTGGGGCCTCGCGCGCAGCCCAGTACACGCTAGGACGCTCGGACACCTCTGGCGACCTGTCCGTCCTTAGCCCACGAAGGCACTCCTCGCCCCTTCGGGCTTCCAGGACAGGGGTCCCGGACAGTACAGCGCTGCCATCCTCAGCTGAGTTTCGCCCTCTGGTAAAGTCAGCGGTCCGCTAGAGCTGGCACTCCCGTCCTCGTAGACTCTTGCTCCAGGGAGAACGGTTTTCTGTCTAGGGCACTCTCCTGGTCTCCACATATCGTTTTGGAACCACATACATACATATTTTAAACAGATAATCGATTAATCAGTATTGTATGCCAGTTACTGAGCTTCCTCTGCCTGACACTGGGTGCGGGCGGGGAGTGGGCGGGGCTAAGGCGGGGCTAAGGCGGGGCTGTCGGCGTTGGGCGTGGGCGTGGGCGGGGCGGGGCGGGACTGGCGCGAGCCGCAGCGGCTGTCTCATTTCCTCACGCGCGCCGGAAGTGGCGGTTGTCGGCGCCGCGGCGTGCCGTGGGCTGTGAGGTGGCTGCTTCCCCTGTGCGCGGGGCGCCGCCGGGGTATGCCCGCTGCCGGGGAGGAGGCGGCGGGGCGGCGGTCGCCTTGCGAGGACTGAGGAACGCGGTGAGTACCCGGCCCCACCCGGCCTTGCCTGCCCGCGCGGCTCTCGCGACTCGGGCCCAAGCGGTGCGGGCCGAGGGCTGTGGGTCCCTTCTGTCCGGGTCGGGTCACTTTCTCTGACGAGCCCTCCGACGAGAGGGGGTCCTGTCCGGATGGGGTCGCCTCCTGGAGAAGCCCTCCGGAGACCGCTGCGGTGTCAGGAAGAGCCACAGTTTTTCGGAGCGATTTGAGTTTTCTGTTGAGAACGATGCTGTCAGAGACCGTTGGTTTGGGTGTGTTTTATTTTTGTCACTTTTTTTTCTTTTAAAGCTCTAACTCAGCACCATCCCTGCTTCTCTCAGTGCATAAACTTTGCAGTCAGCTGTTACCCCTTTATTGCGTTAAGTAGAATCCGCTGACAGCAGCCCCTCGCGGCTTCTGCCAGACACCAGGCGCCTTTAAAAGATGCACGTTTGTGTAGACTTGAGTGGGGCCGAGGACACCACAGGGCAGGCAGCTTCTTGCATTTTCAGACGGCATCTGGAAAATTGCACTGTGGCCGAACACCTTGCTGCGGAGTCATTTGTGAACGCCGGTAGTGATGCTTTTATTTGTGATGACAGGATGAAACATTGATTATAAATCTTCAGCTTTTATTCTTCAGCCTGCTCTGGAGATTTATGTGCAGTGTGTGGACATTTTTAACCTCATTGAAGGTTCTGGGGAACTGGGCCTTCATTTCTCGTGGAATTAATGTTGTCTTTAGATGTCGCATTAAAACCGTACTTCCAAACTTGGAGGTGGGAAACCAAGTATTTTATGACTGAGAATGTTAACCTTCATTTTGTATGGTTCTTCTGGTACCATTTTTTAAAAACTCTCTTGTGGCTAAAAAAAAAAAAGGTAAAAAGGATTTCGGGTTTCCAGTATTTATGGCTTGGGAAATTTTGACATCAGTACACACAGTTTCAGTTCCAAATAGTTTGGAAATTATGTTTTTGTCTTTCTTACCTTTTTTGTTGAGATATACATATGAAGTCATCAAGTTCATAAATCTTTCTTATACAGCTCAGTTAATATTTATTGACTTGTATAACCACAGGCTAGGTCAAATCATACTTATAGAACAATTCCATCTCCCAGGAGTTTCCCTCTGCTTCCTCCAAGTTTTACTGCTGCCGCCCCCCTTCTCCCCAATTTCTGCCATCAACTCTTAGGTTTGTCTGTTTTGAGCTTGATGTTAATGGATTCATGCAGAATGTTCCACACATTGCTTGTGAGATTCACCCATGATGTTTCATGTATCAGTAGTTCATTCTTTTTTTTTTTTATTGCTGTTTAATATTCCATTGTATGACCATATGACTGTTCTTTTGTTGATGGCTATTTGTGTTTCCAATTTTTGTTAATTATGTATTTTGAGGAATGCTATGGAACATTCTTGTAAATGTTCTTGGTGAACACACACTTGTGTGCATTTCTGTCAGCTGTGAAATAACTATACTAAGGTAGGCAGAAAATTGTTTTAACCAACCAGGACTCTTTTCTTTTTCAATAGAATTTGTTACTTTTAACTTATATAACATTAAAGATGGGTAAAAAGTATAACTATTATGAGTTCAAGACTTAAGTGATTTATTACCCTATTGTTATTTATTTTTTGAATTGCACACCTATGACAATCTTCTACCAGACTGTCATTACTTGTTTAACTGTCTAATAAGTCTGCTAGGGAGAGCTGGTGATGATCTGTCCCTGAAGCTTATTGCATAACGGTTAGGTAAGAACAGTGTTACTCAAATCGGTCGTTGTTAGGGGAAATGAAACACCAAAAGGATATGACTAAAAATGGATTGAAGAATCATGGGATTGCAAGTCAGTAAACTTAGCATTGCTGTCATACTGTACAAGTACTAAGTGTAAATGTAAAATTGAATTATAGGGTTATTTACAAATATGAATTTAATGCAGGAGTACAATGATTTTGGTGTATACTGAGATGCTGATACATTTATATCAGAAACAGAAACATTTAAATCAGAAACTTTTATATGAGGCGGGAGGGAGATAGACAACAGAAATCTGTGGCATGTGAAAGATGCTCCAGACGGAACAAATAACAAGAACTAGACCTGAAGCAACGGAGTTGACGTAAGAAACAAAACTTTAAAATTAATATTAGTATGTTCAGATTTGGGAGGACACCATGCCTGTTGAACAGGCTGTCCTGAAAACAAGCAATCAGTTCTTGAATATTAAAACATAGTAAAACACAGAATGAAAAATAGCTAAAATAGATCCAAAAGAGTCAGTGCACATCTAACAGCAATTGCAGGAAGGAATAGAAATTAGAAGGGGAGAAATAACCACAGAGATCATGAGGGTAGGCGTATCCAGGCAGAATCTTGGTCATTCAGAGCCAAACAGAAAAATGTATCGGGAAACAAAGTACTGGCAAATGTAAATCAGCCCTTCCTTCTCAGGTCTCCATTTCATCTGTGTAGTGGGGATGATCAATAAACATAACCTTTTCAGAGAGCTTGTAGAAAGATGTGGCACAGGTTGAAGGTTTCTGGCTGTGCAAACAGCTCCTATTCTCTCATTCTCCTCCCCTCACAATTCACAATAGATGCCAGATTTCCCATTCTTACCTTATGGTAAAATGGAAATAAAATACTATGTCAAGGAAAGAAAGAAAAGAAATTTGTCTTAGTAGAAGTATCTGAGTTTATGAATGGACTAGACATACTGAGGGTCTTAAACGAGTATTGATAGATACACCTAGATACATTCCAATGAAATTTATGAACTTCATGGATAAATAAGTATACAATCTCATAAGCTTCCAAAGAGAAATATATGGTTACCTGTAAAGGAGTGAAAATGAGATAATGCAGTTAGACTTCTAATTTGGGACATGGAATGTTAGATAACAGTGGAGCAGTGTTTAAATAGTGCTCTTGGGGCATATTTTAGACTCAGAAATTTATCCCTAACCAACCTGGCATTCAAAGTGGGGGCAAAATTGGGGTGGGGTGCCTGGGTGACTCAGTTGAGCATCCAGCTCTTGATTTTGGCTCAGGTCATGATCTCACAGTTTCTCAAGTTCAGGCCCCACGTTGGACTCTGCACTAACAACGCAGAGCCTGCTTGAGATTCTCCTTCTCTCTCTCTCTCTCTCTCTCTCTGCCCCTCCTCCTGCATGCATTTTCTCTGTCTCTCAAATAAACTTAAAAAAAAAAAAAAAAGTGGAAGCAAAATAAAGTCATTTTCACCCATACCCACTAGGAATATCCCAGGATGTACTCTATCAAGTGAAAAATTAATCCAAGAAAAATAGATCTGGAATTCAGGAAACAGAGACTAAAGAAAATAGTATAACTTATTTCTTAACTCTAAGACATTGATAACAATAAGCTAAGAACTATAATGGTATGCTGAGGAAGGATTCATGGACCATAGTAGTTATAGTTTAAAGGCTGTAATCTGGAACAAATATTTACCATTTTAAAAGTTGGTTGGGGCGCCTGGGTGGCTTAGTCAGTTAAGCGTCCGACTTTCGCTTAGGTCATGATCTCACGGTTCGTGGGTTCGAGCCCCACGTCAGGCTCTGTGCTGACTGCCAGCTCAGAGCCTGGAGTCTGTTTCGATCTGTGACTCTCTCTCTCTCTCTGACCCTCCCCTGCTCACGCTGTCTCTCTCTCTCTCTCCTGGAAATAAATAAAACATAAAAAAAATAAAATAAAATAAAAGTTGGTTGAGATGGTGAGATACAGATAAAGCCATGTTGGAAGACTTATCCTGAGCAAGGGAAAGGGTATCAAGACTGATCAATTACATGCCAAAATGAATACTGTAAGGAATTTTAACCTAGCAGTTCTGTTTTCAGAGATTTATCCTATGGGTAAAATAATATGTGGAAAGTCATGTATATATAAGGCTGCTTATGCTGGGATATTTAATAGTGGCAGTAGGTTTGGAAGGATACACAATAACTGCAGAAGGGACCTGGGCCTCTGGGATAGGAGGGAAAGGTTTCACTGTATGGCCTTATATCATGTTTAACATTTTTCTCACATGTATTTATTTTGTAGAGTTTTAGAAATATAAAAAATTCTAAGAATGTATTAAATGTAAAGATTTAGAGCACAAGTTGGCAACCTATTTTAGTATGACCTGTGACATAAGAGGGACTTCTATATTTTTAAGTGCTTGGGGGGTAAAAAATCTAAAAGAAGAATACTTTGTGACATGAAAATTATGGGAAGTTTACATTTCAGTATCCATCGGAATACAGCTATTCATTTGCACATTTTCTGTGACTGCTTTTGTGCTGCAAGGCAGAGTTACTGTCCGGCCCTTTACCTGAAATGTTTGTTAATCCCTGGTTTAGAGCCAGAAATAGACCTCCATACGTATAGGAATTTTGCTTATGATAGAAGTCAAATTTCAGATTAGTGACAAGAGGATGGATTGTTTAATAAATGGTAAGAAGTGGTTATTTGAGGGGAGCCTGGGTGGCTCAGTCAGTTGAGCGTCCGGCTTCGGCTCAGGTCATGATCTCACGGTTTGTGGGTTCAAGCCCCGCATCGGGGTCTGTGCTGACAGCTAGCTCAGCCTGGAGCCTGTTTCGGATTCTGTGTCTCCCTCTCTTGCTCACTGACCCTCCCCTGCTCATGCTCGCTCGCTCTCTCTCAGAAATAAATTAAAAAAAAAAAAAACATTAAAAAAAAAACATTTATTATTTTTTTTTTAAATTTTTAAACATTTATTCATTTTTGAGAGACAGAGACAGAGCGTGAGTGGGAGAGGGATAGAGAGAGAGAGGGGGAGACACAGAATCTGAAGCAGGCTCCAGGCTCTGAGCTGTCAGCACAGAACCTGATGTGGGGCTCGAACTCACTGTCAGTGAGATCATGACTTGAGCTGAAGTCAGACGCTTAATGGACTGAGCCACCCAGGCACCCCTAAAAAAACATTGGAAAAAAAAAAAAGGTTATTTGAGAAAATGAGTTTTATATTAGGATTATTTTCACTACAAAAGCTAAAATCGAGAAGTCATGCTGGAAGAGACTGATAGATTTGACTCCATTAACAACAACAACAAAACAAAACTTTGCATAAGGGAAATAACACCCACCACTTACTGAGCACTTGTCATGTTTTACTTGATTGTTACCATAACACTGCAAGTAGGTTCTATAATTATTTCTACTTAACAGCTGAGAAAACTGAAGCTTATAGAGATTAAAGAATTTACCTATAATGAAGAATTAGAAAGTGATAGAGCAGATGTATGAATTTAGGCTATTTGGCTCCCAAACCTATTACACAGACAAAATAAACTGAAAGAAAGGTTTATAATCTGTTAATACCATTTTGTAGGTATTATCTGTGTCAACACATCTAGATCTACCTCATTCCTTTTAAATGCTCTGTTGTATAAATGTCTGCAATTTACCTACCCTTTCTCTTATTGATAGACTTTAAGTTGCTTTTATTTTGCTGTTACATGTAGCAGTAGTAAACATCTTTTTTTTCACTTTTTTAAAATTTATTTATTTATTTTTTACAAATAGTTTATTGTCAAATTAGTTGTAAACATCTTATGTGTGTGCCTATATGCTAGTGTAAGTATTTCTGTAGTATGAAGTCTTAAAAGTCTTTAAAGTGGAATTGTGAATTGCTGGATTAAAAGGCGTGTGCATTAAATCAGATTTGTCCTTCAAAAAATAAGGTGTGTGTGTGTGTGTGTCTATTTTTACTTTAATCAAAGGAATTGAAATATCTTGGAAGGAACCATGGCCATCCAAATAAATTTATAGATGAAGCCCATATAGATTAAGTATTATGCCCAAGATCACCCTGCTGTTGACTTTTGAATCAAGTCACACTTGACTTTTTGAGTTGTTTTTACTGTGCCACAGGCTGCTTTTGACACGTTTTTCTGTTTTACTTGTAATGATAGCATGAGATTTGCTGAAATCTGGGTACCTTGAATATAGTTTTCCCCAGAAATATTTGTCAAAGTGAACCTTCTGGTATTATTCTTAGCATCCAATACAGTGACTGTCTTAGTTTGGGTAGCTATAACAAAGTATCATAGACTGGCTTATGAACAAAAGACATTTATTTTTCTTAATCTGAGATCAAGGTACCAGTTATAGTTGAGTTCTGGTGAAGGCCTTCTTCTGGATTATAGACTCCAACTTGTTTCTTCAGATGGCAGAAATAGAGCTACATTCATTGCTCTTTGGGATATCTTTCATAAGAGCACTAATCTTATTTAAGAGGGCTGCACCCTCATGACCTCTAGTTATCCTCCCAAAGGCCTTATCCCCTTATAAGTAACACATTGGGGGTTAGGATTTCAACATATGAGTGTCTGAGAGAAACATTCAGTCCATTGCAGTGCCTAAAACACAGTAGGTACTCAAATTTTTTTTTAATTTTTTAAAACATTTTTATTCATTTTTGAGAGACAGAACACTAACAGGGAAAGGGTAGAGAGAGGGGGAGACACAGAATCTGAAGCAGGCTCCAGGCTCTGAGGTGTCAGCACAGAATCTGACGCAGAGCTCTAACCCACAAACCACAAGATCATGACCTGAGCCGAAGTCGGACGCTTAACTGACTGAGTCACCCAGGCACTCCATACTCAAACATTTGTTGAATGAGTGCTACCTTCTGGTGATCAGTACTTTTTATCTCTAAATACAAACCACTTATTCATTGACATGTTAAAGAATCCATGTATCATTGTAACTCATCAATTGCTCAAGAAATAAAAGATTCTAATTCCTTCCCTTACAAATATTTATACTTCATAATGTCTTAGTTTGGTTTTTCTGACAGTGCTTATGTTTTCCAGATAATGCTGTGACTTTTTGTTGTGTAAAAAAATGAACTAAAAATTATAAATTCCGTTTTTGAAAACTTTAGTAAGAAATTTTACAGAAATTTAGGAAGATTATACAGAATAGAACTTAAAAAAAAAAGTTATTAAAAGCCAGATTAACATAGTGTAACAATGGTTTCAGAAGTAGAATTTAGTGATTCATCCTCCACATATAACACCCAGTGCTCATGCCAACAAGTGCCCTCCTTAATGCTCATCACCCATTTAGCCCAATCCCCCACCCAACAAACACCCTTCCAGCAGCCCTCAATTTGTTCTCTGTATTTAAGAATCTCTTATGATTTGCCTCCCTCTCCGTTTTTATCTTCAGAATTGAGAATTTTTAATTATTTATGTTTATTTTTTTGAGAAAGAGCAAGGTGGGGAAAGGGCAGAGAGAGAAATCCCAAGCAGGCTCGCTGTCAGTGCGGAGCCCAACACGGAGCTCAGACCCACAAACCGTGAGTTTGTGACCTGAGCCAAAACCAAGAGTTGGACACTTCACCAGCTGAGCCAGGAACCCTCAGCGTAGAACTTTTAAATAAAATAGATTCAAATGAATTGCTTGTATTTTGCAAAAGGCAGTAGGCAAACATTGTAGTGGTAAAGTATCATGGAAATTATATATGAAATATGTATTATTACTACAAAATTATAGAATCAAAAGATTGAGTAGAAACTGCTTAAAGGCCATATTATAATGTAGGTATCAGTGCCTTAGAATGACCTGTGTTATGCGATCTTCTTTTGTCTCAAAATCATAAGGCAAATAGAAAAGATGTAATGAGACCTTTAGAGTAATATGAGTTTTACTTTTTTGGGAGAGTAAGTGTTGCTTGTTTTTGTTTTTGTTTTTTTTGTTGTTGTTGTGTTTTTTTAAGATTTTTAATTTTTTAAGTAATCTCTATACCCAGCGTGGCCAGGCTCAAATTTATGACCCCGAGACCAAGAGCTGCATGCTCCACCGACTGGGCCAGCCAGGCACCCCTCTTATTTTTGTTCTTTAAGTTCAGACTTGTAGTCAGCAAACCTTCATGCTTGTCTTAACAAAATGGAGTTTTCTTTAAAATGCCTCTGGCGCTACTACTAAAACTAAATCTGATTTTTTTACAATATCTTCACTGAGGTATAATAGACATTCAGTATACTATACATATTTAACGTATACAAGTTGATCATTTGAACATATGTATACCCTGTGAAATCATCACCACAGTCAAAATTATAGACCCTATCTGTCACTCCCAAACATTTCCTTGTGCTGTTTTATAATTTCTTTCTGTTACCACTTCCTCAGCCCACCCCTGGTCCCAGACAACCACTGATTAATGTTCTCTCTGTCACTACAAATTACATTTTCTAGAATTTTATATAAGTAGAATTATACAGTATGTACTCTTTTGTTGTTGAGCTTCTGTCACTGACTGAGAATAATTACAGAGATTCACCGATGATGATACATGTATCAGTTTGGCTATACCAGTTTGTTTATCCATTCACTTGTTGATAAACATTTGAGTTGTTTCTGGTTTTTGGTTGTTACATATAAAGCTGCAATGAGCATTTGTGTACAAATTTTTGTATGAACATATGCCTTCATTTTTCTCAGATAAATATCTAAGAATGAAAGGACACAATCATGATAGGCTTATGGTTTAACTTGTTAGCAAACTGTGTAAAACCATCTTAAATTCCTACCAGCAGTATATGAAAGTTCTAGTTCTTCCACATTGTCGCTAACATCAGTCTTTTTAATTTTAGTCATTCTAAAATTAGCCATTCCATGTAATGGTATCTCATTGTGGTTTGAATTTGTATTTCTCTAATGACTAAGGGTGTTGAACATTTTTTTCATGTTCCTATTTGAAGTGTTTGCTCAAATATTTTGCCAAGTTTTAATTGAGTTGTGTTTGTTTTGTTATTGCATTTTGATAGTGGTTAAGTATGTATTCTGAGTACAAGTCCTTTGTCAGAAATATGCTTTGCACCTGTTTTCTCTAGATCAGTGACTTGTCTTTTCATTCTCGTAACAGCATCTTCCAAAGAGCATCAGTTAACAAATTTAGACAAAGTCCAGTTTTTCAGTTATGTTGCTGTTCTATCAAATCTTTGCATAATAACTTAAGGTCACAGAGATTTTCTCTTATGCTTCTACTTTTGTAGTTTTAGGTTTTTCATTCAGATCTGTGATTCATTTTGAATTATATCCTAGTGGATGTGAAGTAGTTATCTCATTGTAGTTTTGGTATGTGTTTCCCTCTTGGCTAATAATGTTGAGCCATCTTCTCATGTGCTTCTAGGCCGTTGTTAATCTTTTTAGAGAAATATCTAATCAGATCTGTTGCCCATTGTATTATTTATCCTTTTGATATTGAGTGATAAGAGTTCTTTGTATATTCTAGACACAGACCCCTATCAGATATACCATTTACAAATAGTTTCCCCCATTCTGTAATTGTCTTTTCACTTTCTTGATGATATCCTTTGCAGTATAAAAGTTTTTAATTTTAATGAAGTCGAATTTATTTATTTTGTCTTTACTCTTTTGGTGTCATATCTAACAAATCATTGCCTAATTAAAAGCCACAGAGATTTATACTTAGGTTTTGTAAAGAGCTTTATATTTTTTAGCTCTTAATTTAAATCTTTGACCCACTTGGAGTTCATTTTCTAATATAGTGTGAGGTTTCATTCTTTTTGTGACTATCCAGTTGTCCTAGCACCATTTATTGAAAAAACTATTCTTTCTCCACTGAATTACCTCTCCACCTTGTTGAAATCAATTAATGTGGTCTATTTTTGGACCCTAAACTCTATTGATCTGTATGTCTGTTCCTATACTAGTACCACATTATCTAGAAGTAAGTTTTGAAATGGGGAAGTGTAAGTCCTCCATTTTCACTCTTCTTTGTCTAGACTGTTTTGGCTATCCTAGGTTTCTTGAATTTCTATATGAATTTTAGGATTAGCTTGTCAGCTTCTGTAAAGAAATTAGCTGGATTCTGAAGAGGATTGTGTTGAATCTGTAAATCAATTTGGAGAATATTGCTGTCTTAATAACATTAAGTCTTCTCATCCATGAACATAGGTGTCTTTCCATTTGCTTAAATCTTTGTTAATTTCTTTCAACAATGTTTTGTAGTTTTCAGAGTACAAGTCATATACTGCCGGAGACCGGCTCCAGCCGGTTCCAGGGGTCCCTGAAGGATGGACGGTGTGGGCAAGGGAGGGATGAGAGAGCTTCGAGAATCTTTCTTATCACCAGGCGGGAGTCTCCACTCTGACTGGGGCTCAACTTTATTTTATAATTAAGTGTTTGGGGGACAGCACAGAAGTGGCATTTGCCTTAGACAGTGATTTCTAATGACAAACTTCTTTGATATGTAAGAATTTCCCAGAACATAGATTTGTAGACGACTCCTGCATAATCTTTATCAATAGTGATTGAGGTAGGGGATTTAGATGCTTATCCTATGGGGAAAGAAGGTATCTTTAGCATAAAGACAATGTTTTTAGCATAAAAAGGGTGAAGTTAGTTCTTTGTGGGCAGGGATCAGTAGCTTGTTTAAGGCGAAGTATCAAGAAAAACAGGTCTTTCAGGAAAAACAGTGTTTGCTCCCATAATCACAAAAGAAAAAGCTCCTCAATAGGTTCCTTCACAGGGTGCAATCAGCATTTTTTTTTTTTTTACTTTTTCATTTTAAATTTTATTTCATTTTTTTTTTTTTTTTACAAATAGTTTATTGTCAAATTGGTTTCCATGTAACACCCAGTGCTCATCTCCACAAGTGCCCTCCTCCATGCCCATCTCCCCCCTCCCCCCAACACCCATCAGTCCTCAGTTTGTTTCTCAGTATTCAAGTTTCTCATGGTTTGCCTCTCTCCCTTTCCCCCACCATCTCCTCCCGTCTTCTCCCCCATGGTCCTCAGTTAAGTTCCTCCTAATCCTCCTATACGTGCAAACGTATGATATTTGTCCTTCTCTGCCTGACTTATTTCACTCAGCATAACACCCTCAAGGTCCATCCATGTTGCTACACATGGCCAGATGTCATTGTTTCTCATTGCCATGTAGTATTCCATGGTATAGATAAACCACATCTTCTTGATCCATTCATCTGTTGATGGACACTTAGGCTCTTTCCATGTTTTAGCTATTGTGGAGAGTGCTGCTATGAACATTGGGGTACATGTGCTCCTGTGCCTCAGCATTTCTGTATCCCTTGGGTAAATTCCTAGCAGTGCTATTGCTGGGTCCTAGGGGAGTTCTATTGTTAGTTTCCTGAGGAACCTCCACACTGTTTTCCAGAGGGGCTGTACCAGTTTGCATTCCCAGCAACAGTGTAGGAGGGTGCCCGTTTCTCCACATCCTCGCCAGCATCTAGAGTTCTCATATTTGCTCATTTTAGCCACTCTGACTGGCGTGAGGTGGTATCTCAGTGTGGTTTTGTGCAATCAGCATTTTCAAGGCCAGAATAAGTCACTCCAAATACAGATCACAAATGCCTTGAGGGAGGGTGGTGCTTCAAGCCGAAACAATTGGGTGGGGGTGGATATCTGTCTTTTACTCTAAATTAGGCTCTTTGTCTCAGGGCCAGACTCAATTGTAACTCATGTGTTCTTTGCCCCCTTTATTATCTAAGTCTTGGATCTGCAAGGCCCATAGGAAGAGCCTTTTGACAATCATCCACAATGCTTTCATCTGAAGTCTCTTTTGAAAAGGCAGGAATATGCTTTTCCTTATGAGCAACGTGTGTGGAGAATATCAGTCTGATCTGGAATATTGTGAGGCCTGCTCAATACCCGCAGGCTCATTTCCAACATGAACCAGTAGTAGCAGGAGATACCAGTTTTGGTTTCTCATGGCAGAAGCTGTGCAAACGCTGCCATTTCCTCACTGTGACTTTCATCCAGTGAGGCCAGTGCGGCTCCCAGCAGTATACTTCTTTTGTTAAAAGTATTCCTAAACATTTATTCTTTTTGGTATATATCAGATTGTTTTTTTAATTTCATTTTCAAATTTTTCAGTGCTGGTATACAGAAATACAGTTGATTTTTTATGTATTGATCTTGTATCCTGCAAACTGACTAAATCATTTATTAGTTATAATAGATTTTTAGTGAATTCCTTAAGATTTTCTGTATAGAAGATCATATCATTTGCAACCTTTGCCAGTCCAGATGTCATTTTCTTGCATAATTGTCCTGGTTAGAACTTGTTCCAGTACAGTGTTAAAAAGAAGTGATGAGAGTAGATATCCTTGTCTTATTCCTGATCTTAGAGGGAAGCATGTAGTCTTTCACCATTAAATGTAAAGTTAGCTGTGTGTTAGCTTTTTTGTATCTGCCCTTTATCATGTTGAAAAAGTTTCCTTATATTCTTAGTTTGTGAAGTAATTTTATCAGAAAGAGATGCAGGATTTTATCAAATGCTTTACTTTGTCTATTGACATGATCATGTCCTTTATTGATATGGTATTGTTGTGCCCGAATCTTGAGTCCCAGAGACCTCCAAGGAGCCGGCACCAATGCAAATACAAAAGGGTCTTTATTACAAGCTCGATCAGGGGCTCACCAGCCTACCGGTGTCATGGCAGCAAGGTGAAGCGAAGAACAATAGCGAATAGGGTTTTTAAGGAGTAAGGGATGGGGGTGTTACAGTACATGTAGTATCATCACATAAGCACCAATTACAATTACAGCTTTGACCATTCAGTATCTGTGAGGTGTTCATTACTTTTGGTGGGACCCAATCATGATTCTTGAGAATCCTTTGAAAATGACCAATTATGAGGTGAGTTTAAAGGGCCCACGTGGGGTTCAGGCAAGTGGTGAGAAATTGGGTAGTTTGTATCTGCAGTTCCCAGCCTTGACTCAAACCATAGGAATGTTTTTTTGATTAGCTGAACTGAGGGCGGTCCGAGGATGGCTTTACCCTTGAACAGTCTGAGGCTTTTCCTGGAACTGGGATTGGGGCTACGTGTAGCCCGAGGTTTCACTTAATGGAGGACTTAATTTTTGGCTCTTCAGTATATTAAATTGACTTTTTAGATGGTAAGCCAATTTTGCATTTCTGTGATAAATCTCTTGGTCATGTTATATAATACTTTTTAATGTGTTGATGGATTCAATGTATTAATGTCTTGTTGAGGATTTTTGTGTCTCTATCATTAAGAAATATTGGTCTCTAGTTTTCTTTTGATGTCTTTATCTGATTTTGGTATCAAAGCAATACTAGCCTTATAGAATGCTTTGGAAAGTATTTTCTATTTTTTGGAACAGTTTGTGAAGAATTGTATTAATTCTTACAAATCGTTGGTAGACTCCATTATTGAAGACATCTGCGCCTGGACTTTTCTTTGTGAGTAGTCTTTGATTATTAATTTGGTCTTATAGGTCTATTACTACTTACTATTTCTTCTTTAGTCAGTTTTAGTGGTTTACGTCTTTATATTTTAACGGGATTTAAATAATTTGAAAACTTACAATTATCCATGTTAACTTTTCTATTTTCTTCATGCTTTGTGTAGATTCATATTTCTGTCTGGTATCATTTTGTTTATGCCTAAAGGACTTGTAGTGCATGTCTGATGGTGATGAATTCTTTTCGCTCTTTAATGTCTAAAGAATTATTTGGCCTTTGTTCTTGATAGATATTTTTGTGTGTATAGAATTGTAGGTTGACATACTTTTCCTTTCAGTTCTTTAAAGATAATGCCCCACTCTCTTTGTTCTTAAATGTGGTGTGTATTTTTCTTCTGGCCACTTTCAAGATTTTCTATTTATAGAATTTGAACAATTCGATTATCATGTGCCTGGCTTAGTTTTCTTTATGGCTTTTGTATTTGGTAGTCATTGAACTTCTTGGATCTGTTAGTAATTTTCATCAAATTTGGAAAACTTTCAGATTTATTTCTTTAAATATTTCTCCTCACCCCCCTCTCCTTTCTTTAGAGACTCTATGTATATACTAGACTGCTTCAAGCTGTCACACAGCTTTCTGCGTGCTCTGTTCATGCTTTTCACTCTCTTTTCCTTCTATATTTTGCATAATTTCTATTGCAGTGTCTTCAATTGGTTAATATTTTGTTCCGAAATACCTACTACTAATCCCATTCAATGTATTTTTCATCTTATACATTGAAGTTTTTATCTCCTGAAGTTCAGTTTGGATCTTTTTATGTCCTTTCTGTCTCCGCTTAGTTTTTTGAACTTGAATATCTTTTTAAATACAGTTGCAACCATTTTAATATCCTTTTCTCTTTTTTATAATGCTTATTTATTTATTTTGAGAGAGAGAGCACAAGCCTGTGCACAAGCAGGGAAGGGACAGTGAGAGAGAGAGAGAAAATCACAAGTAGGCTCCATACTCAGCAGAGAGTCCAATGGGAGGGGTGGGGGGCTCAGTCCCACCACCGGGAGATTATGAACAGAGCTGAAACCTAGAGTTGGACACTCAACCAACTGAGCCACCTAGGCGTTCCGTAACATTCTTTTCTATGAATTCTGGCATCTGTTCTTTTTTTTTTTAATTCATGAATCAATTTTTTTATTTACATCCAAATTAGTTAGCGTAGTACACTAATGAATTCAGGAGTAGAATCCATCGATTCATCCCCTACATATAACACCCAGAGCTCATCCCAACAAGTGTCTTTTTTTAATGCTCCTTGCCCATTTAGCCCTGCACCCAAAAATCCCTCCAGCAACCCTCAGTTTGCTCTCTGTATTTAAGAATCTCTTGTATTGGGGGTGCCTGGGTAGTTCAGTCAGTTAAGCGTCCAACTTCGGCTCAGGTCATGATCTCATAGTTCATGAGTTCAAGCCCCACATCAGGCTCTGTGCTGACAGCTCAGAGCTCGGAGCCTGCTTCAAAATCTGTGTCTCCTTCTTTCTCTGCTCCTCCCCTGCTCACCCTCTGTCTCTCTGTCTCACAAAAATAAACATTTTTTTAAAAGTGTCTCTTATGTTTTGTCCCCCCCCCATGTTTTTTATATTATTTTCACTTATGTTCATCTGTTTTGTATCTTAAATTCCACATATGAATGAAATCATATGATACTTGTTTTTTTCTGACTAATTTTACTTAGCATAATACACTGTAGTTCCATCCACATTGTTGCAAATGGCAAGATTTCATTCTTTTTGATTGCCAAGTAATACTCCATTGTATGTATATATACACCACATCTTCTTTATCCATTCATCTGTTGATGGACATTTGGGCTCTTTCCATACTTTGATTATTGTCAGTAGTGCTGCTATAAACACTGGGGTAGCATGTGTCAGTTCTAAAACATTTTCAGTCGTTGATTATTCTTATTATGGATTGTATATTTCTTTTTCTTTGTATGCCTACTCATTTTTGTTTGGATGTCAGACATTGTGAATTTTATTTTACTAGGTGCTAGGTATTTTTATATTCCTATAAATATTTTTGAGGCTTATTATGCAGTTACTTGAAAACAATTTGATCCTTTCAGGTCTTGCTTTTAAGATTTGTTAGGCAAAACCAGAACCATGTTTAGTCTAGAGTTATTTTTTTCCCATTACTGATGTAAGACCTTTTCGAGTACCCTACCCAATATCCCATGAATTTTGAGGTTTTCCAGTCTGTCTGGTGGGAACATGCACATTATTCCTGGCCCTGTATGAATGCTGAGTTCTGTGTCTTCTAATTCTTTTTTTAGCTTCAGTTAGTTTCTTTTATATGCCTATACTGGACAGTGCTCTGCTGAGTACCCAAAGGGTGTCCTCTTCAGATCTCTGGAGTTCTCTCTCTGTGCAGCTCTTCCGTCTGGTACTATATCCTTTCCACCTAGCTGCCTTGGTCTTCTCAGACTGTTGGCTCCATCTCACCCACTCAGCAAGTCAACTGGTCTCTGCTTAAGAGGGGACTCCCAGTGTTATGGCCTGGAAATTAAGGCAGTAAGCTGGGCAGTCGTTTATTTATTGTTTTTTCCAAGGATCACTGTCCTTTGTTACCCAGTGTTCAGTATCTTGAAAAGTATTGTTTTATATTGGGAGGAGCAGGTTCTAAATTTTATTGGTTCATTTTTTATTGTTTCAAGTGCAAGAGTAAATCTGCCCCTATTGTTTCATCTAGGCTATAAGAAATCTCTTTAATGTGTTTTAAAGAATAAGAATTGATGACTCCTAAGGTTTCTTTTAAACTCTGAGATCTTTGATTTTGTATTATATATTTTGAACAGCTCATTTTCCTATCTCCACAGTATCTCATTCTCTCCTCACAACATTAAACTGTTTGCTGTTTGTGCATAGAAGGTTGTTTGGGATTAACTCTGGGTTATGAATAAACCTTGTTTATGATAGAAACACATTACATAGAATGATGGCAATCAAGCTGTAACAGCTGAAAAATGGATCTTTTCTCCAACTTTTACTTAACTTATTTAAAGTTGTTATAATCTAGTCAAGGGTTTGGCTAAAGAGTTCCCTTCACTAACTAGGCAAGTAAGTCTTTAATTTGGTATCTTTTATTTTTAACCACAGAGCTATACAAATAACATTTATATTCTAAAGCAATTACAACAATTTTTCTTTCATTTCAATGGGTAATATTCAATTGTAAGAGATTTCGCTGTAAATAAGCATGTAAGATATCTCAAAACCTGTCTTTTGCTTAAAGGAGGGAAAGACCTTGGTTTTTTAATGCTACCATTTAATAGTTTTATAGAACTTTTATTTAAACCTTTCATTTCTGTATTTATTGTTCTTATCCAAAATGAAAATATCAACATTATTTTATTTTTTGTTTGTTTTATTATTTTTTTAATTTACATCCACATTTGTTAGCATATAGTGCAATAATGATTTCAAGAGTAGAATCTAGTGATTGATCCCCTACATATAACACCCAGTGCTTATCCCAGCAAGTGTTCTCCCTAATGCCCCTTGCCCATTTAGCTCAATACCCCACCCAAAACCCCTCCAGCAATCCTCATTTTGTGCTCTGTATTTAAGAATCTCTCAGGTTTTGTCCCTCTTCCTGTTTTTTTTATTATTGCTGCTTCCTTTCCCTTATGTTCATCTGTTTTGTATCTTAAATTCCACATATACATGAAGTCATATATTTGTCTTTCTGTGACTGACTAATATCATTTAGCATACATAGTACACTCTAGTTCCATCCACATTGTTGCAAATGGCAAGATTTCATTCTTTTTGATTGATGAGTAATACTCCATTTTATATACACACACAGTCCTTCATCAGTCGATACACATTTACTCTCTGTATACTTTGGCTGTGATATAAACATTATTTTTAAAATTGGCATAGGAAATGTATAAAAATACTTTATAAATCAGTCTTGTTCAGGATTTTTGGACCACAACGCTCTTATATTTTATTTGGAGATCTCATACATATACATATATATAATTGTAATAAAAACTTGCTGTCATATGTGGTATACACTGATAGTTCAATTTCATTGAAAAATAAACCCTTAGTGGTGACCCTTTTAATGGATTACATCTCACAGTTTAGACTATATACTGTTAGTTCCATTAATCAAATTTCATTTCTTTTTTTTTTTTTTTTTATTTCTAGGAGAGAGAGAGACAGCGTGAGCAGGGGAGGGTCAGAGAGAGAGGGAGATACAGACTCTGAAACAGGCTCCAGGCTCTGAGCTGGCAGTCAGCACAGAGCCCGACGCGGGGCTCGAACCCACGAACCGCGAGATCATGACCTAAGCCAAAGCCAGACGCTTAACCGACTAAGCCACCCAGGCTCCCCTCAAATTTCATTTCAAAACAATTTGAAAATACTATATTTAGTTAAATTATGTCCGATGTTTTTGCAGCATCTTTGCCACAAGCATTTTTGCTGTATAGCTAATTGGCCATAAAGCAACTTCACCATAAAATATAAAATCATGAAAGATTAAAGAGGGGCATTTATTAAAAAGGACATAATGAAAAATGAAAAACAAAATTTAAAAGGCTATTATAAAATACAAAATATTTGAATATATTTAAAATGTGTGTAGATTCATGGCAATATTGCGCAAATAACTTGATTTTATTTTGTGAATTGTACCTAAGCACTTGTCTTCAAAGTCTTTTGTTCATAATATTATACTTTTTTTGGCTTGTTGATTCATGTCCTTGTTCAGTATTCCACTTTCTTTTTTCACAAACATTTTTTGCTTCATTAAAGAGAGCCATCAGTTTCCAAATACTAGGATACATCTTTGTAACAGAGCTTTGTATTATATTGTGAAAGCCTTCTACGCTGTTGTTTGTTCTTGGCATATTGTCAGATGTCTATTGATAGACATTCCAAAATTATATGGGAAAGGTAGTTTCAAAATTCTGCCACTGCATAGAACATTATGGGGGCTAAGATTTATATAATTTAAAAATGGGAGTACTATGGGGCGCCTGGGTGGCTTAGTCGGTTAAGCGTCTGACTTTCGCTTAGGTCATGATCTCGCGGTTCGTGGGTTCGAGTCCCGCGTTGGGCTCTGTGCTGACTGCCAGCTCAGAGCCTGGAGCCTGTTTCGGATTCTGTGACTCCCTCTCTCTCTGACCCTCCCCTGCTCACGCTGTCTCTCTCTCTCTCCTAGAAATAAATAAAACATTAAAAAAATAAAAATAAAAATAAAAAAAATAAAAATGGGAGTACTATGCCAATGGAGAGATGCTGTCATCTAGTTGATGAAACCAAGAAACTGTCATCCAGTTATTATTTTAATCTTTTACAGCAATTTGCCTTAT
The DNA here is from genome assembly GCA_017311185.1 of Proteles cristata cristata. Classification (NCBI taxonomy): domain Eukaryota; kingdom Metazoa; phylum Chordata; class Mammalia; order Carnivora; family Hyaenidae; genus Proteles; species Proteles cristata. The sequence continues at coordinate 1,945,927 of JAESUZ010005475.1, forward strand.
GACCTTATTAGTTATGTAGCAACAATGCTTGTGGCCAAAATGCTTATAGCAAAACTACCTAGAATGTCTTAAATATATATAGCTTTATTAATAACTTATACAAGATTATGGCTCTCCATTTTCAATTTTAGTCTTTAGAGATACCTCTGAGTTTTATCTTTTAAATAATGACATTCAAGCTGTATCTTACACTAAGAAATATGGTTTTGAGACATGGTAAAGTCCTAGAATTAATATTAGCTTTGCATCCTTATTTTTTAATTAGATACATTTCTTTAAAAAAAATTTTTAGGGGTGCCTGGGTGGTTCAGTCAATTAAATGACTTCGGCTCAGGTCATGATCTCATGGTTTGTGAGTTTGAGCCTCGCATCAGGCTCTGCGCTGACAGCTCAGAGCCTGGAGCCTGCTTTGGGTTCTGTGTCTGCCTCTCTCTGCCCCTCCTCTGCTCACACTCTATCTCTCTCTCTCAAAAATAAATAAACATTTAAAAATTAAAAAAATTTTTTTTAGTTTGTTTTTGATAGAGAGAGGGAGAGCATGAGCAGGGGAGGGCAGAGAGAGGGAGACACAGAATCTGAAGCAGACTCCAGGCTCTGAGCTGTCCACACAAAGCTTGATGCAGGGCTTGAACTCCTGAACTATGAGGTCATGCATGACCTGAGCTGAAGTTGGATGCTCAACTGACTGAGCCACCCAGGCACCCCTAGATACTTTTATTTATACCAAAATTTTTCTTATTTTTTCTACATCACTTAAAACAAGATATATCATCAAAACAGATGCCATCATAGTAAAACTTCCTAGTAGTAAATTAAAGTTTTCATGATACTTGGTTATCATTTGGTTAACAAAAGTAATAAATGGCTAAGGGTGGTTACCATTATTGGTGGTCTACTAGCCATAAGAAGTTTGAGTCTATCCTGCATTTTTATACAGATATGTGCCCCCCCACACACACACACACAACAACAACAAAACCACAACACACATTGCAGTATTTTTCACAGAAGGCATTCAGGCTTTCCCTACTCACTAAGAAAGTGACTAGGACTGATGTTCCCTAGTGATCTACCATAGGGTCTGCAACACTGGTAGAAACCATCTCTATAAAAAGCCTGCTGGAGTATCACATATCCTTCTTGACAAATACTTTGTTAGAATGAAAATTCTCTCTGTAACAGGGACCTCCCCTGCCTCCTGTCTCCTAAATTTAACCTTCTCTATTTATAGAATTAAGGATTCTTAGTTTAAAGAGAAATACAGAAGACCTCACACAATTGGTTGTGGTACGAACAGAGTATGTGATTTTGTAAATTTGTAAATGGTTTTTGAATTTTTTTCCTCATGGATAAACATTAAAATGGTCATGGTTTTGTTTTGTTTTTTATTTGTTTTTTATTTTTTAAATAGACTCTAAACCTTTCCAGACTTGTAGGAAATCTGTTGCTGTATAATACAGTGGAAAGAATTATGTGATCTAATGCCCAAATACTCTATGGGAGGACTTTGGATGTAAAAATATTCCTTAATGTGTTTTCCAGATGTCTGTGACCTTTTGGAATTGTCCTTCCCCACCCCCCTCACTTAATTTTAAGGCTTTAATATTTGCTGAGTTCATCCATACAAATTTAATGAAGTAAATCGCTTGAACTGAATAAACTGGAAGAAAATATATCTCTCTAGTAAGCCATTATCAATATAACAAAAACAACTTATAGAAACTTGGTTCCCAAATGGTGATATGCTCTAGGTGGGAAATGGCATATTAATCTAAATATTATGTTAATAAAGTTATAAATTATATAAATTTTAAGTAATTAGAAACAGTGTCTATGTAGCACAAACTATGCTAAACATAATTTTCATGTTTCTTTGATTTATTCAGGAGATTATCTGGTTAAAAGTATTACATATGGCATTTTAGTGTTATATAAGATATTTTTCTTAATACTGTCTCCCAGCATTTACTGAATATTCTACATTGTATTAGCACTTCTCATGGTGTTCTACATATAGTAGTCACGTAGCTAAGTTTACTGAAACGACCAACAATTTGAAATGTTTAAGGAAACAAAATTCTGATTGACTCTGATCTGTTTCTTTCAGAAAAATCACCACACATATAATGGAATTTTATCTGATTCTGTAGATCAGATTTCTTTATTCTGGATGTCATGGTAACAATACAGGAAGTATGCACTATTTCTCATTTCTGCAAGTAGTCTTCACTGCTGATGGAAGAAATTTTTTAAGCTACAGCAGAGTTCATTTTGGTACCTTTAATGGAAATCCTGATTTCATTTTTAATTTTTGATCAGCTTTTTCTAAAGATATGAACAACCAAAAAACTTACCTCATTAGACAAGTCCACATGAATAACAATGCCTAGAAGAGGATTGATTCTTCAGACCCGGACCCACTGGCTGCTGTTGGGTCTTGCCTTACTCTGCAGTTTGGTATTATTTTTATACCTTCTGGAATGCGCCCCCCAGACTGATGGAAATGCACCTCTTCCTGGTGTTATTGGGGAAAATTACGGTAAAGAGTATTATCAAGCCCTCCTGCAGGAGCAAGAAGAACATTACCAAACCAGAGCTACCAGTCTGAAACGCCAAATTGCCCAACTAAAGCAAGAATTACAAGAAATGAGTGAGAAGATGAGATCGTTGCAAGAGAGGAAGAATGTAGGGGCTAATGGCATAGGCTATCAAGGCAACAAAGAACAAACACCTAGTGATCTTTTAGATTTTCTTCATTCCCAAATTGACAAAGCTGAAGTTAGCATAGGAGCCAAACTACCTAGTGAGTATGGAGTCATTCCTTTTGAAAGTTTTACCTTAATGAAAGTATTCCAGTTGGAAATGGGTCTTACTCGCCATCCTGAGGAAAAGCCAGTTAGAAAAGATAAGCGAGATGAATTGGTAGAAGTTATTGAAGCTGGCTTAGAGGTTATTAATAATCCTGATGAAGATGATGAACAGGAAGATGAAGACAGCCCCCTTGGAGAGAAAATGATATTTAATGAAAATGACTTCATAGAAGGTAATGTGAAAAATGTGCTCATACGTAGTTTGACAAAATGCTATTATTCTATGCTGGTAATATAAGTCATTATTTACAGTATTGAAACATTTAATTTTTTACCTACTTCATTCCACCAAGAATTTGAAGTGGCTTTTTAAGTTTATTTATTTATTTTTGAGAGACAGAGAGTAGGGGAAGGGGGGGGGAGGGGAGAGAGAGAGAAAGAGAGAGAGAGAAAGAAAGAATCCCAAGCAGGGATTCTGTCCATGCAGAGCCTAATGTGGGACTCAGTCTCACGAACCATGAGATCATGACCTAAGCCAAAGCCAAGAGTTGAATGCTTAACCAACTGAGCCACCCAGGTGCCCTGAAGTGGCTTTAAAAAAAAAAAAAAGTTAATTGTGATTATAATAAAATAGAGAATAAGGACCAGGGAAACAGAATATTTCTAATTTTGTGTAGAAGAGTACTACTCAAGTTAAAGGGCTCTTAGGGCTATGTGTATACATGTATGTATTTGCATTCCTCTCTTATCTGGTCTTGATGTTCCTTTTTATATTTTTTAAAATGTATGAACTAAGGTTAATGATTTGAAAACTATTTGATAAGGGAAAGAAAAAAACCCTAATGTAGTAGATTGGTGCTTATGCTGTATTTTAGGGGGAAGAAGAGCACATGGTCAGAACAGCAAGGAGGCATACATAGTTTTGAAAAGCATATTTGGCATTTGGAAAAGTAAAGAAATAACCTGGCTTTTATTACAGACTGCAGAAAGGGGATAGCATTTATACATACCAAAATGGGGTATGACTCAAAAGTTGAGGAACACTTCTATAAATTTAAGACATTTGCTGATTGATAGAAACAGAAGTAATTACAGATCCCTACCCATTTCCAACTTAACACCTCCTGCTAGATATTTAGTTACAAACTTAAAACTATTTCAGATATAAATCTTTCTTAAAAGTTCTCTTTGCTTGATTCTATGAACAGTAGACCGTATGTAGTTTCTTTGACCCTGAATCATCATGGGTAGTACTTGTTATACTACAGTATGGTAGTACCTTGAGATTCTTGGAGGGCATTGTGCTTTTCCATGGCATTTCAGCCATCTTTTCATCGTTGTCACTTCTTTTTTCTGCTGTCACATACTGCAATTTCGGATGGGTTGTTTCTCTCAAAACTCTTCTAATTTTTCTGCAATTTCAGCTTATTTCTTTTTACCATATTTGTAGTTTATGTCAGAATTGAAAACAGCTGAGGAAATAACTCACTGAAATGTAAATTGTCTTCACATCTGCCTAAAAAGAAAGGAAGCTATGTCAGTTGTATATTTTACAACCTCTGCTTATCTTATAACTCTTTGGAATCTTTCACTGACAGGAGTTTTCTCTATATGGAATATATTTTTTCCCCACTTTTTCTCCTCTATGCTACTCCCCTTGCAAATAATAGATAGACAGACAGACAGACAGACAGACAGATAGATAGATAGATAGATAGATAGATATTGAGTAACTCCTATTCCTCGTCCAGACTTTAGCTTCAATGTCACTTCATTTAGAAGTCATCTCCAATCTACAAGTCTAAGATATCAGTGCTTCCTGTGTGCTCCTATTATCTCTACCCATGTCCCCTTTTATAGCACTTGTCATGGTATTTGGCATTGTCTGTTTCCTGACTTATAGTTCCTCTTAGACTGTAAGCCTCAGGAGGGAGTGGAATTGATCTATCTTGTTCATTGCTTTATTCCCAGATATTGACTGACTCACACATCTATAGGTCTTACCTCTCTCTTGAATGTCACACTTAAAAATCAAATTGCCCAGTAGACTTCCAAACTTTTCTCCTGGGGACATCTCACATCACCATGTTTAAATCTGTACTAATTTTTCTTTGACTTCACTCTCTTGAGAGAGAGAGAGAGAGAGAGTGTGTGTATGTGTGCGTGTGTGTGTAGAGTAAGGTATATATCATTGTATTGTTTTTACTTATTTTTCTGTCTCCCTCACTAGATTAACCCTTCCTCAAAACCAGGACCACATTGCCATCTTTATACTACCAATGAATGACATGAAGGCATTCCATGTCTTTTCATTGAACTGCACTGAGCAATAGAAGTTTTGACTCTCTGGTCTAGAATTTAATACTGCTAGAAGTAATTTATTTTTATCATAAGATTACTGTGTTGATAGGCCCTACTATTAAAAAAGTTATGTAAAAAAGAACAATTATGACTTGGAGCATATTTATGGATTGAATAATAATAGAGCAGTGAACATTTTTTTAACCTCTCCTTTTAAAGAAAGAATTGTTTATAACTGTACAATGGGGTAAATATTTTCACAAAATAATTAAAAACCCTGCAGTCTGGTTTTGTACTCTTTATCTTTGAGTAAAATCAATATTCACATTGAATTTGTAACCTTTGACATGGAGACGTCTTTGTCCCTAACTCTTCCCTTTAGGTTATTATCGCACCGAGAGAGATAAGGGCACACAGTATGAACTCTTTTTTAAGAAAGCAGACCTTATGGAATATAGACATGTGACCCTCTTCCGCCCTTTTGGACCTCTCATGAAAGTGAAGAGCGAGATGATTGACATTACTAGATCAATTATTAATATCATTGTGCCACTTGCTGAAAGAACAGAAGCATTTGCGCAGTTTATGCAGAACTTCAGGTAACTCTCAGGGTGTCATGATTTGACTAAGCACTCGTAAAAAAATCACATTTCATGCAGATTTACTTAATTCATCTTCAATGAGTATGATTACTTAGAATTATAGAGTAATTTTATAGACTGGGGAATTTTAACTTTTGATATTCTCTTTTTAAAGGCATGTATAATATAGTGTGTTATTGACAGTTTGAACTTTGAAATAAATTGATAGTGACAACTATTAGAAACTACATTTGATGACCTTTATAATTGTGTGTGAATTCATTTTAGGGCCAGTTTAAAGTATAAATTACGTAATAAAACCCACATATTTTAAATAGAAGTTTCATGACTTTTGACAAATCTGTACACTCATAATTGCCTTCCCAATCAAGATATAGGACAATGTTGTTTCCCCAGGAGATTCCCTTGAGAACAAACCTGAATTTAATTTTGGAACTACATTCAACTAAAAATGGGAGACAGGTATTTCATCTTGAAAAGCGGAGAGTTTAATGATTTTTAAAAACTTTTTTGTCATTAAATTTGGAAATTTTAAAATGCTAAAGTGTTAAAAAAAATAAGTATGTTATTAGGGTAGCTAATTGGGGAAGGTTTTGCTATTTTGTTTTAACTTTTGCCGTGTTTTTAATATTTTACTGTTTTAATATTTTACTATGCTAGTTTTAATGCTTTATAATCCCTATCTTTATTCTCATATTGAAATCATTGGATTTAAAAGTTAGTTAATGCTGTTCTCTAGCAGAATATATAGAAATCATGCTTCCAAATGAGTTTTGAAATCGCTCACTTGAGATCTGATTTCCTAAAGCATTTTTTACTACTTTTCTTGGAATTGCTTTCAGATGCTACATTATTCTTTACAGTAAGTAATATCAGTGATGGCAGATATTTATTCCTTAATGATAGACATAATTTCTGGAATTAGTCTGAAGACAAAATAACTTTTGACCAACAGCTTGTTTATGAACTGATTAGACTTCTTTCCTTAAATAGCGTGTATCTGCTTCTGAAGGCAATACCAAAGCAAATGGTTCAAAACAACTTTGAAGTATGGTAACTTCCATGAGCCTCCAAGGGTTATGTTCATGTGTGCCATTGGTATGCGTTTGCTGTGACTTCTTTAATAATTCAACAATATTGCCGCTCTTATATTTACTTAAAGCTTCATGCAATTTCATTCTAAATGAGTAATGCCACATTCGTTTTGTTAAAGCTTCATGTGATTGCTTTCTGAATGAGTAGTGCCTTATATATTTTCTTGAATGAACTTTATTTTTCAATTCTGTTAGGGATGTGTGTATTCATCAGGACAAGAGAATTCATCTCACAGTGGTGTATTTTGGTAAAGAAGGACTATCTAAAGTCAAGTCAATCCTAGAATCTGTCACAAGGTTGGTGAGCCATGTCCACATTGAAGTCCTTGATATGTAACATTAGAAGAATGAGAATTTCCGATATTTAATGAGTTAATTTTGAATAGCTGCTATTTAAAAGTTGGCTGGGCACATGAGTGGTGGTGATAATAAGTTCTTCATTTCACCCCTTAGTTCACTCATGCAACTCTAAATAATTTGTCTTCCCTATCCTCTTGGCAGATAGCCTAGCATGATCTGGGCTCTCTCACTCTGTGGCCCACCCATCTTCTGTTTATTTGCCTCCATTTATTACTTCTTCATTCCCTTCTGTTGGACTCTTCCCCTTTTTCTAAATCTAATCCCTTCACTTTGATATTACCTCCTGAGCTTCTTTCTCACTCATCACCTTTTCTTCCCTTCCATTTCCCAAAGTTCATTCTTCTTGCCCTGCAGATGATGCTTAGGTCTCCCCTGTCCTTGAGACACAACCACCTGACTTTCTAATACTCATTAGCTACTAGCAGGTTTCTGTCCTCCCATGGCGAAACCTCATAGAACAGTAATTCTCTAATTAGGCAATTCATACAGTACCTGGCACATAGTAAGTACTCAGAGGTTTGAATGAATGAATTTTTAATTCCTTAATACTCCATTATTAATTCTACAGCTCTTCTGCCTTTTCATCTCTAAGTTATGGACCCAGAGTTATGACCTAGCTGCCAAATTCAACCTTTTCTGTGTCATCCTCTTTTATCGCTTTTTTACATTTGCTGCCTAACCAACCAGTAGTTCCTTCTTGACACTTTCCTCTGATGTTTGTAAAATGTAAATATTTTGTAAATGTAAATATATTACAATGTAAGATATTAGGTTGTTTGTCTTGTCCACTGCCAACTCTGTATCCTTTTACTTGCTCCTTTACCTTTCTGCTAGTTGTGGCCATTCCCTAAGAGTCCAGATTTGGCCGGCCATTCCTCTCGAACCGTTCACCTAACATTCATTGAGTCCCACCGACTATGTTCCAGGTACACTGCTCGGGAGTCTGACTGGGGTGGTTGGAATAGGATGGGCACAGAGGAAGGACTTGGTGTCCCTACCCCAAAGGGACACTCACAGCATGTGGATTAAAAAAAAAAAAAATTGTCTCCTTCATACTAGCTTCTTCTCCTGATGGCCCTCTTTCAGTTCATACTAAGACCATTCTTGTGATCCCCTAGGCTTAATGTGTGAGAGCTAGCATCTTTCACTCATTCTTTACCTCTAATTAGTTCTTGCTTACTACACAGGACTTCTCCGTTCTTTCCTTGCTGCTGCCACCACCCGAACCCAGGTTTCCCCTACTTTCATTTCTTCCCTGCTCTTCCCTCCTTACCATTTTCAGGTCACCTACTAAGTGCCAAGCACTTCCATTGGTATTACTGAAGTTGTCCCTGCATTAATCAAGACTCCTCTGTGGCACATGATGGAAACCTATCGTAAACTTAAGGAATACTTAAGGAAACTGGGAATGTTATGGAAGAATCTTGGTTAGCTCCCAAACTAAGGAGATTATTACCAAATTTGGGGAAGAAAACCAAAACAGCTTTGGTATCTTAAGGACTAGAACCAGAGACTTGAATACCATGACAATTCTCTTGTTATCTTCTTGTCTGTTTTTCTCTGCATGTTGATTTCATTCTCCTATTGCAGATTGGCTTCTTCCACATGTGAGGTATATGGCTGTTGGCGGCTTTGGGCTCACATCTTCTCAGCTTTGCCATCAGAAAGGAAAAAGCTTTCTCCCAGATCCAGTTGAGAAAAGCCCAGGGAAGGAGTTTTGCCCACTCTTGAGCCGCTCACTATGGCCAGGTGGGGTGGGGGTATTGTGATTGGCCCAGCTTGAGTCTGGTCCCCGCCCCTAGGAAGTTACTGTGGTTGGGGTGGTCTGCGATTCGTTCCTCCACTGGGTGCTGGGAGTGTGAGGTGGTAATCAGTTTTCCCAGAAGAAAGGAGAGATTTGTATCCCGTGAGAAGGGCAGCATGGGCATTCAGAGCACACGGAGTCCATTCCATACACTATTTGAGCCTTTGCTTCCATCTCTCCATTCCCCATTCTATACTGTTGTTAAGAGTTACCTTCCTAATATGTCCCTTTTTTGACCTGGTTATACCCTAGCACAGCAGTTCTCCAACTTCAACACCAGAGTCACCTGGAGTGATCTGTCTCAAGAGAGACACAGATGCTCACTGTCACCCTGAGTATCTGATTCAGAGGTCTGGGATGGGGCCCAGACGCACCCAGGGAGGGTTTCTAATACTTTCTCAGGGAGGCTAATGCTATGGGTATAGGGACTTCACTGTCCTGGCAGAAAAACTCCTCCTTGCCTCAAGGACACTGACCAAGTCCTTTAATTTCTCACAGAAGGTACTCCTCAGTCTGACCCTTTTCTGGTCTTCTCTCATTTTAGGATCCCTTTGTTCTAATCTGATTTGTCTGATCCCTGTTCTCTAAAATGTTTTCTACTCTCTTATCTCTTTGCCTTTGAGATAATTAATTGGAATAACCTCTAAACTCACTGCTGAATTCGATTTTACTAAGGCATAAGTTAAATTCTGCTTCTAACATCTTTTCTAACTACTCTCAGACAAAAGCAATCTTTTTTCTCAGAACTGCTCATTCATTCATTCAGCAAATATTTATTGAACTCCTACTCTTTGAGGAGGTGCATTGTATCCTTAGTAACAAACAAAACAAAGTCCCTGCTCTCATAGAGTTTATATTCCAGTGTGAGAAGACAGTCAAATAAACAGTGGTACTGAGGAAAGCCAAGCCAAGCAGGGGGATAAATATTAAAGAAAGAGAGGAGAGGGAGGTCAGGACAACTTCACATATGGTGTGGGGGGGACCCCTCTGATAAGGGGACATGTGAGCAAAGATCTGAAAAACAAGACCAAGAGCACTCTTTGCATGTACCATTCATATGGAATGCATTATATATTACCAAATATTAATGGCCATTTTTCCCTGTGTATATTTCTTATCTGCCCAATAAGTTTTTAAGATTCTGAAGGTCAGTGGCCCATCAACAGTTTTTTAAGCTCACGTCACTAGCACGTTGCCTCAAATATGGGCATTTAGTGAATATCTGTCCCTGATGATGATCATACATGTGAAGCTGAAGATTTCCTTTTCCTGTATGAATGTAGAACCAAAATTTAAAATATCCAGAGTGTAAAACATATTGTGTAAGTTGTGTTGAAAGAAGAGAGTTGTTAAGTTTTAAGTGGGACTTATCCTTTGTTGTATATGTTTTCCTCCTAGTGAGTCTAATTTTCACAATTATACTTTGATCTCATTGAATGAAGAATTTAATCGTGGACAAGGACTAAATGTGGGTGCCCGAGCTTGGGACAAGGGAGAGGTCTTGATGTTTTTCTGTGATGTTGATATATATTTCTCAGCCGAATTCCTTAACAGCTGCCGGTTAAATGCTGAGCCAGGTGCGTAAAATATTGGTAGATGAACTGAGTGTAAAAATTTAGAACAGTGTCAGCATGTCCCGTATTTTGAATCAAGTTACATTTTCTTAAAGTTATATTAGGCATACTTTAACTAGAATGTTAAGTAGAAAAGTGAAAATTTGTCCCTCTGAAGTTCATACCCCTGTTCTCTTATGGCCAAATCCCATTGCCAACATTTGAATCCAGATGAACAAAAGCAAAGCAAAGTCCTTAAAATTGACAGGGAGGAAGCGTCACTTATCAGAAAAAGAGCCAAGCAGACAATGTGGAGATGTGTGAGAGCCAGCAGCACTCTACCTCAGGCAGGTGGTGCCGACACAGAGACACACATGCAGACCTAGATACAGATGGTGCCTGGTCCATACTATGTACATGGGGATGATTTACTATACTTTGCCTGTGTTGTAGATATTTTTTTGAAAATGTATGGGCAATGACACTTTTATAAATCAAATCTTTTTTTTTTTTTTTTTTAAAGAGAGAGATTGAGCATGCAAGCAGGGGAGAAAGGCAGAGAGGAGAGAGAGAGAATAAATCTTAAGCAGGCTTCACGTGGAGCCCAACTCAGGGCTCAATCCATGACCCTGGAATCATGACCTGAGCTGAAATCAAGTTGGACACTCAAACAACAGAGCCACCCAGACACCCCAAATCTTTTTTTTTTTTTTAATGTTTGTTTATTTTTGAGAGACAGAGTGCGAGTAGGTAAGGGGCAGAGGAGAGGGAGATGCAGAATTTGAAGCAGGCGCCAGGCTCCGAGCTGTCAGCCTAGAGCCTGACATGGGGCTCGAACCCATGAACTGTGAAATTCATGACCTTATCTGAAATTGGATGCTTAACTGACTAAGCCACCCAGGCGCTCCTGGGCAGCACCAAATCTTATTTTACATGTGAAAAGGAATTTTTCAGTACTAAAAAATCTCATAGTAAATGTTTTTATGTAGAACTATTCATATCATGAAAATTATTACTTATTATTTTCATGAGGGATAATTGTCAGGAACCCTTTGAGAATAAGGGTTTAGTGAATAAATGAGGGTTAGGTTTACTTTTGTTATACCAGTCAGCATGAAGTTCACAATGTGGAAGTAGAAGGGAACATATTTGCTCAACGTAAAAGAAATATTTTTATGTCTTAGAAATAGATTTGCCTCTAAGAATTGAGCTCCCCATTTCTAAGTGAGTTTTAACAAAAGTGAGATGAGCATCTAGTTGGGATCTTGTAATAAAAAGACTACCACATTGCCACAGGTACTTGATAGTTACTGAGCACTTCATATTATCACATCTGACAAAGGCCAGTCTTTACTGGGGGGAAGATGGACTAGTCTTTACAGGTCCCTTTAGTGCTATCAGTTTGGATACTAATGACAAGGCTTCTGCAGTGGCTATTAGATTAGATAATTTTAACTCTTCCCAGCTTTTGCACATCTTATTCAAATCCATATTTTAATTATTCTGTACATACCTGTTCATTCTATAATATTCTTTGAATTTACTATTTCTGTGATTTGTTTTGAAGGATGGCTTTAAAAGAAGCTTCTAAGTTCTAATGATTATCAAAGGTTAACCTACATCTATCCCTACTAATTAGATGAAATGATGATTAATAAATGGCTTACCTAGTGAATAGCTGAGAAAACACCTTTGTGTATCTCTCCAAAGTGATAGAGAATAAATGTGTGGAACACCCTTTAGTCTGTTGTTTAGTGTATTTTAGCTTATAATTTCATAGCCTGGCCTACTGATGTATTATAAAATCATCATTATTTCATCAAATCCAGCATAATGTTTGGTAGCCTGAAAATTGATAAAATACAATATTGATAAAAGCATCTGACCAAAGAAAGACTTTAATAAAATACTGATAAATGCAGTACTAATCAGTCTTTCATTTTATGACTTCTTTGTATGATGTAATCTTATATTTTAATTTATAGGTAAGAAGGTGTTTTACCCTGTGGTGTTCAGTCTTTACAACCCTGCCATTGTTTATGCCAATCAGGATGTGCCACCACCTGTGGAGCAGCAGCTGGTAAGACTCACTGTCAGGAAAGGCCACAAAGCTCCTTGCTTATTTATTTATAATAATATAAAACTATTATTAGCTTTATAATAACTAAAAAAAACTGTAGTTATTATAAACATTTTCATCATCTCTTTTACACCACCCCCCTCCCATAAGATGGTTTCACATTTAGTGTTTTAGAATTAAGTACCATTCTAGAGGGGGGAAAGAGAAGTTTAGGGCACAGAGAAAACAATGTTCTAGAATATGAAAATTTTAGTCATTTCTGCCAAAATATTTTCACTAATACTAAAAATAAATTTTAGGGGTGCCTGGGTGGCTCAGTCGGTTAAGCATCTGACTTCGACTCAGGTCATGATCTCACAGTTTGTGGGTTCAAGCCCTGCATCAGGCTCTGTGCTGACAGCTCGGAGCCTGGAGCCTGCTTCAGATTCTGTGTCTCCCTCCCTCTCTCTCTGCCCCTCCCCTGCTGGCAGTCTGTCTCTCAAAAATAAACATACATTAAAAATAATTCGGAGGGTGCACCTGGGTGGCTCAGTCAGTTAAGCGTCAGACTTCAGCTTAGGTCATGATCTCACAGTTCGTGGGTTCGAGCCCCACTTCGGGCTCTGTGCTGACAGCTAGCTCAGAGTCTGGAGCCTGTTTTGGATTCTGTGTTTCCCTCTCTATCTGATCCTCCCCTGCTCACGCTGTCTCTATCTCTCTCTCAAAAAATAAATAAAACATTTTTAAAATCTTTTTAATTTTTTTAATTAAAAAAACTTTATTAACTAGAAATTAAAATTACTAAATAAAAAAAGAATAAGTATTCTATGGGAAATTACTTAGAAAGCCATGGTGTGGGAATGCCACATATTAGAACTTTTAGTTCTTGATAGAGTTAGATACTTTTTCTATTTTAAATAAACTTCTATGTTGGAATAATTTAGATTTACAGAAAAGTTTGAAAGATAATATAGAACTTTCCTATACTTCACCCAGTATCCCTTAAAATTGATATCTTATATAATTGATTGTCAAAATTAGAAATTAACATTGGTAAGTTACTGCTAACTGCACTATAGGTTACGATTTCATCACTTCTTCCACTAATGTCCTCTTTCTGTTCTAGGTTCCAGACCAGGATACTATGTTGCAGTTAGCCTTATCTTTTATTGTTAATATTAAGTAAAAATGGAAACAAACTAAGAAGTCAATTTAAGATGTTAAAAAATGAAAAATAACTCTGAGGAAAGAAAGATAAAGGCAGAAATTAATGGACCAAAAATAATAGTTTCATTAATATATAGGACCTTATTCTTTATGTGCAAAAAAATTTTTTAATCAAAGTGTATATAGATTTGGGGTAAAAAGGAAAACACAACATTGGAAATTAGAATAAGAAAACATTGAGAGAAATCAATTTTATATGGTAAGTTTTAAAAAATTCTAGATAAAAGATTTGAGCATTTATAAAACTAATATGAGCAAAGCTTGTTTTAAAACTTTATAAATATAAAAGAGATGGAAGCTCTGGAAACACTAAGAACCACTTAAATAATTAGAACAGTTATCAAAAAATTATCCTGCAGGTGTATAGGTATAATGTTTCACTGATAAGTTTTTCCAAACTTTCAAAGAACAGTTAAAATGAGTACCATATGATCTATCTAGTAAATTTTATGAAGCCAACATTCTCTTCAGAGGAACACCTGGCAAAGCGTTTATACACACATACCCCTGTACCTTATCTGTAGACCAGTGTCACTAAAGAATATAGAAACAGATGGGATCAAAATGGCAAACCAAGCACCCACATTTGCCTTATCTGACACACTAAATTCTTTTTTTTTTTTATTTTTTTTATTTTTTTATTTTTTTTTTTACAAATAGTTTATTGTCAAATTAGTTTCCACATAACACCCAGTGCTCATCCCCACAAGTGTCCTCCTCCATGCCCACCCCTCCTCCCCACATCCATCAGTCCTCAGTTTTTGTCAGCATTCAAGAGTCTCTCATGGTTTGCCTCTCTCCCTTTCCCCCACCATTTCCGCCCTTCTTCTCCCCCTTGGTCCTCTGTTAAGTTCCTCCTAATCCTCCTATACGTGCACACATATGATATTTGTCCTTCTCTGCCTGACTTATTTCGCTCAGCATAACACCCTCAAGGTCCATCCATGTTGCTACACATGGCCAGATGTCATTGTTTCTCATTGCCATGTAGTATTCCATGGTATAGATAAACCACATCTTCTTGATCCATTCATCTGTTGATGGACACTTAGGCTCTTTCCATGTTTTAGCTATTGTGGAGAGTGCTGCTATGGACATTGGGGTACATGTGCTCCTATGCATCAGCAGTTCTGTATCCCTTGGGTAAATTCCTAGCAGTGCTATTGCTGGGTCATAGGGGAGTTCTATTGTTAGTTTCCTGAGGAACGTCCACACTGTTTTCCAGAGGGGCTGTACCAGTTTACATTCCCACCAGCAGTGTAGGAGGGTGTCCGTTTCTCCACATCCTCGCCAGCATCTAGAGTTCTCATATTTGCTCATTTTAGCCACTCTGACTGGCGTGAGGTGGTATCTCAATGTGGTTTTGATTTGTATTTCCCTGATGAGGAGCGATGCTGAGCATCGTTTCATGTGTCTGTTGGCCATCTGGGTGTCCTCTTTGGAGAAGTGTCTGTTCATATCTTCTGCCCATTTCTTCACTGGGTTGTTTTTTTCGGGCGTGTAGTTTGGTGAGTTCCTTGTAGATTCTGGATATCAACCCTTTATCTGATATGTCATTTGCAACTATCTTTTCCCATTCCGTTGGTTGCCTATTAATTTTCTGGGTTGTTTCCTTTGCTGCTGACACACTAAATTCTTTGTGAAAGTGAATTACTAAAAATAAAAAGGTATATTAGCACTAGAAAATGAGAGAAGTGCCACTGGTAGATCCATATTGAGAAATTTCTGTAAGATGGCAGTAGTTGGCATAGGATCAGTAGAGGAGAGAAGAATCTGGTACATGTTCAGGAGAATGCAAGATGGAGCTGCTCTACATCCTCTGGGCTCACAGAAGACAGAGTGGTGAAGTATGTATGCTTCTCTGGCTGTGTGCTAAGCAACAGGCATCATAGGCATTGGACTGCAGCATTGTATGTAGTTCTGGAGCAAGAGAGGCAGAGCAAGGTTTGGGGAGTACTGAGTTGCAGGGTAGATAGGGAGCCCCAGGCTTTGAAGATGAGCTACTCTTGGCACATTTGCCCTTCTTCCACTGTTACTGGAGATAGGCCCCTCTACTCATAGCTAACAGCCAAGGGTTTTTGAACAATGATTTTTGAAACAGAAATCAGTAGCAGTTAACCAGGAGTAGCCAAATAACCAGGAGTAGCCAAACCAACAGAAAAAAGAACACATGGGAATATGAATACAGAATGAAGACATCTTTGAGATAAATATGTGTTTAAGGAGAGAAAACTTTAAATTCATAAAACCAGATTTGGTGCTAAAAAGGTCAGAACTTGGTAATTATGAAAACCTAAAACTCATTAAATGGACTGAATAGCGGAATGGTGACAGTTGAAACAAATTTGTAAACTAGAAGACAAGCCTCTGGGCACACAGAGACCAAGAGAGAAGATGTAAGAGAAAAACTGAGACATGAGGAATCAATCAAGAAGCTCCCAAAATTGTAGATTGAATAGGAGTTCCAGAAGAGAGAGAAAAGAGAAAACAGAAGAGGAAATAGAAGAAAACGTTGAAGAGACAAGGATAGACTGGTCTTCTGGCATTTGAGAACCAACAGTGAAGGAACAATCCTAATAGCTTTTAGAAACACCAAAAATAGCAAACTCCAGCTTGTCTACAAAGGAGTAAGAATCAGATTGGCATTCACCTTCCTTTTGATAATATTGGTGCTAGAAGACAGTCAAACAATACCTTGAACATTCTGAGGGAAACAACTTTAATTCTGGAATTCATATTTGACCTACTATTTGAGAGCAAAATAGACATTGTTGAACATTCAGGGACTCAGTTTACTTCTCACAGACCTCTTCAGCAGAATGAGAAATGAATTTGTTTGCAAGAAGATCTGAGAATGAAACAGTAGTCAACAACAATAAAACCCCAGTAAAACTTTTGTTTAAATAGTTGTTGATGAAATATATAATAAAAAAGAAATGAATAATAATTGGGGATTTAAAAGTCAAAGGGTACATAGTTATGTGTATTAGCCCCGTCTCCTGAGAAGTCTAGAAGCAGTGATACCCCAAGAGTGACAAGCATACCCAGCTCCCAGATCTTAGGGATCTGGAAATTAAAGAGCCTGAAGGTCCAGAAAGTAAGGAAGGACTCAAACAACAAAAGGATTAGGTCAGTGTCTGTCAAACAGACACAGGACCCTGAAAGAATTCCAATGGCAAAGCTAGAACGATTTGAGAACAAGATAAATAACAGTACTGGATTGCAACTCCAAGCATAAAGAAAATGTCCATGAGCCCATACTGATAGAAATAAATGGGCAAGTAGAGGTGCAGCTAGGTGGCTCGGTTGGTTAAGCATCCAACTTCGGCTCAGGTCATGATCTCGCAGTTTGTGGGTTCGACCCCCACGTTGGGCTCTGTGCCAACAGCTCAGAGCCTGGAGCCTCCTTGAGATCCTCTATCTCTGCCCCTCCCCTGCTTGCACTCAAACAAAAAATAAGCACTTAGAAAAATTAACAAATGAGTGAGTAGATAAATAATAATGGGTAAACAAACTGATTTGATAAAATAAGAGTAGATGAGAGGAAAGAGATAAATCTTACAGAATTCCAAATAAATTATGTAGGTATTTTCTTTTCCAGCAGGTGGAGCTAGATGACTCACTTCTAAAGAATTGAATATGGAAAGAGAGAAACTAACTTTCAGGGGAGAAACCTGGCAGATGAAGTGATGAAGCCCTAAGTGATGAAGGTTAACATTGCCAGGGTTATTAGGGACCCCTGATATGATGTAGCAAGAAGGGCATTTCACTTCTGTGGCCTTCCTTCCAAAACCCTAGTCATGAGAAACCTCAGACAAAACCAAATTCAGAGATATTCTACAAAATACTCAACCAGTACTCCTCCAAAGTGTCAGGATCAGGGGTGCCTGGCTGGCTCAGTTGGAAGAGCAGGAAATTCCTGGTCTCAGGGTCATGAGTGGTCACATTGGGTGTAGAGATTACTAAAAGAAAAATAAAAGTGTCGAGATCATTAAAAGCAAAACTAAAACTGTGACAGGTTCTCAGGAGACCAAGGAGACATAACAAATAAATGCAATTTGGTGCCTTGGACTGGATGCTGGAACAGAAAAAGGACATTAGAGGAAAAACTGGTAGAATCCAAATAAAGTCTCAAATTTAGTTAAAAATGTGCCAGTGTTGATTTCTTAGTTTTTATAAAGATACCAAAACAATGTAAGATAATAACATTTAGGGGAAGTTAAAACTAGATAAGTGTATGGGAACCCTCTCTGCTACTTTGCAACTTTTCTGTAAACCTAAAATGACTCCAAAAAATTTATAAAAAATTACATGATTAGAAAAAAGTGCCCAGTGGAATCAACATATGACGGTAAAGAGAAATGTAAAAGCATGCTAATATTCTTGTGTGGTCTGGGAGGATATGAGAAAAGAATAATTTAAATGTAGGTTCAGTTCATTCTAAATGTTATACAGAAAAGTAAGTTTAAGTGCTTCCACTTCAAGCTCTGGCTTCACTCCTGGCAAATTATCCTTTCTAAACTTCAGCCTCCCCACTTAAAGTAAGACAAATGGTTGCTCTCCGTAATGTGTAATATTATCTCCTTGATATTAGAAGACAGTTGTTAATAATCCACAATAAACATTTATTTTTTTTTTAATTTTTTTTTATGTTTTATTTATTTCTAGGAGAGAGAGAGACAGCGTGAGCAGGGGAGGGTCAGAGAGAGAGGGAGTCACAGACCAAAAGAGGCTCCAGGCTCTGAGCAGGCAGTCAGCACAGAGCCCGACGCGGGGCTCGAACCCACAACCGCGAGATCATGACCTAAGCGAAAGTCGGAAACTTAACCGACTAAGCCACCCAGGCGCCCCCACAATAAACATATTTAAATAGTCAATTTACGAAGAATAAATTAAAACAGCAGTGCAAAACTTTTTTGCTGCTGTAAAGTCACTGTTTAAAACAGTCACGCAAGCGAAGCTGGCAGGATGGGAGGTGGTGTAGGAATGCAGGCAAGCTTTCTGGGTCAGGAGTTTTCAAACAGGTGCATCCCTCTGATCCAGTAATCTCCACTCCCAGGAATCTCTCCTGAGGAAGCAGAGCTCTAGAGTATCCATTCACATAATAATGACAACATTGAAAGCAAACAAAACTCTAATAATGAAATAATGAATTACAGTACGTACAGTGGTGAATATGTACCAACAGGAAAGTGTTCATGAAATGTAGATATATATAGTGGTATAAATGTAGAGGAAAATATAAAGTTTAAAAATATGGGAAATGGGGGTGCCTGCTGGCTCAGTCAGAGGAGCATGTGACTCTTGGTCTCAGGGTCATGAGTTCAAGCCCTACGTTGGGTGTAGAGACTACTTAAAAATAAAGGTTTTTTTGGGGGGGCGCCTGGGTGGCTTAGTCGGTTAAGCGTCCGACTTTCGCTTAGGTCATGATCTCGCGGTTCGTGGGTTCGAGCCCCGCGTCGGGCTCTGTGCTGACTGCCAGCTCAGAGCCTGGAGCCTGCTTTCAGTCTGTGACTCCCTCTCTCTCTGACCCTCCCCTGCTCACGCTGTCTCTCTCTCTCTCTCCTAGAAATAAAATAAAGGTTTTTTTATTGGTATAAGATATGGTATATCTTTTTTAGATGATATTTTAATGTAATGATGGCTGTTTTTTTATGTACCCTTTTCTCTGTGTAAGGTACTGTTCTGTTTTTCATACATGTTAACTCATTTAATCCTCCTTACAACCTCTGAAGTAGGTGCTGTTTTTACCGTTGTTTTACAGAGAAGGACACAGCTATATGGTGATTGAGTGCCTGCCCGAGTGCCTGGCAGGGGTGGGGCCAGGAGCCTGGGCAGTGTGTCTCCACTCTTATCCACTGCACAAACTGCCTCTGTTACATTAATTCATCCAGTAGGGTTTGTTCTATACCAGCCATTAGTCACTGCTGGAACCCCCAGCACCTGGAACCAGAAAGACATGGTTACCATTCACAAGAATATTTATTCTGGTAGGAAGAGTCAGAAGATAAAATCAATTAATAAATATCATACATCATTAAAATAGGCTGAGTTGTGAAGAGTGATTAGGTGGTTTCTATGGTGTGCTTGGTCAAAAAGACCTTTCTGAGATTGGGCTGTTGGAGAGGCCATCCAAGTAATAGGAAGGAATCTGCTACCCAGTGACTGGGAAAAGGCAGTTCCAGGCAAAAGGAGCCGCTAGTGGATTTCCTAAGGTGGCTGGAGCACAGTGGGCAGTAGGGCACAAAGCCCAGCCGGTCATGTAGAGCTTGTCAACACTCCTATAAGGAGGTTAGGCTAAGTGTGGTAGAAAGCCTTGGGAGGGTTTTGAGTCTGTGGAGAATGGATTGTGTGTGGCTCCTGCTGCAAATAGCCGGTTGGGCTTTTGCAGCAAACCAGGGAGGTGACTGTGGCTTGGGTAAGGATAGTAATTGTGGAGAACGGTTTGGGTGTGATTTGGGTGACAGAAGTTGTTGGATAAAATGTGAGGAGTAAGAAAAAGACAAGAATGGCAAGAAGAGAGATTGGGAGTTCAGCCTGAGCGTGGTGGTTGATTAGACCCTCAAGGGAAGGTGGCAGTCAGGTTGCCACATGGACTCATGAACCTGGCAGCCTGTGAGGCGCTGAGGGCTGGAGATGCAGCAAGTTATATGTGGATAGCTATATCCCCCACATGCTTAGGAGAGGGACAGATAAAAATAAAATACTAATAATCAGGGATTAGAAACAGTGGAAATAGGTTGGTTGAAAAATCAAACAAAACCAATGATTTCTTTCCTAAAATCTGGTGATATTTGGAGATTTTTAAAAAGTTATAAAGGAAGTCATAATATTTGTAAAATCAGAGTTGTCATGGAGTAGAAATGTCAAAGTGGAGGTTTTAATACTTTTGTCCTAAGGAGATAATATGAGAGCCTGGTTTTGCCACAGAAATTATGCCTCTATAAATTTATTCATCTAACATGTTTATTGACAGCCTACCATGTACCTCTCACATTGTTCTAACTGCTACAGATATAGCAGTGATCAAAATTGACAAAAAGTGCTGATCTCTCTAGAAGCTTTACATTCTAGAAGGGGAAGAAGCCCTCTCCTGCAAAAAAAAAAAAAAAAAAAAGGAAAGGAAAATGCATACCTCACTTTTTAGCTCCAACTTGAGTCCTCAGTTGCTGCCTTTTTCTGTTTTCCAGCCAATTCTCCTATTCCACACAGCAGCTTTTTCAGACTCTCCTCACTCCCTCCAGATTTGCCTCCCCTATAGACCTGTATATTCCCTTCATTTTTGCTATCTGCAGTAATTCCCATGTGGCTGCCTCATAGATCATTCCCATTCATTCTGTCCAGAGCCCAGCTCTGCGATGTTCTGCTCTGGGCCGGCCCTTTGCCGAGTGCCCCCAGTCTTGGGGGATGGTACTACCACGTATGCATTGTCCAGGGCAGCAGCCTGCTGTTACACTTGGTTGATCTTTCCCTCTCACTCTTACTCCTGCCCATTCACTTGCTGACTTCTGTCAGTTTGTCCTCAATCTTTTTTTACCTCCATGCAGTTTTTTCTTCCAGAACATACCATGATAATCTAAAACTGGGCTTCCTATTCCTAGATTATATATTGTCTCTTAACCAGCCTCCCTTGTCCCCTTTTATATCTCTATACTGTAGCCAGAGTGGTCTTTCAAAAATGTCATCTGATCCCATTACTCCTTCTGCCCTGACTTTTCAATGAAATTTCCATTACCGTTAGAAAAAAGCCAAAACATGTGACCAGAGACCCCATTCTCTCTGATGTGGCCTGTGGCTCCTTAAACCAGGGGTCGGTCAGCAGTCTACAACCTGCTGCCCAAAACAACCTGCTACCTAATTTTCTATGGCCCATGAGTGAAGAGTGGTTGAAAAATATTTTTAAAATAATACTTCATGGCAGATGAAAATTATATGAAACATAAATTTCAGTAGCCATAAATAAAGTTTATTGGAACACAGCATGCTCGTTTGGTTACTTATTGTCAATGACAGCTTTCACACTACAGTGGCAAAGTTGAGCAGTTGTGACAGACTCTTGTTCTGCAGACCCCAAAATATTTACTGCCCGTGTGTTGCAAAAGTTTGCTGAGCCCTGGCCTAAATTTGTGGGCACCTCTACTTGCATCTCCAATGTGGTCCCACCATCCCTCACCCACAGTGCTCTCTCCCATCTCTAGATCTTTGCACAACCTGTTCTTTTGTCTGGAACTTTCCCCCAGCACATCTTTCACTTGGCTAACTCCGATTCTCTCTCAGATCCCAGCTCCCACTTCATTTCTTTGAGAAAGCTGTCTCAGAACCCTACACTTTGGATGAGATGCCTCTTTCTTTTCTTTCATCCTCATGTCCATACCCTTACATCTCTCCTTACCCAACTCAGATTCCATAGTCAGTCATCCACAGCCTCCTTGCTGTACTTGCCTCCTTCATCACTCACTCCTTCCAGTGTTTTCTCTTAAAACCCCAGCCTGTTTAAGGGCAACTCTCATCCAGGCCCCTGAGCAGTGGAATGTGAAGGGCAGGAAACGCAGCCCCACTATAGGGCCATTCCTTTAAATATATGACCATAGGCCTTAGGGTTCCATGGCTGCCCTGATGTTCTGCACTTGACCATAGTCTACCTGCTGCCTCTCTTTCAAGCCACTCACTCTGTCCTTCTCATGCCTCCCAGCATCCCTCAGCACTCCTCCCTCTCCACATATCTTGCTTCATATTTAACTTAGAGGAGTGATCAGACATTCTTCTTTACTCTGTCATAAGATCCCTCAGCCTCTCTCAGTTCCCAGTAGATGAACTGTCCGTGACCCCTCAAGGCCAGCCTGTCCTTTTCTGTTGAACTAGAGCTCATCCCTCATGCCTAAACAAGGACTCCCTTCCCACCTTCCTTCATTCTCTCCTATCCTAACATTATGCCTCATCTAGATCATTACCATATACTTATAAAAATACTGTAATATCAATTATCTTTTTTAAATGTTAATAGCCCTTTCTTGTCTGCAGGGCCTCATTCTTCTGCTTTTGTCCTTGTTTTCTCTTTTCTTGCCCCAGTCATTCCCTTCCTTCCTCAGAGCCATTGTACATGTTACCCTCTTTGCTGGAATGATCTCCTTTAGATATTTGCACAGCTCACCTCAGTATTTCATTACAGTCCCTACTCAAACATTATCTCCTCAGAGAGGCCCCTTATGGCCATTATATCCAAAATACACTTTCTCTCTCTCATGTTCTCCCCTTGTCCTACTGCATTTTTCTTCCTAGCATGTATTACCACCTGAGATACAGATTCGCTATCTTTCCATCAAAACAGAGGCTCTGTGATGGTAGAGACCTTGTTATTTCTATTCATACTGCTGTGTCCCAGCTCCCAGTGCTGTGTCTAATGGATTAAAACACTTGTTGAATGCATGAATAAAATGAAGGTTTATCAAGCTTCAATGTTTACTTGATTCTGGGGGCTCTATATCATCAAAGCCCTGGTTTTCGTTTTCTTTTTCTTTCTCTTTCTTTGCTTGGACTTCAGTGGTGACAGCTTCATTTTAAAGCTGGTCTCCCTTGTGGTAGAAAAGGACTGCAGCAGTTCCAGGCTTCACGTCCAACCCTACTTGAGGCATTTTCAAACTTATTCCGTAGAGTACCACGCAGACAATATCTTAGGCTTTGTGGACCGTACAGTTAAATTCCTGTTGCGACTACTCAGCTGTGCCACTGTACCATGAAAATATGCATAGACAGATTGTAAACAAACGAGTGTGGCTATATTCCAATAAAATTATTTTCAGAAACAGGCAGCAGGCCAGATTTAGCCTGAAGGCTGTAATTTGTTGACTCCTGCCCTATACCATCCAAAAACAAAAACAAAAAACAAGTGTCTTTCCTAGTAGCTCTCTCAGAGGATTGAAGGGGCTTTGGAGGAAAGAACTCTTCGAGAGTTCTCAACAACCCTCTCCTTTTGCCATGTTGCCCTGAATTTTGTCTAATTCCTGTTAGTGAACCAATTCTTAAAATTAGTGGGGTGACAGTGTGCCACTGGTATAAGAGTAGTCATGGCCCAGTCTGAAGCTGCAGGTGGAAGGAGCTTCCCTGAACCTCATGGGCTACATGAGGCTACATGATAATTACTAGAGCAAAACTGTACACAGTCAGGAAAGAGGTAAGGGAATAAATGCTGGGTAGGCACCAACTAAGGTCTACTGTGTAGAAGTAATTGTATTACAGTATGTGTTTGTGCAACTGTTACCCTCCCAAATTGGAATGTAAGCTCCTTGAGCTCAGGCACCACACTGTTTGATTATTAGAAACTTCAGCTTGCATGTTGTACAGGACTTGAATTCAAGTAAACTGGATATAGCAAGAATCCTTTGCTCATGTAGAGTACTATGTTTTGTTGGTTTTGTAAGGATTTAATAATATAAATGCATGTGATCCATTTTCAGTCACATAAGTGACAGGAAGAATTATTATTTGGAAAGTATCTCAAGTTTTTTCATTGTTGATTGAAACCTAGATCTTGAGGGATTAAATTGAATTTCTTTTTTTTAACCAAAGGTCCACAAAAAGGATTCTGGCTTTTGGCGAGACTTTGGCTTTGGAATGACTTGTCAGTATCGATCAGATTTCCTAACCATTGGTAAGTATGCCTTACATTTAAGAATAGAACTATACATGTTTACTATAGAGTCTTGCAGCATTTTCTGAAGGTCTGAGAATCGAGCGTTTTCCTATTAAGTTATGAAGGTCTGAGATTGCCTAAAAAGAGGAGTATGGAGATGTGAAAGGCAAAGTTTATAATTAATGTTTCTGAATGAAAAAAAATGAGATCATAAAGATGAAAGTGTAAAGGAATATTTACTTGTTTCTTTAAAATCAAACACTCATTTTTAAAAACATCAGTTTGTGTTGTTACCAATATTTGTAGTTGTTTTGAATGCTCTTACCAAAGATCTCTACATAACTTTGGTGTTGTGCTCATGAATTATTACATCTGGAAGTAATATTAGATTATCTAGTCCAAGGGCTTTCGCATTTTTTTATTTAGAGATGAAATCCCTCTTTAATTATCTGTTAACTCTTATGAAAATCCTAGTATTCAAAATCTTTCTAGCTCTGATTGAAGTTGGAGTGGGGGACTTGTAATCACTGGCTTAATCATGCACTCCTTGAAGCCAAAGATGACCCTGAAGAATCTGGTCTAAGCCCCCTGTCCCACTCTGGCTTCAGCCTTACCCAGCAAAAAATAGATTGTCAGAGTACAGTTTAAGAAAGCAGGCTGAAGGGGCACTTGGGTGGCCCAGTTAGTTAATCATCTCACACTCTTGATTTCAGCTCAGATCATGATCTTCACTTCGTGAATTTGAGCCCCACATCAGGCTCATAGCGGACAGCTCAAAGCCTGATTGGGATTCTGTCTCTTCCCCTCTCTCTGCCCCTCCTGTGCATGCTTGCTTTCTCTCTCTCTCTCTCTTTCAAAATAAAAAATAAAGCAGACTGAAACTTGATTCCATGTCCCTAATCAGTCAGTGGCTACATTTCCATAGCACATAAGAATATATTTTATGTATTTGTGTGTAGACACATACACACATATATTTATATATTATATATTTTATAATAGAATATATTTTATGTACTTTTTAGGTCTGTCTTACATTCATTTTTATAACCATCCATTTATTTTGGAAATTCCTCCACCTTGTCTCTTTATTATTGTAACATTTGAATCATGGAAAATCAGCAGATAGCAATAAGAAGACTATTAAATGAAACTAATGCCCTTTTCCCTTATTTCTGGCTTAATAAAACAGCAAGTATACATCATTGCCTTCTAACCTATGTTACTTCTCACTGCTCCTTTCTCATTATTTTCTCTTCATACTCCTGTTCGATCTCTGTTGGTGCAGTTAATGGTGTCCCACATTTCTCTGGGATTGTTCATTTTTCATTATTCTTTTTCTCTCTGTTCTTTGGATTGCATAGTCACAATTGATCTGTCCTCAAGTTTGCTGATTCTTTGTTAGTTCAGATCTTCTTTTGAGCAACTCTAATGAATTTTTCATTCGAATTGTACTTTTTTAACTCCAGAATTTCCATTTGGTGCTCGCACTCCCCCTCCTCCCCTCTCTGTGTATATCATATATGTATGACTTCTGTCTTTCCATTAATATTTTCTATTTGATGAAACATTGTCATTTTCTCTTAAGTATGATTTCCTTTAATTCTTTGAACATATTTATAATGATTGTTTTGTAATTTTTGTAAAAACCCAACATCTAGGCCCTCTCACAGTTTCTGTTGGCTAGTGTTTTTTTCTGGCATATGGGTCACACTTTTCTGTTTCTTTACATGCCTTATAATTTCTTTCTTGCATACTGAACATTTTGGGTAATATATTGTGGCAAATATGGATATTGATTCCCTCCTTCAAGCCTCCAGGGCTTGTTTTTTGTTCTGTTTTCTGCTTGTTTGTTTATTGACTTGGCTTTACTATTCTAATGAATTTTATCTCCCCACCCTCCCTCCACCCCCTAGCAATATGAAGCCTCTCAAGTTATTCCTTAGGGCATGTGCACAGTCATCGTGGAATGACATGGATTTAGTAGAGCTCTCTTTTACTCTGTGTGCCTCCGTTGGTAACTCCCATCTGTTAGGCTCCACTAATGGCTCACTGGTTTGCTCTCTAGTTTTTGATAGTGCTCTGGGGCATAAATTGCCCCACAGTCTGGCCCAATTAAATTGAACCATTTTGCAAGGTAGCTTTTGAGGCAAATCTTTGAGTTTTGTTCAGACCTCAGGAGGACTCTTAGCTGTCTCTTTCCCTGTTTCTCTCCAGTAAACTAACTGGCCTACATTTTAGCTTATTGGTCTAATGGAGCTATCAGCCTCCTCTTCATTGCTTACCACCAAAAATCTCCATTATTTTCAAGAGCCCCCTTAGGCTTGAACTTCTGCACACTTTCAAGTAAAGTCAGTTCCTTTGGGAAAAGCTTTGAAGCAGTTTGTTCTCATGCACTGCCTCCTCCCCTGGGGAAAAAAAATCTCTGAGCCTCTCCTCCAGAGCTGGAGGTAGAGACAGTGGCACAGTTCTCTCAGAGTGACATCCCTACCTTATGAGTAGGACATGGGGGAGGGGAAGAGCAGTCCCACTCCCTTCTGGAATGGAGCCTCTACCTTATGACTGTGAGCTGGGTGAGGAAGAGAGCCCCTATTCTCTCAGCACTTGTTTGGAATTTGACCTCTTTCATTGTGGAGATTCTGTTCTTTTCTCCCTTTCCTCTCCTTCTGATATTCCCATTATACATATGTTATACCTTTTGTAGTTGTCCCACAGTTCTTAGAAATTCTATTTTGATCTGTTTTTACCCCAGTCCTCTTTGGGTTTGCCTTTTCATTTTTGGAAGTTTCTATTTTGTCCTCAGGCTCAGAGATTCTTTCCTCAGCCAATACAAAGACATTCTTCCTTTGTTACATTGTTTATCTTTAGCATTTCTTTTTTATTATTCCTTAGAATCTCTCACTCTGCTTACATTACCCATCTGTTCTTACATGTTGTCTACTTTTTCTAAAAGAGCCCTTAGCGTATCAATTACAGTTGTTTTAAATTCCCAGGCTGATAGGGGCGCCTGGGTGGCTTAGTCGGTTAAGCGTCCGACTTTCGCTTAGGTCATGATCTCGCGGATCGTGGGTTCGAGCCCCGCTTTGGGCTCTGTGCTGACTGCCAGCTCAGAGCCTGGAGCCTGTTTCAGAGTCTGTGTCTCCCTCTCACTCTGACCCTCCCCTGCTCACGCTGTCTCTCTCTCTCCTAAAAATAAATAAAACATTTAAAAAAAAAAAAAAATTCCCAGGCTGATAATTTCAACACCTCTGCCATATCTGAGTCTGGTTCTGATACTTGCTCGTATGTCTTTAATCTTTTTTTTGTCTTTTAGTTAGTATGCCTCATTTTTTTCTTCATAGCTAAACATAATGTATTGGGCAAGGCCTTTAGTAATCGGTGGTGAAGTGTAGGAAAAGAGGATATATTCCATATACCTGTGATTAGGCCTCAGTCCTTTAGTGAGATTATATGTCTGGACCCTTAACTTCATAAGTGTTTCTTGGATACTGCCCCAACCTTTGGTGGAATAGGATGGCTAGAGTGGGCTGGAGTTGGGTATGTCCTTCTCCCAGGTAGATTTGACTCTGGTAGAATAGTTTCTCCTGAGGGCAGGCCTTGTTAAGAATAAAGTGTTCTCTCTGGCTTATTTCAAAATGATTACTTTCCCATTGCCCTGCTGAAAGCACTAAGGGATTTTGCTCTAGTCTTCACAGCGAGAACTTGCTAGAGCTCCTAAAGGAGTGTAGGGACCTTCCTATGACTGGGCCCTCTGAAATTTTCAACTCTTCATCATTTACAGTTCACATTTCCACCCCCTCCTTACTCCAGTACTGGTTCCCCTGGAGATTTCTGCTAGTAGGTTTCTGCTCTAATACTTGCAATTTCGGTTTTACCTGCCTGTCTCTCTAATTTGGAGGTGGCCATTTCCTCTGTGACCTTATTTCTTTAAGGAATCTGAGAAGAGTTGTTCATTTTTCAGTTTGTTTGGCTTTTTACTTTTTGGTAGGATGAAATTGACTTCTTAGCTCTGTTTGTGCTGGACCAGAAACTGGAAGTCTTCCATTTATGTTAAGTAGCTATACCGTCTCTAATATTTGAAGAGCTTCTATCTACAAGGAAGAAAAACCAAGACATATTATACATTGTGTTTAGTAAGGCTGTGACTATTTAATACTTTTTAGGAATCTCAGGATTATTGTCATCCTTTGAGTGTGAAATTAAGTGGCATATAATTATTTGACAGAAGACATAATTTGGAAATCTAGCTCCTAATTAAAGAATTAATCTGTTCTCAGTTTTTAAAAATCTTTCCTAGTTCTTCAAAAAACTCCAAATGGTTTATGTTTTCCATGCTTCTTTCGGATGTTTATTGTTCAGCTTAAGCCAATGTGAAAATAGTCTCAACTTTATCTTGTTTCATGTATTCACCCACTCCACTTATCCATTTGCCCCATCACTCCATCAGAATTGTTCTAGTAGGTAACATGTATTGTTTCTAGGTCTGCCTGGTTCTTTTTTAAGTTCTTAATTAAGCAGCACATGCATGACCATTTCTTCCTCAAAACACTTTTCTTCACTTGACTACTCTGATAGCTTAATATCCAGAATGTTCTCCATCTTCTGGTGCCATTTTTCAGTCTCTTTTGCTGACTTATCTTTCTCTGCATGTTTAACCTTTACTTACTTAGCATTTAGACCTGATCCCTATTTTCTTAAACTCCTTCAGTAATTTCATCCATTCCTACGGCTTTTAAATCATCTGTGTGCCCATTCTCAAATGTATCCTTTCACCTTAGCCATTTCTTCTCTTTTCTCCTCTGGAAAATTTTCTGTAACCTAGAAAAACTTGCATCTCAAAGGATAATTATGTTAATTATAATATTAATAGTGGTGAGATTATGGGTGATTTATATTTCCTTCTCCTTTGTTTGATTTTCTCTAGATTTTCTACATAACTTTGATGTTTACAAAGCACTCTCAAATATTTAATCTCATTTTGATACTCGCAACAACAGACCCTGTGCTCCTAGATATCTGCTCCTAACTGACTTCCAAACCAGGATGTCAGTCCTCTACATCAGGTGTCTTTAGGCTGTACCATGCCATCTCATTTGAAGCAGAACATCTTAATCCTTATCAGGTCTGACTGTGCTCTAGCTGTCAGACAGTTAGGTACAGTGTCCATTTTTATCCTGCAGGTGGATTCGACATGGAAGTAAAAGGTTGGGGTGGAGAAGATGTTCATCTTTATCGAAAATACTTACATGGTGACCTGATTGTGATTCGGACTCCAGTTCCTGGTCTTTTCCACCTCTGGCATGAGAAACGCTGTGCTGATGAGTTGACCCCTGAGCAGTACCGTATGTGCATCCAGTCCAAAGCCATGAATGAGGCCTCTCACTCACACCTGGGAATGCTGGTCTTCAGGGAGGAGATAGAGACCCATCTTCACAAACAGGCATACAGGACAAATAGTGAAGCTGTTGGTTAACGTAATCATTGGCATACTAGTCTGAACCACAAACCAGCACTATTTTTTTAGCCTTAATTCCAATTCCAGATGCAGTGCCTCTTTCAGAGAAGACATGCTTATTTTTTGTGTTCTTTCTGGCATTACTTTACTTCAGCAGTTTAACTTGATACGGAAAGAAAAGCAAGTGTTTCAGTGCAAAGCCTGTTTTGTGAGAATACTGTATTTTGGAATTGCTGACAAATTGAAATCTGGTGTTCGCCCCAAAAGTAGTTTTGAGTTAGTTTCTACCCTGCACCCGTTCTGATGTGCCCTGGTTGCATCTGGGTTGAGGGATGGAATGTGTTGTGCTCAGGGTGGGTCAAGAGCATCCAGTCCTGCAGAAAGGACAGAGTGTTACGGATGGATTGTGTTGGCAAGAGTTCTTCATCTGCTGACCGCTGAATCAACCTGCTTTTAAAGTAAGATCTTTAGTCAGTTGCTTGAAGAATCCTTTTTCACTGAAGCAGAGGATGACTAAATGACACATCTGAAATTCACAATCAATCAAAAGAAATCAGAAATTAAAACCCCTTAATGTTTCTTAGCTCCCTGAATGTCTGGTATTACACAAATGAGTAATAGTAGAAAATACTCAGGTTAAAATCTATGACTTGATTAAAACTATTAATGTGTCCTCATGTTCTAGATTATTAACCAAAGTTGCTATAGATTGTTTTAAGTAAACAAATAAACATGGAAATGTCTTTACTAGAACACTTCTGTTGGAGAACAGGACACTAGTGATATCTGGGAACATGAGTTTACATGAGCCAGGTGCTACCGGGGCCTTCCTATAGTGGTTCAGAATAGATGAACATAGCATGCTTTTGTGTGTTTTTTGCTTTGCATTGTCTCATTTAGCTTGAATCCATATATATTTATTATCCTTTTTTTCTAATATGTTAATATATGCTACATCTGTATTTGTAATATAGTGATACTTTGAGTTGAGAGAGAGTTTCATGAAGGGAAAAAACAATTGAATGAGGTATACCATAGATCACACTGATTTGTGAAAAGAGATGGAGGGGAAAGTGATCTGAATGGAAATCTGAATTACAGAATATTTTAGAGAAATATATTGTTTGCAGATAGAATAATGTTTTAATCAAGGTATAAATTATGTTAATGAGACAAGGTGAATATGAAGTTATATTCAATTTTTTTTTTTAATTTTTTATTTATTTTTAGGAGAGAGAGAGAGACAGCGTGAGCAGGGGAGGGTCAGAGAGAGAGGGAGTCACAGGCTGAAACAGGCTCCAGGCTCTGAGCTGACAGTCAGCACAGAGCCCGACGCGGGGCTCGAACCCATGAACTGCGAGATCATGACCTAAGCGAAAGTCGGACACTTAACCGACTAAGCCACCCAGGCGCCCCAATAAGAAGTTATATTCAGATGGGACTGTATACTATGTTATTTATCACACATGGATCTTTTGCCAGAGGGTCAATTGCCAGATCCCAAAATTGGAGATATGGTGAAAGGCACGCATAGATTTTGATTTAGCTTTTAAAAGGGACCTATATTGTATCCTTTCTATGTGTATATAAACCCCTGAAAATTTACAGAAGAAAAGTCATTACTTTTTACTCAGTAAATTCTATCATCTGAAATATAAATTCCAAATTTCTTGGTGCTACATGAATTCATTTTACAGTAACTCTTATGAATTATTCTTTCAAGTTTTGGATAGTTTAGGCTTTTTTTAAGTTGTGTAAAATGTTCTCTGAAGAATTATTAGGCCATTGTCTCCTTTTATATACAATTATTTATTATGAAGACCAGTGAATTTGGTATTTAAAGTGAGAGAACCTAATTATTTGCAAAGGTAAGTTGCAGCTTGTTTTTTGACAGAATCCAGTGATTTCACCTTTTCTCTTTTTTAAAAAAAAAAACTTTAATTTAAAAATGGGAACCTAAGAATGGAAACATACTGTGTTTTTGACATTAAATGGTACCAATAAAGTATTTTATTACCAAAAGTTAAGTGAAAATGTGATAAATTAATTTTTTTCTGTTGCAAAATACCATAAATACAGAAAAGTGTGTAACATGTAATTGTGTAATTTAAAGACTAATAAAGCAAACAGCTACCAGGAGTGAGATAAAGAACATTGTCAGTGAAAGGCCTCTGTGTGCCCCTTCTTGATTACACACCCTCACCCCCCACAATAGTAGCCATTCTGATTTCTGTGATAATTTTTCACTTGTTTTTCTTAGTTTTCCCAACTGTATATGTATCTCTGCTGAAAAGACTGTTTACTTTTGCCTGTTTTTGAATTTATATGCATATTATTTCATTATATATTCTCTAACTTTCATTCAGTATTCTATTTTTGAGGTTCATTCATGTTAATATCAAATTCATTTTTATTATTGATAGGTACTCCACTGTATGAATGTACTGACTATTCACTAACTCTGTTGTTTAAAGATATTTGGCTTGTTCATAGTTTTTTTGTTGTTTGCTTTTGCTATCAGAAGCAGTACTGTCCTGAACACTGCTTGACATACCTCTCACAATAAGTGTACAAGGATCTCTCTAGGAGTAATGATGCTGGGTCATCAGTTGTATGTACATGCTGTTTCCAAAGTGGACCGTCTTCAGCACTGTGAGTTCATTTTGCATCCTTGGCGATACTTAATTTTGTTAGGTTTATTAATTCTTGCTAGTCTAGTGGGGCTTAGGCATGAATTATAGTTATAATTTGCATTTCAGTCTTTTTGCCCATTTTTATCAGTTCATAGGAATTCATCATATAACTAATTCTTATTGCTTAAATATCTTCTCCCAGGATGTGGTTTGTCTTTTCCCATTCTTGATGGTACTTTCTCATTAATAAAAATTAACTTTAGGGGCGCCTGGGTGGCTTAGTCGGTTAAGCGTCCGACTTTCGCTTAGGTCATGATCTCGCGGTTCGTGGGTTCGAGCCCCGCCTCGGGCTCTGTGCTGACTGCCAGCTCAGAGCCTGGAGCCTGTTTCAGTCTGTGACTCCCTCTCTCTCTGACCCTCCCTGCTCACGCTGTCTCTCTCTCCTAGAAATAAATTAAAAAAAAAAAACTTTAATGTGACTATTTTTTCCTTTATGGATTCTACTTTTTATTATCGATTTATAACCTTATATTAAGGAAAGATTGCTTAAAGCTATTGTTCTATATTGTCTTCTGCCTCATATATACCTTTGCTTTTCCTAGTTAGATCTTTAACCTAACTGGAAGAGCTTTTTGTATATGCCATGAGATAAAGATGGTATTACACTTTTTCCCAGTGTCACCTTAAATATAGTCCATATTTTTCCCACTCATCTGCAGAACCACTCCCATCCATCAGATCTCCATATGTGCAGAGGTCTTATTCTGGGCTCTCTCTGTTCAATTAGGCTTTCTGTCCATCACCATACCCTTACATCATGGTCTAAATTACTATAATTTTATAAGAAGTCAATATTTCTGAGAGCTAGCTCACTTGCCTTGTTCTTAACAACTGTCATGGCTATTTGCAGCCCTAGTGCTTTCAGATAAATTTGAGAATAAACTAGTTAACTTTCATGAATTTGATTAGAATTTCATTGAATCTATAAGATCACTTTAGGGAAATTTTACATCTTTATGGTACAGAGTCTTCCAATCCTTGAACATGACATATCTATTTAGGTCTTTATTGTCTTTCAATTAAATTTTATACTTTTTCACATGGGATTTACATGTAGTATTTTACAGATTTTTCCTAGATACTTTGCATTTTTTATGCCATTGTAACTATGTTTTTTTCTTTTTTTTATTGTCTATTGCTGGTGTTTAGAAATCCAGTTGATTTTTGTGTTCAGCAACCTTGCCAGCCTTGTATTTCTAGTTTCTTTCACATTTTTTTGTTATGTAATGATATCTCTATGAAGAGTAAACATTTTCTTCTCAATTTTTATATCTTTATTTTCCATGTCTTACTGTGCTTGTTGGGATTTGTTGTGCAGTGTTGACTGGAGGTGATAATAGTGGACTTCCTGCCCATGTTTCTGATTTCAAGGGGAACACTCAGTGCCTCATCAGTAAGTATGGTATTTGCTGAAGATGTTTTTATAAATGCCTTTTATCAAGTTAACAAAGTTACTTTATGTTACGGCATCTGTTGAGATGATCATGAGTTTTTTTACATCTTTGATATGTTAACTTGAGTTAATCAGTTTTCTGAAGTACTCTTGCATTCCTAGGGTAAACTCCAATTATTCATGATGTATTATCCTTATTATGCTTTGCAGGATTTAGTTTATTGTGCATGTGCGCGTGCACGCACACACACATGCTTCATTTGCATATCTGTATGTGTATGGGTGTTTATATCTATATATATTTCAGGTGTTTTTCATCTGTGTTCATGAGTTTTTATTAAGGTTATGCTAGCCTATAAAGTAAGTTACAGGTCTTCCTTCTTACTCTGTTCTAAAAAAGTTTACTTGTAAGACTGGAATTATTTCTTTGAATATTTAGCAGAACTACCTGAATGCCAATGACCATGAAATTTTCTATATGGGAAGATTTTTTTTTTTTAATGTTTTATTTATTTCTAGGAGTGAGAAAGAGAGAGCGTGAGCAGGGGAGGGTCAGAGAGAGAGAGGGAGTCACAGACCAAAACAGGCTCCAGGCTCTGAGCTGGCAGTCAGCACAGAGCCTGGTGCAGGGCTTGAACCCACGAACCATGAGATCAGGACCTGAACCAAAGTTGGACGCTTAACTGACTTGAGCCACCCAGACACCCCGAGATTTTCTCTTTCTGTTAAAGTCAGTTTTGATTATGTTATTTTAGATAAGGCTTAGAAGAACTTAGAAATTCTTCTAGGAATTTATAGTGATAAATTTGAAATTCTAGATGAAATATACAAAGTTGTTTACAATATCCTCTTATTATCTCTGTAATATGTACAGGATCTCTAGTGATCATCTTTCTTTCATTCCTGATCATAGTTGTGCCTTTTGTTTTTTCTTGGTTAACTTTGCCAGAGGCTGACCAGTTATTTCAGTTCTTTGAAATAACTGACTCCTGCCAGCCACATGTGAGGGATCCACTTGTGTCGCATCGTCCCAACATAGTATTTTCAGTGTTTTCAATTTAGACTCTTTAATCTCTATTGAGTATTGTACAGTTCTCTTTTTGGTTAGTTTATTACTAGGGAAATGATATCTTTTCATGTGCTTATTGGCCACTTGAAGATCTTTTGTGAAATGTCTAGTAAAATTTTTTTGCCTATTTTTAAATTGCCTTTTTTTTAATTGGTAGGAGTCACTTCTGTATTCAGGATGTGAGTCTTTCGTCAGTTTTATGTATTACAAATATCTTCCCCTATGCAGAGAACTGTTTTCATTCTCTTAATGTTATCTGTTAATAAACACAAGCTCTTAATAATGTCCATTTTATCATTTTTCTTTCTTTTATGGCCAGTGATTTTGGTATCCAATTTAAGAAACTTTAACTGCTCCAAAGTAAAGGAAGAATTTTCCCATTTTCTTTTAGATGCTTTATTGGGTAAGATTGCCTATAACTTCCCTTCTCCTCTTTGTTGAGCCCTTCATACTTAGATCTGTGATGCATCTAGAAGTATTTTTTGTATATAGTATGAGAATCAAGAGTCCATCTTTAGAGGTGCCTGGGTGGCTCAGTTGGTTGAGCATCCCAACTTTGGCTCAGGTCATGATCTTACGGTTAGTGGGTTTGAGCCCCACGTCAGGCTGTGCTGACAACTCAGAGTCTGGAGCCTGTTTCGGATTCTGTGTCTCCCTGTCTCTCTGCCCCTCCCTGACCCATGCTGTATTTCTGAATCTCAATAATAATAAACATTAAAAAAAATTAAAATTTTTTTAAAAAGAGTCAATCTTTAGCATTTCTTTCAGTGAAGGTCTGCTGATAGCAAACTCCATTTTGGTTCATAAATATCTTTATCTCATTTAAAAAATATTTTTTGAAGAGTATAGAATTCTATAGAGGTTGGGTTTGTTTGGTTTGTTTTTTAGCACATTGATGTTATTCTACTGTCTTCTGGCTATAGCTATTTCCTTAGTTATTAGCTTAAGGTTGATACTCCTTTGAAAGTAATCAACCTTTTTCCCTGGCTGCCTTTAGGATCTCCTCTTTATCCCTGTTCTGTATCACTATGATATGTGTGTCTGCAAGTTGTTGTTGTTGTGTTGTTTCTGATCTTGCTTGAGATTCTTTGGGCTCCGTAGATGATGATTTTTTATCAGTTCTGAAAAGATTTTCAGCTATTATATTTCACTGTCTCTACCTCATTCTTTCTCTCAAAAGCTCTGATAACATGTTAGACCTATTGTATTCTCTATACCCTTTATGTCTCTTAACCTATTTCCTATTTTCTAGTATTACACTTGTAATTTTTTCGGAATTATGACCAAATTTGGAGAAGAAACTCTATTCACTCTTTAAGAAATGAAAATGAATTTTAAAATTCCAACATTTTCTTATATTCTTGATAACACTGTTTCTTCAACATTGTTGCTGAAGATTCATACCTAAGAGTTTGGGGTATGTTAGGATAGATATTTAGGGGAGAGGGGAGTGGTAGCCCTTCACCTTCCTCATAGTATCAGGACGTCCTTTCTGGGAATAAAACTAGAAATTTTGTTAGTATAATCTAAGGCCACTAGCCTGTATGTGAGTAATAGGTTTTTCATTTAGGAAGTAGTTCTGAATCCCCAATTTGTGGCAATTTTTCCCATATATGTTTATGTACTGGTTAAATTTAACACAAGAGACTCTTCAGTAATGTTAGAATATATTAACCAGAACTTCAGTTGTTCCTTTGAAAAGGTCATTTATAATTCTGTTTCACTTTTCCCAGGAGATTCTGCTCTGAGGGAGAAACGGGGTTCAGTTTCATCAGGAGTACCCAGCTAACACTGGATGAACTAATAACTAATGAACCAGGCACTGCACTTTCTGCCATGTAACATTACAACAACCCCTTCAAAGAAGGGGCAGAGAGTATTGTAGGAGACAGAAAATATTGTAAATTTATCTTAATCATGAGAAAATAGAGGCTTTAAAAGCTAAACAACATTTCCAAGGATACCCTGCTGAGAACTGGAAACTAGGATTCGAATCCAAATAGTTTAACCTTTGATTCCTTGCTCTTAACGCTTATCCTGTCTTGCCTCCCTGGGGAACAAGGCATCTGTTTTATATACAGGTGTGATGGGTGTGTGTTTCACAAATAATCTCAGTTTTGTCACAGAAGTCTCAATGGCCTTATGAGAGATCCTTAGCTTATTTCATGTCACATGATGCTATAACATAGATTTGTTCCTGAAATGTGTGTGTGAAGTGAAAGGCGGTGTTCAGGCATCATATCTGGTGTTAGGAGCTGCACACCGTGCTGGTCCCTGGCCACAGCTACACAAATGGCTCCTACTCGGAAAGCCAAGACTAGTGAGTGAGACAGATGCCAGATGATGTAAGGTGAGAAAACAGATGGGGCCCAGAGGAGCACAGAGCACCACTCACCAGAGAAGCTGTAAGGAGACTCTGGAAGAATGTGTGTGACGACAGGACCACAGTACATTCGAGGAGGTACACTAGTGACATGAAGGTTCTGTGTGTCTGTGAAGCAGAGTGTACCTTGAAGAAGTGGGCTGTACCTGGGAGAGGTGGACTGTGAGGATCAGCAGAAGAGCTTCCCAAACGTGCTGGACTCCCCACTCCCATGTTTTCCCCTTTAGTGAGGCTGCAGTGGGGCCCCGAGATCCATTTGAACGAGTGTCCAATGCTGCTAATGCTGCTGTCAAAGAGCCACACCTTGCGAAGCACACCCTAGAGGGACTTCCCTGTGAGTGAAGGCGCACCACAGCCAGCCTAGAGAGCTCGCCACCCACTTCCAGCTCAAGCTCCACGGCCAAGGCACACACCGAAGGACGTGCTGCCCCTTCTTCAGCTGAGGTAGGTAGAAACCTTCAAAAGTAACTTTACCAGGACATTAAGAATTCCATTGAGTTATAAAGACTGAAAAAGTGTCGTTTACCCAAAACTCAGTGTGCATCCTCATAGGTGTCCTCATTTGCTCTACAAACACCTAAGCACCTATTGTGTGCCGTCCACAAGCCACTAGAAGGACAGCAGGTGATAAAGCCCCACAGGCCTAGCCTTCAGTACAGTGGCCACTAGCTGTTTACACCTAAAATTAGAAATTCCATTCCTCAGTTGTGTTGGCTACATCTCAGTGCTCAGCACATAGATGTAACTAGCAGCAATGCAAATAGAGAGCATTCCCATCACAGAAAGTTTTCTGTTGGGCTCTGCTGGTCCAGTGGGCATGACAGACACTGCATACATTGAAAAATGAGTCCAGGTTAGCTCTGAGGGAACAGGGTAAGGTTCAGTGAACTATAGAACAGATCTCATCCAGCCTGGGCATTGTTGACAGAGTGGCAGTGGGATAGGCTGGGGAGACACAGATGGGAGTTTGGCTCCCATTCCAGTGACTCAGTGCTTTTCCTTCAATTCCACAAACTCTTGTGTCCCTTCCAACAAATCCCTTTACTTTAGTACTTTTGAAGGTGACTCATCACAACAGAAAGAGCCCCATCTAGAACTGCATTCTGCAAACTGTTCTACAGAAACATGTCAGCAGGTGTCCCCAATTCCCCTGTCCCAGGAGAGACCCACAGAGCCCATGGTCACTGACAGTTCTGATTAGTCCTGAAGTAAAGGGGCATTTACAGTCTTACATGAGTTAGGTTTCCTGAACGTATATGACCATGTGATAGAATCAACTAGTGAAACAGTTTTGGATCTTACTTTGAGGAGAGCAGGACTAGAACATGCGTCTTATACAACTTTGTCTTGTTTTGCATTATTTATTTGAAAAGCCCTTTGTCAGAAGGTGTTGTGTAGATGAGAGTCCCTTGTTCCTTCTCTGAAGGGCCATGTAGGACCTGGACATCCTCACACCTCTGTGCCATCAGGCCTCACCAGCTACACACAGAGAGCAGGCATGCAAGGGGAGCAACATGTTCTTTTATTGATGCAAGTACGTCCAGTCACACCAACAACTGACATCCTGCGTTATGGTACAGCTTTGTACTCAGTTCATCTCAAAATACCAAAACATCATAGGGTGTGTCTCAAATTGGGAAAATAAAGTAGCAAACATAGACACTGTATCAGATAGCTACTAGAACTGATGACCCAGTGGAGTGCACACTGACATGAAAGCTCCTTAACTCGCAAGACAGAAGAAAGTGTGCTAACGTTGTATTCCAAATATAGATTCTCAAGTTTTTAGCCTTTCTTTATCCCAAATACATAAACAAAGCAATATGTCTACCAAGATACGCTATGTACTATCTAGAACATCTGAAAAGTGCAAAAACACTGTGACAATACAGTGTAAATAATCCTGCTCCACCCAGGGCTGAGGGCAATGTCCGCATCGGATTGGGGAGCCACCCCTTCCTGAGGCCTCACCTCCACATCTCCAGGATCTCCTAGGAGCTTTGGGAATTAGCAACTAATGGACCCATCCTCACTCGGGCATCTCGGCTGCAGGCTCCTGGGAAGCCAGGCATGCGGAGAGAAACAAGGGTGAGTAGTTCCGAACCTGCTTGTGCAGAATGAAAGCCCTGCTGTGAGGGGGAGAGAGTCAGAGCAAATGGCCCACCTCTGGCTTTTGAGGGATCAGGACATGCCTTCCCACAGCCAGAAAGACAAGATGAGTGTACTCTTCAAGTTTGGGTATGGAAAATACCTCTCATTGCTGGGCAATTTTCTGTGAGTGGGCTCCAGCAGTCTGGTCTGGCTAATATTGTTTCAGAATCTCTTCAGGGGAGCCCCCCACCCAGTGGGAAAGAGGAGGCAGTCCGCTAGAATACCAATTTGTGAGTTGCTTCTTTTCACTTTGTACTAGTTTCAGGAACTGCTTTAAATGTCCCTATCCTGAAGTCCACCTTGTTCTCTCTTCACTACAGCTCAGCGTACCTCTCAGTTACAGCCTGGGAAACAGACAATTCCACCACACCCTCCCCCCCCCCCACATTTATTTTAGATTTTCTCTTTTCCTAAAATGTAGTTGAAGAACAATTTGCCAGACATATTCCAACAGAAAATATGCTGCCAGTTATCCCCCTGCCCCTCCCCGACCCCCTAAATCCCTGATAAAGGAAAATGAAAATGTAAACTTTGGAAAGCCTGTACTCAAGGTTTGCTTCTAGAAGTATGCAAATGAGGCCCCCTGGCCAGCCAAGCCCTTCTTGCTAGAACCTCTCTGGCCTAGGCTTTGAGGGCAGGTACTTTGTGGCGCAGGTCAGAGCTCTCCTGGCATTTCCCTGGCACTGGCTGGCTGAGGGCTAAAAGAACGGAGTGGGAGACCGGCCCTCCAGTACTCTCTAAGGCACTAACCCCGACATCAGAGACACTGGCTGGAAGGGCGCCCAAGCAGGCAGGGCTCACATTGGTTTTGGTTGGGTTTTTTTTTTTTAATATTTTTTCATAAGATGTTAATAATCAAAAGTAGAAAATAAAAATCTACATTTCATTAGAATAAGATGTTATCATGGATGCCATCTCCCATGATACTCTTTCCCCACCCTCCCCGAAGCAGGGCCCTGCCCTGTTATTTAAAATAAACAACAAAAAAAAACTTTGTAAGTGCCAAAGGTTGATGCATGAAATAATTACTTTTTTTCCATAAAAGTTATATACAAAATGGACCCCAGCCAGTGAGGCCTCCTCATCTCAACCCTTATCAATCAAGATTAAAACTCAGTGCATGTGTGTGCTTCATCCAGCGTCTGCAGGCTGCATCCGCGCCTTCAGGCTCTGTTAAGGAGAGTCGTCCTAAAGGTAAGCAGGGCATAGAGAAATGGTCAGGTGGTTGGCAGGCCCCTCCCCTGAGCAGGCAGAAGGCAGGCCACACTATTTGGGGAGGGCTTGGATTCAAAGAGCCAGCCATCAGGAGAAGGGTCAGGGACACTCAGACCCAAGTCCTCAGCCTCCCACCGACTGGCAGCCTGTGCAGAGACCCCCGCTGGCTGCCTTTCAGAAGGGCAGACCCATCACGCTCCCCAGTCCTGTCCCTTCCGGTAGACTTGGGCACGGGGCTGGTCTCGGGCTCGCAGGCCTGTCCCTGGGGTTCTCCTACCTGAGAGTCTTCCAGCTATCCTTCTCCATGTGGTTTTCAGGACCTTCACTTTCAAAGGAGGCGATGAAGAGAGCTAAGAGATGAGAAGCCCCTCAGAACCCATGTCCACATGCAGTGAGTCTGCCTCCCATACCAGTTGTCCCTTCCTTTCTAGGGGTGCAACCGGGCCTGTCCACAGGTCTCTACTCCCTGGGGTTCTAGAGCTCCCATCTTGGGGACTGAGAAGTTTCCTGGTTCTGCAGCACGCTTAGGTGGCTTCCAGAGCCTCCTCTACCCACAGCTCCCCCCCGGTGATCAAGCCTGCCTCCCAGGGTAACCCCCCCCCAATGAAAGCAGAGGACGTGGGGGCGTCAGGGTGACATGTACAGTGTGGGGAGGTGGGTGTGCTGCCCTGGGGCACTGGGCCTCACCTTCCTCGCTGTAGATGGGTGCCGTGAGCAGGTAGTTCTGAATCTTCTTGTCCTTCTCGAAGGGACACTCTACCTGAGTCCATGTCATGAACTCATGGATCTGTCTGGAGATTTCCCAAAATTTCTGAAGGTACAGAAGACCAACTGGATGTTCATTTGTCACCTTATGCTTGAAATCCTTGGTTTGTTCAGGGGATGTAGGTTCTGGTTTTATTCTGCACCCCAGCAAGATGGGCTGACTGTGGCCACGGCAACACTTTATGCAGCATTAGAGCCAGTAAGTGTCCCCAAGACTACTCCATCCTGCACTTTGCCTAAGCCTGAGGCTGCAGCAGGGTCTGTGCCTCCCCCCATGCAAGACTCAGAGGGCCGCATCTGGGACTCCAGGCTGAGGCAGGTATGCCAGCCATACCCAGCACAGCACCACCAACCTGAACGTGTCATGACCTCATTCTGTGGGGAGCTGTAGGGGCAACAGGGCTGTCCAGTGCTTCGTCACACAGGTATAGGATAGGAAGGAGTTATGGATTCTTACACAGGCCCCAATCACCATTGTCCTACCTTCCCACCATTGGCCAGCTACCCTTGGCTTTCATCTGGAATTCTGCTGCCTCTTTCTCCCTGCTTGAGTACCTTATTGCCTAAAACCTTTCTTACTCCTAAACCCCCAGAAGTAGCCCCTTCTCTACTCTCTGGTGGGGTCAGTGTTGGGACCAGGGTCTTGGGTAAATACGACTTCCCTGTGGCTCCAAGCCCAGAAGGGTTGGAGCCACACTTATACTATGCAAACAACACACATAACCCACCCTGGAGCTTTCAGTCCTAAAGGCCTTTCTGAAAAGGGCCACTGCCTTGCTGCTCTAGTGGCACAGATTCTGCCTGCCCTGCCCTGTGTTGGGACAGTCTGGCCCCCCTCCCCTCAGATCACAAGAGTGTTGAGCTCACCTTGAAGTTAACATGCCCATTGGGCAAGTGGTTGGTATGGATTTTGTGCAGGAAATAAATGTCCTTAACGAAAAGGTTGAATACAGGGATAACGATCTTCTCTCTGCTGCTGTTGGCCATCTGGGACCTTTGTGTGGCCCCCTGCAGGGCAGTGCGGTAGTTGCAGAAGTTGCTGGATGGGTCCATGTGGTGCTGTGGGCAGACAGGAGGACTTGGTTGGCAGTGGTCTCCCTGAACCCCTGACTTGCTCAGGATGCCCCTTTGCAGAGCAGGAAACAGCGATGGGGAAGGCACTTCCCCACCGGGCAGCCCTGGACTGTCACCAGAAGAGGCCTCCTTTCTGGGAGTGAGCACCCGGCTGAGTACTGGGTTTGGATCCAAACATGAGGAAAGTTACAGAGAGGTCTCACAGCTCCCATACACCTCTTCCCTCCCCTGCTGAGCCTGAGTCTCACTTCTTTCCTAAAACCTTCCTTTGCCCCTCTCCTTGGACCAACATCTCCCTAAGCTGACGAGCTCCATAAGACACATTTGCAGAAAGTGGATTCTGTGATCAAATAACTTCAGGGAAGGCTGCAGGTAAACCTACCTGCCCTTGGGCCGCCCAGATGATCCAGGACCACAGGAATTCAAGCCAGTAAAAGGCCAGTCTCTGCTTTGTCAGCATCACCCCAGCAACACCCCAGGGCCCACTTTTATCAAGCTCTTTCATAACCACTCTCCAGAACTTGCCTAAAGCAATGCCAGTTCTGACGACAGTCCCAAGGGCCAAGGAGTATTTCAGCTCCCGCCCTCCTAGAGCAGCCAGGCCAGCTCTACATGGCCTACACCAGATGGTACTGTGGGCAGTGGGTTCCGAGCAAGGGGGCAGAGTGTAATGGGAGGCCCACCCCTCCTCAGGCCAATGTAGGACAAGGCTGAGGTGCCTACCTCCAAGACGTCAAACTTGGCCGTCTTGACTTTGGACCATGTTTTCTTCAGCCTCGCCACAGGACTGAGGTTCATGCCAGCTGCAGGGAACAGCAAGTAGAGTCAGGGTGGGGTTAGGTAGGCCAGGCAGAAGCTGGATAGGAAGCCCCTGGGGCCAGGCCACTCACAGATGATGGCCATCATGGAGTTGAAATTCCCGATGTTGAAGCACTCCCGGGCCACATCAATAAAGAACTCTAGCATGCGGGTCCGGTGCTTCTTCTTCACCACCTGGAGAGCAGCCAAACAGCCTCAGCGTGAGCCCACCACAGGAGCACCCCCCTCCCCCAAGCAGTCCCTGAAGAGCAGCCTAGACAGGAGCTACGCTGGGCCCTCAGAGCTGTCAGACCCGGGGCTGGGGAGATGCTGGCCGGCTGCAGAGGCAGGAATACAGCTGTGGCATCTTCGACGCTGGGCAGAGGGGGCAGGAGGGCAGTCTTGAGAGTACTAAGGGGGTCCCAGGTAAACTCCCAGAACATGCTGGGTGCACTCCATGGATGGGCGTCTCTCATAATTACTGTGAGATTGGCCAGGAGGTAGGGGGGAGCAGGGTGCTGGTGACCCAGCAACGGAGGCTTCTGTCTCGACTTTCAAAGTATTGTCTGAGGGGTATAGAAGTCAAAGCCTCAGGCAGCACTCTGGGTCCAGAGAAGGGACAGTGCCACCCCACCCATATGGGCCATGCAGCACTTACCCGGCACACCTCGGTGGCCACTAGCATGCTAAGGCAATTGAACCAGTTGTCATAGGCCTCCAGGCTGTAGGTCTTGGTCAGGTCCCCTCGGCACTGGGGGAAACAGAACAGGTCACGGGGAACCTGAGGACACGGCCAGGAGGTGCTGCCCCAGCCCTAACCCCAGAAATGAGGAGCAGGAACCATGGCCAAAAGAGACTGAAAGTGATGGTGGGGTGTGGGCAGCTGGACAGGTCCAGGGGTCCCAGGATGCCCCGTCCCCAGGCTCCTGAGAACGCTGGCCCCCTTCCGGTATGCATCACCCTGCATAGCTGTCTGCTGACCCCTTGGAGCAGGCACCAGGCCAGACCCGTGTCATTTGGCTGTGAGGCCCCCCACCCTGCATAGGTATAAGTGCTAGGCCCACCCTAAGGCCACCCCAGAGCACACAGCAGCCCCTCACCCGATGCTTGTCCCGAGAGTCCATGTGGCTGACGATCTGCATCAGGTCCTCAGGGT
The DNA here is from genome assembly GCA_017311185.1 of Proteles cristata cristata. Taxonomy (NCBI): domain Eukaryota; kingdom Metazoa; phylum Chordata; class Mammalia; order Carnivora; family Hyaenidae; genus Proteles; species Proteles cristata. The sequence goes on from JAESUZ010005475.1 coordinate 1,990,519, forward strand.
GAATGCTGCTGACCCTCTCCTAGGATGGGCGAGGAGGTAACACAAGACGGGTGATGAACCTGCCACTCCAGGCAGGCCCCACACTCAGGGTGTAGGCCATGTTTAGAGTAGCAGAGAAAACCTTCCTGCAGGTGCACACTACAGAGCACCCAGCCAGGGGGCAGGCCCTGAAAGGCACCCCAGGGGTCGGAAAGGCCCTCCCCTGGGAGAGGAGAAAACAGGGCTTCATGGAATGAGGTGGAAGTCTTGGGGGCAGTGGCTGCTAGGTGCAGGGTACCTTCCCAGCCCAGGGCATATGCAAAATGAGGTGACAGGGTAGGGGAACAGGCTCTCCCACTCTAAGCCCTTCACCTCCTGGGCCAGTCCCCTTCACCCCAGCCCCTCCCAAATACATGAGGTTGCTGTGATCCCGGGACCCAGAAGCTGACAAGTGCAGCGCTATTCTGCGAAAGATGCTGGGGGTGGGGCCAGCGGCCTCGAGGTCCTTGGTGACTGCACCCCCGCCCCCGTGCCAGGCAGGGCACACTGCGGAACTGACCAGCTCGATATGAGTCAGCTGCTGGGCCAGCACCAGGGGGTCGCAGCACACGCCCAGGATGTCCTTCTGAGTGGCTGGTGGCTTAGCCTTGAGGACAGACCCTTTGTCCATGGCTGGAGAGCGAAGCTTGTCCCGCAGCTCCTGAAGCTGGCTCCGGGCAGCCAGCGACAGCAGCAGGCTCTGTGTCATTTGGGCAATGGCCTTCTTCACTGTGCCATTCTCCTGTGGGGGTCAGGGGACAACAAAGGTTAGGTTAGGACAAGACCACCCCCTCTCCAGAGAAACCCATTTCCTCTCCAAGGATGTGCCTAACTTTGAGCGCACATTCCTACTCAAACCTACCATGTGTTTGGGCCTTGGAAGACAGAATGGAACAGTGTGGGCTCCTCCGAGTACTATTGAGGAGGGTGCTCAGCCAGCTGTCCCGTGGGGTTGGGAACTGAGGGCCAGGGCAGGGCCAGGGGTAGGCTGCTGGGTCTGAAAACCATGGTTTTCCCAACGGTGTCCAGCCGAACTACTTTTGGCTTCCCCACAGCAGGGAAGAGAGCATTCGGAAGGCTTCCTCCCTAGATGGAAGCAGCCCCGGCGCCTGCTGGAACTCTCCTGGGCTTTCTGAGCCCTCCAGCCAGAGAGCACTTCCATTGTGGAGCCCCAGCCATCCAGGTTTCCTGTCTCTGCGGCAGGCCAGGATGGGGGCCAGAGATGCAGACGGGCTCTTAAAGCTTCTTACTAGGTCCCCATTGCACTCACCCCAAGCACGAGAGAGGTGGGGCCTGCGCTCATTCTGGCCCATTGCTGGACAGCTGAGTCTTGTGAGGAGGGGCACAAATGGAGCATCCAGCAGTTGTCTTGGGAGGGTGACCACATAGAGGACCACGTACAGAGCAGCTGTCCCTGAAGAGCCACCCTCCTGTGAGAGTAGACACCCTCCCCCAGACACACACCCAAGGGGTCCTGCCAGGGTCCAAGTAAGACTCACCTCATCACACTGTGTGACCCGGTGGGTGATGGCCTTGAGTTCAGCCATGGCCTTCTCATCCTGGAAGTCATAGGGGAAGGCCTCCGTCCACTCCTTTAACAGCTGCACAATCTTGGCTGAGAAGGACTTCAGCTTGGCCTGGGGCAGCAGGACAGAAGGTCACCATCCAGAGTGGGCACAAGAGGGCCAGTGGTACAAGCTTCCCCATCTCCCCCAGCTCTGCAACACCCCCACCCCCACTATCCTCCGCAGGACCTGCTCCCCAGCCCCGTGCTGGGGCGAGGGTGCTAGGGAGGGACATCCCCCACTCTGTTCACCTGCGGCTGTGTCGTACCTGCTTAGTTTCATATTCCCCCTTTCGTCAGCTCTTTTTCACTTATTTTCAAAAAACCTGTCCTCTCATTACCGTGTCATAGAAAACTAGTTTTCCTTTGCTGTAATTAGAAGTAACCCACTTAAAATGACAACATCAATGAAAACCAAGGAAAATTACTAAAAATGAGAGACTCTCAGGGCGCCTGGGTGGCTCGGTTGGGCGTCCAGCTCTTGATTTTGGTTCGGGTCATGATCTCATAGTTTGTGGGTTCAAGCCCCACATCAGGCTCTGCACTGGCAGCACGGAGCCTGCTTGGAATTTTATCTCCCCCTCTCTCTGCCCCTCCCCCACTTGCTCTGTATGTCTCTCAAAAATAAATAAAAATAAGCCAAAAAAATTTTTTTAAGTGAGATTCTTGCCTGCCCCCTCTCAGTTAAAAGCAGGTTGGCAAGTACCGGGAAGGGGTGCAGACACTGAGGCATCCCTCTCTGGACCTCCTATCATTACAGATGGGCTGGGCACCCCTGCTTTCACCCTGGGTCCGCACACAGGTGAGGCCTGAGCAGAATGTCCCAAATGTTTGGCTGCAGTACCCCAGCTGGTCTTCAGGGCCCAGCCCCACACTGTCCCACTAAAGTGCCCACACCCCTCCTGTGCCCACCGCGGCTCCTCCTCAGCACCGACCAGCTCCCTGCCTGCCTGGACCTGCCCAACCTGGACTGTCTAGCTGCCCTGGGGGCCTCTCACCACTCTCCATCCCCACATCCGCCCCCACCCCTGCTTGAGCTGCCTCCAACCTGCCTGATTCTGGCCATGTCCCCAGCTGGTCCCCTAGTGATGGCTTCCCATGCCTTAGGGAGCCTGTCCCAGTTGGCCCCTCACTCCCTGTAGCCACTCCTCCCGGCCAGAGCCCAGTGCAGACGGCATCCAGTGGGCCTTGCTGATGCTTCCCCAGAGGACCACAGCACCCCACACTCTTCAGCAGCTAGGGACTTGAATCCCCTCAGAGGCCCTGCGGTGCATGTCTCCATGCTGCCCTTCCACCTATACTTTCATCTCCCCACCCACCACCACCCCACTTTGACTTATTTCCACCTGTCTCTTCAGGAGCCTTTCCCAACCCTCAGGCTGTGCTCAGTGCCTGTCTTCCTGCTTCCAGGGACTCCAGGAGTGCATCCCCACGCCCCTCTGACAGGGAGACTCCGTTCCCAGGCCTGTGCCGCAAACCTGCAGGGGCAGGTGGCCTAGCCTGGTGGAGGGAAGGTGGAGGGGAAAGTCATCAGCCAGCAGTGACGGGATGTGCGCTGCCACAGCCCAGACTAGGCTCTGCCAGCCCTCTGTCAACACACCTACCACCCCGTCTTCTGCACCAGACCCTGGGCTTCTGCAAGCCTCATCCGAAGCACATGCCCCCAGGGACAGCCCGTGGTTTCTTGACTGTCCTGGCTCCCCATAGCCTGGCTCAATATGAAGACAGCAGGGGCAGTGAGCCGTATTTGAATCACTGCAAACCACTCTGAGCAGGAGTCAGCCTGAGACTGCTGCCACCTAACCCCCCGCCCCCGCCAGAGGGGTCAGTGACCCAGGTCCCACTGGCAGCTTTTCTACCAGCTGGGGGTCCTGGCCCTGACCAGGGTTGCTGGCAGAGCTCTCTGCTGTGGCTCTTTCGTGAAAAGGGGTGCGAGTGCCCACCAAGAGCAGTCACTTCCAGCATCCCATGAAGAGTACTCGGCTCTGGGTGCACCCTGTGCCAAACAGGGATCCATGCCCCGAGGGTGCCAGGAAGGCCAGAAACAAGCCAACCTGCCCGATCACGGAGGGCCCCCTGCTGGGCTCAGCCAGACCTGACCTGCCAGAAGGACAGAGATAGGCAGCACCCGGCTGCACCTTTACCTTCTCAGACCCGGTCTCCAGCTGCTGCCTCTGCTCCAGGCAGATCTGCCCCACGCGGGCCAGCAGGTCATGAGGGGGAATGAAGACCCGGGAGCTCAAGAGAAATGTAAAGATGTATGTCCTCTGAAGAAGAGACAGGGAGAGAGGATGAAGAGGAGGTCGGGCTGGTGTGGCCCTCTCCAGCTATGGTCACAGCCTGTCCAGCCACTCCCCGGGCCCCACAGCACCATCCAGCAGCCATGTCTTCTCCTGCATGGTTTACCCCACCTTGGATGTCCTTCCTTTTCGCTCACTGCCACCCAAATCCTGCCTCTCTTGCAAGGCACAGATCAAACCCCACTTCCCCGCAGCAACTGGAGGCTTCCCCTGACAAGCTCAGCCCCCAGCAGGCTTGCTCTGCTGGAATTCTCCTCCGTTCCCCCCTCCACGGTGGGAGCTAACGTCGGGGAGATGCTCCCAGCCTGTGTGAGCCCCCTGCTCAGCCCGCAGTGCTTCCAGGGTCAGTCTCCAAGCCTTCTTGTCCAGATCTTCACTTGCCCTGCTGGTGGCGGGCAGAGTGGGGCATTCTTGAACCCAGCACCCAGCATCAGGGATTGTCACAAGCCCCTGTGCTAATAACCAGCTCTAGGCCTTATGTCCACCCGCCATACCAGGTCCCCTCTGCCCCACATCCATGTGCCCTTGTCCCTGGGCTCTGTGGTACAGTTTCTGAAGGGCCCTCAAGATCTGGACTAAAAGGTGTCCAGGAACAGAGGCCAGGGCCCAGGGTTCTCTGAAGCCTTTGGTCTGACATGGGTCAGCACCTGTGAGATCTTCACACGCCCCTGCCTGCAGACAGGTTGGACCTAGGAGTGGGGCAGCTGCCTGAAGCTCTCCTGGGGACTCTACCCCTACATGGCTGCTGTAGGCTGGGGGCGGATGAGGAGGTGGGGCTGGGACCCTCTGCCCTCATTCTGGGCCCAAAGGAGCAGGTCTTCCTTGCTCCAGCCCAAAGCAAGTGGGCCATGTTTGCTGGGATCAGAGGCCATACAGAACAGACCTCAAGGCCTCAGGCCCTCACTGCCTCCCTGCAGCCTTCAGAAGCCACCTGAGATTCTCCTGGGAACAGCAGAGGTTCCTCTAAACCCCTCCCTCCCTGCGCCCCCCCACCCACCCAGACTCCCCATGCCCTGTCCCCAGGCTGTACAGCATGGGTGCTCAGGGATCCCAGCTGGTTGGTGGACCCTTCTAGGCAGATGGCTCAGACGTGTGATGAAAGTCACCCAGGCATCACACTTTGGCGTTCCTAGCCAAGGCAAGGAGAGCACCCAGGGAGGAGCTGTGCGTTTCCCAGGAGCACAGAGACTCACTGGTATCGTGCAACCCCAGCTGCCCACATACATGGGGGAGGGGGGCAGTGGGGGGGGGAGGGAGGGAACCCAGGAGCTTGGCAGAGAAGCTGAGGCCCAGCTGGACTCTGCCGGCCCTCCCTCTGCACTACCACCCCTTTACTCTCTTCCAGAAAGCAGGGGGTGATCCCGGGGCATAGTGTTTGGGAGCTAATACTGGTAACAACTGAGGAGGTCCCTCGGGTCAGACCTAGAAGAGGAATAGCTCCTCCCACAAGGCCACAGAGCAGTGGAGGTTGGAGGTGCTGGGCCTCTTCTTCAGGACACCTGACCTTTAGCTGCAGTGTCTGCACCACCAGTACCAGCCCCAGCCCAGCTTTGGGAGGGTTTTCAAGTAGCACGGGCTAGACAGCTCCAGGAGGAAGGTAGGAGGCCTGACATGTTGGGGTGGGGCGGAGGGGGGAGGGTGGCGGTGCCAGGAACACGAACACCCAGAAGCTGAGTTGGCTCCATCTCATTAGATAAAAGGTAGAGAGTGGAGGGGGGCAATTCCTTCCCGACCCTCCCTTGCCAACCCATGTCAGAGGCCAAGGCCAGCAAGCACAGTGCTGCCCTCAGGAGGGAGGGGGGCCCCCGAAAGGGGGCTGTCGCAGCTTGGCTCTCCAAAGGGAGCAGGCAGGCCCAATACCACTGCTGCTCAGAGATGTCACCTCTCATAGGCAAAAGGGAAGCCACACATGACAAGGGAACTCTTTCTGTCTGTTCTAAGAATGTAGCAGTGGCATCTTGAAATGAAGAGGATCTGAATTGTTGCAGAAGGCCAGTCCCGCCTATGCGGGCCTGTGCCTGGGGTCTGCACGCTGGCTGGGCATGGCAGGACTGTCCCCTCTTTATTCTGGACCATGGCGTGTCATGCACAAAACAAACTTCCCAGCTCAGGGACAGGACACATGCTGGATGGACCCTCACCAGGACCCCAAGGCTCCAGCCCTACCCCTTAGACTCTTCTTCGGTTAGACCCTGTCCAGAGCTCAGGCCCCTGTTCTACCCCCTTGTGTATCTGCTTCCTTATGCCACCAAGGCTGTCTCCCAGCTGCCTGGAGGGTGCAGGTTCCCCTCCACCGCAGGGGCAGTAGGGCAGAGCAGGAGGTAGGGCTGAGGCTCCCTGATAGGCTGCCCCTCCCCTACTGCTCTGTCCAGCTCTGTCTGGGGCTCCCTTCCCCCCTGGAACCAAGGTGGCCCTGATCAGTCCCACCCATCTCCAGGCCCCAGGCACTTACATCCGGGTAATAGTCCACTGTGGGGACCAGGTGCTCCATCAAAGCCTCCAGGGACCCAGAGATGAGGCGTCCCTCTTGGAAGACGAGGTCCCCAGAGCTGCCGGCCCCGCTTCCTCGCTCCCCCATGCCAGGCAGCACCTGTCCGCTACAGCTGGGCCCAAGAATGCTGGAGAAGACGACAGACGTCTGGGGCATAGTTTCCTGGGAGAGAAGAAAGAGGCATCACGATAGGCCTGGTCACCTGCAGCCCAAGTGCAAATGCACAGTGAGAGTCCCGGCAGGGCCAGGAGGGGCTCCTACCCAAGGGTGGGCATTAAATGTCAGCTCAGGTGGGTAGACAAATTCCTAAGCAGCCCTACAGCCACTGAGTGATAAATATTTCTTCAACACCTGCTCCACGCATACCAGGCCTCATTTCTAGAACCTGAACACACAGAACCCTGCCTCCTCAGGTCACATCCCAGTGGAAGAAGAGAAACTATGGGGAAAAACAATGCCCAGAAGAGGAGAACCCTGAGCATTTCAGGGTGGTCAAGATGGCATTGCAATAGACTGATGGTGTCAGTCATGCAGCTGCTTGGAATAAGAAAGGAATACTCTAGGTATAAGAGACAGCAGGTACCAAGGTCCTGAGGCCAGTGTGTGTGGAGGGAAGGAGCAGGGAGAGTGGTCTAAGTAACACGCCAGACCATGCACAGTGTGGGCCAGGTGCTATTCCTCTGAGACCGGAGGCATGGAGGCTCTGATCACAAGAATGACCTGACTCCGCGTGAATGTCACTATTTCAGCTATGTGGAGACCCAGCAAGTGAAGGATCTGAAAATCAATTGGAGGGCTTTGCCATAACCCAGGGAGGGATTGCTCAGGTCAGGTGGTAGTAGAGGAGGGGAGCAGGGTCAACTCTGAAGGCTGCGAAAAATGGTCTCAGGCCTGAGTAATTGACCAGTCTGGGGAAGAACGAGGGTGGGGTTTGGCGAAAGATCTGGAACTTGATTTCGGACATGCTACATATGAAATACCCTTTAGATGTACATGTCTGACAGCAGTCTCAGGGGTGCTCAGTGGTCCCACAGCTAGGGCTGCACACAGTGGCCTGGCCTGTTATGACCGGGAGGCTGAGGGGCCCACCTCTCCCTGCAGCAGAGCAGGAAGTCCTCATGAGCGCTAGGAGAGTCTGCAGCCCTCCTGGGCCTCGGTTTCCCGTTGCCCAGGGCAGCTGGCAGCACCTGGGAGGTGCTGCACGGGGACCGGAGGGAGGCGCATCGGCCAGCCTGAGGCCCCAAGGCTAGTGCCCGTGACTGTGCTCTCCCTCCTGCGGCTTGACTGGTGCCACCCTCTCCCCTCTCAGCGGGCAGGCAGGTCCAGGCTGGAGTCCAGGAGCGGGCAGTGGTGAGTAGGCACCTCTACCCCTGCACCTGTCTCCCCTCCCCCCCACCCCCAGCCACCCACCCACCCGGTGCCTCCCTAGAGGCGGAGGCTCCTTCCTGCGCTTAGCGGAGCGGAAAGTGCACATTCTCTCCTCAGGCCCCCGCAGCCCTGGGTGCTCACCTTGCTGCTGCTCCCAGCCCTAGCCTGCCTTCTGACTCAAACTGGGGCAAGCTTCTGAGCCACTGTGGCCTCAGTTTCCCCACTGTGCAGAGAAATGGCAGCCACAATTATTTTACTGCCAATGAGAAGGCCCCAGGCCACTGCCCCCCAAGTCTACACAAGCAGACCTGACTTCCACCTCACAGCACATCAGCCGTGCTTCACAGGAGAGAAAAGGGGCACTTGGCCCAAACAGCGCTGGCTTCCCTGCCACACACCTGAAGAATTAGAATTCGCACAAAAATTCTTACTCTCAAGTAAGAACTCAAGGAAAGGCCCCGGGGGTTGAGATGTCTGTAGTCCCCAGGCTCAGCTGCCTCACTTGGAGATGGGGTTTCAGACTCACAGGACGCTGCCCTCAACATGTTAGAATGCACATCCTCAGGCCGTGCCATGGCAGAAACTCAGGTATGGCCCTTGAGGGGTTTCTGAGGCTTCTCAAGTCAGTCAGAGAGCCACTGACTTGGGCAAACCCTTCATTTTTCAGAAGGGTTCTTCTCCAGGAAGAACTGTGGAAATCACAAGAGTCCCAAGTCCAGCCCAGGTGTCACCACCTCCAGGAAGCCTCCATGGGTTAATCCCTAGACTGCTGACTGCAGGACTGATCATTTGCTTCCGTGCTCTATAGCCTAGCCAGAGCCTAGCCCATTAACCGTTTGTGGGATAGAATAACAAAGGTGGGCTCCATAGCAATCTCTATCAAAATAACACCAGCATTCTTCACAGAGCTAGAACAAACAATCCTGAGATTTATATGGAACCAGAAAAGACCTCGAATTGCCAAAGCAATCTTGAAAAAGAAAAACCAAAGCTGGAGGCATCACAATCCCGGATTCCAAGCTGTATTACAAAGCTATGATCATCAAGACAGTACGGTACTGGCACAAAAACAGACACTCAGATCAATGGAACAGAATAGAAAACCCAGAAATGGACCCACAAACATATGGCCAACTAATCTTTGACAAAGCAGGGAAGAATATCCAATGGAATAAAGACAGTCTCTTCAGCAAATGGTGCTGGGAAAACTGGACAGCGACATGCAGAAGAATGAATCTGGACCACTTTCTTACAACATACACAGAAATAAACTCAAAATGGATGAAAGACCTAAATGTAAGACAGGAAGCCATCAAAATCCTCGAGGAGAAAGAAGGCAAGAACCTCTTTGACCTCGGCCACAGGAACTTCTTACGCAACACGTCTCCAGAGGCAAGGGAAACAAAAGCAAAAATGCACTATTGGGACCTCATCGAATAAAAAGCTTCTGCACAGAGAAGGAAACAGCAGAACTAAAAGACAACTGACAGAATGGGAGAGGATATTTATAAAATGGCATGTCGGATAAAAGGTTAGTATCCAAAACCTATAAAGAACTTATCAAACTCAACAGCCAAAAAACAAATAATCCAGTGAAGAAATGGACAAAAGACATGAATAGACACTTCTCCAAAGAAGACATCTAGATGGCCAACTGACACAGGAAAAGATGCTCAACATTACTCATTATCAGGGAAATACAAATCAAAACCACACTGAGATTCCACCTCACACCTGTCAGAATGGCTAACATTAACAACTCAGGCAACAACAGCTATTGGCAAAGATGCGAAGAAAGAGGATCTCTTTTGCACTGCTAGGGGGCATGCAGACTGGTGCAGCCACACTGGAAAACAGTATGGAGATTCCTCAAAAAGGTAAAACTGAACTACCCTATGACCCAGCAATTGCACTACTAGGTATTTATCCAAGGGATACAGGTGTGCTGTTTCCAAGGGGCGCACCTCACCTCCATGTTTATAGCAGCGCTATCAACATTAGCCAAAGTATGGGAAGAGCCCAGATGTCCATTGACAGATGAATGGATAAAAAAGAAGTGATATAGATATACAATGGAGTATTACTCGGCAATCAAAAAGAATAAAATCTTGCCATTTGCAACTATGTAGATACAACTAGAGGGCATTATGCTAAGTGAAATTAGTCAGAGAAAGACAAGTATCATATGACTTCACCCATATGAGGAATTTAAGATACAATAGAGATGAATATAAGGGAAGAGAGGCAAAATTAATATACAAACAGGGAGGGGGGACAAAACATAAGAGACTCTTAATATGGAGAACAGAGGGCTGCTGGAGGGGTTGTGGGAGGGGGGAGGAGCTAAATGGCTAATGGGCATTAAGGAATCTACTCCTGAAATCATTGTTGCGCTATATGCTAATTAACATGGATGAAAGTTTAAAAAATAAATTATAAAAAATTTAAAAATGTATTATATTTTCAAAGCACAACTTTGCTATAAAACATGGAAGAAAAGGTGGGCTCCCCAGGCACCCAGGAACCTTGAGCTCCACCACCAAGGGTGGTGACCTTGGTGAGTTGGGCCCCAACATCCTTGGTGACAGAGACGGCGTCTTCCTGAGCCACCAGCCTCTCCCACCTCAGAAGCAGCAGGGGCTGTGGGCAGGAGGCGCTATGGGCAGCCATGCTCAAACATTCCCCTAACTCTCGCAGCCCGCGCCAGATCCCACTCAAAGCAAGGCCACCCCGTGTCCAGCCTGCAGGGAGAGCCACCCCAGCGCTAGGGAGGCTGCCCGCCTGGGATTCCAGGAGGCAGCAGAGAGCCAGCCTAGGGTCTCAGCACCACCCCCTTCTGCCCAAGACGGACTGGCAAGCCTAACAGGAGGCCAGGGTGCTGAGCTCTGTGCTGGACAGCAGTCCACGGCTGCACCCCGGGGAGCCTCGGCACTCACTGTTACTATGGACAGGTAAGGGACAGATGCTCGGGGCGGTCACCTGCCCAGGGAGGCTGGGGCCCCAGTCCATGTGTCCCAGGCAGCCACCGGACTGTGCCTCCCACCTGACCCTGGCCAGTCCAGGAATTTTCACACTATTCGTCCCCCAAGGCTCCTTGCCCTCTCGGGGGCCTCAGTCCTCCAGTGACTGTATCCCACCCACACCCCGCCCATCACAGCCCAGAAGGCCACAGGAAGGAGCAGGCAGGAGAGGCCCATCCCATCGGCTTAGGGTGGTGGCCCTTCCTGCAGCATCTGGGCTGAGGACCCCATAACTGGACTCTGCGACTGTACAGGATCCCACCTTGCTCATTTTTCAACGGCATCAATAGAAGTGCACGTGAGTGCACAGAAACGCGGCCGTCCATGATCACGCTACAGTTTACCGCAAGGGAGCCGGACAAGGAGACTCTCACTTTCATGCTCCACGCCTGTAAACTATTTGGTAACTTTCCTAAATGGAATGTCCATTTTGTCATTGTTAAAGTCACTTTGTTTTTCATACAAAGAGGCGGAGTTTTGAAATCAGCACTTTTATAAAGGCATGTTAAAGAGGCTGCGCCTGTGGATGGAGTCATAGCCAGCACGGCGGGCATCTGAGAAGGCGGGCTCGAGGCGACCCTGCCTGGGGACCCAGCCAGAGATGCTGTCCTACTCTGTCCCCTCTTCTGTGCCCTGAGCCCGTGGGTCCAAGGGCCTCTCAGAGCCCCTTCTCTGCCCCCACTCAGCCCCTAGCAGAGCCTCCCCCAACAAGCCCTGGGCACTGAGGGGTTCTGGGCTCAGTGACAAGTGGGCAGGGATTTAGAGCACTGTCAGGTTTGAATCCCACTCTGCACCGGCAGCTCCTGGCCACTGGACAAGGCTCCCCAGCCTCAATCTCTACAGCCGTTAAATGCGGATGAAGGTAAACTCTGCTGAGCCTCTGCTCAGTTTTGCTGCCACCCCCACCTGGCCCTGTGGTACCTTCTGTTCTTGCCCGTGGGCTCCTCTTCCCAATCCCAGCACCAGCAGGCACCGTGATCACCGGCCACGCCCCTGGGTGTCCAGCGGCCCCGGCTGGCCCCCTCCTCAGGGAAGGGCCAGTCAGAGTGGGCTCCTGTCTCGGCGGGGAACACACAGCAAGCGCAGCCATAATAAGAAACAATAGAGTCTGAGTACATCACAGAAGCCATCAGGGACACTAATGCCAGCACCAAGTCATCTCATTAATCCTCACAAAACCCGTTATTCTCCACCTGCTGCAGAAGAGGACAAGGCACAGAGACTAAGTAACTGGCCCAGGTCACACAGCTTGGTTGCCGCAATGCCAAGTGGCAACGAAGGCAGCCAGGGAGACCTGAATCGGAGCCTGGCTCAGTCTCTTACTTGTAGCTTTGTCAGGATCCTCGACCTCCCAGAGCCTTAATTTCCCCATCTCTGGAATGGGCAGAGGGTCCAAGACTTCAGAAATTTGCTGGGAGGGATGAAACGGGCACTTGTGTAAAGCATCGCTCCTGAGACATGGTATCACCTCCCCATCCCAGAGGAGCCAACTCCCACAGACGTGCACCCAGCACAGGCTGCATGGGGCGTCTGGGACAAAGAGGCACTGCATTATGGGAGACACACAGGCCCCCCAGACGCCTCAGAGAGCCCGGTCCTACACGGATGCTCAAAAGCAGATGTCACAGCGTCAGCACCACCGGGGGACTTGTGGGCAATGCGCTCATCCCAAGTCAGAACTCACCCTTTAGCGAGATTTAGACCCTCTCCTGAAGTATCGCTGCTGCTTGGAGTGTGGCCCAACCAGCAGCACCTTCACCCGGCGGCTCTCTAAAATGCGGGCCCCGAAGTTCCAGCCCAGGCCTCATGGGTCAAGGCTGCCTTTCTGCGGGACATACTTGTCCCTTAGAGAACTTTAGCCTGTGGGTGATGAGAGCCACCTTTGCCTAGGTCAGTGCTGTGGCCGGACACCAGAATCACGTGGGGGCTTTAAAAAAAAACACTTCACCCAGCCTGTCCCCACCCCCACCCCCTCTACCCCCAGCCCCCACACAACAGATTTAACTGGCCTGGGGTTCTGTCCAGGCACTGGCGGTTTTTCAGAGTTTTCCAGGGGAACATGGGGGCAGGAGGCACAGGGAGCCTCTCTTCTGCCTCCGCTGTCCTTGGCAATGTCCAAACACGGCTAGAGGCTGCGGACACTGGGAAGAGAGCTCTGGAAGCTTCCTGAGGCCAGGTTCCGGAGGTGGGGAGAATGGGGCTGGGCCGGGCCAGCTTACCACACCAGCTCCCCCCACGCCAGCTCCCACAGGTGCTGAGCCGGGAACCCACACCTCTGCTCCCAGTTAACTGGGGCCGACCCGGACTCGCACCCAGCCTCCTGACTCTCTGCAGCCCCTCCCTTCCCTGCTTGGGCAGGAAGGCAAGCACCTTCTAATTATAGACTCACCCAGCTCACAGTGAGGCAGGTGAAAGTGGTTCACCCTCTCCTGGAGCCGGGCCTTGCGAGCTTCCCACCCTCATCACAGAGCCAGGTGGGCGCAAGGGCAGGCCCAGGTGCCCAGGTGCTCCACCTCTGGGGGGCCTGCTCTGACTTTAGAGACAGCAGCCACGTGCCAGCACTCACCCATTCCAAACCTGGTTTTGCCTGGCTCTCTGGGGGCACCATCTCTGGAGGAGGGGAGTCCTACCTGCCTCTGTGCCCCAAGTCTCAAGGATGCTGGGGTGCCAGGGGACAGGCCACACCGCTGCCCCACCCTGGCAGAGTGGCGCTCTAGGGGCTGGTGTGTGATGGGGTGGCAGGGCAGGCTGGCCTGGTAGAGGCAGAGTCCGAGGGCCCCTTCGATACCTGCCACCGGCAGTGTCCAGCAGGCTGGCCATAGGTGAAGGAGGCCAGGCGGGGACAGCAATGGGGCCCCACTGTCACCCCCTCCATCTTCCTGCCCCTTCCTGGCTTCCACACCACCACCACCACTCTGCTGCATCTGGCACAACTGCGGCTGGTCCCGAACAGGAAGTGGCCACAGAGGGGTCCCGCAGCTACCCCTGCTTCAGGGCTCACACTACAGTCCAGTAACGGACATGACCTTGGGGAACCCTCAGCCTCCTGCAACTCCATTCCTAGAATGCTCCTTGTCTGCACCCTCACCCATGACCACCCACTCACACCCACCAGAGTCCTTTCATGTGGGTTCAGGTCTGGGACTACGGTGAGTGAGTCCGGAATGGAGTCAGGAGACACGCACTGTCTCGATGACAATGGCGAAGCCTCTGAGCTGCTCTGAGCCTCAGTTTCCTCTGCTGTCAATTCAGTGGATCGTTTCTTACTCCACTTCCCTGGCAGGGCAGCGGTGAGGGTTGGATGAGGAAACGGAAGCTACCACCCTATGAGGGGGACTTGATGTCACTGTGAGCCACCACATCTTTGCCTTGCCTCGATGACACCTGAGTGGCCCAGCACTGGCTGCCGTGGATTTGAACCTACTGCCTCTGGCCTAGGGCCTCACGGCCATCAGCAGACCACATGCTTCCTGCCCTCGGCTGTGGGCTCTCGCTCATGTGAGGTCATGCTCTGTGGATCCATCCAGGCCCCGTGAACAACTCAGAAGTCAGGGTATAGCCAGGTTACACCCCAGGGGCAAACTTGGATCAATGGGACATAGGAGGCAGCAGTAAATTCTCCTCCCCCACCCCAGATGGATTGTTTGACATACAGAAGCTTCACAGAGCCTCTCCAAACATATCAGTGAGACCGACTCCTATAGGAAGGCACCCCCTACCCAATCACCCCCCTTCCATCCCTCCTGCTTCTCTGGGACCACACTCTCCAGTAAGTGCTGGCACATACGCTTTGGCTCAGGCCCTGATCCCTACAGAAGCCGGGCTTGTGAAAGAGCATCTGTTTGTCTCGTTCCCGTGCCTCCTCCCCATGCCTACAACAGGCACAACAGGCACACACTCATGGCCAACTACCAGACAAGGACACCAGCCCCTGAACTTCACAGCGAGGGTGTGGGAGTGCAGGAGGGGAGAACTCATGGAAAATGGCTTCCAGCCCAGAGCAAGTGCTCATGCATCAGGCAGTTGTAGCACAGAAAGTAAACGCTGTGCTGTCTGGGTTCTGCTCAGCCTGGCCGACGACTGCTTGCACACGGTCCTCGGTCCCTGGGTGCCTTCCCACAGGGCACAGTCTGGAGCTCTGCATCAGTGCAGCTCAGCCAAAGTACTTAGCTTCTGAGTATTCGCAGCTGCCCTGCATCTCACACACACACACGCGTGCGCACCCACGCACATACGCACACACGCACACGTTCTAAGGAACACACTGACAAAGGCATCAGGAGGGTGGATGCTGCCTGGACAGAGGGCCCAGGAGAAGAGGGAAGCACAGTGAGTGGGGCAGACGGTCCCAGAGACCTCAAGAGAATAAGTGACATGAACGCAGGCAGCCCCAGTGCCACGAGAGACGTGGCAGAGATGAGAAAAGGGTTTTGAGGGGCTTTCTGTAGAAGACTATGAATCAAATTCCCTTTTGCAGCCTTTTAAGAAACTTTAGCTAGAGTGTCACTCATGGCCACAGTGCTTTCTGATGTGGCCCTCACAAACTCGGGCCCTGAGCTCCACACCCCTCCATCAGGCAGCAAAATAGAGAGGAAGGCATCTGCTTCTAGCCACATGCGTGCAAAAGCCAGACACGCCCTGGGAGGGACAGCCACACACCATACCTCCTGTGACCTGGGACACAGATCTTCTCACAAACTCCAGGTGTACAAGATGGCCTTCCCAGACCCTGCACCCCCCTCCCGTCTGCCCCCAACCCCCAACCCCCTTCCCTGGGAGCTGTAGCTCTGACGGAGGTCCAGGGCCTGCTGTGAGCACCCAAGCGTGCCCATCCCTACGTGTCCCCATACGCTGTCATGTCTTCCCAGGCCTGGGGAAGGGCTACACTCCCTGAGTGCCTTTCCTGCTTTTTGTACTGAGATGTCCAGCAAGGCCCGGGAGGGAGAGGGGATCACACTGCCCAATGATCTGCAAAAACACCCCCACAGCCGATGAGCTGATGTTGTCACAAACAATTTACTTGAATATACTTGAGTAAGGGATATAAGTGACATTGACTCTAGAGAAACATCCAGTTACTGCAGCATCTGTGTGCAGAGTCGTCCGTGTTCACGGCTGTCGGGGCGGTGCTGTGCACCTTCCTGGAGGTGTTCCCATGCCCAGGGTCTGCTCTCATGAACTGGCCGTCCTCCCTGGCCTCCCAGCCCTGGAGGGAGTCTCCAGTTCACTGCCTCGTCTCACAGGGGCTTTTCCCTCCCGGCTCTGGGCAGGAAGGGACTCAGGGCAGCCTCATCCCGGGAGGCTCTGGGGCCTTGGGGCCTCCTGGCCTCTGATATCCAGCTACCTGCTCCCAACACCAGCTCTGCCCCCCAAGGCATCTTCTGGGAAAGGGGAGTCAGGGCTCAACCCCAACCCAGGGTGACTGTGGGAAGTAAGCACTTCAGAAAAATTAACGGAAGAAGCCAAAGATAACTGGCTAGCCTCAGACACAGCCAACTTCGCCCCAGTCAACAGTGGGGACGACAGCCCCTGGAGGGGACAGGAACAGTGTCAGGCCTCCATTCAACTCTGGAGGGGAAGAACTGGGGCAGGTTCCCAGGGCGGTCAGAATTTTAGGACCTCGGGGTGCCTGGGTAGCTCAGTTGGTTAGGCATCCGACTTCGGCTCAGGTCAGATCTCACTGTTCATGGGTTCGAGCCCCGCGTCGGGCTCTGAGCTGACAGTTCAGAGCCTGGAGCCTGTTTCGGATTCTGTGTCTCCCTCTCTCTCTAGCCCTTCCCTACTCATGCTCTGTCTCTCTCAAAAATAAATAAACCTTAAAAATTTTTGAAAAAAAAAAAAAAAAGAATTTTAGGACCTCTTCCAGATCCTGGAGTCTGCAATTCGGGAAATTTCTGAGAAACATAGAAGCAAACATAAGCTTTCTTTTGACTAACCTATCATCGGGATTTGGAGCCCAGCCATATGCTGGGCATCACACGTCTCCCTTGATGTAATACCCTGTAACACGGGGCAGGATGGGAGGGAGAACAGCACATACACACCCATTTCTCAGATGAGGACAGAGTTCACGGCACTTCTATGATGTTGCTCAGGCAAGCAGCAGTGAGTATGTCTGTCCCACAGCTCTGCTCCTTCTCAGGACTGTCATTTCTGCTCACTAGTGTCCCTGGCTGGGGCATGACCTTCCGAGCATCAGATGTAGGCTGAGGGCCTTGCCCTGGACACGTGGATAAATGCACATTCCACAGCATTTTGCATCTAATTCCAGGGACTGATGGTTCCCAGAAGTTTATCTATGGATGCAAAGAATCCCAGCATCCTGGAAAACAGGGACAAAAACAGCCTTCAGGGCCCATCCTGCACGAGTCCCCAGGGATCTGGCAGGAGGTGGAAGAGGGGCCCCAGCTGGCCCCTGCCTCCGCCAGGCTTTGCCAGGGGTGCTGCTCTTGGAGGCAGCACGTGGGCTTCTATTTTTTAACCTACTCAACAAAAATGAAGACTATTTTTAGCTCAGCAAGCTGCAGGGCATCACAATTAGCAACTGAAAATTACACATCTTGCCATTCTCCCCTCTTTTGGCTGGAGGAAAAAGAGAGAGAGAGATGGAGAGACAGAGAGAGGCTGGCTGGCGGCAGAGAAAGTGTTCCTGGAGGGAGCTGGGGGCCAGCCTGTGACCCCACAATGGTGGGCCACTTAACCAAGAGGGCAGTATTTGGCAGCCATTTCAGAATGAGTGTATTCATGGAGCTATCTTGGGTTACATCCTGGTTCCAGAAAAATCCAGCCATGATGGGAGCAGGCAGGAGCCCCACTAACACTCAGAGGCTGCACTCCGGGGAGAAAACTGTGCTGGCTACTTGGACCAGAGCCAGCAACAACCAGGGCTAGAGAGGAGCACAATGGACCCCATCACACTTCTTTTTTTTTTTTTTTTTTTTTTACAAATAGTTTATTGTCAAATTAGTTTCCACATAACACCCAGTGCTCGTCCCCACAAGTGTCCTCCTCCATGCCCACCCCTCCTCCCCCCCACATCCACCAGTCCTCAGTTTTGTCAGCATTCAAGAGTCTCTCATGGTTTGCCTCTCCCCCTTTCCCCCACCATTTCCGCCCTTCTTCTCCCCTTGGTCCTCTGTTAAGTTCCTCCTAATCCTCCTATACGTGCACACATATGATATTTGTCTTTCTCTGCCTGACTTATTTCGCTCAGCATAACACACTCAAGGTCCATCCATGTTGCTAGGATCCCATCACACTTCTAAGGCTGTCTGGTTCTCTGAAATCATTTGCACTGGGGTGGGGGAGGAGGCGGAGGGCTCTACAGAGGCCTTGCCCCTTGTCCATCCACCCACCCACCTACCTACCTGTCTATCTGCCCACCCACACATCCATCCATCCATCCACCCACTCACTCATCCACCCACCCACCCATCCATCCACTCACCCACCCACCCACGAATGTTAACGAAGACCTGTCTAGACACCATAGATCCACCAATGAAGGAAACAAGGCTCTCTGTCCCCACTAAGCCCCCCTGGAGCAGGCTGTGGCTGCCATGCATGACGATCCGTATCTATGGATGTGATATTAGAGGTCAGAAGGGGATCAGCGCTCTGGAAGAGAAGAAGGTCAGGAGGGTGGGGACAGAGCAGATGGGAACCTACCCAGGAGAGACTGGCCTCCTTGAGGAGGTGAGGTCTGAGCAGACTTGAAAGAGACTTCTAGAAAAGGAAGAGCACTGTGAGCAGAGGGAAGGGCTGGTGCCAAGGCCTCTGGAGCCCAAGGCCCGTGAGCCTTCCATCCCACTCGCCCTCTAGAGTCCTCCCTGGAGCACGTCTTGCTTGCTCACTTCCAAACAAATACGTCTTGATCATCTCTCAGCCATGCGGGGCCGCTGTGGGCAGGTGCCCTCCCTGCCTTCCCCACTGCCGACGTGGGTCTCCAGGGAGACTCTTCTGGCATTTGTCCAGGCTGAGGCACCCCTTCCAGGAGGCTCTCCTGGGATCCAAAAGCAACCCCCTAGAGGCACAGACCAGGAGGAGGAACTGGCTGAGGGGACCCTCACTTTGCACAGCAGGGAATTCTAAGCAGGAGGTGGCAAGACAAATCTGTAAATGAAATGCTTGTTTCAATGCACGGCCCCTCTCCCCGCCCCCAACCACTTTTACAGGATTCCTGGCGCACATGCAAAAGCTCCCTGTAAACCTTTAGTGGATCCTTTGCAGTAGTGAAGATTTTGGCCTACTCTTTGGACCTTCTCAAGTCACACCACCTAGGGGCAGGGGGTTGGGGGGCGGGGGGAGACCGCAGTGGGAGGGGCTATCCCTGCCAAGAGAAGGCTGTCAGGATGCTGAAGGTGGCCTTGATTCTCCAGAACGCTGTGACTCTAAATTATAACTACAAATCTGCCTTTTGGGGGTTGGGGAAGAGTAGAAAGCTGCGTGTTCAGGGACTGAACCAAGGGGCCCAACCCACCTATCAACTCTGCTGCCACTGGGGAGGGGAGAGAGGTCCAAGAGCCCTCCTGGTGTGGACGGAAGCTCAGGGACTCACACGCATTGTGCCTGCATTTTCTGTGCCTTGAGGCAGTGGCCAGCATCTTGGGGCCTCCTCCCTTCCACTGGCAAAACCAAGGCCTCACCCCACACCTCCACACCCCCGCCAAGCAGGACAGGTCAGATGGCAGAGACCATGCCTCCTTCATTGCCCCATCATCCCACTTAATCTTCCCTATCCTGTGATCCTGCTGTTTCCCAACTAGTATCACAGACTAGAAAATGGCAGCAAAACCAGAAGGGCCAGCAATGGACAGGTCACTTCACCATGGCCTCCGGAGTCCTATCTTCATTGCTGAGTGCCGGGGGAGGGGGAGAAACTCGGAGGGGCCCCCCATCTCCTGGATCCTACTAACTAGCCAGAAAACCCTCGTAGGAGAGCCCAGACTAGCTAAGGGAGCAGTGTGCCAGACCCTTGGGCCAACAGAGCAGGTAGGGTGAGGGCTGGAAGCCCAGAGAGAGTAGCACCCACAGCCAGGGAGTAGGGAGCAGTGGGGGTCCGAAGGGAGACAGGGGGAGGAGGGGTATGGGCCCCAAGCACAGCCACCTCCCTTCTCTGGTCCTCCCTCCTCTCCTCACTTCTCTGATACACCTGTTATTCATGACAAGCTCAACGTCCCCCCCTCCTTCGCCTCCCCTTCCCACTCCAGTTCCATGGAGCTAGAACTGCACTCCCACACTGGGCATTCAGACCATCTCAGGCAGCCTCTACCCCCACTTGGGGCCAGGTGGCACTGCCAGCTGCCCAGTGACCTGCCAGTGGCCATCAGGGCATCATCTGCAAAGGGCACAGGTCACACCTGCTTGAGAGAGTCTGTGTGCATAGGCCACAGTCATTTCCACAGATTCTGGTGAGTGCAAGAGCTTTCAGGAGCCAGGACCCTGCAAGCTGTACGTCACCCCAGCA
Source organism: Proteles cristata cristata (assembly GCA_017311185.1). Taxonomy (NCBI): domain Eukaryota; kingdom Metazoa; phylum Chordata; class Mammalia; order Carnivora; family Hyaenidae; genus Proteles; species Proteles cristata. Next base: position 2,010,746 of record JAESUZ010005475.1, read on the forward strand.
CCCAGAGCAGCCCCAGGCCTGCCCTCTGGCTTCCCCATCGCCAGGAACGGAAGGCCACCCATCACAGCAGAAGGGTGTGAGTAGCCCCAGCCTGAACTCAGATGCTCCTAAGGCAGGAACCTCCCTCCTGGAAGCTGTCCTCTCCTCAAACCCCAGCCCTCAGGTCTTCCTCACTTGGATTTGCTGTGCATTTCCCTTAAGCACCAGAGAGCTCTGGTCCTGTCTGCTGGGGCCACGCACCACAGATACTTGGGGTCTGGCTGCAAGCATGAGCTGGGGGTCCAGGGGACTGGCAGCGAGGTCTGACCACCCCACCAGCTGGAGCCAGGCCCTCCTCTATAAAAAACCGGCACCTCTAGCACCTGTTTCACAGGCGGTAGCAAGCATGCCACCATGAGGCCACCATGCTCAGGTTGTGCTCCGAACCTGTTCATTTGGGTGGACTTGTCAAAGTACCTGCATCCTTCCTAACATAGATGATGGGGGCTGGTGCTGATCCCACTTCTGGGGTCCCTCTCACCTCCGCATGCCCAGATCGGCCAGCAGGCCCCCTCCTGCACAGGGAAAAAGTAGAAGCCACCCGCTGCTTCCAGGAAGGCAGACTCATTGGCTTGGTTGCACTGCCCTGCCCTGGCGTGTGGGGACTCTGTGCTGGGTTCTGGCCTCGGAGTGGCTGCTCAGCCCCTGCCCAGGGTGGGAAGTGGCAGGGGTGACACGCCTCTGCACCCCCAGGGACTTTCTATCACGGAAGTCCTTGGGAGAACATGGCCTGCCCCTCCCTGCAGGTCGGGCCAGGGAGCTCCCTGCTGCTCCCACGTCCCCACCCTCCCAGCCGCATGGGCATCCCGAGCTCCCGAGCTCCCGAAGGACAAGGGCTGACATTTTTACATAAACCAAGCTTCAAGAAATCACCTTCACGGATGCCATGGGGAAGGGCCAACGTTAGCTGGGCGGCCCCTCTGGGCCTGGTGGGGCGGTCCTGGGACCTGGCGGAGGGAGGGCTGCAGACCGGACCCCTGCCAGGAGGCGGCTGCCATGGGAACCAGAGGGAGGCAGCACCTCACGGTTGCCTCCTCCACAAAGGCCCAGCCTAGGGAGCGATGCTGATAATTAAAGCTTTGTTACGGACGCATGATTCATTTTTTTTCCTTCTGAATTCCTTCCTAGCACCAAATACTATTCGAATCGACTGAAGGAATCTTGCCGTCTCCGCTTCACACTCCAAAGTACAAATTCTGCCGAGCCCGGCTGTTTTCCTCATTTTTTTCCTCCTTCTTTTCTCCCTTTCTGTCCAGTCAGCTTCTCCTGGGGGCTGCTCAAGGGACAGAATGTCATTGTCCACCAATAACCGTCCCATTATTGAGCCCGGGGAGGCTCAAGGACAGAGCAGGTAGGATTTCAGAGAATCCCTGCCCTTTCCCGCAGGGCGGCGGCTGGCACGCTGGCCTCCCACTCGGGCCACTCGGGCCTCGCGTTCCCCGCCCCTTCCCCTCTGGCCTCCTTCCCTCCTTGGCCGACTCCACCGGATTCCACAGGGGTCACCCCAGCACTCCTGCACGTGGGCGGGCAACTTGGCCTCCTGGAGGCTGAGCCGGGCACAGTCTGGGACAGGAGAGAGTGCAGACTGCGATAAACTTGGGAGCCAGTCCTGTCATTTCTGGGAGTCCACTCAAGGCGGTGGCGGAGGAGGGTTGGGGGAGCAGGGTGCAGACCCCCGCCTCGACTGAAGTCGCCCCCCAGGGCCCCCTTCCTATGTGGAGCGTCCACTTGCGGGGCTGCTTACTCGGAGCCCGAGTAGTCACCCGGAGCTCCCGCCATCAGGCAGGAAGAGCCCAGCTTCCAGGAGGGAGCGGGGCAGGCATGGCCTTGAGGGATTGGGACAGTGAGGGGACCGTACCGGAGTTGAGGGTCCTTGAGAGGCAGGGAGGCTGTGCCCCTCAGGATGGATGGGTGGGGTGGGGTACAGGCCATGGCTCAGACCTTTCAGGAGCGAGTGTCAGCCTCCACCTCCTAGGCTGCCTGGGGTTGCTGGGGTACGGAAAAAAAGAACACCCGGTTCCTTTAGTTTTAAATGACATCTAATTAGGCTGAGCAACGATTTTCCTTTGTGTTTAAAAACAAATAAAAATCAATTTCCTTTACTTGAATTGTCATCCTCCTGGCAGACACCCAGAGCACTGCCCCTGGGACCCCGCTGCGCTCCTGGAGCAGAAGGGCTCTGTGTCCCCGCCTCCCTGGTGGGTCCAGGGGCCACAGCCTGTAGGAAAGACCGAGGCACACATCTCGACCCTCCAACAAAAAGCCTCCCACGTCCTGTGTACACTCCCTGAACACAGCAGCTTTCCTGCCACCCACCCCACATCACCTAGGCTGGGGGCTCATGACCAAGGAGCCAGAACCTGGCCAGCCCCCAGGAGCCGCAAAGGCGCCCCTGCCTCTACCCCTCCCCAGGGCAGCACACTTCTCCATGGAAGGCACTGCGCGGGCTGCCAGCAAGGTAGCCACCATCCCATTTTCCAGACAAGGGAACAAAGGCTGAAAGGATGTAAGTCATCAGCTCAGATCTTACAGATCCAACATGGGGGACTGAGATTTGAAGCTTGCTGAGTGTAACCACCACGATCTGACATAAAACCTAGAGCCATCAGCCTGGGCTCAGGAGAAAGGAGAGCAGGTGTGGGCTGAAGGCGGGTGGGCGTGAGCTTGGAGTGTGCACAGAGGGGCCCCACAAACTCAGCACCGCGGCGGTGTTGGCAGAGGGGAAGGTGCCATGCCAGGGTCCAAGGGCCGGCCACAAATGTCCCTCCAGAGTCCCCACACAGAAATGTACAGGTGACAGGATGCTGTGCACACAACAGCTGGATATTAATAAACAAAGGATGAAACAAGTCTACCCACTTGATTAAAAATGTCCCTAAATCATGTTTTTGTTGAAGAAGCAATGAAAACTCCAATCACAGGGGCACCTGGGTAGCTCAGCCGGTTAAGCATCCGTAGCTTGATTTTGGCTCAGGTCATGATCTCACGGTCGTGAGATGGAGCCCCACATCAGGCTCGGCACTGACAGCACAGAGCCTGCTTGGGATTCTCTCTCTCTCTCCCTCTCTCTCTGCCCCCCTCTCTTTCAAAAATAAATAAAAACTTTTTTTAAAACTCTCCACTTACAGACACATCAGAGAAATAACCCTTATAAGAAAACTCCTCATGAAACTTGATATGTCCAAAGCTATACTCAGAGAAAAATTCATAGACTTCTTTTAGGTAAACAAGAAAAAATGAAAATGAACAAAGCACTTGATTCAAAAAGAGCTTCTAAACAAACAGAACTGCAGCAAAGTAAACTGGAAGAAGGAATTTCTAAAAGACAGTGTATTTAACGAAAGAAAGCAGAATTTGCTGATTGAATTTAGTAGCTGACTTTCTTTTGAAACCACGAGATAAAAAGATAAACCTCTGGCAGTTCTAGTCAACAAAAGGGTGGGAGACAAGGAAGAAGGGAGGAAAGTAGGATATTGGGAGGGAGGTGGGGGGAAGGCGAGAGGAAATCCAAACTGCAGCTACTAAGAATGTAAAAGGGAATCTAGCCACAAATACGGACAAGAAAGTTTAAAAGAATCGACTCTATAAATCTGTGCTAAAATATCCGTAGGCATTTTGAACTGGGATATTATTTAGAAAATATAAATAACCAAAATAGACTAAAAATGCTTAAAACCCCAAAAGACCAATAACCATGGTGCAAATTAAGGTAAGTTGACAGCCAACCAGACCTTAGGGAAAAATTAAACCAACCCCTGGCTGAGACAGTTTCTAAAATAAATTATTTCAAGCCTTGGAGAATAAGATAATTTTATAAGATATTTAAACTATTTCAGCTACACAATTCATATAGAAAACCTTTCCTATTCATTTTACAAAGCTGACATAACCATGATTTATAAATGTGACAAATACATCCCATAATAGAAAGTACATATCAATTCTTACTTATGAATATAGATGAAAAATACCCTAAGCAACTTATCAGTAGAATGAACCTAGAAGCATTTTAAAGCACAATTGAGTCTGACCCAGTGGGATTTATTCCAGAAACATGAGGATGATTTAGCTCAGAAAAGCTAATAAGTCAACACATTAATAGGTCCAAGGAGGAAAGGAATTTGATGATCTTGCTAGATATAGGAAAGCTTTCAATGAAATTTAATATCCATTCTTGGTGAACACTCTTGGCAATTAATGCAGAAGAAATGCATACCGTTCATGATGAAGAATATCTACTGAAATTTAGGGCCAATTTCAGATTCAGTAAAACATTAGAGGCCTTCTCATTAAAACAAAGATCACGCCAAGGACAACTGCCATTATTTAATGTTGCTTTGGACCTTTCAGAAAACACAATAAGATACGAAAATAAATAAAAGATACATTAGAAATGAAGAGGCAGAATGTTCCTTATGCGCAGGTAATATGATTAATCTCTTAGGTTTTCTAGGAAGCCACATTGAAAATCTGTTAAAACTAATAAGAGACAGTTCCATTACCAATTGCTTAACATACACTTTTAAAAAATCAGGGGCGCCTGGGTGGCTTAGTCGGTTAAGCTTCTGACTTTCGCTCAGGTCATGATCTCGCGGTTCGTGGGTTCGAGCCCCGCGTCGGGCTCTGTGCTGACTGCCAGCTCAGAGCCTGGAGCCTGTTTCAGTCTGTGACTTCCTCTCTCTCTGACCCTGCCCTGCTCACGCTGTCTCTCTCTCTCTCTCTCCTAGAAATAAAGAAAACATTAAAAATAAATAAATAAATAAATAAATAAATAAATAAATAATCAATAGCTCACCTATCTACTTCCCCTCGGTACAGATGTCCCTAACCCCAAAGATATCCCCACTCAGTCTATGTGGAGCAGGTGCTGTGACGTCCACTCCAGTGGCAGCAGGAGGGGAGGTGTGTGTGAGCAGGTGGCCTGGGACCCACCAGCTCGGCAGGTGTCCCAGCCTTTGGCCAGGGACACAACGTTCACCCAGGTCAGCCGCCTGGCCCACAGCCGGCTTTCTGGGCCACACACCCATGACCCTGCACCATCGTGCCCTCTGGTCTGGGTGCTGCCGGTTTCCACTCTCCTCTGGGACCCTGCCAGCCCTCTTCTAAGGATGTTGCTCAGGGCCCTGATGCTCACAGGAAGGCCAGGCTCTGAGATGAATGTCAGCTCCTCCTGCCTCCTGCTGCTGCTGCAGCCTTAGACCTTGGGGTCTCGGCTTCCCCTTGTGTCACTGGTGCAGCGACCTGAGTGTTAAGGGAGACCCACGACCAACCCCCAGGCCCTCTGACTCACACCAGCCAGCCCCACCTCAGGCAGGGGGCGGCTAGTGTGGCAGCCACACTGACATTTGGGAAATGCCGTGGGCTTCGCCCTGACCAGGCACGCGGGTGTGAGCAGGCCAGGGAGGGAGGGGTTATTCCACTGGAGGCAGAGGCACAGGGCAGTGGGTTACCAGAGAAATGCTGCCTATGACAGGGAGACCACAAGTCCTCAGAAGCTTCAGGACTCTGGAGGGGGGAGGGCGAAGAACCCCAGTAAAGGTCCCCGGCTGCCCTCTTTCTCCTGAGACCCCAAGACCCTGATGCCTTTGTCCATATGCTCCCACCTGACTGCTCACCCCACGGCCCCTCAACCTGTCTGCCTGATGGATGCTCCATGTTCTGGAACCCACAGGGACCTAGCCAGCCCAGAACCTAGCATAGTGGAGGCATCCTGGTCTGGGAGCCAGTTCTGCCCCTGACTCTAGGCTGAACTCAAGTAAGCCAGGCCCCTCTGGGCCTCAGTTTCCACACATGTAAAACAAGGAAACAGAACTAAGTAGTCTTTGCGGGCTGTTTCCACGCCTGTATTTGTTCCTTCCTTCCTTCTCTTACTTAGTCAACAAACACCCATGAAGTCCTCCTGACCTGTGCTGCACCCTTGGAAATGGAAGAACCCATGGACCTCAGCATCTTCCAGGGCAGACAGATCTAATACCATAGTGCAGTACGAGCAACTCAGAACCAGGGTCTGTGCTGGATACCGAGGAAGCACAAGCGTGGGGGGACTAATTCTGTAGAAAGAAGTTAAGGAGGGCTTCCTGAAGGAGGTGATTTTGAGATGGGCTTCCAAGGGCAAGTAGAAGTTTTCCAGCAGCTTAGGAGAAGGACGACCAAGGAGATATAATGACTCTGTTGGCTGACACAGCCCTCCTCTGGTCACCCACCAGTGGCTCCCCTGGAGGGTGAGGTCCAGGAGGCCCCTAGGTATGGAGGGTGCAGGCAACTTCCACAGGTACAGCTCCAACATAGGCTGCATCATTCCTGAGCGAAACCTTGCCCACGCCCCCAAGCAGCCCTCCATACCGCCCAGCCGTAGAAGACAGCACCACTGTGTGGTTCCGTGCTTGGTAGGTACAGGGCCTGCCAGCAATGCTGTCCCCGGGGACACCTTGCACCTTGGCCAGACCCCTGTGCACTCAGCAGCCAGGCCAACACAAGGTTCTGCAGCCGCCCCTGGTGAAGCTCACACAAAGGGTCCCTGCCCTAGCAGGCAGGCCCAGCGAGACGGCCGTGTGGTGCCTGGGGCAGGATGAGCCCAGGGCCAGGCTGTCCTGAGCCAGCGGGTACAGGTGCAGGCAGTATGGCCAGGAGGCAGCAAGGGACCCACAGGGTAGGGCGAGCTGGAGCTCCAAATTAGCACTCCGTGCCAGACCTCTGCCCACACTCTCTCTCTCACCTGCCCACCCCCTTGCTAGGTGACATCTCCCCAAGGGATGTCACACTGTTTCTGCCTCCTGCCCACCCCCCACCATTCCACCTGCATCCTTTCCCACCTTTCCCTGAGGGCAATGCCCTCCTTCCTGGAGTCAGCCTGCCTCCCTCTGTCTCCAGCACCACATCTCAGCCCTGAGCAAGGCCTCTTGCTTTAATTCAGAGTGTGTCCCAATCGGCCCTTCTCTCCCCCACCCCACCGCCACCCTGGTCTGAGCTCCTGGGCCACTGTGCTGGCCCCACTGTCCTCTCCCTCTCACCTGCTCTGCTCCTGACATCCAGCCTCAGGTCTGGCCTCTGGACGCACAGGCCTCTTCAGAGCCCTGCCTGGTGTCCTGGTGTGCCCCTCCACTCCCGTTGCCATTCGCCTCTGTCAGGTCCTCACGCACACATCACACATGCAGAGACCTCCTCTAACTGTCCTATACCCAAGGTACAAACAGCGCCCCCCACAGTCGCGCTCAGTACACTGGGCCCTACCTGCCGAGCTGGGCACTGTCACCACTGGACCTAGTGAGACTGAGTGCGGCCACATGACTCGTCTGGCTCCAGAGCAGCAAGTAGAAGGGACAGGTGGCACTCTGTGCTGGGGCATTAAAATACGAGTGCAGGAGCCTCTCTTCCCCTCTGCCACGGAACCCATCAGCCTGCAGCCTTGAGTGAAGAAGACGTGGCACAGGGTCCAAACTGCACTGTGTTGTTAAAAGCCACTGGACTCGGGGGTTGTTTTGTTTCTGCAGATGACCTAAACCATTCTGACTGAGGTACCCGCCATATGTCCTATTCCTCCTTCTTGCTTCGCTTTTTCTCTCTATCCCTTTCCACCATGCAACATTCCATACTGTATTTAAGTTTTTCTACATTTATTTTTTTAAGAAATCTCTCCACCTGAACATGGGGCTTGAACCCATGACCCAAGATCAAGAGTTGCACACTCTTCCAACCGAGCCAGCCAGGTGCCCCTCACATTGTATTTATTGATGGTGCTTTCCCCCATTCTCACTGGTTAGAAGGTGGGCTCCATGAGGACAGGGACGGTGGTGTGTTTGGTTCCCTGCTGAATTCACAGTACCCGCAAACAACAAGTGTTCAATAAATGTGTGCTGGGCGCCTGGGTGGCTCATTTAAGTGTCCGACTTCGGCTCAGGTCATGATCTCACAGTTTGTGGGTTTGAGAGTCAGGCTCTGTGCTGACAGCTAGAGTCTGTCTTCTGAGCCTGTCTTCGGATTCTGTATCTCTCTCTCTGTGACCCTCCCCTGCTCATGCTGTGTCTCTCTGACTCTCAAAAATAAATAGAAAACATTTTAAAAATAATTTTAAAAAATAAAATAAAATAAACTTGTGCTGAATAGGTGAATTAATGAAGCAACCAATGAGCCCTGCGTCTTCGGCACAGCCGGCGCTGGCCAGTTCAGCTGAGGCCCTCTTCTGTGCCCCCACCCACACTGAGCTCCCAGGTCTATGCGGTCAGCTACATGCTAAGGGGGCTTGGAACGGCGGCAGCATCTGTACCTGAATCACACCTCCAGTCCGTCTCAAGGGTGGGTTCTAACAAACAGCCACAGAAATGCATCACACTGCCTCATGCTCAGGATTAAGTCTTAGTCTCCCTTCCTGAGCCCTCCAGAAAGGAAGCTACCCCTCACCTTGGAGCCCACACTTCCCAAAGTGCCCCTGGAGCTCACTCTCCTTAAATACGGAGGCATTTGTGTGCCCACACAGGCACAACCCTGCCCCCATACACACCTCTCCTTCCTACTCTCCCGCTCTCACTCCCCATATATAAACATGCCTGCATTTTCACATACTCTCACTCTCGCCCACACATGGCACACACACAGACACACCTCCCACGTACCCACTTCATCACAGACCTCCTCCAGGGCAAACAGGTGGTTCTGTGCCGGTCAAGTCCGGGAAAGGATTCAGGGTCGCCCTGGCTCTATCAAGCCTGACTGCCAGTCCCAGGGCAGCCATCCTCCTCCTTGCCTTGCTTCTGGGGCTGCTGTCTCCTGCCTCCCTGGCCCCCGTTCACACCACAGGGGCCCCCACTAGGTTGGCAGGAACCCCCCAGCCATAGATGATCACTGGCATCAGCAAGCCATACCAGAAAGGGCAGCGGCAGCCTGAGCCGCCCACCGGTGCTGAGCCCCGGGCGCCGCCCACCTGGCAGCAGGTGCCCCACTGCGGACACGCAGAGGGAGTGGTTCCCAAGGGCAGGCTCCTTCTGAGCCGAGCCGGGCCAGAGATGTTCTGGATGGTCTCACTAGTTGCCGGAGGTCAGCGCCTCTTCCCGAGCTCTAGGCGGCTCAAGAACCCCCTGCCTCCGGCCTTGCTGCAACCAAGGGGTTGCCCTGCGTGCGCACCCACGTCGCCGCCTCGCGACCCGCCGCCCCGCACCTGCCACGTGCCGCATCCCTACCTGGGGCTCCAGAAACATCCTGGTCGCCTACACCCCGCGCTGTACCCTGGCGCCGCAAGCGCCTCGCGTGCGGCCGCTCCTCTCCCCGAGCGCCCGGGAAGCTCCCGCCCCCCGACCCCGCCCGCGGGCTTCCCCATACCGGCTGCCCTCTTGCTCGCAGCCTCCCGAGGGGCGAGGCGGGGCCCAGGGGCGGGGCTAGACCCGGGGAAAGCTGAGGGGCTGGGTGGGGCCGACGACCTCTTGGCCGGGGCAAAAACGGGGCGGAACCTGGGCGGCGGGCGGGGCCGGGTGGGCGGGGGCGCCGGGAGTGGGGCGTGGCGCGGCTCGGTGGGGCGGGGACGCGGAGAGGGCCTGAGCGGCTGGTCGCCCCTTGGAGGGTGGTGGGGAAGGGACAAGGGTTGGGGCACCACGAGGGGCGGGGCGAGGGCAGCTCGCACGGGCCCGGCGCCGGGTTTCGGGGCGCGGGCCGAGGTATCAGTCGGGCGGCCGCACCAGCGCGTCGGTGCTTGGTGGCGCGGGTGTGCCACCGCGCGAAGGGGTGCTCCGTAGACCCGGACTCTGCGGGATGCGAGCGGTGTTGGTGAGGTCCCGCTCGCGGAGGGCCCCGCTGGAACCCCATCTCCTCCCTGTGAGCCTCTCTTCGACCTTTGCGACCTCACCTCAGCGTAGATATCCACTACAGGGCCACTTGGCTTGAGTGCTTACCCTGACGGGGCGCTCACTCTGGCCTCAAGTGTCACACGTAACTCTGTTCTTCCATTTCCTTGAGTGAACACAGGGGATACAGCAGCTGCTTTTGTGGGAGGACTAATCTGAGACATGGTGTGGGGCGGGCCCGGCACATGGCACAGTCAGGCGTCATTCCGCCCCCAGAAGCCACAGCTCTCAGAAGAAATCCTGTCAGGTGACAGGTCACTCCCTCCACCGTGTGCCTGCCGTGGACCCCAACCCAGGCTCTGAGAATGTGTATGGAAAAGATGGATTGAGCAAAGAGCATCCACCCTGGGAGATCTGGAACTGGAGAGCCCAGAGGCTGAGTTAGAAGACCAAGCTGGGGTAGAACTCTGAGGGAAGTCACCACTCGAGAGGAGCAGGGACATTCTCAGCTTACACATTATAGGGAAGAGGAGAGGATGCTCAGAGAGAGGCTGAGATAAGTCCAACAGGGCTCATGAGCATGCCCTGAGAGCACAGATGGGCAGAGGTGACCCTGTCTGTGTCCAGACCAGTCCCTGGATGCCCAGCCTTTGCCCAGCAGCCTTGTGAGGAGCCATCTCTCCTCTCAGCTACCCCTTCTTCTTTGCCTGCTCTGTTAGCAGTCCCAAGATTGGCCACCAGGCTGAGTCTCCGTGGACAGTTATTTCTGTCTTGTTTAATTAGAGGCTGTGCAGGGTCCACTCACCCGCCTTCCCCAAAAGGATGCAAGAGTTGGAAACAGGTGTCTTTCTCTTGGAGCTCTGCCCACCACCCCCTCATTTTCTCTGCTAGGACTGGAGCCCAGCACTCACTGCTCTAGCACCTGCACTGTTAACTACAGCCTGGTGCGGTGCCTGTGGGCAGTCAGTGGTGGCGGGGAGGAGCACGAGGCAGCAATGGCCAGGGCCACAGACCATTGGTGCATCAGCCTTCCAAGCTTTCACACTGTCCTTTCCCCCTGCAGCTTCTGCATCTCATTTCAGGCCAGCTGGAGGATAGAAAGTTCCTGGTGGCCTTTGCAGGTGACTTGTAGCACCAGCACGAGCCTGGGCTTTTAGGTCCTGGGCCTGTCTGGCCACTTCACCCCTTCAGATGGCTCCAGAGCACCAAGAGGGCGAGGCCTAGGTTCTTGCCCTGGGGAAGTCTGCCAGGCACCCTGTGGCCCTCAGCTCTAGCCCACAACCCTGCATGACATCTGGGCCCTAAGCTAGCCACTGTATTGTCTCAGGATGTCCATGTGGGCAGTTAAAATACCTGCTGCCACCTGCACCCAGAGCAAGCCTTCTCCTCTGCTGCTCTAGATGGTACAGCCCAGAGGAGGTGGCCGAGCTGACCAGCCCCACAGCATCACCCCACAGAAGGTACACCTTCTTATAGTCACAGAGCCATTTCCCCTAGGTGCTCACCCACAGATTTCGCCAGCATCTCCAAGGGCCTCAATAAAGAAGATGCTTCCCCAAGAGGAAGGAGAGCCCCTCTGCCCATTGTCCCCACAATGGGAATGTCCTTGCAGACACAGAAGGGACTTTCTCCTTTGCTCCCAAGTGTGACCTCAGCATTCATGTACCTGGGCTGCATTTATATCCTTCCTGGTGCCCAAAGAGGCAGAGAGATGGGCATGCCAGGGCTGACCCCTGCTGGAGTGCTCCCTTGCTTGAAGCTGTGGGTGGGGCAGGTACAGGGAGTAAGATCTTGTGGGGATGGTGGGGGCTCACAGAAGGATCTTGTTACGTTGCCAGATTTGGCTTTAAACGTGGAGAATGAGCCAGGTGTGGTGTGGCCAGTAGACCTCTGCTGGGGGCTTCTGGAAAGACAAAGCACACAGGAAGAGATGGCCCAGATGCTGTGGATGCAGGCTGGATGCAAGGCCAAGAACAGTGTGTCTGTCCTGGGACCATGAGAGGACGCTCCAAGGACAGCAGAGCAAAGAGCAGGGCAGCCTGAGTCTGGCACGACACTGACCCTGGACGTGCTCACAAGCGCTGACAACTGGGACAGATGGGACAGCTGGACAGGAGCCCACTGCAACAGGTTCCTCAGCAGTGTCCCTGCTGCCACGCGTGCTTGCCCAGCACAGCAGCCCAAGGCGAAGGGCCTTGCTAACTCCTGAGTCAGGTCCCGTCCTCCTTTGCCCAGAACCCCCAATGAAATGCAAGCCAGAGTCCCGGTGACCTGGTGACCTGCCCCCATCTCAGACCTGCCACCTTCCACTCACCACTCTCTCACTCTGCACCAGTCTCCGCAGGCCTGCCGCCCTCCCTCTGCCTGCAGCGCCCTTCCTGTAGGTCCTTATGGACACATCACCACCTCAGTGACGTATTTATAGTGTTTAAACTCCACTTCCGCACCTCCTCCCCCACTGAACTTTTCTCCTCACTTTACTGCAGTCCACACATCCTTTCTACTTCCTTATTTGTTAGTCTCCTCTAGGGAGAATTTGGGCTCTGTGAGTTCAGAGCCTTTGTCTGTTTCACTCACTGCTGTACCCCAGTGACTGTGACATTTGTGCACGACGGCACCCGGCACTGGTCTGTTGAATGAGCACGTGTGTATGTACATCTGTGTATATATGTGCAGATGTAGATGTAGATTTCCAGAACATATAAAGAACTCATACAAATCAAAAAGACCCAATTTTTTAAAAATGGGTAAGAGACTTGAGGAAGCATTTCACAAGAAAGGATCTCCAAAATGGTGATAAATGTAAGAAAAAGGAAATAACACTCAACTACACTCGTCATCGGGGAAGGAAAATTAAAACCACAGTGTGACAGCACCGTACACCCACCAGAATGGCTAAAATGAAAAGACAGAAAATGCCAAGCGCCGGTGAGGCTGTGACCCAATGGAAACTCCCAGCCACTGACAGCAGGAGCAAGACCAAGTGGAGCCACGTGGGAAGACGGCCGACAGTGCCTGGGAAAGCCGGGCATGCGCAGGCCAGGGCTCCCTCCCTGCGTGTAGCCCCGCTAGAAATGCTTACGTAGTCACACCAAAGGCACAGTGAAGAGCCTTTATAGCAGCACTGTTCACGATGGCTCCTAACTGGGAGGCAGCCAGCTGCCCTCCAAGTGAGCTGTGCTGTACTCATCCAGAGGAGCCCCGCAGCAGAGAGACTGGACAAAGTCAACCACCGCAAGGACCAGTCTCACCACATCGCATGCAGCTAAAAGAGCCAGACACGAAAGAACATCTAATCAGAATCCTGTGTACATGAAGCTCCAATGGGGCTGCTGGGGCCAGTGCCAGTCACCCATGCATTCATCCCACGAAAAATCACCAGAGCTTCACACTTCTGACTCATACACTTTTCTGTACGTACATTACACTTCAAAATGATTTATGTAAAAAAAAAAAGTTGAGAAAGAGAAAAAATAATAATGCAGGTCAGGCAGAAGCCACCTGAGCTCAGGGACCTTCTGAGTCTACCGTGGGCCACACCAGAAAGAAGCTGGCTTGAAGAAGGAGCATTTCGGGGACACTGGGACCTTGGCCTCCCTCTCTTCATCTGCCCAAGACCAAAGGCCCCTCTGTTGAAAACACTTGCTCCATTCTTTTAAGAGGTACAACCTGCAAGATGTTGGTTTCGGAAGATGAAAGGTGGCCTAAATTGGGTTGACTGATCTTATAGAACAGAGGAAGCAGGATCCCAAGTGCCCCCACAGGATTGTTGACAAGGACAACAAAGACCTGGCAGAGGCTAAGACCTCAGAGGCTTGGGATCCAGCATCAGGGGAGGCCCAGCTGCTGGTAGGCACAGGTGCAAGTCTGTATGACACCTGTGGGATCACACAGGAGCAGGTACTGAGGGTGAGGGGGCAGGTGAAGGTCGGGCTCTGCTTTCTGCACCGACTCCCCTCCCCCTGCCCCTTCATCCTCCAGGGCAGCTACAGGCAGAGCTCCAGCTTCAATCCTCAGCACAAGGGACAAGGCATGTGACTCTCTCAGTTACTGTTTTCAGGTATAAAGCAGGGTTCGTGACACCCAACTATCAGAGTGGTTGGTAAAATGCAAAGCAAAACAAACCAAACACTTCTAGAAACTTCTAGTTCCAAGGGCTTGCACTGTGCAGAGGCCCTCTGCCTCCCCTGGGAGAAGTCCTGGACTGTCTACACTCAGGAGCCCTTGCTAAAAGCATTTAACAGGAACCTGAATGACACAGTGTGGCCTGTGGGCCCATCAGCTCTCTTAGTGTGGCCACTGGTCCCCCTGTGGAGTTCCTATGCAAGCACACCCATGAGCCCCATGGCAGTTGTGCCCAACACCCAGGGAAGGGCAGGGAGTGCCAGTTCTCCTCAGCCGCTGACCCTATCCCCAAGGAACCTGGACCAGTTGGGCACTATTTGATGTCCCTTGGGGAAGCCACACAGGCCTCTGCATTTCCCTAAAACCATGCCATTAACACTCCCCTTTGGAGAATAATATTCTAAGCAAACAAATCACTAATGGATTTAGGCACCACTGAAGCAAAAGGTGTGGGGGTAGGGGTGGGGAAGACAGCTAACCTTCTGATGTCCCCTCATACAGAGGTAACAGCTCTGCCTTAATAAATGACACCCCAGCCCTACCCCAGGCAGGAACCTTCCAGTCCTCCTCCCTGCAGCCTTTGTCCTTGGACTGTGGCCCTTCTCTTGGTCCTGACATGATAAGAGACTGAGGGAAAGCTGTCCACCTGCCCTGAGGGTGTGTAACTAGCAGTACAGCACGTGTGTAACCCAGCATATAACTGACTGTAACTCAGGGCTCGCATCCCCTCTGCCCAGCCCTTCCTGCCCTCCGCATGCCTGCCCCTGACCCTGCCCCTCCCCATGAGCAGGGATCAATGGTGGCAGAAGTTCAGAGGGACAAGGTGAGCTACATGGGGACCGATGCCAGGGATGGGCATCATCTTTGGGAGTGGTGCTGGGGTCCTCAGGGGCTTCCTCGCTTCCGTACACCTCTATACCTCAACACCCACGTTGGGAAAACAAGGCATTACCTGGAAGGGCCCAGAGAGCCCTTGCCACTGAAAGACCGCCAAGGGCTAGAGGCCCGGTACACCTCCCTCCACTCGGCCTGGCTCCCACTCACCCTCTCCGTCCACTCTGCAAGTGCCCTGGGTCTGCATCTGGAGGGTGCAATTCCCCAGGGCACCTGGGGGCCCCTAGGGCAGAGGCTGGGGGGACACAGAGATCCTGGTTCTCTGGAGGGAACCCTGCTCCTGCAAAGAGAGAGAACTTGCCTTTGGAGAGAGCACTGGGGTGTGTAAGGAGAACGGTCCATGCTCCTAGCCTGGCCTCCACTTCCAGAGAGGGAGAAAACTTATGTAGGAGGGTCCTCTCTCCATCCCGGTGAGGTACCTCGGTGGGACCCAGGCCATTTGGGAGAGATGGAAAGAGGTAGCCCTGACTGTGATCACCTGTGGGTCCTGTCCTCCCGGAGAAGGGGTGGAGGTCGGTTCCTAGTAGTGTCCCCCACCTGGGCATGCTCCCTGGGTCCTGCTGCCCCTTCACATTGAGTCTCCCCCAATCCTGGCTGGCAGAGGTGGGCGGAGCATGGACCACAGCCCCCCACACAGATCAGATCACCAGGCAGAGGCAGAGGGACCCACCACAGGACGCTGCCCTGGTGTCCACCAGTGGGTGGGTCGACCTAGAACACAACATGGGGGTGGGCGAGCGAGCACCACCAGCGCTGCTAGAGGCCACACGCTGGCCATTCCCATGCCCCACAAAAGGCCTCTGGGAGGCCATACTCAAGATTCCTGCTCATGAAGAAATAAGTTAATTTCTCACAAGCAAGGCATCCCTTTGGGTGACACTCGCTGGCCAGGCCAGCTTAGGAGTGAGGTGCTTCTTTCTCCTGTCTCTGAGTGACACCAGCCGCTAGCATTTATCCTCTGAGAACACGGAAGGAGCGAGAACACTCTCCTGAGGAAAGGTGGGGAGAATGGCATCCCGGGAAGGAAGCCCAGACATGCGGCCCTGACCAGCAGCGGCGGTGGAAGCTGCAGAGGAAGCCGACTGCTCTCCCCTGTCAGGTTCCCTCCAGGTCAGAGCAGCAATGCCCCACCTGCCAGTGGCACCCCAGAAGTTTCCATTCCTCCGATACAGACGTTCAGCCCTGACGTTGAGGAGCCTGGTTTCATAATCAGCAGTGGTTGTCTTCAGAGAACATTCCCTCTGCTAAGGGGATACCTCTAGGTTTGGCAGCCATGCTGCCAGAAAGCTAACCCTGGAGGCGTCACAGGGAGGTCTGAGGTGAGACTTCTGGATCCTGCAGTGTCCTGGGTCTGGAGGGAAAAGAGACCCTAAGGATGGGCCCTCCCGAGCTGCAGGACCTTGGGCTGGGCAGTCCTCTGGCCTTGGGGGACAGCAGGCCGCTCCGTCCAGGACAGTGGTTTGTCTCTGGGCGGTGGGGAAGTAGGGACTCACGGCGACCTGCCCATGGACTGTGATATCACTAGCAGACAGCCAGGTCACAGCTTCTGTGAGCCTCAGTCCATCCCCCTCAACCCTGACTGAAAACAACACTCGTGCTTTCTCACAAGATGGAGCTAAGAGCCAAATCTGAATTGGGCAAACCAGCTGAGAGGGCTGTGAAAGTGCCTCCCAGGGAGGGCGTGAGGGCAGGACATGTGGACAGCACAACTGGCCCAGCGTGGGGGGCGGGGGGGCGGCAGGGGGGGCGCGGCATCTGGTGAGCACCAAATCAGGGACAACATGGGGAGAAGGCGCAAGGGCAGAGGGAGGGACCACTGGGTCTAGCATTTCCC
This sequence comes from Proteles cristata cristata, assembly GCA_017311185.1. Lineage (NCBI taxonomy): Eukaryota > Metazoa > Chordata > Mammalia > Carnivora > Hyaenidae > Proteles > Proteles cristata. Next base: position 2,027,408 of record JAESUZ010005475.1, read on the forward strand.
CTTTCTCCATCCTCCAGGGAGCCAGCAGATGTGCCTTGTTCCCATGCAGGGGCTGGGAATCCGTCCGCATCTGAAGGCCTTGGCGAAGCGTGAGTGCAGGAGAGCCCAGACCACTGTCTTCTGCTTCTGTCACGGGGCGTCACTCCCACCCACTTCATCTGACCTCACCTTCACACCTGCCCCAGCCCTGTCAGTGACCATGACGATGGCATGGAGCAGGGGCCCCTCGGTGGAGCTGCTATCTGGGTTTGCACCAACCCATAAAGCAACGCAGTTTGGGACACAGCCTCCGCACGACTTGCAGGTGAGGAGATGGGGCCCAAGGCAGTGCAAACCTGGGGCCAGCCTTTCTCCTGAGACTCTTGTGCTCCCCGGCCAGTGCTCCCCACTGGGCTTCAGGACAGCAGGGTTCCAGGGTCAACGCCGAGCAAACACTGGGCTCTCTAACCAGGGCTTCTCAGTGTCTTGTAGATCCAGGAAGGGCTGGAAATTCTAGTCCTTGCCATGCCTTTATAAGAATTAGGCCAAAGCACCGCTTGCTCCAGGAGGGCATGGCCACAAGCAGAAGGTGAGCTGCCTTTCAGCCCACTCGCCCCTTGGCCTGCCGTCCCTGTGTGGCGGCCATGTTCTGGAGGAGCACAGGATTGCACATTTCTCAGAGGTATTTGACTGCAGAGCTGCTTCCTCCCAAAAGTTCCAGGAGAGCCTGCGGCAGCTGAGGAAGGCCCTTCTGACGTCCCCCCACGCTGGCTGGCCACTCTGGTCTGCCTGCCCACCCACCCCTGGTCCCAGTGCGGATCTGTAGCACTTGGGCCTGACTCCATGTCTGCCCCAACCAAGTCCAGCCTCCTGGGTCAGCGCTGCCCTGGAGGAGGCCCCTGCCGGGCAGGAAACGCTTAATGTGCGTCCCTCTTCAATCATCTGAGAATCCAAATCTCCATCCACACAAACGCATTCCTCTGGGAAATGCCTCACGGTACCACAGACGATTCCTAATGTCTTTCACACAAGGTTTCCAAGAATCCATCCGTTTGCTTCTGCCTCTTGGAGGCCAAGGGGACAAGACATCCCCTGAAGCTCTTCCCCCTCTGCTAGCTCTGCAGGCCTGAGGTCCACACCAGCCCTCCCCAGCCCAGGACTCAACGGCAGGGCACCATGGAGGTGCTGCAGACGCAGGGACAGAACAGGCGGGAATGCAGGGCTGGGAGGTTCCTTCAGACAGATGCTGTTACGCCTGAACAAATCTTCCCAGAACTTGCAGAAAAGGCACCTGCCAGGCCCAGTCCTCAGAGATCCTGCCTCCATGGGTGTGTGGGGACTCACTGCTCCTGGAGACAGCAGCAGACCCTGAACTGAGGAGGAGAGCAGGGCCACGGGACTGAGGAGCAATGTGCAGAGGGCCCTGCCAGAAGCCATTCAGGGAGAGGAGGGCAGGGACATCAGGCAGCAGAACCCAGGGAGACTCAAGGGGCTGGGGGTGAGGGTGGAAAGGTCTGGCAGGAGGGTGCTGGGCCACCGAGGCAGGCAGGGACTGGAGGAGGTGACCGCCCCAGATGAAATAGATCATGACATAAACCACGCACTCATAAGGAGCCTAAGGGAAGCGTCTGTGGGGGTGGTGAGGGCAAGGGGTGTTAAGGGAAAGAAAGAGACCTTTCCTCCATAAAGCTCTCAACACACACCCCATCATCTACACTGAGGACCGCCTAGAAAACCCAGCGAGACAGGGATGAGGTGTGAATGTCCTTCTGCACCCTGCAGAGAGCCTCCGCCTCCCAGCCCCACAGAGGGGGAGGGGCTCGGGCTCACGCAAACCAAGAAGCAGGAAAACCCATCAACAAGGAGCAAATTGCTTCATGGCAACAAAAGGCCCTGAGTAATCAATTTTCACCTGTGAAATCTGCAAAATTAATGTTAAAGGTAAGGCAAAGTGTTAGCCCAAGTGACGGGGAAGACCAGGGTAGGAAAAGGACAGAAGTGGGTGACAGAGATGGGTTTCCACAGGGCACCTCGCGCGAGAAAAGCCACTTCTTGACAGCAGGCATGGTTTAAAACACATCCAGGCGTGTGTTTGTGTGCACTCATGCACATGTGACTTTGTATGTGAGCACATGTTTGTGCATGTATTTGGACGTGTTGTGTGAACACACGTGTGCACGTGTGTGTGTGCTTATAGAACAGACTGGCACATACACCCTGAAAGGTTAACAAGGGTGTGTGCTCGCACTGGCCTCTGCTCACGTCCTTGGCTCCTCTTCTCTTCATTTATCCTTGTCAAGTACGTCCCAAATTTTCTCCAAAGAACGTGAATGGCTCTGTCATCCGCTGAACACATTCATGTTCTCTTTCTAAAACCAAGACTTGAAGCTGGAGTCCCCTGACAGGCTCCTGGAAAAGGGAGATGTCCTCAGGCCAGCTGGATGTAACCAAGGTGTGGGGGGTGCCCAGGACAGATGGGGTGGGGAGCATGGGAGGTCAGAGAAGCTGAGGAGCATCCTGGCTGCGTGTCAGGAAAGGCTGCATCAGGGAGCATGGCTCCACGGGAGCAGCATCGTCCAGATGCATGGGTCCTCGGAGGAGCAATCTCTCCTTTCTGTCATAAAGAACCTGGAAGAGTTTGGCTCGCCGCCTCGCCCCTGGGTGGGGGTGCTCATGCGATGATCATCACTGCATCTGCACATCCCGCTAACTTTGCCTTATGGCTGGCCAACCAGAAGGCTCTACTTGGTGGCAGGCAGGGACATGTGCTGTGGGAGCTGGCGGGGGGCAGGAAAGTGGCCCCTGAGAGAGCCTGGCAGGAGCCCTCCTCTCCACCCAGTGAGGTTCTCCCTGTCCCAGGGACATGTCCACTTGATTCTTACCTTTGCTGACAGCATAGAGCCTGACTCGGGGCTCGATCTCATGATCTGAGCCAAAACTAAGAGTTGGACACTTAAGTGACTAAGCCACTGAGGTGACCCTTCACTTACTCATTTTTTAAAAAGTTAACGAACATTTACTACGTGCCACATTCTCAGAGATGTGGTCCCTGCTCTCAGGGTTTATGCTCAGGGCCATGGGAGCAAGGCATGGTAACCATGTAAACAAATGAACAAGATACGGCTGGTAACAAGAAAGGTACTAGCAGAGGCTGTGGTCATAGGAGGCCTCAAGCCTGGAGCAGAGGCCCTGATGCTAGGTTGGAGGCGTCCTGTAAAAGCACCGGGAGGCATGCCAGGCAGCAGGTGCAAAGGCCCGAAAGCTGGAAAGAGCTCGGTGCATCCAAGGCACAAAAAAGCCAATGTGGGAGCCTGTAGTGAGAGACACCTGGACACTTACGGCTGTGCTGCAAATTGCCCAGAAGCTCAGCACAGTGGCTGAGGCTGGGGCTGGGCTAGCTGGGAGGCTCTCACATCTTCTGTCATGGAAAGCCTTGCAAGGTTCTGACACCACGGCCCCGAGCAGCCCCCATACAACTGAGGTGCCAGCTTTAACCCATTTGAGGCTGACCTGGCAGTAGCTCCTTTTCAGCTGGATGGAAGCTTCCCTGTTTAGACCCAGCCTAGCCATCCGTGTGCAGCACAGGGCCTCTGGCATTGGGTTGGCTGCTCCTGGCTCTGCCTCTCCTCCGGGCCTGAGGCCAGACCTAGCCCCGATCTCCTGCGGGGGTCATGAGGATCCCCTGCAGTGGAGGTCTGACTTTTCCAATCAAACCTTTATTTCTTAAAAGGGGGAAAGGAGGGGTGCCTGGGTGGCACAGTCAGTTAAGCATCCGACTCTTGATTTAGGCTCAAGTCATGGTCTCATTCACTGACAGCTCCAGGCTGACAGCGCAGAGCCTGCCTGGGATTCTCTCTCTCTCCCTCTCTCTCTGTCCCTCCCCCTCCCAGCTCTCAAAATAAATAAACATTTGAAATGGAGGGCTGGTGAGAGCCAGGTGCTCCCGGGTGGGTGGCAAGGACCATGAGGGATGAGCCAAGAAGACTGTTCTAAAAGGTGAAAATAGGGAGGGGGCTGGGCTGGGAGTGTGTGCAGAACCAGAGAAATAGGGGTAGCACATGTAGGCGGTTCCTTCCAGAAGTGTGGATGAGAAGAAGTTGGAAGACAGCTCAAGAAGGGTGGGACTGTGTGATTATGGGTCTGGACAAATGCAGAGGCCAGTAGGAGATGGGGACAGGGAGGCTGAAGTTGGGGAGCAGGGAGGAGGTAGAGCAAGGAGGCAAGGCCATAGGGTGTGACAGGCCAGGGTCAGGTCCAAGCACTGGCCCACACAATGGCTGAGGGCCCCATCCACAGGGAAGGGCCAAGTGGAAGAGCAGACAGGTGCCCGCAGGGACTGGGAGCCAGGAGGAACTCCAGGAGCATGTGGGGCAGGAGGCTGGGAGCTGGCCCGGCACAAGGGGAAACTAAGCCCCGTGAGACAGGAGTCATCTCCCCATTTGCTGACAGTTCTGAGCTCCCCAGGCCAGGCTGGACCTGAACATTGCCCCCACCCCCAACACACACACACACACACACACACACACAAGGGATCTCAATTGTGAGCTCTCTGGCAGCCTCCTCTGGGGACTGTGGGCAGTAGCCAGGTGACCTTGTGGAGAGGAGAGGACACAGCCCTGTGATCTGGCCCCACCATACCTTCTCTGGGCACCCCTAAGATGTTGCCAGTCCCCTGTTCCCCCTGTTCCTGGAACAACCACATGAGGAGCCTGACCTAGATGTGTTTGTGAGGAGAAGAGCACTTTACAGCTGTACAGCTGTTTTCCGGCTTCCGGGGCCCTCCCCACAGAGCAGGGGGGGTGTGAGGCCTGACTCTCACAGTGACTATGGCCTCTCCAGGACTGATACCCAGGATGGCCCTGCCCCCAACCTGGCTGGCCTGAGGGTACATAGAGGGCAGGCAACCTAAGCCTCCACCTGGCCCAGCCCCAGCCCCAGCCCCAGGCAGGGAAACTGAGGACAGAAAGGGCACAGGACAGGAAGGCAGCACCATCCCTCCCCCTTGGAGGGCCCAGGCTAGCCATCTTAGTGGGGTCATCATGGACACCAGAACAGGGCACTGGGGACACCTAGCTGACAGAAAAGAGGGATTGTGCCTGGGGCCCATGAGTGCTGCTGCTTTAGAACCAGAGGCCCGGGATACAGAGATGCAGGAGGCCAGGCCCCACTGCCCTGCATGGGCCCCCGGCATGTTCCACCCACACTGAGGTCACATGGCCCTAATGACAGAGGGCCAGCATTAGCACAGCTGAATCCTTCCTACCTGGAAACCACAAGCCCGTAAAGTGGGCATGCTGTCCCCTGGGAGACTTCAGCAAGGAGAGGGTGGTGAGCCAGCCCCCTCATCTGACCTGCCTGGAGTGCCAGCCCCACCTTTCTGCCCAGCAGCCTTCCGATGTCACTCTGCAGAATCAGAGGAGGCCAGCTGTAGGGCCTTGAGAGATTACCAGTCCAGTTGGGGAAACAGAGGCTCACTCAGGGGCAGGGCTTGCCCAAGGTCTCACAACAGGCCTGTGGCCTCGGGCCAGCTTTGCGAAGGGTGCAGTAAGCTGCTTGGATACAGGTCCCTGTGCCACACAGCCACCTGTACCAGGGTTCTGCAGTTGCTGGGCTGGCCCCTTTTCCCTTCATCTTGTGCCAGAAGGAACTATTTATGGATTCCAATGTCTGTTTATTCTTCTCACAAAAGCATTTTTGAAATATTGAGATAACCAAAGTCCACACAAGTCATGCTTGCATTTCCAAAGTCATAGTGCAAGCATTTGGACTCTGTCCAAAAAGAAAATGCCAGCAGCCCAGAGGCTAGTCCCTCTAGTGGGTGCAAGGAAGGGTCCGGGGGACAGGCAGGCCCTGGCTTGGGATCCAGAGGAGAGAAGCAGGGACCCTAGGGAATCCTGAGACATCTTTCTGGGAATGAGGGATGACACAGACATGGGAAGACAGTGGTTCCCTTGATTCCAAGAGAAAGAGGGAGTATGTAGTCCCAAGCCCCCCTCCTGCCATCCATAACTGTGGGTTTTGAGAAGTGAGGAAGAAGTGAGGGTTCTCACTGATTCATACCCCATCCTAATGGTCTCTGCCTCCTTGCCCCATCCCTTCCTTTAAAGTTTATTCATTTATCTTGAGGGAGGGAGAGAGAGAAAGAGAGAGAGAGAGAGAGAGAGAGAGCCTGCATGCAAGCAGAGGAAGTAGACTTCTCACTGTCAATGCAGAGCCAGATGTGGGCCTTGATCCCGCGAACCATGAGACCATGACCTGAGCTGAAATCAAGAGCCAGATGCTTAACCAACTGACCCGCCCAGGCGCCTCCCTTCCATTTCAGTGAGATGTAACTGCTCACAGCTGAGCCTCAGACCAGGAGCCCGATACCAGGAGCTCCACAGCACTCCACTCCAGGGCGCCTGGCCCCACCCAGCCTCACAGGAGTCCTTGGGGACCTGCCCGCATGCATAGCCTCCAGCCACTAAGACACTTTGCTGTGTACATATGTCCTAGGTCTCCCAAAGCCTCCCTCTTGGAGGAGAATAGAGGCTTCTAGAATCCCTTGGGCAAAGGCACACAGAGGCCCACCCCTTGTGCACTGTGGGCAGTGATCTGGACCCAGTGCAGCCCCTGAGCCGGGGAGCAGGGGGGCGGAGCAGGGGCCGAACAGGCAGAGGTGTGCTGGGGCCTGACGCAGGTACGTTTGAGCTCCATGTTCAGAAAACGTTTTAACCACAACATATGAACATATGGTCTCCTACGCTTGAGCTTCTCTATTTACTTCACTCACTTCAAATATTTTGGATAGTTACATTGCATTTCTTGACAGTTTACTTATACTTTATTATAGGTTTGAGGAAGAGTTTGGGTCCCTCCTCTGATTTCCTTGCCCATTGTCCTGTCCACACACCTATAAATAGTCCTTCGAAGGTTCTGCAACCCTGAAGGGGCTCCAGGGCCACCATGAAGGTCCTGGGGGTTCTCCCCTAGCCCTCTTCATTTTGGGCAAGAGGCTGTCCATGATGGAAAGGGAGGCCCTGACGGCCACTTGGGCATCTGACCAGGGAAGGAGCACTGGAGTACCCCTGAAGGAGCATCCAGAGGGGAGGCTAGTTGGACTGACAGGTGTGTGAGCAGGTAGTGAGCCTCTGGGAGTTGTTCCCTCCTCCCCCGGGAGGGCTGCGGCTGCCTGCTGATGAGCATCTGTGCACAGCCAGAGTCGATCTTGAGCAGGAGAAAATAATGCCCCAGGCTGGCAGAACAGGACTCAGTGCCAACTGGACATGAGGTAACCCCTGTGTGCACAAACATACTCCTGCGCAGACACAAACGTTCCTGGTAGGGCTCGCTCTCTCTGTCTCAGAATCGCTGGCTCTTAGAAGGATGCTGCTGTACCGTCTCCACTTGCCCTAGACAGCTGTGATCCCCGGACCAGCACCCCCAGTTCCTAGCCCTCGCTATCTGAGTGGTGGCCCAGGGCCAGGACTAGACAGGACCCAGTGAAGTCACAGAGCTGAGACAAAGCATGTGCTTGCCCTGTTCCCTCTGGGGACCCAGCACCTGTCCTGAGGAGCCTGTGGGAGGGAGAGTGGTGGGTGTGGCCTGCAGAGAAGTGTTCTTCATTCTCCCAGCCAGCACCAACAGTACAGAAGATTGTACAAGAAAAAGTAAGTCCTCTCTCACCCCAGGCTCCAGGCCCTCCCCAGAGACATCCGCTATTAACAGTGTCTTTGTGCAACCTTCCAGAATCACTGTGTTCATGAAATTATTTACATGGGCATACAGGGTTCTTTTTCTGGACCACAGGGCTCTCACTTCATAGAATATTTTCAACCTGCTCTTTTCTCTGGGCAACTCCTCAGGTTCTGTACTAGTTGCAGGACATTCTATTAGGTGGCTGTACTGTCACATGCATGATAGATCCCCACATGCATGTGGGGTGTGGTCACCACAAAATTCCTACGTGTAGCATCCTTGACCAAGGGTCTTCATTAAAACATGTGACCGTATCTGAAGGATGAACTCCTAAAATGGGATGTGTCAGATCAAAGAATATGTGCCTTATAAATTAAAGAGACATCACAGAAGTGCTCTCAGAAAAGGATGGCCAAGTGTCAGTGAAATTGTAGAGGAAGCACCTCTGAGAATTCTCTCCCCATAAAACTAGCCAGAATGATCAGAATCAACTTTTTTAGAACTCTGGAAATTAATCAGGGACTTGGAGCAAACCAGGAAGCGTTTATTCACAAAAAAATGACTAAATCTCACTAAGCTTTGTGGAGTTTAATTTGCCTCAGCCTCATCCTCCACTCATTAGCTCCATAGGCCTTGGAAAACAAGACCCCATACTTGTCATGAAAATCAGCAGCCTTGGAAGCCCTTGGGGAGCACAGAACAGGGCTACAGTGCTTTCAAGGCCTCATTCCCAGAAAACTGTCATTATTTGACCCATCTGGTGGTTCCCGGGAAGATCCCATTTGCAAGGATGGCTGCATTTGACCTGACTCAGACCTCACTCTGTACAAAAAGCCTATTCCCCTGGGATGACTGTCAGAAACAATTACCGGCATTTAACTTCACAGCTGCCTGAGGCAGTGAATAGTAGTTGGAGCAAACAGTAGACTAAACCAAAAGCTTACAAGACAAAGCTCAGTAATGAGAGGTCCACAGAGGCTGTAAGAAGTTGCAGTGTATTCCTGGGAATACACGGCCACAGGCACGCCCAGGCATGCGCACATGCTTAGGTAAGCCCTGGGGAGGCCCTCTGCTCTCGTTCAGGCCGACTTTGAGGCTCTGTGCAGGAAGTGAAGGCTACAGCAGAGCCATCGGCTGCCCGGCTGTGAGCTGAAGGTGTTCTCCAACATACACACAGAGGCCCTGGGCAGAGGCTATTAGTCCCAGGCATGTAAAGAGATCTCTGTCCAATCACTAAATGAAAATCAAAAAGAACTGTCATGGCCACTTTACAGAATTAACTCAGAAAAGTCACTAAACAAGAAACGACAGTGACTTCAACAAACAACAATAATAGCAAGCCCTGAACACCAGTGAGAATCTGACTTTCACAGGTGCCACATTAAATTATTTAGAATATCCACTTTTCAACAAAAAAATCACAAGACGTGCACAAGAAAATATGGCCCACAAGCAAAAAAGTAGCCACTAACAACTGTCCCTGGGGAATTCCAAACATTTGACTTTTTTTTTTAATCTCTTAAGTTTATTTATTTTCAGAGAGAGAACAAGCAGGGGAGAGGCAGAAAGAAGGAGAGGCCGAATCCCAAACAGGCTCCACACCGTCACCACAGAGCCTGATGCAGGGCTTGAACGTGAGATGACGACCTGAGCCAAAATCAAGAGTTGGAAGCTTAACCAACTGCACTACCCAGACGCCCCTGGTTTTTTTTTTTTTTTTTTAAGTACTCTCTAACCCCAAAATGGCACTCGACGTCACAACTCCAGGATCGAGAGTCATAAATTCTTTCAGCTGAGCTAGCCAGGTGCCCCCAGACATTTGATTTATTAAGCAAAATCTTTAAATAAGCCATTTTACATGGATGCAAAGAAATTAAGGCAACTTATAGAATGAGTAAACATATTTGCAAAGCACACACCTGATAAGGATTAATGTCCAAAATATATAAGAAACGCATACTACTGAATAGCTAAATACATACATAATAACATACACACATACATAAATAAAACACAAATAATCCAATTTAAAATAGGCAAAGGAGGGGCGCCTGGGTGGCTTAGTCGGTTAAGTGTCCGACTTTCGCTTAGGTCATGATCTCGTGGTTCGTGGGTTCGAGCCCCGCGTCGGGCTCTGTGCTGACTGCCAGCTCAGAGCCTGGAGCCTGTTTCAGTCTATGACTCCCTTTCTCTCTGACCCTCCCTTGCTCACGCTTCTCTCTCTCTCTCTCCTAGAAATAAATAAAAATTTAAAAAAATAATAATAAAATAAAATAGGCAAAGGACCTGAATAGACACCTTCCCAAAGAAGATATTCAAATGGTCAACAGGTATGTGAAAAGGTACTCATCACTAATCATTGGGAAAATGAAAATCAAATTCACAATAAGAGATCACTTCACACCTGTTAGAATGGCTATCATCAAAAAGACAAGAGGTAACAAATGTTGGTGAAGATGTAGAGAAAAGGGAACCCTTATACATTTTTGGTAGAAATGTCAATTAGTGTAGCCAATACGAAAGCCACTATAGAGGTTCCCCAAGAAATGAAAAATAGAACTACCATATGATCCAGCAATTCCACTTCTGAGTATACATTCAAAGGAAACAAAAACACTATGCCAAAGTGATATCTGTACCCCTGTGTACACTACAGCACTATTTACAATAGCCAAGATGTGGAAACAACTTAAATGTCCATCACTGAATGAATAAAGAAAATGTGAATAGAATACTATTTAGTTAGCCATAAAAAAGAAAGAAATTCTGACATTTGCAACAACATGGATGGAACTTTAGGGCATTATTCTAAGTGAAATAAGTCATACAGAGAAAGAAAAATAGGGTACAATCTCATTTTTATGTGGAATTTAAAACAATCAAACTCATAGAAACAGAGATCAGATTTGGGGTTTCCAAAGGCAGGGTGGAGGGAGGGTTGGGGAATTAGGTAAAAGTGTTCAAAATTTACAATTCCCAGTAAGATAAAAATTTCTGGAGTGTCTGGGTGGCTCAGTTGGTTGAGTGTCCAACTTCAGCTCAGGTCATGATCTCATGGTTCATGAGTTTGAGCCCCACTCAGGCTCTGCAGTGACAGTTCAGAGCCTGGAGCCTGCTTTGGATTCTATGTCCCATCTGTCTCTGCCCCTCCCAAACTCTTGCTCGGTCTCTCTCTCTCTCAAAAAGTAAATAAACATTTAAAAAAATTAATTAACAATACTGTATAACATTTTCAAAAGTTGCTAAGACAGTAAATCTTAAAAATTCTTACCACAAGGAGAAGATTTTGCAATTACGTGAAATGATAGATGTTAACTAACTTATTGTGGTAATCACTTTGAAATATATACATATATCAAATCACTATGTTTTACATCTTAAAATTATACAATTGATATGTCAATTACATCTCAATTAAACTAGGGAAAAAATAATTAAAAAAAGAAACTAAGGAAACCATGTCTAAAAAATTAAAGTATGGAAACTGCTTCACCAAATAGAGAATATCAAGAAAAGAGTTCTAATTATATATATGTATATATATATATATAATTATTGATTTATGTATATACATATACACATATACATACATATAACATATATATAATATAAATTTTTGTATTGTAAACTACAACAACTAAAATAAAAAATTTAACTAAAAAGGGTCAACAGCAGATTTGAACAGGCAAAAAAAAAAAGAAAAAGAAAAAGAAAAAGAATCATTGAACCTGAAGGTAGGTCAATAGATGTCATCTAGTCTGAGGAACAGAAACTAAAAAATTAAGAAAAATAAACAGAGCCTCAGATACCATCATGCATACCAACATATGTATAATGGGAGTCCCAAAAGAGAGATGGGGGTGGGGGGGCAGTGGGGAAGGATCAGTAAGAATATTGGAAGTATCAGTGGCTGAAACTTCCCAAATTTGATTTAAAAACATTAATCTACACATCCAAAAAGTTTAACAAATTCCAGTAGGTTTCCCATCAGAAACCATGGAGGGCAGAAAGCAATGGGATAACACATATAAAGTACTGAAAGAAAAAAGATGTCAACCAACAAATCTTTATGCAGCAAAACTATCCTTCAAAAATGAAGGAAAGGGGCACCTGAGTGGCTCAGTCGGTTAAGCATCCAACTTCTGCTCAGGTCATGATCTCACAGTTCATGGGTTCAAGCCCCGCATCAGGCTCTGTGCTGACAGCCAGCTCAGAGCCTAAAGCCTGTTTCAGATTCTGTATGTCCCTCTCTCTCTGACCCTCCCCTGCTCATGCTGTCTCTCTCTCTCACTGTCTCTCTCTCTCAGAAATAAATAAAAAACATTTTTTAAATTTTTTAAAAATGAAGGAGAAATTTCCCAGATAAATAAAAACAGAGAACTGTCATCACTCAGATAATTAACCTACAATAACTACTAAAGAGAGTCCCTCAAATATATATGCAAAAATGAAGAGCACTAGTAAAAGTAACCCATATAGGTAAATATAAAAGACAGTATAAGTGTATTTGATGCTTATAACTTTTTTCTCCTATCTGAATTAAAAGACAACTGCACAAATCAATAATTATAAATATGTACTGATGAGTACACAATATCTAAAGATGTAAATTTTATGACAATAAGGGCATAAAGGAGAAGAAAGATAACAGAGCTGCAGAAAAGCAAAGTTTTTATATGCTACTGACATTAAGTTAGTATTAATCTGAACTACATGTTATAAATTAAGATGATAATGGTAATCTAAGCTACAACTAAGGTAAAAACTCAAAATTATATAATAAAAGAAATGACAAGGGAATTAAGATGGTACTACAAAATATCTATTCAACACAAAAGAAAGCAACAAGGGAGGAGAGGAAGAACAAAAATGACAAATTTGAAAATGAAAAACAGCCAACCCTATCTTACCAGGAATTACATTAAATGTAAGTGAATTAAACATTCCAAGATTGACAAAATGGATTTAAAAACATGATTCAACAATATGCTTTCTACAAGAGGCACACTTTAGATTCAGAGACAAGTTAGGTTGAAAGTTAAAGAATGGAAAAGATATTCTGTGTAAACAATAACCAAAAGGGGGTGCCTGGGTGGCTCAGTCAGTTGAACAACCCACTTCAGCTCAGGTCATGATCTCACGGTTCATGGGTTCAAGCCCCATGTCAGGCTCTGTGCTGATAGCTAGCTCAGAGCCTGGAGGCTGCTTCAGAGTCTGTGTCTCCCTCTCTCTCTGACCCTCCCCTGATCATGCTGTCTCTCTCTTTCTCAGAAAAAAATTAAAAATTAAAAAAACAATAACCAAAAGAAAGCTAGAAAGGCTATATCAGAAAAAATAAACTAATATCAAACAACATAGAATTTATGAGACAAAATAGACTTTCAAGAAAAAAATTGTTACTAGATATGTGAAAATAGATGTTTGTATGATTCTTTCATGCTTGGCAAGTTGAGAATAGTATTTCAATAAATGTATTTGTATAATACATGTTAGAAAAGTATTTAAATACATATGCAAAAAATGTTTCTAAGAATGCCACTATCTCAGAAAATTGAGAAGGGTGTAATTTAATTAGGTGTATGTGTTGACCGATTGGTATTGTATACAGAAAAACTGTTTCAACAGACAAGCAACAACAACAAAAAGACATTTCTATGTATGTTCCAGGCTTGTCAAGATGAGAACAGTTTATTTCTGTGGACAGATGTGCTTACAGGTCTGTAGATGTGTTAAAAGTCACTAACTAATATAAAAGAGATTTCTAGAGTGCCATTTGCTCCGAAAGTTGAGAACATTTTTATTTTGGTATATAGATGTGATACCAATCTCTAATCAACCACGGCATTGTTCTAAGACTCATGTTCAGAAAAAGGACTCATATTAAGAAGCTATTTCTATGATTGCTATTTACTCATTTTGTTGAACTGTGTTATGTCAGTTATTGGATGTGACAGTAAGTCTGTAATAAAAGTACAGCTGTGTATGAAGACATATAAAATAGATGTTTCTAAAACTGCTAAGAAATTGTAACTAGCAATGAAAAGGTGATTTTATAATGAGAAAAGGGTCAATCCATCAAGAGGATATAATAATTATAAATATATGCACCTAACAACAGAGCCCCAAAATTTAAGAAGAAATAACTGATAGAACTGAGGGGAAAAATAGACAATTCAACAAAACTAGTATTCAACTCCAATATCCTGCTTTCAGTAATGAATAAAACAACTCAACTATAGATCAGTAAGGAAATAGAAGACTTGAACAATACTGTAAACCAACTAGACACAAGAATATATATTCTCCTCAAATACATGTGCAATAGTCTCCAAAACAGGCCATATGTTAGGCCATAAAACAACTCTTAATAAATTTACAAGAACTGAAATCATATAAAGCATGTTCTGCCACCACAACGGAATAGCAGAAGCCAATAACATTAAAAAAAAAAAAACTGGGAAATTCAAAAATATGTAGAAATTATACAATATGCTACTAAATACCACAGGGAAAAGAAGAAATCATGAGGAAAAATTTTAAATGCTTTGAGGTAAGTGTAAACAATTCCATTCACAACAGCATCAAAAAGAATAAAATGCTTAGGAGTAAATTTAACAAAAGCAGTGTAAGACTTGTACACTGAAAACTATAGCACGTATTTGGAAGGATTAATTTAGTCTTACATAAACAGAAGGATATCCCATGTTCATGAATTAGAAGATGATATTAAGATAAGACAACAATACTCCCCAAACTGATTTTCAGAGTCAATGTGATCCCTATCACAATTCTAGCTGCTGTTTGTTGTTGTTTTGCAAAAACTGACAACTTGTTCCTAAAATTCACATGGAAATGCAAGGGATCTAGAACAGCTAAAGCAATCTTTAAAAAGAAGAAAAAAGTTGAAAGACTCACACTTCCCCCATTTAAAAGCTTAATACAAAGCTATAATAATCAAGTCTGTATGACACTGGCACAAAGATAGACATATAGACCAGGGGAACAAGGACCAAAGATAGACATATAGACCAAGACCAAAAGTAAGCCCATATATCTATGTTCAATTGATTTTCAACAAAGGTGGTGGGGCAATTATTGAAAGAAGAGTCTTTTCAACAAACGATGCTGAGACACAAAGGATGCTGAGACAACTGAATAACCATATGCAAAAGAATGAAGTTGAGTCCACAGAGTTGGTGGAGCATATGACTCTTGATGCTTGGGAGGGTGGCTTGCACTGGGGACAGAGCAGTGCAGGGAATGAGAAGCGGCAGATTATGCAATATATTAAGAATGGGATTTTCTCATTGATCAGACATGGGTTTTGAGAGAAAGAGAAATCAAGCCGTCACAACTTTGGACCTGAGAAATGGTAACAAAACAATTGGATTTATAAGAGCAACTTTTACAGGAAAAAATTCTGACTTCTAGTTCAAGGTGGTGAACGAGGGGCACCTGGATGGGTTAGTCGGTTAAGTGTCAGACTCTTGATTTTGGCTCAGGTCATGATCCCAGGGCCGTGGGATTATGGGACTGAGCCCCACACTGGGTTCTGCACTTAGCATGGATACTACTTGGGATTCTCTCTCTCTCTCTCTGTCTCTCTCTCTCTCCCCTCCCCCACACGCACATGTTCTCTCTCAATAAATAAATAAAAAATTTTTAAGGACGGTGGACAGAACATGTGCACTTGCTTTTCACCCTTCCCAACCTCTATGAGCTAAAAGAACACAGAGGAAAAGTTGTGGAAGAGGGTGGGTCATTGATCAACAAGAGTGACTCACACTTTCAGAAAACGGAAGGCAAGTGGGGGTGGGTGGTGAACAAAATCACAGAAAAGCCTGAACAGGAAGCCCCACCTCTCAGGAGAAAAGTGGGCACACAGACCAAAGGCATGTGGAGGTCGCCCGAGGGAGGGCTCACCTCACCCTCCCACCACAGGACTGGGCCTGGAGGCAGGGGCAGACCCCCACATGGAGAGCTGTCTTTTTTTCTTTTTTTAAGATTTTATTTTTTTAAGTAATCTCTACATCCAACATGGGACTTGAACTTACAAAATCAAGAGTCACATGCTCCACCGACCAAACCAGCCAAGAACGCCCAAGAGAGCTGTCTTCTAAGGCAGCCTCCCATGTGAAGCCAGGTGCCCTGTGTGAAGCCCTCTGAGCTCAGGTACTGTTTGGAGCCTGGGAGGGGGGGTTGCTACTGACCCCCAGTCCCTGGCACCCAAACTTGCCTTAGAGCAAAGTGCTGACTCATCCTGTCTCACTGTTCAGTGTCTGGCTGGGAATTCCGCGCAGGAGGCAAGACTCTGGAATACAGTCTGACCCCAAGACAGCAGCAGGTGTGATCAGCCAGCCCCCAGACCCCTTCCTTAAAATAGACAGACAGCCCCAAGGTCAGCAGGCACAAACAGCCATTAAGAGAAAGACACACAGCATGAAAGCAAAAGGCCAAAGGGCCAAGGGAAGATCAGATCCTTTAGGCAACAAAAGAAATCTTAAAAGAAACAATTGTAAAAGAGCTACAAAGACCCCTCCCCCACCGCTGCCCTATGTCCAGGGCGTCACCAGGTCCCAGTAGTTTTACCTGCTCTGTATCTGACCACATCTGCCTGCCCATCTATGCTGACAACCCAGTCCAAGTGGCCATCTCTCTCCTCAGAGAAACTTCTCCCAGTGCTAGCCCCCCATTCCGGCCCCTCCCCAGCTGCTAACCACGCCACAGATAGGATCATGTGTGTGTGGCTTTTGCCTGCTCCAACTTCTTAAAACATTTCACTGGCTTCCCACTGCTTCATGGAGGACAAAACTTGGTGACGTGGCCGGCAAGGTGCAGACTCCCCTTGACCCCATCCCCACTGCTGCTGGGTGGCTCTGCTCCCTCCCTCACAGAACTCTGCACAGGCTGTTCCCTCTGTTCAAATTGCTCTTCCTGCCTGGCCTGCCCCCGCACCTCCTCTCTGCCAGGGCTCACAGATCAGGAGCCCCCGCAGCCATGCTATTCCTGGGATCAAACGATGACTGTCTCCTTTACCCGACTCTCAGCCCAGCCGTCTTCCCCACCTCCTTTCAGACACAGCTCGTTCCCCAGGACCTATTTGGTATCATCTTGGGTTTCTTTCACCGCTAAAGAAAGTTTGAAACTACCTGCCACACACCAGGTCACCTCCAATTTAGAAGAGGCACTAAGAGCAACAGGCTGAGCCTGCAGGGAGCCTCCTGGCCGGAGTTCTGCCTCCAGCGGGGTGGGGTGCTCTGTGGAGCAGGAGACAGCAAGCACCTCTTCTCGGCAGGAAGGAAGGACAGAACACCTGAGAACAGCTTCCACGGGTGGGTGGAGTTCTGCCTTCTCTGCTCTCGGGCTGCCGGCGTGGGCTCAGCCTTCCTTCTGACTGTTACAGATGTTTGTTGTGAATAAACCTTCTTTACAGTGAGACAGATGTCACATTAACAATTTACTCTTCATGCCCAGGAATCTGGGCCCAACATTCCCAGGGAGCGCTGAGGCCAAGGACCTTGGGCAGAGACCCCTGGTCAGGTGGGGAGGGGCAGGAGACTTCGTCCTGAGAGTGAGGGGCCTTGTCCAGGTCAGGAGCTGCCACCGAGGCATTTGACTCCAGGGTCTGAGAGTTCCTTAATCAGGACAATGCTCCTGCAGATGTTTCAATTTATGCATTTAAATTTAATTTTTAAAGCAAAATTATTCACTGCCCTTTGCAGGTAGAGTCCCCGAGGGAGGCGACATAGCACGTGTGGCAGAGCTGGGCAGCCTGGCGAGGTCCCCAGCTCTGCATCCTCACTTAGGGAGTTGGCACAAGCTTTTCCCCTCTCTGAACCTCAGTCTCCTCTTTTAAAAACTGCAGTGTGTGATGCACAGCCAGGAGGTGGTCACAGATCCTGGCCTGCCACCCTCTCCCGGCACTGCACGTCCACAGATGGGGTGACCTGGGTTTGGGGGCCACCGCAGCACCAGGCCGCTTTGACACTTCCTGGCTGGGTGATGCAGAGATTGGCCCCCAGTTCAGTGTACTCTGTCACCAACCACAAAGACACAACTGTCCCGGTGGACCAAGGATAGTCCCATTTCTGCCTGTTATCTGACATAATTCACTCTCAAAATGTGTCCCCCATCACCGCCTCCCCCCAGCAAGACTGCTAAAAATGGATCCCTGGGCTCCACCCCCAAACTGACTAAATCAGTCTCTGGGGATGTGGCCTGGGAATTTATGCTCCCTGCCAGCTTGAGGGGGATTCTAATGCGCAGCCAGGTTTGAGAAGCAGAGTATGAGGTGTATGAGCCGCAGGGGAGGGTGGGCCAGATACCCCAGGAGAGGAGTTTTCTCGGTCTGCCCCTCCCCCAGCCCCTAGGGCCGGCCAAAAGACTCAAGGCACCTGAGGGGCTTCATGGCTTAGCTGTTTTCCCACCTACCACCTGGCCGAGGGCAGCTTCCCACAGGGCAGGGGGAGGAGGGGGAGGCTAAGGCAGGGCAGTCCTTAAGGGCCTGAGGCACCTGGGTCCTTGGGCAAGAACCTGCTGGCAGGATCTGTCCTGGGTCAGGTCGGGCAGACGCCCCTGCAGCCTGCTGACCATCTGGAGGGACCGGGTGAGCAGGGGCCTCTGCCCCGATTCACAAAGTCGTCAGGGCCCAGGCATCGCACAGGGCAGTGCAAACTGTGCTGCAAACTATGCTGCAAACAGCATAATGGGAGCGGCTCCAGGGCATCAAGACACAGAAGGCAGTAGTCTCCCCTCTGACCCACAGGGGAAGGGTTGGAGAGGTGTCAGAAAGCCAGACATCCAACAGTAAGGGCTGTGGGAAGAGGCTGCTTTGGGGATTGGAGCCTGGCTTCACTTGTTCTGTTCTGTGACAACCCCCCGCCCCCTTTTCTAAGACTCTGTCTCCCTTCCTGCCCTAGGGCGATCAGCCTGTCGCAGCCGCCTCAAGTGCTGGTGAGAAGCCGGCTGGTGAGAAGCCGCCAGGTTCCCTCCCCAGCGTGGGGCGCAGCCGCTGCATGCCGCCTGCCTGCACCTCGCGGCCACCCCCTTGCCACTCTGTGATTTGAGCTTTACTAGGAGCTCCCCCAGAGGCACAGATGCTGGAGCCGGAACACACCCACACATGTATCGAAAAGAAAAGAAAAAGCCACATGGATTGATTTGCTGTTCCTCATTTGCAACAGAGCAGGAGTGTGTGACGGGCACAGGCAGCTGTGAAAATTGAGATGTCGACCCAGAGCCCACAGCAGAGCCATCCCGCCTCCAAACGCAGCCAGGAAAACAGCACAGGCCTGCCTCTTCATTGTGGGCCCCCATCCCCCCCCCCCCCCCCCCCCCCAGTGCACTGTGCTGGCTGTGGTGGCTGGAGACCCCCGGTCCCGGGACTGTTGGAAATCTGGGTTTGGTGCCTGGACACTCCGACCCCCACAACCTGCTCCTCATGGACGGGACAGTGAGGGAGGACAGGGTGCTCCTGGACGAGGACAGAAGCTGTGCTCTGGCCCAGTTCTGCCTCTGGCTAGGTGGCCTGGACCAGCCCCCAGCCCTCACGAGTACCAGTTTCCTCTGCCAGTGCCGGGTTCACAGGAAGACAAGTGAAGGTGCCGTGCCCTGGGAGGCCCCACCACACGTCTGACCATCGGTAACGTGGGAACAGGCAGGCGGGGAGTCCCTGCCGGGGGTGGGGGGATGGCACCCTGAGGACACACGGGAGCGGCACCGAGCCCCCGCCCCACCCTGGCCATGGGGTGCGGTAGCAGAGTTCTAAGTGAGGACACTGGGGGCACCTGTCCCCACCAATGCTGGGAGAACCCAGGATGGAGACTTGCCCAGGTCAGACCCCCAAGAACAGAGAGGGCTTGGAGCCCCTGGAAAGCCAACCAGGGCATCCCTCCCGGGTATGTGCATGGTGATGCCCAGCTCCACCGCCTTCCCCAGTGGGGAACACCTCCACATCGAGGTGGAGCAGGGCAATCAAGATGGAGCAGAGCTGACTCTCCCCCAGCCAGGCCTGGTGAAGGCAGAGACGTTCACCCCTGGGAGTGGGGGGCTTTGACACTGGGGTGGCTTAGGGTCGGCAGGGCAGCCAGTGCACACAGACAAGCAAATGTGGGGGGGAGGGAGACAGGGGTTCCCTGGATTCAGACCCCTCAGAGCACACACTCTGGGTCCACAGTGCTCTTTCTTTCTAGAAGGTCTGTTCTCCCTTCTCCTGCCCTAAGCTCGGGGCCTTAGGTAACACTAGAGGAGGCCCGTTCTGGGCTGGGCTGCAAGGACGGCCTGAATGGTGGCTGAGCGAGCGCGGCCATGGCCCCATGCTTACAGGTGTGTCTCCCTGCCTGCCAGAGAATGGCTGAGCCAGTGGCAGCAGGGACCTTGCCCTTCTAGCCCATGGCAGAGGTGGCTGGGCTGGGGCTCTCAGGCTGCCAGCAACCTGACAGAAGCCCCAGAGACCCTTTCCACCCCCATCACAGGCCCTGGGAGCCACTCCCCCTGCACTCTGACCATACATCTTTGAAACCCTGCTAGAGTTTCCACTGAGAGCAGGCAAATGCCTGGCCTCCAACTCTCCTCACAGAGCACATGCCCCCTTCCTGTACGACCTCAAAAGATCACCAGGATCTGGCTCGTGGGAAAGACTGTCACATAGTCCACCCCCAGACAGGGAGGCTGGGCTGCAGGGGTGCCCCAACCAGGTCTGCCCTGGGCTGTGACTGCCTAAGGCCCTCTTAGAGAGGCTTCTCTGATGCCCACAGAAGACCCCCCAATGCTGGGTATGATCCTCTGAGATGCCCATACCCTGATCCCCGCAACTGTGAATGCGACAAAAGCGGCTTTTCAAAAAAGGACTACAATGGGGCGCCTGGGTGGCTTAGTCGGTTAAGCGTCCGACTTTCGCTTGGGTCATGATCTCATGGTTCATGGGTTTGAGCCCCATGTCGGGCTCTGTGCTGACTGCCAGCTCAGAGCCTGGAGCCTGTTTCAGTCTGTGACTCCCTCTCTCTGACCCTCCCCTGCTCACGCTGTCTCTCTCTCTGCTAGAAATAAATAAAACATTTAAAAAAAAAAAAAAAAGGACTACATTGCCAGAGGGACTTTGCAGATGTGATTAAATTAAGACCATTGAGATGCGGAGATCATCCTGGGTCATGCAGGTGGGCCCAGGCTAATCACACAAGTACGTAAAATTGGGGGGCTTTCCCAGCTGTGGTCAGAGAAAGAGGTGTAGCAATGGTGCAGCCAATGCCCCACTGCTGGCTCTGAGCTGCAGGGAGCCATGTGCAAGGCCTAGGGGCCGAGGGACCTCCAGCCACCAACGAGCAGGGAATGGGGAGCTCAGTCTACAGCACATGGAACAAACACCTCGGTAAGCAGGGCATGATCCTCCTCCAGAGCCTCCAGGGAGGAAGAACAGCTGGGGCACCTTGACCTTGAGATTCTGCTGGCCTCTGACGCACAGCACAGTAAGATGATAAGTGTGAGTTATTGAAGCCACTCAGCTTGTGGCAATTTATTAAGGCAACCACCCTGCACAGGTCTCAGGGCCAACAACTCTGCTTCAGAGCACCAGAATGAGGCTCAGACAGGCACCCGGCGGGGGGCCCTCGCACACCTCCTGGGTTCCACCGCACAAGGCCGTCTGGACCTGAGTTCTGGAGGTCCCCCAGGCCCAGCAGCCACCCTGTGGCCACACACACACACAGCTGACAGCACTGCCTGCTTGCCCCTGCTGTGCTTAGGAGCAGGGCCTGGGTCTGGCACACTCTCCCCTACCCCGCAGGGCTGCTGTGAGGACTGAGTAAGACGTGTGTGCTGAGCCCCGACATGTGTCTGCACACACTGGTATGTGGCAAATGGGCATTCCCTCCAGAAATGTCTCCTGTGATCCCAGCCACGAGGGATCCGAGGAGGAGATGGGCTGGACCAAAGTACCCAATGAGGGGAGCCCGGGGGCGGGAGGGGGTGCAGAGAGGGCAAGGGGTATGGAGGAATGCCCTCAGAGCCTCCCAAGCACCTCACTGTGACAATGGTACCAAGATAGCTGTGAGGGGCCAGACACCTCCTGCGTGCCCAGGCCCACCAGCTGCTGCCTCGTTAGCCCTGGCACGGCGCCCACTGTGGTCTGCGGGTCCACCTGCCTGGTCCTCTTCCCCCCATCTCTCCATCTCCTGGCTCGCAGTGCCCCCAACTCCCTCCCTTTCTTGTTCGTCTACTCTAGTCCCATTGGCTTGGAGGGCCTGGAACTGACACCTTCATGGCCAGGTCACCCCACAGCCACACAGGGTCCCCTGGGCCCCACAGTGCAGGAGTAGGGGAGCAATGTGCCGGGGGCCCAGTGGGGACCCTGCTCAACAGTGGCTTTGGTGGTGCTTCTCCAGAGGCCTGTGTCTTCTGAGCAGAATGTCTGTTGCCACAGCAAGTCTGGAACCACTGCGGTAGCTCAAGGTCACTGTGGGGTGAGCCTCAGGCAGGGTCCCTCTCTGAAGTCCCCAAAATCATGGCTAAAAGGAGCAACCAAAGGAGGCAGCCTCTTCATGGCATGCAAGCAATGACACGAGTAACATTTGCTGTGTCCCCATGGGGGTCTGACCACATGGGATCCCCGCACCCACTTCAGGCTTCCTGGCCACAAAGAACAGCAGGGAAAGTTGGGGATTTTCCTCCTGGGCAGAGGCCACCAAATTCCCAGGCATTTGGAGAGGAAATTGGGAGGCTCTGGGGTTTCCGGCACCTTCCTGGGAAGTCCCCTCCACCATGGCCTGGTGACTGCCCTGCACAGTGGAGCCCCACCCAGCTCAACCCAGGTCCTCTGGCTTGGCTGGAGTGGAAATGCCAGGGAGGGACATGCATAGAGATGCAGGAAAACCCTCCCAAAGTCACTGTCCCGCCACAGGCCCCTCCCAGGAGCCAACATCCGCTGGCACTCTCTCCCCTCCCCCCTGCCTTGGCTGACTTTAATGTTCTCACTCCTCTGCTGCCTACCTGCTCAGCATTGCTCCTTCCTGCCCCGCCCACTGCCACCCCGCTTGCCCCCCTTGCCACTCCCGTTTGGACCCCTCCAGGAATGTCCAGGACAGTCATGCAGTGACTAGGGAACTGACCCCAGTCCTGATTCAGTCTCAGAGCTACACTTTTGTCCAATTTGTCCAATGGCCTGGGACAGTCTGGGAAGACCTGTCACTCTCACCTTCTCTTAGACTGCAAGTTCCTGGGGCAGAGGTGGCTCTTCATGGAGCCTCCTGTGTCCTAGAGCCCCACTTACAGGCACTCAGCGTGCCCTTGAGGACTGAATGGGCCCAGGACTGAGCATCACATCTTAGTCATTTACTCCTGTGAGTGCTACTGGCCCATTTTATAGGAGTGCAAACCTGAGGTCAGAGATGTAAAACAGTCTATCCAAGGACACAGGACACTGGTCAGGGTCAAAGTAGAAATAAAGGCCAGACTCCCACATCAGGAGAACCCTACAGCCTGGTGCTGAGGGAAGGGGGACACCCAGTTTCTGGCTCAAGACCATGTGGTGGTAGACATGTAGCCATTCCTGGGAGCCCCATCACTCTTGGCTTCTCTGGGAAGACAGCCCTGGAGGGAGAACCTGGAGCTGCGTGTCTCCTGAACTGGAAGCCAGAACGGGGATTGGGGTATCAGCAGGGCCTGGGCTCCTACTTTCTCCTCTGGTTGCCAAGCAACACGAGAAGCCACCTCCTGTGTGTGAATTAGGGAAGCCCTTCCAGGCTTCCCTCCCTCTCTCTCCTTCCTCATACCCCTGCCACGTCCATCGGACTATTTACCCTAGAGGCCGTGTACTGTGTGCTGTTATAGGAATCACTGCAGAAAGAGACCCTGCGGTGACCCACAGCACACCCGACTGCAGGGGACCTGCTGCGCAGACCGTCGTGGCCAGGCTGGGCTGGGACGGCTGTGTGGCGCCCCCCTACACTCAGCAGGTGGGCCAGGGCTCACCCACTCCCAGACCTGGACTCTGAGAGACCGAGTTGGGTGGAGCCCGTGTGGGCCTGGAGCTGGGAGCCCTGCGGGCCCCACCAGGTGGGAGAGCTGGGAAGGAGGACAGGCCACAAGGGCACCCAGGCCCCCTGCCATGTGCAGCGTCACCTCACCCTGGAACACAGCTTATAGGTCACCTCCTTTTACAGGGGAGGCGTCTGAGACCCAGAAAAGGCAGCAGCGTGTGCAAGGCGGGAGGTGGCAAAGCTGGATTCCGGCACCCTTACCGCGTGCGTGATTCCTAAGCTTTCCACCGGAGGGGATCACGGGAGAAGGTGGTCTCCCCGATTCCTGACCCCCAAGCTTTGGACATGAGGGAGAGGGAAGAGGGCCCAGGCCTGCACAAGTGCTCATCGCTGGGGAGTCAGGGTCTGGGCGAATGGGCATCTGGGGGAGATGAGTAGCAGGCGCCAGACCCACAGCCCAGCAGCCCCAGGCAAGGAGCATCTCTGACACAAGGCATCTCTGACCAGGGCCCCCACCTGACACACTAACACCCCCAACCACTCCTGTCCTGAGGAGGTCCCCAACCTCAAAAGGCCACAGGGCCCCTTGTCAGCAAGAGCTGAGCAGGCCAAGGGAGAAGGATGGCAAGAGAAGGCAGCTGACCAACTGGCCTGGGGGACTCAGGAAGACAGTTCTGGGGGTCTAGCCAGGCAGTGCACACTGAGCCTCTGCATACCCTGGGAGAGCCGGGAGAGCTTCAGCCTGGCTGGCTGCCTCACAGACGGGGAAACTGAGGCTAGAAGTGTCACACTGCTCGTTCTGGGCCCAGCCAGGCTAGGGGCCAGGGCTCTGGCCTCACCCTGGTAGCCCAGACGGTGGCTCCCACTGCACTGTGGGAACAGGAAAAGGAAAGGAATGTCTGGCCACCTTACCCCACCCCACAAAGGCAGCCAGAGAAATTGCCTGGGGTGCTGCTCCCCAGGCCAGCTCTATTGGGGTGATGTGGGCAAACTCAGAAGCCAGACCTGCTGGGGGTGGCCACAGGGCCTCTGGGCCACAGCAGGATGCACACAGAGCCCAGGCCTCTACTTGTACCACACCGATAGAGAAACCACAATGGAACCCAACAGCCCTGGCAACAGGCCTAGATGTTTGAGTGGACAGTCCGTGGCCTGCAGAGAACCCACTGGCACCCTCAGTGTGCTTTCCTGGACCCTCTTGCTGCATCCGACCAGGAAGGCTTCCTTCCCTCTCCCTGCCCCGGGAGGAGGAATGAGGACAGGCCTCCGCCACCTGCGATAATGTCCCCACAGGCACCCCTGAATGGGGCACTGAGGGCCCAAGGCCCACCAAGAGGCCCCATGACTCCTGAAGTGAATTCCAACTCGGGCCCACCCTCCCCTGCAGGACCCCTCTCCCCTCTGCAGGCAGCACTACAGCCTGGGGCCCACCTGCACCCCCTTCACCTCTCAGTTTCCTCACCTGTAAAATGGGGGCAGGAGCTGCCCTGTCTCTCAGGGCTGATGGGGCTAGATGAGTTGCCACAGGCAAGAAGCCCACAGCGTCCCTAACAGAACACTGTGAGGCCCAGACATCACCACCATGATGTCCTCCACCCGCACCCCCAGGCGTCGACCCCCACGGGGTATATCTGAGCCCCCTGTGCCCACAGCCCATGTCTGCACCTCCAGAGCAGGAGGGCACGCCCACCAGCATGTCTCCAGTATCTCTAGGTCACAGGCAAGGGAGGAAAGAGGGGCTGCAGGGACCTGGCGGACAATCCCTCTCCTTCTTCCTCTGACTCACAGCAGAGGCCCCAGAGGTCAGTCTGGTCTGGGCTTGAGCTTCCTCAACTTTGGCTTGGCATTCTGTTCCCTCATGGGAGGGGTGGGGCAGGGATGGGGGAGGAAGGTGGAAGTCAGGAGGGACGCAGTCCAGGCGTGGCATCCAGCAGGAGGTGGGAGCCCGGATGGGACACAGCTGCAGGGTGTAAAGGAAGTAGTACAGAGGCAGAGGCTGCAGCCCAGCCAGAGTCAGGGCAGGGCCCAGCCTGGGCAGGAGCTCATTAGGACCCAGGCGGGCCTTAGCCCAGAGACACGGAGTCCTGTCAGGACATCAGCTCCAGGCCCAGGACCTGCAGTGGCCCAGGGCACAGGCTCCCAGGAATTCAGCCTGGGGAGTGGACCTGAGGGCGGGGGGGGAGGGGGGGGGAGGAAGGGCTTAGGTACAGAGCCAGGGCAACGGCCTAGCTGGAGATGGGGAGGGGATACATTTGCCCACCATCAGTCAGAAGGTAAGCAAAAGCCTAGAGAGGTGGGACAGAGGGTGAGCAGGGACAGAGAGGTGAGAAAGCATCCATGGCAGAGTAGAAACCACTGGAAGGAGCACTGTGGGTGACAGGAGGGAGGGGTGAAGAGAAAAGGCTGAGGTGGGAGAGTGAGCCCAGCTACATGAGTGAATGAATAGAATGGGGTTTCACAGTATCAGTTGTACGCTCCCCCACCTGGGACGTCCCCCTGACAATGAAGGGTCAAAGGCTTCTGTCTCTCACCCTTCCTGGGCGAAGTCTCCCCCTACATCTCCCAGGACCCTGGGGAGGGTGAGAGCTTGGAGGTTCAGTGGGAGGACAAGGGCTGGGCAGGAAAGAGCCACCCTCTGAGCTCGCAGGGTGACAGCCTATTCTGGGGACGTTTCGTCCCCCCTGTGCTCCCTGGCACTTAGTGAAGGGATCCCTGATGTGCTCCGGCCCAGGTAAGTGAAAGGCAGGTACTGACTGCAGCCTGGGCCACATGGGTAGACAGAGTCTCTGGATGCGTCATCTCCCCAGTGATCTCCCTGGACTTTATGAGGTACTGTCTCCTCACAATCAGCCCCCCACCCACCAGATCCAACACAGCTTTGGGCCTCTGCCCAGTGGAAGGAGGGCAGCCAGGCTGTGGGCGCAGAACCTGCCGCTCCCCTGAGGCACGTCCAGCGCCAGCGCCATGTGCCCCACGCTGCAGGTGGGGTCCCAGACTCCCTGACACCACTCCTAGAGCTTTGGCCATAGCTGCTTCTGTGGCTGCCCTGCCCGGGAGCCCCCATACACCATCCCCAGAGCACTGGTCTCTCTTCCCTAGGGAGGCTGTAGAGATTCTGTCCACTCTGTCCCCCTTCAGAATCTTCAAAAACCATACGAACAAGTTACAGTTCCAGCAAATCCCGTGGTAAGGACATCAATTTGACTTATGTAAGGACTAAATGTTTTTCTCTGTACTTCTGAGGGAGGGGACATGGGGAGGGAACCCCCAGACTTGCTCCTGAAGGGCTTACCTTGTGCTGTGCCTGATGAGAGGGCCTGGGACAGTGGGGATGGCCAGATTGGGTCTGAGTCCCAGTTCTGAGCCTTACTGCTGCGTGGCTTTTATTGGGTTTCTCAGCCTCTCTGAGCCTGCTTTGTGTTTCTGTAGAGAAAACCACTATCTTAGGGGCTCTGTGAAAGTGAAAAAATCTCATATGAAAAAGCCCCCAAATATGATGCCCTTACCTCCCATCCCATCCCCTCCCTTACCCCAAGTCAGGGATTCTTTGTCAAATGATAGGTTTAAAGAAAAGCTCCGCCAGGTACAATCGCTCTCTAATGCAGCATCTCTTCCACCTGGATGTTTGCCCTGGGCTGGGAGAGAGATGCCAACAAGAGACGTCAGCACCCCCAGTGTCCTGGAAACCCTTCCAAGTCCCCAGGTTTCTGAGTGCCAGTTACGGGAAGGCTGATTCATCTGTGCTCTGAGTAACCGGGTCCAGTGACTCCCAAGTAACTGAGCTGAATGTGTGTGGGAGTGACAGGCAGGGTACCCCGGGAAGTGAGCTCCCCCACATCCTGGCCCTGAGCCAATCACTCACCTCCCCTAGAGGGTTTTAGATAAAAGCCCAGACCACAGCCCCTGAGGGCCATCCCAAAAGTGCAGTCAGCCTGGTCTGTGGGAGATTTCTGCTGTGACTGAGGCTGAGTCAGCTGAATGCCACTGGGCAGCTCTCTAGAAACCAAAGTAAATATGATGAACAGAAAAGCCCCTGTTTTGTGCTGAACTCAAAAGTCCCCGCACTGTGGTACCAGGCCCCAGCGTGGTGAGCATCCAGGGCCCAAATGGACAGAACATTGTGGGTCAGCATCTGGGAGCAGGCTTGACACTCAGCAGGGCTCAGTGGACTCAGAACCACAGGCTATAGCCTGGGAAGTCTTCAGAACCAAGAGGAGAGATCTTATCTTGTACTGGCCTGAACCTCTTGGGCTGGGCTGGTTGATCTTAAGAAACAGTTCTCAGGTTTTCGTGGGCATCAGAATCCCCTGAGTGCTTGTTAAATCACACACTGCAGCCGCCTCTCCTAGAGTATCTGATTCAGGAGGTCTGGAAAAGGGCCTGAGAATCTGCATTTCTAAAAAAAGGTCCAAGGGGATGGTAATGCTGCCGGTCCTAGGATTGGATCCCACTTTCAGAACAGATGATCTAAAATCATAGTTGGGAGAAGGCCTGGGAAGCAGCAACAAGAAGCACAGCACCCCGACCCTGGTGCCCCACCAGGCCCAGCCAGGGGCAGACCCAGGGTCGAGTGGAGCCCAGGCCAGGTGAGGCAGGGTTAGGAGGCTCAAGATGAAGGTCACACTATGTGGGAGAAACACCCTAGCCTTCGAGGAATCCATGGGCTTGCTGCACCCTTGCCCAGCACTGCCGCACACACCACGATTGGGGGTGGGGTCCTAGGACCTTCCAAAAATTTGCTTCCTGCAGGTGTTTTGGCCCCTGTCTCATTGCCTTGTTCATTGCCTGCAAAACTGCACACCCCCAGACACCCAGCACAGTGTGGATTCAGCAGGCCACGCAGCTGCCCATGAGCCCACCTCTGTGGCCTCAGCGCTGCATCATCAGGGAGGCGGCTTCTGCAGATTCACTCATTCAACAGACGTCTGCCGGGTGCCTGGGGTGAGCACCACCTGGGAGCACCGACTCTGCAGGGAAGGGAGGGGAGAGAGGGCCAACTGAACACTCTGAACCCTTAATTCATGCACAACTAAACCCTTGCTGTTGGCTTTAAGTCAGGTGCTGCCAAGCAACAATACCAGGCTGTGGAGGGCCTCCGGGGAAAGAGAGGGTCAAGAAGGGCTTTCAGGAGTAGATTCTGCTCCTGATGGGCTTTTCTTTTTCTTTTTTTTTTTTTTTTTTAATGTTTTTTATTTATTTGTAGGAGAGAAAAAGACAGCGTGAGCAGGGGAGGGTCAGAGAGAGAGGGAGTCACAGACTGAAACAGGCTCCAGGCTCTGAGCTGGCAGTCAGCACAGAGCCTGACACGGGGCTCGAACCCACAAACCTGAGATCATGACCTAAGCGAAAGTCGGACGCTTAACCGACTAAGCCACCCAGGCGCCCCTCCTGATGGGCTTTTCTGACCAGTGAAGTCTACTCAGTGCCCTTGATGCCCCACAGCATCAACCCACCTGCAGGGGCCCTTATCAGACCCGAAAGGCAGGCACAGCAGCTCAGGGGCAGAGTTCAGACCCCCAGAAGTCAGCATGGATGCATCAGGGTGCCGAGCTAGGGTCCCAAGCCCAGGCACTTGCAAGGCACTTCCCATAGGCTCTGCCCTCCCATAGGACTGGGTCTGTGCCTCAAGGGGCTGCACTGGACCAGCTCCTGAGGCCCTTCTTCATCACCCAGCTCCTCTCTGTACCCTCTGTGAGCCCTGCCTCCCCATAGCTCCAGGCAGGGCATCTCCCTCAGCTAGAGACTCCCATGTCACGAGGATGACGCTTGTCTAACATCCCTGATATTCTCAACCATGTGAAAGCAATAGGCCTGGGGCTAACCAGAGCCTTCAGCTTCCCCTCCCACCCTCTCTCCTGATGCAGAGATGGCTCACATCATTGTCCAGGGAGAGGACGAGACAAATGGGATGCTCTTCTCCCCATGTCCCAGGGAGGCTCATGCACACATCCTCTTCACCAGCCTCCCAGATGTGCAGGCATCTCTGCTACACTAAGATCTAGCACTCTGGGAAGAAGGCCTCACCTGCTGTAAGGTGGCTCCTCAACATTATCAGGACTGATGAGAAAACCAGGTGGGGCTGACCACCCCCAGCCCCTCCCCCCGCCCCCAATTGTGACGTCATAACCAGGAACTCGGCAAGCTGCAATGACAACCACAGGAAATACTACTCAGCTAACAAGGACCTGCTCAATCCAGAAGATAAAGCAATACTACAGTAAATATAAGGTTATGCCTGGAAAAAAATGGCATAACCAACTTGATAAAAAAGGGTGTGACGGGCTGAGGCTTCTGAGTTATGGAGACAAGCACAGATTGCAACATCAGAGTGAACCATGTGTTGGGAAAGGGAAGAATCTAACACTTACCCTGCCTTTTTCACTGAAATCATTTTGGGGTAACCAAATTGTCCTGGTTGATGAGAGAATGTTCTTTCTAGAAGAACCTCACAAATGCATTGGTAAGGAACAGTTAGAAAGGTACCATGGCACAGCCTTTGATGGCATACTTGACTCTGGTTGTGGTTGTCAATGGTTGAAACTGTTAGAAGGACAGAAGAGATGCAGGGAGATGAGGTCCCATCTCCCCCACGTTCATGCCCACCACAACCAGACCTGACGCGACGGACTCCTGCAAAGTACAGGGCAGCACCCTGAACTATTCTTGCCAAAAGAACGTGCAAGCCCATAAAATGAAGTTGTTTGAGCTAAATTCCAGTGTAGAGAAGATACCAGGAGTGGAAGAGCTTGTTAAATGACACTGCGAGGAAGCAAACAGACAAGTCTCGAAAATAGGACATTCCACAGTCACAGACTCAAGTTTCTACAACAAGCCAATGGCTTAAAGAAAGGTGACAGGGGCACCTGGGTGGCTCAATCGGTTAAGCGCCCGACTTTGGCTCAGGTAATGATCTCACGGTTCGTGGGTTCGAGCCCCGCGTTGGGCTCTGTGCTGACAGCTAGCTCAGAGCCTGGTGACTGTCTTCAGATTCTGTGACTCCTTCTCTCTCTGACCCTCCCCTGCTCACGCTGTCTCCATCTCTCTCTCAAAAATAAATAAAAAAAACATTTAAAAGAAAGAAGGAAAGAAAGAAAGAAAGAAAGAGAAGAAAAGAAAGAAAGAAAGAAAGAAAGAAAGAAAGAAAGAAAGAAAGAAAGAAAGAAAGAAAGAAAGAAAGAAAGAAAGAAAGAAAGAAAGAAAGAAAGAAAGAAAAGAAAGAAAGAAAGGTGACAAGGTGGGGGAAGGGCAGTTGGAGGGCTGGGGAGGAAGGGCTGCTTCAGATTAAAGAAATTTATGATGGGCACCTGGGTGGCTTAGTCGGTTAAGGGTTGACTCTTGATTTTCGCTCAGGTCATGATCTCACAGCTAATGCAATTAAGCCCCGAATCGGGCTCTGTGCTGACAGCATGGAGCTGCTTGGGAGTCTCTCTCTCTGTCCCCCCAACCCACTTGCATGTGTGCATGTGCATGCTCTCTCAAAGTAAATAAAGTTTTTTTAAAGAGGCTTATGAAAAATAAACACCAAATGCCACATGTGGATTTAATTTGGTTGCTAATTTTACAAACCAACTGTAAAAGATCATTTTAAAAACAATTAAGGAAAACTGAATATGTGCTGGGCATTAGATGACAGCAACGAATTGCTATCAGTTTTGTTATTTGTGATAATGACCGCATGGTTCTGTTTGTAAATGGCCTTGTTTGTTTCAGAGATCCAGGAGTATATAGGGGCAAATTACAGAGGTCAGGGGTTTGATTGAAATACCTCAGTACAAAGGAAAAACAGTAAGAGAAAAAGAAAAGAATGAGGGAGGGTGGAAAGGAAGGAGGAGGAAGGAAAAATGAGTAAATGAAGCAAGCTGGTAAAATCTAAACTGCTGAATCTGGATAATGAGAATATGGGGGTACATTATTCTATTCTCTTTACTTTTCAGTGTGTTTGAAAATGCCTGATGATGGTTATACTTAACATGGTATCAGCACATGAATATATAGTCAGAGCAATGAAGCAAACAAGAAAGTCTTGGAATAACCCCAAATACATATGGCAGATTAGTATACGAATAAAGGTGATATTTCGAACCAGTAAACAAAAGGTCATTGTTTAATACGTGGTGTCAGGCAAATGAGTGGCCCTCTGGAAAAAAAAATAATAAAATTGGCATCCTACCAGATAAATCAAATACATTTGAAAAACAAAACCTATTAGAGGAACACATGAGAGAATTTCTTTATAGTTTCACAGTACGAAAGTTTTTGTTAGTCTGAAAATTACTGATAGGCAACATTTTTGACCTATAGAAATTGTAATTTCACAGGTTCAAACATAATATGTACATTACTGAGTACATATATTTTTTTAGATTCTGTGTGGTAAAAATCATAACAAAATGAAAATACAATAAATTGAAGATTTGCAACTCATACTCCAAGTGTCAGTTTCCCTAATATATAGAAAGCTTCTATGAATCAAATAAGAAAAATACTATTGGCCCAACATGGATACCATGTTAATAATTCAAACATCAGTTCCTCAAAAAGAGAATTCAGGTGAATCTTATACATTGAAAATATGCTCAATCTCATTCATTTCTCAGTGAGAGAAATGCTAACATTGCAACTAGATACTGCTTCTCACCTATCAGATTGGCAAAGATCAGGGCGTGGAGAAACAGGTGTTTACGTACATCTCCAACAGAAGTCTAAATTACTGTGGCTGTGGAAGACAGTTTAGCAAAATCTATCAAAGTTACAAATGCACCTCCATTTCATCCTGCTCTTCTCTATTCCGAGGGATTTATCCTACAAATATGCTCACACTTGGAGCAAAGTGATATGCAGGAGAGGATGCTTGGTGAAGCACTGCTTAAAAAAGCAGAGTGGACACCATCTGAATGGCCACTTTTCAGGGCTGCTGTGTGTCCACTAGTGGAACCACACAGATGTTAAAAACAGCAAGGCCCCTCTATGCGTGCTGAGATGGGGCTCCAAGATGCACTGTGAAGCAAAAGAAGCAGAACGGGGCACACGGCATGATGGGCTGATGCCATGAACATAGCCAGAAACGATGCGCTGGGCTTGCGTATGGATCAGAAATGCTGGCAGGAGACTTGAAACAGATAACAAGGTCTCTACCTGTGGGAGCTGGCAGAGATGGAAGGAGACATGCTCCACATGGGCCCTTTTTACTTTTTAAAAAATGTTTATTTATTTAAATAACTAAATAGAGAGAGGGAAAGAGAGAATCCCAAGCAGGCTCCACACTCACGAAACGTGAGATCATGACCTGAACAGAAATCAAGAGTCAGATGCTCAACCAACTGAGCCACCCAGGCACCCCAGAACCCCTTTTACTCTGTGAATGTTAGTGAAATAAATACAACATCAAACTTTGTAAATTGAGGAGACGGAAGGGTAGCCCGATGAGGAGGCTGAGCAGGAATCCCAGGGAAAGAAAAAGTGGAGGAGAGGGAAAGGGTGGAAAAGAAGGTGAGGGACCCAGCAGGTCAGGGACCCAGAGCGACCTTTCCAGAGTCCCCCCCACAAACACACAGCCACACACAGGCCGTTTCTCTCTCTCTCTCTCTCCCTCCCTCTGTCTCTCTCTGTCTCTCTCTGCTTCTATATTCATTGTGATTATACCCCCCACTGGGCTCTCTCCTGGGCAGGCGCAGGGCTGAGGACACAGCTGGGTGGCAGGTCGGCTGCCCTCTGTGGGAGCCATCCACATGTGCACGTGGCTAAGCTGCAGAGGAGGCATGAGAGTCCAGCAGAACCACAAGTCCACCGGCCCACCCCAGAGTGACATGTCATCGTTGGCCCACAGTCACCACCTGCCACGGACTGTGTCCTCTGGCTTTCTGTGACTTCCTGGACAGGGTGACACATGTCTATCTCAGGGCCTGGGCCCAGCTGTTCCATCTCGAAGGAGCCCCCTGCCTCTAGATGGCCCCAGGCCTCAAGCCCTCCCTTCCAGTGAGGCTGCCCTAATCACTCTTCTAAACAGAAGCCCCCATACTCCCTCCCACCTCCCCCAATTACCTCCCAACTATCTGCTCTGTTCACTTCCTACCTGTTTCTGGATTCTGTCTGCACTCCCAGAACCTGGATGGAGCCTGGCACGCTGGTTCTCCACATGCCCTCAGGATGGGATGATGGTCAGACATCTCCCCACATTCTTTTGGTTTGACATTGGCTTTCCCCAAGTCCCTCTCAGGCAAGGGGTGAAGGGCAGGCAGCACCTCAACGCAGGACTTTCACATGGCTCCACAGGTCACGTGATGTGGTGAGGAGGGCTGGGGTGGGGCTCTTAGCCCCTTGGAGCCTTGCTGCTACACAGGTGACAAATTCCACACCCACCTTGAGCCCACTTGTGTCCAGTCGCCTTTCCACATCCACCTTGCCTCATGGCACCCAGGACCTGTGCTCATCTAAGCCTCAGTCCCCACCTCTGTCCTATTTGGCCTACAGACCCATTAAGCACCAGTGTCCTATGAAGCAATGTTCTTCTGCCAAGGCCTCCTCACCTGCCTTGCCCTGGCCGCGAATGCACAGGGCACTGGGCAGGGACAGGCTCCCAACCCCAGCACACCCTCCTCGTCTAAAGCAGGCTTGGGACACATACATTATCATTCTCCGACGTGAACCCTGGTGTCTGTTGGATGAGGCTGTAATGTATTACTTTTTTCCCTGCCTGTTTGCAGGCAGAAGTCTTCTTCACTGGGTTCTCCTGGGCGACTCAGGGACCTTGCTCTGGCCATCCCTGTGGGCCTGGAGAATGCTGTGCCCCCTTGGGACTGACAGACTCATGAGGCCACAGCCTGCTCTCCTCCCATGGTCCAGGGCCTGGCAAACCGGGCAGCCAGCATTCCTGGCCAAGGCACATGACTGCAGCCTGATGAGGGTGGTGGGCTCGGGCCAGGACACAAGGGCCTCCAACATCACAGCTGTAGAGCCTCCGGAATTCCCCGTAGAGCCTCAGGGAGCACTCGCGATCCTAGGTGAAAGCTGCATCCCTTACAGGGAAGCTCAGAGCTGCCAGGCATGTGCCAGAGACAGGTGAGCATGCGTGCATGGAAGCACTCTCACAGATACCTGCCTGACCCTGAGCTACCCAGGGCCCCGGGCTCTGGAAACCCCTTGCTAAAAGATGGGGTAATTGAGGTGCAGTTCAGTTTAATTCAACCCAGCATCACCTAAGTAGGTGGGCATGGGGATATCTAATCCTGCAGTGAGAGCTTCATGGATGGGGGCGCCCACTGCTGGCATTGCCAAGTAGGCCTGCCCTGGCAGGAGGCCTGAGGAGAAGGGCAGGGTGGAGACATCCTCCTGGGAGGGTGGCAGAGGGGTGAGGTCAGGGCTCAGACAGGGCTCTGCCTCATCCTCATGGCCAACCTGGCGCCTGGTGCCCTCAGCTCCTCAGGGAGCTCCCCACCCACGAACCCCACTGCTACATGTGTGGATGCCATAAGCGGTTTGGGCAGGCCAAGCGATTCAGATGGCAGGGAGCCGCAGAGGGCCCCGGCCAGTGTGGAGCAGGCTGCCAACCTAGCAAGGCAACTGGACCAGTACCTCATGGGCCAGGCCCACACCCATCCTTGTGCCCACCGCACCCACACTGGCCCTCACTGTCTACCCACTTGCTCAGCCTCTCCACAGCCCCCTCCAGTCTGTCCTATGTGCCGCCACCCCTGAGTTGGGCTGTGAGAAGCCTGGAAGGGCTCCTGGGCCCTCCTGCTGCAGGACATGCCTGAGTGGGGACCCCAGGGTGTGGACTAGCTCCAGGCAGGACAGCTGGGAGCGGGCAGTAAGGCCCCCACACTCCCAGGCCAGGGGCCCTCACCCTACACTATCCTCACCGGCCTGTGGCCAGGTCCCTCTCTCAAGTCTGAGGGGCTCTGGACAGCCCTCAGTCTCAGGTTCTCCCATCCCCGGCCAGCTCAGCCTTTTGCCATCAGGCCCAGGACTGACAACCAGGCTGACTGACGGTCAGTCCTTCCCTGGACAAAGTGACAGAGATCCTCCATGCACCAGCACAGTGCTCAGTCCTGGGGCCCAGCAGTGAGCAGCACAGAGCAGAAGACTCGGACACGTGTGGATACACCCCAGCAGGATGAGGCCTCATGGCAAGGTGGCCAGTGCTCTGAGAGAGCCAGGCCACAGGACACCACAGGCAAAAGCACACCAGACCCAAGGTTGCATCTTGAGCCCCGCCCCCCGCCCTCCAGGGACCAGCGGGGTTTGTGGGAAGAGCAGTCTGGCCTGGAAGTGGAAATGGTGCCACCTGGGTGGTGCTTCTGGGGCCCACCCAGATTGCCAGGCCGTCCAATCAGCCTGGGGCACCTGTCTCCCAGGGCTCCCAGCATGCTGCACAGCCCGTATCTGCAACCCTCTCCAGAGGGTACAAATCTGGTGCAGTCTACACTCCGGAGGTCCCCCACAGGGGTAGGCTAAGGCGAGACTCTGCCTGAAATGGCACCTGTGCCTGGCCTCCTCCCCCTCCTGCCCTGCTTGTTCACCTCCTTAGAGGTGTCTCTCAAGGGCATACCCTCTACACCCCTTGCATCCAAATCCCTGTCTCAGGCTTTACATCTGGGGCAGCTGAGCTAAGCCGTGCCCTTCCAAGGCATGGATGACATGAGTGGAAGCAGGCAAGGCACTTAGAAGAGCGCCCAGCACGCAGGACACACTCAGAAGCTAACCACTGTTGTTACAAGTGCCTGGCTGTCCACAGCCCAGAGGAAGAGCATCCCAGTGGCCCCAGAAAGTAGCAAAACTTCCTGCTAGGAGCCCTGTCCAAGCTGAGACCTGAGGTGTGTGCACTCTGGGGAGCAGGACGTGGTCACAGTCAAAGGCAGGAAAGGCGGCAAGGGCCAGCTCGGGGACTGGCCACCAAGAGAGGTATCCAGAGGCACAGAATAATGAAAGGAAGCACCGAGGAAGCACATTACCCACTCTCTAAAGTGTTTCTTGGCACAGAGGAAAGACCTGGGTTCAAATTCTGCCTCTGCCCTTCTCTCCAGACAGGAAGGTCATCAACAAAACTGGTATAATAATGCCAGCATCAAAAAAAAAGAAAAAAAAAACTAGGACATTAAATTAAGTCACTTGTTAGTGAAACACACAACAGAGCCCTTGGGACAGAGAGGTGGTCAAGGACCCCTTCCTGGTGCTTGCATGTGAATGTGTGTACACATACACACACGTACATACACACATGTGCACACGCATGCACGCACACACACAGAACCCAAGCACGTGCCCTGCATACCAAGGTCTGAGCACAGACACTCTGGCCCCCACCACACTGCCTCCTCTTCTTTCCTCTCTCCACCCATGACCTTGGGCCATTTCTCACACTAGCACTTCCTTTTCCTCCCTTAATAGTGCCCCATCA
Organism: Proteles cristata cristata; assembly: GCA_017311185.1. NCBI lineage: Eukaryota > Metazoa > Chordata > Mammalia > Carnivora > Hyaenidae > Proteles > Proteles cristata. The sequence continues at coordinate 2,064,431 of JAESUZ010005475.1, forward strand.
CCTCACAAAACAGCAGCTCTTCAAAATCTCAGCCCAACCACACACCTGCCTGGCATCCTCCCCTCCTGGGATGTGACAGGCAGTGACCTGGAGTTGCACCTTGGTGGCCACCCTGGCCAGAGAGCACACCTTAAAACCCCTGGTCTCTGCAAGATCACAGGCAAAGCAGCTCCCCTGGCTCCAGCCTGGCCTGAGTGCAAGGAGAAGCGGGGAGATTTCGCACCGCCCTCAGGCACCCCTGCAGTTCGCAGGAGGCCTGGCCACCAGCTCCCTGCCTCCAAACCCTCTCGAAGGCAGGCCTGCTTCCCATCCCCGGGGCCAAGGACGAGGCACCTGTGTGGACTTCTCAAAGGCCGTGGGCTCTCCAGAGTGACACATTTGCAGTGCCACTATGGCTGTCCCACAAGTATCCCTCATTATATTTTTATCATTGAATTTCATTATCAGCTAATTTGTATTATTATTTCCTCTTGGATCCACTGTGTGTTTTATACATGTACTTTACATTTCCCAACTATTAGACTTTGTAGAGTTGTTTTGTTATGAATTTCTATTATACTGCATTGTAAGAAGAAAACAAGGTCTGAATCACAGTGTTATTTGGATATTCCTTGAGGTGTTTTTATGGGCAATTTGCAGATAGTTGACCTTGTGGTTCTTCAAGTACCTGTGATCACGTCAGCCCTGCATCGCTGGGGGCGTGGTCCGGGTGGTGACGCACCATTGTGGGTGGCTCCCCTTCTAGGCCCCGCCCCCACGCGTAGCCCCACCCTCGACCCCCTGACACACACATTCTTGCAAGGGATCTGGAGGCCCTGGCCTTTCCCAGAGCAGCAGCTTGAACTCTGGCCAACCCTGCCCACTGTCGGTCCCTCCTCCTAAATCCTTGAGAAACCTCACTTGACTGACCCAGCAGTGAGGGACCCGGGGACTAGGTGCTCCCAGGTCACCCCCACTAGCGATCTCTCACAGGAACATTCACAGAAACGCTCACCTTCCTCACCTTCGCGGAGGTGAGCTGGGCTCTCAGGCCAGAGGAGGGAGGGGCGTAGGTAATAGGAGGCCCCTTCATGTGGCGGTGCCCTGCAGGAAGGGCCCTAGCTGTCCGGGGTAGAGGGTGGAAATGACATGGCCTCTCCCGGGGGCAGTCCTGATTTTCTGCTCCAGGCCTCATCTGCCTAGCAGGGGCCACCCACTACTAATTCCAACAATAATAAAATGAATAACTGACAGCCTCCTGCCTGCTGTGAGTGATTAAATCACAAAAGCTGCGGAGGCTCCTCTAGGGACTCCATGAGCTCCTTCTATGTGAGCTTCCAAACTCCATCTAATCCTAACCCCCAAGCTGGTTCACGGGCCAGCCTCCCCGCTGTATCCCTCTCCCTCAGCTCTGCAGGATCCACCCTCCCCAGTCACCACAGCCAGGGCTGCGAAGCTCCAGGCTGTCACCCAGTGCTGCATGTCATCACCTCATTTAATCAAGACTACAGCCTTAGAGGAGGACCCAAAACCCAAATGTGCACCGTTCACAGTGGGAAGGGGTTTGGACACAGAATCAGTCTTCAGGAAGTCCTAGGCAGGAAAAGTTTGGGCTTCTGAGCCTGGGTTTCTACAGCAACAAAACCGGGATCCTCACCCCAGAAAGTGCCCGGTGCTGGGGCTGGCACATCCCCCCACACCCCAAGTCAGAAGCCTCTCTGGGTCTGCCCCAGTGATCCAGCTGTGGCTGGGATTCAGGCCACACCCAGATAGAGTCCAGACACTTGATGAAATTCACTCTGGTCTGAGTACCAGAGGCCCAGAGAGCTCCACAGGTAGAGGGTCCAGGGAGGGGTCCACGCAGTTCAGGCAGCCTTGGTGGAGGGTGGGGAAACTGGTTCCGCTAATAAACCCATCAGAACAGGCACACCCTCTCCCAGCCCCCTCCGCTTCTGGGTGAGCCAGCCTCCTCCACCAAAGCTACTCTTTGTTAACAGTGTTGCCATGGCAACCGGATCCAGGGAGAACTCTCTCTTCAAGGTAGAGTCTGAGGGAGACACTTGGAGAAACGGAAGTGGTGGTGACAACAAGGCAGAGGCCTGGCCTCCCAGCCCTACCCCCACTGCTCCTTCCTGCACCAGTCTGGCTCCCCAGAGACCACCCCTTGTCTGTCCCAGAGCTTTGGGTCTGTTCCCCTCTCCTCTACCTCAGGGGGGACAGCAACATGGTGCAGGCTGGGTCCCCCATGCACATGTGCTCAGACACATCAGTGTGTCCCTGCCCCATCACACACAGCGGCTCACAGGCTTTCACACATATCCTGGGAAGGCTCGCTGCGTCCACCAGCCCAGCCACCACCTCGGAGCTAGGGGGCCAGCTGGAGACAACAGGCCAAGGGTACCCTTGACTCCAAGAGATCACCAATGAACAATTACATAGGGCAGCGTGCTGCAGAGGCCCAAGGCACCCCGCACAGCACACCCAGGCAGAGGGCACCCCCAAGGAAGGCTGGAGCAGGGAGTCCTACTTGGGAACAGAAGGTTCAGAGCATGTTTACGAAGAGAACATGAAAAGGTCACCTGGCTGTGGTGTAGGGACAGAGCCCGCTGCGGCTGTCCAGGGCGGAGTGGGGCAGCCCGACCTGTGGAGGCAGCGGTGGGCAGGGGTAAAGGGTGGAGGAGAGGCCTGGGGTGGGTGGTGCAGACTGGTGGACCACTCCATCAATGTGAGGGCGGACCTGGCAGAGGCGAGAGGGAGGCCCTGGACATCCCGCCGGCTCAGATGGGGAGCCTGGGGCAGGTGAGGTTCAGGGGCACGATGACAATGCTCATCTGAGAGGGGTCCAGCAGGCACGGGCTGGAACGCTGACAGAACCCGGCTGGGCTGATGTGAGTTAGAATGGGGTCGGCACCAAGGAGCAAACAGAAGGGTATAGGTCTGGGTCTGAGGAACAGGACTGGTGAGTGGCCCCAGGAGAGGAAGGGAAGCCTGCAGAGAGGCCTGTGGGGCGCCAGCGCGCATGGAGGCAGGCCCAGGCGTGGGCTTGCAGAGCCCAGGGGGCAAATGCCTGGGAGCAGGGGCAATGGACACCGGCAGGGCCGGAGATGTCCACAGGCACCTGAAGACCATTTCTCAGAGCTGAGAGGGCGCGCCAGATTGCAGTAAGCTGGGAGTGAGTGGGAGGTGAGGATGTGGCGTGAGCAAGCAGAGAACATGGCTTCAGAGCCAGCCTACTCGCAGCGGAGGAGAGAAGGGGGAAAATAGCTGGAGGGGGAGACAGCAGAGAGCAGTTTGTCGTATTTAAGCTGGAAGAAGCTTTATGAAAGTAACATCACCTTGGACGCCATCACCTGTCAACTAGGGCAGCAGCACCTCCCCTGTGAGGAAGTGATACAAGAGCTAGACAAATGGAACAAAGTGCGCCCCCTCCCACCCCCCACCCCCTCCCCAGCACCTAATGCCTTGCCCTCTGGGCTGGCTTCTTGCCTCAGGGGGCTCACAGTGTGTGGCCCCTAGGTGAAATGAGGTGTTCTCTGAAAAGTCAGGGAGACTCAATGAGGCCCAGATCCAAGTCTCTCCTTGAGCTGGTGCTTGCCCACTGCTCCCTGAACTCACCCTGCAGGACAGAGAACCCCACAGCTGCTCAGAAGGGCCATGGCAGGCTTTGAGCTCCCACTGCCACCCACCACCCAGGGCAGCACAGCCCGCAGCCTGTCCCCCCAGACCCAGCATTCGCGTTCATGGGAGGAAGGGTAGAGGCTCTTTTCTCCTGTGCTATGTCCATGTCCTGGCATCACTGCATGGACCCTGAGGAGCTGCCCTACCAAACAAGTGAGGTGGGGAGAAACTTGCCCAGGCATGATGACTGGGGGTCGCCCTGAACCACACTCCGAGGCACCTATGTGGTTCTTAGGAAACACTTTCTGCAGACGAGAGCATTCAGACACCCCAGGCCATCTGACCGTACCCCCTCAGGCAGGGTCAGCGACAGGCAGCAATCACACCGCCACCCCCTTGGCAGGTATCCGTGTGGATGCGAACACTCATACTGTTGACTAGACATTGCCACAAGCTCCTCTGAAGCCCACCCCCAGAGGTGAGATCCCAGGACCCTCCACTCCTCAGGATGAGCCCTGCTCCTCTGTCCCTCGCAGGCTCTGAACAGGCCAGGACATACTGGGGCTTTCCCTTCTGTGGTTCCCACCATGTCACTGCCAGGCTGATGTTTGCTGACCTTCCAAACCTTGCTCCAAGACTGTCAGATTGGGACTTCCCATGTCCCCAGTGTAGAGACATTCTGAATGGATCCATAGCCCACTCTGTGCCAGGCCAGGCATCCCCTGCATTCACTCGCTGCCACATAAACACACAGCCACATAGCCCCAGGCTCTGTGCCCAGAACGAGGTGAGAAGCGCATATACTCTGAGGAGAGGGCCGGGCATCCTCCCCAGATCCCTGCAGGTCAGGGGGCCCTGACATGTGACCAGTGGGTGCCACAGGCCCTCCCCCCATGGCCAAGGGCCTGGCAGCTTCCCCGCCTGATGTCCCTTCAGCACCCACTGATGATGGCCCCCCCTTCCTTCTACCCTACTCCCTCCTCAGATTCTGTCTGGAAGACAAGTTGATAAGTAAACACTCATCCACAGGAGGGAGGTGGGCAAGCAAGGGCAAAGGAACCGAGAGGCAGTCTGGAGTGGGTGGGAGTTACAGGCGGCAGATTTCTGCTCAACATTTGGAAGCTCTGAGAGAAAAACAGCCAGAGCGGACCAGGGCTGAAGCAGATGGCCTCAGGAGGGAAAGAGGGAGGGAGGGGGAGTCCCAGCAGGGGGTAGCCGGGCCAAGCACTCTGGACTGGGAACAACACTGTTATGACCAATGACCACCTGGGCAGGCCCTGATCCGCATCCCCAGCCCTCTCTCCCACTATGGCCCTGGGATCTGCCTCCAGCAAGCCCTGATGGGGAGGCTCAGAGCCCCTCTTCTAGGGTTGGGTCATGCAGAGATGTCTACACCAGCCTATGCGAGTGCTCCCATTTCTGAAGACAGTGGTTAGGTTTCAAACTGCACCCCTCCCCCCAGCCCTGCACCTTCACTTGGCCTATTTGACAAATTTGGCTTCTGTGAAACATGTGGCTTGTGAACTGGGTTCTGTGGTTAAAAACCAACGATCAGTAGAGGCTATTCCAATACTGCCCATTCAGCCCATCATTCTGCAGATGTACAGGTGTATTCGGCGGCTCTCAGGCCATATCTGAGCATCTCAGCCCCCAATTATTCTCCTCTGGAGGACCCATCAGACGGGCTAGTGGTCCAGTCTAAGGGGGCTGCTTGTGCTGAAATGCCCTCCTCACTCAGCCAGGCCCCCCAGCCACTGGCCTCACTCAGGACGGCCCAGCACTAAGGCTGGTGGTGCCGGCATTTCTCCCTCCTCCTCCTCCTCTGCCTGCGGTTGCTAAGTTACACCAAAAAACCCTCTGCTCTGTGTGAACTGTTCCATTTCCACAATTTGCCAGGTGGAAGGGAGCCATCAGGCTGGCAGTTCAAGGATGCCTCCCAGAGAAAAACAAACTTGCTGGCTGGTTTTCAGGCCCCCATGGAATACCTGAGGACACCTGCTTGCGCTCCCAAACCCAGGAGCCATGTGCAAGAGTACAAGGCTGCCCTGCGAGGGTGTCAGCATGTGGGTCTCTACTGCTCACTCTCTTTTCAGGGGCAGGGCCTGTGGCTTCTGCTGCCACCTCCCACCCAGCCATGACCACCCAGAGTTTGGTCACTATGACCCATGTCCCTAACAACAAATAAAAGCTAGAGGAGCCCAGAACCCACCCACATGCCCTGAGCCAAGGCCCTCCACCTCCTCCTACTTTGGATCCCCTCCTCCTATTCTGGGCTGGGGTCCTGAAGTTCCAATGCAAAGTGTCCCTGGATGTCAGGGGGGAAATACCCCTAAAAATCATTGAAGCCATTTACAGGTGGGGAAACTGAGTCCCTGAGTGGACTGTAGCCTGTCCACAGTTCAGAAGTCAAGGCCTCCCAACTCCCTAGTTCTCTGCTCACAACAGGAGCTGCTGCTTTGCACTCTAGGCCTCCTATTGGGGAGGGAAGGGCCTGGACCCAAGCCTAGGCTGCGCTGGGTAAGATTGTGTCCAGAGGGAGATGGAGGACCCCTGAGGGGCAGAGCAGACCACTGCCTCTTTAAAGTTCCCCTGCATGCCAACCTGACCCTATATGTCCTGGGCTCCTAGGGCAGGTGGCCATCTGGGCCCTGCTCTTGCTCTAGAGGGTGGGAGAAGAATGATAGCAGTGGGGAGGGTGAAAACGAGATGGGGCTCACAGCTCCAGCCCCTGTCGAGGGTGCCCCGGACACCACCGCATCTCAGCCCCCAGGTGGCTCCCAAGAGGCAGGCAACCTCCCTGTAAATATATACCCACCAGCTCCAGCGCTCAGAAGCAGCTAGAGATGCAGGGGGCAAGGGCCTGCTGCATGCCCTCCCCAGACAGGAGGAGACCCCTCCCCCTCACACACACACACACACACACACACACACCGACTAGAACCAGCTGCACCTTGCCCCAGGCCGGTGCTGGGGCAAAGAGAGCACGGTCCTTGAAATGACCCTTGCCCACGGTGCAGAGAGGGGCATCGCGCCCCAGTCGTCTCCCTTCAAATGCTGAGCTCACGCCCCAATTCCTCGCCAAACAGCAAGGGCGTGAGATGCCACCGCGGGGCCCAGAATACAGACAAGCAAATGGAAACTTCCAACTGCGCAGCCCCGAGCTCCTCAGATTTCCCAGCCCCCTCCCCCACGCCAGGCCCGGGGCAGCGGACCTGCCAGCCCGTGTCCACGCCCGCCTGCGGAGTGCACTCCCGCCACGCCCAGGCAGGGATCTCCCGGTGCCTTCCAGGTGCTGGGGACCGGGGGTCCTGGCGCTGTCCAGCCCGGGGCGGAGTTCTCGGCAACTCCGCGCTGGGCTCCCGCACGCCCTTCTCCACGCGCGTCCCACGACCCGCGCCGGGAGCCGGTGCCCCGGCCACGCGACGGTCGCGCAGGGCAGGACCCGGGGCCCGCGTACGCCCCGCCCGCGCTGGCGACCGGAGGGGACGGCCCGCGGGAGGAAAGGAGGGATCCAGGGACAGAGGATCGGCGCCCGCTGCCTACCTCGGTCCGGGCCGGCGTAGCTCCCGCGCAGCCCTCGCGCCGCAGTCGGGCCCCGAGCAGCGCGCGGCCGGCGCCGGCGGCGGCTCATGCTCGGAGCCCGGGCCCGCGGCACCCGCCCACCCGCGGCCGCCCCCGCGCTGCGCCAGCTGCGGGCAAAGCGGCTCCCTCCGCAGCCGGCGCCGGGGAGCGCGAGCGAGCGAGCGCAGAGCGAGCACGGAGCGGGCACGGAGCGGGCACGGAACGGGCACGGAGCGGGCGGGCGCGAGAGCGCGGGGAGCGGGCGGGCGCGGGGCTAGGGTGCGGGGAGGGCGGGTGGAGAGGGAAGTGCAGAACGAAGGTGGAAGGAGAGGGAAAGCGCGTGTCCAGGGCGCAAGGCGCAGGGCGCAGGGCGGGGTCGGAGATGAGGGGCGTAGAGAGAGCCCGGGGAGAGGGCGAGCCAGCCTTCATTTTTGAAAGGATAATTCAACAAACAACCCCAAAGGTGAGGTGGCCCCCTCATGTAAAAGAAGCTTTAGGGACTCCCTAGAGATGCCAAAATTTTGGCTTCTGAAACCACTTCCGTGGGCAAATCCTGGTCCCTTTGATTATTCCCTTTAATCATCACAACCACCCTATAAGGTTGGTGTTGGTTTTGTTCCCATTGCACAGATGAGTAAACTGATGGTCGGGCAAGTGAAATGACCCTGCAGGATTAGGCATGCAAAGGAAGGCTCAAGAACCACCCTGAGAGATTCCGGAGTCCCCATACCTCCAAAACCACTATGAGGAAGATGAGAGATTCAGATACAGCTTCCAGAGAAGCTTCGTATTCTCTCAACAGGCATCCTCCTTCCCTGGCAACAACTTCAGGGGTCAGGACCCTTATAGACAGCGCAGACTCAAGTGAATGTGGAACCGGTCTAGGGTGGAGAAGCCCACACAATAAAGGGGTTTGGTGGAAGAAAGATGAAGTACTCTATAGCACCCCTTGGAGAGGCTAAGGATCTTTGTTATTCATTCAGTTCATGTTTACTGAGTGCTTGTTGTATGCTGGGGGCCACTCTAGCCCTGGGATACAGGTGTGAATCTCCCTGTCGGTTGAAGTTTGCATTCTTGTGGGAAGCAGGGAGTAAATAACACAAGAATATATTTCTTACATCAGGTGATGCAGATGTTCTGGAGGAAAGCATGGCAGAGAGAGGGTTTAGAGAGTCCAATTGTTGAGTTAGTTACTTGATGTGGCAGGTGAGGGAAGCCTTTGCTGAAAGGGTAACATCTGAGCCAAGACCTGACTGAAGCAAGCTAAGCTGACTCTGAAGAATGAACATCTGAGGGAAAGCGAACAACCACAAGTGCAAAGGCCCTGAGATGAGAATATGCTTTAGGCGTGTGCAAGCAATAATTTAGACAGAATGGTGTGCAAATGAGCTAAGAGTGTTGTAGAGAGTGAGATATCAGGAGATGCCAGGGTGGGGGCGCCTGGGTGGCTTAGTCGGTTAAGCATCCCACTTTCGCTTAGGTCATGATCTCGCGGTTCATGGGTTCGAGCCCCGCGGCGGGCCCTGTGCTGACTGCCAGCTCAGAGCCTGGAGCCTGTTTCAGTCTGTGACTCCCTCTCTCTCTGACCCTCCCCTGCTCACGCTGTCTCTCTCTCGTAGAAATAAATAAAACATTTTAAAAAATTAAAAAAAAAAAAAGGAGGTGCCAGGGTGACTGGATCAGGGACAGCCTGGTTGGCCATTGATCCATTGTGGCTTTGACTCAATGCCGAGCTGATGGAGGTTTTGCAGACTGATGTTATGGTCTGACTTTTCTTTACGAAAACATTTTCTTATGGAAAATTTCAAACATTTACAAATGTGAGAGCTAAGAAGTGATAGTAAGCCCAGTGGCCCATCATCCACAATTATCAATACATAGCCAATTTTGTTTCATCTGTACCCCCACCCACCCCTGTATTTGTTTAAATGAGCATTTTTTATTAAGTGAACATTTATAACCTTTTAAAGTATAATGTACATAAATGATAGTATACAGATCACAAATTTGTGCTCAATTGATTTTCAATGAGAATATTAATAACCATCTGTACCTTGATTTTTACTGTGGGAAGGTTTTTAATTAATTCAGTTTCTTTAATAGATACAGGGCCATGAAGATTATCCAGTTCTTCCAGTCACTGTATTGTGTTTTTGAAATATTTTTAATTTGGCTAAATTTTCAGATTTACTGACAAGTTGTTTATAACATCCTCCTATTACCCCTCTGATGTCTGTAGAATATGTAGTAACGTACCACATTTCATTCTGATATTGGGAATCTTTGTTTCCTCTCTCTTTTCTTGATCAGTCTTGCTAGGGTTTTATCAATTTTTAATCTTTTTCAAATAAAACTTTTGACTTGTTGAGTTTCTTCTATTGTGTCTTCTGTTTCATTGATTATTATGTTTTATTTGTTTTATTATGTCTGCATTTCTGCTTTGGGGGAGATAGTTACTGGGTTTGGTTGTTGTTTTTTTTTTTTCTTTTCCTTAAGTGGGAAGCTAGGATCATTGATTTTCAACATTCTTTTTTATTATATATATATATTTAAACCTATACATTTCCTTTTAAGCACTGCTTTACTGTCTCTCCCAAGTTTTAAATTTTTTTACTATAATTTAGCTCAAGATACTTTTTAATTTCCATTTTGTTTTCTCTTGGTCCATCAGTTATTTGGAAGGGTGTTGGTTAGTTTCCAAATATTAGGAGGTTTTCTAGCTATCTTCCTATTCTTGAGTTCTAATTTAATTATGCAACATGCAGTGGGTGTACCCTGATGATTTCAATTCTCTGAAATCTACACATTCATTCCCAGAATATAGTCTATTTTGGTAAATGTCCCCTATGCTCTTGAAAAGAATACTATTTGGTATATATCAGTTCGATCAGGTTGGCTAATCAAGTACAAATCTATATTGCTACTGAATGTAATTTTATTCTGTCAGTTCTTGAGACAAAGTGGAAACAACCTAAAAGTCCTTCAGTGAGTGAATGGATAAACTGTGGCACATCCGTACACTGGACTGCTACTCAACAACATGAATGATTCTCAGAAGCATTATGTGAAGTGAAAGAAGCCAGACTCAAGAGAATTCAAACTGTATGATTCCATTTCAAGGACTTCTAGAAAACACAGAATTGTAGAGATAGAGAACAGATCAGCGGTCCCCAGGAGTTGGTGGGATGACGGGTAGGGAAGATTAACTTCAGCATGGGGAAAATTTTAGGGACCATGAAAGTGTATCTGTAGCTTGAGGGGCACCTGGGTGGCTCAGTCGGTTAAGCGGCTGATTTTGGCTCAGGTCATGATCTCACAGTTAGTGGGTTCGAGCCCCACATCGGGTTCTGTGCTGTCAGCTAGCTGAGAGCCTGGAGTCTGTTTCAGATTCTGTAACTCCCTCTCTCTCTGACCCTCCCCTGCTCTCTCTCTCTCTGTCAGAAGTAAATAAAACGTTTAAAAAAAAAGTATCTGTAGCTTGATTTGTAGTGGTGGTCACATGACTGTGCATTTGTCAAGGCTTACAGTTACTGTACCCCAGAAAGAGTAAATTCCACTATCTGTCAATTAAAAAGTAATTTTTAGTCTCCAGTATAATTAGAGGCTTCTTGTGACTGCCTTGTCCTCTCTTTTTTGTTCAGGTGTTGTCCACAAGTTTTGTGTTTTTTCCTCCCTTTTGCTGTTATCCGTTGTTATGGGGGGAATTGGGGTGACTCATTACTGCCAAAGAATATAGCATTGCCACTGTTGCCGTAAAATGAAGAGGTCTGTAGGGCGCACAGGGGAACTGGAGGGAGCTGTTAAAGACTGTCGCAAGAGTCAGGTGATGAATGGTGGTTGCTTAGAACAGGGCAGTCATGCTCATGGTAATGAGAAATGTTTGCCACTTGGCATGTGCCGCAGATAAAGCCAAAAGTGCTTGGGTCAGAGAAAAAAGGAAGAGCCAACCATCCTTTTGCCCCAAGCAGTCTCTCGGTCATGCCGGGGAGCACATTCCAAGGTGTGTTTGCACAGCTTTATTTGGGCTGCCTCTGGGGTAGAGGGCTTTCGGCAGGCTGTGGGAACTAAAACGCACACATCCTGACAGCTCAGCCACCCGCCATTCCTGTTACGCCCAGACAGCGTCTTGCCTCGAATGCGTCCTCCTTCAAAACTCTTGTCACAACGACTGCACTGGCTTACAGCTTTTTACTTCCATGGGATCCAGGTCATCCATTGCACTAGGTCCTCCATATCTCTGACCCCCTGTCCAAACCAGACCTTCCCAGAATTTCCAATTTCTCCCTCCTGACTTCACTTGCCTTCTTTTTAGACTTATTTCCATAGAACAGCTTTTCAATTGCTCCCTTGCCAATACCCTGGATTTATGTGCTTCTTTTACCTTCATATCTCCCACATGGCAAAACTCCTGTGACAGATAAATCCAATGCTGCCCTCTCCAGATGTCCCCTCAGGTGTCTAAGTGCTACTAGAGGCAATCATACAGCCCTGCTATCACTCTAAACTCACAATAAATTCCTCAGTGGAACTGAGAACTCAACACTGCTCTATCATCCTCCTATAGTTCTTTCTTTCCTTTCCTTTTTTTTTTTTTTAATGTTTTTTATTTATTTCTGAGAGAGAGAGAGAAAGACAGCGTGAGCAGGAGAGGGTCAGAGAGAGAAGGAGACACAGAATTTGAAACAGGCTCCAGGCTCTGAGCTGTCAGCACAGAGCCCGACACAGGGCTTGAACCCACAAACCGTGAGATCATGACCCGAGCCAAAGTTGGACGCTTAACCGACTGAACCACCCAGGTGCCCCTCTTTCTTTCCTTTTCTTAAATTGTGAAAATATATGATACATACAGAAGACTGTATGAAATGTATATGTACAGTTTCAGATAAAGTCACAATGAGAATATCAATGGAACCAGAACTTAGGTTGAGAAATAGGGCACTGCCAGCACATGAGAAACTCCCTTTGTGTCCTTTCCCAATTGCTTGCCTTCATACCCTTTCCCTACCACCTCCCTCCCAGAGGCCATTGTTATCCTGATATTCATTTCCCTGCCCCTGTTTAAACTCTTATCCCTAGATATGTATGCTTGTTTTTGAACTTTTGTGAAGAGAACTATACTCTGTTTACAGTCACGTACTTGTATCATCAATATTATGTGAGATCCACCACATCGATAAGGGTAGTTTGTTTATTCATGTTAACTGTTGTTTGGCATTCTGTTATATTTATTTGGTCTACTATTAGTTGATGTTTAGGGAGCTAACATATTTTTGCTATTATTCATTCATTCACTGAACCAATATTTCTTGAGCACCTACTGTGTGCTAGGCACTACTTTAGCAATTAGGACAAAATTGGTATAATTTTCAAAACAGGTAAAATTCCCTTCCCACAGCAGTATTGTAGAAGCAGATTACTACAATAAACATTTTTTTTAAAAGATAAATTGTATGTTAAAAATAAGAAGCGCTGGGGTGTCTGGGTAGCTCAGTTGGTTAAGTGTCCGACTTCGACTCAGATCATGCTCTTGCAGTTCATGGGTTCGAGCCCCATGTCAGGCTCTGTGCTGACAGCTTGGAGCCTGGTGCCTGCTTCAGATTCTGTGTCCCCCTCTCTCTCTGCCCCTCCTCTGCTAATACTCTGTCTCTCGTTCTCTCTCAAAAATAAATAAACATTCAAAAAAATTTTAATGAGAAGTGCTAATTAAGAATGAAAGCAGGGGAAAAGGTGAAAAGTACCAGGGTTAGACAAGTTGCAATTCTATATTTCCCACTGAGTTGACATCTAAGCCAGGAATTGAAGGGGTTGAAGATGGTGCCATGTGGCCATCTGGGATGAAGTGTTCCAGGAGAGGCAGGAACCAGTGTAGCTGTTTCAAGGTAGGACTAATACAGAAGGGTCTGTGCAATGCACTTCGGGTACTAACTATAGAGTTAGGCCAAACTTAACAGGTTAAGGCCACAATCCCCATGAGACTGCAATAACTTCAGATATAAGTTTCCAAGTTCGGGGGTGCCCAACTTCTGACCAATTGGCTACAAATTTAGAAGTTCCCATTATCTTCTCAAGTTTGATAATTTACTAGAAGTCACAGATTTCAGGTAAGCACTGTACTCGTGATTATAGTCCTACCATAACAAAACAGATTCACATCAGGACTAGCCAAAAACGGAGTCTCATAGGGCAAGATCTGGGAGGGTCTCAAACACAAGTTTCTATGTCCTCTCTACACAGAGTCAGAATGTGTCACCTTACTAGCACAGAGTATTGTTAATCAGGGAAGTTCACCTGAGCTTTTGTGGTCAGAGTTTTATTTCTGTCTCCAGGATTTTATTACATAGGCATGACTGAATTATCCATTGCCCATTTGTTTCAATCTCCAACCTCCTCCCCCATCCCCAGAAGTTGGACTGATGTCATGTGACTCAAGGTCCCAACCGTCTAATCACATGATTGGTCTTTCTGGTATGACTAGCCTCTATCTTGAGTCACCTTGTTAGCTTAAACTCAGCTGTGGTCTAAATAACATGAATAACAAAGATACTTCAACACTTGGGAAATTCCAAAGATTTAGAGTCTCCCTCGCAGGAATCAGGGGACAAAAGTCAGCCAAATTATTTATTACACATCCTGTGTGGCTAGAAAAGAGTAAGCAACCCCAAGAATAAAAAGGAGATGCAATCAGAGAGCTACTAGGGCTAGATCCCTTTGATTATTCCAGTGCCTGTTTCATGGTGCCTAGGTGCAAGAGTTCTCTTAGGTGTAGGCTTGGTTTACAACTGCTGGTTCATAGGAAATGCACATGTTCAACTCTACTGGGAAATATTCAATTGTTTTCTAAAGTGGTTATAACAAATACACTCCTACCAGCAGTGTATAGAGTTTTATTGTTCCAGTCTATGGTAAGCAGAATAATGGCCCCAAAAAGCCCATGTCCTAATCCTGCAAATTTGGGAATATGTTTCCTTACATAATAAAAGGGACTTTGCAGATTTAATTAGTTAAAGATCTTGACTTGAGGAGATTGGGCAGGGAGGAATATAATCACAAGGGCCTTTATAAGAGAGAAACAGGAGGGGGTGCCTGGGTGGCTCAGTCAGTGAAGCGGGTTAGACTTCCAACTTTGCCTCAGTTCACAATCTCACGTTCGAGCCCCATATCAGGCTCTGTGCTGACAGCTCAGAGCCTGGAGCCTGCTTCGGATTCTATGTCTCCCTCTCTCTCTCTCTCTCCCTCCCCTACTCATGCTCTGTCTCTCTCTGTCTCTCTCTCTGTCTCTCAAAAGTCAACATTAAAAAGAGAGAAACAGGAGGGTCAAAGTCATAGAAGGAGATGTGAAGATAGAAGCAGAGGTCAGAAGGAGAGAGAGAGATTTGAAGATGCCACACTGCTGACTTTGAAGATGGAGAAATATACTACAAGCTAAGGAATACAGACAGCATATAGACGCTGGAAAAGTCAGGGCAACAGATTCTCTCCTGCAGTCTCCATAAGAAACCAACACCGCCAACACCTTAAATTTATCCCAGGAAGACTGACACTTGGACTTCTGACCTCTAGAACTATCAGACAGTAAATTTGTGTTGCTTTAAGCCACAATATGTGATAATTTGTTACAGCAGCAGCAATAGGAAATTAATATACAACCCTTGCCAATACTTCATTAAATGTTGACTTCTCAATTTTTGCCAATCTGTTGGTTGTATAGTATTATCTCATTGTGGATTTATTTTCATTTTCTTGATGATAAATGATATCAAACATCTTTTCAGATGTCTCTTAGTCATTTGGGTTTACTTTTTATTTTTTATTTTTTTTTTCTGAAAAATTTTTTTAATGTTTTTATTTATTTTTAGGAGAGAGAGAGAGACAGCGTGAGCAGGGGAGGGTCAGAGAGAGAGGGAGTCACAGACTGAAACAGGCTCCAGGCTTTGAGCTGGCAGTCCGCACAGAGCCCGACGCGGGGCTCGAACCCACGAACCGCGAGATCATGACCTAAGCGAAAGTCGGACGCTTAACCGACTAAGCCACCCAGGAGCCCCATGGGTTTACTTTTTAGTAAAACACCTATTCAAGGTTTTTGCTCAGTTTTCTATTGATTATTCTTTTTCTTATTGATTTAGATGCTTTCTATATATTCTAGGTGCCAGTGCAATGAGATTTAAATGTGTTACATTTTGGGAAATATCTTGTTATTTGGACAATCTTATCCCCATTTGTGGCTTATAATGTTACTCCCTTCATGCTGTCTGTTGATGGAAAGAACGTTTTAATTTGTGTAATAGAGTCCCATTTAGGCTCTTTCCTTTTATGATTTGAGTTTTTCAATCTACTTATCTAAATTCTCCAAACATTCCCAATAATTTCAAGTCCTCCAGACCTTTCCCAAACTCCAGGCTTCTGTTTCCCCTCCCTGACAATGATGATTCTTCCTTTTACCTCATAGGGAAATTCAAAACCATCACCAGGAACTGTCTCAACTACCTCCAAATTTATACATTAGTCTGCACCCATTCTTCCCTCCCTCCTGTCATAATGGAGAACACAACCCCTTTCTCTCACATCATTCTCTTGTCCTCTGCCCTGGATGCCATCCCTCCCCAATTCCTGACATAGAGCTCCTAAATATCTTAGAATATCCTGAATGATAGAAGCATCTTTTGTTCTAATAAGATGAGTCTTGGCAGGCTCCTAGATAGCTTTAGAATGGAGGCTGGTTGCCAGAAGGACCAAACCTTGATTTGAAGCCTGGAACTTTCAGCCCCATCCCCCAACGTCCAGTGGAAATGAAAGGAAAATTGGTTGCATATATTTAAAAAGAAGAAGGACCTAAAATCAATCATCTAAGATTCTTCCTTGGAAAACTAGGAAAAGAAGAGCAAATCAAATACAGGTAAGCCAAAAAAGAGAAGTAATCAAAATTAGAGCAGAAATCAATAGAGAAAAATCAATGAAAACAAAAACTAGTTCTTTGAAAATATTAAGAAAATGGATAAGCCTCTAGCTAGGGGAAGAAATAAAGAGAGTGGACACAAATTACTAACATAAGAAATGAAATAGGGACATCACTACAGATCCCATGGTCATTAAAAAAAATAATAGAGATACATTATGAACAATCTATCTATACAAATCTGATAACCTAGCTGAAACAGACCAATTCTCTGAAAAACATAATCTGCCAAATGCACACAAAGGAGAAACACAATCTGAATAGGTCCAAATCTATTAAAGATATTGAATCAATAATTTATAACCTCACAAAACAGAAAACACCAGGCCCAGATGGGTTTACTGATGGAATCTACCAAACATTCAAGAATGAAATTATACCAATTCTCTACAATCTAATCCAGAAAATTGAAGTAAAGGGAATCTTTCCCAGCTCATTCTGTGAGGCCAGCATTACCCTAAGACAAAGGCCAAAGACAATATCAGCAAAGATTCAGCAATTTAAGAAAATATAGTCTATGTGTATCCTTAGGTGGGCCCATGATAACTACAAGAGGAACAAAATCCTGAAGGCAGGAAATGTGTGAGAGGATCACTGATCACCTTCTGCAGTGGGAGTTCCTGCTCTGCCCCCAGCATGTGGCCTTTACCAGACATGACCAAAATTCACCTGACATTTGGATTATACCTGCATATTAGGCTTTAGTAAAGCTGGGGGCGCCTGGGTGGCTTAGTCGGTTAAGCGTCCGACTTTCGCTTAGGTCATGATCTCGCGGGTTCGTGGGTTCGAGCGTTCGAGCCCCGCGTCAGGCTCTGTGCTGACTGCCAGCTCAGAGCCTGGAGCCTGTTTCAGTCTGTGACTCCCTCTCTCTCTGACCCTCCCCTGCTCACGCTGTCTCTCTCTCTCTCCTAGAAATAAATAGAAACATATAAAAAAAATTAAAAAAAAAAAAGGCTTTAGTAAGGCTGGATGTCTCTATTTTAAATAAATAGATATATTGGGGCACCTGGGTGGGTAAGTGGGTTAAGCATCCAACTCTTGATTTCAGCTTAGGTCATGATCTTGCAGTTGTGGGATAGAGCCCTGTGTCAGGCTCCAGCTCAGTGTAGAGCATGGAGCCTGCTTGGGATTCTCTCTCTCCACCCCTACCCCATTTGTTCCCCCCTTTCAAAATAAACAAACTGAAGAAGAAAAAAATTTTAGATACATACATACATATATACATACATACATAAAAATTGGGTCATCTTGCTTACCCAACAGTGGAAACCACAGCTATATTCAGAAAACCATATTTACCTATTAAGTACCAGCCCTGTGCTGAGTCTACAATGTGGATTATTGTATTTAATTCTCATAGCTCTATGAAATGGATCCTAATATAAACTTCACTGAGGTTCAGATATAACCAAGTAACTTCTCCAAGGTCACTCAGTTACTGAGGATTAGATAAAAATCCAGACATTTCTAACCCTGATAGAGCCATTGCTCTTAACCATATTTATTACTACAACCTTATTTGGGGCAATATCCTCATTCTTTGTTTGCTCAGTAACCCTTTTTTATTGTATACAAATCAAGCACAACCTTATGCTCCACCTTTACCATGACCCAAGGTTTTAGTCTCTTCTCAGGAGAGTGGAATCCAGATCTGCCCCAGATGCCCTTGCCTTCAGCTCCTGGATCTCCAAATGGGATGATCTTGGGGCTCTGTCAGGGGTCAAGTCAGCCCTTCTATTTGATCTTATCCCATTTTTCTTTCCTGGAAGACTACCTTAAATATCTGAATTTCTGATTTGGAAATGCCACACTTACATTTCTATCATTGACTCATGCTTTTCCCATTTCTCTATTCTGTTGTTGGTCATTTCAGTAGAAATTTGGAAAGGAGTGAGAGTTGCATACAAATCTAGCCATTTTATCTGGGAGTCTGTTGCATCAAGCAAAAAAAGAAGTATTTTTTTCCTGCCTCTAGGGCATAATTATGGGCAAGTTTTCTGAACTGAGACATTCTATCTCATCTGAGCTAAGAATTCATACCTTAAGCAATTCTACAGTATGTACCTTTGCCAAATTAGCAGGGCCAGGAGGATCTGAAAGGTAAGGAAAGGGGGGTGTGTGTGCAGGGGGAGCTTCAAAATGTCTCCAGGCTATACATTTCTGTCCACCCCTCCTGGCCCTGTACTTTACAAAGTTCTTTCTATGGTCATGGTTTTCAGTGTGACCTCGTGGGCTCCTGAGGAGTGGGAAGGAAGCTGAGTGTAAGACCCCAGAGCCCCCAATTCCAACTTCATCCAAGCAGCGGTATGTGTATTTATGCTAAAAACATGGCCTGAGTCTTGGTCAGGATACTATAAACATGCTTGAACCAGGATGTGAGAGACACATGGGGGCTTCTGAGGTTCAGTCCTTATCCTGAGCCAGGATGTCTTATGGGGGAGCCAAAAGGACACTGCCCTCAGGAAGTGGTACAGAGTCCAGCCCTATCTACACCAAAGGCTAAGGTTTAATTTGTCTCTTAAAGATGTCCAATTTCTCTAATTCCACAGAAGACTGGGGATTAAAACAAAAACACTTTACTACATAGAAAGGAAAAGTACAGCATCAAAGCGACACTTACTTGGGGTAATGGCCAAGACTAATATCCCTGTACTCTGGAGAGCTTCTGTCTGTGATGGAAGAGTGCTCCCACTGCAGCTGCTTCTGCTCGAGCTACCATAGCCTGCTGGCCACTGCCCTATAAGCAACAGGTTGTGTGTGCTGTGCTGCTCCAAGGCCAACCAGTGCCTCAGATCCTGCTTCTGAAACTGAGGAATGCAGGCGGTGTCAGTGGTGTTAGGCTTCAGGTACCTTGGAGGCTCAGGAATTTATAATTCTGCAGCCAAATCCAGCTACAAAGACTGGAAAGACCACTTCTGCCTTAGGGGTTCTTAGCAGCTGGCCACCAGGATGTGTGATGCTAAATCAGCACCAAGGACAGTACCCGGGCCAGTTGATGGTCAGGATAGAAGGGCCTCCTTACTAACACAAGGAAGGGTCAGGGTAGGGGTGTGCCCAAGTGCCTTGCAAATGTTACAGGCGGCTGGTATGCCCCTTCCTGTCATCACAACTAGAGTTATCTAGCTGCACCTTCTAAAGTAGGAGGCACCAAGTCATTTAGGGGCTGGGAGGCCAAACATTAGATGTGAATGGATGCCATGAGAGGACTGGATATTGGGCAGACTCCCTGGAAACAAATATGTGATGTGCTCTCCAAAATGTCAAATTCTGCCTGATCAACACAGACTGATCTCGTGGCTCTGCATCCTGGCCAAAACATATGTTCTCTCTCTGGTTTGAATGCTTGCACTGCTGATTCTGAGATGTTTGCTTTCCAAGGGCCCTTGAATTGGGAAAGAAAGTGCTGTTATGGGTCCAGAACTTCATATGGAGAAATCCTGACAGCAGTAAGAGCCACTGAAAGAGGAGGGAAGTCTCACTGGAATGACACTGCAGGTTCCAACATGGCTGCTAGGTTGGGAAAGGCTCCATTTGAATTGAAAATCCCTGTTCCCAGCACCACTTAGTGGTGCAACATTGTTCCTTCTCCACTCCTGAGGGGCTACCTTCTACTGAACACTTCCCATTATTTCCTGAATACACTAATCTCTCCTCTCTTCTGATCACCATAGCAACCCTTTGGATGGGTACTGCTGCTTCTCCCATTTTATGGACAAGAAACTGAGACTCAGAGTGGTGAGTCCAGCACTGTAACCCAGATATGTCTTACACCAATGTTTCTGTTCTGTACTATGTGGCTTCAATGGCAGAGAATTCAAGGGTACACCACAACTGGGCTATATAGCCTTCCTTCTCCAGGTAGTTGAAGGTCATTTAGTTGGTGCTGGGCTTAGGAGGTCTCTGCTCCTGAAGCCAAGAGTATGGCAGGAAGGCCAACATTAATGCACAAATAATCATGCACTGTCAACCTCCCAGACTCTGTTATTCACCTACTCAATGAAGGCACGACAGTCATGTCTTTCTCACAGCACTGCCCAAGGGAGGAATTCCACTAAAAGGTGTCTGGCCCATGTGTAGCAACATGGATGGACCTTGAGGGTGTTATGCTGAGCGAAATAAGTCAGGCAGAGAAGGACAAATATCATATGTGTGCACGTATAGGAGGATTAGGAGGAACTTAACACAGGACCAAGGGGGAGAAGAAGGGCGGAAGTGGAGGGGAAAAGGGAGAGGCAAACCATGAGAGACTCTTGAATGCTGACAAAAACTGAGGACTGATGGATGTGGGGGGGAGGAGGGATGGGCATGGAGGAGGACACTTGTGGGATGAGCACTGGGTGTTATGTGGAAACTAATTTGACAATAAACTATTTGTAAAATAAATAAATAAATAAATAAATAAATAAATAAATAAATAAATAAATAAATAAATAAAAGGTGTCTGGCCCAACATACATGCTCAGTAAACATGACCTCTTTCCTGGCTGCATACTGGGGACCTGTGAATTGAACCTATTCCTTCTGGACACCGAGTAACTGGCAGCAGGCCTCCACCTGTGGGCTGTGAAGGTGGTACAGCCCCTGCATGGTGGCATCATGGTGGATCTGCTATCCTGGGGGTAGAGTGCATGGGATCTTCCCCATAGCCACTCCCCAGTCACTTCACTTTCCTTCAATCCTATGCTTCTGTAGGTCAGTTTATGAGCATCCCTGGCCCATGATTCTCTTCCTTGGAACCCCAAAGTTCCTCTCAGTAAGGGAATTGCTTGGGGCCCACAGAGCATGGGAATCTGGAGGGAAGGGCTGGTGTCCCAAACTAAGAGGCAAAAGAGGATACTAGGGATACATACACTGAAGGCAGAAATGGCTGTGGCCCCAGAGAGCGTGGAGGCAGCCATGGCTAATTCCCATCCCAGATCTGCCACTTACTGCCACTTATACTCTACAAGCATCAGTTACCACATCAGTAAAGTGGAATAAACCGAGGCCCCTTCTTCAGATAAAGTAGAAAGGAACACATGGAAGACACCAGGAAAGTGCCCAGCACAAGGCAGTGGAACAGAGGTTGACAATACACACACATACCTCCCAAAATGTGCTAAACTAGTCCAGCAGGGCAAGCTCTCCAACACTGGAGACTGGTTTTGAATATTGGAAACATTCATTTGATAAGCAGCTTAATGATAACCTACAACCCTTGGATCAACTTGAAAACTTTCATTTGAGAGTGATAAATGCCTGGATGCTGATAGTATTTTCTCAGGAAGTATAGTCAGTGCACTGTCTCCCACACAGCACACTGGGCCTCTTTGGAAGAAAAGTATGGTTGGTCTTGAAGAGGAAGGGCATGGAGCCCTGTAGGCCATGTTGCCAGTTTCTCTCACCTCCCAGGCTCCTGACCCAGAATACATCAGGACACCAATGATGTGTGGATGCCCTCTTCTTCACTCCTTTCTCCCCTAGGAAGGGGAGAGTCACATGCAGAGGGAGCTATGTTCCCACCAGTTGAGCACTCCTTTCTGGAGGTTGATGTGTTTGTCAAAATCCAACTTCCATCTCTCCTCACAAATTAAATAACTCTTCTTATTTGGACTAAAAAAAAACCTAAAGTAGATTAAAAAATTTCTATGTAGGCGCTGCTGTTAACAGTAATTGTGTTCTTTAAAAAATATTATTTATTTTGCGAGAGAAAGAAACAATACAAATAGGGGAGGGGCAGAGAGAGAGAGAGAGGGAAACACAGTCCAAAGCAGGCTCCAGGCTTTGAGTTGTCAGCACGGAGCCTGACATGGGGCTCAAACTCATAAGCCATAAGATCATGACCTGAGCCAAAGTCAGATGCTTAATCAACTGAACCCTCAGGCACCCCAACAATATTTTTTTTTAATTTTAAGGGGTGCCTGGGTGGCTCAGTCAGTTAAGCATCCAACTTCAGCTCAGGTCATGATCTCATGGTTTGTGGGTTCGAGTCCCACATCGGGCTCTGTGCTGACAGCTAGCTCAGAGCCTGGAACCTGCTTCAGATTCTGTGTCTCCCTCTCTCTCTGACCCTCCCCTGCTCATGCCGTCTCTATCTCTCTCTCAAAAATAAATAAAATATTTTTTAAAACTTTTTTTTAATGTTTATTTTTTTGAGAGTGACAGAGTGCAAGCTGGGGAGGGGCAGAGACAGACACACACACAGAGTCTGAAGCAGGCTCTAGGCTCTGAGCTGTCTGCACAAAGCCCAACGCAGGGCTCAGACCCATGAACTGTGAGCTCATGACCTGAGCCGAAGTCAGACACTTAATCAACTGAACCACCCAGGCACCCTACCAACAATATTTATTTTTAATCTAAACAGATTATAACTGATCAGAAAGTTTTCTCCATTCTTCTGATCTATCTGCTTCTAAAAGTCAGCTTCAAGAAAGCAGACAATGGGCTCTAGGTTGGGAGGGCCCACAAGCTAACGACCTCCTAGAGAAGAGGGGAGAAGGAGTATGTGAAAGAGGAAACAAGAGAGTTTTCAAAGGGCCAGGGCTGGATAATGTATCCTCGATGCATGGCGCCATGCCCTTAGCACATGCTCATTAAATAAATGAATGAGTGAATGAATGCATAGAAAAAACAGGCACAAAAGTGGGAAATGCAATGAAAGATTCATGTTCACTTAGTTGGGCAAGATGGCCACTCAGGTCTTGTTACATTCACATACTGTGGGGAGAAAATTGGCAGCCATTTTACAAAGGAGGAGACTAAGCCCTGAAAAGTTGGGAAACTTGCACCATGCCAATGGCAGGGATTAAGCAGAGTCCAGACCACTCAGCTACAGTCCCATCCCATCCATTGTGAGGCTTCTTACCTGGTCTTGAGTTGTTCATAGCCGGTTGTTCTACGTTGAACCAGAGGCACTCCCTCCGATGACTGCAAGATTGGAACCACAGCTGCCCCTGGAGGGGGTGGCCCTTAAACCCCTGCCTAGGGGATGAGGAATGGGAGAGTAGGTGTTCTGGGCAGGCACCTTGGGCCTCCTTCCTGGACAGCAGTGTCTGTGCTGTATGAGCTCACCACAGTGGGCTTCTGGTCCTGATTTTCACACCACTGTATGCTCCCTACCATGACCAGCCCTCCTCAATCAGGGGCAGTAGAGCAGCATCAGCCTTACCTCCCATGCTCTGGGGCCAAGTGCAGCAAGGGGCTGGCATGGTGGAGTGAGTGGTGTTGAATGGACCTCTGCTGCTCTGCCTGCAGCATAGCTAATGGCTGGTAAAATAATACAAAAAACTAAAACTGAGGCTGAGAGACCAAAGAGGTAGAATGGAGGAGATAAATGAAGGAAGAGTAGAAAAGAACAGGAAGAGATAAAGAAGAAGAAGAGATAACTATGGAAAAACAAAGAGCAAAACTGAAGAATAAAATATGAAGACTAAAACAGTGTGTGGGTGCACGTATGTGTGCACATCCATGCTTAGGCATGTGGCGTGCAATGCATGCCTATGTGGGTGTATATACATGAAGCAGGGGCAGGGAGGATATGTGTGACACTGCATGTGTGAGCAGAGACACCCATGAGCATCTCCAGGCTGAGCATGAGCATCAATCACATGGCCACCACCATGGGCTTGGGCATCCACCATGGTGGGCACTGCCAGCAAAGGCAATGAAGCTTGTTGGAATCTCCAGAGTTCTTCAGGGGTTGGAGCCAGGCTGGTAGGGTGGTTAGCCTTTTCTGCTCCTGTAAATTCCCATAGAGTCTGACCACCCATCAGTCAGGGTCTCAGAGCCACAAACAGGACAGCATAGTGCAGGCACTCTCCAGACTTGCTTGCAGTGAGGTGATGAGGGCAGTCTTGGACACTGAAGGCACCTCAATGCACAGGTGCTGTACATTGAGGTGCTCATTTACATGTTCACCTTTTAAGAGAGGAATGTCTGTGGTACAGATGAGAGGATGAAACTAATCCCTGTGGCCATAAATTTATATAACAAAATATCTCTTTTAGGAAATCCTATGAGGATAAGACTAAAAAGTGGGCTGTGTTGGAGGCTCTGAGGGTAAGGAATCACAAACTCAGAGGGGCCTGGGCTACTGAGGGCTGAGGGGTTGGGTTTTGGGGGGTAACAATTGCAGGGTTAGGCCCTCTCTCCTCCTCCTTCACTTGCTCCAGGATAAAGACAGTAGGCATAGGGACTTGGGCTTCAGAGGCCAGACAGAGCCTGGCCAACTCCCAAAAGGTTAAGTAACCCCTTTCCAGGAACCTCCACCACTGGGGCTCACAACTGACTGCTGGGCTTATGCATGTTCCTTTAAGGGGAGCGCTGCAGAAAGTAATAGAACATTCTTATGTGGGTAAACAGGAAATGGCAAAGACAAGAATGAGCATAACCATGTGTCCCTGTAATTTAACCCAAGGAAAACAAACACAAAAGAGGAAGCCAATGCATCCAATAGTAACCAACATTTAAAGACCTAGAGTGAATTGAGAAAACAGAATAAACTTTAGTATAAGTATAAATTAGTATCCACAATGAGTGGGAAAACAAAGCCAGAAAAATATTTAATTACAAATCTTGAAGGTGTTCAGATTGGAAATGATTGGAATGTCCCTGTTTGCAAACAACATAATCTAGTATACAGAAAATCCCAAAAAGCACACACACGCACACACGCGCGCACACACACACACACACACACATTATTAGAGCTAATAAATGATTTTGGCAAGATTGCAGGGTACAAGATCAATGTACAAAAATCACTTGTATCTCTCTACTTTGGATAAGAAAAATCTGAAAATAAAATTAAGAAAATAAGCCTGTATTAGTTTGCTAGAGCTGTCATAACAACATTCCACAAACTGGGTGGCTTAGGCAGAAATTTATTGTTTCATAGTTCTGGAAGCTACAGGTCCAAAATTAAAAGTATTGGCAGGACTGAATTCTTCTAGGGGCTGTTAGGGAAGAATCTGTTTGAGATCTCTCTCCTAGCTTGTGCTCGTTCCTTTATTTGTGGCAGCAGAACTCCAGTCTTCACTTGGTGTTCTCACTGAGTGCATATCTGCATACTAATTTCTGCTTCTTATAAAGACACCAGTTATGTTGCATTAGGGCCCATCCTAATATTCTCATTTTAATTTGATTACCTCTGTAGAGACTAACTCCAAATAAGGTCACATTCTAGGACAGTGATGGTTAGGACTTCAACATATGGATTTGGGGGAGATCTACCTGACCCATAACAAACTCCACTTACAACAGTATCAAAAATAATAAAATATTTATAAATAAATTTAATAAAATAAGTATAAGACTTGTACACTGAAAACTATAAACATAATTGGAAGAAATTAAAGAAAACATAAATTAATGGAGATATTCTGTGCTTATGATTGGAAGACTAAATATTGTTAAGACGACAATACCCCCCAAATTGACCTACAGATCAAAATCCCAGATGAATTATTTGAATAAATTGACAAGCTGATCCTAAAGTTCACATGAAAATTCAAGGAGCACAAAATAACTAAAACAATCTTAATAAAAAAAAAAAAAAGAACAAAGTTGGAAGACTCATACTTCTTAATTTCAAAATTTACTACAAAGCTACAGTAATAAGATTCTGTGGTATTAGCACAAAGACAGATATCGATATCAATGGAATGAAATTGAAAGTCCAAAATGAACCCTTATATTTATCAGCAATTGATTTTAGAAAGGTTACCAAGTTGATCCAGTGGAGAAAAGAATAGTCTTGTCAACAATTGGTTCTGTAACAACCGAACATTTATCGTGCAAGAGAATGGAGTTGGATCCCTACCTCAAACCATATATAACAATTAACTGAAAGTAGATTTAAAACTTAAATATAAGAGCTAAAACTATACAGCTTCTGGAAGACAACAGGTGTAAGTATTATGACTTTGGATTAAACAATGGATTCCTAGGTATGAGCAGAAGCAACCAAAGATAAAATAGATAAGTTAGATTTCATCAAAATCTAAAACTTCTATACTTCCAAAGACATGAGTAAGAAAACTAAAGTCAAGCCATAGCCTAGAAGAAAATATTTTTAAATCTTATACCTGATTTTTAAGAAATGTATTTGGATTATATAAAGATCTCTTACAATTCAGTAAATAATATTTTTCAAAGCCAAACAATCTAATTTTATTTATTTATTTAAGTTGGAAGGGCTTATTCATTCTTTTTTTTTTTTAATGTTTTATTTATTTCTAGGAGAGAGAGAGAGAGACAGCATGAGCAGGGGAGGGTCAGAGACAGAGAGGGTGTCACAGACTGAAACAGGCTCCAGGCTCTGAGCTGGCAGTCAGCACAGAGCCCGACGCGGGGCTCGAACCCACGAACTGCGAGGTCATGACCTAAGCGAAAGTCGGACGCTTAACCGACTAAGCCACCCAGGCGCCCCTTATTCATTCTTTTTTTAAAACTTTATTTGAGAGAGAGAGAGGAGGAGGGGCAGAGAGAAAGGGAGAAAGAGAGAATCCCAAGCAGGCTCCTCATGTGAGGCTTGAACTCATGAACAGTGAGACTTAGTTGTCCAGGCACCCCCAAGTAAGCTAATTTTAAAATGGGCAAAAGATTTGAAGAGATGTTTCATCAAAGAATATATAGGAAGGGCTGATATGCGAATGGAAAAACATTTAACATCTCTAGTTATTTAGGGATATGCAAATTAAAACCACAATAAGATATCCTTTCCCAACCACTACGGTGGCTGTAATCAAAAAGGCTGATTGGAGTGCCTAGGTGAATCAGTCAGTTAAGTATCCAACTTTGGGCTCAGGTCATGATCTCACGGTTCATGAGTTTGAGCCCTGTGTCAGGCTCTGTGCTGACCGCTCAGAACCTGGAGTCTGCTTCTGATTCTGTGCCTCCCTCTCTCTGCCCTTCCCAAAGTTGCACTCTCTCACTCTCACTCTCTCTCAAACATAAATATAAATAAATAAATAAACATTTTAAAAAAAAATCTGACATACCAACTGTTGATGAGAATTTGAAGAAACTAGAACACTTATACGTTGCTGGTGAAATGTAAATGATGCTATTTTGGAAAAACATTTTGGCAGTTTCCTTAAAAGGTAAACATAAATTTACCACATAACCCAAGAAATTCCACACCTAGTTATCTAGCCAAGAGAAATGAAAACCTATCCCCACACAAAGATTTATATGCAAATATTTATAGCAACATATAGCAACATTGGCAACAACAGTAGCCAAAAGGTGGAAATAACCCAATTCCCATCAACTGGTAAACCAAATGTAGTGTATCCATACAAAGGAATATTATTTGGCAATGAAAAGTAATAAAGTATAACATAGATGACACTTTAAAACATTATGCAAAATGAAAGAAACCAGAGGCAAAAGACCACACATCATATGACCTAAGTTTTATTAAATGTCCAAAAAAGACAGACAGAATCTATAGACAGAAAGGAGATTAGTTATTCCCTAGGAATGGGAATAGGAATACTTACTGAAGATGGGCATAAAGGACCTTTCTCGGTGATAGAAATGTTCAGAATTGAATTCTGGCAATGGTTGTATGACTCTAAGTTTACTAAAACTTAATGCATATGCACACACACACACAACTAGTGATAATCTCAGTGAAATTCCAGACTTCCAAAAATAAAGGTACCTAGGGGCGCCTGGGTGGCTTAGTCGGTTGAGCGTCCGACTTTCGCTTGGGTCATGATCTCGCAGTTCGTGGGTTCGAGCCCCGCATTGGGCTCTGTGTTGACTGCCAGCTCGGAGCCTGGAGCCTGTTTCAGTCTGTGACTCCCTCTCTCTCTGACCCTCCCCTGCTCACGCTGTCTCTCTCTCTTAGAAATAAATAAAAAACATTAAAAAAAAATTTTTTTTTAATAAAAATAAAAAAATAAAGGTACCTAAAACTTCCAAAGATTTAAAATAAAAGATTTCATCTGAAGGAACATAAATGTACACAAAGTTTCTTTTCCAAAATTATTCAACTTATATGGAATAGTACCTTAAAAATCCTGAATGAGAATAAATTTTTTAAATTTTATTATGTTTATTTATTTTTTGAGAGAGAGACAGCTCAAATGAGGGAGGGGCAGAGAGAGAGGGAGAGAGACAGCAATCTGTCAGCAAAGAGCCCAACATGGGGCTTGAACCCATATTTCATGGGATCATGACCTGACAAGAGTCAGACACTTAACCACCTGAGCCAGCCAGGCGCCACAAGAATAAATTTTTTAAGTTTATTTATTTTGAGAGAGAGACTGCTCTCAACATAGTACTGAAAGTTCTAGCTAGAGCAATTAGTCATGAAAAAGAGATAATAAGCACCCAAATTGGAAAGAAAAAAATAAAAATTGTTTCTATTTGCAGACTTTTATGTAGTATATGTGCTGCTGAAGCAAGCACCAGACTCTATATGTAGATAACCCAAAGGAAGTCACACACAAAAATTGTTAGAGCTAATAAATGATTCAGCCATGTTATAGAATATATAATTGGTACACAAAAATCAGTTGTATTTCTACACATGTGCAATGAGCAATCCAAAGGAATTTTTAAAATTCCATTTACAATAGCATTGAAAAGAGTAAAATAATCAGAAATAATTTTAAACAGGAAACTTAAAGATTTATAGATTGAAAATTAAAAAATGTTGCTGAAAGAACTCTTAAATAAATGAGAAGACATCTCATGTTCACTGATTGGAAGACTTACTATTGTTAAGATGACAACACCATTCAAAATGCTCTAAAGAATCAAAGTAATCTCTATCAAAATCCCAATGGTGGTTTTTACAGAAATTTTAAGAATCCATCCTAAAATTTATGGACTATCAAGAGCCCCAAATAGACAAACCGTCTTGAAAAAGAACAAAGCTTTAGATCTCACCATTTCTTTTTTTTTTTTTAATGTGATAAAGTTTTTTTTAATGTTTTATTTATTTTTAGGAGAGAGAGAGACAGCGTGAGCAGGGGAGGGTCAGAGAGAGAGGGAGTCACAGGCTGAAACAGGCTCCAGGCTCTGAGCTGGCAGTCAGCACAGAGCCCGACGCGGGGCTCGAACCCACGAACTGCGAGATCATGACCCAAGCGAAAGTCGGACGCTTAACCGACTAAGCCACCCAGGCGCCCTGAGATCTCACCATTTCTGATTTCAAAATTTACTACAAACAAATAGTAATGAAAACAGTGCATAAAGACAGACATGTAAACCAAGGGAAGAAAATATAGAGCCCAGAAATAAACCCTTGCATACATGATCAAATGATTTTTGAAAAGGGTGCCAAGACCATTCAATGGGAAAGGATAGTCTTTTCAACAAAAGGTCCTGGGAAAACTGGATATCTACAAGCAAAAGAATGAAGTCGGACCATTATCTTATACCATATATAAACATTACCTCAAAAATGGGTCAAAGACCTGGGGCTCCTGGGTGGCTCAGTGGGTTGAACCTCCAACCTCAGCTCAGATCATGATCTCAATGGTTTGTGAGTTCAAGCCCCACATAGGCTTTCTACTCTCAGGGCAGAGCCTGCTTCAGATCCTCTGTTCCCTCTCATTCTGCCCCCCACCCCCACTCATTCTCTCTCTCAAAAATAAATAAACTTTTAAAATATGGATCAAAATTTAGCTCTTAAAAATAAGAGCTAAAACTATAAACTCTTAAAAGGAAACATAGATGAAAATTTCATGACATTGGATGTGGCACTGATTTCTTGGATTAGACACCAAAAGCACAGTTTTGGAACCCTTATAGATTGCTGATGAGAATGTTAAAATGGTGGCACCGCTATGGGAAACAGTTTGGCAGTTCCTCAAAAAGCTAAATATGGATTTACTGTATGAATCAGCACTTCTACTCCTAGGTATTGATACCTAGAAATAGACACCCATGGGATAGAAACAAGAACTGAAATAAATATTTGTATCCCAGTGTTCATAGCAGCATTATTCACAGTAATCAAAAGGCAAAGACAACTTCAGTGATATCAGCAAATGGATGGACAAACAAAATGTATAATTTCCCCTATATAAGGCACCCAGAATAGGCAAATCCAGAGACTAAAAGTAGATTAAAGATTACCAAGGGCTGGATGGAGAGAATGGAGAGTTTTTGTCTAATGGATACACAGTTTCTTTTTGGGATGATGGAAAAGTTTTGGGAATGGATAGTATAATGGTTATATAACATTGTGGATATAATTAACATGACATAATTGATTAATGGTACACTTTAAAATGGCAGATTTTATGTTATATGTCTTTACCACAATCTTTTAAAATTAGCAATTTAAGGGGTGCCTGGGTGGCTTAGTCGGTTAAGTGTCTGACTTTCACTTAGGTCATGATCTCGCGGTTCGTGGGTTCGAGCCCCGTGTCGGGCTCTGTGCTGACTGCCAGCTCGGAGCCTGGAGCCTGTTTCAGTATGTGACTCCCTCTCTCTTTGACACTCCCCTGCTCATGCTGTCTCTCTCTCTCTCTCCTAGAAATAAATAAAACATTAAAAAAAAGAATTTAAAATTAGCAATTTAATATACCAAAACTACTGAATTGTACATTTTACATGTGTGAATTCTATGTCATGTGAATTATATCTCAATAAAGTTATTTCTCACATGTAAAATAGTGAAACTAGATTCCTATTTTATACCACTCACAAAAATTACCTCAAAATGGATTAAAGACTTACTTGTAAGCCCTAAAGCCACAAAATTCCTAGAAGGAAACATGGAGGAAAAGCTTGTTGCCATGGGTTATGGCAATGATTTTTTTTGGATAGGACACATAAAATAAGAGCAACAAAATAAAAAAATAAACAAGTGAGACTACATCTAACCAATAAGCTCCTACACAGCAAACAGTCAACACAATGAAAAGGCAACCTACTGACTGGGAGAAAATATTCGCAAATCCTATGCCTGTTAGAATGGCTGTCATCAAAAAGAAAAGAGATGGGCGCCTGAGTAGCTCAGTCAGTTGAACGTCCAACTCTTGATTTCAGCTCAGGTCATGATATCAAAGTTTATGGGATCTAGCCCCACACTGGGCTCTGCACTGACAGTGTGGATCTTGCTTGGGATTCTCTCTCTCCCTGTCTCTCTGCCCCTCCCCAACTTGCTCCCTCTTTCTCTCTCTCTCTCAAAAAATAAACAAATAGATATGGAAACAATTTTTTTTTAAAGAGAAGAGATAAATGTTGTCAAGGATGTGAAAAAAAGGGAACTCTGTAAAATATAAAGTACTACAGCCACTATGAAAAACAGTATGGAGGTTCCTCAAAAAGTTAAAAATAGAACTACCATATAATCTAGCAATTTCTTTTCTGGGTATATATCTGAAGAAACAAAGTCACTATGCTGATGATATATCTGCACCCACCATGTTCATTACAACACCATTTTACAATAGCCACGACATGGAAACAACCCAAGTGTCCACTGATGGATGAATGAATAAAGAAAATATGAGATATGGAAACATATATATAATATGGATAGATACATATGGATATGTACATATGGATCAACATGGATACAATGAAATGATCAAAAAGAAGGAAAACCTTTCATTTGAGACAACAAACAGAGACAAATACTATATGATCTCTCTTATACGTGGAATCTTAAAAATCAAACTTACAGAAAAAGAGATCAGATTTATGGTTGCTAGAGGCAGGAGATGTGGGTAGGGAACTGGGTGAAGGTGGTGCAAACTCCCACTTATAAGATAAATAAACACTGGGGATTTTTTTTTATAAATTTTTTAAAAATATTTTTATTTATTTCTAGGAGAGAGAGAGAGCGTGAGCAGGAGAGGGCCAGAGAGAGAGGGAGATACAGACTCTGAAATAGGCTCCAGGCTCTGAGCTGGCAGTCAGCACAGAGCCCGACGCGGGGCTCGAACCCAGGAACCGCGAGATCATGACCTAAGCGAAAGTCGGACGCTTAACTGACTAAGCCACCCAGGCGCCCCAAACACTGGGGATTTAATGCACAACATGATGACAATAGTTAACAGTGCTATGTGATATATACAAAAGTTTCTAAGAAAATAAATCCTAAAAATTCTCATCACAAGGGGAAAAATTTTTTTAAACTATAGAAGGTGATGGATGCTAACTAAACTTATTGTGGTAATAATGTACACTTTAAACTTATACAGTGTTGTGTGTTAGTTATATTTTAATAAAACTAGGAAAAAAGCTGTTTTAAAAACTGAGGGAAACATCAGGAAATATTAAAATAGCTCTCCTTTTAGTGGGATTTTTTAATGCATATAACTGAGAAATCAACAGATAAAATGAAAAACAATGGATGATAGGTAGATATACAGATAATTTGGATTATTTCATTAAACTCTATAAGCAATAGAATTAATCTTTTTTTTATTTTTTTTTAAATTTTTTTATTTCTTTCTCGGAGAGAGAGACAGCATGAGCAGGGGAGGGTCAAAGAGAGAGGGAGTCACAGACTGAAACAGTCTGCAGGTTCTGAGCTGGCAGTCAGCACAGAGCCCCACGCGGGGCCCGAACCCACGAACCGCAAGATCATGACCTAAGCGAAAGTTGGACGCTTAACCGACTAAGCTACCCAGGCACCCCGTAATCTTTTTTAAAAAACAAAAATGTCCTGAGGTATAAACTTCTAAGTATTAAATCCAAAAGTATAATTCAAGTAGCCCATATTTACTGGCTTCAAATGAGTAATCACCAAAATCACAGAAGACTTACAAAATAACTGTCAGGTTTGCGGCACTTGAGTGGCTCAGTCAGATAAGTGTCTGACTTCAGCTGAGGTCATAATCTCACAGTTTGTGAGTCAGGCCTGGAGCCTGCTTCAGATTCTGTGTCTCCCTCTCCCTCTATCCCTTCCCTGCTTACACCCTGTCTCTCTGTCTCTCAAAAACGAATAGAAACATTTAAAAATTTTTTAAATAACTCTTGGGGGACACCTGGGTGGCTCACTCAGTTGGGCATCTAACTTTGGCTCAGGTCATGATCTCCCTGTTGGTGGGTTTGAGCCGCGTCAGGCTCTATGCTGACAGCTCAGAGCCTGGAGCCTGCTTGGGATTCTGCATCTTCTCTCTCTCTGCCCCTCCTCCACTCACACTCTCTCTCAAAAGTAAATAAACATTAAAAAAATAAAATAAAATAACTCTTGGGTTTAAAAGAACATCAAACAGAAATTACCAACCACTGAGAAATGGATGACAAAGTATTACACTTTTGAAACTTGCAAAATATTTTCAAAGCAGTATCCAAAGAAAATTTAAAACCATAGTGCATTTATTAGAGAAAAACAAAGCTTAGAAGTAAATGAACCACTGTCTTAGTTCAAAAGCAGGAATGCCAACATCAAAATAAACCCAAGAAAAGTCAAATAAACC
Organism: Proteles cristata cristata; assembly: GCA_017311185.1. Lineage (NCBI taxonomy): Eukaryota > Metazoa > Chordata > Mammalia > Carnivora > Hyaenidae > Proteles > Proteles cristata. The sequence continues at coordinate 2,097,920 of JAESUZ010005475.1, forward strand.
AATTGAGAAAGAGGAAAGAAAGTAATGAAATAGAAACGAAACCTACAATAGTAAACAAACAAACAAAAAACAAAAAAACCCACCTCATACCAGTAATGGATAAAACCCAAAGCAGGGCCTCAGAATGTAGCAATGTTGAATTGGACAGATGGTGGGTGGCTCTGCTATGTATACATCTGTGACTTGGGTACTGCAACCTGGTCAAACTGACAGGGAGAAAATGAGAAAAAAACAAGACAGATAATATCAGGAAAGATTAAAGAAGTTAAAATAAATTAAATAAATCATAGTAGGTCAGTATGCACAATAAAAGGTGTTGAAAACATAGACGTTATGGAGAAATTTTTGAAGAAATGTGAATTATCAAAATAAGTGAAAAAAAAAACAGTAAACTATAACTGCAAGGGAGGAAATGGACAAGAGAGTACAAGTTTACCCTAAAATGCAGTGTCACTTTTTTCAGATAATGTGATTTTTTACCTAGAAAATTTAACTAACAAACTTTAAGAATAATTAGGACAAGTTCCATTAGATGGAGAAATCTGCTTCTCTATGCCAAGTCCTCCTATCTATTAGTAATGATGAATTATAACGTATAAGGAAAAATGTCATTCATAATAGAACACTGTTGTAGCACAGCTAGGGGTAAATGAAACAAAAATGTGCAGGACTTATATGGAGAAAATTATAAAATGTAGTGCTATAAATGTATTTGCATGAATAAATAGATACATTGTGCTCTTGATGGAAGATTAAATATGATACAAATGTCAGCTTTCCTTCAGATTAGTGCAGAATTTAAATTCAGCATTAATTACAATCACACAAGATTTTCCCAATGAAATTCATGAACAGATTCTTATATTTGAAGGAGAAAATGTGCAAATATAGTAAAGATAGTTATGAAAAAGGAAAGCAATGAGGTAGAAATTCTCTGAGATACGTAAAAATATATAATAAACTATTATAATTGAAAGAATATGTAAGAATAAACACATAGAATAGATATTCATTTTGAAGGAGGGTAGTGTCCTGAAACTCGCTTATCCATTTAGGAATTTGCTATAAAAACTAGAAAAGTATAAAAATATAGGTTCAAAAAATGGTACTGGATTGAGTATAATAATGGTAGGGAAAAACCTCCCCAATACCCAAACAAACTCAGATGATTTATCCCAACAAAATTATAAAAATCATTGGAAGGAAATATTTTAAAACAGATTTACATGTGAAGAAAACATGATAGAATATATATTTTGAGGTAAGAAAGTCATTCTTAAGACACAAATCACAAAATCTGTAAAATAAATGATTACTAAGTTTAGCTACATTGAATTTAAAACAAAAACCTCCTCTACAATAAAAGATACTAGTTGCAAATGTAAAAGATGAATTACAGTGTGAAGACAACACAAACCACATTGTTAACAGGCAAGACTACAATAGGCAAAACAGTCCCTGTGACATCAGTAAGGAAAATTCAGAGACACAGAGGTGTGAGGATTGAACAAGTGGGTCAAGGTAGAGGAAATAGAAATCTCCAAGAGACATGAAAAACATGTGCCCACCTCAAGGTTCAAGATGTATTTTTCACTCATCAACTTGGAAAAAGCTGTAAATACTGGTACTACTTAGGACTGATGAGGGCGTAAATTGGTAGAGCAATTCTGGAGGTCAATTTGGCCATATCTTCTAAAATGAAAATGCATAATCACTTAGGCCAAAAAATTCCACTTCCTGCACATACACACTAAGTAGACTATACAATAATGTTTATTTAGGATTGTTTATAATAGCAATGCAAATATATAAAACAAATTAAATAACCCAAATGTCTACCAACATGGAAATGTGTAAATAAATCATCACTATTCAGCGGTTTAGAAACAAGGTTTTCCTATATACATCTATACGAGAAGTCCTCCCAAGATTATATTAAGCGGAGAAAGCATATTGTAAAAGCATGAATACATGGGATGCCATTTATGGTAATTTATAGATGAAATCTAAATTATGCAAAAGCAAATTAAGCAAAACAACAACAACACTATCAGCAGGGATACACACAACAATTACAATGTCATCTTTGGGGAGGGCCTTGGGCTTAGTGGCAGGGAGGGAGTGGCCATGCAGGAAGAATTCTGTGGCACTGTAAATTTCATTGTTGTAAATAACAGAAAATGTTCATGTATTATGGGTATAATTAGATGATAATCAAGTGCAAATATAAAGGATCTGATTTGGTTTGAGGCAACGAACAGGTATATGAAAGCACCTGCTGGGTTTAGTGATCCTTAACATGGATTCCTGGGCTGCTTTCCCAAACACAAAGACCTGGGGCGAGGGGGGGTGGGGGCACGCAGAAAGAAGAGGAGAGAACTCAAGTCTCTTCCCAAGTCATGGGAGGTACTTTATCTCCAGGGCAGAGAGGGATGGAGGGAGGGAGGGAGGGAAGGAGAGAGAGAGGTGTTGATGTTCCCTTTCTGACTCTGACACATCAACGTCCAGGTTTTTCCACATGATGCCATCCTCTGTGCCATCAGAAGAATGGATAATGTGGCATTTCTGAATACAACACCCCACTATCTCTTTCTGGATACTCTCCCATTCTTCAAAGTTTGATGCTGGTACTTTCTCAATCTTACCAGAAGGTGTCAGCAGAATGTTTCAGACACCATCCAGGACTCATTTCTCCTCCACCGGTCCTTCAATGGCTTGTAAATGGAAACACTGAGGGGCTGAGGTTATCCAGTCAAGCTGGGAGGAACAACATACACAGGAAACAATTTTAACTTCAGGGCTGCCACCAAGGCAACAGAGAGTTAAGACTGCCAATGGAGAGACATGTCCTGATTTCTGAGATGTTGAAGTATAAAAGTGTACATTTCAAAACTAATTAAATGTATACTTCTCTCCCATCAACTTCATATACCCAGTGAAGTCATTAATCTGTAGGGAACATGGGGTGGAGGGTGGGGCAGGAAAGGGTAGTGCAGTCCTCTTGTCACCCACCGCCAATGTAGTGGAGGCAGCTCCAATCTAACTTCACAGATGTTCAGGGAGGTTAAGTCGATTCCCCAGGGTTACAAAGCCAATGAACGACATAACAGGGCTTGAACTCATGACCTGTGGCTCTGAATCCAGTGTTTATTCTGTTACGCATCCAAGGGAGCTTGCTGGAAGAGGGGACTTGGGGCTGGACTTTGACCATACAGCATGTATCAGCCCCTGTAAACACCCGAGGGGTCCCAGCATAGTTCTCATGGTCCTTAGGACCAGACACTGTTGGGGCCAGGAGGGCATTGGCTATACCATGCTTTGGTTCTGTTTCAGCCCTGAACTGCTGATAACCTTGCTCTGGACCACCTGCCCCCAGGCTGGAGTTACTTGAAGAACATATTAGACTCTAGTGTCTCTGAGAGCCCTCCCAACTCCTGGAGCTCTGCAACTGGGTGATTTCCAGAAAGAAAACTGGGTGAGATCATGAAGCCTTATTTCTCTGCTAGTGGGCCCAAGGAGCCTGGTAATAGTGCCTGGACCAACGACTCCAGGCCTCATCCTGCCTGAGGACTCTGGGCTTAGTAGGTGGTGAAAGACTATTGATAAAGTTCATTGAACTGAACCCCACCCTATCAGGGGAAGTGGCCCCCACAATCTTCTGGATCCAGAGAATACCTGTGAGCAAAAGCCTTTTGCCTTGAATGACTGAGCCCATTTCCGGAGAGCCCATGATCACAGAGGAAGAAACTAGGGATGGTGAAACAGGGTCCTTGTTAGCCAGGACAGGCAAGTCCTTCCTTGATCTTAGAGAAAGGCTCAAAGGAGAAATGTAGATGGGCTTCACAGAGTCAAGGGGGTTACTCCAGATGGTGCAAGGCTGGTCCACATGTGGACCACCCCATTCCTATTCTGTGGGTTATCCTATCCCCTCCTATCAGCCACTCCATTCCCACCTGTGGGCTATCCTGCCTCCCTCCTAAAGGCAACCCTAGCCCTTCCTGACTCTAGGAGAATTCTACCGGCCTCTGTGTGCCATCTCCCAGAATATCATGTGACTCTCTGCCCACCTTGGTAACAGCTGGGATTTCCTATGCAACTCACCAGGTCACTCTGGCTCCACTCTGGTAGAAGTAATATGCTATGGGCTGGGAGATCAGAGGCTGGAGGCAGAGCACAGGCAACCTGGTTGGGGTGAGTGAGGTGGGCTGGATGCAGGGCAGAGCCACGTGGAGAAGACCTCTCTCCTTGCCCCCAGCCCAGGCTTCTCCATAGGAGGGAGACCATCACATGGTCAGATATTGTTGGGGCTGGGATTGCTGCCAAAGCCTGCCTTGTTTGTCTAGCATTAATGAGAATATTATCTCCAAGAAGGGACACTCTCCGAGGCGGCACAGGGTGATCATGGGAGACATTTATCTCAGTAAATGTGAAGCCCAGCTATGGAGATCTGAATGGAAGGAACAGAGATTTCTGCTCCTTGTTAATTTCATGGTTGACTTAACTGTTTTTAAGTGCTTATAGCACTGGTGATGATGTGCTTGAAATGCTCTTTTTTTTTTTTTTTCCAGCCAGTTCTTCTCTTTGTCTCGAAAGATTCAGACTTGTAGTTTGAAGCACAAGTACCCTGCCTTAGGGCTTCCTGTGCATTTTGGTCTGTGGGAACATATTTATTTTGCCTGTTGTAGGATGGAGAGCATTGAAGAAAGGATCGTGGTGATGATGATGAAGAAGACGATAATGACGGCCTGCATTCCCAAGCAGTTTTTATGACCAAGCCGGACTGAGTGCTGTGTTCACACACTGTTGCTGAAATTCTCTCAACAGCCCAGGAGGCAGACACAGCCACCTGAAATGTGAACTCCATGAGGGCAGGACCTTTTTTTTGACCACTACATCCAATCATCTAGAACAAGGCCTAGCATTCAGTAGAACTCAATAAATATTTCACAAAAGAATGTCATTAACATCCACATTTTTAAAATAACAAAACTGAGGCTGAAGAGATTAGAAGACTTGCCCAACAAGGCCACACAGATTGTAGGAGGCGGAACCAGAGTGGGAAATCAGATCTCCAGACCAGAAAGTTGCAATCTGCCTGTGAGGGTGGGGATAATTCAGACTCTCCTAAAGGGTCAAGGTAGGGGAGTGGCATAAAAGCATTTGGAAGCAAGGGAATTAAGAGCAAAAACAAACTGTTGGGACCTCGTCAAGATTAAAAGCTTCTGCACAGCCAAGGAAACAACCCAGAAAATTAATAGGCAACCAACGGAATGGGAAAAGATAGTTGCAAATGACATATCAGATAAAGGGTTGATATCCAGAATCTACAAGAACTCACCAAACTACACGCCCGAAAAACCAACAACCCAGTGAAGAAATGGGCAGAAGATATGAACAGACACTTCTCCAAAGAGGACATCCAGATGGCCAACAGACACATGAAACGATGCTCAGCATCGCTCCTCATCAGGGAAATACAAATCAAAACCACACTGAGATGCCACCTCACGCCAGTCAGAGTGGCTAAAATGAGCAAATCAGAGAACTCTAGATGCTGGCGAGGATGTGGAGAAACGGGCACCCTCCTACACTGTTGGTGGGAATGTAAACTGGTACAGCCCCTCTGGAAACAGTGTGGAGGTTCCTAAAAACTAACAATAGAACTCCCCTATGACCCAGCAATAGCACTGCTAGGAATTTACCCAAGGGATACAGAAATGCTGATGCATAGGGAGCACATGACCCCAATGTTCATAGCAGCACTCTCCACAATAGCTAAAACATGGAAAGAGCCTAAGTGTCCATCAACAGATGAATGGATCAAGAAGATGTGGTTTATCTATACCATGGAATACTACATGGCAATGAGAAACAATGAAATCTGGCCATGTGTAGCAACATGGATGGACCTTGAGGGTGTTATGCTGAGCGAAATAAGTCAGGCAGAGAAGGACAAATATCATATGTGTGCACGTATAGGAGGATTAGGAGGAGCTTAACAGAGGACCAAGGGGGAGAAGAAGGGCGGAAATGGTGGGGGAAAGGGAGAGAGGCAAACCATGAGAGACTCTTGAATGCTGACAAAAACTGAGGACTGATGGATGTGGGGAGGAGGGGTGGGCATGGAGGAGGGCACTTGTGAGGATGAGCACTGGGTGTTATGTGGAAACTAATTTGACAATAAACTATTTGTAAAAAAAAAAAAAAAAAGAAAATAGCATTCATAAGAATGTTTTAAACTTACATAGTCTTTAAAAAAAAAAAAGCATTTTGGAAAGACACAGGAAGAACTTAATAAGATGGGCTACATATTTCTTAATGGATTGTGATTTAGGTTGCACGTGAATTTAGGAACTCTTTCAGCAGTATTTTCCAAAGGTGGCCACACACATGTTTTTTTTACAGTGTTATGTGGAACCTTGCCCTGTGTCTGCCAGGAGGTTCAACCTGCACCATCCACTACACTGGCCAGAAGCCACAGGCACCTGATGAGCATTTGAGACATGGCAGGTTCAAACTGAAATGTGCTGTGAGTGAAAAATACATATCGCATTTGGAAAACTTTGTAAGAAAAAGAGGATATAAAATATCTTGCTGGGATGCCTAGGTGGCTCAGTCCATTAAGCATCCAACTCTTGATTTTGGCTCAGGTCATGATCTCAGTTTGTGGAACAGAGTCGAGCTCCATGCTGAGTGTAGAGCCTGCTTGGGAGTCTCTCTCTTCCTCTCTCTCTCTCTGCCCTTCCCCTTCCCCCCATCAAAATAAATAAATAAACATCTTTTTAACTTAAAAAAAATGAAAGAGCTAAGCTTTGAAAGACTCAGCAAGGGGGTGGTGAAGCAGCGCAGACCCTCCCACCTCAGCGCATGGCCCAGTGCTGGGACATCGCCCTCACCTGCCTCTGGGCTGAAGTGTCTTCCTCTCCCTCCCCCATAACATTCATCCATTTTAAGGGTGAATTGAACAACTTTTAGTTAATTTATAGAGTTAAGCAACCATCACCACAATCCACATTTAGAACATTCTATCACCCCATATGCAGTCCTTCCCCACTCCTACCCCATCCCCAGGCAACCACTAACCTACTTTGTCCCAGCACCACTTGTTAAAATGACTATCGTTTCCCTCCATTGAATTGCCTTGACATTTTTGTTGAAAACCAATTAACCATAAATGTAGGGATTTATTTCTAGACTCTCAAGTCTGTTCCATTGATATATAGGTCTGTCCACATGCCAGTACCACAATGTTTTCTATTTGTTTTTTACTGAAGCTTTACAGTAAGTTTTGAAGTCAGGAAAAATGTAAGCCCTCCAACTCTTCTTTTTCAGAATTCTTTTGGCTGTTTTTGCCCTCAGGGATAGCTTGCCAATTTCTGAAAGAAAAAAAAAAACCTGCTGGGATTCTGAAAAAGATTGCATTGGATGTATAGCCACTTTGAAGAGAATTGCCACCTTAGTGATGTTGCATCATCCAGTCGGTGAACATGGGCCCCCTCTATCTGTTTAGGTGCTCACAGGTTTCTGTCAGCACAGTGCCCATGTCCTGGCTGTCTTGCACTCTCAGCAGGAGCATCAGGCAGGCTCAGGGGCTGAGGGGAGTGGGGGGAGAGGGAGCACATGCTCTCCCCACACACACACTGCAAAGTCACCTCAGGATGAAATACCCCTATTATGTCCCTGAAGAGCAGAGGAAAAAAAATTTTAATACCTAACTCAAGTAGTGGGGATTTACCAGCACCACTATAGAATAGGAACTCGCTAAACTGATTGGTATTATGATTATGGTTATGTTTGTCCCGTTGTCAAGAGAGCAATTCAAAACAATTGTGCTCGCCCTCTAGTGGCCACATCTGTCACCATCGTGGCAGGTAGGACCTGTCTAGGAGCCCCCTCAGGGGCCCCCGCTGGGGCAGCTGAGTATGGGATCTGCCACAGGCATCAGGTCATGAGTGGGAGGGAGTGACTATGTAAATCACTATCTGTCCACTGCCTGGGAAGCGCAATCAGGACCCACCCCCCTCCATGCTTCATTCAGTCTATTGGTCCCCTGCAAACACCTTTCTTCCCACATGCTCTGCAAACATTTCCAAATGCAATTCTGCTACAAGACACCTCAGAGTTTACCTGATAGCACTTTAACAAAGCATGTTTACTGAGCTCAGAACATTAGTAAGTAAAGGAAGAAGCTAAATAACCATGAGGATGTCAACTATACCTCAATAAAGCTGGGATAAATAAATAAGGCAATCTGCTTAACCAGTTGCACCCTTAAAATACTATCGTTCATATAAAATATCTTTTATTGTTTTTTTATTATAAAATTATTTTTTGTTGGGGCACCTAGGTGTTTCGGTCGGTTAAGCATCCAACTTCTGCTAAGGTCATGATCTCACAGTTTGTGAATTTGAGCCCCATGTGGGGTTCTGTGCTGATGGCCAGGAGCCTGGAGCCTACAGCCTGCTTTGGATTCTGTGTCTCCCTCTCTCTGCCTCTCCCCCGCTTGTACTTTCTCTCTCTCTCAAAATTAAACATTAAAAAAATGTTAACAGAAGTCTGATGGGAGTAGTGGAGAGGGGAATGGAGGTGATGGGCATGGGGGAGGGAATTTGTTGGGATGAGCACTGGGTGTTATGTGGAAACCAACTTGACAATAAGCTATTTTCAAAAAATAAAGAAAAAATAAATGAATAAACATTAAATAAACATTAAAAAATTTTAAATGTTAATAAAATTATTTTGTTAAATAAAATTTGAAAAAATATAAAAAATTATAAAGAACAAAAAGTCATAACCCTACTACCCAGTAATAACCACTGTAAAATGTGCATATGCATTTATAGGGTGTTTATGTCCACTTGAAATCAAATATATATATTCACTATAATGGGCATGTCTATGTGTACATGTATTCATATATAAATACCACTGAAATTTGCTTTCTAAACCTGACATTACATAATAAACATTATTTAATGTCAATAAACAGATACCCATGGCATCATATTTTCTCTGCTATATACTATTCCCCTGTACAACAATGGCTTCCTAATCAGTTGTCTAGCTTTGGTTATTTCATTCATTTCCAACTTTTAATTACTAATTTTCCATTCTCTCACAAGCAAAAGTTAGGATGTTCTGTGCTTCAAGCAACAGTACATCTAAGTGTAAGTGGTTTAAACAATACAGATAGTGCTGAATCTCATGTAACAGGAGACCCAGAGGTGGGACGTTTCCAAGTAGGTGGACAGGCTCACTGATCTCATATTTTACATGTAAAAGAAAACAAGTGGAGGATTTTTGCATTTTTGAAGCTCCTTCTGGCTGCTGTGCAGTCATCATATGTAGAGTGGGGCAAGAGAAAGCAGTGGTGAGGCAAATGCCATAAATCAGGAGCAAGGATGGGGGCTTAAAGTCAGGTCCTAGCAGTAGAGACAGAAGACATGGACATGAATATATTTTGGAGGTCAGGCCCACAGTATTGACAGTAAGATTGGGCAAAGATTCACAGGTTTTTGTCTTCAGCAACTGGGTAGAGAGGGTGCATTTCTTGGGATAGAAAAGCTGAAAGAACAGGTTGTGAGGAGATCAAATGTTCTATTTTGGATGTATTAAATTTGAGATGCTTATTGAACACCAATATGGATATATAAAGTAGGCAATTGAAGTAGGCAATTGAATAGAAGTATTCAGTGCCCAGTGAGGAGGACAGGGCTGGAGACACACACTTGAGACTCATCAGCCTGTAGATAATAACAAATACTAGGTAACTGGATGTGATCACCTAGAGAGAAATGTAAACAAAGGAATGGAGGGCACAGGATGCATCTTAGTAGCATTCAGACACTTATAGGTGACACAGCAGAGAAACCCAACCAAGGAGATTGAGTTGGAGAGTGGTAGAACAGGATGAAAAGAGCTAAATGGAAGCCAGAGATAAAATGCCTCAAGATAACAGATTGGTCAAGTGAGTCAAGTACAATTGAGAAGCCAGATAGGAAAAGGACATATGTGAAATGGAGAGTCACTATAGATCTCTCCAATATCATGGCCACTAACCACATGTGGCTATTTAAATTTAATTGAGAGGTGCCTGGGTGACTCAGTCAGTTAAGCCTCCAACTCTTAATCTTAGCTCAGGTCATGATCTCATGGTTCATGAGTTCGAATCCCACATTGGGCTCCTCACTGATAGCATGGAATTTGCTTGGTAGTCTGTCTCTCCCTCCCTCTGCCCCTCCCCTGCTCTCTCTCACTCTCTTGTTCTCAAAATAAATAAATACATGTTAAAAAAATAAAAAATAAATTTAATTGAAATTAAACTAGATTAAAAATTCACTCCTCAGTTGCACTAGCCACATTTCAATTGCTCAACAGTCACATGAGGCTAGTGGCTACCAAACTAGACAATGCAGGGACAGAGCATTTCCACCATCCCAGAAAGTTCTACTGGACAGAATTGCTAGAGACAACAATTTTATGATTTTTGTTGGGAAGAGAATAGAGAAATTGGTTTGTAGTTGGAAGACAAGGAGGTGTAAACAAGAGTTCTTTGGGGTTTCTTTTTGGTGTTTTTTTTTTATGTTTATTTAGTTTTGAGAAGCAGAGAGAGACAGAGCACAAGCAAGGGAGGGGCAGAGAGGGAGGGAGACACAGAATCAGAAGCAGGCTCCAGGCTCTGAACTGTCAGCACAGAGCCCGACATAGGGCTCAATCCCACAAACCATGAGATTATGACCTGAGCTGAAGTCAGATGCTTAACCGACTGAGACACCCAGGTGCCCCTCTTTTTGGTTTTGAGAAGAGATATGCTGGAGCATGACTATACACTGATGAGAACGAGCCACTAGAAACAGAAGAATGGATGGTAGAGAAAAGTAAATGAGGTGTGAAGACCTAGAGAAGCTAGAGGAGATGGTTCTGCTGAGAACTGTGAAGAGACTGAGATTAAACCTTATTTGCAAGCTAACAAGTTAGCCTACCAAGTTTCATGGATGCTGGCAAAAGACACACACCTGCCCTTTGCTCCAGGGGTGGAAATCATCTCTATCTTCCAAGGCTGTTTGCTAAGCAAAGATCATCCAGAGCAAAGGTCAGTGCCTAGCAAAATCTACAGAAACATAAGAGACTACAGAGAACTGTCTGCTGAGAAGAGCCAGAGCAAGAGTGAATGTCTTCACTGTAGATGGGAGCAGGGACACAGTGTCCAGAATGACAGGAGGCTGAGCTGACAGTGTGAGTCCAGATCCAGGGTGAGGTGATTTTGATGATGGGATGACAAGGCAGTTCTGCTCTGACGGAGTCTCTTTTTCCAATGAAATATGATAGGGTAGGGAGACAGAGCTGGGGGTGTGAGGGGAGTGAAGACAGTATGATATACTTTCCTAGAAGATGGTGTGGTGGGCAGAATAATGGTTCATCCACATCCTAATCACTGGAAACTGGGCATGGGAACTTACATAGCAAAAGGAACTTTGTGGGTATGATTAAGCTAAGGATCTTAAGATGGGGAGATTATCCTGAATTATCTAGGTTGACCCCATGTCACCACAAGGGTCCTCATAAGGGAAAGAGGAGGACAGGAGAATCACAGGAGATATAAGGACAGAAGTAGGGTCTGGAGTGATGCAGGGCCACAGGCTACAGTGGGAAGACTCAAGAAGCTGGAAAAGGTAAGAAAACAGATTCTCTACCTTATAGTCTCCAGAGGGAATACAATACAGCCAATACCTTGATCTCACCCCAGAGTATTATAGGCTGAATTGTGGGGTCTGGCCAGGTGGATCCAGCAATGAGAGAGTGGAGCAAGAAAGGGGGAAGTTGATCTGAGGGAGTGTTTATAATGATGACCTGTGGAATCTGAGCTATGTAGGGAAGGAAGTGAGGAAGGTGATGGATAATTGAAGGTAGGAGAGTAGGTAGATTATAGATCTCAAAGGGGCAAAAATTGATCTAATGGAAAAGAGTGAATTTTCTAAAATAAATCAGTCTGATCCTATCACTTCCTTGGTTAAAACAGCCAGTGTTGTTATATAAGATAGCATCACATTCCCTAACTTGGCCTGCAAGGCATTCCTCTTTGGGCTTGGCCTGCTGCTCAAGACTCTCCTTTAGGATTCCACACATTCTGCCTCCATTCAGCCTTTGCATATTTATTCCCACTGGGGACAGTCTTCCTGCCCTCCACCCTTCATCTACCATGACTGACTCTTATTCAGCCTTCAGTCTCCACCTGGAATGTTATTTCCTCTGGCAAGTTTCCCTGAACCTTGGACCAGTTAGACCCTCTGCTGGAGGTACCTTGAATGCCCCCTCCCAAGACACCATTTGATCATCACCTCTACCTCCACCAAAGCCTCTAGAGCAGCCACAGCACCTAGCACGCAGAAAGATCTCCAAACAGGGTCTGAGTGAGTCAAAAATAGACATCATTTGAAATGGCTTTAATGGTTCAGCTACAGTGATAGAGAGACTCAGGAGATCCCTAAGAAAATCCCCCAAGTCAGAGCTTTAGTTCCAGGGAACATTCTGGTTCCAACCTGACCTCTAGCCAGGGGGCAGGGCCAGGTTGCAGTTCCATAGTCCATTTTGTCAAGGTATTTGAAACCATCCCACCATCCAGTCTCTGGATGTCAGTACAAAGTGTTGGTCTTCATTTTTGTTGGCCTTTTAATGTTTTTCTCAGCATTCTTGTTTATCCTCTTCCTTCCCTTTTCCTCATAATGTTTTTGTGTAGATTCTTTTCCAGTTCCTTTGGGATAACTCATCTCTTTTGAGATGTTTCTGACTCAGATCTTTGCAGAAGGTTCATGTAAATAGGACGCAGGGCTAATCAAGGTTTTTAATATGAGATTTTTTTTTCCATTTTAAAAAATGGAAGTATCTGGCACATAAGAGAATATATGAAATATAAAATGTATATCTAAGATAAAGAAGCAAATAGAATAAAGATCAATGTACCTGGCACTCAGGTTATAAAATTGGGTGTTACCACCATTCTGGGGGCCCTCATAGTGTCCCCACTGCAGGGCAACCATGATTAAATGTGTACTTACCAATCACCTACTAGTCTTTGATGATATTCAATGTCTTTTTTATCCCTACACATTAAATTATTTCACATATACTTGGACTTTTAAAGAAGCAGTTATATGCTGTATATCTTACTTTATGATTTGCTTTCCCTGGTCAACATTATATTTGAGAGCTTGTTCCAAGTTATCGGAAGTGGTGACATTTGTTAGTCATTTTCCCTGCTGGGCAGCATTCCACTTTAATGGCTGTACGCAATTTCTCCATTCTTCTGTAGAAGGACTTTTTTGTTGTCCCCAGGCTCTATGATGTTATCTACCTAGAACAACACAGCTATCTAGTCCCTGGGCCCCTACCCCAAAGTCCTGCTGGGGTGTGCTTCTTTGGACTTAAGATATGCCTAATATTAGCCCTGCTAGAGGATGGCAAGCTGGTTTCCAAAGTGGCCACCATGTGGACACTCCAACCCTTAAAGATGGTCCAATCCTCAAAGGCTCTATGCCTTTCATGTATTTGGTCAATTCCCACCAACAGTGAGCAGAAAAGTGGTAGACTTTGGGGAAAGCCCCCCTTTTCCTCCACCATGTTGACTCTTTTCTGTGTATATGGCTTGGGTGTGAGATTCCTTATGTGCACCCATTCCTTCTCCATGCAGAGAAGGCCACTGCACCCCACCCTGATCTTGCAAGAAAGGTGTTTACATTTTGGAGCACAGAATGTGCACTCCTATAGCCCCTTAGGAGCCCTCCCTCCCTACCCATTTATGGCTCCTCTCTCACTTGGTGGTTCAGCTGTTCAGCTTCCCCAAGTTTATCTGAAGATCATATGTGTTTTTATCTGATTTTGGAGAGAAAATGAAATACCGACTTGGCATCACTATCATTAAATATAAAAACTTCAAGACTCTTTACAGTGTCCATTTCCCAGCCCAGTCCCAGGCCCCCTGCACTGGCGTTCCCAAATGGGGCCTTGAACATCTTTTTGTTTAAAAACCACTCTGTCAACAATAGCCAAACTATAGAGAGAGCCCAAATGTCTATTGACTGATGAATGGATAAAGATGTGGTATACAATGAAATATTACTCAGCCATCATAAAGAATGAAATCTCGCCATTTGCAATGATGTGGATTGAGCTAGAATGTATTATGCTAGGTGAAATAAGTCAATCAGAGAAAGACAAATACCATATGATTTCACTCATATGTGGAATTTAAGAAACAAAACAGAGAAAGAGATGGGAAAGTGGGGTGGGGGAAAAGAAGAAAAGGAAAAAAACCATGAGAAACTCTTAAAGATAGAGAACAAACTGAGGGTTGATGGAGGGAGGTGGGTAGGAGATGGGCTAGATGGGTGATGGGTATTAAAGAGAGTACTTGTGATGAGCACAGGGTGTTGTATGTAAGTGATGAATCACTGAATTCTACTCCTGAACCCAATATTGCACTGTATGTTAATTAACTAAAATATAAATTAAAAAAATAAAATAAAAATCCCTCAAAGTCTACCTGTCTGGCTCAGTCAGTGGAGCATGTGACTCTTGATCTCAGGGTTGTAAGTGTGAACCCCAAGTTGGGGATAGAGATTACTTAAAAATAAAATCCTTAAAAGAAAAAAATCCCTCCAGGTGATCTGAACAGAGCCATATTGGACAGATTTGACATGGAAAGTACTTTCCACCTAAGTCTTAGTGTATTATTTTTCAACTGAGAACTAATATTGTATGAGTTAGAAAATATTTACATTCCAAATTCCTTTTCTTTTTTATAGGAAACATGCTGCTTATTTAATAACTCTTTAGCAACTGTGCATCTCAATCTGTATTTAGCCTGACAGATTAACATTTTATTTTTATTTACTCAAATGATTGGGCTCATATTATAAATTAGCTTGTTAATAAGGACTTGGCTCCTTTCTTACATGTTTCCTGACAACAAGAGAGTTTTCCACATGTCTTACTTGCTCACCATGTAGATGGAATGAAATACTGAAGTCCCCTTCACCCCACCAATGCGGCCCATGTGGCTATCCTGACACCATCCTGGTTTGCCATCCTTGAACCCTGGTGGGGCGGGCCATGTGAGCACCCGGCCATCTCTGCCATCTGAGTTTGTTAGAAGTACAATCTCAGCCTGCATCAGGCACAGGGATAAGTGCTTAAATTTGCCATGTTTCATCGGTTTATCTCTAATTCAGCCTGGGAAGGCAAGAAATGGCCATCAAAGGAAATATATTCCTAAGGATGTAAACATTTAACCAGGGTTCAACTATAAAAGCTTTTGCTTTCTCTGGGCTCAGTTCCTAGAATATTCCTTTCAATTTTTATTATATAATTCTTGTTGATTATAGAAAATTAGTAAAAACAAAAAGTCAAACAGTAGAAGAAAAGTAGCAATCACCTAAAATCCCCCTGTGCTGAGCTTAGTCATGTTAGACATTGGACTTTGTGGCCTTCCAGGTTTTCTCTCAGATGTGTACTACACAGGCCATCACAGAGATTTCCCTGGATGTCCACACAGCAACTCCAACAGAGAGGCTTTATCAGGAAGGATTAATTCTATCCCCAAACAAATCCCAAAGAGCTATAGTGTAAACACAGACAGGACGCCATAGGGATGCAGGCTCATAGCTCTCTGCACTGTCAGTCTAGGGCAGGATAGCCCAGAATTGCTGCTAGAGCTCCAGCCATGACATGCACATTCTGGGCAGCAAAGAGAAAGAAAGAGAGAAGGGCACAAAAAGAAGAACAATGCTTCCTAAAAAGAACAATGCTCAGAAACCACATATGGTCTTTTCTGTACATATCATTGCCTATAGTGTAGTTACAGGGAATCCTGATGCTGGGGAAGCTAGAAAAGATACCCTTTTGAATGGGAACATGGTGGCCCCACTCCCAATCAGTCTGCTTTAACTCAGGAAGAAATGCTGCAGAGATATCTCAGTTCTTCGGAGAATAAAAAATGAACCCTAAAAAGATGTCATTTGCCAGAAGTCCATAGAAATGTAAATGATGCAGTATATTGGGGTACATACTAATATTTGGGGGACAGATACTAATATTTTAGTCTCTGGACTTCTGCTTCTTCAATTATAGATTATGAGCTTATTTCTACTTATTCTTAAGAACTTAAGGCAGCCACGCAAATTTCTTTTGAGATATTGTTAGGAAATATTCTTTTAGCAAACCTCCATACTGTAATACTGGGAGGGAGACATTCAGAATAGAGGGACAGGTTTCACTGAAGTCTTGATTTTGTTCTCAAATTAAGCTCAGGGATGACATGATCCCTCCCAAACCAGCACAGACAGAGCTACTCCATCCACCTACACTCAATGTGCTTCAGGGTTTTTCCATTTTTATTTCACTTAAAAATATAGGGAATACAAAAATTCATTTATGATCTCCTCAGATTATTTTAAATTATTAGTGGTTTTAACAGATCCTGGAAAAGAGAAGAAAAAAATTTAATCCCTCCACAAGATTGTATCTTAGGTAATTATTTTTCTCTTGACTACTCTTTACTCTATTTGAATAAATAAAAGACCAAGAATAGAAAGAAACTCATCCAACATACCCATTGTTTTTCTTCTTCATTCCTTCCCTATCTTCCTCTTTTTTTTCCTTCCCTCTCTCCACCTCCCCCATCCCTCCGTCCTTCTCTCCTTTTCTTTCCACAAGATGAAACTGAGAAGGGAGAACACTACCTCAACAACAGAGTACTGTGGGGGCATGTTGGTTGGAAAAAGCAAGGCCAAAATGTTTTGAGACTTTAAAATCTGGTTTAGTGTAGGCCTTTCAACTTGAGGGCTTAGAATTGTGTAAGGGCCATGATATGATAGTTTAGGTTTGGGAGACACAGGAAGATCAAGGTTCAAAGAGTTTTACTGCATAAACTGCTGTTTCCTGCTTCCTATTGAGTTGCTGAAAAACCTATGAGTTTTTCCAGAAGTTGTTGGAATGAACCATAAAGTTGTTTATGAAAGTCTCCTAGGAGAGTAAGGTTGTGCTGATGAAGGCAGCCCAATAGTGATGTCCCATTAGTGTAGACACTGAGCTGTGGATGCAGCACCCCAGGAATGGTCCACCACACCTGGGGCCAGCCCTGCATATCTCCATGTGGTTTGAATGTCATCTGAAGATTGTCCTTTCAGCATCTATGTGGTTTTAAATAAAATCAGAATCAGCATTACTGATTTTTCCTTCAGCCTCAACTTCCAGTATAGCCGAGCACAGCACTGTTACTGATCCTTCTTTATTTAAAATGATATTTTGTTGGGGTGCCTGGGTAGCTCAGTTGGTTAAGCATCCAACTCTTGGTTTCAGCTCAGGTCATGATCTCACAGTTTCATGAGTTCAAGCCCCACATCGGGCTCTGAGCTGGCAGCACAGAGCCTGCTTGGGATCCTCTCTCTCCCTCTCTCTTCCCCTCCCCCACTCACACTCTCTCTCAAAAAATGATAAACTTAAAAAATTTTTTAATGATATTTTGTTTACCGTGGCCTTTCAGAGATGGATGGGTCTCTAGATAAATGGCTCATAACTTCTCATGGGTCCTAGGCCTTTAGAGAACTGAACTAATGCTATTGGTCGTCTCCTCAGAAATTGCACACTGTCATCTACATACAATTCTGAATACATCATCTCCATACACAATATTGAATGTAATGTCAGGCACCCTTGGGCTTCAGGGACCTCTAACTAAGACTTTCTCTAGGTTGACCTGCTTCTGAGGACTGTGAGGGAACTCTGAGATCCCAACAGAGGCAAAGCATAAGGAGGGGGCTGCCAGCATTCTCCAGGTTTCCCGGTTCAGACGCAGCAGACATCAGCCTGGCAGCTTGTGAGAAGAGGTTAGTTTTTCAGTTACCCAGGGAGATGCAGGCCAGGTCATCCATTGGAGAGACAGTCAAGAGCTTGCAGAAGAAATTAATTCACTTCCAGAGTCAGCCAGATAGCCCAGGTCCCAGGCAATGAAGACAACTGTTTACCTAATGGGTCTTCTGGGAGTTGATCTCAGAAATTTTGATCCTGCCCTTTTAGACAGCAGCCAAACTGAATGCCAGGCAACTTTGTGATCATTGGGGGTTAGACCAACGGAGCACAGGGCAGGCTTGTTCCGAGCAATGAAGTCCCTACCATTGCATCAACACAAAAGTGAAAAATCAGCCCTGTCCAGGCCTCTGAGAGTCATCTTGACAAGGTGAAAGCACTCATGCTTTCATGAGGCAGAAGAGGGACTGGGAAAGCGGCAGGTGGCTCTGGGCTCATGGAGTCAGGGGGTGGCCTCTAGATGTAACGTGTGGGCCTCTTTTGCAAACCCTCTGGCCCTGAGGTCATTCTCCCCACCTCTCTGCCCTTAAGTCAGGTGCTCTGAAAAGAACACAGGGAAAGCAGAGCAAGCCTAAGAAAACTGGAGAGCGAATTCATGGGAATAATAAGAACCTGCACAGTTCTGGGTGCCACAGCATCTGGGTTGGGGTGACAGTGCAGTGCACCCTTCTTGAGAGGCAAATGGAGATGATAAACCCCATCACACATGGAGCAGCAACTAAGCTGACAGTCCCCCTCTGTGATCAAACATTTGGCATCACTTTACATGTCACTAGTGGAGAAGCCACTTTGCTGGGGCCCACTTGCCCATCGCTTGAGGAGACAGGAGAGCGAGGCTGAGGTAAGTGCACCAAGGGCAACCACAGCCCACAGGAGCCCTGAGGGCCAGAAGACAGGACCTCTCAGTCACAAACTAGTTGTGCGATCTTGAGCAAGTGACACGGTATCTCAAGACTTTCTTTCGCTTCAAAAATCGGAAGTTCTGTGGTGCTGGGTGGCTCAGCCAGTTAAGCATCCAACATTGACTCAGGTCATGATCTCACAGTTTGTGAGTTCAAGCCCTGCATCAAGGCATTGGGCTCTGTGCTGACAGCTCAGAGCCTAGAGCCTGCTTTGAATTCTGTGTTTCCCTCTCTCTCTCTGCCCCTCCCTAGCTCATGCTCTGTCTCTCTCCCTCAAAAATAAATAAACATTTTTTAAAAATTGTAAGTTCTGATGGAGGTAAAGCACTAAGTGCTCAAAACCTACCTAAGCACAACGAGCTTTCCTATGCTGGCTTTTCTGACACGTTCCTTTCTGTGGAGGAAGGGGTATGATAACTTCAGTGACCCTTGGGGACACCACCTCCTGTACAGCATAGTCCTGAGAGCCAAATGGGATCACAAGTGACAACCTTGCTTTTGTCGAGGGTCCAGCGGGAACATGGTCAAGAACTCTGGATTCTTCACATCCCAGTTCCTTCTGACAAGACGAACAGTGCCCATCCAGCAGGGGACAGCACACACTCTACGGAAGCTTCTTATAAATGACATAAAACAAAAGCATTCTTTTTATTCATCTTAATTTTGAAAATTTTTTTTCACATGTAGCCACAGATACACAAGTAGGAAGGGCCTTAAACCTATCTTTAGCACAGGTAGACAAAACTTTCACTTCACAATAAATTCTAGAAATTGGGAGGAAAAAATGCATTCTGGAAAAGAATTATATTTATACTAAAGTTCTCAATCCCTAAGTGAAATGGAGGCCAGGGGAGACCCCTCTTCTAGCCCAAATCTCACTCCGTGAACAAGAGAAGCATTGCCTTGAGCCCCCAGCTCCTCCTAGAAATGACTTTACTTGTGCTTGCTACGGATACTTTCTTGGTGTTGTCACTTCTGTCCTGTCCTTGACCAGAGTTTGCCCTGTAGCCACTAGCAGGGGTGGAGAGGTCAGGGGCTCTCTGGTACTAAAGATGCTCACCTGCATTCCAGACGGGTTCACAGTTTTGTCATTTTTCCTCCATTCTTGACTCTTTGTAAGCTTTTACTTGCCTAGATGGCCTTTGCTTCTTGCTTGTATTTTGGCACTTTCTTGTACCTTTCATTTCTCTCAACCTTCCTGCATATCTAAGGCCTTCACCTTGCTCACTCTAGCCCTGTGAGCCTCTGCAGACTGGCGTAACCTGCTGGACCACTAGCAAGTGTGGTCCTGCACCTTCTGTACCCAGCTTAACTGCTTTGAGGCCTCTTGGGTGATTCCCTAGGCAAGGCAGAGCCCCCGTCCTCAGACACATTCAGAAACTAAAGAAGCAGTTTTGGACATTGCTGATAGGTTGCGAAAGACTTTCCTAATTTCAAAAGGTGAGTCAAAAGAACCCTCTTGACTCAGATGTGATTTTTCTGGAAAGATTTGATGAATATATTTTTTGAAAGCTGCCTTTTGAATTCCAGTCTTGCAGGTTTTTCAAAAGGTAATTCTGCTGCTTTAGCCTTATATTCACAATCTGGCCATACTCAAAGCACTTGCAACATATCTTTGCAGATATTTTTAAACTTTGGCTCAGTTCATTGTTGATTCACTCAATGTTTCTAAGAATAAAGTGGTAATAAGCACTGGCTTCCAGAACACATCAAGAAACGGGCCCAGAACTTAAATCCTCAGGCAGCATAGACATTATATCACCTGGTCCTTCTTAACAGATATTATTTCATTAAAAGCCCTGACCTTGCCACACCTTGAAGACTTGGGCCTCCTCTATGCCAGAGTCAAATATGTTGATATCTTGGGGCCACATGGGCCTTCTAGTATATCCAGCCTTCTTCATGCACTTCCATTCCTAGACTTGCTTCTCTACTCTCCGGTCTTCTCTGATATGTAATAAACCTCCTCACTTCATTCACTCTGGTCTTTCATTCTGAGGGTCCTCTGATGATCTCCTTTAGCTGGTGTTTATTCTGCCCTATCCTGTGATGGGCTCCTTGTCTGATACTTATTCTGCCTCCCTCACACACTGATCTAGATAGAAGTGGGGCAGCCCCTCAATCCTTTCCCCAATTCCTCACTGAGCCCCAGGAACCTGATGCTTCCCAGGGACCCAATGGTCTGGGAAGATTAGGGGAGAGAAGAGACTTAACAGGAGAATAGCTGCTCAGATACACTGTGTGGGGTGGAGGCTGGCATACCTCCTGGTCTATCTCTGGTCCCACCCCACTGAAGGTGCACCCAGAACACATGCCTGGATGTTTCTATGGTAATGGTATACAACCTAAACTGTTGTCTCTGCATCACTTCCAGGTCCCCACATCCCCATCTTTAATTCAGTGCTCAGATGTCGATGCAGTGAGCCAGAACACAAAGAAATGGAGACTCAAATGGAGGGCCAGGGTCCTAGGGAAGGGATGACCAGGGTACTTTTGACACAAGAAAGAGGGCCTTGATGTCAGGGACTATGAACCAAGGCTGTGCTACCTGGGAGATCAGGGATTTGGTGTTTAACAAGCTTAGATTAAGGAACAAGGGTAAAAGACCCATGAGAGGCAGACTAGAAGTTCATGGAGCCCTGGAAAGCAGAGATATAGAGCCAGCTAATACGGAGTAATGGGGCAAAGGGAGAGAACAGACTGTCCTAATGAAGGCCCCCCTCCATTGCAAAGCAGTCATATAATGAGCCTCCCAGCCACTGCAGACATCCCTGCAAGGGCATCTGTCCAGAGGGCTCAGATATTGGGTGGGAGTGAAGAAAAAGGCTCTTTGTAAATGTTTCAAATCATAGGTATATATCAAATAGTTTGAAGAGCCAAATACTTCTTGAAGGTTGCATCACAGAAAACAGCAACCCCCTTTCTCCTTTTCCCACTGCCTGTTCTCAGAGGATATTATTCCTGATTTGGGCTTTTCATCCCTGAGCTCTGCCAGGTCATGTTTCACTGCCTCTGAGGTCCTGCCACCTTCCCCTCGGCTCCTGTATCAAAACATTTGTCCCTTGGGGCCCCTGGGCAGCTCAGTTGGTTAAGGATCCGACTTTGGCTCAGGTCATAATCTCGTGGTTTGTGGGTTTGAGCCCCACATCGGGCTCTGTGCTGACAGTCAGCTCAGAGCCTGGAGCCTGTTTCAGACTCTGTGTCTCCCTTTCTCTGACACTCCCCTACTCACGCTGTCTCTCCTCTCTCTCAGAAATAAATAAAACATTTTAAAAATAAAAAAAAGAAACAAAACATATGTCCCTTGTTTGCAAGGAGGTGACTCCTTTATCAGTTTGTGTCATGTGATACAGACGTTTGGTCAAACTTCTCAGGTGTCTCGTGCAGGTCTTCTTACTCATCCATTTGTGTTTCCTTTACTTCTCCTTTCATGCAGTATCTTCACAGTGACCCTTTGCTGGTTCTTTTCCCTTAACTCATCTTGAAGGTGAGTTTTTCCTGAACCACATTCACATAGGACATTTATGTCACGGAGACTCAAAAGTTATCCTCCTAAGCTTGCACAGATATTGCTGTGATTCAAGTTTTTGTATGTAATCATGTTTCTCACCTTAAAAGAATAAATGTGATATTTTGTATATGAGAGGTTATAAAGGTAAGATAAAAAAAGCACTAACAAATAAGGGCCAATATATTCATAAGTAAAGACCCAGCCTGCGAAATAGAACATGCCATTATCTCAGACATCCTCTGTGTGCCTGAGCCTGACTCTACATCTCAAGGGTGAAAACCATTGGCACTGGATGTTGACATAACCCCCTGACCCACTCTAAGGTCCACTTTTATCTGCAGTTTTAATGATTTCCTTGATTTCTTTGTAGTTTTTGCTACATTGTGTTGTATCCTGAAAAGGCTGGCCTCATATGCCCTTGAACATTCTCTATCTGTGGCCTTGTGCCTATGTCTTCCTCTCAAGTACTTGGGATTCAGCCTCAGCCAAGAGGCCAGTCTCTTCAGACAGCCTTTTCGATGTCAAAAACCAAGACTGTCAGCATGGTTTTACACTCAACACATTTTGGTGTTTTCTGGATAGCCACTAGCCCCAGAGGCTTGCCTCTCACCTTACCGCCCTGACATGGCAATCATGTGCAAGAGAGACTTTGCAAATAATAGGCATGGCACTATCCTTTACATTTAATAAGCTCCACATTTTTTATTAGTGTACCATTAAATGGTTGACCTGCTGACCTACTTATCCATCCCACAGGGTAGGAAAAGCTATAAAACTAAAAATGAAGTTCAATGGTTCAGAGGTTAATTTTGTATAGGCAAATGTACAAAGCATTAATAAAATGTTATATTAAAAACATTTTCGAGTCTGTACACTTCACAGGGTGACTTGGAAAGTCTGGCTGTGTCCATGTGCTTGTGCCCTCTGGAGACATCTGATATAGTTCTGTATCAAACCCCCCAAAAAGGTTACTTTTCATTCTAGTATTGCTGTTATAATTTAACCACTCATCTTGTCTTTGGCAGATGGTTTCTGCCTTTTCTGCCATGCTTGCTGGAAGATCCTTTATGAATTAAAAGCCAAAAGTTACAGGTCCAAAAAGAACTGTCTCAAAGCCAGGGTGGAAGGGACTGGTTGGACACTAAGTAAAGGATGCTACAAAAAGACTCATGGGTACAGGATTCTTAGCATCAGCTAACATTACCTGTAAGACTATCCCAAAGAACTGGGAAAGGAGTCCTAGGATTCTTAGTTTGAAGAGAAACAAGTAAATCACCATGACTCTGGGGGCTGGGGCACTGACCTGTTTCAAGAATCTGCAGTGTGTTGTCTCATTGTGCATTGGCACTGCATTGCCATCACTGTACAGGGTGGGGCAAAGTCACACATCTTCAGTCAATGGGCCTTCATGCCGACTTACAAACTCCACGAATAGGTAGCAAGCCTGTGCCCTGGTGGAGAAGAAAATGAAGACTCAGTGATAGCCTAGCATGCCTCCTGCCCCTCAGTCTCCAGCCCTCATGATGAGAGGATGTGAGGCTCATGCCTGGGGAGACATCTGCAGCTCCCACTTCTCCAGGCTCACCCTCTGCTTCAGCCCTTCCTAAAAAGGATCTTGGCATGAAGAATAAATCTCATATTTTAAAATAGTCTGTGACATGACCAGCCAGGACAATTCACCTACTCCCAGCCCTCAACCTGCTCCTTTTCCCAAAGCAAGGCGGTGAGACAGGGAATGCATTTGAGAGCAAGGCCAGAGATCAGCTGGGATCCAAGTCACAGTGACTGAGCATATGGAACCGGAGTGACAACTCCTGAGTTCATGCCCCAGCTCTGCCACAGGACCCGTGGCCTCTCTGCATTTCTGTTCTCCCTTTCTATAAGATAATGATGAGAGCCTCATCACTTTGGCTTGTTACAAATCTTAAATGAATCAATGCATTCAAAGAACTTAGAACAGCACAGTGTCATGAGTGACCATGGTGTTATATCTCATTTTCACTTGGAGGCCTGAAGGAAAAGTGTTCCTTTGGGCTTTGATGACCACTGATTCAGCCCCAGCCTGGGTAAGTGCTTCATCAAGGGCACTCATTGATATGGGAGCAGGTTTGTGAAATCAGTACAGTATGTTCCTGTAGTTTCCATAGAACAATGTTGTTCCCTCCCTCCTGCCAGAGTCCTGGTACCTGTCTGCACCCCCTCCCTGCTGGAGAACCTGATATTCCTGCTTCCATTCTTGCCTCCACCTCTTCAGGGCAGAATTTCCACCCCCCTCTAGGAGCAAGGTAGGTGAGGAAAAGGCCATAGCTAAGCTTCACTCCATGTTGCCAGGTGAGCTCTGGGCAGTGGCCATGGACACGTGGGTCCCAGTACTCCCTCAGAGAGCTACTGCCTGACACATTGCCCGGCATTCCACATAACAGATGCTTTTGTCAGAAGTGCTGCTGTGTGTATTATTTGGAAGTTATAAAGCAACAATGTCCCATGCTAAAGTTTACATTTCACCACCCTTTGAAATAAAATTTTAGTGCATAACCTTGTCAATAATTATCTTGTGCATGTCCTTGTTTCTTAGAATAAAATTTTATTTTTTTACTGTTTATTTTTTAGAGAAAAAGCATGCAAGTGGGAGAGGGGCAGAGAGAGAGGGAGACAGAATCCAAGCAGGCTCTGAGCTCTCAGCACAAAGCCCGATGTGAGGCTTGAACCCACAAACTGTGAGATTATGACCAGAGCTGAAATCAGATGCTCAACTGACTGAGCCACCCAGGCATTCCTGTTAGAATAAATTTTTAGTAATAGAATTTTTGAGTCAGTGTAAGAATTTTGACACATGCAGCCAAATAAGACTTCCAAACAGGTTGATACCAATTTACACTCTTACCAGCAGAAAACTAGCATTCCTATTTCCTGAACCTTTGCCAAACACATATTTCATACCCTCTATCTCTCTATCTCTATATATCACTGCCAGTTTCCTAGACAAAAAATTGTCTTTGTGAATTATAAAAGTTCCCATGAAAGTTTATCAGTTGGTTATAGAAACAACAGGGGGTTCCTTTCATAGGCTCTTGCAGTAGTTTAGAGAAGGAGTAGTGGAGAAGTGGGGAGCAATGGGGTTTAGACATGACCAGATACGAGATGGGAGAGAAAACAGGGAGTCAAAGCCAGTTCCTTCCATGGAAATGGGGAATGCTGCTGATGAGCAAGTTTTCTGAAGCATGACCATCAGAAATTTTATATTGACCATGCCCAATTTGAGGTGTTATTAGATACCCATGTGTGGGTGTGTATAAGGTAGATGGCCATTTGGGCCTTGTGTCCAGAAAAACGGACTGGAGACAGCAGTTTGGAGAAGTCAGCCCACAGGATTAAACTGACAGCCTCAATAACTTCACTTAGCTAGATGAAGAGAAAAAGAGGAAAGGTCCCAGGGCTAATCCTGCCACCATGTCAGATGGAGAAGGTGAGGTTCTGGGTGGCCCACTGAGAAAACACCAAGAAACGTCACTTCAAGCAAAGTGGGAAAGGGGCTTCAAGGAAGAGGGAAGGTGAGGTAAAGTGGAAAGCCTGGAGGTGTGGCTGGGAGCGAGAAATGGGTATCACCCCCGCGGGGGCAGTTAGTTCAACCTCTCAACCACTGTAAGCAGGGCTCCAAATCCACCTCCCCAAAAGGCTCTTCCTTCCTCGGGGCCATGGATGGCCCAACAGCTCCACACATCGTTTACCGGAGACAAAACTCTCAGACCACAGACACCCAGTCCCAAGTTCCCGGTCCTACGGGTCAGAAGTGGGCCAGAATGTCCCCTCCAATCCAATGTGTGACAGTGGGAAAGGCGTTCGGGGCTCCGCTCTGCGCACTTTGCTCAAGACGCCCAAAGAATGCTATTACCTTGAGGAAGAAAGGAATGATTATCGGGGAAGAAACAACGTTGGTGTCGGGGACACGGAGTCAAGGACCTGAGAGGCCAGGGTAAGCAGAAGGAATCTGCAAGGTGACACGGATGAGGAGACCGGAGGAGGGGCCCAAAAAGGGGGACAGTGGGGCTCTGAAAGACTTGTTTTCGCGCTGTCGCAGCACGTCAGCCGCTCACCTGCTCCTTGGGTACCTGTGCCTGTCTCCCTAAGTGAGGCCACTTCCTCGGTGGAAAGTCCTCCTCTCCCCATCTCGCCCAGGTTGTTTGTGGCCCCAGGCGGGACTCCTAGGGGCGGGGCCGGGAGGGGGCTATTGTGATGCGCCCGGAGCGGAGCCGCGGATTGGCCGGCAGATGCGGCGTGGGGCGGGGCTGGCAGAGGGGCGGGGCGAGAGGCCACCAGGAGGCTCTTGAGGCAGCTGCAGCTGAGAGAGTCAGTCGAACACTGCGGAAAATTCCCGTTGCTGGGGCCTGGCAAAGATAGGAGGCAGGGGCCCCTGGCTGGCTCAGTCGGCAGAGGATCCGGCTTCTTGATCTCCAGGTTGTGAGTTCGAGTCCCACATTGGGTGTAGAGGGTACTTTATTTTTTTTTTAAAGGTTTTTATTTATTTCTAGTAGAGAGAGACAGCGTGAGCAGGGGAGGGTCAGAGAGAGAAGGAGTCACAGACTGAAACAGGCTCCAGGCTCTGAGCTGGCAGTCAGCACAGAGCCCGACGCGGGCCTCGAACCCACGAACCGTGAGATCATGACCTAAGTGAAAGTCGGACGCTTAACCGACTAAGCCACCCAGGCGCCCCAGGGTGTAGAGGGTACTTTAAAAGATATCAAGAGGTGTATGTCCTTTACCATGGAGAGTGACCAGGCTATAGCCTTTCCCAGGCCTGTAAGTCTCCCTCTCCACAGGCCTGCATCCTCCTGTTTTATCTCTCACGGGAGTTGCTCCCCAACCAACCTCTTGCACTCCTCACTTTGACCCAGAGCGTCTGAACTGACACACTCTCTATCTACAGTTGCCAACAATCAGATTTGGGTGGTCTGGTGAGAAGTTTTTCAGCCATCAGCGTGGATCTGGTGCCTCCTCTCTCCTCCCACTGTGATGTGTGGAACAGATATTTAGGGTGTGGAATAATGGCAAAAAGAACAGAAAGTTAGATAGGGCCAAATTTAAAGAGGTAGGCCTATTAAGCAAAGAGTACAGATGACAGATTGTTGTAGCTCGAGGGGCTAGGAGGTATTATAACTGGCTTTTTTTGTTGACTGAAAGCTGAACCCAAAAGTGGTCTATACTAATGAAGTTGAAATGCCAGAACTGCCTTGGTATACTATAGAGAAAGGTATCCAAAGAAAAGGGAGATGGTAATATTAAAGTGTATTTATTGATAAGCAAAGCCTGCTCAGCCACCCCAGAAGGGTCCAGAAGAGACACTTTTTACCATGACTGTAAGAAATAAATTTGTGAAGGACCCCCAGCATCCTTGAAGGTCAAAAATTACAGTGGGAACTGCTGCCACTGAACTGGATCACCAAATGCAATGAAAATAATTGCATCATGAAGTGGCAAGGACCAAGTGATGGCCCTCAATCACCAACAGGCAAGGTGGTCATGGTTACCATTATGAACAGAGTCAATGCAATAATCAGAATAGTCTGACTCACAGAGACCTTATGATGTTGGCTAATTGGTCACGGTATCCCTAGAAGAGTTATAGATGAGCACTCTACTAAACTCTTACTTGATCTGTATTAGTAGATGAATTCTAGGTCAGGTGAACAGAATTTTAACTTGAATCCTAAAAACAGAGAGTCACAGCCTTCGTTCAATTCCCAGGATTATGCCATTTTACAGACCCAGAACTTCTTAAATAAAGGGAAGGCCGGGTCTCCTTGAGGAAGGACGCTACTAAATGCCAAAAATTGATATTGTTACTCTTTCTCTCAGCCTTCCCCAAAGGGACCAACAGCTACTTGTCAGGGTCACTACTGTGCATTAGAGAAAGAGAAATAATAATACCCTTCAGAGATTATTGGACAAGGACTCTCAACTGATTCCTGGATCAGGAATGATCCATCATTCAGGGCAGCGGCTTATGGAGCACAGGTGATCCATGGAGTTTTCACTCAGGTTCATCTCACAGTGGGTGCAGTGGGTCCCTGATGCCACCCTGTGGTTACTCGTCCAGTTCCAGAATTGGAATAGACATGCTCAGCGTGTGGCAGAATTCTCACATCAGTTCCCTGATCTGTGGAATGAGGCCTATTATGGCAGGAAAGGCCAAGTGGAAGCCACTAGAACGGCCTCTACCTAGGAAAACAGTAAACCAAAAGCAACACTGCATTCTTGAAGGATGTCAGGGGTGATGATTTCCACCACATCCCGATTCAACTTCCCTATTTTGGCCTGCACAGAAAACATATTGATCTTGGAGAATAACAATAAAGCTGGCTGTTTATTTTTTCTGGACAGAGAGATAGCCAGAGGCATAAATTTCTGCCAATTCATGGGTTGCAGCCAGTGTTTGGTTAGATGATCAGGGATTTGGGAGCAACACAATTGGAAAATTGGTGATGATGAGGTTTTGGGGAGAGCTGTGTGGCTAGATCTCTCTGGACAAAAAAACATGATTTGTGTCCTGTGTGAATGCTCACCAAAGGGTGATCTCAGCAGAAGAGTATTTTAATAATCAAATGGATAGGATGACTCATTCTGTGGTTACTACTCATCCCCTTTTCCCAGCCACCCCAGTCATCACTCAATGGGCTTATGAACAAAATGGCCCTGAGAGCAGGGATAGAGGTAATGCATGGGCTCAGCAACATGGATACTTCACCAAGGACAGCCTGGCTATAGCCACTGGTGAGTGCCCAACTTGCCAGCAACAGAAACCATTAAGTCCCCAGGGTGGCACCATTCCAAGTTGATTATGCTGAACAGCTTCCATCATGGAAGGAACAACAAGCACTTTGGTTTTGTGGAAATAAATGCTTATTCTGGATATGGACTCCCCTTTCCTGGCTGCAATGCTTCTGCCAAAACTACCATATGCGGACTTGCAGAATGCCTTATCTACCATCTTGTGTTCTACATGAACTTCTGGTGAAAGAATTCATTTCACAGCAAATGGAGTGAAGAAATGGGCCTGTGCTCATGGAATCCACTGGTCTTACCATGTTTCCCATCATCCTGAAGCAGTTGGCTTGACATAATGGTAGAAGGGCCTTTCAAAGACTCAGTTCAGTGCCAGGTAGGTAGAAATGTCTTGAGGGGGGCACCTGGGTGGCTTAGTCAGTTAAGCGTCCGACTTTCACTTAGGTCATGATCTCGAGGTTTGTGGGTTCAAGCCCCATGTCGGGCTCTGTGCTGACTGCCAGCTCAGAGCCTGGAGCCTATTTCAGAGTCTGTATCTCCCTCTCTCTCTGACCCTCCCCTGCTCACACTGTGTCTCTCTCCTAGAAATAAATAAAAATATTAAAAAAAAAAATGTCTTGAGGGACTGTCACAATGTCCTGCCAGATGCAGATAGCCAGGATTCATACGTCCAGGGATCAAGAGGTGGAAATGGAAGTGGCTTTACTCACTATTATCCCCCATGATCCACTAGCAAAAATTTTGCTTCCCACCCTCACCACCTTAAACTCCACTAATCTAGAAATCCAAGTTCCAAAAGGAGGTACAATAATGATTCCACTGAACTGAAGTTGAGACTGCCACCTGGCCACTTTGGGCTCTTCCTGCTCCTGAACCAACAGGCAAATAAGAAAATATTGAGCTATGTAGACTGATTGATCATGATTACCAACGGCAGACTGGGCTGCTACTCACAGTGAAGGTAGGGAAATATGTCTGGAATACAGAAGATCCCTTAGTCTCTCAGAACTACCATGCTCTGTGATTAAAGTCCATGGAAAAATATAACAGCCAAGTCAGGCATGACTGCTAATGGCTCAGACGATTCAGGAATGAAGATTTGGATCACACTGTCAGGTAAAGAATCACAACCAGCTGAGGTGCTTGCTAAAGGCAAAGGAAATACAGAATGGGTAGTGAAGAAAGCCATTATAAATACCAGCTATGATGACATGAACTCTGAATGATAGAAATATGCCTCTGCCCATCTCCACCAAAGCACCAGGAATGTGAATGAAGCCATTATGGGCCCTCCAGACCACTCCAGCTACCTGTGAACCCCAGTGCACACTCACTGAGCAGAAGTGGCTTCCTGAGCCCTGCTTACCTGTGAGATCATGGCTGTTGTTTTAAGCCAATGATCTTCAGGATTGCTGGTCATGCCACCACGGACAACCAAAGAAACACATTCTATATTCACCACTGGCAGCAGAGTTGGAACTAGGGCTCCATTTTCCCAAGTGCTAGGCTGGTGGGAGCCCAGAACACTGGTCCCAGGTTCTCCCTCCTCACAAAGACCTGAGAACTCAGCTCGTGGGCAGACAGCTTGCCAGTGGGATGATGCGAAGGGCCAAGAAAGAGACAGCAATAGGAACAGGGTGTTCCTTTGTCCCTATTCATGGCCAGAGAAGGTTCATCCCCTCAAAGATTAAAAAGAAGGTTCTTACTCTCAAAGAGCTCACATGAAAACAACTAATACTGATTACTACTAACAGTCCACCATAAGCTCTTTTAACGTTCCTTCAAACCCTGCAAACCCTGTGATATGAGTAGTATTGTGAGCAGAAAGGGAAAAACAGGCCCTAAAATGTTAATTACCCAAGGGCACAGATACTAGCTGAGCCAGAATTCAAACCCACAAGGCAATCTAACTCCAGAGCAGTCTGTCTTGCCCTCCAGCTTTCATTAGGAAAGGAACGGCCTGGATAGTGTGAGAGGAACTCTGATGGGTTGATATAAAATATAAAGAGAAGGCATGCTCATAGATGGACAGAAAGACTGATTGGACCAGATGGAAGAAGCTAGCAAGGGAAGGGTTGGCCTGGGATAGGAAGAGAAGAGGAAAGAGCAACAAATTTGAGATCAGACCAAACAGAGTGTGAAGGCCCAGAAGGAAGAAAGGGCTAAATGGTTAACAGAGAGATGGAAGAAGACAGAAAAGGGCCCTGGCTCAGGAGCATCAGGATAGAAGCTGGCATCCTCTGGGCTTAGGTTGGCTCCAGCCCCTCCATCCCCAGGCTTCTTGGATGGGGTCTCCTCACCTTGCTTACTGGCCTCTTGACACAAAGAATCCAAATTTAGTAGGGACAGTCATGGCTTCACATTTGCTGATAAAGTCATGTCCCTCTGGAGCCAGGATCTCTAGGGTTGTGGAGATAGAAAATATAAATTTTGGAGGCAACTGGGTGGCTCAGTTGGGTGAGTGTTGGACTCTTGATTTTAATTCAGGTCATGATCTCATGGTTTGTTGGATCGAGCCCTGTGTCAGGCTCCAAGCCGTCAGCAGAGCCTGCTTGGGATACTCTCCCTCCCTCTCTGCCCTGCCCCTACACACATGCATGTGTGCCCTCTCAAAATAAACTCTCAAAAAAATATATATGGAAACCAACTCGAAAATAAGCTATTAAATAAATTGATTAAAAAATATATATATAAATTATCTAAGTAGATTAACGAGAGTAAGGGCCACTCCTCCTTCTACCCCCTGGTACTCTACCTGTCGGAAGGTGGCACAGCCTCATACAGTCGGAATGACTAAAGAGGATGGTACTCCATCCTTACAGGATTAGTCTCTTAGCTGGTGACTCAGCTGCCCCATCAAAAGGCCATTCCAGCTCTGTCAGGCTAGCAGCTCCAGGGGGAGAGGGAGGGGTATTATGTGGTAAAACCAGCATACCCTGTAGTCACATGCCCACTTTGCTGCCATGTAATTTTCTTGGTACAATGCAGTGTTATGCAGAATCACATATTGATTGATTAAACACACTATACGCCCTCAGATAGTGAAGCAGGACAAACCCACACTCAGACTATGTGTTAGTTCCACTGGAGACGATCGTTGAGTGGAAGATGATACAGAGCAGAAGGATCCAGGGTAATCTAGTAGCTGGCCCGCCTCCTAGGGGAATAATGCAACTTTGCAAGTTCAGTGCGGGTCTCTGTTGCTGACAGTTTGGACAGTGGGCCAGGGTGATATTCAGGCCAGCCTTGGTGAGTGGGAGCCTGTGCTGTTGGATCCATGCATGCCTCACCCCTGCCACCGTGGCTGCCTTGTTCGTGTGCCCATTGTGCCAGTGCTGGGTGATGCCAGTGGGCAAGCCATGATGTATACATGGCTATTACATGCTTTACCCATGGGAATACATGATGCATGGACCTTTACATGCCCAGTCCCACAGGTTTTCACCTTGTCTGTCAGTTTCCTAGGCCTACCATAACAAATGACTTAGTGACTTATGAAAACAGAAATTTATTCTCCCAAAATTCTGGAGGTCAGAAGACTGAAATTAATGCTATCAGCAGGGCTGCACCGCCATAGGCTCTAGGAGAGAATTGGTTCTTTGCCTTTTCCAGTTTATGGTGGCCTGGTGTTCTTGGCCTGTGGCTACCTCACTCCAGTCTCTGCTTCCATGGCTTTCTTTTCTGTATGTGTCTATTCTCCCTCTGAGTCTGTATTATAAGGACAACAGTGATGGCATTTAGGGCCTACTCAGATAACCCAGATGCTCTTATCTCAAAATCCTTAAGTTAATTACAAATGCAAAGACCTGTTTTCCAAATAAGGTCACATTTACAGCTTCCAGAATTAGAATATGGACATACCTCTGGGGGACGGGAGTACAATTTTTAGACAACCACATCCTCTAATCTGTCTCCTTCTAGATTTCTGCTTAACCAGCCAAGCCATAAGTCACTGCCCTGAGCTCATATGTAGTCTAACCTCAGTCTACTTCTTTCCACACAAAGTGAATGAATGACCAGATGAATTGTCTGAATTTCTGCCCATTGGAAGGATTTCCCCTCACGACTGTTTTTCAGGGCCACTTCATATCAAGCAGGTAGGAGAGCAGCATTTTTTACTTACTTCAACCTACACATTCATGGCTGAAGCTTGGCCCCTTTACTCCCTCTATATGCTGTTTATAAGGGACCCTTCATGCAGCCCTAGTTATGAGCTGAGAGGCCCTGTAAGCCACATGCCCAATATAAGATGAGCTGCTACCATCTTACAACAAACTGCTGTTGGGCCCACTGGCCTTATGACTCAGTGGGTCTGACAGACCCCAGCTCAAGATGGATGGTTCCGGCTATAGACTCACTTAACTCTCTCAGGGGGTTGTGTTTCCCTCAGGGTCCAATAGCACCCTAGAAGCTGTTGGGTTTGTTTTGTTTTTTGGATGATTTATGTAAAATTCTCAATTACAGATGACATGGCCTTGATCCAGAACCCTAAGTGTCAACATTGTGATTCTCCCGTAGGGACTTGCCATAAGCTCCAGACAGCATCTTTTCCTAACACCAATAATACAAATACAATACAATCTGCCAGATTGTGGGGTGCAAATGGCAGGACTCCCAGCAGCACAGTCTGACTTACTGCAGAGCCCCATCGTGCTCAGGGCCCCAGTCAACACCAACAGCCTTTCATGTAGCTCAGTAAATGGGCCAGAGAAACATTCCCACCCACATGATATACCAGCCTCACACCCAAAGAAGCCTACTAAACATCGTGCTTCATTCCTATTCGTGGGAAGTATGAGATACAATCATTTGCCTTTTATTTTGGGTGGAATATCTAAGCATGCCACAAACTACTACTCCCCTAAAATCTTCACTGAGCAGTTTAACAGGTTGGAAGATACAAGGCCAATACATATAAATCAATTATATATACAAAAGTTAACTCAAAATG
Organism: Proteles cristata cristata; assembly: GCA_017311185.1. NCBI lineage: Eukaryota > Metazoa > Chordata > Mammalia > Carnivora > Hyaenidae > Proteles > Proteles cristata. The sequence continues at coordinate 2,131,926 of JAESUZ010005475.1, forward strand.
GGTCAATAACCTAACTATAAAACCTAAAACTATAGGGGAACCTGCGTGGCTCAGTCAGTTAAGCATCCAACTCTTGATTTCAGCTCGGGTCATGATCTCACTTCATGAGTTTGAGCACTGCATTTAACAGGTTGGAAGATACAAGGCCAATACATATAAATCAATTATATATACAAAAGTTAACTCAAAATGGGTCAATAACCTAACTATAAAACCTAAAACTATAGGGGAACCTGCGTGGCTCAGTCAGTTAAGCATCCAACTCTTGATTTCAGCTCGGGTCATGATCTCACTTCATGAGTTTGAGCACTGCATTGGGCTCTGCACTGATAGTATGGAGCCTGCTTGGGATTCTCTCTCTCTCTCTATCCCCTTCTGCCACTTACTTTCTCTCCCCACCCCCAAAATAAATGAATAAACTTAAAGAAAAAAACCTAAAACTATAAAATCTGTATAGCATGGGTTACCTTCAGCTGAACCAGATTAACTATATGTTTATCTTAAGGTGCTGACCCTTGCCTAACCCTGTGGACTAGAGTAACTAAAGATAAATGATGTTCTAAACCATGGGTCGTGAGTTGTCTCGGAGCAGGACCACCAATCTATCAACATTGTCCAGTAATCATTGAATTTTGTTATTTGTATCTAGTCTTAATGGAGTCTGGGAGATACTAAAAGTTAAGGCTGGTCATACAGCTGTAATATGCTTATGTGACCATCTCATCTCAGTATAAGACCCCACCACGAGCAGACTTTGGGCTTCCAGTACTGGGGTGATTTGCATACACAGTACACAAGTGATTTGAAACCTGAAATCAACGTGTATCCTGGGTAACCCTGTGGTAGAAGTTCAAAGAAGCCTGCAGCTGAGATCTTCAGACCCCTCCAGTGCATTTCCTCCTCCTGCTGGGACTGCAATGCCTGTAATAAAATAGGAGTATAAACTGTATGAGTCCTGTAGGTCATTTCTGCAATCGAACACTGAAGATAATTGTGTGTAATTAGCACAAACTTCTGGAAGAAAACAAAAGAGAAAATCTTCGTGACCTTGGGTTTAGCAAAGACTGCCTAAATAAAACACAAATGGCATCATCCATAATAAAACAAAAGTCAGCAATTAGAGTTCATCAAAATCAAAACTTTTGTTCTTCAAAAGACATAGCTATGAAAATGAAAAGGGGGGGCGCCTGGGTGGCTCAGTCGGTTAAGCGTCCAACTTCGGCTCAGGTCATGATCTCGCGGTTCGTGGGTTCGAGCCCCCCGTCAGGCTCTGTGCTGACAGCTCAGAGCCTGGAGCCTGTTTCAGATTCTGTATCTCCCTTTCTCTGACCCTCCCCTGCTCACGCTTTCTCTCTCTATCTCTCAGAAATAAATAAAAAACATTAAAAAAAAATTTTTTTAATGAAAAGGGAATCTACAAACTTGGAAAAAACATTTGCAAAATACATATTTAAGGTCTTAAATCTGGTAATTATAACTCAATGAGAAGACAAACCACTCAATTTTTTAAAAATCCAATCAGGAATGAGCAAAAGACATGAACATTTATTTCACCAAAGAAGATATACATTGGCAAAGAAGCTCATGAAAGGATGTTCAACATCATTAGCCATTAGAGAAATGCAAAATTAAAACCACAATCAGATATCACTACATGCCAATTCGAATAGCAAAAATAAAAAATAGTGATAACACCAAATGATGGTGAAAATGCAGAGAAACGAGATCATTCATACATCGTTGGTGGGAATGTAAAACGGTACAGCCACTTTGGAAAATAAATTGGTAGTTTCCCATGAAACTAAATATATGCTCGCCATACAACACAGCAATCACATCCTTGGACATCTGTCACAGAGAAATGAAAACTTATGTTCACACCAAAATCTGATCACAAATGTTCATAGCAGCATTATTCACAATTGCTAAAAACTGGAACTTTAAAACAAATTGTGGTACATCCATATCAAGAAATAGCAATAAAATGGAACAGAGTATTGACATGTTCGACAGCTTGGATGGATATCAAGTGAATTGAGTTGAGTGAGAAAAGTAACACTGACCCAAATTCAAAATGCAACATACTGTAATTCCATTTATATAACATTTTTGAAATGACAAAACGATAGAGATGGAAATCAGATTAGTGGCTGCTGGGGGTTAGGAGTAAAGGAGAAGGAGCGGGGGTGGAGGTCAGTAAAGGACAGCCTGAGGGAGTCTTGAGGTGAAAAAATTGTTCTGAAGATGCCTGGGTGGCAGTCAGTTAAGCTTCTGACTCTTGATCTCAGCTCAGATCACGATCTTGCAGTGTGTAGTTTCGAGTCCCACATCAGGCTCTGCAGTGATGGTGTGGAGCCTGCTTGAGATTCTGTCTCTTCTTCTCTCTGCCCTTCCCCAGCTTGTGCACTCTCTCTCTCAAAAATAAACTTAAAAAAAAAAAGAAGAAAAGAAAGAAAGAAACAATTGTTCTGTGTGGTGGGGTTTTTGTTTTTGTTTTTGTTTTGAGAGAGGGCACAAGTGAGAGAGGGGCAGAGAGAGAGAATCTCACAAGGGGCAGAGGAGAGGGAGAGGGAGAAGAGAGAGAAGTGGGGCTCACCTGAATCAGGGCTTATGTTTTACCTGAAGGGGGCACTCATGGTCACCCAAAGTGGGACTCGAGCTCCCAAATTAAGAGATCTTGACCTGAGCTTAAGTCAGATGCTTAATAACTGAGCCACCTGGGCACCCCTAATTGTTTTGTGTCTTATGAGTACTGCTAGGGGCGCCTAGGGCTAGTGAAATCTGAATGAGCACTGCCAATTTCCTGGTTTTGTGCTGTAGTTAGGGAAGATGTTCTCATTGGAGAAAACGGTGAAGGGTACATGACACCTGCCTGAGGCTTTTCCAGCAACTTTTCATGGATCTGTAATTATTGCAAAATAAAAAATTTTTAATATATATTCTTTTTTAAAATGCGTCCCCACCCTGCTCCTCTCCCTTGCTGTACTTCTGTTGCTAAGGCCAAGAATAAAACTACAACTGCTTGATGTTTATATAACACTCCAATAAAACCACTCCCCACCCCCACCTCCATCATCTCAATGTAGTGATATGGCCAAAAGTAACACTGACCCAATTCCAAAAGCTTTCAGCAGTCACAAAAAGCTGTGCCTAGGTTCTTCTGGAGGGGACAGTGAGGAGAGGCCCCTCACAGCGGATCCCCTCGCTCTGCCCCTCCTCTCTCCCAGATTTGCTTCTCTCCCCCTTACTCCCAGCCTTCTCCTTCTCCCCTTCCTCTCCCCTCCAGCAGGATTCTTTGATTCCCACTCTAAGTACTCCCAGGTCTGTTATAAATGGATCATTCTAGACCCATGCCCCTTCTTCTCATCTCTGCCTTTAATGAGCAGCAAAAACACCAATACCTCCTCAAAAGACAGAGGGAGGTTTTAAGCACACAATATTTTGTTCCTGTCTTTAAATGATGGGTAAAATATATGAATATTATCTTCAGGAAAGAAGATAGACAGATAGTAAACATGCACAGGAAAAGATGTCCAACATCATTAGTCATTAAGGAAGTGTTAATTAAAACCACAGGGAGGGGCACCTGGGTGGCTCAGTCGGTTGAGCATCTGACTCTTGATTTCAGCTCAGGTCATGATCCTAGAGCTGTGGGATCCAGCCCCACATAGCACTCCATCCTAAGTATGATGCCTGCTTGAGATTCTCTCTCTGACCCTCTCCCCAGGTCATGCATCTTCTCTGTAAAATAAGATAAGATAAAAATTAAAACAAAAAACAGAGAAATAATACTGCACACCCACTAGGATGGCTATAATCAGAAAGACTGACCATACCAGTGTTGGCAAGGATGTGGAGAAAATGGAACTTTTTACACTGCTGGTGGAACCTAAAATGGTTCAACCACTTTGGGAAATAGTTTAGCAGGGCATTTTAAAATGCTTATTTGCTTTGAGAAAGAGAACACATGCTCATGGGGGTGGGGCAGAGAGAGAGAATATCAAGCAGGCTCCATGCTGTCAGCACAGAGCCTGTTATGGGGCTTGAACCCCTGAACCATGAGATCATGATCTGAGCTGAGATCAAGAGTTGGCTGTTTTACTGACTAGGCCACTCAGATGCCCCCAGCAGGTTTTTATAAATTTAAACATACAAATTTCATTTGACTCTGTCATTCCACTTCTAGCTATTTACCCAAGTCTAATGAAAATATATGCCCACACAAATACTTATTCATTAATGCTCAGAGGAGCCTAAATGTCCATCAGTTTGTAAATGGATAAGCAAATTATGACACATCCCATAAAATGAAACACTACTCACCAATAAAAAGAGTGAACTATTGACACATTAACATGAGTGAGTCTCAAAGCAATTATGCTGATGGGAAAAAGCCAAACAAATGAGTATATGTGTATTATTTTTATCTCTATTAAACTCTAGAAAATACCTGTATTTAAACTTACATTAGGGGCACTTGTGTGGCTCAGTCGGTTGACCGTCCGACTTCAGCTCAGGTCATGATCAGGTAGTTTGTGAGTTTGAGCCCTGCAGAGCCTGGAGCCTGCCTTGCTTGGATTCTGTGTCTCCCTCTCTCTCCGTCCCTTCCCTGCTCATGCTCTGTCTCTCTGTCTCTCAATAATAAATAAACATTAGTTTATCTTTCTAGATAAACTTACATTAAAATTTAAAGAAAAAATGCAGTTCTTTTTTAATGTTTATTATTTATAAGGTTATTTATCTTTTTTGAGAGAGAGAGAGGGGGAGATCGCCCACATGAGCAGGGGAGGGGCAGAGAGAGAGGGAGAGAGAGAAGTCCAAGCAGACTCTGTGCTGTCAATCCCAAAGCAGACTCCATCTCACAATCTATGAGATCATGATCTAAGTAGAAATCAAGAGCTGGACACTTAATCCCCTGAGCCACCCAGGCGCCCCTCAGGGTTGGTTCTTACATCATTTCTCCGGATAGGGTGAACAGTGCCTAAAGTACTAGCCTATCACTGGGGGCCTGAAGTCAAGCCTCTGCCTCCTTCTGGATGTCAAACTTTCAGTCTTCCCTCGGAACACCGCACCATAAGCCACACAGTGATCCTGTTGGGCTGTGAGAGGCTCTCAGGCTTCTGCTTGCTCAATGCACTCTGTATCTGCTATTCGTTTTTTAATCTTTTTAATGTTTTTTAATTTATTTTTGAGAAACAGAGCGAGACAGAGCACGAGCAGGGGAGGGGCAGAGAGAGAGGGAGACACAGAATCCGAAGCAGGCTCCAGGTTCTGAGCTGTCAGCACAATGCCCGACATGAGACTAGAACTCGCTAACTGCGAGATCATGACCTGAGCCAAAATCAAAGGCTTACCCTACTGAGCCACCCAGATGCCCCTATTCATGTTTTAAATTACATTTTTATTTCCTCAAACACACAGAAAACAACGTGATGTCACCAGATTTCATAAATGTCCCCAGGTCTCCACAGCAGGATATCTTGGTGGGTGCCCTGCTGTTGATTCCATCGACTCTCCTGGCAGCAAACTGCAGGCCGTTCATGGGTGCTTCCTGGTCTCTGCAGGTCTAACAGAAGCCCTGGCTGGGAGCGGCTCACTGAAGGTCAAGTTTGCCCACCAAGCCCGTGGAGACAGCACCAGCTCAGGAACAGAAAGCCAGCCTCTGAATCTTTATTCCTCGCCAGACTTCTCCCTGGTGACTGGATTACCATCTGTCTCAGATGGGTGTGCCCATAGCGCAGTGACCACCACTGGTGTGCTCTCTGGAGAGTCTCCCCGAACCTGCTGACAGAAAGGTCCACACCAGGTGCCACACAGGCCCCTTGTCTGCTGCTGCAGCAGTGACCAGGCATGGAGCAGACATATGTGGACTCTGGCCACCAGGCCCCAGGCTCCAGGGCTGCTGTGGTACCTGTGGTGCATGGCTGCTCCCCAAGGGGCTCACAGGTTGGGTGAGGCACACAGAGGAAGCCAACCACCTGCAGCGGAAGGTGGAGTGGCAAAGTTTGGAGAAGGGTGTTGACACAGACCCCGGGGAACAGGAGAAGATAAGACGGATAAAGCAGTAGAAGTTGGGAAACTTGCCTGGGAAGGGGAAAGTGGAGAAATAAAATTTCTGGAAAGGGTCAGGGGAGGGAAAGAGCACAGCCCAAGTCTCCCCTCACGTTTTGCTCCTCTACCGCAGGACAGCAAGGCAGGCCCAACTCTGAAGCCAAACTCAGCCACTTGCTTCTCCTTGGTGCCTGAGGGGGTAGTGGGTAGGCAGATGGAGGGGGGGTGTCTAAGGCTTTGTGAGCTCACTCTTTATTGGAAAATGTAAAATATAAGAGCAGGAATTTGGGTGGGAATGGAAAAGTGGGGTCACTCGAGTGGCCAGTTATCACCCAGGGGTCTGTAAGAGGGGAGCCTCATGGGTGATGCAGGCTTGGCTCCTTATCCAGCTGTGTAGCTGGTGGCTGTGTCAGCCAGCTGGCCGTCTGTTTCCTGAGATGGATGCCTTTGAACTGGAGGTCAGGGCTCTCAAGAGCTTGCTGTCAGGCACTTGCACTCCAACCCTGCAGAGCACACAGCTTCCTTTAGCTGCTGGCCCCACGTGCCAGACAGGAAGCCTTTTGGGGTCAGACTGCCTAGAGCTCCTCCCTGTGGACGACCCCCTGCTGGGGGCTGCCCTTGGGCTCAAAGATGATTCATGGCCTTTCTAACTTGCCCTGGGACCGCTTCCTCATGAAGGAAGGAATCTTCCCAAAGAAAACGACACCTGCTGGAGCAGAAGAGGAAGGACAGGGGCTTTTGGTAAAAACTGTGGAACAAAATGGGGACACACAAGACAGATGCCATATGTTTTCACTCATAAGTGAATCAGGAGAAACTTAACAGAGGGCCATAGGGCAGGAGAAGGGGAAAAATAGTTGGGGAGAGGGAGGGAGGCAAACCATGAGAGACTGTTGAATGCTGAGAACAAATTGAGGGCTGATGGGGGTCGGGGGGAGGGGAAGGGGGTGATGGGCATGTAGGAGGGCACTTGTGGGGATGAGCACTGGGTGTTATATGGAAACCAACTTGACAATAAACTATGAAAGAAAAAAATGGGGACACACATACTTAAGTGCTAAATAGAGACACAGGATATCTGATAACAAGTCTTCCCTACCGATGTTGGGGGGTGGGGGTGCTGAAGGGCAGAACCAAGCTGGAGGGCCTTTCCCGAAGGGTCTCTGTGGAAACCACAGCACCTGATAAAAAATACGGCTCTGAGTTCTCCGTCAGGATGGCAGCGTGAGGAACTCCACAGACCTACTCCCCAGGGAAACAAGCAAAGCTGGCAAACACTATTTTTTTAAAAACTACACCATTTAAAGTTTCTGAAAATTGTCCTAAGGGCATTCAATCAGTGAAGAAACATTTATTCAAGAAAATCTACTAAATTCAGGAAAGGCAGTGAGAGTCTGGGAGTTGAACTATATCCTGTTCCTTCCCTCCTCCCCTCTCCCCAGCTCAGTTTGACAGAATCTCTACTCTGGGCAGATGTAGCCAAGAAGACAAGGCTCCCTCTCCCCTCAGCACCTCACTGAGCGTATAAACTAATAAGCAATATGTATCTTTGCCCCCAGCTCCTGACACAGAGCTCCTAAAACCCTTGTACTTTCCTAAGTGATAAGAGTACTTTGAGCATCTTCTGTTCTAATATTTGATCTTTGAGTTTCTGACACAGAGCTCCTAAATCTCTTAGGATGTCCTGGGTGATCAGAGTGTCTTTTATCCTAATGAGGCAACTCTGGGTGGGCTCCTGGATAGCTTCAGGATGAGAGGTGGTCACCAGAAAGACCAAGCCTTGATTAGAAATTTGAAACTTTCAACCCTACCCCCATCCTCCAGAGGAGCTAAAAATTGAGTTAATGATAGATCATGCATCCATGTATATAATGAAGCCTCCATAAAATTCCCAAAGTATGGGATTCAGAGAGCGGGGTTGGTGAACACATCTATATGCCAGGAGGGTGGCACACCCCAACTCTACGAGGACAGAAGCTCCTGCTCTCAGGACTTTTCCAGACCTCATATCTCCCTTCATCTGACTGCTCATTCATATCCTTTATTATACGCTTTATAATTAACTGGCAAACATAAATAAGTATTCCCTTGAGTTCTATGAGCCACTCTAGCATGTAATCAACCCCTAGAAGGAGGTTATAGGAACACCAATTTATAGTCATAAGTATAGACGACAATCTGGAACTTGCCATTGGCATCTGAAGTGGGGCATTCCTTTAGGGGGGCCTGGCTGGCTCAGTCAGAAGAGCATGCAACTCTTGATCTCGGGGTTGTGTGTTCAAGTCCCATACTGGGTGTAGAGATTACTTAAATCAACAAATTAACTTGAAGGGGGGCAGTGTTGCAGGGGCGAATCCTTAGACTGTGGGATCTGACACTAACTCCAGAATCGTCAGGACACTGGCTGGTGTTTCAGAACTGCATGATGGGTGGGAAACACACACATCTAGTGTCAGAAATATTGTGAATGTTACAGTCATATGAGAATAAAAGAGAAGCACAGGAGTGTTTTTGTTTTTAAGATTTTACTTTTAAGTAATCTCCACACCTAACGTGCAGCTCAAACTCACAATTCTGAGATCAAGAGTCTCATGCTCTACTAAGCCATCAAGGTGCCCCAGGAGTGTTTTTCTTATACAAAGGGGTTACTGTATTTCACCAGGAGAAGCAAACGACCAGCACTGCTCAACTCCAACATCAGTTGAAAGAGCTAAGTTACTGGTGAGTGTAGCCAACAGGTCAAGGGTTTCTCTTCTCAACCTATAGAATGGAGGTTCTAACCCAGAGGCAGCAGGCCAAAAATACTGAAGTCCTTACCCTCCTGCCTCATCATTGCCAGGACAGAGGTTCCACACCAAGAAAGCAAGCAGAGAAGACTGAGGCTACCAAACACACTCAGCTCCCTAAATAGTGGACCACAGATATTGCCTGGGGGAAAGGCAGCCAGTTAGAAAAGAGAGCTCTGAAGCTCTCCCCAAGGAATTGGTTTTGTTTGAAATAGAGTGTAGACAAGTTCAAGTTTAAGGCCACTCTTAAAAACAAAAGTTCCTCTTAATTAAGAGCAACAAACTAAACCATAGGCCAGCTAATTCACTAGAGATAACCAGGAAAAAAGAGAGCTAAGAATAGCCCACCTACTCAAAAACTGGCCTCTGAAAACTACCCTTGCCTAATTTAATGGGATCAGACCAGTGAACAGTTTAGGCCCCAGGGCACTGTAGAAAATAATTCAGCAATTAGCCAGTAATTAGTGGAACCTACCATATTGATGTAATGCGAAATGAGGCAGATAGCTTAACAGGGAGATCAACGAAAGACACAGTCAAAAAGAGATCTGCTAACAGTGTAGGAGGGTGCCCATTACCCCAATGTTCATAGCATCACTCTCAACAGTAGCCAAAACATGGAAAGAGCCTAAGTGTCCATCAACTGATGAATGGATCAAGAAGATGTGGTTTATCTATACAATGGAATACTACATGGCAATGAGAAAGAATGAAATCTGGCCATGTGTAACAACATGGATGGAAGTTGAGGGTGTTATGCTGAGCAAAATAAATCAGGCAGAAAGGACAGATACCATATGTTTGCATGTATAGGAGGATTAAGAGGAACTTAAAGAGGACCATGGGGGAGAAGGGGAAAAATAGTGGGGGAGAGGGAGGAAGGCAAACCATGAGAGACTCTTGAATACCGAGAACAAATTGAGGGCTGATGGAGGTGGGGGAGAGGGGAAGGGGGGTGATGGGCATGGAGGAGGACACTTGTGGGGATGAGCACTGGGTGTTATATGGAAACCAACTTGACAATAAACTATTTAAACAAACAAACAAACAAAAAAGAGCTCTGCTAACATTACTACCCCAGGGTGAGTGGCACATGTTCATGACTACTCCCTACGAGCAGTTCATCAGAGACTCTACATTGTAGGGGAAACAGACTTCACATTTAACAGATGACTGAAGTTGCAAAATAAACAAGCAAGCAAACACCAACCAAGGCAAGCCAGAACAAGTGGTGGAGGAATCTGTATTCACATTGCTTTTCCCCTAAGATCAGGAAAAAGACAAGGGTGTCTGCTCCTGCCACTTTTATTCAAAACTGTAGGGGAGGACGGGGCACCTGGGCGGCTCAATCGGTTATAAACATCTGATTTCGGCTCAGGTCATGATCTCACGGCTCCTGAGTTCGAGCCCCGTGTTGGGGGTCTGGATTGACAGCTCAGAGCCTAGAGCCTGCTTTGGATTCTGTGTCTCCCTCTCTCCCTGCCCCTCCCCTGCTCGCCCTCTGTCTTTGTCTCTCTCAAAAAAATAAACATTAAAAGTAAAATGTACTAGAGGTGATAGCCAGGGCATTTAAGCAAGAAAAAGAAATAAAAGCATCCAGATTGTAAAGAAAGAAGTAAAAACTGTCTCTACTCACAGATGACATGATATTGTTTCTAGGAAATCCAGAAGAATCCACTAAAAAAAAACCCCACCAAACTATTAAAACTGATAAATAAGTTCAGCAGGGTTACAGGATAAAATGTAAATATACAAAAGCCTATTGTATTTCTACACACTTGCAATGAACAATCCAAAAATTAACTTACTAAAATGCTCATGATAGCACCAAAAAGAATAAAATACTAGACAAATAACCCAGTTTATAAATGAGCAAAGGATCTCAAGATATATTTTTCCAAGGAAAATACACAAATGGCCAATAAACACATGAAAAGAAACGTGACACATTAGTCATCAGAGAAATACAAATCAATACCACAAAGATACCACTTCACACCCACTGGGTTGTCTAGAATCAAAAAAGTCAGCTGATAATAAGTACTGATGGAGACATGAAGAAATTGGAACACTACACACTGTGAAAATGTAAAATGTCTGAGTTCTTCAAACTACTACATAGAGTTAACATATGAACCAGAAATTACACTTAGAGGTATTTGCCCAAAAGAAATGAAAACATATTTCTACACTAAAACTTGTATACAAATGTTTATTCCTAATTGCCAAAAGGTAGAAACAACTCAAATAAATGTCCATCAGTGGATGAATGGAAAACAAAATACAGTATTCACACAATGGAATATTGTTTGACTATAAACAGGAATGAAGTGCTGGGTGCCTGAGTGGCTCAGTCAGGTAAGCATCTGACTCTTGATTTTGGCTCAGGTCATGATCTCACAGTCATTAGATCAAGCCCTACATCAGGCTCTTTACTGGGTGTGGAGCCTACTTGAGATTCTCTCTCTGCATCTCTCTATATATATAAAAAAGAAGGCCCATTGTTCCTGAGAGGCAATGCAAATGAGCAAGACGCATATGAGGAGCAGCCCCAGTTCATTAGTTATCAGGGAAACGCAGATTAAAAGCTCGCCTACCAAAAGGGTTAACATAAAAACATTGGAAAATGCCAAGCCTAAGGAGGTTCAAGGGAACAGTGGTTATTCCATTTTACAGTGTCTCCCTCTCTCTGCCCCTCCCTCGCTTGTGCATACATCCTCTCTCTCTCAAAAATAAATAAATAAATAAACATTAAAAAAACAAAACCAAGAACCTTAAAAATAATAATAAATAGGGGCATCTGGGTGGCTCAGTCGGTTAAGTGTCCAGCTCTTGGTTTCGGCTCAAGTCATGATCTCATGGTTTGTGGGCTCAAGCCCCACATCAGGCTCTGTGCTGACAGTGTGGAGCCTGCTTGGGATTCTCTCTCTCCCTCTCTCTGCCCCTCCTCTGCTTATTTTCTCTCTCAAAACAAATAAATAAAACTTTTAAAAATAATAAATAAATTGAATAATGTACAATAACAAGGCAATACTATAAAATAATGAGAATAAAAAGGTCTTGACTATATGAGAAAAGCTCACAAATGCCTACAATAATACAGCCTGTTTTATTCCATTTATATGAACTTCAAAGGCCAGAAAAACAAATCTAGGGGTTAGAAGTTCAAAGAGTCGTTCGTTATTTGGACCACGTGGGAGGCAGCCTGTGGGGTCTCTGGGTCCTGGTAATGTTGGTTCTTGAGCTGCGTGCTGGATACTCAGGTGTGCTCACTTTGCAAAGAGTCATCAAACGAGACACTTAGGCATACTTTTCTATGTGTATATTACACTTCAATAACAAGGTTTTTAAAGTCACTTAAAGAAATTTTTTTAATGTTTATTTATTTTGAGAGAGAGACAGAGTAAGAGCAAAGGAGGGGCAGGGAAGGAGGGAGACAGAATCCAAAGTAGGCTCCAGGCTCTGAGCTGTCAGCCAAAGCCCAACATGGGGCTCAGACTCACGAACTGTGAGATCAATGATCTAAGCTCAAGTTGGATGCTTAACCGACTAAGCCACCCAAGCCCCCAAGTCATTTTTTTTTATGTTTATTTACTTTTGAGAGTGGGAAGGGGCAGAGAGAGAGGGACAAAGGATGAAAAATGAGCTCTGCACTGACAGCAGCGAGCCTGATGTAGGGCTTGAACTCACAAACCTCAAAACCCTGAACTGGCCTGAAATCGGGCACTCAACCGAACCACCCAGGCACCCCTAAAATCATTATTTTTTTTTAAATGTTTTAGTTATTTCTAGGAGAGAGAGAGAGACAGCGTGAACAGGGGAGGGTCAGAGAGAGAGGGAGTCACAGACTGAAACAGGCTCCAGGCTCTGAGCTGGCAGTCCGCACAGAGCCCGATGCAGGGCTCGAACCCATGAACCGCGAGATCATGACCTAAGCGAAAGTCAGACGCTTAACCAACTAAGCCACTCAGGCGCCCCTAAAATCATTATTTTTAAAGTTACGAGCTCATTAATAAGACTGTTACTCTAGGGTCTGCCAAAATGGACACTTAGTCTGTACAGGCTGCTATAACAAAAATACCACAGAATAGGTGACTTATAAACAACAGAAATTCCTGGGGTGCCTGCGTGGCTCAGTTGGTTAAGCATCCAACTTCGGCTCAGGTCATGATCTCACAGTTGGTGGGTTCAAGCCCTTTGTCGGGCTCTATGCTGAATCCGTGCTCAGAGCCTGGAGCCTGCTTCAGATTCTGTGCCTCCTTCTCTCTCTGACCCTCCCTGCTCATGCTCTGTTTCACTCTATCTCTCAAAAAATAAATAAATGTTAAAAAAAAAGAAAAGAAAAGAAATTTCTTTCTTTAGGAAGCCCAAGGTCAAGGTACTGGAAGATTTGGTGTCTAGTGAGAGCTGGCTTCCTAGTTCATAGACAGCTGTCTTTTGACACTGTGTGTCCTCCTCACACAATGGAAAGGGCAAGGGAGCTCTCTGCAGTCTCTCTCTCTTTTCTGCCCATGGCTTCTTCCTTGCACCACCACCAGGACCACTGGGCGTGGGTGAATGGTCACAGAGACAGTTGCTCAGCATGACCACTCACTGCACTGCATCCCAGCAGCCACCCCAGAAACATGGGGGTCTAAAGGTACTAATCCCAATCATGAAGGCCCTACCCTCATGACCTGATCACCTTCCAAAGGCCCCATCTCCAAATACAATGGGGAATTAGACTTAAACAGATGAATTTTGAGGGCCATGTAAACATCTATCTACTAATCCCTCAGTGTCAAATAATGATCACAATCCTAACTCTTAAGCACATTTTACTGATGAGAAACTAAGGCTCACCATTACCTCCCCAGGCTGTAACCTGTAACTGTAACCTGTAACCACAAACTCTGGATCAGAGTGGCTACCAGGTCAGAAGATGGCTGTTCAGAATGACCAAAAGCAGCAGTCTGCTCAGAAGAGGTCCTCACTGGGCACCTGGGTGGCTCAGTCAATTGAGCGTCCGACTCCGGCTCAAGTCATGATCTCATGGTTCATGAGTTCGAGCCCCAAGTAAGACTCACTGCTGTCAGCAGGGAACCCACTTGGATGTTCAGTCCCCCATTTCTGCCCACCACTCCCCATTCATGCTAAAATAAGTAAATAGTAAAAAAGAAAGAAAAAAAAAAGGTCCTCACAAAGAACACTGGCACACTGGCAAGGTGCGTACACATCAATGATATGAAGCATGTAGTATATAAAACATTTTATAAACATAGAGGAAATCTGATGTGCCAACTATCCAAGAAATGTATTACACAACTACCTTCCTACAGAAGACTGGAAGGCTGTAGACTGGTTTGGCAAAAAATATATATAAATATGTAGAATGGTTAGACAAATATAGTGGTGACATAAATATTGACAACATGAAGAAAAAGTACAGAATAGTGCTAAAATTGATTCCAGATGGAGAAATAGCAAAATATGCAAAAATGCACACGTTTATCTTTGTAGATAGGTAAAGACAGACATTTCCATCTATACAGTGGTTAGATAAATATAATGCTTAAATGTTTTTTTGTACATTTCTTGATAGATAAGATATATTCAATGATTCAAGAAACACATATTCAGGTACTGAGTGGTTAGTTAGGTATAGTTGTTAAGGCACCTAGACACTACGAAGACAAGTTTTTCCCACCCCAAATACCAGCCAGGTCAAATCAAGGATGGTCTTGCCCCAGGGTGCCAGTGGGAACACTGACCCAAGGGAATAGCACCAGCCAGTGGTGAAAATGGATCCGAGCATGTGATGGGAAAGTTATTCAAAAGTCATTGAGCACTAAGGCTGTACCAGGTCTCATTTCGCATTACTTCTACTGAGTAGATTATTCTATTATCCCCAGGTTAGAGGAAAGGAAACTGGGGCTCAACAAGGAACGTCTAGCACAGTAGTAACTCTACAAACCCTTTAACTGTCATGAGAATTGGTGGGCTCGTCATGATTTTTAAAGAAAACTTCAGGTTTGAACAAATTTACTGACACCCCAAATCTACTCTCCCTAACCTGCAGTGTCTCAACAGTAAGAGTGCAGTAGGGAAAAGAATAATGCTGCAACAGTCCTCTACTGCCACCTTGTGGCCAACTGGGAGTGGGCTCTGCCCCATATCCCACAAATGAAAACTGCCTTGGGATCGCACACCCTTGCTTGGCCTGACTCAGAGGCCATGCCCCGGAAAGGGCCCTGCTCAGGTAAAATAGGGAGCTAACCACTGGCTTCATGCTTAGTAGGGTTGTAATCCGAGGGGTGAATTGCTGGGCCTGGCCTGGAGGGTACTAAAACAGAACATCTGGAGTCCCAGAAATTTCAGAGACAAGCAGGTGTAAGGAAGCTTTAAGAGACACTTGGATACAGCAAAGATACAGTATAAATAAGGATGCGAACAACTCAGAGACCCAGAGGGATGAGGGAAAGCGAGAGGGAGGGAAAGAGACTTCCAGTCAGACCAAGAAAGCGACACCAAGGAACTCAGAGCCACAGAGATACAGAATGGCCAGGACAGAGAGTCCTGCACCAGGAAAAACTCTTACGCCTGACCTTCAAGGGGACTTTCAGGCAGTTCTCCAGCACGTCTGAACACCCACTTTCAGAAGGTCCTGGGCACTGTAATTCCTAGTCCTTTCTGGCATTCCCCAGGACAGGCGAGGGTGCTGCCCCATTTTCCAGCTTCCAAACCTGGCTGCCATGGTGTCTTCACCCCTGCACTCCTCGTGGTGAATCTTTGCCTCTTCTCTCCCATATACGTAATGTATATTTTCATACACAAAAACATCTATAGCATTTGCCTAGGAGAAAACAAAACTGACTGTGGGCCCCACTGGTGGTCCCACCGAGGCTGATAAACAGCTGTGAATTTGGAAGGCCCAATAATCTCTCCTGTGCTGCTTCAGTGTAGACCCCTGCAGGGCTGGTGAACAACAGGACCTGTTCGAATGCATCTGCCCCATGCAGTCAGCTCAGTTCACGGCTTCATCAGTACAACCAGCCCTGCCTCCCTGCGGGCACTCACAGGCTCTGGGAGAATTCGGGGTGGGTTAGCAGCAGAGGGCATAGAAGGTGGGAAATGGGAACTCCCAAGTCCAATCTGCTCTTCTCCTCGTGCACTCCCTACCGCATGTCACCCCCTGGCCACATTCAGTTTTCTTTAACAAGCACTGCCACTGTTACTGGCCCTGAGGCCTAGATTATGAGACCTGACCCGGATTCTAATTCTGGTTTCTTCCATTACTACCTGGCTCTCTGTGCCTCCACTTCCCCGCCTATAAAACAGAATACTTATAGGGTCAACCTCATAACGCTGTTGTGAGGAGTCAGTGAGTTAATATTGCAAAGTGTGATACTGAACAGTGCTAAGACCAGGGACTTTGGGGTCAGGCTGGCCTTGGGAAATTCACTGAATGAGTCCAGACTTCAGCTTCTTGTCTGTAAAATGGGCAGTGACTCTAAAGTCATCCACTGGGTTTAATTAAATTCTAATTAAATATCATGAGAGACCCTACAGGACTTGAGATGTGAGACTTGGCTACTGTGGCTTTCAAATGTCCTGTCCCCTCAGCTGTGCCTCCTTGTCCCTCCACACCACTTAGCCCTACCTCTTCCTCTGCATCCCTCTCCATAAAGTCTGGCCTGCCCACCCTACGGCTGCTAGCCTCAGAACATTCTCTCCATTCCTCGTCAAGTCCAGGCTGTCCAAACAACAGCTGCCGGTCCTCAGAATAATCCCTCTATTCCCGTTTCAGACACCAGCTGTACTATTCCAGTGAAAAACCTGGAAGTCCTTCCTCAAATTACCAGTCCCCTTGCTCCTTCACAGCCTTCTCCTGCCTGGCGTTAACTGCTCCACTCTGCTACCTGTGCTCTGCTTGATTCTCTCATACAACATAAAGCCCAGGAGTCAAACAGGCGGCACTGGGTCAACTTTAACAGACCCAATTATTACTGAAGCAGGTGAAGTCTCCCCGTACACACAAGGCCTCACTCCGTTCCTCACTTTTCAGAGGAAACTCCAGTCTGAACTGTGCATTTTTTTTTTTTTAAGTTTATTTATGGGAGGTGGGGAGCAGAGAGAAACAGAGAGAATCTCAAGCAGACTCCAGGCTCAGCGCAGAGCCTGAAATGGCTCTCTATAACCTGAGCCAAAAACAACAGTCCTACACTTAACCTACTTAACCTAAGCCACGCGAGTGCCCCTTACTTTTTAAATTATTATCTATTCTAATGCTTTCATTATTGTTTTACTACATACACAGTTTTGAACTATATATAAATAGCATCTTCTACAACTTTTTTCATTCAATACACTGGTATTTATCTTAATCCATGACTAAATTACTGGTTTCACTGCCGAATAAAGTTCTAACCAACAAAATGCTGTAATTATCTTTCTCCGCCCAATGGTTATTTACACTGTTTCTGGGGTTTCAATCAAACACAGTCCTGGGCACCTAGATGGCTCAGTCAGTTAAAGCAACAGACCCTTGATTTCTGCTCAGGTCATGATCTCATGTTTTGTGGGATCAAGCCTTGTGCTCTGTGCTCACAGTGTGGAGCCTACTTAGGATTTTCTTTTTTTTTTTTTATGTTTTTATTTATTTCTAGAAGAGAGAGAGACAGCGTGAGCAGGGGAGGGTCAGAGAGAGAGGGAGTCACAGACTGAAACAGGCTCCAGGCTCTGAGCTGGCAGTCAGCACAGAGCCGGACGCGGGGCTCCAACCCACGAACCGCGAGATCATGACCTAAGTGAAAGTCGGACCCTTAACCGACTAAGCCACCCAGGCGCCCCAGGATTTTCTTTCTCTCCATCTCTCTCTGCCCCTCTACCTTACTCGCATGCTCTTGCTCTTTTCTCTCTCTAAATAAATAAACACTGAAAAACAAACAGTTCTAGTGGGAACATTTCTGAGCTACTGAAGCTACTGAAACTTAAGCTTGGGGTCCCACACCCCAGCTTCACATACCAAGGGCCTCCGCCTACAGCCAGAAAACCCTCTACCACCAGCCCCCCTGACCCATGCCCACATCCCGACCCCCTCCTCCACACCTTCCACAGTCAGATCACCTCTAAATTCGGTATTCCCAATCCTAGCTACTCCACAGGCTCTGGAATCCACCCTCCAGTCTGCAGGCCCCACATCCAGGACCTTCCCCAAGGCCAGGGCAGACCCACCTACAACTCCCCACCTCAGGGCCTGAGCCCTTCCCCATACCCAGCTCCACCCACACTTGGGCCTCCTCCGGGCCCCACCCCCCTCTCCAGGGTTAAGCTCCTCACCCACACAAGCTCAGGCCATCTTGGCCCAGGTCCCAAGCCCACACCCCAAGTCTGATCCCTCCAAGCTCTGGCCACTGCCCTGCTTCCAGCCCTGCCCTAGTGTGTGCCCCCACACCGTGGTCTCCTCCCTATGATGGGACTCCCCCCCCAACACACACACATACCCTGTCCCCCTACCCCTTTAGCCAGACCTCTCACACACCATCCAGGCTCCACACAGACCCCTTCCTTGCTCTCCAAGGCCCTCTTGGTCCCCCTGAGCCCTCCCTCCCCACATACACTCCCAGAGTCCCTTCCAAGGCTTCTGAAGCAAACCTCCAGTGTGGTCACCCAGCATCATCAATTCAAAGAATGGTGAAGAGTGGAAGATAAACAAGAAAACATGAAACTGGGGGTCTGGATGGCTCAGTGGGCTAAGCTTCCAACTTCAGCTCAGGTCACGATCATATTGTCTGTGAGTTCAAGTCTAGCCAACAGCTCACAGCCTGGAGCCTGCTTTGGAGTCTGTGTCGCCCTGTCTCTCTGCCCCTCCCCTGCTGATGCTCTGTCTCTCTCTCAAAAATAAATAAACATTAAAAAAAAAAAAGTGAAACACCTTGAAATCTGGCTGCTCATGCATAAAAAAAACACTCAGTAGAGGTTTTCCCAAATTTGACAGCACCCAAAACTTTTACAAGACATTAGCAATGATACATTGTGAAAGCTAGAAGTAAGTTTTCTAAATTATCAGTAAAAATGGTTTTAGAAGAGTGGGTTAATCAGGCTAGAAGGCTTTGTTATCTTCTTTCTCTCATGGAAATTATTCTAATTTTATATACACTAATTTTAAATATTTGAAATCAATATCAGATAAAGTAGTGGCAAGCTTATGTAGTTAAATGTTCCCAGTAAAATTCATATTTTGACAATTAATTTTAAAATCTGTTGTATTAAAATTTTTGTTGTCAACTTTTCTAGATTTGCAATTGTTCTGTTTTGTCATTCCAAATAAATAAAAACTTTCAGGGATGCCTGGCTGGCTCAGTTGGTAGAGCATGCCAGGCTTGATCTCTGGGTTCGAGATTAAGGTAGGTTCGAGCCCCACCTTGGGTGTAAGATCACTTAAAAATAAAATCTTAAAAAATATATATACACAAACTTTCAAACAAACATCGTTAATGATTTTGTGTTCTTTCCCTAGAGAGAACTTCCGGCATTGCTGGAGCTTCAGCTTCCACTTCCGGGATCTGCCCATGGGGGTCTTCTGGGGCAAATGTGTCTGTTCTTGGAGGAACACACCCAAGGCATCGCTCCTGGCCATCAGGTTCACACAACTTCAGTTTTCAGAAATAACATTGTTTTTCAAGGCAGGTGTACCCCTTTAGAAATGGAACTGAGATCTGTGTACCTCACCGTACCCAGACCTAGAAGCCTAGAAGGTCTCAGTCACCCTGGATGAAAGAGTAGAACACAGCAAATTCCACCCACCTCTAGCAGGAAAACTGGTTCTCCGAGTGCTGTGTGGTGGAGGGGATGGCTTCCACCCTCACTGTGGAAAATCCCAGTGTTGATCATTAGAAGTTAATATATTAATATTTTACTAGTTTTTTAAAACGTTGAAGAACTAATAGCTCTCAAGACTTTACATATCAAACTACAAAGCATTTTACTTTCACATTACAGGCAAAAAGTTAAAACTGCTCCTCAGTTTTTTAAAAAATGATTTATTTCTCATTGTTTACTGAACTTCAATTTCTCAATAGTTCCTTTTAGTTTGGTAAATGTTGCTTGGAGGTACTCCTTATTCTCTTTTGTAGTCTGATTGGAGTAGAACAAAACATCAAGTTCCTTTGTGTACTGGTAAAACTGCATAACAAATGACAGCAAAATGTTTCAGGGTTTTTAAATTAGCTAATGCAGTGGAGACAACAAAGACTTTGTCCTGCTTTGATTGCATTTGAATCTAAATTTCAAGAGGCCACAAATTCAAGGCATTCTTCAACTTGACAGACAAGCTTCTAGAAACTACTGACGTTCATTGTCAACATTCTATGCTAACAAACACAGAACTAAAACCAGCTTCAATGCAGACCCTTTCCAATCACAGTGTCTTTGGTCTCTCATTTAGTCTTTTAACTTTAACAGTGCCAAAAAAAACATTCTTTTATTCTAATACTGCCAAATAATTAAGTAATTTTCCTTATCAGACACTTATTATAACTAACTTATATAAAGATACAAGTTGTTAAAAAAAAAACTGAGTAAATTTTAATGATCTCATTTATTGGCTTTATTCAATGATTCATGAATCTGGCAACATCCCATCTAGTAGAAAGAAAGGAGATCTGAGGTGAAAGAAGAGACTTATAGACAGAAGGGAGAGGGAACAAAAAAGTTATACTAGCAAAAGGTGGACTGGCTGTGTCAAGGTCACTTTCCTTTAAGAGATGACAGGGGTCTATCAGGCAGATTACCCCTCTAGTGCTGATCAGGTAATTCCTGATTGACTGGTTTAAGATTCCATTTCGGAGTCAAACTGTAATTAAATTAAGTCTAAGTTTGGTGATGTGGCTTAGCATAAGTATCTCCATATGGGGGCCTGTTGTCTTGTTTTAACAAGATAAACAGATTTGATGGAGAGACATTTCTTGGAATGAAAGCCATGGGCTCTAGATAAGAAACCCTTTTTGTAAATTATGCTCTAATCTAAAATCTGGGTATATATTTGACTTCATTGGCTCAGTTTAGCCAGAAAAAAAGTAGCAAAGGGAAATTTATGACTGTGGCATAGAAATGTTTTAAACGTATGTTCCTATCACTGACCAATTCCGGCTTACCAGTCTTAATAAAGCTATCTCTCTCCCCCATCACTCTACATCTCAGCACTTCATGTGTCTTCACTATACCTGTCAATTGGTACTTAAAATACTGTACCATCTATTTCTTTTTCTGACTCACTACCCTCACTGTGATGTCAGCCACTCAAGGCCGAAGTTTTGCATTGCCTGGTTCAGAACCTCCAGTTCCTGGTAAAGTGCCAAAACTATAGTGAGATTCAAAATATGTGTCAAATGATTAAATACATATCGAGTAATTATATTAGAATGAAAATACTTTCAAGTTGTAAAATCAAATTATAACTTATTTTCTCTTTTCTTTTTTTTTTTTTGTAAACTCTACCCCAAAAGTGGGACTTGAACTCATGACCCCCAAGGTCAAGAATCTCACACTCTACCAACTGATCCAGCCAAGAATCCCTTTAACTTATTTTGAAAAGCATGGCATACATAGTACATGTTTAGTGATACCAACTTTTTGACAACTGGTACCCTAGTGAAAATAAAAAGTACACTCACTGATTCAAAATATCTAGGGGTGCCCAACTGGTTTAGCCCATAGAGTATGTGACTCTTTATCACGGGGTTGTGCATTCAAGCCCCACACTGGGTATAGAGATTACTTTAAAAAAAATTTTTTTTAATGTTTTTTATTTATTTTTGAGAGACAGAGAGAGACCAAGCGAGCAAGGAGGGTCAGAGAGAGAGGGAGACACAGAATCCGAAGACAATCTCCAGGCTCTGAGCTAGCTGTCAGCACAGAGCCTGACACAGGGCTCGAACCCACGAGCTGTGAGATCATGACCTGAGCTGAAGTTGGACACTTAACCGACTGAGCCACCCAGGCACCCCTACTTTAAAAAATGTTTTAGGAGCATCTGGATGGCTCAGTCAGCTCAGCGACCAACTCTTGATTTCAGCTCAGATCACCTCACAGTTTCATTAGTTCAAGCTCCACATAGCGCTCTGCACCCTGACCATGTGCAGAACCTGCTTGCAATTCTCTCTCTCCCTCTCTCTGTGCTCCTCCTCTGCTCTCACTCTCTCTTTCTTAAACTTAATTAATTGTAAAAGATAAAAATAAAAATTTAAAAAACAAATTTAAAACAATTTAGACATTATCTGCATAAAAATCACACACATCAAAAAGAAATCTATTTTTTAAAATAATGTGAACAACTCTGTGACCATACTAAAAAACCACTGAATTGTACACTTTATTTTCTTTTAATTTTTTTAAACCTTTTTAATGTTTATTTATTTTGAGAGAGAAAGAAAGAGACAGAGCACAAGCAGGAGAGGGGCAGAGAGAGAGGAAGACAGAGGATCTGAAGAAACAGGCTCCAAGCTTTGTACTGACAGCAGAGAGCCTGATGCAAAGCTAGAACTCATAAACCATGAGATCATGACCTGAGCCAAAGTCAGATGCTTATCCAACTGAGCCACCCAGGTATCCCTTTAGGTTTTGAGAGAGAGAGCACAAGCTGGGGAAAAAGGCAGAGGGAGAGGGAAAGGGGGTGGGAGGAAGAGAGAGAGAATCTTAAGCAGGAACCCCTAAATTGTACACTTTAAATGGGGTAAATGTATAGTGGGTGAATCATTTCTCAACAGAACTGTTTTAAAATTGTATTAAAACACTAGTGGCACAGAGTCTGCTTGGAATTCTCTCTCTCCCTCTCTCCTTCTGCCCCTCCCCCAGCTCGTGCACACAAACTCCCTCTTCAAAATAAATACATAAACATTTTTTTAAAATGAAATAAAATCATATTAAAAATAAATCAAGTGCACAGTTTAATGTGGAGAGTGGTGGTTAAAAGCCAGCACTGGGGCCGGGTAGCCACTTCCAGCTGTGTGGCCCAGAACTTCCCTTAACCATTCACTTCACCTCCTCGTCCTGAAATTGGGTGATGAGTCCTCCCTAGATAGGTTGTTGTGAGGATGGCATAAGTTAATACATGGAAAGTCCTGGAAAACAGCCTGCCAAGTAGCAAGCACTTACTTAGGCTGCTCTTGTGGACGAAGCTGCTGTCAGCCAGGGTGAGGGGTGCTCGTGCCCTTAAGGGGATCACAGCCCGAGAAGTAGAGAAGTTCCATATGTGCTTAGTGGTGGCCTGTGTGTCAGATAGATAAGGGGGTGACCTCAGATAGGGAGCGGGAAGGTTTATTTTACAAGGTGCTGACTGTCAACTACCCCCTGGGAAATGAAGTAGACAGCTGCGAAGTCTGGCTGATGAGAGGCAGGAGGAGCAGCTGGACAAGGACTAAGGGGCCTGTGGACCCGTGGCTGCGAGGAGGGCATTCCTGAGCTCTAACAGCCGTCCAATGAAAGGTCAACGAGAAGTGAAGCCGCCTGGCCTCAGTTCGGTCAACCGTTTCCGCTTCTCTCCTTTTGCACAGGTCTTCAGGCTCATACTTTCCCCTTAGTTTGAAGCGTTCCCCAAGTCCAAGGTCCCCTGGCGGCTTTCTGGCCTCATTCCACGGAGCCCGCCACCTCCTGCCGATTCAACAGGCAGCCCTGCTCTTGTCTTCCTCCTCCCTTACCTGCTCTGGGCTCACCAGCTGTCCTGTCCCTTCACCTCAGCTATCCTTCACAGCCTCTAGGGTCCCAGTTATTGAAGACCATGACTTCGGGAAGACTGTGACCATTACGGGGGCGCGAACGTAAGAATGGATGGACAAAGACACGGCACGATTTGACCGGAGTGCCAACCTTTACTGGGCGACAGCGACGTGAGTGACTGCGCATGCGTAATAGGGAGGCTGCTTGACAAACACGCAGTAGAACCAGAGCAGCCAATCTGCGCGAAGGTGGGCGGGACCGCTTCCGCTACAGGAAAGCCCCGCCCACACTGCTTGGGCCCTAGACTCACAAGTGGCTTCACCCCCGGCCCGGCCTCAACAGCCGTCCTTTAGTGCTGATTGGCTGGAAGCCACTGCGGTCCTATTCTGATTGGCTATTCCCCAGTCCTTTGAGCGAAGTGGGAGGCTGGTACTGAATGGCCTCCAGGAAGGAGCTTTCTGGACGCGCAGAAGTCATTTCTGGAAGGCCTGATTGGGCCAAAGAGAGCCAAGCTTTCATTACACACTCCGAGGGGACTGGCTGCCACACACACCCACATATCCCCCTTCGTGAGACACCCCCCACCCCGCACCATTTCCTTATCCCCTCTCCCAGAAGGCACTTAGAATCCGCAGCAAAGGACCCCTTTTGATGTCTCCCCAAGTCACAAGAGTTAGCTGAGCCTAGCGCCTAAAAAGTGAGCTCTCAGACCGCCCCTACCCTTCAGACGGCCCTTGCATCCTGTCTTAACTCTCGCTAGCCTCCTCACACAGGCTGTGTTTCTAGCTCCACCCCCTCAACCCCCATCGTCAAAGGCCCCAGATCTGTGGGCCCCAGACCAGTAGGAGCCCAGCACTGTGAACACATATATAGCGGGACATGCTGAAAATGCAGAGAGAGGGGAAGGAGGGTGGGGGATTTCTGAGGGAGACAGAGCACAGGAAGTGGGTATTTAGTGTGTATTTCTCAAAGGAATGAAACATTGGATGGGGCGCCTGGGTGGCTTAGTCGGTTAAGCGTCCGACTTTCGCTTAGGTCATGATCTCGCGGATCGTGGGTTCGAGCCCCGCGTCGGGCTCTGTGCTGACTGCCAGCTCAGAGCCTGGAGCCTGTTTCAGTCTGTGACTCCCTCTCTCTCTGACCCTCCCCTGCTCACGCTGTCTCTCTCTCTCTCCTAGAAATAAATTTAAAAAAAAAAATTTTAAAAAAAGATGATAATATCTCATGGTGGCAGATGGGAGTGGAGGATTCCTGAAGAGGGCAGAAGCTGTAGGGTAGGGCAAAAGTGCTAGAGCCTTTTGGAGAAGTGGATCTGAGATCCTTTTAATATTTCCTGGAGACCTCCCAAAGCAAAAAGGGCACCTGGGACTTACAGTGTCCCCTTTTTACAAATGCCTGCTTCATTGCTGCTACTCCTCCCTGGAGCCTGACGGAAGAGAACTCAACTGACAGGTCTGATAAGTTGGGCTGAAACCCCACTCTGCTACCAAGGCACAGTGTGACCTTGAGAAAGACCTTTCTCTTCTCTGGAATGTGGTTTCTTCATGGGGGTGTCTGTACTGAAGACCCCCTTTCTCTTATGCCGCAGATGTCTCTGTGTGGCTATCAGGGCCATTCCCAACTATAGTTACAGTGAACTGAGCAGCACAATCACATGTCATCATCACTACAAACATTCAGAATAGGCTCGGTCATGGTTCCTACTTTATGGATGAATAAATAGGCAGGAAGAGGGTAAATTAGCTGCTCAAGTGCACATAGCAACTAACAGAGCCTGGATTTGACTCCAAAGTATGTGCAATTAATGGTTTTTTTGAATCTTGAGGTTAACAAACTTTCTCACGCTGGGCCTAGGGGGCATTCATTCCACAAATACATATTCAGAGCAGGATCTATACCCCAAACCTGGAAGGGAAGTCCTGTCATTAATTCCATTTTATTTATTTTTATTTTTTTTTATTTATTTTTTTTAATGTTTTATTTATTTCTGAGAGAGAGAGTGAGAGACAGTGTGAAGAGGGGAGGGTCAGAGAGAGAGGGAGACACAGAATGTGAAGCAGGCTCCAGGCTCTGAGCTAGCTGTCAGCACAGAGCCCGACGCGGGGCTCGAACCCACGACCCGTGAGATCATGACCTGAGCTGAAGTCGGACGCTTAACCGACTGAGCCACTCAGGCGCCCCTAATTCCATTTTAGAAGAGAAAGAACTGAGGGGCACCTGGGTGGCTCAGTCGGTCCAGGGTCCGACTTCAGCTCAGATCATGATCTCATGGTTCATGAGTTCGAGCCCCACGTCGGACTCTGTGCTGACAGCTCAGAGCCTGGAGCCTGCTTCAGATTCTGTGCCTCCCTCTCTTTCTGCCCCTCTCCCATCCATGCTCTGTTTCTCTCTCTCAAAAATAAATATTTTAAAAAAATATTTTTTTAATGTTTTATTTATTTCTAGGAGAGAGAGAGACAGCGTGAGCAGGGGAGGGTCAGAGAGAGAGGGAGTCACAGACTGAAACAGGCTCCAGGCTCCGAGCTGGCAGTCAACACAGAGCCCAACGCGGGGCTCGAACCCACGATCCGCGAGATCATGACCCAAGCGAAAGTCGGACGCTTAACCGACTAAGCCACCCAGGCGCCCCTAATACTAAAATCCTTTAAAAAAAAAAGAAGAAGAAGAGAGAGAACTGAGACTCAGAATGATGAAGGAGCTACCTCAGCTCACCCATTAACCAAATGGCAGGCTGGGAGTCAGCTCTAGCTCTTGAACTCTGTAGAAACTGAATCTTGAAGACAGGGAGCACCACAGAAGGTTTTCATGAAGAGGTGTGACATTCACACTAGGAATATCCTCCCCCTTCCTCCCTCCCCTGCCCTTCAAGTCTTTGTTTTCCCCCTGACCCCAGCACTGGGAGCCTCTGGTGGCTTCTTGTCCTCATTGATTCAATTCAGTCAAAATCTATACTGGTGTCCATGAATGGCAATTGGGATTAAGGGAGGCAACAGTCCTGCCTTTAGGTCACCATCCACTGGTAAAAGCAGCAAACAGAGAGGAATTGGGGAGGAGGAAGAGCAGAACAGAGTCCTGGAGTCATCCAGGGCCAAGGGCAAGGGCCAAAAGCATGTGGAGGAGCAGCACATGAGGCAGATAACAGAGGTGCACAGAAGGAAGCAGCACATTCTTCAGCCGGAGCTGACAGTCCTCCTCCTGGTACCATCCCTGCCCCCACACTCTGTGGAGTAGGCAGGAAACCAGGGCCTAAGCCAAGGTGGTTTCTAATCCTAGCCATCAGTCTCCCTGGGCTAAGTGGGTGTCGGAGCCTGGTCAGAGGGTGGGCGATCCTGAAGGATGCCATCAGCCCCAGCCCTCCCCCTCTATAAATACCCAGTCCAGGGACGCCTGGGTGGCTCAGTCAGTTGGGCGTCCGACTTCAGCTCAGGTCATGATCTCGCAGTCAGTGAGTTTGAGCCCCGCATTGGGCTCTGTGCTGACAGCTCAGAGCCTGGAGTCTGCTTCCGATTCTGTGTGTGTGTGTGTCTTTCTCTCCCTGCCCCTCGCCCGCTCACACTCTGTCTCTCTGTCTCAAAAATAAATAAACATTAAAATGTTTTAAAAATAATAAAATAAAATAAAAAACACCCAGTCCAGGGAAAAGCAAGGGGATCACTGAGCAAACGGAGCCTCAGGCTAGTCCCTGGCTCCTAGTTGATTGGATTACACCCTACACATAAGTCCTGGAACCCCGACTGCTGGAACAAGAACCCAGAAACATCCTGTGTCCCAGCCCCCTGTGGACCCCTCTTTTAGGATCTAGGTGAGCTAAAAAAGCTCATCCCACCTTCTCCTCAAGAGAAAGGTCTGAAACCCAGCCTATCCCTCTAGCACCACCACTTTAGCCTCTGATGGCCCTGGGGCCCCCAGGAACTCAGCTCTGCATGGGGTGTGGCAAGACAAGCTGTCTCCAGAGCACACAGAGTTGGGGGGTGGGGGAGGGAGAAGGAGCTACAGCAAACTCAAGGAATCTGACTAGTTCCCTCCTGCCTGATGGCATTGTTGCCCTGGGCGGAGCTGCTGGGTTTAAAGAGCCGGAACCCACCTGCACTGAACACAGCCCCAGAAGCCTCTCTAAACCTGCATTCTGCACCTGGCTCTCAGGTAAGCAAGTATCTGCTAGGACTTCAAGGCTGCTAAGTGGAAGGGTAGGGGAAGAAGGGTGAGGGTGGAGGAGGTACCTGTCTGAGGAAGGGGTGGTGGATGCCTAGGTATCATCAGTAACAGGATCCACATTTGAGGGTTTTGAGGACTGGAGGCTGCTTATTCTATGGCCGTCATATGGACGGCAGGTTAGCGGCTGGAGGAAACAGAAGCCAGGCATTGGCTAAGGAGTATGTAGAGTGGAGTTGCAACCCTCAATATTGAGGAATCCCAGGGTGGTGAGGGGGGATGAGTCCAAAGGAGGTCTAGCTTCGGAGACTGTTAAAAGCTGACAAACTCCCATGTCCAGAAGCTGAACATTAATAGTCTCTCCCATTCAGGGCAAAAGGACCCCGTGTGTGTGTGTGTGTGTGTGTGTGTGTGTGTGTGTGTGTGTGTGTGTGTGTGTGTGTATCAAATTGGCTCTATTAAGCAATTCACATATCAGGCAGCATCCCATCTAGCAAGTAAAAGGCTATGTATTTGTCTATTCTAACACATTTCATTCCTTACTATGTGCTAGGCATTATTCTTGGACTTCACATATAGACTCATTTAATTCAATCATAACCTTTTGCAGTTACTATTAATTATCCTCATTTTACAGGACACTGAAGCGCAGAGAGGTTAAGTAACCCACTGAGTCACACAGCTGATCAGTGGTTTCGAGGGCATTAGAGTTCCAGCCCTTTGGGCCCAGCAGATAACAAACATGGCTTCAGTTTGCAACAGCTGACAATCTCTATGCTTGCCTGCAGCTAACAACATGCAGAAAGCTGGAAGGGGTCTTATCTCAAGGAAACAGCCACCCTCTGAACTAGTAAATAGGGACATAGATAGTTCTCACTCCAAGGAGAAAGAAGAAAGGAGTAATGATCCTTCCATCCACACACAGTTTCCTGCCAATAGCAGTCTGTACTCAGAGTGGAATTTGAGGCCTCCGTGGAGCAAGATACCAGGCTGGGGCTGGGGTGGGCGGCTCTCACCTGCCTCCACCACCACCTTTCACCTGCTCAGCTGCTCTCCTCTGCTGCTCAGTCCAGGGTGGCCCTTTGCGGAGACTATCTTGGAATTCATCCTGCTAGTGCCCGAGGCCCAGACCTTTGGGAAAAATAGCTCAGGTTGCCTTCGCCTTTTAAGTGGGGATTAGGAAGGCAGCCACCAAAACCTGAGTTAAAACAGTAGCTCCGCTCCTCTGACCTAGGGTCAGGCATCTGATTAACGACTCCAACAAAGACTTTAACAAATCACTTACTATGTGCGAGCACTGTTCTAAATACTTAATAGTAGTAGCTCAATATATGTCACTCCTCTAGTCATTACCATCATCATCTCTAGATGAGGAAATAGAAATTAGTAACTTTCCCAAAACCACCTCATGAGCCAAATGCACCAGTGGGATGTGTGCCCTGGCTCTTTGCCCCAGGCACTGTGAGCCTGGGGCAGGTCAGGGCTCTCTGACCCCAGCCTGCCACCCTCCCTTGCAGCCCTGCCCTCAAGGTGTGTCATGAAGAGAGTGACCCGGGGCCTTCTCACACTGGCAGGTGAGTACCCCCTCCCCCAGAAGTGAACCTGCTGCCACTCACCCTCCCACCAAGACAGTGAAAACGAGGGCAGCATCTCCCAAAGGGGGCCTGATGTCGAACAAATGTGTTTTCATTTAAACTGTCAATTTAAAGAGCAGCACTAAGGAAATAATAATACAGTTAGGAAGTGGATATTGCAAAAGCTGTCCTAGCTAATTGAACTTTGGAAAACCGTAACCATCTGTTGGCATAAAGAGAGAAGCACTTCCTAGGGCACCTGGTAGCTCCGTCAGTTAAGTGCCTGATTTCGGCTCAGGTCATGATCTCACAGTTCATTGGTTTGAGCCCCACACTGAGCATTGCACTGACAACGGAGAGCCTGCTTGGGATCCTCCCTCGCTCCTTTTGTCCCTCTCCCACTCACAGTCTTTCTCGCTCTCAAAATAAACAAATAAACTTTAAAAAGAGAGAGAGAGAGAGAGAGAAGCCTTCCCTATTCCCTAACAGGGCGTTGGCCAGGGTCTGTGTAGGAAGCTTCTCAGTAGAGGGTAAAAAGATACCAATACACCATCCCATTTCAAATGCAAGAAAGACTAGCAGGAAGCAGGAGAAATAGCAGGAAGGGTGAGTTGCAGAGGGGCCGCAAGCCCATGGGATGAGAGAGAAAATCCCAGGGCTGTATGGGAGTGGGGAAGGTGGGAGGAAGGGAACTGGTGACCCTAGGGTACCCCCTACCCATGAAGCTGGTTCATCTTTGCCCCCTGGGCTGAGGGCCTGCCTGCTGATTCATTTTGAGTCCAGTCACGACTTAATACCAGATCCCTCTGTTTTTCCTACCCAGGCCTGCCTGCCTTGGAAGCCAATGACCTGGTTGGTGAGTAAGGCCCCAAACTGCCCTGCTGCTACTGCCCCACAATCTCCCTCTAGACCCCACACGCTGCCTCCTGGTTCTCGTCCTTATTCTTTCTTCTTCTTCCCCTCCACCCCTTCCCACAGATAAAGACAGTACCTTCTATTATGGTAAGAGCTGATATCCCTCACCCCCCACCCCTACCCTACCTTTGTCAATCCTCGACCTCTTTGCTAGAGCTTAGTGAGGGCTGATGAAGAAAGAGCAGCAAGATGGGGCTGGGACTGGGGACTGCAGACTCAGCATGGTCTATGAAAAGAGTGAAAGGCCAACCGGCAACATGATCTTTGGGAGAACTTCATACCAGCAAGGAGGGAAGGTGCCCACAGGATATTTAGAAAGATTTCTGGGGGAGGGGCTGGAGGCCACTGGGTCTCCAGTTATCTCACCTAATCCTCCATTTACTCTCTCATTTGCCTTCCCCAGCACCCAGCTCTTGGCCTCACAGTGCCCCAGGCAGGTTTCCTCTTCCTTGGCCTGGCACCGTCCTCCAGTGTCCCTACACACTCATCTCCCCCTAGCCTCAGCTCAAACGCCATCTTTCAGAAAAGCCTTCCTTCGTTTTCTGTGCTCTTCTGCTTATGTTTTTTCCCTAGTGCTGTTCCCACCAGACATTATACAGTATAACTATTTACTGGCTTGTCTTTCTTGTTGCCTGGAATGTAAGTGCATTTGTACAAGCAGGTGATGATAAATATCTTTGAATGAGTGGAGCGGAGCCAGGAGGGTGCCAGCTCACTCCCTCTGCTCCCCCAGACTGGGAAAGCCTGCAGCTGGGTGGGATGATTGTTGGAGGGCTCCTGTGCATCGCTGGAATCTTGATAGCTCTGAGTGAGTGGTGGGCTGGCAGCAGCGCATGGGGGAGGGAGGGAGGGGGCCCAGGCTCCCCAGGTTCTTTGCATTGACCATCTCTTCCTCTCACAGGTGGAAAATGCAAATGCAAATACAATAAGAAGCACAGGTGAGATAGGGCCCCTAGTGTATGTATGCACCTGGAGCTGAGCACACCTATTTGGGGGTAAAGTTCTGCAATTTAGTGGAAGAGGAGAGCCTCTTGACTATCCCTTGAGCTTGCAGTCAGATTTGTCATTCACAGATAATCAGCTCCAAATCACCCCAAATAGGGAAAGCTATAACCCTTGGTATTGTTCTTTTTTTTTTTTTTTTAAGTTCATTTTATTTATGTTGAGAGAGACAGAGGCACATGTGCTCAAGTGGGGGCAGGGCAGAAAGAGAGAATTACAAACAGGCTTGGAGTTGTGAGCACAAAGCCCCACAATGCCCTGTGGCAGGGGCACCAGGAATCTTGGTGGGGGATAAGGGCCGAAGGGGAGATGCTAATTTCATGTGTCCCTTTCTCAGCCCCTTACCTGAGAGAGCCACTCCACTCATCACTCCAGGTGAGACGGGGGCTTCCTCGGCTTCTTTGAGAGGCTTCCAGGCACTCAGGCAGGGTGGCCACAGTATTTGGGTTGTTAAATGCTATGCCATGTGTAAGGTGGGGCAGTCCTATGCCAGCCCAGCCTTGGAGTCTCCGGAGGCTGAGGGATTGTCTTGTAGTGACCATGTCTGTGAGGACCTCACCCCCATTCTCTCCTCAGGCTCTGCCAGTACCTGCTAAGCACAGGACCAGCTTTGCGGCATCTCCGTACCAGCTCCCATGCTGTTACCTCCCCACTTGGGGCCCTTACTCTCCACGATGGCCTTTCTCTCCAAAGCTGGGCCCTTCAGCTTCTGTCTGATCAGGACACTGTCCAAAGCTTATTTCTAAATTAAACTGTCTCACTCCTCCCTCCAGTGGTCTTGTGACTCTCTGTGGGTCTGGTTGGGGATAGGAAGGCTGGGCAGAGACTCCGACATCTTGCCCAGGAATGTTCAGGCCCCTCAGTGGCTGCTGGTGAGGGGGTCCAGTGGATTGCTAAGGTTTCCTGTGGCCACATGTCTATCCTAAAGCTCACTCCCTGCATGCCCCCCACTTTGAAAACCTCCTGATAATTGATCTTCTGCCCCTTTCCCTCATCCATGCACTGTGCAAGATACCTCAATGTTATATCAAAAGATCTTATAATTTCCACACCTTGCCTAGAGACCCTAGAGGTCCCAGTGAGCCAAGTACCCATGACATCCTCTAACTAGAATGATCCCCAGGGGCTTGCCCTCCACTAAGGTGCCACCTCACTCAGTGAATGCTGTGTATCATTCATACAGCTCAGGAAATGAAGCAATTCCTTTGTTGATTCACCCCTGCAAAATCCTATATAACCCTCAGACCCACCCACAGACCCTCTGCCCACCCTAGGTAATACCCTACAGAACCATACTATGAGCTACATGCCAAGGAGCCCTGCATAGTGCCCCAATCTAGGTCCACTCCTAGATTGTCCAAGTTCACTCCTGGTATACCTCACTTGAAAGGTACCTACATGTACTGGGTGGAGCTGGGGAAATCTCTCTTCCACCTCAGTAGCCATCTGTCCTGCAGCCTCATCCTTCATGCCAACCTCCACAGCCCAGGATGGAAGGAGCTTAGGTGCACTCGGGCCAGCCCTTGCTCCCTGCACAGGCCCTGGAGTGGAGGCAGGCCCAGCAGCAAAGATCTGCCCCATTCCGGCCAGACAGCGGTGCACAGTCTGGATCTGGGGTGATGGGACAGCCATGTTGGTGCATCTTGGTGTTGCCTCAACCCAGCTCTCTCTAATGGTGCACTGCTCCAAACCCTCTCTCCACTTCTTAGGGTGGTGTGGGGTCCTGAGGAAAGTATCTGCCCTAGACTTCAGGCCCCTGACTTGTAGACTTGGGTTAGGAGGCCACAGCAGAGGAGTCTGAAAGCTGAGGACCCTGTCTCCTGTTTGGCAGCACATCCCAGGCCCTGAGGTCTAAAAATGAGACTCCTAGATCTGCTTAGGGCCCTTGAAACAGGACATATAAGGAGATGGAGGTGGGGGAGGGTTCCAAGGCTGGCCCAGAGCTGCAGCAGGAACTCCAAGAGCCTGAGACCCAAGACACCTGACTGAAAGTGCAGCCACTGTCTCAGTGGGTGACCAAGGGCAGCAGGGAGCCATGGAGGTTAGTGGCTGTGCCAAGCTCATCACCAGTAGGACCCATCCTATAAGGCCCTCACCGCCCCAGGATTCTGAGCCTACACATGTTGTGAAGGAGATACAAGTGTTTCAGCAGCTGGAATGTGTGGGCAGCAATGGGTGATATGATCGGGTTAAGAGGTGACATTTGAGCCTGAATGATAAGAGGCGCCAGCCGCACAAACATCTTTCCTAGTGGAGAGATCAGAACATGCAATCAACCTTTTGCAAAGACCAGAGGCAAGTCAGTATGTCTGGAATATAGGCGATGAGATCAAAGAGGAAGGAGGCAGGTGGGGTCACTGCAGGCAGAACCACTGTCCCCTCCTGAGGGCGGGACACGGAGCAAGAGGAAACCCAAAAGCATGGGGCTCATGCAGCCCAACACGGAGGCAGCAGCCACAAGCGCTGGGGAGTCAGAGCCTCAGAAAGTGGCTTCCAAACTCCTCTGCAGTCCTGGGGAGTAGGGTGCCAGTCCCTCTCCTTGGAGGAGACCTGGAGGATGCTGGTGTGTGTGGATTGCATTTGAGAAGGTAAAAATGAGCTCCATCAGGAAAGCAAAGTCTGTGGCCATTGGTGGGGCAGACACAGAAGCCCTTTGGTCAGAACACCCCCCTCTGAGAAAGGGAAAACTGCTTTTTTTTTTTTTTTTTTTTACACAAGTTTATTTAAGTAATCTCTACACCAGGGCGCCTGTGTGGTTCAGTTTGTTAAGCCTCTGATTCTTTTTTTTTTTTTTTAACGTTTATTCATTTTTGAGAGACAGAGTGTGAATGAGAGAGGGGCAGCTAGGGAGGGAGACACAGAATCTGAAGCAGGCTCCAGGCTCTCAGAGCCTGATGTGGGGCTTGAACTCACAGACTGAGAAATCATGACCTGAGCCGAAGTCAGATGTTCAGCCTCAACCGACTGAGCCACCTAGGCGCCCCTAAGCCTCTGACTCTTGATTTCAGCTCAGGTCACGATCTCACGGTTCCTGGGTTGGAGACCAGCATAGGGCTCTGCACTGATAGTGTGCAGCCGGCTTGGGATTCTCTCTCTCTCCCTCCCCACCCCTCTCTTTCTCAAAAGTAGATAAATAAACTTAAAAAGTAGTCTCTATAACCCAATGTGGGGCTCAAACTCCTAACTGGAAATCAAGAGTTGCTTGCTCCTCTGGCTAAACCAGTCAGGCACCCTCCCCTAGCTGCTTTCTTCCCGAAACACTTAGGTCTCTACAATCACAACCCTGAGAAGCTCTGATGTTGGAAATCCTACCAGTAAGAAGGAAACCCTGCCATTGCCTTGGGGGCCTTAATTACTTTTTTGAAGTTTATTTACCTTTTTTTAGTATTCTCTACACCCAAAGTGGGGCTTAAACTCATCAGATCTACTGACTGACCAGACCAGCGCCATGGCACCTAAGTTACTCTGACTGAATATTCAGGGATTCCAACCTGGGCGCCCACTCCAATAAAGGGTTTCTAGACATGACATTCCACACCCATCATAACATTTTAGTTCCCTGGCTCCACTTGGTGGCGGACCCCAGTCCCAGTCCTACTTTGCTCTCAGCCAGCCAAACACAGCTTTATTGCAATTTTGGATGAACAAATTGCACAGTTCCCTCAAGTCCTATAAGCAAGCACTCTGGGGTGAGGGATTCTGCAACCCCTACACCCTCGACATGTGAGGCTCCCTCATTGCCCAGCATCAGTGAGCCTGACTTTGTACAGTTACAGGTGGGGACTTGGTTTAGGCTGCTTCTGTGTGTATAAGGTTGGGGCAAAGGGCTCATGGAGGACGTCTGGGATCTGGCTTAATTATGGGTAGAAGTCAGGGAGTGTGATAGGGAATATAATAGGGAGTAAGTTAGCCTGTGGGTTAGGCAGCTGGGCCCAAGAGTTGGGCTGTGGGTCCCATGAGAAACAAGTCCAGTCCCCACCTTCTCACCTCACCCCCACCCCAGTCAAGAGAGGGGAAAGTAGCCATAGGATGAGGGGTCTCTGCCCAGGCTTCCCTGTGTAGGATCTCTCCCTGTGCTCGGAGACGCCCTCCCTGGGTCCAGTTCTCCTTGAAGGGGCATGGCTTTAGTCCCAATTCCCTTCCTTGTGTCTTCTCCCAGAGGAGGGGTTGCCCAGAGAACCAGAGATAGCAAAGGATAATTTCTAAATAATTGAATACTTAGTATGTGAAAGACACTGTTACAACATTTCACACTTTAACTCAATTTGTATCATTCCATTTGTGCATAGGAGGAAACCAAGGCTCTCAGGGGTTCTCGAAGGCCCTCTTGCTTCTGAGTGGTTTCTGAAAGACTGGGCTGCCCTGCATTTCTGGTATTTATTAATATCTGGGAGAAAAGCCAGTGACTGTGCCTGCTTGGGGACTATATATCCCTCCCCATTGTATGTATATATGTATGTATATGTATTTTTTATATAAGCACTATGCCCAAGGTGGTGCTTGAACCCACTACCTGGAGATCAAGAGTTCTATGTTCTGGTCTCCTGGTTGACTCAGTCGGAAGAGCAGGAAGTCTTGATCTTAGGGTCATGAATTTGAGCCCCTGGCTGAGCACGGAGATTACTTAAAGAAGTTAAAAATATATATATTGCATACTCTGCTGAGTGAGCCAGCCAGGTGCCCCCTCCCCATTTTTAAATTTAAATAATCTTATTCTTTTTCTGATTGCAAACATCTTTTATGCTTGTAACAGAAAACTTGAACACTACAGAGATGCTGAGTATATCATTTTTTTAACTCAGCACCCAGAAATAATCAAGGTAAAAGTTTGATAATATTCTATAACTCTGTTATATATAATTAGTATTCTACATATATACATATATAGTACTCTGTAGTTCTATGGAGACCCAGCCAGGTTGTTACATGAATCAATAGGTCATTACTTTGTATTGCTGAGTAGTAGTCACAGAGAGAGCTTTTAAAATAAGGGCCTATCAACTAGGAAAAGTTATGTTTTATTCTAAGACCAGTAACTTAAACACTGTAATATTTGTTTCCCAGAATGTATAGCAGCATCTAACCCTCAATTTTCTAATTTTTAAGTAATTTCTACATCCAATGTGGGGCTCAAACTTAAAACCCTGAGATCAAGAGTCACATGCTCTACTGTCTGAGCTAGCCTCAGCCCTTACCCTCAATTTTTGTGTAAAATGCTGTAAAACCCAGGGTAACAAGTAAGGACCAGTAGCTAACATGAGGGAGTGTGACAGACTGACTAGGTCCTCTGCCTGGCTCTGTAGTGGGAGTTATCACTCAAGTTTCAACTCAGTCATCAGAGGAATATTCTTAAAGGAAAACTGGAGCAACTCTGCTCAAAATACACCAGATACCCTATTTATCTTACAGAAAAATCCTTTTTATTTTAAAGTTTTTAAATGTTTTTATTTTTTTAAAATTTTTTTTAATATTTTAATTTATTTCTAGGATAGAGAGAGACAGCGTGAACAGGGGAGGGTCAGAGAGAGGGAGATACAGACTCTGAAACAGGCTCCAGGCTCTGAGCTGGCAGTCAGCACAGAGCCCGACGCGGGGCTCGAACCCACGAACCGCGAGATCATGACCTAAGCGAAAGTCGGACGCTTAACCGACTAAGCCACCCAGGCGCCCCAAAAATGTTTTTATTTTTGAGAGCATGAGGGAGAGCATGAGCAGAGAGGGGCAGAGAGAGAGGGAGGCAGAGGACCCAAAGTGGGCTCTGTGCTGACAGCAGTTAGCCCAATGCAGGGCTCGAACTCATGAACCATGAGATCATGACCTGAACCAAAGTCGGATGCTTAACCAACTGAGCCACCAAGATGACCCCCCAAAATCCTCTTAACATGACCCATAAGCCCTACTTGTGACCCCTAGTATCTACCAACATTCCATCTTCACCCCCTCTCCTTTCCTACACTTGCCCTGCTTCCTAGCTTTGTACTGTCTGAACACCTGTTGTCTGCAGCCTCAGCCGTAAGGCATTGCACTCCTCCCCCTGCTGGCCATTCCCCAATTCCGCAGCATCCCTGCACCACCAATGAATTCCTCTCCTTTAGGCCCTTTTTGGAGGCCTCCTGAACACACTACAACTGCACCACCACGATTTGTCCTCATTACTGATCACTGCTGCTTCTTTGTACTCAGCCATAATTCATATACTATTTATGTTTTATTGATTTACTTGCTACGGTCTCCCACCCCTACCAGGATGTAAATTCAAATTGGTGCCTACAGAACTTTCTGAGTTTGGGTCACAGATTTGGCTCTTCTCAAATCACCATTTTATGGTTTCCACTGAGTACATATTGGCCATTTTGAGCTTTTTGTATTCTCAGGGTAATTTTTAAGTCTGGCTGCATGCCTGCCACCAATCACCGCTTAGATGATAATAGCACATGGGTCTTGTTATTATCCTATGCCTCCAATTTATGTACACAATATCTGAACCCAATCAAAAATATCCAGGCATAAAAGACAAATGACACCAGACAACATAAACACAGAAAAAGAAGATGCATTTCAAGGAAAGAGATGGTAGATGGGGAGTCTCAGAAAATAGCAGAATGGATGCATTGTGGGCTAAGCTGTGTACTTCAAAAAGGTATGTTCAAGTTTTAACCCCCCAGTACCTGAGACTAGGACCTTCTTTTGAAATACGGTTTCTGCAGATATCATTTTAAGATGGGGTCATACTTGATTAGGGTGGGCCCAAATTCAATGACTGATGTCCTTAAAAGAAGGAAATTTGGACACAGGTAGGTGGCTATGTGACGATAGAGGCATGGATGGGAATGATGCAGCTGCACACCAAGGAACGCCAAGTTTGGTGGCAACCATGGAAACTAGAAAGGCATGGAAGGATTCTTCTTTGCAACTTCCGAGGGAGCATGGCCTTGCCAACACTTTGATTTTAACTTCTCATCTCCAAAACTATGAACAAATTAAATTTTTTGCATTATGTAAAAAAAAATCAAATGAAAATTTCAGAACTAAAAAGTTTTTGTGTTTTTTTTTTAAGTTTATTTACTTATGATGTCTACACCCAACACAGGGCTTGAACTCACAATCCTGGGATCAAGAGTGGCACATTCCACCAACTAAGCCAGTCAGGTGCTCCAGAAATAAAAGTTTTTTTTTCTTTTTTTTTTTAATGTTTTATTTATTTCTAGGAGAGAGAGAGAGACAGCGTGAGCAGGAGAGGGTCAGGGAGAGAATGAGTCACAGACTGAAACAGGCTCCAGGCTCTGAGCTGGCAGTCAGCACAGAGCCCGACGCGGGGCTCGAACCCACGAACCGCGAGATCATGACCTAAGCGAAAGTCGGACGCTCAACCGACTAAGCCACCCAGGCGCCCCCAGAAATAAAAGCTCTTAACTGATTACTGAAGCTTAATAAGTTAGGCTTAGCTGCAGAGAATGAGTGAATTGGGAGATCGATAATAAGGAATATCAAGATAATGTAAGGAGAGAGATGCATTAAATAATTTAAAATTCAATATTTACAAATGACTTAAAAAAGGCACATATACTAAACCTGAAATAAATAGAAATTCTCCTAAATTTAAAATTTTAAATGTTTATTCATTTTTGAGAGAGAGCACGAGTGGGGGAGCAGAGAGAGAGAGGGAGGCACAGAATCTGAAGCAGGCTCCAGGCTCTGAGCTGTCAGCACAGAGCCCGATGCGGGGCTTGAACCCATGAACTGTGAGATCATGACCCTGAGCTGAAGTCAGACACTTAGGCAACTGAGCCATCCAGGTGCCCCAAATTCTCTTATTTTAATAAAGGGTATGAGACCAAAAACCAATCAGTATTTTAAGGTTTTTTTTAAAGTAATCTTTACACCCAGGGTGGGACTTGAATTTATAAACCCAAGATCAAGAGTCAAATGCTCCACTGACTGAGCCAGCCTGGTGCCCTGCCAATCAGTGTTTTAAGGGAGAAATAACAAAAGCTTTCTCTCTGAAACTGGGAATAAGGTAAGGATGTCCTCTGACCCCAACTTTGTTCAGCATCATGTTTCTAATGATAAAAAAAAAACAAACTTTGATCTAAGAGCAGACCACAAGGCAGGAAAAGAATAAAGTACATTGGGATTAGGGGGGGAAAAATCAATAAAACTATCATTGTTTGCAAACAGCATGATTTTTTATGTAGAAATTCTACCTTTAAATTAGCATTGGTAAGTGAATTTAGTGAACTCAGCAAGGCCACAATCAATATAAAAATCCATAGTATTTTTGGGGGCAACTGAGCATCCAACATTTGATCGTGGGGTTGTGAATTCAAAGTACACACAGGTGTAGAGTTTACTTTACAAAATTTTTTTTTAAATCCTAAATTCCAACAACACTAAGCAAATCAAATCAGAGATACCATGTAAAATATAATAAAATACTGGAAGCAAATCTAATGAAATATGTGCAAGAAATTTTACACAAAAACTAAAAACAAAACTGATGCCTTAAAAGAGGCTTATGACTTGATACCTCTGCCAACACCAGAGTATGGGTGGTGTTAGTGCAGAGTGTTGCCCGGTAGCTCCAGGAGCTGCATTTTGAATAGTGAAATAGCTCTGTGAATCAGGGGCATGGCCTTGATTCCTGAGACTCAGGGTTTGAGCTGTGACTGCTGAGACTTGTCAAGAGACACCACACAAAACCATTTATGAACACAGATACCTTGATTATGGGGCCTACTCTGTCCTCTGTGGCAGATGGTGGGGTAGCTTGCAGAACCCCCGGTCACCTATTGATCGAGTAGGAGCAGTTATTTTCATGTGTAAAATAAATCCAAAATCCAAAATGTCTTACCAAAAATTACACCTCTTAGTGATAAAGTGTCTTGACCTTTACTTCAGAGGAAATATTCCAGATGTGCCCAAGGCCAAGTTAGCACACATTTCCTGTAAAGCCTCAGATTGTACGTACAGGAGGCTTTGTGGGCTACATGGTCTCTCATGAAAGCATCCACCTCCCTGCCAATGTAGTACAAGAGCAGCCACAGACAAACACATGGACATGGCTGTGTGCCAAAGAACTGGCAGCAGGCCAGATGTGGCCCCAGGACTCTAGCTTTGCCCATCCTTGCCCAAGACTATCAGACTTTAACATAGTGGAGCATGGCAAGATGATCAATGTCTCCTCAGACTACTAGAACACAGCAGGAAGTTACCACAGCCCTGTAGAAGACACAGAATGTGTTCTAATGTAATGAGAAGTTAAAAATTTTAATCTCCTCAATGCTGATTGAAGAGAATGTATTCATTAGGTCAGGAGTTCTCAAGTGCTGGAGACTTGATGTATACAGGCAAAGGCACCACATTTTAAGCACGGAGTTATACTGCGATAACTCCTTGATTAATTCCCCGGTCATCTGCCATCCTCTACGAGAATGCATCTGTTTGGTGAAACCAGACAAGCAAATTAAAAGGGCATTTTCTTGCCTTTTTAGTCTATGAGCATGGTCCAAACCTCAGACGTGGTATTTCTCCGTATTCATGGTCTTGGATGGGGAACACCATTTGAGAGGTTCCCCTTGGCCTTTCATACCATTATGGCTCTGAACTCACAAGCCAGGGATCCAGGGTGGGGGGCTGCCAACTGCCTAGTGTACCCCTTTGTACTAATTCACTCGGAGATAACTGGAGCGATCTGCAAACTTGTTTGGCCTACAGTGAGATGAACTTGGCCTGCAAATCCATTTGTCCACCTGGCCTTCTCATGCTCCCACTCCAACAAAGATGATCCTGATTTTCAATTAGCTTTCTGCTCATATAGCCAAAGAGGAGGAATAGCTAGCTGGGAGCAGAAAGTTGACAGACCTTAGAGCTGTGCCTGTGTGTGGCCCGTCCATACAGGAGTCTTAGTCTTCACCACAGATCTGGCCAGGTGAAGCCTCTTACTGCCTTTTGGGCTTTACTGTCCATTAAGGCAATCATGCTTACCTCACATGTGATGGAATCCCTTACCCTGTTTTCTTGTACTTCCAACCATGGCTGAATTTCCATTTAGCTTGAAAAGCTGGTTCACTTCCTTAGCACATTCCCTTACCCTTATTAACTTAGAAGTGCCCTTAGGCCCTTCCACAGAACTTTTTAAAAACTAAGTAATCACTGGGGCGCCTGGGTGGCTTAGTCGGTTAAGCGGCCGACTTTTGCTTAGGTCATGATCTCGCGGTTCGTGGGTTCGAGCCCCGCATCGGGCTCTGTGCTGACTGCCAGCTCAGAGCCTGGAGCCTGTTTCAGTCTGTGACTCCTTCTCTCTGACCCTCCCCTGCTTGCGCTGTCTCTCTCTCTCCCTCCCCTAGAAATAAAAAATATTAAAAAAAAAAAATTAAGTAATCACTATGAAGTGATTGAAGTCACAACCCCGAGATCAAGACTTGCAATGCTCTTTCAGCTGGGCCTGCCAGGACCCCTTCCACAGCACATTTTTAGCTGGATTTTCCTGGCTGCATATACTAACCGCTAACATGCCCACCTGAATCTGATGACCCCTTTCTCAACACCCAGCATCCCTTCCTCCCTCAGCATCCCTTCCTCCCATAGATTGCCTTCTTGAAGCTTCAAGAGTTGACTCGAAGCTTCAAGAGTTGACTCCAGCAGATTGTTAGGATGGACGCCAAGCATTTTACTCAAAATTGAAATCCTGAGTCACAGGAGATGCTGGTTATCATTTTACACTCAACCTACTGGCCTAGCATCCTCCAGATCCCCTCCTGGCCACACATATGAACCAGGCCCTGGCTTTTTGGTAGCATGTGCTTCTCCTCCTGCAGTGGGGCCTCCCTTCTGTCATGCTATATCCTAATACTAGTTCTTTGTAATAAAAACAAAATCTCCTTGAAGGTGCTAAATAGCAAATATTTTAGGTTTTGCAGGCTGAGGTGAGGCATATTTTTCAGTCTAATAAGAATGGAATTCATTTGGAGATTTTTAATTGGGATTCCCTGACATGAAGTCATTGGTAAAAACCATCTTTAGGTCACGAACCATGTAAAAACAGGTAGCAGGCTGGATTTGACTGGCAGTCTGCCAATCTGCTCTGGAAACAGTACTTGTTTGATGAAGATGACCTCTTCTATAAATCACCTACCACAGGTGAGGCCTCCAGATAGTTTTACTTACAGGAGGGAGCCACTGCTGCTGGCCCAGCAATTTCAGATAATATAGCACATTCTTCCAGAAAACCCATCCCAGGTTCTTGGGGCCCACTCCTTATCTGGACCCTAAACCCTAGCAAGAGAGATTTATATGGGGAAATATACTTCTTAAAACCACTGCCCAATCAAATCTTGGTCTTTCATGGAATCTTGTCATTGCAGGTTTAAGCTCCCAGGTGCTCCACTTGGTTTCTAGGTCTTTTTTACAACCCAGAAGGACCTGCATTCCTATGGTGGACCATTGCTGGAGGCTTGGGAGCATGGAAGACCCATGGGATGGGTAGAGACCCTGTGAATATGGCTCACACCAGGTGCATGAACTCTGCCTCCCCAGAATCTCAGGTTACCTAGTCCTCAGAGTGGATTTTCCTAGTTCAGCCTGCATCCCGGCGCCTCTGGCAATTCCTGGGCACTGCCCATCTGAATCTGCAGAACACCCGCTGGAAGAATGACAGGTAGGGTGGACCTGTGAAGCCATAGGAGGCCGAGGTAAAATTCCATAGTCTACGTAAATGCTTATAAGCTGTGAGGAGCTGCCCAGAATTTGGACACAGGTCTGTCCCAAGCTCATTATGTGAAGTCCACAATAACCTGTACCTGCTAATCTGGGAGTGTTTCGAGCTAGTATGAAAAAAAAATTAGCATTTTATATTTAAAAAACAAACGAATGGTGGTTAGTGACTGCCAATTTAAGGCACCCAAAATGAAGGACCTCTAGCTAGAAGAGATGAACAGGACTCCTACATTAAAATAAGGGAAGAGCAGGACATTACAAATGGCTAAGAACAGCACTCTAGTCTCATGGGAGGCTGGGACTGTGTGCTTCTATTTTAATACTCTTGGGGATTTGTATTCAGTCACCATTTCTGCCACTCATTTAATATTTTAAAAATCAAACTTTTAATTTAGCCTTGGCATAGGAATAGAGAAATCTTATATTTCATGTGCTAAATTATTTTGAAATTCACACTGAAATACAGCAGTATTAAAACAAATTCTCTTAAACCACCCATTTTGCTACTTTTTGGTGAGTATATAGTCGGTGCCAGTCATTGTGGAAAAATCTTTATTTTAAGAAAAAAATTTAGTTAACAAAAAAATTTAACAAGTTTCACTTAGCAAAATACACCCAAAAGGAAATCACAGTACAAAGAAAGTTTTAAGTCAAGGCCTCACCAATTCCTACAGTATTAGTAATGTGTCTCAATTTTCAAAACTAACTTATTTTTAAAAGCTTAAACTTAACCTAAAAGATTTTAAATGAAAATAAACTAGAATGAACAAACATGAGAAATGTTCCTTTTTGAATTAGGGATCTAGCACCTTGAGTTTTCCAAAAAAGTACGTCTCCCCAATGTGTTCACGGTGATGTGGTGTAAAAGATCCATTTAATGTACTCAAAACTACTTTAACTCAGATAACATCACTCTGAAGTATACTACCAAAATGTTAATTGAGAAAAGCTGAAAATAGTTTTAGTTTACTCAATATCACATGCTAGAAGAAAGTTTGCATGAGAAAACACTGAAGAGGTAATTTTTTAATCCAGATTTCACAAACTCATGGTGCAAAATGGGTCCCACATCTTTCTCTAGAGTAGTAACTGCTTTTCACTGCTTGTTGGCTGCCTGTGAAAATTTTGATTGCAATAACTCAAATGCTCCTACAAAACTAGTCATACCCACCCATGCTGTTCTGGCCTCCATAGCCAGCCCCATAACAGCCACTCACAGACTGGCTCTCGAGGCCACTGTAAGTGGACTGGGCCGACACCCCCATGCCTTGCATCATCTGGCTGCTATATGCCCCATTGCTGGCCCCAGTTGTGGAATTCAGGAAAAGTTCTATGTATCTGTGTTGCATGTTGGCCCGGTCTTTGGACATTGCTGCCACAGCTTCTTCATGAGTGGCAAACTCAACATCGGCTTCGCCCGTCACTCTTCCATCAGGGCCAATCTCAATGTGGACTCTCACAGGGTTGAGTGGAGAGAAGAAGTTGTAAATGTCGTTCTCTGTGGCTTTGTATGGCAGCCCTCTCATGTGAACACAGTGTCCAGTGGTACTCTGGACAGTGAACTCGCCGTCTCCATATCTGTGGTCATACATGCCTGAGAGACAATAACTGAGGTCTCTCCCAAACAGATCAGTGGTGAAGCCGTAGCCATCGCTGAGGCCGCTGTACTCCTCATAGCCCCCATAGCCTGCACTATAAGCACCAGACCTCATCCTCTCCAGGCCTGCTTGCTTGACAATGCCAATATACCTTCTGGCTGTGCCAGGGCGGTCATAGGGCCCTGGCCGCTGTACAGACATGAACTTCAGAGGGGGATCCGAGTATGACCTAACTTCTTCCTGACTGC
Source organism: Proteles cristata cristata (assembly GCA_017311185.1). Classification (NCBI taxonomy): domain Eukaryota; kingdom Metazoa; phylum Chordata; class Mammalia; order Carnivora; family Hyaenidae; genus Proteles; species Proteles cristata. The sequence goes on from JAESUZ010005475.1 coordinate 2,176,661, forward strand.
TCTTAAACACTTCAATATACCTGTGCCCTATTCTCTCCTTGTGCTTCCCTAGGGCCTTCTCAGCTAACTCCTGTGAGGCAAACTGCACAAAGGCTTCCCCTGTAATCTTGCCCTCGGGGTCCACAGGCAATGTGATCCCGTTTGGCACAATTTCCAACCCTGAGAAGAACTGAACAATTTCTTCCTTGGTGCATCCAAATGGGAGTCCTCGGAGCCGCACGAAGCCATCATTGGCGGTGTCGGCACTGTTTGGACCACTGTGCTTCAACACCCAATCCATCTCGGTTCTGTGGGACTTGAACACCTCAATGTACCGGTGTCCCATGCTTTCCCTGTCTTTTTTAAGGGCCATTTTTACATCATCTTCTGATTCAAGTTCAACAAAAGCCTCACCACTCTGCCTGCCTTCTCTAGTGTAGATGAAATGAACGCCTGCAGCCCCATCATGTATTGTGCAGTCAGAAAGGAAATTCTGCACATCCTCAACAGAGCAGGACCAGGGCAGGCCACGGAGCTTGACCACAAAGCCTTCACCTCCCTCGGGGCCCAGCATCATGGACACTTGAGAGGACAGACGTCAAACAAGCTTGGGTGCAGCTTTTTGTGGCTGAAAAGAAAGCAGAAACTACTTTACATAATTTTTCATTTATTATGTACAAGAATATGCAGTAAATGTTTTGATTTTACAGACAAAAAAGATTAAATATGTTAAGAAAATATACCAAATACATTTGAGCTGAGTCAATCCCAGATCGCCCCCCAAATGTACATATTACTCAGACTGAAAAAGAATAAATTAGGAGACTTAAAAAAAATAAAATAGGTTTATCACTATCAGTTCTATTGGTCAATTATTTTAAGTTCTAGAAGAGAAGACAAAAGAATGAAGTCAGTCAGTATTTAGAAATAGAGAACTTTTCAGAACTGGAGGAACACAGGAAATTACACTGGTAGAGTAAAAGTCAAGAGGATAGGTGTACCCTGGTGCCATGATCATAGAGGAATTAATACTGGTTAGGTTAGACCAAGAGCATTTTCTTGTTGTTAGAGAAAAAGCAGAGCAAGTAAGTAACATATGAAAGGTCCAACTGCACTAGTATAAGGGAAAAACAATTACTGACAAACTACTACTGAGGCATTTTCATAATTTAATTTAAATACTTGACAAAATCACTCTATGCAGCACTTTTAAAATTGCCGATGTGCAAAAGGATGATTTTGTAATGATTTCAGTCCTTCCCCCTACAACAAAAGGAACTCATATGCTTTCTCCTTTTATTGTACGTGCCCAGTGAAACAGCCCAGGAAGATTAAGGATCCGTTTCACGATTGTACTGAGTGGCTTAGCAGCACACATTTTGGACCAGACAGTTCCCTGTTGTGGGGAACAGGCCTGTGCACCGCAGCATGTCAGGCAGCATCACTGGCCTCTAGCCACTAGCTGCCAGAAGCACCTCCCTCTCCAGTTGTGACAACCCCACATCTATCTCCCAACATTCCCAAATGTTCCCTGGGGGTAAAAGTGCTCCCAGGTGGGAATGACTACTGTAGAATCAGGGTCACCAACTTTAAAATGGGCCCCTGATACTGCCTACAGTTCTACCACACCAACTCTCCCACGGCCCTGAGTAATCTCTGGCAAATTCCCCCAATCTTCTCATCTTTGGGTGATCATCTAGTTCCAAAAATTTATAGGGAAGAAGTTGCTTCTCCCATTAGCTGACATTAGCAGGATCACAATCCTGCTCTGGTCCCAAATCCATTCACCCTCGAGAAATTCTTTATCTTCAGTCTTCACGGAACACAACCTCCTTAGTAATGTGTACGCCCATAATGTCATAATCTACCTTCCTTGACCTCAACTTTCCCTCCAGCTACTTGCTGACCCTCTCAGTAAAAATCTCCTCAGAAGGCAGGCCTCTACTGTCCCCTCTACTGCTCACCATAAAAAGGGCAAAACCTTTCACTCCACTGGGAAGAAAAGAGAATTCTCTTATCTTCATTTTACTTGTTCCCACAGCAGGATTTAAGCATTCCCTTCAGAAATCCTTTCTCCCTTTGGCTCTTATAATGTAACCATATCCTGGTTTTAGATAGGTTCTCCCAGCTTCTTCCTGTGAATCTTTCTTCAACATTCAACTGCAGGGAATCACTGGACTTGGGAGTCCTTTTCTAGGCAGCCTCACAGGATCCTGGTCAACTAGTTCTGGGCCAAAGACACCCAAGTCCCCAGCCTTAGGCTTCCTGAGACCCAGACAGGTGCAAAACTCCCATCCACAGCTTCTATACACCACAAATGAAAGCAGCATTTTTCTCTGACACTCTTTTACAATGCTCTGGCTGCAGGCATAAAAAGCCTTACCTGTCATCCCAAGATTCTGGAAAGAAAATGGAGTAAACCTTGGACAACTTCACCCAATGAATTCATTATCTCTCTGGAATGATCCCATTCACCACCCTAACCCACATTCCCAAAACCTATTCAGGAACTCTTGCATTCAACAAATAATAAAAGTTTCTCACAATTCTATACTCAGTCCCTAGCCATTCAAGGCACAGTAAGAGCTCAGTAACTCCTTCAATTGTCAAACTTTCTTTCTGCATTGCCTTAATATCCCTTTCTACTTCCTCATTTCTAAATTCCAGTACCAACAGCCCATGCCAGGATACTCTTACCTGGTTCTTCTTCTCCAAGTCTAACGGCTAGCTCTTACTGCAATCCAACCTGCAGCTCAAGTGTTCTCCCAGAACTGACTTTATGTCATTCTCCTGTTCTAAGTTCTCAGTGGCTTCCCACTGGCATTGGAGCACAAACCACAGTATTAAGGGGATGCTCAGACCTTGCAACTCTGGCCTCCAACACAATTATCTAGTTTACAGGACTCCTATTAAAATAACAAAAAAAACAAAAAACCCTCCTTTATCCATTTTCTTATGCCTGGAATGTGCCAAGCTTTCTGCTCCCTTGCATTTCACACACATCATAATTATCTCTCCAAATACACTCCACCCAACCTTCTGTCTAGTTAAATCCTACTAATCCTTAAAGTCTCAGCTTGAACATATTACCTTTCCACAAGATCTTCCCCTTTGAATTAAGTCTTACGGTTCTACAAATGTGTCTTCAAAACTGCTTGGAAAGCCTACCAGGGACAGACTGTGTCTGTTCCACTGGTCACTGTGGCCCCACCCCCAGCACAGCAGGCCCAAGATTAGCAAGAGATTAATTGATGGCCATGTGAGGTCAACACCTCCCTCTACAATATGGTAGTCTAGGCTGAAAGACATGCAGGAAGCATAAGAGAACACAAACATTTCGTAAGAATTACTTAAAATACCTAACAACATTGTACAGATTATAAATGCTTTGCTTCAGAAAATAAAGTTTCAAAAGCAAAGTGACTTCTCTGAAAAGTACATTCTTTTCTCAAACACATGTCTACAAATATTCAATATAAATTAATTTATGCTCTGGAATTATTTTTCTTTTCCACTTCTCACAAGAAGTCCTAGGACTTGTAATTCCTTATTCTTCTTTCAACGAAACTCAAACCTAATTTTAGATGCAAACATAACTCAATATCTTCACTTTGTCCTCAGCATCTTCTACATTTGGATTCCTTGTGGAGTTCCACAGTAGTCAGAACATTAACTAAAACTCAGTAGAAGAATGCTATGGATTTCTGCTCAATCTTAAATTTAGAGCTAAAAACAAAACTTTCATTTCACAGTAAGAAAATCTCCTGCTTAAATATACGAAACGTAAACAGAAATTACTTTTTTTTAAAGCGCTCACCTTAAAGAACAACCCGGGGGGGATGCCCACAGTCTGGTGACACTCCTGGTAGGTAACGAATTGTCCTAAAAAAGAGTGATATGGCCGTCTGCCTCAGTGCTCCAGCACTCACCAGAACAACCAGGGGTGGTGGTGCTGGCGCTGGGATGGGTTCCAGTTCCCTTTCTCCAAGGAAGGGCAGGTTGAGACTGCTGCAGTTCCTTTATAGCCAGAAGTTTCCATAATTAAAGCACACACCCAGGACAGCCCCCACAGCATTTAAAAGGTTTACCTTTTCATAGGGTAAAACAGAGGATAACGGCAAGGAAACACCTCACTAACCTTGATGAGATGAGACTTAGAAAACTCTAAGCTCTGAGGAAATCTAAATACCGAGGGTGGGAGGGGCTTCTTCAGGGAGGGAATGGAGTAAGGCCTGAACAGTCCCTGGTAGGGACCTCAGGGGCAAGAGGTGAGAGACTCCAGATGCAGCCAGACCTTTTCTGGGATGAGCTCCATAGTCAGCTTGCTAGAAACCATTCAACGGAACTTACAATTTACAAGAATCCTTGGGGGGGGTCAGGGTGGAGATATTCAAGTCTTTCCTTCCCAGTTTTATTTGGTAACTTCATTTCTTGTGACCTGTATTTGCTCTAACATTGATATTTTATTTAACTGACAAGAATATAAGATGTTAAATTACGCTTTTCAGTTAAAAAAAAAAAAAATATCATCCCTACCACTGTCCACCCACAGCCAAGTGATGAAGGTGTTCCAAAGGACCAGGATATATGAAGTCCAAGGAGTACATGGAGGACTAAATTACATTCTTAGTTTGGAAAAGTCCAGTTAATTTCACTGAGAGCAACCGTGTTAAAGGTAAATTTGTCTTAAGAGTCTCCTGTGATTATTACATAAGATACTATCCTGGTACTGTTGGGGGAACCCTGTTTGGGGGAACCCTGTATAAAAGTAAAGAATTAACAGTTTAAGAAGTAATTAATTTCAAACTCTCTGGAAGATGGTTTTCAAAAACCTTAAATCGTCCCTCCCTCTTGCCACCAGAAAAGAGTGGAATCTGAAAGGTAGAACCCAGGCATCTTAAATGACCTGATTCCCTTCTTTTATGGTTTACTCCAGCTCCTGGTTCCTTCCAGTGTGTTCTGCATACCAACATCTTGGGGACCAGACCCTCCTTGGATATGCGCGTGCAGGGGCGGCCAGACACACTTAAGGCCAATTTTCACAAGACTAAAACGGGCGTGCATGACCGTGAACACACACGTTGAAGCATACAGAGCACAAATCTCACACAAGTACCACATTATCATCACTGGAGTGTGAAAAAAAATACTGCTCTTCGGTCCCGCAACTGGAGATTCTAATTATCTGTACTGTACAGGAAGTTGTTAAAATGTGAGATTCTAAAACAACGCATATGATGGGATACGAAAAAATTCTGCATCTCTAACAGACTCCTAGGGCTCCTGGGAGGCTCTCCAGAATGTGCTTTCTCCTTCACTCTACTGGTTAGACGGGATTTAGTTCGGATTCAGGTAGATCCAATCAAGATAAACAGGGCGCGCCTCCGAGTGCCATGACTGATTAGGTTTATCTACGGAGTACACAGGGTGGCTTAAACCCCCATCTTGTTCAGGAAAGGGTATTCAGTAGGACCTTGGCTTTACCCCCTTTTAGGTCTGTGTTGCAGTAGGACCTAGGGATCAATTTCGCCTTTATTTGTAAATAAATATTAACCTGCAGCCGGTTGCACGCAAGAGCAAGGTTGTCCTAGGTGTCTTAATTACTCAGAAAGTTCTACTCTTAAACTACAGTGAGAAAGAGACGCTGCCTCAGGATTACGCAATTAACATTTTTGCTCTAAGACTTACCGCTGAAGGGAGCAGAACTGATTTCTATTTTCAAACAAGCGCAGTTTACAGCCAAAGGACCCCTAATTCCACCCGACGCTTAAAAACGCAGAAGGCTCCGGGAAAGTCCAGGTGCGTCTCCTTTTGTTATTAACCTGAAATTGAAACTGCGCTCTTAAGCTCGCAGCCGCGGGCCGCCAGGGGCGCGAATGAGCGATTTCGGCGGGAAGCACAGCGGCGCTCACAGGCGCTGAGCTCCTGGGGCGGGGTACGCGGACGAGGTGCGGGGGGGGCGCCTCACTCGTCGTCTACCTGGCGGATCCGAGAACCTACGCTCAGCTCAGCCCCACAGGAAGGCCAGACCCCAGAGCGCCCCGTCGCGGGGCCTGGGCGGGATCTGCGGGAGCTTCCGGGGCGGGGACGGGACGAGCGGAGGGAAGGGGGAGGAGAGAGGAAGGAGGAGGGGGCAGAGAGGATTCTCGGGCCTCGCGGGAGGGGGGAGGGGGAAGAGGTCACAAGGCGAAGTCTTCCCGGGCCTGGTGGTGGGAGGGGAGACGGGGGGGGGGAGGGGTAAGTTTACGAAGGCGGGAGTGGGAAGTTCTCGGCCGCCGAGGAGGGAGTGAGGTGGAGCCAGCGTTCTCCGTCCCGGCTTCGCGGAGACGCGGGGGAGGGGGCGGAGCTCCCGAGTCGGAGGGAGTGGGGGGGGCTCTCTGGGGCGGCCAGGGAAGAGTTTCCCGGGACCCATGGGGGGCGGAGCTCCTGAGTCGGGTCGGGGGGACTTCCTGGGGCCAAAGGGACGCTGGGGTAGAAGAGTTCCTGGGGCAATGAGGGGGAAGAAAGAGTTCCTGGAGCAGGCGGGGTGGGGGTGGGGAGTTGCGGAGGAGAGGGAAATGAGTTCCCTAGACTCGCCAGGGGCGGTGGGGATATACTGGGGGCTGGGTGAGGATGGATGGGCGGGTGGGTGGGGGTCGTCCGCTCGCAGCGGCTCACCACGACGGGTCCGGAGTCCGGAAGGCCGGGGCGCGGGGCTGCGTCCGGGAGGCAGAGGCCGCGTGACTGAGGGCGGCGGGCCGGACGTGGGTCACGGGGTGTAAAGGAGGAAGTGCCACCGACGGGCCCGCCAAGATGTCACCAATGGAAACGCGTCCTGCAGGTGCGGCCCGCGCGGTCGGCCCAGGCAGGAAGTGGGAGGAAGGAGGGAAGAAAAGCAACTAGGAAGACCGTTCCGAGTGAGTTTTCAGGAAAGGTGCCAAGATGGGGAAAAGTCCATCTCGTACCAGCACACGAGAGGGGTAGTTCCGCACGGTTTAGGCTTAAGGAGAAACCGTAGACTCAAAAAAAAAAAAAAAAAAAAAAGGGAAAATACACCAAACCTCGTTAAGAGAATTTAGATGGAAACTAATGGACAAAAGGGAGAAGCTCTTTCTATATACAGTCTTGTTTTATACATATGGCGATGGGCTCCTATAAATATTTTCCATCAATCTGAAAGATGAATTTTAAAACTCGGTTTTTTAATACCCGAAAAAGAATTACATTTCATGAACCACTGAATCGGAATTCAAACGATCTTGAAAATAATTACTAAAACAACTGCAGTGTGAACAGTGACTGATTTCAAAGAATTTAAGAATTTTACTTGTAATTATGGTGCTGTAATTTTATTTTTGGAGTCATTACTTAGAGATGTATTTGATGTCTAAAATCTGTTTCTAAATCTGAGTGGGATTACAGATGAAAACAGGGTCTATGACAGTAATTATTATAGGTGATGGGTACTGGAGTTTCATTATATTTTTGCCTCTACTTTTCTGTTAAACACCTTTATTAACGAAATTATTTAATAAAAAACTATTAATCTATTTACTAGAAAAAGCTATGAAATTTAGGATTTATACGGAACCTACTAGAGGAGAGTATGCAAAGCCAGACTGGGGGAAATTCTGCAAGGACAAATGAGTTCAGTCTTTCATTAGAAAATAGCTCCAAGGAAAAAGACCAAGTGCACACCTAACTGAATAAAAGACTTTAAAAGAATTCATAACGCACAGAAGCATATTTGAATTTTGAGTCAAATGATAAAAATTTAAGAGATTTTGACACTGACTAAATACTTTAAGGTATAAAGTATTATATTTACTTATTTTATTGAATTGTAGTTATGTTTAAAAAAAACTTGCAGAGATTCACTTGGAAGTATTGGGAGATGAAGCAATCTGCTGTAATTTGCTTAAAAATTAAGTGGGGGATGTAAAGAAAAACTGTCCTTGACTGGTTAATTGTTGAAGCTGGGTGTTAAGATTAAAAATTCAGCCATCCCATGGAAAGTGAGTCACAGATACTAAAAACTGAATCAAGAGAAATAAAACAGTATTTTGAAGAATTAACCACAAAATTGTCCTGTTTTGGGAAAAAATAGTCTACAGAACTAAGGTACCTTGACTGCTTTGTTTTCAGTTTAGTTTATTTTGAGCAGAGAAAGGGAGCCAGAGACAGAATCCCAAGCAGGCTCCTTATTGTCAGTGCTGAGCCTCAGCACACTGGCTTGAACTGACCTGAGTCAAGAGTTGGACCCTTAACGACTGAGTCACCCAGGCACCCCTTAATTTCACCTCTTAAAAACCTCTTCAAAATATATCCTGGGTAATCTCTATGATTGGTGTGCATTTTCTCACTTATTTGAATATATTTCTTGCAGTTAAGTTTTACACATGCCGTCTTGGCTTAACTGGTCGGTGACGCTGGGGAGGCGACTGTTAATAATTGATCAGCTATGATAGGGTTCCTGCCCAGTGAAGGAACAACAAGTACCAAAGACACAGGGGAGCATGCTGTGCCCAGACCAATGAAAGAGGAAAGCAGAGAAGATCTGAGACCAATGAAAAGAGGAAGATCCTCCACACAGCTTAGAAAGCCTGGTTTGGTATTTTGTACTTTAAGGCCAATGAGAAGTCACTTAATTGTTTCAAAATGGAATGTGGTGTAATTTGAGTTTTTGCTTTTTAACAGAACAATCTAGCTGTTATCTAGAAAACTAATGGTGGGAACAGTTGCATAGGGATATGAGAAGCAATGACACGAGTTTGGGAAAAAATGGTGGTACCCTGCAATAAAAACATTGTGGTAGAAATGAAGCCATTGTGAAAGGATTTGAGTGATGTGCAGAAGATACAATTTGCCAAATTAGAGTCATTAACCAAGAAATATTGTGCACTTATTAAAAAAAAATATTGTGCACTTACAAAATGCAGGCACTGTGCTAGGTCCACAGAACAGTGGACTAGGAAATCAATAAAGAAAGAAAGGTGTATGATGACAAATTATGAATGACCCAAAACTAGAAAATAGGGATTAATTTACACTGGGGATCCGAGGAAGTGACAAACCAAAAATGCAAGTGGGGGAGAGAGGATGTGAAACTTTTTCCCCCTGGTATATGTAAGGTTTAAAAGTAGAATTTAGGGGCGCCTGGGTGTCTCAGTTAAGCGTCAGACTTCAGCTCAGGTCACGATCTCACCGTTTGTGAGTCTGAGTGGCCCACTGGGCTCTGTGCTGACAGCTCCAGAGCCTGGAACCTCCTTCAGAGTCTGTGTCTCCCCCTCCGTCTACCCCTCCCATGCTCATGCTCTGTCTCTCAATAATAAAAATGTTAACAAAAAAAATTTAATAAATGTACAACTTTTTGTTCCTTTGTACATTACCCTTATTCCTTCCTCAATGCTTGTTCAAATTTACTTTTTTAAATGCAGCACTCTACCAGGGTCTGGTTTTTGTGTTGGTTGCTTTGTGGCAAATCCTTTATTTTTTTAAGATTTTATATTTTTAGGGCACCTGACTGGGTGGCTCAGTCGGTTAGTTGAGCGTCCAACTTCAGCCTGGGTCATGATCTCACGGTTTTTGAGTTCGAGTCCCACATTGGGCTCAGATCCTCTGATCCTCCCCTGCTCTCTCACAAAAATAAAACATTAAAAAAAAGATTTTATGGGGCGCCTGGGTGGCTTAGTCGGTTAAGCGTCCGACTTTCGCTTGGGTCATGATCTCGCGGTTCGTGGGTTCGAGCCCCGCGTCGGGCTCTGTGCTGACTGCCAGCTCAGAGCCTGGAGCCTGTTTCAGTCTGTGACTCCCTCTCTCTCTGACCCTCCCCTGCTCATGCTGTCTCTCTCTCCTAGAAATAAATAAAAATTAAAAAAAAATTTTAAAAGAAAATAAAAAGATTTTATATTTTTAAGTAATCTCTATATAGTAGTAGAATTTCTAGAGATTCGAACTTACAACCCAGAGATCAAGAGTCCCATGCTCCACCAACTAAGCAAGCCAGGAGCCCCATTGCAAATCCTTTTAATATTCAGCTCTTATTAATTTCAAAAAAGACAATTTTTGGTATTATTTCTGCTGCTTATGTTGGTTTTCCACTTGAACAAAGATGGATCTGGGGAAAAAGCAATTCCTTGCCAAAGAACAGTATATGAGCAGAGCCCAGACCCCTAATTTGTTATGGATAGTTTTCCTGTTCACTGGACATTACACTGGAAACCAAGTCTCTTCTAACCTAGCAATTTTATAAAGTCAGGGGCTCTTAAACATTTCTGGCTGTCAGACAGTCTCTTGAGAATATGACCTAGGTCAGAACCGCAGCTTCAAGAAAACACATCCCCACACAGTTGTACCAAAATTTTCAAGGGACTTGTGCTTCTGAAATGTGAGAATGCTTTAACTTTTTTTTTTCCTTAACATTTATTTTTGAGAGACAGAAAAAGACAGACCCTGAGTGGGGTAGAGGCAGAGAGATAGAGGGGAGAAACAGAATCTGAAGTAGGCTCTAGGCTCTGAGCACTCAGCAAGGAGCCCACACGCAGGGCCTGAACTCACAAACTGTGAGATCATGCATGACCTGAGCCAGTCAGATGCTTAGCCACCTGAGCCACCCAGGCACCCTGAAGTGAGAAATCTGACCCTATCCAAGTTCAATACATAAAGCTATCTCAGAGCTTAAAAGAGCTTTTAAAGAGAAGCTGTAGGTGGATCATTAATTAACATTCCAAATGTTTATTACTATTACTATATTTTTGTCCAAAGGGGATATAGATGATCCGTAAGAAAAAGGAAAGCTATTTTCCATTATTTTTAACTATTAAGCCCTTTAGTTTATGTATGGTAGCTAAGTCTGCGGTAATAATATACTGTTACTCCCAGTGTTCATTTCACAAAATCTGTGTTAATTAAAAAAGCTAAAATCGTATAGTACAATGTTAGGTAAATTATAATGCCTATATTAAAGTAAGGGACAAATTTTTTATCCAACATAGAACAAGCAATTCTTGCTGTGACACTACTGATTGCATTCTACAGATGACTCAACAATCAAAATCCAATTTTACCACAGAGGGGGGAAAAAATATATCAGGTAAAGTTTTCCTAAAAAGAAACACTGCTATTTGACTTCCATTGCTAAAGATAAAATCTGTTCTCAAGTGAGGGATTCATCATCTCTATTAACTGGTAGTGCTTTTCCCACCCACAGTAGGAAATCCGATTCTAGCCTAAGAAATATAAAGAGGAGAAAGTGGGGAATCTGTTAAAATACAACTGCTAGGAAGACAGTCTCCGAATCACCTCCCCTTCCAACTCTCCTGTAGCTCTCTCCTCCTGAGTAAGCAGCCCCTGGATGGGTGACCATTTAGACCCAACATTCAGGAAGGCCTGTGGGCTACACCATCGTCTCCTAGAGCCATGGCTGCAGTACATGCCCACAGTCCCTTGAGCCTGGGGCTCTGTGGAGAGCTGACACTTGGTCAGGTCCCATGCAGCTGCCTGCCAGAGGACCAGAGCACACTGCCCTGGGAGAGCAGAGAACAGAACCAAGAGGAAAGGAATGGGACAAGGCACACCAGTGGCTCAAGCACCCAAAGAGAATGCCATGCATTCAGACAACAGCTTATAACAGCAGTTATCAGGGAATGAGAAGTGCTGAACAAAACCATCCATTTTTTAACAGAAAAAAATGAGCACTTCCAGATACTAAGTTACGGAATATAAAACTTTTTAGTACTAACAATCAAATTTTGAGTTTATAAAGTTAGTAACAAACTGAAAGGATAGCAGCCTAAAAAACAAGTGCAAGAAATGTCTCAAAAAAGAGAAAAAAACAAAAGGAAAAAGATGAAATTTGGAGATCACATGATGTAACATGAGACAAAAGAAATAACATGTCAATAATAGGGATTCCAGAAGGAGAAAGACACAAATAGAAGAGAACAGATAAAGAATGGAAGATTTTCCTGGCTTAAGAGAAACGTGGTTGTGTGGTTCCCAACAGATATTTTTAAAAGACATAACCTAGGCATATGTTGCTAAAACTCCTAAATTTAAAGTATAGAAAAAACTGCTTGGTGAAAGAACAAATTGGGTACAAAGGATAAAAATATGATAGCTGTTAACCACATGCTCCTACTGAACATTTGAAATGTGACAAGTACAAATTGACATGTGCTGGAAGTATAAAACGTACACCGAATTGCAAAGATTAAAACAAGAGTATAACATCTCAATTTTAAAATATTGACTACATGTTGGAATATTTTAGATAATAGTTCATGAAAATACATATACTAAATTAAAATATTAAAATTCATCCCAACTTATTCTACAAGGCCAGTATCACCCTTCTTTATGGGCTCAAAATTTCATCATTAGAGTAGGCCATAATCCATTATCACTGGTGTCCTTTTAAGAAGGGAAAATTTGGACACAAAGATGAGGCAAGATACAAAGACAGCCATCTAACAAACCAAGGAGAGAGGTCTGGAATATATTATTTCCTCATGGCCCTTTGAGGGAGCCAACCTTGCTGATGCGTTGATCTAGGACTTCTGACCTCCATAACTTCAAGACTACAAATTTCTGTTAAGACACCCAGTCTAGAGTATTTTGTTATGGCAGCTCTAACAAACTAAACACTCTGATACCAAAACCAAACAGACTTCACAGGAAGAGGTAACTACATACTAATATCTCTTAAGAGTAAAGGTGCAAAATTCCTCAACAAAATACTACAAACTGAATCTAGCAACATGTAAGAAAAGTTATATACACCATGCCAAAGTGGGATGTATCCCAAGAATGCTTAAGGGTGCTTCAATGTTAAATGTTCTTGAATTAGATAGTGGTGGTTTTTTACAACGCTATGAATTTACTAAAAACCTCTCATTTGTACTAAGTGAGCTGTATGGTATGTAAATTAAAAATGAAACAAATTACATTTGTCATTCATGTTCTACTGGACAGCATAATTCTAACCAAATATTGTGTAAAGCAAAACAAAGACCCTAGGAGCTGTCAATAATGGATCATCTTTGCAATGCAGATAGACTAAGCAGGAAAGACTGTAACAGAAATTTGTAATATTCATACTAGGTGAGGATTTCTGTAAGAGGCCTACTGTCTGAGAAACTTAATAGGAATTGAGAATTTTCCATTCTAGTCTTTTTTTTTTTAACCCATTAATGATTATCACTTTTTGTACTGTTTAAGAGATCTTTTTCTTAGCCCAAATCCATATGGATATTTTTCTTTTTTTTTTTCAATTTTTTTAATGTTTTATTTATTTCTAGGAGCGAGAGAGAGAGACAGCGTGAGCAGGGGAGGGTCAGAGAGAGAGGGAGTCACAGACTGAAACAGGCTCCAGGCTCTGAGCTGGCAGTCAGCACAGAGCCCGACGCGGGGCTCGAACCCACGAACCGCGAGATCATGACCTAAGCGAAAGTCGGACGCTTAACCGACTAAGCCACCCAGGCGCCCCCCATATGGATATTTTTCTTAACTTCTGCTTTGTCATCTGCATTTTTGTTTTGATCAACAATCAACCTGGAATTGGTTTTCCATTTCCAAGAGTGTTAGAATTAGTTTACCAAGTTTCCACAGGTTAATTTTGCTCATGAGCTGAGATTAAAAAGTTCCTGAAGAAATTATCAGCTAACCAAATCCAGCAATACCCAAAGCAATAATCATGACCAAGTTGGGTTTATTCTAGGAATGCAATTGTAGCTCATCATTTCAAAGTCAAGCCCTGCAATCTGTCACACTGACATTAATGAAGGTAAAATGAGTTAACTAAGAATTTTTCATGTTTTATGAGAAATGCTAAGAAATATCCTACACAATAGAAGGAAAAAAATAGATGAATTCCACAAACCATGACCCCAAACCCAGAATACGGGAAAATACGGAAAAATTTAATTACATAAATACGAACAAACAAAACCTAAAACAAAAACCTCCAAATCTCTTATGAATAGCTAAAAAACACTAAGCTAAACAAAAATACCAGGCTAAAGTGGGAAAGATATTTGCAATTTTTTCCCAAAGAATTAATATCCCTAATATATAGAGCATCTAAAAAGAGATAGTTCAACTACCCAAAAAGGAAAATGGACTAGAGGTATAGTAGGCAGAAATGACCTTAAACATGAAAAGATACTCAACTTTACCATTTAAGATAAAATTTGAAGTAACATTTAAAATATCTACCATATTGGCAAAAAATACAGAATTTTGAAAACACATTCCCTTGGCAAGGCTATAAATACGCAGGCACTTTCAAATACCCTCTGTGGAAATATTAAATGGCTCCCCAAAAAGCAAAGACACCTGCAAAGGCTACTCATCGACTCCACTTCTAATAGGAAAAGGCTAGAAACAACCCAACTGCCTACCACTAGAAGTCCAGTTGAATAAACTTTGGCAGACCCACTTAAGAAAGGTATCAAAGACCACTGTGGTTCTGTCAGAGTCAGGAACTAATTTGAAGGGCTCCCAATGGCCAGAAAATTAGAATAATTGTGCACCAAATTATACGACTAAAAGCCACAGTGGATTAAAACACATCCTAATGATACCAGAAAAAGGGTCTTGGCACATGGTAGAGATTCAATAAATTATGTTAGATATGGATACATATAAATGAATCAAAAACTTAACGTGCCATTTAGTAAGTACAACTTACAGTAATCAAATGATCAACAAAGAACATTTCCTCCCTATAAAAGTATTCCTGCTAATAAATGAGAAAGAATATTTAAAATATCACTGTTTTAGAAACATCAGCAAAACAAAGGGTCTAGGGAAAAGACCATCAATGGCTGCTAACTTCACTAAGGGGGAACGCCAAGAAGTGCCTCAGGGAGGAGTACACAGCCCCACCAGTGAAGTATTATTTCCAAAAAGAAAATCTCAACAGAACCAGAACTACCATTTTATAGGAAATGCAGAGGTCAGATTCAAACAGCACGAATGTAATCAGAAAAACCGAAAGCCTGAGGAAGGAACTCTGTGACACTCTACCCAATTCTTTAACAAAGAAAATACCTCTAGATTGCACTAAAGTAGCTACTTGCCACACTTAAAATGTGGCTGGTACAACTGAGATGTGCTGTACGCACTGGATTCTGAAAAAATTTTAAATATAATTTAAAATTACACGGGCAAATATTTTTTATATTATTTTTTATATATTACATTAAACTAAATTATTAGACTGAACTACACCGGTTTCATTTTTCTATTAAAAAATGTGAAATTACTTATGTGGCTTGTATTGTATTTCGTTGGACAGCACTGTTCTGGATCAAAACAGAATGAGAGATGTATCTACCAAATACAAGGTGTGACCTTGTCTAGATTCCAATTCAAGCCAGCTGTGAAAAAATATTATACAGTCAGGTACATTTTAACATGGGGTACTTAATGATCTCAAATAATTGTTTCTTCAGGTGTAATAATGGTATTGTAGTTCTTTTTTTAATGTAGAAATGTAAGCCGAACTATTTATGAAGAAAAGCCTTATTATGTCTGGAATTGTAAAATAGACTGGTCTTAGGTGAGGCCTGATTCTCCCTCTGACCTTCCCAAGAGGCCTCTAGTTTTCCCCAAGAACAGCAATTCAGGGCAGTAAGTTGGGGGCAGGGTCCTTGACAGAGTAGGACTGTTTCTGTCACACAGATCTGAGCCCTAATTGCCAGCTGTATCCATTCCCCCCCTCCTCCCGGAAGTGACTTCATTTTCCCCTGGGCCTCCATTTTCTCATCTGTAACAGGGATAACAGCAAAAGCCCCCTTACAAGACTCATGAGCATGTGACTTAAAAACATGATAAAGCTCCTAGCTCGGTGTCTAGACCCAGTAAGGGTCAATTAATGTGCTTCTACAAAAGTCTGGGAACCAGAGCTCAGATTGAGGAGGAGACTTCATCCCGTTTTTTGTAACCCCTTCAGGCACTTAGCCTGGATGGACACCATAGGTCTTCAGAGTCTCCTTCACAATTTTGGCCACATCTGACGACTAACCTATTTATTTAATCAACCCTTTGACTAAAATCAATTCGTATTTTTACTTGAATGTTTTATGTTTAAAGGGAGCTTTGTAACAATGCTCTTAAGTGAAAACCAGTCACTTGTCAGTTAAAAAAAGCAATACCACAAAAAGAATGTTAAAATAGAAATAAAAAGGAGACCATAATATACAATGAACCAAATCAATTTATAGAAATGCATAAGGCACCAGAAATGACTAAAGATGGACTCGCTTAAAGATTAGTAATTGGTAACATCATAACAATCTCTCCCAACATTCATTAAATTTACTCACATATTTTAAAATGACGAATCTTCTCTAAACACTGAAAATGTCACAACACTTTTCACTGACATATCCTAATATTTTATCTAACCGGAGAACCCGAAGTATTTTCACTCACTAAAAATTCAGAAACATAATTAATCATTAAAAACGTGACTAAAAGTAATAGGGCGAATTAGATTAAGATAGGGATTTTCGACGTTGTTTTGAACTGAAAAGAGTATTTATCTGCAGTCTTCAAACCTCTTCCAGCTCCACCAGGTTCCGGACACCTCGGCGCCTCCACCCCCCCAATCCGGCGGTTCCCCCCCTTAGCGCGCTGCCGCTCGCGGGCTCCTCTCCCGCCACGCACGCGGCCCAGGGGCAGGCATGAGCCCGGACGCCCCACAAATAGTTGTGAGTATTCGACAAGGAAACACGTTAGTTCATCCTAGGGCCTCCGGGGAAGGAAACTACTGCGAAAAAAGCGTCCCGCGGGCAGGCGGGCCGGGACGGAAGAGACGCCGGGCTGGGGTCCTGCAGGAGCTGGAGGGCGGGGGGAGGGGGGGGCTCCCAGGCCTGGGGATTTGTCTGGCAGGCAGTTCGTGGGGGGTTCCTGAGAGCCCCCTTAAAGGTACAGATCAAAGGGGAGGGGCCTGTGGCCTCTCAACCGTTTCTATGAAAGACCAGGGGTCGGTCGAGTCCCCGCGCGACTCGCTCGGCGTCACCAGGCCGCCCAGAGCCACTTTCAGCGAACCACGAGGGTTCACTGAAGGTAGAGGGCGCAGCGCAAGCGCCGGCAGAGTCCAGAAGTTTCTTAGGCGCAGTCAAGAATCAGCAAATATATATTCAAGAATACAAAGAAATAAAGCACAAGGAGAAAGAAATGGCCGATTAAGCACGCTCGGCAGAAGTGTGGTCACCAGGCATAGATAACGAGAACCAAAGAGTTTCACCCAAAATGCAAACACTATACCTCTAAGAGCAGGAGACAAACGCAGACGGGCGACCAGGGCACACACGCCGCCCGGAGAGGAAGAAAAGGCCGCAGAGATCGAAAGTGGAGGCTCAGCGAGCGGGAACGTGGGAGGGGGGAGGAGTCAGCTCCCAACCAGTCTGGTGCAACTCAACCACGTGAAAGTACTGCTTTCATTTTTAAATGAAGCCCCTCTCCCACGGTCGCCGGGTGCCCTCACGGTATTCCTGGCAGGGGCGCTCAAGCTCTTCTCCCCCTGGAGTGCGCCTGCCTCCCCTAGTCCTAAATCTCAGCCCAGCGGTCTAGTCTTCGAGAGTCAGGCCCTGGATCTGAGCCCGTGGTCTACTCCCCGACTGTAAAGCCCTTGAACGCTGACCCCACCTCCCCAGACCCAAATCTCAGCCCCACTATTCCCACCCCCAGAGGGTCCAATTCTCTGTCGGTCCCATTTGTGAGGCCCTTCAGCCTCCGACCCGCTCGCTGCCCGTCCCGCCCCTCACCTCAGGCTCCGAGTCTCCACGCTCTCGCTCTTCTTCACATCCGGCACCACGGTCGTCCCTCCGAGCACCTAGAGGGTGGAACGCGGGGAACTTGGCAGTTGTAGCAGAGGCAGTTGAGGCTTGTTTACCATCACCATGGAAACCCCTGGCAGCGCGCCCTGGGCGAGGCCTCCGACAGGCGGGGTCTGGCGCGCGGCAGGCCCGAGTGCAAAACTCCCGCCCGTCGGGCGCACGAGGCGCTTCCGGCAGCCCCACTATTCTGGGCTTGCCCGGCCCCCGCTCGCCCCTGCACCCCAGCACCTGGGAGCAGCAGCCCCGAGAGCCCGCGCCCCCGTCCCACTTCCGGCCGCTGGCGTGACCGCCAGCCGGTTTCCCCACGGAACCCCACCTTCTTCTCCAGGAAGACGCCGCGCAGCGCTACTTCCAACACGAAGCCGGAAAGACGCAAAGAGCTCGGCGCGGCGGGGCGGGGCCTCCGCAGCTGGCGACCGGGGGCGGGGCCGCGAGGGCGCCATTGTGACGCAAATGGAGTGGAGCCAGGGATTGGTCGGCCGGGAGCGGGGCAAGGCCCGGCCTGCGGAGGGGGGGCAATGCCCAGGAAGGGAGCGGCGAGATCTTTCTCAGTGAGGTTTTGAGGCGGGGTGCGCGGGGTGGGGGAAATGATGAGCCGTATTAAGCTCCTGAGGATACTGACTCAGTACCCCCACTAAACAGTAAACCGAAAGGACCCCTGGATTGAGGACAAGCATGAGAAAAGAAAATGAGAGTTACTTCCTGTTGCGAAAAAAAATAGGGAACTGAAAACACTAAGAGGGATAAAAGCGGCCCGATTGGAGGATTTAGGGAAGGATTAGCAGGTTTACTGAGGTTGCTCACGTATTATCACTTGGGCTGAGAAACCTCTGTTCTCTGAAGGTGACCCAGAAAGACCCAGGGAGAATGCAAGGTTTTCAGTCACAGAACACCTGAGGCTAGACTGGATAGAAATGGCGACCCAGCTTGAGTTAGTGGAGATTTTCTTGCTGTGTCCTGGGGCTAATTATTACTACCATTTTATTTTTGGAGACTCTCTTCTTGTAAGAGGAAGAGATCAAGACGATTGATCATAGGTTATGCAGATTATTTTAAAATCACTGGTTAGGGGCTCTTGGGTTGGTCAGTCGGTTAAGCCTCCGACTCTTGCTTTCAGCTCAGGTCAGGGAGGTTCCTGAGTTCAAGCCCACAACTGGTTCTGTGCGACACTGCAGAGCCTGTGTGGGATTCTGTGTCCCTCTTTCTCTGCCGCTTCTCTCTCTCAAAAATAAATAAAAAACCAGTATATTTTTAAAAATAAAATAACTGGTTAAATTACGGGAATGCTTGGAGTAGCGGCAGATGATGAGTGGATGACAATATTAGAGGGAGGAGCTGTTTGTCAAAAACAGTTGATTCCAGGAAAGAAAAATGAAAACTTAAGAGCTATCAGAGGGGGTGAAAATGTACAAGGAGAAAATTAAGGCAAAATTAGAAAGTCCTACAAAAATCAGGTAGGTATTCTTGGGAAACCCCACAATGAGTGTTACAGCTCAGGCTGTAGAGAAGCCTGTTTCTGGAGAGAACATGTAAGCAGCAAATTTGAGGCAGATATTAAAATTATATCAGAATTAAGGGACTGTGAAGCCAGATCCAAGAAAATGTGTTCCTATACACAGTTCATTGACTCTGAGCCAAATTGGCTCCTTGATCCCTTCATCAATAGTCTTTGAGAGCTTCTCTGAATGAACAGACTAGGGCCCTGGACTGATTTTGAGCCTCCCTCTAGTCCTAGGAGTTATCCCAGGTGTCCACTATATTTTTTTCCAAGACAAGAGCCAGCACAGTCCTATGTAGATACTCTTTCACAGTGAGGGCTGAAATTGCTCATACTATTGCCACAGATCCAGGCCTTTTCCACAAATGTACAGTTTACCTCACCAACTGAAAAATGCTTGCCCACACCTGGTCTACTTGGATCACCTCAGCTGTGGGGTCTTAGGGGCCTCCATTTTTTTCACCTCTGTGTCCAAAAAAGTGTCTCAGCTTAGCTCTGAAATCTACAGAGATATGTTTTTTCATTGTTGAGAGTACGTGCAGAGAGGTGCACCTTTAAGGTTTGTGGTTTACAAACAATTGAGGGGTGCCTGGGTGGCTGGATTGGTTAAGTGTCCAACTTCCGCTCAGGTCATGATCTCCCAGTTCATGAGTTTGAGCCCCGCATCCGGCTCTCTGTTGTTAGTGCAGAGCCAGTTTGGGATACTCTGCCTCCCTCTCTCTCTGCCCCTCCCCTGCTCACACTCACTCTCAAAAATAAAAATTTTAAAAATAAAAAATAAAAGCAATTGAATTCACCACAAATGAAGATGACCCCAAGATGTATCCTCTCACAGACTGACCCGCCTTTTTATTTCCTGTTGTTTATGTAATTAGATTATCACAAATTTAATACCTTTCAACAAATATTTTAAGGTTGTTTTTTTTTTTTTTTATGTTTTATTTTTTGAGAGAGAGAGAGCATGCACCAGCTGGGGAGGGGCAGAGAAAGGGGAATGGGATCCAAAGTGGGCTCCATTCTGAGAACAGAGTGCCCAACGCAGGGCTCAAACCCACCAACCTTGAGATCATTACCTGAACCAAAGTTGAACACTCAATGGACTGAACCACCCAGGTGCCCCAAGGAGCTTATTTTTAAAACTCTGGGCTCTTATTTTTAAAACTTAGAGGCACCTAGGTGGCTCAGTCTGTTGAGTGTCCAACTCTTGATTTCAGCTCAGGTCATGATCCCAGGGTTGAGGGATCGGACCCTGTGGCAGGCTCCACAGAGCCTACATGGAGGCTGCTTAAGATTCTCTCTTTCTCAGGGCGCCTGGATGGCTCAGTTGGTTAAGCATCCAACTTAGGTTTAGGTCGTGATCTTGCAGTTTGTGAGTTTGAGCCCTCTGTCAGTTCTGTGCTGACAGCTTGAAGCCTGAAGCCTATTTTGGATTCTGTGTCATCCTTCCTCTCTGCTCCTGCTCAAAGGTCTCTCTCAAAACTAAATATTTAAAAAACATCTCTTTCTCTGCCCCTTTTCCTTGCTCACACTCCCTCTACAAAATAAATAAAAAATAAGCTCCTTTGTGGAATCCACTGGTCTATAACAACTGGTACAAAAGTTTGTATTGTCTGGAGTCTATTAAAATTTTCTAGTTACTACCTCTTGAAAGAACACTACCTATTAACTTTTGCCCCCCTCCCTTCCCCAAGAGAGTGTCAATGGGTAGGCAGAATCCCAAGGCTCAGAGAAGGCTTTACTCAAAGCCACAGTATCTGTCAAAAAGCAATGACAATAACAATAGCTTACATGTATCATACCTTCACTGGTACAGTCTGAATACTCAACCTCATTTAACAATCCCAGCAACCCAGCAGTAGGTCTTATTGCCATCATCACCATGTAGTGGAAGGAGACTGAGGTACAGTCACTAAGGTAACTTCCCTAAGGTCACTCAGCTTGTGGCTGGCGGGGCTAAACGCTGGCACTCTGAGGTACTCTGGTTCTATGGTATGCATTCTTAACTGCTGCACACTAGAACCCAACAGAGAGAGAGATTATCCAGGCTGGTTAACAAGCCCTTTTTCCGGCTCCTTTTCCCATTGAGAGAAGAAAAGAAGTAAAAAAGTAAATTGAATTGTCCAGCAGCAGCATAGATCCTGTCCAAATGTAAGGTTTCTCTTTGAGGCTGGCTGGTCTAGGAGGCAGAGATGAGGGATGAGATAACCCAGGGGGGATGCATGTTCGTTCAGCAGTCATAGCCTCATCTGGATAATTTTCTTGACCAATCCAGAAAAATGTACCTTTGTGAAGGAAGTCAGTTGTATGGTGTCAGATGGTAACTAGACTTACTGTGGTGATCACTTTGTAGTACATGCAAATGTCAAATTATGTGGTACACCTGAAACAAATATACTGCTAAATGCCAATTTTACATCAATAACAAAGAAAAAGAAAAATGCACCTTAGGCAGCACTAATGCTTCCCTAGTGGTGATGTCAGTCACCACCACAGAAGGCTGGATCCCTGGGTTATTTGCAGTTCAGGGATTACTTTGCAGTTATTTCAAATAGCATTCTGTATTAAGTAGTGAAAGAGGGATTACAGTACCCCGCTTAGATTAATAGGTACTTGCTTGAATTGGGGTTTTTTGCCTAGCAAGACTGCAGGTGGACTGAGGAATACTGGGCAATATTGTGTGGCTGCCCTTTGACCATTTCCTCATCAGGGCTAGCCAGAAAAAAGCCCTAGTTTGGATGCTAGTGAGCTAAGGTCTGTCTTCACTCTGAGTTGTAAGCTTTTAGCTGCATTATGAGTTTTCCCACCCCAAAGCATGTACAGTTAGATGCCTTCATTTCTATGGGGCCTCAGGAGAGTCAGGAAACTTCATTTGGATCAAGATGACATTGAGATGTCAATTATATTTCAAAAAGTGGAAAGAAAAAAGAGATGTGCAAGATGCCAGGCAGCTTGCAGCTCCTCTCTGCCTCCTTTTCTTTCAGTAACTTTCACTTTTAAAGATTTCTTAAATGTTTATTTTTGAGAGAGCGCAAACTGGGGAGGAGCAGAGAGAGAAAGGCGGATAGAGGAGGATCAGAAGCAGGCTCTGTGCTGACAGCAGAGAGCCCAATGCAGGTTTTGAACTCAGGAACTGTGAGATCATGACCTGAGCCAAAGTCAGATGCTTAACTGACTGAGCCACCCACGTGCCCTAATAACTTTCGTTTTTAAAAATGTTATGGAGTATTTAGGGGTGCCTGGGTGGCTCAGTCGGTTAAGCATTCAACTTCAGCTCAGATCATGAGCTCACAGTCCCTGAGTTTGAGCCCCACATCTGGCTCTGTGCTGACAGCTCAGAGCCTTGAGCCTGCTTCACATTCTGGGTCTCCCTCTCTCTCTCCCCTCCCCCACTCACACTCCATCTCTCTCTCTCTCTCAAAAATAAGTAAACATTAAAAAAAAATGTTTAACTATGGAATATTTAAAACATGCAGAAAATTAGATATTGTACAGATGTAAGATGTTGACATACTATTTCATTGTTTGAGGACAAAAAATTACAGCTAAACCAGTGCTCTGAGGTGCTTTTCAACTTTTTAAAAAACAATTTCTATAATATAATTTTTGAATGATGAAATATTTCAAAATTTGAAAAAAATTTTGAAGATAATATAGTCAGTAGGGGGTATTAAAGTTTTGGGATTAGAGAAGTAACAAAATGTGTGATCATTTATATAAATTTTTAAAAAGAATATTGCTTGCTGTGATACAAGACTGTATGGGTCCTTGTGTGCTATCTTGATCCAGTTTTGAGGCCCTGGCTAGAGGCTGGTCAGTTCCTCTTCCTGAATAAGGCATTAAGTCTGCAACACTAAACATCCCCCTTATCTGACTCTGGACCACCATACACCCACCCTAATTACTCCAGCACCTAGTATCAGGCATTCTGGGACAGCCCCTGTGCCCCAGAGCCCACTGAAATTATTCAAATTAGCCAATCTTCAACCTCTTTGCCCTGTCTAACCCTTTCCTTCCAGTAAAAACCACAACAAAGGTGCTTGCCTTGGAGGAGATCCCCCTTTCTCTGCCTCATGACCAAGCTGGTCCTTCCCCTGAGAGGCCTTGGGTGGCATGATATGTTCTCCCCTAAGAGCCGTGAGTACAGAAAACTACAGAACTGTTTTCTCTCTCTTTTTAAAATGTTTATTTTTATATTTATGTTTACTTTTGAGAGCACCCAGCAGGGGAGGGGCAGAGAGAGGGGGAACAGAAGATCTGAACTCAGGTTCACTGACAGGCTGACAAGATGACAGGATAATGTAGCAAGCCTGATGTGGGGCTCGAACTCATGAATGGCAAGATCATGACCTGAGCCAAAGTCGGATGCTCAACTTTACTGAGCCACCCAGGTGCCCCTGTTTTCTCTCTCATAATCAGTATCTGACCTCATCATACCTCACCCAAGGTAATATAGTGAGAACAATTCCTTCCCAGTGTGGCTTCTCTTTCAAAACCATCATGGTTGGATGGGTGGGAGGGAGCCTGCACTGAGGTTGCCCACAACCCCCTTCCCCCCCAGGACTAGTGCCTTATTAGGGAGTGGCCTCTCCTACGTCCAGTTCTTCAGCAGACTTTGTGCCCCCCAGGGGCAAGTGAGCAAGGAGGCCAGAGTTGGCCAATGACTCTTAAGCCTCACTGCATGTGGGGTAGAGGTGACAAGACAGAAGTGTGGGCATAGGCCATGGGGGCTACAGTCCCTGTGAGAGCTGAATATACGCTAAGCATTTTCATGATCTCTGCTTTTGTTAGAAGTTCTCTCTTTCTCTTTTTTTTAATCACTTGAGAATTATTAAGCAGCAGTGGTATCCTGCTAACATGTATATTTTGACTACTTTATTTATGAAAAACATAAATCCCAAATTTTATCCTGCAAAATTGGAACAAATTTCAGATCTTTATGTTTATAATGGGAGTTGTGAATAATGTTCACTTTGAGGGGCACCTGGGTAGCTCAGTCAGTTAAGTGTCTGACTTTGGCTCAGGTCATGATCTCAGGGCTTCTGAGTTCAAGCCCCGCATTGGGCTCTGTGCTGACAGCTCAGAGCCTGGATCCTGCTTCGGATTCTGTTTTCCTCTCTCTCTGCACCTCATCCACTCACACTCTGTCTCTCCTTCAAAAATAACAAACATTAAAAAAAAATTTTTTTTAAATAATGTTGACTTTGAAAGTTTTTGACCTACAACAGAAAAAAAGAAGGGACAGTTGTAAGTTAAAATTGAGTAAAGTGGTTTAGTATGTGAGTGGCAATGAGAGACACAGGAAAAACAAACAAACAAACATAGAAAGAAAGGATAGGGCTTACTCTTCTGTACAAGGAAGAAAAAAACAAAAATCAACTGTATCAGGGTACCTGGGTAGCTCAATCAGTTAAGTGTCCCATGGAGCCTACTTAAGATTTTCTCTCACCCTCTCTTCCTGCCCCTTCCCACTTGCACTCTATCAAAAACCAAAAACACAACAACAACAAAACCTGTATCACAGCCTCAAATCAAGGATCACTAAGTTGTCCTAAACTCTTGTGATTGTCAGGGCATACCAAGAGGCAGGCCACATGGGGTACTATTAAGAAATCAGTGTCAGTGGCTTCATGCTGTAGCCACCTGGTTAAGCTGAAGGATATTGCCCAGAATTCCCTTCCCTGTGTGTTTCCATTTGGGGAAGGAGCTTTGAGAAAGATCCCTGTGTGAGGTTTCAGGCAGCGGAACCCACAGTTCCTTATCATCCTAGGTGGGTGGCAGCAGCTAGCCTTATAGCCACTGTTCTTCCCGTGAGGCCTTCATTTACTTCTCCTTTCTTGGGCCACGTGTGTGTTTAGCTCAGGAAGGGTCTTCTACTGGATACCCACACTACCAAGGTCAGAGGCAAGAACAAGGGGAATTTTAGCTTCGTCTCCGACTTGTGAGTTCCAGCTGTTCTGGCTGACCTCAATTTTACATTGACCTTCCCTTGGAGACAGAGATGGCTTAACCATCTCCTACAGTGGCATAACTTTCAAATCCCTATAACAAATTATATATACACATTCTCTGGTGGTACTCTTCCTGTCTTTGAACCTTGACAGATATGGAAAGCCGCTCAAAATTTTTAGTTCTGCTTATACAATAGATGGGTATTCAATGACATAGCTGAGTGCTTAGTGACCTCCTACTTAATATACTGGGAAAGATAAATCACCTGATCTGATAAGCAGTTAACTCTGCTGCTTTCCTGACATGTGGCAGCAGAATTTATTTTTTAGGTTATTTGAGAGAGATAGCACGAGCAGGGGAGGTGCAGAGAGAGGGGGAGAGAGAATCCCCAGGTAGCCTTCTGTGTCCATTTTCCTAAAATGATGTATTTTGGTATTGTCATCAGATGTACGATATATATATCTACATACATTAAAAAGCTCTCCACAGATGTACCTAAAAGTGTTAACAAGGTTTCCTTCGTGCTCACGCTTTTCTGAATATTGGGATAGCCACCAATTGCAATTATTCCTGCCCTTTGTCTATTCCTCGTGGTTTCTCCTGTTTAAAAGCAAAAACAAAATACAACTGAGTAAATTTGAAGATGGAATTGGCTTTATCAAGTGATTAATGAATTGGGCAGTATCTCATCAGAGGGATCACTTCAGGGAGTTCTACAAAATCGAAGGCTGTTAGTAAAAAGGAGGGTTGGACAAGGAAGTAATTGGCAAAGGAAACATGAAAGTTCAAGGAGGAAAATAAGAGTTCAGGGTGACAAGGCTTCTCATTGGCCGAGTCACAGCATTTTCGGTTGGCTGGGCTTGTTGCTGGGCAGGAGAACATCTTCTTTCCTCCTGCTAGGGTAATAAAGTAGTGCCATGTTCCAGTTGGAGCTGTAAGGTATCTCCTTGTTTGGGGTAACTGACCCATGATGGGGGTGGGGGGGTGGGCTAAGAGTTTCCTCTAGAAGTCTTCCCAACTCCAATTTTAGTTCAGGGTTCCTTTATTAATTTTTCACATTTCTTCCTTTGGGTCAAGATCAGTTTCTGAAAGCATCACTGATCAAGATTTAGATTTTCCAAATTCAGTAGCCTTCATTCCTTAGTGCCAAGGAAGGACCATCCCTGAGTATCGTTTCCCATTTCATATAGAGAGTGCATGGAACTAAAACATTTGACATTTGAGGCCTCATCTGAGTAACAAACAAAAAACAAACAAAAAAAAAAAAGGGAGGGGGGTGGTAGGGAGAACTCTCAGGCATTTCTTATCCAAAGTCTATATTTTGTCAAGGTTGTAAGCATTAGAGATCATCTCAAAGTGCCGAGCAAGCATCACACTCCAAACTTAGGAGCTTCATTGTAGCAACCTCAATTGTAGGTCATCTGGGTGCCCTCCTGAAATAAGTTGTCTCTCTTTGATCTCACAGGTATTAGCTGCCTATTATCAATGTTAATTTCATTGGCTATCACCAGAATCTGAGGAGCAATACCCTCATCAGAGAAAAAATTTTTACACTTTCTCAATGACCATTTTATATGCACTAGGAATAAAGTGTTAATAAAGACCTGTTATCCTTAATGCCTGTGACTCACCAATATATATACTTCCATATATGCACTCTTAGAAAGAACAGCAGTACAATAAACTAAAATTACAGATGTCAAAAAGACAACATTACTTGTTACTGGAATGTATTTTTTTTAATTAAAAAAATTTTTTAGTGTTTTATTTATTTCTGAGAGAGAGAGACAGCATGAGCAGGGGAGGGTCAGAGAGAGGGAGACACAGACTGAAACAGGCTCCAGGCTCTGAGCTAGCTGTCAGAACAGAGCCAACCTGGGGCTGGAACCCACGAACCGAACCGTGAGATCATGACCTGAACCAAAGTCGGACACTTAACCAACTCAGCCAGG
Organism: Proteles cristata cristata; assembly: GCA_017311185.1. Taxonomy (NCBI): domain Eukaryota; kingdom Metazoa; phylum Chordata; class Mammalia; order Carnivora; family Hyaenidae; genus Proteles; species Proteles cristata. Next base: position 2,203,864 of record JAESUZ010005475.1, read on the forward strand.
TGCCCCTGGAATTTTTTTTTTTTTTTTTTAAAGTAATCTCTACACCCAACATGTGGCTGGTGGCTGGAACTCACTACTCCAAGATTAAGAGTCACATGATCTACCAACTGAGCTAGCCAGGGGCCTCTGGAATGTATTTATTCTTGCACTTAATAGAACTTGGCTAATGTTCTGGACATTATTGCAAACCAAATAATAAAGATACCATGTAGATATGACTCAGAGAAACACAGATCATTGTACAAAACCTCATCCCTTTCTTCATCTAACACCCTGGTTCCACCTCCTCCCTCCTCAGTATTAAGGTAGTCCTCTAAAGATAGTTACAGCATACCTTCCTTAAGATTTTCTAACTGCCTTCCCTACCTCCTCAAAACTAGACTTCTTAGTCTTAAGACTGCAAGAAAGGAAGTAGATATGCTTCCATAAAGTATTTTATCTCCCTGTTTAATTACAATAAGGATGTAAAAGTCATTTTGGAATTGTCTATGGAAAATTAAGATATCCATTCTGCTGCTACTACTCACAAGCCTGGCAGGCATCTGCTCACTGCTGGGTGAAACAAGACCTTGATGTGATCACTACTTCTCACAGTAACCCTGAGAGATGAGATAGTTTTATCTAATTTTACAGGTAAGGGACTTATCTAAGGGTATGAAAATGTCTTAAGGGAAACTAACTCAAAATTAGTCAGGAAGCCTTGAAGGGAGGGCAGTTACACACACCACTCCTCACAGTTTGCATAATAGAGCAGGAAGGAAGATTTCTTCTCCTCTCAGCCACCAATGAAAGGTTGCATTTCATTTTTACCTTCAGCCAATGAACTCTCATTTTCCTCCAATGAACTTTGTTCAAAACATCCCTCTCAACTTCCTCCTTTCTTCTATTAAAGGATGCTCTCCTCTATTGTTCGATACTTCCCTATGGTTTGCCATAGGGTGGTTGTTCTGAATTGCAATTCCTCTGCCATTCCTGAATAAACTCAATTTTGCAGGCTGAATTGTTTACCTTTTTCTTTTAAAAGGTTGACAACGGATGGTTAAACCAGTCTGTCAAACCCTCAAGTCTACATTCCTCTTAAACTCTCTCCTAGATTACACCTGGACACAGCCACGTCTCACTTCGTAGGGTTTTCTAATGCACAAATTACACTTACCATGGTTTAGTTACATATCAGTCCCCCAACAAAATGGTTCAAATTTTAGTTACAACAGTATATTAGCTGTAATTGCATGAAATATAAACTTTGGCTGCTAGTTCTTCAGGCCATAAATCACTACATAAATCACAGATGTGTACTATGACAAGTGACAAGGCATGTAAGTTCTCTGTCAGGGATCATCACTGTGAGTCTGTTGTGCAGCTCACATATGGACAGAAAAGCATGTGATTGGGTCACCTCTTGTCTCCCAAAGTAAACCTGTGTGACATTTCAAAACAAAACGGATGATCAAAAGAGGGAATTGACCAACAAAGACAAAAGTGGAGCAAATACACAAAAAATGATAATGCTGGGAGCGAAACTGGAACTGAGTGTAAATGGAGTTAGAGCTGAGAGAGCTGATGGGGGAATGTTGACATTGCTGTGGTTCAAGAGACTCCAGATCTGCAGCCAGAGGAACCTGCCAAAGTAGAACTTAACATGAGGAAAGTGTCTGTGACGGAAAGGTTAAAGGTGTCCTACAGGAGGTGATGCTGCCAAAATAGCTTTGTGCTAGAGAATTCTTGGAGATATTTCTTGGCATTAAAAGTGCAAATGATCAAATGTCGCAAGGTGATCCAAATTTATAAAGGAGTATGACAGTTGGCCAAGGAATTAAAAAGATGCTCTTTCTGTCATAAACTATACAATGAAGAGGCAAGCATTGTTCAGACTACTCTTGGTAAGTTTTTACAAACAAAACACTTTAATTCTCAGTGTTTCCAATAAGTTCCAGAATATAAAAGAGATATTAGTCTTAGCATTGTTTTCATTTCCCAATACACTTATAACTGTCAGAGTTTTTAATGTTTTGGCAAAAGTTTTTTTATCACAGAAATAATATTTATAATCATTTATAATAATAATTTTTCCCCACTGAGCACTAAGATCGCTTTGCACCATTTCAGCTTGTGTGATCACCTTGACAGTCCCACACTACTCTACAAAGTGAGGAACACACAAGCACACTTCTACATACAGTAAAGAATCAGTCTGGCTTAAGAGGAACATCACTAGAATGGGTTCCAAGCCTTCTGGGTTCTGTGCAATAATTTGCTATTTCAGTGACTTTGGAAAACTCATTTAACTTCCCTGGGCTGAATCTGAACAGTGAAATAGGGGTCTTACCAGTGACTCTCTTCTGGCCAGTCTGACTTCTGCTAACTGACAACCAACAAGTTACTACTGGTAAAGGCTTTTCTATTATCTTCTCAGTGAGAGGGCAACCTGACTCAATTTATAATGCAGGCATGAATATTGAATCTATACATAAATCTAATGAATTCTGTAAGTGGCAACAAAAAACATTTTGGCATTCCCTGAGAATGTGAACTATAAAACTCTTTATTTCCTACCAGGATGTCGGTTGAGTCATAAAGTTGGTTTTCATTCATCTTCACCACGGCTGACACAGGCCCTCATTTCCGTGGCTGAGCTCCCGTGAGCATGGCTCTTCCGGGTGCTGAATGTACTCAGGCAATCGTGCCCCTTAAATTTTTTTTTTAATGTTTTATTTATTTCAAGGAGAGAGAGAGACACACAGCGTGAGCAGGGGAGGGTCAGAGAGAGAGGGAGTCACAGACTGAAACAGGCTCCAGGCTCTGAGCTGGCAGTCAGCACAGAGCCCAACGCGGGGCTCGAACCCACGAACCGCGAGATCATGACCTAAGCGAAAGTCGGACGCTTAATCGACTAAGCCACCCAGGCGCCCCTAATCGTGCCCCTTAAATGTGGCTTTATGTTTATAAAATCCAAGAGGTTGTCAAAAACCTCACTTTTCCTGTATTTTTTAACACTTAAAATATATATGGGAGTTATATGGGAGTTCTTCCTAAGGATCAATACATGCAATTATCTGCTCATTTTATTTTTATTTTTACTTGTTTAAAGACTTTAAGTAATCTCTACACACAACATGGGGCTTGAATTACAACCCTGAGATCAAGAGTTGCATGCTCTACCCACTGAGTCAACCAGGTGCCTCATAACATATATCTTTTTTCCTTTTTTTTTTCTTTTTTCTTACAAACAGTTTATTGTCAAGTTGGTTTCCATTCTTTTTTTCTTTTTTTAAAAGATTTTATTTTTAAGTAATCTCTCCACTCGACAAGGGGCTTAAATTTACAACCCTGAGATCAAGAGTCCCATGCTCTACTGACTGAGTCAGGCAGGGACCACCTCTACTCATTTTAGAGCAGTTAACTTTCAAAAGCAATTCATTTATTTATCTATTCAATGCTCCTGGAGTCCTTCCTTCAAGCAGGATACCTTTCCAGCCGCCCTGGATACTCAATAACTAAACTGAGTATCTAAACTCTGTGCCTGCCTTTGATTACTGGGGAGCAACAAAGATATTTAACCCTTGTTAAATAAAACTGGGTAGTTTCATTTAAAACACACATGAACACATTAAAAAAAAAAGTATTTCTAGCCATCAGCAAATACTTACTGAAAACTTATTTGAGGCCTGTGTTTAATGGTATGAGAAATAAAGAGAATTAAATTGTTCTGTCCTTACATTTAGAGTGCTTATCACCAAGCCAAGGGATTTTCATTCGTTTCTGAAAAGGCACAATGTGTGTCTTATCAGGCTTATCATATATTATGCCCTTTCAGAAAAGAATAAAAATCTCAGGAGCCACAAGTTAACTAAAAAGACCTTGAAAATATATAATTTGATTAGATCACATAGTAATAAAATACAAAGATTACTATAAAAACAACTCTAATCAATCCTTGTCTAAAATATATATATTGAGCACCTGATAGGAAACTTAAAGTGTACCAAAAACTGTAAATAAAAGCCAACCACATTTAAGCCTGAGAGCGAAAGTCAAGAGCAAACCTTGGCAATGTCTCATACATCTCTTTCACCCTTCTTTTTGTCCCTGAGGTGTCAAATCTCTGTGCTATTCACAAATGAGACTTAATACAAGTTGTTCTCAAATCTTATTCATTGGATCACAGTGATTTCAGTGTTAAATAGTCCACTTGGGGATACAATTTCATGGGTGACAACTGGAGTTAGCAGAAGTCTCTTGTACCTCCCTTTGAGAAATATTACATCCACAGAGTCGAAGTGGATGGCTAACAATTAGAATGCCGCTGCCCTCTGTTTTCAAGTGAGACTCCCTAAAGGAAACCGAAGCTTATTCTGAAGTAATTAGCATGAGTGTTTACCACAGGCAAGACTTAAGTAACAGGTTCTACCCTCCAGGCACAGTGGAGAAACTCGGTGGCTTAGAGCAGAGCCAGCCTTGGAGAAGCCCTTTCAAAGTGGCGGTTGAAGATGGTAGCATTTCAGTTCCTCCTTTCTCGGTCTAAAGCTGCACTGTGTGATTAGCCACATAAGGCTATTGAGCACTTGAAATGTGGCTAGTGTGACTGAGGACTTTTTATTTTAATATTTTAATTTTTTATACGTTTATTTTTGAGAGAGACAGCATGAGAGGGGGAGGGACAGGGAGAAAGAGGGAGACACAGAATCCAAAGCAGGATCCAGGGTCCGTGCTGTCAGCACAGAGCCTGAACGGGACTTGAACCTACAAACTGTGGGCTGAAGTTGGTCGCCCAACCAACTAAGCCACCCAGGTGCCCTAATTTTTTATTAAAACAATTTTTTAATATTTATTTATTTTTTTGTTTAGAGAGAGAGTAGGGGAAGGGCAGAGAGAGAGGAAGATACAGAATTTGAAGCAGGCTCCAGATTCTGCGCTGTCAGCACAGAGCCTGATGTGGGGCTCGAACCCATGAACTGTGAGTTGATGACCTGAGCTGAAGTCAGACACTCAACTGATTGAGCCACCCAGGTGCCCCTAATTTTTATTTTTTAAAAGTAATCTCTGCACTCAACATAGGGCTCCAACTCATGACCCAAAGATCAAGAGTCACATGCTTTACTGACTAAGCCAGACAGGTGCCCCTGACTTTTTATTTTAATGTTTATTTATTTTGACAGAGAAAGAACAAGGGAGGGGCAGAGAGAAAGGGAGATAAAGAATCCTAAGCAGGCTCCATGCTGTCAGCACAGAGCTCCCCTCTGACTTTTTACTTGTGGTAAAATACACAACATAAAATTGGCCATCTTATGGGGTTCCTGGGTGGCTCAGTTGGCTAAGTGTCTGACTTCGGCTTAGGTCATGGTCTCATGGTTCATAAGTGCGAGCCATGCACTGGGTTCTTTGCTGACAGAACAGAGCCTGCCTAGGATTCTCTCTCTGCCCGTTGTGTGCTCTCTCTCTCAAAATAAATAAAATTTAAAAAAAATTGACCATCTTAACCATTTTCTAAGATCTGTGTTGTTAAATACATTTAAAGTTGTGCAGAGACACCTAGGTGGCTCAGTCGGTTGAACATCTTACTCTTGATTTCAGCTCAGGTCATGATCTCACTGTTTGTGAGATCGAGACCCCTGTCAGGCTCTGAGCTGCCCAGAGCCTGCTTGGGATCCTCTCTCTCCCTCTCTGCCCCTTCTCTGCTCATGCTCTTTCTCTCAAAAATAAAATAAAACTTAAAAAAAAAAGTTGTGCAACCAATCTCCATAACTCTTTTCATCTTGAAAGTCTGGAACTCTACACGTATTAGACAATTCTCCCATTTCCTACCTCCCCAGTTTCTTGCAACATCACTGCTCTTCTTTCTGGCGCTATAAATCTGAGTACTTTTGATACCTGATGTAAGTGGAATCATGCAGTACTCATGCTGTAACGGCTTATTTCATGGAGCCTGAGGTCCTAAAGTTTCATCCATGTACTAGCATGTCTCAAAATCTCCTCTTTTAAGGTGGGATAATATTCTATTGTATCGGTGTAGCAAATTGTTTATTCACTCATCTATCAATAAATTGGGCTATTTCCACCTTTTGACTATTGTAAATAGTGCTGCTATGAACATTGGTGTATAGATATCTTTCAGACCTTGCTTTCAATTATTTTGAGTATATATCCAGAAATGTAATTGCTGGATCTTATGGTTGAGGATTTCCCATACTGTTTTCCATAGTGGCTACGCCATTTTGCATTCCTGTTGGCAACACACAAGAGTCCCAATTTTTTCACACCCTTGCCTTATTTCCAATTTAAATACTGATTAAAAATACTGATATTCAATTCAGTTACTGGAAACCTTTTAACTATGTTCAGAACCACATGGATATGTGAATCTACTTTTTTAAATGTAAATTTTACCAGGGCGCCTGGGTGGCTTAGTCGGTTAAGCGTCGACTTTCGCTTAGGTCATGATCTCGCGGTTCGTGGGTTCGAGCCCTGCGTCGGGCTCTGTGCTGACTGCCAGCTCGAGCCTGGAGCCTGTTTCAGTCTGTGACTCCCTCTCTCTCTGACCCTCCCCTGCTCACGCTGTCTCTCTCTCTCTCCTAAAAATAAATAAAACATTAAAAAAAAATAAAATAAATGTAAATTTTACCAATAAAAATTTAACATCCATATTGACATCTGCTGTAAGTGAAAAATACACATCGGGTTTCAAAGATCTAACCCAGTAAAAAATAATATAAAATGTCTCATTGATAATTCTATATTGATTGAATATATGATATCTTAGATATATTGACACAAATAAAAACATTAATATTAATTTTACCTGAAGGGCACATGGGTGACTCAGTCGCCCAAGTATTCGACTCTTGATTTTGGCTCAGGTCATGATCTCACAGTTTGTGAGTTCGAGTCCCACATCAGCCTCTGTGCTGACAGTGTGAAGCCTGCTTGGGATTCTCTCTCCCTCTCTCTCTTAAAATAAACATTAAAAAAATTTTGCCAGTTTCGTTTTACTTTTGTAAATGTGCTTCCTAGAAAAAATTTAAATTATGTATGTGGTTCACACTATGTTTCTATTGGACAGTACTGCTGTACTGGGAGCCTCCACTCCTACAACATATTGAAAATCACCAGATTCCAGAAGATAAACTTCTCACAAAGTCCCAGTTGCTTTAATATTTACATCTTCTGTCCTTAATATTTACATCTATCTTGGGGCGCCTGGGTGGCTTAGTCGGTTAAGCGTCCGACTTTCGCTCAGGTCATGATCTCACGGTTCGTGGGTTCGAGCCCCGCGTCGGGCTGGAGCCTGTTTCAGTCTGTGACTCCCTCTCTTCTCTGACCCTCCCCTGCTCACGCTGTCTCTCTCTCTCTCGTAGAAATAAATAAAACATTTAAAAAAAAAAGATACATTAAAAAAAATATATTTACATCTATCTTTCTTTTACTATGAGAGGATTCTGAAATGAAAACTTCTGGTCACCTTCACTGCAAAAAGCTGGGCTGTTATACCTAGTTCCCCAGTGACTATCTGGTGTTCAGATTTGAGTATCTCATTTTCCATGTTTTGTTGGTGTATTATAGTCGTCTGCCTTCCATTACAGGGTCAATTAACTGCTGTGCCTGGGGTGAAGGCTGGGGGCCACATGATAACACCTCACCAAGGAAATCAGGAGATGTGTTAATATGTTTTCAGAGTAAAAGAGGCAGTTTCCTTCTTCTTTAACGTGACAACGCTGCCTTGACACAACTTACCCCATACCTTTGTGGTTCTTATCGCTTACAGTTTACTTCCATTCAGAAAGCGGTCAGGAATCCTGGACTGACTTATTTCCATGTAACAGCAGTGTAGTGGGACAGTACCTGGACCAGGTACAGTCACTTGGAGTGACTGATGGCTACATGCCAGTGGGGTGTGTGGGGACCCAGGAAGGAACCCTGAAATGTTGGGTAGGGAAGAGCCAAAATCTTGAGGCAAAAGAGCTATTGTTGATTGTATTTTTGTCCCTCATACCTAGGCCACTTAAGTTATAATAACCATCACGAGCTCTCGAGCGCAAAAATATAGCTCTTCCCTGGAGGATAATTGTTCATAATTTAAAAAAATATTTTCTTAATGTTTTATTTATTTCTGAGAGAGAGAGACAGCGTGAGCAGGGGAGGGTCAGAGAGAGAGGCAGACACAGAATCTGAAACAGGCTCTAGGCTCTCAGCTGGCTGTTAGCACAGAGGCCGACGCGGGGCTTGAACCCATGAAGCTAAGATCATGACCTGAGCCGAAGTCGGACACTTAACTGACTGAGCCACTCAGGCACCCCGAAAGCTTGTTTATTTACTTTGAGAGAGGGAGACAAGGTGAGGATGAATAAACATGCAAAAGGGGGAGGGGCAGAGAGAGTGAGAGAGAAAATCTCAAGCAGGCTCAGCACTGTCAGGGCAGAGCCCAATGTTGGGCTCGAAACCACAAATTGCGAGATCATGTCCTGAGCCAAAACCCAGAGTTGGACACTTAGCTGACTGAGCCACCCAGGAACCCCTGGGGATAATTTTAAATCTACAGAAAAGTTGCGAAGACAGTGCAGGGAATTCCTGCATACCCTTTACTGTTTCTCCTATATTTAATGTCTGATATAACCATAGCACATTTGTCAAAACTAAGAAATTCGCGTTGGTAGAATACTCTTAATCTATAGACTTTGATCTAGTTTTATCATTAACGTCTTCCTACAGTTCTAGAACCCAACACACAAGCTACATTGCATTTAGCATGCAAGCTTTTTATATACAAAGACCTTGCTCCATTTTACCATTCACCTTAATGTTTTGATTTTTCATTAGGGTACAGATTGTAAGGTTTTACTTCTTTGTGTATGCTTACATATAATTCTTTTGTTTTTTAATTTTTTTTTAATGTTTATTCATTTTTGAAAGAGACAGAGTGCAAGCGGGGGAGGGGCAGAAAGAGAGGGAGACAGAATCTGAGGCAGGCTCCAGGCTCTGAACTCTGAGCACAGAGCCTGACTCGGAGCTCAAACCCACGACTCAAGATCATGACCTAAGTCGAAGTCAGACGCTCAACTGACTGAGCTACACAGGCGCCCCTGCTTACATATAATTCTGAAATAGGAGTTTATTCATATTGGTGATACCCACCTAAGACTACCCAGACATAGTTATGGTCAAAGAAGGGTTAAAACAAATAAAACAAAACAAATCAAAACAAAACAGGGGCACCTGGGTCGGTTAAGCATCTGACTTGATTTCTGCTCAGGTCATGATCTCATGGTTGTGGGATTGAGCCATGCATGAGGTTCTGCACTGACAGTGAGGAGCCTGCTTAGGATTCTCTCTCTCCCTCTCCATCTCTGCCCCACCCCTGCTCCCTCTCAAAATAAATACTTCTAGGGGCGCCTGGGTGGCTTAGTCGGTTAAGCGTTTGACTTTCGCTTAGGTCATGATCTCGTGGTTAGTGGGTTCGAGCCTCGCGGTGGGCTCTGTGCTGACTGCCAGCTCAGAGCCTGGAGCCTATTTCAGAGTCTGTGTCTCCCTCTCTCTCTGACCCTCCCCTGCTCACGCTGTTTCTCCCTCTCTCTCCTAGAAATAAATAAAAATATTTTTAAAAAATAAATACTTTAAAAAGGTTGGGGCACCTGGGTGGCTCAGTAGGTTAAGCCTCAGACTTCAGCTCCAATCATGATCTCACAGATCCCACATTAGGCTCTGTACTGACAGCTGAGCCTGGAGCCTGTATCAGATTCTGTGTGTGTCTCTCTCTCTCTGATCCTCTACTGCTCACACCATGTCTCTCTCTCTCAAAAAGAAATAAACAGTAAAAAATTAAATAAAATGTATTTAAAAATAAATACTTTAAAAGTTTTAAAGAAAACTAACTAAAACAAAGCAAGCCAATAAAGGGTTATTAGCTGCTGTAGTGAAGACCTTACACTGTGGGGAAGCACCCAGAGTCTCAGGATGGCAGTATGAAAGACAGCTTATTATCATAGCACATGGGCTTCCCTTAGGTGATTTTGGGGAAGGTCCAAGGAAACAGGGATCTGTTCTGGTGCTGTCAGAAAAAAGGGGCAATACCGTGATTAGCTTAAGTTTTATCTAGAAAGTAGAAGGAATGGAGCAGGGCTAGAGTTGTCATTGAGAAGCAGTAGTCACTCACGTTAGCTGGGATTGGGATGTTTGGTCATTTTTGTGGTTGCACAATGTCTGTTTTTATCTGTTCAGCACAATTAAAGTGACTTATTTTCTTCTATCCCATCAGAGAGAGGCAGAACTCATCCGATGTCTGTATTCCACAACACTGCTTATGTTCACAGCAGCCAGGCCAGCTACCAACCTGATCATAATTAAGATGGAGAGCAAGGGGCACCTGGGTGGCCCAGTCGGGTAAGCGTGGGACTTCAGTTCAGGTCATGATCTCACGGTTCCCGAGTTGGAGCTCTGCATCGGGTGCTGGCAGTTCAGAGCCTGGAGTGTGCTTCGGATTATGTCTCCCTCTCTCTCTGCCCCTCCCCTGCTCACACTGTTTCTCTATCTCTCAAAAATAAACATTGAAAAAAATTTTTAAGACGCACTACAGAAATATGACAACTTTTGGTTCCCGATACTGCTAACTCCGACTGTGTACAAGTTCAGTCTGTCTTGTTGAGAGCAAAAACACTGGTGGCCTGGATGTAGCAGGAACTCAAATGACATCGAACTGGCGCTTTTCTCCAGCAATGAAGATCTTACCGATGACATCCTCTACCCCAGCACTTTGTCTCTAAAAAACCGGGCCAGAAGCCAAAACCCTGCTCACCAGAGGACCCTGGAGCCAGGTAAAGCTACCTGACAGTGCAGAGTAGCGACCCAAGAGCTGCGAGCACAACCTGCGCCCACTCCTCATACTCTGCTCTGCCTTCTGAGCAGCCGTTATGTCTCTGGTGTTCTCGGCTTTCTCCTTCTCCCTCGTCTGGAAAGGACTCTCATATTTCCTCTCACGGTGGTCTACTTGGCGTCTTTTGGGCTCGCCCTTTGGGGTGCTTTTCAGTCAGTAGCCTCAGCGACTCAAGAATGCTCGGCGGCGCCACTCCTGTACCCGACTGCCAGCCCCCCGGCTCTGCCCCACGCTTAGCAGACCAATGCCCGCTCCCTTTCAGGCGCATCACAATGGCGCCCTCGTGGCCCCGCCCACTGAGCCAGCCACTGAGGGCCCACCCCGCCGTACTCTCTAAGTCCTTCCAGCTCCATCTTCCTGGGGACGAAGGTGGGAGTTGGCGAGAATCCGGAAGCCGAGCGGGGTCGCGGGCTCCCGGGGCTGCTGCTCCCGGGTGCTGGGGTGCAGGGTCGAGCGAAGACCCGGCAAGCCCAGAGCAGCGGGGCTGACGGAAGCGCCGCGTGTGCGCGCAGGGCGGAGGTTGTGCACTCGGGCCTACCGTGCGCCAGACCCCGCCCTTCGGAGGCCCCCTCATCCGGGCGCGCGGCCAGGGGTTTCCATGGTGATGGTAAACAAGCCCCAACTGCCTCAGCTACAAACGCCTAGTCCCCAGAGTTCCATCCTCCTCTGGATGCTCAGAGGGAAGACCAAGGTGCGGGATGTGAAGATAAGGAGCGTGGAGATTCGGAGTCCAATGTGAGGGGCGGAACGGGCGGTGGGTCAGACGCTGAGGGTCGTACAACTGGGACTGACAGAGAACTGGGCCCTCTGGGGGTGGGAACACTGGGACTGGAATTTGGAGTGTGTGTGTGTGGGGGGGGGAATCGTAGAGAGAGGCAAGGTTCTTGGCTCTAGAGGGAATCGCTGTTCCGTCTGGGGAGATGGAGACGGGGGGGGGATCCAGAGGGACCGAGTTTGAGGAATCCCTTCCGTAGGGCAGGGATGTCGGGGAACCCTAGACGGTGGGCATCCCAGGACCTGCAGGTCTAAGACATCTGCGCCATACTGCAGGGACACTTTTTTTTTATTTTTTTTAATGTTTTTTAAATTTATTTATTTCTAGGAGAGAGAGAGAGACAGCGTGAGCAGGGGAGGGTCAGAGAGAGAGGGAGCCACAGACTGAAACAGGCTCCAGGCTCCGAGCTGGCAGTCAGCACAGAGCCCGACGCGGGGCTCGAACCCACGAACCGCGAGATCATGACCTAAGCGAAAGTCAGACGCTTAACCGACTAAGCCACCCAGGCGCCCCTGCAGGGACACTTTTAAGGGTATTGAGACGTGGCGGGAAAGAGGCTCTTGATTAAAGGCAGTACATTCACATTTCAAGAGTCACAAACTTGCACAAGACTCTATTACTCAAAAACACTTTTCTTCTCTCTATAGCCCCATTTCCTACTCCCTGAGGAAATATTTTCAAACCTTTGAACTTTTCTTCTCCAGAAATTTTACTTCTCCCCCTTGTATCTGCATCTCTTCTCTGTGCTCTTCCTTCATCTGCTTCAGTAAATTTGAATACTTTGGTCTGAAGTATTTCCTCACTGATTTCCTTTGCCACCTGGTCACGCTTTGCTGTTGTAATGTGTAGTCAGCCATTTGTTTTTCTTTCCCCTTTTCTAGTTATACCCTTGACTACATTTTGTACTGATTCCTTTTTGACAATTCCTCTTGGAATGAGCCTAAATTCAGAGGTGTGGGAGCAGGTCCAGGGCTTTGTCTCAGGCTGTCATATATATTTTCTGTATGATCAAGATTTTTGTGGGTAGTTATTTTCTTCCATTTTAAAAATAAGAAATATGACATATAAGAGATACATTGTAAAACATGTTTTGAAGGTGAAAAGAATACTACTAAAACTAAGACCTGTGTATATACCACTAATCTTAAGAAATAGAACTCTACCCTAATTTATAACCCTTGATATAGTCTTAATCATCAACCAACCTTCCATTACTGTTTTGAATTTGGAACTTGTCAGTTACTTGCTTTTCATTATAATTTAACTAAAATTGTTTGTGTCCCAGGAAAAAAATGTGTGGAATAGTTTTGCATGTCCTTGCATTCTATATGTAAATTGTTTTCTTCAGTGCCTTTTGTTAATCAGCCTTGCCTGTTGTCTTCACAGGATTATTCCAAGACCAAGCATAACGCTATAATATTTTTTGTTGTGTTATAATATTCCATTTATTTATTTTAATATTTATTTATTTTTGAGAGACAGAGCGTGAGTGGGGGAGGGGGGAGGAAACGGGGAGACACAGAATCTGAAGCAGGCTCTAGGCTTTGAATTGTTAGTACAGAACCCTATGAGGGGCTCAAACTCACAAACCTCAAAATCATGACTTGAGCTGAAGCCAAACGCTTAACTGAGCCACCCGGGCATTCCTATAGTATTCCATTTAATAAGCAGGCAACAACTTATTTCTTCACTATTCTGTTAAAGGACATACAAGTTGTTTCCAGTTTGGGATATTATAAACAATGGTACTTTGAACCAGCATATGTCTTCTGGACTACATGTGCCAGATTTGTTTTAGATTAAACCTCCAGTGGAATTCCTGGGTTATAGGGTTTGCCCACATTCAACTTCATCACATAAAGGTACTTTTTTAAGTTTATTTATTTATTTTTGAGAGAGAGAGAGAGTGTGTGTGTGTGTGTGTGTGTGTGTACGCATACAGGGGAGGAGCAGAAAGAGAGAGGGAGAGAGAGAATCCCAAACAGGCTCCATGCTGTAAACGCAGATCCAGACTCGGGGCTCAATCCCATGACCCTGAGATCCTGTCCTGAGCTGAAATCAAGAGTTGGAGGCTTAATGACTGAGCCAGTCAGGCGCCTGTATAAAGATACTTTTTAAAATAGTTTTATCTGTTTACCTCCCTAACCCCAATGGGATTGCTAGATTATTAAGTGAGTATTTAACTTTGTAAGTAATTACTGAACTTTTCCAGAGTTTCTGTACCATTTTGTATTCCCATTAGCAATGCATGAGAGTTCCAGTTACTTTATATCTTCACTAGTACTTGAAATTGTCATTTCAAAACCTTAAAATATTTGTTTTAGCCATTCTAATGGGGTATATGGCTATATTTTATCATGGCCTTAATTTGCATTTCACTAATGGCTAATGTTGATTATCTTTTCATGAACTTGTTTGTCATCTGAACAAGTGTTTTTTTCATTTTTAAAAATTGGGTTGTTTTCTTCCTGTTGAGATTTAACAGTTCCTTATACTTCTAAATACAGGTCCAGGGGCGCCTGGGTGGCTTAGTCGGTTAAGCGTCCGACTTTCGCTTAGGTCATGATCTCGCGGTTCGTGGGTTCGAGCCCCGCGTTGGGCTCTGTGCTGACTGCCAGCTCAGAGCCTGGAGCCTGTTTCAGTCTGTTACTCCCTCTCTCTCTGACCCTCCCCTGCTCGCACTGTCTCTCTCTCTCTCCTAGAAATAAATAAAACATAAAAAAAAAAAATTTAAATACAGGTCCAGATGCATGATTTACAAAGTTTTCTTCCAGGGGCCCCTGAGTGTCTCAGTTGGTGAAGTGACCGACTCTTAATTTCAGCTCAGGTCTTGATTTCAGGGTTGTGAGTTCAAACCCCATGTTGGGCTCAGTGCTGGCCATGAAGCCTAACTGAAAAATAAATTTCTTCCAGTTTATAGCTTATCTTCTCTTAACAGTGTGTGGGGTGCCTGAGTGGCTGTCAGTTAAGTGTCCAACTCTTGATTTCAGCTCAGGTCATGAACTCACAGTTTGTGAGTTTGAGCTCCACGTTAGGCTCTGCATTGACAGTATGGGGCCTGCTGGAGATTTTCTGTCACCCTCTCTGCCACTCCCTCACAGTATTGCAGAGCAAAAAAAAATTTTTTTTAATATGTTTATTTATTTTTGAGAGAGAGAGACAGTGTGAATGGGCGAGGGACAGAGAGAGGGAGACACAGAATCGGAAGCAGACTCCAGGCTCCAAGCTGTCAGCACAGAGTGGGACGTGGGGCTTGAACCCACAAACCACAAGATCATGACTTAAGCTGAAGTTGGTCGTTTAACCGACTAGCCACTCAGGTGCCCCCAGAGCAAAAAACTTTTTAATTTTGACGAAGTCAAGTTTGCCAATTTTTTCTTTTATGGATCTTGCTTTTGGTATCATATTTGTTTGCATAACACTAGATCTTGAAGATTTTTTCATCTATATTTTCTTTTAAAAGGTTTATACCTTTACATTTTACATATAAGTTTCATTTTGAGGTTTTTGTTTTTGTTTTTTATTTTTGTTTTTTATTTATTTTTTAAAATATTTTTATTTATTTCTAGGAGAGAGAGAGAGGGACAGCGTGAGCAGGGGAGGGTCAGAGAGAGAGGGAGTCACAGACTGAAACAGGCTCCAGGCTCCGAGCTGGCAGTCAGCACAGAGCCTGACGCGGGGCTCGAACCCACGAACCGCGAGATCATGACCCAAGCGAAAGTCGGACGCTTAACCGACTAAGCCACTCAGGCACCCCTGTTTTTGTTTTTTAATGAGGTGTAAGATTTAGTTAAAGGTTCTCTCTCTCTTTTTTTTTTAATTAAAAATTATTTTTAAAAAATTTAAAGTAAACTCTACCCCACAGGTGGAGCTCAAACTCAAGACCCCAAGATCAAAAGTTGCATGCTCTACTGAGTCAGCTAGGCACCTCATCTTTTTTTTCTTTATATATACGGGTATGCAGAAAAATGGCTATGCAATTGTTCTAGCACCATTGTTGGAAAGACTACTTTCTCTGCTAAATTGCCTTTGCTCCATTGTAAGAAATCAAATGGCCTAATCCATGTGCGTCTAGATCTGGACTCTTTTCTCTGTTCTGCTGATTTATAGGAGTCGCCCCCTTTTCTTTAATGTTTATTTATTTATTTAGAGAGTATACATGAGCAGAGGTAGGGACAGAAAGAGAGGAGAGAGGATCATGAGCAGACCCCATGCTATCAGGCTATCAGCACAGAGCCCAAGTCAGGCTGATCCCAAGGTTTGTGAGATCATGACCTGAGCCAAAATCAAGAGTCAGATGCTTAACTGACTGAGCCACCAGGCTGTCTTTGTATACACTTTAGAATAGTTGTCTATATCTTATAAAAAATATTGCTGGAATTTTGATAGGAAATATGTTAAGCCTATATATCATTTTGGGAGAGAACTGACATGTCTTTGCTATGCTGAGTCTTCCAATCTCTGAGCATAGTATATCTGTTCATTTACCTAGATCATCTTAGATCTCCTTCATAAGTATTTAGTAGTTTTTTAGCATACCAGTCCTCCATATGTTTTGTTATATTTGTTAAATACCTATGTAATTTTGCTTTTGCTGAGTTATAAAGGGTATAGTTATTTTAAAATTTTTTTGTTAATTTCAGAGAGAGATTGTGAGCAGGGGAGAGGGGGAGACGGATAGAGAGAGAGAATCCTAGGCAGGCTCCATGTTCAGCATGGAGCCCTGCGGGGAGCTCAGTCTTACCATGCTGGGATCATGACTCGAGCTGAAACTGAGAGTCGGCCACTCAACTGACTGAGCCACCTAGACGCCCCAATGGTACTATATTTTTAAATTAGATTTCCACATATTTTATTGCTAGTATGAAACATACAATTTATTTTTTTAAATGCACTGCATTCTTTAAAATAATTTTTTTCTTAGTGTTTATTTTTGAGAGAGGCAGAGTATAAGCAGGGGAGGGCAGAGAGAGAGGGAGACACAAAATCTGAAGCAGCCTCCTAACTCAGTCAGTTAAGCGTCCGACTTCCGTTCAGGTCAGTCTCATGGTTTGTGGGTTTGAGCCCCACATTGGGCTCTGTGCTGACAGCTCACTCAGTGCCTGGAGCCTTTTTCAGATTCTGTACCTCCCTCTATCTCTGATCCTCCCCTGCTCACTCTGTGTGTCTCTCTCTCAGAAATAAATTAAAACCTTCTAAAAATTAAAAAAAGGGGCGCCTGGGTGGCTTAGTCTGTTAAGCGTCTGACTTTCACTTAGGTCATGATCTCGCGGTTCGTGGGTTCCAGCCCCGCATTGGGCTCTGTGCTGACTGCCAGCTCAGAGCCTGGAGCCTGTTTCAGTCTGTGACTCCCTCTCTGACCCTCCTCTGCTCATGCTCTCTCTCTCTCCTAGAAATAAATAAAAATATTAAAAAAAAATAAAAATTAAAATAAAAAAAAGAATTGATTAAGCTGTTTCCTGTATATACAGTAAAACTTAAAAAAAAAAAGAAAATTGAAACATATTATAATGTAGGGGTTTGGTCTTTGTGATTATATGAAATTCTGAAACCTCAATTTAAAACTTTCTTTTTACTGTTAAGTTTATTGTAGGTGTGTTTTGCTCAGCGAAACATGTAACTGAAATTTGTTACCAAATTAAAATAAATGGTTTTTCACAGAAAGATTCATAGGACTCAAGTTATAGTCCTACTTATGGCTAAGATTTATTTATATTATGAAGATGCAAAACAGAATCAGCAAACGTTCATGGGGTGATAACTAGAAGAAAGAAGACTTGAGCTTCCCAGACTCCTTTTAGTGGAGTCACACAGGATGCTCTGAATTCCTCCAGCAGCAAGTTGTGTGAAGTGTTGTTATGAGGGAAGCTCACCAGAGCTAGGAATTCAGAATCTTTCTCAGGAGTCAATCATGGAGGCACACAGCACCGGTGTTACTTGGGGCAGTCACTGAAATTCCAGACGTCCAAAAGGAAATCAGGTGCTCAACACACACGTTGTTTGTTTAGGTGCAGTGAGCTACTCTTATCATTTAGGGAAAGTTTTATAAAAGTGTAGGCAACCATTTACCAGGCGTGTTCTCAGATACCAGCCAAGGGCTGGCCTTGCAAGCAGGCCTTGTTAAAGTTAGCAGGCTCGGGCCTGCTCTGTTAACTTTTTGGCATGAAATATAAATGGCATAAACAAACCAATTAAACAACAGCAATTGTTGGAATGGATTAAAAAAAAAGACTCAGTATCTACAAGAAAGTCTGTATAGGTAGTTTTAGATAAAGGGATAGGAAAAGATAGAACATGGAACAGTAAATAAAAATCTGAAGTGACTGTATTAATGTCAGACAAAATAGATTTCCAAATGATGGAAATTACCAGGGATAAAGAGAAACAGTATATAATAAATAAAGAACTGAATAGCCGAAACTATTTTAGGTAAGTTCTGTGCCCAGCGTGGAGCTCAAACTGATGACCCTGAGATCAAGAGTCACACACCCCACCAACTGAGTGAGCCAGGCACCTTGCCAAAACTTTTTTTTTTAAATGTTTGTTTTGACAGAGAAAGAGAGAGAGAGCACAAGCAGGGAAGGGGCGGAGAGAATCTCAAGCAGGCCCTTGCTGTCAGTGTGAGCCCAACCTGGAGCTCTATCTTATGAACCATGAGATATGACCTCAACTGAAATTAAGTTAGATGCTTAACCAACTCAGCAACCCATGCACCCTCTTGCCAAAACTGTTTTGAAAAAGAATAATAAAGTTGGAGGAATCATACTACCCAATTTTAAGACTTACTATAAAGCTATAAGAATTAAGATAGCATGGTATTGGTGAAGGGATAGATAAATGGAACAGAATAGAGTCTAGAAATTGACACAAATAGGGCCAACTGATTTTTGACAAAGTTGCAGAAATTCAGTGGAAAAAGGACAGTCTTTAATAATTCAGTGCTGAATGATTGGATATCCATATGCAGATAAAATTAACGCTCATTGAAACTTCATGCCTTATAACTCAGAACAGATCACAGATCTAAATATAAAACTACAAAATGATTTATAGGTTAAACCCCGTAGAGACCCTGTTGAAGTAACAGCAATTGAAATATATTCTAGGAATACCTCCCTTATGGTCTGTGCAATAGTAATATCACTACTATTGTTTTATAAATGAGGAAATGGAGGCAAATAGAATATTGGTAACGTAAGGGTCCACAGCTTGTAGATGTGTTTTGCAGTAATGGTTTATGAGGGATTTGTGTGACAAATGAAGATGGTGGAAAAACGGGTAGGAAGCAAATGGTCTAGAAGACTCTCAAGAAGACAGCCTCTGGACATTGGAAACTTGGCTTTTCCTGCCGATTCTGTTAATAAATCATACAAGTGTGCATCTATATGGTGTTGCCTATTCTGTTCCTTGGCATTACTGCCTCAAAGGAAATGCCATGATCCATGGACTTTGGAAAGGTGAGGTGGTTCAGCCCCTGCTGGCCTGTGTCAGTTGTCCTGAGATTCGACCCAGCTAGACTGTCCAGTGCTCCGATGCGCCCTGCCCCCTGCCCTTACCTTACTCAATTTAATAAGTTCTATTTTTTTTTTAATTTTTTTTTAATTTATTTCTAAGAGAGAGAGAGAGAGACAGCGTGAGCAGGGGAGGGTCAGGAGAGAGAGGGAGTCACAGACTGAAACAGGCTTCAGGCTCTGAGCTGGCAGTCAGCACAGAGCCCGATGCGGGCTCGAACCCACGAAACCGCGAGATCATGACCTAAGCCGGTGCTAATAAGTCTATTTTGTATCTCTCCAATCCATTTTGAGTTTGTCATTATAAATGTCATGCTGTCAGCAAAGTAATACCTTGATACTTCTATATTTATTACAATACAAATAGAATTTAATCACATTTTATTAAATTACTTTTGGGGAACAGGGAAGTTTTCAGGTAATTGAATAGTTCAAATATCTTGCTAGTATTTCAGTATTTTTTTTCTTAGTTTGGTTTTCAATTTAAAATATTTTATTTTCTTTTAAGTAATCTTTACACCCAAAATGGGGCTCAAACTCACAACCCTAAGATTCAGAGTTGCACGCCCTACTGACTGAGCCATCCAGGCACCCCCAATTTGTTTTTTAAACTTAATTATTTTTAATAGATAATCTACTTTTGTTTCTTGAGTTATTGCATTGATAAAAATTTGGGGACAATATTAGCAATAGTAATACTAAGTAGCCTTGATTGGTTACCAGATTTAATTTGATGGAGTTCTTTTGGTGTTACATCATTAGCTAAAATGTTGCAGGGGTCTATCAAAAACCTTTAGATCTGGGGGCACCTGGGTGGCTCAGTTGGTTAAGCGTCCGACTTTGGCTCAGGTCACCATCTCACGGTTTGTGGGTTGGAGCCCCGCGTCAGGCTCTGTGCTGACAGCTAGTTCAGAGCCTGCAGCCTGCTTCAGATTCTATGTCTCCCTCTCTCTCTGACCCTCCCCTGCTCACGCGGTCTCTCTCTCAGAAATAAATAAAACATTAAATAAAAAACACCACCTTTAGATCTGTTCCAACATTATATTTTCTCCCTTTTCCTTTTCTAAAATCATGTTCAGAGTATCATGGCATCTTATCTATATTACAGTCACAAGACCCCTCTTCTGGTTATTAATAAAATCCAGGATGGGGTACCTGGTTGCTCCGTTGGTGAAGTGTCCAACCTTTGATCTTGGCTCAGATCATGATCTCACAGTTCATGAGCCTGCATGGGATTCTGTCTCTCACTCTCTCTGCCCCTTCCCTGCTGTACTCTCTCTCAAAATAAATAAATAAACTTAAAGTAAAATCCAGGGAGGTGATTTTACCATCTCAGTCACTCTGAGACTTTCTTCCTCCTGACATGATCATGTGGCAATGATACAGACTACTTTTTTTTCCCCCCAAGGCTGCTGTACAAATTGCCAGAATCCTGGTGGCTTAAAACGAAAAATCTCTCACAGGTCTCAGGGCCAGAAGTCTGACATCAAGGTGTTGGCAGCATTGGCTCCTTCTGGAGGTTCTAAGAGGAGTCCAGTCCAGTCCTCTCTCCTAGGTTCGGGTGGCCGCTGGCAAACCTTGGGATTCCTTGGCTTGTGGCTGCCCTACAGTCTCTGCCACCATCTTCACATGGCCTTTTCTCTCTGTCTGTATGTCTTCTCCTTTTCTGTCTTATAAGGACACCCGTCACTGGATTTAGGGCCCATCCTAATCCAAGATGATCTCTTCCTGAAATCCTTTAATTATTCCTGCAAAAACCCTTATTCCAAATAAGGTCACCTTCACAGGTTCCACGGATTAGTTAGGACTTGGGCATATCTTCTTGGGAGGCCGCTATTTAATTCACTGTACTATTAATCTGTTTACTAAAGGTAATAATTTGCCTGAGCCCCTGTTTTGGTCAGGAATGGTGCCAGGCACTAGAGACAGGAAGATGACTAAGCGATACCTTTTTAAATATCACAGAGTGTAATTCCAAGAAAAGATATAAAAACCCTCACACCCTTATAATGAGATGTAAGTGTAATGAAGAGAAATTTACAAACCCTGTGGAGACACAAATTAGGACACTCACAAAGGTATTCCTTAAAAAGATAGTGTCGGCCTAAAACTGTCCTGTCTGATATGCTGAGCCCTTGACATGTGGCTACTGTGACTAAAGAACTGAACTGTTCCTTTTCCTTTTTATTTTTTTAAAGTAAAGTCCATGCTGGGCATGTCACTCCCCAGTGCAAGGCTTGAACTCACAAACCTGAGATCAAAACCTGAGCTGAGAGCAAAAGTCAGATGCTTAACCGACGGAGCCACCCTGGTGTCCCTCCTTTCAATTTTAATGTAAGTTTAAATACAGATATATGATTCAGTTACTGGAAAACTTTTAAGTGTGCCTGGACAAACTTGATATATAAATGTTTTTTCAATAGTAGATTTTATTAAATCTAAATATAGATCAAGTATTTCTTTTTTTTTTTTTAAGGTTATTTATTTATTTTGAGAGAAAGACTAGGGGAGAGGTAGAGAGAGAAAGAGAGAGAATCCCAGGCAGGCCTTGCACTAGCAGCACTGAGCTCAAAGTGGGGCTTGAACTCAAGAACCGTGAGATCATGTCCTGAGCTGAAACCAAGAGTCGAATGCTTACCCAGCTGTGCCACTCAGGTGCCCCTCAATTTATTGATTGATTGATTGATTGTCCCTCAAGTATTTCTGATGAAAATTTAGCATCTGAATTGAGATGCTCTTAAGTGTTACATACACAGCAGATATTGAAGACTCAGGACAAAAAGAAACTTCATTGTAATGTGTCCATTTCCTCCTCTATGATCCTGACTGACAACACCTTCACTGTGATTGCTCCTACCAGCAATCTGTGTGGAGGGCCATTGTCAAATTTCCAATTTTACATCCTTATTTATTGGAGCGTTGACGAGGCCTACTAACTAATGGCAGGACAGAAGAGGAGTGGCGAACTGTACTAGTTCTCTGAGGAGCAGGACGGCAGTGTGCTAGGAACAAGGAACTATGGGGATCTACTTCTCAACCCCACTGTCTGATATCTTCTTCCTTCTTCCCCTTCCTCCAGCCCCTCTGGCTTCCTTGCTGTCTGCGAATCACACCAGTCATGCTTACTGTGATCTGATCCCAGACGCCAACGTGCTTCACTCCCCTGCCGCCTTCAGAGTTCTCCTCAAACGCGACTTCATCACAGAGGCTTTCCTCCGAGTCTGACATAAAAGGCTCTGCCGCACACCGCACATCAGTCTTCATCCCTCTGCTTTATTTTGCGTCTCTACCACATGACATATTTATTATTTATTTTCTTCCCATGAAAATGTAAGCTCTATGAGAGCCGAAACTTTGTCTTGTTTACTGCTTCCAGAAGCTACAGTGTTTGCACGTAAATGAGTGAATAGATTGGGCTAGGAGCAGAGTAGCTGGGTTCCAGTCCTTCCCCACTGTAACAACATGGACGCGCCTGTCAACTCTTCATTTTTTTTTTTTTTAATGTTTTATTTATTTCTAAGAGAGGGAGAGACAGCGTGAGCAGGGGAGGGTCAGAGAGAGAGGGAGTCACAGACTGAAACAGGCTCCAGGCTCTGAGCTGGCAGTCAGCACAGAGCCCGACGCGGGGCTGGAACCCACGAACCGCGAGATCATGACCTAAGCGAAAGTCGGACGCTTAACCGACTAAGCCACCCAGGCGCCCCAACTCTTCATTTTTTTTTAATGTTTTAATTTTATTTCTGAGAGAGAGAGAGAGACAGCGTAAGTAGGGGAGGGTCAGAGAGAGAGGGAGACACAATCTGAAACAGGCTCCAGGCTCTGAGCTGTCAGCACAGAGCCCAATGCAGGGCTTGAACCCAGGAACTGTGAGATCATGACCTGAGCCGAAGTCGGACGCTTAACCGACTGAGCCACCCAGTCGCCCTGCCTATCAATTATTCTCGCATTTCAGCTTTCTCATTTCACCTGTTTCCTTTTTTTTTTTAATAGGTTTTATTTATTTAAGTAACCCTGAGATCAAGAGTCACATGCTCCTCTGACTGGGCCAGCTAGGTGCCCCTAATTTCAGCTGTTTCTTGTTACTTTTTTAATGTGGCCCCTACAAAACTTAAAATTGCATATATGGTTCCCATTATATTTCTATTGGGTAGCACCGCCATGTCTAAAATGGTGAAAGGGAATCAGATCAGGGAAGAAAGAATATTTCACAGAAGAGAAAGAGGTATTCTTGAATATGATAATTAGCTTACTGAATAAATATATAGATTTAGTTTTACCCCAATGTCCTATTCTTGTTAGACCTCCCCCCACGTACCTTTAAAAAAAAATAACCAAGCAGGGTGCCTGGGTGGCTCAGCCGGTTGAGCGCTTGACTTCAGCTCAGGTCATGATCTCACAGTTCAAGTGTTTGAGCCCCATGTTGGGCTCTGTGTTGACAACTCAGAGCCTGGAGCCTGTTTCAGATTCTGTGTCTCGTGCTCTCTCTGCCCCTCCTCCACTTGCACTCTACCTCTCTCTCAAAAATGAATAAACGTAAAAGAAAAATTTTTTAATTAAAAACATAATGAAGAATGTGAAAGGGTAAGAAGGAAGAGTGTTTACACACAGTCTCACTGGTAAGCTCCACCTTTGGGCATGGAGAGCAATCAGAACCTGATCATGTCTGAGACTTTGTCATTTCTAGATATCCTTCACCCAGTGGTGTCCCCCTTCCCTACTTGTCCAGCTTAATGTTGGTTCTCAATCACTATTAGTCCCTCCATTCTTGCTTTACCATTTGGTCAAACCCCATACCTGGCTAACTTTGCCTGTCATGCACCTCCGCCCTTGTAGCTGGACTTGGATGAACATTTTGTCATTCAGAACACTTCAGATTCAGGAACAACCAACCCTCCTGATTTCTTCATGTGTTCAGCAACCATACTGGATGGCTATAGTCTAGTTAACCTTCCATTCTTCCGGGGGGCGCCTGGGTGGCTCAGTTAAGTGTCTGACTCTTGATTTTGGCTCAGGTCATGATCTGAGTTTGGGACTCTCTCTCTCCTTTCTCTGTGCCCCTCCCCTGCTCACACCGCCCCACTCTCTCAAATAAATAAATATTTAAAAAGATCTTCCATTCTTCTATATACTTTAATTTATACTTATTTGTTATACTCATCAGTTATTTCAACATCCAGTACATTTTCCTGTCTGTCAGTAAGGAAGCCATCCTCCCTGGTCTGAAAGGGACAGTCTCAGTCCGCTCCTATCATCTAGGGCGAGTAGCAGTCATATTCATTCTCAAAAGCATTCATATTTAGGTGATAAGTTCAAAATCCTAGTCTCAGTAGATAATCAAACCTTTAGAGTTTCCCCATAATGATGACAATTTCATCTGCCCAATTACTCAGGCCCAAAATGTCAAAGTCATTTTTTGACTCCTCTCTTTCTCTCCCATCATACACTGTCAGAAAATCCTATCAGCTGTACCCTACAGTGTATATGTCACTCCTCTTCTCTCTCCATATTATTAGAGAATAATATGAGTCCAGCAACCACCATCATTTTGTACATGAATTTTTGTAATGGCCTCATAGTTGGACTTCCTTCTTCTGAACTTCATCTTTTTCAGTCATATTCAGGGCTAGTAGTGTCTCAAATGTACAGATTATCAATAGATGCAGGTTATAGATTACTAGGGACCATAGCCTCTCATTTTAAACATGTGCCTCAATATATATCTCAGATAATAAAACACATGGGCTTCTGTGCTACATCAGGCAGTAATATCCATGTTTACCAGTCATCAGTCCAGCCAAAACATGTGGTCCCTTAGAAGACCTCTACGAAGAAGGGGAAAAATAGTTGGGGAGAGGGAGGGAGGCAAACCATGAGAGACTCTTGAATGCTGAGAACAAACAGGGCTGATGGGGGTGGGAGAGAGAGAGAGGAGTGATGGGCATGGGGGAGGGCACTTGGGATGAACACTGGGTGTTATATGGAAACCAACTTGACAATAAACTATTTAAAAATTAAAAAAAAAAAAAAAAGAAGACCTCTAAGAGCAGAGGGCAGGGAACATGTGGTCTCTTATCCTGTGACTGGGACAAATAATTCCTTCCTCCATCCTCCTGCATCCCTTTTGACAGCAGTGACATGTCAATATCTCCACCAAGTTCAAAAGCAGAATTCACTGGATGCCTGGGTGGCTCAGTAGGTTAAGGGTCTGACTTTGGCTCAGGTCATGATATTGCAGTTTGTGAGTTCCAGTCTTACATTGGGTTCTCTGCTGTCAGCTGAGAGCCTTTTCCTGATCCTCTGTCTCCTTCTCTGTGTGCCCCTTCCCAACTCGCCCTCTCTTAAAAATAAACATTTTTAAAAAGTTAAAAAATAGAATCCCCTGATCCTATCTCTCACAAAATACAACCCTCACACTGGAAGAGGGAAAAAAAAATTAGGAAAACTCACCAAGCCTGGAACTTGAAGTTGTATAAAATACATTCAACCATAAAAAGTGTATCAACCATTTTTAAAAATATAAACAACAAAAGTAAAATACAAAGGAAGAGTTGAAAAATGAAAGAGAAATGCAGAAAAACATCTAGAAGAGACACATGGATGGGTGTGTAGGATTACACACACACACACACACACACACACAGCCCTGATAGCATTCTACAGAGGACACCCTCACACTGTCATCTTCCTTCTGGGTGATTTGTCAACTTCAGTGATCCTGGCCCCATATTCACATCTTTGTATAGTCCCCTCCCACATTGCTTGAGGGTTGCCTCTGTGATCAGTAGGATGCAGAAAAAGTGGCTAGCCAGTTCTGAGGCAAGGTCCTAAAGGACACTGTGGCTTCTGCCTCTCTGTCTTGGATGGTTGCCCTGAGGGAAGCCAGCTGCCATGTTGAGAGGCTCACACGGCAAGGAATTGAGGCGCCTGCCAACAGCCATGTGAGTGTGCCATCCTGGAAGCGGATCCCTCAGCCCTGCCCAAGCCTTCAGGTGACTGCTGCCTGGCTGAGAGTTGCCGCGCCATCTCAAGAGAGAGCCTGAGCCACAACTGCACACATAAGCTGCTCCTGACTCTCAGAAATTGTGCCAGATAATAAACATTTGTTGTTTGAAGCCACCAAATTATGGGTTATTTGTTAGGTAATTACTAATAAACTGCCTGCAAATGTATGACTCTGTAGCAATTTCCTAAGAACTGATATGGGAAAGGGACACTGGTCCCACTATTCTCATGTTTGCACAAGCACTTTGCTGGACACCCTCTGAAATTCTGGACATCCACATATTGAGGAGACAGAAGTCAAATGCAGCTACTTAGGAAAACAAACCCAGAAAAACAGCATCACTTCCTTGGGACATTTTCATCCCTTTTATCACTTTTCTCATTTATGTGGATGTGTTCCCCTTCCACAAGTTCCTCTGGCTGTAAATCTAGAGCCTCTGAATGGTGACAGTGTCGAAATTTCCCTGGTAGCTCTTTCTTTTCTTTTATTAAATGTTTACTTATTTATTTTGAGAGAGTGAGAGTGTGAGCGGGGGAAGGCCAGAGAGACATAGGATCGAAGCAGGCTCTGTGTTGACAGCAGAGAGCTGGATGCAGGGGTCGGACCCACAAACCATGAGATCATGACCTGAGCAAAGTCTTAATTGACTGAGCCACTCAGGCACCCCCCTGGCCAGCTCTTTCTTCTGTAACTCTATGTTCAACTTGAATTTCATTTCCAGTGTTGTAACTTTTGCTTTCTTTGCTGCAATTTCATCCTTGTTGTCCAATTCCCTCTTAATTATCTTTTTTTTTTTTTATTGCCACGGGCTTGTGTAATAGTCTGACTCATTTTTGACCTTTGATTGATGACAGCTTTCAAGCTGATGTGAAAGCCCAGGTGATCCCCCTCTTTGACTCTGGAGGGAAGTTCAAGTCACAGAAGCCCTGTCAAGTGCCATCAAGTGTGGTAGAGCCCACAGGTCAGCCCCACCCCCTAATAAAAATAAAACCTTTAAGCCAGTCTTTTCCGGGCTCTCTCAAGCCATTTTTGGACTTGCATGGAAACTATCCCTGTTAACTCCAGAAAGTCTCATTAGATGAGTGATAAACCCTCTTTGTGCATGTGGGGTGCCATCACTTTTGACATCTGAACCAGATTTTGAATGGGGAGTCCATCTCCTTTCTTCTGGGTAATGTCAAGGATAAACACAGCTGGGGCACCTGGGTTCAGTCGGTTAAGCGTCTGACTTCAGTTCAGGTCATGATCTCATGGTTCATGAGTTTGAGCCCCGCATGGGGCTCTGTGCTGAGAGCTCGGAGCCAGGAGCCTGCTTCAGACTCTGTCTCTGTCTCTGTCTCTCTGCTCCTAACCTACTTGTGCTCTGTCTCCGTCTCTCTCAAAAGTAAAAAATAAATAAATAAAAAACCCCACAGGGGCGCTGTGTGGCTCAGTCGGTTAAGTGTCCGACTTCGGCTCAGGTCTAGATCTCATGGTTAATGGGTTTGAGCCCCACACCACATTCTGTGCTGACAGCTGGGAGCCTGGACCCTGCTTCAGATTCTGTGTCTCCCTCTCTCTGCCCCTCCTCTCCTCGTACTCTGTCTCTCTCACTCTCTCTCAAAATAAATAAACATTTAAAAAAAATAAACACAGCTGGACATTAGTCAAGGTGGTGAAAATAGACTTTATCCAGTAGCTACTGACAATACAGCAAAGAGATGAACTGTTCTTATTTGTGCAGAAGTGATAGGACTTTTTAAAAGTTTATTTATTTTGAGAGAGAGAGAGTGTTGGGAGTGGCAGAGAGAGAGAGAGGAGAAAGAACATCCCAAGCAGACTCCATGCTGTCAGTGCAGGGCCCTACGTGGGGCTCAATCTCATGAACTGTGAGATCATGACCTTAGCCAAAACCAAGAGTTGAATGCTTAACTGACTGAGCCACCTGCGTGCCACAAGGTAATAGGTTATTTTAAAAGGAGAATGTGGTGGGGGAAAGCAGAGGCTCAAGAAGAGTCACAGAAGTGAAATATTAAAAAGTATAAATGTGATTAGGTCAGCTGCATATGTATTTATTGAAATTAGAATTCTATCCTCCCACAGAGACTGGAAGACAGAGGCCCTATCCTTCCTGATGAATTTTTCAAGGAAATGGCTTTCAGGTTCTTGAAGAGCTACTTCTGAGCTGGAGATACATATATATCTCAAAGAGCAGAGGAAGAATTCATACTTAGTAAATGCTCTAAGAAAGGGAAGTTAGGGACCTATCACTGTGGGGTGGTATAAACAGTAAATTTTGGCAGAGTTGAGTTTTTTGGCCCAACATTTTAATGATGTGAGTGTGAGTGTGTGGTTGGCAGGCAGGGTAGGGAGATGGGCATGGGAGTGGCTAGGGTCAACCCAGGGACACAGCCTGATGCCATATTAAAGTTTATCTCTCAGCAGAGGTCTGGATGGAATTATTATGTGCTGAGAATTCTGCAATTCTCAGTAACCAAAACAGTTTACCAATGGGAGACAAAAAGCCCACACAGCTATAGCTGTTGCTGTGTCAGTGTGAGCTGTGTAACGGATTTGCAGTGACTGATCACCAACAGACTTTGAAAGACTTGTCACTGATCATGACGTGCAGCCATTATTAGTGATTTGTAGAGTGAAGAGCTAGCAGCTGGGTTTGTACTTTATGCGATTACTCCCAGTTAATATAAAGTGGTAACTGAAAATTGAATCATATTGTTGTGGGACTGGTGTTATTTAACTAAACCATAGTGGCTGAAATTCACACACACCTGAACCATGCTAATGACTGCCTATTAAGTATATTGCTGTCACATCTTATGGGAATTTAAATTGTGCAAATTTAAAGTAATGTGAATAAATATTTTAAAGTTATATGTTATATACAAAGCTTGAAATAATGCAGTTCTCTTAATATATTAAAAAATTGTTGGGAATCATAGAATTTTAAAACTCTCAAACAGGAAATTGAGGTATTTGTTATACTTCTATACAAAATCCCCTTCACCTTAAACACACAAAATTTAACTCTATCACATGTCAAGTCTTCTATAAATGTTGCTTATGTGCTTTGAAACATTCATTTTGTGATCTGGAGACTTGTATTGCTACTTTAATATTCAGTGTTGTTAAAATTAAAAATCTTTTTTTTTTTTTTTAACCAACTAATCCAAGTATTTACTTAGGAGTAGTATTTGAGCTTGTGCTGTAAAACATGTCTGAAAACTTATAACTCTGGAATAGAATTTTGATTAATTTTTTTTTTAATCTTTATTTTTGAGAGAGAGTGTTGAAGCAGGAAGAAACAGAGTGAAAGGGAAACAGAATATGAAGCAGGCTCCAGGCTCTGTGGGGCTAGAACCCACAGACCATGAGATAATGACTTGAGCTAAAGTCAGACGCTGAACAGACTGAGCCACCCAGGTGCCCAAATTTTGATTTTTTTTTTTCAGTGTTTTATTTATTTCTAGGAGAGAGAGACAGCGTGAGCAGGGGAGGGTCAGAGAGAGAGGGAGTCACAGACTGAAACAGGCTCCAGGCTGGCAGTCAGCACAGAGCCCGACGCGGGGCTCGAACCCGCAAACCGCGAGATCATGACCTAAGCGAAAGTCGGACGCTTAACCGACTAAGCCACCCAGGCGCCCCCCAAATTTTGATTTTTAATACAATGCAAGTTTGATGCACTGTGCAGTTGAATTGGTAGCTGAATTCTGTTAAATGTACAGAAAATGTGAAGTAGAATTAAAATTTCTGTATCCTATTGGTAGACTTATGCTCTTTCAGAATGCACTCACTAAACATCCCAATGGGAAAATTAGTACTCAATTATCTAGAGTAAAGCTTGTCTTATTTTCATGCACACGTTCATCATATCACTGCTATGTACTATAATATGTGGGTTCCATTATTTTGGGTTTTGTTGAATCCTGGTTAAAAAAAAGCAGCTTCAAAAAAATTAACAAAGCTTTTATAACAGACATTTTGGAACAGCTAGGGAAATCTGAATATGGACAGAAGATGGTTTTTATTGAATTACTGTTAAATTGTATAGGTATGATACTGTTATCGTGATCATGTAGAAATATGTCCTTAATCTTATATGATACGATGATATATATTCATCGCTGAAGTGTCATCATAAATGACTACACATTTAGATAAGGCAAACATGGCAAAATATTAACAGCTGTTGACTCTAGGTGAGTTGTATCATGTCCGCTCACTGAATTCCTTCCAATTTCTATTTATTTTAAATTATCAACAAGAAAGAGCCGGGACATATATTGACCAAGAAAATGTTTATATTCTTTACTGAAAACATGCTTTAATCGTTATGCCCTTAAAATGCCATTTTTGTAAAATGTCGTAAGATGGTGCACAGTCATCCAACGGAGATCAGGCTGTGTCAGTCGTTTTCTTTCGGTTTGTGTCTATTTTTATTCATCGACAATTTTTACGTATTGCCAAGTAATTTTGAGAAGGTGGCACCATCATATTTTATCATTACTACTACTACCAACGCGTCCTGCTCCAGGCTGCTGTGCC
The DNA here is from genome assembly GCA_017311185.1 of Proteles cristata cristata. Classification (NCBI taxonomy): domain Eukaryota; kingdom Metazoa; phylum Chordata; class Mammalia; order Carnivora; family Hyaenidae; genus Proteles; species Proteles cristata. The sequence goes on from JAESUZ010005475.1 coordinate 2,234,559, forward strand.
TTCCTGGGTGAAACCCTGCGGCCACGGGCTCGTTTTCTTTCCAAACGTTTGCTCGGCTCGAACCTCTCGAGACTTTCGCCCACGAGAATCTGGGCGGGCTGAAGGGCGGCCTCACGCCCCCTCGCGGCTATAGCCGACGCGCCTCGGCCCCCTTCCCCCTCCGGGGCCGGGGTTCCTGCCGCGGGGCCTGATGGGAAGCGCTTTCCGGATCGGTTGCTTGCGCAGCACGATAGCCGGAAGGGAATGGGGGAAGGGCGGCAGTTCTGGCGCATGCGTCGCCCGTGCGCGGCCCGCTTCTGGGCAAGATGGAGGCTGGAGCGCAGTTGGGGCGCGGCGGGTGTTGAGACAGGGCTGCGCCAGCGAGGGGGGGAGAGGGGGCGGGGCCTAGGCGTCGGATCCTTGCCCGCCGGAGCGGCGGCGGCCGGCGGATCGGAACAAGACCTTTGTGAGCTTACCGGAGCCTGGAGGTTCTCAGAAAGGCCGTGGTCGTGTTGGCGCTCCTGTACTGAGGCCGCCCTGCGCTCAGTGATGCAGGAGTCCTCACCGTTTTGCTGTAACAGATTAGGAAACGGAGTCTCAGGCCCGCGGGTGCCTCAGACCGTGTAACCCCGCGGGAGGCGGCGCTAGGAGGTGCGTCCATAGCTGCCTCTTCCCTAAGAAATGATTCGGCCTAAATCCGGCTTTGTGTCCGACCCAGCACTGAGCCGGTGGGTATCACTGTCACGTACAATGTAGACTCCGTTTTATCGTGGGGCACTGGCATTTTTGGGATTCTTGGTTTCTCAGGTTCCTGGGTCACACTTCATAATAGTTCATTCTGGGTCTGGTCTGGACGAACTGTCCAGCCTGTATCCTTAGTGGTCCTGGTTTAGGGTTTTTGAAGGACCACCCCGAAATTCCAGGCACAGGGAGTTCCAATATTTGAGACTCTCATAGTAGGTTACAACTAAAATGATTTTGTCCCTGACGTTCGTGTCCTGATTCCTAGGAACAAAGCTCTCATAAAGGAGGAATCCCATCTGGAAGATGCCCAGTCTGAATGGCGACCCTACCACGGCTGCAGAGTAGAGGAGGCTGAGGCTGAGAAAGAGCAAGACCCTAGATTTGCAGGGCTAGTAGCAATATGTGATCCTTGTATTGTGCCAGCCACCCTTCAAACTTGACAAGGGAGGTCTGAGCCACGTTGCAGGAGAGGTGAGCTAGGAGTAAGGCCAAAGGGCAAACCTGCCAAGGAAAGGTCACTTCATTTGAAGGTTTGAGAGAGGGTGGTCTGGGAGAAAGAAATAGCACGTACCATGAAAATTCTTTCTTTGAGGAGCGGGGGTGATGGCATTTTTCTTTTATTGAAGTGTAGTTGGCATACAATATTATATTGGTTTCAGGCATACAACATAGTAATTTGACAATTATGTACAGTACAAAATTCTTGCGACGACAGGTGTAGTTACCTCTGTGGGCGACACTATTTTTCAACCCACCAAGAAAATTCTGAGACCTCCCTAACAGACTGACTTCTTTCAAATGCTCCAACCTTTTCAGATCCTGAGGGGCCCTCATACCACATGGGCATTGAGAGAGATGTTTGCATCCTCCCCTCTGACTTCACAGACTCAGAAAGTAGTGCAGGAAAGAACTTCCTGGATTACCTGTTTCTGCCTACAAGGAAAGATGAAAAACACTGAGTCAGAGAGGGTGAATGTCAGGGTCCTCCTGTTCATTTGTGGCCTAACCAATAGTCGGATTTTCAGATACATTTAAGTCAAAACGAACTTCTATCAAAAGACAGAAACTACTGCCGAGGTAGTTAAGGACCAAAGGATGTTCTCCTATAGGAGGACATTTTATCCAGCTAGGGAGTGGAGTTTTATAGGCAAGAGGATCCAGGAGGTGCAAGTCAGGTCAGATCTCTTGTGGTCTTTCTTTTCTTTCTTCTCCCCTAGCTCCACTTTGTAGTTCCCTACACGCTTCTAGTTCCACAGAAAATGAATAGATCGCAGGTGAGTTTATTGTTCTTTTCCCTATTCTGTTTACCGTGACTGTTTGAGGCTTTTAAGGGTCAATAGATTAGAATTAGAATACAGAAATAGATGAAAATCAGCTTCAGGAAAAATAGCCAGTAGCACATCAATATGAGGACAAAGCGGTATGCAGAAATATGCAGGTTTTATGATACTATAGCCAGGTTTGTCTTATTTTTCTGATAGTTACAACAAAAATGCAGACATTTTCTGTTGCAGGATTTGAATCGGCCCCTAAAGAAATTGCCATGCTAATTCCTCAGAAGACATAAGAGGTTTTTTTTTTTTAATTTTTAAATTTTTATTTATTTCTAGGAGAGAGAGACAGTGTGAGCAGGGGAGGGTCAGAGAGAGAGGGAGACACAGACTCCGAAATAGGGTCCAGGCTCTGAGCTGGCAGTCAGCACAGAGCCCGACATGGGGCTCGAACCCATGAACCGCGAGATCATGACCTAAGTGAAAGTCAGACACTTATCCGACTAAGCCACTCAGGCGCCCCAGAAGACATAAGAGTTCTAAAAAACGTTCCTGTCCTGGCCTTCCTGTAGTAACATAGTAAATAAACTTTCAGTTACTGTGAGAAAGTAATGCAGCTTGCTGCCTATAACTGCCCCTCAAGGGAAGCAGGACACTTGTGCTAAAGGAGAGCTCAGTCAATGCAGGTTTCTAAAGGCCAAAACACCACTGTCCCATAGACTTCTTTTTTACAAAAAAATGTTTATTTTATTTATTTTGAGAGAGAGAGAGCATGTGCAAGTGGGGGAGGGAGAGAGAGAATCCCAAGTAGGCTCTGTGCTGAAAGCGCAGGGGTTGATCATGTGAACTGTGCGATCATGACCTGAGCCAAAATCGAAAGTTGGATGCCTAACCCATGGAGACACCCAGACCTGCCCTCAACCCCATAGACCTCTTTCTGATGATCTTGCTTAATCCAGGCATAGAACCAAGGGTGTCTCCAAGAAAGAATTGATTATACCACCTTCAGATAATTTCCTTTAATATTACGTATAGATTGTGCAACAGATGGGTTAAAGTTGTATTTTCTGGCAAACGTTTCCCCATTTCCTTTCCATATTTCAAACCAAATCACTGTTGGATCTGTCTGGTAAGGGACATTAGTGATCTTCTTATGGCAAATGTCATGGATACTTTAGTACTGAAATTACCTTAATTAAGGTAATGCTCAGTGATTGAGCATTCCATCCAGTTTTTGTGTTCATGTCCAGTCTCTCCTAGAAAATCTTCTTGGTGGTTTTCTGGCCTGTTCCTCCTTCTGTGATTATTTCTTTTCTGTCCTCTCCATAGAGTCTTCTCTCTCTTTTTGCCTCTTACTATTGTTTCTCCCATTGATCCCAGTGTCCATTGATCTCCTATTGTCCTCACAGTCCTGGTCTTGCTGACTAATCTGTTCCTTCTGGGGATGTACCATATGCTGGGATGCTTGCATCTGGCTCTCCAGTCTAGCCCTCTCCCCTACCTTTGACCTTAATGACCCACTGTGCTGGACATCTCTGCATGGCTCGTCTAAAGGCCCTTAAAACTCTATAGAGTCGTCTCCCCCTCACCTCCCACCCCTGTCACCCTTCTTTATTTCCTACCAAATGTTATTACCAGCCAGCTAATCATGCAGGTAACAAACATAATGTTTGTTCTAAGTGCTGTCCTTTACCTGCAACTTACACATGCAGTTGGTGAATAAATCTGGGTACTTTCAAGTAGTTAATGTTTCTTCCTTTTTTTTTTTTTTTTTTTGAAATTGAAATTAAGTGCACAGATCCAAAGGGTACAACTTGATGCCTTTTCCATACACTGTGCATCTGGATGGCTATCACCAGGTCAGGATAAGGGTCATTTTCTGCAATGCAGAAGGCTCCCCTTGTATTCTTTCCAAGACAGTGCTTGCCCACTCTCACTCAAGGGGAACCATTATTTTGGTATCTATTATCATTTATTAGTGTCATCTTCTTTTAAACTTCATATAAATAAAATCATGCAATATATGTTCTTTTGTGTCTCATCTGACCTCCTTTAGTCAGTGTTATGTCTGTGACTAGCACTAGTTTGTGAGTAGCATTAGTTTGGATTTTTTTTCCCATTGTGTGACTATTCCACAGTTCATCCATTCTGCTCTAGATGGATATTTGGGCTGTTTTCAATTCTGGCTTTTGTACATATCTTTTGGTGTACATATGCACTTGATTCTGAGGAATATAAACTAGAAGCGAAATTGATGGATCATAGAGCATATATATGTTTGGTTTTGACAGATTTTGCCAGTGGTTTGACAAAACAGTTGCACTACTTTACACTCCCACCAGCCATCCACCAGTCCTATAGCACTATAGCCTTGATCCTTCACAGCATTTGATATTATTTGTGAGGTTTTCTTCTGTTTTCATTTTCTTGCTTTTCTTTTTAGTATGCGGTGAATAAATGTAGTGGTATCTCATGATATTAATTTACACTTCTCTGAAGACTAATGATGTTGAGCATTTTTTCATATTAACTGACCATTTTCCTCTTTTTGTTGAAGTGTGTTTCAGTCTTGTCCGGTAAAAATTTTGATAGCTTGTCTTTGTTGTGTTAACTTGTACGAGTTCCTTGTATGTTCTAAATATGAGTCCTTTGTCAGATATATGTAGTGCAGATATCTTCTTTGAGACTTTTTCTGAATTTAATTAAGTCCAGTTTATCAACCTTTTCTTTAATGGTTAGTGCTCTTTGTGTCCTGTTTAAAAAAGTCTTTGCCGGGGGCGCCTGGGTGGCTTGGTCGGTTAAGCGTCCGACTTTTGCTTATGTCATGATCTCGCGGTTCGTGGGTTCGAGCCCCGCGCCGGGCTCCGTGCTGACTGCCAGCTCAGAGCCTGGAGCTTGTTTCGGAGTCTGTGTCTCCCTCTCTCTCTCTGACCCTCCCCTGCTCACGCTGTCTCTCTCTCTCCTAGAAATAAAATATATATATATACATTTAAAAAAATAAATAAATAAAAAATAAAAAAAATAAAAAAGTCTTTGCCTAACCAGAAGTCATAAGGGAATTCACCTGGGCTTTCTTCTAACCATTCAAATTGTTTTACTTTCACATTTAAGTGTGTGATCCATTTTGAGTTACTATATACATATGCATGCACATATATCTTTCTCTCTCTCTTTTTTTGTCATGAGCTATGGCTAACCAGTTTCTGTGGTACCATTTATTGAAAAGACTTCCTTTCCCACGAGAATTTTGTTGAAAATCAGGTGACTATACATATATATATCTTTCTTTTTGGATTCCCCCACCTCCCACCTCTCTTTTTGGATTTATTTTTTATTTTTTATTTATTTATTTATTTATTTATTTTTATTTATTTCTAGGAGAGAGAGAGAGAGACAGCATGAGCAGGGGAGGGTCAGAGAGAGAGGGAGTCACAGACTGAAACAGGCTCCAGGCTCTGAGCTAGCAGTCAGCACAGAGCCGGACGTGGGGCTCGAACCCACAAACCGTGAGATCATGACCCAAGCGAAAGTCGGACGCTTTACCGACTAAGCCACCCAGGCGCCCCTGGATTTTTATTTTTAATGCAGTTGTCTCTTTATCTAGCCTCATGCCAACACTACACTGTCCCTATTATTGTAGCTTTATAAAAAGTATTCGTATCTGTGAGAATATGTTTTCTACTTTCATTCTTCAAGATTTACCTTGGCTACTTTAAGTCCTTTGTATTTCCTTTTTAAAAAATTTTTAAATGTTTATTTATTTTGAGAGAGAGAGGCAGGGTACCAGCGAGGAAGGGGCAGAGAAAGAGGGAGACACAGAATCTGAAGGAGGCTCCAGGCTATGAGCCTGATGAGGGGCTCGAACCCATGAGCAGTGAGATCATGACCTGAGCTGAAGTTGGACACTCAACTGACTGAACCACAGAGGCGCCCCTAAGTCCTTTGTATTTCTATATAAACTTTATAATAATCTTGTCAACTCCTCCCACCATCCCCGACTCCCCCCCCCACCAATCTGCTGGAATTTGGTATTGCATTGAATCTATAGATTGATTGGCAGGCAGATCATATTAATAAAGACTTGAATTTTCAATTAATGAACATGACATTTTTCTTCATTTATTGGCTTTCTTTTTCTCAGCACTGTTTGATAAATTCTATGTGTATGTCTCGTACTTTTTTTGTTAGATTTATCCTTAGGTAGTTGAACATTTTTCTCCTTACTTGGGTGTTGCTGATATAGAACTTGTTTTCAGTGACCTTACTGTGATGTCTCTTCTAATAGGATGGAGGGGAAAGAACTCACCAGAGGCAGAACAAAGGAGGTAGAAGCTTATCAAATATACCCCAAAGGAAGAAGGCAGTGCAACAAAACAGAGGCTATCTGCAATAAGGCAGTGGGTAGGGGCTGTATTTAAAGGGGGAAAGTGAGAAGGTAGGGGACAAGTGGAATTTTCCCTTTTTTGGTAATTCTGCCTGGTTGTAACTAGCCCATTGATTAGTTAAGGCCTATGGATCTTGTGAGGTGGGTCACCTAATGGGACTGTTTGTATTCAACCAGAGGGTTGGAGTCCCCCTGGGCCCTTTCTATATTCCATTGTTCAAGACTGTTGCCTAAAAAGTGGCCTCTACACTTACCATTTATTAACTGTTACATTTCATCTGTAAATTATTTTGTAGTTTCTACCTACACAACTATGTTATATGGACATTTTTTACTTTTTATTTTGTCTATTTTTTTAATTAAAAAATTTTTATTTTAGAGCTTGAGAGTGGGGGAAGAAGGGCAGAGAGAGAGAGAATCTTAAGCAGATTCCATGCTGAGCATGGAGCCCAATATGGGGCAGAGCCCAATGTGGGGCTCCATTCCACGTCCCTGGGATCATAACTGGAGCCAAAATCAAGAGTTGGATGCTCAACCGACTGAGCCACCCAGGTGCCCCCATTTCTTAGTTTTTCATTCATTTTTAAATTTTTGTTTATTTTTGTCTCTTTACTGCTATGGCTGGGAAGTATAAAGTACTATGGAATAGAACTAGTACATCCTTGTTTTCTTCCCAGTCTCAAGGGAAAGTTTTTAATATTTTATCATTTTGTTTGATGTTTGCTGTAAGTTTTTTGGTAGGTATTCTTTGGGAAATTTCCTTCTGCTCCTAGTTTGCTGAGCATTTTTATCATCCAATTGGTGCTGATTATTGAGATAATTATATATGATTATCTTTTTATCATCCAATGGGTGTTGATTATTGAGATCATTATATATGATTTTCTCCTGTGTTCTCTTCATGATTGATATTAGCATATTGATTGAGGTAAATCTATTAGTGTTTTGATTTTTAGATGTTAAATCAAAAAAATTCCTCCTGGCTGTGATATTCCATCACCATTAAATATATTTCATGATAATTTGCTTACAGTTTTTGTCTTTGCCTTTGTTCACAAGAGAGACTTATTTTCTTTTCTTATAATGTCTTTGTCAGGTTTTATATCATTTTATACTGCACTAAAAAAAACTTGTTATGGATTTCCTCATTGTCTAGTCTCTGGAAGTGTTTGTGTAAGATAGGTGTTATTTATTCCTTAATTGTAAAATTAAGTGAATTTATCTAGGGTCTGGATTTTCTTTATGGAAACATTTTTTTAATGTTTATTTTTGAGAGAGAGAGAGACAGAGTGCAAGCAGGGGAAGGGCAGAGAGAGAGGGAGACAAAGAATCCGAAGCAGGCTCCAGGCTCTGAGCTGTTAGCACAGAGCTCAATGCTGGGCTCAAACTCAGATCACGACCTGAGCCAGTCAGATGCTTAACTGACTGATTCCCCCGGGGCGGCCCTTTAGAATATGTTTAAAAGTTAAAAGTTGTGGCTGTTTCTTCTCAATTTGTCACTTGTCATCCCCAAGGAGGTGCTTTTTGTTTTAGTGAAAAGCATGGCTCACACACACCAGTTCAGATAACCAGAGTCCCACAAAAGGCTACTCACAGTTTGCTTTCCAACCCTATTTCTCCCTGGACCCATCTTCTGGGAAGGAGCCAACAATGGTGTTAATTCAGCATTCTGATATGAACTAAAAGCTTTAAAACCTTATCTTCTCCCTTAGTTTTTTTAGTCAAACTCAGCAATGACCTCCATTGCTAAATCCAATGGTGAAAGCCTAAGTCTTCCTCTTACATGCCCTTTTAGCCATATTTGATACCACTGGTTACTTTTCCCTTCTGATTCACTTTAATCACTTGGGTTTCACACTCTTTTTATTATTAAAAACTCTTTTTAATGTTTTTTATTTATTTCTGAGAGAGAGAGGAAGAGAGAGAGAGAGATTAACAGCGTGAGCAAAGGAGGGTCAGCGAGAGAGGGAGACACAGAATCTGAAACAGGCTCCAGGCTCTGAGCTAGCTGTCAGCACACAGCCCGATGTGGGGCTCAAACCCACGAACCGTGAGATCATGACCTGAGCCGAAGTCGGCCGCCCAACCAAATGAGCCCCACTCTTCTTTTAATTTTTAATTTTTTTTTTTTTTGAGAGCGCGAGCGGGCGCGGAGGTTGGGGCAGAGAGGGAGACATAGAATTCGAAGCAGGCTCCAGGCTCTGACTTGTCAGCACAGAGCCCGGTGCGGGACTCAAGCTCACAAACAGTGAGATCATGACCTGAGCTCAAGTCGGACGCTTAACCTACTGAGCCACCCAGATGCCCCGGCTTTCACACTCTTAATATTCCTTCCCTTTCCTTTGCTTGTTCCTCCTTTTCCTCCTACCTCTGAATGTTGGTGTGCCCTAGAGCGCAGTCCTTGGTCCTGGTCCTTCCTCTGTCTGATGATTCCGTCTCTTCTCTGCTGATAATCTCTGGCCTGCAGATCTCTTCCTGTACTTGAGATGCATATATCTGTCTGTTCTATATCTCCATTTGAATATTTAATAGACTCAAGCTCAGTGTAACTAAAATTGACCTCCTGGGCTTCCCCTCCCAAACCTGCCCCTTCTGGCACCTTCTCCTTCCTGTTTAATAGCAGACTTTTGGAATCATCCTTGAACTTCTTTTTTCTTTTCCTTATGCTTCATATCTAATTTGTCAGTACAACCACTGAGCCCTGTGTCTAAAATATATCTAGAGTGTGACCTCTTCTGATCTACTCTGCTGCAGTCACCCTCACCAAGCCAGAATAATGGGTCTGCTGCTGTCTGGATTATAGAAATAGTCACAGAGCAGGTCTTGCTGCTTCTCAATCCTGGCCCTCAGCACAGCATCCACAGCTCTTTTTAGAATATGAGTCAGGTTACTTGATGCTGCTACTCTGTTCAACATCTACATTTTTCTGAGTAAAAGCCAAAGTGCTTACCGTAGCTTATGTGGCCCGTTTTTGATCCGATCTCACCTCCTTAGCCCCTTGATCACTCTGCTCCAGTCCTACTTGCTTTCTTGCTGTTCTAGAAACATACCACATACAATGCCACCTTCATCCATGTATCAAATGTACCTTCCACATATGCTTTCCCCACAGAGCCTGGTGGTGCACTCCCAAGGTCACTGCTCAGTAACATAGCACTTTTCATCTAACATACTCTACAGTCTCTTTATTACTATAGAGTTTATCCTCTGTTTTCCCCTTTCTGAATCAATGTAACCCCCCAACCCCCAAAAGCTAGGGGAAGTGAACTTTGTTTCTCACTGTTGTATCCCAAGTACCTAGGACAGTGGCATATATAAAGTGTTGAAAAAAATCATTAAATGGGGTGAGCCACCTAGGTGGCTCCGTTGGTTAAGTGTACAATCCTGATTTTGGTTCATGTCATGATCTCACAGTTTGTGAGTTCAAGCCCAGTGTAGAACTTTGCACTGACAGCATGGAGCCTGCTTGGGATTCTTTCTGTCTCCACTGTACTCCCCCCTTCATTGCTTGTGCTCATGTACTCTCAAAATAAATAAATAAACATTAAACAAAACAAAACAAAAAAAGTCCCCACTTCGTTTCTTTCTAGGTAATTAGTAATTTGGACGTTGGTTACTTTTCTTTGACCTAGTTTTTAATTTGGAGACCGTCTCATGAGTTAATGACTTTTTGGTAGAGATTATTTTTTTCATTTTGGTTTTGTAGGTCTTAATTAGACAAAGTAGCTTGTAAAACTTCTGATTTATAGAATTTAATAATATTTTCTCTGAAATCACAATATAACATAACAATTATAAGTGGATCTTTATTGTCAGATGACCTGATTCCAATTAAGGATGGCCTTGGGAAGTTGATAACCTTTTTCTGCCTCAATGTTCCTATCTATTAATTGGGGGGAAAATAATACCTATGTTATAGGTTTGCCCTGAATATGAAATAATATATATTTAAAATATTCTGTGAAAGGTACTCTTCCAAATAAGGGCCTGTTGAATTTTAGCTGTCATTATTATTTATTATCTGACATAAGGGTTAAATAAACTCCATTTGATAGTTGTGCTTTCTTATTAATAGAGATATATTGTCTCTTATTGTAATTGTGCTTTGTTTTCTTTAATCAAATTATTCTGTAATTATGGCAAATTTAAAAAATCTGTTATTTGACTTAAACCTTGATTAATTTTTATCATTTATTATTACATGATATCTGACTTTGCCCCGTTGAAAGTAAAGGTTGTAATCTGATATAAATAAAGCCTTCCTTTTATTTGCATTTTCTCATAATATTTTGTTCATTCCTTCATTTTTCACCATTCCTTATCACTTTCAGATTTATCTTTTTATAAACAACAAATGTCAGCATTTTGGGTTTTCTTTTTTTTTTTAATGTTTTTTATTCATTTCTAGGAGAGACAGAGAGAGACAGCGTGAACAGGGGAGGGTCAGAGAGAGAGGGAGTCACAGGCTGAAACAGGCTCCAGGCTCTGAGCTGTCAGTCAGCACAGAGCCTGATGCGGGGCTGGAACCCACGAACCGTGAGATCATGATCTAAGTAAAAGTCTACGCTTAACTGACTAAGCCACCCAGGCACCCCTACATTTTGGGTTTTCTTGACCGCTATGTCAGTCTGTCTTGGATAAGAAATATATCCATTCACATTTTCTCCAGTAATCCATATATTTGGTTTTATATATCCATCTTAGTTTGCTAAATAGATTTTAGCATAACATAAATATATATCACAGTTTTATGCTATTAATCGTACATTTTCAGAAGCTTTACTTATTCTGGCTTGTTCACATTTCTTAGTGTTTAATTTTTCTTCTTTGTTAATCTGGGAGACTTCTGATTCTTAATTCTCACAGTTACCAGTTTACTGCTGAATATTGTAACTGAGCACATATCTACTGACTTGTCAGGATTAAACTTACTTCACGGCTCTTCTGCTGCTCCGTGGTGTAGCAATTACTCCTCCTCCTCCTCCAGCCTTTCATAGATGATCTTAGAAAGCTTTTGTCCACTGCACCCCATACCCAGACTCCTTCATTTTTCTAGTTTATCAGTGTATTATTGGTTTTTCCTTACAGGGAGTCTCTTGCGTTTCAAGAGGTCTTTAACATTATGTGGTACATTTCAAATCAGTTATTTTTGTCCATCAAGTTGTAGCTGTATATCGCCAACAAGATGTGTCATTTCTCCTTCCCCTCCTCTTCATCTTCCCCTTGCTTGGAGCTTTTTTGGCATCTTATTTGTACCTCCTCAATGTTTTCTCTGCAGAGATTACATAAGTCATACATTCCTTGAGGCCCTGCCTGTTTGAACACATCTGATTTGGAGCTTGTCATATGAAAGGCAATTTATTTGTATATAGGATTTGTACATTGGAATTCTTTTTTCATAATCTAATTGTGTTTTTGCTTTCACCACTACAGAGGAGAAATCTGAAGTTAGGATATATCGCTTTACTTTGTGAGTCAGTGTTCTTTCATCACTTGACCAAAATCAGGAGTTAGATGCTTAACCATTTAACCAACTGAGCCATCCAAGCACCCCTGGTTATATTTTCTTTCAATGCTTTAGATATTTCACTCCACTCTTGCTTGCCTAGATCTGAAACCTCTATTGTATTTTTATCATTATTCCTTTGTAGGTAAGGTGCACCCTCCTCTAGCCTTCCCCTGCTCCTCACTTCTTTGTTTCTTTCAGGATTTTCCCCTTTGTCTTTGGTTTTCTGCAGTTTAAATATGATGTGACTAGACGTGGTTTTCCTGGTATTTTTCCCACATGGTATTGTCTGAACTTCCTGAGTCTGTCATTAATTTTGGAATTTTTTGGTCATTGTTACTTCAGATACTGCCTCTGTTCTTCTGTTTCTGGCACTCTACTTATGCATATATTGTACCTTTTGATGTTGACCCACAGTTCTTGGATGTGCTAATTTTTTCATTCTCTTTCTGTTCACATTTCAGTTTGTGCAGTTTTCGTTGACCTATTTTCAAGTTCACTGGTTTTTTCCTTGGTTTGTTGTGTGATGTGCCCATCAAAAGCATTCCTCATTTCTATTACTGTGGCTTTGAATTCTAGCATTTCCTTTTGATTTTTTCTTGGAATTTCTATTTCTATGCTTTTATTACTCATTTGTTCTTGAATATTGTCTACTTTTTTCATTCAACTCTTTAACATATTAATCACAGTTATTTTAAACTCCCTGTGTCATAATTCCAACATCTGTGTTGTATCTGAGGCTGGTTCTGATGATTACTTTGTCTCTTCTGTGTGCTTTTTTTCTGGCTTTTTGATATGCTTTGCAGTTTTTTTTTTGAAAACTGGACATGTATCCTGTAGCAGAATTGAGATAAATGGGTTTATAATGTGAGGATTTATGTTATTTTGGCTAGATGATGGACTATATTTAATGTTTGTTGTAGCTATAGGTACCAGAGTCTTCAAATTTCTTTACTGTCCTTTTTTTAAATGTTTATTTATTTATTTTGAGAAAGAGCTTGTGCTGGAGCACATGTGCATATGCACGTGCATGGGCAGGGCAGAGCCAGGGAGAGAGGAGAGAGAGTATCCCAAGCTGACATCGCAGGGCAAAGATGGGGCTTGATCTCATGAGATTATGGCCTGAGTCAAAATCAAGAGTCCGATGCTTAACCAACAAAGCCACCCAGGCGCCCCTTAGTTTTTGACTCCCCTCTTGACTTTGACCTTCTCTGTGTATTCCTGTGCCTTGAAACTGTTCAGCTTTTTCATCTGTTATCTACTATTATTGCCCTGGAGCCTGTTGATGTGGTGGGAAGTTGTAGAGAGGGAAGCATTTTGTGATCTTATGATTAAATTTCAGTCTTTTCTTGGGCCTGTGTCTCAGTATTTCGAATAAGTTGGAAAACAGTTACTATTTTATTTTTAAGTTGTTCTGTTTTCTTTTTTGAGGTGTAATTGACAAATACAATTGTAAGATATTTAAAGTGGAGGGATGCCTGGCTGGGTTGGTTGGAAGAGCGTGAAACTCTTGATCTCAGGATTGTGAGTTCAAGCCCCATGTTGGGTGTAGAGATTACTAAAAAATATAAACTTTAACAACAAAAAATGTGATTTGATATACATATACATTGTGAGAGTATTCCCCCATCTAGTTAATTATTAATTACATCTGTTACCTCACATATTTATTTTATTTTACTATCTTGTGAAAACATTTAAGTTCTCCTCTCTCAGCAAATTTCTTTTTTTTTTTCTTAATTTTTAATGTTTTTATTATTGAGAGATAGAGCATGAGCATGGGAGGGGCAGAGAGAGGGGGAGTCTCCAGGCTCTGAGCTGTCAGCATGGAGCCCAATTCGGGTCTCAAATTCACAAACTGTGAGATCATGACCTGAGCTGAAGTCAAGTGCTTAACAGATTGAGCCACCCAGGTGCCCCAGCAAATTTCAATTATGTGGTATAGTGTTACCAGCTATAGTCACCGCATTGTATACTAGATCCTTACTTCATTCATCTTACAGATGAAAATTTGTACCTTTTACCAAACTCTATTTCCACTACCTGCCAGCCCCTGGTAGTCACTTTTGTTTTTATGAGTTTGACTTTTTAAAGATTCCACATATAAATGATGCTGTGCTATATTTATTTGTCTTTCTCTGTCTGACTTATTTCATCCAGCCTGATAATGATTTCAGAATCTATCTATGTTGTCCCTAATAGGAAGATTTCCTTCTTTCTCATGGCTACATCATAGTCTGTAGTATATGTATGTATGTGTATATATATACACACCACATCTTTGTCCATTCATCTGTTGATGGACAACTTAGGTTGTTTCTGTATCTTGGCCATTGTGAGTAATGGAGTAATGCTGCAGTAGATATGGGAGTACAGATATCTCTACAATATCCTGTGTTCTTCTCCTTTGGATATGTACCCAGAAGTGGGATGCTGGATCATATTTTTAATTTTTTAAAAAGTTTTTTTAATGTTTATTTTTTAGAGAGAGACAGAGAACCAGCGGGGAAGGGGCAGAGAGAGGGAGACAGAATCTGAAGCAGCTCCAGGGTCGGAGCTGTCAGCACAGAGCCTGACACTGGACTTGAACTCAGCAAGCCATGAAATCATGACCTGAGCTGAAGTCGGAGACTTAACTGACTGAGCCACCCAGGCGTTCCCATATTTTTAATTTTTTGAGCATCTTCCATACTGTTTTCCATAATGGCTGCACCAATCAATATTTCCACCAACAGTGCACAAGGATTTCCTTTTCTCCACAGCTTCACCAGCACTCAGGAGTCTCTCAGACCTTTTTGTTTGTCTAAGCCACCTTCTTTGTTTTCACTGTCTCCTGGTAGTTGAGGGGGTGCCAAGACCTGTCAGTGTACCAAAGGCAAGGATTTCGGTTGGCACCTAGATGCAGGCTTATTGGAAGTTAAACCATCAGGCAGCAGCTGGGAAAATATGTAGTTAGGCCCTTTCCAGGGAGAAATTGGAGATGGGCTTTTTTTTAATGCTCCCTCTGTGCTAGGCACGGGTACATAATCATGGGGATGGGATTGTCCTACACCCGTGTAGAACTCTTTGTTTGCTATAGTCCTGTGAGTCTCATGAATGTAAGCCCCGATGACTGTCAGAAGTAGGTTATCTGGAGACTTGTCACTTGGGCAGCAGCCACAAAAGCTGGGGTACGAGATGATGTCCAAGGTCCTGCCAGAGAGACAGTGGCTATTTGCAGTTGGTTTTATGGAGAAGATGGAGGTGGTGTCATGATTTCTGTGGCTTCCTGTGAGGATCTGGTTAACTGCCTGCTAAAGTAGATGACTGGCCTTCAAGTAGCAAAAATATGCACATGGACCTCTTTTGAAAAAAGACTGGGAGATCTTGTTCTTTATCCAAGGAAGCTAAAGATAGCTTTAGCATCTCAGGAGTCTGTTAAGAACTGTTTTCTTTGTTTATTTATAATTTTGTGGTTCTTTTTTAAAAATCTTTTTTTTAATGTTTTTATTTATTTTTTAGAAAGCATGAGTAGAGAAGTGAAAGAGAGAGGGACAGAGGATCCAAAGCAGGCCCTGCAGTGACAGCAGCAAGCCCATGTGTGTCTCGAACTCAAAAACTGAGAGATTGTGACCTGAGCAAAAGTCAGACACTCAACTGACCGAGTCACCCAGGCATCCCTATAGTCTTGTAGTTGTTATGGAAGGAAGTGCTGTTGACTTTCAGAGCTTGGCGTTTTGGGGGCCTGTCAATCAGGTGGGAATTTTAAGAGTTGAGGCTGTAGATGTGAGGTCTAAACCTTTGCTCTTATGGAAAAGTTTGGAGTTGGGAGTTCACTCTTGATTATATTAGCACCATACCACAGGTGGTGTTTATGGTGAGCTATGTATCAGTGTTTCCTATCCAATTCGATGTAGGTATTTTCTTGTTCACTGCTTGTGAAGCAATCACTCAGCTAGGTTCTGAATTTCTTTTAGAAGGAATTGTACTTTGCTGTAGATTCAGTATATTGATTGGAGCAGGTGAGTTCAGGAGCCTTCTATGTTGCCATCTTGGACCAGAGTTTTACTATTAAACGCCCAGGAAAGAAGTCTCAGTCTTCTTGGGACTTCCCATGTGTCCTTGGCAGTCACTTTCCTTTGTCATATACTCTCAGAGATTTGGACAATTGGTCAGTTATGTTCATTCTATTTCAAGCCTTCAGTTGAGAGTTTGGGTTTTCATAATTTACGTATCAATTTTAAATTTTTTAAAACTTTTTTAAATGCTTTAATTATTTTTGAGAGAGAGAGAGAGACAGTGTGAACAGGGGAGGGTCAGAGAGAGAGACACACACAGAATCCTCCAGCACAGAGCCCGACGCAGGGCTCGAACCCACGAACCGTGAGATCATGACCTAAGCCGAAGTTGGACGCTTAACCGACTGAGATACCTAGGTGCCCCCAATTTTTAATTTTTGATAACATTATTTAATGACTTCATGTAAGTGAAATCAATTCTTACTTTGAACAGGTTTTTAAAAAATCTATATCTATATTGAATGCCATTAGAATTAAAAGCAGATTTTCTTTCATTTTTTGTTGTGATTTTTTTTAATGTTTATTTATTTTTGAGAAAGCAAGAAAGAGTATTAGCAGAGGAGGGTCAGAGAGAGAGGGAGACAGAATCTGAAACAGGCTCCAGCCTGTGAGCTGTCAGCACAGAGACCAATGGGGTGGCTTGAAACCACAGACTGTGAGATCATGACCTGAGCTGAAGTTGGACGCTTAACTGACTGAGCCACCCAGGGACCCCTTTTGTTGTGATTTTGGTTTTTTTTTTTACGTTTAGTTGTTTAGATCTTAGTTCTTACTGTTGTGGCTTTGGTTTCCCTAAAATATCTCTGCTTTTTCATTGTGTATTTATTTTCCACAAGTGAAGAACTGTGTGTTCAATGTGGGTTGCTAGTTTTATTTTTACCTTCCAGATAATTCTTTCTCATTTTTCATGGCCTGTTCTTCCAGGCTCCTGTGTGACGTTCTCTTGGATCTTGTATTTGCCCTTTGAGCTCCTCTATCTCTTTCCTTTGAGCCATCTGACTCACTGCTGGTTTCAGTTACCACCAAAAATACTAGTGACTCTGCTGTCCCCACCTTATTTTTATTGAAATATGAACATGATGTACTGGTATATCAGAGTCCTCTAGAGAAACAGAATCAATAGGATATATGTATTAATATATATGAGGAGACGTATTATAGGAGTTGACTCATATAGAGGTCAAGAAGTCCCATGATCTGCTATCTGTAAGCTGGAGAATCAGGAAAGCCAGTGGTGTATTTCTGTCCAAGTCGGAAGGCCTGAGAGCTGAGAGTGCTGATGTCCAACACTGGAAAGAGGATGGATATCCCAGGTTAGGCACAAAGACTACCCTTCCTTCACCTTTTTGCTCTGTTCAAGCCTTCGATGGATTGGTTGATGCCTACCTGCATTGGTGAGGGTGATCTTTTACTCAGTCTGCCTATTCAAATGACAATCTCTTCTGGAACACCCTTACGGAAACACCCACAAATAATGTTTTACCAGCTGTGTGGGCATTAGCTGAGTCAAGGTGACACAAAATCATCACAACTGAGGAACTGAGGGAAATAGGCCTTTAGTGTGTGGTCTTACATTTATCTGTCTAGGGAATATGTTGCATTTACTCTTTGCTATAGCTGTGTTGCTGGGGAACTGGGGGGATCCTGGGCCCTGAGACCTGAACCAACCCATCCCAAAGATGTTGCCAAAGCCTCTTGGTCTCCTCCTGAGAAAGAATTCAAGGACAGACACAACACAGCAGATAAGGGGCACAAATGGGAAAGTTTATTAATGTGAATGTATACTCTCTAGAGGTGAGAGCGCCTAAGTTCAAGAGAGACAGAGCTATGCACCCTGGGGTTTGGCTTTCTACCTTTATTGACAGTTGTTAACAAAGGGGTGGAATATTCCTTACTTGAGGTAGGGATTTCTTGGAAACAGGGTTTTGCACTTTTCTTCTTTATTTGATCAGGGGTTCCTTTTGTGAGAAATAAGCCCACTGACCCAATCAAAGGAGGGATGTGGAGACTCAAGAACACAGTGAAGCGAGGCTTTAATCGATGTTCTTGGAAGAGCAGGTGTCTGATGGACAGGCACACTGCAGCGGGGGAGGGCAGTTACAGCAGGCAATTTTTTTTTTTTTTTTACAAATAGTTTATTGTCAAATTAGTTTCCACATAACACCCAGTGCTCATCCCCACAAGTGTCCTCCTCCATGCCCATCCCACCCTCCCCCCACATCCATCAGTCCTCAGTTTTTGTCAGCATTCAAGAGTCTCTCATGGTTTGCTTCTCTCCCTTTCCCCCACCATTTCCACCCTTCTTCTTCCCCTTGGTCCTCCGTCAAGTTCCTCCTAATCCTCCTATACGTGCACACATATGATATTTGTCCTTCTCTGCCTGACTTATTTCGCTCAGCATAACGCCCTCAAGGTCCATCCATGTTGCTACACATGGCCAGATTTCATTGTTTCTCATTGCCATGTAGTATTCCATGGTATAGATAAACCACATCTTCTTGATCCATTCGTCCGTTGATGGACACTTAGGCTCTTTCCATGTTTTAGCTATTGTGGAGAGTGCTGCTATGAACATTGGGGTACATGTGCTCCTATGCATCAGCATTTCTGTATCCCTTGGGTAAATTCCTAGCAGTGCTATTGCTGGGTCATAGGGGAGTTCTATTGTTAGTTTCCTGAGGAACCTCCACACTGTTTTCCAGAGGGGCTGTACCAGTTTACATTCCCACCAACAGTGTAGGAGGGTGCCCGTTTCTCCACATCCTCGCCAGCATCTAGAGTTCTCTGATTTGCTCATTTTAGCCACTCTGACTGGCGTGAGGTGGTATCTCAGTGTGGTTTTGATTTGTATTTCCCTGATGAGGAGGGATGCTGAGCATCGTTCATGTGTCTGTTGGCCATCTGGATGTCCTCTTTGGAGAAGTGTCTGTTCATATCTTCTGCCCATTTCTTCACTGGGTTGTTTGTGTTTCAGGCGTGTAGTTTGGTGAGTTCCTTATATATTCTGGATATTAACCCTTTATCTGATATGTCATTTGCAACTATCTTTTCCCATTCCGTTGGTTGCCTATTAATTTTCTGGGTTGTTTCCTTGGCTGTGCAGAAGCTTACAGCAGGCAATTTATCTCCTTGCATGCAAGTTCCTCTCCTGATTCTTTATTGACTGAATACTATAGAGGTTCCAGCCTTACTTGGAAGTCACCTATGACCATGTAAGGGAAAAAATACATTCCTTAGGTAATGCAGAGACCTCAGTTCTTTGGCACGTGCTCACTGCAAAGCCCATGAAAATAGGTCCTGGAAATGGAGAGGAAAGAAGAACCAGGAAGTGAAGTGTCTAAGGGTTTGGGACTCTATTTTGGGGGGTGGTAGTTCGTACATATTTCCAATAGGTTATAAACCTATCGTAAACGAGGCAGCACAGCTTTTACTTGGTACTTCTGAAAATAAATCATGTCATTTACTTCTCACACTGTCATGGCACCTGCCATCTTAGGCCTGTTTGGTTTGATTCAGCCTCTTGTGGCCTTGTGGCCCTGCAGGGACAGGCCTCTGACTTTCTTGATAGCTGGCCATGACTTCCTCTTCGCTGGCTTCCAGGCATCCTGTTAGAACCTAATTAACTGCTAACAGCTGAAGGTGTCAATTTTTGTAGTAGTTGCTCCTGATATCATAATATATATGTAGCTGAATGTTTATCAGAGATGGCTCATGTCAACATTTTACCACTTAGTGTTAAGTATGGAAACCTTACTTCCATTTAGTTGTTTTTACCTTCTTTATTTTTAAATATTATTATCTTGAGTATCACTTTGATGCAGGCAGGCTAAGTCCAAGGACCCAGAGGAGGATCCTGCATGGATCAGCCAAGACCGTCCTTGGCTTTGCACAGGATAGAAATTAAACATGAGCTAAGAAGAAATGAGAACAGAGTTTATTGAAGACATAGAAAGAGCAGATAGAGTGTCTGGGAGACATTGAAAGGCGAGTGAATCTCCTCTTTACTTTGGGTCTGGGGTTTTTACTGAGGCTGTAGTACTTGTCTTCCTCAGGAATCCAGGTACTCGTTAAACAGTGTGTAGATGTTCTCCATAAGGCACTGATGCCCTGGGGCCAGGAGTCTTTGTGAGTCAGTGGTCTGGAAAACTACATGAGAACCTTGCCTGGTCACTCCTTAGATGTTATCTATAGTGCTGGAAGTCTCCAAAGAAATCATTAACTCCTTGATCTTATTAGGAGGACATACACTGTCTATACATTAAGGCATGTGTAGGGCTAAGATGCAGGTCCTAGCAAGGATAGAAGCAGAAAAAGTCGCAAAAGGCAGTCCTTCATGGGATCCTTTCAATTTCCCTGTCTCAACATGGTATTTAAAATTTTCTTTCAACCATGAAATATGAATTATAAAACTTACAAGGATAGTTTATTCTTTGGCCATTCATAAAAAAAATTTTTTTAATGTTTATTTTTGAGAGAGAGATAGATAGAGTGTGAGTAGGGGAGGGGCAGAGAGAGAGGAGACCAAATCAGAAGCAGGCTCCAAGCTGTCAGCACATAGCCCATTTGGGGCTCGAACTCGCAAACTGTGAGAACATGACCTGAGCCAAAGTGGGAATGCTCAGCCAACTGAGCCACCCAAGTGCTCCTTCTTTAGCCATTCTTTAATGGTAGGTCTCTGTA
Source organism: Proteles cristata cristata (assembly GCA_017311185.1). Lineage (NCBI taxonomy): Eukaryota > Metazoa > Chordata > Mammalia > Carnivora > Hyaenidae > Proteles > Proteles cristata. The sequence goes on from JAESUZ010005475.1 coordinate 2,255,181, forward strand.
CAACAAATTCTATTAGTTTTCTTTCATGTGAGAATATCTTTATTTCTTTTTTGTTCCTAAAGGAGAGTTTCAAACCAGATAAAGAATTTACAATGTATTTTCCTATCAGCTTTTGAATAATGTGACAATCTTCTGGCCTCTGTGATCTCAGATAAGAAATCCACTGTCATTCAAATTGGTGTTCTGTGGGTGAAGTATTGTTTCTGGCTGCTTTCAGAAATTTCATTGTAATGTGTCCAAGCATAGATTTTCGGGGGGCTTGATTAGTGTCTTCAATTTAAATTTGTCTTTGTCAGTTTGGGGAAGTTTTTAGCCATTTTTTTAAACGCATAGCTGAGGACCCTAAGACTTTGTTCCTTTTTTTTTTTTTTCCTTTTTCAGCCTATTTTCTTTCTGGTTCAGATGGGCAAATTCAGTTGCTCTGTCCTCAAGTGACTGATTCTTGTCATTCCAATTGTTATGGGTTGAATAAAGTTACCCTAAAAGATATGATGAAGTCTTAACCTCTGGTGCCTATTTGTGATCTTGTTTAATGATTCAGTTTTGCCCTTCACAAATTTTAAGTCTTCTCATAGAGTTTCAAACTTGGTACTTATCTTGAGACACTTTACATATTTTTTTAAATAATTTTTTTAATGTTTTATTTATTTCTGAGAGAGAGACACAGTGTGAGCAGGGGCGGGTCAGCGAGAGAGGGAGACACAGAATCTGAAACAGGCTCCAGGCTCTGAGCTGGCTGTCAGCACAGAGCCTGACGCGGGGCTCAAACCCACAAACCATGAGATCATGACCTGAGCCGAAGTAGTCGTAGTCGTATGCTGTATGCTTAACGGACTGAGCCACCCAGGCACCCCGAGACACTTTACATATTTAAAAACATGCTTTGAACTCCAGCCCTTCAGGAATGCTGTCCTCCACAACTGCTTTCTACAGGGACTCAAGCCTTATTTTCAACCTTTATCTGTGCCAGAATTGGTAAGTGGTCCTGGATTAAAAGTGGGTTTAGATCTTGAAGAACAATCCACTACCTTCTCTAGGGTTTTCATATCTTGCCTGTTTTGTTTTTAGGTAACCTCATCTGGAAAGTCTTTGTTTTCTAACCACTCTGAGTCTGAGATAAACATTCTGCCTTTTAGATTCATCCCATTTGCCTCTTAGGAAAGGCTCTTGAATTTGTGATTTCAGGGATAGCATCCCACTGCTGAAAGTGTTGTTGCTTTGTATCTCCTCCCGATTCTTTCTGGTCTGAAGTTTCGCTCTCCTGTATCTTTGTTGCTTCCACAACTGTTGGATACCTTTAAATATATTTTTGTTGTTTATATGGGTTTTACAGATGTTTTTAGAAGGGTTTACTAGATGGCCTCCAGCAATGTAATACATCCTACCATCAAGGAGGTATGTGTGTATGTTTACTTTTAAATAGATAGATGGTCAGGCTTATAGGGAGTGCTGAACTTAAACCAGGTTTCCACTTCTCAGTTGCATGGATTGCTTGTTTTCATTGAGAAGTCTGGGGCATCATGGTTTTTTTTTGGGGGGGGGGGTTGTTTTTTTTTGTTTTGTTTTATCTTCCCTAGAAAATGCTGGCTTGGAATCCAGGTCAATGCAGATTCCCCCAAGGTTGCAGAGTTGTCTTGCTGACCCCACTCCAAGCAGCCTGTCTCTTGCTGAAAAAGGTAACTTTCCCCTATGATTCTCCTTTTATGGAGAAAGCGAGTGGACAGCCCAATGGGTAGATAATCCAGAGGAGACATCCTGCCTCATATCCCATGGGATTTGAGGGAGTCCTGAATTTTCTGATTTCTGAGCCTGTTATCTAAAATTCTCTTTCCTCCAAAAGCTGCCCCCAAACCTAGGCATACAACCTTTCATACTAAGGTAAAACAATCTGTTGCTACTACAAACTAATACCATATATAAAATATTATTAGTTTTTAATTTTACAGGGAATTAACAATATAATATTTGTTAAGGAAAAAAACATTTTAAAATTATTTTGTTTAAGCCAGAAGATTTCACATACATTCTGAGTTCTCTTTATTTTTTATTACTTATTAAAAAAAAATTTTTTTTAATGTTTTATTTATTTCTGAGAGAGAGATAGTGTGAGCAGGGAAGCATCAGAGAGAGAGGGAGATACAGAATATGAAACAGGCTCCAGGCTCTGAGCTGTCAGCACAAAGCCTGACCAGGGGCTTGAACCCACCAAAGGTGAGATCATGACCTGAGCTGAAGGCAGATGCTTTACTCTCTGAGTCACCCACCTCCCCCTGAATTCTTATTCTTTTTCTTTTTGTGCCAATTCTAAAGTTAAAAAAATTATAACAATAGAATACTTTTAATATATGTTAAGCAGTACTTATTTTTTCTTTAAAGAATTCTTATTTTTTCTTTTAGAATAGGGTTACAACGTCCATTCAAGATAATACAAAATAAAAAGAAAAAAGAAAACAAGCACAAAGTTACTGGGATTGTTTGGAATATTGTTGAAGACTGAAACTTTCTGGGAAAATCATAGGAATATCTACTTACTCAGGTCTTTTAAATGTGATATACTACAAAATGTCTTTTTTTTAAAACAGGTTTTTATTATTTTGCACAATTTTTGATGTTGTGAGTGGAACTTATTGGAAAAAAATAATTGGCGATATATTTTACAAAAAATTGTTTTCTGCAAAGATAGTGATGCAAATGTGTATATGATCACATCTCTGCTAACTGAAGAAGATTGAGTATAACAGGTAAGCAGGTAAATCTCCGGGAGCGGGAGGTGAAGCTGTGTCCATTGTTACTTTCTTTTATTTGGTTTTATTTTCTGATTTTCCTAAATCTTTCATGTATTACCGTGGAAGCAAGTGTAAAGAGCATGATAAACATTCACCCTTACTTTCCTATTCTGGGAGAAACCCACAGTTCGGGTGCATTTCACAAGTATGGCGGGTCTCTGGCCTCCGCTTCCGTTGTTGCGGTGGCCCCGCCCGTCTCCCGGGACAGCCTAGCTTTTCCCGGAACTTGTCCGGCACGTGCTCAGCCCTGCGCGCGCCGTCCGGCCCGCCGCACAGGAGCACACGTTCGCTGCCAGGGCTGATGGGAAGTTGCGCGCCCGCGCGGCTTCGGTGCGCATGTGCGTTCTGCGAACTCCGCCTCACCACTCTGACACGTGCGTTACATGGCTGTGACTCATCCGCGTTGTCCTGCGTAGTCGCGCACCCACACGGCTGTGATGGCTGTTGCTGTGTTTGGCGGGTAGAGCGCGGTCGAGCGGAGCCTGTGCGTGTTGAATGGGCTCCATACCCCGACGCGGGGAGAGCGGGACCCGGCGTCCAGACGCTGGGGACCGGTCGCCGGCAGCCTAGTCACGTCCACGGAGGGTTGCGGCCCAGTGCGCCGAGCCTGCGAAAGCGGCCGGGCTCCCAGCAGCGCCCCCTGGGGGAGGCCCGGCTCTTTAGCGGGCTCCTTTGCGCTGAGAGCGGAGGCGTTATGTGAAGCTTTGAGCCTAGTGTGTGGTGCTTAATGATAAAGCATCTGTGTTCATTTGGCATTTCTTTGAAATTTCACAAGCGTTTGTTTTAGCAAATAACAACTTGGAGAGGTGAATTTTTACCCAAATTCACTTAGCCATCAGATGAGGGGGTTGGATTAAAGGTCGGATCCATTGCCCGAATCTCCTGTTGCTAATAGGCCACTCAACCTGGAAACCAGCATTCGGTTCTTCCACGGCCCCCAAGTGGCACAGGTACCCTCCTCAGGAAGGTCTCTGAGGTCAGAGTCTATAATCCAGGATATGGGCCTCTCCCATCTTTCTCAGCTTTGTGTGCCCAGGAGCCCTGATTCGAGTCTGTGGAAGGTCTAGTCGGGGGAGCAACCTTCCAGAGAATCGGATTGGTGTCTTGTATGAAAATTCCAAATGAATGATTTTGTCCTCTGGGCCCCAGTTCCTCTTCCCTTGCAACAAAGCAATTCTAGGAAGATAAAAGGGAAGTAACTGCACAAAACAAAGCCATCCTTAAGAAAACACCCCTGAGACTTTTCTCAGATCTTTCACCAGAGCTTCAGAACAGAAGTGATAGATAACCTCCCCTTCCCCCAAGGAATAGACTCTAGATTTCTGAGGCCAAAAGCAATTTTTTTTATCTCCCTGCCCTAAATAAGCATAACTTCAGGTGTCACATCTGAACCCATCACAGCTCTGTGATTTCAGAGATCAGGTTTCAGTGGAGAGGTGTGCTACCTTAAATGGTGAGTGGGGCAAGCTGCATAGAATATCACCTCTTTATGGACGATTAGCCTGGGGGAAAGATCACCAGCGAGGAAGTTTTATTGAACTCCTTACACAGCCCACATTTCTTTTGTTCTCCTTTTTCTAAATCATGAACCTGTGATATGATGTATATCCATATATTTAGTATCTAGATATTTTTATTCTTTTTTAAATTCTGAATTTAGAATCACATAATGGCAGTGCAGGAAGGGTATACAAGATTGTCTATTTCTGCTTCATTTGAAAGGAAACATAGAGGCTGAGAAAGTATTTGAATTGTTACAGATCACTCCTCTGTCACTGATCAAGACGCAAAAGAGTTTTTTGGTTTCTTGATTCCCAAGATGCCTCCTCTGCACAGCTAAAACAAGTTTCTTATCAAAAGGTTATAAAGTTGCAACTAATTTGGACAGAGTTTTTAAAAAATCTTATTAAAGTACTGATTCTCTTTTTCAGAGTTTCTGTGACTTGTTCAACAATACTTCCAGTATCACATTAGTAGCAAAATAGATAATGCAATCTCAGTATTTCTAACCACATGAGTTTAAGGAACACACTTCATAGATTAGTATTCTAAATGCATGAATTGGTTGTATTTTAAGTTCTTTTGGTGTGCTTAAATCATAGGCAGATTATTAGTATAAGCAAAGGGATGTATATGTTTACTTTTAACTACTCAAAAACTACATGTCTGAGCTCAATATGATCTAGTCATTGATATGTCTCCGTGTTGTTTAAATTGCCTCTTTTGTGGATCATCTAAGAAAGGTAAATCCAGGGGCGCCTGGGTGACTCATTTGGTTAAGTGTCCGACTTCAGCTCAGGAAGATCACCATGATCTCGTGGCTTGTGAGTTTGAGCCCCATGTAGGGCTCTGTGCTGACAGCTAGGAGCCTGCTTTAGACTCTGTGTCTCCCTCTCTCTCTACCCCTGCTCCACTCACCCTCTGTCTCTGTCTCTCTCTCTAAAATAAATAAACATTAAAAAAAAAAAAATAGAAGGGTGAATCTAGGAGCTGCAAAGCATACCATGTTTTCCTGACTTCATTCTTGCTTCCTTCTTCCCAGCTCTACCTTTACACTTCTCCACACTTTTCCAAACGAGAAAATGAACAGATTCCAGGTGAGTTGTTTATTTGTTATTCCCAGTTTATTTCTAATGCCTTGTATGAGACTTTTAGTATTAGTAGATTAGAATGGAAATATAGAAATTACAAATCAACAACAGGGAAAATACACAGTAGAGATCAAGAACAGGAGGATGTAATATATATAGATATGTACGAATTTTATAATCTTACAGAATTATCAAAGGTAAGCTGCAAGTTTGTTCCTAAGTTTTCTGGAAGTCCTGCAGAATCTGTTATATGATTTACATTTTCCATAAACAAAAACCATATTGATTGTTTATGGGGCATGAAGACTTCCTAGCATTAAAGTCTTAAAAAAGTTACTTTCTTGCACTCTCTATGGATGGTGTAGTGTACAACCTTCCAACAACTTCCCTAGAAGAAATGCAGCCTCTTTCACTGAACAGCTCTTTGATGGGAACAGAGGATTCTAGAGCTAAGGGAGAACTCAGTGGATATAGATTTTTTGGAGAATCAGTCTGGTACTGTATGCTGTACAGTATAGTAACCACTAGCCACATGTAGATATTCCATTTAGAACAATTAAAATGTAGTTCCTATGTCACAAATAAACATCTGTTTTGGTCTTTTTTTTTTTTTTAATATCCCAGTGATAACTTTAATTTGGACTTAGCAAAATAACTAATTAGCTAGTTCTTGTTGTTGTTTTCTAACTAGCTATGTCTTCTTTTTATTTTCATTTAAATGCAAGTTAGTTAACATAGTATAATAATGATTTCAGGAATAGAATTTAGTGAGTCATCATATACATATAACACCCAGTGCTCATCCCAACAAGTGCCCTCCTTAATGCCCCCTTGCCCATGTAGCCCTTTCCCCCCAACTCTCCAGCAACCCTCAGTTTGTTCTCTGTATTTAAAAGTCTCTTATGGTTTATCTCCTTCTCTGTTTTTATATTATTTTTGCTTCCCTTCCTTTATGTTCATCTGTTTTGTATCTTAAATTCCACATATGAGTCAAAGCATATGATATTTGTTTTTCTCTGACTGACTTATTTTGCTTAGCATAATACACTCTAGTGCCATCCATGCTGTTGTAAATGGCAAAATTTCATTCTTTTTGACCGCTGAGTAATATTCCATCCCATATATATATATATGTATGTATATCTATCTATCTATCTATCTATCTATATCTTCTTTATCCACTTATTGGTTGATGGACATTTGGGCTCTTTCTGTACTTTGGCTATTGTCAATAGTGCTGCTATAAACATTGGGGTGCATTTGCCCCTTCAAAATAGCATACCTATATCCTTTGGATAAATACCTAGTAATGCAATTGCTGGGTCATAGAGTAATTCTATTTTTTAACTTTTGAAGAACCTCCATAGTGTTTTCCAGAGTAGCTGTACCAGTTTGCATTCCCACCAGCAGTGGAAAAAAGATCCTCTTTTTCTGCATCCTCGCCAACATGTTATTGCCTGAGTTGTTAATGTTAGCCATTCTGACAGGTGTGAAGGTGAAGTGGTATCTCATTGTGGTTTTGATCTGTATTTCCCTGTCTTTCATGTGTCTGTTAGCCATCTGGATGTGTTTTTTTTGAAAAGTGTCTATTCATGTCTTTTGCCTACTTCTTCACTGGATTATTTGTTTTTTGGGTGTTGAGTTTGATAAGTTCTTTATAGATTTTGGATATTAACCTTTATCTGATATGTCAATTGCAAATATCTTCTTCTGTTCCATTGGTTGCTTTTTAGTTTTGCTGATTGTTTCCTTCTCTGTACTTAAGTTTATTTTTTATCCTGATGAAGTCCCAGTAGTTCATTTTTGCTTTTGTTTCCCCCTTGTCTCCAGAGGCATGGTAGGTAAGAAGTTGCTGCAGTTGACGTTGTAGAGGTTGTTGCCTGTTTTCTCCTCTAGGGTTTTGATGGCTTTCTGTCTTACATTTAGGTCTTTTATCCATTTTGAGTTTATTTTTGTATATGGTGTAAAAAAGTGGTCCAGTTTTCCCGACACCATTTGCTGAAGAGACTGTCTTTTTTCCATTGGATATTCTTTCCTGCTTTCTCAAAGATTAGTTGGCCATAGTTTGTGGGTCCATTTCTGGGTTTTCTATTCTGTTCCATTGATCTATGTGATCTATGTGTTTTTGTGCTAGTACCATGCAGTATTGATGATTATAGCTTTGTAATACAGCTTGAAGTCCGAGATTGTGATGCCTCCAGCTTTGGTTTTCTTTTTCAGGATTGCTTTGGCTATTCAGGATCTGTTCTGGTTCCCTACACATTTTAGGACTGTTTGTTCTAGTTCTGTGAAGAATGCTGGTGTTATTTTGTTAGCGGTTGCATTGAATATGTAGATTGCTTTGGTCAGTATCCACTCACATATCAACATTTTTTTTTTATTTAAAAAAATTTTTTTTTACAATGTTTTATTTATTTCTAGGAGAGAGAGAGCATGAGCAGGGGAGGGTCAGAGAGAGAGGGAGTCACAGACTGAAACAGGCTCCAGGCTCTGAACTGGCAGTCAGCACAGAGCCCGACGCGGGGCTTGAACCCACGAACCGTGAGATCATGACCCAAGCGAAAGTCGGACGCTTAACCGACTAAGCCACCCAGGCGCCCCTCACATATCAACATTTTAAGTGCTTAGTTGCCACAGGTGGCTTGTGGCTACCAAAATGGACAGCAGTGCTCTAGACCATTTTTTCACGTTCCTGTATGATCCAGGGATAAAATATATTTATTGGTGGCACAGACAGTTCAGGGTTATACTCTCTGGCTCTTATGTCCATAATTCTATATCACATTTCAGACCATTCTTGCTTTTTCCTTTCCAGTTGTCTTAATGTCTATGGTAAAGGTCACAGTGACCTAATTATAATAAAATGATGGCTGTTACCAGTGCCTGCTGTCTCATGGACACTGTTCTCTCCTGAGAGTCTCTTGTTGGTTTCTCTGACACCATCCCACTAGCTGTGCCTTTGTCTGGATTTTCTATTTTGTGGTGCTTTCTTCCATCCTTTTGCTCTTAAGTGTTATCATCCTCAGGAGCCTGTCCCATCTCTCTGCTTCTTGTTATTCTCCTTGTCCCTCACAGATTCATCCTCTCTGTGTTTGTTCATAGCTGTGGAGCACCTGTGGGAGTTGTCTTTCCAGTGTATCTCTCTGCTGGTCCCCTGTGTGTAATTTGTTCAAGAGCATCCAAACACAACAAATCCGTAATTAAAGTACTCATGTTTCTTTATTTTCTGTCACATGTTAACACTGTTTAGCAGTTTCATGTGAATGAAAGTTCTAAACCACTTTCTCTCTCAGTTCTCCTATCAATCTAGTTCGTCGTCCCATTCTTTTTTCTTTTAAATTGTTAATATTTCTTAAATTTGTTTTCTCTGTCTTATCCTTGTAGCCTACCACAGCTTCATTTTCTCTTCTTTGTTCCAGCCATTATGCTTCTTTTCTAGATCTCAAGCTTTCTTTCAGGAATTTGTCTAAAATATTCATCAGTTAGTGTTTCTTCCATTCTCAGTTGCCAGCCATCAACAGGGTAGATAGAGTCCAAGATCCTGTGACATAGGAGGCTGCTGCTGATACAGTGACTTCCTATTTCCTTTTGTTGAATACCTTCCATTCACTGGTCTTCCATTTACCAGTGAATTATTGATTAACTGTGATATATTTTTATATGCGATATGATATATATTGCCTTGTTTATATATTTGGCCATTTTCCTCCATATTTTATGACCTTGTAAAAATCCTTTATGTAATTTGGACAATATTCCTTTTTCTCTTACTTATTTCTTGCAAATACTTTTTCTCGCTTCTTTTTTTGACAGAAATTTTTAATAAAATTTAATAATTTTATTGTGATGTATTCAGTGGATTTTTAAAAAACATCTTTAAAACCATTTTCTTGGGAGTGCCTAGCTGGCTCAGTCAGAAGAGCATGTACTTTTGATATCAGGGCTGTGAGTTTGAGCCTCATATTGGGTTAGAAATTACAAAAAAAAAAAAAAACCCAAAAAACAAAAAACCCATAAAAAATAAAACCAGTTGCTTGTGACAAAACCCTGAAGAGGATTCCTTACCTATTAAACATAGTTATTTTAAACTGTGTGATAATACCAACATCTGTTTCATAGCTGAGTCTGGTTCTTATTCGTTTTTTCTTAAAGTGTATTTTCTCATTTATTGACTTACCTTATAGTTTTTTGTTGAAATTTGGACAAGTATCTGGTAATAGAAACTGAGGTAAGTAGACCTTTAGTGTGAGGACTTGTGTTATCCTGGCTAGGAGCTGAGCTGTGTTTAATGTTTGTTGTAGATTTCAGGGGCTTTAGTTCCTCTGGTGTCCTTATTTTTGTCTTCCTTCTTTGAAGACTTTGATATTCCTTAAGGACTCTGCCTCAGTGAGAGTCTGTATCTAGCAGCTCTTTTAGCTATAATCTGTTGCTGTTATGCTGGAATCCTGTTGGTGTGGTGGTAAAGTGTGGAGGGAAAGCATTCTAAAATCTCATGATTAAATCTCAGTCTTTTAGTGGGCCTGTGTCCCTGGGCTGTGATTTTCACAAGTGTTTCTTCTTTAGTGGTATACCTCCCCCCCTCCCTCCCCACCTGCCTTTTACTTCCTTTCTTGGCTGAGTTTTTCCTCTATTCCTTGAATCAATAACCTTAAAATTTTTTTTTTTAAAAAATGCTTATTTATTTATTTATTTAGAGAGAGCAATCTCACAGATCTCATGACCTGAGCTGGAATCAAAAGTCGGATGCTTAACTGACTGAGCCACCCAGGTGCCTCTTTAAACAGAACTTTTTAAAATGGCTGAATGAGGGGCACCTGGCTAACTCAGTTGATAGAGCATATAATCCTTGATTTTGGGAATGTGAGTTTGAGTCCCACATTGGGTATAGATTACTTAAAAATAAAATCTTAAAAAAAAAAGGCCCGAGGCACCTGGATGGCTCAGTTGGTTAAATGTCTGGCTCTTGATTTTGGCTGAGGTTATAATCTCATAGCTCGTGAGTTTGAGCCCACGATCTCACAACTTGTGAGTTAGAGCCACATACTCCCTGACAGCAGGGAGTCTGCTTGGGATTCTCTCTTTCTCTCTGTGTCTCTTCCCACTCACACAATCTCCCTTTTTCTCTAAAAAATAAATAAATAAAACTTAAAAAAATAAAGATCATCAATAAAAATATAGAAATTATTTTTAAAAAGCCAAATGGAAGGTATAGACTTGTCAACTACAGTGAGTAAAATGAAATAAAAATCAGTAGAAGGATTAAAATATTAAAATTTTTTTTTTTTAAATTTCTGAGAGACAGAGTGCGAGCAGGGGAGGGACAAGGAGAGAGGGGGACAGAAGATCCTAAGTGGGCTCTGCACTGACAGCAGCGAGCCCAATGAGGGCTTTAAGTCATGAACCATGAGATTATAACCTGAGCTGAAGTTGGATGCTCAACGCATTGAGCCACCCAGGCACCCCAGCAGTATTTTTAAAATCAGATTTGAGCTGGCAATGGAAAGAGGTGTGGAGGAAGGAGAAGATTAGGAAAGAAGCATTTAAGATTATCAAAGGCATTAAAGGGACGTCATTTCTGATAACTACCCTCAGGACTTCTGTAGGGAGTCTGCCCATGCGCTTGTATGAGAGCCTCATCCAAGGATCTGGGGCCGTGTCCGCCCTGAACACCCTTAATACTAAACCCACATCTTCTCCCACTCTGTGGCTGGCTTCTTGTGCACACTCCTGAGTATGGGCACCAGAGTGGCTCTAGTAAACAGTAAATGGAGCGCTATTAGAAAATCAGACCAGGATCTGTGGGCAAGGGATAATCCTCAAACTTGATCTATAGCACCACCTTCTGGAAAACAAAGGAGAGGCTTGAGCAATCAAGCTTCGTGAATTCTAAAAATCAGGGAAGACATAAAAGCTTAAGAATTCTGCCACAAGAGGGAACAAGAAGTGTGGAGCAGGAGTTTCCATACATAGGTGGAAAAACTCCAGATATAACAGGACCAATGAATAATATACCCCATCTGAAGGCAACTAGTAATGATTTGAGGTGTCTGCTGCTCCAAATATGAAAGCAGCAATGTAAAAACCACAAGGAAGATGAAGAATAAAGAAAACATGTCATCACCAAAAGAAAACAGTTCTCTAATACCTGAGCTAATAGGCATAGACTTTAGTAATCTAGCTGGCAAAGAATTCAAAATAGTTGTTTTGAAGACAGTCAGTTAGCTACAAGGAAACTCAGTTCAATGAAATGAAGAAACGCATACATGAACAAAATGAAATACTTATCAAAGAGATAGAAATCATAAAAAGAGACAAACAGAATTTCTAGAGCTGAAGAATCCAATGCGTGAAATGAAAAAAAAAAAAAAAAAAAGAAGTAGAGAGCATTTGCAAATGGAAGGCAGAATAGAGGACAGGAATTTTGAAATAACCCAGTCAGAGCAGAACAAAGGGAAAAGAATAAAAAAGAGTAAAGAAAGCCTACCTTATAGTGGTAATCATATTGTAAAATATAAAAGTGCAATATCAACATATTGTACACTTTAAACGTATACAATGTTATATGTCAGTTATACCTCAAGAAGAAAAAGAAAAAATGAAGTGCTGAAAGGAAAGATAAAAACTACCCTATAAAACCAAGAATTCTATATGTAACAAAGTTACTATATAAAAAAATGAAGGTGATAAAATAACGGCATTGCATTGCACACCTATGAGAATGGTGCACACCCAAAACACTGACAACACTAAAAGCTGGTGAGAATATGGGACTCTCATTCATTGCTGGTGGGAATACAAAATGGTACAGCCAGTTTTGAACACATTTTGCATTGTTTAAAAAAATAAAACTAAACATACTAATAACAAAATCTTTCCGTTTGCAACAACACAGATGGAAATTGAGGACATATGCCAAGTGAAATAGGTCAGACAGAGAAAAGACAAATACTGTATGACTTCACATCTATGTGAAATCTAAAAAACAACAATGAACTAAATTCCTAGAAAAAGAGATCAGATTTGTGGTTACCAGAGGAAGGAGTGGGAGGAAGGGGGAATCGGAGGAAGGTGGTCAAAAGGTACAAACTGTGGAGCACCTGGGTGGTCCAGTCAGTTAAGCATCTGACTCTTGATCTCAACTTAGGTCTTGATCTCAGGGTTTTGAGTTCAAGCCCTGTGTGGGGCTCCATGTTGGGTGTGAAGCCTACTTAAAAAAAAAAATACTGGGGCATCTGGGTGGCTCAGTCAGTTGAGCGTCCGACTTCAGCTCAGGTCATGATCTCCCAGTTCGTGAGTTCAAGCCCCTCATCAGACTCTGTGCTGACAGCTCAGAGCCTGGAGCCTGCTTCAGATTCTTTGTCTCCTCTCTCTGCCCCGCCCCTACTTGCTCTCTCATGCTCTCTCTCTCAAAAAATGAATAAACATTAAAAAAAAAAAATACTGACCTCTCAATATCAAAAAGCTCAATTTAACACCCTGCCTATATCAAAAATGCTATAAGAAAAAAATGATTAAATATTCTGATTTATTATAAGAAAAAGGATTATGTCATACATTAAAACAAAAGTTTAAAAAAAGGTGCAAACTTCAAGTCACAAGGTAACAGGTATTATGGAGGTAATGTACAACAAAATGAGTATAGTTACTACTATTGTGTGATATACATAGAGTGTTATTGTTATATTATGAAGAGAGTAAATCCTAAGAGTTCTTATTACAAAGAGAGTTTTTTCAGGGCACCTGGGTTGCTCAGTCAGTTAAGTGTCCAACTTTTGATTTTGGCTCATGTCATGATCTTACAGCTTATGAGTTTGAGCCCAACATTAGGGGCTTGGAATTCTCTCCACCTGCCCTCCCTCCCCCACCCACTGTCTCTGACCCTAGCCCACTCATGCTTTCTCATTCTCTCAAAATAAATAAAGTTAAAAAAAATTAAAAAACCCCAACATCATTCCTTAAAAACAGAGATTTTTCCCCCATTTCTTTTTATTGTATCTATATTAGGCGATATGTGTTAACTAAACTTATTGTGATAATTATTTCACAATATGTAAATCAAACCATGATGCTGTCCACCTGAAACTCATCCAGTAATGTATGTCAATTATATTGCAGTAAAACTGGGGGAGTGTGTGTGACTAAAGACACTCTTAGAATGCAGTGTAGCAGTCACATTTGTTATTTACACAAAGGGGTTTGAAACTTATGTCCACAAAAAGGTATGGGAGAACATGGATGTTTATAGCAGCTTTATCTGTAATTGTGAAAACTTGGAAGCAATCACAATGTCTTTTATTAGGATAAATAAACGGTGGTACATCTAGGCAATGTAATATTAGTGCTTAAAAATGCTGTGAAAAGACACTGAGGAACCTTAAATGCATATTATACTAAGTGAAATAAACTAATCTCACAAGGCCAAATATTGTGTGGTTCCAACTACATGACGTTCTAGAAAAGGTGAAACTGTGGTTATAGTAACAAGATCAGTGGTTGCCAGAGGGTGGAGGGAGGGATAAATAGGCACAGAGGAGTTTTAGAACAGTGTAACTATCCTGTATGATACTATAATGGTGGATATTTGTTATTATACATTTGTCAAAATCTGTAGAATATAAAACACAGAGTGACCCCTAATAAAAACTACGGGCTTTGGGTGAAATGATGTGTCAATGTGGACTCAATTGTAACAAATGCGCTATTCTGCTACAGAGTGTTGACAGTGGGGGAGGCTGTGCATGGGCTGGGGGTAGTGGTGGTGTTGGGGAGCTTTCTGTTCTTGCTGCTCACTTCTGCTGTGAACCTAAAACATATAAAAAGTAAAACATATTGAAAACAATAAAGGCAAGGTTACATTTCTAGATGAACAAAAATAGAGAATTTTTGTTGCTAGCAGATCTCCACAAAAAATCCAAAAGAAAGTCCTTAAGATTGAAAGTGAAACTGGGTGATACTTAAGTCTACCCCCCAAAATTAGGAACAGTGGGAAAAAAGGTTATTACCTAGGAACATATAGAGGACAGTATAAATGTTTTTTTCTATTTTTAAAATATCATTGTTTAATAATAGTTACAGAATTGGATTGTTGGGTTTATCACATGTAATCTATATGAGTCTATAAATATGTTTTTCCTTTCCTTTTTTTCCCTTAATTTCTTTAAAGGTCCTAAGATGGTATCAAGCAATAATCCGTATTGTTTAGTTTATTTTTTATTTATTTTTTAAAATGTACGTTCGAGTGGTCATTCATCTTTTATTTATTTTGAGACAGAGGGATAGAGAGAATTCTAAGCAGGCTCCGCACTGTCAGTGCAGAGTCGGACACGGAGCTCTATCTCACAAACTGTGAGACCATGACCTGAGCAGAAAGAGTCGGACACTCAACTGACTGAGCCACCCAGGTGCCCCTTTATAATTTCTAAAAGGACAGTAAAGGAAAAACAAAGGAACAACAACAACAAAGACATAAGATATAAAAGAGTTAGCAAAATAGCAGATATAAATTCTCCTATATTAATAATCTGTTTGCATTTGATGTTATTGGGCACACTGATAAAAAGCCAGAGATTGTTAGGCTGGACTGAAAGAAAAACCAATAATGTGCAACTATATATGCTGTTTATTAAAAAAAAAAAAAGCACTTTTGATTCAAAGATACAAATGGGTTGGACATAGACAGATGGAAAAGATATACCATGAAAACAGTGATCATTTAAGAGTAGAGTGGCTGTACCGACAAAATGGATTAAAAAAATTTTTTTTTCCTTAATTTTTTAATTTACTTGTGGGTGAGAAAGAGAGACAGCGTGAGCAGGGGAGGATCAGAAAGAGAGGGAGATACAGAATCCGAAGCAGGCTCCAGGCTCTGAGCTAGCTGTCAGCACAGAGCCTGATACAGGGCTCGAACCCATGAACTGTGAGATCATGACCTGAGCCAAAGTCAGACGCTTAACTGACTGAGCCACCCAGGCGCCCCACAAAGTGGATTTTAAGACAAAAATGTTACTAGAGACAAAGAGGGACATTTTATAATGGGGAAAAAAGTTCACTCTAGAAAATGATGTGTCAAATAAATGCATAGATTTAAAAAAATTTTTTTTTAAATGTTTTATTTATTTCTAAGAGAGAGAGAGACAGCATGAGCGGGGAGGGTCAGAGAGAGAGGGAGATACAGAATCTGAAACCGGCTCCAGGCTCTGAGCTGGCAGTCAGCACAGAGCCCGACGCGGAGCTCGAACCCATGAACTGTGAGATCATGACCTGAGTCGAAGTCGGACGCTTAACCGACTAAGCCACCCAGGTGCCCCAAAATGCATAGATTTTCTGCTTTAAAAATTTATATAAATGCTGTCAAACTGTGCCTATATGCAGTTTGCTTTTTATAAAAAGGTTCATTTGAGAGAGAGAGAATGTGTGTGTGTAGGGGAGGGGCAGAGAGAGAGGGAAAGAGAGAATCCCAAGCAGGTTCCATGCTGACAGCACAGAGCCCAACTTGGGGCTCTATCTTTCAAACTGAGATTATAACCTGAGCTGAAATCGGGTTGGCCACTTAACCAACTGAACCCCCCAGGTGCCCTGCAATTCACTTTTTTAAAACTTACATTACTTTTATATGACTCATTCGCATTAATACATACAGAAATGGTTTATTTTTGATATTTTGGTGTATGCATAAATTATATTTTATCCAGTTTAAAACTGATGAAAATTTATGTTGTTTCCAGTGTTCCTCAGTTTCAGAAATGGTTGCAATGATCTTTCTTGTACATGTGTCTGTTTGCATATGGTGGATAATTTCTCCAGGGAACGGAATCACTAGCTTGCAGGATAATGCCAAAATGCTTTCTAAATGGGTTGTATAAATTTTATGTTCTTCCCAAGCAGTATATGAAAATTTGTGTTTTCATGTATCATGGCTAAAACTTGAAATTATTGGGCTTATGGTTTTTTGTTACCTGATGTTCCTGAAAGTCATTTTTGCTGTTTTAATTTGCATTTTTCTGAATAGTATTGATGTTGTGAATCTTTTCCTATGTTAATAAGCCACTCTTTTTTCTCCTTCCATTAATTGCTTTCTCTTTAAGATTGTGAGAGGGGTGGGTGGCTTGGTAGGTTGAGCACCCGACTGCAGATTTCGGCTGGAGTCATGGTCCCGGGGCTCATGGGATGGAGCCACGTTTAGGGCACTGAGCTGAGTGTGGAACATGCGTGGGATTCTGTGTCTCTTTCCCTCTGCCCCTCTCCTGTGCATACACTCTTTTCTCTCAAATAAAATTTTAAAAAAATTGTAAGAAAAAAAGTTGTGAGAGTTCTTTGTAGATGTTGTGGGTAAAAATCTTTGTTTGTTATATGTTTTGCAAACAAGCTTTTCCATTCCCTGCCTAATGTATTTAATTTCATTTATGGGTTATTTTATCATTGAGAAAATTAAAATAATTTTTTAATTAAACATTTTTTTAATGTTTATTGAGACAGAGAGAAACAGAGCCTGAGTGTGGGAGGGGCAGAGAGAGAGATTCACAGAATCCAGAGCAGGCTCCAGGCTCTGAGGTGTCAGCACAGAGCCTGACACAGGGCTCGAACCCACAAACTGAGATCATGACCTGAGCGAAGTTGGACGCTTAACCAACTGAGCCACCCAGGTGCCCTAAAATAATTTTTTTAATGTTTATTTATTTTTGAGAGAGAGAGAGAGACAGAACATGAACATGGTAGGAGCAGAGAGAGAGGGAGACACAGAATTTGAAGCAGGCTCCAGGCTCTGGGCTGTCAGCACAGAGCCCGATGTGGGGCTTGAACTCACAAACTGCGAGATCATGCTCTGAGCCAAAGTTAGATGCTCAACTGACTGAGCCACCCAGGTGCCCCTCTTTGAGAAAATTTTAGCTGTAAATTACTAAAATTTATATTTTCTTCTTAGAGTTTTTGCCTCTTAAGTCTTTTTTAAAAAAGAAAATTCTTTCCAACCCTCATTATAAACAAGTACATATTTTCCCCTACAAGGGTATTTTACATTTCATATTTAGCTCTTAAATTCACATAAAACTTATTTTTATGTTTCAGTTATGTTTCAGGTAGGAAGTGTTAGTTTTCTTCCAAAAGGAAAGTCAGTTGCCTCAACATCATTATTAAATACTTATGCTTTCTCTGGTTATTTTAATGCTATCTTTGTTATATTCCAAATTCCCATTTATTTGATGTTCTACTTTTAGGCTCTGTATTTTCTTCTTATGGTTTGTCTATCTCTATCCCTATTCTAATTCTAGACACTTTTATGACTATCACTTTTAAATAGATCTCAGTATAATGTAGCTATCTTTATTCTTGTTTTTCAAATTCAGCTAACTACTTTTGACCCTTTTCTCTTAAATGTGAATTTTATAATCAGCTTGTCAAATTTCATAAAAATCTTCTGCAGGCATGGACGTTGGACAAGGTCCTAGGGATGTGCCTGGTCTGGGAAGGTACTGAGAAATTGACTGTCATTAAAAAAAAACTTTTTTAAAAATATCTTTGCTTTTGAGAGAGAGAGAATGAGAGCGAACAGAGAAGGGGCAGAGAGAGAGAAAGACACAGAATCTGAACCAGACTCCAGGCTCTGAGCTGTCAACACAGAACTTGATGCAGGGCTTGAACTCATGGACCTGGAGGTCATGACCGGAGCTGAAGTCAGACACTTAACTGAGCCACCAAGGTGCCCCAAAATTGACCTTCATTTTAATCAATTTTAGAATAAATGTTTAGAAATAAGTCACAGTTACTTTTCATTTCTCATTTGGTCTTGATATGATACATATAGCCAAATCTACAAGAGTCAGGAGTGGGCAGGAAGGACAAGATGGTATAAATGTAAAATCCAGTGAGAATGTCAAAGGGAGCTTCTGCAATGGAAAGTGTCCTTACTTCCTATGGGTAGTATAATTCACAGCTTCATACCCCTTTCCCTCTGAAACCTTGGAGTTTTAGGAAATTATTTTCAAGGAATATTCTGTTGTTTCCTGATTTGCATAACAGCCTTCATAAATTACCATATACATTGCCAATAAATAATCTTTACATTCTCTGTAACTTGTTATATTTCCGTAAATCCCGTGACCTTCCTGATAACATCACTGCACTGAGTATGAAATGCAGGATGGAGTCAGAAGTTGTATTGATGCAAAGTCCCCAGATCCTAGTGGCCATGGTTAATTGAGGTAGAGAGAGGAAGTGAAAGCAAGGGAGATTATTCCAGAAATTCCAAGATAGTGCACAGACTATCTCTGACATAGGACCATTAACTTCTGCTGTTGGAAAATGGGGAGGATTTATTTCATCAAAGGATTTCTACTTTCTGCCTCCTCCTTAACTAAAAAACAGTTTTAGTTCAAAATGGCAAGCTTTAAAATTTCTTGTTGTTTCACATTCACTAGGATATACCTGAGAATGGCCTAAGATGCAAAGTCACCTGAGACTTTGGAAACTGTATTTTGGTCTAAAAGAACACACACTGTGTTGTGTCCTGCTGTATGTAACATATTTGCAAGTTTTCATACCCTTTTCCATTTAAGATATTTGGTTTTTAAAAACCTTTGTACAATATTAAGGGATGCATACTTCCTTAACATAAGCCCAAAAGACAGTGTTATGATCCAAAGGAAAATACTAGAAATGTTCGCACTAAAGTCAGGAATGAAAAGACAAAAGTTTTTTTCAAATGCGTTTTCCATGTCTGTGAAGAAGATAATTATATTTTCCTAATGTTGAACCATCTCATTTCCTGGGGTAAACTGCAATTGGGTATCTTGTGTTTTCTGTTTTTGTAGCTGTTGTTGTTTTAAGTAGGCTTCATGCCCATCATGGTACTCAAGGTGGGGCTCAACCTCACGACCCTGAGATCATGACCCTGAGATGACTACCTCAGCCAAGATCAAGAATTGGACGCTCAACTGACTGAGCTATCACAAGTGTCTGTCCCTCTTTTAATTTGTTTCTGGACTCTGTTGATACATTTTTTAAGACTTATTTTTCATGAATAATTAATTAGTAATATGAAATTGTAATTTTCCTTTGTGATGCAATATTTGTCAGGTTTTTTTGTATACATAAAATAATTACTTCATTAAAATAACTAGAAAGTATTCCTTTTTCTTTATGCTATAGAACAGTTTATTTATTTATTGTTTATTTAAAAAATGTTGTCTTTGTGTGCAGTCTTTATTCCACATATATTTTTTAATTTTTTGTTTAATGTTTTTATTTATTTTTGAGAGAGAGAGGCAGAGAGTGCAGGTGGGGGAGGGGCAGAGAGAGAAGGAGACACAGAATTTGAAGCAGGATCCAGGCTCTGAGCTGTCAGCACAGGGCCCAGTGCAGGGCTGGAACTCATGGATGGTGAGATCATGACCTGAGCTGCAGTTGGAGGCTTAACCAACTGGCTTAACCTGAGCCACTCAGGTCCACAGATTTGTTAAAATACTATTAGGTTATTCCTCAAACGCAAAAATCACTCCCTGCAGAAACTTAGGCACTACACATAGAACTTTATAGAACAGAGGACAACACTTTGGTTGAAGCCTGACTGCTGACCAGAGAATGGAGTTCTGAGTGAGCTCAAGGAAGAAAAGGAAATCAGGAAGGGAAAGTGTTGGTCTGAATGAAACTTCATCTTCCATCAGGGAAAGTCTTGTGATGGTCAAAGGTTGGAGGCTGTTTTTGGAAGGTTCGAGTACAGCACAGGGAGTTCATTGTGTCTATTTGGCTACATCCCTGGCTGAGGGACCATATGACCAGTGTCACTCAAATTTCTGGCCAGTCCCAAATTAGGGATCAAGTTCCTCCAGAAATCGTTCCTGCCGGTGGCCAAGCGGTAGACACCTGGAAGCCAGTCTACTACATTGTCTGAAATTCGTGGAGCTTCATCTGCTGCGCCTGAGGTGCTCACGCCCACCCCACTTAGCGCCATAGCATTACCCTATGAGGCATCACCCCTAGAACAGTTTAAATAGTGTTGAATTTATGTGTTCTTTAAGGGCTTAATAGAAGTCTCTGTGAAACCTTCATGACCTAGTGCTTTATTGATGGATTTTTCCAAGTTCCAACTAGTAAATAAATGGTGGAACCAGAATTTGTCTGTAAGAAGTTTGTCTCCATAGTCTATGGTCTTACCTATTATACTACACTGCTATCTATGTTCTGCAAATTAAAACATTATTATTTAAAATAATGTTTATGTATTTATTTTGAAAGAGAAAGAGAAGCACAGAGGGAGAGAGGGAGACAGAGAATTCCAAGCAGCCTCTGCGCTGGCAGCTTGACACAGGGCTCAGTCTCACAGAATTATGAGATCATGACCTGAGCTGAAATAAAAAATCGGATACTTAACCAATTGAGCCAGCCAGGCGTGCCAGAACAGCATTATTTTTTTAATATTTGATAAAAAGTTTGATTGTATTTGAAAGCCATTTGCATCATGACATGGGATTTTAACATACATTTTGAATGAAAGAAAAGTAAAATATACGAATATTTATGCACACTTAATACATAAATAGTTGTGTTTATGTACAGATAGTTGTAAAATGTTTAAAGCTAGCTCACTGTGAGGGGCAACTGAGCGGCTCAGTCAGCTAAGTATCTGATTTGGACTCAGATCATGATCTCACAGTTCATGAGTTCGAGCCCTGTGTTGGGCTCTGTGCTGACAGCATGAAGCCTGGAGCCTGCTTCAAGTTCTGTATCTCCCTCTCTCTCTGCCCCTCCCCTGCTCATACTCTGTCTCTCTCTCAAAAGATAAATAAACATAATTTTTTTTTAAAAAAAGGGGGTGTCTGGGTGGCTCAGTCAGTTAAGCATCCAACTTTGGCTCAGGTCATGATCTTATGGTTCTTGAGTTCGAGCCCTGCATTGAACTCTGTATTGACAGCTCAGAGCTGTCAGATTCTGTGCCTATCAGATTCTGTGTCTCCTTCTCTCTCTCTCTGCCCCTCCCCGCTCACACTCTGTCTCTCTCTCTCTCAAAAATAAAATAAACATTAAAAAAAATTTAAAGCTAGCTCACTGTGTATGGTACTGGCACAAAAATAGACACATAGTTCAGTGGAACAGAATAGAAAACCCAGAAATAAAGCCACAATTATATGGTCAATGAATCTTTGACAAAAAGGAAAGATTATGCAATGGGGAAAAAAGACAATCTCTTCAACAAATGGTGTTGGGAAAACTGGACAGCAACAGGCAAAAGAATGAAACTGGGTCACTTTCTTACACTATATACAAAAATAAATTGAAAACGGATTAAAAACATAAATTTGAGACTTGAAACCATAAAAATTCTAGAAGAGAGAACAGGCAGTACCTTCTCTAACATTGACCATAGCAACTTTTTCTAGATGTATGTCCTGAGGCAAGGGAAAACAAAAGCAAAAATAACCTATTGGGATTTCATCAAAATAAAATGCTTCTGTACAGTGAAGGAAACAAAACTAAAAGGCAGCCTATGAAATGGGAGAAGATATTTACAAATGACATATCTGATAAAGTGTTAGTATACAAACCTATAAAGAACTTATCAAACTAAACACCCAAAAAACAAATAATCCAATTAAAAAATGAGCAGAAGACATGAACAGACATTTCTCCAAAGAAAGCATACAGATGGCCAACAGACACATTTAAAGATGCTCATCACCATGGAAATGCAAATAAAAACTACTATGAGGAAAAAAAAAAGGGGGGGCATCTGGGTAGCTCAGTTGGTTGAGCATCTGACTCTTTATTTTGGTTCAGACCATGATGTCACAGTTGTGAGATTGAGCCCCATGTTGGACTCTGCACTGAGTGCTGAGTGTGGAACCTGCTTTTCTTCTCCTCTTTCCGAAACCTCATGCTCTCTCTCTAACCACCCCTCCCCAAACTACAATGAGATATCACCTCACACCTGTCAGAATGGCTAAAAGCAGCAACACAAGGAAGAACAGGTGTTGACAAGAGTGTGGAGAAAAGGAACACTTGTACATTCTTGGTGTGAATGCAAATTGGTGCAGCTGTTGTAAAAAACAATATGAAGTTCCTCAAAAAGCTAAAAAGAGAAGTACCTTAGGATCCAGCAATTGAACTACTGGGTATTTACCCAAATAATACAAGAACATTGATTCAAAGGGATACATGCACCCTATGTTTATAGCAAGATTATTTACAATAGCCAAGATATGGAAGCAGTCCAAGTGTCTGTTGATAGATAGACGCAAGGTTGTGGGGCGGGGGATAGATGAATGGATAAAGAAGGTGTGGTGTATGTGTATATATATACAATGGAATATTATTCAGCCACAAAAAACAATGAAGTCTTACCATTAGCAATGACAAGGATGGAGCTTGAGAGTATATTGCTAAGTGAAATAAGTCAGTCAGAGAAAGACAAATCTATGATGTCATTCATATGTGGAATTTCAGGAACAAGCAAATGAAAAAAATGAGAGTGAGGGAGAAATAAAAAACAGCCTCAATTAATTATAGAGAACAAATTGATGGTTATGGGAGGATGGGTAAAATAGGTGATGGGAATTAAGGAGTGCACTTGTGATGAACACAGGGTGATGTACGAAAGTGTTGAGTTACTATTATCATACACCTGAAATGAATATAACACTGTATGTTAACTAACTGGAATTAAAATAAAAACTTAAAAAAATAAAACTAGTTCACTGTGGTGAGCATTTCTAATTTGAAGAGATCATTAAACTTTATTAAAAATTCTTTATAAAGAATTGCACATGTCTAATTTTAGGAATTAAACCTGTTATTTTAAAACGTATATTCATGGACTCAAGTTTC
Source organism: Proteles cristata cristata (assembly GCA_017311185.1). Classification (NCBI taxonomy): domain Eukaryota; kingdom Metazoa; phylum Chordata; class Mammalia; order Carnivora; family Hyaenidae; genus Proteles; species Proteles cristata. The sequence goes on from JAESUZ010005475.1 coordinate 2,278,372, forward strand.
ATTTTTTTTTTTAATTTAGAGAGAGAGAGGAGAAGAGGAGCAGAGGGAGGAGAATCTCAAGAAGGCTCGATGCTCAGCGCTCAGTGCTCAGCGCAGAGCCCAAGGCAGGAGTCCATTCTATAATCCTCAGGGATCATGACTTGAGCCAAAATGGAGTAGGACACTCAACTGACTGGGCCACCCAAGTGCTCCTCAAGATTCCGTTTCTCATTAAAAATGTCTAAAGACTTTATTTGGAAGTTTTAAGTAAGTTCAACATCTATTTTCTTCCCTAATATTTTTTATTTTATTACTATATTAATACTTTATTATATATAAATAATAAAATGATTTTTTCCCACCAAGTCCTGTATAAACAGCTTCCAATTCCTTTTAGTATATGCCATAAAAAATATTACCGTTTTTCATTGGTGCCATAACACCAGAAATGCCAGGAGGTAGTGACATATCAATCTGATGCTAATACCACCCAAGTGCATGCTTTGGAGGGTACATACATTTTCTGTCATTTTTCTACTAATCTAATATCATCTCTTCTGTATATTATCAAAATTCTGTGAGGATCCTTGGCTCTTACTCAAGTATGCCCAAGTCTTACATCCTCTGAAATAAAGCTCCTGGGAAAAATCACTTTGTCATGAAACATACATGCACATTTATGCACACACAATGCACATATTCACACACCCCTCTCCCCTTTGCTCTGAATGGATACCTAAGAAGAATCACAAGATCTTCAGGACAGGGTCAGTGAATTTTTTCTCTAAGGTGACTTTCTGCATCCAATTTGTTATATTAGCTATTGGCAGCTTCTCTCCCACTCCCTCTTTTCTATCCATGTGAAATATAAAGTTAAATGACAAAATCATTCCACAAAACAGATCAACAACAGATTTTCCACTACTCCCAGAGTTCATCAAACTCATACATGTAGCTTCACTATGGAGAGTCAAGCACAGAAATGTTGTGATCTGTTTATCGATTTCTTCTGGAAGAATATACTTCTGAGACCTGAATACTGGGTCTATACCTAAATACTAGTAACAGACACTCTCTCTCTTTTTTCTTGTTTGATGTACTTGGGATGTTATTGTTTACTGAACCGAAATCTACCACTATAAGGAGGTCTGTATTATTGACTGTTTTGATTTAGTATTCATTGGGGGGAATTAATAGGGAAAATATTTTTTTGCCATATTAGTTATATCTAATTGGCTACTGATGCCCCAGAAAGAATGAAATCTCTAGTATGCTACTTAATACCCCAGGAAGATGGCTATAAGCAAAAAAAAAAAAAAAAAAAAATGCTGGCAAAGGTGTAGAGAAATTGGAAAACACATACACTGCTAGTGGGAATACAAAATGCTTTGGAAAACAGTCTGGCAGTTTCTCAAAAGTTAAATAAAGAGTAAGCACATGGCCCAACAATATAGCCTGTAGAGTAATCCATGGCCTAGTATATATCCAGAATAATTGATAACATATGCCAATGTATGTACATATGCTGCATAATATGTTATAACAACCACAAATATAGAAACAACTCAAATATCCATCACCTGATTGTTGGATAAGCAAAATGTAGTATATACATACAATGGAATATTATTTGGAAAAGGAACAAAGTACTTATATTTGCTAAAACGTGGATGAACCTTGCAAACGTTTATGCCAGGTTGAAGAAACCACACCAAAGGCCACATATTGTATCATTTGATTTATATGAAATGTCCACAATGGCAAATCTACAGAAACAGAAAGTAGATTAGCTATTGTCAGGAGATGGGAGAGAAGAAAATGGGGAGTGATTGCTATTGGGTATGGGGTATGGGTTTCTTTTTGGGGTGATAAAAATGTTCTAAAGTTAGATAGTGGTCGTGGTTATACAACTCTGAATATACTAAAACCCATTAATTTGTATATTTTCAAAGGGTAACTTTATGATATATGAATTGTAGCTCGAGGCTATTATTTTAAAGTAATTTTTTAAAATGTTTTATTTATTTCTAGGAGAGAGAGAGACAGCATGAGCAGGGGAGGGTCAGAGAGAGAGGGAGTCACAGACTGAAACAGGCTCCAGGCTCTGGGCTGGCAGTCAGCACAGAGACCGATGTGGGGCTCGAACCCACGAACCGCGAGATCATGACCTAAGCGAAAGTCGGACGCTTAACCAACTAAGCCACCCAGGCGCCCCACAAGGCTATTATTTTAAAATGCTGAATATCAGGGCACCTGGGTGGCTCAGTTGGTTAAGTGTCTGACTCTTGATCTCAGATCAGGTGATGATCTTGCAGCTTGTGGGATTGAGCCCTACGTCTGGCTCTGTGCTGACAGTACGGAGCTTGTTTGAGATTCTCTCTCCTCTTTTGCTGCTCCTCCCCCATTTGTGCTCTCTCTGTCTCTCAAAATAAATATAAAAATATTTTTAAAAATCTGAATATATAGAGGGATTTATGATATAAAATGGTCTCTTTTTCTGTGCGTGTGTGTCTCTCTTTCTTTACTTTCTTCTCCCACTCTCCTGGGTCTGAAAGACTCTCCATCTTGATTCAGGGGTTCTTGCCTTATCAAATTACTGCTCTTTATATTTTCTTCTCAATCTCTGTTCTGAGAACTAATAATGTTACTTAGGTTTTCACTGAAATTAACACACCCAAGTAGGAAAAAGCCTAATTAGTTTTTAAAATTTATTTATTCTTGAGAGTGAGAGAGAGAGCATGTAATCAGGAGTGGGGCAGAAAGAGGGAGCTCTACTGGCAGCATAGAGTCCAACATGTGGCTTGAACCCATGAACCATGAGATCATGACCTGAGTTGAAATCAAGAGTTGGACACTTAACTGACCAAGTCACCTAGGTGCCCCCAAAGCTTAATTAATTTCTGTGCTATGATATGTTGATATCACTTTACTCCCTTGAAATTATGTCTTAAAAACTTAATAGATTTTAGGTTTTGTACTTTTCTTTTTCTAGTTCTGTAAGGTTAGATTGTTTATTTGAGATTTTTCTTGCTTCTTGAGGTAGGCCTGTATTGCTAGAAACTTCCTTTTAGAATCACTTCTGCTGCATCCCAAGTTTTTAAACTGTTGAGTTTTTATTTTCATTTGTCTCCATGCTCCATGTAAATTTTGATTTCTTTGATTTCTTGGTTGACCCATTCATTGTTTAGTAGCATGACTTTTTTTTTTTTTTTTTTTTTTTTAGTAGCAAGATATTTAGCCTCCATGTATTTGTGCTCTTTCCAGATTTTTTCTTGTGGTTGATCTCTAGTTTCATAACATTGTGGTCAGAAAATGTGCATAGTTTGACTTCGATCTTTTTGAATTTGTTGAGACTTGTTTTGTGGCTTAATATGTGATCTATGTTGGAGAATGTTCCATGTGTACTTGAAAAGAATGTGTGTTCTACAGTTTTAGAATGGAATGATCTGAATATATCTGTTAAATCCGTCTGGTCCAATGTGTCATTCAAAGCCACTTGAATTTGATTATCTGTTTGGTGACCTATCCATTGATGTAAGTGGGATGTTAAAGTACCCTGCTGTTATTGTATTACATTGATTAGTTCCTTTATGTTTGTTATTAACTGTTTTATGTATGTGGGTGCTTCCATGTTGGGCACATAAATATTTACAATTGTTATATCTTCTTGTTCGATTGTCCCCTTTATTATATAGTGTTCTTTGTCTTTTGTTACAGTCTTTGTTTTAAAGTCTATTTTGTCGGATATAAATGTTGATACCCAACTTTCTTTGACCTCTATTTGCATGGTAAATGTTTTTCATACTTTCCCTTCCAATCTGCATGTGTTTTTAGGTTTGAAGTGAGTCTTTTGTAGGCAGCATATAGATGTGTATTGTTATTTTATTCATCCCATCACCCTATGTCTTTTGATTAGAGCATTTAGTACATTTACATTCAAAGTAATTTTCTGATAAGTATGTATTTATTGCCATTTTGTTACAGTTTTGTGGTTGTTTTTGTAGTTCTACTCTGAGCATTTCTTCTCTTGCTCTCTTCTCTTATGGTTTGCTGGCCTTCTTTAGTGATAGACTTGATTTCCTCTTTGTTTTTTGCATATATATTACTGTTTGAAAAACATTTTTTTAATGTTTTATTTATTTTTGAGAGAGAGAGAGAGACAGCATGAGCAGGGGAGGGCCAGAGAGAGAGGGAAATACAGAATCTGAAACAGGCTCCAGGCTCTGAGCTGGCTGTCAGCACAGAGCCTGACGCATGGCTTGAACCCACGAAACATGAGATCGTGACCTAAGCTGAAGTTGGGCGCGTAACCAATTGAGCCACCCAGGCGCCCTATATTACTGTCTTTTTAAAGTTTATTTATTTATTTTGAGAGAGACAGAGACAGTTTGAGTGGGGGGAGGAGCAGAGAGCGAGGGAGACAGAATCCCACGCAGGATCCACACTGGGAGCATGGAGCCCAATGTGGGGCTCAAACACTTGAAACTGTGAGATTAAGACCTAAGCTGAAACCAAGATTTGAATGCCTTATCAACTGAGCCACCAGGTGCCCCTATAATACTGGTTTTTGATTTGTGGATACCATTTGGTTTGCATAACATCTTCTACATATAGCAGTCTATATTAAGTTGATGGTTGCTTAAGTTTAAGCCCATTTTTTATTCCCCACCTCCCTTAGCTCATGGTTTTTTTTGTTTTTTTTTTTTTAAATATTTTTATTTATTTCTAGGAGAGAGAGACAGCGTGAGCAGGGAGGGTCAGAGAGAGGGAGTCACACTCTGAAACAGGCTCCAGGCTCTGAGCTGGCAGTCAGCACAGAGCCCGACGCTGGCTCGAACCCATGAACCGCGAGATCATGACCGAAGCGAAAGTCGGACACTTAACTGACTAAGCCACCCAGGCGCCCCCTTTTTTAATGTTTATTAGAGAGAGAGTGTGTGAGCAGGTTAGGGGCAGAGAGAGAGGGTGAGAGACAGAATCCCAGGCAGACTGCACTGTCAGAACCCGATGCAGGGCTGGAACTCACAAACTGTGAGATCATGACCTGAGCCAAAATCAGAGCTGGATGCTTAATTGACTGAGCCACCTAGGTGCCCCACATGTTTTTGGTATATGGTGTCATACTTTACATCCTAAAGAAAATGTGGTGTGTATATATATATATATGTGTATGGTGTATATTCCACATACAATGGAATATTATTCAGTCATTCAAAGAATGAAATCTTACCATTTACAACAACATGGATGGATCTAGAGTATTTAATCCTAAGTGAAATAAATCAGGAAAAGAAAAATACCATATCATTTCACTCATACGTGGAATTTAAGAAACAAGCAAAGGAAAAAAATAAGAGAGAGCAAAGTGAGAAATCAAGAAACAGACTCTTAATTATAGAGAACAACTAGTGGTTACCAGGGGAGAGGTTGGTGGGGGGAATGGGTGAAATAAGTGAAGGGGATTAAGAGTACACTTTTCTTGATGAGCACTGAATAATATATGGAACTCTTGAATTACTATAATGTGCACCTGAAACTAATGTAACACTGTATGCTAACTACACTGGAATTAAGCATTTTTTAAAAAACGGACACATTAAAAAGAAAAAACAAACTTAACAGAGTTTCAATGTCCCTAAATCTCGTTGCCTGTTCATCTACTGCTTATATTTTAGGGTATGCTACTTCAACAAAACACTGATATTATCCATCAATTACTTTTTAAAAAATATTACTTTCTTTAAGTTTTTTTTTTTTTTTTAAATTTTAGAGAGAGTGAGAGCAAGTAGGAGAGAGGGGCAGATGAAGAAAATCCCAAGCAGGCTCTATGCTCAGCACAAAGCCTGATGTGGGGCTCAATCCTATAACCATGGAATATGGCTTGAGCCAAAATGAAGAGTCAGATGCTCAACCAACTAAGCCACTCAAGTGCCCCTAAAAATTTATTTTTTATTATAATACTCTTGCACATTTAAATGCATTTGAGAAATACATATCAATAGGAAAAAACTTGTTTATAAAACAAATATTTGACATTTTCATGTATTTCCTTTTAGTTTGTTTTTTCTCTCTTTATAGGTAATACTCAATTTCTTAATATGCATGATTAATTGATTTGTAAATTATATCCTAATAAATAATTTTTCTTTTTAAAATATGTAATATTCATAACTTCCACTTTGAATGAATATAATTTTTTAATGTTTTTTATTTATTTCTGAGAGAGAGAGAGCATGAGCAGGTGAGGGTCAGAGAGAGAGGAAGATACAGAATCTGAAGTAGGCTCCAGCTTCTGAGCTAGCCATCAGCACAGAGCCCAATGCTGGGCTTGAACTCCCGAACCATGTGATCATGACCTGAGCCAAAGTCGGATGCTTAACCGACTAAGTGACCCAGGTGCCCCCACTTTGAATGAATATAAATGAACTTCAAAAATACGAACATTTAGGTCACATCCACATTTTTCCCACTTGACAAAACAAAACAAAATATAGCACTGAAAGTTTGTAATGGATTTATTTATTGAATTACTTTTTTAAAGTTTATTTATGAATTTTGATAGAGAGTGTGTGTGTGAGTGGGGGAGGGGCAGATAGCAAGGGAGAGAGAGAGAGAATCCCAGTCTCTGCTCTGTCAGCACAGACCCAAAGTGGGGCTTGAACCCACAAACTGCAGGATGATGACCGGAGCCAAAGTCAAGAGCTGGATGCTCAATTGACTGAGCCACTTTATTGAATTACTTCTTAAACATGACTGAATATTGGAATCACTTGGAGAGTTTTCCTGAGGCCCTGCCCCAGACCAATTAAAGCAAAAATCTCTCAGGTGGGATTTTCTTAAGCTGTGATATTAATGTGCTGTCAAGTTTGAGAACTGTTGCTTTATAGCAGTGATATTCATTTTTTAAAAATGTTTTATTTATTTCTGAGAGAGAGAGACAGCGTGAGCAGGGGAGGGTCAGAGAGAGAGGGGATACAGAATCTGAAACAGGCTCCAGGCTCTGAGCTGGCTGTCAGCAAGAGCCCGACACGCGGCTCAAACCCATGAACAGTGAGATCATGACCTGAACTGAAGTTGGACGCTTAACCAACTGAGCCACCCAGGTGCCCCATATAGCAGTGATATTGAAACTTGAGTGGGTATCAGAGTCACTAGGAAGGCTTATTAAAGCACAGGATGGCATCCTGCTCCAGAGCTTCTGATTCAGGAGGTCTGGAGTGGGCTTGAGGAGGTGATTTCTAACTAGTCCCAGGTGAAGCTGATGTTGATGCTGCTGGTCTGTGCACCCCATTGATTTGTAGGAATGATTCCCTTTAAGATAGATTATCTAAAAGAGATTTACAAGGACAGAGAGTGTAGTATCTATTTTTCTGACAAAGGACTTGAATCAAATTATTTTCAGGAAAAGGCACACAAATTTATACCTTTGTTAGCAATGTATAGCTATACTACCTTTACTTCACCACTTGTGAAATTATAATATTATAATTATTATATTTTATAAAATATATTTATATATATTATAATTGTTTTTAGTTTTTCAGATTTTAGAGGCAGAAAGTGTTATTTGGAAAAGAGTTTAATTTCGAACATCACTTCATGCATTAGTGGCAGTATCAGGTGATGTAAATAGTTAATTGTTAAAACTCAAGTTATAAAAACGCTAAGGCTTTGCCATGGAGTTAGGAGTTGGTGGTGGTGAGGAAGGAAGACACTCTCTTTGAAGGTCAGTGGTTTTTCAGAAAACATTCTGTCTTGTCCCATTTGGCACCTTCAGGGTGGGTGCAGGTAGAATGGGTAATTGCCATCTAGGTAGTGTTCTTAATCTTTATGTTATATCAGACTCATCTTTAGAAGTTCAGATTGAATGGTCAAAGAGTTCTCCAGGGAATCCTCACAGGAGCAGGAATGAGGAGCCCTGGCTGGTGAAGAGATGCAGGCCCTATAAGGTGTTGTGCATCTCTGAGCTAGGCAGATTCCAAAGCATGATGCTGGTCTGGCCCTTGGTGGGTCAGTGGTAGGTGCAGAAGGTAAGGCCTCTATCAGATGCAAAGATGATTAGGCATAAGTATATGTGCTCTATAAATAAAACTCATGAAATATACAGGAAGGAAAGCAGACATAGCGATTCCCAAGTTTTCTAAGAAGGAGGCCATCTGACTCCCTGGTTGATATTAGTAGCTTTGAAAGAGGTGTGAAAACCCCAGAAAGCACTGGCATCTCAGTTGCCTAGTTACAGATATTTCCTAGGCTTGGATTCCTGGAGGCCAGATTCTCAAAATGCTGCTCTCTGCATGGGGAATAGTGTGTTAGGTTTATATGCTATTCTGTTCCCTTTGAGGAGCTCATATGCCCTGGGAAGAAGGAATGCATCATGGGAGTACTGTTTCACGTATTTATTTGTGTCATGTAGCCTGTTTTGTATCCTCCTTATCCTTCTCTCCTGGAGCATTAGACACTTGCTCAATTCTCAGATTATGAGAGGCTGTTTTTGCCATTTCTCCATTGTTGTGGGAGGTGTACACATGAACTAACCTGTCAGATGCTTAGCAAGATACATTCCAGGTCAGTATTGTTTTAAGAATTTGTTTGAAATTGTCTACCATATTGTACATCTGACGATTTTAGAAAGCTTTACCAGTGTGTGTGGATCAAATTCTTTCTGGCCCTAAATGCTATCTTAGCAAAGTCTTTCTGGACATCTCATATTGAAGAGGAAGAGGCAAGGACATGGCTGATTGGGGCAGGGGCAGTGTCATGGGGCTTGACTGTAGCTGGGTCGGCTTCTCCCACCAGTATAAGGACATATTTACACGGTGTCATTCAGGCTATAAAGCCCCTTTAGTTTACCTCTGAAAGTCTATAAGAAATGTAGGATGGTTTTGCTATCCCTGATATTTTGTACAAGGAAAGCATGGTTCAGGGAGATTCTAGACCTCTCCAGGGCCACGTAGCTGACAAATGTTAGAGCAGGACTTTAAGCTATGTCTTAAGGTTTTGGGCTGTTCTCAAACTTTGGTTTTCATCAGCATCAACTGTGGAGCTTGGTAAAAATGCAAAGCCCAGGTCCTATCCAGTGTCAGTGAGCCTGGGGCTCTGTGGGCTTCAGTAGCTATCTCCTTGCTGACTCTGATAAAAAGCCAAGTTCAAGAAATACTGCTTTAGACTTTGCTGTACCCACAACCTAATCTGATAATCAGATAAAGTCTAGATGAAGGCAGTCATATTATCAGAGAAGTCATTATTTCAGCAAACATAAGATTACCCCTCTATGAGTCCTGGGAGGTAAAAAGGATTTTCAAGATAGAAAAGATAGTATAGGAAGGGCTCTCTGGGCTGTGGAAGGGCTTGGTTAAGTCCTGTAGGTGTGAGAACATGGTAAGCAGAGTAGTATTCTGAGAGCCTGTAAGAAGGGAATACCAAGAAAAGATTATAGAAAGCTGGAATGGAGTCTAACCACCAAGATCTCTGAGTGTTGGGCTAATGATCTGAGCTATGTCTGTGCTCTTTAGTACAGGTGACTGGCTAGGTGACCATAAGACTAAGACTGAGCTTAGTAACAAAATGTTGATTTCATGTTAAGGCATTGATGGGACTGATATAGGTAAGTGAATTAACACCCTTCTTCTGTTCTCTCACTTGATTTTGGCCTAAATTGAAGAACTGGACACCAGCAAGGAGAGAAGCAATGGCCTACTGGGGACAGAACCAGGCCCTCAGAAAAGAGCCTGTTCTCAAGGGTCCTGATGACAAGCTTACTGTACCTAGCGATTCTAGGAAGACAGAACATGTTCCTGGACAAAAGTCTCACTTTTGGAACTGTGGAGGCAGGAGTGTAGGTATGACCCCAGGTTCCCCTGTGAGAGTCCAGGCAAGCTTAGGACCTCCTGGGGCTTGGCAGAGTTCCCCTTCTTCCATGGGCAGCTCAATAGTCTGGCCTGAAACCACTCTCTCACTTTTGACATATTCTCCAAATGGAAAGTCTAGAGAATCAGGAAATCAGAGACAAAATCCCATCCCAGGACAGTCCCTTAGGACACTAACTGGCTTCTCTGGGGAAGACCTAGGGCTATCTGGGCAATTCGACTACCAAATCCTGCAGCGATCATTGCAGGAATGTCTAGAATGGGAAGAACTGTTGAGTCCAGTGGTCAAGATGCTTCTACAAGCTTTTCTAAAATTCCAACACCCAAAGAGTCCCTGGGAGATACTTGATATGAGAGATCCACAATCAGGCATGATATAGCTGTTCCAGGTTATGCTTCAGGATTTTCCTTCTTGGCAGTCGCTCTCAGATGGGAACCTCAAGAGTATACTTCGGCAATATCTTTCATCCTGGGGCCAGCAGCCTGGCTGGGGCAGGGGCTGCGGCCCTGTCTGCCCCCGTTTTGCTATCAGCGGCAGCCCTATGGCCAGTGGGCTGGCTGGAGAGGACAGACAGGGCAGATGCCACAGCCCTGTGTGCCCATAGTCCAGTACCAGCAGCAGCCCCAGGGTCAGCAGCCTGATGATGGCCAGATGCTTCAGCCCTCTCTGCCCCCATTCTGGTATCAGAGGCTGCTGCTGGGCCAGCATCCTGGCAGGAGAGAACAACAGAGGCAGATGTTACAGCCCTGTCTGCCCATGGTCCAGTATCAGCAGCAGCCTGGCTGGGGAGAACAGCAGGGGCAGATGCTGTGGCCCTGTCTGCCTCCATTCTGGTATCAGCAGCAGCCCCATGGCCAGTGGGCTGGCTGGAGAGAACAGCAGGGGCTGGGGCTGTGGCTCTGTCTGCCCCCATTCTGCTATCAGCGGCAGCCCCATGGCCAGTGGGCTGGCTGGAGAGAACAGCAGGGGCAGATGCCGCAGCCCTGTGGGCCCACAGTCCAGTATCAGCAGCAGCTCAGCTCAGCAGGCCAGCAGTCCTGGGAGGCTGCAACCCCATCACCTCCATCCCAGGGTGCTGCACAAGGGGAGAGGCGACTGCCAATTCTTCAGTAGTCCCTGATGCTGCATCACGGGATGCAGCTGCCTCAGCAATAGTCCCAACTTGGTGCTCCTTTTGGAGACTGCTCTCCAGAGACATAAGCTCCATGCATGAGCATCTCCACCCACTGCCACAGCTGTGGGCTTTGTAGCCGCTGTAGCAATCTCTGGAATTGTGAAGGAATTGCCTATTCTGGAATTTCTGAAGTCATATCAACAAACCCAGAAGCAGCTTTGTATTGTCTTCGAAGCTGAGGATAGTCTTAAGCACAGGAGAGCAATACTCTTTCCATCACAAGTTGTAGATGCTGTCCTGGAAGCAGAACTGGCACAGGAGATTACAGAGAAAGGTGTGTCTGCTGCCACTATCAGCTGTCCAGACTACTACTAAGAGTGTCAGGGGGGTCCATTCAGACCCTTACCTGGGAGCAAGGTCAGGATCTGAATGCTTCTGATTCAGATCTAAATGTTCATTAGGTTAAAGAGTTTCACAGTTTTATGAGACAGCTCTGCCTCTGGTTCCCACAAACTCATGGCTGTGTTTCCATAGGGGCCATTGGACTCAGATCTCTATGGGGCTTGTCACTGCTGCTGTTTCTATCATTTCAGTGTTGCACAAATTAACTATGAAGAACGAGTAGAGTCCTAGCCCTCATGTAACATTCCACTTCTTACATATGTGGTATGATACAGGACACAGACCTGTATTGTTATCCTAATGTGTTATCCTAAAGGATAATTTAAAATTTTATTTCCAGGAGAAATCATTGATTAAAAATTAGCTTTGGACACTGAAGAGAACCAGTACTTAAGAACCATAATCTCTGCTAAGGGGTTTAGCCAGAGGGAGGATGTAAATTACATTGTGGCTTTTATTTTTTCTAATAGACTAATAAAATTGTTATATATTCATTTTCTTTCTTTTTAAAAAATTTAAAAAAATGTTTTATTTATTTCTGAGGGGGGGGCAGTGTGAGAAGGGGAGGGCCAGAGAGAAGGGGAGACAAAGAATCTAAAGCAGGCTCCAGGCTCTGAGCTAGCTGTCAGCACAGAGCCTGATGCGGGGCTCGAACCCATGCACCATGAGCTAATGACCTGAGCCAAAGTCAGACGCTTAACTGACTGAGTCACCCAGGTGCCCCTATATATTCATTTTCCGAGTCACTGCATTCCCCTGACACTCTGTGTCATCCACCATCTTAGGTTTCAGAACCAGGTGCTCTTCAGCTTGTCACTGGGGCCTCTCTTTCACCTCCCCAACTTATTTTCTCCGCCTTGTCTCATTTTCTTTACATTCAGCTAAATGGATCTAATGACAAAGTCTTGAGCAAAGCCCATTACCATTCTTCATCCATGTCTTTGCTCATGACTTCCTGTCACCTAGGTTCTTCTTATCTAAAAACAAAGACTAAAGACTCATTTTTAAAAAGATTCACAACATTAATTTCCCACTTACACTTATATCTTTTTTTAAGACTTTATTTTTAAGTAATCTCTATGCCCAACTTGGGGCCTAGACCCATAACCCTGAGATCAAGTGTCACATACTCTACTGACTGAGCCAGTCAGGCACCCCACGACTCATTTTCATAGTTGAAAGCCATACAACCTATTTTCAAATACGGATGTATATGGGTGTTCTGTTTCTTATATTGGATATTACAAGTCTATGGAATGTGTTTACATGTTCTATTAAATATAGTGCTTACAATTATAGATCAATTTCTACTTGTGCAAGTCAAGAAGGATAGGCACTGGATTTTTTTCCAGAAAAATTGAGAACTGTGCCAAAAACATGAAGAAATGTTAGCACAGATGGACACACAATGCTAGGTACAAAAATGTCCAACCATGTGTTTTCAGACAATATAGTCCCAAAAGTCCGAAGAGGAGAGTATATTGCAAAGACTAGACTCTCTAGATCATAGGAAGTGAAGCCTTTAGTCACCCTGCTGAATATAATTCAATGACAAGTAGGTGTAAGGAAGTAAAGGGCAGACTGTGAGTGAACAGCCTATGAACAGAATTGATGGACACAGAAATGGGGAGACTGCTCCTTTAAAAAATAAACTTTGTATTGAAGTATAACGTAAAGAAAAGTGCCCGAATTATAAGTATACAGCTCAACTAATCATAAAGTGAATACACTTGCATAATCACATTGGTTCAAGAAATTCACTATTACCAACACTACAGATGTCACCTTTGTGTCCCTCATAGTCCCTTACCCCTCCAGTATTAACTAGTATTAACTATTTTCCTCACTTCGAGCCTCATGCATTATTTTTTCCTGCTTTTGATATATTTTTAATGCCAACCAGCTAAATACCACCAAGAACAACAATTTAGTTCAAGTGTAGGTTTATTGGCTTCCTGCAATAAGAGAGGGCACCTCAGCAACTTGAGTGCATCTGGTGAGACGTGGGAGCAGGGAAAGGCTGGCCTTGGGTTGAATAATTCTGAGGAGTAGTTAGGGGACCTGAGGATCAGCTCTAAATTGGTAGCTGTCATAAGGCAGCTTTGCAATTAGGTATCTCAGTAATGTTTGCTCAGCAGATGGGAACAGCAAGGTAGGACTGGGGCATCATTAGTAAAATAACTTGAAGAAGGGGGGTTCATTATGACACTTTACATCTGCAGCATGACCTTGGGAGAAATATTTTCTATTAACTTTGCAGCTGGCTTTATGCCTATTGGCAGATAATAGATATCATAGGCAATAGCTGATTTTTTTACTTTCAATCTTGAACTAATTCTACTTATTTGGTATAAATAAAATCACACAATATATATATTTCATGTCTGGCTTCTTCCATTCAACATTTTGTTAGATTCATCCCTATAGTTGCATGTAATTGTGGTCTGCTCATTATTATTATTTTTAATCATTTTTAATGTTTATTTGAGAGAGAGACAGACGCAGGGCTCAAACTCATGAATGATGAGATCATGACCTGAGGCAAAGTCACACACTCAACTGATTGAGCCACCCAGGCACCCTGGGTCTGGTCATTATTAATGCAGTGTAATATTCCCTTATGTCAATATGCCACACTTTACCTGTCCTGTTATAAGCACTGGAGAAATTTCAGTTCTTGCCTCTGACAAATAGTGCTATTAACATTCCATTGCATGACTTTAGATGAATATATGGGCCCATTTCTGTTCAACATATATAAAAAGTAAAATTTCTGAATCATTTGGTATGCATATAGTCAGCTTTAGTAGATTTTGCCATCATTTTCCAAACTGGTGCTTCAATTTAGCTTCTCAGAGCAATATATGAGAGTTGCAGTTTCTTCACATCCTCACTGATGCAGGTACTGTCTGCCGTTTCATTTTAGCAATTATGGTGGATGTGTAGTTCTGCCTTATGGGTTTTGTTTTGTTTTGTTTTTTAAAGTAAGCTCTATACCCAACGTGGGGCTTGATCTCAAGATCCCCAAGATCAGGAGTCACATGCTTTACCAACTGAACCAGCTAGGCATCCCTGCCTTGTGGTTTTTATTACATTTCCTTGATGGTTAATAAAGTAGAATATTTTTTCCATGTGTTTATTGGCTATTTGGATAAGCTGTTTTTTGTGAAGTGATTATGCCTTTTGTTCATTTTTCTATTGTGTTGCCAGCTTTTGTCTTACTAATTTATAGGTTTTATTCATATACTTGATATAAAGTCTTGGTCAGATATAACAATTGCAGTATCTACATCCACCATGGCTTGCCTTTTTACTTATTTAATTTTTTTTTTTTTGCACAGAAAATCTTAATTTTAATGTGTTCCAATTTACCAGTTTTCTTCCTTTGTGTTTAGTGCTGTGTCCTATTTAAGGGATTTTTTGGGCCTGTTCCTAGGTCATGAAGTTATTCATCAATGTTTTCTACTAAAACCTTAAAAAACTTTCACATTTATACTTGCAATTTATCAACTAAATAGTGTCTTTCTTTTAATCATATGGTTATCATATTGACATGGTTCTATTTGTTTGAAAAGAACTTGCACTGTGTGTCACTATTATAATAGATGTAACTCTACAGAGTCTAATGTCCTGAGGACTGCAATCCTTTCTAGACACTTGGGAGGTTGGTGGGCACCATCTTTATGCAATCTCTTTGCCCTGCTCCAGGTTGTCAGTGTCTCTGAGTAGTCTGTACAAGTCTGGTGCCTGCAATTTTATGTTTGCTGCCTAGGGGACACATCTTTGATAGCCTGGCTGTGGTGGCCAGTGGGGCTAGTTCATGGGTTCAATGGGATGATAGCAAAGAAACAGTTCTTAACTGGCTCTCACCCCAGTGCCCAGTGGAAAGGGAGCAGACAGAAACAGAGATTTCCCAGACTTTCTCTGAAAGAGATATATTTGAATACTTTAAAAGCTGCTGCCTGAGGTTCTGGCTTTCAATCAGTCTGAATTTAGGTGCTGACTGGGATTCTCCTCTTTGGGACACTGACAGATCTTGGCACACCCTCAACTACTGGGAGCAACTGAAAATAAAGTAGGTGCTTAGACAATCACAAAGGTTTGGGAAACAACCAAGACCTAGGGCAGGGTTGAACAACAAGGTATATTTCCTACATAAGGACACTTCTTCAAGACTGGGAGATGTGGTTGTTTTATCCAATGCATTAAACGATTTAAAAGTCAAGGAAAATGGGAAAACAGAGGAATATGTTCCAAATGAAAGCACAAAATAAAGCCTCAGAAAAACACCTTAACAAAATAGAGATAATAAAAACACCTCAACAAATAAGAGATAAACACCGGTGTTTGGTGTTTTTCAGAGGAAATTGTTCTGTATGTAGTTATAGATTTGGTATGTCCATGAGAAGAGGTGAATTCAGGGTCCCTCTTTGTTGCCATCTTGAACTGGAGCCCAATATTGATATCTCTCTAATTCATAGGCAACAGAAAAAAGGAACATTGACTATGGATTCTGTTTAGGGTTTGCCTAGATTAACATTGGGAGGGGAGGGAAAAAAGGGAAAGGACTATCAGAAGCATCTGTATTGCTTTTTCACACATTGCATGACCATGCTTCCTCCTCCCAATCAATACCCTTATTCTGTAATCTAATATATCCTCTTGCCCCTCAGATTTGGGCAAGATTCAAGACTATTCTTTTGTTGCTATCTCATTTTATGGCTTCCTTGAAACCATATTCCATTTTTTTTTCTTTTGCTCTTTTCTACTTTATAGCAGAAGCACATCTTTTATCCCTTAATGCTGTTGTTATATAGAATTCCTGTTCTACTCACACTCTTTTTCCTGTTAGGAAGACTATCATGTACTCTTACAGTTTCAATTGTTGATGACTTTCAAATCTGTACCTCTTACCTAGATTTCTTTCCAGAGCAAATCTCTATCTAGACTTACTCATTTTTTAAAAAATCTAGACTTCTTCAGATGAATATCCCATAGCCATCTCATGCTCAGTATGTTCAGCCTGAACTCATCCACTCACCCACCACCTCATCATGCTCCTTGACCTATATTCTCATTCCTAGTGAATCTCATCACCAAACACTTCCTTGGCAAAGAAAAGAATCCCATAATCAAGCACCCAAGTTCCTTCACTGAACACCTATTTGACTTAAAAAAAATTTTTTTTTAGTTTATTTATTTCAAGAGAGAGAGTGTGCGAGTGGGGTAGGGGCAGAGAGGCGAGAGAGAATCCCAAGCAGGCTCTGCACTGTCGGCACAGAGCCTGATGTGGGGTTCAAATTCACAAACCCTGAGATCATGACCTGAGCTGAAACCAAGTCAGACACTAACGGACTGAACCACCCAGGCACCCCCATCTCTTTAACTTTCCACTGTCTGACTATACATCCACAATATTCTCATCTCGTATGCTGTGTCATTCTCACCTATTGTCACCTTCTCTGGGCCTTCATCCACAATGCTGCCAGAGTGAACCATTTAAATGATGTCTACTGTAATATCCTTCAGTGACCCACATCATTTATTGTATAAAAACTCCACTTCCTTTTGTGTCATGTGAAGTTGTGTGTAAGTCTCACCTATGTCAGAGACATCACCCACTGCTTCCCAACTTGCACTCCATGCTCCATTTATTCTGAATACCCTTCTGTATTCCCTGAACTTGACTTGCTTTCCATGTTAGTCCATGTGGAAGTCCTCCTTGCCCCTTTCCCTGATTTATTAAAAACTCAATATATCTCTGCTTTAAAAAAATTTTTTTTAATGTTTTTATTTATATCTAGGAGAGAGAGAGAGACAGCGTGAGCAGGGGAGGGTCAGAGAGAGAGGGAGTCACAGACTGAAACAGGCTCCAGGCTCTGAGCTGGCAGTCAGCACAGAGTCCGACGCGGGGCTCGAACCCACGAACCGTGAGATCATGACCTAAGCGAAAGTCGGACGCTTAACCGACTAAGCCACCCAGGCGCCCCTCAATATATCTCTTCTAAGAAACACTCTTTGAGTCCCTGATTTTGAGTCCTATGTTCCTACACCGCTTCATTGTTATTTCAGTTTACTCACCAGCCCTCTACCCACTAAATGGTGGGTGTCATCAGAGTTTATTCACTGATATGTCCTCAACTAATAAACCTAATACAGAATGAGTGAATGGATGATTTAATGAAATTAAATGAAATGTTTTAAAAATAGGGAAAATAATAGGGTGTTCAGGGAAGAATATGCCTGAAGAGGTGGCATTTGAACAAAGTCCTGAATAAAATGGAGTGCAAAAAGATTAAAAGGAAATGAAGACAAATGAACCTTCATTGAGGAAAAGGAGGAGTATCTCATCAGATTTCCCCAAATGAGGACTAAGGGTGGACATCCAAAAGCATCAAAGGACTTCTACAAATTAAGATTTTAACTCTTACAAAGCCCCGAGATTTATGCAGTCTCAGAACTTTGGGAAGAAAACTCCTCTAAATGAGTTACAGTGTTCACAGGAAAACAGAACAGTTGGTGGCTGTTCAGAGGAAAACTCTGAACAAAAATTGTGTAGGGAGAATGTTTCCCTAAGCTCACAGAAACCCATGGTTAACACTATCTGATAGCAAAGAGTACCTAGCTCGTTTTCAACTTTAGAGCAATCTGCCAATATTCCCAATTAAGACAGTCTGTGAAAGAACAAAGCAGTGTTTTAATATTCCAAAATGATGTGCACTGGTACTTCTCCTAATAGACAAACCCATAGCAACAGAAAGTAGAATGTTGGTTGCTAGAGGCTGAGGGGAAGGGGAAATAGCTGCATTTCAACAGGTATAAAGCTTCAGTTATGGGGCGCCTGGGTGGCTCAGTCGGTTAAGCATCCGACTTCGGCTCAGGTCATGATCTCACAGTTTGTGGGTTTGAGCCCCACGTCAGGCTCTGTGCTGACTGCCAGCTCAGAGCCTGGAGCCTGTTTCAGATTCTGTATCTCCCTCTCTCTCTGACCCTCCCCTGCTCACGCTGTATCTATCTCTCTCTCAGAAATAAATTTAAAAATTAAAAAAAGTTTAAAAAAGCTTAAGTTATGCAAGATATTTTAGAGATCTTCTGTCCAACATTGTACCTATAGTTAACAACACTGTATTATGCACTTGCAAATTTAAGAGGGTAGATTTCATGTTAAGTGTTATCATACCACAACACAAAAAATGACGTGCACTGGTGTATGTGTATGCATGTGTATATTTCAGTTAATTAGTTTTATTGATTTATATTTATACATAATATAAAATGTATATATAATAAATCTATCCATTTTATGTAAATAGTTTAATGAATGTACTCATGTCACTGCCACCACAGCTGAGTGAACATTTTCCATCCTTTATGCCACTTTGATGCCACCTATCTTCCACCACATAACCAACAGTGAACTGTCTTCTCTCATAGTTTTCCCTTCTAGCATTTCCAATACACTAGCAGCATTTTGAGTCTGATTTCTTTCATATAGCATATTGCTTTTGAGCTTCATCCATGTTGTATCAGGAAGGATTGTTTTTTTTAATTGCTGAAAAAGCATTCTATTTTGTGGATATTTCACAATTTGTTTACTCATTCACCTGTCGATGGACATTTAGGTTGTTTCCATTATGAATAGTATGCTTATTATGAATAAACCTGCTATAAACATTGACATAAAAGCTTTGGATAACAATGTTTCCAATTTGTCAACACCTAGGAGTGGCATTGCCAGACTCTGTGATAAGTGTATATCTCACTTTATAAGAACAGCCAAATTTCTTATAAAAAAAGTTTACCAAATGGCTATTTTGCATTTCTGCCAGCAACTTGTTCCATGTTCTTGCCGAATACTTGGTATTATTGTGTTTTTAAAATTTTAGCTATTCTAGGTGTGCAATGTTATTTCATTATGGTTTCAACTTGCACTTCTCTAATGATTAATGATATTGTATATCCTTTCATGTGCTTACTGGCCATTTGTATATCTTCTTTAATAAAATGCCCATTTAAATCTTTTGTCCAATTTTAAGCAGATTGTCTTTTATTACTGGGTTGTAAGAGTTCTTTATAGATTTTGGCTACAAGTCCCCCTTTAGCAGATATATGTTCTGCAAATATTTTCTCCCAGTCCAGAACTATTTTCTTCATATGAAGTTTTAAAACTGAAGTCCAATTTACCAATTCTTCCTTTTATGCTTTGTGTTTTTTGTGTTCTAAGATTTTCTTCTAGGCACTTAGTGGGTTCTGTGTTTACATTCACATTGTTCATTTCTCTTAGCTTCTGGTAGCGGCTCTGTCCTTGGTGTTTTTTGGCTTGCAACTGTATAACTCCAATGTCTCTGCTGTCACATGGTATCCTCCCTTCATGTGTCTGGGTCTCTGTGTCTCTTCTATCTGTCCTTAATTGTGTGCTCTGTCCCAACACTTAGGCCCAGTTCAATTGCTCCCAAACCAATGCAGGCTGCTGGCACACGGTGCATGTTCAGATTTATGGTGGGCCCCCCTCCTTTTTCTCTTTATTGCCTTGTTGCACTAGCTACATCTGGGACAATGTTGACTAGAAAAGGGGAGCAGCCATCTCTGCCTTCTTCCTAGTTTTAGAAGGAAACTGCTTTTTATTTCACCATTAAATATGTCAGGTGCTGGTTCTTCCATAGACGTCCTTTATTAGATTGAGGATGATACCTTTATTTCTTTACCAATTGAGAGTTTTAAATCATGAATGTTTTTTAAAATATTTTTTTTGCATTTAAATAAGACAGGGTTTTTCTTTTTTAGTATGTCAGTATGATGATATACCTTGGTTCTGAATGCTATGGCAAACATGCATTCCTAGGGTAAATTCTGTGAGGTATTACCATCTTTTATAGATAGTAGTTTCAATTTGCTATTTTTTAAAAGAATTTTTGCATCTGTATTCATGAGCTGTTGATGTATGATTTTCTTTTCTTGTGAGGTCTTTTTCTGGCTTTGGTATGTGGGTAATGTTGGCTCATAAATGAGTTGTTAAGTGTTTCTTCCTAGAAGAGTTTGTGTAGAATTTTTGCTATTTCTCCCTTAAATATTCGTTTGTGCCATCTGGGTATGCACTTTTTTTGTGGGGGAAGGTTGTCAGCTACAAATTCAACTTTTAGGGTTACTCACATTTCTTTTCTTTTTGAGTGAGCTTTGGTAGTTTTTGTTTGTCAAGAAGTTTTTGTATTTCACCTATATTGTTGAATTTATTGGCATAAAGTTAATAAAATTCCATACTGCTTTAGCTAGATCCAAATATTTCAATATATTCTTTCAGTTCAAAATATTTTCAAATTTTCCTTTTTACCTCCTCTTCATGGGTCATTTAGGAGGGTGATTTAATTTCCAAATATCTGGAGATTCTTCAGATATCTGTCAGTGATTTCTAATTTAATTCTGGTCATACCATTGTATAGTTTCCATTCTTTAAATCTTTTAAGTCATTTGAAACTTGTTTTGTAGCTCACAATATTTGCACCTGAGAAGAATACATATTATGCTGTTGTTGGGTGGTGTTCTATATTTGTCATTTAATCGTTAGTTGGTTTTATATACCTTTAACTGATTTTCTATTTGTGATATCACTTAAGTGTTGAAATACTTGAAATAACCTTAGTACTTGAAAATTTGTCTAAATCTATTTCAATTTTACCATTTTTTTAAAAAGTAGGTTCTGAGCCCAACACAGGGCTCAAACTCACAACTCTGAGAACAAGAGTTGCATACTCCACCAGCTGAGTCATCCATGTGCCCTTCAATTTTATCATTTTTTTATTTTATTTTTGAGAGAGAGAGAGACAGAGCATGAATGGGGTAGGGGCAGACAGAGAGGGAGTCACAGAATCCAAAACAGGCTCCAGGCTCTGAGCTGGCAGCATAGAGCCCAACGCAGGGCTTGAACTCATGAGCCATGAGATCATGACCTGAACCAAAGTCAGACACTCAACCAACTGAGCCACCCAGGTACCCCAATTTTATTAGTTTTTATTTTGTGCATTTTGAAGCTATGTATTGGAGCTAGGCGACGTTTTTCTGTTGGATTCTCAAATGTCAGAATATAGGTCTCTCCCTCGGGGCCAACTTCTGTAGAAAAGAACTTTCCACTTTTTGCTGTAGGGTAAATCTCTGGTTGGGAAGGGCACAAAGATTCGGGATGAGGGCATGGGTGTATGGGGTTAAGTGAATGTTCCGTATACATGTGGCCATTGATTTCAGTGCTTTCCCTTCATGTCTCACTCCCCTCTTCCACAGTATTAAGCATTTCTAGACTGGAACCAAACTGGTTCCTTCTTGTCCTTATCTTCATATGCAAGCAGTTTAAATGGTGCCTGCTTCTGCTCTGATGCAATAGTCATTGCCCTTCCATCTTTCAAATTTTTTTGAGATTTGTTATGGTCTTTCTCCTCTTCTCTTTATTGCTGTGGTTTTATAAATGTAAAAAAAAAATTTTTTTTAGCACTTTAATGCTGTCCAGAGAGATGTTTAACAAAAAGTACACTTTCTAGTCCTTTCTCTGCTAGCCATTTTGCTTGGGTTGGCCAAGCACTGACATTTTTGTGGCCCTTGCTGATCAGCTGCCACATGTTCCTATGTATTAGCTTTTCCCAGATCTTACTCTTGAACTACTGTTATTACCTTCTCTCAGGTACCAATTCAGTGCCAGTTTTACTCTTGCAACTACTTTGGGCATGTTGCTTTGAACTTTGCTTAGCTTTCATTACCTAGGGTATAGCCTTGCACTCCATGACCAATTATGATGCTTTCTCATCAATTAAAGTACAGAGAGAAAGCCATGGGAGCTTCCATATTTCTTTCTATCCCTTAACTCTGGCTGTCAGGGTGGGGGGTGGGAAGGAAGAATGAAAATATTAGAAGTGCCTGACTGGTCCAGTTGGTAGAGCATGCAACTCTTGATCTTGGGGTTTTGAGTTTGAGCCCCATGTTTGGTGATTAAAAATAAAATCTTAAAAAAAGTTAAAATGATTATAATTTGTGAATGTGACTACCAGTAGTGAACACATATTCACTAGTATTTTGACTTTAAGATGTTAGAAGGAATAGCACCCAATGAATTGGTAAGAATTTTAATAATTGTAAAAGTGTCTCAAGTAAACAATCTGTAATCTATATAGTGAAAGAATTATTAATTGAATATAACTGATGATTACTGAGAATATCCAAAGGTCTTTGTTTAACTCAAGTATCAAGGCAAGGGCAACTCTTGAACTCTGAAAAAAATTTTTTTCAACAATCCTAAAGCACACATACATTTTTTTATATGAAATTGGGATGTATCTTTGCAAAGTGCTTCCCCCCCCCAATCAATAGTTTCTTACGATCTGATGAAATGTGACATATCCCCTGTTGTTCCTCCTGTATTTTCATGTGTAAGTCCTCTTTTCCACACACTTCCTTCCCATAGTCAGTGAAATACTTCCCAAGGACTCTGATATTTCAGTTGTATTAAGAAAGGTGATGTTTAAAATAGTAAAAGCTAAACATAGTTAAAAACATTGATATCATAAGTTATGTTTAAAAGGAAATTTGGGAAAACAGGCTATTTTATAATCATTTGAGATTTGGACTTCAGACCTCCTCCTATCCTCAAAGCATACAGGTTCTTGTGTTCATATTTGGCTCCAAATCTCAGTTATATTTCATACATCAGGTAGTCAGAAGACATATGTGACAAACAGTGAAATCCTGAACAGACACTGAGGTATGATCTATGAGGGTAGAAGGAATGAGAGGCATTCATTATTCTACAGATTGGTGAAATAGAATCACATCATTTGTGATGCTGCCTTAGAGTATCCAAACAGGTGAGATATTATGGAATGGCTAAAGGGAAGATGGTTATATATCACCCTAATCATTGCACATAGAATGCTTACTCAGGTGTGGGGTCAAAGATTCTGGAACTCTCTTCTAAAGAAAGGCAAATGTCTTAATTTCTCTCCTTTATTCCTTAATAGAGATGAGCTGTTTCCTGAAAATTAATGTATAGATAACTTTCCCTGTTATCTATGTCCAGTTAACTACTTCAGCTTACCTTGGTCAGGATATATTAGTTACATCCCATGTTCTCAAGCTAATGAATAAGGCATCCATCTTTTTCCTATCATTTTTCATGTATGGATACTAGTAATTGGTGAAAAACTGGGATATTAAACACTAGATAACCTCCTGAGAACTGGCTGAAGAATCATTAACCATCAGTTAGAAAATGAGGGCTGCAATCAGGAGCTCATTATATAGTAAATTCCAATTTAGTTATGTATGCAATCACTTTTCTACTTTCAACTGTTGTTTGAGCTTCTTGTATGAACTTCTAGGGGATAAATGCCTCTTTGAAGTGTCCTACCTTCACACTGCAAGTGAATTGTATGTGACACAATGCATATTTTAACCCTGGTCATCCCAAACATACTCTAAAATAGTTTAAAATGTTTTTATATAGCTATTTTTTTTTAACATCTATTTATTTTTGAGAAAGAGAGACAGAGTATGAGCAGGGGAGGGGCAGAGAGAGACAGGCTCCAGGCTCGAAGCTGTCAGCACAGAGCGTGATGCAGGGCTCAAACTAATGAAATGTGAGATCACGACCTGAACAGAGTCAGAGGCTTAACCAACTGAGCCACCCAGGTGGCTATTTTTATGTGAAGTACTTTCAGCCAAATATAAAAATAATTTTATAAATCAGACTTCTAGATCTATAGTGAGGCTTAAAGAGGCTGGGGATTCTGTGAAAACAAATGGCTTTTGGGGGTACATCAAGTATTAAACAAAAGATAAGCCCAAAGAGAAAAATACTAGAAACTTTCTCTCTGGACTCCCTTGTTTTGCTTAGCACTGACATGAATGCCAAAGAAAATCAAGGAAATGAGGTAGTGAGGAATTACATACATTTAGATATATACATTTCATTTTTGCTATGTTTCAACATGGTATATGTACCCTACTTGGCTTTAGTTTGGTGGTGATGGGGGGGTAAAGTGGTGAGATCTGGATGAACCCCAATAGACCAACCGCACCCAGGAAAAATAACTACTTCTGTTCCTAAGCAGCTGCCTTAAGGGGAGAAGGCGGATGTGTTCAATATCCTGTAACATAGTATATGGGGTGTACCACACAAGTAGCTTCTCTCTACTTACTTGTCATGTGGCCATGCATTGTTGGTATATTTTTGCCATAAACACAAGAGATTTCATGCCCATAATATCTCCAACCACTCCCTTGACCTAAAACTAACACGTGCAATCACAATTCAGAGAGCTAATCAAAGTTGGAAGGAAATAGGAAAAACACAAGGCACAGGATTTGAAGAGGAACCAGAGTTTCAATTTCTCAGAGAATGTGAACAAAGGGAAACATGTTCTGTTTGCACAAATATAAAGTTCTTGCACTTAAAAAGGCTGGGTAGGATATATAGTTCTAATAACACTGGGTGAACTGCAAAGTATAGACATTTCACTCTATCCATCTGAGGAAACAGAAGAGTCAGTTCTCTATAGAGCATGACAAAGTGGTTGGTACTTAAATACTTTAAATAATGAATGAATTTCAGTGAGGGAACATATCTGAATAACCTATGATCTCTCTCCTGAGAATAAAGAGTGATATTAAAAATACTTAAGTCTTTACAGTATGAGCATATGACTGAAGACCTTATTTAATAGGATCTTTCCTATGAACCCGCTGGTGGATGTGGAGGTTGGAGCTCTGGCTGAAGCCCTTCCCACACTTGCTGCACTCATAGGGCTTCTCTCCAGTATGCACTCTCTGGTGGATGAGGAGTTTTGAGCTCTGGCTAAATCCCTTCCCACACTTGCCACAGTGATAGGGCTTCTCTCCAGTGTGTACTCTGAGATGGATGCGAAGATCAGAGCTCTGACTAAAGCCCTTCCCACATTCATAGCACTGGAAGGGCTTCTCACCTGTGTGTATGCACCGGTGAATGTGAAGGTTTGAACTCTGACTGAAGCCCTTCCCACATTCCCCACATTTGTAGGGCCTCTCCCCAGTGTGGACTCGCTGGTGGATGTGCAGGTTGGAGCGCTGACTGAAGCTCATACCACACTCCCCACACTCATAGGGCTTCTCGCCAGTGTGCACTCGTTGGTGGATATGCAGTTTGGAGCTCTGACTAAAGCCCTTCCCACACTTGTCACATTTATAAGGCTTTTCGCCTGTATGGACTGCGTGATGAATGAGCAGACTTGAACTCCTTGTGAAGCCTTTCCCACACTTGTCACATTTATAGGGTTTCTCATCTGTGTGGACTGCTCGATGGATGAGGAGACTGGAGCTCCTCGTGAAGCCCTTCCCACACTGCTCACATTTGTAGGGCTTTTCTTCTGTGTGGTGTCTTTGATGAAGTAGTAGTTCTGAGCGCTCACTGAAGTCCTTACCACACCGACTACATCTGTGTAGTTTCTCTGCAGTGTGGATTTTCTCACATGGATTACTGTCTGAGCTGTTGTTACGTCTTTTCCTGCAGTTGTAATGGTTACAGTGTTTCTCCTCTGTTTGAGGTCTCCGATGACTACGACTGACTACCTGTGATTTCCAACCACAGATGTCTTTGCAGTTACAGTCAAAGTGATCCAAAGATTCTTTCAACTGGCCATTCTGGCAAGTTGCCTGACCACTGACCAATGGTGAGACCAGTCCTGTTACATCAGATGTAAGTTTAATTTGAAGGTTCTCTGAACAATGGTCCATGGGAGGACTTTCTCCTTCTGAGACTTTTCTCTCAGTGCCTTCTTCAGTTATAAACACACTTTTGCTTTTCTGAGGATCCTGGGGCTCATTTTTACAGAAAGTCACTGAGGAGTCCTTTGCGGCCATTTGGCTTGGGAGTTTCAAAGACAAATATCCTTCATTGGCCATGTTTTTGTAATCATCACTTTGAAGAGTCACCATACTGCTCGTTTCTAGAAATACAGAAGATGCTTCTCCCTACTTCTGATAAAGGGAAAAATCTAGTTCAGGGTTCCTGTACACTTCTCCCGGAAGATTCAGAATACAATCCTGACTCTGTTATTGTGCTGACCATATCTTCTAAAATTAGCCAGCAGAAAAGCCCCTATATAATAGATCCTAAGTCCTTTTTTCTTGAAGGTTCTCCATAGAATTTTCATTCAAGTCTCCTAGGGAACAAAGAGAATTCAGTGATAAGAACATACAAAGAGTAGATTTCAAGACTTTGGAGCTGGAATGCCTAATGCTTGAAGATTTAGTAACTAGGAAAAAGTTCAGTCTTGTCCTTATAGTCATGTCCTTTGGGTTAGTATCAGAAGGAGAGAAGGCTTAGGTACACAAGGCAGAAATCTTGTCTCAGCTTTTAAACATAGCCAATAAAAGTGTTTTTCCCCTAACCTTGCAGAGGCAATGAATGTGTACTTGTCACAAATAACATTTCATTTTACTCTACTTCATTTTATTTTAATTAAATGTGCATTTAATTGGTAACCCACTTTAAGAGGTGCTGGCGATACAAAGAAGAAAACAGACATTCTTCTGCCTAGAGGAGCCTACTGGGAAGGGGCTCTTCCCTTCTGGTTAGGCTAGAGAATACTGGGAAGAAAGACAGTATCAACAGTGATAACCATAAGTGTGACACCAGTCACATGCACAACCAGTCATGGGAGCACAGAGTACAGGAATTCAACCCAAACCTTGGGGAAGATTTCTGGGACCAAATGGAAGCGGGGGGGGGGAGTGAAAATGCGGAGGAAATACGACATGCTCTGGAAAACTATACACAATTCCTTGTGAAGGATATAAAACAGATGACAGTGGTAAAAAGAGCTCTGGAGAGGAAGGCAGGAGCCAGAACAAAGGGCTTGGTGTGTACTATAAGAATTTAGGGTTACAACCCTCAGGGATTTAAAGGACTTCAGTGGGGATCAAAATACCGGACTTCGCGATTATAAACACCATCAGAAATAAGCAAGACTTAAGGTAGAGAAACAATTGCTGCAGCAAATCTGAAGCAAAGGATAAGGACGGTTATCAAGACAAAGGGAGAGATTCATTCTAAATCACACGATGACTGACTAAACTTAGGAGGAGAAGGAGGCATCCAGCATGATCCTTAAGATTCTTACTTGAGTTGATCAGGTATGGAGGTATACATGGTAAGACAGGCTAGAATGATAAAGTGGGGAACCAGTAACAAAACAGGCTTTGACTTGTTTAATTTGTGGTACTGATGGAACATTCTTGCACTGTTCAGTAATATGGGTCTGCAATTCCTGAGAGAGAACTATGCTAGGAATGTAGATTTTAGACTTACTAGTATGTATGTTCATCAAAAACAATTAGAGTGAATATCTTAATATTACCCTGAGATGACAAAAAAGAAGTCCACAATAGTCCTGGAAAAATAGAAAGGCTGCAATCAGCAGAATAAAAATGTTGAGGAACTCCTAGACGATAAAAAGCAGATGAATGGGAACTGATGGTGAATCCAGAAAAAACAACAACAAAACAAAACTCAAATGCACAGCTCAAATCACATACAGAAAAGGGCTTAAGAGACTAAAAGATCTCAGGGGCGCCTGGGTGGCTCAGTCAGTTGGGTGTCCGACTTCAGCTCAGGTCATGATCTCACAGTTCGTGGGTTCGAGCCCTTCATCAGGCTCTGTGTTGAGCAAGCATTCTGAGTTTCCTTCTCTCTCTGCTCCTCCCCCTGCTCACGCTCTGTCTCACCCTGTCTCTCAAAAAAAAAAAATAAATGTTAAAAAAAAAAATTAAAAAAAAAAAAAGACTAAAAGATCTCAAAAAGTCCTAGAAATTCAAATTCCAAACTCAGAATAAACAATTATAAAGTAAGAGAGGTTTATCCTGGAAACAGGTTTATGAATTCATGTTAGGCATGTCTAACGGTTGGACTAGTTGTTGCCATTAGCAGCACCATTTTCCCAAACACCCTCTTCCCTACAAAAAAATGAAACATTGGTTGGCTAAGGGTGGGTTCCCATAGAAAGCCTCAAGAACGAAATAAATGGTCTGTCAAAGAAAAACTCCTAATGGTATTATTTGGGCTGGAGAGAGAACCAGAAGTTGAGGAAATACTAAACCTGCACAATGACATGGTTAATAAAGTACAAACGAAGCAACTGACTCCACATGTGCCCAGGATAAAGACTGAAGGTTGGGGCGCCTGGGTGGCTTAGTCGGTTAAGCGTCCGACTTTCGCTTAGGTCATGATCTTGCGGTTCATGGGTTCGAGACCCGCGTCGGGCTCTGTGCTGACTGCCAGCTCGGAGCCTGGAGCCTGGAGCCTGTTTCAGTCTGTGACTCCCTCTCTCTCTGACCCTCCCCTGCTCACGCTGTCTCTCTCTCTCCTAGAAATAAATAAAACATTAAAAAAAAAAAAAGATTCAAGGTAACCCTTGAAGTGGGATTTCTGCTAAAAGAGATACCTTGAAAAGCAGGGCACGTCCCAGTTAATTTTGGGCTGAAAAAAGCAACCTTAAAAAAGGGGTCTACAACCACCCACCATTTGGATTCTTGTATCTATCTCAAACCTAATCACCAGAGATGTCCTCTATAAGTATAGCATGCATGCACCAAAGAGGGCCATACATCAGCTGAGGATATACATTCCAGTATCATACTGTGAACATATGCCTTTTGAAAAAAATATCAGACAATAAAAACAATATAAGCAGACTAAAAAAAAAAAGTAGAAAACTAACATAAATGAAGATTGGCATAAACTCAAGAAATAATGAACAGAGGAAACAATTTAAAAGGTACATAATTAAGATCCCAGAGAAATCTGAGAAGATATCACATATAGAAAACATAATCTAATAAAATATAAACACATTGCTATGAAAAATAATCAGAATTCTTTTAAATTTATAAAAGGACTGAAAAGGATGACAACTGTAGTATTTATGACCTATCATGCTTATTTGAAGTACTCAGATACTAGTTGCACAATCTTATGTAAGAGGAATTCTTAGGACATCCATTCTATACATGAGGAAATCCAAGACTGAAAAGGTTAAGTAATGTGTGTCATAGCTACTGTTAAGCAGATCCTAAGGTCTACAATCTCAATGGGTCGAGTAGCAAAATGAACACATGGCTAAGATGGAAGATTGAGGGATTCTTCTAGAATGCAGAGTAAAAAGGAAAGACAGATGGAAAGATAAAAGTAAAAGCCCATCTTGTAGGAGTTCCATGAATATAGTGAAGACTGAATGGAGGGAGAGAAATGATCAAAGCAGTAACAGATAAAAATGTTTCCTAAAATTCACAATTCAGTGCTTACTGAATGCTAAAAATTGTATGCGAAATTTCAGGACTTCAGGGAAAAAAAAATTCCCCAAAACACTAAAAACATCCAGACAGAAAAGGCAGGTTGTGTGCAAATAAATGAGAATTAGTATGTTAACACCGAACTACCAATAAACAATACTGGAAACCTGGAATAATTGAGCATTATCTTCCATTTGGAGGAAAAGTGATTGTGAAAAAGATGATACATGATACAAGAAATAGCAGTGAGCAAAGAAGTCAATAAAATAGACAATTAAGTTGAATCAATTGTTGTTACACAAAAGAAAACTATAATAATTAACCAATTAACCAAACCACTATAAAACAGCATGGAAAATCACCCCAAATAAAATATTTTAAAAAGCAAGCATCAGCTTTAGGAAAGTGGGGGGAAAAAAGGAACTGTAATCATAGTATACTACTTGACCTTGTAGGGAACAATAGTTATGAAGTCAAAGCAATATAAGCATTAACCTTGGGTGGATGTTGGGGGAAAATAATGTAAAAGAGTTAAATCCTCATTTATGATTTAAAGAAGTCAATATAAAATATAAAATATTGACAAACTGAAAAATAGCAGTATATTACAATAAACTCACATTAAAACTATATGAGATACCATTTTCCACCTGTTAAACTGGCAAAAACTGAAAGCCTGAAGACACACTGCTTGTGAGTGTAAATTTGTAACACCCCAAGAAGGACATTTTGACAATTATTAAAATCACACATGTATGCACTCCACATTTTGGCTTGGGGGTTTCATTCTTCAGATTTCCAGGTAGAGTTGTAAAATGATAACTTTATGAGATTTAGTCACTGCAGGTGGCTTGTGATAGTAAATGACCAGAACCTGGGTAGAGGAGTTAGGGACACGAAGGAAGGTTTACACTGTGTACCTTTTTATTTTTGTAATATAGCTTTAATACTTTAAAAACGTTTTGTACATTTGGGAACTCTTCACTGCTCATGCATAATATATTTTTTGCCTTTCCTCAGGATGTTCAATGTCCTCACTTGACATTTTTTTCAGCCTTTTTTTAGGTATAACAGACAAGTAATACTGCGTACCTTTTTATGTTTTTTAACCATATGAATATATTTGTTCCTTAAAAAAAAAAAAAAAGAAGTAGCTGCATAAGTTACTTGAAATATGAAGGCAAACAGAGTAAGAACAACTTAAAGGATTAAAACTGAGGGACTATGAGAAGCCGTCCTGTGGCATGAGGAGCAGCAGAGGATGGAGCCTGGTGTCTATAAGTTTTTCAATACATTTCGCTTTACCTAGGTGAATGTATTCCTTTGTTCACAAAGTTTAAAAGTAATGGACAAAAAAAAAAAAAAAAAAAAAGGAAGAAAAATAGTGCAGTTTGGAACAATTAAGTCATGAGGTGGGCCAAAGTTATTAAATGGTCACAGGACACTGCTTCAACATCCTTACCATACAATACTTGTGATACTAGTTTTTGTAACACACAACACACAGATATATGGAGTACATTTAAAAGAAAGGATACACAAACTACTATTAGTGATATCATTTCATATTATACTTCTGTGTTCTCTGACTTTTTGAGATTTTTAAATTTTTATTTTTATTATTATTTTTTAACATTTATTTATTTTTGAGAGAGAGAGAGAGAGGAGAGAGAGAGAGAAACAGAGAGCAAGCCAGGAAAAGGCAGAGAGAGAGGGAGACACAGAATTCGAAGCAGACTCCAGGCTCTGAACTGTCAGCACAGAGCCTGATATGGGGCTCGAACCCATGTACCATAAGACCATGACCTGGGCCAAAGTTGGTTGCTTAACTGAGCCACCCAGGCACCCCGTCCCCCCTTTTAAAAAATATTTTTGAAAGACAGAAACAGCAAGCAAGGAAAGGGCAGAGAGAGAGGGACTTCAAGACTTTTTTTTAGGTGGTATCCAGGTGTGGCCTGAATCTGGACCCTGAGATCAAAACCTGAGCCGAGATTAATCTGGCCATATGTAGCAACCTAGATGGACCTTGAAGGTGTTATGCTGAACGAAATAAGTCAGGAAGAGAAGGACAAATATCATACGTTTGCACGTATAGGAGGATTAGGAGGAACTTAACGGAGGACCATGGGGGAGAAGAAGGGGAGAGGGAGAGGGAGAGAGGCAAACCATGAGAGACTCTTGAATGATGAGAACAAACTGAGGACTGATGGGTGTGTGTTGGGGGTAGATGGGCATGGAGGAGGGCACTTGTGGGGATGAGCACTGGGTGCTATATGGAAACCAACTTGACAATAAACTATTTGTGAATAAATAAATAAATAAATAAAACTGGATGTAATTTGGCAGGTAAAAAAAAAGAGTTGGACACTTAACTGACTGAGCCACCCAGGTGCCCCAATTTTTGGCATTTTTATATCTAATTTGCATTAAAAACGCTGGACAACCACATTCAATGTCTTACCAATGAAAAACAAAAACCTAGCATAGAGCTTGAAACTGGAAGCACAGAGAACAGGCATTAAGTTTATATAAAGAAAATGGAAGTACAGGCCTCTCACTCCTTACAGGGACTTCTTCACTCTGTGGTGTTACCTCACCTCCCAGGTTTAGTTGAAAATAATGGTTCAAGAGCCATAGTTACTGAGGGAAGAGAACCATGTGGACAGAGGCAGGAAAAAACCCTGATAGCCACTATTATAGGTTACTTCTTTTTGGTGGTTTTTGTACAATGTCTGCTTTTACTAGAAAATGACAATTTCACAGGGTTTAACCTAGTAGGTATATATGTATCTTACATCTGTGAAAAAGTTTTTTGGGGGGGCACCTTGGTGGCTCAGTCGGTTAAGCATCACTTCTTGTTTTTGGCTCAGGTCATGATCTAGTGGTTCAAGAGACTGAAGCCTGTGTTGGGCTCCACACTGAGTGCTGAGTGTGGAGGCTGCCTGGGATTCTCTCCCTCTATCTGCCTCACCATGTTCACTCTGTCTCTCTCAAAATAAATAAATATTTAAAAATTCATTTTTTTTAATTAAAAAAATTTTTTTTAAATTTTAGAGTCAGAGAGAATGCAAGTTGGGAGAGTTAGGCAGAAGGAGAGAGAAACCCAAGCAGGCTCCATGGAGCCCCAACACATGGGACTCAATTCCTTGACCCTGGGACTGAAATCAAGAGTCAGATGCTCAACTGACTGAGCCATCTAGGTGCCTCTAAAAATTCTTTATCATTATATATATTTTAAAAAAAATTTTTTAAAGATATTTTATTTATTTTTGAGAGAAAGATATAGACAGTGTGATCAGGGGAGGGTCAGAGAGAGAGGGAGACACAGAATCTGAAACAGGCTCCAGGCTCTGAGCTAGCTTTCAGCACAGAGCCTGACATGGGGCTCAAACCCACAAATCATGAGATCATGACCTGAGCCGAAGTCGGATGCTTAACCGATTGAGCTCCCCAGGCGCCCCATCATTATATTTTTTAATGGGTACATATTTTTCCCTTGTATGTTCCACTATAATTTGTATAATCAACACCCTTTGATATGTTTGGTGAATAAATTTTTCACTATTTCATTTCATTTATTTATTTATTTTAAGGTTTATTCATTTTGAGAGAGAGAGAAAAAGTGGGGGAGGGTCAGAGAAAGAAAGAGAGAGAGAATCCTAAGCAGGTTCCACACTGCCAGCACAGAACCTGATGCAGGACTCAAACTCATGAACCAAGAGGTAATGACCTGAGCCAAAATCAAGAGCTGGACACTTAACTGACTGCGTCACCCAGGCACCCCTTCACTGTTTTAAATAATTCTGTAATGACTTATCATTCTCCACAATTTTCCGCTGGAGTACTGATTATTTCCTTATAGTAGATACCTAAAAATGAATTATTACACCAAAAATGTTTAACACCCTTTGATATGAGTCAGAATGTTCTTGAGAAAAACTGTCAATTATATCCATATTTTGCTTTATGGCATGCAATTTTGTCTCATCACAAGTATTGTCTTCTATTCAGAAGGGGAGATGGATGAGTCCCTGAATGTGTAAGAAAAGAAGCAATGGAAACTAGACATTGTAGGGCAGGGGATATTTAGTGAAAATAAAGTTGAGCAAAACTAGTCCAAGGCCAATGTGGGGAAAATGTAGGAAAAGACAGAGTACAGATAAGAAGGTCAGTGTAAATGGGGAAGACCACAACCTTCTGAAAAGGAAGAGGGGGGAATAAGTGACTAGAAAAAGGCAGATCAGTATGTGGAAAGTATCCTTTTGAGGTCTTAGCTTTCTCCATACATCAGAAAACTTCAGAGAGAACTTTGGGAATATTTAAAAAGGGACTCCTCTTTCATGGATTAGCCTGGGCTTATAATTTGCCATTATACCTAACTGATTCCTTTGGAGTTTATTTTCCATTATATAATGATCTTCACTTGTTCTGAGAGATCACAACTGGGAGACAAGAGATACTGAGTAACTATACAGAAAGCAAATTCAGTCCCAAGGGATGATTTTGTAAGGGATATGGTTTTTAAGATGATTCAGTAAAGCTACCTTCCCCAGTTCTTTTTTTTTAATTTTTAAGAAAGTTTTATTTATTTCTGAGAGAGAGAGAGAGAGAGAGAGAGAGAGAGAGAGAGAGAGAGAGAGAGAGCATGAGCAGGGGAGGGTCAGAGAAAGAGGGAGATACATAGTCTGAAGACAGGCTCCAGGCTCTGAGCTGGCTGTCAGCACAGAGCCTGACGCGGGGCTCGAACCCATGAACCGTGAGACCATGACCTGAGCCGAAGCCAAGGGTCGGATGCTTAACCAACTGAGGCACCCAGTTGCCCCTATGGTTCTCCAATTCCTAACAAGTCAAATTCTTTGGCTGCTTAGAATAATCAGAAACATTCTTTGAGGCAAAAAGAAACTAGGAAACTTTAATTTCTAAACCACACCCCCTGGGGCACCATCACTATTTAAAATTGAAGAAACAAAGATTCCAGTAAGCATGTGTCTAGGCTCGTGTTCTTACCTTCAAAGACCAACTGTGGTTCTCCAGCATCACAGCTCAGTGCAGCTTTCTCTGAGCAGAGTCCAAGCAGCCCTGCTGTTCTTCAGGAAAGCCCCAAGAGACATCCTTGAATGTCACTAGTTCCTAAAACATTAAGCAAATTCCTCCTTGACCGGCAGCCATTGGCACAATGCCCTGGAAGGAAGGAGAGATGAGATTGGGCTCAAGAAGGCTGCAAGTCCCTGTGTGACGGTGGGACACAGAAGTGGTAGAAGTGGAGGTTACTGCCTCAGGGTGCCATACATATACCCATTAGGACAAGGGCCAGGGGAACATCAAGCATTAGGATTAGCCACTCCTTCCAACCAGACTTTCTTCTCAACCTCAGAGAACAAGGTTTCTTTCTGTTGGAGGCTAACCTCTCCCCATGCATTCTAGGTCCAATCTTTTTCTTCCTTCTGAAATTCAAGTTCATGAATTATCTTTTTTCCCTTTCATTTTTTAACTATCTTCCACTCAGTCATCTGGATGGTCTAAGACTCCCTCCTTTCCTCAATAATATTCAAGCCACTTCAGATCTTGTCAGCTCTTCTCTCCTAAATCTCCCTTCTTTATTTCACTGCTTACTGTCATAGATAAGGCCCCCATTTCTTACCTATACCACAATAACTCCTTACCAAATCTTTAAAATACCAGTTTTGTCATCTTTCATCCATAGACTGAAAGACAGAGTTATTAATTTTTATTTAAGATCCCACAGATAAAGTGGTGAGGAGAATTCCATGCCAAGAATGAAAAGGATATATTGATGGACTAACTCTGCAGTAGATTCAAGATTCCAGGATAAGAAATGGTAGGACAGTGGCCCAAATGAAAGGAATCAGTGTGACAAAGGGAAAGAAAATAGTGGGTCTGCTAAAGACAAAGCTGGGAATGAAGGACCCTGATATCAATGGAGCTAATGAGTTACACCCAAGGTGGACTCAGTATCCTGGAGGCCAACCAAAGGGGAAGGTCATGGGACTAGCAGTTTCCTGTTCCCACCTGACAAATGTCAAACTCCTTAAAACTATTTATATCATATAACCTTCCACTTCCTTTCCAGAGCCCATCCTTGCTGGATCCAACAATTTACTCAGAGGCAGGAAAACAGTAATGCAGAAGTCAGGAGCTAGACAAAAGCTGTAGTCAGACTAGATTACCTGCAATTAACCAAATGTCATGCTGTAGTAGAATAACCCTTTACATGCTGCTTCTGTCCTGACTTTTATTTCTCCCACCCATTTTGTAATTCCGTCCAGTTTCAGGACAATCAACAACTGCTTTTATGAACCATGAGGATAAGTTAAATGCCTCTTCCTTCAAGATCTCATAGTACTTTTCACATATCTTTACCATAGCTCTAAAATCTGTCTTCCAAATTGGGCTACATGATTCTAAAGGATAGGGGCCATGTTCAACTAATCTTTAATTCCCCAGCAACTAGCACAACTGACTGGGAATCTAAATGATATTTACAAATTCACATTCAACTTAAATGAATGATGAAAAGATACAAGTAAAAGTGAACGTTGAGATCATCAAAGTAAACACTCTAATTTTACAGATGAGAAAACCAAGGCTCAGGATAGTGAAGTGACTTACTCAAGGTCACAGAGGGAGGAGTTAAATTGGGACTCCTGCCTTTCAGACTCAAGGACAATGTCTGGTACATAAAAGTAAGGGTGGAATGAAGTCTTTTTTTAAATTCAAAAGAATCTCAAATTTCACTATATTAGCAATACCCGGTTACATGATAAATAATCTTTATCAGGGACTAGGTAGAGGAAAAGGAAGGAAAATATACAGAGCACAGGGTCTCATTCATATTAATTTCCCTTGAAGTCCTCAATTTCTTTTCAAGGCACAGAGATGGCATGCTCTTAGGACTCTGAGGCTGCTTACTGCCCTCTAAACTGATTTTTATAAGAGCTCATGGTCTCTTCCTATGTATATAAAAACTGTATTTGCCAAGCAAAAAGATGGTCTTTTTGGTGGTAGTGTGAAGAACCAATTACTTCTTCCTTAAAATCCAGCCTGATATTTTATTCAAGTAACTTCTGGTGTAATTGACCCGTTTAGTTATGGAGAAGGAAGAACATAGAGTCAGAAGACACGGGATTTCCTTCTGACTCTGCTGCTCTCTGCAACAAAGGACATGGTGCTTCCCTTCAGCCCCCAGATTTAGAGCTCTCTGTAAAATGCCAGCAACCGAGGCAGAGAGGAGGCTGGTGGGCCCCTTCCATTTCAAATGTTCTATGATTCTAAGTGTCAATCTTGAGGTAACTTTCAAGGAATGGTTTTATGGAGACAAACAAGCAATCAGTTTTTACAAAAGTACTACTCAGTAATTTAACAATTTATTGTACTAATTAAATATGTAGATATGTTGGTAAAGGGAACAAAGCAACCAGAGTATAAAAGATAAAGAACCCATCTTACCTATCTTAATGATGCTCATGTTAAGTTTATAGAGATATATCTCACAACAAATCCAACAAATCTTAGGTTGTACAGAAGCTAATGAGATTTAAAAAAAAAAAGTGAAATTCTCCTTTTCGTAGGTTTAGGGGGAGGGTAGTGTCTATGAATCTGAATTCTTAAAAAACACCACAGGTAACTGATGAACAGCTTGATTAAGAAGTATTACT
This sequence comes from Proteles cristata cristata, assembly GCA_017311185.1. Classification (NCBI taxonomy): domain Eukaryota; kingdom Metazoa; phylum Chordata; class Mammalia; order Carnivora; family Hyaenidae; genus Proteles; species Proteles cristata. The sequence continues at coordinate 2,315,710 of JAESUZ010005475.1, forward strand.
GGGAGTGTTTTGGTAACTACTGTGCTGGTATTTAACGAACTTTTTAATGTTTAATCAACAGTTATTAAATGTGTATTTTGTCACACACAGAATCTGCTCATGCAGAAAAGCACCACAATTTATAATTCTGTTTTCCTGAGACCACTTAGCATTGGCTGGAACAGGTGATAACTCTGAATAACTTTCAATGTGAGTGAAATGCCTTGGCAGGAAATGGGAGGCTTTGAGAGAAAACCGGGCAAAGATGCTGTGTGGAGTCTTTCAATGGAAGAGCACAGCACATTTGTCTGGGGAGTGGGCCAAGTTCATGGAGCCAGGGTGGTTCAGTGTAAACTGATGTGGAATTTAAAGCAAGAAGCCACCTGTGCAGACTCTGGAGACATCATCTGACAGCTACATGACCTTGGTATATTAATGTTCTTACACCCATATTTACACAATATTTTAGGCCTCGCAGCAACCTCTGACAATAAAAAGATCCTACAGAACAAAGACAGGACCTGACACCACATAAGCACTCAATTAATGCTGATGTTCCTTCTTTGTTCCAAGCTAGAAAGGTTCTGTCCATTCTCAAACAGATGGCGTTTTCACAGAGAAGAAACCCCAACTCACCTGGCACTTGGTCATTTCTTCCTCTCTGGAAGGACAGCGTCCTGGACAAGTGTCATCAGGGAAAGTGAAACAGCCATGAAAATCAAGTCCACCTTGCAGGATACAAACCAGCCGGTCGAACAAGACTGTAGAAAAAAAGTCACTGAGCTCCAGCTCCTAACCCCTTTCCAGTAGCCCTTCCCACGCCATCTCCTGAGTGGCCTTTCTAGTCTCTCCATTCTGCCCCTCCCTCACCTCTCTCCACAGGGTTTTGGATTGAACAAATTGTAAGTAGATTCCGCTGCCCCCAGCAACACTAGGATGTGACCCATTCCTCAGAGATTCTGATTTCTGCCCTAAAGTTCTAGAAAGAGCAGTAGGAGCTCTGAGCTTGGATGCTCTGCCTCAGAATGGATTTCGAATCCCCGAGGCGCTTTCCCCGACCTGCCTCATTTCTGGGGTGTGAGTGCTGTGGGGACAGAAACTTAAGTCCCTAAAAGGGGTCCCTCTCGGTCACCTAATGTCCACCCAAAACCCTGGAATAACGCCAGTCACCGGCACAGAAATGGCCGGTACGGCCAACTTCGAAGCCTCCAGGCCAGTCAAAGCCAGAGCTAAGCTGGGCAAGAGAGATGGGCCCCTCGGAGCCGCAGTCGCTTCTGCGCTGGGGGCTGTTTAGTCTCAGGTGATTATGGTTAGGTTTGGCGGACACAGCGGCGGTCGCGACTCCCACACAAACACACGTGCGGTCCCGGGCCGCACCTCCTTCAGGTCGCGCGCCCTCTCACAGCCGCCCGGCCAGGCTTTCGGGTCTCAGGGGTCCTGCGCCACCACCGCGGCACTCCCACATCCCAACCACAGAACGCCTCCCTGCTCGGAGCGTCGCCTGTCCTGCGCGTCTCACCTCCCACGTGGAATCCGACACCTGCAAGCGCAGGATTTCCGAGACTGACCCGCGCCCGCGCCTAAGGGCCTCGAACTACAAGTCCCAGAAAGCTGCGGGCTGGCCATACCCACTTCCGGCGCACACTTCCGGCGCATGTCCGGGCCAGTTCCCGGCTGCTGGGGTCAGTGGGTAGGTGTTTCTTGAGGTTAGAGACTAGTTTGTTTAAGTTATCTTATTATTGTTTAAAATTTTTAAATGTTTACTTAGAGAGAGAGAGAGAAAGAGAGAGAGAGCATGAGTGGGGAAGGGACAGGGAGAGGGAGAGACCATCTGAAGTTGGCTCCAGGGTTGGAGCTGTCACTACAGAGCCTTCCGTAGGCTCCAACTCACAAACGGTGAGATCATAACCTGAGTTGGAGACGAAGCCTAACCGACTCAGCCACCCGAGCACCCCTATCTTATTATTATTTTTTTTTATTATAAGTGTGTAAGAATTATTTTACGAATACCCATTAAAATGTTTTTATTTTTTTGAAGTGGTGTAGGTGAAAAAAGAACGTAAAAATATCACCTGTAATTTTGTCTTCTCCCTTAAAAATATTCTGAAATATATGAATAGTGGCCTCACTATCTTGGCTCCAAAGCTCATTCGTTTGGCAAATATGAGGACCTTACAATGTTACAGGAACTAGCGAAGGTAGGTAGTGTGAACCCCATTTTACAGCTTTTACATTTTAAAAGTTTCAAGAAGCATACTCAGTGTCTCATAATAAGGGCAATGTTTGGATTTAAGTCCAGATTTAAAAAAATATTGCAAAGTACATGTTCTTCACACTTGATTCCCTTTATTATTACCCCGTGTTTCCAGATAATTTTCCCCTTGAAAACTTGGTTTTCTCATTTATGAAAGGGATCCAGTAACCACAGCCCTTTTCAAGGAAATCCCCAAGAAGGCAAAGGAGGTTAAAGTGTTTCAGAAACTTTCCAGGGTTCTGTATGGTTGAAGATAAGTATGACCGAAATATGGTGCACTGTACTTAGAAAAGCACAGGAGGTGTTTGTAGGGATGAGTTGAGGGGCCTCAGCCAGGGTTTTTAGGGGGACAAAGACATTCACCTTGTGTTCTGTGCAGTTTAGAATCCCTGCCCGAAGAATTTCCTCCCAGGGTGGTGCTGGGACCTTAGGATGTGTGCTGAATGGCATTCTGCTGACAGTGATTAGCCTGTCTACAAACATACCCCATACTCATTCACACAAACTATATGCATACACACAATCTGTACCCCTTCACAGTGTGTTCCCACACAACCACATTCACACATGGCATGTGCTCACATTCTCACCCCATTATTATCTGTGACAGAACACATTATTATTTCCCAATTTGTTTCAGTTCATATATTTTTAAAACTTTTTATTTTGAAATAATTATAGATTCACAGGAAGTTGGAAAATGTACAGGGAGGTCTCTGTATCCTTAACCTAGTTTCTCCTAATGGCAGCATCTTACGTAACTAAGTTTTGTAATTTTCAGGATATATGTCCTGTATGTGTTTTGTTAAGTTTATACCTTAAGATTTACTTTTCTTGGAAAGATTGTAAGTGATACTGTGTTTTTAATTTCAGATTTCACATATTTATTGCTTAATATATAGATAATTGATTAATTTTTGTGTGCTGATCTTGTGTGAGACTGCTGAACTTAGTGGTTATCAGAGGTTTTCTTTTTTAAATGCTTTTTTGACATTTTTCACATAGAGGAATAATGTCATCTACAATTAGAGATCGTTTACCCTCTTTATTTCCAGTCTGTATTCCCTTTATGCTTTTTCTGACCTATTGCATGAGCTAGAATTTCCAGCACTATGATGAACAAGATGATGAGAACAACATCCTTGTTTGTTAGGGAGGAAACCATTTGAACTTTTAACATTAACTTTATCAATTTGAGGAAATTCCTTTCTGTTCATAGTTTGCTCAGCATTGTTATCATGAGTAGTGGTTGGATTTTATGAAATGCTTTTTCTTGTATCAATTGATATGATCTTAATATTTTTCTTCCTTAGTATTGATATGGTAGATTATACTAATGAGTTTTCAAATATTGAACCAATCTTGTCTATGTAAATAAATTCCACTTGGCTGAAGTGTGTAATCCTTTTTTTATTTTGCTGGATTTGATTTGTAAATATTTTTGAGTATTTTTACATCTAAGTTAATGAGATATTGGTCTGTAGTTTTAAAAAATATTTATTTTTGAGAGAGGGAATGCAAGTGGGGGAAGGGCAACAGGGGAGGGGACCCAGAGTCATCTCACAAACCATAAGATCATGACCGAGCCAAAGTTGGATGCTTAACTGATTGAGCCTAGGTGCCCCTTGGTTTTGTTTTGTTTTTGTTTTTTTTTTTTTTGATACTGTCTGGTTTTGGTTATCAGGATAATAATGGCCTCATAAAATGAGCTGGGAAATTTTTCCTCTTGTTTGATTTTTTGGAAGAGATTGCATAAAATCAAATGTTATGCATTAAAGAAGAATGTTAATTCTTTAATTGTTTGATACAGTTCTCCAGTGAAACAATGTAAGCCTGGAGATTTATTTTAAATTATAAGTTAAGTTTCTTTAATAGTCACATGACTATTCAGATTATCTATTTTATTTTATTTTAGTTTAGTTTTTGCAGTTTGTGGTTTTCAGGGAACTCGTTCAATGCTTCCAAGTTGTTACATTTATGAAGTTAGACTTGTTAGTAGTATTCCTTCTTGAGCCCTGTTTAGGGGACTCACAATATGGTAAGGAGCCTTTTACCTAAATAGTGTGACTGAGGCTTATAGGAATGTTTGTATCTGTTTTCCAAGGCAAATGATCTGCTTTGTGGATGTAGCTAATGGTATTTCTCTTTTCAGTCTTACTTTAGTCTTGCCCCACCCTATCCCAGTACCGTTTACCTTCTCTCCTTAGCTGATTCCAGCCCAGACCCCAGAAAAGGACAGTTACGGTGTGGCCTCCTGAGGCCAATGAGGCCCAGCTAGGATGCTTTCCATGTTGCCAGGGCCAGGTGCTCTGGGAAGAAGCTTGAGAGGTCTTCATTTGGGGTCTGCATCTTCTGCTTATTGTGGTCTTGAGACCTGAAGGAGCACTGGCCAGGGAGCACATTAGTCTTTAGGCCTCAGCTGGAGAGCCCATGGGAGACACACAGAAAGAAAGGTGGAGTGACTTCCATTTACTGATTTCCTCCTGGATACTCTGCACTGGGCTCAGGGCCCAGTGTTCCTCCTTGCCTGTTAACAACCCTGTGGAGTAGGGGTTATTCCTCCCTTGTTTTATTTAAGAAAAAAATTTTTTAAATATTTATTTATTTAGTTTTGACAGAGACACAGTGTGAACAGGGGAAGGGCAGAGAGAGAGGGAGGCACAGAATCTGAAACAGGCTCCAGGCTCTGAGGTGTCAGCACAGAGCCCAATGCAGAGCTCACACTCATGAGCCACGAGGTCATGACCTGAGCTGAAGTCTGATGCTCAACTGACTGAGCCGCCCAGGTGCCCCTCCTCACTTATTTTATATTGAAGGCACAGAGAATGAGAGAGAAAGGGACAGTGACTTGCCTAAGATCCTGCTGGTGGCAAATGGCAGAGCCAGGATTGAAACTCAACACCTTGGATATTGAATTGGGAGTGCTTTCACTGTAGCACATTTGTCTGTCACCTCGTCTTTTCAGGGGATTGCAAAAGGAATAGGCCAGAATAGAGATAAGGAAAGGAACGTCTGTTGGACCCCTTGGCCTCTGCCTCCCAGTTCAGCCTGCTGGGAGATCAACCCAACATAGAAATGGTGATAGATGCAGGTCCAGTCATAGTGGACTCCTAGGAAAGCTGAAGAAATCACTGTAGGAGCTAGAAAAGGGAGGTCAGGGCTCCTATGTAGATTTGAGCCCAGCCAGGTTGTCCTCTGGGTAGAGCAGGGGAACACAGAGCCGGCTCCTTCCAGATTCCTACAAGTTCTAAGAATATGTCCAGTTCTGTTTCCCAGACTGTCCCGGAATGTGCTCAAATGTTGTGAAACCATACAGATGAAGAGGGTGATAAGGAGGGTCTCATCCAGCCTTCTTCACTTTTTGGACTGGGAATTGAGGCCCAGAGACAAGAAGAGAATTGGTCAAGTGCCCCCAGGCAAGCAGGGAGGGGGAGAGGAGGGAAAAGAGTCCTGCCTGGTACTAAAGGGATCTCGGTGCTGCCTTGCTAGGGACTCATGGGTAGACGCTCATCATTATAGTATACCTGCTACTAGATGCACATTGTCATCATTCTTGCACTTACTCATTCTAAAGCATTCAGTGAGTATATTCTGTGTACCCTGTCACATACAATGCTGTTTCTCTACAGGGCTCCACCAGCACTGGGGGTGAGGGTTATAGTGGTTTTCAGCAGTATGAATCCTCTCTCCTCCCCCATCAGCCTCTTCATCCTGATTGTTGTTGCTGCACTTCCACCTTTCTTCAGACTCTATCTGTTGATTTTCTCTAAGACATCGGCCACAACCAACTGAGGATACTAATGAGTAGTTAACAACCTAAGGAGCGTCCCCCCAAACTAAGGTTAAATGTATCACAGGGTATCCCTAATGGTTTAAAAATCTTTAAACTAAAAAATTGTGGCTTTTTAGATGCTGTATTAAGATGATAGAAATGTAGAAATGTAAAAGAAAAAAATCTGTGTGGAGTGGGCACAGTTGGGTTGCCAGATTTAGTAAATGAAAATACAGGATGCCCAGCTCAATTTGAATTGAATGGCCTTTTTTTTTTTTTTTTGTAAAGACGTGTGTTCTTCCTAATGCCTGTCTGAAATTGAAATGGTGCTAGGCATCCTGTATTTTATCTGGAAACCCTAAAAGAGCAGCATATTTCCAAGAATGCCTTGGAAAATTCTAAGGGGGCAATTGCAATCTCATAGGCTACTCCAAAAGATGTGCTAGCCCAGCTTTCAGCTTAGTCACCTACCTCAGTGAAAGAGGATACTGAGAATAGCTGCACAAAGCTTCTCAATAGCTCAGTAACCAGCTCCTGCCTCACCTTCTCCTCTGTCTTCTGTCTTTCCCTCATCTTCTATGAAAACCCATACTTTCTCCCCTTCAGGCATCAGAGCAGAGCAGCTGAAGGCAGGGGCTGTGGAGTATGATAGCCTGGGTGTAAATACAGGCTTTGCCACCAGAAAACTGCCATCATGAGCAAGTTTATCAATGTCACTAAGGCTGGATTTCCTCTTGTAAGATGAAGCTCAGGAAATCTGCCCCTTTCCGGCTGCTGTGAGAACTGCATGAAAAAAGGCAAGGAAGGTGCTCATCACAATGCAGGCTATAAAAGTTAATGTAACTGTTATTCTCAGTTTCAGTCTTCATGTGGCCATGGTTGCTAGTTGCTAGAGGAATGCCCTCGAGGCGGAGATGCTGTTCCAGGAATGTCTGCCCTTGTGCTCTGTGGTGTCCCTCTCCTTGAATCTCTGACTTTTCATTTCTTTTATATCTAATTCTCATAACAGTCCTGGGAGGTAGGTGAGAAGAGATTAATTTTTTTTGCATATGAACACACTGAGGCCCACATTATTTAGCTTCTCTAAATCCTTCTCATAAGTTACAAAAAACGAGGAGCAGGGCAAGGTCCTTATGGCAGCAGTTTTTGAATTCCCCAAATCACACATAAAAATGAACTGATTCACTAGGATAGCAGGAGAACTATCCCACTGTACAGCATCTTCAACAAAACCAAGATCAGGGTTTCCCCACAGATCCCAGAAGAGGGGAGGTCAAATCACCACCAGGCTTCAGCAACTGTTCCAAGATTGTGAGAGTTCTGGAACCCAGAACACAGAAACTGTCACCGGATAACACAGTCCCCAAAGAAGAGAGCTCCACTCTGAGCAGAATCATCAGCAAGAAGCTGAGAATACTATTGAAACTGGCCTGAGGTTCCACAGGCTCTTTCACAAGCTCCATTTGGTAGGTGAATCCAAAAGACTGCAGGAAACTGAAAACCAGGGCTCTTTGGAGAAATGGCTGGTTCATGGCAAAGCATAGTGTAAGCCTGGAACAACTTGTCTGCCACAGAGCAAGTAAGTTCCAAAGATACTACAGTCATGTCATAAAGACCCAGGCTGACCTGAAGCGTTCCCCTTTGAGTCAAACAAACTAGATACAAAAGAAATTTGTGGGACATTTATAGAGATTTGAATTTGGACTGGATATTAGATATAAAAGACCTATAGGAAAAAGTGAAGACCAACCAAATGAGAATAAGCATGCAAGATTAAGCAAGGTGGTCAGCTACCATCCCTTGCATTTTGGCAGAGACTCAAATGCAGTGGAGTGGTAAAGCTTTAGAGTGGAAAAAAGGAAGGCTTTGGGTATGCCCTGATTGCAGGGAAACTGGACGTGACTAAGTAGAAGAGGGCATCCTATGTGATTGGTTAGGGGAATATATTTGGCTTTCTCTGATTGATCCTAAATTGGAAGTGGGGACAAACTTAGGGATATTGTCAGTTATTAATCAAGGCCTGACTGTTTGGGGATAATTGATAGTTTGGCTGCCTCGACTGATTGCTGGAGATGATAATCTGACTTCTACAAGTCAGCCTGTAAGCAGGCTGGCTTCCTGGGCTAGTTATTGTACATTGTGGGTTGGTTTCCTGGGTTGGTTTCTGCAGATTGTTTTTGTATATGGTCTTGCCATTTTCCTTTTGCATATTCGGTCTCTCAAGTTATTAATTTTTGAAGTGTGATAATGGCACAGTGTAAAAAATTAAAACGCCCTTAGGTAAGATATATATTTGATTATTTATAGATTAAATGGTTCAGTAAAAGTCAAGGGGAGATTGATAGATAAACTAAAATAGGCATGATCTCAATATTTGTGAATCTGTGTTATGGATACTTGGAGGCTAGTTATATTATTCCTATGTTGTTCATATTTTGAAATTTCTATAACAAAGAGTTTTTGCTATTGAGAATAGTAATACCACCTACCTCAAAGGGTTGCTTTGAGTATTAAATGAGATAATTAAGTAGAAGGTTTAGCATGGTACTTGGCATAAGGTGAGTGATACCTTGCAGTAGGCCCTTGCTCAGCATGTTTCTAGCATTATGTCATTGTTATTTGATACTTACATGGGATTATGCTACATAGGCTGTTTTAGAAATGGCTTGTTTTCACTCAACAATATTTTGTCCATAAATATTGAGGGTAAAAGGTACAGCACAGGGAATAGAATATAGTCAATCGTATTGTGAGACCTAAATCTAACTGACTCCATTTTAGAAAAAGCCTCCATCTTGAGGGTGAACTATGCCTGAACCCAGTCCCTGGAAAAACCGCAGGAAGTACTTAGGCAGCCTGCCCTTAGTTACTTGCCTAGCAACAGCAACAGCCAATCAGTTTAAAAGAGGCGCCTATGTCCCAAGGCGTTCCTGTTGGCAGTTTGCGGTCAGGCCAGATGGGCCGAGCCCATCGAGTACTGACAAGACAGCCTGTACTAAAAATCAACCTATCAGGGACTGCCACGCTGGAAAGCCCCCGAATCTCGCTGTAACCACAATAAAGAGCCCTGTGACCCTGAGTTCGGGGCTCCATACTATCACCGCTGCGTCGGATGCATTGCAGTCTCTGCTCGAGCTTGAATAAAGACCCTCGTGTGCTTGCATCAGAATCGGCTCCTTGGTAGTCTTTGGGGTTCTCGCGATCTGGGCATAACAGTATTATAATAGTTGTATGGTGACAGATGGTAGCTACACTTGTGGTGAGCATAGCATAATGTGTAGACTTGTATACCTGAAATGAATGTAACATTGTGTGTCAACTCTACTTCAGTTAAAAAAAACCCGAACCCCCCAAAATTTTGTTAGCACATTTATGAAACAGATGTTTATATCCATATTAAATTTTAGTGGTTGTCTAGTATTCTTTCATTTGGATTTACTATAACTTATTTAACCACTCCCTATTAATAGTGAGAGTGTTGAAGTTTATCGGAGCTCTGTGCTTCTGAAAAACAGCACAGATTAAGAAATACCCCAAACTTCTGTTTGGGAGATACTATAGTGTGTCATAAGATAATGATGACCTTTCATTTGCTGGAGGAAAGAATAGACTTCTCAGTGAAAGGTACTGGAACGATTACCCAATCATTTGGGACAAATTTAGATCCTTTCTCTTATAATATGTGAACTTTATTAAAAATAGAGATATTAAAGGCAGAACATTAAGGAACAAAGCTTATGGGTTGAATTGTGTCCTCCCCCACACCTTTTATACTTGAAGTGCTAATGCCCAATACTCCAGAATGTAACCTTATTTGGAAATAGGATTGTTGTAAATATAATCAAGTTACCGATGAGGTCATTAGGGTGGGCCCTAATCCAATATAAATAGCTGTCCTTATAAGAGGAAATACCATATGAAAACAGAGACACACAGGAGTATTCAAGCCAAGAAATGCCAAAGATTGACAGCAACCACAGGAAGCTAGGGAGAGTCAAGGAGGGATTCTACCCAAAGTTTCAGGAGGAACCAGTTTCTCCTGATAATGAACTTATAGCCTTCAGAACAGAGAAAATTAATTTCTACTGCTTAAGTTTATGGTACTTTGTTATGATAGCCATAGGAAACTAATATAATTACTATTTAATTTTAAACATTTCATCCTCCTCCATCACTTCATATCCATTAACAGTCACTCCCCATATCTTCTTCCCTCTGTCCACTGGCAACTATTAATATATTTTCTGTTTCTATGAAGTTGCTTTTTTTGGACAGTTTGTATAAAGGGAATCGTATTATATTTTGTGACTATCTTTTTTTTTTTTACTTAGTATTATTTCAAAGTTCGTCACTTATGTAGCATATATCACTACTTCCTTCATTCATTTGTATTGCCACATATCATTCCATTGTGTGGATATACCACACATTTTTATCCATTTTCCAGCTGATGGACATTTGTGCTGTTTCCATCTTTGGCTCTTATGAATAACACTGCTATGAACATATTTTTGTGTGGATGTATATTTTCATTTTTCTTTGGTAGGTATTTAGGAATGGCATTACTGAGTGATATGGTAACACCATGTTTAAGGTTTTGAGGAACTGCCAAACTGTTTTCCAAAGTGGCCACACCATTTTATGATCCTACCAACAATGAGGATTCCAATTTCCCCACATTCTGATGGCTTATAGCATTGAAAATTAGAGCCAATATCCTTGCAGTGGACTAAATGGACCAACATTGTATTAGGGCCTTCCAGAGAAATATAATGATAGTATGTGTATTTACTTAACTAGTTGGCTTATGTGGTTCTAGAGGCTGAGAAGTCCCCTGATCTGCCATATGTCTGCAAGCTGGAGAACTGGGAAAGCTGGCATTGTAATTCAGTCTTTGTGGAAGGCCCAAGAACCAGTGGAACCAACGGCTGAAGGCCTGAGAAGGGAGGGGTGGTGTGCTGGAGGAAGCCCCAGAGTCTGAAGGTCTTAGAACCAGAAGCTCCGATATCTGAGGACAAGAGAAGATGGATGCCTCAGCTCAAGAAGAGAGAATTCATCCTTCCTCCTTTTTGTTCAACTGGGCTCTCAATGGATGAGATGATGCCTGCCCATACAGGTAAAGGTGGATCTTCTTTACTCAGTCTACTGATTCAAATGCTAATCTTTTCTGGAAACACTATCACAGACACACCAAGAATTAAGTCTTACAGGTTGTCTGGGTGCCCCTTAGTCCAATCAAGTTGACACATAAAATTAATCATCATGCCCATGTTGTAGCTTTGACCTACTCTAAGCACATTGACCTTTTGCTGTTCCTCAAATAAACCAAGCATATTCTATAGGGGCTTTGCATCTGGTGTTTTATCTGACTTCCCACAGATATACTCCCTCTTGTTACCTCACTTCCTTCAGACTTCTGCACATATGATCTCTTATCAAAGGGGCCAGTCCTTATAGCTCTATATTAAATAAGAACCCTCTTTGGACCTCTTTACCTGGATTTTGTTGAATCTCTCTCTTCTTGATGTCCATTTGAATGTAAGATCTTTGAGGGGAGAGACATTATTTATTTTATTACATTAAAGAGAAATTATAGTGACCACTCGTTCAATCGAAAAGAAGAGTTTATTTAAGACTTCACTGCATTGCAACATGGAAGAGAGCTTAAACTTAACTCCCACTACAACAGGGAAAATGGGGTTTTATAGCCAACTCATTTGGGGTTGAGATAGGGTGAGGGAGCAAGTGGAAAATCACTAGGAAGAAATTAGGTATCAAGGTGGGGGGAAGGCAGAGCAGAATTGGGTTAGATATCAAGGATAGGGGAAGAGGAGCTTGATTGGATTCTAAGGGTGAGGAAATTCTTGATGAACTGGCTTAGTGGGATCCTTTGCTAAAATTTGGCTTGTCAGGTCAAAGACAAGGCCTTATTGAGAAGAGGATTGAGAAGACCCTGACCAAAGTTTGGTTAAGGAGGGAGGATTTGTCCAGTGCTCTATCCTTAGCATCTAGAATAGTGAGTGGCACTTAGCAGGGCATTGGTTAATCATTGTTAATTCAGTGAATAAATGCCCCATTCTGATAAATGGTCTTTCAAATAAAAAGTCCCAAGTGAACAAAAGAGATACATTTTTCCTTTTCTAATCTGTCCAGTTCCTGGAGTTTGTAAGTAGGATTTTTTTCTAAAAAGTAACACATTTCATTTTTATTGATTTATTTTTTTTGTTTTTATTTTTTTTTTATTTCTAGGAGAGAGAGAGAGAGGCAGCATGAGCAGGGGAGGGTCAGAGAGAGAGGGAGTCACAGACTGAAACAGGCTCCAGGCTCTAAGCTGGCAGTCAGCACAGGGCCCGATGCGGGGCTCGAACCCACGAACCGCGAGATCATGACGTAAGCGAAAGTCGGACGCTTAACCGACTAAGCCACCCAGGCGCCCCTATTGATTTATTTTTTAAATGCTTTATTTAATTTTGAGAGAAAGCACATAAGTAGAGGAGAGGCAGAGAGTGAGGGGACAGGATGGGAAGCCTCTCTGTGATGACAGCAGCAAGCCCGTTGTGGGTTTTGAACTCATGGACCATGAGATCATGACCTGAGCCAAAGCCACACGCTGAACCAACTGAGCCGTCCACCCAGTTGCCCTGAAAATAACAGTTAAAAAAAAACAGATTCAGTCTTGTTCCATCTTCTATGTCAGCAAATAGAAAATTCTGTGTTTTGAGTGCTCTACTTTTCGAACATGCTTTTTTTTTTTTTTGGCTTGAAATCAAAATGGGATTACTTGGAAACAAATAGGTGAAGAAATCAATCATAAACAGCTGCCCCAAAGTAACATAAAACATGCCTTACAGATTTGCATCAGTTTCTAGCATTGGGTGCCAATCTTGGCCGCACATCAGAATCACTTGGGAGCTTTAAAAAATCCCGATGCCAGGACTGCACCCAGAGCATTAATCCGGAATCTCTGGAGCTGGGACCAAGGCCCTATTAGTTTTCAAAGCTCTCCAAGAGATGCCAACATAGGCAGAGGATGGACCTTTGCCTCCGAGACTACATTTCCCAGGGGCTCCGCGGCTGCTTCCGCTTCCGGCGATGCAGGCCTCGGTGTGGGTAGAGTGAGGCTTTGCCAGCTCGCGGGTCTCGGCGACCGGTGCCTCTCTGGGTGGTCGCAGCTCTTCAGCGCGCACAGCCTCGTAGCGCAGCCCTCCCAGTTCGGTCCTGGAACAGCGGCCGCCGGGCAGGCACTGAGACCTGGTGCGCTCCTTTTTTCCCCAGGGGGCCGGCCGAGAAAGGAGTCGGTTTAGGAGAAGACAGGCAGATGTGGCCGGGGCTCCACCCCGATGAGCCCTACTGTGTTGAGTGGCCGCCCCAATCGGGCTCCTGGTAGAGAGTTTAAAGGCTTGCCCTGAGGCCCAGAGATTGAGTCACCAACGAGACTTTCCATCCGTGTTGGCAAAGGTGCCTGACTGACAGCCAGAGCTTGGCTTGGAGCTTGCCGCCCGGCCGGACTCGAGGCAACCAAAACCTGACTTTAACCACCTTCACCTGTCTACTCACTTTTGTGCGGAGTAGGGAGGGTGGAGGACTGGTCGGTTCAGCTTGCAGAGAGCAAGTTCTAGCTAGTTTAGGATATGGAGGAACTTCCTCATATTTCCTTTCTTCTTTCCCAGATTGGCTTATTCAGGATTCTTTGCCCTTCCCTGGGAGAACAGTTCAGGAGACAGATGGCCCCAAGACTACCAAGAGCCCAGATCCAGGCAAGTTTGGTTTTAACTTTTCCTGAACAATTGCCACCCTTCCAAAATGAAGTTGGGTTTATGCTTGCCTGGAAGATGCTCTGCCCTTTGTATGGACCAAATTAAGTTGCCTGAGCCAATCCTGGGTAGATGCAGTGCTGCAGAGAAAGGAAGGACCCCTCTCCCCACTGTCGTCCTTTCATGTCCTCTCTACACATTACAGAGTCATTCACTACCTACTTTATTGCTACTCATGCTTTCTAGAGTGCTAGAAACTGAAGAGTACTTTGTAGGTAAGGGATACCCGTTGTCTCAAAGGTGTTGCCAACTCAGAAGATGAAAGACACATCATACAAGGACAGAGGCTGATACATATGACACTATGATGGTAGTGCTCTCTTGACATTCAGGGGTCAGAGGAGTCTTCAGGGTGTGTTAGGGGCAGTAATCGTTTTAGTTCTTCCTGAAGATTAAATGGAGTTTGCATAATTGTGGAAGGTGGGATGACTAGGGGAAGGCTACAGCATGAGTGAGGACATTATATCTGAACCATGAACACCAGTTCCAGAGAAGTTTGGAAACATTTGGGGTCTGGAATGCCAGGCTGGAGTTTGCCTTTATCCTGGAGAAAACTGGGTTTTGAAGGATTTTGTGAAGTTGACAGGAAGTAAATAAGCATTTTGAAAGGAAGTAAGACATACTTGACTATTTATTTTATTTTATTTTTTATTTATTTTTATTAAATAGTTTATTGTCAAGTTGGTTTCCATATAACACCCATTGCCCATCCCAGCAGGTTCCCTCCCCTATGCCCATCACCTCCCCTCTCCCCCACCCCCATCAGCCCTCGTTTTTTCTCGGCATTCAAGAGTCTCTCATGGTTTGCCTCCCTCCCTCTCCCCCACTATTTTTCCCCTTCTTCTCCCTCACAGTGCTCCGTTAGCTTTCTCCTAATCCACCTATATGTGCAAACATATGGTATCTGTCCTTCTCTGCCTGACTTATTTCGCTCAGCATAACACCCTCAAGGTCCATCCATGTTGCTACACATGGCCAGATTTCATTGTTTCTCATTGCCATGTAGTATTCCATGGTATAGATAAACCACATCTTCTTGATCCATTCATCTGTTGATGGACACTTAGGCTCTTTCCATGTTTTAGCTATTGTGGAGAGTGCTGCTATGAACATTGGGGTACATGTGCCCCTATGCATCAGCACTCCTGTATCCCTTGGATAAATTCCTAGCAGTGCTACTGCTGGGTCATAGGGGAGTTCTATTGTTAATTTTTTGAGGAACCCCCATACTGTTTTCCAGAGGGGTTGTACCAGTTTACATTCCCACCAATAGTGTAGGAGGGTGCCCATTTCTCCACATCCTCACCAGCATCTATAGTCTCCTGATTTGTTCATTTTAGCCACTCTGACTGGCGTGAGGTGGTATCTCAGTGTGGTTTTGATTTGTATTTCCCTGATGAGGAGCGATGCTGAGCATCGTTTCATGTGTATGTTGGCCATCTGGATGTCCTCTTTGGAGAAGTGTCTGTTCATATCTTCTGCCCATTTCTTCACTGGATTATTTGTTTTTCAGGTGTGGAGTTTGATGAGTTCCTTATAGATTTTGGATACTAGCCCTTTATGTGATATGTCATTTACAATTATCTTTCCCCATTCCATCAGTTGCCTATTAGTTTTATGGATTGTTTCCTTTGCCATGCAGAAGCTTTTAATCTTGATGAGGTCCCAGTAGTTCATTTTTGCTCTTGATTCCCTTGCCTTTGGGGATGTGTCAAGTAAGAAATTGCTGCGGTTGAGGTCAAGGAGGTTTTTTTCCTGCTTTCTCTTCTAGGGTTTTGATGGTTTCCTGTCTCACATTCAGGTCCTTTATCCATTTTGAGTTTATTTTTTGTGTATGGTGTGAGAAAATGATCTAGTTTCATTCTTCTGCATGTTGTTGTCCAGTTCTCCCAGCACCATCTGTTAAAGAAGCTTTTTTCCATTGGATACTCTTTCCTGCTTTGCCAAAGATTAGTTGGCCATACATGTGTGGGTCCAATTCTGGGTTCTCTATTCTATTCTAGTGGTCTATGTGTCTGTTTTTGTGCCAAGGACATACTTGACTATTATACAAATTAAGAGTAAAGGAAAATTTTAAAAATTAAAGATGACCCATATTCTATTACACTAACAGATCAAATTATTTCATTTGAAGCACTTTTGCATAAGTATTTTTTGGGCTTGCCCATTTTTTCTTTTACTATGTTTGAATGTTATGACATATTAATATGTTATGAAATGTCTTCCTATTTGCTCCATAGTACTTTTTATAGCTTCTTTTTATTCTTTAGTCAACCAGCCCTGTGACTTTGAACAAGTTCCTTCAACTCTCTGAACCTTAGATTTACTTTATAGACTGTTATGATGGAAATTCAGAGAGACATTGTTCATCTTGGGGCTTAGCACTGTGCCTGGTACATATTAAGTTGCTATTGCTGTGAAAGACAATTAACAAATATATATTATTTCCTAGTAAATTCTAGGATAAAGCCGCTATCATTTTGCCTGTCTTCTGGAGTTTCTGTTCATTTGTTGATTGACAAATCCTTGAACACTTCCATGTTCTGAATATTCCAGGCAGTATTTTAGGCTGGAGGGACAACAGTGACCCAAGTGGTCCCTAACCTCCAGGAGCTCACATTATAGATGATAAATCTAGTCCTGCCAGGTAGTGAGAAATCCTGTGAAGAAAGTGAAGTGGGTCATGAGATAGAGAATGGTAAAGGATGGGAGAAAAGAGAACATTCTGAGGGGGTGACATTTAAGGAAAGACCTATGAAGTGAGGAATGAACAAATGACAGGCCCAGAGGAGGGAGCATGATAGGTGTATTGGAAGAACATGAGGGCAGTGTGATTGAAATGAGGGGCCATGACCTCCTCTTATTCCTGGTTGGATTTTCCAGGTTCTTTTAATTTTTTGTTCCTGGGTAGCAAGTCTGCTTCCTGAGCTTGTCATATATTTTCCCCCATGGTCCTTTTGTTAACTGTGTTCCACTTCCCTCTGCATAAACAATCTGTAGTATTAGAAGCTGGCCTTGACTGTGTTGCTCTCCTTTTCCAGTGAGGCCTTCCTGGTTCCCTACTGCAGGGTGTAAACATTCCTTGATGAGAAGAATTGGGTTTGATTTTGCAGGGACCACTGACATTTGGGGATGTGGCTGTGGCCTTTACCCAGATTGAATGGAAACACCTGGATGCTGCTCAGCGGGCCCTGTACAGGGATGTGATGCTGGAAAACTATGGGAATCTGGTGTCAGTGGGTAAGGATGTCCTTTTAACTCAAAATTGATTTCTAGGGCAACAGTGTGTTTTCACATGGTGAATGGTTTGGGGTATTTTAAATCTTAAATGGGAAGTTTTGTTTGTTTTTAGCATGGGCTTAGAGGCTGGAGTTTATGCACATTCCATCTCTCAGAAAGTCACAGCTATACAGAGTTTAATATATGTTGTGCCGAAGTGAACAAGAGCCATGCAGAGTTTAAGGGTAGCTATGTGTGCCATCTAGCCCAGTTCTCTAAATTTTCCATCTCAGGGTTTGTCTCAGGGATGTCACCAATAATAGGAGTTCTCATCCTCAAGGAGGCCTGGTTTACTAACTTACCTTCCCTCCTACATTTCTATAACTAGCATGATTTGGACATGATTTGTACATCCTTATACTACCCTCTAGGCCTCTTTGACATTGAGACCTTCCCGAGATTGAAATCTGGGATAACTGCTTGTGCTCATAACCATAGCCACATTCTTTTCATTTTTTCTATGAACAGGGCTTCTCTCTTCCAAACCCAAACTAATCACCCAGTTGGAGCAAGGGTCTGAGCCATGGGTGGAAGTACAAGTTCCATCAGATACTTGTTCAGGTGAGTGAGGCGGGGACCTTTTCAAGCAGCAGCGCACAGACAGGTGAGGAGGGGTTGTTGGTCAGAAGGCTCACCTTAGAGGGCTGGTGTCTGTGCAGCAGCCCTGGGGAACTTGACGCTGCTTTCCTCTTCTTAATGTCATCGTCGCGTCAAATGACTTGCCATTTTTCTCCTCATTCTGTCGATGCCTGTGGAGAGCTGGTCCCTTCTCAAGGGCCTCAGGACCATGACTTCTCACCTAAAATCCTCAGCCTCTTTTTATGTTTTTTTCCCCTCCCTGTTTCAGGCACTTGTCAGGCTGTACTTTGTTTCTATCTTCTGTCCATTCTCAATTCCTTTCAACTTCTCTCATGGTTAGCTTAATAAATGACTATATATCCTTTTCTGGTTTTAATATCCGTTATCTCATATAGTGGTGGTGACAGATTCCAAGTGTAAGCATAGTTTTCTAACTATCAGATAATTACTATTTTTAGCAAACACATTGATGGGGAAGTATTTTCTTTCCTTTGAAATTTTTTCTGTTATCCTTTGCTCTTGGCTCTCATTTTTTTTCTGTGTATACTTTGCATAAATTTCTGTGAGTCACTTTCTTTGTGTCATAATTTGTTTCAAAGTCTTTAAACATGGATGTTTCTTTCACCTAAAACATTTATCTTGACAGTATTCCTTTTTTAAAAACTCTGTCATTTTGCCTATATCATCTTCAGAGAAACTTTTATAATTATATTTCATGGAAAATACCAGTGATATATAAAATGCTTATTTATTTATTTTGAGAGAGAGAGAGAGAAATAGGGAGCATGCATGTGTGAGCAGGAGAAGGATAGAGAGAGAAGGAGATAGAGAACCCCAAGTAGGCTCTGTGCTGCCAGAACAGAGCCCAACTTGGGGTTTGATCTCATGAACTGTGAAATTATGACCTGAGCTGAAATCAAGAGTTGGGCGCTTAACTGACTGAGCCACCCAGGTGCCCCTGTTTTGTTTTGTTTTTTTAATTCAGTAATTCTTTTGTTCTTACTATGTTTATTTTTTTTCCTCCTAAAATTTATTTATTTATTTATTTTGAGAGAGAGAGAGAAAGCACAAGTCGAGGAGAGGCAGAGAGAGAGGGGGGGGAGAGAGAGAGAGAGAGAGAGAGAGAGAGAGAATCCCAAACAGGCTCCACACCATTATCGCAGAGCCTGATGTGGGTGGGGCTTAAACTCATGAACTGGGATATCATGACCTGAGCTGAAGTCAGATCCTTAACTGACTGAGCCACCCAGGTGCCCCTTTTCCCTCTAAATTTTTGTGTAGATTTCTTATACAGTAATAGTAGTAATTCAGTCTTCCTTATTCTCTGTTGTTTCTGTTTTAATTTTGGTATTTTAAAAAATAAGATGTTTAGAATTTAGATGTAGTAAAAACTAGCAATGTTTCCTTTGACATTTCTTCCATCCATTTAGAAGACTAATAAATCTTTAGACAAAGATTTTACAACCATTCCATGTTTCACATTTCCCCTCCTTTTTTGCATATTCCACTCTATTAGTTTTTAGAAATGCATATGGTACAAAATTTAGATGGTTCAGTGGTATGCAGGCTTCTTCGATACCGCCTTATTTTTTAAAGTTTATTTATTTTTGAGAGAGAGAGAGATTGAGAATCCCAAGCAGGCTCCATACTCTCAGCACAGAGCCCAACATGAAGCTCGATCCCATTACCCTGGGATTATGACCTGAGCTGAAATCAAGAGTCGGACGCTTAACCAACTGAGCCACCCAGGCACCCCCTTCATGTACCTTTCGTAACCATCTAGTTTCTCTCCCTGGAGGCATTCTTGTATACATTTCTTGTGGAAATTTCCAGATATAATCTGTGCTTTGCAAGAATATACATGTATTCCCTTTTTTTAAAGTACATGGTAGTATAGTATTCTATCTCTTGCTTTTGTATTATTTTGGAAATCATTTCACATACCTACATCATTTAGAGTGCTGTTTTATTCTTAATGGCTGTACAGTGTTCCATTTTATGGATATACTGTAACTTATGTTATCAGTTTTCTGCTGATGGACATAATAGCTATGAATGATGCAGTGATTATCTTTGTACACATCAGTTTTCTCATGTACAAGTAAATCTATTGGATAAATTATAGAAGAATAATTTTTTTTTAAAATATTTTTATTTATTTCTAGGAGAGAGAGAGAGAGACAGTGTGAGCAGGGGAGGGTCAGAGAGAGAGGGAGTCACAGACTGAAACAGGCTCCAGGCTCTGAGCTTGCAGTCAGCACAGAGCCCGACGCGGGGCTCGAACCCACGAACCGCGAGATCACGACCTAAGCGAAAGTCGGACGCTCAACCGACTAAGCCACCCAGGCGCCCCTATAGAAGAAGAATTTGTAGGTGAGAGGTTAAGTATATTTGTAAATTCAGTGGATATTACCAGTATCCATAGAAATTATATACATTTATACCTCTAATGACAATGTATGAGTGCCAATCTGATCATACTTTGTCAACAGTGCCTTATACTTTTTGATCATTGCCAAACTGATAGTTAAAATCTTTAATTTTATTATAATTTTAATTTGCATTTCTCTTATCAGGTGTGTAGTTGAGCATGTGTTTTTTTAAAGTTTGTTTTATATTGACTTGTTTTTGTATTGTCAACAATAATGGTAATAATGGATATGGTAGTCTTTTTGTGTCTTTAATAGGTTTGTGTCTAGGATTCTCCCATTTAGCTGGTTATTGGGTTGGAATACTAAATGTTATGTAAAGTAAGTATTTAATTCACCTCTTTAAGGGAGGTGCGCCTGGGTGGCTCAGTCAGTTAAGCATCTGACTTTGGCTCAGGTCATGATGTCATAGTTAATGAATTTAAGCGCCACTTCTGGCTCTACGCTGACAGCTCGGAACCTGGATCCTACTTCAGATTCTGTAACTCCCTCTCTCTCTGCCCCTCCCCCACTCGTGCTCTGTCTCTGTCTGTCTCTCAAAAAATAAACATTAAAAAAATTTAATTCACCTCTTTCATTAAGAAATTATTTATTTAAAAATAAGCATGGATGTTGAATTTTATCAAATGCCTCTTGGTTATGATGCAGGGCTTGATCTCGTGACCATGAGATCATAACTTGAGCTGAGATCAAGAGTTGAATGCCCAACTGACTAAGTCACCCAAGCACCCCTAAATTAGTACAGTATTTTTAAGTTGAATACTATGTAATCAGTACTCAGGTCAAGGAAAAGAATGCTGGCAATACTACTAAATCATATGTTGATTCCTCCCAATCATTAGCCATGTTCCTCTCCCTACCCAGACTAACACTAAAATTTATTTGGCCACTTTTATTCATTGTCTTTGGTATAGAGCAAGGATTCATAAAACTTTAGCATACATCAGAATGCATGCTTAAGTACAATTACTAGGCCCAGGCCTTGGAGCTATTTATTCAGTTGGTTTAGAGTGAACTGAAAATTTCTACCAAGTTCCCAGGTGATGCTGATGTTAATGCTACTGGGCTGGCGACCATGCTTTGAGACCACTGCTATGGAGTATTTCACTCATTGTATGGCTATACCATAGCTTATTGCATATATTTGGATGGATATTTGGGGTATTTCCAGCTTTTGACTATTAGAGATGCTATGAACAATATTATAGGTTATCTTTTGGTTCATTTATGATACATTTCTTTTGGGCATATACTTAGGAGTGGAATTTCTATTTTATAGGATATGCATATATTCAACTTCAGTACATAATGCTAAATAGTTTTTTAAAGGTTTGTGCCTTTACTTGATAATGTCGGTCTTTCGAACTTAGGCATTCTTTGGGTGTGTTGTGTATCTCACATGGTTTTAATATCCTTATCCCAGATATCTAATGAGGTTGAAGACATTTGCAAATGTTTATTGGCCATTATATATCATCTTTCATGAAGTATCTATTCAGAGAGCTCTTTGTTGACTACATATGCAGTATCACCCTTCTCTCTGTGGTTTGCTTTTCACTATTAATGGTCTTTTGATGAACAGAAGTTCTTAATTTTAATTATCTCTAGTTTATCAATCTTTCCCTTTCTTGTCAGTGCTCTTTGTGTCCTTTTAAATAAATCTTTCCTTTCCTCAAGTTCATGAAAACATTATGCTGTGTTAACTTCTAGAAGCTTTATTGTTTGTCTTTTAGATTTCTCATACTCTTAAAATTGATTTTTGTGCATGGTAAGATGTAGGGTTCATGTTTAACTCTCTCCCAAAAAAGTACCAATATTCCTCACTGCTCTGCAAGCTACCTTTGTCATAGAACAAATGTCCATATACTTGAATTTCTCTTCATATGACTGATTTACTTCTACCTACCTTTACAATCAGTATCTTGAAATTTTCTCTAGTTTAACCATTATACATTAAATGAATATCCCATCAAAGGCCATTTGAAGGATCTGGGCTGTTACTCAGCAGGCTTCATTTCTTGCATTTTCCTTAAAAAAAATAGGTCTTAGCTCCAGTATCTGATGTATCTAATCTGATGAATCTCTCTCCAGGATAATAAATATAAATAATAAAAATATAAATATGTGTGCGTGTGTGTGTGTGTGTGTGTGTATCCATGTGTAAGAAAAATTCATTTAGTAAAATAATTGATCACTGATTGTTGATTTATCACAAATTTGGCTCCATTAGTTTTTTGGAATCTACTTGTCAGAATCATCTTGCATATTTTCTCTTGGGTCTTGCACATGTACTTTGTAAAAAAAAAATCACAGTTTTATTGGTATGCTCTTTTTTAGGTATGTTAAAAACTTAAAGCCTAAAATCTTTTGGCCTGAGAACTTTTTTTGTTCTTTAAATATTTTGTCTGTTTTTTCTCTGAGACAGTAAATATTGGTTCTCTGTTAAATTCTCATAATGAAATGTTATCCTTAAGTTCTTGGAGACATTAAAATCTTCCCAGAGGTACTACCCTACAGGAATTTGTGCTAGCAATTGTGATTTGTTTTGTGATACTTGGTTTTCTCTCCAAATTTGTGTTTATTCTCACGTTCTCATGTATATTTTTGGGAGGGGGGTTCTGTGTTACCTTCCTAACTTGCCAACTTCCTAGATGCTCCTCGAATTCTTTAAATACAAAGTTTATAATATAACTTCCTGCCATTTCTTTAGACACCTACATAACTTTTATCTTTAGTTTTGCCATCTTTTCTTAGCAAGAATCACAAGTGGGATGAATTAATTTTACATAACCCTTACTTGTGTGGAATAGAACATTATTCTTATCCTGTGCAGCTCTCACTTTCAGTATTTCAACATAGAGAGTGTTTGAATTAAAAAAAATTTTTTTTTCAGTCCAGGAGTACTGGTTTGAAACAAAGATGTCCACCCTAAAGCAAAATACTTCTGAAGGATCTGATCTGGGAGAGCAAACAAAAAGTGACATGATGGAGAGAGGCCTGGACTGGGAGGGCAGAAGTTCCCCAGAGAAGACACATTATAAATGTGAAGAATGTGGGAAAGTATTCAAATATAATTCCTCCTTTATTAGCCACCAGAGAAATCATACTGGTGAGAAACCCCATAAATGTCGTCAATGTGGGATAGCCTTTATGAGCAGCTCATCCCTTTTAAATCATCATAAAATCCACACAGGCAAGCAACCTTATAGATGTATTGAATGTGGGAAATTCCTTAAGAAGCACTCAACATTTGTTAATCATCAGAATATTCATTCTAGAGAGAAACCTCATAAATGTAATGAATGTGGAAAAGCTTTTGGAAAGAACTCTATCCTTTTACGTCATCAGAGAATTCATACTGGTCAGAAACCCTACAAATGTAATGACTGTGGGAAAGCCTTTGCTCAGAATGTAGCCCTTACTCGTCATGAGAGAATACATAGCGGAGAGAAGCCTTTTAAATGTAGGGAATGTGGCAAAGCTTTTAGGGATAACTCAACTGTGTTGGAACACCTGAAAATCCATACTGGTGAGAAACCATATCAGTGTAATGAATGTGGAAAAACCTTTAGGAAGAGCTCAACTCTTGTTAGCCATCAAAGAATGCATACCGGTGAGAAACCCTATCACTGTAGTAAGTGTGGAAAATCTTTCAGGTATAGCTCATCATTTGCTGGACATCAGAAAACTCATAGTGGAAATAAACCCTATAAATGTAATGACTGTGGGAAAGTCTTTACAAAGAGCTCAACCCTTATTGGACATCAGAGAATTCACACTGGAGAAAAGCCCTATCACTGTAAGAAATGTGGGAAATCCTTCAGACATAGCTCTGGCCTTGCTGAACATCAGAGAATCCATACTGGAGAAAAACCTTATGAATGTAATGTATGTGGGAAGGCTTTTCCTCAGAGTTCAGCCCTTAAACAACATAAGAAAATGCATAACAGAGAAAGAGCCATCAAATGTAATTAGTGTGGTAAATCATGCAAAAGTAATTATTCCTTTTGACCGTCAAAGAGGAGACATTCAACAAATCACACATTTAACAAAAATAGTCTTTGTACCTCTGTCCTGGAGAACTTCTCACTTGTGAAGGATGTTCACTGTAGTATGGGTTGTATTACTGAAATATTTGAAGAAACTAAAAGTTTATCAATATGGAAATAGTTACTATAGAACACTAGGTAGCAAGTAAAAAGAATGAAGTAGAGCTCTATATAGAGCCATAGAAATGTCCCCATGATTCCTTGTTCAAGTTGAAAAAAAGCAAGTTGCAGAAAATCTACATATTGTGGTCTAATTTACATTTTGAAAAACCAAGCTATTTTTGTTTATATGTATATATTTTATGTATTCAAAAAGATCTATCTAGTAAAATAAAGTTCAAAAGTTTTTATCTTTGAGAAGAATGCTTTTATTGGTACAATGAAGTGAACTTTTGATTTTGGCTTTGTTTTTGAAATATTTAATCACATACATTAATGTATCTTCTATAATTTAACATAGTTGTCTTTCTAAATAAGAACATTCAGAAACCATAAAAATAAAATAAATAACCACATAAAAACTAAAAGCTTTTGTATGACCATAAGCTTCACAGTGTTAAATCAGACTTGGAGAGAATATTATCACCATCATATATAACAAATAATACTTAGAATATCTAGAGAGCTCATAAAAATACATAAGAATAATATAAAAATCCCAGTGGAGAAATGGCTTGGAATATGAATGTACAGTTTTCGGAAAAAAGAAATACAAATAGTCAAAAAGAAATAACCAGCTTTAGAGAAATGTAACTTAAAATGAGCAGATTTTTTTGTCATTCTTGGCAAAAATTAATAAGATAGAAAATATTTTGTCTTGGGGCGCCTGGGTGGCTTTGTCGGTTAAGTGTCCGACTTTCGCTTAGGTCATGATCTTGCGGTTCGTGGGTTCGAGCCCCGCGTCGGGCTCTGTGCTGACTGCCAGCCCAGAGCCTGAAGCCTGTTTCAGTCTGTGACTCCCTCTCTTTCTGACCCTCCCCTGCTCACGCTGTCTCTCTCTCTCCTAGAAATAAATAAAAAAAAAAAAAAAAAAGAAAATATTTTGTCTTTTGAGAGTGCAAGAAAATAGGCACACTTACATATTGTTGAAAGAATTGTGAATTAATGAAGTGTTTGGTGATGAGAAGCATAATTTGATTGTATCTACCAACTTTTAGAAAGCTCCTACTCTTTGACTTAACATTTCTACACCTTAAACCCATAAAGAGTTAAGGTGGTCTTTACAGCAGTATAGTAATGAAAAGTTGGAGTCACCATAATATCTATCACCAGGGCAATGGTTAAATGAAGATGTGTGCATTCTTTGGACTTCCATGTGCAGTAATTTAATATATAACAATTATAAGGCAATCATTCAATCAGTAAACATTTAATGGGTCAATTTTTTAACTGACATGGAAAGATATCCAAGACATGAAGTGGGAAAAAAGCCAAATTAAATAATGGTGTAGGGCTCCTTTAATATAGTTTGTGCATTACTTCAATCTTTTATAATACAAATATATCAGTCGTAGTTTAAAATATAAACTAAAGCAAGATTATTGATGAGTTTTATAGACTACAAGGGAAAGGAACTAAACATTCAACTCAAGAAACTAAAAAAGGTTAGTATTAATTAGAAGCACAGTTGGGCATATGTGTGTTATTAGTGAAAACTGGTTAAGCTTTGGATAGCAGTTTGACAACATGAATGTAAATCTAAATGTATGCTCCCATTGACCCAGAAAAGCCACTCTCAAGGAAATAATTAGACTAGCTTACAAGATTATATTTCTCATCATAGCATTGTTTATAATAAAATCCTAGAAAGAGGTGGGAAAAACACCTAAATTAGGAAAATGTTTAAATAAATTATAGAACTTTCAGACTGGTATCCCGGTTACTATTGGTAATAACAAACCACCCAAACTTTGTTACTATTTTGTAATGCTCACAGACTTTGTGAGTATCAGGAACTCAGAAAGAGCATACCAGGAACAACTTTCTAACTGTATGAAGTTTGGGTCTCAGCTTGGAAGACTCAAGGCTGGCATTGACTTAACAGTTGCATGCTTGAATCATTTAAGGGTGTCACAGTACAGTAGCCATCAGTGGCTATTGAGCAGTTACAAAGAGGCTAGTCTGAGTTGAGATGTGTTATAAGTGTAAAACATATGTTAGATTTTGAAGACATAGCATGACAAACAGAAATTAAAGTATCTCAATCATTTTTATGTTATGTATCAAAATGATATTTTGGATATATAGGTTAAATTAAATATTAAATTTATTTAAAATGATTTTCATGTGTCTGCTAGAAAATTTAGTTATATATATATATATATATATTTGGGGTTTGCATTGTATTTCTATTGGTCAATACTGATCTGAAAGCCTTCTCACAAATTTGGGGGTTGACAATATTGGCTAGGACCTCGGGTAAAGCTTTCTGTACAGAGGGCACCCTGGCAGGACAGCTGAAGCTGAAGTGAGTATAAGCCAGGTGTCCTGAGGTGCTCAGCACAGGGGACTACCATGGCGGGGGGGTTGCTGCCTGGAGCAGAGGCAGGGCATGGGCCTAGGGTTCCTAGGGTGCTACTTGTGGGGGGTGACCTGGCAGGGTGGCTGGAGCTGAGGTGGGTCACTGGTTGGGGGTTCCCAGGGTGCTCCACGAAGGGAGTGCCTTTGCAGGGCGAGTTATTTGTAAGTGGACATTTGTATCTTTTGACTCCCTTCACCCATCTAATCCCCCTCATCATCATAGATTAATTCGCCATGCATTTATTTATTTCTGGGCTCTCTTCTCCATTCCATTGATCTGTGTGTCTTTTATGCCAATACTATACTGTTTTGATTGCTATAGCTTTATAATAATGGTTTAAAATCAGGGAGCATGTTGCCTCCAGCTTGGTTCTTATCAAGATTGCCTTGGCTGTTCCAGGTCTTTTCTGGTTCTATACTGATTTTAGGACTGTTCTGTTTCTATGAAAGATGCCATTGGAATTTTGACAGGGATTTCATGAATCTGTAGATTGGTTTCAGTAGTGTGGACATTTTAACAAGATTAATTCTTCCATCCATGAGCATGGAATATCTTCCCATTTATTTGTCTTGTTTGATTTCTTTCATCAATGTCTTAGAATTTTCAGCGTATAGGTCTTCCACATCCTTTTTTAAATTTATTTTTAGATACTTAATTCTTTTTGATGCTATTGTAAATGGGATTGTTTTCTTAATTTCTCTTTCTGACAGTTTGTTTTTAGTGTACAGAAAGGCAACAGATTTTGTATATTTCTTTTCCTTTTTTTTTTTAAAGTTTATTTTGAGAGAAATAGAGAGGAAGGTGGGGGAGGGGCAGAGGGAGAATTCCAAGCAGGCTCCACACTGTCAGGACAAAGCCCGATGTGGGGCTCGAACCCACAAACCATGAGATCATGATCTGAGCTGAAATCAAAAGTCAGATGCTTAACCAGCTGGGCCACCCAGTCACCCCCTGTATATTTATTTTACATCCTCAACTTTACTGAATTCATTTATTAGTTTTAATAGTTTTTTGGTGATGTCTTCAGGGTTTTTTATATATAAGATCATATCGTCTGCAAATAGTGACAGTTTTGCTTCTTTTCTAATTTGAAATAAAATGCCATTTACTTCTTTGTCTTGCCCAATTGTTCTGGCTAGGGTTTTCATTACTACATCGAATAAAAGTGAGGATAATGGGTATCCTTGTCTTGTTTTTGATTTTAGAGGAAAAGCTTTTTGCTTTTTACTCTGAATATAATGTTAGCTGTCATATATGGTCTTTATTTTACTGAGGCATGTTTCCTTTTACCAAATTTATTGAGAGTTGTTTTTTTTTTAAATTTTTTACATTTATTTATTTTTGAGAGACAGAGAAAGACAGAGTGGAAGCTGGGAAGAGGCAGAGAGAGAGAGACAGAATCAAAAGCAGGCTCTAGGCTCCGAGCTGTCAGCAAAGAGCCTGACATGGGGCTGGACACAGGGTTCAAACCCACGGACAGTGAGATCATGACCTGAGCCGAAGTTGGATGCCCAGATGACTGAGCCACCCAGGCGCTCTGAAAGTTTTTCTTATCAGATTTAGACGTTGAATTTTGTCATATGCTTTTTCTGTACTGAGATGATCATAGGATTTTTACCCTTCATTTGGTTATGTGGTGTGTCACGTTGATTTGTGGATGTTGAACCATAAAAATCAGTGCACCAGACACACGCACGAGCACCTTTCTGGGTAATACTGGTGCTGTGGAGCACGGCAGAAGGAGAATATGAAGTAAACGTCCCCTCTCTGAGGTCTCTGGAGAGATTTAGTGTGCCCTTACCTGTATTAGAATCCTGCCCTTCAGTCCACAGCTATGAAAATAAGCTAATAGGCTTGTTTCATAGAAAGACTGAGAGTCTTGTTCTGTTGTCTCTTGTTGTGCCCTGAGGATGGTAGCCAGTAAAGAGCTTATTTCTACACTGGTTACAGTTCAGTGGACCCATGAGCATAAATCCCTAGAGTTGTCCCCCTGGGCCAGAACTGCAAGAATGGGTGTGCTAGAGGAGGGTATAAGCTCCTTTCTGGGAGATGACCTGTGAGCTGAAGTGAGGCAGAGGGAGAGTGCAGAGATGGTGTCAGCCATCTTCCATCTCTGGAGATGCAGGGCCTCTAGGTGTGTGTTAAATTAGAGGCTTGTGCCTCAGGCCATCACTTTTAGATAAGAAAATATGCCTCTTTTAAAATTGTGTTTTCAATTTGTTTAGAGAGAGAGAGAGGAAGAGGGAGAGAGAGCACAAGTGAGCATGAGCAGGGGAGAGGGGCAGAGGGAAAGAAAGAATCCTAAGCAGGTTCCAAGCTCAGCACCAAGCCTGATGCGGGGCTCGATCCCGCAATGTTGGGATCATGGCCTGAGCCAAAATCAAAAGTTGGACACTCAGTGAACTGAACCACCCAGATGCCCCGAAAATATGCTTCCTTCACCTAAAGTCTGTGCACCTCTCAATTGGCTGCCTTCTGTGCTTTTCCCTGGGGTGAGTCCAAGTGTGAGGCCCCCCACCCCCTTTTTAAAGTTAATTTATTTTGAGAGAGAGAGAAAGAGAGTGCACAATGGGGAGGGCAGAGAGACAGAGGAGAGGGAGAGAATCCCAAGCAGGTTCTGCATTGTCAGTGTGGAGCCTGACGCTGGGCTCAGTTTCAGGAACCATGAGATCATAATGCCAGCTGAGATCTTAACTGACTGAGCCACCCAGGTGCCCCAAGTGTGAGAGCCTTTTAAGAGCTATTTTTCAGTTCACTCTAGTCCTGTGGGTCTCATGAATGTGAGTCCTGTTGATTTTTAAAACTACATATTTTGGGGATTCCTATCTCAAGTCTTAAAAGTCGGAGTATCCAATGTGGGGCTAAACTCTTTGCTCCTCAGGTTGTGTATTCCCTCCTGATGGTGGTTTGCTGTACTAGGGGTAGGATTTATGGCAAAATTGTCTCAGCCTCTCCTGTTTCAAATATGAGTTTTTAAAATTTGTGTTTTATGTAGGAGTCACTCAGCTAGTTTTTATTCAGAGGAAATGGTTCCATATGTGGCTGTAGATTAAGTGTATCTGTGGGAAGAGGGGAGTCCAGGATCTTCTTACACTGTCCTCTTAAACTGGAACTCTCTTTTGTTATTACTATAATATAAGCCACCAACAATCTTTGAAGAAATTTAATAACACAGTACAAAAAATAGAAAGAATATTTTTAAAGGCCCTTTATATTTTCTGACCTATTTACTCTTTATTTACTTCTTTTCTGCAGAACTTGGATTCTAAGATATCTGTATATAGCTGTGTCTGTGTGTATTTCTATCTATCATGCAGAAACTTTCCACACCTTTAAAGAGCTCTTCAGACTTATTCTTGGAAGTGGCGTAGCATCACTTCTGCTATTTTTTTGTGTTTGAAGCAGTCACAAGCCAATCCAGATTCAAGTGGGGGTGGAATAGACCTCCATCTCTTTGTGAGATGAAAGAATTTGTGGGCAGTATTTTTAAACTGCCTCATTACTGAAGTATCTATCTAATAAATTTCTTACAGTGCAGGACTCTTGGAGACTAGCATTTACTTCTTCATATTAACTTGTATCTGGGTTAACTAATCTATATCTTGCCTTCTATTTTTCACAATAAATGTTTACTTTTAAATCTTAAGCCTTCCGGTGAATCTTAAATCTTGATTTCCTGTTCCGGTTCAATCAGTAAGAATCAAGTTGCTCTTCTAGATTTTTCCTTTTCTTTTCATAGTATCTTATCCTTTTAAAAAATACGTTACATTCTATTATTGCTGTATAATAAATAATCTAAGTATTTAGTGGTTATACCATCACTTTTGATTTCTCTCATGGTTTTGTGTTAGGAATTTGGGAAGGCTGTTGTTACTGGGGTCTCTGATACAGTTTTGGTCAGATGTCACTTGGGGCTCCAGTCATCTGCAGGTTACACTTGGCTGGACATCTATAGTAACTCACTCACATGGCTGGTAGTTGATGCTGGCTATCTGCTGGGACCTCAGTTGAAGCTGTCAACTGGAGCACTTATATGCCACTCCGTCCATCACAGTGGTCTCAAGACAGACTTTTCACGTGGCAGCTGGTTTTCTCCAGGGTAAGCGTCTCAAGAGAATCACACAGAAACTTTTCACACCTTTAAAACCTCTTCAAACCTATTCTTGGAAATCATGTAGCATCAGTTGTTTTTTGTTTGAAGCAGTCACAAGCTTACCCAGACTCAAGTGGAGGGGACAGACCCTCATCTCTTCATGAGATTAGTGTTAAAGGACTTGTGTGCAGTGTTTTTAAAATATCTCATTGTTACTGAAGTATACTTTACATGTAAGAAAATGCATAGATTCTAAGTATTGAGTTCAGTGCACTTTGACAATTGTATAGACCCAGGCATCCACCACCTGAAACCTGAAATAAGAGCATGTTTTCATTCTATAAGGTTGCCTTGTGCAAGTCAGTCCTTACCCAGTCCCCTCCTACTATAGTTAGCCACTATCTTACTTCTATTACCATAGAGTAGTTTTTCCTGGTGTGTGTATTTGGGTTCTTTCACTCAATATAAAGCTTTGAGATTCTTCTATATCAGCTGTGTTATTCTTCTATCAGCTGTGTATCAGCTGTGTTATTTTTTATTGCTGAGTCATATTTTGTTATATGAACATACCCCAATATGTTATACCTTTACTTATTGTTGGGTTTTATCCAGTTTATTACGATTATGAATTGGGATATATGAACATTCTTCTATACTTTTTCAAATGGTATCAGGGTATTTTGGGAGCAATATTGCATCACTGTTGGGGTGCCTGGGTAGCTCAGTCGGTTAAGTGCCTGACTTCGGCTCAGGTCACGATCTCACGGTTTGTGGGTTCGAGCCCTGCGTCGGGCTCTGTGCTGACAGCTAGCTCAGAGCACGGAGCCTGCTTCAGATTCTGTCTCTCTCTCTCTGTCCCTCCCCTGCTCATGCTCTTTCTCTGTCTCAAAAATAAATAAACATTAAAAAAATTGCATCACTGTTCAAACCCATAGTATTTCTAAAACATTTCTGTGTCCAGAGACCTTTGATATAATTTACCTCTTTAGTTCATAAAGATTTGCTATCAAGCTTTTTGGGATGAATTCTTTCCAGTGGTTTTGAATCCAACACAAGATTTATTTGAATATGTAAAGAAAAGATCTTGGCATTCATAAGGGGCTGATTTTTATTTATTTATTTTTATAGTTTATTTATTTCTGAGACAGAGAGACAGAGCATGAGTGGGGGAGGGGTAGAAAGAGGGAGACACAGAATGTGAAACAGGCTCCAGGCTCTGAGCTGTCAGCACAGAGCCCAATGTGGGGCTTGAACCCATGAACCATGAGATCATGACCTGAGCCGAAGTTGGACACTTAACCGACTGAACCACCCAAGTGCCCCAGGGGCTGATTTTTTAAAAAAGACGAACGATGTCAACTACAAATTTAAAATCTGTATCTGTTATACATAGAACAATCTCCAAGTTATGTGTGAGATTAATGGAGTTACTTTGGGAAATCAGATCCAAATAAACTGACAGAAATTATGAAACATATGTGATAATGATAATAAACAAGACATTTATTTTTCATACTCATTTGGGGGAAGGGAGAAAAGTCAGTATGCCCTACCCAGCAATGGTCTTTCTGAAAGAATCTCCATTCATTCCACAGAATTGGACAGGTTGCTTCATCTGAGGATTTTGTACTTTTAATTCATAAAGAGAACTTGGTTTGTAGAGAGTGGTCAAAGAGTGAGTCTTTGTGAGCAGCTTCGCTGGTGCACAGCCAGACTCCCCCTCTGAGTGAAGCTTTTCCCACACTGGCCACACAGATAGGGTGTCTCTCCTGTGTGGATTTTGCCATGCAGGATACAATTCCCCCTGGTGTGGAAACTCTTCCTGCACTGTGTGCAGGCATAGGGTTTCAGGCCTGTGTGGACTCTGATGTGAACAATTAAGCTTCCTTTCTGACTGAAGGCTTTTCCACACTGATCACATCTGTAGGGCTTTTCACCACTGTGAACTCTTCTATGAACAGCAAGGTTACTTTGATTCCTGAAGCTTCTCTGACAAATAGCACACTCATAGGGTTTCTGTCCAGTATGGAGTCTTTCATGAACGGCCAGACTACCTCGTTGACTAAAGCTTTTCCCACACTCCTTGCACTGATAGGGCTTCTCTCCTGTGTGTATTCGCTGATGTGTAACAAGATTGCCTTTGGCCCTGAAGCTTTTTCCACAATGGGTACACTCAAAGGGCTTTTGACCGGTGTGGATTCTCTCATGCAAGGTTAGACTACCTTTTTGCCTGAAGGATTTTCCACATTCCTGACATTCATAGACCCTCTGTCTCACTCCAGGTGAATCTTCCTGTAGTGTCTTAGAATCTGGGGATTTTTGTTCCAGCTTCTCCCTTCTGAAAGAATTCTGGAAATCCCAGCTTGAGGATCCTGTGGCCTCAGAGTGGTCATATTTGTGGTGGGCTTCTGTCATCACATCTGGTAAAATGAGAGGGAAGTCATGTAAGATGCACCAATATGCTGAGTGGGAAGAATAGGGAAAAAAGAAACAATGCTTTGAGTGCTTATTAAGTGCCAGCCATTATACTGTGAACTTCGCATAGATAATTTAATCCTGGAAACAATCCTATGAGATTGCTACAGATAAGGAAATGAGAGCATAGGGAGGTTGTCAAAGATCTTGCAGCTAAGTGTAAAGTTGGGATTCAAATGTAGGCATGCTCCATAGTATTATAGTCTCTAAATTTAGTTTAATTTAGCCTTAGGCTCAGAAAAATTAAGAAAACTACATAGGAGCAAATAGAGCCCTATACTCAAGTTTTATCTGACTCCTAAAAAAGGTATGGATCCAGGTTGTGTAGGGCCTAAAGCTTTAAATTTTCAGAGGCACTCCAGTAAGAAAAAGTAGAAAACTAGGTACAGGGCCCTAAAGAGATCAATAAATAAGAAATCCTTCTCTGTACCAATCTGCTTTCTTGACAGTGGAGTAAGCTCCATGAGGACAGAAAATATGTATCATATCCTTTGGTATGTTACATCTATTATCTCTAATCCCTGGAACCCTGCAAGGCAGAGTTTATTGTCCCATTAGACAGATGAAGAGCTTGGAGCTTAAGGAAATTAAATAATTTATCTGATACCATAGTTTAAGCTAGGACAATTATAGATTCTGATCCAAGGCACTACCCCTTTAAAATCCATGCTATTTCATACTACTAAGCTGCAGTGGAACTGAGATCAATTTTGGTTTGGAAGTTATTCTCAAATACTTCCTATGAAGATGCCGACTGACAGTGTTTTCCATATTGCCCTGCCTCTGAGAGACTCCTACTGCACTTTAAGTATAGGTCCATTCATCACTATTAACAGTTTTCTTGGAGTCATCCTAGGAAGATTTTCTCCTTGTTATCTTGTCTTACCCTTATTCAACGATTGTGCTGAGATGTAAAGCTGCTCATTCATTTTCTCAGAGACTACCTCAAAACTGCCTCTATGTCAAGACCATTCTCTTGCTCTATTTCTACTGCTATTTCTAATTCTAGCTTGCAAGCTTTCCCTGTAATCCCCAGGAACAGTGAACTCCTCCAAAGAAATGTCTCCTCTGCTTCCTCAACCTGCCGACCAGTGCCTGAGGACAGGGACACTGAATATTGTGAGCTGAGGGCATCTCAGCGATCAACCGACTCACTCACTGAAAAATGCTACATTCTGAGCATATCTTCCATGACAGTCCAGCAGGGTAGCTGTTGGAAATCCAAACATGTCCACGCCTGCTGTATGGCCTTAATCACCACCTCTTCATATGATTCTTCCATGGGCTGTTCTTGAACACCTGAGAAGGAAAAAACAAACAAAAAACAGAACAACGAAAAACAGGAAAGGGCAGGAGAATTGATAAGTGAGAAGGATAAAGTCAACAGGAGCTCCAGTTTGGGGTGAGTAAATGGAGGAAATCTGGACTGCCTGATATAATCTTAGTCACCTATAACATAACTGCAAAACTGGCCACAAGGTACCATGACTACACATAAATGAGTCAAACTGGAAACACGAGGTGGGAAAGCAGAGAATACATAAAGTAAACACATACCTCAGTCATCTGCCAATCCCAAGATAATGGTCACTCCTATTTGGACTTTAGTCTTGGCATGTAATTGGGATCTTCCACGTCCTTCCCCCACCTAACCACCTGCTCTTTTACCCTTCAAGCCTCCAAAGGAATTCAGAATCTAAAAAAACCCAACATTTCAGCCTTCATGATTGGTTCTAGGATGCAAATGGCTCTAGCTCTCCCCTCCTGTTCCCCCTAGGTTATAAGGACAGAACAAAGGATCTCATATTTACCCTTTAGCAATATTTAGAGGTTCCAGATCCAGACTGACCTCTCCTATTCTTCAAGATATGAGAATACCAATTCTACATGCAAATACTTGTCAATTCTTGGACAAGTCTACTTCAGACTCCCAAAACCAAGCCAAGGCACTCCAACTAGGATAAGTAACCTGCTCAAATTCTCAGAGCCAATAGGAGTCAAGGGTGGGCAAAGGATCAAATTAAAGACTTTTGAGATCCAATGTCTATGCTTACACTAGACAATTCTCTAATCACTAAAGAGCTGGTGAGAATTTTTTATAAAATGGAACAACAAAAAAATGGAACAGAACGTAACAGCGCTTGACCAGATTTTACTCATCTTCAAGATCCTAGGAATCCTCTTGCTCTATATTGTCTTTTTCTACCCCTCGCCCCCTTTTTTGAGTATTTTCTTCTTACTTTAGTATCCTAATTACCGAATTCTTACACTTTATGCAGTGATTCAATGTATAATCTTTACTTCTGTCTAATATGTCTCATCAAAATGCTGGCCTACTGATTTAATGAAATAGCAGTGTGATGCTACAGTGCTTTGTTTTGTTAACCTCAGCACTTGGTCTTGACAACTGTACATTCTGCTACATGTTATTTTGACTGGAGAGGCATTTAAAACTTGTATTTGGAGGCCTCACTTCCAATTTGAAATAGAAGCTACAAAGGAATCCTCTCTGAGAGGGCCAGGATGCTACAGGATGTTAATTTGTTAGTTCAAGGTGTACTGCTCAGCAACTGGACATCCATCAAGGGTCAGTGGAATAGGCATGAAAATTGCTACCTAAGGTTGGACTCTGTCCCTGGGGAATCCAGCAAATAGTCTGGTCAGAACAAGAGGGTAGAATTTATAGCTCTACCTCTGCAAATGCTGAGATCTTCCAACAAGTTAACAACTCAGCTGTGTCTCAGGAACCTTCTTGATGAAAAAAGGGAGATTGTCTTATTTTTCTCCCGAGGCCACAAATCTGAGGAAATTATTTCTAGAAGATTTTAAAGAAGTAGCTTTATTAATAGAACATTGCTTTTCCTATCAGAAAGGCAATTTATCCTTTTGAAAAATTCAGAATTAGGCCATGAGAAATTTGGATTCTTGCCTTGGCTTCTCCATTACCACCATACAACCTTGGGCAGGCAAGTAACCAAACAGCCCTATTTTCTCACAAACTAAATCAGTTAGTAACACTGTCATATCACGTGTCATATCACTGTCATATCATAGCTCTTGGGAGAATGAAAGAACCAAATGTGAACAATCTCTGCTATAACCTACAGACTGAAGGCCTAATGTTGAGAGTCCTCAGGAGAGGCCTAACAGAAGGGGTAAACTTTGCCGTCTTGGTAACCTCTTGGGTGATAGTTTCAGGGTTAGAAAATG
Organism: Proteles cristata cristata; assembly: GCA_017311185.1. Taxonomy (NCBI): domain Eukaryota; kingdom Metazoa; phylum Chordata; class Mammalia; order Carnivora; family Hyaenidae; genus Proteles; species Proteles cristata. The sequence goes on from JAESUZ010005475.1 coordinate 2,352,164, forward strand.
AGAGTACGGTGATTATTTTTCTCTATACATCTGAATCCATTTTGTCCTTTCTCCCATTCTCCACCCTGACAAGTCTGATCTCTCTCCCATTCTCCCTCCCTAGAGATTGCGTCCCCCGACACCCCCCTCCAATCGTGTTGTGAAACCCTAACAGCAGGCCCCTGGTCACACCTGCCTGTGGCCTCCCCCTCCTGCCTCTCCAGGGTGCGGGGCCTTCACTCATGCTCTGCCCTGCGGAGCGGCGGTCGGAGAGGCTCCCCGGGGCACCCTCTCCCCTCTCGCCTCAGCTACCCCCCGGGCCCGCCCGGCGTGCTGGACCTCAGCACCCCACTCTCCGATCCAGCTGGACCCTTCTCTGTGGGCCGCACGCCTCTCCCCTCGCGGGTGGCCTCCCTCGGGGCTCAGGCAGGCCAGGCCTGCTCAGGGCCACGGGGACCGAGGAGGGTCTGGGGGCGACGGCCCGCCCACGCGGCCCCGCCTTGCCAGGCCTCACTGACCCGGCCGGCGGCCTCACTCACCGCAGCGGCGCGCGCCCGTAGATAGACAAAGGCCGGCGCCGAGCCCACAGCAGCGCCGGCGCGAGCGACCGAACTACAACTCCCAGGAGGCTCCCCGCGAGCCTGCCCACCGGGTCCCGGGCCTTCGTCGTCCCGGTTTCTCGGAGCACTGTGGGAAACGTAGTTCGGCGGCGCGCCCTGCCTCTCGGGCACCGGAAGGTCCTGACCCGCGCGGATTCCTCAGGCGAATACCCTTTGGCCTCAAGGCGGAGGCGCCCTGTCCACTGAACAAGACGCAGCCGCTCAGATTCGTTAGGCGTGGAATAGCAGCCGTGGGAAGCCGTCTGCTGGGCCAGGAAATTGGGAATCTGGGGTTCTTGCAGGGTTTCGTGGAAGGAAACAGTCTTGGGGGGAGAAGAGCCTTGGGTGCTTAGGCGTTATGTGTTGAGCCTCCGCATGAGCAAAGACTTAAGTGTTCTGTACTTACAGCTCTGAAGCTAGGAGCAGATCTTTCAAGCAGAGACTATGGGGAAGAATTTGATACAACCGAAGAATTTAGAGGTGCCGGAGGGTCGATACTTCTGTCTGGTGTAGAGCTATTCCCTTCAAATCCCTTTAGTAAAATACTTGTCTTGAGTTTGCATTATCAGCTCCACCACTGATTAGCTACAGGACTCTGGATAGGCTTCCTAACCTGGTGGGGAGCCCGGGGGTATGGTTAGGTGGCCGGATAGGTGCCAGGAGGGTTTCTTGGGAGAGCCAGGGTCCAGGCCAGGCGACCCCCATTCTGTTCCTTAAGAGCAAAGACAGGTATGTGAGTGAACCCAGAAAAAGTTATTCTTCATATACCCTATGAATTATGGAGAGAAGACCATATTTTGTAGGGTAACCAGTGAGATTTTTCTTCTTAACTGGAGATGTGACTGAAACATGGAGAAATTGTAAGCCCTGAGAATCAGCACACGGAGCAAGAGCTCTTTTTTTTTTTTTTTTTAATGGGGCGTCTATGAAGACCCCACTCACACATAGGCAGTGAAGTTCTTAGTCCCGTTGTGTGATACTTTGAGGGGACAAGATTGCTTTTGAGCGTCTATGAGATAAAGGATTTCTAAAAATGCCCTAAGCCTCCTTCAAATGCACTTTTATAGCATCCTGGCCTCCCCAGGAGGGAATTTGGACAGGGAAGAATAGCCAAGTTTCTGAGGACTCAGGCTGCTGGGGCTCTTTCTTCTTTGGAATCACCTTTGCTTTCCTTCTTCCTGGAGGTCTCTTGCTCATTGTACCTCTCTTCAGCCTCCCTGCTCTAGTTTCTACTTGGAGACTGGTCTCCTCTTGCTATGGTCTTGTCCTCTGCGGTAAAGCCACCTACCTGTTAAGCAAAACAGAACAAAAAATTAATTTCACAAAGTTTACAAAATGTAAGTAATGTTAGTCATTACCAGTCAACAATAGTATGCGGGGCGCCTGGGTGGCTTAGTCGGTTAAGCGTCCGACTTTCCCTTAGGTCATGATCTTGCGGTTCATGGGTTCGATCCCCGTGTTGGGCTCTGTGCTGCCAGCTCAGAGCCTGGAGCCTGTTTCAGAGTCTGTGACTCCCTCTCTCTCTGACCCTTCCCTGCTCATGCTGTCTCTCTCTCTCTCCCTCCTAGAAATAAATAAAACATTAAAAAAAAGCCCAATAGTACATCATTACTTAAGTTCATTGATTCTGGGCCCATTTTCGTGTATGTGTTGCTGATGTGAGCACATGCTGAGGCCATTTTAAGTGGGTACTGTGCTGGGTGTTGGTGACACAAATGCGAAGATGCATTTCCTTCTCCTAGGAAGGGAGCTGACAGTCTAGTTGAGAAACAAACATACCACCTTCCTTAAAACCTGGGCCAGTATTCGCCTCACTAAGAGGTACCTCAGTGTGCAGGGGCAACTTTCCTGATGTCTCCTATTCCTGAAAAATCCCTCAGCACCACTGCAGAGCTCCCTGTGGTGCCTCCTTCTGTCATTCGTTCAAGAGTCAGGGAGAGAAAGGGGTATTGCAGCGGGGGACAGGACAAAATCCCTGCTTGGTCTCTCCCTTTCCTTGCAGAGCAGCCAGATACTTTTATTTTTTTGAAGCCCGGGAAGCACACAGCAAAAGCCAGACCTTGTGTTTGAGTGGACAGTGTTCTATGAGTGTCTCTGCTTTCTTTTCTCCCAAGGCTGTGCCAGCAGGGTTGCGTGCATCACCTCCCAAGCCCCAGGCCCAGGAGTCATTTCTTCTGCTGATAAACAGCACCAGGTGCCTAGAAGTGGGCATATTGGTTCTGTTGAGGTCAGGATCAGCTGTGGACATTAGGATGAGTTTCAGATCCCACCAGGAAAGTAGATGACAAGGCTTTGGTGGGAAAAGGTGGCTGTAAAGGAGGACTTGGAGTTACTTTTTTCACACAAACATGCATACATTCTCTTAAGGAGTCTCAGGAAAGTGGGCATATTGAATGGAAATGGGAGAGAAAGCAGTTAGACCTGGAGTTGATGAGACCTAATGCTCCCTAGACAGACACTGAGCATCATCACCTACGTCCTAAATGGGGCCCAGTTTTCAACCACCACCAGCACCTTAAGACCCACACTCAACAGGAGGTATGGGGAGCAAGGTGATGGTGTCAGCAATGTGGATTTGAATAATTATCGAAGAACTCTTCCCCGACTTTGCATGCATTTCAAAACATTAGGCAAGGACAGATAATTCAGTAAATGGTGTTATGACAAAAGGCTAAACATTTGGGAAAGAAATAAAGTGAAATGTTTATCTTACTATAGCCAGGATAGCTTCCAGATGGATTAAATACAAAATGTAAAACTCAGATCCACAAAAGGACCAGAAGAATATGTGGATTAATATTTTTATAATCTTGGCATAGGAAAGGCTTTCCTAACCACGGTAACAAAGGTAGAAACAATAAAGAATTAGATTGCTAGATTTGACTGTATTAAAATCCAACACTTCTGTGTGTCAACACCATTTATGAAGTTAACATATGACAAGCCGGGAAAATAATGGTAACTGTCATATTTAAAGATAACATACAAAAAAACATTTCATTAGAAATCTGGCAAAGGAAAGGGGCGCCTGTGTGGCTCAGTTGGTTAAGCATCTGACTTCAGCTCAGGTCATGATCTCATCTTTCATGAGTTCAAGCTCTGCTTCAGGCTCTGTGCTGAGGGCTCAGAGCCTGGAGCCTGCTTTGGATTTTGTGTCTTCCTCTCTCTCTCTGCCACTCCCCTGCTCGTGCTCTATCTCTCTCTCTCTCAAAAATAAATAAACATTAAAAAAAAAAATCTGGCAAAGGACAGCACCTCACAAAAGAAAAAAAAATAGAATAAAATAAAAACACTCAGATTTGCTATTAATCTTTTTGAAATGCCAGGTGAAACAGGAAATTTTCTTCCCTAACTACTGAATGGCAAAAATTGTGGAGGGACTAGGGCAATGGACATTTTCATCCATGTGTAGATTGAGACAGTCTTTCTGATTAGATATTTAGTGATATGTATCAGAAAGTCCTAAAAATGTACACACTATGTCTAGGATATTTTTCCCAGGGGGGTAAAAATCAGATAATTGTAACCTAAAGGTGGAATGACAGCTGCAGCATCCTGGTTTATAAAGTGAATTATTGACTTGCAAGGGACTTGTGGTCTCTTTGAAGGGAGGTGATGCCCCAGAAGTTTCTATGAGATGGCATGATGCTCAAGTCCTTCCTTTGCTGCCATAGTTCTGAGCAGTCTTTGGGTCTAGAGTGGTAGAATCTGCCTTCCTGCAAGAGTTTATCAGAACAATTTTCATGATGACTCGTCTGTGTTATACTAGTCCCTGTCAAAAATGCAAGCCCCTTTAGTCATTTGTCAACAGCTGTGTTTTATGTCTTCCATCCCACTATTCTGTATACTCACTGAACTAAGCAGCCTTCCCATCCCTCCAAAACCATCCCACTATGTCCATCATGGAGGCTGGGGCTTGACAGAATGCTGGCTGTCTCTCAGGCCCCTATTGAGCAGTGGCCAAGCTTGAGGACCTGACCCTATCAGAAAGAAAGGGATCTGTGCTTCAGTGCAATTCTCAGGTCAAGTTGTTGAATTCTCAGCTAGAGCCATCCGAGTGTCCCTTGACTTGCTAGCTATTTCTCAGGGCTGGAAGTCATCCTGGCCTCTCCTTGGACAAGCCATTCCTGTCCTCTGCAGCTGCTCTGTCACTTCAAGCAAATATGTCTTGTGTTTGAGCTCACTATTCTTACCTGATACTAATAATTTGGCATTAATGATGCCTAGTGTGTGCACCTTCGCTTTTGTAACTTTGTAAGTCCCACAGCTATTCAAGTGTAAATCATTCGTCCTTGTGGAAGATCTTTGTACAGTCAGACAGATTTTTAGTCTTGCCATTTATTTCTACCACGTAACTAGTTATGCCTCTCTCCATTCAGTTTCTTGATGGAGTTGCTTATCTAGCAGAAGATGGGAGGGACTGTTTGGGGGTGGAGATTGATGTCTCATACTCAGTATATATTTGTGTCTATTTCCAGTGCCAGGGGCCAGGCCATTTTTTCCTGCTGAGGCTCTAATGCCCAGAGATGATTATTCTGTTTGGTATCACTTAGTGGGGATGCCTTTAGGATCCCTTTAGGATATATTTATGGTGCCACGTGGCTCAGAAAGACGAAGTGCCCTTTGTTGTGTGGGTGAGTATAGTCCTCTCATGATGACCCTTTTGAGGACTGTCAAGGGGGAGCATGAAGTACTGTGTTTCTGTCAGCCCATTTTGTAGGAAGGCCTCCCAAGCAGCCAGATAGTGAAGGCATGCATGGGACTGCAGGGAGAGATAGAAGTTGTTCTACTCAGATAATCTGTTGGATGTCACTGCCACACCCAAGTCCTAGCTGCAGCCTTTGGGGCTGGGGTTCTTCACTAGGGGCCGCATGTGGGTCTGTGAACTTGCAAAATGGCATAAGTGAACTTTTAGGGCAGATAGTACTTACTTTTCATCAGACTTGGTTGACCTCTGAAAAGATTAAAATGATTATTTTAGAGAATCCTTGAATAAACAGAGATAGATCATTTAAAACTTTTTTTCTTTTAACTTTTTTATTTTGAAACAATTTTAGACTTACAGAAAAGTTCCAAGAACAATACAGGAGTTTTCATATTATCCTTCACCTGGCTTTCCCTCATAATAACAGCAGAGAATTATAACAACAATGGAAACCGTGAAATTAACATTGGCCATAATACCCAACAGTAACACTTACTGTAAACCACTGGTCTTCCTGAAATTTCACTGCTTTTACCCCTTGTGTTTGTCTTCTGTTCCTGGGTCCAGCCAAGGATCCCATATTGCATTTGGTCATTGTGTCCCATTCATTTTCTCTTATTTGTGGAATTTCCCCACATTAAAGAAGAAAATAAAATCTTTTGGGAGTGATGACATTAAAATGCAAGATAAATGTAAGGACATATAAATTATCTCCCTTCCTCTCTTCTTTTTTTCCTTCTTACTCATTTTTCTTTCTAAGTAAAGCTTAAAAATTAGCCTTATTTTTATTTGCTATAACGGAAGTAAAAAAGTTATGATTTTTATCTTAAAATAAGTAAAAAATGCAACTGTTGGTTTTAAAGGCTTTACAAGCTTCAACCATGTTTCAGAACAAACACATTTCTTGAAATATAAACTATGCAATTGTAATCATCATACACCTGATTTTACTGTGTAGTAAAGAATTTAACCCTGACCCCCAAAAGGCAAGATTTTATCCTTGGGAGGTGACCAGGAGGTGACCTCTAAGCCCTTGGAATGTCATGCTTGATAGTGTCTTCATCTGCCTGGAAGCTTTCGATTATACCAGGTAGTATAAAAATGTGATTTTGAGTGAGGGCTGCCACACTAGATGTCTTAGGTTGGGACCTGGACACTCCAGGTAGAAATAGTGTGACATTGGGTGGGAGTTTTGGATTACATGGAGATTGAGATCAGCCACATGGACAATAAATCATGTCTGTGTGATGGACTCCAAATAAACACTCTGGACATCAAGGCTCAGGTGAACTTCCCTGGTTGGCAATACTCTGTGCATTATTATTACATTAATGCTGGGAAAGCAATGCTGTCCTGACTGCATGGGGAGAGGACAACTGAAAACTCCATGCTTGGTACTTCTCCTGGACTCTGCCCCATGCTCTTCTCCCTTTGGCTGATTTTAATCTCTATTCGTTCCCTGTAATACACCACACTTGAGAGTGCAACAACATCCAGTGAGATCTTTGAGTCTTTTATTTTAAAATTTTAAAACATTTTTGAAAATTTATTTATTTTTGAGACAGAGAGAGACAGAGCATGAGTGGGGGAGGGTTAGAGAGAGAGAGAGACACAGAATCTGAAACAGGCTCCAGGCTCTGAGCTGTCAGCACAGAACCCAATGCGGGGCTTGAGCCCATGAACCGTGAGATCATGACCTGAGCCAAAATCAGACACTTAACTGACTGAGCCACCCAGGCGCCCCAACTTCTTTGAGTCTTTGAAGCAGATTGTCAAAACTGAGGGTGTTTTTGGGAACTCCACAAAGTTAAAACTGATGCCAGAAGTGAAGTGGTCTTGTAGACTGTTCCCCCAGCTTTGCAATTGATCTAATGTTTTGCAATGACTTTGAAAGTTGAATCTGAAACCCATGAGTCTTTGCACTTGAAGACAAAAATAATTCTTCCAAGACAAACAAGAGATTGTTACTGGCAAAGTGTCATTTTATATTTAGCATGTCCACCCCAGCTAAAGTTTCCTTCCTCATTTCAACACATTTCATTTGTAAGAATACAATAGGACAGAGCTGGTCACTTTCAGACCTGAACTTATCTTACTTGCATTGAGGGTTTATAACAAACATTAGAGTTCTTCTAAATATAGATTAAACTCAACATAGAACCACTGTCTTAAAAGACCCTGATCATGACCTGTGGCAGCCTTTATTGGTAGGTCACACATGTATCCTGTCTAGATTCCAGAGCTTTTAAAATTTCTTGAATGCTTCACCAAGATCTAAGTTCTTCAAGCCTAAAGAGCAGCCACATAGACTTGTTTTCTTTTAGAAACTTTCATCTTAGTGATAAATGCATTTACTTAATTCCAGTAGAGGTGGTGGTGGTGCAGAGTTTGGTAATGGGAGTATCTTTCCAAATGTACAAATCTGATAAAATTGCTGTGAGTTGAGTGCATCTTTTCATTATGGAAACCAGGCACATTCAAGTGCATAGTATGTTTCAGACACTCAAGCTTACTTTGATGGTTATTCCATTTCTGAAAACAGAAGTCCTAGTGTTTACTTAACAAGGGAAAAGATAAATTGTAGGGTGAGTGCTAAATTTATACTTCATATTATCAAAGACTGCTATTTTCAGAGCACTATGGAAATGGATTCTCATTGAGAAAATGGTTTATGCTATAGCATTTTGGAACATATTTTTCATTAAAAAATTTAAATATCTAGCAAAATATGCCAGTGAGCACATATGAACACATCATTTGTGCTTTTGTCCTTTTTATTTCTGAAATCCTTCCAACTATTTAAAAATTTCAACTATTAAAAAGTATTATAGTTGGCAGTTCAAATGTTGGTAAATTTGTTTTTTTTTAATTTGAGTACAGATGATGTACAATGTTACATTAGTTTCAGGTATACAATATAATGATTCAACAACTCTATATGTTATGGTATGCTCACCATAAGTGTAGCTACCATTTGTCACCACACAATACTACTACAATACCACTGATGATATTCTCTGTGCTGTACCTTTTATTCCCATGAGTTATCCATTCCATAACTAGAAGCCTGTATCTCCTGTTTCCCTTTGCCTATTTTCCCCATACCCACTTCTCCTTTGGGCAACATCAGTTAGCATTTCTAAGTCTGATTCTGTTTTTTGTTTGTTTATTTATTCATTTGTTTTTTAGATTCCACATTTAAGTGAAATCATATTCTCTTTCTGACTTACCTTACTTAGCATAATACCCTCTAGGTCCATCCAAATTATTGCAAATGATAGAGCTCATCCTTTTTTATGGTCGAGTAATATTCCATTGTATAGTATACAACTGTTGGTAGGCGTTTATGACTTTTCCAGTATTTGATTCTGAACTTGCCGGTTTACTAACTAGGATGCTTTTAAAATAAAATTTATTGTACTAGGAGTTGAAATGAGGTGTTTTAACTCATAAAACAAGCTGCTGGAAAGTATTTTCCTACACTTAACATACAGTATTGTATTAGTTTCCAGTGAACAATGTAGTGATTCAACTATTCTATACATCTGCCAGTGCTCATTATGACAAGTACACTCCTTACTCCCCATCACATATTTCACCTGACCCCTCACCCACCTTCAAGATAGTATCAATTTATGTATTTATTCGTTTATTTTTAAATTTGAGAAGAGAATTATCTTTCTTAAATTATTTATTTATTTATTTGAGAAGAGAGAACCCAAGCAGGAAAGTGGTAGAGGGGGAGGGAGAGAGAGAATCCCAAGCAGGTTCAGGGCTGTCAGCGCAAAGTCTGACATGGGGCTTGATCACTTGAATGGTGAGATCATGACCTGAGCCAAAATCAAGAGTCAGACGCTTAACCAACTGAGCCACCCAGGCTGTCCAGATAATATAATTTTATTTATTTATTTATTTATTTATTTTTTTCATATTTTTATTTTATTTCTGAGAGGGAGAGAGACAGCGTGAGCAGGGGAGGGTCAGAGAGAGAGGGAGACACAGACTCTGAAATAGGCTCCAGGCTCTGAGCTGGCAGTCAGCACAGAGCCCGATGCGGGGCTCGAACCCACAAACCGCGAGATCATGACGTAAGCGAAAGTCGGACGCTTAACCGACTAAGCCACCCAGGCGCCCAGATAATATAATTTTAAAGCAGCATTTAAGACTGTGGACTAGGTAATGAAATAATAGAAAGGAATGGGAAAATGGATTGAGAGAAACCAAAAATAGTTTTCCACTTACCTAAAGGGCGAATAGAATTTTGTGTGTTTATTGCTACTTTAAGATATTTTAAATGAAGCCAATGCTGTTTGAGGATAACAACCAAAGAATCAGAACTGAGCTATTTTCCTGTTTAATGTTAGTAAAAGTTGGAAGCAAATGGGGGTACACTCACTCATCTAAAGACAAGGAATACCCAAGGAAAGACTGTGTATAAGAAATTGGGCATGGACTGGGAATGTTCATGGTAGGCATCCTCCGATGGCAGAGAAGCTCCCCTCTCACCTCCCACATTCCAACAAGCCCTGTCCTCCCAGTGTCTTTCTTAAGTAGTTATTGGATCTGCTGCCTCCACTCTTGCCTCTCTGTCACTGTGTGACCTTTCTTCCCCTGGATTTCCAAGACAGGTTCCAAAATGTTGATTTGCCTAAAAATTACAATTCATTCTGCATATTAGGTCCCTAATAAATATTAACCCATAGTGACTACACAAAAATTTCCAAGAATGGGTGTGCCTGGGTGGCTCAGTCAGTTGAGCATCCAACTCTTGATTTTGGCTCAGGTCATGATTCCAGGGGTGTAAGACTGAGCCCTGCGTTGGGCTCCTTGCTGAGTGTGGAAGCTGTTGAGATTCTCTCCTTCTTTCTCTGTCCCTCTTCCCCTCTTGGGCTTGCTCTCTCAATCTAGAAAAAAAAGCTCCCCAAAATGGACTTGGGAACAGTCCCAAGTCTCATGCTTTTGGAAACAGATGTGTCTCGGTAGACATTTATGTATGTTACATATAATTTAATCCTCACAACGATCCCATGTAGCTGGCAGTGGCATTTTGTCTACTTTAGAGAGATGTCCATTGCACATCCAGGGTCTCACAACCATGAAGTGCTTTGTTTGGGATTCTGCCAAGTTCTGATTCCAAGTGCCTTGCTTCTTCTAACTCACTGGGTTGTCTTGACAGGATATGCGCTGGACTGCAATAGGGGCACCTGAAACAAAATAAGCCCGAAAGGCTTTATCAAATATGAACACAGCACTGACATTAATGTCAATATTAAATAAGCATCGTTTAGTCAACGGAAATTGGCTATATATATGCAGCATTTAACAAAAACATGATTTTACTAAAGACAATGTTTTAAAAAGTTTATGAACTTTGTTACTTTTTGACATAAAGGTATAACATTTAGAGTTAGAGAGTATTTGACAAAATATGCTCTTTAGAAACTTGAATTTACCATTCTCAGTAAATATTATTAAGTCAAGCTGGCAAAAATTAGGTATATATTAGGTATATATTACAAGACAATAAAATAGAATACCTGAGAGAATCTGAGTCTTTTTTTTAGCTTTATTTATTTATTTTTTTACAAATAGTTTATTGTCAAGTTGGTTTCCATATAACACCCAGTGCTCATCCCCACAAGTGCCGCCCTCCATGCCCATCTCCCCCACTCCCCCCATCGGTCCTCAGTTTGTTCTCAGCATTCAAGAGTCTCTCATGGTTTGCCTCTCTCCCTTTCCCCCACCATTTCCACCCTTCTTCTCCCCCATGGTCCTCTGTTAAGTTCATCCTAATCCTCCTATACGTGCAAACATATGATATTTGTCCTTCTCTGCTTGACTTATTTCGCTCATCATAACACCCTCAAGGTCCATCCATGTTGCTACACATGGCCAGATTTCATTGTTTCTCATTGCCATGTAGTATTCCATGGTATAGATAAACCACATCTTCTTGATCCATTTGTCCATTGATGGACACTTAGGCTCTTTCCATGTTTTAGCTATTGTGGAGAGTGCTGCTATGAATATTGGGGTACACGTGCTGCTATGCATCAGCATTTCTGTATCCCTTGGGTAAATTCCTAGCAGTGCTATTGCTGAGTCATAGGGGAGTTCTATTGTTAATTTCCTGAGGAACGTCCACACCATTTTTAAAATTTTTTTCTTTTTCTTTCTTTCTTTTTTTTTTTTTTTTAATTTCTAGGAGAGAGAGAGACAGCGTGAACAGAGGAGGGTCAGAGAGAGGGAGTGACAGACTCTGAAACAGGCTCCAGGCTCTGAGCTGGCAGTCAGCACAGAGCCTGACACAGGGCTCAAATCCACGAACCGCGAGATCATGACCTAAGCGAAAGTCGGACGCTTAACTGACTAAGCCACCTAGGCGCCCCTCCGCTGTTTTCCAGAGGGGCTGCACCAGTTTGCATTCCCACCAGCAGTGTAGGAGGGTGCCCGTTTCTCCACATCCTCGCCAGCATCTAGAGTTCTCTGATTTGCTCATTTTATCCACTCTGACTGGCGTGAGGTGGTATCTCAGTGTGGTTTTGATTTGTATTTCCCTGATGAGGAGGGATGCTGAGCATCGTTTCATGTGTCTGTTGGCCATCTGGATGTCCTCTTTGGAGAAGTGTCTGTTCATATCTTCTGCCCATTTCTTCACTGGGTTGTTTGTTTTTCGGGTGTGGAGTTTGGTGAGTTCCTTATAGATTTTGGATTTCAACCCTTTATCTGATATGTCATTCGTAACTATTTTCCCCCATTCCATCAATTGCCTATTAGTTTTATGGATTGTTTCCTTTGCCATGCAGTAGCTTTTAATCTTGATGAGGTCCCAAGAGTTTATTTTTGCTCTTGATTCCCTTGCTTTTGGGGATGTGTCAAGAAGTTGCTGCGGTGGAGGTCAAGGAGGTTGTTTCCTGCTTTCTCCTGTAGGGCTTTGATGGTTTCCTGTCTCACGTTCAGGTCCTTTATCCTTTTTGAGTTTATTTTTGTGTATGGTGTGAGAAAATGATCTAGTTTCATTCTTCTGCATGTTGCTGTCCAGTTCTCCCAACACCATCTGTTAAAGAGGCTGTCTTTTTCCATTGGATATTCTTTCCTGCTTTGTTAATGATTAGTTGGCTGTATACCTTTGGGTCTAGCTCTGAGTTTTCAATTCTATTCCATTGGGCTATGTGTCTATTTTTGTGCCAATACCATACTGTCTTGATGATGACAGCTGTGTAGTAGAGGCTAAAGTCTGGGATGGTGATATCTCCCGTTTTGGTTTTATTCTTCAATATTACTTTGGCTATTCGGAGTCTTTTGTGGTTCCATACAAATTTTAGGATAGTTTGTTCTAGTTTTGAGAAGTATGCTGGTGCAATTTTGATTGGAATTGCATTGAATGTGTAGATAGCTTTGGGTAGTAATGACATCTTAACTATATTTATTCTTCCTATCCATGAGCATGGAATGTTTTCCATTTCTTTGTGTCTTCTTCAATTTCCTTCAGAAGTTTTCTATAGTTTTCATCATACAGATCTCTTGTCTCCTTGGTTAGGTTTATTCCGAGGTATTTTATGGTTTTTTGTGCAATTGTGAATGGGATCAGCTTCTTGATTTCTCTTTCTGTTGCTTCATTGTTGGTGTATAAAGATGCAACTGATTTCTGTACGTTGATTTTGTACCCTGCAACTTGGCTGAATTCTTGGATCAGTTCTAGTAGGCTTCTGGTGGAGTCTGTCGGGTTTTCTATGTAGAGTATCATGTCATCTGCGAAGAGTGAAAGTTTGACTTCCTCTTTGCCAATCCTGATGCCTTTGATTTCCTTTTGGTGTCTGATGGCTGATGCTAGGACTTCCAGCACTATGTTAAACGACAGTGGTGAGAGTGGACATCCCTGTCGTGTTCCTGATCTCAGGAGGAAAGCTCTCAGTTTTTCCTCATTGAGGATGATGTTAGCTGAAGGCTTCTCATAGATGGCTTTTATGATGTTTAAGTAGGTTTCTTCTATCCCAACTTTCTCTAGAGTCTTTATTAAGAAGGGATGCTGTATTTTGTCAAATGCTTTTTCTGCATCTATTGACAGGATCATATGGTTTTTATCTTTTCTTTTGTTGATGTAATGTATCACATTGATCGATTTGCTAATGTTGAACCAGCCCTGTAACCCAGGAATGAATCCCTCTTGATCTTGGTGGATAATTCTTTTTATGTGCTGTTGGATTCAATTTGCAAGTATCTTGTTGAGGATTTTTGCATCCATATTCTTCAAGGATATTGGCCTGTAGTTCTCTTTTTTCGCTGGATCCCTGTCTGGCTTGGGAATCAGGGTGATGCTGGCTTCATAAAACGAGTCCAGGAGTTTTCCTTAAATTTGTATTTTTTGGAATAGCTTGAGAAGAATTAGTATTAATTCTGTTTTAAATGTCTGGTAGAATTCCCCAGGGAAGCCATCAGGTCCAGGACTCTTATTTGTTGGAAGATTTTTGATCACTGATTCGATTTCTTCACTAGTTATGGGTCTGTTCAGATTTCCTATCTCTTCCCGTGTGAATTTTGGTAGTGAGTGTGTGTTTAGGAATTTGTCTATTTCTTCTAAGTTGTCCAATTTGTTGGCATATAATTTTTCATAGTATTCCCTGATAATTGCTTGTATATCTGAGGGGTTGGTCGTAATAAGTCTATTTTCATTCATGATTTTGTCTATTTGGGTGCTCTCTCTTTTCTTTTTGAGAAGCCTGGCTAGAGGTTTGTCAATTTTGTTTATTTTTTTAAAAAGCCAACTCTTGGTTTCATTGATCTCTTCAATTGTTTCTTTGGTCTCTATGTTGTTTATTTCTGCTCCGATTTTTTCTATTTCTCTTCTTCTACTGGGTTTAGGGTGTTCTTGTTGCTCTTCCTCTAGTTCCTTTAGGTGAGCAGTTAGATTTTGGACTTGCACTTTTTCTCATTTCTAGAAATAGGCCTGGAGGGCAATGTACTTTCCTCTTAGGACTGCCTTTGCCACATCCCATAGATTTTGGATTGTTGTGTTTTCATTTTCATTTGTTTCCATATATTTTTTAATTTCCTCTTGAATTGCCTGATTGGCCTACTCATTCTTATTAGGGTGTTCTTTAACCTCCATGTTTTTGGAGGTTTTCCAGACTTCTTCCTGTGATTGATTTCAAGTTTCAAAGCATTATGATCTGAAAGTGTGCATGGTATGATCTCCATTCTTTTATATTTATTCAGGGCTGCTTTATGTCCCAGTATGTGATCTTGAAACGCCCAGAATTCGAGAGAACCCCAAAAACAGACCACCAGAGACCAGAGTCAAAGCCAAGCGGCAAGGGTTGTTTATTTGCAGGTTCGAACCCGGTCCTCCGTGCACTCGTTGCCGGTGACGCTGAGAGGCCCCGAACAAAGCCTCTGCAGCCTTTTTATAGACAAAGGTAAACAAGACATGGGGAGGGACAGGAGATTTCCATGGTTACAAGTTTGCCATTGGTTAACATTAAAATGTGAACATATACCGCATCTGATTGGTTCCCACCATCAGGTTTTTGGCGGGATCCAATTATAATATTTGGGGTACCTTTGAATTCAGCCTATCATAGAGCGGGTTTGAAGTCTTGTTTGGCGACTAACAGGTTAACATCTCTCTCTCCAGGCCCTTCCCTCAGCAAGGTATGGGGTGGCCGCTGGCCTTTTCGGATTGGCTTCCGCCAGGGTGGGGTGATGGGGTGACAGGGGGAACATGAAGCTAGTCCCTTGGGCAATCCGGCGGCGGGGAAGCAAGGCTTAAGCATTGTTACAGAAGCAGAAAGAGCTGGTTAGGTATTAGCTTCCCATAGCGCAGGCATCTGTTCAGAAGCGGAAAAGCTGGTTAAGTTTATTTAGGCCTCTCAATCTATCTTGGAGAATGTGCCATGCGCACTTGAGAAGAAAGTAAATTCCCTGGCCTCCGGATGTAAAGTTAAAATATATCCGTCAGATCTATCTGGTCCAATGTGTCTTTCAAGTCCATTATTTCTTTAGTGATTTTCTGTCTGGTTGACCTATCCATTGCACAGAGCCCAACATGGGGCTTGAACCCACAAACCGCAATATCATGACCTGAGACAAAGTCAGACACTTAACTGTTATTTTATTTTTATTTTCCTACTCGTAGTGATATTTGGGACTCTTCACCATGTGTATTTGGCTTTTTTCTTGAGGTAGCCTTGGAGAAGAAAACAGACAGACAAACACACAGGGAGCAGAGGCACACAAACGCACAGACAAATCCAACTAACATGCAAACCGAGAGGGAAAACGCAAAAGTTAAGAGAAAAGATGGAGGAGGGAAGGCGATTAATAGAAAATACAAAAATACATAAAAAGGTCAAAAGAAGAAAAGGAAAAAAGAAGAAAACCGATGGACAAAGAACGCTTTAAAGCATATAACTGGATTTCCCAGCTACAATTAAATAGCCGGTGTATGCAGTGCTGGTTGAAGAGCATAGAGAAAGAGAGAGAAGACAGGGTGGGGATGAGGCAAAATTGGAAATAGAATGAACAGGCAGAAGGGATAAGAAGCTTTTTTCAAAGAGCTAAAGGGTGGAATATGGTTGACTAGGTGAGAGAAGGACGCTGG
Organism: Proteles cristata cristata; assembly: GCA_017311185.1. Taxonomy (NCBI): domain Eukaryota; kingdom Metazoa; phylum Chordata; class Mammalia; order Carnivora; family Hyaenidae; genus Proteles; species Proteles cristata. The sequence continues at coordinate 2,368,047 of JAESUZ010005475.1, forward strand.
TGTTATCCAGCGAAACTATATAGTCAAATTACTCCTGAGAGAAAGAGATGAAAAGGTCGGTAGGTGTAGAATTTACATCTACAGAATAGAGTAAATGTGACTGTTTAAGCAAGCCGGTGACCAGAGTTAATCAGGTCAGTGTTCCGGGGTGGAAAAAAAAAAGAAAAAAAAGGGGGAAACAACAACAACAACAGCAACAACAACAGCAACAACAGGGGAGGGCAGCTCTCAGGCAGGGATGGGCGTGGCGTGATCCAGTGCCTCCGGCGGGAGCTCTGCCTTGGCGCTTGTGGGGAGGAGAGTGGCTGCGCTCCAGTCCCTTCTTGAACCAAGCGCTGCACCTCGCTTTCTTGGGTGTGTAAGCTCCCCGAGCCAGGGGCGCAGTCAAAGTGGGTCGCGCTCTTTCACCCAGGCCAGGCCTAGTTTCCAAATCCCAGTCCGCAAGCCCCACTGAAATTGTCGTAGATACAAACTCATACAAACTCGCAGGCGATCCCCTCAGGGCAGTTCCAAGCCTCTTGCCTAGCCCTGGGGGTGGAGCCAGAATAGCTGTTCCCTTCTCTCCAAGTTGGGTTGGCGAACTTGGGCGGGGGTCTGCCTGCGGGGCGTGCCGGGCCCACTGGAGAGAGGGAAACCAGGTCCCTCTGTGTCTTGTCACCCGAAACACGAAGTCGCGGGCAAATCCAGTTTTTTTTTTTTTTTTACAAATAGTTTATTGTCAAATTAGTTTCCACATAACACCCAGTGCTCATCCCCACAAGTGCCCTCCTCCATGCCCACCCCTCCTCCCCACATCCACCAGTCCTCAGTTTTTGTCAGCATTCAAGAGTCTCTCATGGTTTGCCTCTCCCCCTTTCCCCCACCATTTCTGCCCTTCTTCTCCCCCTTGGTCCTCTGTTAAGCTCCTCCTAATCCTCCTATACGTGCACACATATGATATTTGTCTTTATCTGCCTGACTTATTTCGCTCAGCATAACCCCCTCAAGGTCCATCCATGTTGCTACACATGGCCAGATTTCATTGTTTCTCATTGCCATGTCGTATTCCATGGTATAGATAAACCATATCTTCTGGATCCATTCATCTGTTGATGGACACTTAGGCTCTTTCCAGGTTTTAGCTATTGTGGAGAGTGCTGCTATGAACATTGGGGTACATGTGCTCCTACAAATCCAGTTTTTAAGCTCTTTGCCTCTAGAGTTCCAGCCAGCCAGGAGCGCGGCGACCCGGTACGCACGCGTGCGGCTCTCCCAGGAGTCCGGCCAGTGAGGAGCACAGTGGCGCGGTAGGCGCGCAGCTCCTCTAAGCGTCCAGCCCGCCAGGAGCACAAAGAAGTGGTCTGGGGCGCGCGCAGCCCCTCCAAGATGAGCCAGCGTGCGGGGACCTGGCACGCAGGGATTTGTCGTGCACGGCCCTACTGTGCCCCGAGCGGAGGTTTTTCTGTTTCCCAGAGACAGGGACCGTGTCTTCAGCGGTTTCAGACTCTCTCTTTTTCCCCCTCTCACCCCTCACAGAGGGGGATCACCCCCGTCCCTGGAGTCTCCGATCCTGGCCTGATTTTATCTTTCCCAGTTTGCACTCACATTAGAAGTCTTTCTCAGTGGATTCTGCATCCTTTTCCCCTCAATCTCTTGGGTTCTGTAAGGTTTCCTATGGCTTCAGATATTTTCGGTGTGAGATATGGGGGTGAGTGCAATGTACGGAGCTCCCTACTTCTCCGCCATCTTGCCCCCTCTCCCCGAGAATCTGAGTCTTAAAGGCTTTCTAGGGGCATCTGAGTGGCTCAGTCAGTTAAGTGTCTGACTTTGTCTCAGGTCATGATCTTGCGGTTTGTGGGTTCAAGCCCCATGTTGGGCTCTGTGCTGATAGCCAGCTCTGGGCCTAGAGCCTGTTTCAGATTCTGTGTCTCCCTCTCTCTCTGACCCTCCCCTGCTCATGCTGTCTCTCTCTCAGAAATAAATAAAACATTAAAAAAATAAAAAAAAGACTTTCTAGTGTCTGAAATTTTTACTAAGTATAACCTATTATGGTATGAAGACAACCAATACATTGCAAAAGATAAAAATCTTAAGGCTATGAATTCTTCCCATAATATAGAAAAACTAATAACAATAAATGTTTCAATAGAAATTGCAAAATTGTGTCGTTTAAAATGTGCCCAATTCTTTTATTTTTTAAATTTTTAAAAAATGCTTTATTTATTTCTAGGAGAGAGAGAGACAGCGTGAGCAGGGGAGGGTCAGAGAGAAAGGGAGTCACAGACTCTGAAACAGGCTCCAGGCTCTGAGCTGGCAGTCAGCACAGAGCCCGACGCGGGACTTGAACCCACGAACCGCGAGATCATGACCTAAGGGAAAGTCGGACGCTTAACTGGCTAAGCCACCTAGGCGCCCCTAAAATGTGCTCAATTCTTTTACTCATGTGGAATTTAAGAAACAAAACAGTTAAATATATGGGAAGGGGGGAAAAGAGGAAAGGGAAGCAAACCACAAGAGACTCAGTCTTAATGATAGAGAGCAAACTAAGGGTTGATGGAGGGGAGGCAGGTAGGGAGATGGGCTTGACGGGTGATGGGTACCAAGGAGGGCACTTGTTGGGATGAACACTAGGTGTTATATTTAAGTGATGAATCACTGAATTCTACTACTGAAATCACTATTACCCTATATGTTAGCTAACTAAAGTTTAAATAAAAACTTAAAAAATGTGCTCAATTCTCTGTAAATAATTGGCTAAAGTGGGAAATTAAGGAATATAGCAACATATTGTTTATTAAATAACAACACTACATATGAAAATTTGTAATTTTTTAAAGTTTGTATGTTTATTTTGGGGGGGGAGGGGTAGAGAGAGAAGAAGAGAGACAATACAAAGCAGGCTCTATACCCAGTATGAAGCCCGAGGTGGGGCTTGATCTCACAACTGTGATATCATGACCTAAGCAGCTATCAAGAGTTGGATGCTTAACAGACTGAGCCATCCAAGTGCCCCCAAAATCTGTAATTTTTATCAAAACAATATTCAAGAGAGAATTCACATATAGTGTTCTTATCATCACTAAAGGAAACAAAATCCAAAACATTTAATATGCATTTCTTGGAAAGGGGGATTCAAAGAAGTCTAAGACAAAAATAATACTGATAAAAGGAAAAAAATTACAAAAGAAAAACTGAAAATTATAAACCTCAAAAAAAAACCTCACTAAAAAGTCTGATCAAGAAAAACAGAACAAATATGTACAAATAGCACTATAGTTAAGAAAGAGTAAAAACAAAGGGTAGTAGGTATAATTCATTATTAAATTATAGATATAATTTATTTTGTAACAGTTATAAAGATATAATTTATTGTAAAGATATCTTTTATAAAATTATAAGCAAGTGTTTTTAAATGTAACATAAAAACTTTTGGGAAATTTGATGTTTTGGTGTGTTCGGTCTCTCTCATGACCACCAGAAGGCATAGTAGTTTTAAGTTTCTTTTCTCTCCCTTTTCTTTCCTGGGAAGTCCTGGATGAGTTCTGGGCTGTTAATTTTGTAAACAGACCCCAGGGAGCCAGACCGCTCAAGGCTTAAATGGTATTGTTTGGAAAGGATCAAGGAGATTCTGGTTTGCTCACTCTCCATTGGAGGGAATAGAAAAACGAGAATCCTAGGGTCCTATTGGGAAAGAAAAAAACATGCAATTTATAGCATGAATTGGTAAGCTGGTATAGTTTCCATGAAAAATGGATTTCTGAACAGGAAATAGATGTTAGGTCAGACTGTAGTTCAAGTCCAGTTGAAGGGCGCAGGAGAGGGAGGGACTTTGCTTCTCTTTTGTGTGTTGAAAGTGCTTCAGAAATCCAGAGGGGCATAATTAACTGGCTCTGATCATGTCTATGCCTCAAGAGCACAAACAATCCTTCTAGAGTAGCAGTGCTAAATTAGAAAGGAGGTTTGTCAAAGGTCTTTTCCAGCTTAATGGTTTTTATCAATAAATAACTTCCAAGGACCATCTTTGGCCCAACAGTGGGAAGTGTACAAATATAAACATCTCGCATCCAGCATAGATCCATCATTCTGCAACACTGGGCAGACCATTGAGACCACTGGGCCTCAAATAATAACAACCTTGCCGGTGTCACGGAGCTGTGAAGCTTAATTCTGGTAGTTATGTTTCACTTTGTGAAAAACAAAGCTGGATGTGAACCTAAGGGTTACATGTTACCGAGTGGCTCTAGAATTCTTAGACATCCCACAGCATTTTGTCGTTATGCATTTTATGATCTTTGTACCTTTCTGTTCACCTTTAATAATATTTAGATACATCTTCTCTTGACGATGACAGCAAGATCTTGACTAAGCATGCTTGTGTGTATGTAGAAAATCCTATGGAATATAAAGATAAAACTACTAGAATAATACTCAAATTTGGCAAGGTTACAGGACACAAAGTCAATAAACAATTAACTGTATTCATACATAAGGGCAATACATAACTAGAAGATGAAATAAAGTATTTTTTACAATGGCATCAAAATACCAAATATCTAGGGGGTGTCTGGGTGGCTCAGTCTGTTGTTTCAGCTCCCTTCATGATCTCACGGTTTGTTGGTTTGAGCCCCACATTGGGCTCTGCGCCAACAGTGTGGAGGCTGCTTGGGAATCTCTCTTTCCTTCTATCTCTGCCCCTCCTCGACCCTCTCTCTCACAAAATAAATAAATAAATAAACTTAAAAAAAACCCATCAAATATCTAGGAAGAAGCCTAACAAAATACATCCAAAATCTGTATACTAAAAGTTACAAAAATATTGCTAAGAAAAATTAAGGCAAACCTCAATAGTCAGGGGAGCCATGATAAAGAGGTTGCCCATAGCCCCAAAGCCAGGGGAGTGTGGCTGTCAGCCCCTACCTGCCATCCAGTGCCGATTTATACTTCTGACCACTAGACTCCTGCCCCCTATGCATCTTCTTTTAGCTCTCTTGGCCACTCCTCAGGCTCCACTTTCAGGTCTTTGCTGTCTTGTCTTGACCAGCAGCCCTTTCCTCAGCAGATGGCATCCTGTCCTGTTCCTGAGGAAGTGAGAACTGTCAGGCATGAGCCCTCATCTCATGTACCATTGCTGCCAGAGCGGGCATCATGTGAGCCACCTGCCACCTCTTTGGAAGCAGATGGAGTTCTCTTTTTGCCCAAGGTCAAGTACTCTAACTAACCTGCGTATCTTCTTGAGGAACTTAATATTTCATATAACTTCTCTTATTTCCGAGTGTTCTTTTTAAAAGTAAAGATGTTTTTAGGATTACAAGAACAATACAGCTTGTAATATAAGAATGTAGAAAAATACAAAGTGGAAAGATTCGTTACTAATCCTATCAAACAGAAGTCGCCGTGAGCATTCTGTTTTTTTGGGTGCATTTTATTATTTATTATTTATTTATTTATTTATTTTTTATTTCCAGGAGAGAGAGAGAGAGAGAGAGAGAGAGAGAGAGAGAGAGAGAGAGAGAGACAGCGTGAGCAGGGGAGGGTCAGAGAGAGAGGGAGTCACAGACTCTGAAACAGCCTCCAGGCTCTGAGCTGGCAGTCAGCACAGAGCCCGATGCGGGGCCCGAACCCACGAACCGCGAGATCATGACCTAAGCGAAAGTCGGACGCTTAACCGACTAAGCCACCCAGGCGCCCCTTTTTAGGTGCATTTTAAAGACACGGTGTGGTCATATTAGTAAATAAAAACGGTCCTCTCAATTAAATGGCTATTATTAATGATAACATAACCATTCCCACATTGTTGGACATTTAGGTTTCAAATGGGATGTTTAACGTTGGATAGTTTCCTAAAGGTTTGTTTGTATTTTTCTGATTATCACAATTTTACACTATCTCTGATTGTGTGGCTTCTGCTGCTGCCCTTTCCCCTCAGGAGGCAAGGCTGCCCAATCAGAGATTTTGGGTCCTCTTCCTAACCTGGGTCTAGTGACTTCCTGGGCTCAGAAGCCATGTCGTGTAGGGGTCCCCTTCTCTGCCATGGAAGGCGCTCTTTCTGATGTGCTAGCAGACGGCAGAGGGGACAGCCACGGGGGACTGCAGTGGCAGCAAACCGCACATCCTTGTTTGGAGACACATATCACCTCCTTGAGCCTCCCTTTGGTCCAGACTTGGCACCTACAGTCAGCAGGCCGGTCCGGGCTCTGTGGCCCGCAGGTCCGGCTTGGGATCCCAGGGCAGCTCGCCGGGCCCAAGTCAGCGTCCGGATGCAGCGATTTCCAAGAATTAAGACCGGCGCTAAGTAGAAGGCCGCCTTGGAAGTGTGTTGTGAAGATCGAGGGGGTGATGCGGGAAGCACAGACACCTGGGCGTCTTTGAGCCCTCTCGTGGTGCGCCCGGACAGCCCACGGCCGCGGCGCGTTGGTGCTGGAAGTTTCCAGCAGAGGGCAGTGCAGGCACGCTTAAGAACCTTTCCCAACTGCACGGGGCTTTCTTTACACTGCAGAATCGTCTGAAAGCTTGGAGCAGTCGTTTTTTGGTCTGAAGTTTATTAACTTTCACTCCACGCGAATCATTTGAGCCTGAAGGAATCCTTTAAAAACAGCAGCAGCATAGATTACAATTATGTGAATTCGATAGAACTTGCTTTCTCTCCTTTGCTTCAGACATCTGTTCAATGTGTGTGTGACAATGGGCAGGGACAGGCCTTCAGGGATGGGCAGGGTAGGTGGATTCTACCTGGTGCAGCCTCTCAGTGGGGACTTACTCAGAGTGCCAATTAAACAGACTGGCAGAATGCTGGAAATGCCTTTGTAGTGGGCCAAAGCTCTCAGACTCCGTTATAAAAGAAATGACACTGCCATTATTTCCTGTAATTCTAGTTTAGTTTCTTAATCTTTTTTGCCTGATACAGACAAATCACCACTTCCTGGTTAACTCTGCTGTGTTAATGATTGCTCAACCGTTTTTAGGTTTAAAACTCACTGGTTCCCTCTCACTGTATCCTTGGACTCATTCTTACTAGGGAGCACAGGGCTGAACACAACCATCCCCCCTGGGACCACAGGCTGGCCAGCCTCTTCTAAGGCCTTGGTCTCTCTGGGGCCTCTGCTGATCCCTGCCTATTTCCAATTTATGTTTAATATTTTCTTGGGCCACCCACAAAAGGGCAAGGCAGGACTCTGGGAATGATGCCTATGGTCCCTTGTCTCCCTGGGCAGAGAGATCTACTGAGGTAGTAGCAGAATCTCCACTGGGCCTCAGTGGACAGTGAGGCTGTCCAAGTGGGTTCTTTGATGCAATTACCCACATTCCAGTTTCAAGACTCTGAGTAGATCCACCTGGGTTACCTAACTTCCAAGTGCCACTTGGTCCCTTTGGAGCTTAAGGATTGCCTCTCTTGCCTGTTGGGTGGGTCAGGTGGGGCTATTATGGGTTTTCTGGTGCCTAGACATACTCAGACCCACTTCTCTCTGGTTTCAGTTTTAGATCAGAGCTTCAGACTTCAAGTACAGTCTGTGCTGTGTCTATCACCCAGTCAGTATGCTGTGTGTCCACTCAGCCCACGGAGGAAAGGGGAGAGAAGTGTGGCCTTAGTGCTGGGACTGAGCATTATGCTTCCTCTCCCATCAATGCCTTCCATTCCCCAGCTTGAAGGGTGCACACACACTCATGCACACATACAGAGACACAAAGACACCGATACACACACAGGTACATACTGACACACACATATACACACACTGTGCATTCTGATACACACAGACACATACAGTAGGTTATATATATGTATATAAAGAAAATACATCCTTAGCTTTTCATTTTACATATATGGATGCATTAGGATGAGGATGGTAGTGGTGGTGGATAACAAAACTCTGTATCTTTCTACTTCATTGCTTTTCAAATCTTTGGTTTCATACCTGGATAGTACCTTTTAAAGTAAGAAGCTAAGTCTGTGTTGTCTATGTTTTTTTGATTCCACAGTTGACTCTCCTTCCCCAAAGCACTGGGCAAATCTATGTCTACTTTTCTGGGGAAGGGAAAGGCCCTTGGGCCACAGGGAGCACTTCCGCCCAACCATCATCATCATCTATATCTGTACTCCATCCTCTGTGCCTCATGGTGGATTGTCAGGTCAAGACCCCAAGGCTCAACCTTGAGTGGAGTGGGTTTCTCTTAAAAAGAATGGGCCTTTGTTGTCAATCATCCTGGAAAGTGGTGGATCCTGGGGCAGGACATGGGACTTGAGAGTTGTTGGGGTCTCTGAGCAGATCCTGGTATCCCAAATGTCTGAATTCTGAACAAATTGAGAAACATTCCACATGAGTGGCAGATGGAGGCCAAAGCATGGCCTTACTAACTATGGTGGCTGGTCACCTCTGGCCATGCAGAGGAGCTTGAGTGAAGTGGACAGTGTCAGTTAGGGGCCGGATGTGGGCGTACTTCTAAGTTATTCCCTGTTATAGCTCCCTTGGCTCACTCCAAGTTCTTCAAATTCTCTGAAATTTACAATCTGGGCTCCAGTTGTGGTGGGGTGTAGGGTGTTGGATGGATTTTGTGCTGGTGGCTTGGTGAGGAGTAGCATAGGGCACAGTGCCCACTCCCTGAGGACAGAGTCATGGAGGCCAAGGGTAACTGTGCCCTGTGGACCTGTCTCATGGCGGCTGCTGGTGGTGAAGGGTGGTGAGGGATGGGAGCAGTGAGAGATGAAAGGAGGAGGGCTTGAGTCCTGCTCTTGATTCTCTTGAGAGAATTATAGAAAACATGGCTGGTGAGCCCCTGGGGTCTCCTGCCTTCCTAATTCAGGCCAGAGTGGGATTGGACATTGTCTATGTTTTGTGTGGCATGTGTCTGCTGAGTGCCATTCTGGCCTCTAAGGAGGAGGCAGTATTTACAACATGCTGGACCCAGAGAAACCCCCTGCTTCCAGACAGAAGCTTCAACATGGACCTTTAGTTATGGTATGTGGATGAGGAGATGGAAAGTGGCTTTTAAAGCTGGTCAAAGGCCTTGTCAATTCATGGTAAACATGAGGTTTGGTGAACTGTAATGCTCAGTTCTTCCCATGCAACATTCCCTTCCTGGGGTCCTGGAGAGGCCCTCTTGCACTACCCTCCTGCCCTGCACCCACAAAGGGCCCATTGTCCCCACACAGGCATCCCCGGTGCTGAGCTGCCCCTGTGCAGCTGTCACAACACTGGGATCCGCTGGCTCTTCCTCGGACAGTTTTGTTACCAGATCTGGGTCTGATGTTTGCACTTTATGCTCGCTCCCCACCCCAGGCCTGACATGGGGCTCTCTGCATCCCAGGCGCCTCGGGTTCCATCTGACATGCTCCTTGGGTTTCCTGAGCCTTCGCTGTCCCCACACCTGTTTTACTGTGGGAACTCTTGACCTGGATTCTCTCCCTGCCTGAGAGTGCTGGAAATTTCAGGAGACTCTGGGGCAGGGTGAAACAGATTACCCCCTGTTTCTTTCTTCCCATCTTCCCTAGAGTAAATAGCAAAGGTTTTGGTTTTAAATTAGAGATGGCAGACCTTATAGTCTTTGCAAATATGAGTTGGTCTCTGTCTCTGACCCTTTCCCTTTTTCATTTAGACACCTGGGGATTTGTTGCTAGGTCCTGAAAGCCTGGACTCATGTTATCTCCTATCTTGCAGTGTTTCCCGGTTTTTCTATTACACTTCATTTAAGTAGAACCAGACCTTTTCCATTTACTTCCTGTTTTCACTCCAGGCTTTTGGTCACTGGATTGCACATTCTAATTATAATGCTGTGCAAAGGGAGTGCATACCACTGTCACATGATCTCTATGAGATAGCGTCATTAGTAGTGTTATTCTTATCAATAGGACCAAGAAACTGAGGCAGGAAGAGGCCAGGTACTTGCTCAAGGTCATAACATAGAGTCAGTGGAAAAGCTTAGCCTTACTCAGGTTTTCCTGGCCCTCAGCTTGGAGTCTTTCAAAACTAATAGAACTTCAGTGCTGTGTGCCCCTTAGAAGCGTATTCAGATTAGCAGGTGCTGATGGTCTCTTCTCTTCTCAGTCTCTCCAGAGTCCAAGTAAGTGTGTAGGACTCCCATTTACCTGAGAAAGACTTTCTGTTTATAGGATGCCTTCAGTGTAGGACAGAGTTCCAGTCTCATCCTGCAGAGATTGGATGACAACAGCAATGAGATCTCTTGCTTCCCTTCTCCCATCTGCCTCCTATCCCACATATTCCAGAAAGTTGTGGAACAGAGATCTTTTTGTCATTTACATGATAGCTTCTGGAACTCTTGTGAGTTAATTTCTTCCCCTTCTATATTTCCTGAACTCAGGGCCACTGCTTAAATTGAGCAAAAGATCATTGCAAAACACTAAGGGGGTGCTACTCAAATTCATAGTTGGTGTCGATCTGTTTGTTATTATAACAGTTGTTCCAGTAGATGGCAGGAGAGTGTTGTGAAGAGCAGGTCCCTTGTTCTAATTTGTGCAGCATCCCTGTGACTTCGCAGTGGGCCCACACCTGGCACATGCCTGTTAAGCAGTCATGGCTAAGCTAAGGCCACAGCAGAAAGATGACCATGGTGAGCATAACCTCGAAGTTTTGTACCCAGCCTGGCTGCACTGTAGGGGACAGGACAGGTGGTTGGAGAGCTGGACAGTGGGACTTCACCCTTGAGACTGCCATGGTGGCCCAAGAGGCCCTGTTGTGATACATGGTTTAGTCTGGTGGTCCTCAAACTATGGCCGGCAGGCCAAATCCAGCCACTGCTTGTTTTTGTTTGGCCAGCGAGGTAAGAATGGTTTTTACAGTTTTAAATGGCTGGAAAAAAATCAAAAGACTTGTGACTTGTGACATGTGGCTACAAAGCTTAAAATATTTACTATCAGGCCTTTTACAGAAAAGTGTTGTCACCCCCTCTGGAATAGTCCTTCAGGACTTCCATTGTCTCCAGATTATCATGGTATTTTTGGGAACGTATACATGAGCAGAAGGTAAGCTAGAAGGTGGAGTAGCCCAAAGGTCTGCTGATGCGCTGCGGGTCCTTGAGAACCCTGGGAGGTGTGATTGTGGCTCTCCTATTCCAGACCATATCCAGAGGGTGCAGTGCCTTGGGGGGAGCCATCTCCCCTCAGCCCTGGGCCTGGCTTCAGCCCCTGCAGCCCTAACTGCTAGGATGAATTTTTGCTTCAGCGTCCCCTAGCTATCCATGCACCAGCTATGACTCCTGGATCCAGCAGATTGCTTCCAACTTTTCACACTCGTTTGGTGACAATTTCCAACGACGTGTAAGGGAAATCCTTTATAACCTTCAGGGTGGTAGGATAATGTACTTAGACAAGAGGTTGCTACACTCAACAACCTGAACAAGCAGCTGCTTGCCCAGTAGTCCTGGGTTCTTTATAGAAACATCTCCAACAGGGCAGTTTGACAGAAGTAATGTCCACAGCCCAGTGGTCAACACCTGGACCACATTTTGTTCAAAAAAGGATATGCTTATGATATCTGATAAAATATCCACCATCTGTCAGGAAATCTGGCTGTCTCTACCTTCAAAGGATATTCAGGTTTTTGTTTTACAAAATGAAGAGTTATGGGATGGATGGTGGTGATGGTTGTACAACAACATGAGTGTGTTTAATATCACTGAACCATACACTTTTGGATGGTGAAGATGTGAGGCACCTGGGTGGCTCACTTGGTTGAGTGTCTGACTCTTGGTTTCCACTCAGGTCATGATCCCAGGGTCATGGGATCAAACCTCATGTCAGGCTCTGTGCTGAGCATGGAATCTGCTTGAGATTGTTTCTCTCTCTTCCTCCCTCTGCACCTCTCCCCTACTCACACTTTGTCTCTCTCTCTCTCTCAAATAAAAATTAAAAAAATAAAAAAATGGTGAAGATGATAAATTTTATGTTATGCCATTTTACCATAAAAAAAGAGAAAAATGAAAAACTGTTTAGAATCTAATTATTTACCTTTCCTCTGTTGTTCTTTGGTTGAAGACACAGCATGCTTGTAACTAAGGATTATTGTGGGAGCTTCTATTTTTATTAGGTTTATTTATTTATTTTGAGAGAGAGTACATGTGTGAGTGGGGAAAGGGCAGAGAGAGAGAGAAAGAGAAAGCGAGAAAGCAAGAGAGAGAATCCCAAGCAGGCTCTAGCTCTGTCAGCACAGAGCCTGACATGGGGTTTGATCTCATGAACTGTGAGATTATGACCTGAGCCGAAATCAAGAGTCAATTAACTGACTGACCCAATCCAGGTGCCCCTCTTATGGGAGCTTCTTAACAGAAGCTGCTTTGGTTTACTCTGTTATAGGCTACCATCAACAGAACCATTGGATTGATCCTTTAAAATATCAGAGAGCTCATGGCCTTCTTCTGTTTAAAATCTTGCAGTACCTCTCAATTCACTGAAAGCAGAGGCTAAAATATTTCCAGTTGTCCATATGTCCCTCCACAATCTGGTCCCCATATCTCTCTGACCTATCTTCTTCCCCTCATTGCCTCCCTATCGCCTCCTTGCTATTCTTCTGGGGCACTAGGTATGCATGCACTGAGAACATTCACACTGCTAAGTACCTCTGTCTGAAATATTTCTCCCTCTAATATTCTCCTTCTAGTCTTTGCTCAGATGTCATTTTCTTCATGAGGTCTAGCTTTGCTCTCTTTGATATTGCAGCCTGTCTTCTCTTTTTGTACTGCTGGACTTAACTTATCCTCTCTGATATGCTATATGATTTGCTTACTTATTATCTACTGCTTTCTTATAGGATGTAAACTCCATGAGATCAGGCATATTGTGTTCATTGATGTAATCCAAGAGTATGAGTGGGGGCAGGGGCAAAGAGAGAGAGGGACAGAGGACCTGAAGCTGGCTCTGTGCTGACAGCAGTGAGCCTGCTGTGGGGCTAAAACTCACAAACTATGAGATCATGACCTGAGCTGAAGTCAGACACTCAACCAAGTGAGCCACCCAGATGCCCCTCAACATGTATTTTTTGAATGAATAAATAAACAAACCTTTGAGAGGCTAGCCTTCCCAAGGACTGAAGACTGTGTTAGAATTATAGGTACGTCCTCTACTAACAAATTATCTCAGAAAAGTTGGGTGTTGTTTTAACCGGGTTTCTGGCCAGGATCCATAAGTAGCTTCTTTAAGTGGGGTAGACACTTCTAATATTATTGTTAAGCAGAGGAAGAAATCAAAGCAGTCTTAGGACTTGAATCAAAGGTTGTTGGCTCTAAAATCCATGCTTTAATGCTATATTATACTACCTTTTCTGTAGTACACCATAACTTGAAATTGTCTTCTCTCCAGACAAGGTCACTTCCTGCTTCTGCCTGATTTGGCCTTTTGTTTAGTTGCCCTATTCCTGTACCTCTACTTTTCTGGGAGGGAGCACAGATAACTGTCCTTTTACAAGTGGGAAAACTGAGGCCCAGCCATTTTTATTAACTTGACGCTATCACAGCATTCACAGATAGCAGAACTGACCCTGGAACCTAGGAATTCCAAACTCCACAGCTGAATACCCATACTGTGGTGTCTTTTGTTTTGCTCCTCATTCTTGTCAATAAATTTGATAAAGATATGGAATAAATGGCAATTAGATCAATAATAGTAGTAACTGGGGTAGAGGGTGTTGGGTAGATGGGGAATGGTCACCAGAAGGTGACTGGGATAGAGAATGGATTCAAAATCATGGAGAATGGTGGAAGAAGCAGAGTGTTTTAGACTTGAGGGAATTCAGGGTAAGGTTAGGGGCATCTGGAAACTCCCGATGTTTGAATTTCTATTTGGAAGTGTTAAGAGGTGGCGTGAGGTCCTGGAAAAAGCATGGGATCTGGAGAGATGCTCTTCTAGGAGGGGGACAAGGTCTGTGAATTTGAGTTTTCCTATCAGTGCAATGAACACCCACTAGGACCCACTTTGCAGAGCTGTGTCAGAAAAACATGTATGAAAGGAGCCCAGCTCCTCATGCCCCGTGAATGCCATCCACCAATAATATGGTAGTGAGAAAGTCATGATGAAGACTACAATCTAGAAGACTGGTAAACCACTTTGGCAACTTGATGGGGATAGTTTCAAGGACTAGGTTAGAGGACATGTACCACCATTCCATTCTTAGCTGTCTTGTTAAAACCAATGTAGTTTAGCATAATGACCTTGATATCTGCAATATTTTGGACAATTCTACTTAATTTGGGACATAGAATGGAAGTGGTATTATCTTCTACATGACAGAGGGTGTAGCTAGGATGATTAGAAAGGAAACATTTATCATGCATTCAGATGGTTCTTTTTATTATAGCATACTTACACTATGTGCAATATTCTATGGCTTACATATAATCAGTAAATATTCTATCAGCTATTGCTCTTCAGGAACATGTGGAAAGATGAACAAAGAAAAGCCCCAACATCACAGCATGACAGGGTCAGGGAATTTCAGAAATGGAAAGGACGTTAGAAACGGGTTTATAGTGAAATTGAACATCTAGAGGAAGGATTTAGAAGTCTCCCCGGAGCCCCTTCTGGCAGTCTGTAGCAGTCTCCCATCTTACTAAAGTGTCACATTTGGCACACGCTCCTGGAGAACCAGCAGACTTTTCAGTCTTTTTCAATTAAATTCCACGATGCTGTCCCTCTTGCCAACCTGATGTTAATTTGCCTCCCGTTGCTGCACCTTCAGTGGTTTCCCATTTCCTTTAGGATAGACTCCAAAGACATTCACAATCTGGCACCAATATACCTAAGGCTGTTACTTCCCTTCATATGTCCTCCTTTCCAGCCTTGCCTTGGTGTGAGCTCAGGTTTCTAAGATGGTGGTGGGGGGGCACAGCATTCTGGGGCTCTAGAGCCCAGGGGCCACATGTATCTGTGGGGGCACTGCCTTCTCTCTGCGCTCTGGGGTTCTACTCCTACCTCTTCCACACTTCCGTGCAGGGGAGCTTGTGATGAGTAGGGAGTGAAAGTCATAGTAAATAACCGTGAGCCTCTGTGAATGCAGCCAAGATTAGAGAGACTTTCACGTAGCAGCGATTCAGTAACCAGTGAATCCTGTGACTGGCCCATCCTTGTGTGCACAGGTTTATTTGATCTTTACAGAAGAACCTCTCCTGTAGTGAAAACGGCCCACAAGTCCTTCTATGTCACCTGTCTAAGCATGCTTACCTCCACCGCCCCTCATAGGACAACACTTTCTCCCTTCCTTGAAGTTCAGGCTGGCACAATGTGCTTCTTTTTTTTTTTTTTTTTTACAAATAGTTTATTGTCAAATTAGTTTCCACATAACACCCAGTGCTCATCCCCACAAGTGCCCTCCTCCATGCCCACCCCTCCTCCCCCCACATCCACCAGTCCTCAGTTTTTGTCAGCATTCAAGAGTCTCTCATGGTTTGCCTCTCTCCCTTTCCCCCACCATTTCCGCCCTTCTTCTCCCCCTTGGTCCTCTGTTAAGTTCCTCCTAATCCTCCTATACGTGCACACATATGATATTTGTCCTTCTCTGCCTGACTTATTTCGCTCAGCATAACACCCTCAAGGTCCATCCATGTTGCTACACATGGCCAGATTTCATTGTTTCTCATTGCCATGTAGTATTCCATGGTATAGATAAACCACATCTTCTTGATCCATTCATCTGTTGATGGACACTTAGGCTCTTTCCAGGTTTTAGCTATTGTGGAGAGTGCTGCTATGAACATTGGGGTGCATGTGCTCCTATGCATCAGCATTTCTGTATCCCTTGGGTAAATTCCTAGCAGTGGCACAATGTGCTTCTAATGTGATTCTTTTTGCCACTTTTCTTAGTGTTCTTATTTTGTCACAGGAGGCTATTGATTCACATCAGAGGAAAAAAACACAAAACAATTCATTTCAGAGTCAAATAGGACTAGATCAGCACTACCCAGTAGAGATTTAATGTGAGCTACATGTATAATTAAAACGTTTCTGGTGGCAGGTGAAATTAATTTTAAAAATATTTTATTTAGCTCAACCTATCCAAAATATTGTTTTGGCACATGATACTAAAATATGATCAGAAATATCTTTCTTTTTTCTCTGTTCCAACTTTTAGAAGTCTGATGTGTCTTTATGCTCAGAACACATCTCAATTAATTCTTATTCCATTTCAAGTGCTTGGTGGCCACGTGTAGCCAGTGGCTACTGTACTGACACAGCAGAGTCTGCAGTCCACAGGGTGTTAGCTCTAGAGCCATGTGGGGCTGAATTTGAATCCTGGCTCTGCCACTGATAGGCTGTCTAGATTTAGGAAAATCCTTTTACTTACATGAGCCTCAGTTTTCTCACCTATAAAATGATGATATTATTACCACAAAGAGCTGTTGTGGAGATAAAATGAGATAATACATGTTCTGGTACACAGTAAAGCTTTAGTCTTAACTGATGTTATTAGTTAGATCTTAAGTTTGAACATTTATTTGCAAGACTAGTGATGCTATATTTTCTTGCATCAATTTTAGTCATAAATATCTGTGGGTGATGAAGACAAGTTAACTTGTTTTGAGGACTTAAGTTGGTGGACATTCTTAAATTTAGCACTCATCCATGAAGCTGGTTTTAAAAATGTTTCTTTTGAACATTTTAAAAATGTTTACTTATTTTGATAGAGAGAGAGAGTGAGCAAGTGGAGGAGGAATAGAGAGAGAGGGAGAGAGAGAATCCCAAGCAGTCTCTGTGCTGTTAGTGCAGAGCCTCATGTGGGGCTCAATTCCATGAACTCTAAGATCATGATCTGAACTGAAATCAACAGCTGGATGCTTGACCAACTGAGCCACCCAGGAGCCCCTGAACATTTTCTTATGTTTTCAAATAGAAAAGTTGAAAGAATTATACAGTGAGATCTGTATACACACTATTTTGAGACCACAATGAATTATTTTGCTGTTTGCTTTATTAAATACCTATCCATTTTTCTATCCTTCTATCCATTCATAAATCCATCTTATTTAATTTTTTTTATTTGAGAGAGGGAGTGTGTGTGTGTGAGTGAGGGAGATGTGCAGAGGGAGAGATATAGAGAGAAAGAGAGAGAGAGAGAGAATATTAAGTAGGCCCCAACTCAGTAACTCAGTGCGGAGCCTAATGCAGACTTGATCCCATGACCCTGGATTCATTACCTGAGCCAAAATTGAGTCAGATGCTCAACTGAATGAGCCACCCAGGTGCCCCTTACTTCGTTTTTTTAATTTGGTAATTATTACAGCCAATGTTCACCTTGCAAAAATTAAAAAACCCATCAAGATGTGCTAACCATGTATGTTTTTGCACATATTTCAGAAAGTGGCCAAAATAGTGACAACAAATATGTATGAATTTAGATGATTTGAATAATACAATTAATATAATTGATGTACTATAATATTTAATAAAGAAGATACAGGTTCTTTCCCAACACCCATAGAAATGTTATGACTATTATTACAAATATAAGAAAACACACATGCTATACTTTCTGAAGGTAATAACTACAAAAAGAGAGTCCCTCCAAACTGATCCACTCTGAAAAGAAAAACAAAAACAAAACCAAAACAAAACAAAAAACTAAGTCAGTGTTTCAAACAACTCTTGACTATAGAGAATATCAATTACAAAATACAGATTATTTAGAAATAAATACCACCAACAGCATGACATATTATGTCTAAATGCAACTCAGAGGAGTGTTCCTGCTTTTAAATGTATTTTAGGAAGGAGTCATTAAACAACAAACATCACAAATTAATGAAGATTGACAAGTGAAAAAAATTAAAAGTATCATAACAGATCAACCTCTTGACAGTAGTTGAGAGAAAAAGAGAGACAATATTAGGACTGAAGAATGAGAAGCTCAGTGTGGTTCATGAAACGTAAAATATTTACTTTAAAAAGAAAGCTTTTAAAAATATACTTAAGTTAGCTAAATGGAAAGAACACATTCTGGGAAATTAAGTTTCTACATTTGATTCAAGAAAGCTCCGAAAGATCCCAATCATTGTGGAAGAAATAGAAAAAGGGGTCCAAAAATTACTATGAAAATAGTCACCATCTTAAAAGAAACTGATACTTTCTGTCATTTAAACTGTTCCAGAACACAGGAAAAGCTGAAATAGTCCTCATCTCTTTCTAAACTGTGAACATAAGCTTGATCCCATATTGGAAAAAATTGGAAAAAGGAACAGTATGAAAAGGGAAATGTATAGGTTAATCTCACTCATAAACAGAGATGCAAAGTGTCAATTAAGATATTAACAAATCAATGCTCTTAGATAGTAGTAAATCCTGAGGTGCCTGGGTGGCTCAGTTGGTTGAGTGTCTGACTTTGGCTTGGGTCGTGGTCTCAGAGTTTGTGAGCTCAAGCCCCACATTGGAATTGCTGCTGTCAGCTTAGAGCCTGCTTTGGATCCTCTGTCCCCCCCTCTCTCTGCCCCTCCTCTGCTCTCTCTCACAAAAGTAAATAAACATTAAAAAAAAATAGTGAATGCAGACCAAGAATGGTTTGTCTAAGCCATGCAAGGATAGTTCAACAAAAGGAAATGTGTTAACATTATTCACCATGTTACAAAGGTGGAAACAAAGTAACTTTGTGATCCCCTGAGTGGATGCCCAAAAACATATTTGAGATGCTGTAAAACTGCTCAAGGGCCACCAGTGAGTGAAGTGTTTGAGAAGGTAAAGAGATGTACTAAATGGATGTGACAATGGACCTTCATTGTTTCCAAGAGAATACATGCTTATAGGGTTAAATTAACATTATCTGTAAGCCCTGAGTCTCTGAGTGATTCTGCCTAAGTTGGTTAAGATATATTTCACTCTTTCTTCAGCTCTTTATTTATATCTTATGAATACTTATATTATTTTAGTGAATTTTAAACAAAAAGGTATAGGGCCCACAGCTAGTATCACCCCAAGCTAGACGTGGGGTTACAGGTTCCTGCTATTCCAGGAGGTACATGCTTCTGTGCTAATGGCACTGAACCTCCAGGTGAAGTTAGGTGAGCTCTCATTCCAAATGGAAGAATGTGAGCAAGGCCCCAAACCCTGCGGTGCACATGGTCATACTTTGACCTTTCTCATTAGGTGGGGTAACTGGAGGATTCATACAAATGATGTTTTAATCATAGCCTAAAGTTATTTAAACCAGTCAAATGCCCTTGGGGATTCTTCATTCTGTGTAGGGGTTTTTATAAACTTCCATGATTTTTCACCTAATTCTCCCTTGTTTACTTTTGTTAAGACATTGCAATATTTTATAATTTAGACTTTTTCACCTTTGGAAATAAACCAGACTTGGAAAGAAATCTTTTGTCAGATTTTGGATGAATTTAGAAAGCTGTGTAATTTGGCTGTGTAATCAAGACTGCTAATTTGAGGAAGTACAATAGATGGAGCACGGCCTGGGTCTGGGCCTGGGTCAGCACTGGCCCTCCTGACCTGGTCTCAGCCTCAGGCACAGTGAGTCTGTGGCCTTCTGGGCCGCATCTCCATTTTGAGCCCAGTGGAGCCATCATCTTGGATTTTCATGCTACCCGGCGGTGTAACACTTGGCTGAAAGGGACCACATGAGAAGCCTGTTAATCTCTTTGGATATTTAATTAGATCAGTAAATGATTTCTGACAGAATAGCTCACTGACCACGCTTCAGGCAGAACCAGCCGGCTCGCATGTGGAAAATCTGTCTCAAAGGATCAAAGGATGTGTGTAGTGGGTCCAGTTAATTAACTATCCAGTGTTTGCATCCTGAAAAACTCACTCAGGGACACAGCAGACGCAGTGGTTAACTATTCAGCATTTATTACTATTAACTGTTAACTATTCAGGATTATTATAGCATTTACTATGCCCACATTATCTCCTGAATTTCCCCCCTTTTCAGCCTTCTGCCATCTGGGGGGAAGGTGAGCACCCATCCCAGTTCTCGCTGCAGGTAGGTGCCAGCCCTGTCCCTGGCCACACTCTCCGGGGACAAGGGTGCAGAAACTTAAGTTGAAATAGTGGGACCTCCTCTAGGCAAGAATGAAGAAGCATATAGTCTGATTTTTACAGGCAGCCAAACCGTAGTCATGAGAAGATGGAGCAGCGCTGTGGGGGAAAGACAGAAGCTTAGAGCTTCATGACATCGGAGAGTCCCTGGGTCAACCAATTCTAAAGCGGTAATAACTTGGATTGCAAGTTGCGTGCTTTGATTATTTTTAAGCCAGGCTGAGTTGGCTTTTCTCTTCCATGCATGTTTAAAGCTCTTGAGTAATACAGGGTGAGAATTATGCTCTGTAATTTTCTGAGTATAAGATTTCTATTTCCTTTCTTGGATGCTTCCACACTGACAGCCTTAAAGTTTTAAATCTCTCATACGAACCATTTCTTCTTTTGACTTGCTTCTTTTTAATAGTATTTTTTAAGCCCTGGATGATACAATAATAATATATAATAATAATAGCTAGTATTTACTGTGCATTTTCTATTTGTTGGGCACTTTCAGAAGCATTTTATGTGTACAGCATTTCCTACTGTCAAAAAGTATGAATTTAGAAGGAATAAATTTGCTTTCTGCCTATTACATTTTTCCCAAAGGGAATAAATATATCAATGATTGCAAGTGTGGATAGATTTAAATTCTATGTAAATATTTAATAACTAACACTTACTCTAACCTTCTGTTCACTTGGCCCCATAGTACTCTGTCATTTCCCCATTTTAAAGAAGATGACTAAGGTATAGAGAGGTTCCTGAGGTCACATTGTGAATGACAGGGTTGGAGCCAGGTACAGTCTGTTTGGTCCCAGGGACTCTGCACTTCACTGCTTTTCTGTGTAGATTTTATAGGACATGACTGGGCTATTGGTCTTCCTCCAGGAGATGTCACAGGCAGGCTGAGCAGAGAAGTGAGTTTTATGGTAAAGATCAGAAGTAATATTTCATTTTCTCTTTGTAATTGAAAACATGATTAATTGTTACAAGTCCCCCTACAGCACTATTTTGAAATAGCAAAAAGTAATGTGTACACTTCTGAACTGGGGACAGATTATATATTATTTGGATTCTTTATGTCTTCGTTTTTATATACTTGAACTGTTAAAAATGTGTATTAAAATAGATATGTTAAAACCTCCCTAGGACTCTGGTTTATTCTATTTTGTCCTTATAAATCCTGTAGGAGTTACTATATATGTTGACCTCTGATGTAAGTTGGACCTGAAACCACAACGAGGATTGATGTTCTTTTTGACTGTGCTTCCACATCATAACGTGACTCTCTTTGTGCCGTTCCATACTCCTCCCTAGAATTCTACATTGTATGTTGGGTAGAAATTAAAAAAAAAACAACTTAGAATAAAACTACAGAAGATTTTTAATTACATCTTTAGTAACAGACTGGGAGCAAAAAGCACAACTTGGTTTCTTTAAGAGACTGTTTCTTCCTCATTTGTTCTTCATTTGCCAGCAAGAAATTAGCAAATAACAAAAAAAATGAAGACATAGAAGGCCAAAGGGAAGGCAGAACCTTGGATATCTCACAGATGGAATGGTACTGTGGGTGCTTTGGGGGCCCTCAGAAGGAGAGGAAGAGAAAGCAGGGGTGCCCTTGGGAAACCTGAGGTGCAGTGGTCCATTCTGGGTGTCTGGCATGAGATTTTCCTCTTCTCATCTGGCTGTAGTTGGGGCATGAAGTGATGTCCAGGAGGCTGGGCCACCAATCTGACTCAGGCAGGGGCAGGCATGTGCCTTCTTAACTGTCTGTGGGGCCCCCTGCCATGTCCTCTACCCACCAAGTTGTCCCTGTAGCCGTGTGCTCCCCTGGCCCTGCTGTGCCCTCTGCCCCTGTGTTCTCCCTCTGCAGGCCCCTGAACCTCAAAGATTGCCCTTCTTAGCATTACACATCTCTTCCCTCCCTACTCTCTGAGGCTCCTCAGGCCACAATCTGTTCTTAGCACCTAAATACTCTTTCATGTAAATGGACTTATCCTTCTTACGCATATATTTGTATTTTCGCTTATGGAAATAGCTGTCTACTTTACAATTTGGATTTACCATTAGCTATATTTCAGACTACTCCTGATCCAAAGGGGCAATCCAGACAAAGTGTGGTGAAGAGAAATGGAGGTAAAATGAATCAAGAATTTCCCAAGAATTTCCCAAAAAACCGCTTTCTTGCACTGTTTGGTATTAATATCATGACCTCTGCTTTCCTTAGATTTGCATTTGTCTCTCCTTTGACTTACAGGTTTTCTGAGATTTCATTTTAGGGATCCCTGTTACAGTTGGACTTAATTTTTTTTCTACCAAAGTATTCATGACTCTGTGCCTCAAAATGATTTTTCCTGGTATGTCAAAATATGATCTTTTTAGTTGCTGTTTTTGTTTAAAGCCATGGTAACATAGTTGAATTACTGTTGGGAGTAGCCATTTCGTAGAACATTTAAAAATATTGAGCCAAATCTGTTTGACATAGCACTTTACAACAGTAGGATTAAATCCTCTTTGACAAATATTTTAATTGCAGAAAAATGAAACTTGGGGAGGGGTCTGGAGAAGTTTTGGCAGATGTCCCTGTGCCTGCTGTCAGATGCTCACATGGCCGTGAGGAGTTCTGCTAAGCAGGAGGTTCCTGGCAATCAGAGCTGCCGACTTGGTGCGTGACTCCTGCAGTCTCCTGAATCTTTCTGTGCCTCTGTTCCATCATGCAAGGCAGGACACACTGGGGCTCCACTCCTGAGTCAGGTCAGAATGAACTGACAGCCCTTGGTGAGGGTGTGAAGAGTATGAGACAGGATTCCCCCCTCACTTCTCCAGCACACCCATCCCCTACATAACTGTTAAGTCTCTTATTCAGAATTGCTTCTGTGCCCATGCATTCAGCCTAAAATAAGTTAGTTGTCACTGGATTCAAAGTTGTTTTATTTTATTTTTAAAATTAACATACCAGTAAGAGCGACACTTTGGGGAGTGTAATTCTACGAGTTTTAACACAAATATACACTTGCCGCTATCAAGATACAGAACTGTTCCACACTCCAAAAACTCCCTGGTGCTGTTCCTTTATAGTCATCCTATAGGTCACCAGTCACCTGGCACCTACTAAAGTGTTCTCCATAATTATCATTTGGGCATTTTGAGAATGTTACATAAATGCAATGACAGATGATGTAACCTTTGAGATTGGCTCCTTTCAGCATAGTACCGTTGAGTTTCATCCAAGTTATTGCGTGTATTAATTCAACCATTGAAGGACCCTTGGATTATTTTCATTGTTGGTGACTATGAATAGAGCTGCTGTAAACAGTCATGTATAGGTCAAGTTGTTTTTAAGAAGTTCTTTTTTAAGACATTTCTTTTAAAGAGGTTCCTTTTTGAGTATTATTGCTTCCTGTGGGGATTTTAAAACATGGCTACAAATTCTTTGACGCTCTTTCCATGAGAGGTGGTGTCTATGGCCCTTTCCCTTGGATCTAAGTGGGCTGCTATGAACAATAATATATAGCAGAAGTGATGCTACCATTGACTGTGAGACCCAGTCATAAAAGGCCATGCAGTTTCTGGCTCATTTACCAAAGTACCCAGGCTCACAATCCGGAGGCACCATTGAAAAGTCGGCTTCCTCTGCGATTGCCATGCTGGAGAGGGAGTGTGTGGGAGCTCTGGCTGACGGTTGCAGCTGAGCCATGCCCCCATCTTTTCCAAGTTACCAGATGTGTGAGCGAAACCATCTTGGTCCCTCCAAAAGAGGCCACCTGCCAGCTGAATACCACAAGTGACCTCTGCAATGCCACGTGGAACAGCAAAATCACCCAGCCAATCTGCCAAATTTCCTGAGCCAAGAAATGAGGAGATATAATAAAGTGGTTGTTGTTTTTACCCACTAAGTTTGGGTTTGTTTGGTTCACAGCTGTGGATCGTTTGGAACACTCTCCAATGAGTATTTAAGCTTCACAGGAACATGGATTATGTCCCTTGACAAACCTAAAACTTTGGACCCAATGGTGCTCAATAAGCATCATTTCTAATTTTTTTTTAAAACTATGATTTTCATACCATGCTTAGTAAAGCTTCTTGTAAACATTGGGTAGGGTAATGACCAGGAAGTGGAATTACCTTGATAATTACCTTGGTGATAAGAAAATTATACAGTAACTATCAAATACTGTTAAGTATGTTACTCATGGACTCACCAACTGCAGAATCAGGAAAGGGGGTTAAAGGACCATCTGGTTTGCCCCTGCATCAGGCAGGTGGACAGTGAGGCCCAAGTGGGGAAGCGGCAGCAGGTGGAAGGACTTAGAGCCTGATGTCTGGTTTCTGACTTCAAGTGGATCAGTCAAGGCCTCTGCTCACAAATGTGGATGCATGGGAAAGAGCCACTGGGTGGCTCTGTGAGCCATCACTTAGGCATGAGGAGGGGTCTAGCCCTGCAATCAAAGCCTCTGACTCAAATAGTTAATGTAGAAAACAGATGCATCTTTTCTGGTCACAGAAAGCGCTTAGGAGCTACTGCTTTGATTAAACACAACCGTAGGCAGTTATGAAAAAGGAGCAGTAGAACAAAAAAGTGTTCTTGGAAATTAAAAAAAGTCCACAATGGTGCAGATTAAATGAAAACTCACTAGTGATAATGAATGACAAATGGACTCTATAATCTGAGGCATAAAAAAGAGAAGACCTCGAGGGATCCTCACAGATCAGATAAAAAACAAAAGGTGATAGAAATTAAAGGAAGGATAGAAAGTGAAGAGAGACCTGATTTTTTATGCATTTATTGACAAATGTCTATTGAGGCCCTCCTCTTGGTCTTCACATCAAGTGGGCATCAAGAAGTAAATAAAACAGAGGACAAAATATCCCAGCTTGCTTGGAGCTTAGATTCAATGAGGGATGGAATGGGGTGGAAGAAAGAAAATAAGCATATAAATAAGCTAAATTATATAAAATGAGGAAGAATAATCAGAGCTCTGGAAACACAAGAGAACAGAAAAGAGGAGAGAGAGTCAGGTGGGGTGGAGGGAGCAGCTGACAATTAAAAAAAATTTTTTTTATAGTTTTTATTTATTTTGGAGACAGAAAGAGACAGAGGATGAGCAGGGGAGGGGCAGAGAGAGAAGGAGACACAGAATCTGAAACAGGCTTCAGGCTCTAAGCTGCCAGCATAGAACCTGATACAGGGCTCGAACCCATGAACCATGAGATCATGACCTGAGTCGAAGTCAGACACCCACCTGACTGAGCCACCCAGGCACCCCTGCAGCTGACAATTTTAAATAACATGGTCAGGTAAAGCCTGGATCTGAAACAAAAGGGTAAGGAAACAAAGCAGGAGGAGACCTGGGGGGAGCCTATGAAGACCCTGAGACTGGACCTAAGACCAGTGTGGGTGGACCCAAGATAAGCCTGACAGAGGAGTCCTTGGGGATGCTGATGGTGAGGGAACTTCAGGCCATGGTAATTATTTGGGCCATTTTAAGGACTTTGAGAGGGAAAGACATTGAGGGATTTTCAGCAAAGGAGTGACATGATTTCACTTAAGCTTTAAAAAGATTATTCTGGCTGTTGTGTTGTGACTAGATTGGAGGGGTACGTGGGTGCAAGGGCAGAAGCAGGGGAAGATGGAGGGGTCTCACTGAATGATTCAGAGAGAGATGGTGGTGGCTGTTGGGGTTTGGACTGATAGTGGTGGAGATGATGAGAAGGGGCGACAGTTTGGATTTACTTTATTTACTTATTTTTAAAAATGTTTACTTATTTATTTTTGAGAGAGAGAGAGAGCAGGGGGAGGGGCAGAGAGAGAGGGGGAGAGAGAGAATCCCAAGCAAGTTCTGCACTGTCAGCACAGAGCCCAATGCGGGGCTCAAACCCACAAAGCATGAGATCATGACCTGAGCCAAAATCAAGAGTCAGATGCTTAACTGACTGAGCTACCTAGGCACTCCCTCCCATTTTTTAAGTATTTTGGACAAAATGATTTTTAAGATTTTAAGGCACAAGACTCTGGGAAGTTTGTTAAACAGTGGCATTCTTTTCCATCCTGGCTTCCTGTCTGTCCCAGACCTGGGCCTCTTATGTCAGCTTGGCATCTGTCTGGAAGCTGGAAAGAGGCCCAGACCCAGCACCCTG
Organism: Proteles cristata cristata; assembly: GCA_017311185.1. Lineage (NCBI taxonomy): Eukaryota > Metazoa > Chordata > Mammalia > Carnivora > Hyaenidae > Proteles > Proteles cristata. The sequence goes on from JAESUZ010005475.1 coordinate 2,394,121, forward strand.
GGTCCATTCACTTTATTATTTTTTTTCCTAAAAGAAATATAAGTTCCATGGCCATATCTCTCACTCTGCAAATAGCTCTCATGCTTGAATGTTTCCTGCTTTGCATTGGGGGTGAGTGGTCCCAGGAGGATACACAAGAAAAGGCTGTAGACTGGCCACTCAACAAGAAGGAAGGGCCATGAACTGCTAGAATTTTGGAGGCATTAAGCCCCTCCAAGTCCTGAGACCTATTTTAAAGATAAAGGAATATATACGATGGTTCCAAGGAAACTGAGCCCTGAAGGATGCGCTTACCAGCTCTGGAGGAGAATAGCACTGGCAGTCCTGAGTTCCCGAGACCTGGCATCACTTGTGCACACGGCGTTGGCACTGAGAGCTGCCTGTGTGTAGATGGTTCACGTTTTCCTCTGTGCATCTTAGATGGCCCTCTAGCTTGCTTTCCTCTGTCTCCTGAGGCTAACTGGGAAGTTTGTCTCTTTAGCATTTATCTTCTGTGTGTTGAAAGAGAGGTGGGAGTACAAGCTTAGGAAACCTTGAAACAAAGCTTTAAGGAGAGCAATCTCAACATTGTTTAAAACCGAGCTGAATTAGACTCCTGATAGTGTAAAAGTCTTGCCAATTCCCATTACAACATACATTGAAACAAGCCTCTCTTCTCGTAAATGTCTTTTCCGGGTCCCACCAGTCCTGTCTGATCCCTCTCCCCCTTGACCTTCTGCCAGTGTCCAACTGTGAACCCATAGAGCCGTCTGCTTTCCCCTTCTTGCTCACCTGCGGCTGAGGGCTGGTCGAGGAGATGGGAGGGTTACATTCTCCATGCAACGACCAGTGTGTGGTCTTCACGCTCCACTGCACACGGGACTCTGGCTGGCAGCCGCTTCCATTCCTCCCCGTCACCTTGCCCCTCATCTTCCCCATCTCTGCCACTGCTCACACCTCCTGCTTCATGTTTGATGAGGGTTCCTTCAGCTTCCTGTCTCTGCTTCTTGGCTGTTCTCCCCATTCTTAGGTCTCTCAGCAAAGGTGCCTCCCGCATCCAGGAATAGTTCCTTCATCTCGGATCTTGACACCTCACCTCCTTTCTCTTAGATATTTCATTTCTTCTTATATTTAGCCCCTTGCTTTCCCGAGTCCTCAATTTTTCCTTCTTTGACCCCTTCTCCACAGCATGTACAAGCTTCAAATACCAACAGCAGCAAAAGGGAGAGGGGGGAACAAAAATGCTCTTGCTCTGAAGCCTGTGTGAAAGCAGTTTCTCTTCTCAGTGAAGCTCTGGCAATAGACCCTGGCATATGTTGCTCCCCTTCCAGTCTTTCCTTTAGACACTCAGTCCAGCTCCTATTTCCCAAACCTCATGGGAACCAGGCTGGCATTCATGCCCCAATTATCAAAGTGGTTGGGAGGTTTTCAATCCATCTCTCACCTGTTCTCCTTCCAGAATCTGGAGGTGTGACCTTGCCATTCTCTGACAATCCTGGTGCTGCTCAGCATAGTGGAAAGAACTCATGTTTTGCAGTAATTTGAATCCCAGCTCTGCCATGTAATAGCTGTGTGATTATGGACTAGTCACTTAACGTCTCTGAGACTTACTTTGCTCACCTACAAAATGAGAAAGATAGCAACAATGGACAGTCTTTGGGACGACTGGATGAGGCATTAGAAAGAAAGCTCTTGACACACAGAAAGTAGTCCACTGCTAATGGCTGTAATGCCTACTAGTCTGTAATGCCTCTCTCTTTCTAGAACTAGGGATGTTTCTTCTTCAGTAGTCTCTCCAAACTATGTCTTCTTCTCTGCACCCAACTTATACATATCTTAATTCTACAAACTGTAGGAACATGTGCTCCACACAGCTCTGCTTTCTGCTAATTTATCAAATGCTCTTTCTGAGTAACTCAGATGTCCTGGATTTTTTCCTACTATGGACCTTAATTCCCTGATCTTCACAGGAGCAAGGCCCAGTAGAGACCTGCATTGGACTGTCCCACAGGAATGGTCAAGACTGAAGTCATTTCCTTCCCTGAAATCTGCTTCTTCCTATTCCCGGTTTCAATCAGATACCACCTTGGCTCTGGCTCCTCAGCCCTGACATTGTCAGGCTTGATGCCTCAGCTCCTTCACCCCTATTATAGACGGTCTTTGAAATTCACTCCCCTTTAAGAGGTCTTATGTTATTCTCCTTTCTCTATTTATATTTCTACTTCCTTAGTTAAATTCTTCAAGATCTTGGCTTTTGCAAGAGGCATTTCCTCTTTCTGACCTGCCTTTCTCTTTTTCTCTGCCCAGCAAATTCCCACCTGTCCTCCCTGTCCCTGCTCAGTGTCCTTCCTGGGCTCACAGGTCACCCTCTGCACTTGGTGTCTCCTTGTCTCTACATCACACGTCAGTTTTGACAGTCAGTCCTCAAGCAGCAGGAGCCAAGCCATTCCTGTCCCCAATGGCCTCTGTTCCCAGCACACATGTGGCCTCCTCAGGGGTTCATGGAATGAATTAATGTTTAGGAAAATAAGCCTCTGAGTAGTGCGTCTGTCTCCAACAATATTCAGTAAAATAAAAATTCGATTTGCTAAGATAAAGGCTATCTCTATGAACTTTGACCTGTGATATTAGCATACATGATAACATTGTCTGTCAAGGCAGAAGTGAAAGCTCTATTTTCATGAGCTTCTGGGACCTCCAGTGATAAATTTGCTCCAACAGTTTGAATAAATGATGCTCATGTACTGAAGTCCAATTCTTTTTGCTAGGAGAGAATCCCATGCAGCCAAAGGCCCTTTCTGGCAGGGTTATGCACAGTGAATGGTGAAGTTGTGATATGGACACTATACTCTGGTAGGGAAGTGGGTCCCTGACCACTTAGAGCACATGCTGTTAACTCCAGGGCCCAGACTTCATCAAGTCTTATCAAAGGCAGGTTTTAATCTTGGACCTTTCCTGGGTTTCCTCCTACTGTGGACATTCTCAGGCTGACCTTCCTCCTTCACTGAATCCCTTCCCCCAGCCTCAGCCTGCTCTGGCCTCCATGCTTCTGAGACCTCCTCTTTTTTTCTCAAGCATACTTTCAACCTGTGGGATTCTTCTTGCCAGCTGCATAGTTCATGCAAGCGATGGTTTTGGAACAGTCAGCCCTCAGGTGATAAGCAGAGGGCCTGGGAGGAGGTTGGGGAGCATGCATGGCTGACTGACCAGGCACTGATACTCGTGGGTCCCCAAGACTTGCCTTTCACCTCTTCTCTTCTCATTAGCTCCCCTCAGGGCCCCTCAGCCACTCTGGGTTTTACCCTTGGTGCCCATGGCTCTGCCTTAGCGATTTTAAACAGTAAAAATGCATGCACAGGGAGATTATTATAAAGAAGGCATAATAAATACCTTGACTACGGTCCCACTGAACTATCTTCATTCCTCAGAGGAAATAATTTGATCACAATATGAAGACACAGTTACCATGAAATGACAATGATTTCCAGGGAAATCAGCATGGCAGTATGTGTATGTGTATGAGTATGTGTATGAAGAACTTCCAGTGATTAAAACCCAAGAAGGAAGCAAGATCAGCAAAGGGTTTACCACAAAAGGTGTAGTCCTGCCAAAGCAGAACCACCCAGTCTGCTACTTGAAAAAAAGAGTTAAAACCGGAGCAGTTTTGGGCTTCTCCAAACCCACATGCATATGCTAGGAGAGCTCACATATGCATTTTGTGGGTCCACAGCATCCTTTCTTCCTCACTTTGGGTTTAATTTTTTCTTCTGGGTTTAATGGTTCTTTAGTTGAGAATAGAAGAAAGGTGATAAATGAGAATTGCAGTTCCCCCCCCCCCTTTTTTTTTTCCTGATAGACCTTTCCCATCAGGATAAGTGGACTGCTCTTTCTCTAGAACTAATTTCTTGGGGGGATATCTAGGCTTTTCTCTATTCTATTTCCTTAAATGGCATTACATTGGAAGACCTTTTGACTCCTTGCAGTTACTCAGCTAGTCTGAGAGAAACTCCGATCCTGTCTGTAGGTTCACATTTGTAGCTCAGTGGCCTCAACCACAGCCTCAGCTGCCTCTAGGTTAACTCAATTCAGACCACTTTCTACATTACCACTGGAATGGCGAGACACATGCCTGGGGGGTGTCACTCTCCTGTTCTTGTCTGTTACTGACTTGCTTTCACCTGTGTAATAGCCTTCAGACTTCTGAGCACGGAGTTCAAGGGTCTCCACCATCTGTCACAGACTCCCTTCACGTCAGTCCCTGCCTCTGAGAATGTTCTTGTTTTCCCGCCTCACCATCTGAAGTGCTTCCATCTTCAAGTCCCACTTCCTCTATAAAACACACTGACCTCCTTAGACCGGCCTGTTCTAGAATTATTTATGGGTGTGCTTTAGCTCTTCCAGCAGTGGGAGGCCTCGATAGTAGGTTCTGCTGCATCTTATTAATTTTTAATTTCCCCATGGCTGCTAGCATGGGGCCACGTGTGTGTGAGTGTGAATGAGTGTGTAGATGTGAGTGTGTGAGTGAGGGAGTGTGCGTATGCAGATGTTGATTCTTAGCCTCAGTCTTTAAAACTTTGAGGAAAATTAGTTCTGACTCATCAGGTTATTCCAGATAAATTGAAAAGATCTCAACATGCTTTTCTTTTTCAATTAAAAAAAATGTTATTTTTAGTGTTTATTTTTTAGAGAGAGTGAGAGAGAGCATGAGCGAGTGAGCAGGGGCAGGGGAGAGGCAGAGAGAGAGGGAAACACAGAATTCAAAGCAGTCTCCAGGCTCTGTGTTGACATAGGGGCCCAAACCCACAATCTGTGAGATCATGACCTGAGCTGAAGTTGGACACCCGACCGACTGAGCCATCCAGGTGTTTTTTTCTACATGCTTTTTCTACAACCCAGCGAATATTTCCAAGAGAAAAATAATATCATTCACACTTACTTTTTCCATTTGCAACATAGGGGAGCTTTCTGGTAAAGTTTAATGATAATTGACTTGAGGAAAGAAATCTATTATGTTGATAAAATTACATTAAGCTGAGAAAATTTTGTTTTGATTTATTTTGAATCCAAACATCTAGAAATAAAGATGTACAAAAAAATTTCATGCTAATTCTGCATTATGGGGTGGATATCTTCCATGATTTCATTGATCTATTATTATTTAGTTAAAAAAACACATCTTTTAGCATACAAATCTTATCATGTGTCATGTTCTAAAATAGAGAGAAATGTTCCCACACAGAGATGTCCTCCTTAGGCCAAGTGGTGAGGTCTTTCTTTGCCTGCCTGTGTGGGTGCCAGTGTTCTCCCAGATGGGCACCCTCCGCAGGCCCGTGGCCGCAGTGTGACCTGGCTGCTGGAGGCCCTCACTGGTATGACCTGCCAAGCTCTGAAGGAACCGTCACTGTTCAGGAGAAGCTCTTTGTATTCTATTTCTGGGCTCCCAGGAGCCAGCCCTCCTTTTAACACCTGCCCTTTGGCCTTCATTGCATTGGTTTCTCCTGTCAAAAGAATTTCTCTAATGCCTGAAAATCCCCAATTTCACCTCCAGCACATATAGCTGCTGACATCTGAGAGGCTTTAATGTCCATGTGAAATGTGATAATAAGATTTGAGTTTAATAGAATTGGTCTTTTATGTGACTTTATCTGTGTTAATCAGGACTCAACTCCAGCTCACACCCTCAGGCAAAGTCAGGCCTCTCCTCCCCAGCCTCTGCCCACTTCTCTGCTCCACTCTCGTTTGTGCTGACTTACCCTTTCTCTTTGAAGCTGGGAGGGGAGGGCGTGGCCACAGGTGACCACGCTCATGTCATGTCATCCCCATTAGCAAATCTAGAGGAGAGAGTGTCTCTCTCACGTGTCCCAACAGAGGCTGCAGAACAAGGTCTCTGACTGGGGGGAGGGCTGAGGGAGGAGTTTGGTCCCATACCCTCTGTGGTTCTTCCTCAAGGAATGAAGGAGTCTTTATGGAACAGGGAGAGAGTAGGGCTGTGGGGCAGAGAGAGAAAACGAATGCACCCATGCCTGCCACATGTTACAAAATGTTCTCAAAATCCCGATATTTCAGTGAGCATTTTGTAAAATTATTGACTTTAAATGGGGGACATTGGAGTTTCCCAAGCAATGCTTCTCCCCTGGACAGGGTTGAGCCGCCCCAGGCCCACTCTGCATATCTTACTGATACGTACTTTTTGGGGAAGGGTCAGGGTGTGCCCCTCCACCGAGACCCTGAGGTAGTGTCCAGCACTGAGCATTCCTCCGAGCTGGGGGCGCTGGGAGAGGAACAAACCCACAGGGCCTCATTCTCTGTGGTACTCCACAAACTCTGGGCATTGTTATTTTGCTACTTCGGGCCAGTGCATTTACTACCAGGCGTGTGCACCTAAGTTGTCTTTGTAGTGTGTTCATGTGCACAAAAATCAGGGTCAATTGTGTGCAAGTCTCTGCATGTGTGCTGTTTTGGGGTCTGCATTTGTGTGTCTGTGTGTCTGTGGTCCTTGAGTGTACATGTGAGAGAGGATGTAAGAGCCGAACCAGTGTTTAGGTTTAGACGGTGTGTGTGAATGTATCTGAATGGCCGGGGAAACGACATTCCTTTACTTACATTTACTAATTTTGTCCTTAATGTGCTTAATTTATGAATCTGCCAGCTGCCGTCCTTCCTGCTCCCCCCAGCCGTGCAGAAGGCAATTTGGTCCAGCTGTCTTGCTGGAATGCACTCTGCTCTTCTTGAACATGCTTTATTATTTTTATTATTAGAGTTTTTGGAAGGTCTTGTGAGAGAGGTGCTGAGGTTCATCGCAGATTATTTTTAATAACAGAATTCTAGAGGGAAACGGAGAGCTGTGTTTTATTGGCAAGCTGTCTTCCCCATCTTTAAAGTAAACACGACCCTGCTTTCTACATTATTTAATGTGTCCTCTTTCCCTCGCCCTTTTAATCATCTTCCAGATGGACTCATGAGGTCCAAACTGACGGGTATAGACCCCTCTCTGTGAGCACGTGTGCCTTGGGACCCCTGTGGGAGAGGGTGCATCCAGCCCAGCAACTCTAGATTCCGAATCTGCCATCATTCAGGGCCTCTGTGGTCTCCACTTTGAACAGCCGGCCCTGGAGAGCACCTGCCTTTGGCCTGAGTTGGTTATGTGTGAAGTGTAGGAAGAATTAGAACTTGGGTGGAGGAGGGTACCCTCTTATCTAGAACAGCTTCTGCTATGCTCTGGTGACAGCCTCTTGGTCCAAACTGCCACTTGGAGTGCACACTAAGGGGCACTTGCTTAGTTGCAGGCATGGTGCTAAGCCTACGTGTGTATGCGTAAAGGAATCCAAGCCGAGCCCCTCTACCGCCCCTGAAAATGTTGATATGTTGATATAATTGACCCAAACCTCAACTCCTCAAACTGCAATAAAGACCTGGCCGCATCTGTGGGCATGGCTGCCCTCTGGAGCCACAGCCCTGCACCTGTGACAACTTTTCTGCTCTGCCAAGTTCATGAGCTGTGAAGCCCATTTGCCACTGTTTTCTGCAAGTCCACAGGCAGCAGGCATCTCATGATTTCTGCACTCTTGTACCAAGGGTGTGAAGTCATGGGCCAGGCCTGCTGCTGCCCCTGCCCCTTCTGCCCCTCTTTCTCACTCCCATCCCTGCTCAGCCCACCTCCCAAACCTCAGACACTCAGCTTTTACCCTTCCTGGGCTTAATAAGAAGTTTTTCTCAATAAATAGGAGGAATTTTGAGCAACACATTGTTCTGCCTAACTACATATATAAAGGTCTCAGACAGGGAGGTGTTGGTTCTCAAGCTTTTTTTGTAGGACGCATGACTCTGAAGAGAAAAAGCTTATGGTCAATCCTTTCAGGAAACTCTTCCCTCAATAATTACAGGATTCCAGGAGCTGCCAGTGAAGAGCTCAATACACCTGTTTCTCCAAAGCCTCTCTTTCCATCCTTCCCCCTCCTTGTCTTTCCTTTTCTTTTCTCTCCTTATCATAAAAACGTTAATGCAAGTTCCCTGTGTCACGACAAATTCACGAAACCAGATCATGCAGTTAGTCGGAGAGCTTGCAAACCACTCATACTTCAGCCACCCTCAAAATTCTCGAGTGTCCAAGTGCCAGGATCTGTGTGAAGTGTTGAGGGACAATGGCTGCCCTTGACAGGAGAGATGGATCTCTAAGGGAGGGAAGATGTGTGCACAGATGATCATAAGGGAAAGCATGGAATGTACCAGGAAACCAGGGCTTCAAGGAGAGTCCTCCCAGCTGAGGCTCAGGCCTGGCTCTCTGGAGAAGACAGAATTTAAGACATCTTTGAAGCTTGGGTGGGATTTTGATAGAAGCCTGGGGAAAGAGAAGGGTGGCTGCTAGTGGTCCAGCAGGCAGTGGTGCAGCCTGAACTCAGGGGTAATGGGAAAGTAATACACTGCATTTATAGTAACTGGAGGGTGACAAGGAGCGAGCCCTGAGCGGCCACTGGAAAGGTGCTGTGTGATTGCAAAGCCTAGGGTTGTGCCCATGTGTGTATGCAGGTGCTTGACTTACTTAAGGTTAAATGTTTCTGGTTTTATTACTATCGGGGACATTATCTAATCCTCTCTGTCTCTATTCACACTTAAATTTCTCTCCCTTCATTTTTTCCCCCATAAAAATACTTTTGATAGATGCAACAATTTCATTGTTTTAAAACAGTAAGATGAGAGACTTTTCTTGCTTCCTTTTATTATGGGTTCGAACTTCTGTCTTGGAGCTTCTGTGGTGTCTTAGAATGTAGGAAGTTGCAATGTAAGTATTTTTCTGGTGTGTGTCTGTGACATGTGAATGGGCAGCTCAGAGGAGTGGGACATAAATTAGCATGGAAGGTGTGTATTAGCAGGTGAACCCTCCTCTACCTCCTCCACCTCCCCCCACATGCTCACCTTTCACCCCCTGAACTGAGCGGGGGATTCTCAGAGCTCCCAGAAGTCTCTCTCGCTGCTTCAGGCACGATATTTAACCCCTCTTTAATGTGTATGTGGAATGTGCTATAAAATAACTAGTTGCAGTTGCAAATGCCCCAAGAAAGAATGATTCTTTCCTGAAAGCATCTGCAGAATCCCTCTGTCCTGACCGCTATAGGAGGTGGAACGGGAGCAGGACTGGGAACCCTCGGAACTCTGACCGTCACTGTCACAGGCAGGCCGGGATCCTGGAGAGCGGGCTGCCCTTGGGGGCTGGCATGTTCACTTGCACCTCTCCAGGAGTAGAATGGGGGGTAGGGGCAGTTTTTCTTCCAAGGACTCATTCTCCAGGGCAGAGGAGGTCGGAGTGACTGGGCACGCGTGGTGGGACCCCTGGGCTGGCTCAGTTCTTGGAGTAGGAGGCTGTTCCAGGGTACTTTGATGGCATCCTCGCTTTCCGCCTCTCCTCCGTTCTCCTTGCTTGTTTTCCCTGATGCCCTGAGCAAGGGAAATGGAGAGGCTTATTCTCACCTTCCTCTGGCCCTGCTGCCCTCAGCCTTGCTGAGCAGAGGAAGGTAGGGTCTTCTGAATTCTGCCTCTCTCCTGTCATGGCTGCCCCCAGACACTGCCCTGCATTCTCACTGGCTTGCCTGTGCTCAGTAAACACATGTGGGGCCTGTGTGTCTGCTGACCCGGGGCACGGACATCTGGAAGCCACGTTTTGTGAAGACATGGGGGGCCCAGAGAAGAGGAGTCTTAGGGTTCACATGACCCCATCTGAAAGTCTTGAGGAGGAGGAGCCTTGGTAAGCACTAGGACCAGGTGGCTGGAACAGACCTGATGGAAGCAAGGCTTGTGGTCCTGCTGGGAAGAGGGGCCTCAGTCCCTGGATGCTGAGGAGTTCCCTCAGGTGTGGAGCCTCAGATGTGGAGATGTTGCAGACGGGCCAGGAGGGCATGGCTCCAGAGTCTGGGTCTTACATCCTGCTGCCCTGAGGCCCACACAGCAGTTCAGTGGCACTCCCAAGCCCAGCCGTTACCAATACTCTCCTGAGGGAAGATGCAAGACCTCAGAATCCTTGATGGCCAATATCAGCTCCACATGGAGTCCCTGGGCCCTGACTCCCTCAGTTGACTCTTCCTGGGCAACCTCCTGTCCACCCTGGACTTATCTCCTGCCTTCCTCCTCTTTTGTGACCCATTATATCCCAACCCCTGACCAAAATCCTAGCCTGGGTCCAGGTCAGCTTCTGGTTCCAAATGTCTCAGCCCACACTGAATTTGTTTCTACTTTCCTTACTGAGAATCTGTTGTGTGCCAGGTGGGAGAGTCAAAGAGAAGGCTAGCTGTGGCCTGAGGCTATTTCAGCCCCACTAATCTCTCTTCCAACTTGTCCTTAAAATACACTTGAAAGTACAGAAAATGACCAGAAAACAACGCAAAAAAGCCACAGGAACACCATCAACAATAGCTAGCCTTGGGAGGGATTTCTATTATCTTCAGCAACAATGAGACAGATTCAGAAGCACAACTGATGACGTTTTCATTGTTAGTGGCTCATTTGGCCAGAGATAGGTAAGAAGAGGCCTTGGTGCCCCCATCTGCCAAGATCTAAAGAAGCTGTGAACCCAGCAGAGTATTGAATAGCACCCCATCCCTGCCTCTCTGCCTATTGCGGTCTGGGGGAGATAAGGGGAGAGCCATGAGCATGTCACAACAAATCCTGAAAGGTGTGGCCCCAGGAGATCAATGCTGCAGATGAGGCTGAGGGAGAAAGAGCATCATTACGTCTTCTGTGTATTGTATCTGCTGGAAGAAAACCAAACCCCTCCCCACATTTATGAGGGCATAAATTGCCCCTAAGTATGTCAGAGAACCTGAACCATCCTCAGCCCACCAAATGAGTACCAGCCACCAAACCACTGACATTGGGACAGGAGCATGAACCAACTTAGCTCTGCAGAGGGCATTCTTCAGGGGACCAGGGGATCAGGAGAAAGACAAAAATGGTAAAACTGTGATGCATACCTATTGTCAAGGAGATGTTTATGGAGGATGAATATACAAAACAAAAACCGAAACCAGAATCTCTGGAGAATCAATGAAAAAACTCTCAACTGAATACCCAGACTACATTTGAAAACACAACATTTGAACAACTTATTGTTAGGAGGAAATGAAAAATAATTTAAAGATCACTATTTCATGATCTTTGTGAATTTCAAGAATATGTGAGGTTATTAAAAGAGATCAGGGGGATGAGGAAGCAACAGGCTGAGATATGAATTCAGGAAAAGAATTCAAAGAAACATACGTATGACAGGGCTAAAATATATCAGTGTCGGTAAAGGGAGGAATTGAACCAGCAGAAAAATGCTGTAATGTTGAGGGCAAACTTAAATTGCTCTCCTATAATTCACTGAAAAAGGGATGAAACTAATAAGAAATGTAATAGTTACAGAACCTAATAAAAGAATCAGTCTTTGAATAATATGGCTTATTGTGAAGAAGAAATAAAAACACATGGAAAGAAGCAATACCCAAAGATACAATGTTTGAAAATGTCTCTGACCTGGGAAAATACATCTGGTTTGTAGACTTACTTAATAATGATATTTAAGGCAAATCTGCTATGAAAAACCAAAACCCAACCAAACGTAGATACATCCTTGTAATCTAATCAGTGAATAAAAAAAAATTTTAATGTTTGATTTTGAAGGAGAGAGAGAGAGGGAGAGACAGAATGCAAGCAGGGGAGGGGCAGAGAGAGACGGAGACACAGAATCTAAAGCGGGTTTCAGCTTCTGAGTTGTCAGCACAGAGCCCAATGGGGGTGGGGATGGGACTTGAAGTCACTGAATCGTGGGATCGTGACCTGAGCTGAAATTGGATGCTCAACAGACTGAGCATCCAATTTAAAAGTAGGTATAAAAGTATCCGATCTGAGCACACATGTTGCTCAGAAAGAAACAAAACACCCATCAGGATAATGTACGATTATTCACTCACAGCAGTGAATACACACTGTGTCACAGCAGTGTTGGAATACAATGGGACAACTTCTAACTTTTCAAAGAAATTGTGTTTATTACCCTAATTTGACTTTTATATATTAAGCCAAAACCGTTTTTATATGCAAGTGTTCTGAAAGTATCCAAAACCTTCTACTATTTGAACTGAGAGCAGAATCAAACATTAAGAACTCCGGGATGGAGAGGTCAATTGGTAAATGTTTGCATGTTATCAATTTGAACGGAAGAGCCAGAGATCAGAAGAAAGGCTAAGGATACAGAATAAATAAACTATCACTTGATAACAATGGCATAGTTTTTGAATTCTGATGGGAGCCTGCAGACTGAGAAGTCTTTCTGAGCTGGCAGTTTAGAAGCCAGGATGAAGACAAATAGAATTCCTGCTTTTATGAGGTACACATTCTAAATAATGCACTAGAAAACAAAGGCCTTGATAGGACCAGTTTTGGATAGTAATGAAGTCACAAAGAAAATCGCACAAGGTAAATTGATGGAGAAGAGTGGAGCCACTTCTGGGTCGCTGGATGGCAGTGGTCGAGACCTCAAGGAGGTGATAGGGTCAGAGTCAAAGGTATCATTCCCAGCATGATCCTGGTAAGGGACATTTAGGTAGCCAGGACAGTGAGTACAAGGCCCTGAGTGGGAAATGAGGCCGGCATTTCCTTGAAGGAGAGAGGAGGAAGTCAGTGCAGCTGTAAGGTGGTGGATGCAGGCAGAGGAGCGAGGTGAGGGCTGATCATAGAGCCCTGGGTGCCAAGGTGAGGCGCGTGGATTATATTCTTACAACCACAGGATATGGTTGAAGGGAGGTCTGCACAGAAAAGTAGTGTTCTGATACCATGTGCAGGGCAGGCTGCAAGGCCTGCACAGATTTGGGGAGCCCAGGGATTGGGATTAATTGATCGGGGAATGGGGAAATGTAGGCCGATGTGGGTTATGCTCTGAAGTGACAGACCTTGCTTCTGGTTTGAAGGAGAGACAGGATTTTGTAAGTTTTTTAGCCTTTCAGCCTGAGCAGCTGTGGTGCCATGTTCTGAGATGGGGAAGTAGGGAGAGAAATCTGTTTGTAAGGGGTGAGGAGTATTCAGGTTCTCTTTTGGATATGCTAATTTGGAGATGCTAACTGGGTATTTGGATATGAGTTTGGGGGAGAGGTTTCAGCTACTAATGTCACTTTGGATATTACTAGCTTGGTATTTTAAGCTGTGGGATTTGAGGAGGGCCTGGGTTTGAGCCCTACTTTAATCCAATGTTTAAAGAAGGAAGAACAATAGAGCCCAGCAAAGGAAGCTGAGAAGAGACAGGCATTTGGGAGGAGCAAAATCAAGAGATGACCATGTTACAGAATATTTTCAGTTAGAAATGTATTTGGTTTCTAGTAACAGAGATAAAACATAATAATACCTGGAATCAGATACAAGGGTATTTCCCCTCTGCCATGTGAAAGGTGAGGTGTGTGTCCAAGGACAATATGGTGGCCCCACAGATATCAGGGACACAGGTATCTTCTATCTAAGTCTTGCTACCCTTAGCCTGCAGCTTCTTCTTCAAGGTCAACTCAGAGCCTGTAGTGGCTGCTGAAACTCCAGCCATCATGTTTGTATCCTCACACCTAGAGAGAGGAGAGATAGGAGAACAAGAAAGACTTGTGCTACTTGTCAATCTCCCTGCTAACCTGCTTTCCTGGAAGTTCCACTCACAACATCTGCTTATATCTCTTTGGCCACCTCTGTTTCAGGGAGGTTACATAACATAGTTTTTCTGACTCTTAATATCCTCATTACAAAATGGGGGAGCTCTTCACTCATTTGTGTTTCATTTTCATGTATGCACCCGTTTATTTGGGAACTCTATCAAGCATCAGGAAGATACTGCTTAAAGCACTCGGGCTTGGTGATAGGAGTAGTCACCCTATTCCTGACCACTGCTGAGCACTGACCATATGACAGATTAGGTGCAAAGCGCTCTATGGTTAGTACTTCACTTAATTCTCACCATGACCCTGTGGGCTGCTTTGACTCTCATTTGCTGCATGAACACAGCACTCCTATTGGGGGTGAGCCTGGTGGTGTGCAGTTTGGTCAGGTCAATACCTGTGGGGCCAATGCGGTGGGCCTGCCTTCTCCCACAGACCGTGTCACAGGCAGGCCTTGCAGACTTGCTGACGACGGGACAGCTCTGTACAGGGTGCAGGAAGTGTCGGAACAATGAATTGCTGTAGCCTGGAGGTCTGGGCACGCCCACGGAGATTTCCCCTGTGTGTTCTGGAATGTTTAGTATGGTTGACCTTGCCAGTGATTTATGAAATACCTTAAAAATAGTTTTTACCTAGAGGTAAAATATGGCCCTGATTCTTGTATGTACAATGACCATTGTGCTTGTTGATGACTTCAGCTACAGTTGTTTGAAATCAGTATTATATTCACCCGGAATACTTAATAGTTTCCCCAGCAAGCACTGGGCTTCTGAGGAGAATTTCCTCTGGTGGTACAAGGAAACCATTCATGTCTTACCCTTAAGAGGTGGTGGATAAAATTATCCTGATTATGAAGAAATTGTCCTGTGAATAAAATCTGCTGATTCTATTGTGTAGATACCCTAATTTCTCTAAGTCTGACCTCACTCAGCTCTAGACTTGCTCATACTTGCTCTGGGCTGCCCCCTGATATGGTCAATAAGAGGGTTCCTTTCCACCAAGTCAGGCCTAGTCTGGCTTTGGCTTGGACCTTAATCTTCCTAACTCTATTCCTGAGCATATGGAAGGGAACTGTTTTAATTTTTACATTACCGGCAGACAGAAAGGTGGCAGCCTCCAGTGCTACCTTCATTCTGCATTTGGGGCTGGGCTGGTCCCTTCTTGTCCGTCAGATGGGCACTCCGAGGGCCATCACCCTTTGCTCTCCATACAGAATCAGTCCAGAGACTGGGAAAGAGAAACTGCTTGCGGTGCAGGAGGCCACGCAAGGCTGGTGCTCAAAGGCAAAACTAAGTCAGGGACCATTTTGTTTTCATGGACTCCAGGGAAAATGGGTGAGGGAGCCAGCCAAGATGGGACTCCAGATCGTAACCTTGCCAGTCACTGACTGAGACTTTGGGCAGGCCACCTAAGTTTACCTAACCTCTCTAGTGTCACTTTATTAAAAAAAAAAAAGTTTCAATTTTTTAGAGCAATTTTAAGTTGACAACAAAATGGAGAGGGAAGTACAGAGTTTCCTATACATCCACTGTCCTCCCCTTCCCGCCCCACCCCTCCCAGCCTCCCTGGCATGCCTAGCCTCCTCCCCTGCTGTCTGTGGACATCCCCACCAGAGTGCCGCGTTTGTTATAAGCGATGAACCTAGACTGACACATCACACCCACCCAGAGTCACAGTGTACATTCTGATGCTGCACATTCTATGGATTTGGACAAATGTATAAACGATAGGATCTACCATGATCATATCACATGGAAGAGCTTTACTGCTCTAAAAATCCTCTGTGCCTATTCATGCCTTCCTCCCCCCTAACCCTGGGTACGACTCACCTCTCACTCTCTGTAGTTTTGCCTTTTCCAGAATGTTATATAGCTGGAGTCCTACAGGGTGTGCAGCCTTTTCAGACTGGCTTCTTTCACTTAATAATATGTATTTAAGCTTCCTTCGTGTCTTTTCCTGGCTTGTTAGCTCACTTCTTTTCAGTGCTGAATAGTATTCCATCATTGGGTGTACCACTGTTTGTCTGCCCATTCACCCACTGAAGGGCATCTTAGTGCTTTTAGATTTTGGCGATTCTGAATAAAACTGCTATAAACATCCCCGCACAGATTTTCAAGTGTCAGTTTTCTTCATCAGCAACAACGTGGGAATTTGGGAAGTATTAAACCAGGTAAGACACAGATGGAATCTGGCACACACTGCTTGATGGCTCGCGTGTCCCTACTTCCTGTTCCTGAAACGACTATTATTGCTCCCTGTCCTGTGCTAGTGACAGGCAGGCTGATGAGGACATGGGACACAGCCTTCAAGGTGTCCTTTACTGGGAAGGTAAGAGAGGTTGAAGTAATACGACTTTTCAAAGAAAAAGAACACAACAACTGTGTTACTCAGGGAATGAGAATGTCCCTCAGGAGCTGTACAATTTATATTTCTAAGGGTTTACAAGAGCATGAAAGGAAGAACAGGCTGTATGTAGATTTACTTCACAGACCTAAGAGAGTACAAGGAGGGTACCCAGCGCTGGGCACCTGTGAACTATTGTGACTCTCAGAATCTGAAGTGTGAATTCTAGAATCAAAGAAAAAGTGACAATTGAAAAGAAACAGCATAGCATGGAAAAGGGATGGGAGGAGCCCCAAAGCTTAGTGCTGGCAGCATCTTTAAAGTGGCCTGAACAGCTGACAGCCCTCTCCCAGTGCAGATGCCACTTGCACTTCCATAAGGAATGTGGGGAAGATGGGGGAAGGCATGGACTTTCTAGTTCGGCAGATGAGTTCCAGTCCTGGTCTGCTGTGTGGCTTTGGGGGGAAGCTATTCAACCTCTCTGATCCTCGGCTGAGAGATGGCACTTTAATACCTACCATGCATGTGGTGGGGGTTAAGTGAAGCAATATTTATGAAGTACTCTGAGAAGTGTACGGTCCTGATAGACGTTGGTTGTTTTTATAGCAGGCCATCTGGAAAGGCAGAGTTGGCCTGGGCATTACTCATTGTGGAAGTCACCATCCAAGGTAACTCATTCCCACTGTTATCAATATGTCCTTAATCTAAGCTGAACACACTCTTCTGGTAGCTGAGCTGAAATTGATTTTCCTGTACACATTGAACATGAAATTAGAACATGTCTATCTCCTGTTGTATGAAATGTTTTGAGATATTTGACAGTGATAAGAGGTTCTTTCATTCTCTCTCTTGGCTAAAGCGTCCTCAGTGCCTGCAAGCATCCCTTGTGGAAGAGGGTTATATCACTTAAGGTTATATCACTTATGGAGCCTGAGATCAAGGACTTGAATTTGACAAATGATAGCATACTTATCTGAAGCAACAATATGATAATGGAAATAATTATATCTTATCATTATATTTCCCAACATTTGTTATCTCATTGGGTTCTCATTAGAGTCCTGTGAATTGAGCATGGGAGTTATTGTCATCCTATTTGAAAAAATTAAGAAGGTGATGTTCAGAGTGGTGATTTTACTTACCTGGGAAGTAGAAGGATACGGGACTAGTACCAGGTCCAGCGGTCAGGCTGCACCCATGCCCGTGTCAGAGGGCACGGGGGTTATCCCCTGCGCTGGGAGAGATCACTCATGCATGAACAGCAGGGATCAGTTCTGTACATGACACCATGATGGGCACATCATCATCTCTAAACTCTGTATCTGGAGAGAATGGCAAATATGGCAGAATGTTCTTAAGACCACTTTCATAGCTAAAAAGACACACATTCAAGTTGCCATGGAGTCTTGAGAGTGCCAGATTTACACAGAAGGTTCTGACTGGTCAGAATTTGGGGAAATGGTTGTGGTCACATAGGGTCAAGAATCTTAAACACGCCTGACGGGACTGACCATCCATCGACAGGATGGTGAAGGCATGGAAGGAACGGAGCATGTGGGAGGATTTGGGATGAAAATCGAAAGCGGCCTTCCAGCAAGTGATGAGTGGACAGGGTGACCCAAAGGCCATTGAGCCATGCATCCTCTTGTAAAGTATGTTGGCAAGGGACCCTATGAAGCAACCCAAGAGCAAGCAAACAGTCAAATAAACACCATTGTGAAAGGCCACACGGCAGCATCTGAACTGCCGCCAAATGCAGCTGGCCAGCTACACATGTGGAGGAGAACGTGCAAGTCTCCTCTGCAGCCCACGAGAGATCGAAGGCGCCAGCAGATCCAAAGTCAATACACTGGTGGCATCAGGGTGGGAGCACGAGGAGGGGGAAATGAAGGAAACAAGTGAAAGTGGAAGCATGATTTAGTAATTCTGGAGAGAACAATGCTGACCGTGACAGAGAAGTTATTTCAGGGAGGTAAGAAGAAAACAGAAGTCTTAAAATCAGAGAGGGAGGCTAATGGGGGGACATGAAAAAAGAAATGAAAGTGTAATGATTTAGTGAGTTCTGGGAAGAAAGTGCAGAGCTGAACTGAGGAGCTGATGGGATGGGTTTGGGAAAGAAAACAGAATCTTTAGAGAAGCTGAGAATGCCTGAAATGGTTCTTGAGTCATCAGTTTTGAATTAAAATTTTATATGTAAAAATTAAGTTATATTTAGCCATTGCTGACAGGATGTGCGACATCTCTGTTGATACTGTTTGCTGCCGCATGGGTTTATAAGGAGGCTAGAATTCAAAGTGAGTTGCCATCTATCCTCTACCCCCTGGGAGGGAGGGAAGTCTGGAAGTGATTAGGAAGGACTTTGGTTGCTCCAAGTTGCAGCTAAGACAAAGAAGAAAAGAACTAGGGAATAGGAAAAGAGGTGTGTGCTTCCTATGGGCTGGGATTTGAGTGGTGTAACTGGGTCTTCAGAGGCAGAACTCCAGAAGGTGGAGTGGGCAATGGAGGGGACATCTGACCTAGGAGGCAAAAAAGTGAGGGAGAAGGCCTGAGGTCTCAGGTGATGAATCTCGGACATGGGGTTGAAGAGTGACAACCTGGCTGTTCCTGGCATGGAAAGTTACCAGCTCTAAGGCACGTACATAGGGGCCAGCTTGTACAGGGATGTCAATGGCAGACTCAGCTCTTGAGCATTATTCTAAGAGGCAGGAAACATTAGAGGCATTGTAGCCAAGAGGAATCTTTATCAGGGTTGTCTTTAAGAATGATCACTGTGTGACAACTGTATGATCAGGGTTCTTCAGAGAAACAGAATCAATAGGACACACACATATGAGATTTATTATAGGAATTGGTTCATGCAGCTAAGGAGGCCAAGAGGTCCCATAGTCTATCTGCCATCTGCAAGAGCCAGGAAGGCTGGTGGTGTGACTCAGTCTGAGAATTCACGGGAGGAGGCTGATGAAGTAAGTCCCCATCTGAGTCTGAAAGTCTGGCAGCCAGGAGCACTGATGTCCAAGGGCAGAAGAAGATGGATGTCTCAGCTCAAGCAGAGAGAGCAAGTTCTTCCTCTGCCTTTTTGTTCCATTCAGGCTCTCAATGGAATGGATTGGATGATTGCCACCCACAGTTCACCAATTCACATGATTATCTCTTTCTGAAACACCCTCACAGACATACCAAGAAATAGCATTTTACCAGCTCTATGAGCATCCTTTTGTACAGTCAAATTGACACAAAAAGTTAACAATTACAACCACTCCAGTAATACAGATTCCTCTCTTCTCCCCCTTTTCAAAAATGATTTTAATGTTTATTTATTTATTTTTGAGATAGAGAGAGACAGAGAGTATGAGCAGGGGAGGAGCAGAAGACACACAATCTGAAGCAGGCTCCAGGCTATGAGTTGTTAGCACAGAGCCCAACGCAGGGCTCGAACCCACAAACTGCAAGATCATGACCTGAGCTGAAAATGGACGCTTAACCAAATGAGCCACCCAGGCACCCCTCCTCCTATCCTTTCAAAAAGCTATGTGGAGTCATAGTTCCCCAGTATCTCTGAGAGCCTAGGTCACAAGATAGATCATTCTTACCTATGCCCATGTGGATGGCACAGAGCGAGTGGAGGTGGTGGTGGGTCTCCACTGAAGTGGGGGTAGGAGGGCAGCGGAGTGGAAGGATCCAAAGGGGAATCAGCTGATGTGTAGCTGCACACACATTCACAAGTGACTGGGGTTATGCTGAGGTAATTCAGCATCCTGCACAAGGGCAGTGTGGACCTTCATTTCAGGCATTTGGTCTGGTGACTGAGAGGCTGAGCTTGGGGTGGGGATTTAAAATTATTTTTATTTGGAAATAATTTTAGACTTACAGAAAAATTGTCAAAATAGATCAGAGAGCTCCTATATACCCAGATTTCACCAATATTGACATTTCAAAAAGCCATAGCACAATGATCAAAACTAAGAGATTAACAATGATACAATATTATTAATTAAATTACAGACTTCATTAGTATTTCACTAGTTTTTCCACTGAGGTCCTATTTCTCACCCAGGACCCTATCCAGGACACCGCATGTAGCCGTCATGTTTCCTTTGTCTCCTTTCATCTCCAACTTTCTATGTTTTTCCTTTCTCTTTTGTGACCTTGATACTTTTGAAGGATACTGGTCAGATATTTGGTGGAATGTCTCTTAATTTGCATTTGTCTGAAGTTTTCAAATATAATGATATAAGCAATTGAAAACAGTAAAATAGAAAGGGATATGGCATACAAATATTAATCAAAAGAAAGCAAGGATGGCTATATTAACATCAGATAAGTAGATTTCAGCGCAAAGAAAATTACCAGTGACAGAGAGGGACATTGTATAATGATTGATGGGTCAATAAACCAAAAAGATAAAGTAATCTTAAAAGAGCTACAAAATATGTAAAGTAAAAGCTGATCAATAGACAAATCCATAATTTTATTTGGAGACTTCAACATCCCTTTCTCATTAATTACTAGGACAACTAGACAGAAAATCGGTTAAGGGTATAAAGAACTCAGCCACTCCATCAATCACCTATTATTGGCATTAATAGAATATTCCACCCAACAATAGCAGAATACATATTCTTTCCAAGGCCTACAAAATGTGTATCAAGATAGACCATATTCTAACCAGACAACAAGCCTCAACAAATTTGAAAGAATTGAAGTCACACAGAAAACATTCTCAGACATAATGGAATCAAACTAGACATGAGTACAGAAAAATGACAGGAAAATATCTAAACACTTGGAAACTCAACAACATACTTGCAAAAATCTTTTGGGTAAAAAGAAAGTCCCAAGAGAAATTAAAACATATTTATTGAGTGAGGATGAAAACACAACATATCAAAATTTATGGGGGCACAGCACTGCTGAGAGAGAAGTTTATATTATTAAATGAATGCATTAGAAAAAGGAAAAGTTGCAAATCAATAATCTAAGCTCCTACCTTAAGCTTTGAAAACTTCAGAAAGCAAGCAAAGGAAGGAAAAAATAAAGATAAGGAACAGAGTTAATGACTTTGAAACCAGAAAAGCAACAAAGAAAATCAATGAAATAACAAGCTGTTTCTTTGAAGAGATCAGTAAAATTGATAACACTCCAAAAAGACTGATGGAGAAAAAGAATGGATTCACAAATCACTGACATTAGGAGTGAAATCTGGCTCGTCACCACAGGCCGGCAGACATCGGTATGGGAATAGTACAATCAATTCCATACACATGAATTTGACAATTTAGATTAAATGGACCAATTCCTCAAAAGCATAAACTTCCACAAATCACCCAAAACAAAATAGTTCATGTGATCATCTCTATAACTTTAAGAAGATTGAATGTACAATAAAAAATCTCCTAAACAAGACATGTCCAAGCCCAGATGGTTTTACTAGATGTTTCTACCAAATGTTTAAAGATGAATTAACAGCAATTCTACATCATCTCTTCCAGAAAGTATAAATGAAGGATACACTTTACAATTTATTTCTTTGAGGCTGGTAATACTCTGTACCCAAACACCGGACAGACAGTAAAAAGGAAAAAGAAAGAAAGAAAGAACAGAAGAAAGAAAGAAGCTCTTTAGACTAATATCTCTTATGAATAGAGACACAAATTTAACAAATATTAGTAAATAAAACCAGCAATTTATAAAAAGAGTCATACATTGTGACTAAACAGGATTTATCCCATGGATATACCACTGGTTCAATATTAAAAAAAAAATCAATGTAATAAGTATAATTCATCATAGTAATAGGCTGAAGAAGAAAAATCACATGATCATATCGGTTGAGGCAGAAAAGGTTTTTGCCAAAATCTAATATCCATTAATGGTAACAACTCTCCAAAAAATAAGGATAGAGAGAGACTTTCTCAACTTGATAAAGAACATTTATAAAGAAAAGTCTATAGTTAACATTATACTTCATGGTGCTTTCATTCTGTGACAGGAAAAAAGACAAGGATGTCTGTTCTCATTACTCATATTCAACAAAATGCTAGAAGTTCTAGCCAGGCTAGTAAGGAAAGAAAAGTATATAAAAGGCTCATGGAGTTGAAAGGAAAAATAAAAACTGTCTCTGTTTGCAGAAGACATGATTATCTACACAGAAAAATCCTAAAGAATGTGCAAAAAAGTTCTTAGAAACCAGTAAGTGAATTTAGCAATGTTGCAGGAGAACTCCATAATGGAGGTGATTGGGGTTGTGAGCTCTGTGTTGATTGGTTTGTATATGAAAAACTCACTTACAGATGAGTTGTTTACTATCTCTAGAAATTGGCTAACCTTGGGAGAGGGAGTCCCTTCAGGGTCACCAAGGACTCAGATGTCAAAGTGACAATATACTGAAAAGTCATGGTTAATGCACCCTGGCCCAATGGCTTCCATTGGTTCTAATCTCTGGAATGGGGTTCCCTCACTCTTTGTTTGACTGGCTTCTTTTCATCCTGCAGATGTCAGCTTAAATGTCATCTTTTCAGAGACAGCTTCTGGAACCATAAAGTCCAGATGCTCCTGCCCACATTATGCTCTAGTGCAGAGCCCTGTTTATTTCATTCACAACATTTGTATTTTTGGTTACTTGTCTATTACACATTTGTGTTCTTCATGAGTTCAGGACCACACCTGCTGCCTCACTCATTGTTGAACCGCAGGACCTGGCACAGGAACCTGCCCATAAAGGGCATTTAATAAATATTTCTTGAATGAAAAAAAAAAAAAGAATGAGGATCACAGAGCTTAAGTGGTTTTCCAAGGAGGTAAGCCTGGAAACACAGATAAAGTATAAATAAACATAGTTTTTTGATTTCAATTAAAAAAAAACTTTTCTGGGTCAAAAATATAAACTTTTTTTTTTTTTTTTTTTTGCCATAGGGGAGGGACATGGAGGACTGGGCAAAACAAGTGAAGGGGGTGGGAGACACAGGCTTCCTGTTATGGAACGAACAAATCATGGGAATAAAAGGTATAGCATAGGGAATATCGTCAATAGTATTGTAATCGCGTGTGGTAACGCAAGGTAGCCACACTTGTGGTGAGCATAGCATAATGAATAGACTTGTTGAATAACTATGTTTACGCTCAAAACTAGTGTAGCATTGTGTATCAACCATCCTTCAATAAAATCTTTAAAAAAATTTTATTTGGGGGCTCCTGGGTGGCTTAGTCGGTTAAGTGTCCGACTTTCGCTTAGGTCATGATCTCACGGTTCGTGGGTTCGAGCCCCGCGTCGGGCTCTGTGCTGACTGCCAGCTCAGAGCCTGGAGCCTGTTTCAGAGTCTGTGTTTCCCTCTCTCTGACCCTCCCCTGCTCATGCTGTCTCTCTCTCTCTCCTAGAAATAAATAAAACATTAAAAAAAATTAAAAAAAAATTTTATTTGGACATACCATGGCCCTTCCCAAAGCCACAAAGCAATCACTGAAGCAGCTTTACCTTCATTTAGACCCTGCAAGAAGCTTCAACAATGCTAGTTGATATGCTGTCCTGAGTTCTCCTGAGTCTGAGGGAGGCTCTGTCGCTCTGGCACAGGGTATGGAAAAGGACTCCTCACCAGGCTCCCACAGTGATCAGAACTGATCACTAGAATTAGATGAGGATTTATTTGAAATTTTAGATTAAGCAAATCCCAGGGGCTCTAGAGAGACTTGATTCTGTGGGCCTGTTAGGTTTGCCAGATTTGTCAAATGAAAGTACAAGATGCTCAGCTAGATTAAGTTTCAAGTAAACAATATTTAAAAAATATATATCTCAAATATTACATGGGGCATATAATAAAAATTATTCATTGCCTATCTAAAATTCAGATTTAACTGGGCATCCTGTATTTTATCTGGCAGCCTTACCTGGAGTGGATCCCAGGAGACTGTACTCTGTAAATAGGTGCTTCAGTTAGTTCTTCTCATCACGTGAGTAATGTACTAGATTCCATTTTTGCTTCAGTTATTGGTAAGTTTTCACATTATTAATTTAATTTATGAGTCTGGAGAACTTGCCTTTGATATTATCTCTCATTGGCACATGAAACTGGAGAAAGGATTGTTTTCCAGGCTTTATAACTTATAAAGGAAATTCATAACAGGCAGAGATGAAGTCAGATTGCCTTGAGGGCAGGCAACAGGATTTACTGGCAACTGTTTTGTGGGTGGTTTGCTCCTTCTGGAAGGTTAATGGGACTGTTAGCCAACAGAAGGGAAATGTTGGAGAATCTAGAATAATCGTATGTTTTCATTGGGGTGGGTGGGTGGATGATGGCATCAATAACCAGAACTGAAAACATAAAGAAGTGGGTTGGGGGGAAAAGAAACATTAGTGAGATTATTTTTGGAGATATTCATATTTCTTTGGTTCATTCAAGTGGAGAAGTTTACCAGGCAGTTCAATGTTTGGGTCTGACATTCAGAAGAGTGGTCCGGGCTGGACCAGTTGTTTGAGCTGGATATGGGGGTCATCAGGGCGTAGGTCATAGATGAGACTGGCTGTGAATGCTGTGAATGCAGTCACCTGAGGGAAAAAACAAGGCATAGGGAAATCAAGCAAAGAGCTTGCTGCTTTTCTGTTTGTGCTGATCTTTCTCCCTCCTGAACACATTCTATCTAATTAACTCTTTGTCTTACACACAGAGTTCCACCAAGGCCTGCTATGGAAGAGCATGCCTTGTGCCCACCCACGTTCTGTAACCCCAGGGGGTTTACGTGGGGGTGGTCATTATACTGGTCCTATGGTATGTGTGATCCATGAAAGCAAGACATGCTGAAATACTGCCCTGATCTCCCACGTAGTATATGTATATAATAATACATGTTATTTAACCCAATATATCCCATAGAGTACCATTTCAACATATAATCAATATAAAAATTATTAAAGAGTTATTTTACATTTTCAGCATTATATGTTGAATTATATTAAATATGCTTATATGCTTATATGTTTTTATATATATGTTGAATTGTATTAAATAGAGCACCACTATTCAACTGCCTTTCAGTAAGACTCCGGGCTCTTCTGTGGCCCCTTTAGGCCAGAATGGACTCAGGGAGACAGACTGAAAGATACTTCTACTGGATTAGGACTGGAGCCTCCCACCATCTGGTCTTCATTTGTTTATATTAAGTCTAGAGCGCTATAAACTCTTCAGCCTCTCTCGTTCCCTCAGTGGAAACAGCCCTGGGCTGGGAAAAGGAAATAGTGGTAAGGCTTGATCCACTCCCACTTGTAAAAAGGTAGGAAAACGACTTGTTTTCCTTAACTCACAGTGTGATTGTGAGGGTAGCAGATGCTGTTGTGTGCCACCCAGATCACCCTCCAGGACTGAGGCATTCCATGTTGGCCGTGACAGTTCTCAGCGAAATCCCTTTTTGGGCATTGCCCTCTGCCTTGCCCATGGTTACCCATTTCCTGTGGGCAGCCTGCATCTAACAACTGGTTGAGTAGGAGAAGTGTATTAAGGCTCTGACCTCTGACTTCAAGAGAGAAGAATACCAAAGGGCCATTCCAGCTCCAAAGGTTCCCATAGGATCAGCTGAGCTTTTGGCTGTAATTAACTTGCAGTTCAAGTTCTTCCTCTGCCCAGTCTTGCTTCCCTCACCTCTTATAGGCATAATTCCTAAAAGTAATTCTAATAAACATTTGCATTAAAATCTCAGAGCTTTAGAGCCCATTTTTGGTGATATTTGGTATTTAGTACTAGAAATGGTCCTAGGAAACACAATGTAAGATTTTAAAGATGGACTTCAGTCTCACGACCTCTCTACCTTGAGGTGTCAGGCATATATTCTGGGTGTTCGTCCCGTAAGATTCTCTAAGTTCCTGGCTCCTAAAAAGATATGAATTTCCTTCTTGCTTTTGAAGCCACAAGAGAGAATTAGAGAATTCTCTTCTGATCATTGCTCTGTGAGCAAAACAAAAACTGGTATTTCTAGCTGTGAGAATACTAGGTCAGAAGCAAGCACAGGTATAATTAGAGACCTGCCATCCCAAAGGTGAGACTTCCCAGAAAGGGGTAGCCTGAACCGTAGGCCTTGGGTTCATTGCTCTTTTCCAGCATCTCATTCCTCCTACCTCCATTGGTTGCATTGAGTGGAACTGTGGTCCCAGTCATGGAATGACCTGCCGATTTACTGGTGACAGCTTAGGGAAATCACAGAGGTGGAGGCCAGATTGCCCTGAATGAAGAAGGACTGGGCAGGAGGTCCTGAGTGAAGGGAAAGAAGGTATAGAACACTGCCAGGAGAGTGGCAGAGTGGGTGGTAATGTCTCCTGCTATTTCTTTCTTTCTTTTTTTTTTTTTTAATGTTTTTATTCATTTTTGAGAGAAAGAGAGAGAGGGAACAATAGTGGGGTAAGGGCAGAGAGAGAGGGAGACACAGAATCTGAAGCAGGCTTCAGGGTCTGAGCTGGCAGCACAGAGCCCGATGCGGGGCTTAAACCCACAAACCGTGAGGTCATGACCTGAGCTGAAGTCGGACACTTAACCAACTGAGCCACCCAGGTGCCCCAAGTCTCCTGTTATTTCTAAGTGGTGGAGAGAGACCTTAATAGTAGCTTCCACTGAGAGGGCACTGAACCTGGAAACTGAGTATTCTTATTCCTCTTAGTATTCCTCTAATTCACAAAATGGAGGAGTTGGTGTAGTGGGTTCCTATGAGCCTCCATGTTTCTTCACAGTTGCTTTTATATTTTATTTTTTTAAATTAAAAAATTTTTAAAAATGTTTGTATATTTTTGAAGAGAGAGAGAGACAGAGCATGAGTGGGGGAGGGGTAGAGAGAGGGAGACAGAATCTGAGCTGTCAGTGCAGAGCCTGACATGGGGCTCAAACTCATGAACTGTGAAATCACGACCTAAGCTGAAGTTGGATGCTTAACCGACTGAGCCACCCAGGCACCCCTTAAATTTTTTTTTAGTGTTTGTTTATTTTTTGAGAGACAGAGAGACAGAGCATGAGCAGGGGAGGGGCAGAGAGAGAGGGAGACACAGAATCCGAAGCAGGCTCTCGTCTCTGAGCTGTTAGCACAGAGCCCGAAGCAGGGTTTGAACTCTTAAGCTGTGAGATCATGACCTGAGCCAAAGTCAGATGCTTAACTGACTGAGCTGCCCAGGCATCCCCACTCATAGCTGCTTTTGTAAATCACAAAAGTAATATGTGCTTATTGGGACAATAAAATACAGAAGCACATCAAATAAAAACTGTAAGCCTTCCAACACAGAGCATATATAGAGCTTCTTATAAACAAAAAATGAGGGTATATTATGCAGATTATCTAAAATAATCTTCATTCTACATATATGTATATCATGGACACACATCTCTGTCAGTGCTCAGAGACCTACTTCATTCTACTCGCTGGTTGTGTCGTATTCCACTGGGTGGACTTCTCAGTATGTATTTAATCATTTTCATCTTGACAGACATTTAGGCTCTTTTCTTTTTTCCTAGCTGAAATAGCATTGCCATGATCATTCTTTTGTATATATCTTTGTGCATGTATGTAAGTGGTTCTGTAGTAAAAATCCTAGAAGAGAGTTTTCTGGGTCGAAAGGTGTGTGTTTTAAAAATATTAATAGATATTATTCTTCAAAATGCTTCACAAAATATTTCACTCTCATCAGCACTGATTCATCCCATTTTTTGTTAATAAATCTGTGACCATTTCTGTTTCTTATTCTCTAAACTGGCACTGTCAACAGAAATATAAATGCAAGCCACATATGTAACTTAAAATATTTTAGTAGCCACATTATAAACAAGAGGAAATGGGTGAAATCCATTGTATACATGTATATAATAATACATGTTATTTAACCCAATATATCCCATAGAGTACCATTTCAACATATAATCAATATAAAAATTATTAAGGAGTTATTTTACATTTTCAGCATTATATCTTTGAAATGCACTTAGAGCAGACCTCAGTTTAGATCAGTTATATGTGGTTAGTGGTAGCACATGGAATAGTAAATTTCCAAACTGCCTTTACGTTTTTTGCAACTTTTTCACTTTTAATTGGGCTGGTTTTCTTATTGATTTCTAAGAACTTACTGTGTATTTTAGCCCTTTGGTCATTATATGTAGAACAATTATTTTTCTTCTCAATTTAACTTTTACTTTTGACCTTATTCACTGTTGGGCAATGTGTCTAGATTGACTAGTGAATGATTTTAACTTGTATGTACATTTTTTCTTTTTAGCTTCTGGTTTTGCTTTCACACTCAAAAAGTGTCAAACCGGTGTTTACGTTTTTATATTTTTTGTTTGAACTCTTTGCTTCTCCTAACTGTGATTATTACTATTATCTTGAAGGTCACAACATTACCTTCATTACTGATTAAAACCTGGTTGGAAGTGTGGCTTTTTGGCTGTTAGCCAAGAGAGCTTCTAATACTGAAGCTCAGGATTAAACAGACTTTAATTAAATAGACCAGCTATTGGTCCTGGGGCAGAACTGGGCTTCCCTAAACTTGAGTGAGCATCAGAATCGCCAGGAGGGCTTGTTAAGACAAAGAGTGTTGGGCTTCAGTCCCAAAAGTTTTACTGAGTAGGTGTGAGGTGAGGCTGCAGAAAATGCGTTTCCAGCAAGTTCCGAAGAGATACAGATGCTGCTGGTTTGGAGACCACAGTTTGAAAGCCACTGGCCAGTGTGCTAGAGGAACACAGGCGAAATGGATATTCTCTGTGTGTGTTGGGTGTTCTCTGTGGGGAGTTGCTCTGAAGACAGACAAGGGCAGAGCTGAACTGAACATTTTTAGTTTTCTTCTCAAGTTTCTGTTACCTGGATGGTATGAGTAAGGATGGAAAGATCTAATCATTTCATAAAAGAAGGAAAGTTGGGAGCGGGGAAGAAAGGTTCTTCGACTTTGCTAAACTTATCTGTGTGTCAACATCAGGAATTCTACAGGGTGGCTGCACATTAGAATCAGCTGGGGAACTCCAAAAATACCATATCTGGCCCCACCCCTAGAGATTCGAATTCATGGCCTAGAGAGGAGCCCTGGTCAGTGACATTTAAAAAAAAAGCTCCCCATAGTGTAATGTGCAGCCAAAGCTGAGAATCACAGCTCTACAACCTGGCAACTCCAGGCATCACCTGGTGGCTTGTAAGAAATGCAGAATCTCGGGGTGCCTGGGTGGCTCAGCCGGTTGAGCGCTGACTTTAGCTCAGGTCATGATCTCATGGGTTTGTGAGTTCGAGCCCCTAGTTGGTCTCTGAGCTGATATCTCGGAGAATACTTCAGATCCTGTCTCCCTCTCTCTCCCTCCACCCCCCACTTGTGCTCTCTCTCTCAAAAATAAACATAAAAGAAATACAGAATCTGTGGTCACATGTAGACCTCCTGAATCAGCATCTGTATTCTGATCCACCCATCTATTCTGACTCTTCTCCTTTGAGGAGTTAGATGCTCCAACAACTTTGACATGCAGGAGGATCAGCCTAGCTTTAAGGGCTTGCTGTGGGACTGAAAGATGTTGGCTGTCACCTCTTCGCAGATGGCTTACCTCCCTAGTACCAGAATTTCATATGCACTTACTCTCTTCCTCATGCTTCCCCTTTTTTATTATTGTGGTAAAATATACCCATAACATAAAATTTATCAGTTTAAATCATTTTAAAGTGTACAATTCAGTGTCATTAAGTACATTCTCAATTGTGTGTAACTACTACCACTATCCATTTCCAGAACTTTCTAAATATTTTTTTTGTTTTAAGGAATGAGGTCAGAATCCACTTTTTAAATGTACCGTTGCTAGTCACTTGTCCTAATACCATTTGTTGAATAGTCTGTATTTTCATCCATAGTTTTAGGTGGCACTTTCATCATATATCAAATTCCTATTTAGATTTGGCTCTATTTCTGGTTTTCCAACTTTTAACTACTATAGCTTTAGAATAAATTTTATAGGCGCACCAGTCTGGCTCAGTTGGCAGAGCATGTGACTCTTGATCTCAGGGTCTTGAGTCCAAGCCCCCACATTGGGGATAGAGCTTACTTAAAGAAAAAAAAAAAAAAACAGGGTAGAATAAGTTTTATTAGTTGAGATGTGTCAAGTTGCCAATATTCAAGCACTTGTTGAAATAAAAATGGCAATTTTTATTAGGCTAAACCTAATATTTGATAGGGTCAGTTCTGCATACTCCCCTTTTTCTATTCCCATACTCCTTTTTAAAATATATTTTTCTGGTTATTCTCACATTTCCTCCTGATAAATTTAGTGTCTCTTTGTCAGATTCCCCCTGTTATGGACTGAATTGTATCCCCCCAGAATTCATATGTTGAAACCCCAACCCTTCATGTGGCTACATTTGGAGAGGAGGCCTTTAAGGATGTGATTAGGTTAAATGGGGTCAGCAGAGAGGGGCCCTGATCCAATAGGATGGTGTCCTTCAAAGAAGAGGAAGAGACACTGGGGGTGCAAGTGGCAAGTGAATGCAGGCAAGAAGGTGGCTGTCTGCAAGCCAGAAACCACCCCCACTGGCACCTTTATCTTGGACTTCCAGCCTCCAGACTTGTGAGAAGTAAATTGCTTAAGCCGTGCTGTATTTGTTATAGCAGCCTGAGCAGACTAGGACACCCTTCCCCCAACATTTTACTTATTTTAATTGGGGTCATACAAATGTCTAGATCAACTTAAGGACAATTTACGTATTGAAAATATTTTGTTTCCCTTACATAAAGACACAGTTTTTCACTTAATCAAGCTTGCTTTTATGTTATTCATTAGAATTTTAAAGCTTTGTATATTGAGGGCATGCATATTTGTTCTCATTTATTTCTAGGATTTCTTTTTTTGGGGCATATGTTATTGCTGATATTTTAAATGGATTTTACTTTCTACTATATTTTACTTATTTCTAAAAGTTAAGTTTAAATATTTAGTTTTGAAGTTTTAATATTTATTTCATTATTTGTTTACAAATTTTTTAAATGTTTGTTTATTTTTGAGAGACAGAGACAGAGTGTGAGCAGCAGAGTGGCAGAGAGAAAGGGAGACACAGAATCTGAAGCAGGCTCCAGGCTGTGAGCTGTCAGCACAGAGCCCGACGTGGGGCTCAAACCCACAAATTGTGAGATCATGACCTGAGCCGAAGTTGGACGCTTAACCAACTGAGCCACCCAGGCACCCCAATTTATTTATTTTTAAAAAATGTTTATTTATTTATTTTGAGAGAGAGAAAGAGAGAGAGCAAGTGCAAACAGGGGAGATGTGGAGAGACAGAGAGAGGAGAGAGAGAGAATCCCAAGCAGGCTCCTTGCTGTCAGTGCAGAGCCCGACACAGGGCTCGATTTCACGAACTGTGGGATCATGACCTGAGGGTAAATCAAGGGTTGGACGCTTAACCAACCGAGCCACCCAGATGCCCCTAAATATGTATTAAAGACACATTTATCTATCTATCTATCTATCTATCTATCTATCTATCTATCTATCTATCTATCTCCTTTGTTATGAAGCCCAGCAACTCTGTACCTTATGCCTGCTTGCTAGAGTCAACGTTTGGCACCTCTTTGTGCTGATTGTTTTATACTTTCCTCTGTATTTCTACAAAGCACACTGTATTGCTAGTTCTTGTCTTTTCAGCTTTAGGTATTCTCCATTGACTTCTTGATGTGGAGGCTGAGATTCTAGCCCTCTCTCTACTTCCCCAGCTTGGATGAACCCACACATCCCTTCACATCTCCAAATACAGTTCCAGTCTATTATTGTTGGATCATTCAGTGTATATATTATTTTGATCATGTAAACACTTTGCAATTGAGCCGTTTCATAAATTAAGTGAATTAATTTTACTGCTTGTACTGTTTTTGATCCTGTAGTTAATAACTACCTTATCTTTTGTTTAGTTTTTCTCTGTAGTGGTTACTAATCTTACTTTAGAAGTATGTATTTCCTCTCAATATGCTCATACAAATTACTATTTTACAGAGTAGGTTTTCTCAAGGATATTGTTTCTGGAAACTTCTGACCTGCTCCACTCTAGAGAGGCTGCCTTTCAGCTTGCTGACACCACATCCTGGGGATTCCCATCACCTTCTTCTTCTTTTGGGTCTCCTGGTTCCCTTCTCTTCCTGTCTTTTGGCTTACTGCCTTATTTGGGAAAGCCCATGTTCTTGGAGCTTTCTGAAGAAGATTGTGTGGGAGAAACATTGGAAAGTGTCAAAGAGAGGCAGTACAAGGCAGGGAAAAACATGCATGTAAAATAATAAGAATATATGCCAAAAAAAGAAGGGAAATGTGGGCTCTGTGCTTCTCTCTTTCCTATGGTGTGGACTTGGATATGTTCTTTGACATCTCCATATCTCTTTCTGTATCTATAAAATGGGAATGATAATACTAACTACCTCATAGTTAGTATAGTTTATGGCCACATAATATGTGCTATATGAGCATTGGCCATTATTCTCAACCATGGCTCTGTGTACATAACATGGAATAGGGCACAAACAAGCTTATTACACACTGGTTTCATTGCAAGGTGACCTGGCTGGTCCATTTTGATGACATTTCTTTTGGTGCTGGTCATTGTCCAGAGAAGGCACTATGACCTCCTACATGGTGGCAGAAAGCCTGGCCGCCAGAAATTTGGGGCCTGAGACTGGGAAGAAGGCTAGATAGAGGGAAGATCTTAGCATTCAGTATACAAGCTTTCACTTAATCTACTTATTTTTGGTATGTTACTGTCACCCTAACCCCACATACTGTCTCCTGGCCCAGACACCTTCTTTCTTCCATTATTTTATCCTAATGTCTTAGGACAGAGAGGAGTGGTATAGAAAAGGGAGTTAGCATCTCCTGAGAGCCCACAGTCTACCAGATGCTAGAAGCTAAAATGGGTATATCATTTAATTTTTGAACCTTAACTTCATCAACTATAAAGATGGTGACAAAGTACCAATCTTGCAGATTTCTTATGAAAATGAACTTTAAAAATGTATGAGGTATCTTCGATAATATTTGGCACCATCTGTATTTAATAAATTGTATATATTATTAATATCTTCATAAAAATCCTACAGTCTAGCTAATATTATTATTTCCATTTTACTGATAGATAAAATGCTGTTTGCATAAGACAAGTGTGGGAGCCAATATCAGACCTACAGTGAACAGCAAACCCTTCCCCACATGATGATCTTACTTGTTCATCAGGGATTTATGAAGTCCCTTCACATTCTAGACCTTGGGAATAGAGGTTTCTGCTCCTACAGAACATGAAGTATAGACAGTAATCTTGTAAGTGTAATAAAATATCATAGGAACATGGATAAAAATGTGTGTGGAAGGGACTGATTTTACCTGTTTTTGGGGGGTGTGTCACTCATGGTTCACTTGGGCTAAATCTTGAGACATGTTAGTGTATGCCCACTGGAAAGGATTGAGAGAAGTATGTTTTGAGCAGGCGACTAGCATGGATAAAGGCCAAGAAGCATAGAATTGCCAGATCATTAGTATCTATGGAATGTAAAATACCAGTAGGGCATGAGAAAATTGTCTGGACTGGGCGGTTCTTGATGCCAAGAAAGGAGTTGGAATTTTATCTTGTAGCTATGGGAAACTGTTGAAGGATTTTAAACTGGAAAGTATGTAAGTCAGTTTTGCATATTTTAAGCCAAGATAATGTCACATATTTCTATGGTAACAAATCAGAAAGTACATATTTCAGAATGAAGGATTCAGTTGTGAAGTGCAGGTAGTGGTAGTTTTTCCTAGTATTGTCTGTGCAGGTGGGATTCTTTCCTGATAAGGACAGTTTGGGTATATGCTCTCACTATGTGGTACGGGATTGCCAATGAAAAAGACTCACTTCAGGGTGTGAGGACAGAATGCCAGAACCTGGATATAGATCCCCTAAATTCCTGAATGAGGAGAGGCTGGATCTGCTGCCTCAACCCCACTGCAATGATCCTAAATTCAACTTCTTTTGATAAACATTTTTGTCAAATCATATTGAAAGATCCAAAGTCCAAGGTTTCTCTGAGGGGATGTATAATAGGATGAGTCTTTCTTCATCCTGACTTACCTGTTAACCTGCTCTCATTCACTTCTTAACTCTCTAAAAATTGCTGAAACGTCTTTTTCACTAATGGCCTTTCTCTTCATTACTATAGATTCATACTGTTTTTATATCCACTATACTTCAGTATTTATTTAAGTTTCACCTTCTTGAACTTAAAGTCTGGTTTTCCTTTTTTAAAAGGTTCATTTTGTCTATAGTGGGGAGAATTGTAAGATTGTGGCCTGGAGGTGGGGAGATCTTTCCAGAGAGTATTGACTGTGTGCTCCAGGTGGGGCCCTGTGCCAAAGGGGGCAGTGGGTGGAAAAGAAGGGAAGGACCCCATGATGTCAGTAAGCTGCTCTTAACAACTTTGGCATGGGAGTCAGGGGAGAGGGAGGAGGGTAAGGTAACTACCAGATTTCGGACATGGTGGACTGGTTTGGAGCAAAACAGGAGGAGAAATGAATTTGAAGCAGAATATAAGGAGATACACTTTGGACAGTGTAAATTTGTAGCACTACTGAAACATCTGGTCGTGATACCTGTGCAGAACTGGTGCTCAGGAGGGGTGAGCTGGAAAAAATATGGATTCTTGAGTTATCAGTACATGACTCTTAGTGACATAGTGTGTCGGGAATCTATAAGACCAGCCTCAGGTCCAGTGACTCTCCAGAAGGACCTCCAGAACGCTGAAAAGCTCTTACACTCATGGTTATGGTTTATTACTGTGGAAGGCAGAGATGGAAATCAGCAAGGGCAAAAGTTGTGAGGGCAGAGTCCAGGTATGAGCTTCCTGTTGGTTCCTCCAGTGGATCCCTTCAGTGATGTGAGACAATACATATGGAGGCTTGCCAGCCAGGGAATCTCACCAGAGCTGTGGTGTCCAGGGTTTTTTGGGGGCGTCAGTCAGGTAGGCGCAGGGTGCCCACATGACTGAACTTAGTTACTCTACTTCTAGCTCCTCCAGAGGTCAAATGACCCAAGACCCACACCACAGATCACATTGTTTGCATAAACTATCTGGCATGGCCCAAGGCCCCAGAAAAACAGACACTTGTTAGGCAGGATATTCTAAGGATTTAGAGGTTCTCTTCCAGGAGGTGGGCAAGGGTCAATCATTTCTTTGGGAAATGCAGGGTATGAGGATCCCAGATCTCCTGAGTCAACCCTTTCCTGCACACATGGAGTTGGATGAAGTCTGGAATGGGTACATAGGGTAAAAAGTGAAGAGGGCCCTGGGAAGGACTGTAGACTTCTCTGGGAGAGTCAGAGACAGTGGATCTCACAAACGGGCTTGGGGGGAATGTCACAAAGATAGAAGGACATCCTATAAACAATGTTGTCTCAGAAGCTGAGGGAGCTGGAAATAGTGAGGAGACCGTCACAAATGGGACAGGGAATTCAGGCGAGAGGGTGACTGCCAAAACACCTCCATTGGATTAGCGATCAGGGGCGGGTGGCGCTGTTAACGGAATGTTTCCATTGGAGTGGTTGGGGCGGGAAGCCTGTCTCACAGCCTGGAAATGCTGGGGGGTGGAGACAGGGAACGCAGACAAATATTTGGATGCTGCTTGACTGTGAAGGGAGGTGAACGATAAGGTAGCAGCTAGAAGAGAACAGCAGGTCAAGAAGTGTATTTGTTTAACCATGGGAAACATGGGAAGACGAGTATGTTTATAGACTGTGGGAAATACGCTGGAAACAAGAATGAGTGTGAGAGAAAGGGAGGGAGAGAGGTAACTTGAAAATACAGGCAAGGAAGGCATGAGGGGAGGCAGTGCCTGGAATATTGAAGGCAGAGCCACTTTAGGGAAAAAGAGAAGGGACTGGCTGCCAAACAGAGCTGAGGAGCTTACAGAAGTCATTAACTGGTCTATTATATCATCAAGTTCAGGATGAAAAGTGGAGACCAGCTTTGAATGCCAGAGAGTGATAGTGCAGGGATGAGAAAGTGAGAAGGGTATAAGCATAGCTGATTATGATAAAGGGGCTGTTGGGGGTTGAGCTAAGCTACGTCATGGTATTGCTGCCTTGCCATCCCTTTTGTTTGGCCAGTGGCCTGCAGAGACCCTACACCAACACTAGTCCCCTCGTGCAAGCACGTACTCTCAAAAGCAATTCGAGTCAGTGGCAACTGTAAACTCCTGATTTGATTTCCTCCTCAGCCCCTGTGATCCATAATCTCTCTTTTCTCCCAGGGCCTGCATGTCTTGTGTGCCTCTTAGATACCAAAGCCCCAGGGCTTCCCAAAACCCTGCTCTTTTTTTTTTTTTTAAATGTTTTATTTATTTCTAGGAGAGAGAGAGAGAGACAGCATGAGCAGGGGAGGGTCAGAGAGAGAGGGAGTCACAGACTGAAACAGGCTCCAGGCTCTCAGCTGGCAGTCAGCACAGAGCCCGACATGGGGCTCGAACCCACGAACCGCGAGATCATGACCCAAGTGAAAGTTGGACGCTTAACCGACTAAGCTCTTTTGAATGGACCATTCCAGTCTTAGTCCAGGAACTCCAAAGAACTACACCCATGGGCACTATTAAAGGCATGTACCCTGGGTCCTGCTGCTTGTATTCTACCTTGATCTCCCTATGGGCCCTCTCAAGTTGTGCCGGGCATTTCTTCTAGGATGTGTGAGCAATAAACTTCTCCATTTAAATTTTCCTGTGGTCTGTTGTTGAATTGTGGTTCACCACTTGACACACCCTGTGTCCCACTTAACTTAGCAAAGTCATAAGATCAGCAGAGCATATGATTTTGGAGGTTCTAGGTGATGACTTCCAACAGGAGTCTGAGGTATGGTTCAGGACTGGCAGATGATGTTTGGTGAGTTCAGGTGTTGAGAAGTGTTGAAAGATGGAGCTAGAATGTGTCATCCACAGGATAATCTCTCATTTGGCCAAATCCAGGGAGTTTAGTGGAGAGGAAGGTGATTGACTGGAAGCTCCAGTGTGTTGGTTTGCTGGAAGCAAGTGGTAATGTCTATCATGTACAGTATTGCAGTAAGGATCAGAAAGCCACTCCTCCCTCCCTGCTTTCATTTCTTTGGGACATATACTCAGAAGTGGAAATTTGTGAAATGATAAGCTTCAAGGTCAGTTTAATCAAGAGTCCCTGGGTCTGTTTCTGTGCTGGTCTCTCCGTTTGGCTGGAGTCTGTATGTGAGGTTAATTATTATTATGATGATTATTTACTTTTTAATTACAATTTTTTGGTAAAATACATATAACATAAAATTCACTGTCTTAATTATTTTTACATGTACCATTCAGTGGCATTAAGTACATTCACACTGTTGTGCAGCCATCACCACCATGTATCTCTAGAATAGAGATATTTTCTTTTTTTTTTAAAAAAATTTTTTTTTATGTTTTATTTATTTCTAGGAGAGAGAGAGAGAGAGACAGCATGAGCAGGGGAGGGTCAGAGAGAGAGGGAGTCACAGACTGAAACAGGCTCCAGGCTCCGAGCTGGCAGTCAGCACAGAGCCCGACGCGGGGCTCGAACCCACGAACCATGAGATCATGACCTAAGCGAAAGTCAGACGCTTAACTGACTAAGCCACCCAGGCGCCCCTAGAATAGAGATATTTTCTATTCTTTAAAAAAATTTTTTTTCAAATGCTTTTTATTTATTTCTGAGAGAGAGAGATAGCATGAGCAGGGGAGGGTCAGAGACTGAGGGAGACACAGAATCTGAAGCAGCCTCCAGGCTCTGAGCTGTCAGCACAGAGCCTGACACAGGGCTCGAACCCATGAACCGTGAGATCATGACCTGAGCCAAATTTGGACGCTTAACAGACTGAGCCACTCAGGTGCCCCTATTCTTTTCTATTCTAATGGAGAAACTCTGTCCCCATTAAACAACAGCTTTCCTTTTCTCCCTCTCCTCAGCGTTGGCAACCATCATTCTACTTTCCATCTCTATGAATTGGACTACTCTAGGAACTTGGCAAGTGGCACCGTACAGTATTAGTTTTTTTGTGACTGGCTTATTTCAATTACCTTAATGTTCTCAAGGTTCATCCATATTGTAGCAGGTGTCAGAATTTCATTCCTTCTTAAGACCAAATAATATTCTGTTGGATGTATATATCATGTTTTGTTTATCTATTCATCCACTGATGGGTGCTTATGTTGCTTCCACTTTTTAGCTATTGTGAATAGTGCTGCTATGAACGTAGGTGTCGAAATATCTCTTTGAGTCCCTGCTTTCATTTCTTTTGGACATATACTCAGAAGTGGATGTGCTGGGTCATATGGTAATTGTATGATTAATTTTTTAAGGAATGGCTAGACTTTTCCATAGCTGCTACACTATTTTATTTTTTTAAATTTATAAAAATTTTTTAACGTTTCTTTATTATTGAGAGACAGAGAGAGACAGCATGAGCATAGGAGGGGCAGAGAGACGAGGAGGCACAGAATCTGAAGCAGTCTCCAGGCTCTGAGCCTGATGTGGGGCTCGAACTCATAAACTGTGAGATCATGACCTGAGCCAACGTCGGATGCCTGACTGATTGAGCCACCCAGGTGACCCAACTGCTACATTGTTTTAGATGCCCACCAATTATGGTCTTAATTCTTTTTTCCCCCAGCTTTTATTTAATTCTAGTTAGTTAACATACAATGTTATATTAGTTTCAGGTGAACAATATAGTTGTTCAACAATTCTGTACATCACCCAGTGCTCATCACGATAAGTGCATGACAAGTGCTAATCACCATTTACCCCTCTCCCCCCCATTCCCCTGTGGTAACCACCAGTTTGTTCTCTATAATTAAGTCTGTTTCTTGGTTTATCTCTCTCTTTCCTTTTCCCCTTTGCTCATTTTGTTTCTTAAATTCCATATATGAGTGAAATCATATGGTAATTTGTCTTTCTCTGACTTATTTCATTTAGCATAATAGTCTCTAGCTCCATCTGTGTCTTTGCAAATGGCAAGATTTCATCCTTTTTTATGACAATAATATTTCATTGTATATATATACACCACTTCTTTATCAGTTCAGCAATTGATGGACACTTAGGCTGCTTCCATATGTTGGCTCCTGTAAATAATGCTGCTATAAACATGGGAGTGCATGTATCCCTTTGACTCAGTATGTCTGTCTTCTTTGGATAAGCCCAGTAATGAGATTGTTGGATCCTAGCATCATTCTATTTTGCACTTTTTGAGGAATCTCCATACTGTTTTCCAGAGTGGCTATATCTGTTTGCATTCCTGTGGGTTGAATTCTAAAACTGTGTTCCTCCTGGTGGTAAATGTTCCAGGCTTTCCCTCTCCATGTTATGATGTCAGAGGAAGGGCGGAAACTCTTCATCCACCATTCTAAGCAGTTATGGCCTAAGACATTCAATGCTTAGGCCATCCAGGTCCCATTGGCTGAACTAAGCCTGAAAGCCAATGACGGGTAAAGGAAACGGAGAGAACTGGTGGGCTTCAGACTACTTGGCCCACCCTCATACTGGAGGTCGAGGCGACATCCTCATAAGTACACATCCTGTGTGGAGCTTCAAGTAGGGGCCGCTTATATAAAAAGTTCAGGCCTTAGTTAGATCAGGTAAAAAGGCATATTCATGTACATATGTGTTGTGAAAACTGTCTCTTGAAATTTGAATTCTTTTTAAGCTGCCACATTATTTTTGTTTCCTTGCTGAATTGAAGCATGGATATTTCTCTGACATTTGGAGCCCAGTGATGCAGGATTGTTAGCAAAAGGCCGACTTGTTTGAACACATGGTTTTCTTTATTAACTTTACAATGGAAGGGGAACTTTTGCCAAATGCCAAGACTTTTCTTCACAGTTTGTCATCTACAATGGGAGGAGAAGGCATGTTGGCCAGGTTCCCCTCGTCTCAAAAAAAAAAAAAAAAAAGAAGAAGAAGAACTCTACTTCAGTCCTTGGAATGCTGTTTGTTTATTGCTGGTGGATGGCAACTTCTTCCAGACTCTAGGCTGAAGAGTTGCATGCTTTTGAGAGGCCCAGGCTGGGCGGCCTGGGCTACCTTCCCACAGTCACCTGGATGATTTAGGATTTCATTCGAAAGAGGCTGTGGATGCCAGTTCCCAGGTCCACACGCAAACAAAGATTCGAAGCGAAAGGCCTTGGAAATAAATCTGCCCGGCTCTTTCAAAAACAAAATGTCAGCTGGTTACAGCCAACTTCCAGCCCATTTTGAAGGTTTCACTGTTAATCAGGACCTGCTCTGTGGAAATGAATGTTTTGTGAATAATCAGTCTCTGCCGCCACTCCCCCAGCCCCAGCAAAGGGAGCATGGAGCCCACTCTACGGAGTGAAGAGTGGGGTCCACTTAAAGCACTCGGCTGCTCCAGGGACTCTGGTTCCCAGCTTGGTACCTTCCTGCCTGCCACAGAGACCAGGGCCAACCCAGGGCATAATGGCCCGAGGACCACCTCAGAGAAGTGTGTGCACACGTGGGCTCCTGCTCTCCTCACCTGGGCCCAGCAGGCAGACCTGGTCAGCGTCCTGCTCTGGGGGGCACCTTCTTTTTTCCTTTTGAGAATGAAGAGCCCAGACCTTGGGATGCCCAGGTCCCTTATCGGTCTCTAGGGGCATCTGCCAGGTTGATAAAATCTGAGAGGGGCCAGGACAGACCCTGGTTCGTGTTTTCTTTTGTTCCATAGTCCTAGGCTTCCTGCCTAGGAACCCATTAGGTTAAATAGTTGCTCACCAGTCACAGGCTCTAAAGAGCCCTTGGAGAGTCTCCACACAGGGACCCTGCTGGGGCTAGTGCTTGGGCTGTAGGTGTGCAAGCCTCCTTACTCCGACCCAGGGCCTCGAACGGGGGACTTGCCTTCCGTTGGGGGGCCCAGGATGCTTTGACCTCTAAGCTGCTGACACAGTGGCCTTGGCTTTGTGTGGCTCCGGGCAGGCGGGACTTTCTTCATCGAGGCCTCCCAGGGCAGCAGAGAAAGTCCCCCAGTCCCGTTTCCCACCCTCTCAAAACGGGGACTTTGATTTCCCTGGGTGTTGCAGGCCCTTCTTGTTCCAGCAGGAGAATCCTGTGCGTTTGATCTAAATCGGGTCTCCTGCTGGAGAGACCCAAACAATGTCAGTCAAAACAGTATTAACAGGAAACCTGTCTCTTAAGGCCAGGAATGCAACCAAAATAGCTCCAAGACGTTCATTCTGATAGCAGCGCCATTTGGGGGAGGCCTTTACCTGAGGGAAACAGTAAGTGGAACTCTGCCCCCAAATACTGTGGCCTGCAGGGCCTCGTGGAGCATAGTGGGGCGTGGGGCTTGCTGGGCTGCCTGGCGCACCTGAGCACGGAGAAGGGGGCATTCCAGTGACGTGCCTGAGTCACCCGGAGAGCCACACACGCAAAAGATATGTTTTCACTGAGTGAACTGACAGGTATTTTTGTTTGATGGAGATCATTGAGACTTTTAGGAGGAAAACAAACTCTTATTTTTCAAAGTGCTTAATGCCACTGTGGAATACTTATGAACCCAAAACACGACAAAGAAAAAAAAATCACTTTGGGGCACCTGGCTGGCTCAGTCGGTAGAACATGTAACTCTCCATCTCAGGGTTGTGAGTTTAAGCCCCATGTTGGGCGTGGAGCCTACTTAAAAGAAATTTAAAAACAGAAAAAAGGGGCGCCTGGGTGGCTCAGTCGGTTAAGAGTCCGACTTCAACTCAGGTTATGATCTCACGGTTCGTGGGTTCGAGCCTGCATTGGGCTCTGTGCTGACAGCTAGCTCAGAACCTGCTTCAGATTCTGTATCTCCCTCTCTCTCTGACCTTCCCCTGCTTATGCTGTCTCTCTGTCTCTCAGAAATAAATAAAACATTAAAAAAAATTTAAAAAAAAGAAAAAAGAAAAAATCGCCTTTAATCTTAAAATACAGAGAGAACTATAGTGAATACTTTGTGGGAATTTTCAATGTTTCTTTTATTCATATGCACATGTACTTTTTAGTAGTTTGGGGGCCTCCTGTTTTAGTGTTTTCACCACCTATTTTCCTCTTGCTACACGTAGTCACTGCTGTCAGTTTCCAAAGATATTTCTCTACACACACAAGCAATTATGCATGTGTGTGTGTGTGCATGTATGTACATATGTATTTATGTATTTATTTATGTTTTCATATGCAGGTGGAAGCATAGGAAAATAGTTTTCTGGATCTTTCTTTCTCTGTATTTTTTAAAACTTGACATATATCTTGGAGAGACTTCCATTCAGTATGTATGGATCTGCTTCATTCTGTTAAAACGTTGCCTAATAAGGGTGCCTGGGTGGCTCAGTCGGTTAAGTTTCTGAATTTAGGGGCGGTTTGTGAGTTCAAGCCCTGTATCCAGCTCTGTGCTTACAGTTCAGAGCGTGGAGCCTGCTTCAGATTCTGTGTCTCCTTCTTTCTCTGCCTCTCCCCAGTTTGTGCTCTCTTTCTCAAAAATAAATAAACATAAAAAAAACTGTATTAAATGTTGCATAATATTCCACCTTATGATTGTACCACAATTTATTCAGTCCCCTATTATGAATAGTTAGATTGTTTCCACCTTTTTGATGTTTAAAAAAACTGCCATTTCTCACTCCCTGGAAGCGGCATTGTTGGGTCGAAGGATTTCCCATGTTGAGAGCAATTGCCAGCTTTCTCTCCGTTCCCCCTGCAACATGTGAGGGTGTCTGTCCCCACACTGGTGATCACACAGGTTGCTCTCACAATTTTTAAATTTTGCTAATCTCATAAGTGGAAAATATCACTGTAGCTTTACTTTGCATTCCTTTTAAGAGACTGAAATGATTCTTGCATATTTGAAAGCATTTGCATTTTTGTTTCTGTGAACCATGTTATTTGCTCAATTTCTGTTGGACTATTGGTAGCTCTCTTTCTCTCTTTCACGGTTTTAATTTTTTGGCCACTGCTCCTGTACTTCTTCTCAGCCAAAAGAGAACAGAAGCTAAAGAGCTGTTCACATTTCTTCTTCTTCTTGTTTATCCTCTGTCTTCTAGACTGCTTCCTGCAAATATGGCTTAACCATGTGATTCCTCATTCAGCTGGTCTCTGATGTAGCCTTCTAGGGACCCAACCAGCCTCAGTGGGGGCTCCCATCACCAGCCATGCACCCAACCCCTTGGAAGCAATCAAAGATGGGCCTTGCACCTCAATCTGGATCCCTCACTCAAGAGAACTCTGCTTCTGCAGATTTTTATTTTGAAAGACTAGCAGCTGCAGATTACATTTCTTCTTGCATTGTCCTGAGTTTGACCTTAAGTGCTTCCAGAAGACCTTCCTACTTTGTGTTTCATAACTTGAGCATTTTCCCTACTGATTCAAGGATGGAGTTTACAATTGTGTTTATTGCTTCAACTTCTTGCTTTTGTGTGATTCTTAAAGGCCTAATGAGAAATGCTGACTTTTCTTCATATGTTTACATTCTTACTTTTATGTAATTGTGTGTTATGTATCTCTATAACCAGATTAATGCTTGTTCAACAAAAATTATCATCTACCTTAGAGATGAATAGTGTCTTGTCTTATAGTTAATAAAGAACAGTAAGTCACTTTTTCTCCATAAAGAGG
Organism: Proteles cristata cristata; assembly: GCA_017311185.1. Classification (NCBI taxonomy): domain Eukaryota; kingdom Metazoa; phylum Chordata; class Mammalia; order Carnivora; family Hyaenidae; genus Proteles; species Proteles cristata. Next base: position 2,437,689 of record JAESUZ010005475.1, read on the forward strand.
TTTTTTCTTTATTTTTCCCTTTCTACTGTAGATAAAAACCACAAATAGAGGGTCACAGTCCCACTACACACAAAACAGAAAATAAATGGCATAAATAAGGTGATATATGTGTGTTATAAGTGTGTAGAATACATTAACAGCAAAGAGAACCGTACAAAGCAAACATATAAACCAATCCTATACTTGGGGGACCCAAAGACACATATTAAAAAAATTGACTTATTGACTCTTCAAATTTGGATAGTCTGTAAGCATATTTCATGAAAATAGTATAAGATACAGTCCAGTATAGGCCTTCCAACTTTTTAGTTATTTTATTCCATTACACACTTTCTAGGCATTATTTCCTTTGCTAAGGATTGCTTGATATATATTATACCCAAAGATTGTTAAAGTGCTTATTCATTTTTTGAGAGACAAAGAGAGAAAGAGCCAGAGCATGAGTGGGGGAGGGAGGCAGAGAGAGAAGAAGACACAGAATCCAAAGCAGGCTTCAGACTTTGAGCTCTCCGCAAGGTCACGATCTGAGCCAAAGTCAGACGTTCAACTGACTGAGCCACCCAGGTGCCCTTACCCAAAGATCTTTAAACAGCATTCCTCAGAAGGCAGTTTTATTTTGTTGAGAAACTTCTAACAACATACCACAAGCTGGAAAAAGTTGCATGTCCAGGTGGTAAAAATAATCTAGTTACTTTTGCTGGAAATTCTTGTCCTCTGTAAAATTCTCATCTGTGGTAGTCAATGGAGGGCAAAAATGCTTGAATTTATTATCACTGATTCTGTTTACTTATTCTAGTTTTGGAAAAACTGAGTATTTGCAAAAAGTTTTACTTTATTGAGAGCTTTCTGTCTCCTTATGCAAAGATGCAAAAATTCTAAAGGGACTGAATGGAAACATATTGGAAAATGTTTCCTCAGTATCAAGTCTGAATATGATGGGGTCATCTGAGTTTTGCCTATGATTTGTAAATCCTTTACACTTATTTCTAGGTATTGGCTTTAATTCTATTTTTAACTTTAGAAATATGTACAGGGAAAGGAGTGGAGCCTTGCATAGTAGATGTAGGGACTATCCTGTAGAAACCACATGACTTCTACTCTAGGCCCTTTCCAGCCCTCTCCCTGCCTCCATTACCAGTGAGATTTGAGGATTCTCTGTCTTTATTTCTTTTCACTTACTGCAATTCCTACATTTTGAGGTGTCAGGATCTAAGAGTGTCAGACATGAGGCCTTCCTCTCATGTTCTAATTTTAATTGATTTTATTTATTTATTTTTGAGACAGAGACAGAACATGAGTGGGGGAGGGGCAGAGAGAAGGAGACACAGAATCTGAAACAGGTTTCAGGGTCTGAGCTGTCAGCACAGAACCTGATGCGGGGCTTGAATTCACGAACCACGAGATCATGACCTGAGCTGAAGTGGGACGCTTAACCTACTGAGCCATCCAGGTGCCCCTATTTATTTATTTTTGAGAGCCAGAGAACGTGAGTGGGGGAGGCGCAGAGAGAGAGAGAAGGGGTGAGAGAGTGAGAGAGAGAGAGAATCTTAAGCAGGCTCCACACCTAGCACAGAGCCCAACATGGAGCTCGATCTCATAACTGTGAGATCATGACCTGAGCTGAAATCAAGCATTAGATGCTTAACCGACTGAGCCACCCAGGCACCCCACCTAATCGATTTTACTGATGTGCTTATGATAGAGATACCTTTGCTTCTGAGTTGGATGGTCCAGCCTCCACGCCTTGTCAGGAGCACCAGAGTCTGTTACTTCTGAGCCATGAATGGCATCTAGACCTGGCTGATGGATGAGAGAGGAGCCTGGGCTGAGTTGATCACTGCTAAAGAAAACGTTGCGTCTATTTGGTCAGTCGAATACATTTTTCATTGCCATGGTCCCAGGACCCAAGAACAATGTTGGGTGAGACAGGAGCCTTGTCCCACTCTCTGGGAAAAACAGGTCATCACCATTGCCAAAGTGAATGGGACTGTCTCTCAGTTTGTGGCTCTGTGCTGTGGAAAATTATTTTCTATATTTTTCTCCTTTGAACATGAATAAAGAATTCAAAGTGTTATATTATTTGCTAGATAGGTAACATCTCAGAACTCAGACATTCTGCCTGTATTTGTGGTTGATGGGACACCACACACATTTAGAGTCTGTTATCTTGCTATCTGCTAAGACAGGGTGACCATGGTAATAAGCATAATGATAAAGACAATAATTAGCATGATATAGTACTTAGTATGTATCAGACAGCCTTCAAAACAGTTTATTTTTTATCAACTCATTTGATTCTGATAACAAATGTTAGAAACAATTGTTACTTTCGTTTACAGATGAGGAGACTGTGTCACAGAGAGGCTATAAAGCTTGTCTGAGGGTACACGGCCAGTAAGTGGAATCAGAGATTATTCAACTCTTGCTACTGTGAAGAGCAGTGTGTGTGTGTGTGTGTGTGTGTGTGTGTGTGTGTTTGATGTGCATCAAACTCAGGATATTTACTCACAAACATGATATAATGACAGAACTTGGGTCCGGAGATTGAACTAGTAAGAAATTCATCAGCCAACAATGGTTTTTGAATGGGCCTCCCAGCTGAGACCGGTTCTCTGATACCGAGAAGTACTGTGGGTGATTTGGGGCTAAGCCATAGCTGGGTCTAGGGATCTTGGATGTTTTTATTTTTAAAAAGTTTAATTTTATTATATTTAATAAAAGCTTAGCTTTTATTTCCTTTTTTCATCCAGACACATTTTAAAGGTTATTCCTAGGAGAGTTTATAATGAATCAAATTTTGGGGATATTATTAATAATAATAAAATTACCATCCCCTTAGGGGTATGTAGAAAGCAACAAATTATATCACCTCCCCCCCTTTCCAAACCAGAGCCCTCAGTGTGGGACTGAGCTGCCATCAGGGCAGGATTGCCTGAGTGACTCCATGGCCCTGCTGCTACCAAGGGCGCAGTGGATATGTCAGACCTAGTCTTTCTCCTCGTAGACTCTAAACATATACTCTGATGAAACACATAACTTTTAGCTACTCGGTATAATTTTGTAATGAATTTCTAGAATGCGTTTTCTTGAAAAATTCCTATGTTGCTACCATACCAAGTCTTCAAGAGGCTAATCAAAGACATTTGAAGGGCCTGAGTTTACAAGGTCATAGATCATACAGACTGTTTAATTCCTTTTCCAGCTAGTGTGCAGACCCATGTGCAGAATATAGAAAGCTACAGACCATATTTCTCAGTCACCGTCGCATTTGGGATTCCTGGTGGGCTGTGTGGTCCACCAATCGGATGCACCCCTGCAAGACTTAAATTTAGAATTGAGATGGGAGGAAAGAGAGGTATGGCTCTGGGGGTCCTTTTGCTGATGTGGATTGTAGCAGGGAAAGCATGTTTTGGAACCAGCAGCTCTTTTAATGTTTATTTATTTATTTACTGAGAGAGAGAGAGCTAGAAAGAGAGGGAGAGAGAGAATTCCAAGCAGGTCTGTGCTGTCATCACAGGGCTCCATGCAGGTTCAGTCAGTCAAATGATGTTCTAAAGTCACTGCAAGCAAATTTTTGTATTGTTATGTTACCAACCAGCTAGATAATTAGACTTCGTTGTTCCAGATTGTTTTAGGAATTGCTTTTTTTTAAGTTTAGTATTTTCATTTTGAGAGAGGGAGAGATAGCAAGCAGGGCAGGAGCAGAAAGTGAGAGGCAGACAATCTCCATGCCGCCAGCCCAGAGCCCGAGTGGGCCTCGAACTCACAAACCACGAGCCTATTACCTGAGCCAAAGCCAAGAGTCAGATATTTAACCAACTGAGCCACCCAGGCACTCCTAGGAATTGCTTCTTAATTTCATTTTTTTTAAAGTATATAAAACATGTTCCCAAAGTCACTACTGTAACTGGGTATATTCTGAGAAATCTAGTTTCCATTCCTATCCTCTGTACCTCATTTCTCCTTCCCTCCTTATATAATACATTTAAAAATTAGTTTCATATAATACTAATTTAAAATTAGTCAAAAAATTAGTTTTTTAAACATTTTAAAATAGTTTTTTTTCCCAGTATCTCATTTTGTAGCTATGAGAAGATACGTTTATATCTGTATTTCCCTCTGTGTTTTATGTAAAATGTAGATATCATACGCCAACTGTGCTCCTTGGTCTTTTCCCTGTTCTTGAGATTGGTTCACATCAGGGGATGGCATCTAGAGGCCGTTGGTTCTCATTCTCTTGTCTGGTTCCTCTTGCCTACTGCTCCCAACACAGCGGGCAGCGGAGGAGCCTCCCTTCCCCATCCAGAAGGACCCTGCTCTCTGGTGGACCTGCATATATACAAAATCATATATCCATCAAGTAAGTATCCACCAGTTCTTCCTTAGTGGAATTTTTTTTTTTTTTGGAATATTTTCTCAAATCAGAAATGGGTGTCAGATTTAGTCAAATGGACACAGAAACCATGCCTGTTGTTTTAATAAAGAGAATTTAACATAAATATTAACTAATAGAAAAGACAAAAGGACCCCTAAGGCAGCTGGGAGGTAACAGAAACTGCAGGATGTAGTTACCACACCCAGGGCTGGGGGGACACAGGGAAAAGGAGGGACCCCACGGAGGTCAACCTCTGAGGAGCCACTGCTTGGCAGGTGCCAGCACCTGAGCTCTGAGGAGGGGCTCCGAGGAGCTGGACCCACACGTCTGGGAAGGCGGCGCTGGCCAGCTGGAGGAGCAAGCTCTGGAAAAATAGCAAACTGAATTTGAAAGCTGCTACTAGAAAAACCCCACTAGCTGTGAGGTGAAGAAATACGACTGGGATAACATGGGCAGGAGGAGAGTAGACAAGAAGGGAGCAAACTTTTGCCTCCCATCCCCCAGCCTCTCATTCTCCCTTTAGCGCCCCCTACTGGCAAAGCTTAAAGGGGAACCGTGGGCCGAGGAGGAGCGGGGTTTGCAGGGTCCCATTGCAGGGCTGCGGAAACATGAATTGCTTTCTTGTAGATATGGATATCACGAATTACATATTAATATAGTTAAGCTTTCTAATACCAATTTCTTTCCTGGAGGGAATCCCATTTGGCCACGATGACATTTTCTTAATATACGGTTTGCTCATATTTTATTTAAGATTTTTATATCAGCATTTATAAGTCAATTGATTTATAGTTTTCTTTTTAGGGCAATATTTATCAGATATTGACCTCTATGTTGAATTTGCTTCATAAAAAGAATTTGGAAATTGTAATTATTTCTCCATGTTCTGTAATAGTTTAAGCAGCCTGAGGATTATCTGACTATACAGGATTGCTAAATTCCCCGGTGAAACCATCAGGGCCTGGGGTATTATTTGGTGAGAACACATAATTTGCTCCATAACTTCTGTAGTAATTTAGCTCTTCAAATTTTTCATCTCTTAAAGTTCAGATTTGGTAAATTATATTTTCCTAAAAATTATTTATTTTATCTAGGTTGTCAAATTTATTTGTATAAAGTTAGCAAGTTATTGGCTTAAGATGTTAAAAACCTCTCTATTTCAATAGTAATTTCCCCTTTGTCTCATTTTATTTGTATATTTATGCTTCCTTTTTTCTTGTTAATGTTTCTTAACTTTGTGGATTTTTTTTCCTCCAAAGCAACAGCTTGATGATGTATTTATGACATTGTGATGTATTTCTTACTTTGTAGCTTCCTAACTCATGTCTGATCTTGATCCTTATGAATTTACTTCTGTTGTATTACATTAGTTTTATTTTTTTCTTATTTATTTTTAGTTCTATAGATATTTAATATGATGTTTTCCTCTGTCTGTAGCTTAACTGTGTTTTATAGTCTCCAACATGTGTCCGCATATTTTCCCTTTCATCTCCTATAACATCTGCTTGGCACACTTGATGTGTTATCAGGTGCATAGATATTAATAACTATGATATTTTCATTATGAATTATAGCCTTTAGTATTAAAAGGTATTTTTCTTAGTCCTGTTTATTGCTTTTTGGCTAGAATTCTACTTTGTCTGATAGTAAGATATGCCTCGTATAAATTCTCACATCCTTTAACTTTTATCCTTTCTGAATGCCTTTGCTGCTTGTCTTTTGTAGAGCAGAGTTGGGTTTTGCTTTGTTAGTCAATTTGATAAAACTTTTCTTTTAATAGCTGAGTTAAACCCTTTCTATTTATTGATACAAATGACATGTTCAGTCTCAGTTTGGACCATGTCATGATATACTTGCTCTTTTATTGGATATTGACTTTTGTATTCAGGAAGATTCGTGTGTGTTCTAGTAATTACCTCTATGCCAATGATTTATACAATAAAAACCTTAGTTATCTTTTTCTTTAGATACTGTCTGTTGGTGTCTTACTTTGAGCAGTATGGAAATTATAGAAACCACTTCTTTTCCCTCCCATTTTCTTAGCTTTGAGTTTTAGACACCAGTTTTATCTTATTATTAATCTTTGTACTCTACAATTTACTTAAGCTTCTTCAACTTGTCAGCCTCAAGTGGCTTCTTTTATTACCTTCAGCTAACACTAAGAGGCAAGTCATCTACTTTCCAATTACTCTGTCTTAATCTCCTCATCTACTCTTTGATTTAATGTTTGTTCACATATTTTGCTTTTTCTAAAATTGAATTTTTGCTTTCTTATCATTAAATTTGGACAATTAGTGATGCAAGTTTATTTTAAACACTGTTAGTTGCAAATATTTTCTCCTAGTTTATATTTAATCTTTTTATTCTCTACTTTCTTAAAATTTTTTAAATGTTCATTTTTGAAAGAGAGAGAGACAGAGCATGAGAGGGGGAGGGGCAGCGAGAGAGGAGGAGACACAATCTGAAGCAGGCTCCAGGCTCTGAGCCGTCAGCGCAGAGCCCCATGTGGGGCTCGAACTCACGAACGGTGAGATCATGACCTGAGCCAAAGTTGGATGCTTAACCGACTGAACCACCCCAGTACCCCTATTCTCTACTTTCTTTGAAGAGCAGAAATTCTTTTTTTTAATAGTTTATTGTCAAGTTGGTTTCCATATAACACCCAGTGCTCATCCCCACAAGTGCCCTCCTTCATGCCCATCACCTTCCTTCTTCTCCCCCACCACTCCATCTGCCCTCAGTTTGTTCTTGGCATTCCAGAGTCTCTCATGGTTTGACTCCCTCCCTTTCCCCCACTATATTTCCCCTTTTTCTCACCCACAGTCCTCCGTTAAGTTCCTTCTAATCCTCCTATACGTGCAAACATATGATATTTGTCCTTCTCTGCCTAACTTATTTTGCTCAGCATAACACCCTCAAGGTCCATCCATGTTGCTACACATGGCTAGATTTCATTCTTTCTCATTGTCATGTAGTATTCCATTGTATAGATAAACCACATCTTCTTGATCCATTCGTCCGTTGATGGACACTTAGGCTTTTTCCATGTTTTGGCTATTGTTGAGAGTGCTGCTATGAACATTGGGGTCCATGTGTCCCTATGCATCAGCACTCCTGTATCCCTTGGGTAAATTCCTAGCAGTGCTACTGCTGGGTCACAGGGGAGTTCTATTGTTAATTTTTTGAGGAACCTCCACATTGTTTTCCAGAGGGGCTGCACCAGTTTACATTCCCAGCAACAGTGTAGGAGGGTGCCCATTTCTCCACATCCTCACCAGCATCTGTAGTCTCCTGATTTGTTCATTTTAGCCACTCTGACTGGCATGAGGTGGTATCTCAGTGTGGTTTTGATTTGTATTTCCCTGATGAGGAGGGATGCTGAACATCATTTCATGTGTCTGTTGGCCATCTGGATGTCCTGTTTGGAGCAGTGTCTGTTCATATCTTCTGCCCATTTCTTCACTGGATTATTTGTTTTTCAGGTGTAGAGCTTGGTGAGTTCCTTATAGATTTTGGATACTAGCCCTTTATGTGACATGTCATTTGCAACTATTTTTCCCCATTCCATCAATTGCCTATTAGTTTTATGAATTGTTTCCTTTGCCGTGCAGAAGCTTTTAATCTTGATGAGGTCCCAATAGTTCATTTTTGCTCTGGATTCCCTTCTCTTTGGGGATGTGTCAAGTAAGAAATTGCTGCGGTTGAGGTCAAGGAGGTTGTTTCTGACTTTCTCCTCTAGGGTTTTGATGGTTTCTTGTCTCACATTCAGGTCCTTTATCGATTTTGAATTTATTTTTGTGTATGGTGTGAGAAAATGATCTAGTTTCATTCTTCTGCATGTTGTTGTCCAGTTCTCCCAGCACCATCTGTTAAAGAGGCTGTCTTTTTTCCATTGGGTGCTCTTTCCTGCTTTGTCAGAGATTAGTTGGCTGTACATTTGTGGGTCCAGTTCTGAGTTCTCTATTCTATTCCATTGGTCTATGTGTCTGTTTTTGTGCCAATACCATACTGTCTTGATGATGACAGCTGTGTAGTGGAGGCTGAAGTCTGGGATGGTGATGCCTCCCATTTTGGTTTTCTTCTTCAATATTACTTTGGCTATTCGGGGTCTTTTGTGTTTCCATACAAATTTTAGGATAGTTTTTCTAGTCTTGAGAAGAATGCTGGTGCAGTTTTGATTGGGATTGCATTGAATGTGTAGATTGCTTTGGGTAGTAATGACATTTTAACTATATTTATCCTTCCAATCCATGAGCATGGAATGTTTTTCCATTTCTTTGTGTCTTCTTCAATTTCCTTCATAAGTTTTCTATAGTTTTCCTCATACAGATCTCTTGTATCCTTGGTTAGGTTTATTCCGAGGTATTTTATGGTTTTTGTGCAATTGTGAATGGGATCAGTTTCTTGATTTCTCTTTCTGTTGCTTCATTGTTGGTGTATAAAAATGCAACCGATTTCGGTACATTGATTTTGTACCCTGCAACTTGGCTGAATTCATGGATCAGTTCTAGTAGGCTTCTGGTGGAGTCGGTCGGGTTTTCTATGTGGAGTATCATGTCGTCTGCAAAAAGTGAGAGTTTGACTTCCTCTTTGCCAATTCTGATGCCTTTGATTTCCTTTTGTTGTCTGATGGCTGATGCTAGGACTTCCAGCACTATGTGAAACAACAGTGGTGACAGTGGACATCCCTGTCGTGTTCCTGATCTCCGGGGGAAAGGAAGAGCAGAAATTCTTAATTTTTATGAGGTCAAATTCATCAATATTTTTCTTTATGGATCATGCTAAGAAATCCTTGTTTCTAAATTAAGGTCACAAAGATTTTCTCCTGTGTTTTTTCTGGAAGTTTTATGGTTTCAGGTTTTAAATTTAAGTCTGTTTAAGTCTACCTAAAATCCATTTCAAGTGAACGTTTGCATATGATTTAAGGAATGGGTCAGGCTATTATTATTATTATTATTATTACTGCATATGAATGTCTAAGTGTTTCAACCCTGTTTGGTGAAATAACTATCTTCTATCCATTTTATTGTCTGTGCACCTTGGTTAAAAATCAGTTGACTATATAGGTCAATTTCTGGTCTCTATTCTGTTACACTGATCTCTCTTTGTATCTTTATAACAATACCACACTGTGTTGATTATTACAACTATATAGTGAGTTGTGAATCAGGTCTTTTGTTTTCAAAAAGTTGTTTTGGCTACTCTCTGTCCTTTACATTTTCATATGAATAGAATTTTGATTTGGATAGTGTGCTGTATATATAGATCAATTTGGGAAGAATTGATATCTTAACAATATTGAGTCTTCGGATTCATGTACCAATTTAATCTTGCCATCTACTTCTCTTCTTCTTTTCCTTCAGCTATGTTTTGTATTTTTCAGCTTATAGGGTCTTATACTTTTTCTCATATATACCTAAATATTTCATAATTTTATGCTATTGGTAATAGTTTTATTTTTAATATCAAGTTCTGATTTTTCATTGCTGCTATATAGAAACATGATTAATTTTGGGTCATGTGCGTAGCTCAGTTGATTAAGCATTGGACTTTAGCTCAGGTCACAAATTCACGGTTCATGAGTTCAAGCCCCATATTGTGCTCTCTGCTGTCAGTGCAGAGCCTGCTTCGGATCCTCTGCCTCTTGCTCTCTGTGCCCTACCCACTTGTGCTGTGTCACTCTCTCTGTCTCTCAAAAATAAATAAACATTTAAAAAAAGAAATATGATGAATTATTTTATTGATCTTGTATTGTGCAAACTGAATGAATTCTCTTCTTGTTAGTTCTAAGAATATCTTTGTATTTCCATAGGGATTTTTGTTTGTGTGATCATGTATTCTGTGAATAAATACAGTTTTTATTCTTCCTTTAAAATCTTGGTACTGCTTTTTTTCTTTACTTGGCTTATTGCACTGGCTAGAATCTCCTATACAATGTTGAATTAGAAGAGTGAGAGCAGTCATCCTTGGCTTATTCTCAGTCTTGGTGGGGAGCATTTAGTCTTTGTTTAGTAAGTATGATGTTGGCTGCAGATTTTTTTTCAATAGGTACCCTTGATCAATGAGGAAGTTCCCTTCTATTCCTAGTTTCTGATAGTCTTTTTTCTTTGGTCAAGAATGGATGTTGAATTTTGTCAGATGTTTTCTCTGTCTACTCAATGTTCAGAATTTTTATTTTTTAATTTGTTAATGTGGTGAGTTATATGGATTTTTAAAGTTTAAATTTTTAAAAGTTTTCTCCACTTTATCTTATTTTATTATTATTTTCTTATGATTTCAGAAGTAGAATTTAGTAATTCATCACTTACATATAACACCCAGTGCTCATCCCAGCAAGTGCACTCCTTAATGGCCATCCCCCATATAGCCCATCCCCCTACCCAGCACCCCTCCAGCAACCCTCCGTGTGCTCTCTGTAGTTAAGAGTCTCTTTTGGTTTGGCTCCCCCTCTGTTTTTATCTGTCATCTTATTTACTTTGTATTTTTCTCACCTATTTTTGTTCCTCTTTTTTTCTGACTTTTTTGGATTACATATACTTTTTTTTTTAGTGTTGGCTCTTTTGTTATTTTAGTGGCTACTGTAGAGTTTATAGTGTATAACTTAGCACAGAGTACCTTCAAGTGCTATTATATCATTTCATGAATACTATAAGAACCTTATAGTAGTATACTTCCATTTCTCTTCTGGTCTTGGGCTATTGTTGTCATACATTTTATATTTGCATTTATTATATAATCCCGTTACTACATTATTATTATATTTATTTAAAAAGCATAAACATATTCATCTTTATTTTTCATAAAGATATTTAAAGATTTCTACTCTTTAAAAATATTTAAATAATAACAAAAAGCTTATGTATTTTACCCATGTTGTCACCAGTTTCAGTGTGCTTCATACATTTGTACAGATCTATATTTCTACAGATAGATATTCCATCTAGTGTCATTTTCCTTCTGATGAAGCACTTTATCATTTTTGTTATTATGAATCTACCAGTGATAAATGATTTCAACTTTTGTATGTCTGAAAAAAATCTTTTTTTTTTTTTTTTTGCTCTCAGTTTTGAAACCTATTTATGTGGGATATAGAATTCTAGATTGGCCATTTTTTTTCTTCTATATTTTAAATATTTGCTCTACTGAATTCTTGCTTGAACAATTTCAATAATTTCCTCAATAAGAATTGTGTTGATGGGGCATCTGGGTGGTTGAGTCAGGTGAGCCATGGACTCTTGATTTTGACTCAGAGCCCCGTGTTGAGCTCTGTGCTGAGCGTGGAGCCTGATTAAGATTCTCTCTCTCTGCCTCTCTCCTCCTTTCATGCTCTCTCTAAAAATTAAAAAAGAAAAAGAAGAAGAAAAAAGATGTGTTGTTATCCTTGCCTTTGTTTATCAGTATGCAACGTCCTTCTACTTTGGCTACTTTAAAATTTTTCTCTTTGTCACTGACTTTAAGCAGTTTGCCTCTGATGTGGCTTGATGTAGTTTTCTTCATGTTTTTTGGTGCTTGTGATGCATTCAGCTTTTTAGATCTGTGAGTTTATAGTTTTCATTAAATTCGGAAAATTTGCAGCCATGATTTCATCAAATATTTTTTGCCTTCACTTCTCTCTTTCCTTCTTTAGGGACTCCATTTATATGTACACCAGGTGGCTTGAAATCGTCCCACAGCTTACTTATGATGTGTTCAGTGTTTTTTATTTTATTTTCTGTTTTGTTTTGAATTGTTTGTATTGCTTGTTGAAGGAAGTGGTTTATTTCCTTGTAGAGAGTTCCACAGTTTGAATTTGCCAATTTCCTTTCTATTCCCTGTATTTCATGTAAATTGATAGTTAGGTCTGAAGCCTTGATCAGATTCAGGTTTTTGTTTTTGTTCTTGGCAAGAATACCTTATAGTCTGATTTTTTCTTTTGTGGTGTTAACAGTCTTTGACATATAAGTCCATGTGTTAATTTATTTCCAGTAGATTTTTCATGAATGGCTTGTGGGAACAATATTTTTGAGTTCTTGATTTTTCATAACAGATTGACTTCAGCCTTTATATACATAAAGATTACTTTTGCTGGATGTAACATCCTTGGCTTCATTCCTTTCCTAGGGTGTCTTAAATATGTCACTCCTTGTCCATTTGACACAAAGTGTGGCTATTTAAAATGTCTGATGCCAGTGTGATTTCTTTTCCCTTTTAAGTTACTTGATATCTTTGTCTGGACAACAAAATAATTCTTTTAAATTTAATGCCCCTTTCTTAGTTTTAACTACTGTTCTCAGATTGGCCTCTCTTGCTTTCTAAGTTAGTATCTATTGGGTAGTTTTAAATTCACTGATTATCAGTGTTATCTGAAGTCTCATTGTCTCATGCAAGTCTTGGGGCTCTAAGGGGACCATTCTTGTCTCCTCTTCATTTGAGATTCTTGATGTGTTGTCATTTTGATGTGTTGTTATTTTGATGTGTTGGTAGATATTACCTATGGACTTTTGGTTTTGTTATCCTATGTTGCCTTATTTATAAGGAGAGAGGGCTTTTAGGATGACTTACAACATCCTAAGCAGATTTACAGCTACCGTTGTGGCTGTCTTTTTAGAATCCTCTTAATATGTTTTAAAAGAGTTGGATGAATTTATCTGTGTTTTCATTTCCTTGTTTTTTTGCTTTTGTTTTTTGTTTTCATCACTTGTAAGGTAGTGAGACCTTTCTCTTGTTTTCCTAACTTGTCCCACAACCGGGTCTTCTGCAGTCCTGTTGATTCACCTCCCTTATTCAGGTTCACAGAGGATTCCACAGCTCAGTGTTACTGAAGATGTTATTTATGGGTTTCTTTTTCCTACTTTTATGTTTGGTCTGTTTAGTTTTAAGAAAAAGTTTAGAAGATTAAAAAAAACTACTCTGCTGATAGGGTCAATCATATTATTGGAAATTCTTGGCTTTTTTTTTCTTCTTAAAAACAAGTGTTACACCATAAACATCACTATGTCATTATGAATTTCTTGTTTCATACTTCCATGGTATTTGAAATATATCTATGTTAGTACACACATACACATATGTATATATAATTTCTTGTGATAGGTATATAATATTTTCCCATTGTATCAGTATACCACATTTCATTTACCAATTTACCATCAATTTGCATTTCAGTTATTTAACATTTTTCACTATAACAAAAAATACTGCAATAAAAATTCTGTGATCTTTCTCCTTGAACTCGTGTGTGAGAGTTGTTGTGGTATTTATTTATGAAAAAATTATCTTTAATCTTTTAGAATTTAAGTAACATGTAAACGTTTGGAAATGTAAAATGGTAAACAAATGTTAGATACTTGAATTAACTTAAAATCTGGCCTTTTCCAATCTTTGCAAAAGCTGTCTTATGTTTGACATCCATTCTTTTGGATAGGAAAGACCCAACTTCTTTTTTAAGTTATAGCTTATCAAAGTAAACATTTCATTTCCTTGTACAAGTTCCTTGAATCTGCTACCTTTTGCTTTCATGGCTCACCACACACACACACACACACACACACACACACACACACACTCTGAAGAGTTTTGTTGTGAAATTCTCTTTGTTTCTGTGGTGGTTACCTTTGTAGTTTGTTCTAAATCAAACATTCTCAAAAGAGAGAAGGGTATGTTGGGATTCTTTTCAGGCCGTTCCACCCAATATCCATGTCTTCGGGGTTTCTGATAGGCTCCCAGCAGTTCAAGCCAAGCAACTTAGCCTGAAAGTTTCTTAGTTTGCATAAAATTTTATTAACAAATAAGTGAGCATGATTTTTTTTTGTCCTGGAGGCCTGTGATTTTCATCTGGGTAAATTAATTAAGGAAACTCAAGTTCAGTTCCTTGAATTTCCTATGTATTCTTTTGTTGAGGAAAGCAATGATGCTAGCATTTTTAGATGTGCTCCAGACAACTGTGACTAGCCCAAAGTAGAGTAGGTAACACTTCTCTTTTCATTCAAATCACTGTTTTATCAGTATATTTATTTGTTCATTCATTTGATCGAAACTTATGGAGCACTTGCTGTGTGACAGGCTTGATAGGAGCTAGGATGTGATGATGATGATGATGGTGATGATACCTAATACAGTGGTGGTGTGTATAGATTGATTTCCTTTCTTAATAGCTGGAGACTATTTTTCCCTTGTATGCATATACTGCATTTAATTTACCAATTGTTCTAGTGATTTATATGTAGTAACTGCTTTCATTCTCACAATAACCCTATGAAGTTGGCAATATTGTTGTTGTCCCCATTTTACAGATGAGAAAGTGAAGACACAAAAGTTTAAGTAATTTTCGCATACATACTAAAAAGTGGTGCATTTAGGATTCCATCCTAAGCAGCCTGGCTTTAAAAACCATGTGTTCAAGAACTCTGCTCCCTCCAACTACTTCAGAAGTATTCATTATTTTAAGGACTTCATAGGCTATAGCCGGACACACAAATAAGTCAATTATAGTACAAATTAATAAGAAACAATAGAGGAACATTTAAAGTACAGCTGTAGCACATAGTAGAGGGGACTAGCTCACCTTTGGAAGGTAGGAGGAAATATGAGTCAGGTTGTATTTGCTGTTTTAAAAGATATATAGCCTCTAACCAGTCAATGTAGATTCTCTAAGAAGGGCATTTGCACACACCCGGGCACTGGTGGGTGATGTTGACAGAGTGAGGTCATGAATGACAGGGTGGTCCGTTGGATAAGGCTGCTCCCTGGAGTCAGACAACCAGGGGTCAGAAGTTCAGGGCCTACCACTTCTGACACTCTTGGCTTTTGGCAAGCCATTTAACTCCCCTGGGGCATTTGTTAACTTAACAACCTGACATAGTTGGTCTGGTCTCAAAGGGAACAATTAATGCAGAAGTTCTTTGTAAATGGCAAAGTGCTAGGCAACTGTAAAGGGCATTAGCAGTCCTGAGACAGGGAGCTTATGAATTGTGAGACTATTGCCTAGCTCTAGTGACTGCAGAATGAAACTGGATTAATCTCTAAGTTCCAGCCTTGAGCGCCTCAGGAAAAGAGTCGAGTACCATGTCTCACCACAAATTCTGAGATGGGTGGCATTGACCCAACAGGTAGGAGACCTGCCAGTGGGCTGAGGACGTGGTCCTTCATGACCCCTTTGCACTTATAGCCTCACTTCCTGCCTAGGCCGAAAGCATCTGTTTCTGTACAATAATTAGACTTGGTCCACTAGTAATGTAATATCCAAAATGGTCCAAGCCACCGGAAAGACAGTGTTAGTTAACTCTATGAATGCAAGCAGGGATTTTTCCTCAAATAGTTCTTAGAAAGTGGGGAAAGTATACCTGAGCTGATGGTTTGTCCTGGGAGGACTTGGCAGGTTAACTCTTTCCTTATAAAGAGTTTCATCCATGAATCAATGTATAATTCCAAGAATTCTCATTTCTTAGATGACAAATTCTCTACCAATAATGAGGATGGAGACAGAAACCTGAAATGATTGCATAGGTTTTTCTAGTCCTGAGTCCCTCTAATTTCCCTAGCTCCCTTGTGAGAGAGCTTCATTCCATTCAGATCGTGGAGGATTTACATTTAGGGGATGTGTCCAGTTCTACTCTGCTGAATGGGCTGGCCAGAGGAATCTGCTCTGGGTGACAGGTGATGATGGTGGCAGGGAAGGCCTTCTTCCCCTAGCTCTGTTACGTTCTAGAGAATGAGCACTGGCCCCTGCATTCTCCTGGGGTTGGAGAGGTTTTCCTCTGTGGAGTCTATCAGTGGGTGTCGCTGCAGTGAGGAAGCCTCCAGGCCTGAAGATCTAGAGATCAAGGGGCCCCTGTGATTGCTGGTGAGCACTCTGCGCCCAGGGAGAAGAGGTGGCAACGATGTGTGCTGAGAAGGAGAAGCAATGACACATCTTTGAATAAAAACACACCATCAAGTTAACAGCTACCTTTGTGACCTCAGCATGGTTCCCGAGCTTTGTGGTTCACTGTCACCCTGGTCCTCCCTACCTGGCTATACTCTGTACCTAGGCCTGAGGATAACATAGCTCTGGCTTCTTCTTCAAGCTCCTGATCAAAGAATTGCTCCAGCAGCTCATTTTTCCCTGTTTTGCTCTGGCTGCTGTGAGGCCACTGTAGATGTCCATAGTCCATTTGAGGAAATACTCATGGTAATGGCCAGCTGGAATACCTGCTGTCTTTGACTCAGTGAGTCCAGGATTTCTCCTGACAGAGCATCAACTTTACAACACCCCAGATCTCAAGGTTTTGAATCCCCACTTGCTTTCTAGCATTTCCACTTAATTGACCTAATGGCTTTAAAAAATATTTTTAAAATTATTGTTTTTGAGAGAGAGAGAGAGAGACAGAGAGCAAGTGGGAGAGCAGCAGAGAGAGAGAGAGAGACACAGAATATGAAGCAGGCTCCAAGCCCTGGGCTGTCCACACAGAGCCTGACCTGGGGCTCGAACTCACCAACTGTGAGATCATGACTTAAGCCAAAGTTGGACACTTAACCAACGGAGCCACCCAGGATACTCTGACCTTATGGGTTTTGTAAGCTACCCACTTACAATTTCTATATCTTTGTCCAAGTTATTTTAGCATATTTTATTTCAAATTATATAGTTTGAAATCAGTTTTACTTTGAATGTTATATCTATTTTTGAGAGAGAGAGAGAGAGAGTATGAGCAGGGGTGGGGCAGAGAAAGAAGGAGACAGAGAATCCAAAGCAGGCTTGGCACTGACATCAGAAAGGCCGATGCAGGGCTTGAACCCACAAACTGTGAGATCATGACCTGAGCCAAAGTTTGATGTTCAACCGACTGAGCCACCAGGTGCCCCCAGATCGGTTTTCCTTTGAAAAAGGATCTTTTTCCTTTGAAAAAGATTATTTCATGGATCCAACAAAATGGATCGTATGTCCAACTGTAGTAAGCACTTATTCTTTGCATCCCTCTTAGCTAAAGTCATAGTTGAAGCCTAAACCACACGTTTGAATAGTACCTCATCAGGAACGTTGTGAGGGTAAGCACTTGTTGACACAAGTGCATTTGACAATGCACAACACTGAGCCAGTCGTTACCCTCTGTTTATGTTCTTCTCAGTTTATGGCCCTCTGCTGCCACTCCTCACAGTCACAGCCAAAGTGGCTCTTTGCCCTCATCTCCTGCTCCATTCTCCCTTACTCTGTCCAACACACAGACCTTCTTGCTGTTTACCTGAACACCTTCATACGAGTGTTCCCTTGACATGGGTGCTCCCTATCAGGTGTCCAAGGATGGCACCCTCCCTACCTGAGGTCTTTGTCCTAAAGTCACATTCTTCGGGATTCGTCCATTATCACTCTTTGTAAAAATGCAGCAACTGTGGGGCACCTGGGTGGCTCAGTCGGTGAAGCGTCCGACTTCAGCTCAGGTCATGATCTCACAGTTCGTGGGTTCCAGCCCTGCGTCAGGCTATGTGCTGACAGCTAGCTCAGAGCCTGGAACCTGCTTCAGATTCTGTGTCTTCCTCTCTCTCTGACCCTCCCCTGTTCATGCTGTCTCTATCTCTCTCTCAAAAATAAATAAAATATTTTTTTAAAAATGCAGCAACTATACCTTCTTCAGCTCTGTTTTTCTCTAAACTCCTTACCACAGTTGGACATACGATCCATTTTGTTTATTGTGTATTTCCCCCAACCAGAATGCAACCTTTAAGAGAAGAAGATTTTTATCTGTCTTGTTATATCCCTGGCAACTGGGTGAGTGTTTGGCAAGAATTAAAATGTGGAATGAATATCTTTTAGTGGACATTGTAACCTCTTATTCAGTTAAGAATTCACTTGAAGATGTTCTTCTTCCATAGAATCTCTTCAAGTAAAAACTAGATATCTCTAATAGAATGGAATAACTTTAAAACAACACAAAAATTTCATTTTCTACAGATATATTTTGAAGCTGTTTTCTGATTTTTATTCTTTGAAAAACATTTTTTCCTGGCAATAAAAAGAATACTGATTTATTGTAAGAAGTTCAAAAAAGTACGGCCAAATTAAATTACTAATAATCCCACAGAGGTAACCATTGGTAGGAGTTTGATATACTTCCTTTCACACTTTTATCTAAGCATGCACACACACATTTTTTGATGAAAACATAATTGTATGTATTTTCATATATATGGATTTAAGTTGGAATTGTACTCTTTTTAAGTATTTATTTATTTATTTTGAGAGAGAGAGCTCACAGGAGGGGCAGAGAGAGAGAGGGAGAAAAAGAATCCTGTCTTCCCAGAGCCCAGTGCAGGGCTCAAACTCATGAATGGTGAAATCATGACCTGAGCAGGAATTAAGAATCAGAGGCCGGGTACCTGGGTGGCTCAGTCAGTTAGGTGTCCTGCTTTGGCTCAGGTCATGATCTCACGGTTCATGAGTTCAAGCCCCATATCGAGCTCTGTGCTGACAGCACAGAGTCTGCTTAGAATTCTCTCTCTCTTTCTTTCCCTCTCTCTGCCCCTCATCTGCTTGTGCTCTCTCTCTCTCAAGATAAATAAATAAACTTAATTAAAAAAAAAAAGAATTGAAGGCTTAGCCGACTGAGCCACCCAGGTGATCCAGGATTATACTCTTTTTAATTTTATCATGTAGAATATTCTAGGAGCATACTATATATCCTTGCTTTTGCTGTTTTTCTTTTCTTTTCTTTTCTTTTCTTTTCTTTTCTTTTCTTTTCTTTTCTTTTTTTTTTAAAGAGAGACAGAGAGTGCAAGCAGGGGAGAGAGAGTGAATCTTTTTTTTTTTTTTAATGTTTTTATTTTTGAGAGAGGGAGAGAGAGTGCAAGTGGGGGAGGGGCAGAGAGAGAGCAGGAGACAGAGGATCCAAAGCAGGCTCTGTACTGACAGAGAGCTTGATGAAAGCTTGAACTCATGAGCAGTGACATCATGACATGAGCCAAAATCAGATGCTTAACCAACTAAGCCACCCAGGTACCCCATGAATAACTATTCTTAAGATAAAACATACGTATTGCTTCTGTCTCTTTATGTTATATATATAATATAGATATAAAGCTCTTTTTTTTCTCACTACATATTTTTAGAATTTATCAATTTATGTTTTTGGGTTCTTTGCTTGTTTAAGGAAAATGTTGCATCTTAACTATTTAGCTTTAGAAAGCAAAATTCTTTACTTTGGCTGTTTTAGGATTTAATATGATTCATTAAAAGAAGAAAATCTCATCTAGATTTTGTTTTTAAAAAATGTTTACATTTATTTATTTAAATCAAGTTAGTTAAAATACAGTGTAGTATTAATTTCAGGAGCAGAACCCCAGTGCTCATCCCAGCAAGTGCCCTCCTTAATGCACATCATCATTTAGCTTATGCCCCCACCACCTTCCCTGTAGCAACCTCCAGTTTGTTCTCTGCATTTAAGGGCAAGAGAGAGAGAATCTTCAGCAGGTTCTGCGTTTAGCACAGAGCCCAATGTGGGACTCGCTCTCACAACTCTGGGATCATGACCTGTGCTGAAATCAAATTGGATGCTCAACTGACTGAGCCACCCAGGTGCCCCACATTGCTTGTTTTTCTAAAACATTGTTCAGAGATGTCTTAATATTGTGTCATATAATTTATTTAACTAGTCTGTTATTGTGGACATTAAAAAAATATTTTTTGTTTTCACTTGAATGAAAATTTCATTCATTTCATCTGTTTGGTTTGTTAGTTTTAAACTGCTTTTTCATCTATTCTAATTATTTTACCATATTTTGCTCTTAAATTTTTCTTATAACTAATCATCAGACCTTTATCTTTTATCCTTGTGATTTTTTTTTAAACTTTTTTTTTCATGTTTTATTTATTTCTAGGAGAGAGAGAGAGAGAGACAGCATGAGCAGGGGGAGGGTCAGAGAGAGAGTGAGTCACAGACTCTGAAACAGGCTCCAGGCTCTGAGCTGGCAGTCAGCACAGAGCCCGATGCGGGGCTCGAACCCACGAACCACGAGATCATGACTTGCGAAAGCCGGACGCTTAACCGACTAAGCCACCCAGGCGCCCTATCCTTGTGATTTTTTAATACCATTTCTCTAAGTCATTCAGCATCATGACCTGTTTACCTTTAATTCCTCAGTTTGAGTTTTTACTTTTTGTATTTTCTAGTTATTTCCTCTTACATGATATATTGTGTGTAGCGTTTTACTGCGGTCGCTTGGACCACCTTCCTCCTCTACACCTCTCATAGTCTCATCCTGGCTTTCTCAAACTCCCTTTAAAGAGCATCCTCGGGGGCACCTGGGTGGCTTAAGTCGGTTAAGTCATCCGACTTTCGCTTGGGTCATGATCTCGCGGTTCGTGGGTTCGAGCCCCGCCATCGGCTCTGTGCTGACTGCCAGCTCAGAGTCCGGAGCCTGTTTCAGTCTGTGACTCCCTCTCTCTCTGATCCTCCCTGCTCACGCTGTCTCTCTCTCTCCTAAAAATAAATAAAACATTAAAAAAAAAAAAAGAATTAAAGCTTGTGTTTAAAAAAAAAAAAAAATAAAGAGCATCCTCGGAACACTGGTGGTTTTCCCAGATGGCTGGCCGGGTCACAGTACCGTCTGGAATCACATCCTGGCCATCTCTTCCTGAAGAGAGGAACACTCTGAATTCTAGAATCTCCAGCAGACACAGCTGCTGGCATTGGGGATGGGGAAATGTCATTCTATTACCCGGCCTGATGTGAGAGGCAGACAGTCCTTGGGAAGCTGCTTTGTGGAGCATCCATAGCCAGAACACAGGCGTCGTGTTTCCCTCAGCCTCTGTCTCTATCATGTTTATTTTAAGTTTTCTACTGATTTCCTTTTGTGGCAGGTAACAATTTTGAGTCTCCTCCTTGCCCCATTAGGCCTGAGGAAATGGTGGCTAGAGCTGGGGTTACTGTCATGGTCCTCATTGACAAGAAGATATGGGATCCTCAGGGATAGAACAGACTTGCCCATACTGCAGCATTAAGGATGAGGCCCATTTCTTAAAAGTGTGGGGAGATGGCTGTGGATGGGATGTTCTTTTTTGCATGTCAAGGGGGGTAGGGTGCTGACTGAGAAGAAGAGGGCCTGAGAAATACTCTGTCTTCACATCACACCCACAGCCATAGCACAAGGACTCTTCCATTGGCTTCTCTCTCTGTTTTCTATGGACCAGAAGTTGCTATTTCTCCTGGTAAAAGCATTTTCTTTTCTTTCCAAACCTGGACAACTGCATATCCTTTGGAACGAGTCTCCCCTCAGGCCCTCTGAACTGATGGCAACTTGAATCTGGCCGACTCATCTACTGCTCGGTTCTGTGGCCCTCAGGGGTGTCCATGAACTCTTCACGTGGGGCCAGTTCACACTTTGGGCTAGGTTCCTCAAGAGCCAATGATTCTCAGGAATTCAACTGGTAGATGGATCTTTCCTGGATGAGTTGACCTGGAAGATTTCCCAGGTTCCAGACCCAGGGGAGCTGATGTGAAAGCTGAGGCCTCCCAGGTCATTCAGGTCCTCAGGTCCAATAGGTTTTTCTGACAGTGCTAGGGCTTCCCAAGCTCTGATGTGACTTTTCAGTGTTTACATCACAGGGCAAATTACAGTTGTCTGATTACATAAACTCGCCAAGATAAAGGCAATCCTGATATATTGGCAGAAGTCTTGGATTTTAGAAAACACATTTCCTCATATTTAAAGTTTTAAGCCCTCTATTTTCAGCTCTGTGGAAGAAAATACCTTTGGCAAAGGCGGGTGGGCTGGCGCCTGTATTGGCTCAGCCTCAGGGAAAACTGGCTCCTTCAGGAAGAAACTGCTTCATCGAGATCTGATCTAGAAGTCTTACTAATTGTATGATCTGTGGTCAAATACGCTGGCGTGCGTGCTATCTACATGGATGTTTGGTCACTTGCAATCCTGCTTTAACTTTGATTCTCTAAGCGAAGAGGTGGGTGGTTAACCGAGACCTATCACTAGGGCCAGCTGGGGGCTGGCAGGGCCCATCTGGAGCCAATGGGCCACCTGTCTAGGTGGTGCAGGGTCACAGTCAGGGGCAAGGTTGATCTTGAGGATTTGTTACAGTGACTAAGTGAATGGTATTGTTATAACGCCATTCTCACTAATTTGCCCTCTGATATGCTTTCTTATGCAAGAGAGGAGGGTCAGTGTTTCAGTGGGTGCCAGGAATTGCCTTTGTCCTAGCCACCCCCAGAGAGTTCTGGCTCGTTGGTCCAGGGAGAGCAATTACATACACACCAAGGCTTCCAACACTCGAATCCTGGCCCCCTTTCATTTTGTAAATAGCAAATCCACTTGAGATCGTATACATTCTGAAGGAAAAAAGTTCCTCTTCCACTGTGTTAAATAGCACTGAGGTGCATTTACAACTTGAAGTGTGAGAAATTCACCACCAGCTGGGGAATGAGACCAAATGGCTTTCTTGCCACTGTCAGGCTTCTCTGTCGCAGGACTCAGTGTGCACTGCAGATCTCACACCTCTGACAATCTCAACCAGATGGGATGAGGGCCATTCAGGTGGGTATTTAATTTCTAGACTTTATAGTATAGCTACACCATGGAATCTTATTGCAACTATTTAAAAAGCATACTTTCTGAGCTATTTTAAGACATGGGAAGTTGTTCATTGTACCATACTAAGTTAAAAAAAGGTAGAATTCAAAACTTTTTATTCAGTATGATCCTGGTTTTGTTATTTGTATAAATGACCATGCCAAAATATTATGGTGACTGCATTCGTATTTTGAATGACTCCATTATAGGTACTTTCCAGTATCCTTCAAATGTGTACAATGTGCATGAATTATTTTATAATGAGAAAAGGCACATTATTAAAGTAGCATAAGATTAACAAAGTTTTTATTGTAGGCATAGAATAATATATAGAACTCCCATCTGTGGACCCATTACCCAGCTTCAAAAATGACCACCTATTGGCTAATCTTGTTTCATCTATTTCCTCATCTACTACCCCACCCATATGATTATTTTTTTTAATCAACTGACCATTTTTTATAACAGTTCTGGTTTATAAAAAATTAAGCAAATAATATGTAGGGTCTCACATATCTGCATTAGTGTGTTATGTTTCTTATCATTGATGAAGCAATGTTGATATATTATTATTAACTGAAAGCCATGGTTTATATTAGGATTAATTCTCTGGATTATACTGTTCTATGAGCATAAGCTTTTTATTCATCATCGATAGAGTCAGTTACCCCCAGGACGATACATGTCTGAACCAAATGGACCATTTGAAGCATCTAAATAGCCTTCTACCTCTATAGTCGAGAAACCAGAGAAATGACAGAAAAGCCCATTGGAACCACTTGAAAATTACCAAGTTGAGAAAACAGCAAGCCAAGCTAAAAATCACTGCTCCTGGTACATAAGAGCAACATAAATGCAAGATGTCAGTTGCCCAAAGTGTGGGAGGGGCTGCGGGTGAGGGAGGAGCCTGGATCCTGCCACAGTCAGTGTGGGCCCAGAGAAGACAGAGCTCCTTCTTCAGTGAGCAGTAACTTTAACCCAAGCACAGTTGTTGAGGCAGTGGGAGCAGGAAGGAGAGTACAGAACTTTCCATAAGCATGATTGGGGCCAGAACCTACAAGGGAATTAAAAACATAAAAAAGTAATCCTCTGGCATCCTAATTAAATGGAGGATTTCTCAGCAGTGGAATGGGGTGGGGGGTGGGGGGGCATATGCCTGGCCATTATCTCACTGCTGCCCTGTAGCTCTTTCCAGACACCTGCCAGATGCTAATTAGTCAAATCCTCTGGAGCTGGGATCCAGGTGGAATGGTGGGGGAACAGAGGTCATTTCCCCCAGGACATTTGCAACAAGTCAAGGTTCAATGGCCCCTCTCCCCACCAAGCATTAGACTATTTCCTACATGCACAAGGGGATCAATAATTGTCACAGACGGCTGGCTCAGTCCCTAAATCTTTCATGCCAGTTGTTATAGAGACCATGTTGAGTGCTTGCTATTCAACATCAATAACAATGCTTTATTGTGCTTCTAGACATGCTGGCACTGGGCTGGGCTGTGGGAGTCCAGTGGTGACAACACAGACCAAGCATATGCCTCATGGTGCTGACCTTCCATTGTGGGTGTTTTCTTCAATATACCAGACTCCTGCCTCAGAGCCTTTGCATTTCTGTGCCCTCTTCCTGGGATGTTCTCCCTCCAAGTGTGTGTACATTCTGCTATTCCCACTGTCAGTATGAACAAGGATGAGTTCTCTCTGTCATTTACCAAATTTAAGGACCTCAATTTCTGGAATATTGGTAATGCAAGAAAAAGTTTTGTCTTGAACTGGAGGAGCTGGGTCTCTCTGGCCTTATGAAATCTCTTGAGAATACTTTAGGGGTGAGTCCCCATGGAGGACATGAGCTGATCTTCCCTCCCTTAAGTGATCTACCAAGGAGAAGATGGGAACCCAGAACTTTCAGGAGCAAAATCACATGTTGGATAGGTGCCCATTCTCATATTCATTCAAAAAAATACCTATTGAGCACTGACCACTTGAGACAGTGAGTTAGGGGGTGGGGATACCACCACACAGAACCAAGTCTTTCCCTTAATGAGTTCATGGTTTAGTTGAGGAGACAGAAGCTAATTAAGTGGCCAAATAAATAATTATAAACTCATTACTGTGATAAATGCAGTGAAGGTGAAATGGATAGTTCTAGGAGATTTGTCTATTAGGGAGGGCAGGGAAGGCTTCCTGAGGAAAGGGGATTTGGCACAGGATAGGAAAGATGAATTAAAGAAGTGTCAAATAGGGCTGTAAGATTTCTGGATTGCACTTCATGATGGATTGTAGGACACCAGAAGATGGGAGGACCAGGTGTGGGTAGGGTGGGGACAGTAAGTTCTGCTGGGGACTTTAGGTCACATTGGAGACATTGAAGAGCCAATATCATGTAGAAAATTGAATATTACTAGATATATCAAAGAGAATATACAGACAAACCTGTAGGGATCAGAGGAGTCACCTGGTGTGTGCTACCAGGCATTGGGGGCACACAAGTTCATCTGAGGAAAGGGTGTAAATGGAGAAGAGGGGAAGGGGGTAGGCAGCCTTGAGGAACTCTTACATCCAAGATTAAGTTGAGGAGGACCAACCTGCCAGAATGGCAGAGAAGTTTCCACATCATCAGGAGGAAAAGAGGAGAGTGTGGGGTGAGTGAAGTTGAGGGGCAATTCTTTGTACTATTGTTGCAACATTGTCCTAAGTCTGAAATTATTTCAAAATATACAGTAAAAGAGGTGCCTGGGTGACTCAGGAGGTTAAGTGTCTGACTCTTGATTTCAGCTCAGGTCATGTTCTTACAGTTCGTGTTTAAGATTAAGCCCCATATTGGGCTCTGTGCTGACAATGTGGAACCTGCTTGGGATTCTGTCTCTCTTCCCCTCCTCCTCGCTCACCCTCTTGTGCTCTCTCTCTCAAGATAAATAAATAAACATTTAAAAAATGCACAGTAAAACAGTTCTTTTTTGTTAAGACTTATTAGGATGGAAAAGAGGCCACCTCTCCATCTTGGATAACTGCCCTTCATTGACCTTTATGGGTATAGTTTTCCTCTATATTCTCTTCAAAGAGACAATTTAATTCTTCAAAGTGTATATGCTCCTCTTGATATACCTACAGATAGTTCCTGCATCCAGACCACTATCATCCTATGAAGTAAACATTAAAAAAGGCTGGATTATTTTATTTTCAACCATTTATTTATTACTTTTTTCTTTTACAGTTTATTGTCAAGTTGGTTTCCATATAACACCCAGTGCTCATTAACAAGTGCCCTTCTCCATACTCATCACCCCCGTTCCCTTCTCCCCCACCCCCATCAGCCCTCAGTTCTCAGTATTCAAGAGTCTCTCATGGTTTGCCTCCCTCCCTCTCCCTAACTAGTTTTCTCCCTTCCCCTCCCCCACAGTCCTCTGTTAAGTTTCTCCTGTTCCACTTATAAGTGAAAACATATGGTACCTGTCCTTCTCTGCCTGACTTATTTCAAGGGTGCATAACACCCTTAAGTTCCATCCACATTGCTACAAATGGCCAGATTTCATTCTTTCTCATTGCCCTGTTGTATTCCATTGTATAGATAAACCACATCTTCTTGATCCATTTATCAGTTGATGGACACTTAGGCTCTTTCCATGATTTGGCTATTGTTGAGAGTGCTGCTATGAACATTGGGGTACATGTGCCCCTATGCATCAGCACTCCTGTATCCTTTGTTCAACCCTTTATTTAAAAAAAGCTACTGGCTTGTGAAACATATACTACATTCTAATGTACCCCCACCTACTTAGTAATCAAACAAAACACGTGTAACTGGGAGTACTGGACAAATTACCATCAGTTTGTGCCAATCAGGGCAGATGAAGTTTTTTGCAGTGACAAACCAACCCCAAATCTTAGTGGCTTCAAAGAGCAGAAGTGTATTTGTTGCTTCAGTGCCACAGAGGGCTCTGCTCACAGGGAACACTGAAGGACTTGGATACTTCTCGACAGGGACCTTCATGGTTGCCACAGGGAAGATATGGTGCCAGTTGAGCACTGCCACTCAGTCCTTTAGCCTGGGGGCTGCCTGTCACTTGTGCTTACCTTCACCAGCTGCAAGCGGGAATGTGGCTGTGCCTAACTTTAACAGAGCACGGAAGTATCCTTCTGTGTGCCTGAAGCAGAACTCCAGAAGGGTAGCAACTTGTACTCTCCCATTTGAGGTTCCAGCACAGAAATGACAAAAATCATGACATTGTAACAGAAACAGCCAATTGCTTACTCAATATTCATTCTCCTCTACTTTCTTACTACTAGAACTCTGCAGAGTATGTCAATGCCGGCTGAAAAGGAAACAACTCTACAGATGCCCTAAAAGCTATGGGTGGACATATGACCCAATTCTGGCTCTTTGGATAGAAACAGAAGTCGCTAGGTAGAGTTTAAAGCAAATTGTTTTTCAGTAATCAGACAGGACTGCCTTTGGCCCTCTACCCTACACCTCATCGTCCATCATCCTTCTTCCATCCTGTATGGACACAGTGCTTGAGAGTGCAGGGGCCACCCTGTAACTAAGGGACAGAAACCTCATGCTAAGTTGGATCTGTCAGGACTACAGAGGGGGCTTGGAGCCTCGGGACACTGTGAGCCCCCTACCAGCGGTAGGCTGTGTCTCCCATGTTACTGCAAACACATAAGCTGGCACTCTTGGCTTCTGCTACTTGCTGACAAACCCAATCCTAAATGATGCAAATAAAATATTTTTATTACTGTATACCATAAGTAATGACTTATTTGTACTTTATCATTCTATGCATTCAGAAAATATTTACAAGAATGTCACATTATCCTCATCTTCCTCCAGGTAGTTAAAGAGTATATAGCTTTCTATATTGGGTCTAGAACAACTTTCCTACTGTACCACTGAGGGAGCATTAAATATTATCAAAGGCTCACATAGAAGATCCACTTTGGAAAATGACAAGCTGTGTACTTTGATCTTCTTATAAAATCAATCAATCTACTAATAACTTAAGACATTAAATTTAGTTATTCAAACATTGACAGTCATAAATACAGCAGTAGTATATGTTCCTCCTCCAACTAATTACGTCACCCTAGTTATTAATATAAATTATTCATAAACATATAGTTCATTCAGCAATGTATATATTGACAGCCTCACCTTCAAAAAATTTTTTGAAATAGAGAATACCACATTAAAATGATACTATACTAAAGGAAACTTAGCTGAGGTAGCATTTTGGAAATCACTAAAGAAATAGCCTACTATTTGAAAATAAGACTTTAGTCAGGAACAAAATTAAACTCATTACTTAGTAAATTTTATACTTAAATTACATGTCTGCATGAATTTCTGGTTTGCCAATTCTGTTTTATTGTGAACTATGTAAGAACTTATTTTAATGTGTTTGCTTTACTTTCAAAAAAGAATTACGGTAGTCCTTTCTTATCCATGGTTTCACTTTCTATGGTTTCAGTTACCTGTGGTCAACTGTGATTTGAAAAATGGAAAACTCCAGAAAGAGTTTATAAGTTTTAAACTGTGTGCCAGTCCAGGTGGCATGATGAAATGTTGTGCTGTCCTGCTTTATCCTGCCTGGAACATGAATTATCCCTTTGCCCAGCATATCCATGCTGTACAGGCTATGTACCTGTTAGTCAGTTTAGTAGCCATCTTGGTTATCAGATTGACTGTTGCTATATCACAGTACTTGTATTCAAGTAACCCTTATTTTACTTAATAATGGCCCTAAAGTGCAAGAGCAGCAATGCTGGCAATTCATGTATGTCAAAGAGAAGCTGTAAAGTGCTTTCTTACGTGTAGATAAAAGTTCTTGGCTTAGGGCGCCTGGGTGTTTCAATCGGTTAGGCGTTTCAGTTCAGGTTATGATCTCAGTGTTCCATGAGTTTGAGCCCGTGTTAGGCTCTGTGCTGACGATGTGGAGCCTGCTTGGGATTCTCTCTCTCTCTCAAAATGAATAAATAAACTGAAAAAAAAGTTCTTGGCTTAATAAGGAAGGAAAAAATTCATATTGCTAGGGTTGCTAAGATCTATGGTAAGAAAGAATCCTCTGTCAGGAAATTGTGAAGAAGATAAAGAAACTTGTGCTGGTTTTGCTGTTGGACCTCAAACTGTAAAAGTTATGGCCATCGTGTATGGTAATTACTTAGTTAAGATGGAAAAGACATTAAATGTAAGGGGGTGGGAGACATGAACAGATGTGTTCCTATTGATGGCAATATTTTGAGGCAGAGAGCATTGTGTATATAGGGTTTGGCGTGAACCATGGTTTCAGACATTCACTGAGGGTCTTGGAATATATACCCCATGGATAAGGAGGGACCTACTGTACAGTAATCTTTTTGTCATGTTTGCCTCATAGGTGGAAAACTCTTAGGAGAAACAGCTCTGGGTGAAAGAGCCCCACAGCCACACATGTAGCCTTCCTGAAACACCTGCTAGAGACCTTGAGTGTCTAGCTGGTGTCTTTGGTTAAGCAATCTGTCCAGATCAGGGCACTGCCTCTTTGCAACTTATGACTTACTGCTGGATCTCTTTGATAATGTGCTCTGACTTCAGAAAGAATCACTTCATCTTGAAATATCTTCATTAAGTCACTGACACAGGGCCTGAAGATTGTTTTTTAAATGGTCAGGTGAGGCTAGTAGGTACTTTTGGATCAACAATGAAGTAAGAGGAGTCTGGAAAAATCATGGTTGCTTGTAATTTTGGTGTTCTTTCTAGATGTCCCA
The DNA here is from genome assembly GCA_017311185.1 of Proteles cristata cristata. NCBI lineage: Eukaryota > Metazoa > Chordata > Mammalia > Carnivora > Hyaenidae > Proteles > Proteles cristata. Next base: position 2,467,336 of record JAESUZ010005475.1, read on the forward strand.
GACTTGGGGATGGGTGACATTTCTTCCTGGCCTGTAGACATCTCAATATTTCTACACCCCACCTTTCTACTACAGTAGATTATTCTTTGAACAATTCCTGTCTATTTTATTTCCATGCAAATGTTTCTTGCAAATATACCATCTCAGTGCCGGGTGGCCTGGATCTAATCTCACCTCCCTCAAGAGCTTTTCCAGACCTCACCAGTCATCACCTATAGATGCCCATGATTTTTTTGCCCATGTCCTAGGGGGCCTTATATCTCGTGCCTGCTTTTTCACTGGACTGTTAGCTCTTAGAAGGAAGATTTTGCTCTTAACCGTCTCTGATGCCCCTGGTGTTTGGCACACAGTGTGTAGACCTAGAAAGAGCTTCATCTGTGCTTGAACAGAAGTAGGGAACATTTGTGATTTTCTCCATCATGTGATTGATGCTTTCTCTGTCCCATCAACAAGTGAAGATTGGTTTGGGAATCTCTGGAGTGCTCTGAGGCCCTTGTATAATTCAAAATGGAGAGAATCTTGGTTGGCAGAAGAAAAGGAGAAGGAGCAACTTCTAATTATCTTTGCTGGAGGTAAGGGCATTGTTTCTTCTCTGAATTGCTGTTAGTTGCTGAAGTTGAAACTTCCCTTAATTTGGGACAGATAAGAGTAATCTGGGGCAGATAAGATAAGAGCTTCTGGGAAGCTGTCATTGCCCACTGGCTTGGCAGTGATGTTGCTGTAAAATGATCGTCTAAGACTTTCATTCTTTCAATTTTGGGTTATTAAAAAACCAACAACCCAGAATTACCTGATTTAAAAATAACAGATCAAGACCTCTTTCTGGCACCACTGAAACGCAAAGTATACAAAGAGAGCCTTGGGTATCACTTGAGAAACTCTCTAGACCGCCCAGCATTTGGTGGATGTAATGATTCACCACCATCTCTTTGGATTCTTTTGTCATTAGTTGATTACATGATGGGAATTAGAGAGAATAAACCTGTGCAATGGGGTGAAGATCTCCTAAGAGAATCAAAAAGCAAACTTTAAAAAAATATCTTAAAAATGTACTTTATTTTGTTTAAGGTTTTATTTTGATTCCAGTTAGTTAACATACAGTGTTATATCAGTTTCAGGTATACAATATAGTGATTCAGCACCTCCATACATCACAACAAAAGACAAGAGTGTACTCCTTAATTCCCATCACCCCTCCTCCCGCCCTCCTCCCTGCTGGTAACCATCAGTTTGTTCTGTATAGTTAAGAGTCTGTTTCTTGCTTTGTCTCTCTTTCTGTCTCCAAAGAGCAAACTTTTTATATGCCAGGTCATTGAGTCTCATGGGAGGATTTACCTTGAAAAAAAAAGTGAACTTGATTATGTTAATTTTTGGCAGACCAGAGGAGGTTGAAGTAATAACCAGAACTCCTTGTCTCTGTGCCCTGCATCTCAATTTCCCTGCCTCAGCATGCAGTGTAGGAGGCTGATCAGAGAAACACAGAGAGGGATGTCACACCCCAACCTTCTTCTCTGTGCTGATGTGCCCCTTACAAGGCTGGACATGGAAAGACAGCTTGATTAAGACCTCTTTTTGTTGGGGGCTGGTTTCTGTGAAGTGTCAGGGTTTATTCCATTCGGCAGAGTTTGGCGGTAAAAGACAGGTGTCTTTCTACATGGAATCTGGGAGTCTCAGACCTATTGGGCCTAGTGGACCTACAGAGGCCTGGGAGCCAGGGTTGGCTTGCATGAAGGGAGGGGCCAAGAATGCTGAGGTGTGGGGGTGGGAGCTTGGGACCAGGCTGGGCAGGGAGGGAGGAAGGGGGAAGGGGTCATCCTTGGGTGACTATGGGGCCCAGCAGGCCCCGGAAAGGGCCAAGGCCAAGGCCAAAGCCTTTGTGGCCCTTCTGCCAGACACCAGTTTCATGGATGTTTATACCCACTTAAGAATATCCTAAGATACTGTAATTTATTGCTCAGCCCCTAGCATCCTTCTGTAATGCTGTCTTTACATTTGTAGAGAAATGTGTGTTCACAGCAGCACTTCCCAATTCTGAGCTAGCTGGGTAATTCCTCTCACCCTGGGGTAGCTTCAGGGCGGCTCCATTGTATAGTTTTGAGCGAAGACCAAACACAGCCTATAGTTATGAGCTGACGTTTGCTAGAGAAGTTTAGTTTTTGGATAGGGGTATGTTTTTGGATGCAGGAGGGTGCACTGCCTTTCTGCTTCAGGGCACACTATGGCTCCCAGTGTGCCACCATCACCACCCATTCTGTCCAGGGAAGGACTCACCACCTTTCCTGTTGGGCTGATTTTCCTTCCTCACCCCTTTACTCCCCACTCACTCCCTCATCCCCCTCAACACAAACAACACTGTGCACTGACTCCCTCCTTTATTCGTTTTGGGAGTAAAAAGGAGAGAGAATGGCCATAGATGGAAAGTACCAGAGAGTGTGGGTATCTGTGAGGTTGGAAGGAGAGCCTTTGCCTCACGGGTGAGGATGAGCTCCCTTGTTTCCACTTGCGGAGGCCAGTGTGAACACCGGTGTAAAAGGGTTTCCTGGCTGTTTCCAGTGATGTGCAGTTGTTGTTTGAAAGTGTATTACATTTAGGAATGGGGCTGCTTTGTGCTCTGGTGGTGAGGAAGGAGGGCTTGACTGAGAATGAGAAGACCTTTGTTTAGGTACTAGATCTTTCATATACTATTTGATACACACACACACACACACACACACACACACACATTATATAACATGTATCAGTAATGAAGCCCAATGTAAAAATGACCACACATGAACTTACCACACAACTTGAAAGGCGATGTTTGTGTTCTTCCCAGGTCTCATTCCTTCCTCCCACGGAATCCTGAATTTTGTGTATATTATACCCATAATTGTTTAGATGTATTGTTTAGATTCTGCAGATACCGACTTTGTTCAGGAGTGTGTAGCCCCATGGTGGCAGGTGATGGTTTTGGAATCAAACCGATTGTGCTGAAATCTCACAGGAATCACTTGCTAGCTCTGTGGCCTAGAACATACTACTTATCCTCTCTGAACATCATTCTTTCATCTCCAAATGGGAGTCATCTTTTGCATCTCATCTGCCCTTGAAGGTTGTCTGAGATTTCACCGAACAAGCAATGTTAAGGAACTTGTAAATTCCTGGTCTGTGATGGCTACTTGCAAATGTAACCTCTCCCCCTCCCGCCCCTGATGTCCCTGGGAACTCTTGTGAAGTGCACTCCCCCTTCCCCCTTCCCCACTGACACCTATCCTAACAGGCCTTAAGACAACAGAGAAACTCATGGGGTGAACAAGAGCCCAAGACTGTATTTATGACCCTTAATCTGTCCACACAGGGAAGACATATGAGCCGGGCAGGGGACAGTGGGTGCCATTACCAGATCATTAATTAGCAGCTTGATTGTTCTTGGCAGGAAATCATTCATTTTCAGATGAGTAGGGAGCTGCAGAACCTTCTAACTGTTTTCCCTCATTCAGATACACAGTTGTCCTCGCCAGAGCATTCCCTCCCACAGTGCCTTATCGAGATAAGTGACAGAGGATGCTGTTGCCATGTAATCTAATGAATGCAAGAGCCCTGAACTCAGAAGGGGGCTGAGGCCAAAGGCTTCCAGAGCTGGAGAGCTAGGCCAGAAACCCAAAAAGATAAAGGACGACTTCTGGAACAATATGAGAAGATGAATAAACTGTTTGCTTTGAGGATGGATGTGATGTTCCAGAAAAATCCATTCTGGCTGCCAAAGTAACCCTTCCGGAGTTCACAGAGAAACTCAGCAGGGCTCCCATGTGCAAGCTCAGTTAGCAGGGCTTGCATATAAGGTTTCATGCAATTCAGTGTAGCAGGGTTACTGAGATCCTTGCACAGAGGAGGAACCAGAGGCCCTGAAAGTAATAGTTGTTGTCCACATTGAAATATCTAGTAAGAGACTGATATGGATTCCAAATCAAAATGTGTCTGATCCCAAAGTTCTGGCCTGCTCTATGACAGCATCCTGTGTCCCTCCGCGGGGATGACAGATCACCATGAACAGGGTAGTCACTGATTGACAGTATCCTAACCACCAATTACCCACTGCCTTTAAACACCCACAGGTCCTTTGTGCTAAGTAGATGCATCTTTGGCCTATTTACTTGTCTCTAATCTTTAGATGCCCATTCTCTCTGGTTGTAACCATTTCAAATTGACTAAGATTTATGAGTAATAACACATTGATCGTTAGAAGTGAAAGAGAGGGAAGTCCACATTTTCCTCTTTGCTGAGAAGGCAGAGAGGCTGTCTCAAGCAGTTCATAAAGGCAGGGGACTTTCTGGAAGAGGACGTGGCTGGGAGTTCTCAGGAGAGGGTAAGAAGGTGGATCGGCAAGGAGCAGGGATAGGTGTCTGTAGGGAATCTCCAGGCCAAGTTGGTAAGTATAGGCCATGAGGTGTCAAGAGAACATGCAGAACAAATTGGTTTGAGCCCCTGGGACTAGACTGGAAGGAGAGGAGAACTCACAGCCTGTGAGTTCTTGGCCTGGGTGGGTGGAGGGGGAGGTAGGACGGCAATCCAGGCTGCAGCTGAGTTGTTTCCCCAACAAGAGACCGAGGGTTGGAAGGGGCTGTCGGTTTTGCCAGTCCATTGTGCTTAGCATGAGGGGCGCATGAACAATTGTTAGGAAATATTTTAATTTTAAATTTAAAACTATAATTGTTGTCACAAAACCATAGGCAGTTTTTATTCTCTAATAAAACTATGAAGATATTTATTAATATCTGTGGAAAGTGGATATTTAGATTAGGGAAATGGAGGTTAAGCATTAAGCTACAAATTTTTTTCTTGTTTTACTTGTACTCTATCCCTTCCATCTCTCCTTTAATCTCCCCCCATGAATTATTTGAAAGAAAATCCAGATACACCATTTCACTGATAAATGCTTACCTATGTACTTCTAAGAGAAATGGGCTATTTTTTTTTTATTAAAAATTTTTTTTTTAATGTTTTATTTATTTCTAGGAGAGAAAGAGAAAGACAGTGTGAGCAGGGGAGGGTCAGAGAGAGAGGGAGTCACAGACTGAAACAGGCTCCAGGCTCTGAGCTGGCAGTCAGCACAGAGCCCGACGCGGGGCCTGAACCCACGAACTGCGAGATCATGACCTAAGCGAAAGTCGGACGCTAAGCCACCCAGGCGCCCCGAGAAATGGGCTATTTTAAGAAAGATAACCATTTTATCATTATCATACTAGAATTGTGAAAAATAATTCCTTAATAGCATCTAATATCCAGTTAAGTGCTTAAATTTCCCTGATCATTTCATAGCACGTGGGTGGCTCAGTTGGTTAAGTGACCAACTTCAGTTCAGGTCATGATCTCATGATTCGTGAATTCAAACCTCCTGTGGGCTCTTGTGCAGAGAATGTTGGATCCTGTCTCCCTCTTTCTCTGCCCTCCCCCTCTCTCACAGTGTCTCTCCCTTCTCTTTCTCTCCCTTTCTTTCTCTCCCAAAAATAAATATAGATTTTTAAAAGAAGGAAATAAAACAATATGCATTATATATGTATATCAACCAAAAGTTCCTCCTCCTTTTACCCCCTTATTATTTATTTGTTGAAGAAATGGAGTCATTTGTCTTGTAGAATTTCCCCCATTCTGGCTTGGTTGGCTTCCCTATGTGGTACTGTTTCCCTAATTTGTTTTGTATAAATTGATAATTAGATCTAGAGGCTTGATCGGATTTGGATTTTTTGCAAAACTATTTCCTATTTGGTGCTATGTCTTTCCAACTGCATTTCACCAGGAGCGATGGAAGGCTAGTGCCTTTCCCTCTGGGATGTGAAGATTTATCAGTGGGCTCAGCCGATGTCATCCAATAAGAAATTTCTCATCAACTTTCCATCCAAGGGATTCAGAAGCTATTGATGTTCATCACCAGGTTCATTATTTCATTAGGGTTGAAAACTTGTGACACACTAACATGTAAATAAATTCCAGAATTTATTAGCTAGAATTATTCTATAAATAAGAATTTTTGGTCATCAATGGTTGGTTTCCCCCAAAGATAGTTTGTTCAACTCATGGCAAGCATTGTTCTTTTTGATGTTTAAATTGTCCCATCTTTGGCTAATGAGAATTCTTTCAAATTCTGGATTCTTTTGACATTTCCTTGGTAGTCTTGGGTAACTTCCTTGGTTCTTGGCATAAGATAGTCTAGAATCATTTCATACATTTTCTGCTGAGATCTGAATACTAATGTCTGCATGCTAGGTGATTATTACTACCTGGTTTTCATTGCTTCTAGATATTTTTGATGGAAATACATATTTGCATAGAGCTAGAAAATATATATTTCTTTTCACTTGAAAAAGAAAAATATGAGTTCACACATATATTTCTTTCTTTTTTTTTTAATGTTTTTTTTATTTTTATTTTTAGGAGAGAGAGAGAGACAGCTTGAGCAGGGGAGGGTCAGAGAGAGAGGGAGTCACAGGCTGAAACAGGCTCCAGGCTCTGAGCTGGCAGTCAGCACAGAGCCCGACGCGGGGCTCGAACCCACGAACTGCTAGATCATGACCTAAGCGAAAGTCGGACGCTTAACCGACTAAGCCACCCAGGCGCCCACACACATATATTTCTAAATCAAACAAGATTATAAGGATTTTATTTAACTTATTTGACTTTATGTTAATTTTCTTCATGCTTACACTAAAAGTTCTTGACTTCCAATAACACGGTGGGGTGCCTGTGAGTGAGTGTGTGTGTGTGTGTGTGTGTGTAGCTTAAAAACAACAATATCAACACCACCACTTATTACTAATAAAAATAAAACTATGGAATCCTTAAAAAAATTTCATTGTTTTTGTTTTTTTGTCCTTAAGATAAATTCAGTAGAGGTGAAAAATTTCATTGTTATGTTGTAAATTTGCTTAAAATAATTCTGTATGTGGTAAAACACTACTTTGATATAGAATTAGGTTCAATTCCTCCATTTTGTTTGATTTTTTTCCATTTTGATGTACTTTTGTTTTGTAACTATGTAACACGTCAACAAGGTTCCATAGTCAAAACTATTAAACAAGGTACCTTCAGAGAAGTCTAGCTTCTGAGTCTGTCTCCTCTATCCTGTTTTCTCCTCTCACAGGTAAACACTCTAAAAGACTGAAGTTGTGTTTTCTTCATTTCATTTATAACTGAAAATAGGCACACATGTATTTATGTTATCTCCTTTCTAGAGAGAGTTAGCATACTCTTCGGCACCTGATCTTTTGTTTTTCAATGGAACAATATCTAAAAATCTTCCTTACTCCTTGTTAGAGCTGTATGATCCTCCATTGTGCAGATGACCCTGACTTCTGGGCGTTAATTAGCTCTGTCTTTTTCTATTACATACAGTGTTGTAATAGCTTTGTGCATGTGTCATTTTGCTTTTTTGTTTGTTTGTAACATGATCAATGAGCTTTAGAAGCCATCTTTGTTACAACATTCTAAGAGTTAGGTAATTAGAGTTATTCATTTGGTGTACAAATATTTCTTAATGCTCATTATGTGCCAAAGACTGCTAGTTTTGTGGAAGAAGGAAGGGCTGGGCAGAGTGATGGGCTGAACAGGCATGCTTGCTTTCATTAAGCTTATAACTTGGTAGGGTAAGCAAATGCTTAATAGTGGGAAAAAAAAAACCCACAATTAAAATTCATGATAAATGATGTAAGGAAATAAAAGCAGCATTCTAGAAGGGACCAACATTGGAATGAATAGCAGGGAAAGCCTCTAGGAAGTGACCATTAGGTGGATGAAGAAGGAGTCAGGCACAGGTCAGGCAAAGATGTGGAGGAAAGACAGGCAGATTAAGCATGGTGGGAAAATGTACTGAAGCAAGAGAAAGGATCACATTTCAAGCAGTTAAAGGACTGTGAAGGTGGATCTTGTGAATGAGAAGGATGGTGGCGGGGGGTGGGGGGTGACATTAGACTGAAGAGAATTTAGACTCTATCCTAGGGGTACCTGTGAGGTTCAGTTGGTTGGGCGTCTGACTTCAGCTTGGGTTGTCATCTCACCACTTGTGGGTTCCAGCCCTGTGTTGGGTCCTGTGCTGATGGCTCAGAGCCTGGAGACTGCTTCTGATTCTGTGCCTTCCTCTCTCTCTCTGCCCCTTTCCTACTCATGCTCTCTTTCTCTGAAAGATAAATAAATGTTAAAAAAAAAAAAAAGAATTTAGACTCTATCCTAAATTAAAGAGGATGACACCAAGGAGTTAAGACAAGTGTTGTGATCCATTTTTTCTTTTCTTTAACTTTTTAAAAAAAATTAATTTTGAGAGAGGCAGAGTGAGTGGAGGGAGGGGCAGAGAGAGAGGGAGATGCAGAATCTGAAGCAGGCTCCAGGCTCTGAGCTGTCAGCACGGAGATCAAATCCATGAACCTCAAGATCATGACCTGAGCTGCAGTCAGACACTCAACTGACTGAGCCACCCAGATGCCCCTTTTCCAATTTTTTTCTTTAATATATTGTTCCACCTTCTGTGTCTAGAAGGGATTGCAGAGGAATAAGAGTAGAGGCACTAGCCCAGTGAGGAGAAGGTTGATTACAGGTGTCCAGGTAATTCATGACAATGGCTCAGCCTGGGTAGGGGGAACATGGTGGTGAGGAGGAGGGAGTGGGCTGAGCCCTTTAGAGGTAGAGTAGTATAATTATTGAGTGGAAGGGTTGGACTGGATGAGAATGAAGTAGGAGGCGTTAAGGATAACTCCTCAGTCTTGAGCACAAGCAACTACCTTACTAAGATTGGTGACATTGAAGGAGGATCAGATTGAAGGTGGGAGAGACCATCACTCTGGGACATTTTGAGATGATTATGAGAAACTCAAGTGGAGACACAAGAAAGGCATCTGGGTTCATACATTTGAACCTTTGAAGTTATCAGTCTACAGGTTGTAGATACACAAATGACAGGAGGAGTCTGTCCAGGCAAAGGGAACCAAGTGAGAAAGAGGCTCGAGTACTTATTCTGAGGAACTCCAACATCAGAGGCTCAGGGAGAATGAGGTGCTGGCCAAGAAGATGGGATTATATTTAGCAATAACAGCAGTGAAAATTTATTTTCCTTAATGATTTATATTCACAACATTTTAGAACAAAAGAGATCCTAGAGATGTGTAGTCTGGCTTCACCGTTTAAGTGACAAAACAAAACAAAACAAAACAATAAAAAACAACCCTTAGAGAATTCTGACATGATTATCTATCACTCCTTAGCTCTGTGCAGATCGCTTGACTCCTGGAATTACACTGACCTTCACACGAAAAGAGGAAATAGTCAGTTCAGTCCTGTCCATGATTTGTCAGTGATTTTATCAAAATATAATTCATACTTAATATTTTTCTATCTGCAAAATTAGTGCCAAACCTTACTAATATCTAAATCTCTATGGTCTCTAAGTCTAACACAAGGTAGAAAAATTAGCTTGCAAATGTGAAAAAAAAAAGTGAAGAAAAGTTAAAAGCATACAGGGGCTCTAAGGAGCCCTTCTCTAAGGTGAAAGTCGGTTATCTCTTCTCTGGTCTGCTAGAAGTACTATGGCTGTCCTTGAACATCACCACAATCTTCTCTGGAACAGTTGCCATCATCCTTGCAGGTCTTGCTAGTCTGAGAATTGATATTACTGACTATAGGAGGTATAAATAGCTGTTCACAGTCATTGTGAATGCCATTTGCCATATTTTCTTCTTTTCCCTCCCACTGATCATATAGAAGGATTCTACTTCTTGATTCCCTTGTGGTTGAGTGGAGCCATGTAGTTCCTTCTGGTGACTGAGTTCTGAGTAGAAATGATGCTTCATCTTTAGGCCAGGGCTTTTAATTGCTGATGTGAGATCCTTTCTAAAGCTCTTGCCCTCAGGCACAGTGACTGGAATCTTGCACATAGTGGCTGCTACATCAGGCCAGATTCCTGTGAGAAGATCCTCCTTGCCAACCCAAGGTGGGCATGTAGCAGGAGCAAGATATTAACCTTTGTTATTTTAAGCCACTGAGATTTGGGAGTTGTTTGTTACTGTAGCATAACTTAGTCATATGCTGACTGAGACCCTGGCTATTTTATTGTCTGCCTTTCAGAGGCTAAACAGACAACTTATACATTTAGTTCTTCAAGAAGATGTACACACTTCTGTTTTCCCTGATTCCAGACTTTTCTCTTCAAATGCACTTCACAGGAAGCAGGAATTCAAAGTTACCACAGCCCCTCTATCTCCGGGCCCCTAATTTCTGAAAGAAAACCCAGAGATAAGTTCCATAGTTTGCAAAAGTCAGTTCTAATGTTGGAGAGGAGTATGTACACCCCAAGTCTGAACTAGGGGATTCAGTCACTTGACCTCAGTCACTTGCATAATTAGTTACTGTTATTAATAGTGATTGTTATCTATGATTATTATTTATATTTCATAATTATTATTGCATCACTAAGCTGTGCAAGATCTGTCATTCTTTTCATGATCAGTCAGTTCAATATGTGTCTCTTTCCATTAAAGCTGTTGCTGTGAGAATCAGCAAGGTGAGGGTATTCCTGGAAGTGGCTGCAGTGTCCTCATAAACATGTCCACTCCAAGTGTTGCATGGCCACCATGTTTTGTGGCCTGTCCCAGCTCAGACACACAAAGGCTGATTAGAGGGTGGTCTTTGAAGCAGAGCATGTAGACAGCTAAATGGAGTTCTGTATTAGAACAATTAAGTAGAATTCACAGGCAATAAGTCACAGGTGAGAAGTAGGGGTGGGATCCCCAGAAATGCCACTGAGTAGGTGGTGTTCCATTTGGGGCCCAAATATTAGGTAGATTCATTTTGGGGAAAGACATTCCTGAGTGAGATGACTGCTTTCACAAAGGCATGCATTCACTTAGGAAATGGTGAGTGAGAGCTGAGCACTATCAGGCTGTAGAGATCATGGATAAGTGGGGTGGGAGATGAAAATGGAGGTCAGGGAAAGGCACAAATATCAAGTGGGGATGCCATGCTCTGCAAAACTTTGGGGGATATGTGTGGGTTAGTGTGACGTGGTTGTAGCATGTTGTCAGATGGTCAATAGTGGTGGATGAAGGGTACATCAGAGATGTAAGAGCCTGGACTTAGGAAGACCACTCAGGAGGCTAATCCAGGCTGATGGCAGAGAGTTGAAAGAAGCCAGGTGTTGGTGTGGAAATGTAGAGGTGGAACTACATGAATTGGCTTTTAGCTGGTTGAGGAGAATGAAGAGAATGAAGCTCGGTTTCTGGCTTGCAGAGCTGGGAAGGGTATGAAGTCACCACAGAGTGTGTGACATGATGTGGGGGGAGGAGTCCTGAAGGAAGGGAGGGTGAACACAGATTGGGGGAGGCTGAATTTGAGCCATCAGCAAAACTTGCAAGATGGTGTATGAAATGACAGTGTGATCACTGATGCAGAGTTGAAGGCAAATCAATTATAGCCTGAAGGAAAATGAGAGAACATGAAAAAAAGAAACAGATAACAAGGGGTATGAGACCAGGTGGCAGACTAAGACTAAGCACAAATGTAAATCACATCAAGTGCTGCAGAGATTTCCTGGTCCACTTCTACTAAAGTGCTCTGAAGGTACACAAGATCCCTGGAAACCAGCGAAGTCTGGATTAGAGAGAAGTGGACTGAGAAATGCGTCTCTGAACCATGTAGTTCTGCTTCTGAGCCAAGACTTTGAAGACAGCCACCAAGAAGCAGGATGGTTCTTTGCTTGCCTCAGTGGCCGGTTGGTACCCCTAGTGGGACCACCTTCATCAAAGTATCCAGGAGCCACCTCAATCTCATAATGATATAATAGGAGCAGGGGAGGGCCAGGGCCATCACCCCTGCCCTGCATGCTTTGCTGCCCACAGCCCTGCCTTTGTGAAACCATACCACAACAACAACACCCAGCCTGTGATTCAGTGGGGCCAAGGGCAACATGAGGGACTGGGTCTCTGATTTTGGAGTTCCTTCAAAAAGAGTTGATAAGTGATCTTCAAGATCGAGTTCCATGTTTAGCAGTTACAAGGTGTGTGGAATTTGCGAAGTCATGCAACCTCTTCAGCTCCGTTTTCTCATCTATAAAATGGGGGTGATAATAATAGCACTTATCTCTGTAGAGCTGTCATGAGGATTAAATGGAACAATGCATAAGTCCTTAGATTGGTGCTTTGAATATAGCAAGTACTTCATGACTGATAGCTTTATTATTCTTATTTGTCAAAAGAGAAAGAGAGAAAGGTAGAGGGAGAAAGGATGTGAGTGGTGCATGATGATGGATAGATTTTATTCAGTGCAGAACTCTGAAAAGGTTGATAGGCTGCACCTGACTAACCACAGAAATTGCCAGTCCGTGGGGGACAACATTGCCTCACTAAGATCTGAGATCCAGCTCTACCTGAGTGACTGCTCTGAAGTGAAAACAGGGCTAAGGGTTCTATTTATCAGCTCTCCAGACAGTCTTTGGAGGAGCCACTGATCTCCTCAAGGGGGAACGGATAGGGCAGTGACCCAGGGCAATTCATATCCAATGTCTGTTGGCAGGTGCCAGTTTTCCCGTGTACGAGCAAACAGTAAAAAGAAGTTTCCATGGAATGATTCCACAGCTTAAGGGAAATAACATGTAATCTAGAAGACTAGATTTGCTAGAAAGGGCAGGCTTCTAAAGTCATTCACAGGAAAGACAAGAATGTTTTAGAAAACATCTGTTTTGTATCCTTAAAAAAGAGATAAGACTTAAAAATCCACGGAACAAGAGTAAAAAGCCACAGGGAAAACGTGAGTTATGAGAAGGATGGAACCAAATATCAGGGGTTCCAAATGAGAATTCAGGGTTTTGTCCACCTACTTCTTTTTTTTTTTTTTTTTTTAATGTTTTATTTATTTTTAGGAGAGAGAGAGAGAGACAGCGTGAGCAGGGGAGGGTCAGAGAGAGAGAGTCACAGACTGAAACAGGCTCCAGGCTCTGAGCTGGCAGTCAGCACAGAGCCCGACGCGGGGCTCGAATCCACGAACCGCGAGATCATGACCTAAGCGAAAGTCGGACGCTTAACCGACTAAGCCACCCAGGCGCCCTTTGTCCACCTACTTCTATTTGCCTTGGTGGAGAGAGGTCTATGTGAAATAAAATGCAGAGGCAAGGGTAGGCCTGCCTCTAGCAAGGGCAGCCTTGTCAGTACCCCCAAGTAGTATAGAAAATAAACCACTTAGCACCGAGCTGAAACCTCCTCTTACCTACATCTCCAATTGCAGATCCATCCCTACCTCCTACACACTACTGGAACCTCACCTGAAAACAGGGAATGCCTAGAAATCCGGACTTTTCCATTCTTTGAGCTTTAGCTTGAGAGATTCTTATCAGAAGCCAGTAGTCTTAGACTCTCCCAATGCTGTGTGGACCTCCCTTGTAAGGATAATCAGATAGGAAAAAATCGCCACACACCTGGTTTCGTTTGGACTCAGAGCAACAGACTGACTCCAAGAAAAACGTGAAATCGTTTGAAAACCTGGATTTGCACTTTCAATAAAAATGTAAGAGTACTGTGAATTTGTGAAGGAGGACAATCCGCGACAAGAAATCGATGGATTGAAGAGGAAAAAAACAGTTACTTCAAATGAAAATGGCACAGAAGCAGTGATGAACAGATTAGGTGTTACAGAAACTTGCTTGAGCAAATAATTGGTTGGTAATTGCCATGTGGCTATTAGAGCGGAACATAAAAGTTCTCCCACAGGAAAAGGAAAATTGTAGAGGCATAAAGATAATGAACACAAAGATGAGAAGCGGAGGTCAGATGCAGGGAAGTCCACGCACATGTAACGGGGATCCCAGCAGGAGAGCCACGGATGACGTGCGGCACACACACAGAGCTGCGGAACTGTAGACATGGGTCACATGGAAAGTTCAAAAGTGTTTGCAAATAGAACAAAACTAGAAATAAATGACAGAAGGGCAAGAAGACATATTGAAAGCTCAAAAATACTTTTGAAAACAATTCTTTATGTCATATAGAACATCAGAACTGTGATTAGAGACCATTTAGGGAATAATAACTTACACAGAATATGTGGTTGAAACTTAAGGAACAGATAATTATTTTACTGGAACTGTTCCAGAAACTGCTGCAAAAAGAAATAAAATTGCCAAATCCCTTGAATGGATATGGTATGAGCCTGATAATGTCACATAATAAAAATAGCATTTAAAAAATAAAACTGCAGAGGACAGTTTTCAGGATGAATGTATTCATTGTTATATAGATGTCAATTATTTCCATTAATATGCGATCTTAGTATAACCCTAGTCAATATCCCAATGTGATTTTTTTTTTCAGAAATTAACCAAAGATTCTAAAGTTTATCTGGAAATGACACATGCAAAGAAAGCCAAGAAAATTCTGGAAAAGAAGAGGGTAATTGTCTGGTAATTGTCGAATAGCTATTAAAGCATATCACCATGTTTCAATCATCAGAATGGCCTTGAACTAACCTCAGAGGAGAGAACCAATGGGTAGAGATGGAGCAGAAGTGTACATCCAGAAACATGCTTATATGCAGGGAGATTTCGAAAATTGTAAAAGTGGTGTTTAAGTCAGTGTAGCAAGGATTTATTCCCCAGTAAAATATATTAGTACAACTAGTTATGGATTTGGCAAAATACTAACAACAAAATTACAACAGCAGTTATGAATTTAGATCCTTGTCAGATTAATTAAGTATAAAATAATAAAACCATCATAGTATTAGGAGGTAATCCAGGAGAATAATTTCGTAATCTCATGATGAGGGAAGTTTCTTGAATCAAGATCTTAGTGTCAGAAACCTTAAATGAGAATTTGATAGAACTGACTTAAAAACAGTAACACTGAGAAACTGTGCTATTTGGGAATGTAACAAACAATGAAGTTTTTGGGGGTGGTTAGTGGGCTTCGTGGGGTCCAGAGCTGATAACAAGAAAGAATTCTTTGGGGGCGCCTGATGGCTTAGTCGGTTAAGCGTCCGACTTTCGCTTAGGTCATGATCAAACGGTTCGTGGGTTCGAGCCCCGCGTCGGACTCTGTGCTGATTGCCAGCTCAGAGCCTGGAGCCTGTTTCAGTCTGTGACTCCCTCTCTCTCTGACCCTCCCCCTGCTCACGCTATCTCTCTCTCTCTCTCTCCTAGAAATAAATAAAAAACATTAAAAAAAAAAAGAAAGAATTCTTTGGTGCAAAAAGGTGATTTTATTGAAGCTCGGGGACAGGACCCATGGGCAGGAAGAGTCCCCCTCCCCCACCCCCCCCACGAGGAGAGACTGGTTATATACTATGGTGTTGGGGGAGGTAAAGCCCAAGGGAAGTTTCCAGGGAGATTTTCATATGCTAAAGACTCACAGGATACTGGAGCCATAGCTATTGTCAAGCTAAGGTGGCCTTCCCTCTAGCAAAGCATTAACATTAAGACAGTAAGGAGTTCCTGGAGAAACATTTTCCTCTGAGGGCCTCAGGTATTTGTCCATGGGCTACAGGTTATAAGAAAATTTAGTTCTATCTGTCATTTCCTCCTGCCTTTGTTTCCCAGGTCACTATGGAGAGGTGATAGAGACTTAGGTCCTGCAGGACTATGATCTCTATCAGTTAACCATTTGTTTTCCCCCTTTTCTTTGTTCTTGGGCAGCCAGGAGGGCCTGAGGAATCTCACACATATCTCACCTGTTGGAGGGGGTGTTTGCAGGCTGTCAGCTTGCCTTACGCTCCCGCATCAGTGCACACAACATTTTTGAATGAAAATTTGGTGGTATGTGTCAAAATATAGGAAGTATAAATGCTTTTGCTTGGCAATCCCTCTCCCATGAATTTATCTTAAAAGATGTAATTGTGCAAATGTGTAGACGGGTGTATTAGTCAAGATTCTTCAGAAAAAGAACCAATAGCATATTGTTCTGTATTTCTTTTTTCTTTTTTCCTGATAGAAGCAAACTTTCTGTCTGAGACTACTTGGCAAGATGTTTGGTCCATCTGCAGGACAGGCCTTCCTGCTAGTTCAGGCCCAAATCCCCACCATCTGCACAGCTTAGGGGCTCTTGCCACTGGATTGAAGTAAAGAGGCTTTTACGGAGAACAAGAAGTGTCCTGACAGTCTAGTATCCAAAGGGAATCTGAGGTCCATTAAGCTCCAAAAGTGAGTCTGAGAATACACCAAACTGAGAGGCAGGGAGGGAAATGTGAATGTAGAGCCTGAGTGCCGAGAGCTCTACTTGGGAGCCTGAGGCAACCGCAGGGCGGTTGAGAGAAGTGGAAAAAAGCAAAGGTCAGAGCAATTTATGTTTGTAGCTTGCTAGTAAGTTCCATCCAGGGAATGGGTGAATTTAAAGGACCAGGAATGGGGGAGCTCACCCTTCTGTGTAGGACAGGGCCTCTACCGCAAAGTTTTGACATATTCTGGAATATTCCTGACACGGATGCTGGATTCTGAGTGTCGTCTGTGATAAGGGAGAACATATTCCTGTTGCTGTGCCTTCCTGCCAGCTTTGCCATACCTCCATGGTACTCCTTTGTTTGGCGCTGGGTTTATTTAGGTATCTAGGGTCCTATAAATAAATATGAACTATAATACTTCAATTAACATTTTTGGGCATACCTGTCCTAATAGTTTATTTTGTGTCAACTCGACTGGGTCATGAGGTGTCCAGATATTTGGTCCAACATTATTCTGGTATGTCTGTGAGAGTGTTTCTGGATGACATTAACATTTGAATCCAGAGCCTGAGTAATGCAGATTACTCTCCCCAGTATGAGTGGGCCCTGCCCAATCAGTTGAAGACCTGAAGAGAACAAAGGACTGATTAGAAAGGAACTCCTCTGCCTTGCTGCCTTGAGCTGGGGCAGATTGGAGCTATACCAGTGGCTCTCCTGGGCCTCCAGCTTGCCTCTTGCAGATCTTGGGACTTCCTAGCAGCCACAATCATGTGAGCCACTTCCTTACTTATGCCATATATAACATGTGTTAACATGTGGAAATATACGTTTGTCCAGGAAGATCTAACTTAATTCCTTCAATGATCCTAGTTCTTTGAAAACAAAGCCCTGGATTAATGCCCTAAATTTGAAATTCAGGTGTCTGGAACATCTTTAAAAGTGTAATCTCAAAAGTAAAGGTAACATATTCATATGGGAGAGGACAAAATACATACAATGGAGAAAACAAAACATATAATATCTCAATAAAGTATCTCACCACCTGTGTGTTTCGTTGTCTATCTACACACACATCCATGTGTACCCCTGCCTCTTCCTGCTGCCCCTCTGCTCACACAGGAAAGTACTTGCATTTCCTAATCATACATCTGGATGCTTCTACTCCACCAAACCTGCAAATGTTCCTAAGGATTTTGCTATTGGTTGACTTTATAGTCATTCCTGAATAATGTTCAATTGGCAAGAGGTTTTAAAGCAACAGAAAGCCCGGGATTTAATGGATTTACCATCTCCTTCATTTATGTAAAATGGCTTCCAGTAAGGAATTCCTTTACAATTGGCTGCCAGTTTACTTAAGGTCCGATGGAAGATGAAAATAAACAAGTAATAATCCTGAGAACTTTTTTGTGGAATTATGAAAACAGTCTGTTATAAAACACATCCAGATGTCAGCCAGGACTGAGTCAATTAGAATAATAGCTTCAAGTAAAATCAACAAAGGTCAGCCAGTCAGGCTGGGGGGTGAAATCTCCAGAATGCCCAGTTCAAAGGGGCTGGGGAGGCTGCTGTTAGGCCCCAGCCTTGAGCTTTGTCCATGAAACATAATTGTTTAAATGATCTGTAAGAAGAATTTATGGATCAACATAGCTTCTTAAGAAGATTAAGTTTGTCACAGTTTAGAGCATGTTTATAGAAGACCAAAATAAAGAGTGTGATTTGAGAATGGGAAGCTTTAAAAGAGTAAAATTAAAAAAGAGACCTTCCTTTATATATGACAATTATTAATTTTTTATGTCAGTAAAGAAGTTTATTTTTATGAAGACCTATAAATATTTTTCCTATTGATATACTAGCCCAATTTTCCAAAGATGCACATAAAGACAATCATTGGAATATTTAATATTACAACCTCTAAAGTAGCCTAACCTATGGAATATTCCTTACAAAATGATGATACACTTCCATGGTAGAACAAGATGCAAATATTGAAAAGGGTGATAAATCTATTCATATGCCACTAGAAAATCATGCCTCACAAATATTAAGTTGGAAAACTGTAATTTTTGAAAAAAGCTATTTTTCATACTTAATACATGTTCATATATATACAGTTTTTTGGTTAGCCAGTTTTCATGTTGGTGTATGCCTTTATTTATTCTTCACCAATATTAAACCAGGTAGATCTGTACCTCTCAGTCTTTAGCAAATAGCATTCATAAATCTATACATGTATACAAATATATAGAAATATTTGTATAAAAATGAATATTCATGATTTGAAATTTGACAAACATTCTTAGGTGAAAAGCCAACTATTGATACCGGCTTAACAACTCATTCAGTGTTCAATCTGAGATATAGGTATATTTTACACAAGACTATAAAAAAGGCTAGTATAAGTAAGTCACTAAATCTGACCATTTTATTAGGTTGAAGTGGGAAGGATTAGCTTCTAATATCATGTAGAGAAATAAGCAATCAAAGCACATAATTCAGGGCTTAAAAATGGATTTATCTTAAATTGCTCATTAGCAGAACCCAAATAAAGCTATTCCATCACTTTTATGTAAAAGTAAAACACTCTTTTAAGTACACTATAGCTCACTCAGAAAAGCTCTTTTTTATGGAGTGCTTGTTTAAGCAGATCTTTTTGTACAAGGTAAAGCATTAAATGTATAATTATTCAACCATCCTTTTATTAATAAATCTATTGATCTATGTTTTTTTGATTGTCCATGCAGGGGAAGTCCTGGAAAGAAAGCACTGTTTGTGGTGGCTACCTTTGGGAGTTTGTGTTATACTTTTTAATATTTGAATTTTTTACTTTGAGCATTACTGCTTTCATAAAATTTTTATGAAGATTAGTTAAAAGGAGCAGGAGAGGGAAAGAAGAAAAGAATGAGGGATCTACTGAAGTGAGAAAAGCTGACTAATGTGACATTGACCACCTGGTCCTTAAGAGGAAATAGAACACCTGTGAAAATATTGACAGCCTCTGAAAATGTTAGAAGTTCAACAGTCACCACAAGAGAAATAGTTTTACTCATTATGCTTTCTCCAATGAATGAGTAATTGCCTAAAAATAAAACGTGATGTCATTCTATCAGTTTAGTGTCAATTGAGGGTTTTAATGGCCAATAGCATCTTATGTGCCTGATGCTGACTTCAGTTTGAAATTCACCTTTTGCTTGAAAAAAGATGACTGATATTTCTTTCCATGGGAAAATCTTTCAAATATTAAGGTCCCTGTTACCTATCTAGAGGGTTTATTTGCTACAATTGTAAACCTTCAGCCGTCAAACATCTTGAGATTTTAGATGGAACATGGCTCTGAAGGCACTTGTCCCAGAAACCACTTGTGTTCTTGTGGACCAGCTTGGAGCAGTGCTGGTGTCCCTTCCTCCCTTCCAGACACTGTGCTGCAGCACAGTGTGACCCACGTTTAGTTATTTTCTGTCAAGAAAGCTCCTGGTGGATTATCTGAAACAAACTTCAATCTACTGGTAATTGTGGATACACAAGACCAAATGAAACATTTTGATTGGGTGTTTCACATACTTACGTACAGCACTTCCTAGAGCCAGAAGATCCTTGGACTTGAGGAAACTTAGTGGTCATAAAAATGGGGGCCCACAACATGACGCATGATACTATAGTCTGTTTTCCACTTCACTTGGCTCTTGGTGACAAATTCTGTATCACAGTGACCAAGTCTGTGAAGGTTAAAATCTTTTTTTATTGATTTCCATGTGACAGTAGTCTTTGGAAACATGACTATGCAGCAAGGAACATTCTTTCACACATGTATATGGTAAAATGTGTGTGTGTGTGTGTGTGCGTGTGTGTGTGTATGCTTATGTTTGCATGTATGTATCCAGAAATGGGAGAAAGCAAGAAATGGAAAGGAATGGTTTGTTTCCTTTGTAGTTTAAGAAAAATGCCTAAGATAGAGAATTTCCTTTTCCTTTCTTCCTCAGACTGCTGGCAAATGAAAAAAAAAAAAAAGAAAAGAAAACAAAAGCAAAAAACCATAAACTTCAAGCACTCAAGTTACTGTGCTAAAGGAAGGATTCAAATATTGTCCAAATGCTATATGGCCACAAGGTTTCTACATTTTATGTATGTGGTACAATATTAACTCTAAATAGGCTATAAAAGTTAAGGAAGTATATGACCATTTCTAGAGCAATTACTAAGAATGTAATGCAATGAGGTATTTTGAAAAAGCAAGTAGGTGAATTAAAATGGAATTCTGAATACTTCAAATACACAGTGAGGAAAGTTGAGAATAGTTTATTTAGATCCTTTGGGGGCAAGTAACAGACTTGCGATGAACTCTCAAAGAAACCTAAGCAGAAGAGCAACAAACAAGCAAATAAACAAGATGTAAACATTAGTCCTTCCTCTCCTAGAAAGTTAAAGAATACAGCTTGCAGAATATTGATAAAAATCCTTCTAAAAGAACATCTGAATAAGAAAGATACCAAAATACCTTACCTAAGTAAGAATTAGTACTAAATAAGTACTAAACAATTAGTACTTATACTTTCAAGGAAATAAAACCATGAGGTCTGTAACCTAAAGAGTAAAAAATGAAACGGAAAAAGAATCAATAAATTAAGAAGAACAATTCTAGCAGTTCAGGACTATGACTTTATTAGACTTGCTGTCAAAAATAGAACTCGACATGAAAATTAAAAGGATAGTAAAGAGATAATATGGACAGCTCTGTGCCCACAAATTTGATAGCCTGGATGAATTGAACTAATTCCTTGAAGAACACAACCTGCTAAAACTCACACAAAAGAAATAGATGATCTGAAGAGGACTGTGTCTGTTAAAGAAAATAAATAAAAATTTAATAATCTTCCTAAACAGAAAGCACCAGGCCCAAATAGGTTCACTGGTGAATTTTATGAAGCATTTAAGGAAGAAATGATATCATTGTCTACAGTCTCTTTCAGAGGTTTAATGCAGAGGGGTTACTTCCTAACTCATTCTATGAGTCCAGCATTATTCCAATACTAAAATAAGACAAAGACATTGCAAGAAAACTACAGATCAATATCTCCCATGAACATAGATGCAAAAATTCTCACCAAAGTATTAACAAATCAAATCCAAAAAGAAAGTATAAGAAGAATTATACCATGACTAAGTGGCCTTTATTCCAGGAATGCAAAGCTGGTTTAGTGTTTGAAAATCAATTAATACAATTCATCATAACAGACAAAAAACAAACAAAAATCACATGATCATATCAATAAATGCAGAAAAATCATTTGACAAAATGCAACACTGATTTGTTATAAAAACTCTCAGTAAACTAGCAATGGAGTGAAACTTTCTTAACTTGATAAAGACTATCTACAAAAAAATCTATAGCTAATATCACATTTAATGGTTCGAAACTCAAAGCTTTTGCATTAAGATCTAGTATAAGGCTAAGATGTGCCTTCTCACCACTTTTTTGACATTGTACTGAAAGTCCTTGCTTTTGCAGTAAGGCAAGAAAAGGAAGTAAAATGTATACAGATTAAGAAGGAAGATATAAAGCTGTTTTGTTTGCAGATGACATGTTTGCAGATGACATGATTTAAATGGTCAAAATCGGGGGCACCTGGGTGGCTCAGTTGGTTGAGCATCCGACTTCGGCTAAGGTCATGATCTCACAGTTCATGGGTTGGAGCCCCGCGTCAGCTCTGTGCTGACAGCTAGTTCAGAGCCTGGAGCCTGTTTCAGATTCTGTGTCTCTCTCTCTCTCTGACCCTCCCCTGCTCACACTGCCTCTCTCTCTCTCTCAGAAATAAATAAATCATTAAAAATATTTTTAATGGTCAAAATCCAGGATTTTGACAACACCAAATGGTAGCAAAGATGTGGAACAACAGAAACTCTCATTCATTGTTGGGATGCAAAATAGTACAGATACATTGGAAGATAGTTTGGTGGTTTCTTACAAAACTAAACATAATCTTACCACACAATCCAGCAACTGTGCCTTTTGGTATTTACCCAAAGGCAGTTGAAAACATGTTAATACAAAAACCTATACGAGTGTTTGTTTATTTATTTTTATTTTTGAGAGACAGAGACAGAATACAATCAGAGGAGGGACAGAGAGAAAGGGAGACACAGAATCTGAAGCAGGTCCAGGCTCTGAGCTATCAGCACAGAGCCCAACATGGGGCTGAATCCATCAACCATGAGATCATGGCCTGAGCCAAAGTCGGGCACTTAATCAACTAAGCCACCCAGGTGCCCCTGCACATGAATGTTTATAGTGGCTTTTTTCGTAATTGCTAAAACTTGGAAGCAACCAAGATATCCTTTAGTAGGTGAATGATAAATAAACTGATACATGCAGAAAATGGAATATTATTCAACACTAAAAAGAAATGAGCTATCAAGCCATGAAAAGACAGGATTACAGGGCCATTGAATGCATATTACTAAATGACTTTTTGTACCATAATCCATGACATTTTGTGTAATAATACTATGGACAGGGTTAAAAATAGAAATAAGTTCTGTCTCATGAAATGAAAGTACCATATATAAGAATCTTTGGACAAAGATGCTTCTTACCACATTGTTAATTGGGGATACACACTGGGAATAAGGTGAATACCTTTCAATTAGGGAACAGTTAAATAAGTTCTGTTCATATCATAAAGTATTATACAGCTGATAAAAGGGGGGGACAAGAAATTAAATTGCACCTATAAAATGGTCCCATTCCAGTTATTAAGCAATCATTAGAAATCATATCTACCACCAATACATAAATATTAAGTATTGTATGCTGGTAAATACATAGAAATATCAAAAGATAAATGTACATCTGTGTTATGATTATAAGAGCAGGGGGCAATATGGAAGTAGACATAGTGGTTGTTTGAATGGACTGCCTGAGCGTGAGAAGATGAGGCTGGAGGGCTAGGTGAGTCCAAGGAGGAAAAAGTAAAAATAAAAAAAAAATTTATGGTTTATGCTTTAAAATTTTTTAAATTTTATTTTAGAGAGACAGAGTGCAAGCAGTAGAGGGACAGAGAACGAATACTCAGCAGCTTCCACACCCAGCACAGAGCCCATGGAGGGGCTTGATCCCATGACCCTGGGATCATGACCTGAGCCAAGTATGAGAGTCAGAAATACAATGGACTGAGCCACCCAGGCGCCC
Source organism: Proteles cristata cristata (assembly GCA_017311185.1). Lineage (NCBI taxonomy): Eukaryota > Metazoa > Chordata > Mammalia > Carnivora > Hyaenidae > Proteles > Proteles cristata. The sequence goes on from JAESUZ010005475.1 coordinate 2,490,680, forward strand.
CATGTTTTGTTTTTATGTAAAGTTACATATATGCATGTTTATGAAGAGATGGATATGGCATTAAATATGTTTATTATTAAAACACATAAAGTAATTCCTTTGTTAACATTAAGTATATTAACATTTTGCCAATTTGTTTCCTAATTTTTGAGACCCATAATGCTAGAAATGAAACTCAAATGGCCTTACCCCATTCATTTTTGCTTCCTCCCCAGCATCACTTTCCTGAGATTGGCATACTTCATTAACATGGATTATTGTATAATTTTACTACATTTGCATACATCCATACATAAATGGAATAATATTAAATATATATTGCGCTACCTGATTTTTAAATTGGATTTTATGTTTCTGATATAAAGCTGCGTGGATATATGTAGACATAATTTGTATATTTTAACTATTGTATGTTTCATTGTGTGAGAAAATTATAGCTTATACACACACATTTCCTTGCTGAATGACAGCTAAATTGTATACCGTCTTTTGTTATAAACAATGGTACAAATTAGTCCCTGGGGCACCTGGTTGGCTCAGTCGTTTAAGCGTCTGACTTCAGCTCAGGTCATGGTCTCACAGTTCATGAGTTTGAGCCTGGTGTCATGCTCCCTGCTGTCAGTGCAAAGCCTACTTTGGGTCCTCTTTTCCCACTGCCCAACCCCCTTCCCCTACACCCTTCCCTTACTCACACTCTGTCTCTCTCAAAAATAAATAAACATTAAAAAAATTAAGTTCCTTTGTACATGTGACTATATGTGTGTGGGAGTGCACATATGTGTGTTTATGAGAGAATGTCTCTTGCATATAGATATACATGGAAGAATGCATATTTCCACAAGCACATATGTATACATACCTGTACACATACACACAATATGTATACATATCCAGATGCACTATATACATACACACAAATAAACATTCATATAGGTATGCATCCTAGAGAAAATTTCACATATGTACCTAGTATAATTTATGCAAGTGGAAAGTATGCATGTCTTAAATATGTATGTATATGTATGTACCACTCACACACACACACACTTACACACACACACCTAGAAGAGTAATTGTTGTGGCTTCAACTTTGCTGGACACTGCCATGTGACTTCCTTATTGATTGTACCTCTTGCCACTACTTCCAGCAGAGAGTGTATAGAAGCTCCACAACCTATATGCCACTGGTATTTTCAGACTTAATTTTTTTTATCAGTCCGATGGGCAATAAAACTCATATAAATGTCTGCTGTATGCTTTAAAATCTTTTTTAATCTCTAAAAGTAGTATATTGAGTTGAAGAATATGTACATTTTCATCTTTGAAAAATTGGTATTTTATAAGTCAAGTGTGGTTATAGTAATTTGGCAATATCATGTAATTCAACCTGCTTCCAAATATTGCTCCCATCAATGATATATGCTTCTTTTCTTCTTTTCTTTTTCTTTTTCATGCCTTTCTGAGCTCTAGATTTTTCTGATTTCTCATTACTTTCCAATATATCAATTTCTATCATTACCTTTATCTCCTTGCTTTCTTAATTAGTTGAAAAAAAAATCTTTGTGTGTTGTGAATACCTATTCTTTTTCATGTATATTATATTTCCCCCCCCAGTTTTCACAGTGTCTTTTGATTTTGAGTATGATGATTTTGCAGAACTACTTGTATTTTACATACTCAAATTTGGGCATCTCTTTCTTTATTATTAATTAAATCTCTGTATGTTTAGAAAGGTTTTATGTATCTCAATGTTGTAAAAATATAGTCTCTTCTGGCACATTTATTTATAATTTTATTTTTGTTTAAGTATTTGCCCTAACTGCAAGTAAGCTAGGTAGAAGATGCTTCCTGCTCTCTGTCCCACCTCTGCCCCCCAAGTCTAGCTGATTTTCATGCCAGTACTTATTCAGTAACTCATTTTTCCTCTCTTACTGAAATGTTATATTCATAAGTTTCAATACTTTCATTCATTCTTGGTTGCATTTCTTGATTCTGTCTTGTTCTATTTCTTTGTTTATTTGTGTATCCACATCACTGGATTTAAATTATTTTCCGCTCTCAACATCTGTCAGGGCAAATCTCATGATCTCCTCTACCCTCAACCATTTATTTTTCTGAATTTTCCTGGTTATTCTTGTATATTTAATCTTGATATTAAAAAATTAATTTTGTCAAGTTTCTAAAAAGGAAAATGGTTGGATTTTTATTGTGATTGCATCAAATTAATTATTACTAATGTGATGTATCGTAAGAGTTCCTCCTCCAGACAAAAGCCTCTCTCTCCATTTACTTCAGTCTCTTTTATGTCTCTCAAGAGAGTGGGTGAAGCCTTTCTAAGCAAAACAAAACAAGACCTAGAAACTATAAGGGAAAGACTAATGTGTATGAGTACATATAAATAAAAACAAAATTCACCAAGGGAAAAAGGGGCAGAAATTAAAAGACAATGTCAAACTTGAAAAATATTTGCCACACACAGCAGAAAAAGAACATGTCGCTAAAATAAAGCCAGGGATTACAAATCTATCGCCGAAATACCAAAACTCGGTAGAAAAATTGACAAAGAATACACAGGCAATCCATAGAAAATGACAAGACTAAACTGCCTCTACCACCACCACCAAAGCCACATGTTGTTCACCTAACAACCGGGCAAAGAGTAAATTTCCTTATACTAGCCCGTTTGGCAAGATGAGGGGTTATACTTACATTTTGGCAGGAGAGCATATTTGTGCATTGCTTTTGGAGAGCACTTCTGCGGCTTCTAATGAATAAAGGACAAATTCTTGGACCATACAATTGCTCTTCTAAGAGTTTATCCCACAGGCACGCTCTGCGTGTGCAGAAAGTCACATAAACAAGGGTGTGGTATGATCTGTAAAGGCAAAAGATCTGGAAAGCCCTTAAATGCCAATCTGTAGGGGTTTGGTAAAATGCATTATCATTCTTTCTTATAATAAAATACAACACAGTCTTGAAAAAGAATTGGTCCATATGTGCTGAAATGTATCGTTACATAAAGAAAAACTAGATGCAAAGGAACAGGTACTGTATGCTCTCATTTGGTGTGAAAAGAATATGAAAACACACACAAATGATCACAGGGGTTTGAATAAGCAAGGACAGATTTGGAGACACACAAACACTGACAATGACGGTTACATCTTACAAGGAATTTGGGAGTCTGGTTATCAGGGAGATTTTCTTTTTTCTTTTCCTTTTCTCTTCCCTTCCCTTCCCTTCTCTTCTCTTTTCTCCCCTCCTCTCTCCTCTCCTCTCCTCTTCTTCCCTTCCTTTTTCTTTTTCCTTCCTTCCTTCCTTCCTTCCTTCCCTCCTTCCTTCCTTCCTTCCTTCCATCCTTCCTTCCTTCCTTCCTTCCTTCCTTCCTTCCTTCCTTCCTTCCTCCCTCCCTCCTTCCTTCCTTCCTTCCTTCCTTCCTTCCTTCCTTCCTTTCTCTCTCTCTCTCTCTTTCTCTCTTTCTTTCTCTTTCTTTCTTTCTTTCTTTCTTTCTTTCTTTCTTTCTTTCTTTCTTTCTTTCTTTCTTTCTTTCTTCTACCTTATGCAGTATTTGGATTTTTCTTTACACATACTTACTTTTATTTTTTTTAAATTTATTTTTTAATGTTTTTTATTTATTTCTAGGAGAGAGAGAGAGACAGCGTGAGCAGGGAAGGGTCAGAGAGAGAGGGAGTCACAGACTGAAACAGGCTCAGGCTCTGAGCTGGCAGTCAGCACAGAGCCCGACGCGGGGCTCGAACCCACGAACCGCGAGATCATGACCTAAGCGAAAGTTGGACACTTAACCGACTAAGCCACCCAGGCGCCCCCATACTTACTTTTTAATAAATAAAAGAGGATTAAATAAAAACCCAAGAATGAAACAGAGATATGAATCATCAATATTTGGCAAACAAATAGTATAGAATCTCTCTCTCAGAAATCAATTTTAATTTGCAAAATTGGCCAAGTTATGAGTTCTTAAGTTTTTGCAAAAGTTTTAACTCAATTCCACCATTCTTTTAAATTTTGAGAGCAGGAGGTTTGAAAACCAGATGCGAGGGGAACTGCAAGTTAGGGATCACTTTCAACTGAAGAAAAAAAACAGAGGAGACTTAAGTTGATTAATCTGGGTGAGATTAACCTTTACAGAGAAAGTAAGACTGACATGGTGGTGGGGCAGGGAAGCAAGAGACAATGATGGGTGGATTTTGCTATCCTCAGAAGACACCTGTTCAGCCTTTTCTTTCTTTTACCTCAGCCTCTTAGGGATACATGTTTAGAAATTATATAAATATATATGTATATACGTTCAGTGGAATACTACATGGCAATGAGAAAGAATGAAATCTGGCCATTTGTAGCAACGTGGATGGAACTGAAGAGTGTTATGCTAAGTGAAATAAGTCAGGCAGAGAAGGACACAGATACCACATGTTTTCACTCATATATGGAACAGGAGAAACTTAACAGAAGACCATGGGGGAAGAGAAGAGGAAAGAATAGTTAAGGAGAGGGAGGGAAGCAAATCATAAGAGTCTCTTAAATATTGAGAACAAACTGAAGGTTGATGGGGAAGGTGGAGAGGGGAAGGGGGGGATGGGCATGAAAGAAGGCACTTGTTGGGATGAGCACCGGGTGTTATATAGAAACCAACTTGACAATAAAGTATAAATGGAAAAAATATATATATATAATTCAAGTCTGTTAAACAGAGATCCTTGTACTATAAACAAAACTATCTTGGTAAAATAAATTTATTTTTAGTCACACACAAAAAAACAATTCTCTGTTCCCTTTTTTGTACCTGAGTATTATTTTTGTTTTGATCCTCTTTGGTATAAGGATTTTAATTATTGGGACATCTTAGTGGCTCAGTTGGGTAAGTATCTGACTCTTGATTTCAACTCAGGTCATGATCTCACGGTTTGTGAGATTGAGACCCTGGTTGGGATTCTCTCTCTCCCTCTCTCTATGCCTCTTCTTCATCTTGCTCTCTCTCAAAATAAGTAAACATTTAAAAAAGAATTTTAATTATTTACTCAACCTTTGGTTTGATGAAGATTAGAGTCAATTACTTCTTACTAAGATCTTTCAAAATCCTGGCAGTAAGGCTGTCTGTGGGAGTCATACAGAAATACGCTGTATAGTATGAACTGAATGATGGCTCATACATCCTTTGAGTTCTGAGAGTGCTGAGAGCTTTTTAGAATAGTTTGGAGATAATACTCCATGCTCACTTTTGAAATAAAGCAGATGTTGGTCCAGTATTTTTGGAAGATGTGAGTAATATTTTTCCTGAAAGAATGCACGAAGCAGATGCCTTTCACTAAGGCAGGGGGAGTGCCATACTAGGACTGTGCAGAGAGGCTTATGGGAATGGAGGGGAAGGAGACTGAGAAAGACTGAACTGAGGAGGAGAAATTCACTAGGGGGGAAATGGTCACAGGATGGACAAGGGGAGGCAAATAGATGTAAGGGACTGGAAAATGACCCTTAACTTAGGCCCACCTAGGTTAAAAACACATGTGTAAAAAACTCCCGAGGTCTCTGTACTATACAGGGTTCTTGATAAGAGAGAGATGAGGATGTTTTCCACTCCTCTTTCTCTGCTAAATCTCTCCCTTTGGAGACACAGAGACCTGGTTTTCAGGTAAAGCTCCTCCGCTCACCAGGGGTGAACCACCCTCTCAGAATCCCCATTTTCTCACCAGTGAAACAAAATGTTTAGCACTAGCATCACAAATCGTGTGCCTGGCACATAGCAGTTCCTCAGTAAACACATATTCTCTTCACTCCTCATGGATTTTTTTTGTGCTAAGCATCACTTGTGAATCAGCTTCACATTCAGTGTGCCATGTTTTGAACCCTTATCTTATTGAACAGATGTAACATTCTAACACCTCTGAGCATTAGACCTTGACATTTTTTAGTTTATTTATTTATTTTTTGAGGGAGAGAGAGAAGAGAGAAGGAGAATCCCAAGTAGGCTCTGTGCTGTCAACACAGAGCCCAATGTGGGGTTTGAACTCACAAACAGTGAGATCACAACTTAAGTCGAAACCAAGAGTCAGATGCTTAACTGACTGAACCACCCAGGTGCCCCATTGACCTTGACTTTACTATCAGAAACAGTGAACATTATCCTAGCAAGTTACTCCTTACACAGGCTTCTATATACTTCTTTAATAAGCATCCTGTGATACTGGTAAGCTAGGATTAATATGGTCTCCAACAGACAAATGCAGAAATAGAGGCTGAGGTGTGGGTGACAGACAGAATCACAATGAGCCATGGGCACAGCCATATGTCAGCCAGCATCCTCTGATGCTTACCTGAGCTAGTAACAGTGTCTTAGGCAGGTCATGAAACATCAAAATCATGTGGTTCTCCTTTTTAAAATGTTCTTCCCTTTTGTCTGGAAGGACAAAATAGGAAGAGGTAGAAACCTATTCATTTTCATTTCAAGACTTTCCTATTCCAGGGATATTTCCAATACCAGTGCGAGGAATGTGTGTGTGTGTGCATGTGTGTGTGTATTAGCTCTGTGTGTAATATGAATGTTTTGGCATTTTTGTAGGAGCCCCTTTGGAGCTCTGGGATGCTTGTATGACAGTTCTTCCTCGGCACGAGGAGAAAATGTGAGTAATAGCAGTGACCATGCTTTTTGTTCTTAAGGGAAAGTGAGGGGCTCTGGGCCTCTTCACAGAAGATGGATTTTGCAGACTGCAGCAGAGGAAAGGAAAGGGATGTGGATGTTTGTAGGTGCTGTGGGAGAAGTCTCTTTTTTCCTAAAAATTATTTATGCTTCCCTTTATAATGCTTCTGGAAGGATAGAAAGAAAAAAATCCATTTCCTGCATGAGATAAGGGAGTTTTGATTGGGCGTCTCTACTGAACCAGTCCCAAATGATATGAGAATTGTGCTTGGATGTCACTGTTTCCCCATCAGTTCAGTCCTAGTAAAAGTAATAAAATGGGCCGGAGGCCCCTCACCCCGTTTGGAGTGCTTGCTGCCTTACCTTGCTGAGGCCTAGGTTTGGTAGCAGGTCCCATGCCCCATCTGCTATTTGCCCAGTAGAAGAGGCAGGCTGATTTGGTTCCGGGCCACCCAAGGTGATGTCCAGGTGTTCCTTGTCACCGATTTTGGTGATATCAAAGCCCATCTGTCCTGACATTTCCATCTCCCTATGATGAAAAGAATCAAAATTAGGTCTGGGCCAAGCGGAGTTTTCCCATGTTGGAAAGCTCATGAACCACCATGAGTGTGCCTTCTTGGGGCCAGAAGACCTGGATGCTTGTGGGTTTCTGGCAAAGGGCTCTAGCTCTCTGGTGCCAGAGCTGTGCCTGGTGACAATGATGGTGACACATGGTGAGTAGGAAGCTTCTGTCCAGGGGAAGGTGGAAATGGGCACAGACTGAAGGTGTTTGCTGGTTGGGATGTGAGCAGAGAATTGACAGTCCAGTTGCTGGAGTGCAGAAGCTGAGAGCCTCCGAGGCTGGCTTGCTGGGGGCACAGCAGGAGAGGTTTCATAGGGAAGGCTTATGACACAGAGAGGATTGTTTCCCCAGAACTCAGAATAAAACTGCCTGTGCTAAGTTTTAAGGTAGCACTTATCACAGAGTTTATAGTGGGTTAAAGTTGTAACATGGGATGGCATGGGTCTAGACTCAAAGAGTAGGTTCAGAAAGCCCAGTCCTCCTGCTCAGGTCACCATGTGGCAGGGCAGCCTCTGGGTCTACAGTCAGTGGCCACAGCAGGGCCCAGGGAGAGGGTGGTCCCAGGTCTACGTGGGAACCACAAAGGTGAGTCAACCCTGCTTAGGCTCTCCTCTCTGGAGCTGGCCACCCTGCTGGTGGCCTTGGTTTCAGAGGTCCAGAAAGAGGGTGTGACCGGAAGCATAGTAGAGAGGGTCACTGAGGGCACAGCTCCTTCTCTTGGTGTCTGTAAGTCTGTGGAGGAGGCTGAGGTAAGGCCATTTGCAAGAGGTACCTTGAAGTTAAAAACGATTTCACAGAGATTATAGGTAATTTATAGGCAGGGAAAGTGAGTTGGAGAAGTCACCAAAGAGGAGATTAATGATTCCATTATGAAATAACTTAGGTTAAGCTTTCTGGAAATTAGTGTTCTCTTTAAAAAAAAAAAATGACAGCTGGCCTTTTCTGTAAACATCGCTGCCTCTGAGCTCTCCCTCTGAAGCCGGAGTTATTTGGTGCACTGTGAGCCTGTAAAATGTATGGAGGGGCTCTGTGGTTCATCATGGAACTTCCAGAAGCAGTCATTTATTTTTTTCCATTGGTTGTGACATTCCATAACTAAGGGATTAGTGGATGCTTTAATGCTCTTGGTCTTCCTAAAACCAAAAGAAGAATTCTTCCCAGATTCTGAAAGATGCCCCAGAATGAGCTGGAAGGAAGATTTCATTTTAGTCTTGATGAGACTTCACAAAAAGAAGGATCGTTAGCTAGGGTCATGCATCACATAAACTGGACACTGCAAAAGTATCTCATTCAGCATGAAGGATGAGTTAGATGTGGGGACTCTGGGCAAGTCAAGGAAGGACGATTTGTTCTTTGTGGGAGCTGCATCACCTTTAAAGACCTTTGATCAACGAACCAATCAATCCTTCAGACATGGCAGACTAGCAGTACTTTTTTTCTTTTATTTGCATGTCAGTTTTCAATGAAATTCCACGCTTTGGAGGAGAGGATTCTGGGTGACAGTGGATTAAATCCTTTATCTCAAGAAGCTCACTTTCTATGCAAAGAAATGGGGTGGAAAAGGACATCTGGGGAAACACACACACAGCTAGGTGTTTATCAACGTGCTCTAACTATGAGTGCAATTTGAGTGGAGAGACGGGTGACATTCCTGTGATCTGGGGTCCCCAGGGACAATTATTTGGACTTGCGTCAGACTTTGGAGATGGTGTTGGTTTCAGCTAGACTGAGAGGAAGAATCACTTTCTCTGAGAAATTGTGTGTTCCAGGGACTCCGTGGGGCTGCTTTTGTCCCCACTTTCTAGCCCCTCCACCTCAGGGCACACAGCACCACTGGGAGTTGATAGTAACCAATGTCTCTCAGGGCCCTGCCATCTCAAAGCCTCCTGAGTCAGTTCAAGAGATGAAAGTGATACCACTCAGGCCAGCTCTGCCTTTTTCTGCAGCACAGAGCTGGACGACTCACTGTAAACCCAGCGTTCTCTGTTGCAAAGAAGTTGCTGACTTTCTGATAAGTCTTGAGATTAACACTAGCATATCAGGGGATATTATTTGCCTCATTTACTCTGACTAGGAACTAGACTCTCTTTTTTTCGTTTTGTTTTTTTTGTTTTTTTTTTACTGTTTCTTTGTCCTATCACTTAGAGTTTTACAGTTGCATACTGAAACCACCCAAACTTCCTAGGAGACTTTGCTTTCTTTGAAACCAGTAACATCCTAAACCAAAGCAGAGCTAGAAAACCCTTCTTCCACTCTGAGTATTAGAGGATAATTTTTTTTTCCTGGACAATTTTCTCAAGGAAGCAAAGAAAAGCAAGCAAACTGGGGACTGTGGGTCTATAACCTGGCAGGAGGGGGAATAGCTCAGCTGCCCGGTGTTCTGAGGCTTGTAGATGCATCCAGTAAAGGGTTGTAGGTAAGCAGAGGATGGGAAAGAGCTCTGGGAGCAGCATGGGGTTTGTAAAGACTTGTAAGAGTAGGACGAAGGGCGCTGGGACTATTGTGGTGGGTGATAAGCTGGTCCAGCAGCCCCGCAACAGATAAATGTCATTTCAGCACAGAAAGGAGACTGGGTGCCCTGCACGCGGACCTCTACCGCACCTTTAACTCCCAGTGGGCCTGGAGGGGTGTAGCTAGCTCCCTCTTCTTCCTCCCTTTACTGCATTGCAGCACACACAAAGGAGCCAAGGACCCTAGCTTCTGAGACACTGGGTCTGGGGAGGGGCTGCGCTGGGCTGAGACCAGCAGGGGGAGCAGGTCACACAGCGGTAGGGTAGGGTGGGATGGGCAGCCCACAGCAGTCTCAGGAGCAATGTCACCATCCCACCAGTGCCCTCCTGTGGCAGTTTTAAAATACGGCCCCTGATTCGGTGACCTCTCTCCCATTATGAGGCGGGGGCTTTGAACTCTCACCTTGATGTGGGTGGGTTTTGACTGTTCCCACCACTGTGGTAGAATGGGAGCTGTGTCACCTTTGAGGCTGGGTCACAAAAGCCTTCCACCTGGTTCTCTTGGGATGCTTGTTCTCAGGACATTCCCTCTGAAACAAAGCTGTCCTGGTGTGAGAGGCCACAAGGAGAGGCCATGTGCCTCTGGTGCTGCAGTTGATGGACATTGCTGAGCTCAGCCTTTGGGTCATCCCAGTCCAGATGCCAGATGTGTGGATGGAGAAGCCTCAAGGGGGACAGGCCATTCCCATTGGTTCCTGTCCGTACTCCTGAGCCCCCAAGTCTGACAGCATAACAAAATGGTCATTGTGTGATGCCCCTGAGTACAGAGACATTTGTCACTTAGCAGTGGATAACTCTCACACAATGCAGACATTTTGGTTACTTCACACCTAGAGCATGTGCCTCGTCTGCTTGTGAATGATGAGCCAGCCCACTGTTCTACTCACTTGAGGGGAAAAGAAAATGTACTGTGTGGCCTGGGAGGAGATGCGGGGGCGTGATGGAGACTAGATATTACCTTGATAATTAGAAGAAGCTGATCAAGTAGATTAGAAAAGAAAAGAAAATTTGAGGGCGAAAAGCACCATAGTTATCTTCAGGAAAACACTGGAAGCCAAGGATAAAATGCATTAAAAATAAATGCTATGACCCCCTAGCATTAAAATTGGAAACAAAAGTCTCTACAAAACCTAGGCTAATTTTAGCCTTCTCTCTGCCATGGGACATCTGTGTGTAACTATGAATGCAAGAAAATATTTCCACACATGCACAGCCCAGAAGGTGTTCCCTCTACGAGCCCTCCCCGGAGCCTGCACGGCTCACTGGTGAAACAATCAAGGGGAGCATCCGAGATGCTCTAGTGTGCAAGATTCACAGCGGTGCAAGAATGTCGGAGTCTTCCTGGGGTCTCCCGTCGCCCTCCCTCCTGAGTAAATGAGGCTGCGCATTTACCTCCTCAATGTCTCTTTTCTTATCTCTTCCCACCTTCATGCCCTCTCCCCTCTTCTACTCTTCTGACTAAAAAGAAGAGGAGCACAGAAATCTGGTCACATCACTCTGCAGCTTAGAATGCCTCCCGGCCCCCTTTGAAGTCAGTGGTACTCCCCTCCTCTATGTCCTTCCCCGAGCTGGTTCTGCAGAGAATTGCCCTCTGTGGTTACCTGTCTTCTCCCTGTGCCTTGGCCGTGTCCCCAGGGAAACCTCCCCATCTCATGGAGTCTATGCCAAGCCCCACTGTCCCAGAAGCAAGTGTATTTCCAGGGCACCAGCACAGGTGGTTGAGCCTCGGAGGTCACAGCTGTCCCCTCGATGCCCCATATTCAGTCACTGTTGGTCAAAGAAATGAATAATGAGCTTTAGCTTCAGTTGAAATTGTCTGCCATGTTCCCCTCTTCCTGCTAATTCAAGGGTGTCTCCAGAGTTGGGCTGGTCTCTTGTCGGCTTTTGTGAGTTGTTTGTATATTACGGGCCCTGAACAGGGTCAGCGTGCATTGATGCTATGGAATGAGGCAGAATCAGTTCTGGCTGGCAGTTTGGGAATGAGCAGAAGGTCACATCTTGACCTTGCCCTTCAATTAGAGGGCCACCGTCTGCTTGAAGTTTTCCCAGGCTTCCCAGGCAGGGACAGATCGCTTTCTGCTCCCTTGGGGCTTTGTAAAAAACTGCAGTACAATGCTGCTCACCACATTGTATTTTAATGTTAGCTTATGTCTCATTTCACCTAAGCTGGGAGCATTTTAAGGGACCAGAATTGTGTTTGATCTGTCACGTGCACAAGAGCATGAGGTAGCCAGGAGGGATGGATAAATGCTATGGAATGAGGGATGAGATAAGGATAGGAGAGGTGCTACAGGGAAGGGGAAGCAGCGCATACCTGGCCCAGCCTGCCTGACCGAAGGCCTGCTCACCTGTTCACGTCTAGGTTCCTGTCTGGGTCACCTTGGGAAACTCATTTGAACTCTGGGCTTTGGAGACATGATCTTTCCCTCTTAGGTATTGCACAGAGAGAAACTGACAAAAGCTGGGAGAAACGGGGTGTTGGGGAGCCATCCAGAGGAGCATGTGGGGCTGGTGTGTTTCAGGGACACTGGCTAACGTGTCCCGCCTGCCCTTGGAAGGGAGGGGGCATGTGTGGCAGCAGAGACCACATTTAACCTTCAGAGGAGTCACCACCCCACCCACACCAGCACAGGTGGTGGTTCCTTCCACATCAGTGTGCACACAGGTGGGAGTCAGATGCAGGGGACAGCCCTGAGGAGATGGGAGTTTAGTTCTTCCCCTTGTCAAATGACAGATGGGATTTCTCCAAGTTCCTCTTACTCAAGGAGTTTGCATATTACAGGGTTAGAAGCAATATTCGTGTGTGTGTGTATGTGTGTGTGTGTGTGTGTGTGTGTGTGTTTTGTATCTGCCTTTGTGCCTTGTGTACAGATGCTAAGACACGAATCTCCTTGTGCTTAAGAAAGATTTGTCCAAAGGGAAAATAGGTCCTGTTACTTCCAATATTGATACATTGGGACTAAAATCATTGGGCTGCTCCCCTGAAAGTGAGAAAGCATGGGTTCTGCAGCCAGCCTGCCTGGGTTCAAACCTCGGCTCTGCCACCTAGCAGCTGTGTAGCCTGGGGCAATTACTTACCCTCTCTGTGCTTCAGCACTCTCGACCTAATAGTACCTAGTTCCTAGGCTTGTTTCAATTATGAGAACTGGACCCAATCACCATTATATAGAAGTTAGCTTTTACTTTTATTGCTTATTTTTATTTGATGCCGAATCCAAATGATTTGGTATGGATAAAAGCAGGGGAGCACAACTTAGAGAGGGTTGAGAGGAAAATAATTGAATGATAAATCCAGGCAAAAAGCCTGCATATAAAATTAAACATGAAAAAAATGCCTGGCTAATAAAAACAGAGTACTGTTTCTGGCAGAAGCATTATTTTCCATTGTAAATACTATGATTATTAAGTCCTTGTGTGATTTTTGGCATCTTCTCATTTTTTTGGAGGATATTTTCAATAATTTCATTTCTGTCTGACTACCCTTACATGACTTCATAATGCTATTTGGGAGAAATTATGGAAGCAGAGAGGCCCTAATAGAGAATATTAAAAGCATAATCTCCAAGTGTTTTAACAATGTTGTCATTGGTGTTTTCAAAAATGCTGTTTCTGTTGTGTTTTTGCTACATACACAAGTTGTGACGTTTTCTGAGGAATATATTATAGTTTATAATGTTATAAAGAAAGAGTCACAGATTTGGATTCCATTACAGATATATTGATATTATATTATATCATAGTTTGTATTTTCCTTTTGTAATTGTATTTGCTGTTTTCAATGACAAAGAGGTTTTAACGCACATGATGAGAATATCTTGTATATTTGGAACCACTTAGAGCAACTGTGATATAAGCATAAAGCATTATTTCTATGATTTCACTTAAAAAGCCTTTCTCTAGGATCACTCTGGATGCTCTTGACGGACTGTGGAAGAAAGAATTAAAGTTAACATGTGAGACTGAAAATTCACCTCACTATAAAAATTGGGTACATTTACCTGCTTTCACTAAGAAAGCTCAAATTAAATAGATATAGGATTCCAGATATCTAGGCAAGTGACATTATGTGTGCAAAAGCAAACTTTTGTAACTGAATTAAATTGGTTTACTCATGTGTTTGGAACTGTGTGGACACATCCTTTGATTCACATCCTACCCACAAAGCAATTTTATTTTATTAAAATAAGATTTAATTTTCATTTTAAACCAGAACCTGACTGAGGGCTTGAACCCATGAAGTGTGAGATCACGACATGAGCCAAGATCAAGAGTCTGATGCTTAACTAACTGAACTACCCAAGTACCCCGTGCCCTCCCCTCCCCGGCCCCCAGCATAAAGCAACCTTAAAGGGCAATGGAACCAGCAAAATTTCTTCTCAAACAAGAACCATCCTGAAAATTTTGTTGCAAATGCCATTGTTTATCTATTTTTCACCAATCTGTTCTGGTTCATCTTCAAAAGAAACATTTTTATTTGTTTTGTTTTGTTTTGATGGCTTTCTACCTGCCAAAAACAGCCTTCTAGTACCTTTACCAGTGGCTGGCTTTTCTACATAAATAAGAATAATCTTAAACTATTTGGCAACAGTCATCTCATCCTGCCAATTTGGAGACCTTGCTTGGGATGCTGTCCAGGAGGTTATGGGAAGAAACTTGTTTTGAAGCTGATCTAACATCCCATGGTTTCCTTGTTATTATGTAACACTTTAAAAGGGCTGAGACCCTGTGGTTCTGTCCCAGAGTAGTGTTGTGGTCAAGTGAACACAGTCCAGCTCCCAACAGTTATTTCAAAATAATTCAAGTTCTTACATTTCCCAGAGAAGAAGGAGGAGGAGGGGCAGGAGGGGAGGGAGGAAAACAAGTCACAGAGCTGGAAATGTTGTTTTGGATCCCCTTTGGTTTCTTAGGTTGCCTCACACGGGCTAGCTGTTTGATAACCCCTCTTTAACCTCACCCCACTCCAGCCTCTCCACAATGACTTTTTCCTCCCTGAGTGTTAATTTAATTATTCCAGACTCAGATTTAGTAAAGTCACGAGGAATCTGCCTGGCAAAAAAACCAACTTCTTGGAGGAGAGGGCTGGGGGCATCTGAGAGCTGAGTGGGAAGAGGCAGATACCTCCTTGGTGAGCAGGTGCAGGGAAGGCAGGGATGGACGTTTGCTTATTTGAGAGAACACTCTGCTCTAGACACCTTTGAAGCCCCGGATTTCACTTTTTCTCCTTCTAAAAATGTCATGCTTATTAACAACTGCAGAGAGCCCTTTCCAGAACGTAAGAGGGGGCCTGGGCTGTTTCCACAGGAATGCTTTCTTAGTAACAGGAAACCAGCACAGCCCAGTAATACTCTTCACGAACATTCACTAACGCCTATCACTCATGTTTTTCCTCACAGAGATGCTTCCCCTCGGTAATATTTATAGATGATCCTTACAGGCAATGTAAAAGAAATTTCCCCGTTGCTTGCTTTCTTTCTTTCTTTCTTTCTTTCTTTCTTTCTTTCTTTCTTTTTAATATTTTTATTTATTTCTAGGATAGAGAGAGACAGTGTGAACAGGGGAGGGTCAGAGAGAGAGGGAATCACAGACTGAAACACGCTCCAGGCTCTGAGCTGACAGCCAGCACAGAGCCCGACGCGGGGCTGGAACCCACGAACCGTGAGATCATGACCCAAGCGAAAGTCGGACGCTTAACCGACTACGCCACCCAGGCGCCCCTCCCCGTTGCTTTCTAATTGTATAACGATAGGCTGAGTACAGCTGCTAGGAAGTTCACCTACTTTGTGAGGAAGGAAAAGAAAAAAGAGAATATATACTATGATATTGACCAAAAAAAAAAAAAAGAAGAAGAAGAAAGAAACGAAATTCTGGGGTCTAGAAAGCAGCAAGGGAGGAAAAATGGCACACAGCCTGTATCATAAACCTGTGTTCAGTCAGGGGTCTCTATCCCGCTTTGGTTCTCAAAGCATTTGCTTCTCGAGTGCAGTGTGTCTGGATCAGGGTGCGGCATCAGGACTTCCTGTCCAGGTGGCCATTCTGGACGCAGAGGAAAGTTCTTTGGAAACCAGTCTGCAGAACCAGTCTAAAGAACCGTAAATTTATACGTTTGTTTCCTGGCTTTTTCCACAGAGCGCATGTGAGATATACAAAGCGCATGTGCACAGGTCCGTGGTTCTGGTTACCTTGGGTGAGTGTCTCATTCTGCAGAGTTTGGCTGACCTGCCACAAGCATGGCTCTTCTCCTCTAGGTTCTATTTCTTGTAACGTAGTCCTGACAGCTAAGTAGCCTTAACATCCATGTTTCTCAGATGAACAAATGGAGGCACAGAGAGATTTATATCCTTTGCCTAAGGTGACACAATTTGGAGTGGAATCCAAATCCAGGAACCTGGCATGTATGCCTGCACTCTGACCACTTGGCTCCATCAGAGTAAAACAAACCCTGGGCCAGCCCTGTGCCAAGGCGCATGAAGACGCCGCTGTAGCCTGCTGTCTCCTGGGCAATCAGCGTGATTGGCCAGTGCCAAAGGGTCACCGTAGCATTCTCACTGAGACTGCTTGAATGTGGCCCATCAAACGCATCTTCTTAGACCTCTTTTGCCAACTCTATGCTTTTACATGCCCCTTCCAATTTCAGTAAAAATCCGGAAGCTCTCCATTACTCCAAGGAGAGGAAGAGCAGAACAAACAGCAGTTTTCATCTTAAAGTGATGCTGGAGCACTGCAGTGTGTCCCTGAGGCCAGCTCTGTCTTTAGGATTTGGGGACCAAACAGTAGCAGGGCCGGGGACTGCAGATAAAGGTTCATTGTAAGTGAGCACTGTGGTTTAGTTGCATTTTCTAGTAAAACAACTAACTACAAAAGAGTTCAATCGGATGATTTAAAAATTCACAAATAGATGACTTTACCTTCTCACTAGAAATATTCTTGCCACAAGGACACTAAGTTGATTCTATAAAATGTGGCAAATATTACCCACCTTGCAAGTTCTTTTTTGTTCTCTCTCTCTTTTAGGATTAGAATTAGTATGTGAAGTGCTTAGTGTAGTACCTCACAGAGAGTAGATACTCAAAATAATAGCTACTGTGAAAAGTACATAATTTATGTGGCACAAATCCCCTCATTTTCCCTGCCTTGTAAGGATCCTGTTGAGCAGTTGGTAACTCCTCACTTGAAATAGGTTATAAATAATTTTGATTAATACACACCATAATATACCTTAAAATTCTAGAATTTAAGTAAAAGGTTGGTTTTCTCATATGTCTTCATACAACTATCACCCTTTGAATTTCCAAATCAAAGAAGGAAAACAAGGTTCTTCTTGTGTGGGTCCATGAGACTTTCCCCAGAGGTGAGAGCACCTCCTAGCTCATCTCACACCTGTTAGCTTCTGGACATTTCATTGTTCTACTTTGCCCAACTTTTGTCATTTGTCCAGATACTGGAAGCTCAACCACATCCCAATCTTGGTCCCATTGGGAAAAGGTACTGTTCCCACCCCCTGCCTCCTCCCAGATTTGCTTCCATTTTCCTTCCCTTTAAATCCTCCCAATGGACTAAGCATTTACTCACCAAATAATAGAATGTTCTTTCACATCGCCCCCAGTGAAACCCTGGCCAATTATTCCTCAGAAGTGACCAGTTTAATCATCTAAGGACAAACACATGAGAAATAGGATTGCTGGAAATAGCCGTTTGCAATTCTTATTTCAAATGCAAACCAGTGTTTGGAATGTGTTGTCAAATTGTTGCAATCAGGTCAGTTCCCTCGAGCTGTTGCCTGAGATAATATTTTTCCTAGTATTTGCCCAAGAATAAAGACTTTCCAGTTAAAGGAGTTAGAATTCCTCTCCATGCTTTTGAACTTTTGAACAAAGGAAGGAAGAAAGTAAGGAGAGAAAGAAGGAAAAAAAGAAAAAGGAAGGAGAAGAAGGGAAGTGAAGGAAAATGAAAGAAGAAAGGTGGTAGGAAGGAAGGAGGGAAGAAAGGAAGGGAAAAAGGTACTCTATGGCAAAACCCAGTGATGTGATTCCATTTCTGGGAATATGAGTGGCTAGATATCTAGAAAAGCCATATAGTACAGACAAAAAATGCTGGATAAAATGTTGAAGGGGCGCCTGGGTGGCTCAGTCGGTTAAGTGTCCGACTTTGGCTCAGGTCATGATCACAAGTTTCGTGGGTTCGAGCCCCACGTGGGGCTCTGTGCTGACAGCTCAGAGCCTGGAGCCTGCTTCCAATTCTGTGTCTCCCTCTCTCTCCGCCCTTTCCCGCTCACACTTTTTTTCTCTCTCTATCAAAAATAAATAAAATATTAAGAAAATTTAAAAAATGAAATGTTGAAAAACATTTTTTTTTGTTGTTAGAATTTGAGGAATTTGAGTGGGAGAGAATCTTAAGCAGGCTCCACACTGTCAGCACAGAGCCCGACTTGCAGGGCTCAACTCACATACTGAGATCATGACTGAACTGAAACCAAGAGTCAGACTCTATTTTTTTTTTTTTTTTAAGAGTAAGGCTTTTAACTGACGAGCCAGCCAGGTGTCCCCCAGTTAATAGTATTTAAAAGAGAACAAAATAAAACTAAAATCCTGTCAAATAAGAGTAAATAAGCTGAGAATGGAGGGAGCAGATTTTACACATTCTAAAGTCCTTTAATGATTTGGAAGAAGGATAAAAGTACTGCTATGATTTAAACTGTTTTCAGTTAGAGTTATCTGTAAAAATGTAAAGAATAACTCTTTAGAGGTATAAAAATGAAGTACAGAATTTCCAAGTCACTATATGAAGAAAAAATAATGAGAAATTAAAAACGAAACCCAAAGCCTCTACTAGTCCAAGAGGAGGAAAATAAATTAAAGAAAAAAATAGAAAAAGGAAGCCAAATAAAAAGCACAAGCATAATATGGTAGAAATATGTAAAAATATCCATAATCACAATAAATGTGATATCTTGTTTATTTAAAAATGCATATTAGACTAGAAAAACAAAATCTAGCCATAAAATGTTTATGAGATCCATCTAAGACATAAGAGCACTGAAAGTTTGAAAAACAAGGATGGAAAAATATAACAGGCATTTACTAGTTAAAGAGATCTGGCAATGTTACAGCCGTACCAGAAGAAAGGTTTTAAGGAAAAAGACATCCCTGGAGAAACAGAGGATGACTATTGATAAAATATTCCACTTCTAGGAAGATATAATATGTTAAACCTGGGTTCACCTAATAAATCATTATTATACAGACCAAATTCTGAATAATTAATAATAATTAAAATAATTTAATTTATGTAATTAAATCAGAAATCAAACCCCAAAAGATATTTAATAAGATCATCATCTGTTTGGTAGTCTAAAAACATACTTCTAAATAACTCATGGGACAAAGAAGAAATGATAATTGAAATTCTTTAGGAATGAAAAATAAGATACTATACATCAAAACTTGCTTGTTGTAACTAAATTAATATTTAGAGAGAAATTTATAGCTTTAAATGTTTACATTGAAATGAAAAGGGTAAGAACACAGAACTTTCATCCAATAGAATCAAATAAATACTAAGGAGTAGAAATTAATGGAGTAAAAACAAAAATATATAGATCAGATGAATAACATTAAATTTATTTTTTGAAAAATCTAAAAAATGACAAGTTCTGGTAAGATAGAATAAGAGAGAAGGCATTAACAAAATCAACCAGGAATGAAAGAGGACATAATCACAAATAGAACCAAGATTTAAAAGACACTAAAATGGAATATAATGAACATTTACAATAATATATCTGAAATCAGATGAAATGAAAATATTAAATGACCCAAACTGACTCAAGATAAAGTAGTAAATGTGAATCAATCTATATTCATGAAAGACATGAATTCTTTTTTGTGTGTGTTATACAAATTATCAAACTTTTAACCTTTAACTATTCTGTTTTATTTATTTATTTATTTTCTGTTTTTTTTTTAATTAAAATTTCAGTTAACATACAGTGCAATATTGGTTTCAGAAGTAGAATTCAGTGATTCATCACTTACATACAACACCCAACGCTCATAGCAGCAAGTGCCTTTCTTAGTACCCGTCACCCACTCCCCTCCCTCCCTCCACCCTCAGTTTCTTCTCTGTCATTAAGAGTCTCTTGTGGTTTGTTTCCCTCTGTTCTCTTTTTTCCCCCTTTCCGTATGTTCATATGTTTTGTTTCTTAAATTCCACATATGAATGAAATCATATGTTTTTTTCTGATTGACTTTTTTTGTTTTGCTTAGCATAATATATTCTAGCCCCATAAACATCATTCTAAATGGCAAGATTTCATTCTTTTTGATGGCTGAGTAGCATTTCAGAGAGAGAGAGATAGAGTGTGTGTGTGTGTAACCTCTTCTTTATCCATTCATCAGTCAATGGACATTTGGGCTATCTCCATAATTTGGCTATTGTTGATAATGCCACTGTAAACATTGGGGGTACATGTACCCCTTTGAATCTGTATTTTGTTTCTTTTGGGTAAATACCTAATAGTGCAACTGCTGGATTACAGGTTAGTTTTATTTTTAGTTTCTTTCTTTCTTTTTTTTTTTTTAATTTTTTTTAATGTTTTATTTATTTCTAGGAGAGAGAGAGAGCATGAGCAGGAAGGGTCAGAGAGAGAGGGAGACACAGACTCTGAAACAGGCTCCAGGCTCTGAGCTGGCAGTCAGCACAGAGCCCGACGCGGGGCTCGAACCCACGAACCGCGAGATCATGACCTAAGCGAAAGTCGGACGCTTAACCGACTAAGCCACCCAGGCGCCCCATATTTTTAGTTTCTTGAGGAAACTCCTGAGTGGCGGCAGCAGTTTACATTCCCACCAACAGTGCAAGAGTGTTCTCCTTTTTCTGCATCCTTGCCAACCCCTGTGTTTCTTGTGTTGTTAATTTTATCTATAATATTTTTAAAATGTTTATTTATGTTTTAGAGAGAGAGAAAGACAGACAGAGCACAATCAGGGGAGGGCTAGAGAGAGAGGGAGACACAGAATCTGAAGCAGGCTCCAGGGCTTTTTGGGTGTTGAGTTTGATAACTTTATAGATTTTGGATAGTAACCCTGCATCCAAAATGTTTGCAAATTTATTCTCCCATTCTGTAGGCTGCCTTTTAGTTTTGTTGTTTGTTTCCCTTGCTGTGCAGAAGTTTTTTATCTTGATAAGTCCCAATAGTTCACATTTGCTTTTGTTTCCCTTGCCTTTGGCGACGTGTCTAGTAAGAAGTTGCTCTTCCTGAGGACAAAGAGATTGCTGCCTGTGTTCCCCTCTAGGATTTTGATGGTTTCCTGTCTCATATTTAGGTCTGTAATCCATTTTAAATTTATTTTTGTGTGTCATGTAAGAAAGTGGGCCAGTTTTATTCTTCTGCATGTTGCTGTCCAGTTTTCCCAGCACCATTTGTTGAAGACTTGTCTTTTTTTAAATGTTTATTTATTAATTTTTGAGAGAGAGAGAGAGAAAACATGAATGAAGGAGAGGCAGGGAGAGAGAGAATCCTAAACAGGCTGTGCACTGATAGTGCAGATCGTGATGTGGGGCTCGAATCAAAGAACTGTGAAATCATGATCTGAGTTGAAATAAAGAGTCAGATGCTTAAACGAATGAGCCACCCAAGTGCCTTGAAGAGACTGTTTTCTTTTTTTTCCATTGGATATTCTTTCCTGCTTTGTTAAAGATTAGTTGACCATATAGTTGTGGGCCCATTTCTGGGTTTTCTATTCTGTTCTATTGATCTATGTGTCTATTTTTGTGCCAGACTGTCTTGATGACTACACATTAATTCTTAATTAAACAAAGATTATCCTTAAAGAAAATACTAGGCCCAAATTTATAAGCAATTTGACTGAATGCTCAAGGAACTAGAAATTCTTTTTTTTTTTTTTAATTTTTTTTTTATTTATTTCTAGGAGAGAGAGAGAGAGAGACAGCGTGAGCAGGGGAGGGTCAGAGAGAGAGGGAGTCACAGACTGAAACAGGCTCCAGGCTCTGAGCTGGCAGTCAAAACAGAGCCCGACGCGGGGCTCGAACCCACGAACCCGTGAGATCATGACCTAAGCGAAAGTCGGACACTTAACCGACTAAGCCATCCAGGCGCCCCAAGGAACTAGAAATTCTAATCCTATATAAAAACTTTGAAAGGTTCACAATAATACTACAAAACTAAGATGAATAAAAATTCATGAATGGAAGAATTGTAAACATGATAATTTACAGTTATATTACTGTCTATATGCTAAAATCCCACAGAATATATACTGAAATTAAGAGAATTATAAGAAAGCAAGGATACTAGATATAAAACCCATGTACAAAATTGTTTATATTTCTGTACACCAAAAATAGCATTAGAAAATTATTAAAATAATAAATTTGAAATTTACCGGGTAGTGGTTAATAGAATGAATTCAAGTTCACATTCTGTCTCTATCATTTCTAGTTATATGACCCTGGTCAAGTTATTTAATCTTTCAGTGCCCTGTCTCTTTATCCGTAAAATAGGATAATGGGATAATAATTATAACTACATGATATATTTGTTAGAAAAGTAAATCAGTTAATGCCTACAATAGTTCTTATATAATAGTAATTTGTATGTAACATTAACATGAAAGGCAAGATTTAAAAATTTTTAGAAGAACCTATATAGGAGAATATCTTTATGACTTCCATGGTTTGGAAAGATTTTTCAAACAAGACATAGAAAGCAAACACCAGAAATAGAAAGATTAATAAATTCAACCACATTAAAATTAAGAACTTCCGTTCAACAAAAGGTAACATGAAGAAAGTGAATAGACAAGCCAAAGAGAAAAGATATTCCCAATAGATATAACCACAAAGTGTTAATATTTAATACATATAAATAAGCCTACAAACCAAGAAGAAGACAAAGAACCCAATAGAAAAACAACTGAAGATACATTTTGTACAAGAAGAAATATCAAAACTCATTGAACATGTGGAAAATACTCCACCTCATTAGTTATCAGGGAAATGCAAATTAAAACCACAACATAAAATTTTAAATCCCCCAACTTGACAAAAATGGAGAAGTATGACCGTACCAGCTGTTGGTACAATAGGAACTCTTATGTGTTGCTGGTGGGGGTATAACATAATCCTATTGGGAAAAAAAATATGGCATAACCTATTAAAGCTGAAGATGTGATTACCTACCTAACCATTGGGTAATTTGTCTCCTGGGCATAAACCTTATAGAATTGTTGGGTGTTAAGTTTTCTATCATATTTTCTAATTAGTAATATAACATATTCAAAGACCGGTGTGTGTGTATGTGTGTGTGTGTGTGTGTGTGTGTGTGTGTGTGTATTTGGCTGACCATATGTCTGTCTGTCTGTCTATCTATCCAGCCAAATGCTAATACTTCTTTTAAATTGATCTTGTTAATATTGATAACGCTTCTTAAGAAAACTTTTTGATTTTTATCCAGGTTTTCTCATTTATTACCAGATAATTGGACAAAAATTCTCTAACAATTGTTTTAATGTTCTTTGTGTTTGAAATGAGTTTTCCTTTCTCATTTCCAATTTGGAGAAGTTTTGGGTCATATTGTTATTGATTAAGTGATTCATTCAATAAATATGTATTGAATGCTTGGCATACGGGTATAATTGTAGATGTTGAGAATTGTGTGAAATTTACTGTCTAGTGGGGAGAGATAGACAATAACCAGGTAAACATAAATAATGTAATTTTAGACCCTGATAAGTAACAATAACAAAACCTACGAGGGGCAAGAGTATAGCAAATGAAGTGGAAGAGAAGCTATGTTTAAAAAAAAAAAAAGTTTATTGTCAAGTTGGTTTCCATATAATACCCAGTGCTCATTCCCACAAGTGCCCTCCTCCATACCCATCACCCCCCTTCCCCTCCCCCCCATTCCATCTACCCTCAGTTTGTTCTTGGCATTCAAGGGTCTCTCATGGTTTGCCTCTCTTCCTCTTCCCCACTATTTTTCCTCTTCTTCTCCCCCTTTGTTTAGTTCCTCCTAATCCTCCTATACGTGCAAACATATGGTATTTGTCGAAGAGAAGCTATTTTTTAAAAATTTTTTAACGTTTATTTATTTATTTATTTTGAGAAAGAGAGAGAGAGCAAGTAGGGGAGGGGCAGAGAGAAGAAGAGACAGAATCCCAAGCAGGCTCCATGCCATCAGCATAGAGCCTGATGGGGGGCTCCAAGTCACAAACTGTGAGATAGTGACCTGAGCTGAGATCAAGAGTCAGGTGCTTAACCAACTGAGCCATCCAGGTGCCCCTGGAAAGCGATTTGTTTTGAAAATTGAGGTATAATTAATATATGTAGACATTATACTAGTTTCAGGTGTACAATGCAATGATTGGTATTTGTATATATTGTGAAATGATCACCATAAGAAGTCTCATTACTGTGCATAGTTACAAAAATATTTTTTTTCTTGTGATGAGAACTTTTAAGATTTACTCTCTCAAAACTTTCAAATATACAATATGGTATTGTTAACTGTAACCATCATGCGGTACACTACATCCCCATTTAAAACTTTTTAAATATATTTTAAAAATGTTTATTCATTTTTGAAAGAGAGAGAAAGACAGAGCGCAAGCAGGGGTGGGGCAGAGAGAGAGAGGGACATAGAATCCGAAGCAGGCTCCAGGCTCTGAGTTGTCAGCACGGAGAACCTGATGAGGGGCTCGAACCCATGAACCATGTGATCATGACCTGAGTGGAAGTCTGAGGCTTAATCGACTGAGCCACCCAGGTGCCCCCACCTTGTAAAACTTAAAAAAAGACTTATTTATTTTATAACTGGAAGTTTGTTCTTTTGTACTTTTTGACCCTTTTTACCCATTTTACCCACTCCCCACCCCTGTGCCTCTGGCAGCCACTAGTATCTATGAGCTTGGGTTTTTTTTTTTTATTCCATATGTAAGTGAGATCATATGATATTTATCTTTTTCTGTGTGGCTTGTTTCACTTAGCACAATGCCCTCAAGTTCCATCCATGTTGTTGCAAATGGCAAGATTTCATTTTTTTAAAATTACAGAATAATATTCTATGGTGTGTATGTGTATATATGTGTAGTATTTATCACATTTGCTTTATCCATTCATCCATCAGTGGACACTTAGGCTGTTTCCATATCTTGGTTATTGTAAGTATGTGATGCAATGAATGTGGGGTGCATATACCTTCTAGAGTTAGTGTTTCTTTCTTTCTTTCTTTCTTTCTTTCTTTCTTTCTTTCTTTCTTTCTTTCTTTCTTTCTTTCTTTCTTTCTTTCTCTTTTTCTTTCTTAAATGTTTTATTTATTTCTAGGAGAGAGAGACAGTGTGAGCAGGGGAGGGTCAGAAAGAGAGGGAGTCACAGACTGAAACAGCCTCCATGCTCTGAGCTGGCACTCAGCACAGAGCCCGACGTGGGGCTCAAACCCACAAACTGCAAGATCATGACCTAAGCGAAAGTCGGACGCTTAACCAACTAAGCCACCCAGGTGTCCCTTTCTTTCTTTCTTTCTTTCTTTCTTTCTTTCTTTCTTTCTTTCTTTCTTTCTTTCTTTCTTCTCTTCTCTTCTCTCTCTCTCTCTCTCTCTCTCTCTCTCTTTCTGTCTTTCTTTTTCTTTCTTTCTTTTTTAAATGTTTTATTTATTTCTAGGAGAAAGAGAGAGACAGTGTGAGCAGGGGAGGGTCAAAGAGAGAGGAAGTCACAGACTGAAACAGCCTCCAGGCTCTGAGCTGGCAGTTAGCACAGAGCCGGACGCGGGGCTCGAACCCACAAACTGCAAGATCATGACCTAAGCAAAAGTCGGACGCTTAACCGACTAAGCCACCCAGGCGTCTCTCTCTTTCTTTCTTTCTTTCTTTCTTTCTTTCTTTCTTTCTTTCTTTCTTTCTTTCTTTCTTTCTTCTTCTTTCTCCTTCCTTCCTTCCTTCCTTCCCTTCTTCCTTCCTTCCTTCCTTCCTTCCTTCCTTCCTTCCTTCCTTCCTTCCTTTCTTCCTTTCTTTCTTTGTAAATATCCATAAGTGGAATTGCTGGATCATAGAGTAGTTCTATTTTTAATTTTTTGAGGAAACTCCTGTGTTTTCCACAGTGGCTGCACCAGTTTACATTTCCACCAACAGTGCACAAAGGTTCCCTTTGCTCCACATTATTTCCAACATTGTGGGTTTGGTTTGTACTTCTCTGAGGACTGGTGATGTTGAACATCTTTTCATGAACCTATTGATCATATGTATGTCTGCACTGGAAAATGTCCATATTTTAATTGGATTGTTTGTTTTTGTTATTGAGTTGTATGATTATTTTATGTATTTTGGATATTAACCTGTTATCAGATACATGATTCACAAATATTTTCTCCTATTCTGTAAGTTGCCTTTTCATTTTGTTGATGGTTCCCTTTTCAGGGAGGAAGTTATTTTTCATAATAAGAGTATCTATAAGGAGGTGACCCATTCTTCCATTTATAGCATTTTTTGCTTGATACTTAATGATACATTATTGGACACATAAAGGATTATGATAGTCAAATGTTTTTTTCTGGATTATATACTTTATTATAATGTGGACTTAGTGTAATTTTAATGTCTTTAAACTTTAAATTTATCTAGTTTTGTAATACGACTATGGAAGATCCTGCTTTGTTTTTGTTTCTGCTGGATGGTTCCAGGTACACCTCTGCCCTGTGTCTCTTCCAACCTTTCTGAGTTGCTCTGCTGAGAGCCTTCCTCATTCATGCAGCATATGGAATTTTTTTTATCGCAGTCATGGGTCTTATTTACATGTATCATGCAAATAGATACACTTGCTCTTACTTCCATCTTCTTTCTCTATTTTGTGTTTCTTTGAATGGATATTTGTGTTTTCTGTATTTTGCTAAGTGTCTTCTGGTCTCTTTGATTTTTCTTTCTTTTAGTAACTGGCAAGGTGCCATCTTTCCCTCTGTGTGAGGCCACATTTAGGACCCAACGGGCTTCAGAGCTCACTTTCTGAAAGTTGGTGCCTCACAGGCGGGTGGAAGGCTAGGTGACAGCAGGCTGCTGGGGACACACCACTTCACTGCCTGGCCTTGAACTGCCTGCCAATCCAGGTCAGGGAATGTGTTTCCATCTGAAATGCCCAGAGCTCAGGAGACTCTCTTAATAGGTGCTGTGGTAGCAGGTGGTCCTGGGGGTAGGAACACTCCTTGGGAGTAAGGAGACAGCTGGTACTGGGACATTCCGGGACAGAGGAAAGGCAGATCTTAGGAGGCCTTGACCACTCTGCTCGCCCCTTGAAGTGAGGAGGACCCCAATTAGAGGCAGGATCTGCTATGAAGATATTGTATGTAATCAAGGAAGAAAAATGTTGGAATGAATTAAGGCAGTGTTGGTGCTCAGAGAGAGAAAGGGTTTAGGGAATACAA
The DNA here is from genome assembly GCA_017311185.1 of Proteles cristata cristata. Classification (NCBI taxonomy): domain Eukaryota; kingdom Metazoa; phylum Chordata; class Mammalia; order Carnivora; family Hyaenidae; genus Proteles; species Proteles cristata. The sequence continues at coordinate 2,517,832 of JAESUZ010005475.1, forward strand.
AAGCGACAGACCTGACAGAACCTAAGAACCGGCCGGCGGGCCAAGGGACGAAATGCCTGGGAAAGATGAGGTCATGACAGTGACCTTTAGGTTGGGAGGAAATACAAGATGAGTGGGGATCAGGGCAGGGGTCATTGTGAGGGGACAGCTTCCACTCAGTGGTCTGCCCCATTGGGAGTACACCCAAAAAGGTGGGCTGGAAGCTGCAGCCCTTGCGGCCATGCCCTGTCCCATGGGGTGATGGCCTGCCCCCTGTGAGCTGTTCTCTGGACACGGTGTGAGAAGGGACGGAGTAGGAGTTCCAGAGCTGCCCGGAACCTGCCTTTGGGAACTGGCTGTGTTGGCAACAACTGAACAGAGGAGGTGCCAGAAGCTACTTCTAGGGACACTGCTGAGGAAAACAAACAAAAAAGAATGAATGGCTGAAAGAACAAAGGAAGATAGGAAGGAATGGATGGAAGAAGGAAGTAAGGAAGTAAGGAAAGAATTCATGGGTTGCTTCCTATGTGCCAGAAGTGATAGTGTTACACATACTTTATGTACTTATCATAATAATCTTAATTTGTTGCCCTCATTTTTCAAGATGAGGAAACAGAGGTGTCACAAGGGTAAGTAATAGTGGGGATGGGACTCAAACCCTGGAATTTGGGATTCATGTCTCTCAGTTCTGCTGCCTATAAATGGATAATGAATGGAGCAAGTGGGAGAGGGAATAAGATGTATAACACAAGTAACTTTTTTTTAACGTTTATTTATTTTTCAGAAAGAGAGAGAGAAAGAGAGAGAAAGAGAGAGAGAGACAGAGCACGAGTCGAGGAGGGGCAAAGAGAGAGGGAGACACAGAATCCAAAGCAAATTCCAGGCTCTGAGCTGTCAGCAAAGAGAGCCCGATGTGGGGCTTGAACCCATGGAATGTGAGATCATGACCTTACCCTAAGGTGGATGCCAACCAACTGAGCCACCCAGGCGCCCCTAATGTAAGTAATTTATTGATTGCACATAGAATAATATGATAATTGTGATCTGGTCTATTGTGGATTCATCTATGCTGTTAGAAGATGGGGCAGTGGTTACCCTTGGCGATGCAGGGACCAGGAGGGCCTGCAGGTGGCCTGTGTGGCACTAGTCATTCCATTTCTTCAGCTGGGTGCTGGTTACCAGGCCTGAGACATGAGGAAGCTTAGACGATTTAAATCTGAAGTCTTACTGGCAGGCGTGGCATCTTTGGGCAGTTGAGACGACTGATGCAATTAGTAGAGTAATAGAATGTGTCGCTGAGTTAATGGATGCAGTGTTCCTGGAATGTGAGTGCAGCTTCAATCTGGGCATAGATCTGTTGCCATGGATGAGGGAATCTGTTGGAACTCTCCAAGCTCCATGGGGCTAGAGACACTCAAAAGCTGAAGCAAGGCAGGTTGTTGCTTCGGTTCTCTGATACTCAGCTGCCAAGAGCGTCATCCAGCTGGCTTCCTGCAGGTTGGGATCGGAGGCTCATCCATGCACAAGAACTTCTGGACACAGATGCCTTGGCTTCAGTCTTTGGTTCAAACAAAAGGCATTTTTGTAAGCCTCTGTCTTTTTGCCCAGCTTTGAGTAAGTTCAGCTCAAACGTTGCGCATTGCTTTTGGCTCTGGCCAAATTCTGCTGTTTGGAGATTTGTTTTGTTTCTTTTTGATGCTCTGTAAGTCAACATTCACAACATACAGCAAGGAGAAAACATGTGGTGAAGACAATGAAAACCAGATCCATGGCTGCCAAATAAAGAGGTGAAAAGACAAAACCTTCTAGTTATATAAGAGCACAGTTTGGGGTGTGCCCCTCCAAGACAGAATGCTCTCTGGCCTGGTGGTGGAATTCCTCATGGGCGAGTGCTTCTCTATATCTGGGTTCAATAAAGATAATTCATTTCATCTAGTGTAATCTTCAAGCATTCTGTGTCTTTTTTCCCAAGATCTTTCACCTACTTTTTAAATGCAACTGAGTGTGGAGTTAGGGTTGGGCTGGAAGCAATGATGAAAAGTTGGCAATTCAGGGCTTTATGTTCCAAAAGCCATCTGCATCTCCCCACTGCAAGGCGGGCTTCTGAAATCCTTTTCAGTCATAAAAACCTCATGAAATTCCATGAACAAAAGAAGACATGAAACTCCACCTCCCACAGAATCTGCGCCACCAGGTGAAATAGATGCTGGCATTCCACTGATTTGAAAGCATTCCCAATCTATAAGGGGGATTGAAAAGAGGTGGGAGCTCTCCAGTTTGTCACTCAAGCTTATAGTCATCAATGAAAAATTTGAGTGAGATCCCCTCTGACATTACAACACAGGACAGAAACGCCTATTTCTGACTTCTGGCTGAATCAGGCTGATAGTTCTAATGGAGTAAGTGAGAAACCTAAGAAATGATTTATCGTCATGAGGTGGATGACACACTTCCACAATTAATATAGCACCTAAAAACAAAACAAAAAACCCCCAGCCTAGTGGGGTGGAAACAACAGAAATTGCCTTCCTAACATCCTTAATTATTTTAAATTATATATCCATATGTTTATATATTAGCTCATTTTTTTTTCCCCATCAGAAGATCGTTAGTTCCCTGAGGATGAGGCCTCTCCTTCTCCCCTTCTATTTCTATTTTCCAGCTCCAAAACAATGCCTGGAAGAGTGTAGCTGTATAATTTATGTAGTCATTTATTTATTTAAACAAGATTTATTGAGTGCCTACAAGTGCCCTACTGGGTACTGTTGTAGAGGATATCATAGTGAGCAGAAGGGACGAAAAAATTCCCGTCCTCCCAAAGCCTGCATTTGAAAGAGATGAGAAAGACACCCCTCTCTGTCATCCCCTCCCCCGCAAAAAAGAAGAAAGGATGCAAGAAGAACAGGAAAATAATAAGATGGGGAAGAAGATTATAGATAATGTAAGTACATGTATTGCTGGGGGAATGTGGGGAAGTATTGTTGGAATTTATACAGAGCAGTCCAGGAAAGTCTTCGTTGAGAAAATTCCATTGTGTAGGGTTATCTAGGAGGTATGGATTTATGAGAAAGTATTCTAGCCACAGGAAGCCATAAGTGCAAGGACCTGCAGTGGAAGCAAACCCTAAATTCAAAGACCAGCTCAGAGGTCAATATAATAGAGCAGAGAGAGCAAGAGGTGGCAGAGATAGCAGGAGATGAGGTCAGAGAAGAATGGGGACTCGATCGTCAGGGATCTTGTGGCTATTTGACATTATTGGCCTTTATTCTGAATGAAATGGAGAACCAAGGGAGGATTTTGAGCTGACAGGTAACTTGATGTGACTTGAGTTTAATAGGAGCACTCTGGCTGAAAATGCATTAAAAGGTGTCACGAGTAGAAACAGACCAGTAAGGGGCTACTGTGATGGTCCAGGAAAGAGGTTATCGGGGCTGGGGTCTGAGGTCATTGGCGGAAGTGATGAGATATGGTTATGATTCTGGATATATTTTGACATAAAGCCAACAGGGTTCTTGAGGGGTCTGGTGTGGTATGAGAGAGAAAAAGAGTCAAGGATGGCTCCAAGACGTTTGATCTAAGCAATTGGGAAACTGGAATTACCATTTATGGAAATGGAGAGGCTGTGTGTGATGTGAGCCTAGTTATCATTATAGGGGGATTATATTGGATTCTAGGTTTGCAAAACCTTAAAATTATTGGATGTTTACAAATTTTTTCCTAACACAATTGTCTAAATTATATTTCCAAAAGCAGGGAATGAACATTGCTATTTCTCTACTTTTTTCTCCAAGGATTGCTGGACTGTTGCCTCTAAGGGATATTATATAGTCATTGTGTTTCCCTGATTATCAGGGAGTTTAAAGCCAGTTCATACACTTTCTGATCTTCGGATTTTTTCTTTTTACAACTATTCATATTCTTTGCCCATATTTTCTATTTTTATTTTTCTTATTTGTAAGAACACTTCATATACTCTCTGTATTTCTTATTCTATCTGTTACAAATGTTTTCTCAGTTTTGGTTGACTTTAAATGTTAGTTTTGCTATCTTTAGTTATAGAGACTTGTAGAGATTTGTAAACTTTAATGTAGTCCAATTCCTTCATCTTTGTAATTATGTTCATGATTTTCACATCTAGTTCTCACTTTCCCTGATGTCATAAAGATAAGTACATATATTTTCCTCCAGAAGTTTTCAGTTTTGTCTTTAACATTTGACTTTAATGTACTCATTTAACAACTACTTCAATATGCCAGATACTACTTTAAGTGCTTTACCAATAATTACTTCACTTAATCTTCATGACAACCATAGGAGTGTATACTGTTATTATTATTCCCATTTAACAGATAAAGAAGCTAGGGGATGGGGAGGTTAAAGAATTTGCTAAGGATCACAAGTGGTAGAATCTTTAGTCTCTCTGAAATTACTTGATATAGTGTGATATTTTTTTCTTTCTCCATCCACATAGCTGGTTGTCATGGCACCATTTGTTAAATAGCCCCTTCTTTCTCAACTGGTTTATCATGCCATTTCTGTCATACTTCAAGTACCCATAAATATGAAGGTCTATTTCTTGGCTTTTTCTTAAATTAGCTCCTTGGTGAATGCCATATCATTTTAATCTCTACAGCTTTTTCATAAGTCTCAATATTTGGTAAGGTATGTTAGTTTTTTGTCTCATTCTTTTTATTCTTGACTTCGAATAAAATTGTCTTAGTTATTTTGTGCCTTTACTCTTTCAACCAACTCTTAAGATCACTCCAACAAGTTCCACAAAAATTATGTTTGGCATCTTGATGAGAATTTCGTTGCACATGTGAATTATTTGGGGGGAAAATTGATATCTATAGGCTAATAAAGTCTACAACCATGACTACGGTGTCCAATCCAGCTTATTAGGTCTTCTATAAAAAATTTTTTTAATGTTTAGTTTTGAGAGGGTGAGAGACAGAACATGAGTGGGGAAGGGGCAGAGAGAGAGAGGGAGACACAGAATCCAAAGCAGGCTCCAGGCTCTGAGCTGTCAGCATGGCCCAACTCAGGCTTTGAGCTCATGAACTGTGAGACCATGCCCTCAACTGAAGTCAGACGCTTAACCGACTGAGCCACCCAGGTGCCCCAGCTTATTAGGTCTTAAAGCTTAAAAAAGCTTAAAAAACTTCCCCATAATGGTTTTGCACCTCTTCTGTTGGATTTTTCAGCAGAGTTCATGCTCTTAATATTGTAAATGCTATCCTCTTTCTTAAAATACATTTTCTCTTTGGTTGTCCATAGTGAATATTTATTCTTTTGCCTGTAAGTCTTATATGTAACCACTTTTCTCTTAGTGGTCCGAATAGTTTTCCTAAAAACACTCTTGGATTTGGAGGAGTTGCTCTTGCATTATGCTATGATTTCTTCCATGGGTCTTTTGCATTTGCTGCTTCCTTTCTCTATGAATCTCTCCCCACCCTTACCACATCCAGCCCACAAGCCCCTTTCCTTCCCTTGGCTCATAAGCTTAATATTTATTTTGCTAAAAAATCTATCCCAATCCCCCTGATGTGGTCACTTTCATTAGTATTGGGGAGTTTACCACAGAGGCTTGAAAAGGTGATATGTGTTAGTGGAAACAAGATGGATAAAGGAGTCTTCACCTAAACCAAACACGAATACAGCAAAACAAAACTTAATAAAATGGCTTCTTCAAACAACAGAGCAGTGAGTGATAATGATCTCAGGAAATATTTCATAATGGATTTTTAGAAATGACAGTTTGTAAGCCACAACAAAATGAAGCCATAATCATCAGTTGCTTTAGTAGGTATCATATGACCATAAGATTGGATTATTGGAAACGAGTCAGGATCACTGGTCTAGAGGAGTTGGATTTGTTTGGTTTTAGTTCAAGACATCAACAAGGATGCTTAATGTTTCTGTTCACTACTTCAGTTAACTATTTCAGTCACCTTCATGACAACCAACACCTAGCACCATTTTGCATGACTATCAGTTGTTACATAATAAACTCAAAGTTAAGTCTGTGTACACTTGGATAAGCAAAACTATCTGAGGATTGTTATCATGTGAAAGGGAAGTTATTGGGAGGTATTTTGGTGAAACAGTTTATGGCTTCTTGCCTTAACGTGAGATTGATTCAAATTTGATAGAACTGGGAAATATGTTGGAATACAGGTCAGAATTGAAATGGAATATCTGTGGCAGTTGGCATGTGGAAGAAATTAATTGCATCTGTCCAAGTGGAGGCCAATATGTAGAAGGAAGAACCACACAGTGATGAGAACAGACATACTGTGACTAAGTTGCTTTGTAAAATTGTGCATTTATATAGGGTGTTCAGGATGAGGCAGAAGCACTGCTTGGTAGGTAAGGTTGTGTGATGTGTACTGTCCTTTTTAGCCAACAAATTTCCTTCTTTCTGAGATTATTACTAAGAGACCCAAAGTAAGATAAACTTGCCCTACTTCCAGCCCTGGTTTCCTAGACCTGTAGACTGCTGTGGCAGCTGTTGCCAGCTATGTAACAAAACCCCTTCCCAGTGAAGGAGTTCCTATTTAGTGTGATCTTAGCAAATTTGTTCATACAAACGCAAAGGATGCAATCAACAGCCAGAAGACCTGGCTGCCAGGACCCGTGATCTCAGGTGTGTTGATCCTGTTTCCATGTGTGAAGAAATGAATAGTAATAACTATCCATGGTGTTGTTGGGAAGATACAGTGAGAATACATGCATGAAATCTATGATGGTAACAATTATGATGGCCATGAGATGCCAGAAGCATTTTCCATGGTGATTGTATTTGATAGTTAATAATGATTTGTTCCAAATTATCAGAACTTCCAACAGCTACATAGATATAAAAATTATTAAAGAAGCTCACAGTTATATGTATAGGTATTTTCAAAGGTAAGATAGATGCCTCTTAAGTATTTTTTGTAGCTATAAAAGGAAAAGATCCAATGATTCTAGAACTTTACCGCATGTATAAATATCAAATGACAAGGGAAATACCAATCTGCTATTCGTGGGCCTGAAATACATGAGTCTTCCTATTGTCCCCTGAGCTTTAGAATAGCTCCCTCCACAAGGCAGTAGGTAACCCCGAACCTTGACCCCTCCACCTGTCCACATGTCCTCATTCTCCTACCTGAGCAGACATTGCTGCAGCTTAGGTATCTGCACCATTGCAATCCTTGCATTTATTGAGGTGGCTGGAAAATGGTGGTTACTAGGTGAGAGGAAGGGCAGAAATATCTACTATTCTATTTGTAGTCACCTTCATACATGCACTGCAGACTCTTAATGGAGATGACAAGAGCATTAGTCAAGACTCAACCAAGGCAAATTTCTCTCTCAACAAGCTTATGACAGTGTTCAGGTGCCCATATTCTATTTCAAAATTGGAAATGATACAACTACAAGTCTCAATTTAATTCAACATCAAACATTTATGGAGTGCCTACCGTGCTCTAGGTTCTGTACTGAACTTGGCGTAAAAAACAAGATTTCTACCAAACAGAATCTGGTGAAGGGGCAGACACACCCATACCTATACCCACACACATACGTAACACTGTCACACATACACCATACACATTCCCCTCCACATACACACCCCCCACACACTGTAATACATATCCTGCACACTCCCCCCTCACACAACACATTTACACATAACACACACACACACACACATCTCTTCCACATATACCACACATACACACACCCTCCACACATACAGCACATGCATACATACAGGGTGCACACACACGCGCACGTGTGCACGCGCACACACACACACACACACACACATTCCATGCATAGAGTAACATAGTTCAAGAAGGCAAAGTCAGTTTGAGAGATTATGAGGACCTATGCTAAAGGTCGTGGGGCTGGAGGGAAGGCAAATAATAGTCATAAGTTATAATTGTACTATGTGTATAATCACATTCAATAATAGTTTACCCAAGGTCACCTGCAGAGAAGTAAAACAATGGGCATTGTGAGTCTATGAGTAAGAATTGTCCAGACAAGGAGCTGGGTGGTGTTCTTGGACCGGGAAGTGGGACTATCTCCTTGGTGCTAAGTAATCATAACTACTAGCAGCACAGAAAGTGGTTGCGAATCCGAGAGATTTTTTTTGTTTTTTTTTGGTGGGCAAAGCCTCCCTTCCTCAGATCTACCCCGAATTCACCCACATGTCTGCCAGGTTTACCCACACAAAAAAGGGAGGACTGGGATGGGGCTGTCATTCATAAGTTCTTGGACTAGGGATGAGTCAATACAAATAATACCAGCTTTTTCTTAAAAGTTTATTTATTTATTTTGAGAGAGAGAGAGGCAGAGAGAAAGGGAGAGAGAGAATCCCAAACAGGCTCCACATTCAACGCAGAACCTGATGTGGGACTTGATCTCACAAACCATGAGATCATGATCTGAATTGAGATCAAGAGTCAGATGCTTAACTGACTGAACCACCCAGCTGCCCTAATAATCATAGCTAGTTTAACAGCTATGATAACATATGGGATTGTAACAAGAAAAGGTGTAGCACCCAAGGGAGACATTCCAGCACTCCGAGTAACCAGGGAAAGAATGTTTCCCTGAAAATTGTTCAGTATCAGAGCTGAAAATAATTTTAGAGGATGAAGTGCTTGGCTCAGAAAGTTACATGCAAACATGGCCTCCCTCAAGCTGATGAGGGGAGAATTAGGCATGTGCAGGTGGAGGAGCTGTGGGAATGGCTGGAACAAGGACAGTGCACAGACAAGACTAGTCATTTCTATGCAGGATGACCATCCTATGTGTCACAGTGAGGATACATTAGGTCTTCATCATTTTCTCTCCAATTGCTAGCAGGGGACCTGTGTATAATAAAAAAAATACCTGCAGGGGTGCAGCCTGAAACCGAGTCCTCTTTGACTCTCAGCTTTTGAGGGGGACACTTGTCATGGATTTGGGAGAGATGATGCCCGCTGCTAGTCCTCATGCCACTTCCTGCTGGGCATTTGTCCCTCTATCCTCCAAATCCAAGGGGAAAACTAATCTTCCTCCACAATTAGTTCCACTAAATCTTGTGGCTTCTATGCCTCAGGCTATGCTGAATGCCTTGAGGGGGCTTCTCTGCAGATTTGCCAGGCCCCATCCCCAAGTTCTTAGCAGTGGCTGAGTCAAGATTCAAACTCAAGTCTGTTGACTCAGTCCTTTCTACTTTTTCCCTTGGGCCATCACCTTCCCTGGAGCGAGGAAGGAAGATGCATTTTGAGCCACACTTGTCCCAACTTTGATAGAAAATGTGACTTCACTCTGGAAAGCACTATAGGGGTTCTTCAAAAAGTTAAAAATAGAACTACCTTATGATTCAGAAATTGCACTACTGAGTATTTACCGAAGGAATACAAAAATACTGATTATAAGGGATACATGCACCTGACGTTTATAGCAGGATTGTCTACAATAACCAAACTATGGAGAAAGCCCAAATATTCATCGACTGATGACTGGATAAAGAAGATGTGGTTTATAAATACACAATGGGATATTAGTCAGCCATAAAAAAGAGTGAAACCTTGCCATTTGCAACAACATGGATGGAGCTAGAGAGTATTATGTTAAGTGAAATAAGTCAATTAGAGAAAGAAAAATACCATATGATTTCATTAATGTGTGGAATTTAAGAAAAAAACAAATGAGCAAAAGGGAAAAAAGAGAGAAAAGCCAAGAAATACACTCTTAATTACAGAGAACAAACTGACGGTTACCAGAGGGTGGTGGGTAGGGAGATGGGTGAAATAGATGGTGGGGATTAAGGTGTGTGCTTGTAGTGATGAGCACTGAGTGATTCAGGGAAGTAATGAATCACTAAATTGCACCTGAAACTAATATTGCAGTATATGTTAATTAACTGGAATTTGAATAAAAACTTATAAATAGTTAAAAGAAAAAAGAAAAGAAAATGAGGACCGTCTGAATATCAACCCACCTTCTTTTGTCTTTGGACCCCAAAGTTCTTCTCTCAACATTTCAGTTAAATCCTAACAAGACTGAGGTCATGGGTTGTTTCGATAGAATCTAGGGGCATTTTCTCCTGCCACAACTCCAGTTGGCAGCTCGGCAATTTTACTTCTGGTGACTGCATCCTACAATTGCTTCTCTTGTCATAAACGGAAACATTGGCAGGTGCATAAAAAAGGAGCTGATTTACAACACACCCCATTCTTTTTTTCTTTCTATCCTTGGCATTCTCTTCATAACCACTCCTTGAAATAGTTATTTTTATTTTATTTTATTTTTTTAGTGGTTTGTAGTCTTTGTTTAAGATTTGTGTTTGTTTTTGCTTTCCATCTTCAAAGAATTGGCAGTCAGGGCTCTCTGGTTACTTCCTGATAGAATGTCCACAATCCAGGAGATATTCTTGTTCTTTTATTTTGGAAGCAGAAGCTCCTGGGGCTTTGTGTTTTCCACAAGGGTGGTAGGTCAAGCCTAATGGCCCAGGACAATTGGCAGCCCACAGTGGGGGCAGGGCACCCCCCCCCCAAACTCTGTGACAGCAGAACACTCACTTCATCAGTGTCCCCATTACCCTTTAGTTCAGTTACCTAAAATTAACCTACTAACAGTCCCGGGGGCAACAGTTTGGTTTCCTTCTCCAGGGCCAGACATCATCGGTGGGAGAGAATGGGACAGTTGAGTGCCTGTCCACAGAGTGTCCTGGTGCCCAGGGTTTCCCAGATGCGTTAAGCCTTTCTTTCCACCTGGAAGCCTGACTTCAGTCTACTTACATCCATTGTCTCCTACAGAGGAACACACAGGGTGGGATTCAGCCTCAACAAAGGGATCCTTCTGCAGAATTCCCCAGACAGTTTTAGGGAGTATCCTCTTTTTGAAGAAAAATGTGCTAGTTTTCTGACATATTCCAACCACACAACTTTTTCCCTCTGGCATCCATCTGCCTAGATAGAGATCCTCTTGCAGAGCTGCAAAAAAATCCTGCCACTATGGATTAACCATGAATTTCAAATGGGCACTGATAAAGACAGCAAAGAAGGGAGATTTGAATCTTCTGTTGTAGGAGATTGTAGAAAGAGGGGGCCAGGAGGGAGGAGATAAGCAAATGGGTACAATGATGTTTGCTCCCTGGACTTTGCACCGGACAACAGATAACGCTGGAAAACAGAGAGGGATACCTAGGAAAGGGACAAGGGGTTGCTTGCAACGATCCCTGCTTAAAAGGCAGTTGCCATGCAAGGTGGGGTCAGCCAGAGAAGGATCTCGTTGGATTCTCTGTTCAACCTTGGGGTTCTGTTTGTAGGGGATGCTGAGTTGAAAGCCAGTAGGCCCACTGTAGGGCTCATCATGGTGGGAAAACAGTTACTGCATATCAGAGGCTGGGGCTCTCCTGGCACAGGTGAGAAGGAGTGTGAGGCAGCATCATAGGACTGCTTTGAGGTTAGCTGATTCTGCAGAGAGGGAACGCTGGACCCAACTGAGCCAAAGAACGATAGATTTCCATATGTAGCTGGTTCCTAGCACTGGGTCAACTAACTGTTTCACATACTAGAATTTTTGGTTGGCACCTGCGTGTAGGCTCTAGAACTCACTTCCCTCCCTCTGCTTCCCTCCACTGCTATAAGACTATGTGATTCCTCCCCACATCCATCCAGAGACTATATTGGAGAGAAGTCAGGGAGAGATTGTGGAAATAAGAGACTGGATATACCCTCAGAAGGTATCATTACTCTGAGTGAGGTCGACACTCTGGAGTGAAAAAATTGGGCACATTCTGACTGATGAACCAGGGCTGTAACTTACAGGCCCTTCTATGCTTTACATAGAACCAATTTATTTTATGTCTATTTTCCCTAATATTTTGAGAAAACAACAAAAGACAAACCCCAAAATGCCAATTGTTAGGAACTTTCCAGAATCTTCTTTTGACTGATTCCCTCCTTGGTGTCTTTCTCCCCAACAATACTTCCTGGAGGAGGAAGAAATAGTCTCAGAGTTCACCTTCAGGGCTCTGGTGGAGCCAGACATACTCATGGGCTATGCGCTTGGACATGAACAGCGTGCTCATTTGTTCCTGCATATGGTGAAAACCTCCTGCTTCCTCCCTCTGGGGGCAAAACATGATGCCATATAGTGGCCTTTTCTCTCTCTCTCAAATAATCTGCTCACATAACATGTGATAACCAGAACCAAGGCCCATAGCTCCAGATCAGGCTGACTGCTGGATGCCTGTCATGGTCACTTCCTCTGCTCTGGGGGCCTGGAGTGAGGGGAGGGCAGGGAACGTGTCTGAAGCTGATGAGATGAGTCTTGGTTGCTGCTCTGGAAATAGGAAGAAAAGGGACACATATATGGTGGGTTCTGACCCCCCTAACTTCCCAAATTTCAAGGATGTACAATTTATATAATTCCCTTAATTACTAGGATCTGTGTAGGGGCTGCCTCAGCTACTCAGTCCCAGAAACAGTTTCCCACACAGTACACGCTAATGACATAAAGATAAATGAGACTCCTTCCTTGTTTTCAAGATGCTTGCAGTCGAGTGTGGAGAACAATAATTGCAATATCTTAATTAGTGCTTCAATGATAGACATTACAATGGTAGAAGGAGGAAATGATTGGCTTCAGAGAAGGAGAACTTAATATATTAAAATAAAATCTTAGGTAGGTGGTTGGGGGGCTAGGAGACAGAGATGGGATAGAGTCCTTCATCATAAAATTTTCCATTCATTCATTTCCTTTGGCATTTAAAATCAGAATATTTTTAATGCATAAAAACATAATAGGATCTTACAGCACTTAGACACTGTGACAATTTTATATTCATATGCATGCTCGGAAGAAAACATTTATGATTCCAAAAGAGAGACATGCTGAACTTATTGAGCAAACTAAAGAGAAAATAGTTTCTTGGGTTATTTTTTTAAGACCACCTGGCATTGAGTGCTAGGCATGCCAAATACTAGGAAGCCTGGACAAAATAAGTACGCGATGAGAAACTTCAATTTTTTTGCCTCTGACCAAAAATACCTTTTTGCTTTTGTATCGGGTATGTGTTATTTATTTGAAAATTATTTTTATGATTTTAAAAGTGGATGAGGAAACGATGTAAAAAATAGCTGCTCCTTGTAGAGGACTGACCTCTGTGTTAAGTGCTCATTCCAAGAACAGGAAGCATTTGAAGAGAAACTTGAGAATGAACAGAAATGTCTCTGAGGCTAACAGCCGGGGAGGCAGTGGCATGGTATCACACATTGGTGTTCTCTTGTCTGTAGGGATGAGAGGGGAAGCACCTCCCAGGTCTATGAGCGGGAAAGGAAAAAGATTTTCTGTTAACTGCGTAATGGGGAGGGGGTCTCCAAGTGTGAGGAAGGTGCACCAAGAATCAGGTACACCAAAACCAATCCACTTGGCCAGTGGTCAATGCAAAGCCGGGCTCTTAACCCTGAGGACGGGCAGTGTTAAAGCCAGTCTGTCTTAAGTCATTTTCTAATCCCAGGGCAGTACAGTTCAGGGAAGTTCAACAGGAAGTGAGCCAGGAGTAATAGAGAAGCCAGCAAATGCAACCTGCACCAAACAACTTTACTCAGCCCCTGCCATTTAGGAGAGGAGCCTCCCGAGGGAGACGGGGAAGGCATCTCAGTAAAGATTCGTGGTCAGTGTGATCAGACAGGTTTCTAGACAGGAAGAGGTGGAGGTAGTGAGGGAGGAGCAGGGCCACATGGAGAGCTTAAAGCATAAGGAACTTGAATTGTTCTTTTGGCTGTAGACAATAGGAGCTTGACAGATTTTTAGCAGGGAGCCCACATGATCAAGTTTCTGCTTTAGAAACAAAGCGAAAATCCTGGAATTATGATATCAGAGCTGGAAGGGTATCAGTCCTCACTGAATCCTAGTGCTCTCCTTGTATAATAAGCAACTTGCTAACATAATCAAACCCTTTATTTAAAAGCAAAAACAAAACAAAACAAAGCCAAACAATACAGCCACAAAACCCTTCTTGTTACTTGACCAGGGGTCAACATCCTATTTCTAACAGGCACATCTTAATTATTGGCAGCTTGGCTATTTGATTCTATCTCTATAGCAGGCCTGAGTCTTTACCATGAAAGAATCTCTGTAGAATGGTAATCTGGTGTCTCATTTTTCCTTTATCTCTAAGGCTGGACTGACCCAGGGCAAAAATGTGATATTGGTAATGTTTTTCTTTTACTCTTCCTATAAGGCGATATGAATTAAATAACACTATTTAATTATTTAATCAATAATTTCTTTCTTAATAAAAGAAAATTAAAAATATATACATAGAATGAAAATAACTTAGACTTACAGGTAGCTGGTCTACTCTCTTAAACTAAAATATTTTCCCAGATAAGACCTAGAGTAGTTTCATGACTTACCTGAACCCACACAACTAGTTGGAGACAGAACTAAGACTAGAGAACACAGTTCCCAATGTCCTTTCTGTTTCATTATTACTTCTTTACTTTGGTATTGGTTAGAGAGTATTCCTGTTAGCCCTTGATGCCTAGTAACCATCTAAAACTTAGTGACTCAAAACAATAATTGGTTCTCTTTCATTGTTCTGTGATTGACTGGGTGGTTCTAGAAAACATAGACTCTTCATGTGGCCTATGTGTCTCATAACATGGCGAATGAGACTTCCGAGAGACCTACATGGAAGCTGCAATATTCTTTATAACCTAGTATTGAAGTCTCAGCCATTCCTTTCTGCCATGTTTATTGGTCAAGCAAATCACCAAGAGCAGTCCAGGTCTAAGGGGAAGGTAATTGGAGCCCACTTCTCAGTGGGGGTGAATCCAAGGAATTGTGGTTATCTTTAATCTGCCACAGGAAAAGTAGAGAGAATGGGATACGGAGTGATTATACTGAAAGCAGAATTCAACAGAGTTTGAGAACCACTGCAGTGAGAACACAGGACAACACAGACATGAGTTGAATTAAATCAGCAGGAGGCTTGTTTCATAGTTTTAGGCACCAACTATATAGGAACCCAGTCTCTGTCTTTTAGCACTCATATTCTAATAGAACACAGACATTAAGCAGATAGGCATTCAGATTTTCAGTGTTATAACAGAATGACAGAAGTGCCTACTGATTCTTGAATGTGTCCACTCATCCATCTACCCATTCATCCATTCACCCATCCTTTATAGAGGTCCTAGGGGTAAGATCACTTAGATAGCTGAACTTATATTCTAAGAGAGAAGAATCATTGCAGGCAATGTCCAAAAGAAAAAAAAAAAAAAAGGGAGATGGGTAAATGGAGTGAGGGGTTGGGCAGGAAGGGAGTTGCATTGTTTGGTAGAGTGATCAGGGAAATTTCTTAAGAGTACAGGAGAGAGAAACTGATGCCTGAAAGATGATAAGGGCTCAGACAAGTAGAGATCTGGCAAAGATTTATTTTTCCTGTAAAAATAAAGGACCTGAGGCACAAATGGTGTTGGAGTGTTCAAGGAAGGAACAGAAGGAAGGGCAGTGTGGCTGGAGCTCTGTGACTGGGGAATAGGAAGTGTAGTTGTGATGTCAGAGAGGCCTGCCTCAGTGCTGGGGTGCAGAGGGTTCTCTTCTCAGAGCAGGTGGTGTGTGTTTTGAGTCTTGAGGGATATAAACTACACTTGGGTTGAGTGGGTTTATGATGATTTGGGGATGAGGGAAGCTCGGGTTGGAGGCAAGGAAGGATAATAATAAAGGTTACTAGTGTTTATTTATCCCCAATTATGTTCCATGCACAGTGCTGTGGGGTTTATCCTATTTAAACCTTATAATCTCTTTTTATTAGATATGTCCTGTTACCCTTATTTTACGAAAGAGTACATGAAGGTCAGTTGTCGGATTTGGGGCTTGTTGACTTTTCATAGGAAGCATTTGAGTGGAGATATTATATCTCTATCTATATCTATTCTATATCCACATCTAATCTATATCTATATCATCTTTATCTATCTGTCTATCTATCTATCTATCTATCTATCTATCTATCTATCTATCTATCAACAAACCATTGGAATCACACCTTGCTCATATCAGGCAAAGGGTAAATCAGTGTTGAGTAAAATAGGGGTAACATATGAATTTGAAAGTAAACCTTCAATGGGTTGTACTGACCTTGAGAGGGTAGATGAGTGCCTGTTTTGTAGTGTCATGGGCACTGAGACAGATTGCTGACCTGCTAACTAAAATCTGCTTTACTTTCCAATACTTTCTATGACCACTGTGGTGGCCATGTGTTCTTTCTGGTCAATGAGTCACTGAACCCCATTCCTGTGTTTAGGTAGAGGCTTTGAGCCTTAATGAGCAGAGCTCACCTCCCATCAAAGAAGGGACACACTTTGAGCTAGTGTGTGGTCACATGGCCCAGACTTTGAGAATCGGATGCACCTGCCTGAGCTTTGAAACAGAAGCTGGGCCACACAGCATCTATTTTGGAGGTGTCTTTAGAGGGAGTGGATGTGGCGACCTGAGGCTACAGGGACAGAAGTTCCAGGCAGGATTTAGTAACCAGGGTTGGGTTCCTTGTGGTGCGAGGTACATATCTGAGCCCAGTAGTGTTCCTCTGGTCTATTCAACTTCTCTCATTTTGGCTTGATTTTGTTTATATTTGCTTTCTTAAAACAATTTCCCAGTTCACTTATATAATTATATTTACTGTGTAGAGTTGAACATGGTCCTCTCTTACAATTATTTAGTCTCCACTGTGTCTATGTTTACATATCCTTTGATATTCTTTTTTTAATGTTCATAAAAGGATGGATTTTATTGAAAATACTTTCCAAATATCACTTTATATGAACAATTAAGAATAAAAAATAAAAATTTTGTGAAACTTAGATGTAAGAAAATGTGACATGATGTAAGAAAATGTGACATGCCTGTATATTTTTTAATCTGAGTGGTTTAATTATTGTTTTTACACATGAATTTTTTAAAATTATTGTTCTTTTTAAAAGTGTCTTCTTATATCTTAATAGATAATTCAGATTTTTCTTGTAGTGAGCCCATATTTCCTTTGCACACAGAAAAAAAAAAGATGTTATGTGAAGAAAAAATTGATCACACAGCAATGAAAAGTTACGCTGGAAGTTAAATTTAGGCAAATGTTTTCTATAAATATAACAAGCAGAAGATATCCATCTTCATGTATCTTTAAACATTTTTCTAATGAAAAAAATATTTTTTAATTTTAGAGAGAGGGAGAGTGAGCATGTGCTGGGAAGAGGGGTAGAGGGAGAGAGAGAATCTCAAGCAGGCTTCACACTCAGTGCAGAGTAGGAGGTGGGGCTCAATCCCATGACCCTGGGATCATGACTTGAGCTGCAGTCAAGATTCAGACAACCAATTGAGCCACCCAGGAGCCCCTGAAAGAAAAAATTTTTTAATGATGCCAGCCTCCCCACTGCTTTCCTTGACCAAACTCCATAGTTTCGGTATGAGGTATCCTTTTTTTAAAAAAATTTTTTAAACGTTTATTTATTTTTTAAAGACAGAGAGACAAAGTGTGAGCAGGGGAGGGGCAGAGAGAGAAGGAGACACAGAATTGGAAGCAGGCTCCAGGCTCTGAGCTGTCAGCACAGAGCCTGACGCAGGGCTCTAACTCATGAACGCGAGATCATGACCTGAGCCGAAGTCGGTCGCCTAACCAACTGAGCCACCCGGGTGCCCCATTATGAGGTATCCTTAATTGTTATTCAGTTCTAATTTTGTTTCTGTGTTCCAGGTTTATTTGAATGTCCAAGTGCTTGAAGTTGTTGGATCTTCTTTTTTTATTAATTTCTGGTTTTATTACATTGTGGTTAGAGAAAGTAGTCTGAAGGAATTTAGTTTTAAAAAATATATTAAGCTTTTTTTTTGGCCTAGAATATGATAAAATTTTGTCAGTGTTCAAAGATATATAATGTAATATATACCATCTGTTGGGATATAGTAACACACACCTGTATACACACATAAACACATTGTCATGCACATATATTTATATATCTAATCTGATGGTTAGTTGTATTAGCCAAGTTCTGGAGTCATTTCAATGCAAGTTTGTTGAGGCAGACTCGTCCGTCTAATAGGATCTCCTTCATACAGGGCTTAAGTAGGTTGACTGAATTAAAACAATTCTTATAGATTTTCTTTCTATATGTGGCTTCATTATCAAAGTTGTGCCAAACTCTTCTGATTTGATCATGTAGTTTTGTTAAATTCGTCTATTTAAAATATAGTAAGTAATTCCTGAAGCATTTGGGTACCTAAAGACTTGTAATGTTTATATTGGTATTCATTTCAAGAGTATTTATTAAATGCTTGTTATGTCCTAGGCACTGTGCTAAGTAGTAGAAATACAATGGAAAATTAAGAAAAATTGGAGCTTTCTGCACGTCATGATTCATACATGTATACTTATGGAAACAAATAACCAAGTAAATATTAATTTAAAACAATTCTGTTTGTTCTATGAAGGAAGCAAAGGAGCACATGTTAAAGATGGCAAGGAGAGAGGGATTATTGATGGGATGGTTGGGAAGTTGTCCTCCCTGAGGTGGGGACATTGAATCTGAGGCCAAAGGACAAGGAGAGTCAGCACCATGAAAGCTGGGAAATGGTCCTCCAGGCAAGGGAATAGATCTTCTATTAATAGTATCTTCTATCTTCTTTTGTATGTTTCAGCTGAGTTTAGTATTGATGCTTCCTTTTCTTTTATTTCTTTTTTTTTTTTTGTACTTACATAATACATGTACAACCCATACAATTAGGTATCAATATATTTTTTTAAAGTTTATTTATTTTTCAGGGAGAGAAAGAAAGCATGCAGAGGATGGCCAGAGAGAGAGAGGGAGAGAGAAAATCCCAAACAGGCTCCTTGTTGTTAGTGTGGAGCCTGATGTGGGGTTTGATCCCACAAATTGGAGATCATGATCTGAGCTGAAATCAAGAATTGGACACTTAATCAACTGAGTCACTCAGGGGCCCCAGGTATCAATATTTTTGTAGCATTTTTGTTGGTCTTATAAACAAAATAATTCTGGATTCTCCCACAACTCCCACACCTCGTCTATAATTTTTTAAAAGCTTTTAAAAATTTTATTTATTTAGAGAGAGACAGAGACAGCATGAGTGGGAGAGGAGCAGAGAGAAAGGGAGAGAGAGAATCCCAAGCAGGCTCTGCACTGGCAGCACAGAGTCTGATGCAGGGCTTGAACTCATAAACTGTGAGATCATGACCTGAGCCAAAACCAAGAGCTGGCTGCTTAACGGACTGAGCCACCCAGGCACCCCTAATCTCTTCCTATTTTTAATAATCTGATAGCTTGTTCTCATTCCTGACATTTTCCTAGAGGCTTTTTGATCCTCTAGTTTTCAACACTGCTTGGCTTTTCTGGCAAATTTTATATTGGGGCATTATTTATTTCTTGTCCTTGGATGGCTCTGCCTAGTTTAGAACAGCCTAGTTTTTGTGTTAATCCACATAATTATTTTTGAATTTCTCTGAAGATACTAACTGAAATCATTCCTCTTCCAGCTTTATTGAGATATAACTGATATATAAAAATTATGTATTTTGAAGGTGTACATGTTTTTTATTAAAAATTTTTTAATGTTTTATTTATTTTTGAGAGAGAGAGAGAGAAAGAGAGAGACTGTGCAAGTGGGGGAGGGTCAGAAAGACAGGGAGACACAGAATCCAAAGAGAGGCTCCAGGCTCTGAGCTAGCTGTCGGCACAGAGCCCAATGCAGGGCTCTGTGAGATCGTGACCTGAGCTGAAGTAAGACGCTTAACTGACTGAACCACCCAGGCGCCCCTACAACATGTTTTCAAAGTTTATTTTCATTATTTATTTTTTTCAAGTAAGCTTCATGCCCAGTGTGGAGCACAATGTGGGGCTTGAACTCTTGACCCAAGATCAAGATCTTAGTTGAGACCAAGAGTCAAATGCTTAAACGACTGAGCCACCCAGGCATCTCCAACATGTTTTGATGTATGTATACATTGTGAAAGGATTACCACAACTGAGCTAATTATCATACCTTTCACCTCACATAGCAGAGCTACCTTTTTCTTTTGTTTTTCAGTGAGAAAGATTAAGATGTACTCTCAGCAAATTTCTAGTGTACAATACAGTGTTACTAACTATAGCCACCACATTGTATATTAGATTCCCTAGAGCTTGTCCATCTTCCGTAACAAACTTTGTACCCTTTGACCAACATCTCCAAGTTCTGTGTTTCCTGCAATACCTCTGTTTCCTCAAAGGCAAATTATTCTCCTGATCCACCTTGTTGTATCTAATTTGTAGTTAGTTTTCCTCAAGTTTGGGGTGAATGTTTAGCATTCACACTTGCAAAGAAAGTTCTAGATTGGACACAGATTGTACATTAGTGTTCCAGTTAGGATGGTCAGAGTTCAGTTTCCTCTGCCAATTTCTCCATACTGTCCCCTACTCAGGGTCATTCTTCTCTGGCAGGAAGGTGATGTTCAAGGAGTAGGCACGTGAGCTTCCCCTGGCCCCCATCCAGTCCCGTTTCTGCCTTTAGGGCAATAGTGACTGTGTTGGGCTGGGGTGAGAGTGCATTAGGAATTGTTAATACTACTCCAGGTAGATGGTTCTTAACTTTTTCACCTGTATATGAGGGAAGGAAGATGTTCCCAGGTTACTGTCATGCTGCTTTGGTTGGCCCAGTGCCTTTCTGGGACCTTTTTCTGGTACTTCCCTCTTGACCCAGAGTCAGAAATTCCCTGGAGTTTTTCATCCCTGTTTCATGCTTCTAAACATTTGTCATTATTTTCATATTTTTGCATAATATTTATATTTTTTCAGTTATTTCAGTGGGATTTGGGGGAGGAAACAGATAAATATGTGGTCTAATTTGTTCTCCAGGTCAGAAATCTGCATAGAGAACTTACTGGCTGGTAATATAGCAACACGCACTGATTTACATTGCCTCTTTTTTCCGATTTGTTGGCCACAACAGGAGGGCTAAGGCAGATTCTTGAGTCAGAAGTAAAAAATCAATGAGACTTAATGTAGGTTTAAGATTTTGCTGGGTTTTAATTAACCTGTCACATGGGGGTGTTTCAGGGTTCCTATTCAAATAACACTCATCAGAAAGTCCTTTTCCATGCTCAGAACCAAGTCAATTCTGCCATTTCACAGTTGATGTTTCTTCCCAGCTAATGTTTAACCCAGAATTGTGGGGGCTGGTGAAGGTGGTGGGGGACCATCACTTCCAGGGGAGCTGAGGGACAGGCAGACAAGGATACGAGTGAAGAGAGTCATGCCTCCAGTTCTGAGGAAATATAACAGAGGGAGAAGTGAATTAGGAAAGTGTCAGCTTTTTCCTCATTTGAGGAAAGAAATCTCATGTGACTGGAACAGAAAGGGGTATTGGGGTGATGCCATTGAGCAAGGTGAGTGGGTGGATCCAGGTATTTGAGAGCCTTACTTGGTGAAATAGTTGGATTGCATTTAACAGGCAATGGGGAGTCAATCATGTAAAGCTTTTAGGAAGGCAACAGTGAGATTGGAGAGGTGTATCAGGTGCCAGTGTATGCTATGAAGGACAGACACTGACTATTTGGGACAAATATGGGAATGCCCTTTAGGGGCAAGGACAGTGTTGGTGGGCAGCACTACTCAAGTTCACTGATGGGAGGGGTCCTATTATGGGGGCTCTCGGCATGAGAGCAGAACCGTGCTGGGCTTAGGCTGAGAGAAGACTATGGAGCAAGATGGGCTCCAGCTGGGAGGAGCCTGGTCAGGATCCCCACAAAAGAGCTTGCCTGTGCACATGAGAATGTGTGCTGGATGAGGGGAACACTCCATGGGAGAGCCAGGAACACCCCTGGGAACGTGGTCAGTGTGGACAGGGAGCATCAGAGCTCTGACACCATGGTGATTCAGGGCCCAGCATGATGGTAAATGGATGAGTTCTCTGGGATCACAGATGGAGTTGATGAGGTTGGAGAAGAGAGGAAGAGGGGCATACTTATGGGAAAAGATTCCAACTTGAGTTGGGGCATATGGGATTTAGGGAGCCTGTGGGGCCCCCATTACCGATATTCAATAGGCAAGTGGGGGCATCCAATTAAGCACTGGAAATGTGGCTCTAGAGCCTTGAGGAGAAGTCAGGAACTGGGTCCTTACCTGGTTATAGTGGTGGCAGGAACTGGTGAGATTGCTCAGGTTGAAGCAAAGAAAGCAAGCCAAGGAAAATCAGGGTCAAAGTGAGTACAGTAAGGATGTATTGCATCCTTGAAGTATTTCTTTATCTATAAAGGCACATTTTTTATTTCATGTGCAATGAGAATTCCAGCATTTTATTATTAGTAGTGTTTAAAATGAATGACTCAGAGGGAATTCTGGCCCAACATGAGAACTGCTAAATGGGCAAGTCTTGTTGCCTGCCCTTCTGAATTGCTTGTGGTACAATTGGGCCATTCACTCTGTTCCGGGCTCTCTGTGTTTCCTCCTTTCCGGATTAGACCTGTTTGCTAGGGAAAACAATCCATTTCTCAGGGCTTCAGTTTTATGTAGTGTTGATCTATTACTTTATTTCTCTAACCTCTTTCCCACAGCAAATCGTTTTTATTACCTGCAACTAGAAACAACTTACAGGATACCAAAGCACAAGTTAAGGAAAATTATCTGATTCCACTGGGAGGAGTGGGGAGCAAATAGTCTATCTGCTTGCTTGGAAGAGCATGTGGCCTAAATAGCAATTTGACTTTGTATTCACTCTTCAACTAGTTGTGTTGACCCTATGTTTTTTATTACACTGTAAATCTTTTAACCATATTGAAAACTGAAGAACACATTTCTTCTCCTTGGTTCCATGTATCTGAAGGCCATGGGTATACAAGTGTGTAAGTGCCAATGGAAAATAGCTTTTCTGGAATATCAGATTTGTTCCTTGGAGACTAAGAGCACTACATGTGGTGAGCAGTAAATATGGCTTCTGTTGTGTTTAATTAAGGTAATTTTCCTTCTTAGCTCCAGATGTGGAGATGAGATTCAATTTTATTGTATTTAAAAGAATGTGTTCTTCCAGGCATGCATGTCATTGGCGTGGAATGCAACCACTGATTGGCTTCCTTCCACTTGGGGAAGAAGTTCTAGTCTCATCTTCTGCTCCTGTGTTTTTCTTTTATTGCCTGAGTATGGTTTGTGAGGTGATGGAGTCCCACTACACGGATTCCAGAAGGCAAAGGAAGAGCAGAAAAGGGCAAGAACCAGTGGAGGGGAGAGGTTGTTACATGATGCTTTCTTTCCAGATATAGTATGAGTGAATAAAGACTTTGATCACCCAGAGAGACCAAGGTCCCATGCTTCTCCCCTCTTTCTACAAATTAATCAATAAATGTTAGGAGAATCACATAGCATCTCTTTACTAGTCCCGGAAAAGCTCTGAAAGCAGCAACATCATGACCAAGTGAACACTGCACATTCTAGGACAAAAAAGAACTAATAGCTATGTTAAACATCTCTGAATTTCCATCACAGTTTTCTTGTCATGAAATAGCCTGATCTGTGCTTGACTACATCCAGATAAAGGAAATGCATTGTCTCAAAGGGAAGCCCATACTATCCCTGGAGAATTCAGGCAGTTGCAAGTGTCTTGCTTCTATTAGTGTGAAAAGTTTCTTTTCCCTGAGACTTTCTCCATTTTGTTCTAGTTTGATCTCTTAGAAGAACACAAAGCAAGCAGAATGTTCCTTACTATCTCTTAGGCTTAGTGATAAATACATGTCCTTATTTTCAAGAACATCATAACTGAGTAGAGAGAGTGAGAAAAACCACCAACTCCCCAAGGTTAGGGTCACATTTATTCATCTGTATTTTTGGTGACTGGCAGAGCAGGTGGCATAAAGTAGGCAGTGATATTTTTGATCTATCTATGAAGTATCAAAAATATTTTTGATCTGGTATTTAATAATGTTAATAAATATTTGATGATCAGAGAATAGCAATGTAGATCTGGTACACAGAACAACCACATTGCTTTTCTCTGATTATTATGTCCCATGTCAAACTGGGACTTTCTGTGTCACCTTAGGTGTCAACTAGAGTTCTACCTCCTGCTTCCTGCTCTCCTACATAGCTTACAATATCCAAGCTTTACAAGGCATCAGAGCTCCATTCTGATTGGCCATGTCTGCACACGTATCTGTGTAGTGTCTACCTAAGGATCCTATCTTCTATGGCCTGATTGAGTTAGCCTGGCTTAGACAGAGTCTAGGGAGCATTTGAGTGTATGAACACCTGTACAATGCATCCTACCACTACAGAGTTAGCATTTTTTGGATGCTTACTTCATACTTCTACTGGAAATGGGAAGTGGTTTCTGCTCTGTATGCAATTAGTCTAGCTAGGGAGATAATATAGCTATGCAGGGAATCCCAAGACAGTTTTGGTGACAGAGGAGTGGTGCAAGTTGGCCCAGGAGTGGAAAGGGAGAGTAATGTGCAGTGTTACTGTGCTGTCCAAGAGCCCTTAACATGGTTAGAAGCATTCACACCAGAAGGGCTAGCTGATAAGACCACGGGCACGTAGCTTCACTAAGCAATGTGTGTCAGAGACTCATTATTGTGTCAAGGAATATGCAAGTTCCTGTTGGAGGATTCATTCATTTGTTCATATAATTGCTAATAGGAAGTCAACTGTGTGCCCTGTTCTAGATGGGGCTGCTCCAGTGCCCAAGGTATTTTAGATCCCTGCTTTCTAATGAAGTGAGATCAAGCAGAACCAAACACACAAGTTAAATTATTTTAGTTAGGCCTTGGAGACCATAAAGTAGGGTTATAAGATAGGCAAAACGGGGCTGGTTGAGGAAAGCTTCATGAAGAGGTGACACCTGAGCTAAGACTGAATGACAGCAATGACCAGTACAGTCTGAGGTCATATAAGCAGGGATAATGAACTGGATGTGCTGCTGGACTCACCAGGGAGGAGACAAAGGATGGCAGTTTTCCAAATCCTCCCTGTTTGTGACCTTTTCTCCTCACTTAAGGAGTCCAGTGGCAATTCTTTACTGATTAGCTTCTAGTTAGGATGACCAGACTTAGCAAACAAAAATTCAAGACACGCAGTTAAGTTTGAATCACAGATAAACAACAAGTAATTTCTTAGTATACGTATGTCCTGGAGAAAAGAAAATACCCAAATTCTCTGCTGTGGAAGCAAGCACAAAAATATGAAGAAGAAAGGAGAGAGAATGGTCACAGACACGATCCTAGTTAGAGAGAGGTAACTAGATAGAAATTTCTGGTTGGTTGGCCTCCCTTCAGCTTTGCAGAGACCAGTCTATCCCACGGCTAGTGTTGGACCCAGCCCAAAATACAGAGAGGTGATTACATGGGGGAAAGTGTGGATGACTAAGCCTGGTCCTTCCCCTTTCCAGGACCCACTATAGAAATGAATGATGGGGGAATCCCACTCTTCACCCTCGACCCTGGGACAAGCATGGCCAGAGATGGTGTATCAGAACAGCTGTTCAGAGCCTTGACTCCGGGGCCAGCCTGAGCTGGGTACCAGCTGGGGCGCCTTGGGCAAATTATTGAACTGAGGATAGCAATCCCTTGATCCATCTGAGGCAGATAAGAGAAGGTTAAAGCCCTTAAGGATGTTGTGAGGATTAAATGAATTAATGTAGAGAAAGGCATTAGTTAAATTCCTGGCCCACAGTAACTCCTTTTTAAAAATTTTTTTAAAATGTTTTATTTATTTCTGTGTGTGTGTGTGTGTGTGAGAGAGAGAGAGAGAGAGAGAGAGAGAGAGAGAGACAGCGTGAGCAGAGGAGGGTCAGAGAGAGAGAGGGAGACACAGAATCAGAAGCAGGCTCCAGGCTCTGAGCTGTCAGCACAGAGCCCGATGCGGGGCTCGAATCCTTGAATTGCGAGATCATGACCTGGGCCAAAGTCGGACGCTCAACCAGCTGAGCCACCCAGGCGCCCCCCTCCTCTTTTTTTTTTTTAATTTCTAAGAAAATATAGTATCTGTTTGCTTCTGCAGTCAGTATGTAGTGCAGATGACTTAAGACCAGGCAGCAAATTTGAGGTGGAGCCATGGTTATCAAAACGGCTGCCCAGACCACAAAGCTGATTTATCTCAATCACAACAGCAGCAAATTCCTGTTATTGTAATGAATCACTGTGGGCATACACACAGATGCAGGGGGCTGGGTCGCGCAGCCCAGCCCGAGTAACGAAAAGCAGACACTTGCAATACCCTAACGATGTGTGTAGCAACTGAACCTGTAGCCTGGTTACACAAAACAGGCCATCGTGAAATCCAGTATTTTTATGGAATAGTTTCCCGACACGATAAGGTATTGCATATGGTTCTTTCCCCCTTGTACAGCAATCCCTTCCAAAGCAAACAGTGTAAAGATTTTAACTGAGGTTGGAAAACTGCAACTTGCCTGGGTATAAGAATGTCAAAGCCATCTGCTAGAAAATCACAGCTCTGCGATATAAAACACGAAGAGCCGTGTCGCTCAAAATAATTTAATCATAAAATACCGTTTCCTGGATCTGAAGAGAAACATTTCTACTTGGCTACTAGAGCTTTCTGGAGAAAGTCATTCTCTATATCTCCAATGGGGTAATAGTCATTTTGAATTTCAAAGAGGAAACAGAGGAAGGATTTTGGAAACAGACTTTGAAGGGATCATCATTTCAATATTTTGCAGATGATTTTGAAAGTTTTTGTTAATGCAATGTTGACAGAAACAGAAACATAGCCATCCGTTTGGAGGAAAAGAATCAAAATGTGCTGTTTGTATTTTATTTTGAACACATTTAATAAATAAAGGCTTTTCTTTACCATGAGAACAAAACCCCAAAGCACCAATGTGAGGGGGAGAGTCAAGAGTCACATAAGGTGGACGCCTGAGTGGCTCAGTTGGTTGAGCATCTGACTGGCTCAGGTCATGATCTTGTGGTTCATGAGTTCTAGCCTTGCATTGGGCTCTGTGTTGACAGCTCAGAGCCTGGAGCCTGCTTCGGAACCTGTGACTCTCTTGCTCTCTGCTCCTTCCTTGTTCATGCTCTGTCTCTCTCTGTCTCTCAAAATATAGATAAACATTAAAAAATTAATATTAAAAGAGTCAGATAAGGTGGCACATGCAGCATTGTGTTGGAATGACAAGGACCACATTTTGGAGAAGTTTCTCTGGAAGGAATATATATACACATTCTTTATGTGTATATATGTATATATTTCCCCAACAGAATTTTAAAAAATGTTTATTTTTGAGACAGAGAGATAAGGAAGGTGCAGAGAGAAAGGGAGACACAGAATCTGAAGCTGACTCCAGGCTTTGAGCTGTCAGCACAGAGCTCCATGTGGGTCTTGAACCCATGAGCTGTGAAGTCATCATCTGAACTGAAGTCAGATGCTCAACTGACTGAGCCACTCAGGTGCCCCCCCAACAGAATTTTTTTCAGAAAGATTATCTAGTTAGTCCTGGAAAATAGGTTCTGATATTGCTCCATTCATTGGATATAAGTTTGATCTTCTCTTATTTTAATATTAATTGACAATTATTTTCTTAGCTTTTTTTTTTCTTTTTTTGCAGAAAATAGTGCTCAGTGAACACACTGGATTTTAAACATGACATATTGCCATATTTGAAAAACAAGTTTATGCCATATATATGCCTCGTCTTTTGTACTTATGAACTTAAATGCAAACTTTTCGCTCTTTTAGATATAGAACCACACAAATATTAATAAAAATATTGTATGCATTAGTCAATATGGACATATATTTTTGAAATGGGTCTCTGATTTCAAAATTAAAAAAAATTTTTTTAAATATTTTTATTTATTTCTAGGAGAGAGAGAGAGAGAGAGAGACAGAGTTAGCAGGGGAGGGTCAGAGAGAGAGGGAGATACAGACTCTGAAATAGGCTCCAGGCTCTGAGCTGGCAGTCAGCACAGAGCCGCACGCGGGGCTCGAACACACGAACCGCGAGATCATGACCTAAGCGAAAGTCGGACGCTTAACCGACTAAGCCACCCAGGCGTCCCTGATTTCAAAATTTAAAAAAGCTTCGACATTGTATTAGGCATTTGTTCACCTAAAAAAAGATAATCCAGGTAAGCAACATAACCACAACTCCGTTCCAGCCCCTCCCTCTCCTTGCCTATCCTCACCTCCCTCTGCCCTCTTCTTCCCTTCTCTCAGTGTCCACACGTGCCCTTTGACACATGCTAGCTCACAACCCAGCACACTCTGTTACATGCACCTTACTTTCATGCTTTTGGAAAAACTCCGCACAATTTTGAGGATGTTTATATGATTTTTGGCAAATATTTTATATGATTTCCCCCTAATTATCAATTTCATAAAGCAACATGTGTTCAGCCCTCTAATTTAGGCCTCATTAATCTTACTATAATCTGGCTGGTGCCTGGTTAAATAACTTGTCCAGTAGACACAGGTCGAGAATTATTTCTACATTGTATACAGTGCTTTGGGATTTTCCAAGCGCTTTCACGTACATAATCCTGTTCGCTTTCACGTAGATAATCCTGTTTCATCCTACATGAATTACTGCTTGCGCATTTCCTCATTTATACTGATAAGGAAAGCAAGGAATAGAGAAATTGAATTGTGTAACATCCAGCAGCTCTGCTTCCGATCCCGTTCATTTGACTGTCATATTGGACCAGCGATCCTCAGCCCAGACTACCCATCAGAATCACCTGGAGTTTAAAAAGTCCCAGTGCCCACACCAGACCAAAGAAGTCACAGTTTCTGGGGGTGAGACTAGGATCAGTGTGTGTTAGACCTCCCCAGCGACTGCAATGTGTAGCCCAGGTTGAGACCTGGCTCTCTGGATCAAGTGACTCCTTTCTGCAAATATTCATTGAACTGTTAACGCAGCCTTGATTATTACTCTGTTCCAAATTGGGAATGCATCCTGAGGACCAGGGCTCAGAACTGCATCCAAGATTTTATTGACAGGTATTCTTTCTGGCTATCACCTTCCATTTCTTCTTTGGTTTGCCTTTCATTGTAATGCCAGATTTTCTAAGTGTCATTCCTAAAAGGAAGAGGGGTGGGGCAGGAATCTCTATTCCCATTATGAAAGTCAACATCAGTCTTTCCTGGTGACAAATCAATGCCTCATGTTTCTGGAAATATTGCAGCATTCCATTCAGATTTAAATCTGGATAAGCCAAAGCATTTCCTTGAAATTCACCCTTGGGATCAGCTCACCAGCTCACTCACTCTGCTTACTGGTGGTGTTCCTCAACCTATTTTACATGTGCCATTGACTTTATCAGATGATCTGCTAATCTTCTGCACTGTCCATGGATTTTTTTTAAGTTTACTTTTATTTATTTTGGGAGAGAGATAGCAAGCAGGGGAGGAGCAGAGAGAGATTGTCTCCCCCGATGCAATGCGGGGCTTGAACTGTCATGATCTGAGCTGAAGTCAAGAGTCAGATGCTTAATAGACTAAGACACCCAGGTGCCCCTGTCCATGGATTTGCTCCTTTAGAGGCCAGGAGCTTTAGGTCTTCAGGCTGTGGTTTGCATGGGTGTGAGGCTGATCTCTTCACTGTAGCTGTCTTTTAACTGTGCTCAAAACACCTTTGCTCTTAGAACAAACAGGAGACTTGGGCAACTCCCTCCCATTCAGACTCAGTCTCCTCAGGTAAAATGCTGACGAAGCATACTGGACAGTGTATTCCTCAGTTTGTGGGTTCTCAACCTGCAATTTATTGGTAAATTTCCCTCTGATGGTTGGTAACCCACGAGTTCAACTCTACAGTAATCTAAGGCTGGAGAAAACAATTTTTCTGGAAAAGTCCAAGAATACATGTTAGGGAATCTGGCTCTATTTTCATGTCCTGGATCATACAAGGGAACATTTTCCATTGTGGATCAGAACTTGAGTATTGACCAGTGGGCATATTTTCTAAAACTATGCCAGTGTGGTCACTGAGTAGATTAAGATTCTGAGACAACAGAGGTGATATGACTGAAGAAAACTATTTTATGATTTTCTTAGTCTTAGGCACAAAATGGTATCCAGTGAATGAGTAGGTTTATAATAGGTGACTTATACATAATACCAAAAATAAACACTTTTTTTTCCCCTAAGATCCATTCCAGTTTTCCAGTTGCTTTTGAAGTACACGCATGTTTTTAGTCTGTGGGATAAAAAGAAGACCAAGCCATAAAAATAGGGCCAGAATTCAAGCCTCTGGCCATTACTTAAGGTTCTGAGTTACACACTAATAATTTTCATATAGCACCTGAAAAACTATCTGTGCTTAACACTGTCCACAAGGCAACCTCTTTCTGATTTTTTACTTTTGATAAATAAATACCTGCAAGAGGAAACGCTGGGTCAAAGAGCATTAATGAGGTTTTTGCTACATACACATAGTAAATGTGAACCAATTTCCAGGCCCACCAGCAGTCAAGGGGAAGGGCAATCTCCGTGAGCTATTGTCTATGTTCAGAGTATCCGATGTTCTTTAATATGATAATTTTGTCAATACCGTGTAGACATTGATGTGCTTTGTAATATGCACTAATTTAATTACAAATGAATCTGGCCTCTTGTTTGCCCTAATACAGATTCATCATTTTTGTACCCTTTATTATTCTTTTTTCCTTCAAATTTTCTGCTCATATCTTCTGTCCATTTGGACTGAGTATTTTATTTTTTTCTGATAGATTTATAAGATATTTTAAATTTAATGATAATGCTTAGCCTTTTATAACATGGACTTTGCAAATATTTTCCCAATTCATTACATCCATTTAAATGTTTTATTAATAATTTTAAACATACCTATTTTCTTAAATTTTATATAGTTTTATCTCTTAGTTATTTCCTTTTTGGTTTCTGTGGGATATTCCTGATGAAACCCTCACTGTTTTGGAAGCTCTTACATTTTTCTAAGTTGGCAAATTTATGTCCTGTAAAGGAAAGGCTTTTCAAAGGAAAATCTTGACCATTTCTAGTCAAGCATAATATTACTTTTGGCTTAAAAAATTCTGTTCATCTATTCATCATCACTTATTCTCAAACATAACTTTATTATGGAAAACTTTAGACATGCACAGAAATAGAACACATAGTGTAATGAAATCTCATTTAGTCGTCTCCCAGGTTCAATAATTACCAGCATTCAGCTATTTTATTTCATCTATCCCTTATTTTTTTCTTATCTTTGAAGCAAATTCTAGATATGTCATTTTACCCACAAATGCTTCAATATGTATATCCAGCTATCTAATCATTTCTAACAGAAAATGTTTTTTTAAAAACACACTATTCTTTTCACATCTAGTACAACAGTCATTAGTATTTTAATAGGCATTCACATAAAAATTTACATTAAACTCCTTTCCTACAGATACTTTGCTGAATTTGAGGATGCAGAGAGAATTCCCATATTGCACTTAGGCGATGTGTTTCTTAGGTCCCTTTCCTGATCTGTAACAGTTCTTCCTTCTTTTTTCATGCTTCTGCTTGTGGAAGAAACTGGGTCATGGGTCATGTCCTGTAGAGTGTATTATGTTCTGAATTTAGCTGACTGCCCTCTCATTGAACAAGTTTTTTATCTTCCATGCTTCCTGCAAATTGGTGGTTATATCCAAGGCTCAATTAAAGCTTGGCTTTTTTTTTTTTTTTTTGGCAAGAATACTTTATATGAATGCTATGCACTTCCTATTGCATCATATTGGGAAGCAATCATGTCTGTTAATGTCACTTTTAATGGTAGTAAGATTGATTGGTGAGTTCAAGTGTTGTGGGCCTAGGAGTGACCAATTTGTCTGCATTTCTATTGATAATTTGCTCTAGGATTCAAAGCTGGAGTTGAGTATAATGGTCAAGAGTAATAGGTTGGAGTCAGAAACCTGGGTTTAAATGTTTGTTCTGCCAGTTACTTGTCCTGCCTGGCCAAAGTTGCTTCATCTCTTAGACTTTTTAAGGCTTACTCCATTGTGAGGAGCAGATAATCCATTTTGTGTGTGGGACCATTGTTGGAGTTGGGTGAGTTCTTTGTGCAGGGTGCGGAAGAGTAGTAGCTGTGATTTACTGTCATTCATTAAAGCAAATGGAATGTGTTTAGATGACCTTAAAGGCCTTTCCAAATCTGAGGTCCTAGGGTGAATTATCAACCAGCTCCTTTAGCTGGGTGACCTCCATATTCACAGAGAAAATCTGTGGGCAGGAGAGCTCATCAACCAGTTGTAACAGCTCAATAGAGATGACAGTTCTGCCAGATCTGGGTCCTGTGGGCAGAGCTGAGAGGTCTATAAATTCACATTTACTTTTCAAGTCCTGGTTTATAACAGCTCGCCAAATGTGTTGCCAAGATGAAGATAGATGGTAATGACTATATTTTGGTAATTCCTTACTTTACTGAAATCAATGCTCAGTCATGTTACAGGCAAGACTCCATCTGGTTCTAATCAATGGCAGAGGGAGCACCATGTTTGGACAGAAGGGCTGAGTCTGTGTCTCTACAGAAAAATCTGCATGGAGAGCTCCAGCTGAGCAATTATACAACAGATAATTGTGTAGTGGGTGGTGGGGACCACCAACTGGGCCAGTTCCGGTCCAAGATAGTCAGGTAACCCTGTAATGCCATTCGTTTACAAATATTGTGAATACCTGCTATGTGCCATGCACTGTTCTAGGTGTTTGAGGGTAGATGAGTGAGCAAAACAAAGTTCCCTGTCCTTCTGGGGCTGATGCATATTGTAACTGAGTGGTGCATGATGGGCAGCCAACAAATAACTAATATAATGCATCAATTATAGAGAAAGTTGAAAAGTGATATGAATTGTGGTGAAGAAAGTGTACAGTAGACTAAAGGGGAGTTGGAGAGCCCTGAGAAGGGTGTGGATTGTGGTTTCAGGTGGGACGGTCTGGGCTAGGAGGCCTGATTCACAAGAACAGGATAATGATGGCTTTTTCAGGTCTCACACGCTCAGTAAACTATTTGCTCAGAACTGATTTTGGCCCCAAATGAAATTGTCATGCTCTGAACATCCACTGCAACCTAACATCACTGCCCTGGATGCTCAAAGCATGGTGCTTTCCTCTGCTATTTGCTCTCTGCGCCCTCTAGGCAGTCCTGGATTATCCTCTCCCCACCCTCCGGGTTCTTCGGGTTCTTCGTTAGGTCAGGATTTCAGCTTCTGCTCCCTCTGGGGCTCACTGTATTTCATTAATTCCGTTAAAGGCACCTTCCCCTTCTCCCCTAGCTTTGTATGGTCTAAGAGATTTCCTGGCCCCACAACTTTGCCAGGATAATATTGCTTCCCAGAGAAGACAGCACTGGGAAGTTTTGGGCATTTTTGGAAGAGCACTATGTCATCATCACTACCATTATCACCATCATCATTGTCACTACCACCATCATCATCAACTTAGAGTGAACAAGGAGAATCTCATGTAAGCCACACGTGGATTTGGTTAATGAGCTCTACTGAGTCTAATGAGTCTAACGGGCTGGGCTGGCCAAGCCTTTTGTTTGTCACAGGAAGACAACTTTGTGCAGGCCCTTGTTTAACCTGCTTTTCCCTCTTTAGAAAGAGAATTTCCACCAGATGAATCATGCCTAACATGCTTACTGGAGCCAGAGACATTTGGCTTCCCAAGCTGTTTACTATAGCACAGACTTTGTCTCATAAGTGTTCTTAGGAAATGACAACAGACAGAAAATTGTCATTGTTTTTGCTTAAAAAAACGGGAGGCTTGGAAATAAGCCAGTCCTGGGTAGAAGGGAGTTCCTATCTGCCGACCTGTTCAGTGACATGCAGAGCAGTAACAGCTTTGAGGCCACCATAGTGCCATGCCTTAGGCACTACTAGGTGGGCCCTACTTGTCAAAGCAGTGACTGAGCACATTCCTGTATTATGTGGGAGGTCTTAATCACTGCCCCAGCAGGAGGCTTTTATCACTTTTTACCATCATAGATGTGGCCCTCAAACTCAGAGCTAGTGTATAGTAAGGAGAAGACTTGAGAGTTGTTCCCTTACCTCCACATTTGAAATCCGTGAGCCAGGCAGGTATCGCTTTGCTTGTTCTCTCTCTCCCTCTCCCTCCCTCCCTCCCTCTCTCTCTCTCTCTCTCATGCTGTTTGGTTTGATGGACTCATACTTATATTAACATTTTACTTCTTGAGCGACTGAGACTCTAAGGACATCTGTATTAATAGCATAA
This sequence comes from Proteles cristata cristata, assembly GCA_017311185.1. Taxonomy (NCBI): domain Eukaryota; kingdom Metazoa; phylum Chordata; class Mammalia; order Carnivora; family Hyaenidae; genus Proteles; species Proteles cristata. The sequence continues at coordinate 2,552,037 of JAESUZ010005475.1, forward strand.
ATGATGCTATTTAACAAGCTGGATTCAAAGCCTGTAGAGCTGGAGGGGACTAAAAAACTCTTTCCCTTTCCCCTTCCCCAGCATATGTGTGAAGGAGGAGAGCAAGGCTAGGAAGGTTGAGAAGGATTCTCCTGCACAGGCTGTCAGAGGGCAAGCCTTTGACCTTGGGAAGTCTCTGCCTCATGCCAGTCTTGCCCTTCCATCCTTACTCTGATGATTAGCTGTCCATGGCATGCTCTAGCTTTCAGAGGAGAGAGCCCAGTCCTGATAGACCAGGCAATGACTAGTATGTGTTGATGCTTGATAGAATCAGGCAGGACAGCTCTACTATGGCTGTGCTCTGGGTCCTAGCCCCCCTCCCAGCTGACTTTCTCCCACTGCTTCCTGCTTTTGGGATGGGAGGGGGCACTGATGGACTTACGAAGGGAGGAGAGTATGGTGGATTGGGCCTAGGTTTGGGTTTTGACATCCTGGGTCAGCTCCTGGTTCTGCCGCTCAGGAGCTATGTTTCTGTGGTCTGGTCACTTAACTCAGAGATAACTTCCTGTGCTCACTTTGCTTTGTTTCTTCACCTTGAATATGGCTCCCTTGGTCTCTTTTCTCTTTGTGTTGGTGGAGGCAATCTCCTATACATCATGGAGGAGCTCCTGAGCTTGCCTGGGATAGAAAGCATATCCTGGCATAGCTTCTTGCAGCCTCAGTGGCTCTTTAGAGTTTTCTGTGCACACTGCCTCACAAAGGCAACTAGGCAGGTAGAGGAGTAGGCAGGAGGAGGTGCCCCCCATGGGAAGAGCAGGGCATACCAAGGGGGCCCAGAGAACCCATCCAGGTATGCTGAGAATTAGGGCCAAGAGGGCTCACCATCCTGGAGCAAAGAAAATCTGTTCTGTGATATTTGTTCCTATTTTTAAAAAAGGTTTTATTTGTATTTTTGAGAGACAGAGAGAGACACAGCAGGAGCTGGGGAGGAACAGAGAGAGAGACACACACACACACACAGAATCCGAAGAAGGCTCCAGGCTAGGCTCTGAGCTGTCAGCACAGAGCCTGACATGGAGCTTAAACTCATGAGCCACGAGATCATGATCTGAACTGAAGTTGGATGCTCAACCAACTGAGCCACCCAGGTGTTCCTATCCCTTTTTTATTTTATTTTATTTTTATTTATTTATTTTTTTACAAATAGTTTATTGTCAAATTAGTTTCCACATAACACCCAGTGCTCATCCCCACAAGTGTCCTCCTCCATGCCCACCTCCTCCCCACATCCATCAGTCCTCAGTTTTTCATCAACATTCGAGTCTCTCAGCAGTTTGCCTCTCTCCCTTTTCCCCACCATTTCCGCCCTCCTTCTCCCCCTTGGTCCTCTGTTAAGCTCCTCCTAATCCTCCTATACGTGCACACATATGATATTTGTCTTTCTCTGCTGACTTATTTCGCTCAGCATAACACCCTCAAGGTCCATCCATGTTGCTACACATGGCCAGATTTCATTGTTTCTCTTTGCCATGTAGTATTCCATGGTATAGATAAACCACATCTTCTTGATCCATTCATCTGTTGATGGACACTTAGGCTCTTTCCAGGTTTTAGCTATTGTGGAGGTGCTGCTATGAACATTGGGGTATATGTGCTCCTATGCATCAGCATTTCTGTATCCCTTGGGTAAATTCCTAGCAGTGCTATTGCTGAGTCATAGGGAGTTCAATGGTAGTTTCCTTAGGAACCTCCACACTGTTTTCAGAGGGCTGTACCAGTTTACATTCCACCAACAGTGTAGGAGGGTGCCCGTTCTCACATCTCGCCAGCATCTAGAGTTCTCTGGTGCTCATTTTACAACCACTCTGACTGAAAAGTGAGGTGGTATCTCAGTGTGGTTTTGATTTGTATTTCCCTGATGAGGAGCGATGCCGAGCATCATTTCATGTGTTCTGTTGGCCGTGGATGTCCTCTTTGGAGAAGTGTCTGTTCATATCTTGCCCATTTCTTCCTGGGTTGTTTTTGTTTTTCGGGCGTGTAGTTTGGTGAGTTCCTTGTAGATTCTGGATATCTAACCCTTTATCTGATATATCATTTGCAACTATCTTTTCCCATTCCGTTGGTTGCCTATTAGTTTTCTGGGTTGTTTCCTTTGCTGTGCAGAAGCTTTTAATCTTGAGAGGTCCCAACAGTTTATTTTTGCTCTTGATTCCCTTGATTTTGGGGATGTGTCAAGTAAGAAGTTGCTGCGGTGGAGGTCAAGGAGGTTGTTTCCTGCTTTCTTCTCTAGGGTTTTGATGGTTTCCTGTCTCACATTCAGGTCCTTTTATCCATTTTGAGTTTATTTTTGTGTATGGTGTGAGGAAATGATCTAGTTTCATTATTCTGCATGTTGCTGTCCAGTTCTCCCGGCACCATCTGTTAAAGAGGCTGTCTTTCCAACGGATATTCTTTCCTGCTTTGTCAAGATTAGCTGGCTGTATACTTGTAGGTCCACTTCAGTTCTCAATTCTGTTCCATTGGTCTATGTGTCTGTTTTTGTGCCAATACCATACTGTCTTGGTGATGGCTTTGTAGTAGAGGCTAAAGTCTGGGATGGTGATCCCTCCCGTTTTGGTTTTATTTTTCAGGATTACTTTGGCTATTCGGGGTCTTTTGTGGTTCCATACAAATTTTTGGATAATTTGTTCTAGTTTTGAGAAGTATGCTGGTGCAATTTTGATTGGAATTGCATTGAATATGTAGATAGCTTTGGGTAGTAATGCCATCTTAACTATATTTATTCTTCCTATCCATGAACATGGACTGTTTTTCCATTTCTTTGTGTCTTCTTCAATTTCCTTCATAAGTTTTCTATAGTTTCATCATACAGATCTCTTGTATCCTTGGTTAGGTTTATTCCGAGGTAGTTTATGGTTTTTTGTGCAATTGTGAATGGGATCAGTTTCTTGATTTCTCTTTCTCTTGATTTCTCTTTCTGTTGCTTCATTGTTGGTGTATAAAAATGCAGCCGATTTCTGTACATTGATTTTGTACCCTGCAACTTGGCTGAATTCTTGAATCAGTTCTAGTAGGCTTCTGGTGGAGTCTGTCGGGTTTTCGATGTAGAGTATCATGTCATCTGCGAAGAGGAAAGTTTGACTTCCTCTTTGCCAATTCTGATGCCTTTGATTTCCTTTTGTTGTCTGATGGCTGATGCTAGGGCTTCCAGCACTATGTTAAACAGCAGTGGTGAGAGTGGGCATCCCTGTCGTGTTCCTGATCTCAGGGGGAAGCTCTGAGTTTTTCCCCGTTGAGGATGATGTTAGCTGAAGGCTTCTCATAGATGGCTTTGATGATGTTTAAGTAGGTTCCTTCTATCCCAACTTTCTCGAGAGTCTTTATTAAGAAGGGATGCTGTATTTTGTCAAATGCTTTTTCTGCATCTATTGACAGGATCATATGGTTTTATCTTTTCTTTAATGATGTGATGTATCACACTGATTGATTTGTGAATGTTGAACCAGCCCTGTAACCCAGGAATGAATCCCACTTGATCTTGGTGGATGATTCTTTTGATATGCTGCTGGATTCGATTTGCAAGGATCTTGTTGAGAAATTTTGCATCCGTATTCATCAAGGATATTGGCCTGTAGTTCTCTTTTTGCTGGATCTCTGTCTGGCTTGGAATCAGAGTGATGCTGGCTTCATAAAATGAGTCCGGGAGTTTTCCTTCGCTTTCTATTTTTTGGAATAGCTTGAGAAGAATTTGGATTAATTCTGTTTTAAATGTCTGGTAGGATTCCCCAGGGAAGCCATCAGGTCCAGGGCTCTTATTTGTTGGAAGATTTTTGATCACTGATTCAATTTCTTCACTCGTTATGGGTCTGTTCAGGTTTCTATTTCTTCCCGTGTGAATTTTAGTAGTGAGTGTGTGTTTAGGAATTTGTCCATTTCTTCTAAGTTGTCCAATTTGTTGGCATATAATTTTTCATAGTATTCCCTGATAATTGCTTGTATTTCTGAGGGGTTGGTTGTAATAAGTCCATTTCATTCATACTTTTGTCTATTTGGGTGCTCTCTCTTTTCTTTTGGATAAGTCTGGCTAGAGGTTTGTCGATTTTGTTTACTTTTTCAAAAAACCAACTCTTGGTTTCATGGATCTGTTCAATTGTTTCTTTGGTCTCTATGTTGTTTATTTCTGCTCTAATTTTTACTATTTCTCTTCTTCTACTGGGTTTAGGGTGTTCTTGTTGCTCTACCTCTAGTTCCTTTAGGTGAGCTGTTAGATTTTGGACTTACGCTTTTTCTAATCTCTTGAAATAGGCCTGGAGAGCAATGTACTTTCCTCTTAGGATTGCCTTTGCTGCATCACATAGATTTTGAATTGTTGTGTTTTCATTTTCATTTGTTTCCATATATTTTTAAATTTCATCTCTAATTGCCTGATTGGCCCATTTATTCTTTAGAAGGGTATTCTTTAACCTCCATGTTTTTGGAAGTTTTCCAGACTTCTTCCTGTAATTGATTTCAAGTTTCAAAGCATTGTGACCTGACAGTGTGCATGGTATGATCTCTATTCTTTTATATTTATTGAGGGCTGCTTTATGTCCCAGTATGTGATCTATCTTGGAGAATGTGCCATGCGCACTTGAGAAGAAAGTAAATTCCCTGGCCTCAGGATGTAAAGTTCTAAATATATCCGTCAGGTCCATCTGGTCCAATGTATCTTTCAAGTCCATTATTTCTTTAGTGATTTTCTGTCTGGTTGACCTATCCATTGCTGTAAGGGGAGTATTAAAGTCCCCTGCTATTAGCACATTCTTATCTAGAAGCTCGTTTCTGTTTGTGATTAATTGTTTTAGATATTTAGGTGCTCCCATATTCGTTGCGTAGACATTTATGATTGTTAGTTCTTCCTGATGGATGGACCCTGTAATTATTATGTAGTGCCCTTCTTCATCTCTTGTGATTGTCTTTAATTTAAAGTCCAGTTTGTCTGATATAAGTATCGCTACTCTGGCTTTCTTTTGATTTCCTGTAGCATGATATATATTTCTCCATCCCCTTACTTTTAATCTGAAGGTATCTTCCCGTCTAAAATGAGTTTCTTGTAGACAGCATATAGATGGATTTTGTTTTTTAATCCATTCTGCTACCCTATGTCTTTGATTGGAGCATTCAGCCCATTTACATTCAGTGTTATTATTGATATATGTGGGTTTAGAGTCTTTGTATCTTTTGTAGGGTTCATGTTTGTGGTGGTGTCTCTGGAATCTTTGTTCCTTGCAACCTTTCCTTCAGAGCATCCCCCTCAGGATTTCTTGTAGGGCTGGCTTCGTGGTGACAAATTCTTTCAATTTCTGTTTGTTTGGAAAGGTTTTTATCTCTCCTTCTATTTTGAATGACAGGCTTGCTGGATAGAGGATTCTTGGCTGCATATTTTTACTGTTCATCACATTGAAGATCTCTTGCCATTCCTTTCTGGCCTGCCACGTTTCAGTAGATAGGTCTGTCACCACTCTGATGGGTTTCCCTTTGTATTTGAGGGCCCTTTTCTCCCTAGCTGCTTTCAAAATTCTCTCTTTGTCCTTGTATTTTGCCATTTTTTCTGTGATATGTCATGCAGAAGATCGATTCAAGTTACGTCTGAGAGGAGTCCTCTGAGCCTCTTGTATTTCCACATTGACTTCCTTCCCCAGGTCGGGGAAGTTCTCTGCTATAATTTGTTCCAGGACTCCTTCAGCACCTTTCCCTCTCTCTTCCTCTTCTGGGATTCTTATAATACGGATATTGTTGCGTTTGACTGTGTCGCTGAGCTCTTGAATTCTTCTTTCCTGTTCCTGGATCAGTTTGTCTCTTTTTTTTGTCAGCTTCTTGTTTTTCTATAATGGTGTCTTCTAAATCACTTATTCTCCTTTCTGCCTCTTCAATCCGTGCATTGGAGGCCTCTAATTTATTATGTATCTCATTTATCGCATTTTTTAATTCTTCATGCCTATTTTTATTTTCCATTCTGTCTGTAGCCATAGTTTCTTTGATGTCCCCTATGTTTTTTCAAGCCCTGCTATTAATTTTACCATTATTATTCTAAAATCTTGTTCAGTTATGCTGCTGATGTCTGTTTTGAGCAGTTCATTAGCTGTCATTTCTTCTTGGAGTTTCTTTGGAGGAGAGGTCTTTCGTTTTGTCATTTTAGTTAGCTTTCGGCTCTTGTTGGTTTTAAAGACGTGTTATGCTCTCTGTTTCTATGAGCACTGCTATATCCAAGAAGACTCTTTGACTTTCCAGGGCCTATCCTTTCAGAGATTGTTTTTGAATGGTATCCCTCGGTCACTCTTTTTGGGACCTTAGTTATTTTATTTTCCTATTCGTAGTGATATTTGGGACTCTTCACCTTGTGTACTCTAGCTTGTTTCTTGAGGTAGCCCTCTCAGGCAGGGATGGGCGTGGCGTGATCCGATGCCTCAGGCGGGGGTTCTGCCTTGGCGATTGTGGGGAGGAGAGTGACGGTGCTCCAGTCCCTTCTTGAACCCCGCGCTGCAACTCGCTTTTTTGGGCGTGTCAACTCCCGTTCCGGGGGCACAGCTGAAGTTGGTTGCACTCTTCAACCCAGGCCAGTTCCAATCTCCAAATCCCAGTCCGCGCCCCGCTGAAGTTGCCTTAGACACAGCTTCCCAGACAACCCCCTCGGGCTATTCCAGGCTCCCTGCTGAGCTCTGGGGGCTGAGTCAGGATCGCTGCTTCCTTCTCTGGGTCGGCTCTGGTGCGCATGCTCGGGGGCTTGCCTGCCGGGTCCGCGTAGCCTGAGCCCGCTGGAGTGAGGAAAACCGGGTCTCTCTATGGCTTGTCACCCGAAACACGAACTCACAGGCAAATTTCCCAGTTTTTAGCTCTTTGCCTTCCCTCTCGAGTTCCAGCCAGCCAGGAGCGTGGACGCCTGGTGTCTGCGCGTCTCTTTCAGGGGTCCCAGCCGCCCTGGAGCTACAATGGCAGCAGGCGCGCCGCCTCTGGAGTGAGGAAAACCGGGTCTCTCTATGGCTCGTCACCCGAAACACGAACTCACAGGCAAATTTCCCAGTTTTTAGCTCTTTGCCTTCCCTCTCGAGTTCCAGCCAGCCAGGAGCGCGGATGCCGGGTGTCTGCGCGTCTCTTTCAGGGATCCCAGCCGCCCTGGAGCTACAATGGCGGCAGGCGCACCCGCTCCGCTTTAAAACCCCACCTCCAGGAGCGGCACAAAGAAGCAGTTTGTGGGCTCAGCCTCCCCCGGGACCAGTTGTCGCAAGGGGACCTGGTGTGCAGGTGTTTGGCAAGTACGGTCTTTCTATCACCGAGCGGAGATTTTTCTGTCTCGGACTCTCTCCTTTTCCCCTCTCACTCCCCGTAGAGGGTAGAGGGGGATCGCCTTCCACCCTGGAGGCTCCGATCCCTGCCCGATTTTACCTTCCCCGGTTCGCACTCACGTTAGAAGGCTTTCTCA